>RCWM02000142.1:0-2535181 GCA_003667255.2 Euschistus heros
TGTTCAAAACTACTTATTCCACTCTATGTTTCATCAAAGTATTGCGGTTATTATTATTTACTAGATAAACAGGTTATTAACAATTTATAGAAAATATTACAAGAACACGAAGTATAAATATCTGATATTTTTTTTATTAAGCAGTAAACATACTTATACATAATTTGTAGTTGCATGGTGGAATGAATGACAGGATTTTTATTTTTTTAAATTTAAATAAGTATAAAACTGCAAGGAATATCACTATTAATATTTATTGCATTATATGAAATGTCGTACATATTTGCATTTTAATACAATTTCCATTATACTAACACTGTATCATTAAATAATTCAATAGCAAGAACAATTTTTTTCAAGGTTATATCTAAAAACACGTTAATTCAAAACAGATAAAGATAAAAAACAAAAGATATACCTAATATCTACATTCACTTTCCCGCCTTGCTTTTTAACCTTGATAAAAACCTACACCCTGGATCACAACGAAGTTACCGGCTATCTTCCATTCTAATGATTTTATATAAATTTGAAAATAAACTGAATTGTTGTTTAGATGTGTCTTATAAAAGAATTACAAAATCGTTTACGTTACCTGAATTGGAATTCAGTTTAGGAAGAAAACAATAAGTATAACTTTTTTTTTCGTATCGAATACACCATGTCCTCACACAAAATTGAATAAAAGTCAATATAATATAATATTAAAGCAAAAAACATTATTTACATAACAGGTAATGTACGTATTTATATGTATATGTATATGTATATGTGTGTATATGTATATGTATATATATATATATATATATATATATATATATATATATATATATAAGAATAAATATGAAACCTATGAATACTTTCTCACATTTATTTTTAGATCTTTATGTTTTATTGAATTAATTATACAATCTGTCTCATTTTAGGGCATTAAGTATTATGGATGACAAAGAATCCATTCAAAAAAATATGTATACTGAAATTTTATCACTTAAATTGATACAATAATCAAAATATATAAACACCAAATCCATGTACAAATTAATGTTCTTAAGTTCTGTAACACTTTTACACTTTAGATAGAGGAAATTAGAAAACATGAATTTGATAAAACACTTAATCCTTTATGAAAATCATTTTGTTAACTTCTGATTTCACCCATTTACATTTAAGAAGACTAAATATCAATATACTGACTAAACAACACAATCCAAGTTGAACCTATAGAGGTTTGCTTACATGTGAGGTTATAGGAAAGAACTATCGATAAATTTAAACTCGAAGTGAAGAGTAAGGATCAAACTTGGTGGTGGCTCATAAGCCGACGATTATATATATATATATACGTTTGTATGCATATGTGTATATGAACATGTGTGTGTGTATGTGTATTATATATATTTCATCGTAATGAATCAAAAATTAAAATAATCAATTTAAAAATAAAATTTATGGAATAATCAATAGAAAAATAATATTTAATGTAAAGCTTAAAATAATTGTTTTAGGGTATATCATGTATGAATGAAATACGGCTATGTCCACCATAATATTTCAATGTATTTTTGATGCACCTGATCATAAATATGCCATTTTAGCTGAACACAATCCCTCAGACCCTTTTACCTGAAAATCCCTTAGGTTCGCCTCTAATATACAGAACAAAAGCATTCCACTTAAACATTCACTTCTCAGAATAATACGAATGCCGAGAAGTAACTTTACTATATACAGCATTAGAGAAAATATTTAGTTCAATTACAGCTTGAAATTCTATACTAAAACTATAAAGTCAATTATCTCAATAAAAATCAAACTTAAATAGCAATAATTCAAAGAGGAACATTAAAATAAAAACGGCACTTAATGCAAGATCAATGATCCATATTAATCTGATTTTTTAAACAAATATTTTACTTTTAAAGAATATATTTTAATATTTAAAATTTAAATCCTACCTCATCTCTGATGAAAATATTAAACCCATTTCTTTCTAAAGTTTTTAATAAAAACTTAAAAAATAAAATATTAAAAATATTTTATTCCTGGTTTATTAAAAATGACTCAAAATATTAGAAAAATATTTTACTGGTAAAAACTCAGTAGTTATTTTTTATTTGTTTATTTTTGCTTTGAGAGAAATCAATATTGTTTTAGGAAATTATAGCATATCTTCTCTACTTGTTTTTAAAATAAAATAATACACTATTTAAAGATTTTTGGGTGGTGAATATTTTACTGAGGCAAGAGATAGAACTAAGATATATCTATTAAGAAAATAAAAGATCAACTCCTTCTTTCTTGATATCAAACCAAAAACTATTAGCAAAAATTAAAAAAAATAAAATAAAATTTGATTCACTGGTTTTATGATTAACAAAACATAAAACGGATATAATTTGTTTAACAACTACTATTGTAATTGTTTTCTATATCTTCGTGACTAAAACGATCTGCTTACCTCTAAAGTAAAAAATAATGTTCAGTAGCTCAGGGATAGGAGAGGTCCTAAGAAATATGGGAATTGACATTTATTAATTTTTTTTCTATATTGAAATTATTTATATTTTTATTTTGAATAATTAAAGCTTCTTTACTCAAGGTCAATGGGAAATATGGATGACAAAGACTCATTCATAAAATATGTACAATGACATAAAATAAAGGAATCAATTAAAAAAATTAAAATCAACAGCCTCTAACTGTAAAAAAAAAAAAAAAATAAAATGAAATAAATGATAAAATAAAAGAGATAATAATTTTTGTGTTAAAATTAATATTTTAGGATTCAAGGTTCTACAAAACATTTATAATTTATAATTTTAAAAGCGAAATCGCTCAAATTAATTGGTCAATGTGGTAATTGTGCGATAAAATAAAACACAAACACTCTTATATACTTTAAAAAAGTATTGTTATTGATTGGATAAAAAAATCAGAAAAATAACTAGAACGTAAAAATTTTTCTAGGGCTCCTATTCACTGTCACTCTCAATAGGTTTAGGTTTTTGGACCTGGACTTAGCACCCTCGCTAAAAATAACCAAATTTGTTTGTTTTCAATGTTTTAAAGATGAAAGAATTGAGTAAACATTATATTAAGCTTAGTTTCCCTCTTGTTTATTAAAACTTTAATTTACTAAATAGTGTGTTATTATATTAAAAAGGCATAACTCCTCATTTGCTTTATTCATTTACTACATGTTTCGGAGCTTGTCATGTTGCTCCATCTTCAGGTTCTTACACTGTGATATTCTCACTGGTCATACACTACACAGTGTAGATGAGATGACCAGTGAGAATATCACAGTGTAAGAACCTGAAGATGGAGCAACATGACAAGCTCCGAAACATGTAGTAAATGAATAAAGCAAATGAGGAGTTATGCCTTTTTAATATAATAACTAGATATTAATCTCCTTGAATGAAACATATATAGTAAATAGTGTGGCAATGTTGACAATTATTGGCCTAACAATTACAAATTGTCAAGTTGAAAAAACATCATGAAACAGGGAGTTTAAAAAAATAGGTAGTTTTTGAATATTTTAGACCTAGGATGTTTGAATATGAGTTTCAAGGAGAAATTGCTTGTTAAAACATGCTTGCGTTTTTAATAATGGTTTAGGAATCGAAATACATTTAGTTTAGTTCTATAAATTCCCAGGATATTGTTTATACCGGAAATTAATGCATGGAATGATAGTTCTTGGATTTAAATGTATGAATTTACTTAGTTAACCTAGTTTTAAGGTTCTTTAACTGTTATTAAGTGTTAAAACACTCAAAATCTAAAAAGTTTCATAAATTCCCAATTTTTGGGAATCTTCCCGGAAATATTCCCATTTCATAAGTTCCCTCCCACTGGGAATATTTCCGGCCTACATCACTAAACCATAGTAGTAATATTTCTTTTAAATCTAGAACAAAATGTATTTATTTACCAGGGTAATAAAAGAGGAAGCTGGCCAAAGTATAGACTTAAAGCAGACCAATATACTTATTCAGAAAAGATAAATGGTTTAGGCTGAAGGAGCTTTGGCTTAGAATAATTTGTGACCATTACTGGTATTGGAATATTTTCCTTAGAATCTCAATTTTATAACAATTATGATTTTGCATTACCTTAATCCTTAGTGCCTATCAAAATTTTGAGATTATTTTAAAATCTTCACACTGATACTGTGTGGTATGAAAGTGAGATGGTTTTTAAGGTTCTTTCTTTATGTTCACTCTATTATCTCACTAATTCATAATAAAAATGATAACATAAGTGAGTTGGTTTCAGAAATTTCCTTTAGGAAAGGTTGCTCCTATTAACTACTTTCTCGAATATTGATTCTAAACCTGAGATATACAATCATTTAAATACTTAACTATAAAAATAAATTTACCTACTGCCAATGCTAGATTTTCAATATTACATAAATCTAAACCACTTCCACTGGTTATTTTTACAACACTTATAATAACTAATTTTAATTATTTAAAATAAAACCAAAAATAATAAGAAATAAAGTGACAAATAATCACTAAGAAATATTTTTTTCACATAAACATATTTTTTAAATAATTGTAGATGCAATCACTAGAGACAGGTAAGTATAAACAATTGAAATATTTAGACAGCAGTGTTACAGGTATCCATGGTAACAGCTGCAGTATTAAAATGGTTAAGAAAGGAAAAGGAGGAAAGAAAAAGCAAAATAAAGAAGATAAAAAAGACACACTTCCAGAAGTCGATAAAGAATACTATGAAATACAAATTGCAGATTTAAATAAAAAACTGACAAGGTAATTTTTAAAAATATACTATGGAATTAATTTGAATTGTGATTATCCTGGCGTTTTCAGGCATATTGAAATGAAAAAAAAAAAAAAAAAAAAAAAAAAAAAAAGTAGAACTGACCATTAAGAAAATAACAAGAACTTTGAGAAAAACAAACAATAAAATTCCTATAATAAAAATTTATTATCCTTTAAAGATCAATAAAAAAATTTAACCCCATAAAACATGTTTCATTTTTTATATACTAAGCACTACAAATATGTTATAAATATGATCACAATAAATATAATTATTGCAAAAACAGGTCAAATTAGGTCATTATCCTAAAAGTTTTTTTTTGTAAGAAAACAGGATAAACAAATGAAAATGGGTTCTAAAGAAGTTCCAAAAGAAAAAAAGAAAATTGATTTACTTCATGCTGAAAAAGAGTTTTATGTGCTTGAAATTACAAATCTGAACAGAACCATAGCAAGGCAAGATTAACCTAAACAAAACTATTTTCATGATAAAAATATTGATAGTGAATAATACTTTAAATTCAATCACTATTAAGTTTACAAGTAATTATCAGAACTTTAATCTTAGTTTAATCAGTTTGAAGTTTATAAAAATAATTTGTGATTCAAGTCATAATAATTATATGTAGAGGAATCAACTTTAAGTTGATAACCATACTACATTAAGTTGTGAAGAGACCTATGTATGTCAAGGATAGCTCAGAGCAAAATATAGCGTATTTTAAATTTGTTCTTTATAACTGTGTGCTTAAATTTGATTATAAAAAATATTATTTTGGGATAATACATTAAATGGAAGCAGCTATTTGGTTTTTTGTTTTTTTTTTTAATTGAAATTACTTTTAAATTTTTATCTATAATATCTTTCCAATTTTATTTATCACATTAGACATATTTTTTTATTTTCTTATGTATAATTGCTACAATTTACATAAATTATAAGCTGTAACAAAAAAAAATTGAACAATCTTAAACTTAAAAACAATATACCATTGGAAAGTTTTAAATGTATCTATAGAAAATCATAATATACAATGAAAGAAAAAATATATACAAAAAAACTTTAAATAGAATTAAAAATAAACAAAAATAATAACTATACACTCTTATTATTTATTTAACTTATTAACTTATTTAATAAGTTATATATACAATAAATTGGTTCCTACAATAATAATTGTATTGTTATTTTATGTACATACTGCTTTGTACTTTGTTTTATTAAAGTTACACATATTTTTTATAAGTGAGCTTTTATTGGTTTTACACCTTATAAAGAATTTTTAACACAGTTTGTTAATGTATACATTAATATAATGTATACACTAATGGATAATTTTAACATTTGTGTAGTCTGCACAATTTTTAATCATTCTGAGGAATTCGTAGTTTTTAATATTTAGTTATAGACATAAAACTGAACATTGGGCATGCATATGTTAGTATAGTTCTTAAGCAGGCTTTATATAATAATAACTTATAATCTGTTTTTAATTTAAAATTATTTTTAAAGTATGGGAATATAATACACAGAGTCCTGTTAGCTACATTGCACACATAATCAGTGCGTGAAGTATAAGTCAGTCTTTTGTTCATTATAAGTCCTAAACATTTAATATGGGTTGAACAAGGTACAGGCATTCTGTTTACATTCAGTTGGGGAATATTGATACAAATATTTTCCTAACAAACAGGAATAAGTTGGTAGATCTTATTTAATCGTGTTTGCAGAAAAATGGTGTATGAACATGCGATCAGTGTCATGCATGAACCTCAGCCTTTCTTCATATGGCAGTTTTCTTAATTTTTTTGCCATTAGTTTCCCATACAAGTCACACTCATCTTCCTGGCATTCATAATTTTTCCTTTCTTGCAACAGAACTTCATTGAGTGTACATAAAGCTTTGTTCAAATTTTGATCAGCTTCATCAATTACTGCTGAGTTTATATATCGAAGATCTGTGGGGGGAGTTTCAGCTCTAGTTGAATTTACTATCTGGTCATTATTGATGGAATCAAGATAATTTTTTTCTTCAGCAGGTACCTGCTTACCACCATTATCTTCTTTTTCTTGTCTCTGAAATAGAAAGAAAAGTAAAGTAAAACCATGTAACCAATAAGTATTAAAAAACAGAAATATTTAGAAAGAAAGCATGATATTCATTAGCGTTTATTGCAAAGAATTACGGGATACTGAATATTTTCTTAATTTAATCAGACCTTATGGCGCTCCGCCATTCACCACCTCACTGTAAAGCTGCAATTATTGCTTATTTTTTAAAATATATAATTTTTTTGTAACAATGTGTGTTTTGTAAAATTATGTAAAGTGTATAATAAATGAAAATAATACATATTTACAGTTATTTTTATTGTGTCTATTTACCAAAGTGCTTTTGGTGTTCCTTGTTAGTGTTCCTTTCACCATAATTTCTTTCATTAAGTTAAACCATTTTAGGGTTGGCACATACACATCAGCTAATCCACATTCAGATTTGGCACTTTTCTGTTGTTTTGCGAACTCAATGTTAAACGTACCGCGGAATGACTTTATCTTAGATTTTACCTCTGCTACACCGAATCCTTGAATGTTTAAATTTTCAGCCATTGCAGCAAGTGCTGTTTCACGAGCATTTCTATCCTTATACAATTAATCTTTTTGATCCCACAGGCACCTGTGGTCCTTATATAACTCCAAGAATTTTAAATTCAAATCATCACTCCATTTAGGAGCCATAGTTTTCAAGTAAACAATAGAAAACTTTAAAATAAACAACAATTAAAAACACACAGGTAACGGTCCCGACTGCCACAAGCAAACTTTCCCAAAACGAGATACCTACTGCCCTAAAACGTTCACACGGCGCCAATTGTCGCGACAGCTGTCTTGATAGAGTGGTGGGGGGGGGGGGGGGTCACTACGCCCAGTCAATTGTCCTTAGTCTACTCTTGGAGACAATCAATGTCAGGGCAGTTGGCACGGCAATTGGTCAGAGGTATTTACACGTAGCTAATAGCTTAATGCCAGTAAGTTGTCCTCTGACAATTGGCATCATGTTAATCCGCCCAACACTGTGTGTATTGTATATTAATTCCTAATAAAAATTACGAATTACTCCTTGGATTAATTACTTATATATATTTACCTGCGTGAATATATCCGTCATTCCTTTTGGTTGATTTCGATCTTTGAGAAAGAGCATGTTGTTGTAGCAGAACCATTTACTTTTGTACACATCATCACTTCCCGCACCAGACTTACTTGAATCTCTCTCCTTTTTTATTTCTCTTGAAAAATGACAGACCAGGTTCTTAATTTTTCTTTCCACTTCCTGTATATCTACACCAAAGCTAGCAGCAATTTCTAGTAGAGCGTCCAGTTTTTTATTCCTATCTTTATACTCTTTCAAACGACAGTCCCACAGAACAGGACGATCTTGGTATAGGTTAATCAAATCATACACTTTAGCATTTGTCCACTCCATGACAGAATACGACGCTGTCTAATTCTAAGAGACAACTAAACCTGCCTAAAGCCATTGGTTGGCACGTCCCCACTCCCCGCTCTCATTGGCTTTCTTAGTAGTAGACCGACACTCGAGCTATTTTCGTTGGCTCGGCGGCACATGCCAGCGGGGACGTCTACATAGTATTGGCTTTGCCAAACTGGCAGTGCCAACGACCAAACGCGGCATAGTGTGGACGCGCCTTTAGACTCAAGATTAGACTTTGCCACGACTACAGAACATGGAAAACATTTCTATTCTATGTTCTGTGTCACCTCTAAATCCAACCATCTTTGAGGGAAATTTTATTTTTTTCAGACAGGTTCAACATATTCAATTAATGCAGTTTGTGATTTAAAATTTATTGTTATTATAATAAGGGGATTAGGGTGGACTTTTTAGTCCAAGAGCCGAGGCCAAATTTCGTGACTTATTTGAAGAAAAATTTTAGACATACAGCCATAAAATGTCCACCCTCAGCAATCAATTTGCACTTGTCTGCCAACTCAAAGCGGGGGCGTTTCAAAATGGCGACCACCGAAAGGGGGTAGCAAATATCAAAATATATATTATTTGAAGATGATTTATTTAAAGCAGACAAGAAACTGCAAACCCCCTAGGTGCCAAAAAACGCTGTCTGCCAAAATTTGGAGGGGGCGTCGCACCGGCAGACAGAATTCAAAATCCTCCTTTTTTGAGTCCAAAAGTGAACCATTTGAAGACGATTTATTTCAAGCACACAAGAAACTGCATGGTCACTAGATGACAAAAAAACGTTGTCTGCCAAAATTTGGAGGGGGCGTCGCACCGGCAGACAAAATTCAAAATCCGCGTTTTTTCAGTCCAAAAGTGGACGATTTGAAGACGATTTATTTGAAAACACACAAGAAACTGCATACTTGCTAGATGTAAAAAAACGTTGTCTGCCAAAATTTGGAGGGGGGCTAAGCACCGGCAGACAAAATTAAAAATCCGCGTTTTTTCAGTCCAAAAGTGGACAATTTGAAGACGATTTATTTGAAGCACACAAGAAACTGCATACTCCCTAGATGACAAAAAACGTTGTCTGCCAAAATTAGGAGGGGGCTAAGCACCGGCAGACAAAATTCAAAATCCGCGTTTTTTCAGTCCAAAAGCGGACGATTTGAAGACGATTTATTTGAAGCACACAAGAAACTGAATACTCCATAGATGACAAAAAACGTTGTCTGCCAAAAATTGGAGGGGGCTAAGCACCGGCAGACAAAGTTCAAAACCCTTGTGAAGGCGGCACACCGGCTGACATTGTTCAAAACTCACATCCATTTCGTCTAACAGTGAACTTTTTGAACATGATTTCCTTTTTTATTTGATTTATAAGTAGTTTTTCTCTAGAATAATTTAAGGAAATTATATTATGTTGCTTCCTACGTATGGTACAATATGATATTTTAATATAAAATAATCTTGTTTAAAAATTTTAATGTTAAAAATACCAATTAATACATATGAACAGTAATAATATAAATACCATCGATATAATTAAAAAATGAATAATATTTCAACTTATAAAGTTATCAAATATGTACTATCCTGGAACAAAATACGTGTAAAACATGTAGTTCTTTGTAAACGTATGTTCTTGGAAAATCGAATGTTCTTAGTCCTTTGATCGAAGAACTCGGAAACCGTTCCTATTAGTATATTTTGAGCTATGTACATTATGAAGCAAATTTGCAAGAAATTTGGCACTATTCATTTCTTTTTCTTTCATCTATAGTTTTCAAACGGTTTGGCCACCAATGATTGGCTAACTTGTGGTAAGTAACTGGCTAAATTTCCTACCATACTGCATATATGAAATTTATATAAAGTCATGTTAAATACCCACGCCGGAATTTTTCGGTACATTTTTCGTTAAAACCTTAAAACTATTCGTTCGAACCAAAATTTATTTTTTCTCAACTGATAGCTGACTAAATTTGCAATCAGACGCCATATATTAAATTGATACAAAGTCATGTAAAATACCAATGCCAGCACACCAAAACCTTGTACTGGTGTGAAATCCAAGTTTCTTGGCACATTTTTCATTATTACCCGAAAACTATTCTTCCGATTCGATATTTATTTTTATTAACTGATAGCTGACTATATTTTCAATCAGACCCATATATTAAATTGATATAAAGTCACGTAAAATACCAATGCCAGCACACCAAAACCTCGTACTGTTGTGAAATCCAAGTTTTTTGGCACATTTTTCGTTATAACCCTAAAACTATTCTTCGGATCCAAAATTTAATTTTCTCAACTGATACCTGACTGAATTTGCAATCAGGCCCATATATTAAATTTATATAAAGTCATGTAAAATACCAATGCCAGCACACCAAAACCTCGTACTGTTGTGAAATCCAAGTTTTTTGACACATTTTTCGTTATTACCCCAAAAATTTTCTTCCGATCCAAAATTTATTTTTCTCAACTAATAGCTGATTAAATTTCACTCAGACCCATATATTAAATTGATATAAAGTCACGTAAAATACCAATGCCAGCACACCAAAACCTTGTACTGTTGTGAAATCCAAGTTTTTTGACACATTTTTCGTTATTACCCCAAAAATTTTCTTCCGATCCAAAATTTATTTTTCTCAACTAATAGCTGATTAAATTTTCACTCAGACCCATATATTAAATTGATATAAAGTCACGTAAAATACCAATGCCAGCACACCAAAACCTTGTACTGTTGTGAAATCCAAGTTTTTTGACACATTTTTCGTTATTACCCCAAAAATTTTCTTCCGATCCAAAATTTATTTTTCTCAATTAATAGCTGACTAAATTTCCAATCAGACCCATATATGAAATTGATATAAAGTCACGTAAAAAATACCAATGCCAGCACACCAAAACCTTGTACTGGTGTGAAATCCTAGTTTCTTGGCACATTTTTCATTATTACCCGAAAACTATTTTTTTATCCAAAATTTATTTTTTCTCAACTAATAGCTGACTAAATTTCCAATCAGACCCATATATTAAATTGATATAAAGTCACGTAAAATACCAATGCCAGCACACCAAAACCTCGTACTGTTGTGAAATCCAAGTTTTTTGACACATTTTTCGTTATAACCTCAAAAAATTTTCTTCCGATCCAAAATTTATTTTTCTCAACTAATAGCTGACTAAATTTCCAATTAGTCCCATATATGAAATTGATATAAAGTCACGTAAAATACCAATGCCAGCACACCAAAACCTTGTACTGGTGTGAAATCCAAGTTTCTTGGCACATTTTTCATTATTACCCGAAAACTATTCTTCCGATTCGATATTTATTTTTCTTAACTGATAGCTGACTATATTTTCAATCAGACCCATAAATTAAATTGATATAAAGTCATGTAAAATACCAATGCCAGCACACCAAAACCTCGTATGTTGGGTAATCCAAGTTTTTTGGCACATTTTTCACTATAACCCCCAAACTATTTGTTTTATCAAAAATATATTTTTTCAATGAAAGCTTACTAAATTTACAATCAAATCAAATTATATAATGATGAATGAATCCCGAAAAATACCCACGCCAGCCCACTGTAACATGTAAAATTGTTATGTTTTTACCAAAACATACACATTTAGCCTGCTGGCATGGATTTCAATTAAATATTCATGTATAAAATGTGATATCAAATTCAGTCAAATTTCAGTTGAAAAAAGTAAATTTTGGTTTAGACATATTGTTTTGGACTAGTATCGAAAAATAATCTAAATAATTTGTATTTTACAACAGAACTTGTTTTTAGCGTGCTGGAACGGGTATTTTACAGAGCTTGATCAAGTTTTATATATGGGGTCTGATTGCAAATTTAGTCATCTATCAGTTGAGAAAAATAAATTTTGGATTGGAATAGTTTTGGGGTTATAATGAAAAATTGTACCAACAAACTTGGATTTTACAACAGTACGGATTTTTAGCGTGCTGGCATGGGTATTTTAAATAACTTTATATACATTATATAGATAAACTATATTATATTGGCACGGGAACTTTACATGACTTTATATAAATTTCATATATGAGGTCTGATAGAAACTTTAGCCAGCTATCAATTGAAAGAATAAATAAATTTTGGATCGGACGAATAGTTTTGGTGTTATAACGAAATATGTGCCAAAAACTTTAACTTTACAATAGTACGGATTTTTAGCGTGCTGGCATGGGTATTTTAAATAACTTTATATACATTATATAGATAAACTATATTATATTTTACAAATAAATTTTATATATAATTTCTGAAAGGAAATTAAGTCAGCTAAATTTTGGATTACAGCTATAACCGACAACGGAAAAGTACCAACTGCTTCTTTTCACGAAGAAGTGCGACTTATATGAAGTTAGTCAATCTTTGGTGGCCAAACCGCTCTAAAATTATTGATCTGAGAACAAAATGACTATTACAAAATTTGTTGCGAAGTTGATTTGCTTGAATAACGTATAATAGAACACAAAATATACTAAAAGTAACGATTTCCGAACTTCTAAGAAATACTATTTTCAACCTCTTTCCCCCACTGTCATTTTTGCGGCACTCACCTTTATTGGAAAATTCATAAATTTTCATTCGTAGCAGTGGACAGGTTACACCCATGCATTACAAAAAAAGGGTGAAATAACTCGGTATGTTTTCCTATCGGGCTCTTGGTCTATCATTTTACAAATCAATTAACTGGACTACTATACAAGTTTTATACGAATTTTGTTCCAGGATAGTACATATTTCATAACTTTATAAGTTGAAATATTATTCTTTTTTAATTATGTGGCCGGTATTTATATTATTACTGTTCATATATATTAATTGGTATTTTTTACATTAAAATTTTAAAACAAGATTATTTTATTTTAAAATAATTTTATTGTACTATACGTAGGAAGCAATATAATATAATTTCCTCAAATCATTCTAGAGAAAAACTACTTATAAATCAAATAAAAAAGGAAATCATGTTCAAAAAGTTCACTGTTGGACGAAAAGGATGTGAGTTTTGAACAATGTCAGCCGGTGTGACGCTTTCACAGGGATTTAGAATTTTGTCTGCCGGTGCTTAGCCCCCTCCAAATTTTGGCAGACAACGTTTTTTGTCATCTAGGGAGTATGCAGTTTCTTGTGTGCTTCAAATAAATCGTCTTCAAATTGTCCACTTTTGGACTGGAAAAAAAAAAACGCGGATTTTGAATTTTGTCTGCCGGTGCTTAGCCCCCTCCAAATTTTGGCAGACAACGTTTTTTGACATCTAAGAAGTATGCAGTTTCTTGTGTGCTTCAAATAAAACGTCTTCAAATTGTCAACTTTTGGTGGACTTTTGATTTAAGTCTCAAACGTAACCACTCCTTTGTATACTGGTATTGCTATGAATCGTTATTTTGCTAGAAGATATATGAGCCCCTCATACCTATTATTTCAGCAAAGTTATGGCGCAAAACGTCAACATATATTGTCTTCATTCAAAGATAAAAATTATTTAAAAAAATTCCACGACATTCAGGCACACACTAAAGGGCTTCCGCAACCGTTCTTCATTGTTGGTCTGACATGCCTCATTTTCAACGGAGGGTTAGTTTTCTCCATACATATTTGCGAACATCAGACCCATAATATTATATTTACTTTCATTTGAAACAACATATATTCCATTTTTTTCTGATCGATGAAGGCTTCTCTCTTTAACCACTACCGTAATAATTAAAACTGTGGATTGCATTCTTAACTGTCTGTAAGCTGAAATTTGTTCATGCAATCTCTATTGTATATTCGAGAAGAAATAAATGGTTTTTCGAAACTATTTTGTGTGTGCTCTTTTTTTCTACATTGAGAAAACTTTTGTGACAATCCAGAACTTCATTTTTTTAGGACTTAATTCATTTGATTTTGATTTTATATTATGTTTTTAACTGTGCTAAAAACATCTCTAGCCTATAGCAATTTCACGATAGTTCAATATGCACTTATGCACATGGACTATAATGACACATAATACTCTAGTGTTCTCGCAGTTTTAGAACACGAAACTAGCCAGGAACAAAGATGTTTATTTCAGGTTGAAAAACAACTACTTAACCTATAATTTTTTATCTTTGAACTTAATATTTGTTTCTACATTTAGTTTATTTTATTATTTCCTATTGTTGATTCTAAAAATTTGATATCAAGAAATAATAATTAGAAGCTAGTTTTTAAAACAATGTAATATGAAACAACCTTCACTACTTGCTTCCCATGTTAAATTTAATTTCTTACTTGTCCGTCACTATCGATTGGATTGTTCCGCCATCATTAGCAATCATTAGTACACAGGTTTTATGTTGGCCGAGTAGAGATATTTTTTTGTGGAGAAAAAAATTCATCAAACACAGAATATGATCTAGGTAGGAATAGAATAGATATAGGGTTCAATAATACTAAATCTAAATTTTCAGCAAAACAAAGGGATTTTGGCTTGACGTGCCGAGAAAAAAAAATGGCGATTTAATATTAATATTAACATCAGTAGTTGTATTTTATTATTAATGTAGAAGAAGAAATTATAGTCACTCCCACTTAGCAGACTGAAAATATGCATAATACTGCACGAAATTTAGTTGAAAAAAGTTATCCTAGATTGAAATTACCAAACGATTTACAAATATTATAAACTGCAAGCATCTTCAATTTTTAAATTAGCCTTTCATTTATGGTTTTTTTTTTTTTTTTACAGACTTAGGACGGTTTGTGTTGAGCTGGAAAATGAAAATGAAGACTGCAAAAAAAAATATAAGACTCTCGATCAAGATCGCAACGATGTCATAGCGTACCTCAAGAAATCATTATCTCAGAAACAAGATGAAATTATTGATTTCACAAACAGGCTTGAAGCAATGCATAAAGTATTTTGATTAATTATAAATAATTATTAACTTGTATATTATCCTAAAAAATAATGACAATGTGTTACAAAATGCGTATATAAGTATAGGGAAGACAATATACAGTTAAATTATTTCACAAGCAGATTTTCAAATATATTTTTGAAGGTATTTAAAATTTCAGGATTTTTAAATTTTGTTTTTTCTTTAAATTACAAAGCAAAAAAAAAAAAGGTTGTCCAATTATTAAAATTTTATAAAATGTAATAATAAAACTCTTCTGGTGATAAAATAAAAATAATATTTAAACTAATAAGTGTTCAGTAAAAATATCTAAACTACAAATCATTAAATAGCAAAAGGATCTATTCTAAATATTATTCAAGACTGTAAATAAAAACATTGACATATGAATACAGATATCCTTGATTACCGTATTTAACCTATACTTGCATGCATTTAAATAAAATAGCTGACATTTTTTATGCTAATTGATAAAGCTGATGTTTGAACATGAACAATGATCAGTTGCTACATTATATTACATGTAGCATTAAGAAACATTACGATAGCCCAGAGTAATTTTAGTATGTATGGAGTATAGTCTTAAATGGAGTCTATTCTGATAAATAATTTTTCGACAAAAATGGTTAGTTCTGATTTGAATTTATAAGATATTGATTATCTCAAAAAAAACCCTATTATATATAAGGCTTAATATATACACTTGAGCATTCGCCCAGAATGACAATGAAAGCAAGAAATTAGCCTTTGTCGCAACTAATTAGGGGAAAGCTGAATTTTTGCAGGGTGTTAGTACATAAAATATACACTAAAAAAACACAAAGTCCCGACCCCCACCCCTCTTCCTTCCCCCTCCCCCCACCCCTTCAACAACATTACAAGTACAGAACTCTGGTTATATGCCGTCAGCTCGAAACCTAATTATGCTATCAGAGTGTTCTTTTTTTTATTTTACTCCTAATAATATTACAAACAAATTATGTTATATACACTTTTCATGTAGATAGCTTAGTTTCGCCGTAATACTTAATCATATACAGAAAACTGTCTCTACAAAAAACAAAAAAGTAACTTCAACGAATTATAGATAATATAATTATCTTTAAAATGATGTGTCTCATAACGTATAACATTAAAACTTTGGCTTCATAGAGAGCGTTAAAAGAGTAGTGGACAGCGTTGCGGCGCGCCGGTCCTATCAGGGCCGTGCTGAGGTGCACAAACGCTTATACTGCTGTTCATGATCATTTATAGTCATTTAGTTGAAATGCAGCAACAATGTAATAACGTCTATTTATAGTCAAGTAATTTATAGTCATTTAGTTGAAATGCGGCAACAATGTAATAACGTTTATTTTTAGGTTTTTACTTCCAAAGTGCATTTTTTGTGCTATAATAGTCTATAAATTACTTGTATCACTTATATAGTATAAAATTTAGCATCGAAGATTCAACTCCAAAAATCAAAAGATCTGACTGCTGGATATTGTTCACCACCCTAAGCTGTAAGTGTGATAAAAAGTCTTCCTCAAAATATCTTCGGGTTTAGAGGAGAGAGAGGGGGGGGGGTGAAAGTCTTATGTTGCTGGCTGTCTGATTCGGGACTCGGAAAACGTTAGTTTTAGCTCATATATACATAAAAAAGCAAAGAAAATTTGCAAAAAATGTCATTTTATTCCTCTCTTTCCCATATCATAATTTTAGAGCTATGGAAGATGGGAAAATAGAAGATTGTTTACTTGAGGTAAGTCTCAGTTCTCCGGAATAACACGTTTGTCGGTACTCATTTGGCTATAACTCTGAAACTATTTGTCAGACTTAAATTTCTCTTTTTTCAAATGAAAGCTGGAAATTTTGAATCGGAGAAATAGTTCTGGAGTTATTGTGATAAATGTGCCGAAAAATAAGAGTTTTTCACAATAGTACGGGTTTCTCAATATTATAGAAAAGACTCCACACGGCCACACTTGCATGAACAATGAGTCACTGTATGACTAAGGATGGGTCTTTTCACCTTTTGAAAGGAGCCCGTTCCATCGTTCCGTTCCGACTGAAAAACCGTTTGTTTTCTCTCGTTCTTTTGATTCACATTCGTTTCGGTAAGGTACAGTAAGCTATACATACAGCAGGTAATAAATAAATTTAAAAAAAAGATTTATTATTGTTGCATAATAATAAAAAAATTTATTATAAAAAAATAATAAAAAGATTTTTTTTTTTTTTTTTTCTGGAATTTAAAGTGTTATTTTATCCTCAAACAAACTAAAATACAGGGTTACTGTAAGAGGGAAAACAAGAAAAAAAATAAAAAAAATATGAAATTGTCCAAACATATGATTAAATTTCAATCAAACATCGAGCTTCAGTAAAAAAAAAAATATGAGTTTTTCTTTACTTCTTTTTTTTTACGGAACCTCAATAATTTTTAAATTTGGTTGCATATAAGCTTTTCGTTCTTTTATAAAACAATTAACCAAGTGAAAACCAATTCATTGGTTAAAAAAAATCTTAGTTTTAAAGCTATATAAGGATTTTTTTTAATGAAACTTGTCACATAAAAAACTTAATATTGGTAAATTCGAAACAATTCATGAAAAAGAGAAACCAAACCTGAAATAAATTCCGTTCGTTTCCGTTCCATTCGTTCCAGTAGGCGGAACACCGATGTTGGTGGAACTAACTTGAAACCGGTATTGGTTTTCGTTCCAAACCACCCCAAACAAAAAACCGTTCCACCTGGAATGTTTCATCCCTAAGTTCGAACCCGCGCGGCTCGATCAAGGAGCTCGATCTGTATTGTGTTAAAGGCAGTACAATGGTTAACAGCAAATTGACAGTCGCAAGTTATTACTACATGTATTTGTTGCACCTCTCGGACCAGAAGAGGAGGAAGCGGTATTGGCTAAGATACATAATAATTGAGGATACATTTGAAACGCTTTCTGTTTCAAGAGGCTCAGTATTTTTATCGAAAAATGCCATCGAATTAAACGCAAACCATTTTGATTTGTGAGGTACAGCTGAATCTGAAAGAAATGGCAATAGGTTCAAAAGGATTTACAAAATTGATTCTGTTGACTTACATTAAGCCGGGGGGAAAAAAAAAAAAAATCAATGAAACACGAATTTATCTGTTCCAGTGGTTTTTTATTTCTTTGTTTTTATTTTTTAAATACGCTTTTATTAACGTCACCTGTATGTAACGGAATCTTTCATCGTAATTTTCACCAATTTCCAGCAATCTGATTAACTTAAAAATCTGCACACGTTTCAAGGAACAAACAAACAACATTGTTCTAATGTTCTCACGTAGTCTGGTTCAATTACCCCCAAAGTGGGGGTCTTCCTTGCAAAAGGTGAAGTAGTAGATTTAACGTTTTTATATGATCCAGATGTGTCCTGAGAATAAAATATCAAAAAAGAAATTAAATTTGATAAGGAGAAAATGTTTGGGGGGGGGGGGCAAAAAAACCCAAACTTTTTGAACTTTTTTCATTTACAAAATTAAAGTTTATTAAATAGTGCGTCTTAAGACATCCATTAAGCTGAATTTGATTTAGGCGTTTAGCCACAATCGATTGTCAAACATCGAAGAATTTTGCCAACTTAAAAAAGTTAGTTTTGGTCATGTTAAATAGTCAATGTTAAAGCTAGTTCAATCAAAAAATGTTATATAATAACAGTTATAGATCATTACATTTTGTGCAAGATAGGATTTTAAATGTATAAATTTGTCCATTACTACTCTGAGATATGTTCAAAAAACAAAAACTGCAGGTTGATTTTGGATAAACTGTGTAAAAAATGCAAACAAATCACGAATAGAACAGGGAAATTAGTTTCGAACCGTTCACCACACATACCTTTTTAGTTAGGTTTGCTTTTCCCCTTCAATTAGGAGCCCCTGAGACTTTCAATTTTCTTCCGACATTGCCCCTTCGTTCTTTTAAATTATTTGAACTTTCGGAGTCCCACCGAACGGGATGGGTTTGATTGAGGCAAAAGAACTGTCTTGAGATATTTCCATTAATAATAGAGAACAACGAAATAATTTATAACAATTCAGTTCCAGACGCAGTTGTGTTGCCAGACCTATTGCTATTGTACACATCGACAGTTAATAATGAAAACCTCTTATCTAACGAAAGCAGGGTTTATACCTGGAAACCTATATGAAATTCCCTGACAACTCTCTGACTTTTCCTACTTTGTGTCATAACGCATTCATTGTTGCCGATATCACAAATCTGAGATCGTCATTCGACCCAGCATGAAATTTTACATGTAGAAACATGTCTATCTCATTTTCGACCAAAAGTGGAGACAGGTTTTCATTATTAACCATTTTTGTTATAATATTATATAAAAGATTGATGTACTTACTGGACTACTGACTGAATTTCTGTGCTAATTCCCCAACTTCATTGCAGTTGACATGACTGAAAACCAGTTCATGTTAGACTTATAAACATCATCTCCACTAGCACCACAGAACAGAGATTTTTGAATTTTAAAATATTCTTGGTTATAGGTGGCTCTGAGATTTTTTATTTTGTTTTTTGCCGCAATCACAGACAATCCATCTTTCCAACGATGTCTTCCAATGCTGTTTGTCATGCGTATTTACTTTTGTATAATTCATTATGCATGTTCCACAGAACTTCATGCTCTAGGTAAAGTTCTACAAATTTACAAGTCTTTTCATCATTCCACTTATGCGACATCTCAAGTTTTTTTATTGAAAAAAAAAATTTTAATTAAGCACGAAATTAAACAAAATTCATATAATGACTTGTAGATACAAACAGGTAGAACACTTGCCAAACAATGTCGATAGCACTAACAATTTTTAAATCTTGGCCTTTATTTAAAAATAAGAAATTTTTCTCCCATCATTTCCAGGTACATTTTTACTGCCCCTTTCTAGAAGTTCAGGGGTTTATTACCCCCTTTCACATCTTAAATACAAGAAATACTATTCTTAACAATAATTCTGTCAATGAACCTAAAAGTTTTTTTATGATATCAAGATGGTGGGCATAATTTTATTTAACGTTAAATATTTTTATAAAATCTATAAAACCAATTCTTAATTTAACTATACATTAAATGAATGTTTAGTTTATGCTATATTACATTTTTAAGTTAATTGCTAATACCATTAACAATATTATTTTAATAATATAGAATGGTATAAAGTTGCCAACTCAGTATTTGTTTTTATACATAAACAATTTTCTAATTTTCCTTCTTTAATATCTTTTAGCTATACAGAGTATATGGGTTCGTTATGAAGTAAAAATGAACCTATTTCTATTTGTTACAATTTAAAATTTTTATACATTGATCGAATATAAACGTTATAGCAGAAAGTATCAAATTTACTAAATTTAAAAGAAAAAATAAGTGGGAGAAACTCTCACATTGTTTTAATTGAATTGGCCTATTATAATTCAATAAAAACTAATATCACGCATTATTTAATAGGAAAAGAAAACAGAAATTCAAAAGTTTGAAACAAAGATTCAAGAAATGAATCGTAAATATAATGAGATGTCTTCAACACTCACAGCTGAAATAACATTGTTAAGTATGACTCTTATTGAATTCATTAGATCTATATTTATATCACTTATATAACATTTATAGGAATATATATGTATATATTTTTAATATAACAGAATGCCTTGTACACTTTATAAGATAAAATGCGTATCAGACTGACTTTGCAAGCTACATGATATAGCCTTTCTCCATCCATTTCAAGGTCAAATTATGTTATAATTATTTTTTTATATTCCATACAAGAGTTGCATACTTTAAAATACAATAAATCAGATTTATTTGCTAATTGCAAGTAATAAAATGAAGTTAATTTTTAACTAATAAATAATTTCTTCATTCGTTTTGTTTATTTTATTTTCTATTAATTAAGAACAAATAAAAAAAGTCTGTTTCCTATATTATTATAAAACATACTGCCCAATCATTCAAAGGGTTACATTTAACTATTGTCTAGAAGAAATTATCAGTTAACAAATAAATACTGTGGTGGTAAAAAGTATTTGCACAAGCAATATTTTATTTTGAATCATGTGAACTGACAAGAATAATGTTAAAAAAACACTCTTAACTAATCCTTATAGTCAAGTGAAAAAGATATTAAATAAAAAGAGATAATCACTTTTTTTTTTTTTGGTTTGGTTTGGGGACTCCTTTCAAAAGTATTTGCAAAAATTATGCTAATTATTTTGACTAGTTCCTAATCAAAGGGGTTTAATATTTTTCAATTTTTTCAAAAAAGAGGGTTCTAGTCTGTAAGGGAAAAAATTATTTTATTGATAGACAAAGGCAAAAACCTACCATAAAATTGGGAATATTTCAAATTTGAATTTAAAAGAGATTCAATGAGGCTGGAGGTACCCTGAATAAGTAACAAACAAGGCATATAAGGGCTTGGACTCAACAGGAGTACAGAGATATGATGGAGTTAACTTTAAAAAAAAAACATAACTGAATCAACAGTACAAAGAGTTCTGTATAACACTGATTTTCATGATTCGGTTCCTAAAAGAAATATTTTGATTTCTTTGGCCAACAGTATAATTAACGTTAAACGCAGCTAAAACTCAAGCAATTGCCATAGGATCACATTCCCTTCTTCATTCAAATGCCAACATTCCCACATTATTCCTTAATGGTCATCCAATAACTTTCCATTCCTCTGTTAAAAATTTAGGCTTAACCATTGATCAAACCCTCTCCTGGAAATCCCATATTGCACAAATCTCCAGAAGGTCGATCTGTATCCTAAAACTATTTCACTGCTCCCGTCACCTCCTTCCCCTACCCACACGCAGACTCCTAGTATCCTCCCTTATCTTCCCCCAATTTGACTACGGTTGTGTGATATATGGCGGGCTCTCGATGGTTCTTGAGGGCAGATTAAAAGGCATCATGAATTGCTTCATTAGGTTTGTCTTCGGAACCTCAAGACGTTCCCATGTTTCGCATCTCTACACTGAGTTAAATTGGCTGTTCCCCTCCTTCCGCAGAAAATACTTCCTAGGCACCTATCTATACCAAGTTATCAACACCCGTCACCCTCCCTTTATTTACAGTAACCTGAAATTCAAGTCCGCTATCAAATAACTGCATACAAGATCTCGTCTTTCCGATCTCTATACTCCATCCCACAGAAGTACTGCATTCCAACGTTCCTTCCTTGCCCGATCCTCTACTCTTTGGAATTCCCTCCTCCCCTGTATCCGCAATGCTTCTTCCCTTGGAACATTCAAATCACTATTCTTTCACCATCTTCTTTCCCTCCAACTCGACGCTCTCTAATTGTAAGGATGTATGTACTATATATGTAATCGTCTAATTTAATTGCTAAGACTGTCAGACATAAAATATAAGTATAAATTATATTTGGTTATGATGTTTTAATTGTTTGTAATGATAATTTTTGATTTTCTATCTTTTATTTTTCTTCTGTTTTTTTTTTTTTTTTCTCTTTTGCAATTTTATTTACAATATTAACCTCTATTTTGTATACTCATTTTTTTCACCCTCTTTTTATTTAAAGTTTTTTTCTTTTTCTAGTTTTTCTCTGTATCTTTTTTTCATACATATTTGTATTCAGTTTATCTATGTTATTTTACTTTTAACAGCCTCTCGGCCAGTTATGATCTTACTTTATGTTATTTTATGTTATTCTTAAGGGACTTTGTCCCAGAATAAAGTTTTCTTTCTATTCTATTCTATAAAAATCTAATCTCTGGGCTAATGCAATCAAATTGGGTATGGAAAATATTTTTAAATTCAAACAGTAAAATAATGATCCTAAATACATAGCCTTTAAAACCAGAGAACGGCTTCTTGATAATTCACCGAGGCTGCTGCAAACCTAAACCCAACCCCACATTAAAATATTATAGAGAATGTTTGGAACTATTAAGACCTTTATGTCTGAAAAGATCAAATTCAAGGAATAGATAATTTAAAAGAAATTTCATAGGAAGAGTGGAATAAACTCAATATTAACTATATTTATATTCAAAATTTAGTCGATTCCAGGACAAGGAGGCTCTAAGCAGTGATAGACCACATTCGACTTCACCCTAAACATTAACAATATGATAATTTTTATTAAATATAAAATAATATTTAATTCAAGTTTTATATTATGTACAAAAACTTACAAACAGAACATTTTATTACAAAAAATTGATTTTATATTTTTGATTAACGTTTTTCTCATGAATAAGAATATGTATAATAAAGAAGGATGTTAAACAAATCTTTAATATGACTCTGAGGATAATAGTACATGTGTTAATACTTTTGATCACCAGAGTATATTAGACCAAAGAGAGTCAAGTCTTATATCATCTTTAATTTTTATATGATTTTATAGATGGAAAATTGAACTCCTTGGAAGAATTTAAACTTCAAAAGGATTGCATGATACAAAAATACTTAGATTTGGAAGATACATTAAAGAAGGAAGCAGAAAGGCATCTGGAAAAAGAAACAATCATTGAAAACCAAAGTTTAATTCACAAGGAAAGGTAAGTATAAATTTATGTCAAGCAGCATTAACAGTTAACACATTACAGGAGAGTAGTATTTTATATACAGAAATGTGGAGGGAGAAAATTACCTTCAGTGTATGGTAGTTTAGCTTCTTGGATTCAATCATATAACATAAACAGAAAATAATAAACAATAAATTGTTTCAATACTATCTTAAATATTTAGAATTCTCATTCCTTATATTTTAATATTATTATGGTTTATAGCATGCGCTTAGAAATAGAAAAAAGGCTCTTAAATCTTTCTATAAATCTACAAAAAGATACACAGTACAGGATAGCTGAAACGACACAAAATGTGGTAAAAGAAAACATTGCCTTAAATAATGAGGTAAGAATAGCTATTACTTTTAAGTTAATAAGTATAACAATCTCAAGAAAATTATGTTCCTTTCATTTTAGATTCAATTAACTTCAAATTTCAGCTTAACCTCATCATCGTATCTTGGCAAAAACTCTTTGATCAAAACGAGTTTCTAAAAAATAGACTGAAAACACTGTCAAATGAAATAGATGTATCATTTGAAACAAAAGACAATCTTTTAAGACGGCATGTGATTCAAAAGGAAGTAGGTTTTCCAATTTTAATGAATTCGTTTTATTGTAATGAATACCTGTTACCTAAAGCTATTTAATTACTGATCTATGATTAAAATGTTTGATAGATAATAGACCGATTGGTAAGCAAACAACAT
Organism: Euschistus heros; assembly: GCA_003667255.2. Classification (NCBI taxonomy): domain Eukaryota; kingdom Metazoa; phylum Arthropoda; class Insecta; order Hemiptera; family Pentatomidae; genus Euschistus; species Euschistus heros. The sequence goes on from RCWM02000142.1 coordinate 24,532, forward strand.
GAAATGATGAGCAAATTTCATACTTTGAAGAACTGCGAGCTAAACGTTTCTCTTCTAAGAAAGAAATTAAAAGAATACAGTAAAAATGCAAATGAAGCCACTGATAAATATAAAAAGATAGAAAATTCATATCATGCTCTAAGCATTCAATGTGCAGAAATAAAAGCAGCGTTTGATAAGCTTAAACTACATAATTTTAAATTAGAAGAAAGAATAAAAGAATCAGTTATGATCATCAAAGATGTTATAGGGGTAAGTGGTAAAATACTTTGTTGAAAAAAAAGGTTAATATTTATTAACCATTTTTTACAAACACAAATTCCAAGATTCATTTATTATTTTAATATGAACTATAATAAAGTAAAACAGATCATATTCTCTCCAACATTTAAGATTATTTATACTAAAGGTATTACAATATTTTTGTCACTATTCATTCATTATTCCATCAGCTGAACAGTATGAATTTTCAAATAATTTCGAACTAAGTACTCAGTTCTATATGTTTTTTGTTAATTGATGATGGACATCAATGATTTAGCTGAAACGTTGGCAAATAAAATAAAATGTGTTTGTCAATTTTCAAACATTGCCTAAATTTTTTTCTAACTGACCCCACCCATCTCTTCCAATATATTCACTCAGTCATTCAACATAGCTCTTTAACAATTTTATTAGCTTTAAATTAAATATTATTCATGCAGAAGTTAACAGTGTTTAAATTATAGTCTCAATTCACATTTAATTTTTAAATGCTTAAGGAATATATTTTATTCTTAGTCTATCAAAATTCTACTTCAGCTTCTGAATTCTAAAATTTTCCTTGATCAGTTCTTACGACATTTAATTTCCTTTGAAGCCACACATTGCTTTTCCCATTTCACTTCTATTAATAATTGTTCAAAATATCAGGCAAAGTAGCATTCAAAAATCTTCTTCAGGAAGCAATAACAGCCATTTTTAAGTCCTACCTAATACAAGATACACGCACGTACCCACAGTATAAGGGAAATATATTGATATCTCCATAGTTTATACATTTCATATGGTATTCTGTATCAAATATTATTGAGGTTGTTAATGTTGTTATAATAACTTTGTTGCTTAGTTTTGAGTAATTATGTATATTTTCTCATTCTTTATTTGTTATTTATTTTTTTTTGTTATTCTTTATATTTAACTTGCAATACAAAATAATAATCAAAACTAAAATCATAAAACGTACATGTACATTATATAAGATAAAGTATAGGGTGCACAGGAATAAATAAAATCCCTTCCAACAGGATGCTGGAAGGAAAACACTAAAAAATAAATATATAAGTGATATTTATTCATTCTCAAACAGCTAATGCAGCAATATCTTTCATATCATAAGTTGTATTATGCCATTATAATTTTTAAAAATTTCTATATTTCTGAGCTAACAAATAGTTTTCAAGATAAATTTGTTTACTTATTTATTTAATTATTACAAGATTATTTATTTTTGAAAAACATTTTTTAGTTAGGGATAAGAAGACAGAAAGATCCTTTCTCCATATCAGAACAAGATGAATACAGTACTAGGATTAATCTTCTAAATACTCTCTTAAAATTGTTCGATGATGTATCTCTATTTAGCACTGGAGAGGCAGATTCAATAGAAGGATCGTAAGTTAATTATCAATATTAACTTCTGTGTCATGAATTTTTTCTACAAAATGTATATAACTATTTTTACTAAAAAGCATTATTAAGAAGAATATTTTAGAACTCATAGGGGAAGGCAAACTGCTGGAACAGGAGTGAAACTAACCTCTACACTAAACCAACCTCTCAGTTGAAACTGACTGATATATATATATATATATATATATATATATATATATATATATATATATATATATATATATATATATATATATATATACCTACAGTCATACTGGTTTTTCATAGGAGAAACAAAAGTTTTTTAATCACATATAAAAAACTATTATTTTTCTTTCACTCTATGTATGTAGCACACTAAATACGATTAAAGTCTATACCAACATATGTTAACTACAGTACACACTCAAGGTTCACCTTCCACCTTCCTTTGATAGCTGCCTCAGATGAAGGAGCAAGTCAGGTTTCTCTGAGGCACTTGAATTGAAAGGTGCTGGGCTGATAAGCCACTCCCCTTAAATAATTAAATGTGATAGAATGTATAGAGCAGACTGGGTGTTAAGAGACAAAAGGGGGGAGGGGTGGAGTTTGGTAGTTAGGTAAATGCATTTTGATCCCTACATGTATTAGTCAGACTAATGAGCAGTCCTTAAGGTTTTCCTTATGACTGGTCAGTTTTTCTATTCCTAATGGAAACAATTTTAAAATGGGACTATTATAAATATTTAATTTGAGATTATTATCTATGTGATGTATTAGTTTCACTCCTGAGTGTTTGTTGAATTTATGGTTATTTTCATATAATTATATAATTAGAGGCGCGGTAGCTCAGTGGGTAAGGCACTTGACTACCATGCTCCCGGGCCCGAGTTTGAGTCCGACTGAAGAAAATTTATTTACTGTTATTTCGGCCGAGGATCAAATTCGAGGTCGGGAGACCCTCCTGGGGCACACCCAGCCTCTTAAAAAAGTGGGAACCCTTAAATAGGGAAAAAACCTGGTGGTTGAGTGTGAATTCTGGCCAAATCACCTCCTTTCACAACCGTTAGCTAAGAAACAGTACAGCCTACCCAAGTACTGAACCTGAGACCCTTCATGGGTTGTAAGTGGTACAGGTTTTTTTTTCTTTTTTCTTTCATATAATTGATAGCACTGTTGGAATTCTGCATCCTATTGTTTTATGCTCTTATATTTTCATTTAATCTTTAAATCAATGATTGTCCAGTTTTTGCAGTGAATTTAGCATCACAGTCATTATATTCTGGTTCATGTACACTGTTTTTTTGGAAAGGGTCTATTTATTTTAAATGCAGGATATTTAAACGTAATTTTCGTAATTCCTTTCCGAATTTGGTGGATACTGGACCATAATATTGTATTACGTCTTTAAAAATTTAATATATGTAATATAGGTAGGAAAGTGCAGATCTTACATTCCAAACTGGTCTTCGATTTTTATTTTTTTAACTTTATTTATTTATTGACAACTGTCTTCAAACTGAAGACAATCAGTGAATGTGCTGAAAAAAATAATAATAAATAAGATATGTAAAACATGAGAGAGACCTTCAGTACGTCCTCCTTATATTGTTTATTACTAAACAAATACAGTTTCGTAATCCAGCTCATTTTTAGCCTTCTGTGTGTATGGTTATAAAGTTTATAGTGAAATGTTCAGTATTTTATTTTTATGTGGTCTGGTACAATGGGTATGTGCAAGTCTGTATGCAGTGCAAAATATGCATTATATTTTATGATATAGTTCAATTTCTTTAAAAAGTTTTATTGTTTTGTCATTGGAATTTTTCGAGTCCTTAAGAGCAAGTTCTGTGGATCGGGGTATTTTATTATTTTTTAAGGCTTGTTGCGTAATGTACAATCTTCTATTATGTGTTTGATAGTCATTGGAGATTGACATGTTTCACAATGTGATTGGGTCTCTTTTGTGATAAATAAGCATGAGTTAGGTTGGAATGTCCTCAGCCTTGTAACCACTTCCTCTTTTCTGTTACCTCTTATGGCACTTGTTCTAAGTTTGTTAGTCAGTGGAGTTTCAACCTAAATGTATTCCCAATTTTTCCTGACTCTGTTCTTCAAAAACGCCTTTACATCATTCAGTTCATATATTTGAAGTGGTGTGATATTCATCATATCAGCTTTTTTGGCAGCTACATCTGCTGCTTCATTCCCATGAATTCTGGAGTGTCCAGGGGCCGAGAGAAAAATTACGGTTTTTGTTTTGGTATTTTAACATTTCTAAATGATTACGGATCCTGTCAATTCTTTGACCAGTTTTGCTTTATTTTGAAGTGCTGCTATTAAATCAGTACAAATTAAAATTTTTAAATGTGCACTGTTAACGGATGAGTAAAGAGCTGCTTATATTAAGACTATCTTTCATAAGGAAACTTAATAAGAAAACAAATAAAAAAACAAACTATTTTCACAGATATGAATCTATTTTGGCATCTGATTGGAAAAGAAAAGTATCATCTCAACATTTACTACCTTGCAATTCAGATCCATCTCTAGAAGGACAGAACTAATTACTGGACTACTGCAAGTTTTCAAAAAATAGTTCAAATAAATATTAAATAATGATTTTTTCTTTTTTTTTTTTAACCCTCAATAATTCAGAATAAACCCATAATGAATTATATAAAATTAATCATCTATGTTGAACTGTGTGATGAATACTTTTTTTAATGTATGAAAAAAAAAGTTCATCACTTGAGGTACTCATGATGGTATCAATTCGGACTGATGAATTAATTGCCACTTCAATTTAGATTATTTTATTAGAAAACTAGTTTTGAATGCTAAACATTCATCTTCAGTTCTAAAACATACAAAATTTCCAACACATCTGTACTATGTTACATGGATTATATACACTAAAGTTTTCAAAAATGTAAGACAAGAAACCAAACATTAGTACTCACCTCAGGAGGTCTAAGAGATAACTGAAATATCTTCATCATGAGAAGGGGAAGGAGGCAGGTAGGTTAAATTTTTGTGATTTAATATTGGATTTCCCTTATGGCTCATTGGATTTTTCTGTTCCTATTGGAAACAAATTTAAAATGGGGCGATTGGAAATGTTTATCTGGTCATTTCCAATAGCCCATGTTTAGGTTTATCGGGACATTTCCAACAGCTCCATTTTAAATTTGTTTCCAATAGGAGCAGAAAAATCCAAGGAGTCATAAGGAAATTCCGATAGTAAATCACAAAAATTTAACCTACCTGCCTCCTTCCCCTTCTCACGATGAAGATATTTCAGTTATCTCTTGAAAACTTTAGTGTATATAATCCATGTAACATAGTACTGATGTGTTGAAAATTTTGTTTGTTTCAGAACTGAAGATGAATGTTTAGCATTCGAAACTAGTTTTCTAATAAAATAAAATATAAAATAATAATAATCCCGATAGAAGTGGCAATTAATTCATCAATCCTCAAAATGTTAATGTAATCAAGAGAAGTAAATGAATTAAAAATATATATATGTATAAAATATTCACAAAACAAAGTAATATTAAAATCACTCATTGTTATAATTTGTTCTGTAAACTTGTATACCTAAATCTATAATCAATCCATATTTTCCTTCAATATCTGTTGATTTGCTACCACCTAAATCTAATGAAACTTGCATCTTGTTGATATTGCTGAAATGTTGAAACATATAAAAACAGCATTTATCTATGTTTTATGTCTTTTTATTTCATCACCAACCATCCTCCATTAGATAATGTCTTGATAATTTGCTTAACCAAAGCTTTATAAAACTATTTCTCATTAAATACATATGGTTTAAATATGAAATTTAAAAAAATATGAATAAAATAATTGACAACTATAAAATTGATAAATACAAATAGCTATATTTTTATTTACATATAGGTACAAACAAATACTGTAATTTTGAATTACTCAATATATTGTTAAGTAACGAATGTAAAAAATCAGTTTTTTTTATTCTGTTTGTTTACTATTGTTTTCTACAAGGCCTTATGGTAAGATTTTGAATCTGATCGGCACTTAGAAGACTGAGATCAGCAATGTCATTTTTACGAATTTCTAGCATTTTTCCACCGGTAAGCTTTGTAGAATACAACAGTAAATGAACGAAATAAAAAAATATGTTTTTTCCATTCGTTAGTTTTACATAGTGGTGACGATATGATATGAGTAAAGAGATGGTATTCATTAACGGAATTTATTTTTGAAGTCGTTAAGGGCACTGAGAAAGAAACCAATGCAATAATAAATATGTACTTTTTCAATTATAAAAAGAAAATAGCAATAATTACTGGAATATAATATAAATTCTGGAACTGATCTGTAGGAACACACTGAACTGTGAAGAGATAAATGCTTATGATTTGAAAAGTTCCTATAAACTTGATAATGATTTATAAAATGTTGGTCAGTGGCATTGATTGTTTAAGTAATAGTTATAAAAGTATATAAACATTTCAATATTACAATAATATTTTGGAATGCCTATACACAATTTTATGTGAACTAGAAGTTTTTTTGTTATAACAAAGTACTAAACAGTTAAAAAAAATGAACATAGCTAAAATCCTGAACAAAAGATTAGAAGAACATCAACTTCATTCTGTGGAGTGCTAGACTGGCGAGCCCATTAGATTTAGCATACCCTGTACAGAAGATCGTGAGTTCAAAACCCATCTGGGCATTTTGAAATTTATTTGGAGGCAGACCCAAGGATAGCTGGAGTACATAAGGACGTTAAGCCATAATAAACAAAGAACTTGGTTATTATTAGAGCGAATGTTTATGTAAATATTTATTAGACAATTTCTTTCTAGAAACTGTGCCAATGATAAGCAAAACTTAGGAATTTCAGAGACAACTTTTTTTTTTTATGCCAGGAGTCAATTTTTAAGTTAACAATGACTAAGTCATAACAGAAATACTTACTCAGTAATTAGAGAATAGGTATACCATAAACAGAAAACGACCATATAAAACAAATAAATATATTTTTACCATATGCATTATGATTTTAAGCATCACTTTTTATTCTTCTTTGATTTAGATTTTTTTTGCATAAATGTAAAAAAATTTACTCCTTCAATCCTATGCGATGGCTTGGTGAATTTCTTCACTTTAGATTTCCTAAATCTAAAATAAAATAAGATAAAAATTAGAAAAAAATATATTATTATTGCTATTGAGGCAAATACTAAAATAATAATTATACCTAGTGACTTTCACCGAAGGAGCCAATATATTACGTTTCTGAAGACTGTAAAATCGGTCGGCTAATAAACTACCAGATTTATTAAGGAGTCTCAAGCTTCCACGTAATTCATCTCGATTACTATAGACCAAATCAGGTTCAAGAAATTTGTTAGCACCTAATCTTTTAGTTTTACCAGCATTTTCTTCATTTTGCTTTTGACGTTTTTCTTGCTCAATTTTTTCTTGTTCTTCTTTTTGCTTTATATCACTTTCAATGAATTTAATCCTAAAACAATTTAGAAATGAGCAATATATACATATTAAGTTTATAATATATACATACACATAAATATATTTATATCAGAAATTATATGTATGTATTTTTGTTTTGTATAGCTTTAATCAAAAGCTGGCTGACCCTGTTCCCTCCCTAAATACACTTATCAACAACTTCTAACCTTGCAAAAATCTTTCTCAGACAAGAGGGGAATTTGCTGATATCCCGAGTATGCCACAACTGTTGACTACCATTGGGATTTTTAATAAAATGAAACAGAAAATATTTATTTCATATCCTTTATTACTTCTCTATTGCTTTGAAACATCAAATAAATATATGCTTTATTAACAAATGTTACTTATCCATCAGCCATTATTAATGACCCCTTGTAGTTTTTATTACTATTGACAACATAATATAATTTCCTCACTCCTTATTAGTTTTTAGTTATATCATTCTACTATCATACTTTGCCACTTATTTATGACTTCTCAGGATTTTTATTATTGTAAATTGGGTAATGGGGTATTCTATAGTGGGTTTCACCTTATCAGTCTAGCCAACAAGGTGAAGTAAACAATTTTTTTTTTTTAATTTTAAATCAGATGTAATGGAATTTTATGCAAGAATAGCAATGAAATTTTTTTAAATGAATAAATTCATTACTTATAGATATCTGCGGTTTTCTTCTTCTCAATTTTGGCATATTTTCTTGACAAAGCAGCTTCTTTCTGTTCCTTTTGTTTCCTTCGTTGCTTCAGGGTTTTCTTGTTCATGAAAGACGTGGGAGGATTAATAGAAAGAGGACCAGGCTCGATATCAGGTTTTTCATCAGTTTCCTCTTTCACTAAACCTTGAGACATTTCTTCAATCCATCGGGTCTAGAAGGAAATTCATTAAATAAGTTTATTCATCGATCACTATCTACTATAATAACTTATTTTTTTGTAAGTGCAATAGATCATGATCAAATAACTGCATTGTATTGATGTGTACACATATTAAATAAAATTTTAAAAATACAAAAAAACAATCAAATGTTGTTGAGCTTAAAAGATCACTAAAAAGAATATAATACAGACTGTAATACCCTAATAATGTTTCAGACAGAGTTGGGCAGTACTTAATTACATCTGTATTTAAGTACACAAACAATTACAAGTACTTGTACTTGGAACTACAAGTACATTGTGTACTTGGTAGTTGGCAGTTCGCAAATACTTTTACCAAATACTGTATATGTACTTGTGGCTTTCAAGTACAATTACATGTACTTGAAAAAAGTAATTGTGACGGCAAATACCAATGAGTATTTGTATTTGTAGTTGCAAGGCAGCAAGTACAACTTAAAAAAAAAAAAAAAAAAAAAAAAAAAAAAAAAAACTAATAAAACCATTAAGGAGAAAAATGTATACATAAAAATTTGAGGTGAATAAACATCTTTATAAATAAAAAAATAAAAAAAAACAAAATATATTACTATTGATAAGTGGACAGAGGCACATAAAATATATTATATTTCAAGAAACATTAAATCAAATAAAATGTTAGTGCTACTAGAAAGTATAGCTTAATTTAAATAAAACAATGAAATTAACCGTTAGTATTTATAACTGCTCTTTTTTAAAGAAATAGAGGGTGGGAGGGAGAGGAAAAGAAGATAAATTGATACATATTTATATATATTTTTAAAATTCAGCAGTATTTTCTTTCATAAGTGTGAGATTTATCTAAAAAAATCCTCAAACTATTTTAAATTTATAATATACAGAATAAATAAATAGTATACTTATTTTTAAGCATGTACAACAATGAAAAAAATATTTAACTTCATATCATCTAGTAAGTAAATAGAGTTCTTTTATTATAGCAGACGTAAGATAAAATATTCCGACCTCAATAGACTGGATCTAATTCATTGAGAAGGAACAATAAAGGAAAATACAATCTTTAACATCGGCTAAGATAATCAAGTGCATAAGATAATAACAAGTGCATTGATAAACTGAAGACATCCTTATCTAGAAAAGAGGTGAAAGCTGCATTGTCTTTTATCATTTTTACAACCACCACTGTGTTTATTGAAAGTTTTGCTAAAGATAGGATTTTATGTAGATATTTTATCTATATTTTTAAATATACAGTTTCTTCTATTTACATTAGATATAAATACAATTATTCAATATATTACTTTTAGATTAAGTTAAATTCATTATTACTGTCTAAGTTTATAAAAGATAAAATAAATAAATAAATAAAAGGCTCTTTATATTATTTAATCAAAGGACAAAATATTTCTTCTAGAAATAAGCAAAATCATTCTATACAGATATCTTTCACTGGCTTTAGGACAAATGCATAATATGAGTGTTAAAGTAAGATTAATAATGGTTAATAGCACGGTAAAGAAATGAAATATTTACAGATTAAAAGGATGAACCAAAAACAAACCCAATAAAACTGTTCATGATCAAAATATGAGCTGTTAATAATTAACTGTAAGCACAACTATCTTATATTAAACCGAAACAACCAAAGAATGAATAAACATTATAAAGCTTACCTGTTTTTGAGCAACAGTAATTTTTCTAAACATATCTCTAGTTACTCTAGCAATGTGTTTTTCTTCTTTCAGTTTATCCATTTCATTCTTGACTACTTCTTCAAGTAATGATTTGTGGTCTTTTAATGATGGATTATAAGAAACACCTGGGTGTGGTGCCTCAATGGCTGGAATAACCGAAGGTTTTGCCTTACCTTTAGGCAAAGAGCACAATGAATTCCCAGCATGATGTTTAACTGTTTCTTCCTTTAACCAAGACAAATCAGCTTCATCACCAAAAGTGCCTGTATTAAAACAAACTTACAGTTAAATATTTTTATAAAGTAGATTAAAGTTAATTTTATTCAAGGAGCAAATATATGAATATATATTAAACTAAAAAATATAACAGACTCACTTTTTCCAGGATCTTCATTCCATATATCTTTTTTTAAAACTACTCCTTTGTGCTGAAGTCTTTTTTTGGCTTTAGTAAGATCTCTATCCTTCTGTGCTTGGAGTACTTTCAAAGGAATGATACCCTTTTCTGCCTTAGACTTTTCAATACTTTTTCTTATGCGACATTTCCGTTCCTCTTTTGTTTTAACATGATTTCTAGAAATGGAATGGATAGGATAATTTAAGTTATTTCATTGACTAGGAGAATTCAATTTCATTGAATTAGGAGAAACCACAGAAAAGAAACTTGCAAATATATATTCTATTAAGAACACAATTATTGTAAATTAAGTATGTCAATTTTAATTAAATTATTTTAAAAACTTCTTAAATTGGAAATATTAGAATAAGATAAATAGGTAATTGTGATTAAATTAATTTTCTATTAATAAAACTATTTAACATTTCTGAGCATTTCCCAAAACGCCTATGTTGCATCACCCTGTTTTTTGTAATTAATAAGCGATTTCAGTATCAATTTTAAAAATTATCACTATTCATGGTATACCATTCAATAGATGTTTGTTTGTAGAAGTTTTTTTTTTAAGTGGTGCACGTTTCTAAAATATGTAATATTTTTGAGAAAAATGCACTCAAAGTTTTGGAGCAAAATTTGAAACTTGCCATTTCTTATGTTTGGATCACAAAGTTAAATACAGGATGCAGCTATTTTGAAGTCTTAAAAAGCTTATTTTAAAGGAAATTTAATCTTCTTTACAATGAAATTGCTCTAGCTTTAATAGTTTGGGAAATATAGACAATTATTTGTCAAAAAGTATACTTTACATTATAAATATTGTAACATACTCTTTTCTAAATAAAACAAAATGTTTTGTACCTATTAAGTTATTAGATATTTTTCTTTAGATGCAATTAATAATTAGCATAATATTATATCACTATCGTATTATTTAAACAAATAAATAATTACAAAAAAACATGAAATTCACAGTTTAATGACAAAAAAAAAAAAAAAAAAAAAAAAAAAAAATAAAACAAAGGATCCATGAATTGTTAAATACCTTTTAGTAATGGGATCTGGTATTGGCGAGTTGTTTACAAGATTCTGATAACACTTCAAAGGTAATTTTGCTCTTTCTTTTTTTGTAAGGGTTGGCTTCAATTGCTCAAGGTTAGCAGTTCCATCAACCACAAAAAGTTCTTCATCTTTCTTTTCTTTAAATGGCCCACTAAACATAAAGAATGACATCATATTCTTAAAAAAAAAAAACAGAAATAATAAACTTAAACTGAAAAGTCACACTAAAAGCTAAGGAATAAACTTAAGAAAAGGAAAAGTAAACTAGCACATAAATAAATGAAATGAGGTAAAAATTAACTACAAGTAATAATTAACTTGTGATATTTTTTAACTTTAAAAAGAATTACAACCCAATAATATGAATGTTCGGAATATGTAATGAGGAGAGAGTGACATGTTTATAATTTTTACAGGTTTTATGCCAAATTGCATGTAACCTGATATAGAAACATTAAATAACTATTGTTATGATCAGTTAAGAAGAATTACTTTATAATCTTTGGATTCTTGATTAGGCATTGCTATGAAAAACTAATCACTAACACATATACTTTAATACAAATATGCAGAAGGGATATTTCTCAGTTGCCATAAACTGTCCTTTCAAGTGTCATAAACAGGTCTTTAGACACAATGGCTATTATGGAAAAAGAAACATTATTTTAGGACTCACCAGGTGAAAGTAGTAATACAGAAGTAATATAAAACAAAACAGGAAACAAGTTCATAGCTGTTATAAGGCAACAAAATTGAAATTGGCTGCAACAAAGGGAGCTGTTTAATTGATCTAATAACTTAGGAGCATATAATTAAATCAATTGGAGTTTAAGTACATAGCATTTCAGTGCTCATTCCTCACAAACTTGGAAACAGTGGACAATAGTTTACAGCAACTATTCTGGATAAATTAAAAAATAAATGGACTCCATTTAATTTATTAGAGAACTTTGAGCCATCAAATCAGTTAAGATAGTATTTAACATAATAGTATATGTTTCAAATGCTACAGACTGAGGGACTTCCCTTTATGTTTTCCTCTCAATAAAAAAATTAGAAACATAACTATATAATTAAAATTTACAAAACGAAATAAAAGAATCCCTGAAGAGCAAACATTTCACACAGCAAAAAAAAAAAAAAAAAAAAAAAAAAAAAAAAAAAATTGTAAATATGCAATATAAACTGCCCTTTCTTCCAAGTTTTGTCAGTATTTCTTTTAAATCAATGGAGTCCCTTCCTCATACATACAATTCATCTGATAGAAGAAAACATTACTTCACTAATATGTAATACACTGTATAACTAGAACTCACCCCAATCTTTCTTCCAATCGTTTTAAATCTAAAAAATCCTCAACATCTTTATTGTTTACATGCTTTATCCAGGACTTTTTATTACGTTTAGAAACTCGTTTCCTTTTCTTGATAACATCACTTTCTGTCATTGTGAAACAACACGTTTTTAAGTTGACAAACGAAAGGTTTCAACGTTGTTATTGAGGCCCTTAGAAGCTATATTGCATAGAGGTATAAGCAACCGGGACCGAACTCTATTAATGAAAATTTTATATAAACAACAGTCTAATACCTTAACAATTAATTTAATCTGAGAATACTTTGTTATGACATATTAGAAGCATTGTATTGTACACTCTATCGAACTGAAAGAATTATAAAACCAGTAAAATGGAGTATGCTATCAATAGGTTGAAAAAAAGATTAATTTTCAGATAATTATAATTTATTAGTAATTAAACTTATTTGAAAGGCAAGTTGAATTATGTAATCTAAATTATTCAAATGGGGTAATATTTCTCAGAACAAGCAAAACTGTATTAAATTAAGAAATATTGATTAAAACAGAAATTCTTTGCTATTTACACTTACATTGAATTTAAGATAAAGGTTTTACAATGGAGCTGCTTGGCTTCCTTCTTAAGTAATTAAATGATTAGAGACAAATGGTGATTTGCAGCTGATCATTAACAAATCTCTTGACTGATGAATTTTGATCAGGTATAATATATATTCAGAAAAAAATATATAAATAAAATAACTTACGAGACAACTTAAATTAAGAATAATTAAATTATCAACCCTTTTCTTCTTTGTCTTACGAGTTCGGCCATCTGTGGACCATGCTCAACAATTCATTTCTTGCTCTTCCGCTCCCTCCAACATCTCTTCATTACCTCTGCCAGATACTTTCTTCTTTTATCTGAATACCATCTATTAACATGTGTCTTAACCATTTCCGGAAATTTGATCCTGTTGTTGACTACTGTCCGAAATTGGTCTCTATCCCACATTAAATTCCAATGCACATTTGCCACCCTCATATACTCCTTTACCATGATCCCCTTATTCGCCATGATCGGACGGACCGAACTGGTGAAGGTGTTTGTTTATATGTTCGCAATAACCTAAGAGCAAAGATTCTTCTAAAATCCAGTTCTCTTGATATTCCACACCTTGAATACATGTTCACTGAAATCTCTTCGGAATCATTTTCCCTCCTTTACCTCATAGTTTACCGCCCTCCTCAGGTCAAATTCGACCCATCATTCGAATCATCTCTTTTTACTTATGTACCTCTGTATAATAATGTCATCATTGCTGGTGACTTTAATACTAACCTCCTCTCAGATTCTTCTGATAAAATGTATCTTATGGACTTGGTGTATTCTCCACATCTTTTTGCAGTACCTTTCCATCCCAACCAGTTCACGGATACGTTAATTGACCTTATGATTGTTGATTCTTAGAAAAACCTATTATCTTTCTCTCAAAATCCAGTACCTCTCCTCTCATGCCACGATCTCATCCAAATCTCCTATGACATATCTGTTCCTATCCTTATTCCTAAGAAAATATCTTGGAGAAATCTAGACCATATAACCCCAGATAGAATAGAACCCTTACTTGACGCACTATCACATTCCTTGGAATCCATATACTCTTCCCCCTCAATTGACGAAATGGTGGAATGCCTAACATCGAATCTTTATACTGTCCTTAATCATCTTGCCCCTTTCAAAACCTCAATTATCCGACGACTACCAGCTCCATGGATTAACCCTGACATTAGAAATCTGATGAAGCTTAGAGATGCTGCCAGGAGACGTTTTAGGCGTACTAGACATTCAGATGATTATTCATCGTTTAAGCTTCTTAGAAACCTCACCCAGACCTCTTTACGCCGTGCTAAAGCACAGTATTTTCAAAATATCCTATCCCAAGCGCCTGACCCTAAATCTAAATGGAAAATTTTGAGAAAATTTGCAGTACCCAGTTCCACATCTGATAACAATTATCCATTCACTCCAGATGAACTTAATTCCTACTTTGCTGACCCCCACTCTAATGAACTCCCTGTAAACACCTTATCCTATTCTATTCCTCAAACCCCTTTTAATTCTAATAACCTAATTGATTCAGTTTTTAAATCTCGTACCAATGACCATGGTTTGGATCAAATAACCAAACTCTGCCTTCCTGTTATCTTACCTGCCCTGCTCCACATATATAATTTCTCCTTACAAAACTCTATTTTCCCTACAGCTTGGAAAAAAGTCCTTGTCCGTCCATTAAATAAAGTTCCTTCTCCTTCCTCAGTTTCCCACTTTAGACCTATATCAATCCTATCAAATTTATCTAAACCATTAGAAAGATTAGCACATACCCAACTCACCTCCTTTCTTGACTATAAAACTCTCCTTAATCCTTTCCAATCAGGATTCCGATCCGGATACTCCACGCAGTCTGCTTTGGTAAAAATTACTCAAGACCTTTACTACTCCTTAGACCAACAGAATATTACGATCCTGATCCTTTTTGATTTTTCAAAAGCTTTTGATTCTGTTGACCATACAATCCTCCTCTCCAAACTCCATAACCTCTCAATATCTAATAGTGCATTAAGCTGGCTTCATTCTTTTTTATCCAACCGTTCCCAAACAGTGATTATACCTGGAAAACCTCACTCATCTTCACTACCACTCTCGCGAGAAGTACCCCAGGGATCTTTTCTTTCACCTACCCTATTTTCTATTTATATTAACGACTTGCCGAATCGCATCCACTACTCCCAATATCATCTTTATGCTGACGACTTGCAAATATATTTATCCTTTCATCCTTCAAATATGCTAGAGGCGACTTGTAAGCTACAGAAAGACATAGATAGCATTAACCTTTGGGCAGTGGAGAATAAATTAAGTCTAAATCCAGAAAAAACAAAGGCTATTCTCATTGGGTCAAAACCTCACCTAAAAGCTCTTCCCTACTATCCACTGCTTTTCCTAAAAAACCGTCCAATTCATTTCCAAAATTCCATTAAAAATCTGGGAATAACTTTCGATAAACATCTTGCATGGAATAGCCATATCTCTCAAATCAGGAGAAAATCTATTTTTATTCTTAAGCAACTTTCACATTACCGTGATTCATTACCATTAAGTACTCGAAAACTTTTAGTATCATCACTCATTTTTCCTAACTTTGACTATGGATGCGTAGTATATGGAGGACTGTCTGATGAGCTCGAGATGAGATGTAAAAGAGTAATGAACTGTTTTATTAGATTTATTTTTGGGATCTCCAGACGTTCTCACAGGTATTCTGAAATCGGGTGGCTGTACCCCGGTTTTCGACGTCAGTACTTCCTGGGTGCTCTCATATTTCAAACCTTGAAAACCAAAAAACCCACCTATATCCATGACCTCCTTACTCTGCGCTCCTCCATTCATCTCTTAAATACTAGAACCCAACCCATCAACCTATACACTCCGGCGCATCGAACTGCATCCTTCGAGAAATCCTTTATTATCCGTGCTTCCTCGTTATGGAATTCATTGCTCATCACAATTCGAAAAAGATCCACTCTTACTTTCTTTAAACATCATTTATTCCTTTACCTCCTTCATTTTCAATCTTCGGAGCTAATGTAAAACGTGAATATTTATGTAATATACATTATAATAGTATACATAAGATGTATCATTTTACAAGATGTCACAGTTATCTTGTGACATATAATTTAATTATTTATCAATTTTTATTATTATCTATTATAATTAATTATCAAAGCCAGACGGTTGTCCTATGTACTGTAATCATATGTTATTCTTAGGGGACAAGTAGTCCCAGAATAAAGTTTATTTTCTTCTTCTTCTTCTTCTTCTACCATCCTTATCCATGTATTCTTTTTCTGTTTTTGGAGGCTGCGTGGGAAAATTTTCTTCCATTCTCATCAAATGCCCACAAAACGTCATTCTACCTTTCCTCATAACATCACTCAATCTTTCAATATATTTCCATATTACTATTTAGTTTAAAACCTTCTTCAGTCTTTCTTGGTCCTAATATTTTTCTCTCCTTCTTTTCCATCAACCCTTTAATAAAAAAAAAAAAAATCTAACTGTTACCTATGTATAGCTTTCCCTAACTTAAATTTTTCCCTGCATCTACCCCTTAAACTTTACCTTTTCACTAGCTATATATGTTTACATTTATTATACTGTCTCAATCTTAATCATCCCGTTATTGCTATGTACTATCTAGTTGCTATACTTAATATATTTAATTATTAACTGTATTAACTTTGTACTGTTATTCTTTATTTATGTATTTACTCATTAAGTTATTATCCACCTGTCTTAATTCATAATATCTTTATAACAAAATATTAAATTAAATTAATTTCAAATTGTCCTTATGTTATTTTATTTATAATTTTTCTTTTTTCTAAACTTACTATTCTTTATTTTCAGACTATTATTCTTTTCTTATCTTTATATTACTCACTGCCTTTTTTGTCATATCTTTGTATTTATTTTTCTTCCAGCCCTTATGAAGGCTTGTAATTAAGCCATAACAGCACAATGCATTAAAATTTATATTTTAATTGTGTTCAATTCTATGACTACATGCCCTATTATCTACTTCACTTTTTCATTTATTATTTGAAATTTAGAACTGTACAATAATATACATAAAGCCTATTAAATGTGTTCTCTTATGAATATAATGGCATGACAAATTAACTTAAGAATACAACACAATCGGTGGCTCTACATCCCGTCACCGAGACTGGGCCTCCTCCAAAAGCTTTCGCCAGTCAATCCTGTCAGCTGCAGCAGCTCTCCAGTTTCGGACTCTCAGCAGAGTCCATGCGTCCAGTGTCACTGAATCCTTCCATCTCACATTTGGCCTGCCGACTTTTCTTCGCCCATGCAACTTTCCGGACAGTATCCTCCTGGGTATCGCCGAATCATCCATGCGTGCGATGTGCCCGGCCCATCGAAGTCGTCCTATCTTGATAAACTTTACCAAGTCTGCATCCCCATACAGGCCAGCCAGTTCGACATTTCTTCTTCTTCTCCGAATTCCACCCTCTTTAACAGGACCAAAAATCTTTCAAAGATCAGAAGCCTATTTTCATCCTGTTTTTTAAAGGCCCATGCTTCTGATCCATAAATTAAAACAGGATGGACCAAGGTTTTGTAGAGGCTGATCTTGGTCCTGTTAGACAGGAACCTGCATCTAAAATGCTTCGCAAGGCCAAAGTAGCACCGTCTCGCTGTTGCTATCCTTCTGTTGACTTCTCGAGAGATGTCGTTTCCAGAGTTGATCTCAGCCCCGAGGTAGATAAAGCTACTTACATTTTCAAAATTATATGGTCCAGCCACAAATGGACCAATCCCTGGTCCATCTCCTCCGACTCTCATGTACTTGGTCTTAGCTTCATTAATGTGTAGCCCAAGTTTCTTTGCTGCATCTTCTATGGTCAAGACCGCCTCTCTCAGTGCACGTTCCGATCTAGCAGCAATATCAAAGTCGTCAGCGTATCCCAGAAGCTGAACTGTACCGTTAAAAAGGGTTGCGTGGAGTTGGATTCCGGACATACGCACCGCTTTCTCTGCTGCAAAGTTAAAGAGAATGCAGGCAAGAGCATCCCCCTGCCTCACTCCGCAGTTTGAGCTGAAATCATCTGAGTAGTCATTTCCTACTCGTACTGCATACCTCGAGCCCGATATTGTCATTTTCACAAGCCGTACGTTTGGCTAGGACCTTCATATCTAACTGGGCCTGTTAGAGTTCTGGCCGAGTTACACTATCGTAACCGGCTTTAAAATCAAGAAAGAGGTGGTGGGTAACTATTCTGTACTCTTTGCATTTCTCTAGCATCAGCCTCAGTGAGAATAGTTGGTCCAACGTGGATCTCCCTCGTCTAAACCCCGCTTGATATTTCCCTATCTCCCTCTCGGCATGAGGGACTAGTCTCTCAAATAGGATATTAGAGAGAACTTTATACGAGGGTGAATCAAATATAAACGGTAATTTTCAAAATTATATTTATTGAATAATATTATACAGAAACTATACCTTCAACATTTTTCAATGTAGTCTCCTGCATTATCTACACACTTCTGCCACCGATTTGGAAGCTTGAATATTCCCTGTTCATAAAAAGACTGAGGGCGAGTTTTTAACCATTCGCGCACGTGCTTTTCGACGTCTTCATTGTTTTCAAATCGTTTTCCTCCAAGTGATTCTTTCAGGGGTGCAAACAAAAAATAGTCACAAGGGGACAGGTCTGGACTGTAAGGAGGGTGTTCGAGAGTTTCCCAGCCCATTTCTTCCAATTTATCCCTTGTCAACAATGCGGTGTGAGGCCTTGCGTTGTCATGGAGAAGGATGACATCTCTAATGGGCACACCTCGTCTTTTGTACCGGTAACTGGTTTTTGCTGACTGTAGCACCTGGCAGTAGTAAGCCGCATTCACTGTTCGTTGATCGTGAAGAAAATCAATGAGTAGAACTCCCCTTGAGTCAAAAAAAATTGTTGCAAGAACTTTTCCGGCTGAGAGACGAGTTTTGGCTTTCACTGGGCAGCCTTCATCCTTCCTTCGCCACTTCTTACTTGCCATTTTCGATTCGGGGGTGTAATGGTGGACCCACGTCTCATCACATGTGACGATGCGCCTCAAAAAATCTTGGAGGAAAACGATTTGAAAACAATGAAGACGTCGAAAAGCACGTGCGCGAATGGTTAAAAACTCGCCCTCAGTCTTTTTATGAACAGGGAATATTCAAGCTTCCAAATCGGTGGCAGAAGTGTGTAGATAATGCAGGAGACTACATTGAAAAATGTTGAAGGTATAGTTTCTGTATAATATTATTCAATAAATATAATTTTGAAAATTACCGTTTATTGAAAATTACTCGCAGTCCGACTGGTCCCCTTTCTTGTGCAGTGGGTAGATAATTCCCCTTTTCCACTCATCAGGCATCTTCTCCTCTTCCCATATCTTCAAAATGAGATTATGGAGCTCCTTTCTCACTTCTATTCCTCCATAGCGTATCAGCTCCGCTTGAATTCCATCCAATCCCGGAGCCTTGTAGTTTTTCAGTTTCGCTATGGCCGTCTCCATGTCTTCATCATCCGGTGGCTCGGCATCGTTAGAGAAGTCGTCCTCCTCTCTGGCCATTTCTACTTCAAGGTTCTCTATTTGAAGTGCCTTGCCCATCTCTTCAGGATTTCCTCCCCTCTCTCCGTCAGCAGGTTTCCGTCCTCATTCTTGCACATAATTACTTTAGGTTTGAAGGCTTTACGACCCTCATTTACTTTCTGATAGAAGAGGCGAGTGCCATGAGATGTCCTGCGGTCTTCTACGTCTAAGTCCTTATGTTGTTTATTTTTTTCCACTTGAATGTATTGTTTATTTTTAAAAGGATAGTGATTTTGTATAAAAAAACAAACGAACGATAAAACTAAATAAAATTTTGTTATAGTATTATATTAGATGACTAATTCAATTCTTCATTTTCTTTAAGTTAAATTATAGTAATTTCATTTGAGATTTTCCCCTTTTTGTTTTATTGTTTATTCTGACACTTTATACTAATTAAAATAAAAAACAAACAAACTAGGTTATAGTATATACAAATACAAATAAGAAAACTAATGTCAGGAAGGAGTTGCCAAAGATGTCCTTCAGCCATCAAAAATTGTCAGATCCTGCCAGATCTGAAACCAGTTTCCTTCAGTGGCTTTGTTTTACACTCGTATATAGGTTTGAATATTATTTGAATTTAATAGTAATTTAAAATTGTTATTATTAATCAAATAATTTAAAATTTAAACAATGCTTTATTCACCAAGAGAACCTATTTGAGCTATCTTATTTATTTTTTACTAATATTGAAAACAAAAAGGTAAATTGGTTTCTTTCAAAATAATATTAACTGAATACAACAAAAAAAATCCTTATAGCTTATACATCATTCCCATATCGCCACATATTGAAGGGTAATAATTTAAGCATATCATTTACAGGTCAATAACATGAGAAAGCATTTTCATTAAAATTGGCATGGTCTTTGTTTCTTCAGACCTCATTGCTAATAAACTTTCAGAATAACATCAAGAGATTACATAAAATGGAAATTCTTTAAAAAAAAAATCATTTAATCTATAAAATGAACATGAAATCTCCGTCTTTTATAAAATAACTTATTATATTAACCACATAAAAGAAAGTTTTTATATTATACAAATAATATATACATATAATTTAAAACAAGCATATAAATATAAAATAAAATTTGAAAATTAGGAACATCATTTTATAAAACAAAATTATAAAAATTTATAAATATCAAATATACACAAAAATAAGATCTAATATTTGTTGAATCCTTTTAGTTCGACATAAGGAGGTTGGAGTTTTAGAACTGAGTATACATCATTACTAAATACGAGACGAAATGGAAAAACACCTACAAATAGTTTAGGGCAAGTAGGAGGCCTTCCTTGATTTTCTGGATCTTCGACATCCCACAAGTCAGTCATGCGACATCCACTTCTACAGCAATAGAACATAACAATTAATTAACAAAAAATGAAAAATACATTCCTAAATAGTTCTGCGGATTGACACTCGTCCATCACAAAGAGTACCAACTTTGATATAATATGCAACTAAATGAATAAAAATGTTTTAAATAGAAAGAAAATGTTGGTAAGAAGTTTTTTAAATGTCAGGTGCTGTTACATGGGTTCCAATAATATTTTTTTAAAGTTATCTCAATTAAATAAGCGGTATTATCTTTAGTTACATTACTTTAACCTTGCACATTAGGTTATGTTGGCACGATAAACATTCAAATACAGAAGAAGCAGACAATTTTCTTCAGTTATATTTTATATACAGTTTTGTAGGATTCCTATTAAATTATAACCTTTTCTTTAGTTATTTTTGGTAAGAGTATGACTCATAAGTTTAGATAAAAGAAAAGCAATGAAGGATTTAAGACTAATGGCAGTTATTTAGCGGGTTATAAAACTATTTTTTTGAGATTGATAGAATATTAAATTAACTGAAGGTTTCAAAGCAAAACAAAACTTTTTTAAAATTCTCAGAAAGGTTTAAAATTATGCTATTGTGGGAAAAAAAAAAAAAAAAAAAAAAAAAAAAAAAAAAAAAAAAAAAAAAAAAAAAAAAAAAAAAAAAAAAAAAAAAAAAAAAAAAAAAAAAAAAAAAAAAAAAAAAAAAAAAAAAAAAAAAAAAAAAAGGGTTTATTTGACACAGGAATGAGTTATCTCTACTTGATAGCTTTGATTTTTGATGTTTCAAAAGATGGGTCTGCCTCTCTGATCAGCTTGTTGTACATATATATTGATTTTAAAGCAATAAACCATAAAAATTAAATAACAAAAAATGAAAAAAAAAAAAATTTTCCTGAAATAGTTCTGCAGATTGACACTTGTCTGTCACAAACAGTACCAACTTAGATATGATATGCAGCTGCATAAATATGTACCCTTTTACATTCTGTAAAAACGTCCACTAAATTAGTGATCAATATAATTAATTATGGGCATTATTATGATTCAATCTGATAAATTTTGGCATCTTATCTAAAAACTGTTTTGGTTATTTACTGTGGACTTTAATATTTTTTTTTTTTACATTCAATGGTTAAATAAATATATCTATATATATCTGATATATATATATCGAATTCATACCTATTTTGATTGAAGCACCATGTTTCAGATAGTACCAAATATTCAACTTGCAAAGAGGATAAAGTTTTGAATATATCTTCAGGGGGTTTCCTACTAAACGCTGAATACACTCTTTTAGTACGTTCTCTAAAATATAAAAAATAAAATGAGAAACAGAGGAATTTTCCAACAAAGACATCATTTAGACTTGCAAACCTTAACATGGCATCTTCATAATGAGGATGATTAACTATAGGTCTTCGGGTAGACAAAAGAATTGCTGCTGTAATTGGCATAGGCCCGGCAAATACAGCATTTTTGTGGGTATTCCTCATAATCCATACAAGCAGTTCTTCTAGTTCAATATTACTATATTCACCTATAAAAAATGACAAATGTCAGAAAAGATAAAAATAATCAATAAGAATTGCCGACTACCTTAAGATGCAATCTTCATTAACAATCAATTAAATGGATTGAGCAAACATGAAAATACACTCCCTGCCAAAAGTATTGCAACACCCATAATTCTCGAGATTTTCTCGGTTCTGACCTTAATCCATACTTTGTTTATATTTATATTATTTATTAAATGTGATACATTAAGGATTAGACACATCATTGCTATTCACTATTTACCAACAAACAGTGGAAATTTGTTTTATTCATTTCTAATTCCCTTTCAGTACATGTTTATTTTTCGTTTGCCTTAAGTATGTTCTCTCTTTTCCCTTCAGTCTAGTTATAACAATTAATTTTATACAAGGAGACAACTAGTCATTTGAGGCGACCATCGTCAGGGCGTCCTAGGATTTACTAACCCCATAGATGACCACTTCATTAAAATGCAAGCACTTCGGAAGCATAATTTTACAACTTCTTCCATTAAAAACTTTATCACTGGTGTTCGAGGGATGTCAATCTCGGAATCAATGGTCATTAGAAGACTGAGAGAGTCAAACCTCAGCTCAAAAATTCCAGTAAAAGTTTCTCTTTTCACTGTAGAACACCGCATAAAGAGATTGAGGGAACACCAATCTTTGACTGTGGAGGAATGGAAAAAAGTTTATAGACAGATGAGACGAGAGTGTCCCTTAACAGACCAGATGGCCGTGATAGAGCTTGGAGAATGCCTGGAGAACGGCATAGTTAGTGTTACACAGTAGAAACTGAGCCATTTAGGAGGGGTTCTATCATGTTCTGGGGTGGCATATCTTGGGAGGCACGTACCGAGTTAGTGCCAATCCAAGGAGGGGTCTTAAATGCTTCGAGATATGTAGAAATGATTCTTCAAGATCATATAGTGCCTTTTATGTCGTTCATAAGCTCTAAATCATTGATCATGCATGATAATGTCCGTCCTCACAAGGCAGGATGTGTTTCTGAGTACCTAAACACCACAAATACCCACACCATTGATTGACTAGCAAGTCCTGACCTTAATCCAATCAAGCACGATTGGGATTATCACAAACGATAAGGTTCGGTAACGAGATTCACCTCCTACTGCCTTTGGATCAGAGAAGTGGGACAATATACCCGAAGATTTTCTTCAAAATTTTTTTACAAGTATGCCAAGACGAGTTGAAACAGTCATTCAAGCCAGAGGGGCAATACGTCTTATTAAATGTAAATTGTAATTTAAAAGTTAAAATTGTAAAAAAGAAAAAAAAAATATAAAGTTTTTTGTTTATTGGAAGAAATATTGTAATTTATTTTAATAAAACTTGTTTATGTCCAGTTTAGAAATTTTTATTGTAGACTTCAGAACCTTTCTTTATTATGAAAAAAAAACACAGAGGTTTTTGTAAAATTCAAATATTTCAAAGTATTTCGATACTTTTGACAGGGATTTTAGTAAAAGAAGAATGCGCCATACTCGACAAATTTCAGGATACAACAAAAAAACTAAGAGCTTGTGGACTATCAGTTGTGTATATTTGTACGACTGGTTGTTTCAATATATGGCACATATTTAACAACATTTCAAATACATAGAGGTAATTGAACTGTACTAGTAATTGTAAGCTTGCAAGATACACACAGCTTTAAAATAAAATATAAGGAAAAATAGCTACTACTTTTCCGCAATTAAATCTTATTTGCCATCTAAAATTTTAAATTACCAAGAATAGAATGCTGCTCTAAAAGATTTGAGACTCCAGATACACTCATACATCCAATAAAAACAATCAGCAATGAATAATGATATTCCCTTTGTAGCTTCTTAAAATACTAGAAAAAAAAAAAAAGAATAAACATTATTATATTTTTTTATTATGGTGATAGTAATGTGTACTTAACCCTTAAGAGTTTACCTTCCGTGATGCAAGCAATGATGCTATGATGCATAAATGAGGAGTGAAAAAGAGTTTGAGACGCATAATCATAATCGCCATTACAGTAAAAGCACCGAGTTGTAATATATTATAAGCAATGTGGGGATCTATTGATCTGAAAATTAAGAATTAAAATATAAAAAAGAATATACACCATCCTGAAGGGCAAATAGGTTGCTTTATTTGTCTAATATAAAAGCTCAATACAGAAAGAACTTTGCCACCTAAGAAGATAATTTGAATAAATGATTAAACAGTCATTACTTATGTTCTAGTTATTTCATTTTATAATAAAAATGATGGGCTATATAATTTTGATTTCAGTATTGAAGGTTGGCGCTGAATACATTGGTGAAAGCTTAGAATTCTGAGACAACGTATTTCACACAGAAGCAGAGAGAGTTACCAATGCAAAGGGATACCAATTCTTACTAAAACAAGGGTAGTGTTATACTAATACAAAAATGGAATATATATGAAACTTTTCATAAATTTTTTTTTACATCTTAATGGATATGACTATCATATAAATAAGTGATAAATGAATGATTAATAATAAAATAAATAAATAAATGATTATAATTTTCTTAAATACGTATAGGTGCATTGAATATACATCATAAAGTACATTTAATATATCATTAATTTCCTTTGATTTAAGAACAAAAGACATTATTTTAGAGCAGGGATGTGTCGATTCCAAAAAGGTTGATTTTTGGTTCCACTGATTCTTGGGAAAAGAATAGGTATCGAGAATCGATGATCCAATGTCGCTTCTCAGGAACCAATTGATTCAGCCAATGTTGATGAAAGTTTTGTGATACCTAATTATGTTATTATTATATTTCTCACTAATGATAAAAAAAAACTATTAATATTAAGTAATAATTGAGAGCCAGAACCTTTGGAATATTAATTGTAATTAACTTATATATAAAATGTTGTCTATAATAAACAATATTTGCTGTTTACTAATTTATTTATTCAATGATTAATGTTTTATTTTAATTGATATTTTTGGCTCTAATATGAGTTATTTTTTGTTATAGCAATTTATTTTTAAAACATGGCCCAATCCTCTACACGGTCTATACAGCTGACATCCCTACACATCCTAGTACTGTCCTCACTACGTATGCTGATGACACATGTGTGTTATCAATAAATAATGATCCCTTCATAGCATCCCAAACACTCCAATCTCATATTATAAACCTTCAAGAATGGTGTCAGAATTGGAGAATTAAAATTAATCCAAATAAATCTCACCGAATAACCTTTACCCTTCGTCGTAAACCAATGACTTCCTGTCCAACAGTATCCTTTAATAACATTCCACTGATCCCTGTTGAACAGATCCGCTACCTAGGGCTCCAACTAGACAAACGTTTAACTTGGAATCCACACGCAAGACTAAAAAGACAGAAAACTGCTCGTCGTTTTCGACTTCTTCAACATTTACTAGACAAACGTTCAAAACTTCCGATATTCTACAAAAGACTCATTTACATGACAGTTATCAGACCTATTTGGACATATGGAATTGAGCTTTGGGGCTCCACCAAACCATCTAACTCATCTCGTATCCAATCCTTACAATCCAAAATCCTGCGAAAAATCCTTAATGCTCCCTACTTTGTCACCAATAAACTTATCCATAGAGACCTCAATGTTCCATATGTTGCTGATTTAGCCCAAACCAGATACCTATCCTTTCATAGTAAACTCCGTAACCATTCAAATCCACTAGTCTCTCAACTTGCTTCCCATTCTATTCCTCACAACCCTCCGAGGCGTCTGAAAAGAAGATGGCCCCGGGACCTTCTCAACTAGAACTTTTATTGAAGTGCTACCAATGGGTAGTTGCTTCACAAGCATTGTCATTTTATTATTTTTGTCATTATCACATTTACTGGATGTATGTTTTTATGTACAGTTGTAAATTTCAATAAATAGATATAAAAAAAAACATGGCATTGGTATTGAGAATCGAAAAATTTTGGTACCGACACATCACTGTTTTAGAGAAATGATCCTCACATTGGGATAAATCCATAAATATTTAATCATCAAAATAATTCTTTACCGGAATTTCGATCTGCTGAAGAAACAATGTATAACCAAGATGAGAAGAATAAATGCTACAGCTGGTAAAAGAAGTGATTTGGTTAGTTTAATTATAGGATCCCAACCAAGAAAATCAAATTCAGCAGAACAAGTATAAAGTAATGTGTGGAAGTCATTATATGACGTAAGTTTTGATCTCAGAATATTTAAGATATGAGCCTGAAATAAAAAAAAAAAAAAAAAAAAAAAAAAAAATCCATCAAATATCGGTATAAAACAAATTATAAGTAAACATTAATCTAAACAAATTAATTTAGAAACAAAAAATCAATAGTACTAACATCATGCTTAGTTGTCAATGTTCTAGTCCTCAGAACTATTGTTAATGAAGCTACAAAACCCATTGACATGATTCCACTAATAAATCGATAATGATTGGACATCAAAACAGGGTGAAGAAACTTCAGAGTAATAAGAGAGGCCATTAGAAGACATGTAAGTAAAGAAGAGAGCAACAGTTCATTTCCAAACATAAGAAGTAGAGTCAATGCTACAGCAATCTGAAATCAAATTTAAAATGGAACATGAAAATTATAAAGAAAATATTAATTACTAGCATACTCAGTTGTGGCTTTGCGTGCGCACTCTCATAAGTAAGAACTTAGATAATAATAATTGAAGTGAACTCATAATTGAAGTATTATTTGTTTATCGACTACAACTTTGTATTGAAGTATGCAATTGAGCATTATTTCTTCAATGATATTTTCATGGATAGCAGTCATTTTTTAACCTGGTTACAATTGCAATTATTAGATGTTTGAAGATTACGTAAAAGTATGAGTTTAATGTATGAGTTGGTAATCCAGATGGACAGAGGCTATTAAGAAACTCTTGCGGATATTGGACTGCACTGTCAGTGACTACAACTAAAGGTTCGTGAATCATATATTTACACACAAACTCAAAAAGCAAAGGATAGACATTTTGATTTATTAAAAATGTTTATTCATTCAGCAGTAATAATTTTATTGATTTCATCTGGTTGGATTTTAATTTCTAACTATAAAAGAATGTGACAGTGTGGCAAACCTCGTTTTGCCTCTCAGCATTGTACACTTAAATTTTCACTATTGTAGATTTTATTATTTCTGAACCTTCCAAGGACTATGAAAAGGATGTAGTTAAAATTTGGTGCAGATGGGTTCAGTAGTTTTATCATTGGAAACTCTATTGTGGAATGGTGCCAAACACATATTGGTCGATTTTCAAACTCCACTGGGATGCACATGTCGCACCACATAGATAAATGTGTAAGTAAAGTTTATCACCAATTTCAAGCTCTATATAACACCCCAACATTTAACCTCTCATTTAGAACGGCACTCGCCACCTATTGGTCAATATTGTTTGATTTATTTTTGTGT
The DNA here is from genome assembly GCA_003667255.2 of Euschistus heros. Classification (NCBI taxonomy): domain Eukaryota; kingdom Metazoa; phylum Arthropoda; class Insecta; order Hemiptera; family Pentatomidae; genus Euschistus; species Euschistus heros. The sequence continues at coordinate 52,568 of RCWM02000142.1, forward strand.
AATTTTTTATTTATTTTTTTTTATCTGAATTAAATTTTTTTTCAAAGAATTAAATTATTTACTATTATTCATTTTATTGAAGTGCTGATGGACATATAATATTTTTCGTTTTTCTATATGTTGCGTATACAAATAAATCAGATGGTTTTCCAACGCACGAGCAAGCCACATATAACTTTCCATGAGAGAAGCATGGATTTTCCAAATTTAGTCTGCAAAATTGTAGTGATTACCCCTGTGCCTTGTTGATGGTCATAGCAAAGGCGAGTCATACAGGGAATTTCACTCGTTTAAATTCAGTTGGAATCATTGGGATCTGCGGTACCAGTACATCCTAGCCCTTAAATTTATCATTCAAAATAGTAGCTTCGATGATATTATTCATAATCTTTTTCACTGATAGTCGGGTACTGTTGCAAAGTCGTGGCAGATTGATGTTTCAGCGGCAACTTCAGTGCTCTGTTCGGCCACCATCCAAAAGAGTTGCCGCAATGCCAGATGATGCGATGGCCAGTGCAATATTATTCTGTTTAGGATAATTAGATCGTTTCACACACAGCAATTATATTCACTTGAAGTGATGCCATAAGAAAAGCTGATAGTCTGGTATCAGAGCTGGGTAAGATGGTAGTGCGGCCTCGAAGCTTCACTGGACTGTTAAAATTAAAATAATTAACTTTTGAAAATTGTCAAATTTACTTATTAAAGAATGGAATTCTCTAGGTTTATTTAAGTAATAATAATTATCAATGTTATGCTTAACTTTTACTACTTTAAGTTGCCCTTAATCCTAATCATATTAAACCGTAGTGGAGCACGGGTACTTTCAGCTAGTATTGTATAATCAAAGAGCACTAATTTTATGTCTTTAAAGAAAATACATACAGTAAAAAAAAAAAAAAAAAAAAAAAAAGGGAATATAACTATTCTTAGTATTTTATATTGGTGTGTTTTGATTTCAATATTGTTTCGCTAACCCCTACAATATCACCACAATCCCCAGGTTAAGAGAACCGCTGACCTAGATGGCGGTGAGTTTGAGACTCCTGAGCCAAAGGTGGCATTTCAGGACATTTTAGGTCTCTTCTCTCTACAAAAACAATTTATTGCTTGAGCATAAGTGAAGGGGGTAGATGTATTAGTTTGCTAAAATTGAAAAGAGAGGCAGATTTAAAAAAAAAAAAATAAAAAACAAAGCACAGACAGAGGAATTTAAGTTAGTTTTCCCATTGATTGTAGGAATATTGAGCACCACACCTGAGACAGTCCAGTATAAGCTGTAAATAACATATTTGAGGTTGAACAATTAACAAATAATCATATTACATTTGCTGATTATATTATATTCTGCTAATCATATTACCAAAGATATAAGGCTGAATTTAAAAAGAATATATGATATAAAATATAATATTTTAAAAGAAATATGATAAAATAAAGATTATTGAGGTAAAAGTAAAATTATATAAATATGTAATTACCATTTCTCCCATCAGAACAACCATTGCAGAAAATTTACTTATAAATCCAAAAGTAAACAGAATTAAAATAGCTACAACCTGTGTAACCAATAAAAACTGAGAGAACTGCCATAAAGTTAAGCAAATTGATGTAGTTATCACAACAGCAGCAATCTAAAAATGAGACACCATTCAGATTTTTTATTAGATAAATAAAATATTTTCATTTCTATTAATGGAAATGCTAAATATGATAACAGGAGCTCAGTTCTCTGCTACTTGCCAGAAGTATTATTGAGATGTTACTTAATCATTTGATGCAGATTTTTATTTTCACTGGAAAAAAACTTGAATGTTTTTTCTTGGGCGGATAGGAAAATCTTAATGTTGCTAATATACATCTAAATTGTTTATTGGATATGGTCCTTGACACTGATTTGAAACTTAAACCTGTTATGAAAAAAATGCTGATTTTTCTTACTCAAAGCATTTTTCATTATAAAAAAAAAACATTATGGAAAAGATCTCTCTCAGGAACAGCTGAGAGTAAACCAATGTGGAGCAAGACCATTTAATAGCTCCTTATTAGCAAGGTGATTTTTTAATCTCCACAGGAATGTTAAAACATAATATTAAAACTTTGTGACCATTTTTATTTAACGATGCTATGATAGGGAGAGCTTAGAGCACAAAAACTAAATTATTGCAGATCTGCAACGGAATGCATCAAAGTGTTAAGAATCACAATTCATGACATTTGATAACGTAGGAAATATAAATATTTAAGGGAATAATATTTAAAATAAATTACTCACTTGCATTCTATGTTTCATTGTAGGGACAGTTTTATCATCACTATCTTGGTTCATATTTAACCATGAGCTCACACATAACATTTGCAACAGACAGAATGGATAAGCAAAGCTTTCTCTCAATGGTGGGGTCCACTGAACACGAGTGGCCTAAAGAAAAATTATATCTATATACCAAATTTCTACCAAAGGTACAGTGTATAAAGTATTGGAACACCAACAAAAATTTTGATTTTACCCGTTTTTCAAGCAGAATTAATTTTCGGAGAGTGCACAGCTGGTATCAATACAATTGTAATAGACTCTAAATTAAATATATACTGAAGAAATCACAACATTTCAGCTATATTCAGAAATAATAGTATAAATATTGGAAAATTTCAAAGAAATAGGCGCTAAAAATATTTGAATACTATGATATTGTTGTGTAAAAGAAGGGAATTAGTGTGGATTATCGATGTGGTGTCAGTGGAATTATGCCAAAAGAACTTTGGGAAAGCACCCGGAATGAGGCTTTGCAACATAAAACTTTATAACCCGTACCTATTTATAGTTTTTGAGACGGTTACGTGGCTTAAATTTAACAATTTTCACACAAAATATGGCTCCCATTATCGATTCTATTTATTATTTTTTGTAATTCAGTATGAATTCCTTTTCCTCTCCACCCCATCCTTAAACATGAAAGAAAGTAAATATTCTCCCTGAAGACCTGATAATAATTTCTCATGTTGTTCTTATTAAAATCATCATTTATCTTGCTGAGTAGTTGGTCATGTTGTTCCTTCTTAGCTTTCTTGATCCCCTTGAACACCAACTTCCTGATTTCCACAAAGTGCTGCCATGTACTTTTGTCCTTTTTGGTTTGCCAGCTGTGCCACGCCTTCTTTCTCAAATCGAGTAGTCTATCACACTCTTCATTCCACCACCTGTGCTTCTTTGTCCTAGTGACAGGTGCTAGCTGCTCTGCTTTGGTTATAAGATCCTTCTCTATTTGTTTCCAGTCTTTGCCTCCTAGGTTGCTGGTTAACTTGCCCCATTCCTCCTTATTCTCCTATATTTTTTCTGGGTCATATTTCTTTCGTGCAAGATTTTTCCTTCGGAACTTGCTCTTGAGGATGATTTTCAGTTTAACTTTCGATAAATAATGATCCGAATCCAGGTTGGCCCCTCTAATATATATATATAGGACAGGATAAGTGTGCCTAAGACCCCCGGGGGGGTAATTCCACTGACAACACATCGATAATCTGCACTAATCCCCTTCTTTTATACAACAATAATACTTTTAGAATAGAATAGAAAATAAACTTTATTCTGGGACGATGTCCCCTAAGAATAATATAATGTACAGTAATAAATACAATGAAGGAAATCCAAAATGTTACGGTTCTTAGAGGGGCCAACCTGGATTCGGATCATTATTTATCGAAAGTGAAACTGAAAATCATCCCCAAGAGCAAGTTCCGAAGGAAAAATCTTGCACGAAAGAAATATGACCCAGAAAAAATATAGGAGAATAAGGAGGAATGGGGCAAGTTAACCAGCAACCTAGGAGGCAAAGACTGGAACAAATAGAGAAGGATCTTATAACCAAAGCAGAGCAGCTTGCACCTGTCACTAGGACAAAGAAGCACAGGTGGTGGAATGAGGAGTGTGATAGACTACTCGATTTGAGAAAGAAGGCACAGCTGGCAAACCAAAGAGGACAAAAGTACATGGCAGCACTTTGTGGAAATCAGGAAGTTGGTGTTCAAGGGGATCAAGAAAGCTAAGAAGGAACAACATGACCAACTACTCAGCAAGATAAATGATGATTTTAACAAGAACAACATGAGAAATTATTATCAGGTCTTCAGGGAGAAGATAAAAGGATATAAATCTCCAACTTCAAGACTAAAATGGAAAATTGGCATTTAGTAATAAGGGCAACTGTAAGATACTAGCAGAATACTTTAAGGAACTTCTAAATTGTGAAGAACCACACCAAAAGATGGTGGTAGATAGTGGACCGAAGTTATATCCTAACCCTGACTCTAAACCCCCATCTATAGGGGAGATTCAGACTATATTGACTCGTATGGAAAATTTCAAAGCATCGGGGGAAAATCAGGTAACAGTCGAATTATGGAAATATGCTAACAAAAATGCAATTGGCTTGCTCCAAAAGCTGTTTGAGGAGATATGGAAGAAAGAGGTCATTCCAGAGGAATGGAAGATGGCCATGATACACCCTCTACATGAAAAAGGTTCAAAATCAAATCCCAGTAACTATAGAGGGATCTCACTGGTGGATGTTACTTACAAGATATTATCAAGAGCAGAACCTCAGCTGGATTGCCAACTTGGGGAGTATCAGGCAGGATTTAGGAAGGGGAGATCTTGCCCTGAACAGATTTTAAACCTCAGAAACATTCTAGCATACCAAAAGCAGAGGGCGAAACTGTATATAGTGACGTTTGTGGACTTCCAAAAAGTTTATGACTCCATAGACAGAGAATCCCAAAGATAGGTGATTCAAAAAAAAAAAAAAATACAATGAATCTAGCTTTCATAAGATGAAATGAAATAAATTAACAATCTGGTTAACTATTTACAATTTTAAAACTAGAGAACAAAAACAGACACAGATGAAATAAAAATTACAAAACTCCAATAATTGTAGGAGAAAAATAAAAACCTATGTACATCTACTGAATGCTTTTTTTTTTTTTTTTTTTAGTGAGGTTTTGCTAGTCAGTATCATTCAGGAGGGAAAGGAGGTATTGAAAGAGAAGGGATTTAAATATGGACAGAGATGGAGCATAACGGATATTACAGGGCAGTGAATTCCATAAGGAAGTAGCACGGGAAATGAGGAAATGGTCAAATGATGTACTCTTATGGGAAGAAGTTTGTAGTGGGGGAGGAGACCGAGGATCTGAACTGGAAGATGTTATAGATGTAGGAGGGATTCCGAGAATTAATGGTTCGAAAGAGGAAGGAGGCAAGGAAGTAATTTCTGCGGGATGAAGGATAAAGCCATTTTAACTCTGTATATAGATGTGATGTGTGGGAGGCTTTTGGAACCCTAAAGATAAATCTAACTAAACAGTTCATTAGCCTTCTTAGCTTACTCTCGAGTTCTACCGTCAACCCACCATATGCCACACAGTTATAGTCAAAATGGGGGAGGATAAGGGAAGAAACCAAGAGTTGGCGAGTAGGTTTTCGGAAGGGAGTCCTGGGAAGAATGGAATAGTTTAAGGATGGATATAGCCCATCGAGAAATTTGGGAGATATGAGGTTTCCATTAAGGGCTTGATCGAAGGTAATACCAAGGTTTTTAACTGTGGAGTGGAATTGAATAGGTTGAGAATTCATAGACAGAATCGGAAGGTGGGGAAGGGATCTCGAATGGGTATTAGAACCTTTTAATACAAAACTTTTACACCTATATGTTTGGAATTTTCAGACATTAATATTATTATTCCTGAATATAGCTGAAATGTCATGATTTCTTCAGTATATACTTAATTTAATCTATTAACATTATATTGATAGAAGCTGTGTACTCTCCAAAAATTTATTCTTGTTAAAAATTGGGTAAAACCAAAGTTTTTGTTGGTGTTCCAATACTTTCTACACTAGCTGTATATGATTATTCCTCAGTAATAAAATATAATAAGTGCATACCTCACCATGATTGTAAAAAAAACACAAAACAGTAATAAGACCTCCAAATATTGACCCACTGAAAAAAAAAAATACTGTCATAATCTTTAAAGAAATAAAAGAAAACTAAAAAAAAAAATTAAGTGTTCAACCTTAATAAAACTCCATACAGGAAGAGAACAGTAGTGGTAAGACCAGAACAGAACCAAACAGCTTCAAGATAAAAGTATTCAGGTTGGCGCAGTCCCTCACAACTGTTGACAGGGCTCAATCCTTGACCACGTTCAATTTGCCAACATTGCTTACCAACAATACCAAATTTATCACACATCCAATCAAACGCTCTATATAAAATTCCAAGGAACACCTAAATCAAATAAATAAAAATGTAAATGCAAAAAATAAAACGCTGAACCTACATAACATTTTAATTATTGAAGTTAAGGTATTTCAGTTTCCAAAATGTTCTTACCTCAGGAAAAAGGTTGAATCTTTCTAAAGTATTTATCACAGAAGGAAATTCAGTTAAATTATTGTGAATTATTTCATAAAACCCTTCATAAACAGTTGGTGCTTCAACAATCGTTTTATAATAGGAATAGTACATACCCTAGAAACACACATACAATCAAAACAACTATGAGTACAACATGTAATTTAATGTTTTTAGATCAACCTACCATTTCACTCCTGAAAGTCATTTCTCTTTCCAGTGTCGATAAATGAGAAAAATGACGGTCATTTTCGAATAATGTTGATACATGGTAACTATGTATCAAGGCAAATGAAGCGGCTGTAAATGCAAGTTTAATATATAATACCTAAATCATTTTTGGTAGTGATTGTAAAATTAGATGCATAAAATTATGAGGAATACCTATGACAATAACTATTACAGTATGACCTAGGCCATATCCATTTATTTTTTCACTAGGTTTGGTATTCTTCCCAGACCCTAGTTTCACTTTGTTATCACTGTTTGAATGGCTACTTTTTCCTGAATTCTGAGACAAACCTTTCTCTTTCTTGTGAACCGCCATTCTCTAGCCGGTGCCATCGAAGTTCACAACACTCACATATCGATAATTCAACACCTTGAACAACTTTCTTGTGTTCGCCACTTGTTTATGACAATACTTTACAAAATTTTAATGTAGAAATGTTTTACCTATAATGGTACTTTCAAATTTATAACAAATAATGTTGAAAAATGCTAAACTACCATTTATAGTTAACCCTATCAAAATTCAGGTCATAACACTATAACTAGATATCGATTCTAAGATAAAATGAGTTATGCTCCTTAAGGTGCATTTACACTGACCGGGCATTCGTTGCGAACGTTAGAAGAAGTTCAAGAACTTTCGCGAAAATGCAGGAGAGGCTCCCGTTCACACCGCTGGAGCATTTGTTCACGAGCAGTCGACCAAGTTCCCAACAAAACTTCCGAATAGCACCCGGGTTAATGAAACTTAGAATAGAATAGAATAGAAGGAAAACTTTATTCTTACTATTTATTAGAAAACTTACTATTTGTTCTGCGTCGATATTGATACTGTCTGAAATCAAGAAACGCCGATCCTAAAATCCTATCAGCTGAAGACATTTTTCGTTGTCCCAATCCATTTGAAAAGTAAAATGAAAATAAAAGAACACAGGTTTAAATTAAAACACACCCGCTCTGTTCTCTGAAATGATGGACAGTCGTTCACACTGGGCGAGCAACAAACACTGAATCCAACAAACCCTTTGACGATTCGTCCGTTTACCACCAAATAGCGGAACAATCTTGAAAGTTTTTGAACAGGGTTTGCAAACCCTGTTTGGCTCGGGTGATTGTTGACACCAACTGCCCATCTTGTTCTCGAACGTTTGCGAACAGTGCTCACTAATCATGCTCGCTCGGTGTAAATGCACCTTAAGAAGCAACGGCCTCACTTGCTTTACCGTTCACTAATTTTCACTAAAACAAAAAATGTGTACTACGGGAATATTTCTATTGAGAGCTGTAGGTAGGACAGGTATTTAATTAAAAATAAAAATATATAGTTAATGCCACGTCATCATGAGATCTTTTTAACAGAAAGATTTTCCTCTGTTCAACATGATTAATACAATTTTGCTACGAAACGTATCTTTTAGAGTGTTCCCCAGGGGTCAGCATTAATTCTAATATTATTTAAACTTCTAATTAGCCAATGCAACTCACTACTGCTGTCATATATGCATGCGATACCTCTATCATGGTGTCTACCAATTTCAGCTATCAAAATTCTCGACATATTCCCGACTTTTTCAAGAATTTTTCTAAAAATTCCCGACTTTTTCAAAAATATTTCTAGAAATTCTAGCCAATCGATATTTTAATGCTGTTTCAATAATGATCTAAACAAATCAATCTATTCATAGTTTGCTACTTGACATATCACAGTTAAACAATATAAAAAAAAAAATTTTTTTTTTATATTTCAGGTTACTCTAGATAAATTTCAAGAAACACATCAATGTCGAGTATTGCCATTCGGTTTGAAAATAGTTACGAGGTTACACGGGGTTGTCGGATAAAACTACTTCAAAAATATATGTCCGATGAGATAATTCTTTTTTTTTTTCCATCTGAAAGCTGGTTAAATTTACTATGAGACCTCATCTATGAAATTTTGATCAATTTCATGATGTACTCACGCCATGATGCTGAGAACTCCATACTCTTGTGAAATCCACTTTTTTTCAGTATATTTCTTGCTATAACTCCGAAACTATTTACGAGAAATGGGTGTTTTAGGAACTTGATCAAACTTTCATATATAGATCGGGTAGTAAATTTAACCAGCGTTTGAACGAAAAAAATAAATTTTTAATCGGACAAACAGTTTCGGAGTAGGAGTAAAAAAAAAAAAAACAATACAGAAAAACGTGTTTTCGCGGAGTAGTGTGACTCACCGCAAGTTAGCCAATTTCTTCAATCTTTCTCTCCCCTACAGCTTTAAAACTATTGATTTGAGAAAAAAAAATTCATAGGATCAATTTTTTTTTCAAATGTGATAGGTTTTAATAATATAAAGAACACAAAATGTACCACAAATAACGGATTCCGAATTATTTGATCAAACAACTGTGAACTTACGATTTTCAACCCTTTCCCCTCTCCCCCATGCGATAACCTGAGATATACGACCATGGAGTTATAGAAGTATGGAGAGGCCCTTCCCATATATTGGTCCCTGAAGGGGCGAAACCAAAACAATAACCGGCCACGCCTACTATGCCCAACTGGCGACGCATTCCATTGGGCTAGGGCAATTGAAAGGGTTCGTAATAAATAAAATAAGTAAATCACTAAAGTAAATAAATCACTAAAATAAAATAACAGCAGTATAAAGCCTAGGAAGCCAAAATTTGAACTGATAAGAGGTTAATATACTGATAATAAGGTTCACACCAAAATGGCTGCCTGCCCTAGCTATTGAGGGTAAGCCCCCTCCACTTGTCTATAACTCCATGTATACATATATTATATATATGTCATATATATCATGTCATATATATATATATATATATATATATATATATATATATATATATATATATATATATATATATGATGTTTGTTCAAGCTAGTATGTAGGTATATAAAACAATGTTCGATGATGACGCAATTCCCAATTATGCAATCTTTTTCTTTTTCATCAATAAATTATTTAACAATAACAAAAATAAATAAATTTTTATTGTTTGATAAATAAAACATAAAAAGACAGAACAGTATTTTACCCCAGAACCCACATAAATTGTAGCAAATCTAGTTTACTTTAAAAGTATGTAGAGTGACTACACCTATCAGACGCTTCCTTAACTGACATATTGAGCAAAAACTGAAAAAAATCTGAAAATTTTAGCATCAACAAAGACTTTTTCCCGACTTTCGCCAATTTTCTGTAAATTCCCGACTTATTCCCGAATTTTTCCCGACCATACGAAATTCCCGACTAGGTAGACACCCTGTCTATTACATATCGCGACACATCCCCGACTTTGTGAAATATACATTACATCATCTCCACTTAATAATAGTCTGGCTAAGAAATTGGAAAATAAAAATTTACCTCCAAAAGATAAAACATTCAACTTTTATATACTTCAGGTGCAACATTCCCCCTCTATTTATCGATGACCAACTAGTCCGAAAAAATTGAACCACCATCTCACTAAATGCAGACAGACGAATGAAATGTATACACAAACTGGAATCCAACTGGACTTAATATACAGATTTATGACTATGACAAATTGTCTGATCTCAGCATATTACAACGATTTAAGACAAAGTTTTTATTTTAGACTTCTTATGTCAGAAACAACACTAAAAAGAACTCAACATTCTTCTACGTATCGATCTACGTATTCATAACAATAATATACAGACTCTTCCATGGAAAAATGGTGTGGGGTGCATTAATGTATTTAAGGTAAATAAATGGTTTTCATACACAACTTCCGATCAATTCTCGAGTCATTTTATTAAAAATAATTTTCACTATGCGCGTGGTATCGGGCCTCTTATTCTTCTGGCCGTCCACTATGGACACCGGAATCTGCACTTGCTCTAGACTTTGTTCTGTAAGTACCAGTGAGCTAGTCGAAACAATTTTTTAATAGTTACTAAGGTATTTATTTACTTTTACAATTCGGACGAGCTCCAATTTCTTTGGGTTCCTCTGCAATCTGTGTTCTTTTCGAAATACAATCTCTTTTAAACTTACCCTTAGATAACTCTTGTAGCTGGAGAATGTCTGAAAGGTACACAATCTGCATAACTTTGCTAATATATTTTGGTGAAGTTTCTTTCAGCAAAGCCGTCCTCTGAATTATCGCTGATCTGCTTTCTAAACATATGAAATGTTATACTACCACCCGGGGAATAGGGTACCTCTGGATTCCCGGAATGACGTCTATATGATAGTCAATGTTGCTGACTTACTTACTCGAGGTTCCAAAAAATAAGGCCATTTAAGGATAGGGCCACACTATTTTCCAGGTAGCGTCATTTTGTACCCTTTTCCAAACTTTATACCAAGTTGATGGTCACCACACTTAGATATTTCTCGTTTCTTCAGTACTTAGGTTTAAAGGATGTTCTTTAATCTTTTCCTCTAGGAAAATGACCTAATTCATTGCATTCATTCTGTGCTGTTGGATGCCACAACAGCGGCTAGATCTTCGATATAGGATGAAGAATGGCTTTCGTTAAAAACAAGGGTGGACGAAAAACTGATCATTAAGGGAATTCCCTCACTGTAGAATATTCTGTCTGATAAGATATATACTTGCTGTAGAGGTAGTTAGGAGGGTAAATAAATTGAAGTGGGTTCGAAATATTGATGCTGTTAAAAGAATCGTTGCCAAAATATTCAGTCAAAGGAGCAACACGACATAACACTATTTTCATTTTGCCATTTGAGGGTGTGGACTAGCATTCCTAAGAATGTATAACATGTTCCTAAGTATTAGAAGTGAGACAAATATAATACACAATTTATTTTAGAACATTATCATATGTACTCGTATATTATGATTGATTGAAACCAAGAAGATTGTTGTCCATTGCTCGTTTTTGGCTAGGTTTAAAATATTTCTATTAGGATATCAAACCTGTGTTGTAGATGATTTAAAACTTTAGCGTAATAAACAATCTGTTTGAAAATGGATCGTACAGTTATATGAGTACTATATTTACATCACCCTTATCTTGTCTGGCACCAGCTATCCTCCATGATTTTATTAGTTCTGCATTATTCTCGCTTGACCTACTTTTAGAAGCCACATATTACTAGTAATGTCGAATAAATCTAATATTTCCTTTTCTTACTTTACGTGCTTCAATTTTAATATAAAGCAAATGAAAACGTTACAAGATTTATTGTTTGTTTTTTAATCGAAAATAAAAATCTTTGATATTTGAGGAGTGTCTGGGTGAACATAAAATGACCGAAATTAATTTTTCTGAACTTTTAGTGTACATTCTTTTTCATGGTCACGGTACATGTCGAACAGAAATTTTTTTTTTTTTTATAAAAAATAATTTTTCCTAACTTTTGAAAAATCTTTCCTATATTGGTATAAACGGGGGAGGAGTTAAAGGAAACCTGAGAAGTTTATTATACTTGCGCATGCCACAACATATTTGTTTTCACCAATCCTCATATATCTTTTCGTACTTCACACAATCCATACTTCATCTTTTAAAATAGAGAATGAGTTTCTAGTTCCTTACCTTTGCCCAAATGGCTAATTTAGTAATGTCACGACGTTATTCACAACTCGTGGGACATGAAATTCTGACTATTTTAAATAATTTTGAAAAATACACACATTGACCCATTTAAGACCAAGGGTAGAAAATGTTTCGCTCAAGCAACATTGGTCTGTAGAATATATTCTTTTTTTTTTTCAGACATAAATATAAGGTGATATATTTATTAATGATTTATCGAGTTTTAATAACGTATATCAAGAAAACGTTATTAAAACTCGATGAATTTCGGGGAAAAAAATTATGTTTACCTCACTTTTTGTCAAACATTTGCTTCAAATGCCAGAAACGTATATAAGAAATTAAAGTAAATTTAATGCTCTCGGGGGGTGAGCTTACAGTGGGAAGGGGGAGGGAATAAGTTCCCAGTTTTAGGTTTTTCGATTATATCTCGAAAACGGTGAACTCAAGGAAAATATGTTACGGATACAAATTAAAGCTAATTACATTTTCTGTAAAATTGGTTATGCACATATTTTTCGTAATTTTTTTTGCGAAAATTATCGATTTTCAATGACGTATATCTTGAAAACCGTTGAAAGTTTGACAAATATGTATATGATTAATTTTATAGGAAATTTTATTATCTTTAATTTTTAACTGGAACATATTTTTTTAGAGTCTACCGTTTTCGAGATATAATCGAAAACCCCTAAAATCGACCTTCCATGGGACCTTGGCTCATCCATCAAGGGCTGGGACTTTTAGTATGTTTATCTTTTAACTACTCCTAACAAAGCCCTGAGGTAAAAAATAATCGCATATTTCATGCACTCTACACCCCTCATTTCAGCACTCATTGACTGAACTATGTACTTTTATAGTGTTCACAAAATTTAGACAAAAATTAAAACCTTATGTAAGGTCCATTGAATTTTTATTTTCACAGCTTATTTAATATTCGATCTTACAAGTAATATATGTATTCTTATAGCATTATCGAGCTATATTTTTATCACAAAGTTTCATAGGACATAATTCAAGACATAAGTAATATATTAATTCAAGGACACATTTGAAGGAGTTTTAGATACATTTTTTAAGAGTCTATTTTTTTTATTACTGTTTGTTAGCGAGTAGGAAATGTGGTAGTTAGGAATGCGTAAACAACCTGTAATATTTCTGCCTACATTCCACGATAACGCAGTGACGTTTTATATTTATAAAAAAAAAAAAAAAAAAAAAAAAAAAGGTTGATCCTAGTAATTGCACAGGTCATCGTCCTATTATTTCATTTTCTTTCGGGAGTAGTTTATGTTTAACAAATCAATCAATCGATCTTTTGAGAAACAAATAATACTGCAATAGATATTTTATAAAAAAAAATCCAAACTTCGTGAACGTTGACAATGAAACACACTAAAGTTCTGTGAAAACTTTATTTGTATCGAAAAATATTTACACAAACCAATATGGAAAAGAAGATTATATTCAAGCACATTTATTTTCGGATAAAGACTTATTGAACATATTGACATATTGAACATATTGACCTATTTAATGTGTTGAGATGAAACGTTAATACTAAACTACACACCCACCAAGCGGTCCATATCTTGTCAACTTCAGCATTGACGAATAAATATTAGTTTCACAAATGAATCTTGTTAAGATTTAATACGGCAATACAAAGAGAATACGGCTTTGTACTTTTTAGGAACAGTACACAAATGTTTTTTATATCAAGTATTTTGGGGAGGATTTATTCCTCCTAAGCCCAACAGGATCATCTCTGCCATCTACATCGATAAATAAATATTCTGCCAAAGTTTGAAAACCATTATATTAGAAGATGATAAGATTCTAAAAATGAAATAAGTGATATTAAAAAATTTTAATTTCAGATATTGATTATTTGATGAAGCTCAAATTATTGCAAACTATATTAAACATTTTTTCATTTTCTAAAAATAACTCCTGAAAATTACCCAAAATATTGTTTTTATCCAGTTATATAAGAGGCGTATTTAATTTAAGAGAAACTATAATAATAGAAAAGGAAGGAAAAAAGATTTAAAATAATCACTGCAGAATTATATTAAACAATCCATTAATTATATTAATCATTTAAAATTACTGAATTTCTCTGCCATGGTCAAAACCTACCAGTAGAAGATTTACTGCTTCCTAATAACCATTTAATTAAATCGAAAAGGAACTTTGAATTCAGAAACAGCTCTGCTGCTCTGATTTGTGCCATCTTGATATTCCGGACCCCACGACATCTCTATGCTAATTATTAGCTTTATTGACCGATCTTCTGGTCACAGTTTCTTTTATTGCCAACCATTATGCAAATTTTAAGATTTGTTTTCATTTTTGTTTTAATTATTCACATTAATGCAGGTTATTCGATAAATAAGTTCATCATTCCATTCATTGAATGATGCTCAGGCACTCTTCGATTTTAATTTAAGACCTGGAGGTTATAAGTAATTTAGAATGATAATATTTAATTAATAGAATTGGAAGTGCCAAGAGGAAATGCGATTGTGGTCCACTTATAGAGTATTTTAAAGTAGTTAAGGTGCTGCCATTTGATACTATTGTAAGTATACTTTCTGTTCGTATAACTCTATTAAAATAAGGGGACTCAGTTTTCATATTGAACCTCCTGATATTACGAAAACGCTCATACAATAGTTGATTTTCAGATTTGAACGTTGAAGGAATCTCTAGAACTCTTTAGAGACTAACTGTAACCCAAGGATTGATTCATTCACACACACACACACACACACACACACACACACACACACACACACACACACACACACACACACACACACACACACACACACACACACACACACACACACACACACGCACACACACACACACACACACACACACACACACACACACACACACACACACACACACACACACACACACACACACACACACACACACACACGCACACACACACACACACACACACACACACACACACACACACACACACACACACACACACACACACACACACACACACACACACACACACACACACACACACACACACACACACACACACACACACACACACACACACACACACACACACACACACACACACACACACACACACACACACACACACACACACACACACACACACACACACACACACGGGCGCGTGCTCATATAGATAAATAGACTATATTCATATGCGCGTAAGTACTTTTATAAACAAAAAGTAGTGAAATGTCTCTCAACATTTGTACCATGCTTTGGAATGTTTACAAAAATAAATGTTAGTTAAGAATAAATAGTGTATATGGCTTAAGATTAATGATAAGTAACACGTTTGGGTTTGTGTTGGTGAAAAATGATACGTTTTCGGGGAACAGGAGGGCGTAACGCGTAGTTTGATATGTTCTAGCTCTGTTGGTTTTGCTAGGATCGAAAATTTGGCGACAGTTCCTTATCAGAAATTTAATAGAAAATATGTTCTGTTATATAAGATTTGTCACTAGGACCTACCGTTTAGAAGCTATGTTAGTTTGAATGAAAAAAAGTCACATTTTGCCTCTAGTTTTTGAGACGAATTAGCTCAGTTGATGTTGCTCGGGTCGAAAATTTGCTGATAGTTTCCTAATCAGAAATTAAATGGATAATGTTTTTTGTAAATATAACCTTTAATGTTCAGCAGGGACGTGTCATTTATAGCATTATCATCTCATTTATTTGATGTATTATATTTTATATTGTATACAGTTCTAAATTTCAATAAATGGATAAAACAAAAAAAAAAAAAAAAAAAAAAAAAAACTAGTAGAAGTAGTGTAGTGAGTCAATACTCAGTGGTGGAGGTTACCCGTTGTCAGTTGGAATACTGACCAAAGAGGAAGTGTGAAAAGGATTAGCCATTGCCGCAGTCACTTTAAAAGCCTTTTTATTTTCCTCCTAATGCATTGACAAATTTAGATTTATTTCTAAATAATATTTTTTTTATTCTTCAGTGATGTCGAACAACAAATTTGAAACGTTCACACAGTTGTAGATTCAAAACTTCCTTTGATCTTTACCGACTTGATTCGTGTCGCGGTTCGATTCGACCCAACATATTCGACAAAGTCGAAAACACGTACACATTCGTTCGACTCGGTTCGACGTAGTGTGGACGTACTTTAGTGTGAATCAGACTAAAGTCGTACTTATCGAACGACATTGTCGATCACCTTGGTCGACCGATACGATTCGACATAGTGTGGACACGGCTTAACTTAGGATCTGGCAATACCCAACTCAGAATTAGTGGCATCGATTGGTACCTAATAATCACCTGTCAATCATAGATTCCCGATATCAATATTTTTCGCGAGAATCGAACAAAACCATTTTTGGAATCGACATATTCCTAGTAAAAAGTCCTAACAGTTTTTCGCCACATTACATTCGAACCAAAGAGGAAATTCTGAAAGGATGTAATTTATGTATATTTTAAATAGCAAATGAAAAATGAACTGGGATGATTACTTCCGTGAACAGATAAATCTAATGATAGGTTAGGGAATAGATAGATAAATTTGACTAGGAATGAGTTCCTAAGAAAGAATATGTTTGCATATAATATTATCCATACCTCTTTACATCCTTATAAGTGCTCATCATAAATGATTATACATGAATATGTATAGTACAGGGAAGTCAGACCGATAAAAATGCTCAAACCTTGAAATCTAAAAATAAAAATGTCTGACGGCTGGAAATTGTTCACCACTATTAGATTTAAATGTGGTAAAAAGTCTTCCTCGAAGTAGCATTGGGTTTGGGCGGGGGAGGGGTGAAAAGGTTTGAAAATTGTATGTTCTTAGCTGTTTGATCAAACAACTCGGAAACCGTTACTTTTAGCACATTTTGTGTTCTATACATTATTAAAGAAAATCAAATTTGCAACAAATTTGGTTCTATTCATTTTTTCACAGATCAATAGTTTTAGAACTGTGAAGGAGGAAAAAATTGAAGAGATTGGCGGGCTTCCGTCCAGCCACACTTCTCCGCGAAAACAACACATTTGTCAGTACTCTTTTGGCTATAACTCCGAAACCATTCATCCTATCCGAAATTTCTTTTTTTCCATCTGAAATCTGATTAAATTTACTATGAAATTTTGATCAAATCCCTTAAAACACCAATGCCAGCACGATAAAATACTGCATACGTTGTGAAAAACTCATTTTTTTCATCACGTTTCTCGCTATAATTCCAAAAATATTTGTCAGATCCCAAATTTTTTTTTTCCATATTAAAGCTGATTAAATTTACTATCAGATCCCATATATGAAATTTGAATCAAATTCCGTGGAATACCAACGCATGGACGCTAAATGTGTATGTATTGGCAAAATATGACGAGTTTAACATGGGGTGGGTATTTCACGGAATTTAATGATAACTGATTTGAAGTCTGATAGTAAATTTAACCACCTTTGATATGGAAAAATGAAATTTGAGATCGAAAACATAGATCGGTTTCTTGTCGTTTTTTTCTTGTATATGGATTTTAAGTTAGACCTTTGTCCAGACGGAATATCCTAGGTATGGGATCTGTTCAACAGGGATCAGTGGAAAATATAATAATTTAATTTATGATTTGAGTGAATATAATCTAAATAGAATAACTCCGAATTTTAAATTTCTTCTAATCCTGATATTCACCAAAATTAATAAAAACGCAGGCTTGTAACCAGACACAGCCACCAATAAGGAATGAACGAGGGAAGGGGAGCGGTATCATTTCACTTTTCGTAGTTTTCCTTAAATCCTTATGTATATTTTTTTTTTTTTGTTATTTTTTTAAAGTTAGTGGTTTTGGAGATTGTAATTTGTATTTTTTTTTGTTTATAAATTTTCTTTTAACATTTTATTCCCATGTATCCCTTTAGTTAATGGCTGTATGAAACAAAAAAAATATTAAAATCTTTCATATTGGAATTGAGTGTACTTTGACTTTCTAAACAAAGTAGGTTTTGCTGAAGTTGGTGGATATTTGATATTTGAGAAAAAAAAAAAACGCAAAAAAGTGACATTCAATCCGTTCTCCCTACTCTCGACCATTGCCAATGGCGGGGACATAAATTATGATATACAGAACATTCCAGTGAAAAACTATACAAAAATTCAGAATTATATGATTTTTTTAAAACAGTAATAGTGAACAGTAAATCTAGATTTGTAATAGTAAACTCACGTAGTAATATTATTATAATTATGTAATTCTAATAATATTTTTGTTCAATATCTCAATAAAAACAATCAATTATTTTTTCAATATCCAATTAAGTTTTAATCATATTTTATATATATATATATATATATATATATATATATATATATATATATAATATTATATTATAGTATATTACTATTATATTATATTACTTTTCCATAACATTATTTTGATTTTTAGTTTATTAATTTTAACAAAAATTGTTTATTGTTTATTGCTTGATAAAGAAATGTGAAATTCATCTCATTAGTATGGAGGGATTATTTCAAAATCTTTAACATTGTAGGAAAAAAGTTATCTTCCATTAAAAAAAAAAAAAAATTAGTTCAGCAGATTTTTTCAGCGTTTATAGGATTCAACTTGAATCCGAACCAGATAAAATTATATGAGATTGTACCTTTTTTAGAATCGAGTGCATCGGTGTTTATTTTAGATGCATTTCATGATTGCATCAGATTAAGTAAACATTGAAGGAAAGAAAGAAAAAAAAATGACACATTTTTCTTTTTCTATGATTAAATGATAAGCAGTAATATCACTTTGAGACCATGAAAAAAAAATACATGTGTTGCAATACCTACTTGGAATTGTTTTTCAATATTTTTTATTGCGAACTTAATTAATGGGGCGTTTAAATTATTATTATTCCACAATTTCGTAATTACTTAGTTATTTAGCTATTTATATTGTATTAATATAAAATCAAATGTATTTTTTTTATAGCTTTATTTCATTAATTCGAATAGCTCGGATTAGATTGAACCTGAACATTGGAATTCCTCTACAAATGTAGTTTGCTGAATTTTTTTTTTAAATACAGGAGGTAACATTCAAAACGTGTTTTGTTACAAAAAATGATTTTGAGTTTTCGGTATCACTAGATTTGTTTTTCAGAACCCTACAATATGTGTTGAGTATTAGCCATAAAAACAAGCTTTTTCCCTTCCAAAATTAGTAAACAAAATCAGGGTTTTAAACAAAGAGTGTTTTGTCCATAGCCTGTTTTTAGTTCAAACCATTCAAACTGGTAAAAGGTTGTACTTTTTGACTGTCAAAGTGTTGAAAATGTTGTGGAAGAGGATGAAACTTGTGACTGTTTAGAAAATGAAAGATGTGAACTGCATATTTAAAAACTAGTGACTGTTAAGAAAATGAAAATATTCCCCGAAAATTATGAGTGTCATTAATATACGTCATCTATCATGTTAATATAATTTTTATTTTGTGTACTTTTCAGAAAACATTGACTTATGTAAAATAAAACATAGCCTCTTCAAACAGTGTTTTGTCCCTTTGTTATTTCATCAAACCGTGTTTTGTCCACTGTGTTCCTTCAAAACGTGTTTTGTCCATATTTAAAATTAAAAATGCTAATTTTAGGAGTAAAGAATATTTCTGATCCTTGTAATGTGTTTTTTTAGATGCTATAAGTTTAATTAGGAATTTTTTTTTCTGAAGGGTAATTACATCTCATAAAATACGTTTTTTGTTATTTCTGAAAAGTGGGATTACTGTGACAAAACACGTTTTGAAAGTTACCTCCTCACATATAGTTGTATTTTGCATTTTTATAGAAAAAACAAAACAAAACGATATACTGTAAGGTACTTATCAATATGAAAATAAAGCATTACCGAAAGAAAAATATCGATATATCGTGTACCCTATACTACATACTAAGCGAAATAAAAGTAAATAAATATATAAAAAATCAAATTTTGGCTGTATTAACTTTTGCAATATCGCTACAGACTCTAAAAAAAATAATAATAAGTGATTAACATAAATTTTCTTATTATATCTGTGAATACGATTTTGTTTAATGTTTCATCAATAATGGTCGTCGACATGAAAATGCTATCAAGTTTTTAAATATCGATTTTCATAAAAGCACTATTATATAAAGTATAATTGGTTTGCCGGTTCATCGCTAATATTCGTCTTGCTACAAGGACCGACGCGCTACAAGCTTATCGCATATGATTCTCCGACTGTTATACAACATGGGCGGGGAGAGAAGCCGATGAGACCTAATGATAACATTTAATATGCGTAAACATTCAATATACATATAATTATGGTGAAGGGCGCTCTTAGCTATAATGCCACTAATTATACACGAGCAAACCCGGTCCGTGGCGACTATCTGGAGCCTTTAGCAACTCAACTAGCTGGCCTCTCGCCACTGCCACTTAGATATTGGGTCATTAAACATTGCCATATTTATATATAAATATTCCTTGGACCGCTTATTTATTGAAATCGTTTAAATAATTAAACTGTTTTATATTATTTTGCATTTCTGTGGTTTTCTGTTATTATATTAATTTCACGATAAATTTTATCAAATCCGTTGCTGAATGTTTTTATATCACAGTGTATGTAACATGTTACATATCAATAAACCAGATTTCCAATATAACTGGGTATCTCAAATTAAACAATGAACCATTAACGGCAGTATCCCAGAACACTTTCAAGATTTTTTCAATCCACAAAAATTATTATCTACCAAAAATAGCATAATAAAAAAAGTTAATAATCATTCATTATCAACAGACATCGATCGTACCTTAAATACAAGTTATAACCCATCGTTTATGTACATTTCAAATTTTAATAACCCCCAGCCGGAAGACTATTTAAAATATTACATTAATATCAATAAAATAAGAACCATTAGCCAACTGAGAGCAGCAAAAGATGACTACGTGAAAATAGTTTTTAAAAATAATAGTTTAAAAATCAAGGCTAAAGAAAAATGTGAAAATTGTAGCTTATTCATTATAAATAGCTTAAAATACCTTGTTGGAGTGCCAAAGACACGATAATTGTCGAAAGAAATACCTAAAAGACTATATAGTTCAAACAGATGAAAGTCTATCTTTGGAATGTAGAACTTTTTTTGAAGTGCTTCTAGTGAGTAGTTCTTTTTAGATGTTATTGATAAATCATTGTAATAATTTTATCAAATTTAATTAGTATATATGTTTAATGTTTAATAGTATATATGCATAATGTTTAATAGTATATATGTATATAGTTGTAAATATCAAAAGATTTTAAAAAAAGTACTCAAACTGATACTAGGTCATATCTATATATAATTACTATGTATAAATGTATAAGTACTAGCATACTCTGCCGCGGCTACGCCCGCTCTCATAAATAAAAAACTAAGATTATTTAAACTAATAATTGAATTTCACTTGTTTCTCGATAGAAAATCTTGTATTGAAGTATGGCATTTAGCATTATTTCTTCAATGATATTTTCACGCATGGCAGTAATTTTTAACCTGGTTAAAATTGCATTGATTAGGTGTTTCAAGAGTAGGTAAAAGTATAATTAGACTTTCAATTTCGCAGAAATAATTTCATTTTAACTGGCTGGATTTTAAATTCTAACCATAAAAGTATATGATAGTTTGGCAAACCTCGTTTCTAGCACTCAACACTACATTTTTATTATTATTTTAGTAAAATTTATTATTATAAACCTTCCTAGAGCTATGATGATGTAGTTAAAATTTGCTACAGTTAGGTTTAGTAGTTTTACCATCTCCACTACTCTTTTGCAGAATCGCTACATATCGGTCGATTTTTAAACTGCACTGGGATCCACATGTCGCTCCATATATTTATAGCTTTTGTAATAACAATTGAATTAAAAATAAGTAAATTTTATCATAAATTTCTAGCTCTATATAACACCGTACCTTTGTAACCTCTCTCGAATGGTGCTCGCCACCTATCGGTCTATTATATAACTTCACTGCGCACCACATATTTATCGCTTTTTTATGGCAATATAATTGAAAATCTTTAAATTTTATTATAGCTAAACTTTCCTTGAACTATGAAGATGGTGTGGTTAAAATTTGGTAGGGATCGGTTCAGTAGTTATCGCGGTTAGTGATCACAAACGAAAAATGGCTTGTCCTTATATATAATATTATAGATATATAAATATAAAACTCTCTCTCTCTCTCTCTCTCTCTCTCTCTCTCTCTCTCTCTCTCTCTATATATATATATATATATATATCTATATATATATCTATATATATATATATAACTCTTTATAAAGCCTGCGTTTTAGCAGTCGCTCAAAGGATATATGTATAAATATAAATTTTTTTATATATATATATATATATATATATATATAATATATAAGCCTGCGTATATAGCAGTCGCTCAAAGGATATATGTATAAAAAAACAGTTCTTAACACATCTATTCGATTTAATCCCTTATAATGCATTTCAAAAAGTGAACATAGGCTATAAAAAGTGCAAGACTTATATACTGTTTGCTCAGTTTATCAAATTGTCGCAATAGTATTTATGTCAGAGAATATGAATGACCATGAGTTTGGGGGAATACAGGAAGGAGGGTGACCCACATATCTTCCTTATCAGCTTACAAGATTCTGCTATGTTTTCTTCTTTATCAAATCTATTGTTTACATTGCTAGCGCGATAATTGCCATACCCCGAAGGATTCAGGAATAAGTTAAAAAAGATTTTCGTTCGATAGAACCACTACTGAATCGTTCAATCGTTGAGCGTAAGGATCTGCATCGGCTACAATGTGTTCTTGGATATGAAATAATAACATCCATTAGTTTTTAAAACAGTGCGATTACGTAACTAGGTTGAATGGAAACAAGGTAGTGAGTGGAAGCTCCTTTAAAACTCCCGAGTTTGGGTAAAATTTAATCATGATTAAATATTTTTCAAATAATTTCCAGGAATCAATCATTTAATTATGATTAATTCGTTCAAATGATTTTCAATAAATTAAATCGTTAAATCACAAAAAAAAAAAAGAAAATGATCATTATTAAATTACATGATTGATTCTAGGATATGAGTAGTCAAATAATTAGTTATGACTAAATGTTGGCCAACTCTGCTTAGCAGCAACATCATTAACATAACATAACAGAAAGTAAAATCATATCTGGCCTAGAGATTTTTGAAATAAAAAAAAAATAAAATAATAAGAGTGAATTACATTATGAGATGTACATTAGAAGAAAAAATAAACACTAGAAATAAGAAAAAAAAAAGAAAAATGACAATAAAAAGCGAAAAAATATGTAAAATCAAAAATTATATATACTAAAAAATTATTATCTTAATAAAACTTTAGATTCATGCTGATGTATCATGTCTGACATACATTATGAGACATCCAATTTGGAAAGAAAGAAGAGTGTTTTACTTGAGGTACGCATGATCGTATAGAAGGATCAATTCAATTAGGATTGATGAATTAATTGCCACTTCTATTGGGATTATTTCATTAGAATACTAGTTTCGAATGCTAAACATTCATCTTCAGTTCTAAAACATACAAAATTTTCAACACATCAGTACTATGTTACATGGATTATATACACTAAAGTTTTCAAAAATGTAAGACAAAAAATCAAACATTAGTACGGTACTCACCTTAGGAGATCTAAGAGATAACTCAAATATATCCATCGTGAGAAGTGGAAGGGGGCAGCTATGTTAAATTTTTCGGATTTACTATGGGATTTCCCTTATGACTCATTGGATTTTTCCGTTCCTATTGGAAAAAAATTGAACAGATAAACATTTTAAACGATAGCCCCATTTTAAATTTCTTTCCAATAGGAACGGAAAAATCCAAAGAGTCATCGAGGAAATCGCAAGGCAAAAATCCGAAAAATTTAACCTAGACTCCTTCACTTTCTCACGATGGTTATACATCAGTTATCTGTTAGATCTCCTAAGGTGAATACTAATGTTTGATTTCTTGTCTTACATTTTTGAAAAATTTAGTGTATATAATCCATGTAACATAGTACTGATGTGTTGAAAATTTTGTATGTTTTAGAACTGAAGATGGATGTTTAGCATTCGAAACTAGTATTCTAATAAAATAATCCCATTGGCAATTAATTCATCAATCCTTAACATAGAAAAGATCGACATTCACGAAAAGACGCTTCCACCTCCAATACTGGGATTTTAGTACTCAAACCTAACACTGAAAACAAAAAAATAAAATAAAAAATAAAAAATATTTTTGTAAAAATACCCCATTGTTTTGGGTACCAAATTGTACAATTTTATTGTCTATATTCTAGAATGAAGAGTAACTAATTTAGTTTGATTGAAGAAATAATCCAAAAAATGTGTGACTATGTAATAGTTCTATATACTATGATATAAAATCATACAGCTACGGATTTGATAAAATGTATCGAGAAATAGATATAATAACATAAAATCATGCTCTCTACTAACGCGCTCTTATGGAGCATAACATATGGAAGATTAATAGAAATTTTAAATTCCCACCTCATATCTTTTTTTCCTTATTTCATTCCTTGCCGTTTCGGCAACACGGGGCTTTCCTGGACGGCAGGGTAGATGTAGGGAATCAATTGGTAGTAATTAATTTACCATCCTGCTACTGACATTATTTTCTGAATATCAAGTCGCTAGGGTTATATGGTATTTAGTCTTCTACTTAGACAAAAAAATCACATGGAACCCTCACAATAGTCTTAAAATCTCATTATCAGAGGAAGATTCAATTAAAATGGATGTAGTATAATATTTATTCCAATTTAGAATAAATATTAAAGTATTTTTTTAAATATTATAAAACTTTATAAAATGTAGAGTGCTGAATAAACACTGAGGGACAATTTATCTAAACCACTTAAAGAATAAATCAACAATCAGGACTTTGTATGGTTTATAATAATATAATATATTTTAAAACTATTTATTGATATTTACAACTGTATATTTATATAAAAGTAGATTTGAGGAAAATGATCAAAATAATATGTGAAGAACTACTCACTAGTAGCACTTCAATAAAAGTTCTACATTAGTAGGACTCTTGGCCAACTTTTTTTCAGACGCCTCTGGGAATTATAGGGAATAGAGTGTGAGGCAAGTTGGGAGACTAGTGGATTAGAGTGGGTATGGAGTTTACTATGAAAGAATAGGTATTTGGTTTTGGGCCAGATCAGCAACATATGGTACATTAAGATATTTATGGATAAGTTTGTGGCGTAAGGAGCATTGAGGATTTTGCATAGGATTTTGGATTGTGAGGATTGGAAACTAGAAGAATTGGAAAGTCTAGTGGAGTCCCATAGCTCAAATCTGTATGTCCAAATGGGTGCAGCTACTGTCATGTAAATAAGTCTCTTGTAATTTATTGGGAGTTTTGTACGTTTGTCTAGTAAATGTTGGAGTGTTCGGAAGTTCATAGACATAGATGATTCAGTTGATCTAAGTATGGTTGTGAAGAAGGATCGATAGGAAAGGAGAGACACTATAACTTCGTATAACTGAACCTTCAACATCGGAAACTAGCATTGTAATAAACTATTCTTCAATGGAATCAAAGCAATGGAAAACGATTCATCAATTCCAAATTATATAGATTCCTTAATCAATCATCATTCAATTATTATCCAACACTTAAAATCTTATCTTCTTTTTATTTTGAACATTACTAATTCTGCAGGATAACATAACTGGAACTTTTAGCGTTAAGAAAATTTTGATGAAAATAATTACAGTCATAATAATCCGCTTTCATGAAATTTTCTATTATACCGACAAAGCTCGGCTTCTTTCGGATTCAGAGAAATGAACCAAACAAGCTTTTACTGCATATGTAATTAAATGATTTTTTTTTCGCTATTTGTTCAAAAGCTGTGCAAAACAATTAATTACTCCTTTAATATTTGAAATAACATTTTTCCAACAAAAAAAAAATTGTTGATTAAATAACAGTATTTTAAGAGTTTACATTTTTAAAATAAATATACTTAGCTATTTAAATCTCCTGAATATTATAGTACCTATACAATTTTTAATTTTTAAAATAGAAGGAGACTAACAGCCTGAAGTCACAACAAGGGATGGAACGAGACTGCATAGTAAGGAGCTAGTAGGTTAATCAAACAGGCGTGGAACGGAAAGAAAACTGGAACTGGTTCCAATAGTGGAACGGAACGTAAAATCTCATTCCACTTTGAAGTCGGAACGGCCTTTCACTAGGTAATTCTCCCGTTAAACAGTAAAACTAACAGGACTCCTTAAATAGAACACTCGGCCGTAGCGAGGGGTTGTAAATTTTTTTTATTATATTTATTCTATTAATAGAAATAGCTATGATGTTGTCGGAAGTAGTTAATAATGGTCTTTGAGGACGATCTTAGCAATAAAAGAAGGTGCAATTAAATTTAATAACAATATGGCGGTACTTTTTTCATTAAATATAATAAAAGAAAAAGGAGAAAACTGAGGCAAGGACATCACATTAAGAAACTATAGCTGATATAGTTCAATATAGTTTCAACTTTTTAAAATAATGAACTACTTAAGAATAAGAATAAAAATGGAAATTAACAGTAAAATTTGCATAAGATATATCGACATGCCAAAAAATCCACCTAATTGATTTTTTCATTTCTTCAGCTAAAAGTTTTATTCTTTAATATATGTTTACGCTTCCGTATACTTTAAACAGGGCATATGAAATTTATTAGGATTATTAAAAATATTAATTAAAAGTAAGGAGTACAGTAGAACCTCAATAATCCGACCCCTAAGGGATCTAGGAGAAGTCGGATTAACCGGATTAAAAGGAGATTTAAATGAAGGATGCTTTCCAAAATTAAAAATTTATTATAATTATATTAAAAGTTATAAATTAGTATTATAACAAAATAAAGGAAACAGAAACGTACGTTATATACACTAATATAATAATATGTTCAGCTATTTATATAAAGAAGCGTTGGTTGTAGTAACACTATATTTAGGTTAGGTTTGTAGCAAGCAGAAAAAGAACTCACCTTTAAAATCTTTTATAATGAAGTATGCTATAAACGTCGTTTTCAAGGACGTATAGAGCAAAATAATTCCCGCCACTTTTTGAGAGAATTACAAAAATCTGAAAGCTTGTATCTTAGTCCCCGTTTAAGCTACATAGTTTATTTTCTGCTCAAATTGTATTAAATTTCGTCTCTTCTGCTTTGAATATAAAAAGATTTCCTTTAGAACCTACTGTGCAACTGATATTTTGGTGAAACTTAAAAAAGTTCGGTATTAAAAAAATTTAAAGCTACGGAATTTCAAATTAATAACATTTATTACAGTTTTGCATTATATCGGTAGTGTTTTATGAGAATTAATTCAACTTCACATCAGACCCATCCAATGCAAGACATAATGAACGCAAGGAGCTGGTATAAATAAACCTTAAAAGTTTAAAATTTCATAAATCAAAATTTGATAGGAAATTAGTTTTATAGATAGCAATTTTTTTATTAAGTTTTTCAATAATCCTAATACATGTCCTTATTTAGTGAAATGTGTTGCTTGTCGGTTTATATGTAACTTATAGAGTTAAAGGGATCCACCAAACGAATTCTTCTCGCATCCAAGCATTCCAATCCAAAATCCTCCGAAAAATCCTTACTGCTCCTTACATGAACTGATCCACAATGACCTTAATATCCCATATGTTCCTGATTTGGAACGAAACAGATACCTTTTCTTTCATAATAAACTCACTCCTCATCCAAATCCACTTGTTCCACAACTTGCTTTCCATTCCATTCCTGGCAATCCTCCGAGGCGTTTGAATAGAAGATGGCCTTGGGATCTTCTTCTTTTGTAAATATTTCATTAGAGTGCTACCAATGGGTAGTTCCTCTACAAAAGGGGTTCCCAAACTTTTTTTTACCACGCCCCCTTTTGTTGAAATGAAAGCCCCCCCCCCCCCCCTTAACAATAAATTGTATGGGCCTAGGGACAAAACAAAAACAAACAAGTATTACAGTGAAAACAAAACATTTATTTATACTGCCATAAGATACAACAAAGTCAGTTTTAATAAAATACAAAAATTATTAATAAAAGAAAAATAGATTAGGTTGGTTAGTGAGATGGATGGGCTTGCATTTTCTTTACTAGTATGCCTATTTT
This sequence comes from Euschistus heros, assembly GCA_003667255.2. Lineage (NCBI taxonomy): Eukaryota > Metazoa > Arthropoda > Insecta > Hemiptera > Pentatomidae > Euschistus > Euschistus heros. Next base: position 81,044 of record RCWM02000142.1, read on the forward strand.
AGTAAATAGTCACTAGCAACATCAAGTTTATTCCGATAAACTTTCATCTCGAAGCTCAAATAATCTTGCCAACATGTTTCCTTTTGAGAGCCATCGTACTTCTGTATGAAATAGCAGTGTTTTGTGATCACTTCCTAAATCTTCACAAAGAGTTTTAACGAGTCGAGTATTCAACGCACTGTTTTTTTATTTAATTCACTACTTTAATACACAACTTTAAGACAGCATTGAGTTCATTTGGAAGGGTTTTTGCTGCCAAGACTTGTCGTTTTATAAAACAATGTATCCCAGTCACATCAGCATTTTTCTCTCTTACTAATTGCACAAAGCCTGAGCGACAACCAAGCATTGAAGGCGCGCCATCCGTATGTACACCCATTAGTTTTTGCCAAGAGAGTTCATGTTTGACAAAAAAGTCTGACACTGCTTACATAACATCAATAGCTTTTGTCGTGGTCTCCAACTCTGTAGAAAAGAGTAGCTCGTCTTTCATTCTTTCGTTTTCAATATACCGAACAATTAACTGAGAACATTGTGCTATGTCTTTTAAAATTTAGAATTTTAGAATGACTACCTAAATTTAATTTGTGTTCGATTTATCTCGCGCCCCCTCTGACATGTCCTCACGCCCCCCCCCCTCCCCAGTTTGGGAACTAATGCTCTACAAGTTTTCAGCATGTCATTATTTTTCAATGTTAAATGTTATAATAAACTCTTAGGAATTAATATGAGAGGTACATATTTATATTAATAAAAATAACGAAATTTGAAAAAAAACTAAACTACATTTTTTGAAAATTGAAATGGTACGTTACTAAACAGTAAAAAAAAAAAAAAAAATCTACTTCGGTTCTCATTATGGACGTCTGAATAACAAGACTTCTCGTTTTCCATTAGTAATTTTCTACTTGATGACGCCATGTAATCGAAGTTAAATAAAAAACAAAACAAAAAAAACAAAAAAAAAACGATCAAGTGTTGCATATTTCTAATGGTTATTTACGGTTTATGAAAATTTTATCAGAAAAAGGAAACGAACAAAAAACAATTCAACTCGTAACTTACCTCACTCCTAAGCTTGCATCATGTCTAAGAATTCTCATTTAAACAACAAAGGTTGAGCGGTTGTTTTATTAAAATGTTTCTAGAGGTTTAAGATACCAAAATTGCTAGAAGTTTAATCTAAAATTGTATGACAAGAGTTAAAATTTTAAAAGACTGAAGGACAAGACTATTACTCCATCACAGAAATAGAGATTTAATCACGCTCATTATGTTTGTAAAGGTTTATGTCTAAGTTTGCATCCTAGATAATAGGAGCGGCCACAATAGGAAGAGGCCATATTGTCTGTGCTAGCGACACCTTTAGTAAATGGCATTCCTTTTTCGGAAGATGAGGCACTCCCAGAAATAGAAGTTAGCGAAGAATTGATCCAGGCGAAATTATCCTCAGGCTAATACAAATCAAACAAAAATATTCTTCTAGATGCCCAATATTGTATAGTCCAAATTAGATCCTTAAACAATGAACCAGCATTCATTAGATTGCCAAAACCGATTTTTCCGGTTGTGAGTTATTCAGTACATTCCTTTTTTTTATTTATTTTATTTTATTTTTTATTTATTTAATAATTTTATTTTTAGAACAGAAATTTAAACATTGAAATTTTTAACGTAAAAATTATTTTATAAATGATGCTTTCCATACAGAATTCCAAAACCAGGCGTGTCCAATTTCCAGATTTCTTATTGTAAATGCTTTTCTAATTAATTATCTTTATGTGGAAAGGTTATATCCCAGAAATAGTTGAATAACATTTAAAACGATCTGTTGCGTTTTAACATTTAAATTAATTTGGTGCGTTTCGAGAGTAAAGTTGATTTTATCAAGTTTACGAGACTAAAGTACGCTATTGTTATTCATTATTATTTTCTTGATCTCATCACTGACCGTGTTAGCAGAATTAATATCAGGGCCTAGGTATGCAAAATGATCAATAATTAATTTTATTATTAATTAAATTAATGAGAAATTAATTAAATTAATAATTTAACATTAACTTAAGTTAATATATTAAATAAAATTATAAACGTATATTCACCTTATTTACACAAATGAATAAAATAAATAAGCTTACGAAGGGCGAAAAAAATGGAATAATAATTCATTATTTGAAAAAAACAATGAAAACTTTTTATGAAATAAAAATACCTAAAAGTTGCTTCAAATTAGTTTTTAGTCCAGTAAAATAAGGGTTTGCCGAAGAAAAAACTGCGGAACTTTTATTCTCAACGGATCTTTATGTTGTTTGGGGTGCTGAATCTGAATCTGAAGTTTCTACATCGGCTTCATATATTCAAAATCGCAAAAAAACTTTATTTTTGTTTTTTTTTTAACACGGAATTTTTTTTTTTTTCGAAGAAAGTCTTCTGAATTGTAGCTGAAACTAGTTACATTGAAAAAAATAAATCCGAAATCGGACCATTTTTCGCGAAGTTACGTTATTGGGAAAAAATTTTTGCCGTCATTCCCACAGCTCCGCACGTTTGTCGTACTCCTATAACTCTGAAACTATTTGCTTCAGTTATAATATCCCTTATAATATAATATCCCAGACGCCTAAAAACCCGTAATGTTGTTAAATCTATGGTTTTCGGAGATTCATCATTATAACTCCGGAATTAATTGTCCGATTTAAAATGTTTTTGTTTTAATCTGAAAGGTAGTTAAATTTACAATTAGATCATATATATGAAATTTTTATCAAAATTCTTGAAATACACAACTACCGTGAAAATACCCACACCAGTCTACTGATTACTATACTCCAAAACCATTTGTGCATCCAAATTTAATATTTAACTAAAATATTTTAGGCCAAACATGTAAAATTTAGCGTGCTAGCTTGTGTACAAATTTTACTAGCTTGGGATTTAATACAGGATTTAAATTTACACATATAGCATCTGATAGCGAATTTAATCAGCTTTGAGATAGAAAAAAAAAATTTGGGATCGAACAAATATTTGAGGAGTTAGAGCGACAAATGTGCCAAAAAACACTTGGATTTTACAACAGTACGTTTTTATTAGCGGCATATATATTTTACGGGGTTTGATTAAAACTTCATTTATAGATTCTTATAGTAAATTTAATCAGCTTTAAGATGAAAAAAAAAAAGTAATGTTGTATCGGACAAATAGTTTCAGAGCTATAGCCAAAAGAGTACGACAAACGTGTTTTCGCGGACCTGTGGGACTGACGGCAACTTGGCCAATTTCTCCATTTTTTTCCCAATAACGTAACTTCGCGAAAAATGGTCCGAGTTCGGATTTATTTATTTCATTATGTAGATACTAGTTCCAGCTCCAATTAATTTTTGAAGTTTCTTCGAAAAAAGCTTCGTTATCGTATAATAGATAAAAAATTTTGAATATGAAGCCGATAGTTACCGAGGTAGAAAACTTCAGATTCGGATTCAGCACCCCAAAAAACATAAAGATCCGTTGAGAATAAAAGTTCCGCAGTTTTTTCTTAAAAACGGCCTTTTGGAGCCTTATTTTACTGGACTGTTTGCAGGCAAACTAAATACACTAGCGACATTGACAGAGGTCAAAAAATCCATCCGATCCATCCCCCATGCTACTTGAATAAGCACAAGCAACTTTATATCGTAATTTGACAAATAAACTCATACCAACGGGAGGGTATAAATTTTAATATTCACATCAAAAATTCCAATCAATTGGTTTCTTCATTTTCTCGGCTAAAAGTTATATAAGGAGAGGAGTTTTCCATAAGGAAGGATAAAAGAAAATAAATAGTAAATTTTTAAAACTTGATATCGTGAGTTGATATCCCCACTAATATAAAAATTAAAAAAAAAAAAATTCAGTACTTATTTGAATGTTCCTGAGTACATACTAGAAAAAGAACTAAATTTCTCCCTGGTTGAGAAAATCAATAGAACATGGATACGTCTATAATCAACTGCTTTTTCAATCTTCCATTTTAGAATTGCAGGATCAAATTACTTCAATTATTCGAAATATTGAGATTGAGTAGGGGCTTAAAATGTAATTTTTTTCATTCAAACCAATAAAGCTCCTAAAAGGTAGGTCCTAACGACAAATGTTATGTAACAAAAAATATCGTCCATTAAATTTCTGAAAAAGAACCTATAAGGATATTTTTGATCCGAGCTATACCAACAGAGCTACAGTGTGTCAAATTGTTACCTTTTGGAGTTTGAAAAAAAACCGTTACACTTTTTTAGGGTGAAAATAACGTTACAACGTTTTTTCATTCAAATCAATATAGCTCCTAAACAGTGGGTCCTAGCGAAAAATGTTTTATTACGAAACCGTCGTCAAATTTTTGATCCGAGCAACACCATGAGAGCGTGTCGAAAAAACAAACAAAAAACTTTTCCTTGATATGCTCATTTCATCTCCCAACGTCTGGACTAGCAAGTACCAGATCGCCCTCCAACCTCCTAATTTGTCTCTCGACCTATAGCAGGTACTAATTTTATGTCTATGTCAGCCAAGGGAGCAGTTTTAAATCAATAACACTGAAAAAGGCCAGAAATTTTTTGTCAACAAACATTAAAAAAAAAAAATTATCCTATCGACTCTATAATTGATAAAAATTTATTGTTTCTTGATCAGGAACTATGCTGGAAGCAATAAACAGCGGAAATGACAAGCCTAGTCGATAAAAGTACCGTGAAAGGGTTTTGTAATAAATTTTAAAAGTGCTTTATGCACTATCGCTGACTTCATTATTCCAAGTTTATATCGATATGAATCATCGATATAGAGGTTAAAATAAGTTTAATGGACTTTATGTAATGCAGCAACTAGGTCAAAGGAGAATCATTATGTTGTGGGATGATCAAGATATTACAGTCATAGAGAAAAAAAAAAGAAGATAATTACAACCAATTGTCTTGGAGGTTTGGGGTAATATGGTGTTGCAGTGGAATCCATATATTATAAATAATAATATAAATGATAAAAATAATGTTATAAATAAATGATAATCCATTCGTTCTTAAACAAATCCTAAGGCATCTTTACGACAAATGGCAGGACACACTAACCTACTAATACAGGACATTTTTATTAAATAAATTACCCATAAACTGCGACGAAGACACAAAATGACCAGGATCAGAAACTTGTGATGACCAAATGTCTTTTTGGCTGGAAGTCTATACTTTTTTTAGTGCAGCGTTTGTTTCACTCTCTCGAAAATGTAACATTTTGACACGCTCTATATCTGTTGGTGTTGCTCAAATCGATAGTTTGACGACGATTCTCAGATCAGAAATTTAATGAAAAATATATAACATTTGTCGCTCAAAATGTGTAAGGTTTTTTCACACTCGAAAATATATTTTGATAAAAGTATAGTTGACTATTGAGATGAATAGGGAAGAGGATGATCAGGGATGCAGTCAAAGAGAAACATCGCGTCTAAGTAGAAATTCTTTAATGCGTGGTACGTATTAAAGAATTTCTGCTTAGACGTGGTGTTCCTCTTTGACTGCATCCCTGAAAATACATTTTATATTATATTTCGAGTAATGACTAATTGTTAATTAATAATCTAAATATTAATTAAAGTAATTTGATCCTGTCAATGCTAAAATATTAATAGAGCGATATATCAATGATCTATTGTTTTTTCCAGTCGTGAAGATTTTTTTTATTGATCTATTAATTATTATGATTTTTTTTCTTTCCATTCTACGTCAATACAAAATTCAAGAGGAACCTACACTTCCTCTATCACATCAAACCCGGAACGTCTGGAATTTCACTGTAGAAGGATCTGGAGGTTCTTAGTGTTGCAGGAATACAGACGGTACATAAATCAGATGCAAAATATCTATTTTAGAGATAACTTTAATGGTGTTAGAGAAAAAAAAATATGGTACACTTAATTTAAAATGTAGATTTACTTTCAGAACAATATTGTATTTACTTGTATCCGGAGACGACGTCGACTTAGCCAAAAGTTCATGATCAGAAACCGAAGACACATTTTTACCAGTCAGCACTGTTGAAAAATTGGATTGCAGGTTAACATAGCCCCAATGATGGACAGGAACAAAAACATAAGAAACTGCTTAAAGATTGGTAGCACTCATCTTGCGAGATAAAGAATCGAAAATGGGTCAGTAATACTACGATCTTCGTTAAGAAGTTGGTTCTCCCAACTTTTCCATAGAGTTCCCAAGGGGGATCCCATAGTAAAGCCCAAAAATTTAATCTACCTGCTACCTTCTCATTCTCACGATGGATATGTTTCAGTTATCTCTTAGATCTCCTGAGGTGAATACTAATGTTTGATTTCTTGTCTTATATTTTTAGTATGTTAGTATGTTTTAGAACTGAAGACGAATGTTTAGCATTCGAAACTAGTTTTCAAATAAAATAATCCCAATAGAAGTGGCAATTAATTCATCAACCCTAATTGAATCATTAAGTGTCTTTTCATAACATTAAGTTATGATAGCAGGAAGAAGGTTGTATGAGCCGAGCTTGTAGCAACACATTCTGGAGTAGGCGGAGGCGATTGTAATATGGTCTAGAAGGATTAACTTTAAAATCTAGCGAACTCACGTACGTAATAAATGTAAAAATGTAATAAATAAATCTACATTTAGCTAAAATAGTTAATCCAAAGTTAACAATAACTATACGAAAAAACAAGACAATCTATGATCAAAATCCGGATCAATGATTAGGTAATACCACGGAACATAACATATTTATAATACTCGTCTGTCTCTACACACATATATATATATATATATATATAAATCAATGTATATCAAGGCTTTAAAACGGTAAGAAAAAACGCTCCATGTGAGACGGCATTTTTTCCACATATTCAGAGGAATTTTATAGGACTATTGGTATATTGATTGGATGCATAGGTGACAAGTAAAGGCACACGTAAAAATCGTGAATTAATAAAAATTACTTCGACAAATCATTGTATTTCTAACAGCTGAGTCATTCCCATACTGTTTATAGTGAAAGAACGAGAAACCAGATGATTAAAAATAAGAACGAGGGACCACATGATTAAAATGCGGACTAAATCTGGAAAATCCATTCTTCTCTTATGGGCCATTATATGTAGCCTGCTCACGCGTTGGAAAATCATCTGATTTATTTTAACAAAAAATATTGTATATCCAGCACTAAATGAACAAAAGTAAAAAAAATAATTCTTTGAAAATTTTTTCAATACAGCTGAAAAAAATTTAAAAAAATAATAAAAAACACACAGAATAAATCAAACAATTCTACAATGATGGTTGTACTGAGTTTTTAAAAAAATTATGTTGCTAGTAATTTTAAAAAATGAGAGGGACCAAACGAAAAAATCTTCTGCACCTAATACGTACGAGTACTAATGGTTTCAGCGCGATCTAGAGCTTATAGTACTATAAAAATAAGGAATCAATTGAAAATACTATCTATATTATTGCCGTGAATTCAACCTTTTTTTCCAATAGTAACTGAATTAAATAAGGTAAAATTTGCTATAAAAAAGAGGGTGATAGTAGGTTTAGTGACTTTTTTTCATTCAAGCCAATATAGCTCTTAAACGATAGGTTTACAATAAGTTTGCTCCTAAACGAAATAAATTTTATATAGCAAAAAATATTTTCCATTAAATTTAAGATCAAGAAAATGTCCGCAAATATTCGATCCGAGTAACATCAAGATATCTAGAGCGTGTCAAAATGTTACATTTTCGAGTGTGAAAAAAATCTTACTCCAACAAGTATAGAACCCCATCCAAAAGAGAAATCCGTGTAAAAAATAGTTGGTTCATTTTTAAGAACTAATAATTTAAGAAATATCTGTTTTTGAACTAATTTTCGTAAAAACTTATAAAACTCTGAGAATAAAATGTTCGCAATCATGTTCCGAACCCGGTTGTTTTGAGCTTCTAATGACTAGGATGCTTCCAATTTCTTCAAAAATATAATTATTCACCCAGTTGTGATTTAAGCTGAGGATACTCGTTCTCTTGAACATTTTTATCTAATGAGTAATCTATTTTTATAAAGAGAATATCTATTTTATGAATTAAATAACGCTCAAGAAATAGTGGTATACGCCCAAATGCGGGAAACAAATAACTGGTTTGAACTGTTATAATATGTAAATAGCAGAAAGTTGAGGAAAAATAAAACAATTTTCAAGTAATTAAATAAAATTATATATGGATACACTACTATAGAGGTTTGCAGATAAATTGTAAATTCATGTAAATTACATAACCTTAGAAAATTTACAGCGAATTTTATTTGCATTTTAGAGTTTTTTATTTTGGCCTCTATGTACTGGATTAAAAAATATATGTAAAAAAAATTAAATTCTATGTTCCATTTAAGATTATATATATATTTTTTTAAATTTGAAACCTTCATTATTTTAATTGCTGTTCATTTTGAATATATATTTTTTAATTTCAATAGAAACATATTTTTAGATAGAGTAAAGATTAACTTTGATTTTCAGTTTTCTAAAACTTCGATGAAAGACCAGACCACCTAGCAATAGGCAAGTACCCACCGATGACCAGTAAGTCTACTGGAGGAGTTTTTTTTAGGAAATATTTATTTAGATACGATTGTCAAAGTTTATTCGAAATTTTATATATGTATAAAACGTTTCTAAACTTCTAGCATTTTTATTAAAAGTATAGATTTATTTCACTCTCTTATGCATCCTTTTTATTTGTTTATTTCCTTTGAGACTCCATCCAAACAAACGGATACAAGACTAAACCCTCATACAAGACTAAAACGACAAGAAGCGGCTTTTTGTTTTCGACTAATTAGGAATAAGGTTTTATTAGTTTCTCGTAGACATTTTAATGAAAGGTATTCATGACGAAATACAGTTCGTAACTGATCTCCTCAATGCTCCTTATTATGCCACAAACTTACCCATAAAGACCTTAATGTTGCTGATTTAGCCCAAACTAGATACCTATCCTTTCATAGCAAACTATGAACCTACCATTCAAATCCAATAGTTTCCTAACTTGCTTCACACTCAGTTCCCGATAATCCTCCGAGGAGTCTGAAAAGAATTAGAAAATAAGAAGCCGAGAGATCAAGAGTTCATGAAATATTCGATAATTTTTGACTTCAGAGCTTCGTTAGGGGTAGTTAGAAGGTAAACATACTAAAAGTCCCAGCCCATGGGAGGTGAGCTGCGGGTGGAGGGGAAGTTTCCAAGTTTGTATTTTTCGATTATATCTCTAAAACGGTGAACTCTAGAAAAATATGCTACAAATCAAAACTAAAGCTATTGAAACATTCTATAAAATTGATTCTATACATATTTGTCGAAATTCCAACGGTTTTCGAGATATACGTTACTAAATATCGGTAATTTTAGAAATGAAAAAAATGTTTACCTCACTTTTTGTCAAATATATGCTTCGAATGCCAGAAACGTATATATGAAATTGAAGTAAATTTAATGTTTTACAATTTTTATTCTGTCTTTTTTTCTCAGAAATGATCGTGGACGGTACTAGAAGCAATAGTTTGAAAAAAAATGAGGTAACATTTGTTTTTTCCCCGAAAATCAACGATTTTAAATAACGTATATCTCGAAAACCGTTGGAATTTCGACAAATGTATATATAATAAATTTTATAGGAAATTTTATTAGCTTTAATTTTGATTTGAAACATATTTTTCTAGAGTCCACCGTTTTCGAGATATAATCGAAAAACCAAACAAATCGAACTTCTTTCCTACCCCGACCGATACCACACCGCCCCAGGGGCGGGACTTTTTACTAAACTATTCCTAACGTAGCTGTGAAGTAAAATATTATCGCATATTTCATGTAGTCTACCATTTGTTTATTGACTGGACTAACTAGTAATTCTTTATATGTATACAGTTGTACATTTCAATAAACAGTTTAAAAAAAAAAAAAAGGAAAAAAAAGGTCTGTAAATAACATACTTTATTATATGTAATAACGTTTGAGCACTAAGGAACGGATAATAAGGGAGTTGAACAGAGCGAAATATAAATTTTTTAAAAATTGCTTTTTTATTTTTTTGATAACGTTGCCTTAAATTAATGTAATCTTTATATCTTGGGCATTATGTTTGACGCTATTCGGATGACATAGAGCTAGTACGAGGTGCCACCAGATCCCGCTGCTATCAACGAAGAGGGGGGTACCAGCGATACCCTACGTCCGAAGGTTCCTGGTCCAGAAGCTGGGAGGAAAGCAAGCGGTAAGGATGTTCCTTCTGGGTGCTATCTTCCTCATCTGTCAGCTGGTAGATGCAACTCCGCCACATCCGACAGGAGGGTTAGTATTAATTACATATATACATATACTAACATATGCACAAATAAATACATTCTTGACCTTAAACCATAAAACATTTTTTTTTTTTTTAATTTAACATATGATAGAAGGGACTTATAATAAAACAACAAGGATTATAACTAAATTAGATTATAGAAACTCCAGCTCCGTTCTGGTTGCGTTTTTGTCAAAGATTTTAAAATAAAGCATATCTTAATTTTGCGATATTTTTTTAAAGGTAAGGCGTTTATGAAATAATCTTGTGATTTGTAGATAGGGAGTATACGATTAGTCTTAATTTATGTGTTAGTTGGACGTTTTTCAATTGATAAAAAAAAAATCTCAGATTAAGGATCAAGGAAACATGGTAATCGCTTTTTCGGATATGTATATATTTACTTTCAGGTTAGTTATGTGTGTACATTCATTTTTTGATATAGATAATAATCCATAAGTATAGGTAACGTAGTTCTTACTGGTGAGGTTGATATTACCTGCAAACACCATGTCTGTAAAAGAATCACGACGTGTTGTACTGGAATTTTCGTAATAAATGAGTCATACCTGAATAATATTTATAATAATAAAATTATTAATATTATTATATTTAATAATAATATAAATATTAATATTAATTAATAATATTTTTTCATTTATTTATGAGTATCAATAATAATTCTTACAGACAGGAGACGGTTAAACTCTTCAAACCCAGTCTCCGTAAAATCATTCACTTGATTTATTCGAAAAAAAAATTTAACGTAAAAATTATATGAAAATTAATCATAAAGTCTTGCCTCAGTACGATGGTAAATGTGCCATTATTTTTTAAATTATTTTTTGTATCGACAAAATATATCTGAAAAACGGTGTATTAAAATTGTTGATAAATTAAAAAAAAATTATGTTATAACATAAAAACAGATTAATTTATTGATTTACCAATATAAACGTATAAACATTACCTAATTAAGGATTAAGAACTATTTTACACTCACACACACACAAACGTGTGTGTGTGTGTGTGTGTGTGTGTGTGTGTGTGTGTGTGTGTGTGTATGTGTGTGTTGAATTGAAATATAATTTATAAAGGACAAAAAATTATGTTATGATAATTGATTCATGATTAATCTCCAGAAATATGTGCAGCTGGTCATTGTTTAGGTAGTAACAGATACGTGCCATTAGAAAACGATTTATAGGGCATCACAATCTTGATCAGGCGTCGAAATAATAAATAGTATCAATATATATTTATAACATAATCAAATCATGCTTTCAATAAAAAGAATTATTTAGGCATATTTAAGCTAATTTTTTTTTTTTTTTTTTTTTTAAACTGTATGAATTTTTTCATATCAATTATAAAGTGTTTTAGTGGTTTCGTTATCGCATCCTGAAGGAAACCTAGGCTAATTATTGTTTTATAATGTTGATAAGTTGTAAAGAAAATGATAGTAATGAATGAATGACGTGTATTTTTTTAATATTATTTTATAGTCGACTCTTTCGATTAAATAAATAACAAAACGGAATAAATATATGACCGATTGATATTTAACAAATAGTTCAATAGTTCTAATCAAATTTCTGTAAAACCGATAAGCAACTTATACACCAGAAACAAAAACTTTAAATTTATTCAAATAGTTTACATAGCAATTTATTCAGACATTTTATGAATAAAAAGTAGGTTTCTATTTTCATACTTTAAATAAAATTCAATGAAATGATTTTGAAACGTATAAATGATTTTTTTTCAAAAGTCATTTATACGTGATAAATGATAATGTTTATAACTTTATAGCTAAACACCATTTAACGAAACATTATTGATTATCTATTCATTCCATTGTTTATTTTTTTCTTTTTGTTACATTTTGATTTATTATTATTTGATGAATTATTTTATTATTACTTCATCTTAATATTTTGCCTTCTTGAAATAGATCACAGTAGGCTTTGAAATTTATATTATATGTACAATTAATAATCATAAATAGTATAAATTCAAATTCTCCTTGACTGGAAAAAATGGTAGATCATGAATGCGTCTATAATCAAATGCTTTTCTAAATTTAATTTTTAGAATTAAAAGGATCAAATCATGTCAATTAATAATTAATCATTATTGGAATCAAACAAAGTTGGGAGACAGCGGTTTGAAACGTGAATTTTTTAATTTAAACGAATTTAGCTCCTAAACGGTGGATCCTAGAGACAAATGTTATATAACCGAAAAGATTTTCCATTAAATTTCTGATCAGAAAATTATTGGAAAATTTTCGATCCGAGCAACACCAACAGAGATGGAGCGTGTAAAAAAAAACCACTTAAAAACATAGGAAAAACGTGACTTTTTTCATTTAACCAATATAGCTCCTAAACGGTATGTTATAGTGAGAAATGTTATATAACAAAATATGTTCTCCATGAAATGTATGATGGGGAGACTGTCGGAAAAGTTCTGATACGATCAGCACCAACAGAGTTAAAATTTGTAAATATGTTACATTTTGAGTGCGAAAAAAACTTTACAAAAAAAAGGTATAGACAAGCAGTCAGAACGTTTAATTTTTTGAGTTCAAATTTCGAAGCTAATTTCCCTATACTATTCGTGTTTTGTTTGATTTGTTAACACCGTTTATCCAAAAAAAATTTTTTGACATGTCTCAGGGTAGGGTAGGGATGGGCAAATTTTTACTTTAAAAATCCTATCTTGCACGGAATGTAATGATCTACAACTATTAGTATATAACATTTTTTGATTGAATTAGCCATTTCTGCGTTATGGGCTTTTAAACATGACCAAAACTAACTTTTTTAAAGTTGGAATAATTCTTCGATGCTTGACAATCGATTGTGGCTGAACGCTTAACCCAAATTCATCTTTAGACGCACAATTAAATAAAGTTTAATATTGCAAATAAAACATTTTTCGATTGAAAACATTTTTCTATACGTTTTACAAAATCTGAAAAAAGTAAAAAAAATTTAGGTTTTTTGCCTACCAAACATTTCCCCCTTATCAAATTTAGTTTCATTTTTGAGTGTGAAAAAAACCTTACACAAAATAGGTATAGACCCCGAGCCAAAAGACAAATCCATGTGAACTTTTTTTTTTTATTTGTTAAATTATATTCCAATAATTGTTGAGCCAATGTTTTAATTTTTATCTAAATTTATTAATGTTATTGATTCTAACTGAACAATGGTTCGGAATGTTCTATTTGTGTCAAAGACCAATCCGGTAACACCTGTTCATTGGAACATACGCTGTCCGTAGGTGTATCTGAGGCCGTTACTACAACCGTAGATGTTGAAAAGAAATCCTCGTATCCTAAGGACAACACAGCGTTCAATTTATCTTAATTTCAGATAATAACTTAATGATCCCATTTGAAGATTATCAAGAGAGCATTAGCTGTAGCAACAAAAAGATTAATTAAACCCATTTCCTGTAATTCAGTCCATTTATTAAATCTCTTTCAATTAATCATCGAATTTCGCTTTCGAATTCCGTTTGGCATCAGTGAATAAAGTCGTACTTTCGATTTCTCATCCATATGCCCATGGTACTAATATAAAACCCAAGTCGTTTAATAAATTTAAGGATTATTTAACATACCGGTCTTAAAAGACATGAAACTGCACGTAGTTTTCGACTACTCCAACATTTATCCAACGTTTAAAACTCCTAATAAATTACAAAAGATTAATTTAGATTACAATAATTAGACCCATTTGGCATACGGAGTTGAACTTTAGGGCTCCACTGAACCTTCCAGTTCTTCTCTTATCTAATTCTTACAATCTAAAATCTTTCGAAAAATCCTCAACGCTCCTACTTCACTCATTTCATATACCAACTCGAATCTACTTGTCTCCATCTTGCCTCACACTCGATCCACGATCATCCCTAAGGCGTCTGAAACAATGTCCTAATGTAGAACTTTTATTAAAATGCTTCTAGTGAGTAGTTCTTTACATGTTATTGTAATCATTTGCCCCAAATTTACCTATTGTATATATTCTATACAGTTGTAAATATCAATACATAGTTTTAAAAATATATAAAAAGTATTCTTAAGAAAATTTACATTATATATGAATGAATGAAATGATGAGGAAAATTAGCACAAGAAATGATGACGTACGAGTACTCCATTCATGACGAAATCAAGATAAGATAACTTTAAAGCAACAGGCGTGGAGGGAACAGTTGGAAGATATAAATTAAATAAGATTGGGCTGAAGATGCTGCTCTTTTGAAACGCCAACGTGAAGTGAAGTTTTATACGAATATACTTAAGAATCTTTTCTTTTTTTTTTTTTTAATCCATTTATTGAAATTTACAACTGTACAATATATAAATCTAGTAAAACTTGACAAAACTTGACAAAAAAAAAAAAAAAAAAAAACTGCTCATCAGTAGCACTTCAATATAAACTCTACACTAGAAGGTCTCTAGGCCATCTTCTTTTCAGACGCCTCGGAGGGTTATCGGGAATAGAATAGGAAGCAAGTTGGGAGACTAATGGATTTGTATGGTTAAGGATTTTAATATGAAAGGATAGGTATTTCGTTTGGGCTAAATCAGCTATATATAGAACATTAAGATCTTTATGGATGTTTATTTTTAAAAAAGTTAGGAGCATTGAGGATTT
This sequence comes from Euschistus heros, assembly GCA_003667255.2. NCBI lineage: Eukaryota > Metazoa > Arthropoda > Insecta > Hemiptera > Pentatomidae > Euschistus > Euschistus heros. The sequence continues at coordinate 96,092 of RCWM02000142.1, forward strand.
TGGATTGTAAGGATTGGTTAAGGGAGGAATTAGAAGGTTTAGTTGAGCCCCAAAGCTCAACTCCATATGTGCAAATAGGTTTGATAACTGTCATGTAAATGGGTCTTTTGTAGTAAATCGGAATGTTTGAACATTTGTCTAGTAAATGTTGTAGAAGTCGAAAACGACGATCGGTTTCTTTTCGTTTTAGACTTATATGTGGATTCCAAGTCAAACGTTCGTCCAGTTGGAGTCCCAGATAGCGGATCTGTGATTTGATAATGTTAATTTATATATTTCTGCTTGTTCATTTGTTTTAAGTTTGCAACACTATATAGAAATAAGGGAGCGAGATAGCTCAGAAAATTAGGCACGGAACTCCTAGCCTGTGTTCAAGTCTGGCTAGGGGCAGGAAAATGTTTTCAATGCCCAATGATTCGAAGCCCTAAGCGAATCACTGGGCTTCCTAGGCCAGAACTGCCCCAATAAATTATTACCCTTGAGGGGAAAACATGGCGATTGAGGTAAATGCTGATCAGAAAAATTCTATGTACAAACGTTGGTCTCGAAGCAATAATTTCTTACCAAGTATTCAGCCCATTGATAGCACTTCATAGGAACGTCTTGTTTACAGTTGCCTGGTATGTTATTGGCAATTGAATGGGAAGCAAGTTGGGAAATTTGAGTGGTTGTTATTATTGTTATTATAAGATGGATAAGTATCTTTTATAGGTCAAATCAACAACATTTAGGACACCAAGGTCATTTAAGATTTGTGGCATAGAGTTTGGAGGACTTTTCTAAAGATTCAATATTTTAAGGATTGGATACGAGATAAATTGGGATAGTTAAGTGGAGCCCACTTCCATAGGTCTGAATAAGTTTGATCATAGTAATGTTAGCGGGTCTGCTGTAATTGATTGGCATCTCAAAGCTTTTGTCAAGTAAATTTTGAAGGAGTCAAAAACCTTGAGCTTTTTCATATCGTTTAAATCTTTCATGCGGATTATATGAGGCAATAAGAATCAGAGCGCGCTATCCCACGTTTTGTGAAAATTGACTATGAAACGTTACATCCTAGTATGCCATGATTTAACGTTATCAATGGTTATCAACACCTCATATATTAAGCGTTTATCAAGAAAATGTTAAAGTAATTGAAAATTTGAATGTATTGGCTGATTAAATATTCAAAGAGAACCGTGTACATATCTCAAGGTTATTGTTATTGATTGAAAAATAAATGAACAGCTAACTATTGAATCTAGGTATATGATTGAAGGACTATTAAGGTTTTATTAGTTCCTCGTCGACATTTAAATGACAGGTATTGATGACAAAATGGACCAGGGTTCGGAACGGTATCTCCTCAAAGAAGGGCCAATGGATGTTGTAAAATGCAGCAATAAATTATCTTCATTTCAAAGAAGTTTTGTAAACATTCTCGGTCAGTGGATTATTTAATTTCACATCAAGTAATATTTTCTGAAATTACAAGTCATATTTAATACACTAAAAGAAAAAAAACAAACATTATTTTCGTTTAGATCAAGGATTAAAGCAAGGAAACATAGTTCATGTTTTTCGGATAGGTGTAAAAGTATTTACTTTTGGATAGAATCAGGATGTACAATCATCCTTTCGGTTATATCTAATACAGGTTTATGATAAGTAAAGTAAGATATGTAGTTCTTGCTGGTGAGGTTGATTTTACGTGCAAATACCAAGTATATACAAGAACCACTAATCACACTTGCCTTTCGGCATGCACTAAGTGTTGTACTGGAATTTTTGTTATTAATGAGTAACAATAATAATTATTGTTATTATTATTGATTTCTTTCAAGAAACTCAGTCTCCGTCAGAACTTATATGATGTTAAAAGTTTACATTATAATAAAAATAATAGTTTTAAAAAAACTAGAAAAACACGCTTTTATAGCAAAACGAACTAAAAAGCTAAGTGTGGTGGAAAATTTGCAGCAGTCAGACCTTTTAATTTTTAGAGTTCAAGGTTCAAAGCTAATTTCCCTATAAGTGATTTGTTTGCAATTTTAACACAGTTTATCCAAAATCAACCTACAATTTTTTTTTTTTTTTTTGACATATCTCAGAGTAGGAATGGGCAAATTTTTACTTTAAAAATTCTATTTTACACAAAATATAATGATCTACAACTATTAGTATATAACATTTTTTGATTGGATTTGACATTTCTGCGTTATGGACCAAAACTAACTTTTTAGAGTTGGAAAAATTCTTCGATGTTTGACAATCGGTTGTGGCTAAACGCTTAAATCAAATTCAGCTAAAGGGATGTCTTCAGACGCACAATTTAATAAGCTTTAATTTTGTAAATAAAACATTTTTCGATGGAAAGCATTTTTCTATACGTTTTTTCCAAAATCTGAAAAAAGTTCAAAAAGTTTAGGGTTTTTTTGTACCCCAAAGATTTTTCTCTAATCAAATTTAGTTTCACTTGTGATACTTTATTCTCAGGACTCATCTGGACCATATAAAAACGTAAAAGCTACTACTTCACCTTTTGCAAGGCAGATCCCCATTTTAGTGGTAATTTAACTAGATTAAGTGAGAATATTAAAACAAAGTTGTGCAGTTATTGTATTGCCATTGGTCCTTGAAACGTGTGCAAATTTTTAAGTTAATCATAGCTGGAAATTGGTGAAAATTGCGATGAAAGATTCCGTTAGATACAAGTGAAGTTAATAAAAGCGTATTAAAAAAATAATTATAAATATGGGCTTAAAAGAAGGAAATTATTAATTTAAAAAATCTTCCATTTAATATTTGGTTTATTCACCGATGATACTTATTGTTAGACAAATTTCTTTTAATGGTGTTTAAATTGCGATTTTAAAAATTAATGAGATGAATTATAAAAAGAATAAAGGTGATGTTTTTGAAATTTTGATACATTTTTTTTATTTATTTATTTTTTTTTTTTTTGGTAACTTTAATGTTTCAGACTATGATATTATTATCTTAAAAAAATCAATGAGTACAAAAAAGTAAATAAAATATGAATCGAATCATTAAAAATTTTAGTTCAACGACTACGTTCACAATTGTTTTTTTCTTCGAGTTTTAAAATATTGAACTTTGTTTTTAAAAACTTTATTTAAAAAAAGCTTCGACTTAGACACGCTGCTCCAATTTCTCCTTGGGGCCTACTTAGTTAATAGATACTTACTACTTCCCCATCAATGTCTCCTCCTGATCATATAATTTTCAACTTTCTCTATTCTAGCATAAATATATTTATCGATAGTTTGTCGTGTTTTCGTCAAACATCCGGGAAAAAATATTTAAAGTATTTTTTTTTTAATACACTCGAGAAAGATTTAGAAACAATTTCATTGATCAAGGTAATTATGTGAATTGAAAAAAAATCTCCCTTAAAGATCTATTAGGTCCCTACAGTAACTAATAAAATAGTGTAAAAAAAAGTTTTTTATTGAAGTTCACAAAGGTATACAAGAAAATTAAACATAAAATCCTGCATTAATTTCCGGACAACCCAATATTTTCCCCTCTATCAGTTTTGCTGTAAACGTTAGATCCCTTAATGTAGTATATAATTTTTTTTTCCAGAACCTGATATTAAGTTTAGATTATTCAACTGAAGAAATATGTAAGTAGCGAATTCGGCCGAAATAAAAAATTAATCGTTTTTTTTTTTTTTCAAAAATTTTTAAACTAAAAAGTTAAATCGTTTTGAGATCTAAAAAAAACACGTAGAAACCAAATTTGGTCGAAATCAGAAATTAAAATTTTTTTAACCCCATGATTTTGTAGGATTTTAGAGGGCTGTTGTCAATTTGCTAAAAAAAGAAAATAATTTGCGCTTTCTCACAGATTTTACCACCGATTAAAACCAAATTTTAAGGCCTTTCAGAAGCCTTAAAACTTCATGGTTTAGCCCAAATACGAAGGTCGCAGGATTTCTCCTTCTTGAGATACCACAAGTTATAATTGACCTCGGAAAGTTTTTGTCCAAATCAGGATTTGTTCACTAAAATCTAGAGTAAACTGTTATATACACGGATAGAGAGCAGAATGCACGCTGATTCTAGTGATGACATTACTATTTCAATCGGTTGAACAATGCTGTTGTTATGTCCGTTAGAAGAGAAGTGATAAATCTCAACTTCAAAAATTTTAAGTTTTAACCTCCTCGAAAGGGTTAAAAAGAAATTTTTTTTTTTTGATAAAAGTTTACACATACACATTTTGGTGCGTTGAATCGAGATTTGATGTCAGTTTTCCATGAAAAACATTTCTCACTGATTTACAGCGGATTTCATTGGAATTTTGTCAATGTTTTGGAGTTTTTGAGCACCCTGAAGCCGGGTCGTGTTTTGAGCATAACGAAAATATTTTTATTTCAAAAATCACTAAATACTACAATTTTACGTGAAAAAATTATTTCTCCTTCTTGACTGGGAGCTGAGACAAAAAATAAAACGTGATTTTCATTTTTTTTTTCTCGGCTCCCAATGCTCATTGGCGGCTATAACTCTAGTTTTGCACTATTATAGGGGCCTGATACCTACACAAAAATCGGCATTCAAATATGTGAGTTACAAGTTAAAACATGTCCTTGTTAGTTTATTTCAAATAATCATTGATTGTTAATTTAATTTAATTATTAATATAAGTAATTTGACCCTTTTAATTCTAAATAGTGAATTGGAAAAATTGAGTTTTCGTTATCTTATTTTTAATTAGTATTTATATATATTTAAAGAACTATTGAACTAAGTTAAACTCAAGATCATGGAAGGACATATGGATTTTTCAAGTTAATCCAGTTAATGAAACAGTTCTGGTTAGATTTGTTAGACTTGACATGATCCATCACGCTCCAGAGGTGCAGATGTTCTCAGAAAGACATATTTAAATGAGAACTCCAATCAGTTGTGAAAAAAATTAACATAAATAGAAAATTACTATAAAATAAATGTTTTTTTTTATGAATTAAATATCGTAAAGAAGCGATTCTACGCGGTCAGTTGCGGTAGTAAGCGTAGGCCGTCCCAACCGGAACCGAATCACGTTTACGACGACCTGATACAGCGGAGGTCGTTAAAGTATTCGTAGGCGTTACATAAATGGCGGATCTTTATAGAGGCGATGGACTAATAAATCAAAACCTATTTTCCCATCCCTTCTTGTATCGCTACGATTTGGTAGTTACGATGGTTCATCAGTGAAGAAGAACCATGACCCATGGGTATATCGTCTGCTTGGAGCTAAAAGTCATTAAGTTCATTAATGATTTAAAAGTCATTAAAATCTATTTTTTTCCGTTCCAATATTCAAACGGGAATATGCTCATTAAAAATTTCTCAGATAGTTATATTCCTCTGTAAAAACCGACTCATCTGCCCATAGATTTCACCTGAAAAAGTAATATTCTTGAATATCATCTGCATTCAAAAACTAACGGCAGAATTGAGATCTATGTTCGTTAACATTGGGTTTAAAACCTTTCATTGAAAATTTAATATAATTAATCCTAAATAATAATAATAAATAAATACATTTAATAACATAAAATCCTTTGATCTGGTGTCGCTTTATTGACAGTTTTCCTTTATTTTCTGTTAACCAATAAATTTCCTCTTTGCTTTTTATTCCAATGAAGAGTTCATTATGTTTAAAATGCATATTTCCATTAAGCGATCATTATAATGTCTTATTTATACAAGTAACTAATTTGTATACAAATGAAAAAACATGTTTTTTCCGGTTTTAAAAGATCATTAATTTTATAATACCATATGAAAGCTGGTTAAATTTAAAAGTTTTTGTAAGATTTGTAGTTTTGTGGATAGTTTTTTTTTCCAGGGTTGAAATATTATAAGACATTGTAACTTCCCAAAATAAGGTGAATGAATTCACTAAACTGTTCTTTAGGTCCCAAGTTTGTAAAATTCAAGGTTACACGTACTCTGCCCTTGAAGGAAATTTAATGGTTAATCCGAAAATGTAGTCAAAATTTGAAAAATATTTAAACAAAATTGAGATATTAGAGCTTTTATGTTAAAACGTGGTTTCCTCAAAAAATTCTTTGAATTATTTTATAATTGCAACGGATTGGAGAATAAAAGTAAGGCCTGCGACATTTGTCTTCATTCTTGATCTAGTTTCACCCAATTTTTTTTTTACACTAAAAGGTATTAACCCTGTATAGATAGACTCAGAATATATGTGGAGTTCCCATTGTGAATGTGCTTTCAGAAAAATAAAATGGAGGACAAAAATAAAAATAAATCGTTTAAAATATAATAAGGACGGTAAATAGGTGTAAGGCGAATAGTACTCTTAAAATCGTTATAAAATTCAAAAATGAAATAGCTGAGGTTGATGCTAAAAAAAAAAAACAAAAAAAAAACTTGGAAATAGAACAAATCATAGATATGTCTATCTATAATCTACTAAATTTCCCATTTTACATTTTAGAATTAAAATGATCAATTTAAATTAATGATCAAATTAAATTAACAATTAATGTTTATTCGAAATAAACAAAGCTGAGAGAAACCTGCGGTTTTAAATGTGACTTTTTTCATACAAATCAATATAGCTACTAAACAGTAGGTCCTAGAGACAAAGATTATATGACAAAATATTTTTCATATTAAATATTTGATCAGCAACTATCGGAAAATTTTTAATCTAAGCAACACCAATAGAGCTAGATTGTGTCAAAATGTTACATGTTTGAGCGTGAAAACAACGTTACACCAGAAATATATCCCCAGCCAAAAGAGATCCATTTAAATAAAAAAAATATATTTTAAATTCTTTACGAAAATAATACATTCCTGATAAGGCCCTTTTGTTAATAATTAAATAAGTTATCTGTAATTATACTTTATTACAGTGATGCGTCGGTACCAAGATTTTTCGATTCTCGGTTGCGGTAGCACGGTATAAATTAATTTACTATTAAATAAAATAATCGATACGATAGCTAAAAAATCTTTCCGAATCTTATTAAAAGAAACAATAATAACCCAATAAATAAGCAAATAGCATTTATTATCAACAAAATACAATATAAAAGTTAATTGTTGTTCAAATAATTACTAATTAACTATTATTTATATTTAAGAAGATAAATATATTCACATATAGTCCAATCAATAAACACATTATAGAGTCCATGAAATATGCGATAATTTCTTTTCGTCACTACTTCGTCAGGAGTAATTAGAAGATAAACATACTAAAAGTCCCCGCCCCTGGGGGTGAGCTAAGGGAGGGGAGAAGGTCCCAATTATGTGTTTTTCGATTATAACAAGAAAACGGTGGACTCTAGAAAAATATGTTTCAAATAAACATTGAAGTTAATTAAATTTCCTATAAATTTAACTATATACATATTTGTCGAAATGCCAACGGTTTTCGAGATTTACGTTATTAAAAATCGATAATTTTAGAAAAAAAAAATGTTTACCTCACTTTTTGTCAAACATTTGTTTCAAATACCAAAAATATATATATGAAATTAAAGTCAATTTAATGATCTACAATTTTGATTCTGACATTTTTTCTGAGAAACTATTGTGGATGGTACTAGAAACAAAAGTTTGACAAAAACTGGGGTAACATTTGTTTCTTCCCGAAAATCACCGATTTACAATAACGAATATCTCGAAAACGGTTAGAATTGGGGCAAAGTTATACAGAAATAATTTTATAGGAGCTTTAATTAGCTTTAATATTTATTCGAAATATATTTTTCTAGAGTGAACCGTTTTTGGGATATAATCGAAAAACCAAAAAAATGGAACTTCTCCCCTCCCCCACCCTTAGCTCACCCCCCAGGGGCGGGGACTTATATTATGTTTACCTTCTAACTATTCCTAACGAAGCTATGAAATGAAAAATTATCGCATATTTCATACACTCTTATTTCAGGACTCACTGACTGGACTAATAGTTCAGGGTTCCATTTATTACCTAAGGAATCGCGAAACACTAAAACCTTTCACTTAACACAGTATAAAGGATAAGACAGTGATATATCTAAATGGATGTTAATTTTAATAGTATATTAGGGATCGAAAACCAGTATCTAATGAAATGACAACTAATTTTTATTTTGATATTATAAAAATACCCTAAAAATAGCAAAAAAGAATAATAAAATTGTCTGTATAGTCTAAGCGTTTATTTATTTAGTGATTCAGCTTTGGCTGTTGGAAATATTGATCACATTTCTTCATTTTTCAATAGGAAATACATATCTTTAACGATTTGACGTTTGGTTCGCATTAGCAATACTTGATTTTTCATAATAATAATTCTTTACCGAACAGTGTTCGTCAAGTACATCAAAAATTGTTCTCTTATTATAGGATACTAGCATCCCCCATCGCGGGAATTTTTATTTTTAATAAAATCTTTTATCAAAGTAGAGACAGAGACAGAGACTATTGAGAAACTTGCGGATACGGACATTATCAGTGCTTACAACTAAAGGCTTATTGATCATATTTTTACACACAATATGGAAAAGCAAATGATCGACATTTTGATTCGTAAATAATTTTTATTTTGTAGAAATAATTTTATTGATTTCATCTGGTTGGATTTTAATTTCTGAACTTAAAAGTAAAGTATATGTGACAGACAGGCAAACCTTATTCGAGCCACTAAAAGTAGTACATTTAAATTTTATTGTCGCTAAAGCTTCCTAAAAATACGAAGATGATGTTAAAATATAGTACAGATGGGTTCTGTAGTTTTACCACAGTAAACTTCATTGGGATCCGCATGTCGCACCACATATTCAAATATTTTTTAAAATAATTTAATTGAATATAAGTAAATTTTATTATCAATTTCAAGCTAAATATAATACCGTACCTCTGTAACCTCTCAAGTAGAATGGCACTCGCCGCCTTTCGGTCCATTTTCAAACTTCACTGTTATCCACATATTATTGCTTTTCAATAACAAATTAACTGAAAATCAGTAGATTTTATCATTGCTAAAACTTCCTTGAACTGTAAAGATGATGTGGTTAAAATCTAGTAAAGATTGGTAGGGTAGATTTTACGATTAGTGATCACAAACAAAAATGGCTTGTCCTTTTATATAATAGTATAGATAAAGTATATTTTAAAATTGACTATCATATATTTTTTTATCGTTATGAAGAATCGATGTATGAATAATAACTACATAATTATGCATTACAAAACTATCACCAACAGTCCGGTACCTAGGAATCAAAATTTAAGTCATCGAATATCGATACCGATTTTTTTACTCGAAAATCGATGGAATCGAAAATCGACACATCCCTATTTTATTATAATATACCCTACTACATCAAGTTAAAAATGACTCATAAATCAAGAGTTCAGCTGATCTTAAATTTTAGAAAGATTTCGAATATAATTCGACCTACAATATAGATCCAAGGTTATTTTACGGGAGCAAATTAAAAAAAACAAACAATATTCCGGAAACACGGTGTTCTTTAATGCACTTACTAAAACGAACACCTTTGAAATGCTAATCCTGAATAACCTATTTACAAGTAAACAAACATTCACCATTATTGGAACGTACTAAGAATAGAAATTGAAAATTGCATTCTGACACCTTTAGCGAGAATGCAAGCGATAGATAATCTAGGCTTGATAAACAGGGACACATGTTATGTACCTATGACGCATTTCATAAATATGCCACAGCAATCTCACTACAGCTTGGGCCAAAAACGTTGAAATCCCAAGACTTCCAGCTAAATATTTTGGAACTTCTTTATATAGTTTCAATTTAAAGTAGCTTTAATTTATAATTAATGAGTTGATTATTTATTTATTTTATGTAATTATGTATAAACTATAAACATACGAGAGAAAACATAGTTTAATAAAAAAACAAATCAAAGAAATTGTTGAAAGATTCTAATACAAAGCCTTAAGTCTGCCATACAGCATTTCATCGTTTGCTTTTGTTTTTTTTTTTATTACGAAATGTAATTTTAAATATTCCGACTCCACTTGGAAAAACGTCTTACTTAGAATCTACATACAAGACTAAAGCGACAAGAAACTGCTCGTCGTTACAGACTACTTCAACATTTACTAGACAAACGATCAAAGCTACCAATTCATTACAAAAGACTTATTTACATGACTGTGATTAAACCTATTTGGACTTACGGAGTTGAGCTTTGGGGCTCTACTAAACCATCCAATTCATCTCGTATCCAATCCTTACAATCCAAAATCCTTCTAAAAATCTTAAATGCCCTTTACTTTGTCACCAATAAAATTTTCCATAAAGACCTTAATGTTCCATATGTTGCTGAGTTAGCCCATACCAGATACCTATCCTTTCATAGTAAGCTCCATAGCCACTCAATTCTATTAGTTTCTCAACTTGCTTTCCACTCCATTCCCGATAATCCTCCGAGGCGTCTGAAAAGAAGAATGTCTAGAGGTCTTCTAGTGTAGAATTTTTATTGACATGCTATTGATGAGTAGTTCTGTTCAAGTTTTGACATGTTATTGTAACCGTTATCACCTGATTAACTTGATGTTTTTATTTGTACAGTTGCAAATTTCAATAAATTGATATATGTATATATATAAAATATTTCGATCCCAATACAATGATATTCAATTAGGATTGATGAATTAAGTGCCAATTCTATTGAGATGTGCACTTAATTCATCAATCCTAATTGTATTAAACCTTCTACATCATCATGCGTACCTCAAGTGACAATGATATTCATCTTTATGTTAGTAGGAACATATATGAAATTCCTTAAAAATAAATTTAAATGTGAGAAATTATTGCGTGAATGGATTTTTTTATCATCTGTATTACTTATTACCTAAAGGTAAAGCAGATTGTAATATTATTTCAATAAATCACTTCTATTTTATTTTAAAAAATGTAGGAAAGTTTATCAGAAGTTCGATACTTCCTTATTTCCACTTCCGAAATAAGAAAGTATCGAAGTGAGGAAGTTTACAAGAAGTTAAAATAACTTTCAAGATATATTTAGTGTTTTAATTATTGATATTATGTTATTTCTTCTTCATCATAACTTGAGGAAATTTATCAGAAGTTAACAATATTACTTTCAACATTAATTTAATGTTTTCTATCTTGGTGTAAAAAGGCATTTTGAGTGGGAGCAGGGGTGGAGCAGTGGTTGGTTCAATATCGTTACCTTAATTTATTTAACAACATAAATAGAAACAAAATTATTTCAAATGTTTAAAATTTAAAAGTAGTTTATTATGAATTAAACAGTAGGTAGTAGGTAAATATACTTAGATATCAATTTTATGAGGTAAACAATTTAATTCTCTTTATCGTCATCAGTGGATTGTAGGAAGAGTAACTATCCCAAAATTTTAACACTTAATCTATTTCTTGTGGGTGGGATGGTTTGAACTGCTCTAGAAAATAATCGTTTTTTTGGCACTAAAGTGGAAGCAGTAGCAACATATTTCCCGGCTAACTTATATAAAAATGAAAAAGTTGCATTAACAGCTTTCCCTTATTTTAACCAATTTTATAGTTGTAGGTTGTAATTTTATAATATAGAGAAAACGATAAATCATACGAAAAATATTGATACTTCGATATATGGTGTATAGCTACCAATCCCTAATAATTTTCTTTCACTAGTACACGTGTATTTTTTGCTTAGATTTATTAGAATTTTGGAACTTTGTTTACCATTACGATACTTCCTACATGTGAACTAAAAAGTGAATATATACAAGATATGCAAATATATATAATTTTTTAAACAATAAAACTGATAAGGAAGGTACCTATAACATTGAAGTTACTTAACTCAAGCTTTTAAAGAAACTAAACACAGCCTGGTGATGTACGAACGTAATATTTCCAGTGACGGAAATAGTACAGTGACATCATTTAGGAAGCCAGCGAAGGCTCCAAGATATTTTATTATAAAACATTCAACAAATATGTTTACAACTGAATTTGAATATTAAACGTTAATTTCGTTATGTGGATTCGTTGTGAGATTTAATATATTCCTATCAATGATCAAAAAATTTCTATATTTCTAACATTATAATAACATGTTAGAACTTGAAAAGAACTGCTCATCAGTAGCACTTTATTAAAAATTCTACACTAGAAGGTCTCTTGGCCATCTTCGTTTCAGACGCCTCGGAAGATTATCAGAAATGGAGTGGGAAGCAAGTTGAGAAACTAACGGATTTGAGCGGTTATGGAGCTTACTATGATAGGATAGGTATCTGGTGTGGGCTAAATCAGCAACATATGGAACATTAAGATCTTTATGGATAACTTTTTTGGTGACGAAGTAAAGAGCATTGAGGATTTTTCGAAGGTTTTTGCATTGTAATGATTGAATACGGGATGAATTGGATGGTTTAGTGGAGCCCAAAACTCAACTCCGTACGTCCAAATAGGTCTAATCACAGTCATGTATATAAGTCTTTAGTAATGAATTGGTAGCTTTGAAAGTTTGTCTAGTAAATGTTGAAGTAGTGTGTAACGACGGGCAGTTTCTTGCCGTTTTAGTCTCAGAATTAATAGAAATTTATGATAATACGAGGTATATTTTTTAATACCTGACCATCCCTAACTATCGACATTTTATAATGTTTAGTTATTTTATTTGGTCGTATAGTATTTCGTATAAAAAAGATCAGTAGTAGTAAGTGAAAAATGAAATCCGAAACCTAACATATTGTGGTTCTAATTTTTAAAGAGTTTAACTTTTCTCAATGCCATATCAATCTTAGCTAACTTAAAATTTTATTAATCGGGAAGGCAAGTAAAAAAAAAAAAAAAAAATGTCATATTTTAGAAATCAACTTTTTAGCTGAACCACTACTGAGTTTATCTACCCTATAAGTTTTGGCATATATGAATTACAACGGATCGAAGGTGTTAAGTATAAAACTTTTTTTTTTTTGGTTTGTTAAATGGTGCCTCCTTAAATTCATGATTTCTCAGTGGATGTAGGAGTCATGTAATTTTATTTTTCATATGAAAATAGAAGGTTATTTAAATTTTGCAACGCAACCCTTAATTATTGGTCATTTTGTTTCAGTGTTTAAAACTTGATCAACCCAATGTCCTTGTGATCATTTGAGTTTACTGTAAAGACAACGTTAATCGTGTTTCTTTTTATAATTTTAGAATATTTTATACATCATTTACTTATGAAACAAAAAAGAAATAGTTGTTTAAGAATCAAAAGAGGAAAGGAGCGTTTTCCTACACTTTGTCATCATTATTTTACATTACATAGGACAGATCATTATTTTACAAAAATATTATGATTACATTAGTTCTTAAAACCTAAAATCTATATTCCTATTTATACCTACATAATAAAGAAAATGGGAAGGAATTTATTTTTTCAAGTTAAATGACGATTAGAAAAGTTTTTTTCCAAAATAAAGGAAACGTGTAGTTTACTCAGACACTTTGAAGTTTTCTGATCTTTAGTTTCGCATTATTTCCTTTAAAATTAATAAATAAAACTTGCCATTCAGCTTAGTTTAAATTAAATAAAAAAAAAAAAAAAAAAAAAAAAAAAAAAAAAAAAAAAAAAAAAAAAAAAAAAAAAAAAAAAAAAAAAAAAAAAAAAAAAAAAAAAAAAAATTGAAAAACACTTATCCCCTTTCAGAAAATCAGTCTGGATCAAAGAAACCATAAACAGAATAAAATTACTATAAATTTTCGTCAGAGATCATTACATCAGTTTATTCTCGCCCATAATCTAACTTTAATGCAGCATTTGATAGGCTTCCATAGACATTGGCCGACTATTTCTTTGGTTGACTAGTCGGCTGGCAAAAAGGCCGATTAGTCGGCGCTTCTTTTATAGGTCTATTTCCGTCTGCGCATTTAGCTACAGATTTTGTTTATCTTATAATCTTTTCTTCTGTTTTTTTTACAAATGGGACGTTATGTAACGGAGCGTGTTTTTGAGAAATAAAGCAAAAATAAGCAAGTTACGTTACGTACTTTAGATATTTAATTTTGAAATTCGGAATTCAATCATGCCGAAAAATATATAGTCTATGATACCAATCTGCAATATATATATATATATATATATATATATATATATATATATATATATATATATATATATATATATATATAAAAATAGCTTAGCTTACATTTAGTTGTAAACAAACATTTGAAATTTACATAAATTTTAATTAAGAATTAATTTTTTTTTTTATTATAACACAAAATCAAAACTGTGTTTAAAAGAAAATATAAGGTTATGTAAGTTCTTTATTCAATATTGTAGAAGTCAACGAATTCATTTTTAGTTAATATCATAATCTTTCTAATAGTTCGATGATTGATCACAAAAAAAAAAAAAAAAAACAACAAGAAAACACTGATGAAATGCTGAAATGGATGACAGACTGAGGTTTTGTATTAGATTTTTTCAACAATTTCTATGATTGTTTTTCATTAAATTATATTTTATACATAATTACATAAAATAAATAAATTATCAACTCATTAATTAGAAATTAAAGCTACTTTAAATTGAAACTATATAAAGAAGTTCCAAAATATTTAGCTGAAAGTGTTAGGATTTTAATTAAGCAGTAGTGAGATTGCTGTGGCATATTTATATTAGTAAAAAGTTCGATGATTAAAAAAAAATAAAAAAAAAAAAAAAAAAAAAAAAAAAAGGAGATGAATGAAACAGTAAAGCTGAATCTAAAATAAAAATTACAACCAAGAAAGGCCAGGTTTTCATTTCAGTCAACCTATTTTTAAGCGCAGAAATATAAATGATAAAAAGAAGTAGACTAGTTAGACCTTTTTACCAACTAGTAGCCGACTACTGAAGCAACCGATCTGTCTAGCTTTACCGACTAGTAGGCCCATCTCTAGTCTTTACTTATCCGATAGGTGTCATCGAAATTCCTTCCTTCGTTCGTCGCTCTAATTCTCTTCCATTTAAATCTCTCCAATACAGACTCCCCCATCGACACCGTTTATCAAGAGCAATGATTGTTTCCTTATAAACCCATAAGTTGCATGTATTTATTTTTATTAGTTAATTTTTCTCAAATGCTTTGAAAAATACTCTCTGTAAATTACACTATTATTTATAGGCTGACCCGGAACTCATACCTGATAATTGAAGGGTGAGATGGATTAAGGGGTTATGTAAAAAAAACAAAATTTTGAGTAATTTATGTTTAAAGTTTTTTTTTTTTTTTTTTTTTTTTTTTTTACAAATTCCTTTTGCAGGAAAATGTTACATAGCCCTTTCATCTTTCATATCTCTTTTTCTTGTGGTTTTGAAATATTCAGATTTTTCTAACACTTCTGCACATAAATTCTTCATCCAATGAACTAGATTGCATTTTTAAAAAAATTGACTCGACCCCTTCATACAAGAAACCCTATAATTATCAGAGAACATCCTAAATTTACGATATCTCTTATAAATTCAATAGATCTTATAGAGAATTACTCCTCTGATAGAGATTATCAGAGGGAAGAATTCGTAGACAAATACAGAGGATCGGAATGTGACGTTGCGGAACCAGAAAAAAACAAAATTAATAGTTACCGGTTGGAATCCGAAAATAAAATAAAAAAGGTATCGTGGAGTTGTTTTGACAAAGCGTTGAGAAAGGGATGAATACATATGTATAAGTTGGAAAATGAGTATGTAAAGGCAGCGATTACCGTTTGAAAAGACATGGATGAAACTGGCGAGCGTGGGCAGGACCTATTGTCTCCCAGTTGTCAGAATCTGGTTCCTTTACAAGACAGCTCTGAACTCTCCTCACAGAACTAATTTACCCAAATAGCTGTCCAATCCATGGCATTAAGTCTATTCATTTGTACAAATATTTACATACTATATGGCTAAATGGCTTACAGGATTAGGCCGACGTTATATTTATTATATAATCAGTTTTGGGCTATGTATCAAGACATGTCAAAACAGGAATTCGACGCTGGGAGGTTAGAATGAATTAGGAATGACTGATACCCATCACGCTCTATACGAAAAATGCCAACTTATCCATGAATATCATTTACTAGACAAACGTTCAAAGCTCCTAATTCATTACAAAAGACTCATGTACATGACTGATTATACCTATTTGGACGTACGGAGTTGAGCTTTGGGGCTCCACTAAACCATCCAATTCATCTCGTATTCAATCCTTACAATCCAAAATCCTTCGTAAACTCCTCAATGCTCCTTACTTTGTCACCAATAAACTTATCCATAAAGATATTCATGTTCCATATGTTGCTGATTTAGCCCACATAACCACTCAAATCCGTTAGTTTCTCAACTTGCTTCCCACTCCATTTCTGATAATCCTCCGAGGCGTCTGAAACAAAGATGGCCTAGAGACCTTCTAGTGTAGAATTTTTAATGAAGTGCTACTGATGAGTAGTTCTTTTCTAGTTTTACCATGTTATTATAATCGTTGTCAATATATTTACTTGATGTATATATTTTGTTGAGTTGTAAATTTCAATAAATGTATATATACATATAACTTTTCCTGCCTTTACTTCATCCTTACCTGTGCTTATTATTGCACTCAGAAAACATATACACATACGAAACATGAAAATAAAATGTATAATAATAATTGAGAGAGTTATCTTCAAATGGGGAGTCCTCTTGTCTAAAATATGCATATTTTGAATAATCAAAGATAAAGAAAAGAGAAAAAAAAAATCCTTTTTTTTTCTAATACTAATCGGCTTAGCCGATCATTGCTTCAGATGGAATTCGGATGCCATCGGTAATGTTCGAGGGGCTTCGTTTATAGCTTTATTGCCGTCATGCTACAGGCTTTAGTTTATCTTATATTTTTTCGCCTTATTTTTACAAACGGTAAGATGGGGAGATTGCGTAAGGGCCGACATGTAAATGGGGTATTTGGGTTTTGGAGGAGTGGGTTGGAGGGAAGTGTGCGGTCAACGGTTGGTGGTGTCGGCATCGAACCTCTGGGTTTGCTATGCCTTTATTTATTATTATTATTATTATTATGCTTTAGGAATGATGTGCGATGTAGCAAACTCTCGAATCTTCCTTCCTTGGTAAAGGGGAGAACCCTGTCAAAGGATCGATTGTGCAAATTATTTCACGATGTCCTAAAGCAATAACGAATCGCTAAAGGTCGAAAAACACCCTGTTTTTTTTCAGATTAGGTTATTGCATTTGTATCGACGATCCACACTCAAGTCAATTGTAAAGCTTTAACTTTTTCTCAAATTTCTGACTTTTTTTAAAATTCTAACTTTAAAAATTTTAATTTTTAAAAATCGTCTATGGGACAGGTTTGTTACATCTCGTAGCAGTATTTTCCTTTTGGCAACTGTTATTAAGGATTAAAGAGTCAATTTTAAACACAAGTTTTATGCCTTGCCTGTTTCAAAGTGGAGGTGCGATATGATTGATGTCCGTACAATACAATAAACTGAAGTCGTAAAATGTGAGGACTTTATTTATTTTTGAAAATTATTTGTCAAACAAATGTTAAAATAATATAAAATACGAGGAATGATGCATAGTAATAAATGGATACACAGTCGAGCTCTAGGGTTTAATTTTAGCTGTTCTTGTTTTCTATTCATGGAAGAAATGAGGAATGTATTTTACTTTTCCAAGACCTTATTTGATCTTTTATTTTTTTTTTCTTATGGATCAAGCGGTTTTCCATCATTTTCTTAATACCATAAAATCATGGATTGTATTTCAATAAAATTATTATGTTTTTGAGATAGAAAAAGAAATCTAGTGTTAATCAGATGAGGCCACTATCGCCTATTCTTTTCCTGGAAAAATGGAACGTTCAGGAAATTTACAAAAACAATTTAAAAAATCTGTAAATTTTTATATTTATCAAAGCCATCTTATTATATATCTGCGGTTAATTATTAATGGTCCAGAAAAAATTCCTTATCAAGGAAACGGAATAAAAATTTGAATAGTTTTCTAAAATCGGTTAAATGGATCAAAATAACAATAACGAAGGTCACTTTATCATTTTAAAGACTCTATCTTCGTCCCATTTTTTTGTAATTTTTAGCAATAATTTTTACTTTTGTAAACGTCCATTTCATAAAAGGCTTGCTAACTTCTGTTTCTAAAAGTTGAGTTTACAACGTCTTAACCGAAACCTCACATATAAAGTCATCATAAAGTCTTATTTTAGGCTGACCTACATTTAAAAAGAGATTTATATTATCTCAAGCTAATTTTATGTTAGGCTACGTAGGTATTGACAATAATACCAAAAAGTCTTTACATCCCATACTTCAACCACAGCTTATGGATCGTATTAGAATTATTAATTTATTTATTTTTAACTTTATTTATTTATCCACACCTGTCAAAATATACGTCTAAAATCAGCAGGATGTCTGGCTAGATAAAAAAAAAAAAAAGTGCAAAAGGTGACATGACATTAGGAAGAACGATGCCATCGGTAATTATTCCATTTCATTAATTTACTTCGAGAAAGTGAAGAAAGCAGATCTATCACCCAACTTCTTTTCAGTCCCCTTTATGTAGTTTCGGGCATATGGGTGATTAATTTGTTTCTATGTCCTTGTATGTTTTGAAGGAATCATTTTTAGTGAGTCCGTATGTATTCGCTAACTGTTGGCATACTAAGTAAGTTTGTAAAGTCGTGTTGGCAACATACTAAGGAGCTTATGTAATAAGTTTAAGAGTTTCTGATTGAAAAGTATAGTCTTTGTATATGTGTATTTTTTAAACTACCAAAAATCTAAGAAGTTTAAGTCCAAACGGGTTTTAATAAATATATGTAAGTAACAAGTTTCTGTTTAAGTTTTAACTAAGATTGTCGTCTGAGTAGTGCGTAGGGTAGTTATGTCTTTGGTTCAAGATTTGACGTTTTTTTTTTTTGTGTGCGGGCCTGAAGTCATTTACAGGGATCATTAAAACTATAAATGTTTAAAAATATTACCATGAAATTTTAAATTAATAAGGTTTATATCCACTCCTTGAGTTCATTGCGTCTTGCATTTAATGGGTTAGTAAAATAAATAAATAAAAACAATTACAATTTTTGTTTTTAAATATTACTTTATTTAATTTAATTAATATTTTAAATAATCCTAATACGTTTCACATGCCCTGGGTAAAGTATATGGTGACGTAAAGAACTAATGAAGAATGAAAACTTTTAGTCGAGAAAATTAAAGAACAATTTAGTGGAATTTTCTGTCTGTTACTATATTTACAATGAATATTCGAAGAACAATAACAGATATAGGAACGTAGTTGAAGGGTTTGGTTGATGAAGGGGTTATGTAGCAAAACACAACGTTGATTAAATGATGTTTAAGGTTTCTTTTTTTATATACTTTTTCTTTAGCAGGAAAATATTACATAGCCACTTCATCTTCTTCATATTTCTTTTTCTAGTTGTTTTTAAAATATTTATAATTTGCTACCTAACACTTCTGAACATAAAATCTAATGAACTAGATTGTATTTTTTTTTTTTTTAAATGTGATATAACACCTTCTTTCATTAAACCCTTCAATTGTTAATAATGTTTTCTTGAACTAAGAATTATTACTATTTTAGATTATAAAAACGTCTATCAAATTTTCAACGGTAACAATTGACCATATTAAAGAAGAATTGAAGTATTGAATAAAAAAAAAAAAAAAAAAAGACAATATTTACGTGTACTATTAATTTAGCTAATATATCAATATAATGGTTATGTTTTAAATTATTATTAGACTTTTACCAATATATTTCAACTTAAAGGTTAAATAATTTTCTATTATATAGCTATAATTTTAAATTGAATTTAAACTATCGCTAACAGGACAGGATAGATCAAAACGTCAATAGATCATTTTCAAATAGAGCTCGTGCGTCCTGTACTAGAGTGGTTCTTGACCTCGAGGGTTCAATGCTATATTTTACGAATTAGTTTTGTTGTTTTCAGATGGTCAGTATTATGCTCCAAATTTCTTGTTTCATCGATCAGATGATAGTATAATTTACAAAGATTGACTTAAGTAGTTGATATTTAAGAGCTGAAGAAGAGCTGTGGAGGATGGAAGGGAGAAAATGTGTACATGCATTTTTTGGCTCCAGGCCTAATGCTACAGCGGTAATCTGAGGCCCCGGAATAGACGCGGCAACTTCTTGTCTATAAAATGAAATATTTTCAAATAAATCCTTACTGTATTTTTTTTTTTTTTTTAATTTTATTGTTTTTACTTTAAATAAATATAACTTTATATACATTTAAAATAACTCACTAATGTTTGACTCAAGTAACATTTTAAGTTTTATGATTGCATTTAAAGCTATAGACATAAGACCGGCATAATAAAAAAAAAACAAAAAAAAAAAAAACTGATAATTTTTACTGAAGCTATAATTGCAACTTCTATTCTAAATCTATACTGTTATATAAAAGGACAATTCATTTTTCGTTTGTCATCACTAAGCCTATACAATAACCACTACTTATTAATAATAAATTCAATCCCTGAAGTGGTAATGTAATATTAAAAAAATATTAATCTTCATTTATTTTTCTTGAAGCAGAGTTTCCTCTGCGTCCAATATTCTTTCATGCGTTCGCTGGCCTGTTTCCGCTGTTCTCCCATCCAGGTTTTTCTGGTTTTCTTAGTTCTTGCGGCTTGAATCCCTTCCAAATTATTCAACATTTTCCTAAATCTATTTCTATCTAATAGTTGTCTTCTGAGAGGTTCAATCTTTCTATATCTATTTTTGTTTCCATAATCGCTACTGTTGTGGGTTTTTTTCTCCATAAGTAATCAAATATCGGTTTGGCAAGTCTATTTTGGTAAGTTGGAGATTTTTTATAGTTTCCGATAAACTTCTTCCTAACTTCGAAGTTTCCACCCACTTTCAGTTTGAACAGCACCCATAATTTTTCTGAGGACTCTTCTTTCCAAGACTTCCTGCCTATCCAGTTTGTAGCTCATGGACAGACATTCATTGGCATAAAGATTAGCATGAAGACATTCTGTCTTTATCACGGTTTTGTAGTGTTTTATTTTGGTATTCCATGATAAGCACTTCTTATTGTAGAATATTAATATTTATTTTATTTTTAATAACTTTTTATTAAATTAACTTTTTTTTTTTCTCCTTGTACTGTTACTGTTACATTTTAAGGAATTAATGAGTGATGAATTTAGATTTTAATACTTTTTATTTCATTTATTAATTATTAGATGATGGGGGTTCATCTTTTCTTTGTGTCGGACTAAACTAAGAACTAAAACTAAAACTTATATTTAAGGAAACGTGGTTACGTATTTCTCCAAACGTAGGAGAACTGGACATTATATAATTTTATTGAATAAGTTATTTTCAGATAATGGTAATTTTGATTGGAAATTTAAATACTTTAAAATACTTTAGGTTTATAATTTCATTTTTCTTTTTCTTTTCGAATACCGTTCTCTTCACGATTTTTCTAATAATTCCATTTTGGAATGATTCCAATCGTTTTGTTATAATCTTTGACAGATGCAGGAACATTGGTGCTCCATAGAGTAATGATGTTTTTAACATGCATTTATAAATTATGAGCTTTAGCCGTAGTGAAATACTCCATGACAGTAGTAGGTAATAGACTTCGTAAGGCTTTGTCCATACAGTTTTTAGTTTCTTTTCAAAATGGGCCGAAAATGTTATATGTCTGTCAAAGTAAATGTCAAGATATAATAATTCATATGAAATTTTTTCTGTATGTCCATTTAATTTAGAACTGACCGGAAGTTTTTTTTTTTTTTATACATTTACTGAAATTTACAACTGTATATACAAATATAATGCATCAAGTAAATATGACGATACTGATAAAAATGACACGTCACTTGTTTTTAAAGTAACTACCCATTGCTAGCACTTATAAAAGTTATATATAATGAAGTACTATATTAGAAGGTCCCGAGGCCATCTTCTTTTCAGGCGCCTCGGAGGGTTATCAGGAATGGAGTGAGAAGCAAGTTGTGATACTAATGGGTTTGAATGGTTGTGGAGTTTGCTATGGAAGGACTGATATCTGGTTTGACCTATGTCAGAAACTTAAGGAATATTAAGATCTTAGTGGATAAGTTTGTTTGTGACGAAATAAAGAGCATTTAGGATTTTTCTAAGGATTTTGGATTGTAAGGATCGGATACTAGATGAATTGGATGGCTTAGTGGAGCCCCAAAGCTCAACTCCGTACGTCCAAATTGGTCTAATTATAGTTATGTGAATGATGTAATTAATTGGAAGGTTTGAACGTTGGTCAAGTAAATGTTGAAATAGTTGAAAACGACTGGCAGTTTCTTGTCGTTTTAGTCTTGTATGTGGATTCCAAGTAAGAGGTTTGTCCAAGTGGAGTCCTAGGTAGCGGATCTGTTCAACGGGGATTAGTGGGACATCATTAAAGGATACTGTAGGAGAGGAAGTCGTAGGTTTACGATGAAGGGTAAAGGTTATTTGATGGGATTGATTTTGATTCTCCATTTTCGACACCATTCTTGAAGGTTGATGATGTGTCTGGATTGGAGTGTCTTGGACGCAACGAAGGGATCATTGTTTACTGATAACACACAAGCGTCAACAGCATACATGGTGGAAATGGTGCTAGGATTTGTCGGGATGTTAGCTGTATACACCGTGTAGAGGATTGGACCTAGGATACTTCCTTGAGGATTTTTTCTTTTCTTTTTGTAATGAAAATATTGCGCGTTTAGTTTTATTATTAATGCGTAATAATAATAATTGTTACGAGAGGTAATGGACAGTTACACTCTTGAAACCCAATCAGTCCATGTAAAACATGTAACATGTTAAAACCTTTGGGCTATTTATTTGTGTTATTCTTGGGTAACAACAACTTGGGTCCCAGGATGAGGATTATTTTAATTTGGTCAAAATCACGCTATATAATTATTGCGTGAGAGCCAAACGATTTCGTTCATTTATAACCTTAATAACAAGACTAGAATTATAATAAACCGAGAATTATAATCTCTCCCAGAGTTTTCAAAGTTATCTACTTGTAAATACGAAATCAAATTCATAATTGGAAATAATAGTCATCAGTAGTTATCATCATTGGATCTGGAATTTAATGAATATATTATCCTTCGTGGGCGGATTTTAATGGCAAGTTGCCTGTTTGCCTCCACTTATTCACAATTCTGGATGTTAAAAAAAAAAAGGGAACAACACGAATTTGGCAACGATAATTATATGGAGCGTGTTTTGATAACCCTAGGTGTGAATAATAAATATAAGATAGAGGGAATTATTAGGAAGTATCTGAGCGGATAAGGGGGTCAAGGGCAGGTAGATGGCGGCCTCTGATTTGTGATTTATCTAATGGCATTTGTTACAGATAACGAACGGGCTGATGGATGTGGACGCAGCGTACCCCGCCCTCCACAATCTCCTCTATTGTACCTGTCGAATTTATCACCGAGTCTTTATTTCTACTTGTACGTCTGTCTAGCACCGTGTCATTTGCTGATGTCATCGTCCAGTTTCCGCGGGTGGTTCTGCGGTTGTTCCCCGCTTATACCTAGTGACGTTCCGAATTCGAACCCATGTATCGATACAGCATGAAAAGAAAAGCGGACCCGCGAAATGAATCATGGCCTTCCAATCCTGGCTAGGATAGGTTGGTAACCTATAGCATAACCCGCCATTCTGGCCATTGATGGACTACATACCAATTATCGGTTAGCTCTATACGATTCTAACATATGGCGGTATAAGGTTATACTATTATATAAAAGGACAAGCATGTTTCGTTTGTGTTCACTAATTTTGACTACATCATCTTTATAGGATGGTTTAGCAATAGTAAATCTAATTAAACTAAAAAATGAATAATAAGTGGATAACAGTGAAGTTCAAAATCGCCATCTACATGAAAGTTTTAAAAGGTACAGTGGAGGTGAACATTGATAATAAAATTTAGTTATTTTTAAATTGTTATAAAGCTATATGGAGTGAAATATACCAAATTTTAACTACATCATGTTCATAGTTCTAGGTTTAGCAACAATGAAAATTTAAATGTACAATGTTGAGTGTTAGAAGCGGGTTTTGCCACACTACCACATACTTTTATGGTTAGAAATTAAAATCCAACCAGATCAAATCAAATAAAATTATTTCTGTCGAATGAAAATTATTAAAAATCAAAATGCCGATCCTCAGCTGTTTAATATTGTGTGTAAAAATATGAATTTTGAACCTTTAGTTGTAAGCACTGATAATGCAGTTTCTTATACCGCAGTTTCTTAATAGTCTCTGTCTATCTGGATTACCAACTCATATATTAAAATTGAAAATTGGATGTCTAATTATGCTTTATGTTATCTTCAAATGCCTAATCAATCTAAATTTAACCAAGTTAATAATGGCTGCTATGCGTGAAAATATTATCAAAAATATAATTTTCAATTGTTCACTTTAATACAAGATTTTTATCGATAAACAAAAAATCAATTATTAGTTAAAATTCCTCGACGGGGAATGATGAAGTTATATATAGAAGGACAAGCCATTTCCGTTCGTGATCACTAACCGCGAAAACTATAGAACTATTCTGTACCAAATATAACTACATCATCTTCATAGTTCAAGGAAGGTTTAGCAATAATAAAATTTACTTATTTCCTCTTAAATTACTGTTTATAAAGCGATAAATATGTGGTGGGTAGTAAAGCGAGCGCCAATCAAGAGAGGTTACAATGATCCAGTGTTAATTATAGCTAGAAATTGATAATAAAATTACTAAATTAAATTAATTTGTTATCCAAAAAGCTATAAATATGTGGTGTGACGTGTGGATTCCAGTGAAATTTAAAAATCGAATATGTGGCAAGCGACAATAGCATTTTAGTAAAACTAATAAACCTATCTGAACCAAATTTTAACTACATCATCTTCATAGTTAATCATTGAAGAATAATGCTCAACCACATGCTAAAATACAAGAATCTTATCGATAAACAAATAAAACTTTAATTTTTAGTTGAAATTATCTTTAGTTATGAGGGCGGGCGAAGCCGCGACGGGAATGCTAGTACAACATAGATTTTATAACTAGTGACACCATAGCCCCTGTATTGGTGTCTGATCTATTTAGTCCCTATCGTGTTAACTGCTTTTTTAAGTAAAGTTACAACATTAATCCGACTCCTAAAGCCGGAACAGCCTAAAGGTAAGATTAACCGGAGAAGCACATATTTAAATGTATTATAACTATATCAAAAGTTAAATATTTCAGTTTTTAAAAAATAAAGTAAATTAAAACGTTCGTTATATACACCAATAGACTAATATGTTGGCAAAGAAATGTTTTAGCTGACTATTGATTGATAGAAGCATTGGCCATAATGACTCTGTATTGTGTTTGGTTTACAGCAAACACATTTTAAAAATCCATCATAACGAAGAATGCTCTAAACGTCGTTTTTATTTATTAAAAAAATAAAATAAAAAAATCTATTTCTGCCACTTTTTTAAAGAATTTCCGCGGAATTCCTAATCGTCCAGTAAAACTGTATTTCTGGTTTACAAAAAGTCAAGTAGTTTTGATTTTTTGATATGTGGTTAGTGTTGTGCTTATGCACAAAAGTAGAAGTTTTGGATCTTGAAACTGAAAAAACGCTTCGAGACAAAGCTTCCTTCAAATATTTGATACTTTTTCCCCAAAATATTAGCTGTACGGTTGGTTCTAAAGAAATGCTTGTTTGTTATATTCAAAATTAGACTCGACTATATTGATTACAATGTCAACATAAAATAGGCTCAGTAGCTTAAACGCCGACTAAGTACAGCATTTCAATTGTTAGAAATTCTCAAATAAAGGGGCAGAAATTTTGTTTTTTATTAGGCCGCCCGCAAACTATGAGGTACACCTATCAGGTACTCCTGATAGTGTGTGGCGGGAATAACTAGCCTCTCAGGCGACCTGACACTTGATGAAAATTCGATCAGTTCTGCCTGACAGGGGGTTAGACTTGATGTGTGTGTGGCGGAAACCTAAAACAGGTCTCAGTTTCTACAGTCCTGATGTGGTTTGTAAACTGTTTGTTTTTTTAGATTTGTTCAATACCAAATGAAAGAATTAACAAACAACCCAAAAATTGAAAAATATCCCAACGAAATAATGAAGTTATTAGTAATTTCATTGAAATTTATAAAAGTGAACTTTGCTTGTGGAAAGTGAAAGACAATTCTAAAATAGAGACAAAAGAGATCCTGCATACAGAAATTTAGTAAATACATTGAAGAATTACACAAAATAAGGAGAGAAAGTGCTGATCATCTTCTGGAGAATCCATGGTGAACTGGCAAACTTGACAGGGTATACATGAAGAGTGTGTGTGCTCCTCAGGTATCAGGTACACCTGAACAGGCGGAATGTTCAGGCGTACCTGTTAGGTGTACCTCATAGTGTGTGGCCAGCCATATTATAGTTTTTTCCCTAATGTCTTCAACAACAACATTAGTATGCCCTAAACGTCGTTGTTGAAGACATTGAACGATTTTAAAAATGAGTTAGTTTTAATTAAAACAACCACAATACAGTTTTATTATGGCCAATGTTTCCATACATAAATCGCTAGCTGAAACATTTCTCTGCAAATATATTAGTCTATTGGTGTATATTTAACGTACATTTCTATTCTCTTTACTTTTTTAAAATGTTAATATATTATTTTTAACATAGCTATAATACGCTTTTAACGATGAAAAACCCGTGCATCATTGAAAGCTCTGGTTAATCCCACCTTTTGGCCGTTCTTCCCTAGTACATATAGTATATATATATATATATATATATATATATATATATATATATATATATATATATATATTGTTTTATATGCATCACAGAACAACACTTTAACTAAGTCACTGGCCTGTCTTTATCCTGATTGTCTTAAGATTTGATTTAAAAATTAAATAGTATCGTTCATAATTATTTCACACGTAATGCCAAAGCTATTCATTATTATCACTTTGCCAATATCCCAACAGTATATTATCATTAATTCAAATCATCATTTGTGAGGGTTCTAATAGCCTGCATAACCTAGATTCCAGTTTGAAAAAAAGTAGGCGACACAAGTTTCGTAGGCAGCATCTGCTGGAGGAAAGCAGCGGCAGAAGCACTTGTTTTATTCGATGCGGAAGTTGCACATCGGATTTATATCTTTTTTTTTTATTTATAATTCCAGTGATGGGCCGTTGTTCTCTTTGGCCCCATTCTTGTTTTATGTGAAGGCCTGCAAGGAGTCACTATCAGCGGCTATTAAAGATGAAGTCATTTGAGGCGCTCTATGAAAGTTATAAAATCTTTTATTGCTCAACAAGATAATAAAGGAAGATAACTATAGCTCCTATTATCCCTCTTATAAGTACATTTGTCTTATCGAGTGTAAGGAGTAATTTGATACATTTAATACATCCATCGTGTTGTTACATTCGTCAAGCTTATTTATTGCTCCCTATAACATGCATTTTTCTTCTTATGGCAATAACTGGGTCGCATCTAATTCCTTAATTATGAAACATAGAACAGATTAATTTGTAGAACATTCCAAAAAGGATAAGTAGCTATGCGGAAATATTGATCGTGACAATGATTTATTGTTTGCGAACATTAAACGGATTCCTGAGAAGTAATTAAGTTTTCTTGGTCGTTTATTGGAATTAGTCACACTATAGTAACTAAGTCACTATAGTTGTAATTGATCGCTTTGTTTCGTTACTTACAATGTAACTCTGCTTTCGTAACGATGGTGCTCCAATGTTCTTCATCTTTCTACATTCACCCCCGCCGAGGTCAAACTCTTCTTTTATCGAACATAGATCCATCTGGTAGGACCTTGTTCGGTGTTCTTCTATCAGGCATTCTTATATGCCCTAACCTCTCTCTCCTATGGTGTCCGATTTTCGATAGTAATTTTCTATCGATTGTCACGATTTCATCGACTTGACACAATCGCTCAATCGTTTACCATCGAAAAATTTTCAAAATACAATGTTGAGGTATAACAAAGTGGTACACTATATTAAAATTAAACAGTTATAATAATGAACAGCATATATCACACACAATGTAATAAGGGGTAGTAAATGAACCATAGTGTAAAATGAAAACTAAGCTTTATTGTTAAAGAACTGAAATACAATTGCAGAAAAAAAAATATAAAAGATACTAAGAAATACAGTTTTTAAAATTTAGTGTGAAAAACTAAAAACCTTCAATATCAACAATAGCAGGCAATTAAAATAACTAGATAACATATTTCAAATAAAAAAATATTTACATGTCTCTGCTTTCTGAGGGTTGTTAGTCCAGACGGCTCCTGTCCTCGGTGATTATTTCTCTTGGTTCTGAAAATATCCTTTCAGATGATACCGAAGTAGCAGGAATCATAAATATTTTGTGGCGACTAAATCTAGGGGCTAGTACTACATTAGAAGGGTTCGAGGCCATCTTCTTTTCAGGCACCTCGGAGGGTTATCTGGAATGGAACGAGAAGCAAGTTGTGATACTAATGAATTTGAATGGTTGTGGCTATGAGAGGATAGATATCTGGTTTGAGCTAAGTCAGAAACGTAAGGTATATTAAGATCAAGATCTTTGTGGATAAGTTTGTTTTTGACTAAATAAATGTTAGGAGCATTTAGGACTTTTCTAAGGATTTTGGATTGTAAGGATTGGATAAGAGATGAATCGGATGGTTTAGTGGAGCCCCAAAGCTCAACTCCGTACGTCCAAATTGGTCTAATTATAGTTATGTGAATGATGTAATTAATTGGAAGGTTTGAACGTTGGTCAAGTAAATGTTGAAATAGTTAAAAACGACTGGCAGTTTCTTGTCGTTTAGTCTTGTATGTGGATTCCAAGTAAGAGGTTTGTCCAGGTGGAGTCCTAGGTAGCGGATCTGTTCAACGGGGATTAGTAGGACATCATTAAAGGTTACTGTAGGACAGGAAGTCGTAGGTTTACGATGAAGGGTAAAGGTTATTTGATGGAAATTATTTTGATTCTCCATTTTCGACACCATTCTTGAAGGTTAATGATGTGTCTGGATTGGAGTGTCTAGGATGGATTGGAGTGTCTTGGAGGCAACAAAGGAATTATTTACTGATAACACACAAGTGTCATCAGCATACGTATAAAAACAAAAAACAATACGAAAATTGAATAAATATAGAACGGCTGAATGAGAGAACGATTAAAGGTCAAAAAATGCTAAGGGAACCATATCTCACGAAATGATGATTCCCGGATCCTGATAGTACTCATGCTCCAAGAATTGGCTAGAACAGAAAGATTGGAAAGAACTAGAGCAACATAGCCGGATGAAGTGTCTGTGGTTTATTACTTTTAATTATATTAATTATTATTATTATTAATTATTTATTCGGTGGAGTATTAATTTACTTTTAGTCCAAATAATTCTTACGAGTTGAGGTGCTGACTGGTATTGACCTCCTGTGTATTCGGAACTGCACAGCAGCATTCTAGGACTGCATTTGCGTAGCCTTTCGGAGGCGGCCCAGACCCGATGATGGGTTATTACGCCAGCTATGATAATGCTAAAGGAGAAAAGTATTAAATATAACTCACAACTGGCAACTTGAAGAATAAATTGACCTCTGTCGTCTAAGAACAGGTGAATTTTCACATGATTACATTAAGTCAGAACTTAATTCTTCGACTTGAGAAACCTACCAAAGCACAGTTATACTATTTTGCTCAACAATTTACACAATTAGAAGTAATTGAAATAAAATTAAGAATTCGAATTTTTAAAACTGTTGTAATTCTTAAAAAAAAATATAGGAAGGCAATGTTACCAGTGACCTTACTTTTCCAACAAAATTATATGCGCTGATTGGATTTGACTAATAATACGTAAGAGTAAAAAGATAAAATCCAGTTTACTTTTTTCAATTTAATGCAAACAAATATTATCAAATAACTTTTACCACTCGTCGTAAACATAAAATTCCGTGTCGTATATTATTCTTTAATTATGTTCCATTAATCCTAGTTGAACAGAACCGCTACCTAGGATTCTATTTTGACAAACGTCTTGCCTGGGGTCAACATACAAGATTAAACCGAAAAGGAACTGCTCGTCGCAACAGAATACTATTTACTAACATTTACTAGACAAACGTTTAAAGCTTCCAATAAATCACTAAAGACTCATTTACATGGAAGTAATAAGACCTCGTTAGATCTACGGAGTTAAGATTTGTCGTTACACTAAACATTGCAAGTTCTTCTGGTATCCAACTTTTCACAATCCAAAATCCTTCCTAAAATACTCAATGCTCCTTATTGTGTCAAAAATAAACTAATCCATAATGATCTATATGTCCCATTTGTTGATGAAATGGCCAAAACCTGATATCATTTATTATTCCCAGGTTAGCTCCATAACCACTTGAATCCACTAGTATCTCAACTTATCTCTCATTACCTTCCGATGCGTCTGAAAAGAAGATTGCCTAGAGTCCATATAATATAGAACTTTTAATGAAGTACTACTAATGGGCAGTTGTTTCCTAGTTATCAAGGTACTGTTATGAATATTAACATAGATCAGGTGTGTGGAACATGATACCTGTTGATACGCTGTAGCGTTCATTGGCCGGTGACCCAATACAGGATCAAGATAACTCTACAGATTGGTGCATTGTCACAGCTGTTGTATTGACAAAGGTCTCTTTTACCTTTTCTAATGTAAATGTGTAGCGTGCCCAGCGTTTCACTGGCACAATACCTCAATCACAACCTGTCGTTTTCCTCCTTTTAAATATTTTCAACCCTATTTTCTTCTAAATCATCCAAAAATACTTTACTTTCATGAATATACATCTAATTTATGTCTTGTGTGTACATCCCGAAACATTTCATAATCTTAGATTAAAATGTAGAATAAAATGCCAATAATTTAA
The DNA here is from genome assembly GCA_003667255.2 of Euschistus heros. Lineage (NCBI taxonomy): Eukaryota > Metazoa > Arthropoda > Insecta > Hemiptera > Pentatomidae > Euschistus > Euschistus heros. The sequence goes on from RCWM02000142.1 coordinate 127,140, forward strand.
GTGAATTTAACTTGAATCTCCTTCAACATGAAAGAAAACAAAAACAATTAATTAATACATCTTGATAATATTTATAAATGACATAAAAATGATGACGATATTATTTAAAAAATTTTGATTATAATATATATCATAAAACTGCGGTAAAGTTACTGGACGCGACTTGGTTGGACCTAAAAAAAAAAAATTCAAGGCTTATGATTCGGCCTACATTCTTTACCGGCCCTTAACATCATTTACTCTAAATATATTTTTTTATTTTTTTAACAAATTATTTATATTGATAACTAATACATTAAATACACTAAGTATCTTTGAGGAAAATTTTTACAAAGACATGTCAATAACATGCTGACGCCTTGAAGGACTATCGGAAATTGAGTGTGAGGCAAGTCAGGAGACTAGTGGATTCGAGTGGATACAGAGTTTACTATGAAAGGTTAGGTATCTGGTTTGAGGCAAATCAACAACATATGGAACATATCTTTATGGATAACTTTGTGACATAAGAAGGAACATTGAGGATTTTAAGAAGGATTTGGGATTGTAAGAATAGGATAAGAGAAGCATTAGAACGTTTAGAGGAGCCCCAAAGCTCACCTCCTTATGTCCAAATAGGTCTATTTACTGCCATGTAATTAAATCTGTTATAATTTATTAGGAACTTTGAATGCTTGCCTAGTAAATGTTGGAGTAGTCGGAAACAACGAACAATTTCTTTTCTTTTAAGAATGGACTGTTTAGAAATTTAAAGTTAATAATTAATTTGTAAAGGCACATCCCTGATACAAATACAAACCTTTATACGCTAAAATCTCTGCCAGTATTTTCCAGATTACTAGCGCTGCAAGCTTAAATCATTACGTATATGCTTTAATCAGCGCCTTTATATATTCATATAATTAAACTATGATTTTAAATTGTATTTTTTCTTTATAAATCATTACAAGGAATCGTTAGTGGGTCTAAAAAAATATGAAAATTTCGGGGCCTATTTTTATTAATTAAAATACTTGGTGCCTGGATATGATTATATAAACTATGGTTATATATAAACTAGGAGTTGTGCCAAAAAGAGTTGTAAAAGTAAATAATGAAATCTCCTGCATTATTTATCAATTTATATTTGTTTATAAGTTTTGCCCTCAATGAAAACGCGTATATACTTTCGATTCGAATTAGCTTCTTTATAACCGTTTAACTATTTGAAACGCGTTGAAATAGTTGTATTTTACGATAGTACAACCGATAAAACTGTTATAGATCATTAGCAATGATTTGTGAAAAACATAAAACGGCACTTCATTACAATTTTTATGGCTAATTGTCACTATCTTTAATTGTTTTTTATATTCCTGATGACGGAATGAACCTCTGCGTTTTGAAGAGTCTAAGTTATACCAACTGGTTTTAAGACGTAATGCTAAATCCAGCAAAAAGTTCTGGGTATCGCACATAAAAAAAAAAAAAAAAAAAAAATATATATATATATATTACTAACTAATTCTTCGACCTTGGTTTCCTCAGTAATCGCCCTGCACTCTCATGTTCGTCCGAGGCTCTCCTCCATGAGTGTACTCCCAGTAATCGAAAGATCAGCCTCCACATCGTCCAGCCACCGCAGTCTGGGCCTGCCTCTTCCTCTTTCTTTATCTGGACATCCTTGTACTATTTGTTCAGGGAGTCTTTTTTTTATTCATACGGTATACATGGCCCAACAATTGTTTTGGTACAAGCAAATATATCAGGTTCTATAAATATGTTCTTTAGAATGAATTTATGGACAGCAACCTCACACAACCGCCATGTTTTTCCTCCAACCCCACGAAGTGTCAATTCTCTTTCCATAATTACTGAGGCTGAATGTGCCCCATGAGAGTTTCACGACCTTCAGCGGAGTCACGGCTGGCAATACAGAATTGAATAATGTATTTGTTTGAAATGAAATAAAATACAGAGCTGAAAAATGTGTTGCTTACGAAATTAAAGTTTATTAAATTGAGCGTCTAAAGACATCTCTTAAGCTGAATTTGATTAAGGCGATTAGCCACAATCGATTGTCAAAAATCGGCAAATTTCGCCAACAAACTCAAAAAGTTAGTTTTGGTCACGTTTAAGAGTCTATAACACAAAAATGGTTAATCCAATCAAAAAATGTTTTATACTAATAGTTGTGGATCGTTAGATTTTTCTAAGATAGGTTTAGTTTGCTTTGCTATTAAAGCGTGTTTTTTTTATTTTTTTAATCTATAATTATATTTAAGAATATTTTGACTACTTATTGATATTTACAACAGTAAACATTATACTCAATAAGTAAATTAGAGGAAAATGGTTACAATGATATCGTCGACACTATTTAAAACGAACGAATATGAAAAATAATTGTAGAATACAATTTGAATTTCGAATATGATCGGCAATTAGAAGACAAAAGTCTATAACGTCATGTTTACAAGTTTCTAGCATTTTATTACAGGGTAGGTCTTGTAGAATACATTCGGTGAACGAACGAAATAAAATAAGCGTTTTTTCACATTCGTTGGTTTTACGTAGTGGCTACGATATATCAATATACGAAAAGAACTACCCACTAGTAGTACTTCAATGAAAGTTCTACGTTAGGACGTCATCTTGTTTACAGACGCCTCAGAGGTTTATCGGGAATTGAGTGTGAAGCAAGTTGAGAGACAAGTGGATTCGAGTGGCTATGGAGGTCACTATGAAAGGATAGGTAAATGGTATCGGCCAAATCAGCAACATATGGAACATCAAAACCTTTATGGATAAGTTTGTTTGTGAGATAATAAGGGGCACTGAGGAGTTTACGAAGGATTTTGGATTGCAAGGATTGGATACGAGAAGAAATGGATGATTTAATGAAGCCCTAAAGCTCAACTGCGTATATCCAAATGGGTCTAATTAATAACATGTAATTAAGTCTTTTGTAATATATCGGCTTTGAACGCTTTTCCTTCAATATTATATATATTGGAATAGTCTGAAACGACGTGCAGTTGTCTTTTAAGTCTGTTATGTATTACATAATTTAATTCATTAAATGTTGATAAAGAAATGGAGGAAAATAATTTAAATTGAATGATGATTGAAATGAACAGTACGTAATATGATCTAGGTTTTTAATTTAGGAATAATTATATCAACTATGATTTCTTAAGGGATATAAAATGTTGAAACACTCACCTTTCATCTGATTATTGTTTTAAGTAAATCCTCGTTTAAGATTTTTTAATTTTTATTTTTAAGAGATGGGTAGGGTACTACGAACGCAATCTTCGTTGATCCTCCGATGGGATATCATTCCCGACTGGACCGGTCACTTGCGTCCCTTCCTACCGGTTTATAATTAAGCACCCGAAAAGCACTTATCTGGTTATCGAACTCGTCAGCGTTGTTAACGAGTTCGAATTTTGATTAGATTTGAGATAAAAGTTAATCACATAGCTTCTTCATCATTTGCAAATTTTTCTTTTATTTAAAAAAATAAAAGGAACCTTAAGATTATTTATGATACGTGCATCCGCCTGTAGTTTACAGGGAGGTAGATAAGGCATTATATTTCTCAAGTAAGGCCATTCAAGGAAGAGATAAGAAAGACCAACGGTAACAACATAATCTATGAATTTGGATCAAGTACGATTCCGTCTGTTGTATGTTCGTTAATTCCATTAATTGTGAGCCAAAATTTGGGAAGGTTATCAGTAAATGCCAAGGACTCCATTTGGAAAACGTTTTACTTGGAGTATGCTTACAGGACTTTTTTCAAATTTTTGTGTTTTATTGAATAAATATTAAAATGTGCCTCTTCAAGGGCAATTAATAATATGGATGGCAAATAATCCATTCATACACTATGTACAACTAAATAAAATAAAAATCTTCGGCCTATACAAGATATTAATATTAAAAAAAAAATAATAATAAAAATATATAAATAAATCATGAAATACAAATATAAACAATAGTAATCATCATAAAGGAGCAGAAAAAAAAATTAAAAAGCGCAATCACTCTATATATACAATCTACACAAACATCCCAAACAAACCGCAGACCAAGCTTGTCCCCCAACTTATGGGAGGGCTAGCCAGGCCCCCAGTAATCCCAGCGCTCTTCTCTCAGCCGCATCACCAGTATGAAATCTTACAGGACTAAAACTCTAACATTTACTAGACAAACGTTCAAAGCTTCTAATAAATTATAAAAAAAACATGACATTTTGATGACAGTAATTAGACCTATTTGGACGTACAGAGTTGAGCTTTGGGGTTCCACTAAACCATCTATTTCATCTCGTTTCCATTCATTACAATCAAAAATCCTTTGTAAAGTCCTCAATGTTCTTCATTATGTCAAAATAAACTTATTCATAAATGATTTAGTCCAAACCAGAAATCCATTCATAGTAAATTCCATACCCACTCAAATCCACTAGTCTTCAAATCCCACTCAACTTTCTTCATACTCGATTCCGGATAAACCTTCAAGGCCTCTGAAAAGAAAATACCTTCTGATGTAGAACTTTTATTGAAGAGCTACTAGTGAGTAGTTCTTTACAGATTTTAGACATGTAATTGTAATTAGTCAGAAAAAAAAAAAAAAAAAAAAAAAAAAAAAAATTGTTATTGAATCCTGCCGGGACAATGAAAAACATTACATTTTATAAATAATTCAGATTTATGTTGTGTAGTTTCTTGATCGAGAAACACCTTAAAATTGCTCATTTATAGAAATATTTCTATATGTCTTCCAATCTAAATAAAATAGTTTGTAATAATGTAATAGTTTAATTTATTATATTTTTAATATTTTTTTTTTTGATGGGTTTTGGCTCATCATTTTACTAGAGACCTTATATTTTTTCAAATTAATGCTCGGGCTAATTAAATTTATAATTTGAATAATAATCTAATAATAATTCAATGATAAATATAATAATTATTATCATAATATAACTGAACAAGATTAAAATTTTCGTTAGCTAACAACTCCGGGTCCAATACTCAATAGCAGGCAGAATATGTATTTTTCAAAACGGCAGTTAATAGTATATCACAAAATAAGATATATTTATTCTCAGCTGATACAAGAAACAGTAAAATATTGACTCCCACTTTTCAAATTATTAAAAACGTGCATAGAAATAACTCAATCCGTAAGAGTCCATGACGGATGATAGGATCTCATTGGTATTCATAACTTTTTGAATTTTTTCGATATTGCTCAATCCAGATTTGGTAGGGTCATTATTCGAAATTTCGTTTTAATTCTAAAGAAGAGTTTCGATATCCGTCAGTGTTACTCAAACAACACAATTAGATGTGTTTAGTTAATATGAAGATATGAACTGTATACGCACCTTATATAGGGCGAAGGATGTTGCTTGTTCACTGTTAATTCTAATTGAAATGACTGACACAAATGATTATGGAATGAGAAAATAGCAGTTGCTGGAATTTATGAGAGATGAAAGTGACCTTTCAGAAAACAGACTAATTATATGTCATTGTACATGCTGTGCAATTCCACTCATGAAATTGTGCAGCAAACTATGGCACAGTATTGCCATATTTTCCATTTTGTATAAATAGATATTTTTCCATCACTTAACATTGGAAAAACACTTTTAGGTTTGATCAATTTCGATAAAATACAAATTAGCTTTTTCAAACAATTCAGACTTAAAAAACAAGAAACTGCTCTTCGTTTCCGACGACTCCAAAGTTTACTAGACAAGGGTTCAAAGTTCACAATAGTATACAAAATACTTATTTAAATGACAATAATTAGACCTATTTGGACATATGGAGTTCAGCTTTGGGGCTCTACTAAATCTTCCAATTCTTTTTGTATCAAATCCTTAAAATTCAAAATCCTTCGTAAAAACCTGACTGATCCTTATTAGGTCTCAAACATAATAAGAGGCGTGTGAAAACAAGATGAACAAGACACCTTCTACTGTAAAACTTTGATTAAAGTGCTACTAGTGAGAAGTTCTTTACATTTTATCAATATGCCAGTGTAATAATTTTCCTCAAATTAACTTGTTGTTTATAATGTATACAGATGCAAATATCAATGAAAAAAACAATTAAAATAATTCATTGACTCCTTAAAACGCGATAATTCCATATTCTCTACCTCGAACCTCAACAATTAATCCAGCCAATGAAGGCCTGAAATAGGGTGTAGAGTGAGTTTTCTGTAATCCAAGGTTTCTCTTCGGAAACACGTTTAGGGTAGTTAGAAAGTAAACATACTAAAAGTCCTGGAGCTTTCGGGCCTGAGAACAGGAAGGGGTGGCTGGAAACGTCCTTTTTTTTAGTTTTGCGCTCATATCTCGAAAGCGGTGCGTCGTATGCACAGCATGGCTATCTACTAAATTAATGTTAATTAAATTCTCTACAACTTTTATCATATACACATTTTTAATATTCTGTACCATTTCCGAGATATACGCTTGGAAAATGCGAACATTTTCGAGAAAAAAAATTTCACCTTACGTTTTCAGTTAAACTTCCCTCCATATCTCCTAAAACGTTAATTTTACGACAAAAGTCTTCATAAATAATATTGCAAAAAATTAAATTAAATTTTCTTCAAAATACACATATATATGCCAATTTATCTTCAATCTGTCAAAAGTTACCTAAATTTTAAGTTTTCTTGGTAAAACATAATCAACATCCTTTACATTTGCTAAGCGTATATCTCGGAAACGGTACAGAATATGAAAAATGTGTGCAGACAAAAGTTGTAGACAATTTAATAAATTTTAATTTAGTAAATGGTTATTATTTGCATAAGAAGCACCGTTTTCGAGATATGAGTGCAAAAACCAAAAAAAGTGACCTTCCGCGCTCTGTTCCCCCCTCTTCCTGAAGAACAAAATATGAAGTTCTTAACAAGTAACGCTCTGTTGTAACGTTCGGCCTCTCTCATGAGGGACCGCCTGAAGGTATCACTCGAAGTGCCATCATGATCTAGATCAAAATGTAAAGTACTTATTACTAACAGATATATTTAAAGTCGATATTCAACAAATCGTAACGGTTTAAATGTAATGACTCATTATATATTTAAATGTATCTGTATCCTAAAATGCTAATTCGAGAATTTATCCAAATCAAATTATAAATAGAAAATAAAATTATAATTAATCACGAGGTGTCTGATTCAATTATAAACTATAACAGAAGTAGTAAACCCATATCTTGTGGGCTGCTGCGGGATCCATTGACGTATTGATATAAAATTGTTTAATCTATATTTAGGCGTAACATTATTTTTATGTTGCGTATCAGTAACCCATTTCTCTGAAATGTTTTGAAATCAGCTATCTTGATCCCGGAAATGTATTTTGCTGATATGGACTGCAGCTGACAAGATCAAACGCATCTGCACAATTATCGGCGTTTGGGAACCGTGACGGTCAGTGATATGAAAAATATTCCAATTATCTATTTTGCGTGTTTTTTATATATATGACATAAATTATTTATGATAACATATGACGAAAACATTAAAATGTGTCCTGTCGACAGTAAATTTCCACATGTCCAGTTATAAGAAAGAAATTCATACGATAAAGTAACTTATTGGAAGAGAAGACCCCGAAACATGGATTCCAAACGTAGATAAATAAATAATAAATGACAACATTTTTTTTATATATATCAGTTATTGGAGTAATGCCTACAACAAGCGAAGCTGTTGGATGTTGAAAATGAATATTTATGTAACAATACAGAGAAATACTTATGGTGAATAATAAGATATTATTCATAATAACTTTTCAATTGCTTGCTAAGCAACTGGTAAGGTCAATTACGTAGTCCACATAAGTCTCATTGCTGAAATAAACGAGTGTTGTAAGGCTTTGAACGTTAATCTAGTAAACATTGGAGTATTCATATCATAATGGCGACAAGTTTCTGGCAGTTATAGTTTTGGGGCAGATTCCAACTAAGACTTTTGTGCAAACGAATTTCTTGGGAGGGGGAATAGAAAATGATAAGTATAAATGTAAATCATTATTCGACGGAGAATGCACGCAAATCACAACTTATTGGAAGTAAACGAACAAAATATGAATAAACAATCATATAGGAAACTTATTTATTTTTATTTAGGTTTGGGGTTTGTTTCTTTACAGAGGATAGGTTCATATACTTAACTTGCTAGACCCTTTTCCCATATTCCATTTTGAAATCTGTATTAGTAAGTTCCAATAACTATGGAAGTATTGTTAAACAGTTATTTCCATTGTCAGCGATTTTCAAAAATAATAATGGTAATAATCTCTATTAATGAGTTTTCGAGAAATAATTTTGAAAGTTTTCTTAGAAGACTAAAACGACAAGAAACTGCCCGTCGTTATAGACTGCTTTAACATTTACTAGACAAACGTTCAAAGCTCCCAATTTATTACAAAAGACTCATATACATGACTGTGATTAGACCTATTTGGACGTACAAGTTGAGCTTTGAGGCTCCATTAGACCATCCTATTCATCTCGTATCCAATCCTTACAATCCAAAATCGTTATAAAAATCCTCAATGCTCCTTACTATGTGACCAATAAACTTATCCATAAAGATCTTAATGATCCATATGTTGCTGATTTAGCCCAAACCAGATACCTATCCTTCCATATTAAGCTCTATAACTACTTCAATCCACTAGTCTCCCAACTTGCTTTCCAATCCACTCCCGATAATCCTGGGAGGCGTCTGAAAAGAAGATGGCCTAGAAACCTTTTAGTGTAAAATTTTTAATAAAGTGCTACTGATGAGTAGTTCTTTACAAGTTTTAACATGTTATTATAATTGTTGTCAATACATTTACTTGATGCTATATGTATTTTGTACTGTTGTAAATTTCAATAAATGTCTATAAAGAAAAAAAAAAGAAATTACCTTCACGTTTATATTAAACTTCGAACCTTTTTAAAACTTGTACTCGTTGACGATTGTGGTGAAGATGATGTTTGACAGATGGACTCAGACAACTCGTAAGCAAGTGTTCTTAAAGACTTAAGGAAGGGATTAAACTTTTTAAGCGGGCTGTTGGTTTGATAGATAAGGACCTGGGGATAAGGACGGTAGCAATGTAATCCCAAAGGCACGCAACACAGTGACCAAAATCTCATCACGATCCCGCCTTTAGTGCACCCGTTGAGCAGGGCATAACTAAACCGCTTTCCCTTTAATAGTTTTGTCACAACTAATTTTATAATCGCATTAGCCTGGGACATCTTTGTTTATCTATATTTCTGATGTCACTTCGGTATCCGTCTGAGAAAGTTTTGGTTCATTAAGTTGATCACCGAACATTCAAGATAAGGTGATCATTAAACAACACTATATTTTGTTAATTAATTATAGCTATTGTTTTAATTGAGGAGATGGCTGCAATAAGGGTCTATATTACCAAGGTCCTTTTTGTTGAAAACGTTCTAATCTCTTCTATATCGATGCAAGATTGTGCAAAAATTTGAACGGGTTTTTAACTTAGTATTATGGGCCCTTCTTGCACTGCATGCTTTTTGAGCTTGCACAGGGGAATTTAGAAAGCATTCCCTATTGAAAGAGCTACTACCAAGATAAAACAAATAGCCTTTACTTCGAAAATACTCATTTCACTATTAAAACGCTGTACGATTTTTTTCATATTATAAGAAGAACACGAGCAAATCCTTCTCTCCTCTCAATACAACACACCCCAAATTTGTCAGGCATACTAATTTTACATTTCCCGTAACTGGGGTTTCCGACTTCTGCATCGAAAGTAAAAAAAAAATGGAAGCAAATACTAAAGATCCAAGCCATCTTCAATATAGTATCCACAAATTAAGAGTTAAAAGATATAAATCACTGGAAGAAAATCAAAAATTATTCATAACAGAAGAGAGCCAAGATGCAGAACAATATCGATTTTACTGTATTTTTAAATAATTGTTTATTTGTATCATTTTATTTAAGTTTTTTTTATGTTATTTTTTTTGGCAACTCCGACTACGACTGAATAGATACTCCTACTTAAACCCATATACGCCACACAAATACACGTGACTGCAAAAAATACAAACCTTAAAAAAATACAAATATTCCAATCAAAAATAATCAGACTAATCACGAAATTACCTTGGTACATTTAAAACCACACACTTCACTCTGATTTAGAAGTACCCACTGTAAAGGAACATATAAAAAATTTTAAAACTTTTACTGTCTCAATTATTTGAGTATTTTAATATGGAAAGCATTTTCTTTATTTTAAGAATAGAGATTTATTCACCCTCGACAGAATTGCAACATTTTGAAAAGCTCTTGCTCTGTTGATAATGCTCGAAACGAAAATGTGCCGAAAGTTTCCTTATCAGAAATTTGACGGAGAGTATGATTTGTTATACAATATTAGTCGCAAGAAACTATTGTTTAGTATCTATATTGGTTAAATGAAAAAATGACACTTCGTAAAGTTTATTTTATTTTGTTATCAGTTGATTTGTAACAATGAATCTAGCTTTCATTTTAACTTAAATTGACGAATGAGTTGATAAGTCTTTTTTTTTCGACTATATCACGAAATCACTAAATTATCTGTGAATTTAAAAATTCAAGCATCGTCCGTCCACGCTTTTTTGACGAAAATTCCCATATAATTCCCGAATTAATAGGAATTCCCGTTCGGTGGCCGCCCTGTTAAAAGGCTCATTTACATAACTCTAATCAGACTTGTTTTAACAATTGAAGATGGTGCTTTGTGGTTCCATGAATGGTTCCTTTCAATCTAAAATGGTCGGTACAATTTTCAAAGTCCCTATTCATTCTTAACTAAAATTATCCATACCTTAATATCCTATTTGTCACTGATTTGTTCCGAACCCATCCTTGCATAATAAACTAAGAACCCACTCAAACCCATTAGTTTCTTTTTTTGCTTCACAAGATCGATTTCACAAGAACCATAACTACGTTACTAAAGGTGTATTGTTATATAGATGTAAATTTTATTAAATAAATTAATAAGTATATATGATTTATCCTTCATAAACCAAATCACTGTTGAAAAACATTGTACAATTACTTTTGAATCATATATCTCTTGGATTTAGTATGTAAAAGGATACGGGAAAATATAAAGCCAATGGCCATCAACATCCAAATGGCTCCTTCACGAAATATCTTATCTCGGCTAAATTCTTTCTCCTCAGAATAAGAATACAATAAACCGGACCATGGAGAAAAAAGGATACTTCACATTCTTTTTTTTCGGTTTGTTGGTCTCAATTTGGGCCTGGAGATAAAATGATATAATTTGATATATATTTTATACTTTCCTGCCAAATTTTTGTCAGAGGCAGTCCTCGAATAAGGAAACTAAACTAAAGTATATAAATATTATCTGTTAATTATATATATTTTTAGTGAAAAACATCTGTTTATATGAATAGTCTATTTATTAGACACAGTAGCAAAATCCTTAATTATTAATCATTAAACTACCCCATTACCTGCTTTACCGACTAACATTGTATCAACATTTATATTATTAGGATTGATGAATTAATTGCCACTTCTATTGGAATTATTTTATTAGAATACTAGATTCGAATGCTAAACATTCATCTTCAGTTCTAAAACATATAAAATTTCCAACACATCAGCACTATGTTACATGGATTATATACACTACCATAATGTTTTTAAAAATGTAAGACAATCAAATAATGGTACTCATCAGAGGACATCCAACAGATATCTGAAATATATCCATCGTGGAAAGGGTAATGGCCAAGTAGGTTAAATTTTTTGGATTTTTACCGAGGGATTTCTCCTATGACTCCTTGGATTTTCCGTTGCTATTAGAAACAAATTTAAAATGGGGCTGTTGGAAATGTTTATCTGGCCATCTAAACAAAAATCTGGATCGGTTTTAAACGATTTTATTATTTCTAATGACTTTTTTTTAAACTTATTTTCCGCGGCTCCAGAATTGATGGACATTACCATAAAAAAAAAATTGTAGACACCCTTATCCAGCGTTACCGACCTACATTGTCCTGAATAAGCGAAACCGTCGGATACCGGAAATCGATGATAAAAAAAAGTCGTTTTGATTATAAGAGGTAAGAGGTGAAAAATATATAAATGTTTCTTGAGGTACGCATGATGTATAGAAGGAACAATACAATTAGGATTGATGAATTAATTGCCACTTCTATTGGAATGTTACTTTTATTAATAAAATAGGTCCCTAGGCCATCTTCTTTTCAGACGCCTCTATTGGAGTGGTTATGGAGCTTACTATTTCGGATGGGCTAAATCAGAAAAACATATGGAAAACATTCGTCATCATCAATTCTAAAACATACAAAATTTCCAACACGTCAGCACTATGGTACATGGATTATATATACTAATGTTTTAAAAAATTTAAGACAAGAAATCGAATATTGGTACTCACCAGAGGACATCTAACAGATATCTGAAATATATACATCGTAGCAGGGGGAAGGGCTAGGTAGGTCAAAAGTTTGCGATTTTTACCTTGTGATTTCCTCGATGACTCATTGGTTTTTCCGCTGCTATTGGAAACAAATTTAAAATGAGGCTATTGGAAATGTTACCTGGTCATTTAAACAAAAATCGTTTAAAACCGATCCAGATTTTTGTTTAAATGGCCAGATAAATATTTCCAATAGCCCCATTTTGAATTTGTTTTTCAAGTTTAAACTACTATAATATAAATTTTTTCGATAAAAAATTGATAACTGAAGCTACATCCTATTTTAGATGTAAACCCTTCAATTTATAATTATAAATAATTAATAAAAATCATAATTGCTAAAAGATAACTTTCAATCGTTTAAATTCCACATGTTTTCTCTACAAATTTGATATAATTTGTTTTCGTGTTCCATACCACATTAAGAAAAAAAAAAAAAAAAAAAAAATCTAAGCATTGTAAAAAAATCTTTCAGCATTGAAAAAAACAAAACATAAAAACTAGAAGCAATATAGTTAGGTTTATGGGTCCATGAAATCCTTGTAAACAAAATGAGCAGAGATTGGCCAGCTTGACAGAGGTCGCCTGCGTGGGACTACAACTTCCCACGGCAACTAACGCTCACACCCAGGTCACTCACTCCCAACACTCTATCAAACAACTATTGCATTCATACCTGTACTATTTTATACCCCTATTGTATTTAGATTAGGAAGTTACCTTATGTCAATAACTGCATCGATAGCTGTATTCCTAGGGTGTAAAAAATCTTGTCAGAAAATTGCGAAAAAGCATCTTTAGGATTTGGAATAAAGTGAAAAATAATTAACGGGATATAGGAATAGAAAAATAATTTTATTCTGGGACCAAGTCCCTTAAGAATAACAAATTGTACAGAAAGAAATGAAATTAGTTACATCTGGGCAGAGACATGATGAATAAATAAGATGAAAAAATAAAAATAAAATAAATAATAAAAATAAAATAAATAATAAAATAAAGAAGAAATATTAATATAACAATGATAATGTATATATAGATACTAATGTAATAAATAAACAGGAAAATAAGACGACATTCTACAAATGAAATAATAAATAGGTTATGTTGATACAATGCTAATTATATACCATTTAGAACCCAAATGTTGTATTCGGAGTGAGAAAAAATTATTTTAATTGGTAACACTGAGTGTGTTTCAGAAAGAGTTAGATATCGTTTAATTGAGAAAATATATATTTAGTAAGCATCACCTTGGATTAGGAGGAGGTACTAGAAATAGAGGAATTTAAATGTTTTTAGAGATTTCGCTTGTCTAATATGAGAAGGAATGGAATTCCATAGGATGGTTAAGCGGAATTGGAAAGAGCGCTGGAATGTAGTAGTTCTATGGGATGGGGTATATAGATCAGAAAGACGGGATCTTGTGTTCAGTGACTTGATTGTAGATCTGAATTGAAGCATATTGTAAATATAGGAAGGATGAAGGGAACTAATAATTTGGTAAAGGAATGATCCATGGAAATATTTTCTACGGAATATGAGATAAAGCCAGTTTAATTCGGAATAGAGAAAGGAAACGTGGGAGCGCCTCGGTTTATCGAAGATAAATCTGGCAAAGCAGTTCAAAATTAGTTTCAATCTGTCTTTGAGAACCGTCGAGAGACAACCATAATCAAGGTAAGGGAATATAAGGAAGGATATCAGAAGCTCACGATTTGACTGGGGAAGAAGGTGACGGGATCGGTGGAATAATTTAAGTAGACCTATAGAACGGCGTGTAGACCTATAGAGGGGCGTATTGTCCTCTGATAATAACTGATATATTTGTGATAATAGTAGATAAATCAATTGAATATATTATGTATAAAACATAAGTGGCAAAACTGTATGAAGAAAAAAACACGCATATCTTAGATTGTTCCTAATGAAATCACTGTTAGTAAAAAAAGGAACATAAAATTTTAATGAAAACATTTACCACGTGTTTCAACAAACTCTCAAGGACTTACCAAGTTTTTAAAGCCGCATATGAAAGGGTTCGAGTCACGCGATGAAACGAATTTATAAAAGCAATTTTTAATGTGTGAATTTGTTAAAAAATTTTCCGCGCATAGAGGATATTCAAGCTGCGAAAAAATAGTGGTATAAGGAGAATATGGCGGATGAGGAAGGACTTTAATTTAATTTAAATCCTTTAATTTATTCACTATCTGAATCGTTGTATGACGTCGATCATTATCGTGCAACAGGCTAGATTTTTTACGGTGTATGAACAAAAATTGATGCAATAGGTTAATTTCTTGGCTGTACAATGTTGAATTATCATGTCAAAATAAAATTACTCGAAGATCGCTTATTTCTATTTTCAGATTTGAAATGGCTCTGATAAACCATCCGATTCATCTCGTATCCAATCCTTACAATCTAAAATCCTTTAAAAATTCTTCACTGCTCCTTACTTCGTCACAAACAAACTTAACCACCAAGATCTTAATATACCTTACGTTTCTGACTTAGCTCAAACCAGATATCAATCTGTCCATAGCTAACTCCACAATCATTCAAATCCATTAGTATCACAACTTGCTTCTAATTCTATTCCAGATAACCCTTCCAGGCGCCTGAAATGAAAATGGCCACGGGACCTTCTAACGTACTTCATTATATAGAACCTTAATAAGTGCTACCAATGGATAGTTACTTTGAAAACAATTGACGTGTCATTTTTATCACTATCATCACATTTACTTGATGTATTATATTGTATACAGTTGTAAATTTCAATGAATAAATAAAAAAAAGGAAGAAAAGAGATTTGAAATGAAATTAAAATCCGTATACCTACTAAGAACATAAAAACACAAGTAGTTCTTAATTATAGATTATAATTATTTGGCCGGAATCCAACTAACGTAACGATTGGTGCAAAAATAACGCAGGTTTTTATATTTGTGAAAAAAAAAAAATTATTATTTTTTTGTGGTTTATGATTTAGGGTGGTCAAGACTAAGTTCTCTCGCAATGTCCCGAGTAGTTTTGCGTGGGTTTTATTACTCAGATGGTCGTGATCAACAACAGAGGGCCTACCGCGACCTTCCTTGTCTTCGAGATCAAAATCTCAAAGACAAGGAAGTGATTGGACGAAATTATTCAAACGAAAGGAAGGAATTTTTTAATGAGGATATTTCCGGAACCATAGCAGCACGGTTCATTCACTGATGTTTTCTTCACCGCAAACAACATCGATGTTACGCTCGGTTTGGACCACATTTCGACCAAGTTTGAACTCGTAAAAATAAATTTGACGAAAATACTGTTTTAACATGGAGAAATTCAGAGAAAATGAAACACAAACTTAACTGATCTTTGAGAGAAAAAAACATTAATAGGCACTGTTTATAATCCATTAACAAAACTGAAGGATTATCCTACTAGGCAAGCACTTGAACATAATGAACATTCAAAACCTGCATTAGTTTCGCACCGACCGAATACAAGTTAGTAGGTCCGGTAATCAAGGCGTGGAATGAGAAACGCAGGACAAGGATATTGATAATGCCGGAAGGGTTTTTGGTTTTTAATCTCGGAAAATATACGAAAGAAGTATTATGAAATTAGGATACTTCCAACTCAACTAGGAATACCAGTTAGAGATGTGAAAGCGTCTAATAACACTAAAAATAAATCTATGGGGAAATTCATTAATCTATTCAATCTCATCATGTGATCTCTGGATCTCAACTAAATATGTGATACCGAACTGGAGAATCATGGGCGAGAACACTATAAGTTGATGGGTACTTCATCGTACTGAATCACACTATTGTGTGAGCAATTTGAGGATTGAAATGGGTTTTCGAGCAATACGAAAATATTCCTGACCGGATTGTTCAAAAGTCTTTTTTACAAAAAAGGAAAGTTGTTTAGATAAAGCAATTAGTAAACGGTTAATCACATTAAGGGTTGTTTTTGCAACAATGAGGATTGCCTGTGTGAGAATTTATGATTTAGGATCAATTAGCTTTACTACACAATTTATCGAAAAATTAATTATAATATGACATCTTTCGCTAAATTTATCAATATTAATATCTTTACTGGAAATCAAGATAAGGCAACTAATGTTATGCGAAATAATTTGGCCTGGCCAATTGATTATTTCTGAGAATGGCCCAACCCTACGGAAATGTTGTTCATATTTTTACTAATCGATCACTACATCTATGTTATGTAAACGAATATTCCTGCTTAAAATCAGATATTTATTATAGCTTTGTTTTTAATCTGAAGGATAGAAACGAGACTTTTCTATCTTCGTTAACATCTGAGCCAGAATTTGTTCTCGGGAGATTTAAAAAAAAAAATAATATTTACTGACATTGAACTGTATACATTATATACAAGTTAATTTGAGGGAAATGATTACAATGACAAGTCATAGTATGTAATGTATGAATGAAAAGAACTATTCACTAGCAGCACATCAATTAAAAATTCTACATTAGGTCTCTCGACCTTATTCTTTTCAGAAGGATTATCGGGAATTGAGTGTGAGGAGAGATGAGAGTCTAGTGGATTCGAGTGGTTATGCAGTTGAAAATGAAAGGAAGGGTATCTGGTTTGGGCCAAATCTGCAGCATATGAAACATACAGATGTTTGTTTGAGAGATAATAAGGAGCATTCAGGATTTTACGAAGGATTTTGGATTGTAAGGATTGGATACGAGAAGAATTAGAAGGTTTCATTGTATCCCAAAGCTCAACTACGTCCAAATTTGTTTAATTACTGTCATCTCAATTAGTATTTTGTAATTTATTGGGAGCTTTGAACAATTTTCTAGTAAATGTTGGAGTAGTCGGAAACGAAGAGTATTTTCTTCTCTTTTAACTTATTTTCAGAACTTATTTTGATATTAATATTACACTTAATCTCATAAAGATTAAGTCATATAGATTACTTAAAGTCATAGAGATGCGTTGAGCTCAACACCAAAACGTTTACCTGCATGTCAACACATGATGAATCAATCAAGGATAAGTGACCGTTTCTTTTTCAAATGATCGTTATCACTCAGTGTTCATTTGTGTGCCTTTGACAGACCATTCAGAAAAAAAAAATCTAAATTATGACGAACGAACTCAAGAGGTCAAGGCACATTTGTCCGCTCAAGAAATTATTCAAATGGAACTCATCACTGTTATAATATATGAGATAATAAATATTAAGAGATAAGAAAAAAAACTAAAGAAATAGAACAACGATGAATAACCTGGAAATATTAGCTGTGAACACACGTAACGTTTTTGCTTACTCAAAGAGCTAAGGTAACGGATGTTCAGTGAACTGTCGTAAAATAATTTTCGAGGTCTTGAAGTTTTTTTCTTGGTATCGGATGTCTCTCGACTTCAGAAATAGGAAGGATTAGAGCTACGAAAAATTGTTAGAATGCTATAAATATAGGAAGACAAAATATAAATATAACACACTAAACAACACAATCAAAGTAAAAACTGTAGAAATGTATGTTTACATGTGCGGTTATGGGAAAGAGCTATCAATAAATGTGAAACTGGAAGTTAAGCGTTAGAATCGATCTCGCAGGTGCATTGCGGGTCGGGTCGATTTGGTGGAGCGTCTAGTCGGTTCAGATACCCCGGCAGGCATTGTTCGAACAAATATTCCGAGATTCTTATTGATTTTCCAAACTATACAACTCAGTGACATAGGTTATTCAATCTGAAAGCCCGAGAGTTGTGAGGATCAAAGTATAGGCTTTTAAAGCTTAAATATTCTTTCTTTCTGCTCTAATTAAGACGGATAGACCTCGATGAGGGAATGGTAAGCTGATATACGTGACAAGATATATAATAGAAGCGATTGGAGCAGGAAGGGAAGAGGCTGAGGTCACAGTTTCCGGAGGCGTGGCCCGCTACTTTGGCCCGCTCAGCTGCGATCGCTATCTCGGTTACGGTTGCCGCAGCTACCGCAGCCCACCCAGTTCTTGTATCGTCACCGTAGTCTAAGTGCCCAAGCACTTCTTGATAATGGTGAATTAGTACAAAGTACTTTGTAGGAGTAGGGACTTATCTCTTAAGGCGTTATTCTTCCGCAGTCATAATGGTTCCAATGGCGATGAAATAATTTTCTGTACTGCCTACTTAACATACATATAAGCACCATCGTGACTCAACTAATGTAGAGTGGTTTTTAAAGATTTGTATTCATTTACTTGTTATAACATTCGAAAATGTCCTTGTTTATTGTTAATTGGGGCTTAACGTACATATGAACTCAAACTAGGGCAGGAAGTATGGGTTGGTTGTCCTATAGGTTACCAACCTATTCCAGCAAGGGTAAGAAGGCCATAGTTCATGTAGTGGACCCACTAGGAAATAAATTTTAACCAGCCCAGGTGGGATTCGAACACACGACCTTTAGTACCGAGCGCGCTGAGACCCTCGCCCCAACTCGCTCGTCCATCAAAAGTCCTCGAAAATGTTCTTAAATTCTGTCGTGACATATTTCTTGATCTATGGTGCGAATGGGTCAAACTATTTTTGCTGTTTTGTTTTTACATAAGACAACTACATGAAATGGATCATTGTCCTGAGGTCGCGGTTAATTAAGTTTCAAAAATTTCCATTTTCGTGTGGAATCCTAGAAGTTTCATTCTAGATTTATTTGAGTTCTAATGAACCCTATGCCGTTTATTTCGTCTCTGAGACCTCTATTAACAGCTGGATTTATCTCTCGATATACATACATACACACATTTTTTTTTTACCTGTTTCGCACCTTCTCGCATCAAGGTTTCTCAAATTCCTGAACATTTTTTTTTTTTTTTTTTGCTCCACCCTAATGTACAGGAGGAGCTTTGGCCGAAATCACCCTTAACCGCCTGAATTTTTTCCTACTTAAGTGTACCAAATTTA
Source organism: Euschistus heros (assembly GCA_003667255.2). Classification (NCBI taxonomy): domain Eukaryota; kingdom Metazoa; phylum Arthropoda; class Insecta; order Hemiptera; family Pentatomidae; genus Euschistus; species Euschistus heros. The sequence continues at coordinate 146,611 of RCWM02000142.1, forward strand.
TAAAGGATGGGTGTGCCATAGGAGCGTCGGCGACCTCTAATCAATAATAGAGACAATATAAATAATAGAAACTATTTTTCTGCCTTCAGACGGACTTGATCTTAGGGCCGGAACATTGGCAGTCTAATACCAAACCCACTGAGCAAACGCGCCTCGCTCCTTTCAGAAGAAATTGATAAAATTCAGATCCGTTTATTTTGCTTTCTGGCCATTATTTTAAAAGAATTTAAAAGTATATTTTACTTGGGTTTTAAATGGAACTTACAAGGAGACGTTTTGACTTGTAACACACAGTATTAAAGCCGATTTTTGTGTGGGTAGTAGGGACCTATTATAATAGTGCAAAACTATAATTATAGCCACAAATGAGCAATGGGAGCCGAGAAAAAAAAAATATAAAAATCACGTTTAATTTCCTTCTCAGCTCTCAGTCAAGATAGAGAAATACTTTTTTTCCCGTAAAATTGTAGTTTTGTGTGATTTTTGAAATAAAAAGGTTTTCGTTATGCTAAAAACACGACCCAGCTTCAGGGTGCTCACAAACTCCGAAAAATGACAAAATTCCAATAAAATCTCTTGTAAATCAATAGGAATTGTTTTTCATGGAAAACTGACATCTTGATTCAACGCACCAAAAAAAAACCTTATATGTAAAATTTTCTAAAAAAAAAAAAAAAATTAAGGATTTTAGCAGAAAAACCTCGCCCGGATACTAGATGGGTCAATACCGAATAATATACTAACGGAAAAGGTATTCTGCCAGCGCAGAGCTAAGAGTCCCTGGTTGCGGTGGTCGGACTGTGTGGAAAGTTATTCGAGGTAGATCGGAGTAATGAATGGGTTGTTAGCAGCACAGAATAGAAACGCATGGCGATTATAGCTGAAGGAAGTCAAGACTCGTTTGCGGTTTGTTGTGCTAAATTAATTATTATTAATGGAGTTTATAGGTATGAATATTTTAAAAAGTGATTTGATGCTAAAACAGGTGGAATTGAATAGTTTTGAATTTAGTTGATCCCCTCGGGGATTCCTAAAAAAATATTCATTAGCTCACACTAAAAATATGCTTTTACAAGCAATAAATCCTATATTCAAGGATACAGGAAGCCATACCATTATACCTATACGACAGAGGACATATTCAGTACAACACTATGTATTATACAATGCACCTATTATGTATACAAAACAAGTTTGTTGCATACGATTATTGACCACATGTAAATATATTACAGCCTGTTCAAACACTTTTAACTATTCAGTGCTTCACGTAGCATTTTATAGCGGCTTCTTTTATCGCAGACGATCCATTCACCGCTTTTAATAGTAATGAGACCTGGATTGAGACATATGTTCTACAGGTCGGTCCACTTGTTACATAATTCATTGGGGGGCCACAGCGAGCTTTGTTGTGTAGTCTTCCGGACTGCGAATTGGCGATAACAGGGTTCAATTGAAGCACTGATGCAGCCCAAGACTAGGGGGTTTCGATTAAAGCATATGAATGAGTAAGAATGTGACTACCACTGGTACGGGTTTAGAGGATGATACAAGAAGTTAATTTTAAATATATTGTTCCAATAGTTAGAAATAGGTCTTTCGAAATATGTTGGTCTGGAACTTTGAAATTCTTGTTTTTTTCATATCTTGCAAAGTGGAAGAAGCAACTTAATAACAGTGGTCTGGTATGGATTGGAGCCAAACAAAACCTTAATATTATTTTGTTTGTGACTCATTGAAATATCTTAAAATAGTTGTGAGGTTACATCTGAAATACACAAGCCTGGTGTCCTCCAGGACTGTCGCTATAGACCCTAGGAACTGAGAAATATAAAATAATACGTAATAAAATTATTTCATGTCTAAGATTTGAAAAATGATTTATTTATTGTTTTTTTACCAAAACATTTAACTTAAATTAATAATGATATTCTACTAATATCCGTTGAGCAGATCCGCTACCTAGGACTCCATGCGGAAAAACGTATTACTTGAAATCCTCTCACAATACTAAAACGACAAAAACTGCTCGTCGTTACAGACTACTTTAACATTTACTAGGCAAAAGTTCAAAGCTCCCAATTGATTACAAAAGACTGTGATAAGACTATATGGACGTACGGAGTTGAGCTTTGAGGCTCCATTAGACCATCCTATTCATCTCGTATCCAATCCTTACAATCCAAAATCCTTATAAAAATCCTCAATGCTCCTTACTATGTGACCAATAAACTTATCCATAAAGATCTTAATGATCCATATGTTGCTGATTTAGCCCAAACCAGATACCTATCCTTCCATAGTAAGCTCTATAACTACTCCAATCCACTAGTCTCCCAACTTGCTTCCCAATCTACTCCTGATAATCCTCTGAGGCGTCTAAAAAGAAGATGGCCTAGAGATCTTTTAGTGTAGATTTTATTGAAGTGCTACTAGTGAGTAGTTATTCACAAGTTATTTACATGCCATTGTATTCAGTATCAACACATTTACTTGATGTATACTATTTTGTACAGTTGTAAATATCAATAAATAATAAAACAAACAAAAAAATAACAGATTAAATGAAAATTGTAAACAGTACTCTTCGGTCAAGCAAACAAGTGTTTAAATAGATTTTTAAAATAAATAAAAATGGATGATTTACATTTATCATACCGAAAATTCTCACATTGAACTCCACATTACATAGTTTAATAATATATATTTTGTCGTTGTTTTTGAGAGGTTTAAAGGTTTTTTCGGAACTTGAATTTACCGTCGTCACGGATCACGATTACGACGTTTTTCGGCTAAATGAAAAAAAAAAGGATTCCCTCCTACCCATTAATATAAATATACATTGTGATATTTTAAAAGTTCTGTGTAAGAAGTGCAAAAATAATGCAGAAAAAAAGTCCAAAAAAATGATATTTTTTTCTTCATAATACCAAAAAAACTCTTGAGAAAAAAAATAGGTAATGGATATGCCTCTATATTATATACTGATTTGCCCAATTACATTTTTGAATTTAGAGGATGGAATTACTTCAATTAATAATCAATAATTATTCCAAACTAACTAATTGTAAGTTGAAAGAAAATAGCGGTTTTGAACGTGACTTTTATCATTGAAACCGATATAGCTCCTAAACGGTAGGTCCTAGCGACAAATTCTATATAACAGAAAATATTACCCATCAAATTTCTAATAATAAAAGTTGTTCAAATTTGTGATCCCAGCAATAGCAATAGAGTCAGGGTCTGTCAAATTGTTGTATTTTTAAGGATTAAATTGTTTTTACGCATTTCATTCTCATCAATACAGCTCCTAAACAGTAGGTTCTAGCGAAAAATGTTTTTTTGTAAAAAAGGCCTTCATTAAATTTTTGATAAGAGACACTGTCGTCATATTTTTGATCCGAGCAACCCCAACAGAGCTATGGCTTGTCAAAATGTTACATTTTATCTATGTCTAAATGTAAACATTACGTTTCAGTCAAGCAAACTATAATAAATGTTTAAACAGATTTAAAAAAAAATAAAAAACGGTGGTGGTTTTTGATTTAACACAACAAAAATTCTTATATTAAACTCCTCATTCCATTTTTTAAAAAAATATTTTTGTTTTTGTGGTTTGGAATTGGTTTCAAATTTTCGAAACTTGAATTTACTAAACTCCGTGTCTTTTCGTCATTTTGTATGTTTTTGATATTTCTTGGATATTTGAAAAAAAAAAAAAAAAAAAAAAAAAGGATACACCACTTAAATTGATATAAATTTACATTGTGTTTACTGAAAAGTGTAGTAGAAATAAGAACAAAATTCAGAAGAATATGTGTGAAACCTCGCAGTAAATTATGTGCGCATATACAAATATAATGTCTATGCATATGCATATGCTAACAAAGCTCACTGTCATGCTCTTGTCAATTTCATATATTTTATTTAATAATTCCATGTTCTATTTAAATCTGTCGCTGTAAATACTTTAGCTGTGACATGTGCGGCCGCCTATCTAGAGGACATCTTCTAGGAAGCACATGAATGAAGCACTGTCTTCTAAAATGATAATTACCACACTATTTAGCAACTAGTCGGACATATTTATCACAAGTGTCATGTTATTTTTAAAATGGTCATCTTGGATGTCATTTTCATTTATGGTGTCGTTTCGGTCAAGTTTACTGGAAAAGGAACCGGTAGTCCGAAGGAATTTCAAGCTTATAAACTGAACGACAAAATGTTGGATACATCTTGTATTGAGAAATATTAATGTAACAAAAATTCTTCATTAATATAATTCTTATATCAGTTGACACAATAAAAAAAAAAAAAAAAATGTCATTTTATAGTAAATTATAAAGTTAATATATAAAATCATTTTCCATAAAAAAACACAACACCTTTCATGTTCAGTTCCAGCTTGTACTTCAGATATCCCAACTCATTCTATTATTATTCTCACAACCTATACTGATGACACCAGCGTGTTATTAGTCAATGATGATCCATTTGCTGCATCCCAGACACACAAGTTACATATCGCTTCTCTTAAAGAATGGTGTTATGACTGCCGAGTTAAGATAAATTTCAGAAAATAACCTTTACCCTGCGTCGAAAACCTACCTCATCCTGTTCTCCAGTATCCGTTAATAGAGTAACGTTAAATAATGTTGGATAATTAAGATACCTTGGATATTATCTTGACAAGAGACTCGCATAAAACTTTCATATAAGAATGAAAAGAAAAGAAGCTGCACGTCGATTTCGACTGCTCCAACACTTAAGCGCTGTGAACACTGGAAAAAACTGGTTTCTAGAAACATGAAATTGAAGTTGCAACAGATAGATAACATTAACATAGGATGCGTTTTACGAAACGCTGTGTGCACCAACCAACGTTAATCATATCTATCAGTTGCAAGCAACTTCATTTTTATGTTTCAAGAAACCAGTTCCTCCAGTGTGTACCGCGCCTTACTAAACAAACGTTCTAATCAGGATTCACTACGAAAAACTCATTTATATGACCATTATTGGACATAAGGTACAGAGTTATGGAGTTCCACTAAACCATTTGATTCTTATTCATTCCAATTCAAAACCCTTTCAAAAATCCATGATGTTCCTAACTTAATATCCCATATGTTGCTGACTTGGCTCGAGCCACATATTCCTTTCAAAATAAACTCCACTCCATTCATTGCAATCCTTCTAGGCGTATGAAAAGAAGATTGCCTCGGGATCTTCTATTCTAGAGCTTTCATTTGAGTGAAACCATTGGGTAGTCCCTCTACAAGTCTTTGTCATGTCATTACTCTGCATTGTAATTACCATATATTTACTGTATGTATTTTGGTAATACAGTAAGCTTCTATAAATACAAAATTAAAAAAAAAATCTACCTAAAGAAGTAAATATGTTTTTTTTTTTTTTTTTTTAATAGGACATTTACCTTGAAGTTTGCGATAATAAAGGAACCGTAACAAATTCAATTTATTTTTACAATCAGTTGTGGTATCCAAAGATCCATTATTTAACTGTAATTAGTACTCTCTGTTTTAACACTTCTATTCTTTTAAATCAATAGAACCACAAGTTGAATCTTCTCCCTTTATTTAGAATTTTTTTTAATGACTTTCTAACATTCTGGTAGTTCTGTTAACAATTAAAATGGTTCTGTTCAGTCTTAAGAAGCCGTATAATTGTACGATTATTATTATTTTTTTTTTTCAATAATGTTCGTTATAACTCAGAACTTCCTGCTCTTCAAGATAGTTTAATATTTAATAGTATCAGTAACTAATATGTAATGCTATCAGCTTAACATGAGACAAGGCCAAGGATATGAGACCCATAAAAATTACAGAATAGTTTTTGTCATGATCACAATTAGACCTATATATCCATAAACGATTGAACTTTGAGTTTTCACTTAATCATCCAATTAATATTGTATCCAATCCTTGCAATCGAAAAATCCTCAATGCTCCTTACTATATGACAATTACGGATGGGTATCGTAAGAATTTGTACGATTGCACGATATATCTGTACAGGATATATAGGTGACCAAAAATATAGATATATAGTTTTTTTTTCTCCACCAAATTCTTTTAATATGAATGTATATTTTATGAATCTAATAGTGTTTTATATGTTGATATTTTGTTACTTCCACTTACACTGTGAGAAATTTTTATTGCAAATACTGTGTGAATGGATTTCGTGTCATCTAAATCACCTTAAGGTAAGGCATATTGTAGTATCAATTCAACACAACACTTCTATCTAAAAATAATGAGGATGTTTATTAGAAGTTTGATATTTTCTTATTTATACTTCTTTAATATGAGAAAGTTAACATAAATTTTGAATATGTATTTAGTGCTTTATATATTGATATCTTGTTATTTAAATTTCCTAACGAGAGAATGTTTATGAGATGTTAGCAAAATTACTTTTCCATTTTGAGATATAATGTTATTTTCGACTTGAGCAAAGATGGCGAAGTTTTTTGATGTCGTTACGTTAATTTATTTCACAACATAAATAGGAATTATTTCAAATGCTCAAAATTTAAAAGTACTTTAATATGAATTAAACAGTAGGCATAGATACATATACTTAGATATCAATACTGTGAGGTTAACCAATTATGTCCCATATATCAATGGATTATAGGAAAAATGACTTTCCCATAAAATGTTCCACTCAACTTATTCCTTGTGGGTGAGATGGTTCGCTCTACTGTAATCAAATCAAAAATAATCGCTCTGTTGGCACTGAAGTAGAAATAGTAGCAATTTATTTCCTAGCCAACCTACATAAAATTGGAGAAGTTGGATTAAATACATTAAACATTAAAAACTTTCCATTATTTTTTTAATTCATTGAAATTTACAACCGTACACAATTAAAAATATAATACATCAAGTAAATGAGATGATAATGATAAAAATGACAAATCAATTGTTTTTAAAGCTATGAAGTACTATTTTAGAAGTTAAGGTCTCCGAGGCCATCTTCTTTTGAGGCGCCACAGAGGGTTATTTTGAATGGAATGAGAAGCAAGTTGTGGTACAAATGGATTTGAATGGTTGTGGAGTTTGCTATGGAAGGATTGATACCTGGTTTGAGCTATGTCGGAAACGTAAGGTATATTAAGATCTTTGTGGATAAGTTTGTTTAGGACGAAGTAAGGAGTACTGGAGATTTTTCTAAGGATTTCGGAATGTAAGGATACGAGATGAATTGGATGGTTTAGTAGAGCCCCAAAGCTCAACTCCTTAAAATTGGTCTAATTACTTTAATGTAAATGAGTCTTTTGTAATTAATTGGAAAGTTTAAACGTTTGTATAGTAAATGTTGAAGTAGTCGAAAACGAGGGGCAGTTTCTTGTCGTTTTAGTCATTTCATTATTTAAACTAATTTTATAGTTTTGTTACTTTTTTTAAAATATACAGTTGTATTTTGTATTTTCATAATTAACAGAAAACGATGTATCGTAACGTATGTATCGATATATCGTAAGAAAAAATCACATCACCGGAAACAATTGAACTTTTTTATAACGATCTTAATGCCGCAAGTGTTCCTGTTTATGTTCCAACCGACATTCCTTATTTTCTAAAAACCTTACAACCTGTAAAACTCACTAGCTTCATTTAGTTGCATTACTGTTCATTGAAATTTTATTATTTTATCATATTAATCGAAACTGAGATTTAATTTCATCGCCACCTTTTAACTTGTCCCAAGTACTATTACTGAAAGTTTTGGAGTTTAAGAACCCGTTTCCAATGAGAAAGAATGTAGACTTTATAATTTTCGTTTGCGATTTATTGAGAATTACGTTTACCAGACATTCCTCCTTCTAACCTAACACCCTTCATATAATTACTAGATATATATTAGTTATCAGTTGTAAATTTTAACAAATAAAAAAAATACAAAAACATTTTTCTAAATTACTGAATTATAATCAGGATCTGTTTAAATTATTTTTTTTTCTAGTCGTGAATGTCGTTAATATTTCGAACTAGTTCTTATTTAGTGAGAAGACCCTTACTGATGATGCGAATATTTTGAAGGTCGCCATTTTTTTTTTTTGTTTTGATTAGGGCACAATTGGCGTATCCTTCATTTCCGCAATTACTTAATTACTATTGTTAATGGTGTATCTTTTTAATAGCTTCAGTCGTAACTTTTCATCTAGTATAATCCTATGGCTGTTAGTGCTTCTAACGTATTTTTTAAGAAAAATTTATTTATGCTTGGTTATTTCTATATTTTAAAATTTACAATATTGAAATTACTCCAACTTTAGTAATTCGAGAAATATTACTATTTATGTTAAAATTATTGATGAAAAGTCAAGGCCGCTGACAGGGAGGGGCGGAGATAGGGTGGGGTGAAAAAAGTAAAAAAGAGGTAGTCTTTTTCGCTAACACTTCCACTAAACTCTTTATTTTTGATCATTTGTAGTATCGATTAAATAAAAAAATTAATAATAATTAACTGACAACTAAATGAAAATAATCGCTAAGCCGGTCATGGTAGTAAGCTGATGTAATTTTTGATTTCATAATTTAAAAAAAAAAAAAAAAAGCTTAAATTTCAGTGTTGATTCAGGTTTAACACATTGTTACTAAATTTTTGAATTTAAAATTAATTTTTCAATTGTCATGCCTTAAGTTGACACCATCATAAATGTTGCTAAGTAGAAACGATTCAAGCGCAGTTTATCGTACTAGGAGATTAATCAAACATTGAAGTTCATTTGAAAAAAAAAAAAAATTATAGTTTAAAAAATCTAGAAAAACAAGATTTTTTAAGTTTAAGGTTCGAAGCCAATTTCCCTGTATTATTGGTGATTTTTCTGAAATTTTAACACAGTTCATCCAATATCTATCAACAATTTTTGTTTTTTTGACATATCTCAGAGTAGGAATGGGCAAATTTTTACTTTAAAAATTCCATCTTGCACAATATGTAATGATCTAAAACTTTTAATTTATAACATTTTTTGATTTAATTAGCTATTTCTACGTTATAGGCTCTTAAACACGCTTTTTAAAATTGGCAAAATTCTTCGAAGTTTGCCAATTGATTGTAGCTAAACCCCTTAATCAAATTCAGTTTAAAAAATGTCTTTAGATGCACAATTTAATAACCTTTAATTTTGTAAATAAAGTATTTTTCGATTGAACGCATTTTTCTATATTTTTTTTTTCCAAAATCTGAAAAAAGTTAGTTCACTTATTAAATTTATTTTCATTTTTGATATGTTATTTTCAGGGGCCATATGGACCATATCAAAACGTAAATACTACTACTTCACCTTTTGCAAGGTGGAATTTAACAGACTAAGTGAGAACATTAGGACAAAGTTGAGCAATTATTGTGTTGTCATTGGTACTTAAAACGCGTGAAAAGGTAGTTGGAAATTTTTGAAAATTACAATGAAAGATTCTGTTACATCCAGGTGAAGATAGTAAAAACGTATTTAAAAAAGGTTAAATTTTAGAGTTATTTTAATTTTAACACATTGTTACTAATTTTATTAATTTCAAATTAAGTTTTTCATTGTCATGCCTTAAGTTGGCACCATCATTAGTGTTTCTTAATAGAAACGATTCTATCGCGGTTTATCGAACAATGAGATTAATGAAACTTTGAAGTTTATTTGGAATATATATATATATATTTGCCCTGGACCCAGGTTTGGCTGCTGAACGCAATGTATACTAAACCGACTTTACATAAAAATTAAAGGCGATGTTGAAATTCTATTTTATAGGAACCCAAAATATATGTCTTACTATCTTCGCATATTATTTAAATTATAGATAATTTGTTTTTAAGGAGTTTAATTTTTATTAAAGATCATTATTTCCTTAATATTCTGGCTTTCGCTTCCGACTAGTTTTCGAACCTTGCTACAAGCGATAATCTGAACTGCCTTGTAGCCTGAAGACAAGAAAACCGAAAAAGTGGTGGTGTGTTGGAAGCTATCAGACTATCTTATTATGATCCGACACCGAAGGAGAGAAATGTAGAACGGTGCTAGAGTTCCGATCGAGAGAGCTAGAGATAGGGGACTTTGATTGTGCCACCGCTAGAGAGAGCGGGGAGGCGCACTGCCTCGTTTGCATACATATACAACTAGATATACAAACTAGATCTAGGAGGCTGACCGCACCCACGTCCTTCCTGTCAACATTGCCCTTTATTACCCTCACGCTATCCAATCATATTGTTGTCTGTTAACAGATCCCATCTCAATGGAGTTAGTCCGCAGCAGGACAGCCAAACCCTCCCGTCAAGTTCCAGGAACTGTATTGTCTGGCTCGTAGGTTCAATGCAAGGATCTGGTTCCAGTCTGGAATATTTGGTAGTGTCACGAGGTAATAGATAGGGGGTCTCTTCCTTGAGCCCGGTGGAATAGGGGCGTATCTATTGTATTTTGATATATTTTTTAATAAAAGTAGTTATGTCAAAAAGCAAAGTAATGAATGTTGTTTCAAATCACTCCCATTTCATGAACCCTGATGTTAGATGTGATTTAGAATTTTATATTAGTATCTAATCTTAAAACAATAGTAGGTAATTAGAATCACTGAAATTTAAAAGAAAATCACTTTTTAACTTTTTTATGTAGGTGGGTAGTAATCTTGGATTATCATTGCTGATGATTCCCAGAATAATTAATATAATTAATTTGCCAAACAACGGTCTAAAATTTTCTCAAAAATTATTAGAAAACCAGTAGAAAAGTAAAATTTTACTAACAAACTCAGAATAACAAAAAAAAAAAATAAAAAAAATAAACGTGTATAAACTAGTCCTATTTGGAAGATAAATGATCACATACTGACTATATACAGGCCTAACAGGCCTAACTAATTTCTAGATTCGAATTCCACGTGAAAAACTTCTAATAGAAGTCCACTTGGTTTTGAGAAAAACATATCAACGACGAAAATGTATTTTTTTTAAACCGATACATTTTCTCATAATAATTTTTTTGTTTTATTATACCATTCAATTGGTTCGAGGGATTAGGCTATTAAGCCTGTTTGCTGAACTACAGTGTGTGAAATTTCAAGTTTATAGATTTATTTTTCCACGAGTTATTGAATTTTAAACACTTTTTTTTTGCGTTTATGCCCCACTCTACGGCGGTAGAAGCTAAGCTTCCCAGCGGAAGAAATTAAACGAAATTAAGAAAACCTTTCATATGTGCTTAAAAATTACTCTGAGGCTTCCAAAGATAGGGGCTCAAGTCCATTTTTGAGGTGGCTCTAACAATATTTCAAAATTTACCATCGCTCTAAAATCAGTACGAATTTATAATTAAATTTATTATTTATGCACTGTTGTGAGAGGAAATAATTAGGAAAAATAAATAAAAATGTATGATTTTACTAATTTTTTTTAATTCTTCTTCTTTCGAGTTCGGCCATCGGTGGACCACATTCAACAATCCATTCCTTGCTCTCCCGTTCTTTCCAATATTTCTTTATTCACCTCTGCCTGATGTTTTCTACTTTCATCTGACCACTAATCTGTGTTTTAACCATTTTCGGAAATTTGATCTCGTTGGCTGCTGTCCGAAATTTGTCTCTGTCCCGCATTGAATTCCACTGTATATTTGCCACCATCATATATCTTTTTTTACCATCCGTATCAAAGTATTCTTTTCCTGTTTTTGGAGGCTGTGTAGGAAAATTTTCTTTGTCCATAAAATGTCAATCTACGTTTACTCATTGCATCACTTCATTTTTCAATTTTTGATATATGATAATTGTTTTAATTATCATAAAATAAAAATCAAAGTTTCAATAACTTTCAGTAACCTTGAGCAATCCATGTCTACATAACTCGATTTAAAACAATTATAGAAGACATTTAAAACAATTGTCAAGAACGCTTAACCCTTTAAACATATTTTTAATTAGAAACTGCAGTGTTTATATCATGCATAAACTATGTGGAGGTTATATTTTTTTCAAAGCAAATTTTTTGTAATTATAAAACATTAAACATAATAATAATAAACAAGATATTGAAACACGCATTTAAAAATAATTAATAACATAAAACAAATACTGAATAAGAGTTATTAACAAAACATATAAACAAATAAACAGTTTTAAGTAAACTGAGCACTGAATAATTGAAAGAGGTGTTGGACATGAAACATCGTTTCCGTTACGTGCTCCGCGATTCACTCTGAGGAAACATTTGTATGTACATATAAGATAACGCCGCTATAGAACCTTCGCTTAAAAAACTAAAAATAAGTCTGATGGTCATATAATATGTTAAATTCCACATGAAAAGTAAACAAAAGACCAGTTTGTGCTTGTTCGGACCTATCACAGAAGTAGAGAATTCCAAATTATAGAGAACGGTGGAATCATGAATTTTGACCCATTTACGGCCAAGGCTAGAATTTGTTGAAAGTTTTGATTTTATCCAAAGAAAATATATTTAGGGTTGTTTAATTTAAAGAAAAATTAAATCACCCATAATGTCGGCAGATATTGTTGTGCTCAAGCAACTTATAATTTTTTGTTTCAGAAATAGTTAAATATATTTATAAATGCAACAGTAATACTGTTTTCAGAAAACTTTTATTGCAATTATATGAATGGAAAAACCTTTACACGCACAAAAAGTGTAAAAACAATTTTACGCTGTTATAATATTCTTTAAAGCAATCTGGGCGTAATTTAACATTATATATTTCACACAATTAAATTGTAGCAACCCTTATTTGGCTGAAATTAACATTTAAATCTTAATAATCATAGGCGTTGAAAAATAACTAATTGTCCTATTAATGTTTCAATGGATTAAAAAACACAAAATTTATTATAAAATATTTGTAACAATTATAAACCTTAAATATTTTGAATATTTCAAAATATTTTTTAAAAATTCCTTACAAAAATAGAGGATATAAATATAAAATACGTTTAAAACATGAAAAACTCATTACGTTTTCTCTATTAATTTTTTTTTAAGTATATCTGATTATGAAATAACTTTGTTGCTTGGTTGTATTGCAATTTATTTATTGTTTTATTTATTTGTCTTGTTATTTATATAAACTTTCGACACATGTACTATGTGTATGTATATGTAAAATAATAACCAAAACAGAAAGTGTGGTGTATACAGAAATAAATAAAGTTACTGCTGGAAGGAAAACACTAAAACCTTAAATAAGAAGCATTAAATAATAAAATATAATAGAAACATATTTGAGCAAATGAAAATAAAAATGTTAAATTAATATTGCATATACGCAACAGTGGACATAAATGGGTTAAGTGTGCTTTTATGTGGTCTGAAAGATTTAAATTATCAAGATATTATGATAAGCAATGTAAAATATTCAAGAGCTAATTTCATTCATTACAAGCTATTGGACAAATTTCTGATTGGAGGTTGGAACAATCATTTGTAGTTTGACTCGGTTTGGGTTGCATTTTTTTCCACATTTATTTACTTATGGTTTCACAATATTTTTCTAATGCAAACAAACTAGGAGTAACTAGGAGTTGAATTATGTGTTCGAGTTTGACAGCAATAACCTTCATTTTTAGTAGTCTGTTATAATTTAAACTGATATTTCTGAAATGCCTTGCTTCATTAAAACATTAAATATCCATATTCCTGCGTTACTTTAAACACTTTTTTTTTAATAAAAAAAAGAAGAATATTATAATAGTAAAAATGTAAATCTGTTGACAAGCACTTCCAAGTACCTCATGATCTCATTTATACCGCTGTTAAAATAAATCAATACTTATGACAGTAAAAGAAGATTGATTTTAGAGGAAACATATTCCAGGACCTTGGTTGAAATCGTGTCTTAAAACAAGGACGAAGCTTCAGAAAAACAAACTATTCTATGAAATATGAGCGGGGCATAAGAGTGAAACCGGAATGTTTGACGAATATATGAATTGTCATTCTATTATAAAAATAATTTAAGCTGAAATCTGTTTAAAAATTAAAAACTTAAATGATTTTTACTCAAATGCATACCTGCGGTCGAATGAGATCATTGATATTTTCTGGCAGTTGTGAAATATTTAAAACATCTAGACTACAATGATGAATTCAGATCGTATAAGTTGGATTCATGAATAGACGTATGCCTCCCGTTTATAGTTATTTCTTTCATTGAATATTGAAATACATTTGCGGGCACATAATACTTATTATATAATCCATACATATCTAATGCTACGAAGTATATAGCTGCATACATATCTCAATAAAAAAATGTCGCAAGTAGTTGACATCGCAATCAGTAATCAAGGTTTACCTTGTTCTCATCTTTCAAAACACTGTTTAAAAAAAAAAAAAAAAAAAAATGAAAGGACATATCACAAAACAAAAACGAACTTCCAGAATTGTGTCATAACACTCGGTCCCACGCTAACAATGAAACAGATTTGTTATTGAAAGGAAGTAAGGGCTTGAGGTTGTGTTTGGGTTACATTGTACTAGGTTAGGAGGCGGCAAGGATGTGTTTTTATGAACACAAAAATAAAAATATTAATTTATTTTTTCTAAGACTAAAGTCCTCTTAAAATAATTTATGTGTAGTAAAAATAAATATTTTAGAATTAGGTTTTTATAAATTATACTGTGAATTAAGTAATAATTAAAAAACTTAATCAAATACATTAGTTTTTCTATTAAAAAGATAACTTGCTTGTGGTTACTGAAACTTTTTCCGATGAAAAGATGAAATCAATCATAGTTGTTATGCATAGGCATTTCAATTCAGAATTTACCTAAAAGAAACAATGTTGAAAGTCTAAAAGTTTTAGGATGACTAAACAAATATAGAAAAAGACTCGGAAGATGCAGTTAATTTATCATAAATTGAATCAGAAGGATTTAAAAAATATCCAAAATCCTAATAAGATTCACGAAAAAAAAACAACAACTTGACTACATATTTAAAAGTATCCTAGGAAAAAATATAAAAACAACCCAACGATGTTCTGATCTTGTACGACAGTCTTTATAGTTTTACCAATAATGAGCTAAGAATTCAACAGCAGGTATTCCAAGTACCATGAGACGATGACAGGAGAAAAGATGGATGAGGGACCTCCTAATACAAACACAAATGTGGTCGTTATTCAGAATATTGCAATGATGAGTCTCTTATTGCTTATCATACCAGAGATATAAAGAATGTATTTAGTGAATGAATTGTAAAATATTTTTAAATTATTAACAAAACAGTGTGAAACAAAAAAAAGCAAAAAGAAAACCATCAGTATGTTGAAAACGATTTCGATATTGCGATTTCAGGGCATTTTTTTTTTTTTTTTAAACATGAATATGTCTTTTGGCTGGGGTCTGATCTTTCTTGGTGTAACATTATTTTCATACCCATCGAAAAATGTAACATTTTATCATTTTAACATTTGACGGGCGTTACCTTATCAGAAATTTAATGGAGAATCATTTTTTTATATAACATTTGTCGCTAGGATCTACCGTCTAGGAGCTATATAGCTTTGCAAGAAAAAAATCACGAATGAAACCACTTCTTTCTTTCAACTCTGTTTATTTCGAATAACGATTAATTGTTAATTTAATTTAATTATTTATTGAAGTAATTAGATCCTTTTAATTCTAAAATGCATAATGAGAAAGTCAGTAGATTATTAATAGACATATCCATGATCTAGTGTTTTTCCCAGTAAGGGAGATAGTGATTGTTACATATTTTCATCTAAAGTCTTGAGTGTCGCGTTCCTTATTTTAATTTTTTTTTAATATGGTACCACGTTATAAGGACCGTTTATTCATACGTTTTCATACTCCATTCCTAAAATTCATACTACATGAATCATACTTTTTAGCAATGTCAGTTTTCTAAAATAAATTAAATAAATAAACCCAACAAGAAATCACCTACGCTGCACAAAACTGGACAGTTTGTCAAAATCTTTCGTAAAAATGCAAGTCTGTCTTACTTTGTTCTCTCTCTGACCAAGTTCCATCTTGAGTTTTATACTTTTTATTAGATTAAATCTTTGACTTTCAAATGATTAATCTGTCCGTCTTCATAACATATATATCTGTTTGTAAAATGTTGCCGTCTTCAGTCAGTAGTCGTGTTAGTTTGTGGTTGTCATTTTGTAATGATATGACCAATGTTCGTAATTTGTGAATGTAATGTGAGGTATAATTCTATGTGAACTCGGTGAAAATAGATTTTCAAGATATGCGGAATTCAACTTTCGGAAGCTGTCTTTGATATGAAACCATTAAAAATTAGACCATAGATATCAACAAGGAAGAAAGAAAATTTAGTGTTATAATCTCGCTTCTTCCATTTTAAGACATGTTTGCACTGTGGGATTGGTTTAAGGAAAGTAAATATGCATGACGAATCCTAAGATTTATAGTTGATGATGGATGGGGGAGCAAAATAGGTATTTTATCATATCGACTCAGTTGACTAAATATGGGCCATCAGGATTCACTCCGCTCAAGATAAATTTTCCCAACTTGGCAACAAGATTGAGCGAAATGACTCCTAAATGATAATTCGAGAAGATTGGGGCACCATTATGCAAACACAATCCGCGAGACAAGCGGTGCTGCAAGGCGTGTAATTTGTGCAGTTGAGTTGGTCAGTTAACGTGATGTATGGTAATGCTCTATGAAAGGTAAGATCCTTCCCACCTTTCCTCCGGAGGCAGGATACTCCCAAGTTACTCTGGACAATAAGGTACCTATGGAAAAGAAATAAAAACGAAACATGGATTTGATAGGCTGACGCAATCGGCGCCTAAGAGGCGAGAGGCATCCTAACCTAGTCACGTGTAACCTTCATTATAAATATTCATTGCTCAGAGATCCGATTATCATAACAGCAGTGGTACTCGGCTGGCGCAACCGGCTAGCCTAAGATTGGCCAATAAATTCTTTTAGTAGCTGTATCCAGTATAACATTTGGGCTTGCTACTGTACTGGTCACACTAGATAAGCCATTAATGATTCGTTTTAGAAATTTATACTTGTTAAATAACTGTTTTATCTACTTACTTCACATAAGTAAATAAACAGGTGATTGTATAAATATCAAAGAATATTTATTATATATATATTATAAATAAGATATTCCAGATAGGTCAAATATTAATGTTTCTAAATCATTATATCTTATATAATTCCTATAATTCACAAAAAAAAAATTTTAGTTAAAAAAAAAACGCTTTAATGGCGAACCGAACTAAATCTATCTTAGACAAAATCTAATGATCTACAACTATTAGAAAAAAACATTTTTTGATTGGATTTGCTATAGATATATAGACATGACCAAAACTAACTTTTTGGGAAAGTTGGCAAAATTCGTCGATTTTTGACACTCGATTGTGGCTAAACGCCTAATATAAGTCAAATTCAGCTTAACAGATGTCTTTAGACGCACAATTTAATAAACTTCAATTTTGTAAATAAAACATTTTTCGATTGAAAGCATTTTTCTATATTTTTATTATTTTTTTTTTTCCAAAATCTGAAAAAGTTCAATAAGTTTGGGTTATTTTTGATATTTTATTCTCAGGTCCCTTCTGGACCATACTGAATCATAAAACCTATTACTCCACCTTTTGCAAGGCAGACCCCCTTTTTCGTCTAGACAATATTTCAGTATTTCGACTTGACTAAGTAAGAATATTAAAACAAATTTGTGCAATTATTGTATTGTCATTGGTCCTTGACACGTGTGCAAATTTTCAAGATAATCAGATAGCTGGAAATTGGTGAAAATTACGATGCAAGATTCCGTTACATGCAGGTGAAGTTAATAAAAGCGTATTAAAAAAACAATCTCAATCTTTAAACGTATCTATACATAATCATAATGTGCAATGAAAGAAAAAAAAAAAAAACTTTCAAAAGAAATATGAATTCTGGAATTCCGCTTGATATAATCCTAGCAAGGGGAACTACTTTGCTCAGAATATATGAAGTCACTTAGCCAGATTGGGACCTCGCAGTGTTGTACTTTTTAGAAGATGCTTTCCATCAAGATGGCAGCCCTGCAGGTCGGGAGAAACGCAAGCTCAATTGCTCGACGATATTCGTGATCAAGTCGTGTTGGGCTGTCGAATACGGTCGGCTTTCTAATTTTGTTAGCTGCTCGTTGTTTCTCGTAAATATAATTTGTTGAATCGTATAAGTCGAGTTGTTATCTAAAGGAAAAAAACTCAAAAATAGTCGAGACTTCCATTTATTTTTATCATTGAATTAATAGAAGTGGGAACCTCAGTCCATCATGCAAGGTTACCTATAAAAAAATACTAGTTTTTCTGTTTCTGTCAGCACTCTAGATTAAATAATTTTGGAATCTTCCAAGCAGAGCTTATCCAACCCTCAAGGTATTGAAACTGAAAGTAAATCAATTGCGGCTTAGTGATTTAATACAACTACCTAGGACTCTATATAGACAAACATCTCACTTGAAACCCACATACAGGATTAAGACATTTTTTTTTCTTTTTTTTTTATTGATTGTTTTGAAGTATAGACCTTAGGGCAAATGAGTTAGCCAATAACAATAATAATTAAAAATAGTAAATAAACAATATATACTAATAGAAGAAGAGTTTTACATGTTATACAATTAACACTAACAGAAAAAGCATTTCTTCATATTATAATAATTTACAAAAGTTTTTTTTTTTTCTTACAAGCTAAAATGATATATACAAACAAAGAAAAAGAAAATAAAACAAAAATAAATACATACATAAAGGATTAAGAATTAAACGACAAGAAGCTGCCCACCGTTTTCAACTCCATCAACATTTACTTGACTAATTCTCAAACCTTCTGATTAATTACAAAAGACTCATTTACATGAACAATAAATAGACCCAATTGGAAAAACGGTGTGGAGCTCTGGGGATCTTCTAAACCATCCAATTCACCCCATATCCAATTCTTACAATCCAAAATCTTTAGAAAAATCCTCAATTCTCCTTACTTTGTCACAAACAAACTTATCCACAAAGATCTTAATGATCCTTATGTTTCTGACATAGCTCAAACCAGATATCTATCCTTTCGTAAACTCCATAACCATTCAAATCTAATAGTATCACAACTTGCTTCTCATTTCATTCCAGATAACCCTCCGAGGCGCCTGAAAAGAAGATGGCCTCGGCACCTTCTAATTATAACTTTATTATATACAACTTTTATACGTGCTACCAATGGGTAGTTTACAAGTAATTGATATGTCATTTTTTGCATTACCTTCACATTTACTTGATTTTATACTGTATTCAGTTGGAAATTTAAATAAATAGCTATAAAAACAAATGTTTTTTCTCAAACTATTCTAATTCAAAAAAGTTTCGCATCCAATCCACAACTTGAGAAGCCTGAGGGATGTAGGAACAATGGTTCTCTCTTCTGTGAGCTGGAAAATGTGTTGGGAATGGATTGAAATCCCAAACCAATTACTATCATTGGATTTATAGTACGTTTTATATATTAAAGTGGTCGATAAACGGTTTTAAGTACACATAAGGATAAAACATGACTTATTGTGGAAACAAGTCTTGGAAAGAATGCCTAGCCTGGTCTAGACGCCGTGGGCGATCTCAAGCGTAGGTTTAGAATAAATGAAAACATTTCCTAATCGCTGCCGATTCATTGAACCCACCTCAAGCGGCGGGGTCCGCTAAAGGGATTCTACCTTGAGCATTTTGGGCCCCACCGGGAACCCTGGAGTTCTTGTACTGTAGGTGTGCCAGTTTTGCCAATGTAAATAAAAATTTGGCGATCGAGATATTAATATTCGAAAATCGATAATCAGCTTATCGCTAAATGTTCACGTCCACCCAGGGAATGTTATCTCTAATGGTTTCTTTGTGTAGAACCACATTCATTCATGAATAAATCACGATATTATTAATTTTTCGACACTTTTTTTTCTTGGTAATTTTGCAACATGTTTCCTTCAAGGCTGCTTCCTCGTTCGTTATGTAATATTGATATGGTAATGGGTTTCGTTATCAATTATTCGATCACAAATCTTGAATAACCGACGCTATTGAAGAATGGTAAAACACAGGCAAAATAAAATAACATTTTTTTCGCATACAAAAATTTTAAAAAACTACAAGATAATGGAATACTTCTTGGGAGATTATATTTAAGTTCGACATGAATATGTCTTTTAGCTGGGAGTCTTAAGTTTTTAATTTTACATAATACTTCATACTGGCAACCTAGAGTTTTGTAAATTTGTTTCTCACTCAAAAATGTAACATTTTGACACGCCATAGCTGCTGGTGTTCGACGACACGGCTGGAATAAAATAAATAAATAAACTGTAGGCTCCAGCGACAATTACATAACAAAAAATATTCTCTATTAAATTTCAGATATGAAAAGAGCCGTCAAATTTTTGGATCTGAGCAACACCAACAGAGCTAGAGAGTGTCAAAATTTACAATTTTGAATTTTGTCAAAATTACAACCAAAAGAGATATCAATGTCAAAATTAAATATAATATCCCCAGAAATATACTATTATCCTATAGTAGGAACTATATTGGTTTAAATGGAAAAAGTCACGTTTTGCCTCCATTTTTTGAATTGTTCGTAATCTAAAAAAAATGGAGATTTTACGCCTCACGCCATCATAAAACCGGCAATTTGTTCGACAAAGTAATGATTTAGATAATTTGAGAAAGGAATTTAGTACGAAGGTACTGATGCATTCGCTCTATACAGTAAAATTTTGGAATAACAATCGAACCTAGGAACAGTACAATTTTAATGTTACAACTAGCTTCCAATTCCATGATCAATAACTAACTTGGACGATGTCAATACATACCCCCTAAAAATAGGAGCGGCCCCCTGGATAAACTAGACGTAGAGTAGAGGATGATTAGCGTAGAAGGGATAGCGGGATCGTGGACGGGACACGTAGCTCACGAGAGGCATTGTCTTCCTGAGGAATCCAGAGCATCTCCTTAATAACAGATATCCTTCCTTGTCACAGCCCGCCTTCGTCGCTTTAGCCCTCCACGGGTATAAATATCGGGTGAGCGGTCCAACGGCGATCAGAGCTGAATCTAGGTCTATTGTCAGTTAAACTCCAGGATCTTGCATGAGTCTCTACGCCAAATTGCTGTTTAGAAACCGAAGCTACTTGGATTTAGGTGTGAGGTTTGACATCCCTGTTAAAATTACAATTCCAATACATGTATTTTATCCCTGATTCATCATTTACTTTGATAAATCATTTAATATCAATATATATTTTGAGTAACAATAGTCGTTAAAGGTATATTAAAGATTACAAAAGAAAAAAAACAAAAGCTTTTAATTATACAAATGGTCTAATTCTTTGTATCACGATTCTCCGCAAAAACATGATTATAGGTACTCCTTTGGCTATAACTCCGAATCTATTTGTCCTATCCAAAATTTCTTTTTTTCAACTGAAAGCAAGCTAAATTAACTATAATATTCTTTATATGAAGTTTTAATCGAGTCCCTTAATTTACACATGCTAGCACGTTAAAACCCCGTACTGTTGTGAAATCCAAGGTTTTTTAAAACATTATTCGCTATAACTCTAAAATATATGTCCGATCCTAAATTTCATTTTCCATCTTAAAGCTAGATAAATTTAACATATGTAATTTGAATTAAATCCTGTGAAACAACCACTCCAGCTCACTGAACAACATTGTCATATTTTACCGAATCATATACATTTAGCGTTCTGGCGTGGGTATTTTACAAGATTTAATCACAGTTTTATATATACAGTCTAATAGTAAATTCAACCATCTTTAAGATGAAAAAATGAAATTTTGGAATCGGACAAATATATGTGGAGTTATAGCGAAACATTTTTCTAAAAATCTTGGATCAGAAACTCGATTAAAACTTAATAAACAGAGTCTCATAGTAAATTCGACCAGCCTTAAGATGAAAAAATGAAATTTTGGATCGGACAAATAGATTCGGAGTTATAGCCAAAAGAGTACCGATAAACGTGTTTTGTTTTTTTCGCAGAGATGTGGGACTGACTGCAAATTATCCAATCTCTCAAATGTTCCCAAGGCCATAACTGTACGAAAAATGCTCTGATTTCGGTATTATTTTTTTTATTTCGTACGTACTAAATCCTGCTACAATCTACCATGTAATGACATTCTTCGAAAAACCCTTCTTTGCCTTGTTATAGGTAAAAAACCGGCAATAACCGCTATTTTGGGCGTTTTTGGATATGAAGCCGTGGTAGCTAAGTTCAGGTTCGGATTCAGCATTCCAAAAAAACATTAAGGATCCGTTGAGAAAAAAAAGTTCAGCAGTGTTTTCCTGAAACGTTAAATAAGAGAACAGCCTTCTAAAACCTTATTTTGCTTGCTGCAGCCATCTTGACCGTGTTTGGAAACGAAAGCAGTGGTTTTTGTTACATAAAAATTGATAATTTTCAAATAAACATTGATTTTTTTGGGAGACCTATGATGACAGGTTTGGTCTCGTCGGCTCCTACATATGATTATTATATAAATAGAGATGACAGTTCACGTTTTGTCAATTAATATGTATTTGGTGCGTTTTTGGGTGTTCTTTTTCAGTTATTTCTTGTCGCAATCGGTGTATGGGAAAATAATTTTTGTTTCTGTGAGTTTACTGTTGACTAAGTTAAATATTTGAATTACAGGTATATTTATTTTATGCTCGATATCGCACTTTTATTATCCATTTTTAAATTTAAAAATTAGTTAACAACAGTTGTAATTGTATCAAAGTTGTAATTGTTAGCAATAGTAACTTTATTGGCGATAAGCAATGAATTGTGCGTGCAAAACATATAAATATCTGTAAAAACAGAGATTTCATATAAAGACCTAATTCGTTACGGTGATTCTATTTTTCGATTCTATTATCTGGTGAAGATATTCAAAGAAAAATTGTTCAAAGCGATTCTTCGTTTGGGTTAGTTTCTTTACAGGCCATTGATATGCCAATAAATTGATAGCTAATTTACATATTGTATTATTGTACAGTTGTAATAATCATCACTAATAAAAACTCTTTATTTAAACCTCATCACTTAGAAGTAAACAATATTATCTCATTTCCCACTTTTGAGCTTAGTGATGCCATCCTAAAATTCTATGCTGACCTCGACATAGCCGATACAGAACGCTGGTGCGACATTGTCAATAAATTGAAATTAAACTGAGACAAGTCGAAGGACACTATCAATGACTCTAGTTCAAATTCAAATTCCTCATTTCTCCATTCTTTCCCATTGGATTTCGGTATTACCTTTGTGTATTTTCTACTTAAAAATGCAATAGAAAATTTATATAATTTCCATAATAAAAAATAGAGAATCTGAAAAATAATGTTTAAAAAAAATCTATGTATAACTTCAAAGCACTGCCCTCAAAAACTTGTGATTTTCTACTTGCTTATATTTCCGTAAATGGGTGCAGATACATTTTTTATTTAAATAAATAATTTTACAGCGTAGAGCAGAAAATTTTCTACAAAAATTTCTTCCCAATTTTTTTCGACAAATTTATCTCGTTATAGGATGTAATTATTCATGAAAATCTTGAAGCACAAAATCTTATCTTATCTGTGCCGAAATCTGGGTCACATTACCATGACTGAACAACTGTCTCGTTTTCAAACTTGGAAAGTAACAAAGAAAGTTTATTGACAAATATTACTTTAAAAATCTACTCGTATTTATACATCAGCCACAGATTTTGTTGTTTAATCTATACTCTTATATAAAAGGAAAAGCCTTTTTTCGTTTGTAATCACTAACCACGAAAACTAGTCAACCAATCTCTATAACATTTTAACTGAATTATCTTCATAGTACTAAAATTGTTTTAGCAATGAGAAAATTACATCGTTATTAAAAAAAATGATAAATAAGTTGGTTCCAGTAAGGTGGCGACCGTCTTTCTGCAAGAGAGGTTAGAAAAGGACAGTGTTATTTAGAGGTCCAAAATTTTTTAAAAAATAAATTGTTATTAAAAAAAAGCAATAAATATGAGATGCGGCATGTGGATCAAACTGAAGTTTGAAAATAGACCGAAGAATGCATAAATGTTTTTGAAATCCCAATGATTTCAGCTGATCTAATGCTTCATTTAAAAAAATTACGATTTTATGTTAAGGCCAAACTTTCAAAATGTTGGAGTAGATTTTGGGGCTGACTGTTTCTCTCATGGTCAGTTAATTATATGTAGGACTTTTCAGAATTGAAAACCCAGAATCAAAATTATTATCATAACATGGGGATCTCGAAATATAATTTATTCGAAAGTCATATAACTTTATTGTTTCCTTTTTTTTTTTTTTTTTTTTTTTTTTTTTTTTTTTTTTTTTTTTTTTAACGTATTTAAGAAAAAAATGTTATATTTATGTTTCTGTATCGATATTATTATTCTAAGTACTTATTTCAACATTACCAATTTACATAGCGGCGTTATATCACAACAACCTTGGCATTGACTTGTATGAAAAAGTTACTAATTGTGTAAATTAGCTATTCCTATAGGATAACAACCATTCCAGCCTGTCCTTCGATCGTTCCTTTCACTCCATTGAATTAATTAGACATGTTATTTATTTATTATAATTAATATGGATCATATAAAGTTATTCCGATAACTTATTTTTAACTTTGTTGAAAAGGTAAACATCTCAACTGGGATAGAAAAAGGAATTTAGCATTTTTTCCCCATTTATATTCCACTCCTGTTATTTCTATGACTTGATGGAGCATACGATATTACTACACGTTTCTATTTCCACCGATTTATTATTTATTAGGTTAAAACCCTACCTTTCTTCTCTGGATTCACATTTCCAAACCAGTATTTTTTTTTATGTGCTACAGGTCTTGATTTGTATTTATTTATTTGTTTGACACCTCTACCGTTGTAGGTCATTGATACCTGGTATATCGCTTTACATTCTGTTGTATAATTTTGCCTAATTCAGACATAATTCAACTAACGATCTCCTCTCCATCTTCTAGTACCGTAAAACGGCCTGACTTTGCACCAGGCTTACTAAAAAGTTTCAGTTGAGGAAAAAGTGTTTTGCTGTTGTCTAAATAAGGGATATTTTATATTTCTTACTTACTTAAGACAACACTGATTAGGTCTAAGGAATTTTCACGCTGATCCTAGTTACCTCTCATGCTTTATAACAGTTAATTGTAGTGTTTCAACAGGCGTGATTCCTTAGTGGGATAAAGTCGTGCTTTCCACAACTAAATATCTCTCAAATCGATTAAGTTTTGCATTAATTTTATTCTATAATTATTGTAATTGAAATATATGATATTCATTTTCCTCTATATATTTGCCAAAAGTCATGGTATTTGAAAATAAAATAGAATCCCCTTTTTGATATGAATTAGGAATGAATTTGCACCAAGTATATTTTGGCGCAAGGTGACCTCCCTGTGGGAAGAAGTCTTAAGCAGCATTGTCCCTCCTAAAGAAATCAATAAACGAGGATATTTTGAAGTTAAGGAGTTAATAGGCTGGTTAAAATCCAAATTATTTGGAATAGCGTTTTGCTTCTTGTTAATAAGGTTTTTGTCATCTATGTGCAAGTAAATTGACTGTTAAATTTTTGCCTAGTAATAGCTTTAAATTTTTTCAAGCCATAGTGTTCGTTTTTATACTTTAACAATTTTTGTTTAAATATTGCAGATTGCGTTTTTCCAAAAGTGTTTCTCTAAAAATCTGTGGGCAATTTATTTTATAGGTATCGTTTTGTTCCTTGTTTACCAAAATTATAGTTGTTTACTTTATATAGGCATGTTTTAAGTCGTTAGTTCGTTTCTATATAATATTTTGTTAGTATGAACTTGTATTTTCTATCGTTCACTCAACAAACCTTTAGAAATTTTGTAATTTTGATACAATACAAAACATTGTAATTTACAAAGGTTTCCTTTAGCAAAATCCTTAGAAACAGAGAAAAAAAAACAAATAATATCAAGCTTTAACTTTGCTCCAGAATACGTTTTTAATTGTAAAAATGTGGTAGTGCAAAGTCACGGGTATCCGTTTGACTTTGCACCAAAGTTTTAAAACAATAAAATTAATTATAAGTTTTGTAAATTTTGGAATTCCAAGATTATCCGATGAATCAACAGCATTTTAAAGTTAATTATTCAAAGCAAATATTTTAATACATGCATTTAAACATTATTGATAGGTAGTTAAAGAATGAAGTTCAACAAAAGTGGTGCAAAGTCACGACGTTTTACGGTAAAACTTATTCTTTTAACTTTGGGAACTCCAGAGATTTAAAAAAAAAAGTTGTTAGTTCTTAACCACTTTTTATTTTTTTTTTAGTGGATGGGTCCAAACAAATGCAAATATATAACATATTTTTTATTATTATTCCATGATTTGTTGGAAAATGGTACGTGGAGCAGTTAGGTTAAAAAATCTTAGTTCTTATATGATTCAAGGCTCTCTTAATAGAAAATATCGAATTTCTTTATAATTCATGTTAATTCTTTATAATTAATTCGAATTCTTTATAATTCATGTTTAAAAACATTCATGTTTAGTTGCTTCTTTTATATATGTTATTATGATTTATAAAAAAACTAGCATCCCTCGTCGCTGCTTCGCGCGCTCTCATAATTAAAGAACTAAGAATAATTTAAGTTATTGAAGTTTGATTTGTTAATATATAAAAATGTTGTATTGAAGTATGCAAAAGAGCGTTATTTCTTAAATGATATTTTTTCGCAAAGCAGTAATCGTTAATCTGATTGAAACTGCATTGGTTAGGTGTTTGAAGAATACATAAATAGTGGACCAATTTTTACTTTTAATTTATCAGTTTCTAATCCAGATGGACAGAGACTATAAAGAAACTCTTGCGGATTATGGACTCCATTGTTGATGATGATATTTTCGTTTTAATCTTCAAGCTATTTGTACTAAAAGCTCAGTTAACGTCAATTTGAAATAATAAATACTCTGTTTTATAGGCTCAAAGCTTCTGCAGGTTTCAGATTCGAACTAGGAGTCAGCATTTAGACTCTTCGTGTCTTTAGACCTAACGGACTCAATAATACTTTTTGTGGCAATTTTAAGTTTAAAAAATAAATAAAAAAATTAGGATGTGAAGGATTTCCTGGTGATTAGGAAGCTGTTTTATAATATTAATTTTCATTTGTGAGGAGAGAGTATGGATTAATATTCAACGATAGTTTCGTTCATTTTAAGATTTTCAGAGAAACTCAATTGAAGGTACTAGGAATAGTAAATATCAGAGTATTTCCTTTCTGCGGGTTGGAAAAAAAAAACAAAAAAAAAACAACTAAAAATGAACCCAACCCACTAAACAGATACCAAGAAATGCCAATAAAGCTTGACCCAGATATAACAATAGGTACTAACATCGGGAACATGGATCCGACAATATCGCTACCCTATCACACACATTAATGACTTAAATGAGAAGAGGAAGATATAAATAGGAGTTGCAAGCTGTTGCAATGAGGAATTAACTCTATACATCACACCCACCAACTTCCTGATAGCAGGGCTCCACTCCCTCCTAGGACGTCTTCCTACGCTGGACAGGGGACAGCCCTAGCTTCGGTATCCCATCTATGTCTTATCTTTGAATAGATCAATCTCATTATTTGTCAACAGCCACATCTATATCCCCATGATCTATTGTGTTATATAGGCACCGGTACTGGTTTGGATCAAAGCTGAAATCTTCTATGAATGAACTTTTTTTAGATCCAGGATTCCGCGGCTTCATACTGGATATGTTTCTATACCTTGAGGACTTGTTTCCTCAACTTTTAAAAAAGGTAGAATACAAATAACAGTGAAAAACCTTGTTTTGGGCATTCTGAAAATAGCAAAACTTTAATAGATCTAAACAGATTAGATATAGCGTAACGAAAGATATGCGACAATAATGATGCACTCAAAATAACATTTGTATTTCTTTTTTATATTTTACATTTACATTTACTAGACAAACGATCAAAGATCCCAATCAATTACAAAAGACTCATTTATATGACTGTGATTAGACCTATTTGGACGTACGGAGCTGAGCTTTGAGGCTCCACTAAACCATCCAATTCATCTAGCATCCAATCCTTGGAATCCGAAATCCTTCGAAAAATCTTCAATGCTCCTTGTTTTGTGACCAATATACTTATCCATAAAAACCTTAATGTTCCTAATGTTGCTGATTTAGCCCAGACCAGATTCCTATCCTTCCACAGTAAGCTCCATAACCACTCCAATCCACTAGTCTCCCAACTTGTTTCCCACTCCATTCCCGATAATTCTCCGAGGCGTCTGAAAAGAAGATAGCCTAGAGACCTTTTAGTGTAGATTTTTATTGATGTGCTACTATTGAGTTGTTCTTCACGAGTTATTTACATGCCATTGTAATCACTATCAACACATTTACTTGATGTATATGTTTTTGTACAGTTGTAAATATCAATTAATGAAAGAAAAGAAAAAAGAAAATTTTTTACATTTTAAGGTCCCGTGATCTGCTGCATGAGTAGAAGCTCCTTCATCTGGTACAAAAATATATTAAGATAGGTCGATTCCAAATGCCAATAATCGATTCTAACGGTTCTTGAGTAAAGAATTTTCGCTATTTGAATAAGTAGCAGATAAATTCAAGCACTAACGGATGAAGGGGATCCTAGACAATAGCACCATTTTCTAAATACTTTTTTTTTATTCTTAAAGGATTTTATTTTTACCTTAATAAAGATTATTTTTTGTTCCGTGTCATGTTCAAACTGGTTTACGAGCGCTAATTCACAACTAAAACATCCAGAGAAATACATTAATCAACAGTGTTTAGTGAATGATTATAGGAAAAATTGTGATTATTTTAGTAATAAATGAGACCCAGAACCGTAAAGAAGAGTGAAGACAGATCAAATAAGAAAATTTTCAGTAAAATTATGGGGTACGAATTCAACCACGGATACACAGTTAAAATCAAACAGGAAACACAGAGACTCGGGATTACACAGGATTTATGTAAAGATGGGACAGAATGCCAGAAATTCCAGAAACATGCGGTACTAGCGGTGGAAAGTAAAAAACTCCCGTCCAAGAAGACAAGGAGGAAAAATTTCATTGAAATCCTCAGACAAAGATGGGCCAAGAAGAAAGAATTAAAAAAAAAAACATAAAAAATAAAATAAAATAAAAAATAATCCCTGCATCATAGTCGCAAAGTCCTTAAGGGCTGTTTCGCGTTAAATAAATAAATAATTGAGGCGTTGACATGTAAAAAGTAGTAGTAAAGATAAGTCAATTTTATCGGGAGAGCGAAAAACGCTTTTGAACTGCTAAAATAAATTGTATCTATGGACAATAAGCCATCGTTCGGCGTTCATAGGAACCAAACTATACCTAACACTGAAACACTGCTCTTTCCATGCCATTGGCATAACTTTTTATTACATTTTCCAATAAAAATTTCAATTTTTTTTTTTTTATTAACTACCTTTTCCATGTCAGTGCCTCAATTCGTGAAATTAATAAGTATTACTTCTTTTTTTTTAAGTTGGGTACAAAATTAGATAGAATTAGAATTAGATAAGCCACTAGGCTTTAGAGAAGAGGGAAATAAATAGATCTTACGTCATAGTGTCAAGTCTGGAGAGTAGTAAAAAAATATATGACAT
Source organism: Euschistus heros (assembly GCA_003667255.2). Classification (NCBI taxonomy): domain Eukaryota; kingdom Metazoa; phylum Arthropoda; class Insecta; order Hemiptera; family Pentatomidae; genus Euschistus; species Euschistus heros. The sequence goes on from RCWM02000142.1 coordinate 176,387, forward strand.
TGATACATTTATTGATGGAAATTATTTTAATTGTTTTTTTTTCTTTCTCATGATTCGTGTTTTTGATACACGATTTAAAAAATAAGTATTTGATCGGCAGCGATGAGTATCTCAACAAAATTCGTAATCGATTACCTGTTGCAGACAAGAAAAATTATCGTGTATAGACCAAGGTCACGAAAATAAAAAAGGAAATGTATACAAAATGTGAAACAAATTGTGATCAGACGAAAAAAAAATACGAAGGGCGACTCAAAGGCGTGGTGCAAGAGGAATGTTAATAGGACTGGAAGAAAAATCAGATAAGGCTGGGCTCTATGGCAGGGCTACGTCAGTTGTCACTTATATCTATTTATTTAGAGTCGTCTCATCGCGGGACCGCCTCTCTTTGGGTGTCCTCTCTCCGGGGTACGTGAGCATGAAGGGGTGACAAATTCATGAAGTTATCGCGTCCAAACAGTTCATCCTTCCTCAAGTTCATTACTCATCTTCGGAAGTTTCCCAATGCAGCTAGTACAGTATAGTAAAAGTAGAAAATGAACTCGTACCTTTGACTGGGACAAGGGCCGATCAACCAGCGGATTTAGTTGGAACTTGATGTTACTCTTCTCAGTTTTCTCATTATTCCAAGTAGATGATATGCAAAGTGTAGAACCGGAGAATAAGTATTTTTTTTTTTTACTTTAGCGATCGCTTTAGGAAGGATATACCTTGTATTTGACTATCAAATCTGAATTCACTCTCTAAAGGGAGATTAACCCTGTCAAAGATTCGATTATGCAAACTATCTCATAATGTCCCAAAACAATGACGAATCGTAGACCGAGATGACAAAATCCGTTTTTCACATTCCGTACTCTGCATTTTTATCTACAAAGATGTACTGCACTCAAACTCAATTTTCGGTAGATCATTCTTATCCAATGTGATCCTCGCTAACTATCAACCTACTTATTTAAATTATGTTCCTACATTTCTGTAGATCTAACAATAACTATTTTTTGTGAGTGAAGCAATGGTCAGGGGTGCAGTCAAGTAAATAAACACGTCCAAGTTTTTAAATAAAAAAAACTTTATATTTGGCGTGTCGACGTTTCGGCTTGCCTTGCAGGTCTTCTCCAGGGCTAAAATAACAAAAAATTGAATGTGACCAAGATGATACAAAAATTATTAAAATAAATAAATAAAAATAATTTAAGAAATGAAAAAAAACAACAATACAAAGTTACTAGTATACAATACAATTAGTTAACGAAAGAATTAGTAGCTGTTTACATAATTAGAAGAATAATCTGAAGTTAATTAGATTGGATTGAATACAAAATAGTAGCAAGGTCTAGTCGAAAGATACGGTTGTAATAAAATAATTTAAATTGAATAATACAAATTTTAAATTGTGTGTACAAATATAATGCTACAATTTTAAAACAGATATTTTTAACAGGAATTTAAAAATAAGTATAAGAAATATTTATGAAAAGGAGAAGAGTAGGATAGAAAGGTAAGAAAAATAATAAAGTTGGCATAACAATAAACGAAGGAAGAGGTTGAGGAAATATCAGAAATTAAAATAAATGGAGTTACTGATTGTGGTCTGGTTGAAGACTTGACTAACAATGACTGTTATAAAAAAAATCACAAACAACAAATTTTAAAACTTGGACGTGTTTATTTACTTGACTGCACACTCGACCATTTCTTAACTTACATTACATCCTGCAGTCAACTATAGAATCACCATACTATTTTTTTATTTTATTTTTTTGTTATTTTGAATCTCTACACACACCTGTCAATCAAAGTGATTAACAATCAGGGCATTTGATGAAGTACCGAATTAATTAACGTGAAAGGCATTAGTGGAGTGGAGCATGGTGGCACCTCCTCCAAACTTGTTTTTGTCTTCTAACTAAGATCCCTCATCCAGCTTCTTTTCAGCCTTGTATGGGCGATATCTGGGATGTGTGTTGTAGCCATGTCGATTATGAGTCAGTTGGGATGTACATGTAATTGTTTATAAAACCGTTCATAAGGAGTCCGTATTTATTCATTAACAGCTGACTTGCGAAGGTAAGTATGTAGATTCATGTTTCTTATGTACCAGGGTGACTTTGTGATAGTTTTGAATGTTTTTACCTAAATAATTTGGAATTTTACAAAAATTTCTATTTAACTTTTTCTATATAACGAATTCTTTAATAGTAAACTCTATACTCACTCCAATTCACTAGTCTCTCGACTATCTTAACACTCGATACCAGATTACCCTGAAAAGAAGATGACCAAGAGACTAATGTAGAACTTTTCTTGATGCGCCACTAATGAGTAGTGCATAACATGTATTTGAAATGTAATCATTTTACTCAAATTGACTTTGGTATGCTGTATACAGTTGTAAATATCAATAAATATTTCTAAGAAAAATCCGATGAGTGGAGTACCTTGTCCTGCCCGAAACAACTAACTGTAGAATCGGTGCCTTCCGTGAGTTGGCCTAATCAATTACAGAAGAGTTAGACACGCCGGCTAGGAGTTTATCAAATCTTTCAGTATTGCTTTTGTTTCTCACACTCACGATTCAGTTATTCTCATTTCATTTATAACGGCAACATAGTGTTCTTTCACGCCTTGTTTTAATTGGCTGCGTCATATTCCTTTTTGGGGTATAGTCGTCTTAGCAGGATCAGTGAAAGCATGTTATCCGAGAGTTAAACAAATTTTCATTACTAGATGATACTTCATTTTCATGCGGTTGGATTCCAACAACCCAAATTATAACAGCCGACAAATTAAAACTCAGAATCGAAGTTAAATTTTTATTTAACAGGGAAATGATTTGAACTCCAGGAAAACTCTAACCATTAATGCATAAAATTAATAAATAAAATAAAAAAATTACCTATTCGTAGCACATAAAATGTAATTTACACCTTTGAAATAATATTTAATTATTATTTTATCTGTTATATCAGTTAGAATGACTGGTACTGGTTGCCTCTGAACGTCGTTCACTTCAGACTAATAGTGCCTAATGACTACTGTTTATTCATAATAAACTAATTCTAAATTTCAAACATTTTAAATAATTTTGTTCCTCTATAAGTTGTGTAATAAATTAACTAAGACAACGTTAGGTTCTGGTGGCAAATGTTATATAAAAAAAAAAAAATTCTCCATTAAATTTCCAATAGGTGAACTCCCTAAAGAGGTAGTGCATGTGCACTACCTCTTTAGGGAGTTCACCTATTTTCACATTCAAAAATGTAACATTTAGACATCTAAATGTTACATTTTTGAATGTGAAAATAAGTGTATCGAGATTCAGTGCTCAAATCCACATTCTAAAAGGTAAAACCTAAACTGAATTAATGATATTTTTATTTTTTCATTAATTTGACACACCTGACCCAGAGATCCATGTCCTAGATGGTCAAGACACCAAAGCTTGTCTCTCCAGAATAAGCGATGTTGGGGAGAGAGGTGAGGAGAATTAGTAAAAGAGTGAGAAGTAGAGAGAAGAGGTGTGGAAGGGAACGATAAGAGATCAGTTAAGTACTGCTATCGAGCCGAGTGGGGACTATTACAGCTGAGGCTCCAAGCCCGGCCAGTAATCTCACTGCACCCGGGGTACGCTGCGTCTTGACGCCCACCGCCGGCGTACTTTCCCACATTGATCCCCTTAATAACGATATCTTCACGCCTTTAGTGCCATCAAAGAGATATTATTCAATTAGAACTTTCTTTTTGTTAGCCCACTTTACCCCCTCCCCCTCTACTTCGTCACGCTAAATAATGATATTTAATGCTTCTCATAAGAACGGGCCAATAGATAAAGAACCCGTGTCTGAAACTTGAATTACTTATTTGGTCTCTCTCTCTCTTTCTCTCTCTTTCTCTTCTTTCCCTATCTCTATATATATCCCCTCCTCCTTTTTGTTGTTTCTCGAACAATGTATATATAAGGATTGCTCACTAAAGCAGTGGGCTACTTCAACCTAACTTTAATTTTCCCTTAACTTTAACTTATTTAATGAGTTATTAGCTGCGTTTTCCGAAATTCAGGCAGACATAGATGGAATCTGCGCATGGACAAACCTAAACAAATTAAAGTTAAATGCCGTAAAAACTCAAACCATACGATCTCATTCCCGACTTCTATCGAACGCCAACTTTCCTACTTTGTTCCTCAATGGTTACCCAATGACCTTCCACTCATCTGTTAAAAGTTAAGGTTTAACCATTGAACAAATCCTTTCTAGGAAATCCCATCCTGCACAAATCTCCAGAAAATTAATTAGTACTCTAAAGCTATTTCACCGCTCCCGTCATATTCCCTTTGTATGCTTTGTCTTTGGAACCTCAAGACGTCCCCATGTTTCTCATCTTTACTCCGAGTTCAATTGGTTCTTCCCATCCTTCCGCAGAGGATATTTCCTTGGCACATACCTTCTCCATGTTATCAACACCCGTCGCCCTTCCTTTATTTACATCAGGCAATGTAAGTATCACTACATATACGAACTTGTCTTTACGATCTGTATGCTCCACCCCACAGAAGTATTGCATTTCAGTATTGATCCTCTATTCTCGGGAATTCTCTCCTTCCTTGTATTCGCAATTCTTTTTCTTCCGATACATTTTAAGCACTCTTTCTCCACCACCTTCTTTCTCTACAAACTGATGCTGTTCAATTTTATGTGTTTTATAAATTATGTCATTCTCGTATGTCAGGCACAAAACATTAGCTTAAATTTATAGTCTTCCTATGATAATGTTTATAATGTTGCATAGATAATTTTTGATTTCCTATTTTTTTTTCTTTTTTCAATATCATTATTTCGGTTCTATACCTACAACATTGTATATGATATTTATTTCTATATGGACTATTTTTCTTTTTCTTTTTTTTTTTCTTCCTATATTCTTCCTATTTTTTTTCTTTAATTTTGTTTTAATGTAAATCCCCATTGATCCGGATTTAAGGGAGGTGGCAAAATATGTAAAGTTTTTATAAAAAATAATAATCTTAAAAACAGCTTAGGTACGTATTATAATGGTGGGGGAGGGAGGAGGGAGAGGGGGACGGGGGCGGCAAACTGATCTTAGCCCTCTCTGACAAATCTCCTGGTTCCGGCCCTGGTCCAGATCATCCTACACATTTTATATTTATCCCTTCCAAAAGGTTTTTTTTTCTTATCACCTTATTTCTTTTCTAGCTTCTGATCGTCCAGCCGCTCGTCACCAGCTGTCCTTTTATGTGGACGTAATCGCCTTTCTGGAATTGCCCTTCGGCCCATTCAGATGAAACATAATCGAGACTCTAAACATAATTCTATTTCAGCAAAAGTTAAATCTTTAAGCACAGAAATTCTAAAGAATAAAAATGAATAAGGAGGGTCTCAGAAGAACTGCAGAAGAGGTAAATAACAGGCATTAAAAGTGCTTACAAGACTAAGACGACAAGAAACTGCTCGTCATTTCGACTACTCCAACTAGACAAACGTTCGCAGTTCCCAATTAATAATAAAAGACTCATTTATATGACAGTGGTTAGATCAATTTGGACATGCAGGTGTGAGCTTTGGTGGTCCACTAAACCTTCCAATCCAAAATCCTTGATAAAATCCTCCACGCTACTTATTAGGATACAAATACATTTATCTATAACTATCTAAATGTACCATATGCTGCAGATTTGGCCAAAACAAGATAGCCTATCCTTTCATAGTAAACTCCATACCCACTCAAATACACACCCAACAATCTTACACGATTACACGATCTAACCCTCCGTGGCGTTTAAAAAGATGGCCAAAGGACTTTCTAATTTAGATTTCACTATCCAGAATCAAATCCTAGTTACTTTGAATCTATGAATGAAATCAATTGCTTAAAGGATCTCTCGCAGTTCTCCCAAGAGATATACTTCGAAGTACTCCGATATTTGAATAAACAGTTACTAGGTCTATTTTGATCTACTATGACCGACAAAAAATCGGAACGTAAACTGAGAAGAGACAATCAGGACTATGAAATCCCACGGCCCCGGCAGCCGCAAAATAATTACCTGATTAGCTAATGACTTTCTCAACATCCGATCGGAGGCGCCCTCTCTCGAAGACCGCAGACTCTCTGAGGACAGTTAGTTTTTCCATTTATTTATATGGCTTCTGTGGTTATTCCTTTTTCCTCTAATTTATAATTGCAATTGCAAACCGATTTCTGGAAGAGCAGCTACGCCTCCTCAGCTAATTCGAACAAATACGTAACTATTCATTCGATACACAACAAATGTGAAGGATGTATCATTTCACTTGTTTAGAAATCCTTAGATCCTGTAAATAATGTTTTTTTGATAAGGTCAAGAACAATAAAATAGAAAGTAATTACAATACTTGATTCCTGAGAAATATATAACATATTTTATTATTAGAGCAGATACCATAGGAAGCGGTAGAAAAAATGTTCACAGAAAAAAAAAAATCAATTTTTATTAGACTGGGAAAAGTAATAGACCATAGATATGTCTTTCTATAATCTACTGTTTTCATATCTAGTGAAGAAACTTTTTCTATATCTAGCCTCAACACTTAAAAAAAATAGGCAAAATGCTCCTTCATTTTTATATTCAAACCAATATAGTTAGGTCCTAGCGAAAAATGCAGTAAAAAAAAACATATTCTCCATAATAGCCCAGTCAAATAAGGATTTCACCTCGGAAATGAACCAATGAAGCTGAATTTTTGCATATACTTTTGTTTTGGTCTTCTAAATAAGTGGTAAAAAGTCACCGATCTCAGCACCTTAGCTTTATTAGATATCCAAGGTCAAAGGTCACAAAAATCAGTTGTTTTTTTTTAATATCTCGATTTCCATGCCTCGGACGCCAATCGAGAAGGTTACAAAACTTGTAGATAACAATATTCTCTATAATTTTGGTTCTATTCATTTATTTTTTAGGATTAACGGTTTTCGAGATATAGCGCGGAGGAGAAGCGGGCACCGGTTCGGACAAACTTTTGCTGATAGTGCCTTTGACAATTGTTTCTCAGAAATATTGTCAGAAACAAAGTTATAGACCATTAAATTTACTTTCATTTAATATATACGTTTCTGGCACGTGAATCGAATGTTTAACAAAAAGTTAGGTAAAAATATTGTTTCTCTATAATTATCGATTTTAATAATCTCGAACACGTATATCTCGATTTTATAGAAACAATTTTATAGGAAATTTAATTAGCATTAATTTTGATTTTGCCAGACTTTTTCCTTCATTAAAGTTACTCACTTTATAGAGGCTGGGTGTGCTCCAGGAGGTTATCCCGACCTCGAAGTCGATCCACTCCCTCTTATATAGAGATATTATACTTTGATTATGTTTTATTATTTGGGTTTTCCTCATTTTTCCAACTGTCTATAGATGCAGAATAGATATAGAACTTATCTATTATTGCATAAAACTATATCAATCTAATGGAGGAAAGCGGGAACGTGTAAAACAAAAAAAAATTAAAATTCTAAATATTTAAATTAAGCCTTATTACTATTTCTGGACTTATTGTTGTTTAAGGTGATCATGGGTCAGATTTATATTGATAAAGACATATTGGTCACAACAAACTTGTATAATATATTCAATTTTCATCCTTTTCCGGCTCAAATATTTTATTTCAAGAGTATTTAGGAACCAAAACAAATATACAGAGATAAGCCACTAGACAAGAAACCATATAGCATGTAGCAGTGTTTTACTAATGGCATGTTCGAGTCAGAGTGATGGTTTGGAAGCCAATAATAAATGATCTAGCCTTAGGAAATTGATTGCTGAATATCGTTTGAGTTAATGCCGAACTAATCCATTTGACAACTATATTGTGATGTTACATCTTTCTTTCCTTTTCTTTTTTTGTTTTTAATGGAAATTACAGAATAAGATTTTTTAGTTAAGCTTTAACAGTTAAGTTGCTAAACTTCTATTAAATTGAAAGAAACGGCTATCGTGATAAGTTCGAAAAACGATTTAAAGGGCTAGTTTATCTACTAGTTTACTCCAGCTACCTAACAGTTATGAGTAGGGTTGTGAAATATATGAATTTGCATATTTCTCCTAACTAAAACATCTAATATTATCAAAATATATATGTTTTGAGCTATTTTTAATTTGCATATTTTGTCATAAATGCATATTTTGAACTAGACTTGCCTATTTATCTACATATTTGGCATATCGGTATTTGACGATTGAATTTTTTTATGTTTCCGAGAAGAAAAAAAAATATAGATAAAAACCGAAAAATAGCCGAAAGAACTCTTCACATTCTTTTTTTTCGCCTAATCAATGCGTTTGTATGTGTCGCAGTACAGATTCTTCGGTTTCAGCGAACTTGCGATCGTATTTGCTTCTCTTATAATTGTTCAATCCGATTATTTTCTCGTTTATACTTCGCTCAAATACATAGAATATTATGACTTCACTTTTCATTTCACCCTTCTTCCTTCCATTATATCGTTACACAGTCTCTCACACAGTGTTCATTGAGACATATCATTCGTAAACAACTCTTTTGTGTTAACCTAAAATACCGAAAGTCACTCCTTCAAAGAAAAAGTTCTTGTTGGAATGTACGTAGGTGAGCTTTGTAATGAGACTTTCAAGAGTGATGGAGACGTTTTATATTTATATGATGTAGAGCGGTCGTTTAGTGTAGATCGTTTCAAATCTATTTTGAGGCCCAATAGATGATCCATTTTGTTCGAAAACCTGAAAAAGTGGTTGTCTGCAATTCAAATCTACAACAGTGAATAAGTGGCATAAGTCGGGAGAGTTTCTTTATGGTCGTTGCTTATTGTTTTTTATGTATATTGTTCTCTTTAAAGTACAAGCATTTTGGTTGTGATTTTTGTTTAAGTTTTCTGGAAATTAATTAATGATTTTTTTCGTTTTTAATGTTTCCTGCTTAGTGCGTTTTATTTATCTTTAATAATGGTTTTTAACATTTGTTTTTTAATATTAGCTTTTTAATGTTTTTCTTCCTAATGTTCCCCTTTTCAACACAATTAATTATTTAAACTTGAGTTTGTACTTAAGTACAGGTATTTTTTTATTTTTCTAATGCAGATAGTTGCATATTTTCGGTATTTAATTGCACATTTTTGGTATTTAATTGCATATTTTCGGTATTTAATTGCATATTGCATATAATTCACATCCATAATGATGAGATATATCAGTGATACGCTTTAACGCTTTTTAATGATTCATGGATTTTAAATTTCTTTCTTCAAATATGTATAGTGCTTTAGGTATTACATCATTTTACACTGGAGTAAACATTTTTTTAAATACATATGTATGTTTTATGTCTATGTATTTTTTAAAGAAATGATGATATATCGTTACGTGCATGTCGAAACAACAAATATTTGTATAGTAAATATATTTGAAAGAAATAATATGGACTGTTAAAGAAAAATATCGACCATTTTGATATATCGTGTATCGACATCCTTCGCTACATCAGGGAATATTGTACTGAAATAAAAAAGCTATGCTTTAATGACTACGCTTCAAATTACTAAAAATTTCTCCATAGAATGAATAGAACCAAACATTGTGCAGATAGTGGAGAGAGGGCGTTGGCGATAGGTCCATCGACAGGAGCACGTGGCGGAAGTGACGAAACCACGGCAGGATGTCATTGCTGCATCAGATCTTAGGCTAAATGCACTTTATCAAAGCTGGACAGATGCACTACTATTTATAGTGTGTAATAGTCTAGTAGTCTGGCCATTAAACCAGCCCTCAGTTCCCAGTCCGTCATGGGACTGCTTTATCGCTGTATGGGAATCTTCATTATTTGTTGACTTCAGATTTTAATGGTTTAGTATTCTATGAATAATACAACATTTTCAACTTAAACATGTTTGTGGTCTGGGTATATATCTCTGGCACTTGTCATACCTAGTCTTTAAGTGCATTTTGTGTGTTAAGTGTGTTAGTGAATTTTTTGTTACGGGCATCACTTGAAAGCTTAATTTCTTAATTTCTTCTCTTTACTTTTCTTTTAATTGTTTCTAATGGAAGTAGTTATAAGGCTATTACTGAGATGAATATTCAACTGTGAATCATTGTGGAAAAATTTTGTTTTTCCTAAAATATGATTTTTGCAGTTAACACACTATTCACAAGTTTTGAAGAAGACCATTTGGGTGAAACATCCAAAACTTAGAAATAAACTTTTTACACATTTATCTCATAGCGGCATCAAGCCATGAGGATCGAACGTGTTGGACCAGTAGCTCAGCTCCTCCCAGTCAAGCGGCGCTAGTTAGAATCTGGTCTAGTGGAATTAATTTGTTTTTTACAGCAGAAACTCGAAATTTTTTCCTTGACCCTCAAACTAAAGCATAAGAAAAACTAATGATAAAATTATAACAAAATACATCAAAAACGTTTAGCAATACGAACTGTTAATGCTTAAATTTCCTTTTTCTGTTTTCAGACCTAACATCTGCAAGACAGATAAGAGAATCTACTGCTGCCCGGGGTGGCAAATGATGAATAATGCCCTCTGTGTAATACGTAAGTACTGTTTATAAATCTAAGGAGCACTATGTCATTGATATATTGTGTCTGGTGTGTGTGAGAGAGAGAGAGAGAGAGCGAGAGGAGAGTGTAGAGATAGATATATATATATATATATATATATATATATATATATATATAGAGAGAGAGAGAGAGAGAAAGAGAGAGAGAGAGAGAGAGAGAGAGAGAGAGAGAGAGAGAGAGAGAGAGAGAGAAGAGAGAGAGAGAGAGAGAGAGAGAGAGAGAGAGAGAGAGAGAGAGAGAGAGAGAGAGAGAGAGAGAGAGAGAGAGAGAGAGAGAGAGAGGAGGAGAGAGAGAGGAGAGAGAGAGAGAGAGAGAGAGAGAGAGAGAGAGAGAGAGAGAGAAGGGGAGAGAGTAAAATAGAGTAACTGATTTATTAAAAACAAAATTAAAATTAAGAATAAATACAAATATTAGAACAAATAAATTTGTATAGAAAATTAATAGTCATCATTATCAAACATGAGCTTCAACTTCATTATTCAGTTTATTAGCTTTTTTGTTTTTTAATGGTTTGTATTCGGCTACTATAATATATGTTAACTTCTACATATGTACATGAAGGTTATAAAATACTAATCACTTAAAAGTACAATTATAAAATTATATTTTTGTAACAATGTAGATTAAATTGACAAAGGAAAATTTATATATTTTCAGCTTTAAAAAAACATTGTGGGTTAAGGAAATAGGTTTCAATTCTTCGGCTATTCGGCATTCAAACACAATAAAAATTAACTTCCGGATCGAATATTAGATTTTGGATTTTTTTTCCACGTTGGCCCCACAGTCGCAGGATAACGACAAAGGGAAACTAAGAACTACATGATATTAGTATTTTAAACTTACTAGTGATTTAAACCTTATTAGTGTAAGTCACCGTAGGTACATGAGGGAGGAGCCTAAGGATGCATCTAGCTTGTGTAACTTTATTGATAGTTGGCTGACAGCTTGTTCATTAGCCGGTCACCTCTATGAGCCCTCGGTGTCCGCTTGTCATCCTTATCTATGGTCTAGGGCTGTTGTGTTTATAGCTCGGCTGTAGGCACCCTTTACGCTGGATTTAGGTGACGTCCACGAGCGGTTCGGCTATTGATGCCTCCTCAGCTCACAATGGGCCTTAAAGAACCTCCTCCGATGTTACACAATCAAAGAAATACATTAAATCCATCATCCAACGCCCTTCGTGACGCAGCATTTTCAGAAATAGTTTCTCGAAAACGATTAAGGGATTGTGAAATGTTTCCACAAAGATCTCATTTTATCAACGAGAAGGCACGGCTTGATCCTGTTCTTAATGCTATATTTCAGTTTATTAAATCACATTATAAGTTCAAGTTCGAAGAAACAAAGTAAAATGCAGTTGATTGGTCGAGGGGAAAAATTTTAATGTCCGTTTGAATGTATTTTGTGAAAACAGCAAAATGAGTAAAGTTTACCGTTGAATGGCTATATACAGGGTGTCCCAGACATAGTGTAAACATTTTTTTTGGGTAATAATGCATGCTAAACGGGGCAGAATGGGGCAAAAACGAGTTTCCTATTTATCTTTTAAAGAGATAGAATTTTATTTGTTTTTATTTTTAAAATCTTACTTTTTTCTGGAAAATGGCAGTTTTCTCTGCTTTGGTTTACCATAGAAACAAAAACAATGATATTTTCTTAATCAGCATTAAATTTTCTAAATTATGAGATTGGTCTAGTTATTTTAAATCTTTTCACTTTTAGGGGGCCTTATACTCACTATAAATAAGGTTTTTTTTTGGGGGGGGGGACCCCTTATGCATATCGACAAGAGATAAAATAACTAATACTTTCGTTCAATCAAGTAGTTTTTTTTAGTAGGGTACGTGAAACAATCAAGTATTTATTCTCTAGCGTGTTAAATCAGAAAAACGTCTTTTAGACTCATAAGGTGAAGTGTAATTGTATCATGGGTTAGAACAATAAAAATCTAACTAAATTCCGCAGTTTTGGTGAAATTTGACGGCTTCTAGGGTGCTCCAGTGTGTAGTAAGGAATTTTCTAAAACTATTAAAAATTTAAGTTTTAATAAATGTTTTGTGTTTTGCGCGTTAAAAGGGCCCCTATAATGTAATGCTGATTAAGAAAATATCATCGTTGGTTGATTAAGAAAATACCATTTTTCAGAAAAAAAAGTAAAATTTTAAAAATAAATTCTATCTCCTCAACAGATTGAGATAGGAAACTCGTTTCTGTGCCATTCTACCCCGTTTAGTATGCAGTATTACCCCCTTTTTTTTTTACACTATGTCTGGGACACCCTGTATAGAGAGAGAGGAAAATATCGATCACCATTATTTATGTGATCCAAAAATGTCTTCCCCTAAAACGGATATGAATCTAAAGTTTATTCGAAAGAGGGTTGGATGCCACCATTAATTCAAATCCGACAATTTTCCCTAGTCCCCTCAATTTGCAGAGCTGGCCGAAATTCAGTCTTAATCAAAATTTAATCATAGCTATTTGACAACTTAAATGCTGGAATTAATCATCTAATTTAATGATTATTTTTATTTTCAATTAAAAAAAAAAAATTCTTGATTATATTCCTGACAAGGCAACTATCGTCAAATTTTTTATTAGAGCAACACCAAACTACTGTTTTTCCCAATTTACATTTTAAAATTAAAGAATTAAAAGGATTAAATTAATTATTAAATTAAATCAACAATCAATGATAATTTGAAATAAAAAAAGTCGAGAGAAAATAGTTGTTTCAAACGTGATTTCTTTCATTCAGACCAATATAACTCCTAAACGGTTGTTCTTAATGACAAATTTTATATAACAAAAAATATTTTCCACTAAATTTATGACAAGAAAGCTGCTCTTATTGATCCGAGCAACACCTACTAGAGCGTGTCAAAATACTACATTTTTGAATGAGAAAAAAAACGTTACAGAAAAAAAAAGTACAGTCCACCAGCCAAAAGACATATCCATGTTAAAATCTATAATTATTACCAACACACATTTAAAATTACTTTCAATATTTAAACAACCCGGATTATCAAGATCAATACAAAACCATCACCGCAAGGTTGTATTGCAGGTTAGTATGGGACCATCTTAAGGAGATATATACTGCATTATCTTTGAAAGAGAGCAAATTGAAATTTTTGTTATATATTATGAAATAGTTAATTATTAATGTTTCCATTAAAAAAAAAAAAAAATAGGATTACCTTTCGACGACATAGAACTTCCAGGAATAGCAAAGAAGATCAAATGCCGAAAGGCAAAACAAGATCATATATCCCTAGTTCCATATGCTTTAATTGATTTTAATAAAGTCTGAGGCTAGAAAAAAAAATATATTGTAATAAAATTTCGATGAATTCGCAGAAAACGTAAATTTTACTTTAATATAGTCTTTCTTACTCGACAAACGTTCAAATCTCTCTATTCACTACAAAAAAAACTCATCAATATGACAATTATCAGACCTATTTGGACTTACGGAATAGAGTTATGGGGATCCACCAAATCATCGAATGTGGATGTTCCCACATCCAATCACTCCAATCCAAAATCCTTAATGCTCCTTACTTTTTCACAAATCAACTGATCTACAATGTCCTTAATATCCTATATGTCGCTGATTTGGCACGAACCAGATACCTTTCTTTTCATAATAAACTTAATTTTCATCAAAAATCCACTTGTTGCACAACTGCTTCCCATTCCATTCCTGGTAATCCTCCGAGGCGTCTAAAAAGAAGATGGCCCCGGGATCTTCTTCTTTTGTAGATATTTCCTTAGAGTACTACCAATGTGTAGTTCCTCTACAAGTTTTAAGCATGTCATTATTTTTCGTTGTAAAACCGCTAATTTAATAGATGTATTTGTTTTAATACAGTAAAATTAATAATTTTCTGTTAATAAAAGAAAGAATATAAGATTACGCTGACCTTAAAAAAAAATAAAATAAATAAATAAAAATAAAATTAAAAAAAAAAAGCAGTCTTTAACGTTAACTCACACAATTAGAAAAATCTTATATTTATGGTAGGATGGAACATAAGGCGATTAATTGGAGAAAAGGGTGGATTCTTTCCAGTTTTGAACTTGTCCATTAAATTTTAGAAATACAAAGAGGATTTAAGGCATAACGATTTTTACTGACCGAAGGAACGTATGGGTCGCTAAAATATTTCACTGACAATACATGGCTAATTAATTAAGATAGTCGCCATTATCTTCGGCTTGGAGAGCCTCCTCCGAGATATGGCGTAGGATCGGTCTCAGTGGAGGAAGGTTGCTGAGGAAGCCAAGGTCCTTCGTATAATGGCCTGCGTGACACTTATAACCCTGGCATTGATTCATATGACAGTTTTCAAATACTTATTTCACAAAATGAAATAGAAATAAAAAAAACAAAAAAATCAGTATATTTTATTATGAATATCATATTTTTTACTGACAAGGGGAGGACACACTCAGTCTCTCACGGATCTTGTTGGCAATTTTTTTGGAGGTTCCTGTTCAAAAAATATTAGACACGTATTTTGCCGTTCCGACCAATGGGCCCTAGAAGCCGAAAAAAAAAAAAAAAAAAAAAATAAAATAGCATTAAACTAATTTATTTTTTATCTCGAGTTTAAAAAATGATATCGACATGATTCTTGCACCAAGATTTTCAGTTTTGATTGCGAATTAAAGGAAAAATACAGTCGCTCCATAGATTTTTGTTTAGGTTAATCAAATTCTAAAAAAATGATTTGTTTTTCAAGCAAACTACCTCTATAGATTTTTTCACACAAAAATTGAGGTCAGATTCTAATTCAGCACCCTCAAAAACATTAAAAAACAGTTATTCAACAAAATCAAAAAATATCATTTTTCACCCTCTTCCAGGAAAATGAAATTTTAAAACCGATTAATGGTCACATACCTTTAAATCGTCATCACTTTGTCATGCAATTCACTGGTTGGTATCGCTGGAAAGAGGAGGGTCTCAGCTTTCTTTTGATGTATATAAATGTAAAATTCGATGAACAAAAACCTAGTAAAAAAATTGGAAAATCCGAAAAACATTTTGATTTTTAACATGAGTTTGAAACCAGATAGGATGATGAAACCAAATACATTTCAAGCGTATTACCACCCTATATTTTGTGTAAAAAAATAAAGTTGATACGTTAAACCGTCTAAGCGTAATTCATGTTTTTATCAATTTAAACAAAAGTTGCCTACCATTTGCATTTGGTCAGGCAAATTTTGAAGCTTACAAACTTTTATTTTTCTATTTGGATGAAATTTCGTATTTAAGGGTTCTTTTGAATGCTGAATTTGAATCCGATATCGGTTCTTGTGAACAAATTATATTGAATATACTTCACTTGAAAATTTTTAGCTTTTACACTGTAAAATGTGATAGAAAATTCTTTTAGCCCTAGAATTCCATCTCAGCACCCTCAAAACTCAGGAAAAGTATATATATATATAGATATATAAAAAAAAAAAAAAAAAAAAAAAAAAAAAAAAAAATATATATATATATATATATATATATATATATATATATATATATATATATATATATATATATATATATACTAATTGGGAGAAATAATTTGTTACTTTAATTATTATTAAAATAATTATAATTATTAATTATTTATTGTAATGATAACTTATTACAAATTAATATTTACATTATATTCAGACAGAACCACATATTAGATTTGATTGTTTAAAATTAGTTTAATGCTATTTTATATTTTTTCTCGGCTTTTAGGGCCCATTGGTCGGAACGGCAAAATATGTGTCTAATATTTTTTGACCAGGAACCTCCAAAAAAATTGCCAACAAGATCCGTGAGAGACTGAGTGTGTCCTCCCCTTGTGAGATATAGTAATTTTAACTGTAAAATATCACTATCATGTATTTACATATTTGCCTGAGATATAACATATAGATATTTGAAAATAGGTATTTAGATTGAAAAACATTTATTTACTTCTTATTCTTGGTGGTATTTAATTCTTACAAGAGGAAGTTTTGATTTGTAACTCACAGATTTGAATACCGATTTTTGTGTAGATAGTAGGGTCATATAATAGTGCAAAACTAGAGTTATGAACATTGGTAGCCGAGAAGAATAAAATATGAAATCATATTTTTTGTTTTTTTTATTCTCAGCTCTTAGTCAAGATAGAAAAATGATTCTTTCACGTTAAATTGTAGTTTTTTAAAATAAAAATACTTTCGTTATGATCAAGGTACGACCTCGCTTTAGGGTGCTCAAAAACTCGAAAAAAACGAAAATGTTTTTCATGAAAAACTGACCTCAGATCTCCATTCAACGCATCAAAAAAAAAAAAAAACAACCCTTATATGTGAAATTTCAACAAAATAAAAAAATATTGATTTTTTAACCCCTTTCGAGAGGACGTTAAAATTTTGAAGTTGAGATTTCATCAACATCTTACGGCCATAATAACTGCTGTGTTCAACCAATTACAATAATAATAGCATCAAAAGAATCAAAATATATTAAGATTTTTATACCCAATAAAACATTGGGTTTAATCCAGATTATAGTGGACAAAAAGTGATGAGAATAAAAAATTCCAAGGTCAACTATATCTTGAGATATCTCACTAGGGAGAAATCCTGCGTCCTCCGAATATGGGCTAAACTATGCAGTTTTAGCGCTTCTAGATAGCCTTGAAATTTAGTTTCAATTGGTGGCGAAATATGCGATTGATTATGTGATCGCAAATTATTTACGTTTTTTTTCAGAAATTGACTGCCTTTCTAAATTCCTACAAAATTTTAGGGATAAACAAATTTGATTTTTGATTTTGACGAAATTTGGTTTCTACGTGTTTTTTGAGATGAGGAATCTGAAAATGATATTAGCTTTAGTTTAAAAAGTTTCCTCACCTATCAGTTTATAATAAATAATATATAACCGAACTTCTTTGTATAAGGGCATGGCCCTGCTAACAAATAAATAAATAAATAAAATAATAATATTTTCAAATGTTCAAAAGGATTTGTATTCCTTATATCACATTAATAAAACGTATTTTCAGCAATCTGCACGGGAAGACGGTGTGGAAGGGGAAGATGCGTCAAGCCAAACTTGTGCCTCTGCGAAGGAGGCCATCTTAGTCCATCGTGCTCTTCTTATCCTGGACCTAACCGACTGCCTCATATTGGTTTGCTAGCTTCCATATATTCAGTAGCGATTTTATATATATTTAAATAAACATTATCAATTATATTATTTATTAACTTCCTGTAGGTGCGGCGGAGTCTCACAGTAAACCGAACGACGGATGTGGTAATTGTCAGAACGGAGCGACCTGCCTGATGGGAAAATGCATATGCAGAGCAGGTTTTACTGGAGTTAAATGTCAGGAACGTGAGTATCAATTTCTATCTGACACTATTACAGTCCCTCTTTAACTTCAAAGCATTTTAATTTAGGTAAATTTAATCAATGTTTATTTTTTAAGGGGTTATTTTTCATTGAAGCTTGATTTGACCATAGTAAATTCTGGAAATCAGAATTCCATCCATCCAAATTGTGGCAAAAATAATAGTTCAAACCAAGTTTCCAATGCATTATACCCCTATTATTAATAACAATCAAGCCCAAGTTTTTTTCTATCAAAGCAATGCCGATGGAATTAATTTTTTCTCGCACACATATCTTTGATCTTGATATAATATTGAAGAACTATGTTTATGATTGGTACAGGAGAGATCATATCAAGGGAAGGTGACGACTGCGGTGGCTGCCAGAACGGAGGAACGTGCTCATTAGGTAGATGCCATTGCCGGCCAGGATATTCAGGACATAATTGTCAGGAACGTGAGTGAATTTATAGATATTTCTTAGTAACATATATAACCGCATCAAACAAAGTAATTTCGAGTACTACTAAATAAATACTTCAGCTTAATATCTGCCAGATATTGACTAACGTACCTTTGTAAATGGTTGAGGAAACGGATATACCTTAATCGGTGAGTAATCCGTGTCCAGTTCTTTTTCAATTACGTTATGTTGTTTCATGTTCTAAATAACTTTATTTGGATGTAAGTTTAGTTTTATTAAAATTTTCAACCATTTGAATATACAAAAAGTCGGATTTACCTGAGATTACTACGAAGCACATGTTTTTCATAGTTAAAAACGTATTAAAAGTTATTAATTAATTAATTGTATTTAAGATAGTAAAGGAAATATCAACGTACGTTATATACATCAATTGACTAATATGTTTGCATAGAAATATTTTAGCCAGCTATTTATGTATAGAAGCATTGGCCATAATAAAACTGTGCTGTGTTTGGTTTATAGCAGGTCTTTGCTGGTAAGGACGGGTTCAGCAAAAACTGCATTCAAAAAAAAAAAAAAAAAAAAAAAAAAAAAAAGAGCTTATTTTCTACTCAAATTGTAGTAAATTTAATCTGGTTTAATTTTTTTCCCCTTAGAACCAAAACGTGCAGCAGATATTTTAGGAACACATAGAAATGTTTGAATTATTTGACACTTTGATGTTACCAATTAGCGAGCGGTGGAGCTTCAAGATCCTTCATCTGCATTTTCGTACTCAAGCACAACACTAACGACTTATTAAAAAAATCAAAACTACCTTTTGCCTATCAAAATGTACAATTTTATAGGACTATTAGAGATTCTGCAAAAATATTGCTCCCCACCCCTTGAACTCCACAAGGGGGTCGAATTACCCAGAGGGTCAGATAAGCGGAAGTTGGATTAGTGAGGTTCTACTGCATATTTTATTGATATCAGTGCATCAGCCGAAAAGTATTCAATCGAATCACGAATGTCCAATTCTAGATAATTTTTTTTTCTTTATTTTTATCTGACGTAAACTAAATTGCCAAGCCAATGAATAGATTACACAGCCAGAGCAGTCAAGTTGATTGGTCTATTGAATGTACTCAATTCCAATTCATGCTTGAGATTTATGAAACAAACTTAAAGTGATATCAATAGAGAACCTACATTTCTCAGAAATCGTACTCATTTGTAATCTGATCCAAATCGATTAGAGTTACTGATCCGGCTAATGGGGAGAATGCCGGCTAAAATTAGAACAGTCATCACGATAATAAACTCAAATAGCCAACGATAATAAACGCTTCGTAATCCACTTTGTCGAAGAATGTGACCTTCCTCGTCCATGGATTTACTCGTTAACAACAAATAGAATTTTAAAATTACACTTCTTGAATATTCTTGTTTGGGACTCATGGCTAAGGAATTTAATTACTATAAATAAATTCAGACAAATATCTAAATATAACTTTATTATTTGTAATAATTTGCTCAGCACTTTTCCTAGTTTTCTCAAGTGAGTAGCTAGCTGTGATTTAGGATACAAAGTTGATACCTTTTATATTTTTGTTAGAAATGTTCGTTCTGTCTTTTATTATACAAACTATTTAAGAATTAATAAATGCTTTATTTCATTTTTTTTTTTTTTTTTTTTTTTTTTTTAGCTGTTTGTAAAGAAGACTGCCTCAACGGCGGGAGATGTATCGCGCCTGATAGATGCGCTTGCGTGTACGGTTACACTGGAAGGAGATGTGAAGCAGGTACATAAACCACCAAAGAATAACATACATTGTTAGAGATTTATCTTGAACCTTAGCGATGAAAAAATGGGTATCATCGCATTTACTTCAACAATTTATTGGTTTAACTCCTCGTGCACCCAAAATGGATAATCGTTTACCGTCTTATGTGGAAGATTCTATCAATGTCGAAAGACTCATCCCATCTTGACTTTTAAATTCAATAGATTACTCCAATATTTACTTGACAAACGTTCAAAGTTTTCAATTAATCATAAAAGACTGATTTACAAGACATTAATTAGACCTATTTAAACATTCGGGGTTTTGATTTGGGGCTCTACAAAACCTTCCAATTCTTCTCATATCCAATCCTTACAATACAAATACTTCGAAAAGTTCTTAATGCTCCTTAATTTGTCAAAAACAAACTTATTCACTAAGATCATTATGTACCATATGTTGTTGATTTAGCCCAAAGACGATGCCTGTCATATTAAACAAATCAACTAGTTTTCGGTTATATTCCCGCTAACCATCTGAGGCGTCTGAAAATAAGATGGTCCCGATACTTTCGTCAATAGAACTTTTATTAAAGTAACACCAATGTGTGGTTGCTTTACCTGTTATTGCCATGTTACTGTCTTCATTTTCCCACAAATTTACTTTATGTATATTTTTTATATAGTTATATCAATATCAATAAAAAGACGAAGAAGAAAAAAATCAATGAACTGATCATCTCTTTTTTTTTATATTATTCGCTGGTTGTTGGAATACGTCCGTTCATATTACTTATCCGCTTGGTTTTAGGTTTCTTAGATTGACAATTGCTTTAACTAATTCCTCTTCTTACAAAAATACAGTAAACATGCAGGCGACACGAAACAAAAACTTGCAGATCGATATGAATTGCGGAAAGCTGTTGGTGATGTTTCCCCAAGATAAACCTGCCCAATCCCCTCCATTCAGCTGTCATTTCAGAGAACTCTCCTCTTCCTCATTATTCCATTTCTATTGTATCCTTGAAATGCGCTCTTAAGGCTGTCGTCGACGGTACATTTAATTAGGTGAAAAGTTAGATTGTTATGGAGAATGATTAGTTACGTGATTGTATACAACGAAGCAATTAAATTAATACTAAAAATAACATAATAACTGAGGAAGTGTTCTCATTCTAGAAATAGATTCCATCTATATTCATCCTAGATCGTTTTTAAGTTGCATAAACCTAAACACTCTCCATGACAATAAAACTGCCATCTGACATTGACCTCTATGGTATATTTTCAATCTTTGAAACAGCTGATTTTCCTTAACTATGATGTCCAAAACAGATTTTGTACATCCTTTGATCAATAGTTAAAGAAACACCGAAAGTGGCTTTGCCAACAAGTTAAACTGAAAACTATTACGTTTATTTATTGATACAACTAAATACAATACATACATCATATAAATGTGTGGAAATATGATTACAATAACTTGTAAATAAACTGGCCATTACTTCAATAAAATCTACATTGAAGGGTCCTTATATTTCCTCAGAGATGCCTCAGAAGGTTATTGAGCATCCAATGGGAAGTGAGTTGGGAGATCAGTGGTCTGAAGTGGGTGTGCAGTTTATCATGGAGTGGTAGGTATATAGGGAAATTTAGATCATTTTGGATGAGTATATTTGTGACATAATAAGGAGCTTTGAAAATTTCACGAAGGATTTCAGATTGTTAGGATTGAATACCAGAAGATATGGAAGTTTTAGTAGAGCAATGTGATAAATTTAATGTTTTTTGGTCTTTTGATAGAACGACATGGATGACAGATGACTATTTTTTTTTGGTGGTTTTTCTTTAATGTCTTCTTGAAAGACCATACATTCCATTCAGTTCTTCCTGTTCCATTCTAGTATATCATGCATTGTATCATCAATCAAAATCAAAATTGTATTCTAATATACCTATATGTTTTTAATGAAAATTATTTTGATATACTACAATGTATTTCTTTGTTTAGATTATCGTACTGGACCTTGTTTTACCAAAGTTTCTAATGGCCTATGTGGAGGCCAGCTACCTGGTGTGGTCTGCACAAGAAACCTATGCTGTGCAACTGTGGGGCAGGCTTGGGGTCATCCTTGTGAACCTTGTCCTCATAATCTACCCTGCGAAGATGGCCATCTAAAAAATATCCATAGCGGACAATGTGTTGGTAGGGTTTATTCATTTTTTCAAGTTTAATTGATTTTGAGTTTAAATTTAAACTCATTGAGTGGGCATTATATTATTAATAAGACACAAATTTTGTAATTTTTAAATTATCAAATTGAATGTAATGGCTAACAGTAAAATTAAATTAAATTAATTAATTAATATTTAAAAAATGATTTTTTTTTTCAGATATAAATGAATGTGATGCCATTCCTGGACTTTGCTTGGGGGGAGAATGTGTAAACACTATTGGCTCTTTTATTTGTAAATGTCCTAAAGGACAAGCTCGAGATGAAATGACAAATATGTGCAAAGACATCGATGAATGCGCAGAGCCAGGAGTTTGTGAAAATGGTTATTGTATAAACACTGATGGAAGCTACTATTGTAAATGTCATCCCGGATTCATAAGAAATACTGAAATGACTGGTTGCATAGGTAATATCAGTTTATCTATTACATATGTATAAGAAGTCAAATGTTAAATACACTATTATTGAAAGTTGTTTGAAAATAATTTGGGGTGTATATAAAGGATAATATGGTCTTTTTGATTTAATTAAAAAAACATTCATATTGTCTTAAAAAAGGCTTTTTTGCATTTATTAAGGTATTAATAAACCAGAAGGGAAATGTCTATAAATCATAGTTTCGAATAAATCGTAAATGAAAATCACAAGGTCTATATTCTTTCTTATTGGTAACGGGTTCTTAAGCTCCAAAAGATGTGAAAACCCTCTTTCTAGCCTCCGTGAAACCACTTTAAGTAATAGTACATGGGACAAGCTAATAGATGGCCATGAAATCTCAGTTTTGATTTTTTTAGACATTCTCACTTCTAGCCTAATACCCTTTAATTGCAATACAACAACCTTGAGAGATTAATTGTTTCTGTGATAAAGCTTCCAAAATCCTCCAAGCTAACAAGACATTATACAACGGCCTTAATATATATAGCATAAAAAATCACTTGTGTAAGCATGGTTTATATCTCAATATTCAAATGAACTATAGGCAGCACATTGTAGATTAAAATAAATTTTATTAAATATAAAAAATAAGTATTTATGTACCAACTGAATACATTTGTTTAATAGTATAGTTATTTTGAATAATTCAAAATTTAATCATTGGCTTTTATTTTTAATTTCAGATACCCGCCAAGATGAATGCTACCCAGATTTGGTCGGAGGACAGTGTTATACCGGCTTACCAATGAGATTGTCAAAAAAAGACTGTTGTTGTGGAATGGGCATGGGAAAAGCATGGGGTCGTCAGTGTGAACCCTGTCCTGTTTCTGGAGAAGGTAAGCTTATATATGAATTATCTACTGTATATCTATTAGTAAAAATAAAAATATATAATAATTTACTATATGGGCTCATTTGATAATAAATATTCTCAAAATAATAGCGACTTGAGGCATGTATCACTAATATTTTAGCTTTGTTTCTCACCCATTGAGCAGAAACGATAATGGAGGACAAGAGTAAAATTATATAAATATATTTTTATACTTATTTAGCATGACAATTTTTAAAAAGTTTTATTTTATATTCTATTTATAAATAGTTATTGACATATTAAAAATAAAAAAAGAAATTTAGGAATCACAATTTCCATAAAATTATATAAAGTAGCAATTATTATACAAAATAAGTTTGTTTTTTTGTACACCTAATCCTGATAAATTCATTTTAAATAATTTGCCAGCCTTTTCTAAAGCAGCTGGTAAATCTGAAGTAAAAAATGTATAACAAAATAATTTTATTTATAACCTTTGAAAGCTAATATATTATTATAGTTTTTTCTGTTAAAGCTGTAAAAAATATATGCCTTCAACGCTAGTAGGTAACCATTTGTTTTTGTTTTCTAGATGAATTTACTAGACTCTGTAATAATATTGTGGATGCCGGAAATGCTTGTGCATTTCGACCAACAATCTGCGGTGGAGGTCGATGTCAACCTACTCCGGACGGATACGAGTGCCTCTGCTTCCCTGGTTACACAAAAGTCATAAAGGGCCAGTCACAAGTGTGTGAAGGCTAGTCGTAAATCACACGTAAAATAACAAGTAAACTTAGATGCATCACATATATGTATCGTATTTATTAACTGCACAATAATGGAACTTTTCATCTCATCTACAAATTTCATTTTGAAAAATACCCTTTTTATTTATTAGAAAGATTAAAATTTTAGTTATTTAAACCTAACATTATACTCTTACATGTTACTCTAAAATCCTAATATATATAGATAAAATTAGATCTAAAAATTTTTTAAAAAATATTTATCAGTTATATTAGTCTAAATTAGATTGCTGAAAAAGTAACATTCCTAAGTAATAATTTTCAATGGAAAAATTATAGTTGTTCAAATCATTATAGCATTGGCTATTAAAAAAAAAAAATTTATCTCCAGTACTTAATGTAAAAATAGTTTGATATAAATCTCAAAATATATTAATTTTTACTTTATCAGTTACTTATGTATCAGCTTCTTCATCGTCTTATTTACCCTGCAATATAAATTAAGAAGAAATTAGTTTTATTAATGTAATTAATTTAAAACATAAAATCATCAACTATAACTATTAAAAAAAAATTTTAATTGAGGGAAATAAAGGGAAGCTAATTTGTATGGTGATAATATTAAACACCAAATTGGGGATTTGATAATTCCATAGTCTTTAGTTCTTTAATGTAACCAATTTACATTCTTTATTATTATTTTATTTTTTAATTTCTCCACCATCTATTTACTCAATTTCAAGTTTCAAGCTCCCTGAGACATATGATTTAAAAAATATGTCTCTTCAGAGCCTTCATGGTGCTAAGCTCATCAGCTGTTTTTAATGGCAATCGTAGGGTTAGTTCTGAGCTATAAAGAATGGAAATAGTACAATTTTTCCATGGTATATTAATTAATTATATCAGGTAATAAGTATCTTTTGGCATCTCATTAGTTTTTATATTGATACAAACTGTATAGTTTTTAGATTTTGTGTCAGCATTTTTTTGCCTTGATGAAAATAAAACACTTCTAAATAAATGAAACTAATAAATTAAAAATTAAGAAAGATCTTGAAAACAAACTTTTGGCGGTTCTAATACTTCTTTCTCTAAATTGCTATTTTTACCCATCCCGGATTTAAAGAGTTTTAAATAAATAATAAATACATTTATGATTTGATACAACCCATTTATAATAGTATTTAATCAAAGTACATATATATCCTATTATGATGGCTTGGATGGTTAGATGATTAGTGATGATATGAGGTGGTCAAAGGAATCTATTGTAACCAACCTTGTTTAGCCAACCAAAAAGAATTTTTTTTTTCACTTTTATAGTCAAATCCATTTTGTATTGTTCAACTTAAAACTATTAATGGAATAGTTAATATTCTGTGTTTACAACACATTTTAAATATACCTTCAAGCAACTTTCCAACATTTTAAAAAGTATTTGGACAGTCAATGGTATTTATTGAAAGTTCTCTGTTACTACACAGGAAGTATTAAAAAAAAAAATTTATAATGGCATGTTAGATAATGAATAAATCACTCTAAATCAAAGAGATGCAGTACACAAATATTCAAACTGTTATTATTGGAGCTATTTATTGCAGTAAACTAATTTTTTTAGATCTTATCAATTTTAAGATTTTATATTTATTGAATTAATAAATTGCCATTTATAATCTTACATAAAATTGACACTTTTGAGGGACGAAAACCACTAAAAATTTATATAAAGCATAAGAATATCAATTATGTGATAACTAGTAACAGTCATAGTTCATTTAATCAAAAACAATTATATTATATAACATCCATGTAATTCATATAACAGAATTTCTCTATTATTTAATGTAGTGCAGACCATAAAAACCTTTAGAGGTATCCAAAAGGAATTCTAAGGTTCATAAGAACTGTTTAAGCTGAAAAATGGGTATAATTAGTCTTTCTTGGCTCAAGTGCAACAAATACCTTTAAAAAATAAAAGTGTGTGTTTATGTATACATACGTAAAACTTAAAGAATTTTTGTTATATAAGGAAATAAAAATTAAACTAGATTGGATGATTTTATTCATCTGGTGTTTCACTTATCCATGTCATTGCTGATATAATTAATACCCTACCGTGTACTAAAACATATTTTATTTTACATCCATGAGCATCTAATTCTTAGTTAAGAAATTACTGATAATAACAATAAATAATTAATTCATAACTTTATTTAAACAGATGTGAACGAGTGCGCTCAAGGTTTTTGTCTTGGTGGGAGCTGTATCAATTCCAATGGTTCATTTGTTTGCCACTGTTCAGAGGGATATCATGTTTCCTCTGATGGGACAAAATGTATTGGTGAGTATTTTTTATTATTCAGCTAGTCTTTATGTCTTATACAGGGTGTCCAAAAAAAGTATCGGGTATTTGTTACTTTGATAAAACAAAAACTACTTAAAATAAAACAAAAAGTTTATAGTTAATTATTACAATATAAAGTGGAAAATTGTTTGGAAATGATGATGTCATCTAAATGGTGACCGTTATGCAGTTGGCACTCTTCTAATCGGGAACAAAGATTGGCGATCACATGCTGACCCATAGCTCTCGATATTGCTGCCATTTCTGACCTGATGTTTGGCTTCAATTGTGTCAGGTTTGTCGGATTATTATCATAGACCTTACTTTTAAGGTATCCCCATGCAAAATAGTCAAGTGGACTAAGGTAGGGGCTTCTGGGAGGCCAGTAGATGTTACCCCTACGCGAAATGACCTTATCAGGGAATAATTCGTTAACAGCTTCCATTGCTTGATTTGATGTATGGCAAGTGGTACCATCTTGTTGAAACCACTTTCTTGAGTTTTTGGGTGTTCAAAAAGAGTAACGGGTATTTGTTACTTCGATGAAATAAAAACTACTTCAACAATTTTGATAACATACTCTTCAGTATGTAGATATGCTGCGAAACAATTTGCGTCCAGAGCTACAGGAATTACAAGGTTTCAACTCAAGAACGTGGTTTCAACAAGATGGGGCCACTTGCCATACATCAAATCAAGCATGGAAGCCGTTAACGAATTATTCCCTATTATGGTCATTTCGCGGAGGGATAACATCAACTGGCCTCCCAGAAGCCCCGACCTTAGTCCACATGACTATTTTGCATGGGGATACCTTAAAAGTAAGGCATATGAGAATCATCCGCGAAACCTGATGCAATTGAAACAAAACATTAGGTCAGAAATGGCAGCAATATCGAAAGCTATGTGTCAACATGTGATCGCCAATCTTCGTTCCCGATTAGAAGAGTACCAGCAGCATAATGGTCACCATTTAGATAACATAATCTTTTCCAAATAATTGTCCACCTTATATTATAATAATTAAACATAATTTTTTTTTTTTTTTAAGTAGTTTTTGTTTTATTGAAGTAATAAATACCCGACACCCTTTAGGACACCCTGTATTTAACACTAAAACTACCTACATTTCATGTGTAATTTTTTCTACCACAATTTCTTGGTAAGCAACTACAATAGAGGAGTAGATATTGAAAAAAACACTTTTTATATATTTTTTAATAAAAAAAATTAATTAATTAATTAAAATTAATAAAAAAAGTAGTAAAGTCAAAAAGCATAGTAATGAATGTTGTTTCCAAAAACTTCTGCCTAAAATTCCGAAAAGGGTCTTTTGTACCGTCAAGGTAGTGTCAGTATTAAATTGAATCTGAAAATGATAAATTAAATTTAAATAATTTATGAACTTGAGTATGTTTGTGATCAGAATTCAAAACAGTATTAAAAAAACAAAAAAAACAAGTGAATAAGTGAGGGAATACTATGACATGAAACAAATACTTATTTTAAACATTCTGGTTGGTCCAAAGAAATTTTAATATTGTTCTTATTAATGTCTCAGAATTTTATTGTAAATAATAAGTTAGTAATATTATGGACTAATAAATTTATCCATATCTGTAACCTCGGTAAAAGAGTGCTAAAGTCAAAAGTTTCAGCTTGTCAAAGAAAAAGTTTTAAAATTTGAATAATTTTCAATATTGGCTACACAGAGACAAGTTTATAATATCACAATGAGATGTCTTCTAATGTTTTTTTATTTATAGCTATTATTTTCTCAGAATTTAAGAGTCAATCATATGCCTAATTTGTGAATATAATTTATCTAAATTTTGAGTTAATCACTTATTCATCAAGACCACTGATATAATAAAGAAAATTAAGAATATTTTTTATTATGAAAGAATTCAATGGTTTTGTAGAACTCCACAGCTTCATACTGCTACAAACATTAATATGAATCTTACATCCTTCTTTTGTTTTATTAAAATTTCTTTTACAATCTCCTTAATAGACATTGAAAAAAATCTCAAATGTTTCAATAAATATTCTTGAAAACTAATGAAGTTAGTAATTGTTTTTGAATCTTTGGCATTCACAAACTAAATTATTGATTTATTTATCATGCTGTTTCATTATTAAGTTTTAAAATCTATTTTATTAATAATTAAATATTATTTTTTATTTTTTGGACTTTAGATTATGATGAATGCCAACAGAATGGAATGTGTGCTAATGGACAATGCATTAATATGGCTGGTTCTTTTAAGTGCCAATGTAAGCAAGGCTTTGTATTGTCTCCAACTGGTCATGCCTGCATAGGTAACTTTTTTACAGATTATTAAAAGTTATCTTAGAATAATATTAATAATTTTGATAACTTTGTTATATTTACTTTTTTTGAAGGATACATTTCCAAATTATTTGAAAATAAAGATTATTGATATAATTTAACTAGTTAAGAAATCATACTTTATATGTCGCACTGAATTAATTTAAAAATTCAATTAAATGATTCTCTCCACAGATATTGATGAATGTTATGAAAATCCAAGAATTTGCCTCAATGGAAGATGTGAAAATACGCCTGGATCCTACCAGTGCTTGTGCCTCTCTGGTTACACTTTATCTCAAGACAGGGCATTTTGTAGTGATATTGATGAATGCGCCAACCCTCAAACTTGTCAAAATGGAAGATGTTACAATATGGAAGGAACTTATAAATGTCTTTGTGATTCAGGATATAAACTGAGTTCCGATGAAAAAAGCTGCCATGGTATGGTTATTTTCTTTATTCAATTTTTTATTTTATTTTAGTTAGAAACATAGTATTATGAACTAAATATAGTACATTTCCATTTGGTTAAATTGAGTTAATATTAATCATCAATATGACTAATAATTTAATTGGCTTCATTTAGAGGTTTTGGGTTATGGAAATAACACTTTTAAGTAACTCAATAATTGTATATTCTACTATTTTTTTAATAATAATTTAGAAGAATAAACATATATCTTTTTATCAGCCATATTGACTGAAAAAATGGCTTCCCTTATTTTCTGCTCAAAGCTGTTTTTAGATTCCATAAAGTCCTTAAAACTGTGATCCTTGTTTTTAATTTAAGTAATCAACAAGCTTAAAATGTTCATTAATGTGATTTTTATCTGTTGGGTTTGTTCAAAATTTTGTTCTTCTGATATTTATAGGATATTAATGTTATTAGATATTGATGAATGCAGCAGTCAGAACCCACCTTGCCAAAATGGACAGTGTCTAAACACAGTTGGAAGTTTCCGGTGCATATGTCAAAGTGGTTACATTGTCAGTCTTGATGGAAGATCTTGTTTAGGTAAGATATATTTTTTTAGTTCTATAAATATGTATGCCTATATAACTAATGGGTGTCAGGTAGTATGGAAAAATTATGGAGCCTGATGCATTTATTTATTGTATATATGCCTCTTACATAGGGTTACTATGGAAGGTAAAAGAATAAATATATATATATATATATATATATATATATATATATATATATATATATATATATATATATATATATATATATATATATATATATATATATATATAACTAATGGATAAAATATTTGATATTTAAGATAAGTCATTGATTTATTATTTATTTCACAACTTTAGCAAGCACTCATTTTCCCTTATAAATTTTTAATCATTCAGTATTTATTGTTGTTGTAGATAACATTTTATATTTATATTTTTTTCTTATTTACTAAAATAATTTCATCTTTATGTTTTAGTTAATTTTAATTAAACTTTTATTGAGTAAGTATTACAATTGCCTCAAATGTGGGTAATAATCTATAGGGATGTCCTTATGAATCCATTCACAAAATATGTAAAATAAAAAATAAATGAAAAAGAAGAAAGAGAGAACAGAAAAAGAGCTATACATTATTTAAATACCTACTATTAAGAACCATAATGTATGTGATGATAAACTATACAATTTATAAATAACAAAAAAAAATAATAATAGAAAATATTAAATTATATTGAAAGTGTAAAACTCAATCATACTTTATTTACAATATATCAATCAATGCCTTAGCTCACATATGTGTTAAGTGCAAGCTTTTTCAAAACAATTTTTAATGCATCATTAGAGCATTTAGATGTTCAGATATTCACCAAAATCTTGTTTGAAGTGTTAATGTAAACTCAGATAGTTCGAATAACTCATATTCACTAAATTGAATCAAGTTTTAATACCAGTTTTGGAACTTCAAAGTTTTAAATTTGAGTACTGTAAAATTTTATTTTCTGCACTTAACACATCTGTGAGCTAAAGCATCGATAAACCCATCCTAGGGATCCCCCAACCAAACCCTTCCCTCTACTTATGGAGGGACCAGTTTGGTTACATTAATTTTTTAAAACATGGCATTTTTATATCTTGTTACAGATATGCAAAAGGACGTTTGTTATCTTTATGACAATGGACAATGCAGAGAGCCGTCATTGGCAGTTGTTACGAAAAGCACATGTTGCTGTTGTACATCATCGTCATTTATGTTCGCTTGGGGATCGCCTTGTAATCCTTGCCCTATGCCAGGTTCACACGAGTTCTCGATCTTATGCCCAAGTGGACCAGGAATGACTCCTGAAGATAAAGGTTAGTTTGAATTATTATTATTTGTTTAATTTTTTTAATTCTAAAATAATTAAAACTATATATATATATATATATATATATATATATATATATATATATATATATCTTATATATATATATATATGTATATATATATATATATATATATTTTTTTTTTTTTTTTAATTTTTGAACATTTTTAAAATTTATTTTCCAGATATCAATGAATGTGCACTGAGCCCAGCATTATGTGCTAATGGTGCATGTGAAAATACGAAGGGAGGATATAGATGTATATGTAACAAAGGCTATGAACCAGATTCAACATATAAAAAATGTGTCGATATAGATGAATGTAAAGCAGACGAAAGCACCTGTGATGGTGGTCAATGCCGAAATACACCAGGCAGTTTTCAGGTATGTAAAATGAACCTAGATTATTTTCTAGATTTTTATTATTCTGTCCTTAAGAAAACAGAATTATATGAGCACAGAATCTAATTAAGATCTAAAATTGTACAGTATTATTCAGTTGTCTATCTTATTACTAGATTAATTCTTTTAAATCGAATATATGCTCCAATTATTTAATTTAATGATATCAAAATGTTTTGTTGTTAGTTTCTTTTATTTAAATATTATCATCTTACAAAATAACCTATAACCTGCAGAAAAAAAAAAAAAAGATCTAGTTCACTTGGAGGCTATACTAGACTATTCATTTTTCTATCTCAAAATAGTTATATTTACTAGATTAAGTTAGGCAAGGTCAAATTTAAGGCAACATTAACATATATTTGCTCTAAAACCAGACAGATAACTAATTTTATTGCATGAGAATTCGCACAGAAGTGCGATCATGATAATTTTAATATCATGATCTTTATATTAAAACTATTTTGGTTGTTTAGATTATGAAATAATTTCTAATATAAAGTGCCTATTTTCAATATTGTAAACAATAATTTCTTTTATTTTACTTATATTTCAGTGCATTTGTCCTCCTGGTACTAGAGAAAATATTGTAAATCGCGTTTGTGATGACATAGATGAATGTTCAGAGGCTGATGATGCCTGTTTCAATGGAGATTGTATAAACACTGTTGGTTCTTATGAATGTGCTTGCCCACCAGGGTCGGTTATTGACCACACAGGAAGAGTCTGCATAGGCAAGTCAATTAGATTCATCTCAGTTTTTTGATAAATATTGTTTTGTTCTCTTGAAATTTCTTGAACTACCTTGACTTTT
This sequence comes from Euschistus heros, assembly GCA_003667255.2. Taxonomy (NCBI): domain Eukaryota; kingdom Metazoa; phylum Arthropoda; class Insecta; order Hemiptera; family Pentatomidae; genus Euschistus; species Euschistus heros. Next base: position 209,048 of record RCWM02000142.1, read on the forward strand.
GTTTTAAATAATTTATTTTTTGGTTGCCCAAGTTAACATTTTTAGAGTCTCTATTAAAAATCAAATCTTGAAAACTGAACCAATACAATGACTTCGTACACGACAAAAATGTATAATCCTTAAGTACATGATATTGTAGTTATATGGCATATTGTCATTGTGATGTGATGTGATATAATGAAATTTTCCAGAAATTGAGTCATGGATACTGTTAGATTGAAATCTCCATACCGAATTTAATCACTACTTTTATTGTTTTTTAGATAATAGGAAAGGAAGCTGTTGGACGAGACTTGTTGCTGGACGTTGTGAAAACAGCCTTCCTGGGGTAACTCTACAGTCAGAATGCTGTTGTTCTATTGGTGTCGCTTGGGGATCTCCATGTCAGATGTGTCATCATACTGACTGTCCTTGTCCAAGAGGTTTTACAAAGGTTTGTGGCAAATAATATTTGATTAACTAGCTAGAACTTAGTATTCCAATACTAAATGTCCACGATATCTATCTAAGATCCACTATTAGACATCCAGAAAAGCAGACAGTTTAGTGTGATTCTGACCAGTTTACTTCTTTACACAACTGTTGGTCAAGAAACTTCATAAACTTACTAAGTATGAATCCAAGATCTTTCGTGGGTTGTAGTAGTATACGTTTAATTTTTCTTCTTTTTTTAAGAGCTATTATTTGAGATATAAAAAAAAAAAAAAAAAAAAAAAAAAAAAAAAAAAAATGAACTATGGTTACTTGTTTAATGGTTATACTTGTATGCATTATTGCCAAATTTTTTACCAATCCCAATGAAGGGCCAAATACCCACTTTATAGAAGCTTGGAATGATGCTCCAGAAGAGTCTCCCAACCATCCATGAAAGAAAATATTTTCTATTCACAGTAAAACTTGAATCTGAGAGCTGAATTTAGTTCAGTGGAAAATATAAAAAATATTACTATTGTAGTACTAATTATTAAAATTTTAAAATACTGATTACAAGTTGTCAATATGATGATAAACTCTTTCAGACTGATGGTAAAACGTGTACAGACATAAATGAGTGTTCCCTAAATGCAGGAGTTTGTCGTGGTGGTGGAACCTGTGTTAACACTGAAGGCTCTTTTACGTGTGTCTGTCCCCCTGGGCTCACACTTGATTCCGCAGGTTAGTTAAGAATTTCTTCCTTGGTATAGACAATAATTTCTTTGCTAATTACTTGCTATAATAATGTTCTAGTAATTATTTGTTGAGATACATTGACTGTGATTGTTTTAGGAACAATGTGCATTGACGTGAGGCAGGAGAGCTGCTTTAGTGAATTCAAACATGGCATGGGTACAGGTGCTATTGAGGGTCTCTATCCAAAGTCATTATGCTGTTGTTCTAGAGTTGGTAAAGCGTGGGGAGGTGCCCCTAACGGTCAACAATGTGAAGCATGTCCTAAGCAAAATACTCTAGCGTTTACAGAACTATGTCCTAAGGTAATTTCTTTTCGCCATATGTGTACAAATGCATAGTCGCCAAAAATTTTATTGATTTGTTATTTAAATTTTTTAATATTGAATGGACGAATAAAAATAAATTTTATTTATACTTCTTCCTCATCATAGGGCCCTGGTATGATAGACAGGAAAGATATCAATGAGTGCATTGAATTCCCTGGAATGTGTGCCAATGGCAGGTGTCGTAATATGGTGGGCGGATTTAGTTGTCGCTGTAATCAAGGTTATACACTTGATGAAAATGGGATCAAATGTGTTGGTAAGAAAGAATTTTTATGTTTATGAAAAAGTAAACTCATTAAATTCAAAAATTATGATTATTGTTGCTTTGATAGTTGACTGATCTGTGAATAATTTTGTAGACATTGATGAATGTAATATAATGCATGGTGCCTGCGGCAATGGAACATGCCAGAATCTACCAGGAGGTTTTACCTGTAATTGTAAAGAAGGTTTTGAAAATTCTGAAATAATGCAGGTTTGTGTGGGTAAGTATAATGAGTTAATTTTATCAATTTTAATTCATTTAAATTTTCACAGATCTTATTCGTTTCATTCTTTTCCTTTTTTTTTAAGACATCAATGAATGTGAAACGATTCCTGGTTTGTGCAGAGGAGGCACTTGTAAAAATACTCCTGGAAGTTTCAAATGCATTTGCCCCACTGGTCATGAACTTGCTCCAGATAAAAAATCGTGTAAAGGTACGGATAATTTTTTTTTTTTTTTCTGAAACTCTGAATTCCTGTTGATTTTTGGTTTATAATATATGATCTATATTGTATTTCTCCTTCACTTTATTTCTTAAATGTTTTCTCTTTAGCTTGTGTTGATGCTTGAAGCTTGGTCAAGTAGTGTCTTGTTTAATTTCCTAATGACTTTTAGAAATTTCCTTAAGTATTGTATTATTCTTCAATTTCTCACATTTCAAATCTCCTCCTTTTAAGTTCTAGACTGTTTAAAGTTTTGTTAGTGAATCTTTAAATCTGTATATTTTTGATGCCTTGAATTTACAATGAGAAAAGTATCTAGACTTAAACAGCTTGGCAAAATATTCATTATTCATATCTGATTTGTTTAACAAGTATTATGATCATATAAAACAAATATCCATAAGATTAATGAATATTGTCTGTGATCTACTTAGCCAATATGTATTTAACATTCACCTTTATTCATGAAAATTTACTTATAGATATTGACGAATGCTCAAGAACAAGTGGAATATGCTCCAATGGTGTTTGTGAAAACATGATGGGAACATATCAATGTGTCTGTGATGACGGTTATGAACATGCTGGAATAAAATCACATTGTGAAGGTATTCTGAAAACAAAATAATTCTGATGCTTGATAAAAAAAAAAAAAAAAATTATATATTTGTATTAGAGATATCACTTATACTCTTAATACATTTAAATTTTAGATCTATTGCTTTTATGAATGAAAGTTTGTATAGCCGATATGAAATTTACTACCATATTGGAATAGTTGCAAGTTTTTTAAATTTAAATTTCTTATATATACTACAAGGCAATGACAGCCATAATCGGTGAAGTTAAAACGTTAATATATTTAAAAAACAAAAGTATTTTTTTAAAATCCAATGGAGATTTAAAGTTTAAACCAAACCCTTTCACCTCCATTGGTTTAGAATTGAAAAAAAACATTAAATTGAATGGATCAAAAACTAATATGTCTATATCTTCTTTAAAATTCAAACAACAGAATATTTTATTCTCAAGCCATTTTTTTTTAGCATTTTCTCAAATCTAATCCCTTATTTTATTATTATTATTTTTTTTTTTTCAACATCTAATATATCTGGATCAAAGTATTGTGGAAAAAAATTCTAAAACAAAATTTTTTAGTTTTTGCACATAGTTTAAGAATATATATATATATATATATATATATATATATATATATTAACCTTACCTCTTTTATATTTTTGGTTAGAAAAACAAAACCTCTTTTTATTTTTTGGTTAGAAAAACAAAAGTTATTTTTAAATAAATAATAATGATTAAAAAAAAAAAAATTAAACTCCTTAATTTTAAGGAGATCAATATAATTTATTTATTTAAGTTCATTTTCTTTCAGATATTGATGAATGTGATAGCAGTAATGGAGGATGTCAATCTATCTGTTTGAATACCCCAGGAAGTTACTTATGTGATTGCCAGTATGTACTATAATTAAATTATTTATGATTATTTTAGAATACTCTGAAAGTTTTTATTTTGCCTGTCTTATTCTAAGGAATTTCAGACTGTCATTCTAAAAATGTGCAGTAAGAGGATGGGAAGATATGCCGTCTTTTATTTTTTGGGTTTTGCCTCACATGCTTCATTAAATAAATTCAAGGAATTAAAAATGAATAAATAAATAACTTCTTCATTTTTAAATAAATTTAATAAATAAATAATTAAATATAATTATAATTAGACATTCAATTTTTAATTTTAATCTATGTGTTGATAATCCAGATGGACAGAGACTATTAAGAAACTTTAGACGGATAATGGACTACATTATGAGTACTTACTACAAAACGCCCATAAATCATATTTTCACTCACAATATTATGAAGCAAAGTATCTGCAGTTTGATTTAGTAATAATTTTTAGTTGAAAGAAATAATTTTATTGATTTCATCAGGTAGGATTTTAATTTCTAACCATAACAGTGTAAGACAGTGTGGTAAACCTCTTTTCTGCCAGTCAAGGTGGTAGGTACACTTAAATTTTTACGATTATAAATTTTTTTATTCTTAAACCTTTCTAGAACTATCAAGATGATTTAGTTAAAAATTGGAACAGAGGAGTTCAGTAGTTTTACTATCATAAACTCAATTGCGGAATGGTGCTGACCACAAATCGCTCGATTTTCAAATTTCACTGGGATCCACATATAGCAGCACATATTTAAATCATTTTTAATAATTTAAGTGAATATAAGTAAATGTTGTTATAAATCTCAAACTCTATTTAACCCCGTACTTTTGTAACCTCTCATATAGAATGGCACTCACCAACTATCGGTCAATCTTAAAACTTCACAGTTATCCACACATTATTATTTTTTTTAATTACAAATTAGTTGAAAATCAGTAGATTTTATTATTGCTAAACCATCCTGCAGCTATAAAGATGATGTGGTTAAAATTTGGTACCCATTGGTTCTGTAGTTTTCACGGTTAGTGATTACAAACGAAAAATGGCTTGTCCTTTTATTTAATAGCATAGATTATCATATATTTTAAGTAAAAAACCAAGGCAGAAGTAACAAAATTTCTCTATCCAGTAAAGAATAAATTCTTGAAATGTCTGAATCCACTTAGCTTAAAATATTAACAAATTTTTTATCATCCTATACTTATTAAAGACATAATTAAGCACATTTTTGAAATGGCGATTTCATACTTTTTAGGAGAGGATTTGTGCTTAGCCTTGATGGTAGATCTTGTATGGATATAGACGAATGTAAAGAAAATCCAAGAATTTGTAATGGTGGTAAATGTAGAAACACAATTGGAAGTTTTACTTGTGAATGCACCAAAGGGCTTTTACAAGGACCAGATGGATCATCTTGTGTTGGTATAATAATTTAGATTTACTTAATTATTATAAAGATATAAACTAGTGTACATGTTTTTTTTTCTTATTAATTGAAATTAATTGTATTTTTGGAACTTTTTTTTTTTTGTAAAATGTTATTTGCTTTAGAATATGTAAAACATTGAATATCAGGTTTAAGTAAATGAAATTAAAAAAAAAAAAAAGTTAAAAGTGAAAGTTGATTCCTACAAACTATTTAACAATGAGAACCTCCAAGAGAGAGTTCATTTCTAGATTGTCTTATTTGTTGCATTTAAATAGTCTTAAAAGGGGTATTTCGTCTTGAGGTATCAAAAAATTTGAGAATTGTGAATTTAAATATTCATTCTTAATACAAATGAACGTTCATATGTGGAACTGTATGATTAGTGTTCAAATCATAACTAGTGTTATAATGAGATGATTGAAATAAATATGTTAAGTTGCTGATATTGATTGAATCAAAGAAATCACACCTCAGAGTTGAAACTTAACATAGAAGGGACACAATGTTGTTGATTATGATCTTGTTTATTTCGGTTTTGATTAGGTTTATAATAGGAAGTCTAACCATTTGGTTTTAGGTCTTATTACGTTGTAATTTTTACACAGAAAATTATTTCATAAATAATTAAAAAATCGAACGACTATTTTCCAAAACTTAAAAAAAAAAAGAAGATAAAATTATAGTTGACAGTTAAGATAAATGGAGAAGAAGTGAGTTATTGTTTTTCTTGTCGTGGCCCTAAATAAGCAGGTTGAAACGTTGGCACACAATTAAAGTATTTTTACTTAGACGTGATTCTCTTTGACTGCTTCTCTGATTATCTTCTGCTCCATTTTATTTTTTTAAAACTATAGTCCGCTCATAGTCCAGTATTATTTTATTAGGTTTAATATTTGAATTTATATATGTGTAATTTAATTTTCTTTTAAGCTCCTGTTTTCAATTTGTGTTTTTAATTTCAGATATTGACGAATGTGCAGAAGACAAAAATATCTGTGGTAACGGTGAATGCGATAATACAGTTGGTTCTTACATATGCCATTGTGAACCTGGTTATTCCGTTAAACCAAATCAGTCTTTACTCTGCACGGATGATGATGAATGTGAGCTTTGCAATAATAATTGTGATGTGAATGCACATTGCATAAACAATCCCGTAGGTAACCAGCTCATTTAATCTATTAAATATTAATAATATATCTATTGATATTATACTTAATTAATCCTGAATAAATCCACATTTTATTAGTGGAAAACAGAGTTGTTTCAAGGATTTTCATTTCTATTTCAACTATGAAGCATATTATTAGTATATAGCCTTTGTTTATTATTTTCTGTTTAATTATATACAGTCGACGTCGTATACAATTGCTTGGAACAGGCCGATACATTACCATTTTTCCGTTTATTATCAAAATTCCATTTATTGTTATCAAAATTTCGTTTATTGTTATCAAAATTCCATTTATTGTGATCATTCTTAAAATCTTGGAATTTCGGCTTTTTTGTTCATTTTTGTTGGAAGCGGGACAGTTGGAGCTGGTATAATTCTTTGCAAGAACATTTCTAAAAATGTACAATATAATCATCTCCTCCTCCTACTTCTATAAAAATAACTTAGCTCAGCTCAGTATGATTTCGTCCTCAAAAGTGTTCGGAGTTTTTTTAAATGAGCGCAGGACCATCATAACGACGGGACCTGAGTTTATCTGAAAAGATGGAGATCTTACAATCATCTGATTGCCTGTCTACCAGAATAAGTCAGTGTATAGCCACTGTAACTTTGAATATTTCTCAGTCATTGTTGAATAAACCATTAAAACAGTGGAAGAATATCGAGAGCTCATTTCTGCAAAATGATAATCAAAATCAGAAAAGAAATAGAGTAGAAAAAGAAGATGTGGAACGAGCCTTAAAAGAATGGTTCCTGCAAGTGAGGGAAAAATAAGGTCATGTTAATGGCCCTTTACTTCAGCAAAAAGCGACAGACGAATTAGCCAAAAAAACTGGAAAAGTGATTTCATTGCTACAGAATGGTGGTTTCATCAGTGGAAGAAACAGGAAAACATCTGTTTCACAAAACTTCATGGAGAACAAGCCGAGGCAGATCATAAATACAAATTCCTGGTTACAGAATTATTGGCCCAATACTACTCGGCCATTGTATTCAATACTGATGAAACAGGCCTTTATTTTCGAGCATTGCCAGAGCATACTTTCGTTCTGAAAAACGATAAGGCCAAAGGCATTAAAATTAGCAAAGACCGTTTAACTTTGCTATGCAAGTATGGCCGGACAAAAAAAAAACATTGCTGGTGATCAGTAAAAGTAAACGTCCGAAGTGTTTCAAAGGAGTGAAAAAATTACAAGTTCAGTATGAGGCTGATTCAAATGCCTGGATGACCAGTCAGATTTTTAATGATTGGTTGCTGGCATGGGACAAAACTCGCTACATTCTGTTGCTTATTGACAATTGCTCCGCTCACATCACCAAAAATTTCAACCATAGTAAAGTCGTTTTTCTTCTGGCCAATACTACATCATTAATGCAGCCATGTGATCAGGGGATTATCCTTACCTTGAAGGAAATTTACCAGACTCAAATGAGGAAGGCAGTAATCGCTACAATTAAAGAAGGCCTACAGTCTGCTAATGAAACTTTGCGGGTTCACCAAGTCGCTAAGAAAATAAATCTTTTGGAAGCACTACATTTGGTAAATAAATCCTGGTCTGAGGTGAGTGAACAAACAATACAAAATTGATTCAGACATGGTGTTTTTGTTCAAACGAAGTTGAAGAAGAGGTTTCAATAGAAAACCCGTCTGACCTTAATAACGCAACATTTGAAGAGTGGATGGATATCGGTAATGATGTTCCAACTGATGAGAAAATCAGCGAAGAATCCATTTGTACGGAAATACTGCAAATGAGTAAACAGTATGGAGATGAAGAAGGAGAAGAAACTGATGTAAGACCTTCTAACAAAGAGATGCTCGACGCCCTGACAGTTTTGAGACGAGGTATACAATTTCATGCCGAAAACGGTCAATTACATTATCAATACGAGCGTTTGATTTGTGATGTTATATAAAAAATTGCAAAAACAATCAATGATAAAAGTTTTTTTTTTTTTTTAAACATCTTACTGAGCATGTTATAAATTATTTCTTGTTTTTATGTTATAATCCTGATTAATCAATGATATATATCTTATAAGAAAAAGAACACCATTACACTGATTTTTGGATGTATCTTACATGTATATTAAATCCAGTTAATTTTTTTTAGGGTTCATACAGTTGTCGTTGTAAGGATGGATTTACTGGTGATGGAACCTCATGTCAAGATATCAATGAATGTCTTAATAACAACGGTGGCTGCAATCAAAATGCTCAGTGTGTTAATAATGACGGATCTTTCAAAGTAACTTTATTAATTTAATTTTCAATTTATAACAGAATGTTTTATAATAATAAACTATTAGCTTCCAGCTTTGATATGCCAGAAATTTTAATAATAAGTTCCATTATAACTAAACTTTAAAATAGTAAATGGATTTATTGAAGAAGTTTCTTGTATGGTTTCACAAAATAATTTTTTTTTTTTTTTAAATTAAATGTATATAATTTAATATTGTCAACTTTCCTATTTTTGATTATGCATGTCAACAAAATAAAATAATTCATGAACTAAGAAAACATTGGTAATTTTATTTCAGTGTGTTTGTGACTCTGGATTTCGTGGAGATGGCTACTTATGTACTGATGTGGATGAGTGTGCCGAAAATCCTATGCTCTGTGCCAATGGGCATTGCCTTAATTATCCAGGCTCTTTCAGATGTGAATGTGAAATGGGCTTCATGCATCCGAATGATAACAGTGAAACTGCATGTGTTGGTAAGTACATGTTAAAATAATTTTATGTTATGATGTATATAAAATATGCAACTACAGGAACAAAAATAATAATTTTTTTTTTAAATAGCAAAAAAAAAAAGATTAATACAAATAAAAAATTACCCATCAGCATTATTTAATTTTTCCAAATAGTTTTTTTTTCTCTTTTCTAATTCACTACTTATAAAATATTAGAGTTTAAAATATCAGAATTATTGAACCAAAAAAACATTGTTTAAAGTTGAAGAGTAATTAAGTTCTTAAAAGGTGTTTTTGATAGCCACATATTCATGAACTGTCACTAAAACCTAAGATAAAGGTAGAGAATATTTATTTCAATTCAAACTTAAAAATCTTTTATTAAATGTTTTGCCATTATCATTATCCCTTATCTGCTTATTAACTACTTCTGAATTTTATAAAAGTTATGGAGTATGCAGTGGTTAGTCCATAATGAAAGAAACAAAGAGATTTCAGGGAAAATGTACATAAGTAAAGTGTCGGCAGCCACAGTATGATTTATTCTATGATAACTTTTTTTTCTTAGTGAGATGTAACAACTATTTCCTCTAAACTCTGAAGTAAAATCATTTGTTTAGGTTAGATCAACTGGAAAAAAATCTTTATATTGCTAAGAAATATGGTACAATTCATGCTTATGATGGAATATTCTTAAGGAACACTTAAATTATAATTAAATTTGATGGATTTTTTCTATCCTTCCCTTGTCCCCTTTTAGCTCTTTCGGCAACATAGTGTTTTCCAGGCAAGGAGGGTTGGGGCAGGGGGAATTATTTACTATGACTGATTCCTTCCTGCCACAGACTGGATTTGAACCCATGATCTTCAGTTTATCAGGTTGCTATGGCAATGCACTTTGTTACCTACTTCACTAAAGTCAACAAGTAGTTGAAAAAATACAGCCAATGTTTTTAAAAATGATCCTAACATAGAGAATACCAAGATTTTTCGTTGGCTATAGATACACAGAGTTTGGTAGGTAATCAGAACATAAATTTGGAAAACTTGTTTTTGTTAGGTTCTACAGTTTTTACTTGGTTGATAAAATGTGTAAATGAATATTACAATGATACAGTTTCTACTAAATTGTTTTTAATTATTAGATTCAGAGGATCGTTCATTTATAAAACCATTTGTCACTGATCGGTTAAAAATAATAAAGATATTTAACTCTGTATTTATAACAATTACACCTATATACACTAAAGTAATAGAGACATAAATTGACTTGAACTGATTTTATTCCAAACCACATTTTAACAAATTATGTATGAATGATATCAGTGATTTATTTTCTTAAATTTGAAATATATACACGTTTTTCAGATATAAATGAATGCCAGATGTTTACCAATTTGTGTGTTTATGGTGAATGCAAAAACATCTTTGGAATGTTCCGTTGTGAATGTAAGGAGGGCTTTCAGCTGGACAATACTGGAGGTAATTATTTAATTTTTTATTATAATTTAAATTTTTACATTTGTTTATTTAATTTTCTGTACCGTAATATTCAACAAACACGGAACTTCTTCAAGCTACCATTAACATCATTATTAAGTCTTTTAATATTTTAGGCAATTGCACTGATAAAAATGAATGTGACAGCCCACAAGCTTGCCAATATGGAACTTGTAAAAACACAATTGGGAGCTATATTTGTACCTGCCCTGATAACTACCAGCTAGTTCCTGCTGGTAACGCATGTGTTGGTAAGTTTATTTACATATTTTAATGTTTATCACTGTTTTCAGATTATTGGGTGTTATTCATTTTATCTTACTAAAACCTGTTAGTTTTATTTTGATTTGTTTTATGATAAACAGTAAGACAGATTCAATTTTTTGTTATTTTCAGTAGTGCATTGAAAAACTTTATTTTTATTCATTAGCTTCACTGTATTATTTTAACTTTTTTAAATACACTTTTATTCATTGTGCTCGCTTCCTTCAATTTCCAGATAAAAGGGAGTCGAGATGTTACTTGAATGTTGAGCCTCTGCCTGGTCGTGGACCAAGGTGCTCTAAGGAAACAGGCGGCCCTATGACAAAAGCAACTTGTTGCTGCTCTCTTGGAAAGGCGTGGGGTTTAAGCTGTGAACTTTGTCCAGCGCCAACCAGCAAAGAATATAAAGATCTCTGTCCAGGAGGGCCGGGTTATAGCCCAAATGTAGTGACGGTAATTAATTATGTTTATTAACAATGATGAACCTAACCTAGTGTGGATTTTATTTAAGTTTTGATTTTAATTGATCTCAATTCAAAGCCTTACTTGAAAAATTGCTAAAATTAAAAACAAAGAACACTACAAGCCTAAAATCTGGTTAAAGAAAAAAAAAAAAAATATTAACACGTGTCTCAAAGTTATTTATCCAAACCAATTGAATGTGTCCGCCGAAAAACATTCTAAGCGACAAATATAAAATTTTGAGTAATCAGTGAAAGAAAATCATAATCTAAAATTTTTGTTAGTTTTGTAGTTTATATTTTATATTCACATATTAATTTGTAATATTTACATGAAGTACTATATTATACTAAGACGTACTATTATTCATTTTAAAAACTTTAAAATTGTCACTTCGGAAATTTTGTCGGTTAGAACATTTTTCGGCGGAGCCATTCAATTGCCTTGAGAACATGGACCAGTGTTTGGTTGGTTTTATTTTCTATAGGCATTTAATCTTATTTTGGTCAACACTTTTAACTAATATAGGAATAATATTCAATATAAATGAACATTGACATATGAAACCAAGGAACACAATTTCAATCAAACTTAAAAAAGATGCCTGGATTACACTCTAAAATCCTATCATGTAACTGCTAGAAATAAATGTTTGAAAATATAAATTATTTACTATAATACAAAGTATTGACAATTATCAACATTATCCCAATTAATTGATGATTTCAGGTAGGCTTAGAAGACATAAATGAGTGTGTTGAGCATGATAACTTATGTAAAAATGGCCATTGCACAAATACTTTCGGTAGTTACATGTGCTCTTGTAGTGATGGTTTCAGGTTTAGCAACACCACTTCTATATGTGTCGGTATGTAAGTAGTTTAGGAATATAGTATATTTAATTTTGTGATGAAAATGCTATAGTTTACTGTATGATATAATGGTTGAGAAATGGGTCAGGGATGCAGCCAGGTAGATAAATTACACAACAAAGTTTAAAAAAGAAAAAGAAAAAAGCTTTATATATGGAGTGCCGATGTTTTGAACTTGCCTTGCAGTTCTTCTTCAGGGCTAAAAATAACAAAAAACTGAATGTGACCAAAATGATAAAAAATGAATAGAGTAAATTAATTTACTAAAAAATTAAAAGTTAGCTACATAATTAAAAGAATATCTGAAGTGTTAATTACAGAATTGAATAATTTTGATTAGATAATACAAATACAAAACTTAAAATTTGTATCGTTCTATCAAAATTATTCTATTACATATTTTATTTTTCAGCTAGATCTTGATACTATTTCATATTCAATTCTCTAATTAACCCTTCAGATATTCTTTCTGAAGATATTCTGTAATTATGTAACTTACTCATAATTCTTTGGTAAATTCATTTTGTATCATTATGGTCATATCCAAATTTTGTTATTTTTAGCTCTGAAGAAGATCTGCAAGTTAGGTCAAAATGTTGGCCCTCCGTATATAGTTTTTTTTTTTTTTTAAATTTGGATGTGTAATTTATCAACCTGAATGCATCCCTGACCATTTCTCAACCATTTAATTTTGTGCTATTGCTGCTTTATAAAATATTTATATTCATATTTTTAAAAATGTTTAATTCATGAGTTAATAAATATTATTACAAACCAGAATGAAATATTAATGAAAAGGAAAACAAAACATTAATACAAATTAAAACAATATAAAATATAAATACATAGCAAAATTTATAATATTAATATAAGGAAAAAATGAATGAATAAGATGAATAGCTGAAAATAAAATAAATTCACAAATACAATAAAATCTTATTACTCCTACTTATGCTGTTTATTTCAGATTTTTTAAATGAAATATTGGAAATAATCTGTAGGTTATAGTTTATAATTAATAATTTCATATGCTTTATTTATTTTTTTTATAATCAGTTTACTTTTTATAAAAATTTGCATTTTTTTTTATTTGGATGCAAAAACTGAAAAAATAGCTTTTTTTTTTACATTTTTTAAAATATGTATTCAGATCATTTACTTTTTTAAAGTGACTAAGTTGAAATTCGTATTCATAAAAAACATAAAATTCAATGATAAAAGAACTATTATATTTTTTCCATATTCAGTTTCCAAAAGAAATTTAGTCCAAAAGGACTATTTCCTTGAAGCTCTATATAACTTTTTAAAATATAAATAAGTTTTTTTTTTTTTTAATATCCATTTATTGAAATTTACAACTGTATAAAATATATACATCTAGTAAATGAGTTGATTATGATTACAATAACATGCGAAACTTGAAGAGAACTACTCATCAGTAGCCCTCAAATAAATAAGTTAAACAAATAAAAATTTTAAGGAATGAAATATTCAAAAAAAAAAAAAAAAAAAAAAAAAAAAAAAAAAAAAAAAAAAAAAAAAAAAAAAAAAAAAAAAAAAAAAAAAAAAAAAAAACATACAAATAATTTTCCCCATAATACTGAAAGAAAAGATTTATGGTTAAGAAGTATTTTTTTCCCTCTCCCTAAGTTTCCAAAAGGTCCTCGTATTGGAAAGGGATATACTATAGTATAATTTTATTTACTTTTGACCTTGTTTCGTGCAAAAGTACTTGCTGACTAGACTGTTAGTCAATTTCAATAGCAACCAATCATTAAGTGCTAATACAAGGATATACTGACTTAGGTTATATCATTTTTTATGAAATATTAAATGGTTATGTATTTATTTTTTCTTAAACCTTCCTAATTATAAATAATGAAATGACAGAAGGTTATGCCAATTCATATGTTTTTTGTTTAGATATTGATGAATGTAATGAAAATATCCATACTTGTGGACCTGTTGGATTTTGTGTAAATGAAGAAGGTTCGTTTCATTGCATTTGCCCTGATCATTACATGCTACTACCTAACGGAAGTAAGTAACATTTATTTATTTAATTTTAAAATGTTGGACTTTTGTTAACGATTAATGGTTTATAGAGGGTTGTATTGATATGCGCATGGAACAATGCTATACATCTATGCGCGGCAATGAATGCACACACCCAATGATGATGAAACAAACAAGGATGCTCTGCTGCTGTTCGATGGGCGCAGCGTGGGGAACTCCCTGCCAGAAATGCCCAACACCTGGTTCAAGTATGATATTAAATATAAGTCAAACTTAATATTCTAGAGCCTATCATCAAAATCAAAGTTTATTTTAAAAGCAATTTAACCAATGTTATCCATAAAATGACTTTTTTAATAATCTTGGATGTGACCTATGAATATCTTTTTTCCAGGAGACTACATTGATCTTTGTGGTCATGGTGATTTAGTAGACCCGATGACTAACAAGACGATATTCATAGATGAATGTTCTATGATGCCTACTTTGTGCACGAATGGAAAATGCATGAACACACCTGGTAGTTTTGAATGTATTTGCAATCGAGGCTTCTCATATGATCAAGAATCTCATCTGTGTATTGGTAAATTTCTTTAATAGGATAATAACTGATTTGAATTATTGTTATTTTTTTTTTTTTATAACTATTGCATTATCTGAAAAGCTGTTTATTTATCTTGAAATATTTACCCTATAGACTTTAGTTTTCAGTTTTGAACTTTAATTTACCATTTTATTTAGGAATAATTAATCCTTTATTAGTTATGGATACTGAATAATGATTTATTTTCATTATCTAAAATAGTCATTATCTGGAATTGTTACTGCTTTTTTTCCAATCTCAATAGTAAACAATTTTGAAATACGGTAGAGTCTCACTTATAAGAAACATTCAGTTATATGAAGAATTTTTCATTCCCTGGCGAAACTCCATTTAATCCTGTGTAATGAATTATTCACTCGTGCAATATTCAGTTATACGCAACATCCACTTGTAGGAAAGTTAATTTGTTCCCCTGGTATAAATACTATTCAGTTATAAGTTTCGTCTAATCTAACGATGTTAGCGAGAAAGAGACTGATGCCATAATTGAATGTGAACGGCTGTTATATAGCGTAGCTTGCAGAAAAACTAAGCGATTTAAAATTACGGATGTTTTTAAGACAAAATAAATATGTGTATATATTTTTCAAAAAGTGAGGGGTATGTGATGATTATTTAAATTCTTATTGTTTAACTTTATTTTAATTATTTTTTATTTAAGTATACACAATATAAATACATAATATGTACAGATTTCCAAAGACATAATATGTATATAATACATGTTGTACATAGATGTAATATGAAACTTGAAAATATAATAATGTACAATGTTATCTAACAACAAAATATGTACAAACAATAACATTGTGACTTTATTTTTAATGAAGAATTTCTTTTATTTTTCAAATAGCTACGAAACCTAGTACTGTTCAGTTATAAGAAGTATTCACTTATACGAAACATTTTCCGTTCCCCCTCACATTCGTATAAGTGAGACTCCACTGTATATATGAAAAAAGAATAAATCAATTTTTGCAATCAATGACTTTACTTTAAGTAATACTATTCTTCTTTACTTTATTAAATTCATTTATGAACTTATTATTTATGGTTAATTTTAGATGAAAATGAATGTTTACGAAGCCCATCTCCTTGTAGAGGTAATTCAGAGTGTGTCAACAGCCAAGGCAGCTTCCATTGTGTTTGTCCTGATGGTTACAAACTTGGTGTATCATACAGAGATTGCGTCGGTAAGTTGACATAAATTATATGCATTGTCTTAAATAATTGTTTATAACTATCAATCTTGCTTATAATAAGAGAGGTTGGGCCACTAAAGAATGAGTAAGGTATTGGAAGTGTGTTTCGTGGAGTTATACTTCTGGTGAAATTAATAATATCTTAATTTTATATTAATAAGCCATATCTTTATTTTTTATTTTTTTAAAAGTTTTGTGAAATCAATAAGCAATTTAGCCTTGTATCGATCCCTTCTATCCTATCTGATGCACCACTTCTCCAGTTATGACAATGCAGGTTCCTAGCATCTGCTCTATCTTTGTCCTTCGTGGAGGACACTTGGGTATCCCATTCATTTTTTTCCATAGACTTTTCTTGATAAATTTCAAATTTACTTCATTTGCATTCATTTAGCTCAAATGTTCCAGCTCAGTCATCCCAGTTTAATAAACAGGCAGACATTTATATTCACTAGAGGCCTTTTCCCAGAAGTCTCAACTTTTTCATCACGTTTTATTTTTCTGTTTACCAAAATATATCTATTTGATAAATAATTTTGGCGGGACTTTAAAATAATGATAATGATTCTCTTCACAGATCAGCAAATAAAGATATTTTATTTCAAAGAAAATAACAAACAGAATGGACATTTTTTGGACATCATATTATACTAGAAATAATATTTCTAATCGATATTGCAATTTATTTATACAGCACATTTAATTTACAGATGTTGATGAATGTATTGAAAAACCTGGAGTCTGTGCTCATGGCTCGTGTAAAAACTTTCAAGGTAGCTTTCAGTGTGTTTGCCCATCTGGATATTCATTGTCAACAAACAGGGACGCTTGCGTGGACATTAATGAATGTGCACGCCACCCCAATATCTGTAACAATGGGACCTGCTCAAACAGCGAAGGCTCATTTTCTTGTGCCTGCCACCCTGGTTTCAAACTCAGCCACAATAACGATTGTATCGGTAAGTTAACTTACAATAAGGTTAGATATAATATATTTGTCTTTCAATTCCTCAATCAATTTAATGCTTAAACCAGATATTAATAAATTTAATCTTGGATAAGAGATTAGAAATTCAGAATGCCTTACTTACAGGAAAGAGTTGGATGATTTAAAATACAAAAAGAAATAATAATAATAATAATAATATAGAAGATTGAATAAATGTATATACTTGGATTTATCTTGAATTCACCAATAGTTAAAGAATTACATATAGATTCATTACAAAACTATTAGATCAAATAAAACGTTCCTTTTGATATATTTTTTAATAAAAGTAATTAAGTCAAAAAGCAATGCAATGAATATTGTTCCCAAGAACTTCTGCCAAAAATTCCAAAAATGGTCATTTGACTCATCATGGTAGTTTTAGTATTAAGCTATTCATTTTTAACTTATGAAGAATATTTCTAAAAAAACAATCCTTTTTTTG
The DNA here is from genome assembly GCA_003667255.2 of Euschistus heros. Taxonomy (NCBI): domain Eukaryota; kingdom Metazoa; phylum Arthropoda; class Insecta; order Hemiptera; family Pentatomidae; genus Euschistus; species Euschistus heros. Next base: position 226,373 of record RCWM02000142.1, read on the forward strand.
TCATAATATATTTTAACAGATGTGGTAAAGAAAATCAGCTTTAAAAAATGTTTCTTGGGATAACATTAATAAAACTAATAATTACATAAAGAGAAGGCAATAGGCAAAATTATTAAAATATTAACTTTGTAGTGGAATGTGGAAAAAATCAATAACATAACTGTTTTCTTTGGATTATATGATATGGATAGGGACTTGATAATTTGTAGGAAAAATTTACCATTATTCAATAATTCGCTATTTATTCGAGAATCCGTAATCCTTCTTGCTACCAGTAACCTGTGTAATATCTATTCATTTATTCCATAAAAAAATATTCAGTTATCTTTTTATTTCTCAGATAAAGTATTTGAATAAATTGGTTTTCATTGAGACTAAAACTAAAATAACTAATGAAATTGAAATTATTTGTATATAAAGAATAAATCAAATTTAATTTCTATTTCTTATTCGAAAATAAATTTTGCCCAACTCTGATATATTTGAATATAATGGATTTAATTTTTTTTCAGATGTTGATGAATGTCATGTCATGCCCTTGCTTTGTAAAAACGGAAGGTGCAGAAATACAGTCGGCTCATTCAAATGTGAATGCTTTGAAGGCTACACATTAGCACCGGATCAACAATATTGCAGGGATATTAATGAATGTTCTGAGGTAAATATTTTAAGCAATAGTAACACATAAAATTATAAAACATTTAATTGTTGAATCCTTTCAATTAAATAAATATTCATAAAATATTAATAGAAGTGAAGTTATGTTAAGGTTCACAAATTTACCTATGTGATGAACAAATATAATCAGTTGAGTATCAATTCAATTAGGAATTTATTTATGATGTTATGGCTGAACTTCGTTGATTCCTGAACAGACGAATTAATCGCGAACTGGATCTCCCCAAGTTTCTCATCCCAGTATTGATGTTTCCTTCCTAAGTACAAGACGATAAGCTGTTTGATGTTACGATTAGTTCGTTCCGTTGGGTTTGCCTGCGAGTGGTAAAAAGGGATCGTTTCCTGTTTTATGACGAACTGCTTAGCTACTTCTTCCACCATATTGCTAACGAAATTCTTTGCATTGTCGGTGATTAATTTTAGAGGTGCTCCATACCTATAAATTATTCGGGACTTTAACTTCAAGATAATAACGGATGATGTGGCTTTCCTTATGGGACACAGTTCCACCCATCTACTAAATAGGTCCACAAACACTAAGAGGTACACATTGCCTTTTGAGCTTCGAGGATATGGACCCATTATATCAACTGAAACGATTTCCCAAGGCTGTTTGTTATAGCGGGGATACATTAGACCTCTTGGTGGAGTGTTCGGGGGTTTTACCTTTTGGCATACCTCACACCGGCTAACGTAACCGCTAATATCACGATATAATCCAGGCCAGTAGTATAACCTACCCACTCTGGCAACTGTCTTATCAACTCCCAGGTGGCCTGACTGCGGTAGGTCATGGTTGTCGTGTATTATACGTTGCCGAAGATGAAGAGGTACTACAACCTTCCATTCTTCACTGGGATCTTCCAGTTCTCCCTTCAAAGGATTCTTCCGGTGGTATAATAATTGACCGTCTTTTATCAGCCAACCAGGATGTTCTGCCGGAGAGCTTTCGACTCGGTATTTCTTTTAGTTATACCACTCATCGGAGGGTGCATACATGTCTTGAGAGGTCGCCTGGTCACTGGTCGTATTTGAAGCCAATATGGAGGTTATCGTGATTGCAGCTATACGAGATAATGCATCAGCTACAGTATCAAGTTTTCCTTTGCGGTATTTTACCTCGAAATCGTACGGTTGCATATGTAAAGCCCATCTGGCTAATCTACCGGAAGGATTCTTCAAATTAAGCAGCCACTTAAGACTGGCGTGGTCGGTGATGACTGTAAAAGGATAACCCTCCAAGTAGTGCCTATTTTTTTCAATGCCAAACAATACGGCAAGACATTCCTTTTCCGTCATGGTATAGTTTCTTTCTGCGGAATTCAATGAGCGAGAACAGAAAGCTATCACTCGTTCTTCACCATTTTGTATTTGCGTTAGTACCACCCCAAGTCCCGTGTCACTTGTGTCAGTTTGTAATTGGAATGGCTGATCGAAATCTGGTCTGGCTAGTATAGGGGACTGAGTCAAAGCTGTCATCAGAGTGTTGAAAGCTTCATTTTGTTCATTACCCCAAGACCATTTGGTTTTCCTTTTGAGTAATGAGGTTAATGGAGCAACAACTGTGGAGAAGTCTTTAATAAACCGGCGGTACCATCCCGCCATCCCAAGGAATCTTCTTAGTTCAGCAATATTGCTGGGAATCGGAATTGAAGTGACGGAACTAACTTTTTCGGGATCGACACTCATGCCTTTACTGTTAATTAAATAGCCTAGGTAGCGTACTTCTTGGCATCCAAACTCGCATTTTTCTGGGTTAATACGTAAACCTGAAGTCTTAAGTCTTTGAAACACTTCTTTAAGCATTTTCAAATGCAATTGCAGAGATGGGGTACACACCAGAATATCATCTAAGAAAACGACAACGTATGGGTAAAGTTCAGGTCCAAAGACTGTATCAGCTAATCTTTGGAAGGTCGCCGGAGAGTTGGTTAATCCAAAAGGCATTACTTTGAACCTAAATAATTCTCTTCCAGGAACTACAAACGCAGTAATGTCTCTACTACTTTCGTCAGCTAGTGGAACTTGTAGAAACGCCTGTTTGAGATCAAATTTTGAAAGGTACTTTGCTTGTTGAAGTCCATCCAAGAGGGAAGTCATATTATGCATGGGATAGGAATCTTTAGAAGTGACCTGATTAACTTTTCGAAAATCGATACAGAAACGATAACCTGCGCCTTTCCGTACCATGACTACTGGTGATGACCACGGTGATTGGCAAGGCTCTACGAGACCATCCCTCAACATACGATCCAATTCCTTGTGCATTGCTTCAAGAACTTTAGGCAAATAATGGTAGGGGTGCTGCTTGATAGGTTGGGTTCCCTCGACATCTATTTTATGAGTTATACGTGTTGTTAACCCTGGGGAATCCTGAAGCACTTGTAAGCCTTCACTAACTACTTTCTCTAGCTCTCTCCTTTCCGAAGAATGAAGTGGACAAACACTGCATGAGTTTGAAGTATTTAGACCCAATCGGGAATCATCTCGACGAAATGAATAGATAGTTTTGGGTTCATCTTCAAACCACCAAACTGCCTTTGGCAAATTCGTGCAGAAATTCGCTTTCACCAAAAATTCCAAACCAAATAAAAACTTAAATGGAAGTGAAGCAAGAATGTAAAGGGTTACATAAAATGACCGGTCACCTATGATGACAGGTACATAAAATCGTTCTCTAACTATGAGCTCCCATTAGCGACAAAAATCGTAAACTCTGGTATTAGCTCAATCCTGTATCCCATTCGCATCAAAATCTCTATTCCCTCCGGTCCAACATAAGATGTTGATGAACCGGGATCAAACAGAGCCAATAAGTCAGGTTCTCTTTTACTGTTTGATTTGTCTATCTTAAAGTGAATAAATAACTGTTTAGACGAGGGACTAATCTGTTGCGGTAAAGATAGCGAATGCGATAAGGTAGGTTTTTCTTCAGGACGCGTTAGGATACCAGATGACCCAAGATAGGAGGCAGAGGTCTTATTACCATTGAGAGACGATACGATATTTAATGGGTCAGCAGTGACAGCAGGAACAGGGTTGACCCTTACTTCTGGTTCCCTTGCCCTTTTCCCGGAGTGCATTTAGGACAGGCATAAAGAGACACTCCTTGGTTACTGCAACGGTAGAAAAATAATTTCCGAGGAAGCGAGCATTTAGAGTAAACATGAGGCCCACCGCAGTTCCATCAAGCTAATTTCCTAGTAGATCCTTCAGTTTCATCACACCGTACTGCTCTTTTCTCTTTCTTCTTCTCAAGAACAGTTTCACCTATATTCTCAAGAGTTTCGTTCTCCGATGAGCATGATCTCTGGACATCTCTTGGAATACGGTTATTTTGGTTAAATAAGTCAGTCTCAAGAGAATTTAATGGTACAACGCTAAAAGAACTGTGATCTTCCCGATGATTTGACCGAATAGTATTTTTCGTAGAATTTGCGGTACGGGATTTCTCTCTTGAGCTGGACCTTTCTTGACCCATTTCCTCAGCCATCATCTCGCAAACTCGGGTTCGCTCCATAACAAAATCCATTAATTCACGGTAAGTGGAGATATCCTTTGATTTTATCCGCTCTTCCAACGCTCTTTTGGTCCCTGGATCTAAATTCGATAGAGCTATATGCAGTTTAAGAAAATCACCCATATCTTTTATACCTAAAGCCAATAACGCACAGAAGTTGTTCTCATGAATGCTTAAGAATTTTTGAAGATTGGCGGATGAGGATCTGGTTAATAGGCTAAAATCCATTATTCTATTAAAATAAAATCTAGCGAGTCGCCTTCTGTTTTGGTATCGCGAAACCAAAGCATTGTAGGCCAGAATATAATTAGCCTCTTCAAGCACAAATCCAGATATTAACGATAAAGCTTCATCCCTCAAGCTGCACCTTAAGTAATGAAATTTTCTTATAGTTGGTATGGAAGGTTCGTAATGGACCATTGAATTAAAAAGGGAAAAAAACTCGCTCCATTCTTCTAATTCCCCCTTAAATATCGGTAAATTTATTTTCGTAAGCTCCTGAGCAGCTAGATGACAAGTGGTGGTGAGAACGGCCGCTTTTTCTTCCTTAGGAACGCTAGTGCTAACAGCTTTAAAGTAATTAACTTTAGCCATGTCTACTATTTCGAAAAATGAGTTCTGTACGGCAGTAGTTTCTAATTTTTCCTTTTTATCTTTAATGGTAGCGTTGAAAATTCTAATTTGAAATCGAAGATCTTCAAATTTGACTTCATATTTAACTAATCTGTCATAGACGGGCTTAAAACTGGCTACTGTTTCATTATCCAGAATTTGGGATTTATCAAAAATAGTCTGAACCGCCGCAAAAACGTCCTCTCTTTCTGCCATAAGAATTTTGGGATCGCCCATGACTATTCAAATACAAGTAAAATGATAAACCCAAAGCGAAAAGTTAAATAAGTTCAAAAATCCAAACTTGATATCAAAGACAAAATCGAAGAAAAAACGAAATCTAGAAGAAAAATTATTTCCAAAGAACAAAGAAATAAAAAAATATTAAATATTCGAGATATTAAGAAAACAAAATCAGATTAAATCCGGGTAAGCATCCTTTACAAAAATTAATTATAGAATTTTAAAATTAAATAATATACAGCTACACAATAACTTTTTAAAGTATGCTTAAAATAATATATATATGCTTTAAACAAATAATATTTAAAATATTTTTTTTTTTTTTAATTGTGATATCAAAAATTAAATCAAATACGATGAAATAAGAACTTAGTGACATAAAATGATGAAAGTTCTGGATATTATTACAAAATAGAAATAAATTATTTACAAGTAAAGAAAATCCCTAATTCCTAATAATATATACAACGCTCTAAAGCTATCAATATCCTCCTAAAATACATAAAGTATATGTTATGGATCAAAGTAGATACATTTATATATATAGACACATTTTAAAAACAAAAATATATACTTAAAGTTCTTACACCATTTATAATATTTGTCAAACAAATAAATTTTAAATTTCACTTTAATTTTCTACGTTAAAATGTTAAAACAGTTTATTTTTCGATAAAATATAAAACTATGAAATTAAATAAAACATTTTTAACCACTAATAGGGTGTATGAATACATAATATTAGATTGCTAATAGTCTCTTTAATTGTCTTGAGTCATTTGTTGCCATAGCAATGCGTAACAATCAACCGTTCTACCAACGTAACTCTGCATTGTCCTTTAAATCTCTCTTTTCTCAATCTTCTTTTTACATCTATTTCTATTCTAATTAAATACCTTATTTATCCTTTTTTTCTATTCCTTCGAGTCCTTTCTTCGGGCGCCATAATATATGTAGCCAATTTATAGGTGTTGGGGTCCAAGGGTACTTTTTTTTCAAACGAAATAATATCTCCCACTTAATTTTTCATCAATATATATATTTACAATATATTCAATTCTAGGAAGGCAATCATAACGGGAAACATTAGAGGAATAGCATCAACGCTGGGTTAAGTATTTAAATAAACATAAAGTGTTCTGTCACTAGATAAACAATTTTAAACGATCTAAAAAAGATGTAGGTAAATTATACAATGAAATTGAGTAAATAAATAAGTGGAAAACAATATATTGTATGTATAAAGAGATTAAAAAGAAAATAAAGTAAAATGAGTTAGATAAAAGAAATCAAAAGAGAAACAACAAACGAAATGAAATAATTGCAAAAAATAAAAATTAAATGTGATGAAGTAAATCGTAAATTCAGTTATTTTTTATTTTAATTTTTTAAAATTATTTTATCAATTACTTTATATTTTTATCACTATTATCTATCTTATTATACTTTATTTTATTTTTAACCTATTTTTACTTATGGTATTTTTTTGTTTTTATATTAAGGCTGGAGTTATTAACTCAAGTCGGTGTTCTTCTTTAATTTTAGCTAACTCTTATTTGATTGAAGGTATTATTTTAAATATTAGTCCAGTTCGTTTCAATTAGGTATTGGTTGATATATCTAGATTGTAGCAGTTTACGGTAAATCTGGTAAATGAAGGACTGGGTAGTTATAAATTTTTAACTGGATAGTGCCTTTTTAGTTCAAAATAATACTAATACTATAATACTATTTGGCTGGTTGGGTACATTGGATCATTAAAGACTTTAAATCATATTATATCACTTAAAATAATTCTTTTGATGAAGTAAAATTATTTAATGCATTCTTAAGCAATTTCCAGCTGATTCCATATGTTATTGGACTCTTACAGGGACCAACTCATGAAATTCCTTCCTACATAAGAAGTTATTTTCCCAATTTAAATATACATGTTTATGGTCTACAATTTTCACCTCCTTTCGATGACTGTTAACATTTACTTTTGTATCTTTCTTAGTTCAAATTTTAATTATTCAAAGTTCATTCAGAACCTTTTTATTTATAAACTATAAACTAGTGCACTTGTTCCTAAATATTTGGAACCCACATTGAATATATATTTAATCTATCATTCTCCTTTTTTGTGCCCCCCCTGTAAATTTTCCAAAAGTTGCTGCTACATTATATTGTAGCAGCTTTTATATTGCTTAAAACCATGAACATTTAAAGCTCTACAATAATTTTCAATATAGAAAATCAAAATAAGACTTAGCGATCCAAAGGGAATTAAGAAAAAAATATTAGACTTTTTAATATTAAAAACATTGTATCAACTAGCTATGATTTTAAAAACATTAAACATTTCTATTTGAATAATTTTGTTCTTTATAAAATCAATATTTATTTTAAGTATGAGATCTGTCATAGTTTCATAATTGTGTTTTAGACAGATGATATATGTTTGCCGCCAGGGCGCTGCCAGAACACCATTGGTTCCTTCATTTGCTCTTGTCCTCCAGGTTATAGGCTTTCTCCTGACAGAAAGAGTTGTGTTGGTAGGTATATTACGATTTATCTTTGTTTTTAATAAAAAAAAAAAAAAAATTAAATTTTAACTTGGAATTTGGATTTTTCTTCATAGCCAAGGATATTTACGCTCAAATACCTAATAAAACAATATCACTAAAGTTTCTAATTTCTTTCTTGATTTATTTTTTTAAGATATTGATGAGTGCCTTGAAAGGAAGGGGATCTGTGAAGGAGGAATCTGCAATAACACTATTGGTGGTATGATCTGTCACTGTCCAGAAGGTTTTATTTTATCAGATACAGGAATGAGGTGTATCGACATGAGGAAAAATTTATGTTTTGATTCCGTGGACCAAGGTAGTTAATAAAATTTATACTTTAATTTCATTCAAACATATCTTTCGTTATAGCAAAAATATGTTATTTGTTGAAGGATATTGTTCAAACCCAAGAATGAAAACGATCACAATGAAAGAATGTTGCTGCTCAATGGGAGTGGGTTGGGGCATTAACTGCCTTCTGTGCCCTGAAGAAGGAACAGGTACTCAATTTATTTATGGTGCTTTTAATGGTTAATAATGTCAAGTATAGTAATTATTGAAATAAATACAAAATGTTCTGAGAAATAAAATGTTAAAAATTTGATAAAATTATTATGTTCATGGTAAATTGCATAATAACTTTTTTATTTCATGCACAGATGAATTTCTTCAGCTGTGCCCGCAGGGCCCTGGTAGAGAAGATACTGGTCATGACTTGGATGAATGTGCAATAATGCCAAATGCTTGTAGTGGAGGTGATTGCATCAATACTGATGGCTCATTTAGGTGTGAATGTCCTTCGGGGTACGTCCTGGATTCAACAGGGAAGAATTGTGTTGGTAGGTATCTCGTAATCTGGCTCAATATAAATGTTAAAGACAGAAGATACACAATTAATTTAAGCATTTGTATGGATATAGTTAATAGTTGTTCATATCATAGAAAAGATAGCTTTAGATAGTGCCCAGTCATTGTTGTTTGATGTGGCCTAACTCTATCTGGGGCAGGAAGGACTGGTTATCCCTCAGAATGCCAATCTATTTTAGCCAGGGTAGGAAGTTCAAGATTCATCTTACTACAAAATAAATTTTAACCTGCCCCAGCGAGATTTGAACTCATGATCTTTGAACTGAGTGTGCTGCCGATTGGATTTTTCATGTCGGAACAGTTTTTGATAGATATATAGATGTTTCAACTATTTAACCTGATATTTGAGGGACATGTCTCTAAACGATAAATGTTCAAATAAAAAAACAACTAAGGATGAAATTTTGTATTGGGTCTATTTCATTTTGAAAATGTAATGAACATATTTTTAAAAATAGGTCCGTAGTTTTAGATATCTATGAGTGCACTAGCACCTTATATGAAATGTTTAAAAATAATACAACGATTTAAAGGATCTTGTAATTAATTTTTTGGAAGCAACTGTGAATAAACTATACCAAATGTAGAGTAAAGAAACCAAAAAATATAATGTATTTAAATACATATTGTTCTGTTCTCAGATTTTTAAATTTTTTATTTGATTTACAGATGACAATGAATGCCTTCATTCTAATAACATTTGTGGTAATGGTACATGCACAAATGTCGAAGGAAGCTTTGAGTGCAGTTGTAATTTTGGATTTACTCCTGGGCCAATGCAGGTAAATTTAATAGAAACAGTTATATTCTTATTTTTAAATATTCAAATTGGTTTTCATTTCTATTAAAAATTGTTATTACCATAGACATGTGAAGATATAAACGAATGCCAAGAATTGAGCAATCAGTGCGCATTCCGTTGTCACAATGTTCCTGGCTCCTTTAGATGTATTTGTCCTTATGGCTACACTCTAGCACCAGATGGAAGACACTGTCGTGGTAATTTTTTTTTTTGTTATTAAAATTTTTTTTTTTGGAGCTTATATATATATTGTTATGATTTTCTTCAATCATATATTTTTAATAAAATATATGTCAATAATTAATTGACTTTGATTCATTATTAGGGTTCTATCAATATTCTTTTGAATTATGACTGGATATTTTTTAAACAAGGTTTTGTGCATACTTTTTATATTTATATAAATTACAATATGAAACAATATTTAATTTTACCTTTGTTTAATCTAAATTCTAAAGTCCATTAAGGAGAGAACTTCTAAACACTTTCACTTGTCTTGGTTCCATAGTCTTCTGACTCCTGACACTGGTTGCTCTAAGGTCCATAAACAACTGACCTTTTTTCCTACCTGCCTCAAGGGCTGGTTTTACCTCCCCAGGTATTGAGGTCTCCCTAATCTCTGGGCTCCTACCTGGTTTTGGCCCTTACCTCCAATATTTGCTCTTCCAGAACTTCAATTCCAAATATCATTACAATATATATATATTATTTGCCTCTTCAACAAGAAGCTTTATACCGCAAGTATAAAAAGGAACTACTGGAATACAGCGATGATTTAAAACTGCAGTAACACTACTTGAAGAATTGTAAACAACTAATTGTGCATTGACAAATTTTCCATTTTATTTTTATTTATACTCATTTTTCTTTTTCAGTTTTAATTATTTCTTTTTTTTTTTTTTTTTTTTTTTTTTTTCTTTTTATTTTTGTTGAAAGTTATTGAAACTTAAAAATATTGTATTGTATTAAAAAGAAGAAACGCTACCTAAAACATTATATGCATATAATATGCTTTTTGCATGGTGTATGCACAACTATAAAATAAACACCTCTTCTGCAGGGTTACTACAGAAGAGAGAAAAAAAAAAAATATATATATATATATATATATATATATATATATATATATATATATATATATATATATATATATATATATATATAATTTGTTGGACAATGCTCTATGTTTACGAAATGAAAAATACTGTTATTAATTTACTAAAAACGTATTAACTAGAGTAAAAACTAATTCATAATTTTTTTTTAGATGTTGATGAATGTTTGACACCAGCCAATAACTGTAAATTTGAATGCAAAAACATGATAGGATCTTTTACCTGCATTTGCCCTGAAGGATATTCAACAGTATGTAAATTTTAATTTTAATTTTAGATTTTTTGTTGAATATTTAATTATTTCCTTAAGTGGCTTGAATTACATTTGTTTTAATAATTTGCAGGTGATGTAATGTTCTGTTTTTGATTTTTTTTTTTTCTGTATCTTGTTATAGGTAGATCTATCAGATGACTGCGAGGATATTGACGAGTGCTCAACTACCCCTGATATTTGTCAAAATGGCCGATGTATTAACACCGAAGGAAGCTATAAATGTGATTGTTATCCAGGGTTCAAAAGAAGTCCGGATGAATCTCGTTGTTTAGGTCTGCAATATGGATCATTAGAATGAATTTTCTTTATTCTTTATCTGTTTTCTATGATAGAAAGTGCAGCTTTGTTCTAATAATAACATAAACTTTTCTTATAATATTAGAATTATTATGTTGTAGTTTCCATACAAGTAAATGTCCATTATATTTCAAAAATTATTTTATTTTATTTTTTTATCTTGTTATAAATTTTGCATATCGGTTATGAAGGATTATGTTACTATTTATTTTTTTGAAGATTGTTGATTTGTAGAAGTTTCCTTTTTAAATCTCAAATCAGGGATATATTAATTTATTGCGATATGATCAAATTTGTAAGCCTCTGTATCAATGTTATGTTTGGTTATTACATACAATTATTATCAAAGAACATTCTAATTTTATTTTTTAACAGACGAGCGAGTAGGAAACTGCTTTAGATCTTATATAAGAGGCCAGTGCGGGACAGAATTGAGTGAGAAACAAGTAACACGCGCAGACTGCTGCTGTACTATGGGTGCTGCTTGGGGTCCGATGTGCGAACCATGTCCTCCTCCTCATTCTCTGAACTATACATCCTTGTGTATGGAAGCAGGCATCAACATCGATGGGCAAGGTATACTATTATTTCATAAGGAAATTTAAGTTAGCTAAGAAATTTTTAATAAATATTCTCATATCTATCAATAGTTTTATACAAATGACGTATTGCTCTCATTAGATAGGTGATGGAATATTTTCTTATTTCAAACACACAACGTTAGTTTCTGTCTAAAATTATTTATAAATCTATTTCATTAAATGCCCTGACAATGGCCAAATGTTTTTTTGGCCGAAACACCGATACATAATTAAATATATGTAAATGAGCACTTTTATTTTTTGTTCAAGGGCCAATGCGAATAGAAAATTAATGTTAATTCTTTAATAATGATTATTCTTTTAAATTTAATAATTAAATATGTGCTCCTACTTTAAAGAATGATTATCCTTCAGGTTCAATCCTATTTTAGCTAGATAAAATAAAAGATAAATAAAAGTCAAACCGTTCAAGCCAAACCAATACCATTTATTGCTCAAGAATACAAAGATACTTAAAACCATTATGCTCAGCCACCATGCCTCCTTAAGAAGGAATTATTAAATTTTGTTTTATAACTGTTTTATTTGTATTTGTTCACAGATATCGATGAGTGTAAAGCTCTTCCAGATTTATGCAAAAATGGCCGTTGCATTAACAGTTTAGGTTCTTATAAATGCATCTGTAATAAGGGATACAAGTTAGATTACACTGGAACAAGTTGTCGAGGTATGATTTTTTTTTTGTTTATTAAAAAAGTCGTATATAAAAAAAATTATAGTTAATTTTAAATAATTTATGTTTAATTACTTAAATGAATACTGTATTTTTGAGTCACTTCAGGCAGCATATCATAAGCTATAAGATGAAAGCCTCTGTCTTATATTTTATATTATTTGGAAAATCAGCTGCTGGTGATATTTAATAAAATAAATAATAAAAAATATGTCAAGAACTCTGTTTCAAACAATAAGTAAAAAACTAACAAAAAACAAATGATCTATTGTAATTATTTGTGAATTATTTTATTTTATAAAATAAGCAAATAAATATTATGGATTTTTAAAAACTGTTAATTTTCTAAATTTGTAGCTACGTGTATTTCAATTCAACTTATACAATCTTTAGTAACAAGAACTTTATTGTTTATCCTGTATGATAAATTATAAATTTGTCTTAGGTACTGTGTGTGGTTTTATTGGCTAACTATAACATTAAAATGTTTTATGTTTCTAGTACCAACCTTCTTAATTTGATTAATATTTATTCATGAATAAACTATTTTCAGAGTTATCCGTTACAATATCTTGAAGTGTCATCCAGTGAAGATATAAATTTATTCAGTTCAAGTTTAGCTCAGATAAAGTCTTTATAGACAGTGAAATTACCAAAGTTTCCATTCATATCTAATTAATTTTCCTTTATTTATATGGCTGTTAGTGAAAGTATAAAAAAAAAAAAATCTTTCTGATTAATTTTTATAGCAGATTTTTAAAACTGATTTAGACTTTCTATGTATTAGTTTCAATTTATTTATTTTTTTTTAGATATTAATGAGTGTTACAACAGACCCAGCCCATGCAAATTTCATTGCCACAATACTGATGGAAGTTATCGTTGCTCATGTCCTCATGGGTACAAACTCGCACCTGATGGCATAACATGCTTTGATGTGGATGAGTGTGCTACGAAGCAGCACACCTGCCAGCATATATGCACCAACACTGTTGGAAGCTATACCTGTTCTTGTCCTCCTGGATATAGGCAAGAAGGAGACCATTGTCTAGGTAATGAACGAAAAATGTCAATAAGTATTCTATCAATATATACTGAAACAATTTGTTGTTCTATTGTTATAGCAAGATTGCAAAGTTAATTAAGGATTTACAAAGGTTTTAATTACATATAAAGATATGTTTTGGAATGTATAATTTTGAATTTTAAGTTTATGCATAGTTCGATTTTGGAACGAATTGCTTTATCATAATCATTTAATTTAAAAAAAAAAAACACCACATTGAATATAATAGGACTTGTATGTACTATTTCTAAAATTTCTTTATTCCCTGATGTTAAAATTGTTCTATATTACTTATCTATTTACAGATATTGATGAATGTGCTAATGGAATTGGAGTTTGCATCCCTCCTGGAAAATGCATCAATACATTGGGCAGCTATCGATGCTTTTGCCCAAGGGGTTACAAAATGGACAAAGCGAATAATTATTGCAAAGATGATGATGAATGCACGGATGATTCAAAATGCCAACATGGTTGTGAGGTAAGTGGCACATTCATATTAAATAAATTTTGGTTTTCAACTTCAAAATTTGTTTTGGTTTATTAATTATACCTTTCAATGTATTTTATATGTAATTGTAAATGTTTTCATTTTGTGTTCTTTCCCTTTTATTAATTGCCTTGTAAATAATTTTATTTTGGATACACATTCTCAAATTTTTGCTTACATAATCAATTAATTATGCCAGTATTAAAAGAAAAATAACAAATAACAAATCTGTGTTAGTAAAGTTGTTACACATAAAACTGAGTATGATTGTAGACTTTTTCCTATCAGTAGTTGCAATTCCAACAAAAAAAAACCATTAAAAGGGACAAGGATTGGTTAATCTGTAATTCATGGAATTGAAGAAAAATATATTTATTTTAATACTTAATATTTCACTAATTCCTGTTGAACAAATATGCTATCTAGGACTCCATCTGGACAAACGTCTTTCTTGGAATACACTTGCAAGACTAAATCTCCAGAACTGCTCATCGTTAGAGACTACTCCAACATTCATTTGACAAACCTTCAAAGTTTCCAATTAGTTACAGAAGACTCATTTACATGACTGTAATTAGACCTATTTGGATGTAAGGAGTTGAACTTTAGTGTCAACTAAACCTTCTAGTACCCAATACTATCCAAAATCCTCAATGCTTCTTCTTACTTTGTCAAAAATAAACTTATCCATTAAGATCTTAAATGTTTCATAATATCCCTGGTTTAGCCTAAACCAGATACCTATCCTTTCGTATTAATAACCACAACCTCTCAAATTCACTGGTTCCTCAACTTGATTTCCATTCTATTCCTGATAACCTAAAAGGCATCTGAAACGATGGCCTTGGGACCTTTTGATACATTACTTTTATTGAAGTGCTACAAAAAGGTAGTGGCTTTACAAGTTATTGATGTGTTATTATAAATATTTCCACACATATTTACTAGATGTATGTATTCTATACAGTTGTAAATATCATTAAATAGCTTTTTTTTTAGATTAATACTTGACTGGAAATTATATAAAATTATAATCTCTTTAAGGACATCCTATATTGCCAAAGAACTAAATACTTATTTACATTTTTTAGAATATGCTTGGAAGTTTTAGATGTAACTGCCCAGAAGGTTACATACGACACTTGTACTACAACAAATGCATAGATGACAATGAGTGCATGAAAAACCCTTGCGGACAAGCAAATTGCGTGAACACGATAGGAAGTTATCAATGTTCCTGCCCAGATAATTACCAGTTTGATGAATCGACCATGATTTGTGTACAGGTAACAATTCTTAAAGATTATAGAAACGGTTCAAACATAAAAACAATGTCTCTACAAGAAAATCTTTGTGAATTTCAGATGAACTCAGCTTGCATCGGGAGCCCATGCTCTTTTGGTTGCACTCCAAAAATGAATGGAGATGGATTTACATGTGGTTGCCCGAGTGGATACCAACAAATTGGACAGGTGAGCATGTTTCTAATCAGGGTGTGCCATCTTAATTACATCAGTTCTTTACTTGATTCTTAATATTTTTTGAATTGTACTTTCATTCTGAAATAAGAGAAGATTTATTTGTTTTTATTTTGGAGTTTTCTTTTCCATCTATTACTCTTTGTGGGAATATCAAATTTTTTTTTTTTTACATGTAAAGACACATAATAAGTATACAAGAAGGTTTCTTTATATTTATGTATAATATAAAGAATTATAATTTACGTGTCAAGACATAAGACTGGTTTCAAATTTTTGCTGATATTAAGAATACTTGATAACTCAAAGTACAGAAAGAAACTGGTGAACATATTCTTGATGATGATATTTTTAGTTAATTACGATATCACAAGGATAAATAATTTAATATTTATAAATAATTAAAATTTTCAGTTTAATAATTTTTTTTTAAATTTTATTTTTAGGGACACTGCTTGGCAACCATAAATCCTGTTAGTAATGGTGGAGTTTCGAGTGTCCCATCATTAATCACCCAACAAGGTCTTTATCATATACCTTCAGACAAGGTTATATCTACAGAGGGTTGTTTCTCATGCAAGGTTTGAGTTTTTCATTTTATATTTATATTTCTGATATAGTTAAAAAATATTTACATAAAAACATTTATGATATTTTGTAGACGAATGGAAGGCAGAGACGTATGACTAATGGAACAACTCATTTCTGGATGAATGGTATAAAATCCAAAGGATTCAAGAAACATAAAGTTAGTATATATATATATATATATATATATTTTTTTTTTTTTTTTTTTTTTTTTTTTTACTGTCTGAAAAGATTTTCCTAAGCTGAAATATTTCTTTGATGTATTTATTTACATTTTAAAAAAATATATATTTTTACTTTACTTCTATTAATAACTTTATCAGTTTTATTTTTATTACTGCTCACTTCACTATGGTTTTCTGACTTATGTCGTAAACAAATTTGAAATAAAAAAAGATATATAAACTTTTTTTCCCTTAAAGTATATTTATATGATTTGACAATCAGAACGGCACCAGACACAAAAGGCACCATGGAGGGAAACAAGCTAATGCAAATCAAGTAATGCAGCTAACCGAACTTTCAAAAGCAGATTGGGAATACAAAGTCCTTAGACTGACCAAGTTGCAAACAAGACATAGGAGAAAGATCTTGGAAATACAACCAACTGTAAAGGTATATAGATAAAATTTTATTTAATTTCCATCTAATATTGTCTCGTATACATGAAGTTGAATTTTTTGCTTTTCCATTACATGTGCTCTACTAATCGTTCATTGAAGGGTTTGGTGGATGAAAGGGTTATGTAAAAAACCACAATTTTAAGTATTTTATGTTTAAAGTTTTTTTTATAACATTTTCGTTTAGCAGGAAAGTGTTATAAAGCCCCTTCATATTCTTCATATCTCTGTTTCTAGTTGTTTTGAAAAATTCAAAATTTGCTACCTTACACTACTGCACATAACTCCATCCAATGAGGTAGATTGTATTTAAAAAAAAAAAAAATTACATAACCTTTTCATTCACTAAACACTTCAATTTTATAGAGCGATTGATACCACCCTGTCACATCTTGCATTTGTACCTTATTTTTAATTTATCCCATTGCTTGGGTAATTCAGTATTTTGATGATGACTAGGCTACTCCCCACCTCTACAGAACCCTGGACCAAGATTCAGGGTTTGGGATCCACTCAAGACCTGAATATTCCCATACCGCTCCCCCTCCCCCTTCCAAGGGTTGATTCCAAATGGGTCAAACCCCTTGATCAAAGTTGATAGACAAACTTGAGGATTGATAAAGGTTTCTGCACCATTAATAATTCCCCACATTTAACTGTATTAGAAATAGATAATAGCACCCTAGAAATAAATCACTAAGTCACAAATCCTATTTAATTGTCAAAGAAATAACTTTTTTACTAATAACTTTTATTAAATTTATACTAATTTATTTATCTTCTTCTTCCTTCTTCCTTTAAGTTGGCTGAACTGGGAAGTAAATTAAGGAAATCAATGGTCCTCCTGAGGTCATCAAGGGTTCCACAGAGCTTTGCCTTCGGCAAAACCGGTGGGGATATCTATGGGGCTATGGGCCATATCTGTAGCCAATGGTGGGCCACTATGTTGTATGACTGCAGGAAATTCTCATCATTCAAATTGGGGAATGTTTCCAATTTTGCACTTCTTGAGCAAGTACTCTCAGCCTATTAACACCTGTGTGTAACCAGAACATTATCACCTGCTCTTTGCTGGTTAGGTACTAATGGGCATCTTGTAGGTCATATTGAGGGTGCTTATCTTTCCACCTTTACCCAATGGCTGACTTATTTATTGTTTTAATTTCATCAAAAATTAGCTTTGGCTGGAATTATGGTTGTGTTGCACCCTCTTTTGCAAGTTTATCAACACTGTCTTTTCCTTGTTGACCATAATGTCCAGTGATCCATTGCAGAGTGATTTCATTGTAGCAATGGTTGGTTTCATTGTCCTTCTCCCTTTTCTATATACATACTATTTCGTAACTGTTCATTCTGTTACCTTTGTATCTTTTTATTTTTACTAAATCATAGAATTGGATTCTGATTTATTTCTACTTTTAATCCTGTCAAACCTTTATCTACCCTGTCCCTCATTTGTGTAATTTAGAATGTTGGAGTAATGTTTTTATGTATTTTAACTAATACATTTTTTTTTTTTTTTCATTTTCATTTATTAGGGTAACTATATTTACAAAATATTAAGAGGTAACGAAAGAGGACACTTCGAGTTGGAAAAACACAACCGTGCTTGGGCACTGCATTTCAAGAAACGACACAACGCTTCATCAGTTTTCAATCTAGAAATAGTTGGCCTACCAATTTCGCCTAATTTACCATCACCTCCCGTCACTCAATCAATCGTCCTGAGAGTAAGGATCGTAGTTGTGTAGTGTTAGGTTTAATGAACCACCACTCTCCTGCCATAAAATCTTACTCTTAGAGTAATGGTTTAAATGAATACGATACCATTGACGAGCTTTTAGGATAATATGTCTTCATTTTTCTGTATTGATATAACTTTTTATATCTTAGATGTGTACCACAGAATATTAAATTTCACCTATTTTAAGGGGTCATAAATTACTTTAAATGTGATGTGTTCATTTTCTAAGCTATGAATCATACTGATACTATAGCTTATTTTATATTAGTAGATTTTGTAAATAAATTACATATGTGTATATGTTTTGTGTGTGTAGATATTTGTATTAAATAAAAAATAATATAATTCTACAGTACAGTCTGATCAAATTAATTAATAAAAAAAAAAAAATTATGTTTGTCAGGAAAAAATTAGTTATGTTTATTGTTAAGTAAGGATTTGAACGAAAGATTATTTAATAATTCTTTTTTTTTTTTTTTTTTTTTTTTTTTTGAAGGAAAATCAATCTGAGCAAATTATAAACACTTATAAGATCAAAAATGTAAATTGTTGATGATTTAATCCAGAGAAATAAAATGTTCAAACCTAAAAGGTGGAATAAATATGACAAATACATTTTTATTGTTGAATTAATTAATTTTCTTACAAAAACATATAATATGAATTATCATATTCATTTAAAAATTAATCAAACAATTTATAAATATATCAAATTAAATAATTATACATTATAGAAACAGAAAATTCTACTTTAATTATTATAATTACTTTCTTAAGTCAAACAAAAAGATTTTCGTCCATATTGTTTTAGCTAAATAAACTATTGATCAGGCTGTAAGTGTAAAAAGTCATGAAATTAAAATATATATATATTTCTTAAAATTTACACTTTTAACTGACATGAATACACTCAAAAATACACACAAATTGAAATATTTATCACAATTGTGATGTATTAAAAAAATGCTGATGCTGTTTTAAAGAAACCATAGTTTATTTTGCTTTAAATTTAAAGTTTAAACTAAATTCTTATTTGAACTGTTCTGCCATTGAGATCGTTTGTTATTTTAGTATAACTTATTTTAATTTCAGTGTAGAAATCCAAAACCAGCCTAAGCCAAATTCCAGATTTTTTTTTTTGTTTGAATAGTTTTTCTAATAGATTATTTTTAGGTGGAAGGTTTTCTCCCAAAAGTAGTTAAATCACATTGAAAGCGGCCCATACAATAAGGCCTCTTCCTAATCCAACCAGACCTCTACCTTTATCGACTAGCTGTAAAAAATATTCAAAAATAGACTTGGCTGGATTTGGAATTCTATGTCTCAATCATTTCTCTCCAGTCATCTAAGATACCTTGGTTTTTGTTTGTCCATACCCACCCATTTCCAATTATTGATTTAGGTGTTTTGCTTTTACCCATACTTAAGACCATATCCAAAAAATGTTACTGTTTTTACTGTTTGTTTAATAACTAGTCGGCAATATTTTATCAGAAGTTGATGCTTTCATAGGTACAAAATAATATTTATTCGATGTTCTGTTACTTCTTATTTATACATTCTTTCTCACTGCCAAATTAAGTTATAAAAATATACATATATATAAATATTTATTATGTTTTGACTTACACTGTATGTTGACTTGTCATTAGATCATTATATAGTATTGTGTATTTTCTTAATAAAACATTTTTTTTTTTAATGTTACTATTTTTATTTGTTAAAACTCCTTAGAATCATACAATTTTTAGAGTAAATCTTGTATCATAAATGATTTATGAAGCTCATCTGTGACATTTGCCTGACGAAAAAAAAAAAAAAAAAAAAAAAAATCCTAGAGGTAAATTGAGAACCCTAAAGAATGAAGATAATTTTTGTGACAAAAACTAATCTGACAGTGCAACATTTAATGCAGGATGTAACTACAATGGAATTTCCTGCATCGTCACTGATTTGGAAAATGAAAATATTTCGCAATATTTATTGAAAATGGATACACTTTAATCCATCATGTGTTGAGTTGTAATTATAAAAAATATTTTTAACAAAGGTTCATTTGATAGATTATGTTTTCAATAATTCTTTGATAGTTTTTAATTTTTTTATACCTTAAAAGTTGTTTTTAATAGATAAAAGAGAACACTTTAAATAGATAAACCTTAGGGATCATAATTTTTCTCAATACTTTTTTTTCCCCCTTTTGGTCCTGGGTTCCTATCCCAGCTTGTTCAAATCGCTGCCTCTCTCATCATTAGTTTCATATATGTTTTATGAAGTTGAATAGTGAATTTTAATAGGAGTATTAATATTAGTGAATTATATAAGACAGCTTTATATTTAAAAATTGAGCAAGAGAATGAAATAGAATTGGACCTTATACCACTCCTAATGATAGATTATTTGATATAAAATCTATTATAAGCTAAAAGAACTGAGATTTCAGTAAAAAAATATTCTATTCACCTTTATGTTAGCAGATTCGTAATGGATCTTTTCATCGATTAAATATTTTTCATAAATTCTAGGAATAAAATATCAATCAGCTAGCAGAGAAATGTCACTATAGAAGCTTCACTTCAAAATATCCTTTTTCTAACATTCATATCATTCTATAACTGGGTGGACAATATGTAAAATTCCACTGGGAGATAGCAGTTTAAAATTTTGTTATAGGAGAATAATAGGTAAATAAGGGCCAAGGTGAATTAGGGCAGCAATGAAGAACATATCAATTCAGTAGAAAAAAAATTGGCCCAAGATATTATTTTTAGTGTAAGAAATGGCTGTGTATTAGAGTAGAAAATGTGTTGCGAGATATCTCTGCTGCTGCCAACAGTCATTTATCAAAATATATATCTGTGGCTGAGAAATGGTTCAAAATTTAAGAATGGTTAAACACAGTAATGCGAGTACATTAGACACATTTGTAGTTGTAACTTATCAATGTCAAAATAGCTTCAATAATTAATTAATAGTTATGGTTAATAGATTTAATTTAGCAATAATTATTTCATTGAAAGGTATTACCACTCCCCTGGCAATGCAAAATTGATTTTTTTAAAAATAATTATATTTCAATCATTTTTAACAAATAAAAAAATCAATTCAAGACAGCTATTGCTTTTACAAAAAAAAAAAAAAAAAAAAAAAAAAAAAAAAAAAAAAAAAAAAAAGGTGAGAAAATATGAGATTGAAATGTTATAAATACATTTATAATTATATTATTGATTAATATAAACACAATGAGTGAATACTACAGAAAAGTAAAGTACTTTTTAACATTCCTTAAAAACATTAGTACCTTATTGTAGGATATAAATAATGAAAATTCAGCATAATTCTCCTTTAATCAAGCCATAAGATGAGCTTGGTTTATGTTCCCTCAATCAATTGGCAAGAAGTAAAATACGAACAGATACTTCTGTGATTTTAAATTTTAGAACTACTAATAGAAATATTATTAATACTGGAATTTGATGGGGAAGTAATTGAAAACTGGAAGCTTTTATCATTTTCTTCAGGGCCAAAATCATTCTGATTTCTAGTGTAAGACTGTAACCATTGAGAAAACTTCTCTAGGATGGCATCCATCTAGAAAAAAAAATTGGTTTTACACCATAATACATATCTAAGTAAGTTATTAATGTCCTAAAATTTGTTTTACCTGTCGAGCTATTTCAATTGGGTTGTTTGCAGTCACTGTTCTTTTGGGAAATTCCGAACTGACAGAAGGACCAAAAAGAATATTTATTGATTCCTCGTATAGATAAATAGCAGCGACTGCATCTTCATAAGTAACTGTGTCTCTTAATGATAGTCGTGCATGTGATTCACTAAGGCTTGTTCTAATAGAACAAATTAATGCATTATGGAGTTTAAACTATAATTTATGGGCTAATTATAAGATATTTGCATATGATAGGTAAAAGGATAAATACATCGCTGAGCAATAACATTTACTTTGACAAGTAGTCTCTTGGATTATTGAAAGGTATTGATAAATTATACTTAGTTATAAGACTAAAAAAATTGATTTTATTCTTGAAAATATATTTTGTTTTTTTTGGTTTGGTTATTTCGTTTAACGTCACTTTTATGCTGCTATGGCTAATCGGACGATGCTATGGTGGGGGTCCTAAATTTTGCCTATCCAGGTATAATTAGGATAGGGATCTTTAACAAGTACCTGACATCACACAGGCTCGGGACCCCCATTTTACGTCCCCTCCGAAGGACAGTTTTTTTTGGTTATTCACAAGATCAAACAATATGGAAGGGAAGGGAACCATTAGGAGGATCAGTTTCGATTTCAAACCATAAATGAATATCAGCAGACTTGGAGTGGATGTTGGAATTAGTCTGATATTTCGACATAATTTTCTAGTAATAACAAGTAACCATTGAAGAACTGAAAGCAGTCTATAGGTAAGAATACTAAGCCGAGTCTTCACAATCAGACTTTGTTTAAGAATATTAATCGTAAATTTAACTATTCAAAAAATAATCTTATATTAGTCAATAATCTGACAGATATAAAATAGTGAATACCGGTAGTTGATCAGACTGTATTAGTACCAAGGAATTTCTTTCAGCACATTCTCAAAAAAAACTTAATTTCTCCCTGACTAGGAAAAACAATAGATCGTGGATATGTCTATTATTAATCTATTGCTTTTCCCAATTTACATTTTAGAATTAAAACAAGATGCAGCAACTAACCACAGCTAATGAGGTAAATAACATATTATATGTGAATTGTAAAACTGATTAGTATAATTAGATAGATTAATGTATTGTAAAATATTTTAGAAGCCTGAAGATGGGATTAGGGACCTGAAACATACATTAGAATAACATAGGAGTTATGCCAAAAAAGACTTGAATAAGTTACAAAAATAATTTATCATCAGAACATACAGCAGAAGAAGAAAGGCTTACATGCTGTATGCTTCTCTCTGATCCATGTAGCAGCGACAGTCTACTTTCATAAAAATATGTAGCTGCGAGATCAATGCAACTTATATAACCTATATTAAACTTCATAGGAAATAAACAGTACTTTCAAGAATGTATTCGTCCCTTTACCATATTAATCTATTATTGATAAACTCTTACAATACTTTGATGGCTTTCAAAGGTAGGCATTCAGGTCTTTCTCTGCGATTAGCTACAAAGTAATTCCTTATTAGAGTTTGTGCCATTTCCGACATCGTAACTTTAAGGCCAGATATAATATCTATGAACTGAATCATAATTTTATTTTTTAATTATACTGTTTTTGCTGTTTATTTTCTGTTCAATTAAAGAATGCCAGTTTAATAGCCTCTGCATTATGTTAAATTCTTGTATGTTTATAATTGTAAGGTGCTTTAATATCTATTCTATCGAGCTTCCATTGTTTTGATGTGCATTCTGAATAGAAAATAAAGTAAAAGTAACTGGCATTCTCTTGCAGAATAGACTAATTTAATGGCGTTTATTTAAATATACCTTTCTAAAATCCTCTTGGGATACTATATCTACACCGCAACTATCATCAATTGCTTTTTGGAGTAAATGTTCTGAAACTTCTTCATCGTTAACATCAACAATATCCAAAAATGGAAGACCAAATATACTGAAAATGAATTGTTTCAATAACTTAAATAAGGAATAAAATATTTACTAATTCTTCAGGTATATGACAAATTTTAAAAATACATCATAATAACAAATAATTAACCACTAATTAAAAAAAAATCACAGGACTCATACTACTACCCCCTCTCTTTTCCCCATGTCTTATAAAAGTGCTAACTCATTGTGGTGAGTGTTGCTGATTCTGATCATAGAAAAGAGAAGTTTTACCAACTTTTAGAGTTTAAAAAATATCTAAATAAAAAATAAATTATAATAATAACATTCACCAAATCAAGGTTCAAAAATTGGGTTAGGAAAACCAGGTGTAAAATACAATATAATATAATTTTCCAAGTTACATCTTGATGTACCCCTTAGACATTTACTCTTTTGTTTTGATTATATAAAATGAAATATAATGAATTTCGATCATGATAGAATAAATTTATTTACAGAAAAATATAAATATATGTATTGCATTATGTAATAGAAGCACAATGCTTCAATATGAGATACGCTTATATTCGGATGACATGCTGATGAATCTACATTATCATCAAGTAATAATGTTGTCTACCAAATACAGAAAAAACAATTTTTTTTTTTTTTTATCTACTGTCTTAACTATTCATCATACCATAGTCTGCTAATAATTTGCACACAAAAAAAAAAAAAAAAAATAAATAAAAAAAAAAATAAATAAATGAATAAAAAACAAAACAAAAACATAGATTTATTCTCACTTAATTAAAGTCTTAAGTTTATTAACATCTTGAGCAGAATATCTATTACAGTTCCAATACATCCAAACTGCAGCTTTTAGAGCGTAAGTGATATGACTTTTATCTTTTGACGATTTATGTTCGTTAACTGTTACTAATTCACTTTCAACAGCTAAAAAAAAATGAAACTATTTATAGCTATTTGTTTTATTCAGATACATTCAATAAATTATATTCAAGAATACCTGTTATAGCATAAGATATATTGGTATTATTTTCATGGAGAAGGCAAACTCCATATGATGCGAAAAGAAGACTTGTTGGACCTGATGGTGAAAACAAAGCTCGCGGGCTACAATACCAAGCATCCATCACCAATGCTCCGCAATCACCAAGAGCTAGAATAGGAACTGGGCTCTTGCTGCACTAAGTATTCAATAAGTAGTTATTTTATTATTGCATTAAAATTCTGCACTTTACATGTTCAAAACTAACATAATTTAAAAAATATAAAACTTACTATTGAAGCAAGGCTGAGAAGTAAAGCAGTTTTTAAATGCAAAAAAGCAGATAGTGGGTAATGATCCCCTGGAATTATTGATGAAAATGCTGTGACAAGGGCCCAAGGTGAATCATATGTATTTTCCCTAAAGCGCCATGGATTGCATCAAAATTGGCATTGTCACATAGTTTAAGATATAACATTTAAAAAAAAAAGGTTAAAACGGGACTTTCAGTGATTTAACATGGAAATAGACTAATGTTATAAAAATAGTTCCTAAACAAGATTTAATTAATAGTTAAATTATATATTTAATATATCACTAATATATTACTTTGGAATACTTTATTTTTCTGCATTATCAGATATATACATCTAAATAAAGATGTCCACTCACACAGGAGTATTAATGTATACATGGAAGTTATCCATTGTTTGCAGATCACATCTAATAGTATTTTAAAATTTTCAAAATTTAAGTAACTATGTAGTTTTGATGCTATTATAATACAACAATAAAATTTTGAAAGATATTATTACAATTAATCGCTAATGTTAAAGCAACAACTAGAAGGGTACCTAAGAAAGAATGATAGAATGAATTTATAAACTAATAATATAATAATTCATGTAAATAAAATAAGATAAAAACAGAAACTTACTTAATGATTGATATGAATTTAGAAATTTTTGATGGAAAAGGGGGAGGTGATAGGTTTGATATAGCCCTTACTAAAGGATCAGGTAACATAGGTTGGATGCCCCAGGCAAGGTATTTATCTTTCTCAATAGTTAATGCAAGATTATATCTTATCCCGATTTCAAGACCTGTAAAAAGTTCATCTGGAAAAGAAGAAATTTAAGTGTTTCTTACACTATCCTTCTTATACAATTTACATAAAACAAGTTATGTTTTGCTTTAAAACAACAGGTAAAATAGTTACTTTAGTTTTGGTAATTGAAAATAATTAATAAATTCATAATTATTAGTTTTTAAACCACATATTCAACACCTCAAGTCTAATTATACGTAGGCATTGAATAAGTAATAAATAAATAAAATAAGAGAATCATAAAAATAAAAATAACTAAGCAAGACATGAAATCAAGATTATACATAATCACATATATATATATATATATATATATATATATATATATATATATATATATATATATATATATATATATATATATATATTTAAATGATACAACAACTTAATAAACAGAATAAAAAATAAATAAAGCAAGGCATAATATTAAAAGAAATGGAAAACAAAATTAAAATGAAAAAATACAAAAATTATGCTTTGATACTGGATAATTAAAATTATTACATTTACAAGATAAGCACTATAATCAATGAAGTCAATATCATTTTAGGAGTCAAACAGATCACATTAATTTTTATCTGCTTACTGACTAATTCTTAATTTTATTGATTAAATTTTTTGTTTATAACAATTTGTTTTAAAAATTATCATACAATAATAAAAATTAATGAACCAACATTAATATATCAGAATTTTAAAGGTAAAATAACGTAACATATAAAAGAAACACACTGAAATAGAAAATAAAATCCCTTCCAACAGGGTTACTCTAGGAAGGAAAACACTAGAAAGAAAAAAAATACACACTGAAATAGCATTCTAGCTCAAATAGTTAAATCTATACAAACATGCATCAATTGAACCATTTACCCTACTTAAAAAATAAAATAAATAAACCCTTCACTTTACAACTATGAGTATAGCTTTCCAATAACTCTATACTATATTAAACCGGAATTCATTAACACTAAGTACTTGACAACTTTTGGTATCATCTCTCATTTTTCCCAACTCAATAGTATATTGAAGACAGTTTAGTGAGCTCGAAATGAGATGTAAAAGACTAATGAACTGTTTTATTGGATTTACTTTTTGGGATCCCCAGAACTTCTCACATATCTCACAGGTATTCTGAAATTAGGTGGCTTTACTCCAATTTTTGACGTCAATACTTCCTAGGTGTACTCATATTTCTATCCTTTTTTTTCTTTGGTTCTACAACCCGTGAGGGGTCAAGATCGCCCAAAGCAATCTCCGCCCTTCACCCTGGTCCTGTGCAGCCACTCACCAGTCCTGGATTCCCAGAATGGTGTGTGCACCACTCCCTACACCATCCACCCAGCGAAATCTGGGGCCCACATCTTCTGGGGAAGTGAATTTCTTCCTCGAGGATCCTTCTTGGCACAGAGTCACTGCTCATCTTTTTAATCCTTGAAAAACCAAAAAACCCACCTATATTCATAACCTCCTTACTCAGCACTCCTCCATCCCCCTCTTAAATATCAGAACACAACCTATCAACCTGTAAACTCCTGCGCATCAAACTGCATCCTTTAAAAAATAGTTTAAGGAATTCATCGCTTATCTCAATTTGAAAAAGCTCCACTCTAACTTCCTTTAAAAATCATCTATTTCTTTACCTCCTGAATTTTAAATCTTCCAAGCAAATGTAAAAAAGAATAGTTATACAATATACATTATAATAGTATACAATGTAAGTTATATCCTTTTACAAGATTTCTTATTTATTTTGTAACTCATAATTTAATTATTAATTAATTATCATAGCCAGATGATTGCGCTATGTATTGTACTCATATGTTATTCTTAGGGGACAAGTGGTCCCAGAATAAAGTCCATTTCCTTCTTTTTCTACTAAGTACAAATGGGTAATTTTAATAAAAATATATTTAAAAACATGCTAGTAAGTACTTCATATTAGCTCAAGAAGTTAAGCCATATGTTTATATTAACTAAAATTTTAAATAAATTAGTTTTATTTTTCTTAGATACAATTTGATATCGTCCAAACAAAGCATATCATTTAAAGAGTTCAACACATAAAATAGCTATCATGAAATATATGGCCGTTTTTATTAATAATTAAATTTATTATTTAATTACAAAAATGTAATCATTTATTTTTAATTAAATAAATTCTTCTCATATCTAGATTAAACTACACAAACGAAACCTACCTCTTAATTCTACCTCAGTGCATTGTGTTCTCATATATTCCTTTGAGGGCTGTAGAAAATCAGGGTCAAGAAACTGCCCAAAAACTTTCTCACCAGAGAGCCTTGAACGGGCAATCTCAATAAGCTCTTTGCCGCAATCAGAACATTTGCCACACTTTTTTAATATCTTCCCTTTTTTAAAGCAAGAGTCATACTTACACGCAAATGATATATCCTGCCTTTTAAAGAAATATAAAATGATGTAATAGGTACCTTAAATAATATAATATTAAATGAATTTATGTTTTTAAATAATACTAACGTGTACTTCTCTACTGGAGTTATTTTTGCCAAAATTCCATTCTTAGTAAATAATCCACCAGGATTTATATTTTTGCTTTTGATTGAGGAGACCAAGTTAGGGAAGGAATTCAATCGAAATAAAACATGCACAGTTATATCTTCCCACTCGGTGAGTATGGCACAACAAGTCTGAATCAAATCAGATAATTCTTTTTTAGCAATATTTGGTTCTTCAATTAATAAAGATGCGAATTCTCCTGAATCATTATTAAATTTATAATAGCATGAAATGTGTATAGAAATATATACACAAATAAAAAAAAATAAGAATACACATATATTAAATTAGTTTAAGTAATTTTAACTGCTTTCATTTTATATTTATTTTTATTTCCCTTCCACACTATTATATATATTCTTATTATATACAGTAGTTTATTAATTTTACCTTGATTTTTTTTATTGTGTTAAAAAATATAAAACAAAATATTTTCAGATAAAAAAAAAAATGTTTAGAATTGATCAACTCATAATTAAATATTTAATCTACAGTTTATTTAAAAGATGAATAATTGCATAATAAATGGTTTGATTAAAGATTTAAAACATTGATTATTCTAGAGGTATTAAAATTTGTATTTGAAAATTCTAATGTATGACAGAAATGTAAACAATATGATATTATTCTTTATTTAATTAAATTAAAGTATTTATTTATGTGTGTAGTAAATTCATTATTATAAATTTATTTACCTGCAATTTCCAACAGAGATATATAATCAAATACTAAATAAATTCTTAAAGGAGGGCAGAAGTTATTGTTGAGATTAGCATGAAAACTTTCATTCATGTATCTTATGGCACTTTCTTCTATAATTCGTAAATCACCAGTTTTATCAAGAAACTTTACAAGGTTTATTTTCATTTTCTGCATTTTGAAAAAAGCTTTTAAAAAATAAGGCTCCTGAATAAGAACCTAAACAGTGTTGCCAATACTTCAAAAGTATGACAGGACATTCTATTACATTCAAATTAATGATTAAAAATTATAGATTTCATTAAATTTTGCTTTAATAAATACAAAATATTATTTATATCAATTACACTTGATCCTTAGATTATTAATTTTTTTTCTCTAATGTACGCGCCTCCCCTACACACTTTTTAATTTTCCCAAACTCATCAATTTCTTTATAGGCAGTAAATTTATATAGAATTAGGCTGGGATCTTTCAATTAGGTCGTTGAAGAAAATTATAGTTATTTAAATATGAAAAGATGAACGTTTGGCAAACGGAAAGTCCTTGGACCAGGTTTTCAGAGTAGATAATCTGAAATTATCGTTTGATGACGTAACTGAGTAAAACTAGCCAATCATTCAATCTATTTTTTAAACAAGGATGATTATGGAAATTAGGTCATTTTGAATTCATTTAAATATTAGAAATACCTTTATCGTTTCAGCTTAAAGCAGGTTAAGGTAATGAGAAGAGTTTTCTAACGTTTCTAAGTAAAAATGTAAACATTTTATTAAAGATGTGTACTTCAATTACCTAATAGAATTTCTTTTAAAGATGAAACATAAATGCACTAATAAAATATGATACAGATTACGTATGATAGTGTTTCTCAACCATTTTGTACATTGTATAAATCGTTTACCAGTTTATGGTACAATCTAAAATATCTAAATTAAGGTCTAGCCGATATTCTGCTGTACAGGTGGGGAGGTTATAAAACTGTTACTCGTGTTTTTTTTCACTCCAGAGGTACCACTATTAATTTGATGATTTACTAGCAACCCCCACCGCAACTTCGCCCGCTTTCATAAGTAAATAAGTCAGATAATTTTAATTGTATTTGTTTACTGATGAAAATCGTGTATCGAAGAATAGGATTAAGCAATATTTTCACGTACAGTAGTAATATTTAGCTTTGTTAAAATTGTACTGATTGGGTATCTGAAGATTACGTAAAAGTATAACTGGACATCCAAATTTTGATTTCAATGTATGAGATGGTAATCGAGATGGATAGAGACTATTAAGAAACTCTTGTGGATAATGGACTGCATTATCAGTGCTTAAAACTAAAGGACCATGATCATATTTTAACACACAATATCAAAAAGCAAAGGATCGATATTTTAATTAGGTAATAATTTTTTTCCGACAGAAATAACTTTATTGATTTCATCTGGTTGAATTTTAATTTCTAACCATAAAAGTATAAGTCAGTGTGTGTGTGGAAAATCTCGTTTCTGCAAACTTAACCCTGTAAATTTAAGGAATTACTATTGTAAAGTTTATTATTGCACCTTTAGTATTAAATCTACCCAGAGCTATGAAAATAATATATTTAAAGTTTGGTACAGACAGATTCAGTAGTCGTAGCTTAGTAATCTCAATTGTGAAATAGTAATAACCACATATCGGTCGATTTAC
Organism: Euschistus heros; assembly: GCA_003667255.2. NCBI lineage: Eukaryota > Metazoa > Arthropoda > Insecta > Hemiptera > Pentatomidae > Euschistus > Euschistus heros. The sequence goes on from RCWM02000142.1 coordinate 257,193, forward strand.
AAACTTCACATGTCGCTCCACATAATTTATTTTTCTTTTTTAAATAATTTAATTGAATATAAATAAACTGTACTATCAATTTCAATCTCTATACAACACCATACCTTAGTAACCTTTCATGTCGAATGGCGCTCGCCACCAATCGGTAAATTTTCAAACTTCACAGTTACCCTCGTACTATCGGTTTTTATAATAATGTAATTGAAGATATTTAAATTTTATTATTGTTTAACCTTCCCTTAACAATGGCATAAGTAATTTCAATAATACAATATATGAATAAATTAAATTAAAAATTAGGGAATGAATCTCGACAATATTTAAACTTAAAAATACAAACAAAAATTATTTAATTATAGTTTTTGAAAAATACAATTTAAAAATTTGATTTTTTAGCAAATGATCTCGTTTAAGTTGGTATACAATGTTGTGTATTTAACAGACCTTCTTTCTGATGTAAACTCACCAATGGATAAAATTAATAGGAATTTATTTATAGTTACAGCAAAAAATAAAAAAAAATAAAAATAATCGTTGTATTGATTCTACCTGTGTTATGATTTTCTTAATCCTTTTATCTTAGCAATGATTACTGAATACAATTATTTTTATCAGTCAAAAGGCATCTATGTGATCGGGTAATTAATAATTGGATTGGATTATTACAAGTTAGGATTGGAAAGAGATACCAAAATAAAACAAAAGTAATGACAAGGCTCTATTGACATTTTTACAATTATAAATCATTTTTTGTATTCATGTGTTGGTCTTACATCTTCTACATGATTAACATAGTTTCACGCTTTAGTTAATTGTTTTACACTTTAATGTTTTTCTGTAAACAGTAGGAAAAATAAGGAAACAAACCCACATACAAAAGAAAAAGGAAAATAAAATAAATAATGGAAAATAAAATATAATTATTAAATACAAAGATAATAATAATCAATATATAATAACTAGCTTACATAAATTATGACGATATGAGATACCAAAAGATGGTACTTTTTCACGGAACAAGAACCTTTAGGTATCGACCTAATTGATAACAGCGTAGGGTATAGTTACCATCCATTCAATGTTTAATCAGTCTGCTCTCCTTATGTTTAATATTCTCAAATATTAAGTATTATATTATAAGATTCGGCGATCAAAAGTGAAGTACCAAGCCAGGCCCGGAACTAGGGAGGGGCAGGGGGGGCACGTGCCCCGGGCGGCAAATTTCAGGGGGCGGCAAAATTTGAGAAGTAGAAAAAAAATAATAAGTTATTAAAAACGTTCTTAAAATTATAATATCACAATCAATATCGTTTAATTTAATTTTGATTTTTTGCATAATTTATAAGCCCTATTATATTGGATATCAAGTTTATTCTTAGGTCTTATAAGAATTAACTGATTAATATAAATTAGTAGCCTGAGCGCTTGTAAGCGCTAGTAGCGGGCTAGGGGGCGCGAAAACTGGTGCCTCCCTCTACCCCCTTAAAATGACATTGGACTATAAACTAGCTTCTATGCTCAATAATGATAAAATCCGTTCTGTTTGTTTGACTACGGACTGCTGGACATCTACAGCTAATGAAGGTTATTTAGCAGTCATGGTCCACTTTGTGTATGAGGGAAAATTACTGAGTCCCACATTAGACTGTCGTGCCATTGAAGGTTCTCATACCAGTGAACTGTTGGCATACAACATAAAAGAAATTATTGAATTTTGGGGTTTGTCTAATAAAAATAACGTTCTGTGTATCTGATAATGCCCCCAATATTGTCAATGCTCTCAAAAATATTTTGAAATATAAACATTTAGGATGTGCTGCACATAAAACTACATTTAATTGTAGAAAAAGCCTTGGACACAGAAATAGCTATTTCACAATTGATTGAAAAAGTTAAAATTACCAATCACTTTTGATGTTCAACAAAATCTTGGAGCATTCTTAGAGAATGCCAAAGGAAAGAAGGTATAGAGATACCAACAAAACTAATTAATTCGATACCAACAAGATGGAATTCGACCGATAAAATGCTCCAAAGATTTAATGATCTTGAGTTGCACATTAGAACTGCAACAGCCAGGTTAAATGTAGATTTACGCACTCTGACAGCACATGAGTGGGTATTAATCAAGGAGACTTGCACAATACTCAAAACCATTTCTGGACATGACTGAGGTATTGAGCAGTCAAAAATTCCCTTCAGCTTCATGCCTTATAACAATCATTAACGGCTTAGGAGATGTGCTTGAAAGGATGTTGAAGGAAGAGGAATTCTCGTACATCAGCACTGAAAATAAACAATTAATAGCATCTTATTACAAGAAATGAATAAACCTGGTAGGTTCGATAAATATGAGAAACAGTTTGACATTAGGGAAGTGCTCGTTTGGATCCTCGCTTCAAAACGTTTGCTTTCAAAAATCAAACAAATGCTGAACAAATCAAGCAGGAGATAAGGAAACTGCTTGTTTCAAAGATAAAGGCAGCTGAACCGGAAGAGACAAGGTGTGAACTGGTAAAGGAAGTAGCCAAAACATCAATTTGGCATTCACTACCGCAAACTACAAGAACCAAAGTGCAACCAACTCGTAAGTTTTTTTTTTCTATTTTATTGCAATTTAACCCTACTTATTTATTATTACTTAAAGAAAAATTATTTATTTTTATTCAGGCGGTGCAGAGGCTAAAGCAATCGTCGAGCTGGATCACTATATGGAGCAGGAAGTGATAAATGTCGAAGAAGATCCACTGCAATGGTGGTTTAAGAATAGATTTAAATTTCCTAATTTATATCAAATTGCTGAAGAGCTACTATGTACAGTTGCCTCATCAGTTCCCTGTGAACAATTATTTTCTAAAGCAGGGATGCTGCTTTTAATTAGGAGGTATCAGTTATCACCTGAAAAAGCTCGAATGTTGATTTTTTTAAATGCTAATGATGAAATACTGACAAATGTTTGAAGTTTTCATTTCAAAATAAACTACTCTCTCTTATATAATTGGGTATTAGGTCTAATGTATGTTAACATCAAACCTAATACCCAATTATATATGAGAGTAGTTTATTTTGAAAGGAAAACTTTAAACATTTGTTAGTAATTCATCATTAGCATATAATGATTATATAATTGGGTATTAGGTCTAATGTATGTTAACATAAGACTTTAATATTTAAAAGTAATAAATAATTTTATTGATTGAACTCATTTTTTATACTACCTATCACATATACCCATATCCGCTAAAGGTAAGAAAATAATTCCTGAAAGTGAAGATTGATGTTTAGAAATATAAAATATTTTGACATATTTCAATGTGTCAGGCAATAATTTTAAAAAAAATAAAATCTTGAAATTTTATTTATTTATTTTTTTATGGGACAAAAATTTAGTTGTCTCTCCACAATAAGCTGCATTATTTTACTGGTTAGCATTTTCAATAAAGAGGAATTATCTTCTTAATACAAAATAATGGTTGACGAAAAATTAGCAGCTTCATGTGGCCAACAGATTTCAAGTGAGTTTTGATTGACTGCTAGACAAGGTGAGGTCGTTTCGATCAACTGGCATTTGTCCAGGAAATGATTACCAGAAATAACAAATCTAGTCTGTGAATTAATACACCTGAATGTGGATTCAGAAAAACTCGTTTTTGTTTATTCACATTGAACATCCCCACAACTTTCCTTATCTAATGACTGAATTTTTTTTTTTTTTTTTTCTTCAGCTCTAAAAAACTACTTTTTATTCATTTTTTTTAAACAAAACAAACTTAAATTAATATTATTATATATGTACCTTCACTATACAAATGTGTGTGTACTACTCATCACAAATAAATTAACTGCATATCAATAATTATAAAGGGTAACTCCATATCAAATGATGCAAGAAAAATTGTCGGCCACCAATGTAGTTAGATTTTGTACTTTCTTGTTCCAATGATGGGTATAAGCTTTTAAGTAAAATTTCATTCTATAACATAGTTCATGTTTAATGTCCTGGTAAGATTTTTGGAATTTTACAATTTTTATCAAACAAAACAGGAAGCAATCTTTGGAATAAACTATGTGGTTTCTGTTTACAATGCTAATAATTACTTTAATATGTTTGGACTCCTGAAATAAATCAATTAAACACCAAGTACTGATATATGGTAAGGAAACATGTCTTAGATACTATATAGCATAGTTATTGCCAAATGGAAATTTTCTAATTAATAAAAAGGATAAATGAAGGGTGGGTCAGATGAAAGAAGAAAGCATCAGGCAGAGGTGATGAAGAGATATTGGAGAGAGAGGAAGAGCAAGAAATTTGAGTTGAGCGTGGTCCACAGATGGCCGAACTCGTAAGAAGAAAAAGGATAAATAACAAAACTGATTTTTTTTTTACTTTCAAAGCTATAAATATTTTTGTTGTCATTGATAGTTTGGCAATCATTATTGATCATAATTATTATTATTCATAGTTTATATCATGGTCAAAAATCTTGAACTCTGTTGTATTACAAAATAAAATTTCAATCTTTCAATAACTTACTTGATTTTCATTTTTCATCAATAGTGAAGGAAAAAGAAAATTATTTTATTTTCTTTTTTATAAAAACAATTGCAAGTATATATATTTTTTAAATATCAAGTGGAGCTACAGAATTTGAATTTAAAATTAGTTGTCCTGTGAAATTCGAGATTCTGACTTTGCTATAAAGATGCAATTTTAATTTAATATCTTAACAACATGAGCAAAACCAGTGATTGCAGCTTATGATATTTTTTTTTATTGGTCAGTAAAAAATGAGATATTACAAATTTTGATTGGGTAAGTTTTTATTTAAAATACTTTTTTCTCATTTTTACATTCCTGATGTAGATTTTCTACGTTAATAATAAATGAAAAGTTGCCTAAGTATTTTTTCCATAGGCAAGACAAACATAATTACAAAACAAAAACCAAAATAAATACTAATAAATTGTAATTTTTTACATAAATAAATTCGTTTTATAAATAAAAAAATGTGAGAAAAAAATATTATATTAAAAACATGGCATTAATGAATGGGCGATATAGAGTTAAAAATTTATTATTTTTCCGTTCTTGAATTTACATTTGTGCTGGCAAATCATAAAATTAATGTTAATTTATTTGTTAAGTAATTTAAGTGTTAAGAGAACATTTATCATCCCTCCTGTCACTTCAAATGGACCTAGAGAGAGCAAGGAGTATTCTCATCTTGTAATTGTGCGGGCCGACAGTGACAGAGACAATGGTGGTATTGAGTCCAGCCTACATTGACTGAGACTAGAGCCGTCCGCGGTTCCAACGGTGACAGTGTCACTGGCCCTGGTCGGTAGTAAGACTGGAACGATAGAAGTTAGTAGTGACATTGTCACTGTTGGAACCGCGGAACAGTTGGATCGTCTCTAGTCTCTGTCACTATTAAGTTCTATGGTTCCAGCCTTACTACCGACCCGGGCCAGTGACACTGTCACCGTTGGAACCGCGGAACAGTTGGATCGGCTCTAGTCTCTGTCACTATTAAATTCTATGGTTTCCAGCCTTACTACCGACCCGGGCCAGTGACACTGTCACCGTTGGAACCGCGGACGGCTCTAGTCTCTGTCACTGTAGGCTGGACTCAATACTACCGTTGTCTCTGTCACTGTCGGCCCGCTCCGCCCGCACAATTGCAAGTTGAAAGTACCGATATACGATTATTTTTCGCAACATTGATTTATTTATAAAATTAATTTATTATTGGAGAATATATAAAGAAAATTTAAATTTTAAAAATAATAAGTGAAAAATATTTGTATCTCTGGTTTTATATAAATATGAAAAAAAAGAAAAGAAATAAATGTATTAATTTTTTTTTTTTTTGTTGTAAAATGTGTTTGGCCTTTCTATTCAAAATATACTTATGTGATTTTTAATGTATAATTAACATGGAAAATCCAAATCAAGATAGTAAAAGTATATAGCACTCCAGTCGACCTGACTTGTTGGACTGTCTGTCACTACTACAACCGTTCCAGTTCCAATTTAGTGGAACAGTGTGGAACAGTGTCGGTAACACAGTTGTGTAGTTGTCTGCGTTTATTGTAAAAACAGTTGTTATATTTTATTTACATTTAGTTTTTGGTGTATAGTGTTTGTTATTAGTGTTACCGTTTATCAGTGTTTTGTACATTTTAAACTGCGTTTTTTAAATAAATTTCCGAATTATGGATGGCCGAAAACGATTCAGTGGAGCCGAGTATAGAAAACTTGCTAAAAAAAAAGGAGAAAAGAAAGCAACGTGCTGTCACAAACACCAAAATTAGAAGCTTTTTTTAAAACCCCTAATGTTAATGAAGAGGAAGGCACAACAGAAAAGTCAGGTAAGCAAATATTTATTCTTATTTAAGCCTTTTCGGTGCAAGCAAACGTATTTAAGATCATTGAATTCACTGTTTGTTTTTTTGACCAATAGTAATATTGAATACATCATTAGAAAAAAAAAATTACTTTCATTTATTACAATTTGTTTTTGTTTTTGAACATCAATTAATGTTTCTGAATGATGGGGCCCCTCCAATCATTCCATCGAATTATTGTGTACTGTAGAACAAAACTGTGCCCGGAACCGGGTTTAATAATTAAATTATAACACATAAGGGAAGAGAAGGAATTAATTGCGGCTTTATAGTGTAGGACTATATTCCTATTATATAAGTTCTAAATATTCCTGGAACCCGGCGACTGAGTCGGCGAGTTCACAATGAAAACTTCTTAGAAAACGTTATTTTGAATGAAACCCAGTAATACGTTTTCACTCCTAATCCTTTTGATTCCTTTTGAACTTGGTCTGTTGAAGTGACAATGTTTTATATTTTATATACAGATTACATATGAATTTATTGTTTTCAAAATGAAAAAAAAAACGAGGTGGTTAAATAAAATACAAGACGATAACACTGGATGTGATTGCTCTAATTGAGTGACTTGACAAATGTGTTTTTTTTGTTTTAAAATTGTATTTATTAACCCTTGCCCAAATTATTATAAGTTACGTATGTAAAAAAGGAAACTAAACAGCTATTTTTGTTGTCTCCGGTTAATCCGACTTTTGACTATTCATTCTCACCCCCCCCCCCCCCCACGGTTGGATTAATGAAGTTCTACTGTAATGATTGAATTAAGTCAAGATATACAGCTTGATAAATGTATGTTTCCGTCGGATTCTTTTGGCGAATGCATTTAAGCAAAAAAAAAAAAAAAAAAAAAAAATGAAATAAGTTTACAATTAAAAGTTTTTTTTGTTTTTTTATTATTTTTTTTATTAATGTTAAAATCTTATTAATAGAATTTTTTAAAAGAATCTTTTGGTATTAAAGATGTAACTGCAGTCCAAGAAGAAGCAAGCAGCCTGACACCTTTAGCGAGAAAATTACCACTACTGGTACTAAACTAAAAGTTGAATTTTAAAGTTAAACTTATTTTTAAAAGTTTTTAAATGCGTCTGTTTATATTTTAGATGAATATGAAGTTAAAAAGGAATGTCTGAGTCCTACTGAGGTCGCGAATGAAGATGAATCATTATCTCGTCCAGGCCCTTCAACTGGTCTTCAAGAATCCGAGTTTTCCTTTGATTTTAGAGATCCTGGTTCATGGCCACATCGTTTTTCCGATTCAGAAAGGAGTTTCATAACAAAAATGAGATTCGAAAATATTATTGAGCCAAATTTAAGTAATAGCAGCAGAGAAGGACGTCACTTAACCAAAGATTGGTTTTATAAAGAACTAAAAAATTGGGTTAAAAATAAAGAGATCGTGGCTATGCTATAGTGAAACTAATAAAGCACTATATTGTGTTCCCTGCAGGCTGTTTTCACAATTTGCGTCACATCAAGTGTCTTCCTTAGCTAAAGAAAAAGGATTTACTAATTGGAAAAAAAATAGGTGAAAAATTGATGGAACATGAAAATTCAACCAACCACAAAATTTGCTTTTGTTCGTGGAAGGCTTTAGAATCTTGTTTACTAAAGGGGGGTATTGATGCAGAATTTCAAAAGCAGATCCATCAAGAAGAGTCTCACTGGAAGGCAGTGTTGCGCTGCATCGTTGATGCTATTCTATTCCTGGCAAAGCAAGGGAGTCCATTCCGAGGAACAAAAGAAGACTGTGATTTCAGCGACCCGTCCAGTGGAAAATTCTTAAACACAATTGAACTCATCTCGCATTACAGTGTCCCTCTTCAACAACATATTGAAAGGCACAAGAAAGGGCAAATATCCTATTTTTCACATAAAATACAAGATGAGTTTCTTGAAATTATTGCCAATAACATAAGGCAAAAGATAGTGCAGGACATAATGGATGCGAAATATTTCTCTTTAATATTTGACTGCACTCCGGATATCAGCCACACCGAGCAAATAACTCAAATAGTTTGCTACGTTAAAGCTAATACATCAGAGGTTGAAGAAAGTTTTATTGATTTTTTCCCTGTTAGTGACAAAACAGGTGAAGGTCTCAGCCAAGAGATCCTTAAGAAATTACTCAAAGATGGACTTAACATAAAGGACTGTAGAGGCCAATCCTACGACAACGGGGCAAATATGGCGGGGAAATATAAAGGTGTTCAGTCCAGATTACTTCAGGAGAACGATTTTGCATATTTTGTCCCATGTGCTGCTCACTCCCTCAATTTAGTTGGTGCTAATGCGGCCAGTGCTACTATTCAGGCACAGACTTTTTTCGGAACTTTGAATAGTATGTATTCTTTCTTCGTGGCTTCAACTTCACGCTGGGAAATTCAACGAAAATATGTGCCACTGACATTGAAACCTGAGAGCAAGACAAGATGGTCTGCAAGATTAGAAGCTGTCGAAGCTGTATATAAACATTACGGCAAAGTTTTGGAGGCTCTAGAGGATCTTAAAAACCATGATCTGTCAACGCCTCAAACTAAGAATGAGGCCAGATCCCTTTTGAAAAATATAGGGAAACTTGAATTCATCGTTTTGGCATGTTTGTTTGAAAAAAATAAATCATGTCAATGAGTTTTTGCAAAGAAAAGATATTACAGTAGATTTGGCTGCCCGGAACCTTCAAGGTCTTTTAAAGTTGTTGAAGTCCTGTAGAGAGTTTGCTCCATCTGAGGCCATTACTGAGGGTAAATTCTTAGCAAGTATGAATGATCTACCCTCTGAGTTTTCAGAAAAAGTACAAAGGAAAAAGAAAAAAAATGCCTGATGAGCTGAGTGGTGATGAAGCTCCAACAAGTGCTCGGAATGTGTGTCAAGTAGCTATGTTAGAGGTTATTGACCGGATGATTATGGAACTTAATGACAGGTTTAAGGCTTTAGACAATATAAACAGCAAGTTTGGATTTTTAAATGGAGTTCGAATTAGAGAATTACAAGTAAAAGATTTAAAAATTAAAGCAGAAGAATTGGCAAACATCTACACTGCGGATCTCAACAAGGAGGAATTTAAATTTGAAATGGAAAGTTTCAAACACCACGCTTTGTCAGTTGACGAGAAATTAAAAGAAGCCATATCAAGAGAAATGTTAAGTCTCATTTATAAAAATAAACTGGAGGAAGGCTACCCGAACATCACTACCGCACTAAGAATGTTTCTCACGCTACCAGTCACAGTGTCATCTGGAGAACGAAGTTTTAGCAAACTGAAACTCATCAAGAACTACATGAGAAGTACAATGGGACAGGAGAGGCTCTCTAATCTAAGGATTATATCAATTGAACACCAACGAGCTTCCCTCATCAACTTTGACGACATCATCAGTACATTTGCAGCTAAAAAGGCTAGAAGAATTCAAGTTTAGGTACAATATAAAACAAACTTTTTTTTTTAATTCTTAACTATATCTAAATCATTTGTTTGTTTTGTTACTGTTAGTTTCTCACGCTACCAGTTACAGTGTTATCTGGAGAACGATGTTTTAGCAAACTGAAGCTCATAAAAAACTACATGAGAAGTACGGGAAAAGTAATGGGAAACGAGAGGCTCTCTAATCTAAGCATAATATCAATTGAAAATCAACGAGCTTCCGTCATCTACTTTGACGACATCATCGGTACATTTGCAGCTAAGAAGCCTAGAAGAATTCAATTTAAGGTACAATAAAAAACGAACATGTTTTTTTTTTTTTTTTTAATTCTTAACTATATCTAAATCATTTTTTGTTTGTTTTGTTACTGTTCGTTAATTTTAATTAACAATACGCAGGTGTTGTATTTTAATAGTGGGGGGAGGAGGGGGGGGGAGGGGGCGGCAAACTGATCTTTGCCCCCCCTGACAAATCTCCTAGTTCCGGCCCTGTACCAAGCCATATTGCTGGAATTTGTCGGAAGAGTAATCTAGAGAAAAATACCGTTTCCACTGTTCCTTTCAATAATTGGTGATACAATTTTATCCAGTATAGAATTTACAGGTCAGATTTTTAATATATTATCCATACTTCTATTTATTCTCCTCAGAAGTAACCAGATATAACATAAGAAGAGGTTACATCTTTATCACGGAGTTATAGACAAATGTAGGGCTTACCTCCCAATCGCTGAGGCCGTAATTGACTAGACGCAGCCATTTCGAACCACGCCATATAGACAGCATATTAGCCGTTTTGCAGTTCAAATTTTGGTTTCTTAGGCTTTATTCTGGAATTTTATTATATTTAATACGTTATTTTTCCATTTAATAATGGGGAAATACCCTTGCCCAAATGGAATGCAAGCCGCCAGTTGTGGCAAAGTGGGCGTGGCCGGTTGGTGTTTTGGCCTCACCCCTCACTGAAGAAAATACGGGAAGAGCCTTTCCATATGTTTATAACTCCATGATCTTTATAGAATAGACCCATCATCGAACGCTAATATCGAATTTTGGTTTATCGCAGGTCAGAACCATGTGAACTTGGTGATTTTGTTTAACTGTTTTTTAAAACAAAATAATTCTTTTTAGGAATCCCTATAGTACCCGTCAACTTCTAGTGATCATCTCTTATTTCCCCTTGCTTTGATTACTTGGTTCAGGGTGGTGATCTCGAGACGATATTGAGGAGACTGATGAAGTCTCATTATATTCCTCTTCAGAATCCCCAGGCGGTCACACGTTACTAGCCGACATTCAGAGCTTGAGTAATTTTTTCCAAATTCCGAAGGCAATACTTTCTTATTAAAATCTCAAAAAAACTTCCTATATTCTTGACCCAACAACTCTGCGTTCTTCTCTCCACCTCCTAAACTAAAGGTCCAATCGTCTAACCTGTATATACGCTCCCATAGAACTGCTTCCCTTGAAAAATCCTTTATCATTCGTGCTACCTACTTATGGAATTCCTTGCTCACTCCTATTCGTGGAGCTGCTTCTCTTACTTTTTTTGAACATCATTTGTTTTTACACCTTTTAGACAATCAATCTTCCACAAATATGTAAATAATTGAGTAAATATTTAGATTTTTTAATCTTTTCGCATATGATTCTATTTTATTTTATCTATTTTTTTATTTTTTATTTTTTTTCCTATCGAAAATATGTGCCTTAATTACTGAAGCATTTAATTTTTATGTAATACGGACAACGATTTTATCAGTAATTGTGCAATATTATTATTCTTAGGGGGCAGTAAATCTCAGAATAAAGTTTATTTTCATTTCATTTCTGTTTTAATAATGTTTGTACAGTTGCTTTTCTATTTATTCGTTTTATTAATTATTAATATTTAATACTATGTGAGGTTTGACACAGTGAAAAATTGTTCATAGTCCTGTTGGTGAAATTTTTACATCCAGAAATTTAAGATGCCCCTAAAAAATTTAAGAAACATTATAGTGTTTCTCCGAATCAAAATATAAAAAAAAAAAAAAATCATGTTTTGACATCATATGGTTCAGCAATACGTAAAATTCATTTATATAATATATCTATTATCTAGTGCATATTTAGTGTTAAATAAAAAAGTTATGAAATCAAAGCAGTGAGATGATAAAAAAAATTGATTTAATCTGGAATTAACATGAAGAAACAAAGAAATTGTGCAGTTTGACCACTGATTTTATTAAATATATTTGCGCTTGAATAACGCACTGTACACTTGGACTAAGTGTTATTTGTACTTCGTTGCAGAGTGTGCAAAGAGATCAAAGAATGGGATGAGCTTCATCTGATAAATTAAGTAAAACCAAAAAAAAAAAAAAATCTCCGAAAGTGACGAAATAGGATGAATGAAATGCTTCGAATCGCTGAAAATGTATCCAAGATTGATCGCGAAAATGTGATAATTTCTAAAATTAAAGTATGCTAAGACTTCAAGTGAGCTTTGCTACAGAAAAACAATCATTGACAATGATTTTTATAAACATTTCACAATCTCGTCCACTGTGTGTAATTTTAGTTCTCTTTACTCAAGATGTTACATGACATTATATAAATGAGGGACCAAATAAACAAAATCCTAAAAAAGAAAAAAACACTATTGCCGTGAAATGAGTAAACATTGAAGATTATAAAAGAGTATGATTATTTGAGGACTGGATTAGAGTTCGATAGCGAGCAGCCTTATGAGAGCACTCAACCGACGACATGTTTTCTTCAGCATCTTTCAGGCAGTACCTGGTAGCATCTATCGGTGAGTTTGTTATATTATTTATACGTTTAACTTGTAACAGGTTTCAGATTCTAAGGAAATAACAGTTTCATTTTATCAGTTAAAAAAACAACAAAAAAACCCTTAATAATCACCCTTCTTAGCAACTAGTTTTAATTAAAAATATCTAAAGCAGTTCTCAAGAAATTAATATTTGATACAGTCACATGTTAAACATATGTAACAACATATAATTTTTTTATTGCTCGATTCCATGCTCTTATAGTTTGGTATAACCTTAGCAGGAAATGAGAGGTAATCTCAGGTTATCCTATAAACAAGGTTGACTTGGACATGACTTTTAGCTGGGGTTTATACTTTCTTGGTGTAACCTTTTTTTTACAATCATTTTGACACCGTCTAGCTCTGTTGGTGTTGCTCGGATCGAGATTATGATGAGCTTTCTAATGAGATTATTCTAATTTAACGGAGAATATTTTTTGTTATATTTCATTATATTAGTTTGAGTGAAATGGAGATATACATACATACATCCTCGGCGCTACAGCCCAGAACGAGCCGTGGCCTCCTCATGGAACCTACTCCACTCTTCCCTGTCCAGCACCCTCAGTCATCATCCTTGCACACCATAGGCAAGAGCAACTCTATCAACCTGGTCGCACCATCTCGACTTAGGCTGCCCAATCCTTCTGCTACCGACCATCCTATGCTGCATGACTCTCCTAGGTATTCTATGGTTTTCCATTCTTGCTAAATGCCCTGCACAACGGAACCTATTTATATTGAACATGCGGACTACTGTGGGATCTTTATATAGTTATCATCTTCTCCAGACCCCATTCTCCAGTACAGGCCCATAAATTCGCCCCAGGATCCTCCGTTCAAATAAGTCTAGTTTTTGCTCATCTGATTTCTTCTTCTGACATTCAGAGCCATATATCAGGACCGGCCTTAGCAATGTTTTGTACAGTATGGCAGTTTGATCATATATGTAAAGTTTGTTAGGTGTAGGATTCAGATCGGGCAGCATAGTTGATATTTTTGTATATTGAGAGTAATCATTAATAACCATCATACACAAGTTTTGGATTCTTCCGGGTTTACAATAGAGTGTGGCACAAGTTGAGCTCCACACAAGTGAGGTATACATAATTTGAGCTCGATCAACTGTTTTGTATGATATAACTTTGTTTTTTAAACTTAATTATGATTTTTATTAAAATAAGGAAACATTTTAAATATTTTTTTTTTTTTGCTAAGAATATTTTTCTGTCTATGTGTTCTATAAAATTTATTAATCTGTCAAGCGTTAAACCCAGGTATATAACTATTGTTTAAAGGGATGTCCGTTAAAATTATATGGTTGTCTATGAGTGCCAAAGGTATAAGTAAGGGCCAAATTATAAATGCTTCTTATTTGCTTGTGCTCACTTTAAGTTTTCATTTTTGGCAATATTTATTAATTTTTTAAAAAAGTTGTTTGTGATTTGTTTTCTATCGTTCGTAGCAGTATGATTTTAATGCGAACCAAGGAAAATATGTTATATATGTTCTTTCATTAACTTTTACATATACTATTATACTATATTTTACTCGTTTCAATAAAAGATAAGATAGGTATTTTTTTTTTTTAAATAATTCTTTTTTTTTTTACTGCGTTAAATGTTTAGTCTGTAAAGAAGACAGATCTGTTTCCGAAGGATTAGACAGGTTTCGCAATATTTGTCTTTTTGTAAGTGGATTGCAAAATTAACTTTTTTTAACGCGAGCGTTACTATAATAACACATATATCAAAATATAGGAATGTTTGAAAATCCAGACTACTCGAGAAAAAAAAAAAAAAAAAAAAAAAAAAAAAAAAAATTTTTCTAAAAATAAGAATTCGAACATATTACAAGACTCTAGAACTAATTTAATATTTATATTTTTCAAATTGTTAAACTCTAATTAAGGGCGGTAAGAAATATATCCATTGATACCATATTTTTATAGAAACAAATAACAAATTAAAGAAGTAAACATAATATTTAAAATTAAATAATTAAAAAAAAAAAACTTATACAATATTTAACACCAGCAGAGAATTTTCAGTACCATATTTCTATAAACTCGTAGATCCGTTTTTATTTTGAATTTCTACTTTATTCATTAATAAGCCTCTGGTTTAAAAATAACGCTATTTCGTTTGAAGTTTTAGATCTTCAAGACAAAAATTAAAGATAAAGTTTTATTAATTTTCCTGAATAGTATTTCATGTACCTCCACGCTGAGAGGGAAGAAGTATTTCACGCAGTGGCGCAACCAGGATTACTGTCTGGGGGGGGGCTGGGTTTATATATATATAAATCTATATATTATATAAACAATATATATATATATATATATATATATGTAATTTTTCTTGATATTACTCATTATTATTAAATATATTATTTTATTTTTTGAAGAGAAAAGATTTGACCCGGTCGGGATTCGAACCCGAATTGCCACCTCTCTAGTGTGGCGCCTTATCCAACTAGGCCACCGGGGTCGTATCCGAACCAGGCAAATCCCCTCTCTTCAGTGATCCATAACCCCCGGGCACTCGCAAATCGCGATGTAATTCCGGGATGAATGTTCAATATTGAACATTACATTTAAATTTGGATCTCGTGACAATCCGTCACCGTTTTAAATATATGTAATTTTTTCTTGATATTACTCATTATTATTAAATATATTATTTTATTTTTTGAAGAGAAAAGATTTGACCCGGTCGGGATTCGAACCCGAATTGCCACCTCTCTAGTGTGGCGCCTTATCCAACTAGGCCACCGGGGTCGTATCCGAACCAGGCAAATCCCCTCTCTTCAGTGATCCATAACCCCCGGGCACTCGCAAATCGCGATGTAATTCCGGGGATGAATGTTCAATATTGAACATTACATTTAAATTTGGATCTCGTGACAAACCGTCACCGTTTTAAATATATGTAATTTTTTCTTGATATTACTCATTATTATTAAATATATTATTTTATTTTTTGAAGAGAAAAGATTTGACCCGGTCGGGATTCGAACCCGAATTGCCACCTCTCTAGTGTGGCGCCTTATCCAACTAGGCCACCGGGGTCGTATCCGAACCAGGCAAATCCCCTCTCTTCAGTGATCCATAACCCCCCTAGTTGGGGCACTCGCAAATCGCGATGTAAATTCCGGGGGATGAATGTTCAATATTGAACATTACATTTAAATTTGGATCTCGTGACAATCCCGGATACGACCCCGGTGGCCTAGTTGGATAAGGCGCCACACTAGAGAGGTGGCGGGTCAAATCTTTTCTCTTCAAAAATAAAATAATATATTTAATAATAATGAGTAATATCAAGAAAAAATTACATATATTCGGGTTCGAATCCCCGATCCGGGTCGGGGTTAATCTTTTCTCTTCAAAAAATAAAATAATATATTTAAAATAATAATGAGTAATATCAAGAAAAAAATTACATATATTTAAAACGGTGACGGTTTGTCACGAGATCCAAATTTAAATGTAATGTTCAATATTGAACATTCATCCCCGGAATTACATCGCGATTTGCGAGTGCCCGGGGGTTATGGATCACTGAAGAGAGGGGATTTGCCTGGTTCGGATACGACCCCGGTGGCCTAGTTGGATAAGGCGCCACACTAGAGAGGTGGCAATTCGGGTTCGAATCCCGACCGGGTCAAATCTTTTCTCTTCAAAAAATAAAATAATATATTTAATAATAATGAGTAATATCAAGAAAAAAATTACATATATTTAAAACGGTGACGGTTTGTCACGAGATCCAAATTTAAATGTAATGTTCAATATTGAACATTCATCCCCGGAATTACATCGCGAATAGAGATATCGAATCAAATATATATATATATATATATATATATATATATATATATATATATAGAGAGAGAGAGAGAGAGAGAGAGGAAGATATTTTTTAAGGAATGGTTCGTTCGAGACTATATATAATAAATGAAAATAATAGTTATCGACTAAAAAAAATTCTCCCCTCTTAGTGATTTCACGTAAGATTTTCTCATTTCATTAGATGTAATTCAAAGTAATGCATTCCACTAATGGTTATAATAATATTTTTAAAACTTAGAAGCTATTCACAGAAATGTTAATTAATCGATAGTAAGCTATTTTTTTTCCTTAATTTTTTTAATAACTTCGCAATAAAATAATTTATTAACAAAATTTAAATAATAATGGATGGTTATAGTAGCTAGACTCCACGCAAGTGCTCAACGTTTCGAGACACTAGAATCTTAATTTTAAAATAATTCCATTATCTCTAACAGTGTTTGTTCTTCAAACATAGACCTCAATAGACCAGCCATAATTAAAATTTAAGTACTTCCAAACTGACTGATATAATTGATAAACTGTTTTTGTCCTATTAAAATATTAACAGGTTAGTTAAATAATGATAAAAAAAAAATATTAAATGTTTCATAATAGCGATACAAACATTTCTGTTCTCTATCCAAATCGAGCCCTCGAAACAACTATTTGCTACCTTATCGTAATTATGTAAACAATGTTTTAAATAAATTTACTCTTACAACATAGTCTCCAACCTAAGGTAAAGGAATACCGTCTTTTCCTCAATATAATTACCGTTTATTTAATACTCAGCAAACAAACTTAATTCCCCGAAATCTCTATATCAGGCATTATGGTATATAAATTACAGCTTTGTTTTTTATTTGTTTATGGCTTAGAGTTTTTATAGTTTATAATTTCTTATTTTATAAGTGGTTTTAAAAAAAGATTATTTAATATATCATTTTCTGACCTCTTAATCAGTTAATTTTAAATATATTTTGAAACAAGTTTTTGTTTCTTTTTTTTACACACCCTGTCAAAACCCAAATCCATAAGGTTAGCTCTAACTCGATCCTCCCATCCACTTTGTTTTAGAATGTGGTTAATAATAACCTGTATTAATAAACCTAAAGAATTCCATTCTTAGAATAATTTCAATAAGTAGATTTGATAATTTGCAAAAGTTAATTTTGATAGTCCTCTAGTGAAGCTTGGAGGCAGCAATACCATCTTTCCCCAGCTCTGATACCAGACCATCAACTTCACTTATGGCATACTTTAAGTGAATATAGTCTCAACTTTTTTGATTTTTTCGAATAATGTTTAGTCTTTCTGTTTCTATTTTTGCGTACATATCAAGCATAAATTGGTTGAGGAGATTACGAAATTAAAGTAAATAAGGTTCTTCACCTCCTCGCTCTATCAACATCAGCTGAAGACACAGTTTTCTTAAGTGGTGTATTGGTGTTTGGGTGACGCTGAGGGATGTTAACACTGTACCCATCTTCTCCATGGTAGAACATGAGACAATACCAAAAGAGAATCATACACTTGATAGAACTCACTGATTCTTATCAGTTTTTTGTCCCTGCTGTGGAGAATAATGTCTCACTTTTCACCTGGCCACCAATTAAGACAGCCGCTTCGTTAGCGGTAGGAGTATTGTATCGTCCTCAGTGAGCATTTGAAGGCTTTTTGTCCAGATAATTCTTCTTGAACATAACGAGTATATCAAGGACTTCCGAGCTGCTGTCGAGTCTGTTCCCAAAGATCTACAAGATTTCCAGGTAGTTATCAGTGCTGACAAAAAGCCTTCAAATGCTCACTGAGGACGATACAATACTGAGGAGGTGAGGAGGTGAAGAACCTTATTTACTTTAATTTCGTAATCTCCTCAACCAATTTATGCTTGATATGTACGCAAAAATAGAAACAGAAAGACTAAACATTATTCGAAAAAATCAAAAAAGTTGAGACTATATTCACTTAAAGTATGCCATAAGTGAAGTTGATGGTCTGGTATCAGAGCTGGGTAAGATGGTATTGCTGCCTCCAAGCTTCACTAGAGGACTATCAAAATTAACTTTTGCAAATTATCAAATCTACTTATTGAAATTATTCTAAGAATGGAATTCTTTAGGTTTATTTAACTAATTCAAGTTTTCCTTAATCCTAATGGTATTAAACCCTAGCGGAACAGATTACTTTCAGCTAGTAATAAATATATCCATTACTATTCATATCACTTACTGCCCTCGAATGAGGTATATTGTAATATTTATTCAACGATACAGATAAAAAAAATATTAATATAGTTATAAATATTTGTCTGAAGCTCAGTTTGCCCAATTTTGTAGTTAATATATTTATAGAATCACAAGTTAGTGAGATAGATGGGAAATAATTTTGTAAGAGTTGATATGTAAGAAATTCGAGATATAATACAACTGAAGATTCACAGATGATCAACAGGCTCACCTTGATAACATAGAGCACTCTACCTCTCCATCCCACACAAACTACAGACTCTATGAAAAATGTGTGTACTTAAATGTTGTAAATAAAAAACGTAATCTAAAGCTGATAGATCTGATTTGAGACATAGAATTGCGTGTTCAAAAAATAAACCAACTCGTCAAAGATATGTTTTTTCTCTATACTTTCTATACTATAAATGTTGTAGTTTTTAAACTTCTCAAGGCATCAATATTTCGATTGGCTTAAATCATCAAAGGAGTCATTTTTTATATCTTATATTTCCCCCCACCATCAAACATGAATCTTTAGAGACTGACGCTAGCAAGCAAACGCTACTTTCTGTGTATACAGTGAGCAACAAAATGGAAACTTTTTGCTATTCTCTGTTTATTTTTTACAATCCTGATTAATGTAATTGTGTTTACTACAACAACATCCCCAGCAGATATTAGGAGGTAATAGAGATATAAAATCTCGAGGCAAGATAAAATTACGTTTTTGCTCATTTGTTTACATCTCGCTCATCATTGAGGTTGTTTTTACGTTTAAACAAGGGTTAAAGTCGGTTGGCAAATAATGTCCACTTTCGTTTACAAATGCTTGTTGTCTATTCTGGACCAATCTGTTCATACAAATGTTTATAGACGACGAATATGCTGAAAGAACATCTGAGAAAAATGCTGCCTTTATAAACTAAGTCCGGAATCAATACAACACCTGGCATCAGGATGAACTGGTCTTGCTCGTTCAGAGTACCTCCGCAGGCATAATCATGCAGATGGAATCCTACATCGAGAAAATGGAAGGATGTTTGGTATGCAAAAATAAGTGGCCCCTTATTATAAATGTCGGCCCATCAAAATTATGACATCAGGAAAATATAAATTATATTGGAATGAACAAATAATTACCAACCAAACAGTTCTCCACGACAAACCTCATATTTTACAATTGCATTTTGAAAAAAATGTTTGAGTTTGCAATGCCCGTGGATGATAACATGCACAAAACCATATTAACGAAAATGTGCAGGTACCAAGAGCTGGTGAGTTGAAGGCTAAGCATAATCTTTAAATTATATCTATTCTATAATGTAATGGCCTCGTACTTCTAATGACGAAGCAATCCTTCAAAGATGGAGGATCAACATTGAAAAAATTAAAGGATTCACAGGTGGCAGTACTTCTTGACACGATTGCAATAATAAGAATAACACTAAACATATAAACTTTTGGTTGGTATCACACATCAAAGCGTTCACTTCACCACTGTATGTTATAAATAAATGATAATAATAATAATAAATATAAATATATATAGATCATTATTGATTTTATCTTTCTTATCCTAAAAGAATTTTATAAAGGTAAAGTTTAATCAAAGAAAAGAGTATATTAAGTATAGGAATTTTCTCGACAGTTGTTGATTGAGATATTTGTTTCACAACACAAACACTTATTATACTTATCCTGAAAAAAAATATGTTTCTACTTATTGACAAAGTTTTATATTTTAGGTGGCCTGTCATTGTTCGTGTGCGGAGCCAGCTACACATGGGCGACTCCCCTCCTTCCAGAATTGAAGAGGAACGGCTCCGAGTTCCACCTGACTCCCGATGAAGGGTCATGGTTGATATCCCTCATCGAGATTGGCAACTTAGTGCCGTGCATCCCGTCCGGCTTTGTGGCGGACATATTGGGCCGTAGACCATGTCTTCTCTACTCCACGCCGTTATACGTCCTCACGTGGCTCTTCATCCTCTGGTACAGGACTGTTCCAGCACTGTATTTCATGCGGATCGTTCAAGGTAAGCCTCCATGGATTCTTGAAGTGTGGTTAAATAAAGTAAGTAGAATGATTACAAGATCTAGTGAACAGGCAAGTAGGGAACTGAAGAAATCATATTGCTCTTCCGATGGAACAGTGACTTACCTGCTACATTGGATTAAAAAGATTACTAAGATTAATACCCTAGAAGTGTTCGCAAAAGCTTAATACATCGGCAAAATAGTAGTGTATTGTGGCCAAACTATAAGTTTGTATGAATATAACTTATGCCTAGAATGTAGGTTGGAAGTACTTCAGTTTCTCACTTCTCCAGTGAAATTTCATTTTTTACAGTCCTTGTTCCACCGGATATGGTAAAATGGATTCTTGGCTGGCATACAAAATTACTTTTTAAAAGAACACTAATCTACTTCAGTCCAGTCAATGAAGGCCTGAAATAGGGCGAAGAGTGCATTTTCCTAAAAAAGAATTTCACATCACGTTTTTTGTTAAAATTACCTCTATATCTTCTAAAATGTTCATCCTACACCATTTTAATGAACTAATATGCCAATTTATCTTAAACCTGTCAAAAGTTACATAAATTTTAACTTTTCTTGGTAAAACGTACTAAACGTTCTTCACATTTGCCAAGGATACGGTACACAATATGAAAAATGTGTTTATTATAAAAGTTGTAGAACATTTAATTAGCCTTAATTTAGTAAATAGTTATACTTGGATTTGACGCACTGTTTTCGAGATATGAGAGAAAAACCAAAAAAAGGGACCTTCCGCGCTCTGCACCCCCCTCCTTCTTGTCCCCAGGCCCGAAAACTCCAGGACTTTTAGTATGTTTACTTTCTAACTACCCTGAACAAGTTTCCGAAGAAAAACCTTGGATTACAGAAAACGCACTCTATGATCCTTAATTGACTGGACTACTTGGCTAAGGTGAAGAAAGGATTTCATGACTTCCTGGATTCATTCAGTTAAGGCATAAAGGAAAAGATAAAACTTTTGTCTCATGAAATACATGAGATACGTGTTTTATCCTTAAACTTCATAAATTCTTTAGAGTTGTTCACAGAAAACCGCAGCGTCAATGGTCATTCTATGTACAACCTGCCTATAGTGTAAAACCCCCTCATAATTCCACCTAACATTAAGTGTATCCTTGAAGGCTGGCATTCGTAGATTGGAATCGCCAGACCCAAGATGCTGCCGAATTACGATGCACAAAATGTTTATACCTTTCACAATTGCCTTCTGTTGCTGTCTTCGGACTTAGTACCATTGTACTGGTGGTGTTTCAGAAAATAAACGATATTTTTTTTTTTTCTCCAATAAAAGTAAATTATATTATTTTTAAGCAATAAATGATTAAAAGCCACATAATTTGCACAACTAACCTATTTTTAGGCTTGGCGATGTCGGTCCAGTTTACAGTTCTTCCAATGTACTTGGCAGAGATCGCTGGTTCTTGTCGAAGAGGTGCTCTTGGATCACTCTTCCAGATCATGTGGTACCTAGGCATCCTCTATGAGTACTTCTTCGGTGCTTTCTTCAAATACGATGGTCTTACTTGGTTTTCGATAGGACCCCCAATCGTGAGTTAATGATTTGTGTATATCATAACTTGATATTATTTTTAGGGTACAAATGTACACAATTACCATTGTTTATAATCACTGCAACTATAAGAGGTTCCTAATAATAAAAAGGTTCAATATCAGCAACGATATCTACTACACCACCCTAGTTTCATATAATCGACAATCTTAAGAAAATATTTAAATAGAATTATTTTAGAAAGGATTAATACCTTTTTTTTTTAAATTATACAATATTTAAAATTAGTATTTTGGAATGAAACCTCTTTCATACTAATTAATAATAAACACTACAAACCGGCAAAGATATTTCATAGAGTCATATATGACAAAGTAAATCTTTTTCCACAGGTATTCATGGTATTGTTCTTCTTTTGCCCTGAGTCACCACACTTCTTACTGATGAAGGACCGGCAAGAAGAGGCGCAGAAAACCCTGGCTTGGCTGAGAGCTCAATCACTGGAAGAAGTGGAACCAGAACTGAAGATTATCAACCAAACGATCGTGGAGGAGAAACAAGAGAAGGCGAGCTGGAAGGACGTAGTTGGGACCGCCGCAGGCCGCAAAGCTCTCTACCTTATCCTCATGTTGGGGACCATGTACATCATGTCAGGCCTGCCGACTTTGTTGTGTTACGTTTCTGAAATATTTGGCACGACATCTGGCGACCAGGATGAAGCTGACCTAATCACCATATTGGTGGGCGTGGCTGTGCTCTGTGCCACATTCTTATCAACCTGCTTGTTGGACAACGTTGGTCGAAGGCCGGTCGTCATAATCTCCGGTGCACTGTCTGCTGTCTTCCTTGCTCTCACATCGGTGTACTATTACATCCACGAACAAACCGATACCGATCTCTCTAGTTACTCTTGGGTGCCCTACACGACAGTTCTATTATTTACAACCATTATGTCCACTGGAATCAGTGCCATTCCAGCACTCCAGTGTGAAATATTTCCGAACAGTACTCGTGGAATCGCATGCGGTATTTACACCCTACTTATCACGCTACTTTCGTTCCTATGCCTGAAGATGTATCAAGTGATTGGGGATAGTTTCGGTTACTATATAAATTTTATTGTGTTCTCTATTTTCAGTGCAACTACGACTGTATATATGTTTTTCTTTCTCCCCGAGACAAAAGGGATGACATTTGTGGAGATTCAAAAAATCTTTCAAGAGAAGAAATGAAGAAAAGAAACGTTCTAATCTCAATTAGACGTTCTAATAAAATGATTTTGAGACCTAATGAGAGATCAGAGAGGAGATTTAAAACCATTCTGAATTACCTTGCGGCGACGTTTTATATGAAATGGTATATTGAATGAACTACAGCTGCCCGTTCTGGACAAAATATTCTAGTCATCATTAATTTTACGGATTATTCACAAAGGGCAATCAAAAACGAAAATGATAAAGATCTAAAGCATTTTTGCAAAGAGATATTTAAATCAATAGAATACATCTTATTTAAATATTTGAATACAAGAATAATGAAAACAGCAATAATTGCAATCATTAAGGTTTTATAAACATGTATGTATGGTTTAATAAAATATTATTGTTTTAGTCACTGCCATAATATCTTTAGGAATAAGAAATTATATACCATATATTTTTAATTCTAAACATTCCTCCGTTTTGCACAATCTTTTACATTGCACAGCCTTAATACTATTTGTGTATTTGATTAAAGGATTACTCCTAACATATGGTAACAGGGTTGCAAATCCAATATACCAGGTATGCAAGTTTAAAATGTCGTTTATTTCTTAAAATATATACACAGTAATTTAAAAAAAAGTATAATATATTTTATTCAAAGTACTGACCCTCGCTTTCTACACATTTTGTCCATCTCTCGGGCAATATATGGATACCATTCCAAAAGAATGCTTCATCTTTATTTGAAATCCATTCATCGAGCCATTTTCGTACGTTTTCGAAATTGTTGAAGTGTTGCTCCGCCAATGAGTGTCCCATCGATGAGAAGAGGTGATAATCAGAAGGCGCCAGGTCAGGTGAATACGGCGGGTGGGGTAGGAGTTCCCAACCAAGCGAAGAAATCGTTTCCTTAGTCAATCTGGCTGAATGTGCAGGAGCGTTATCATGCTGAAGAATGACTTTGGCGTGCCTGTGAGCCCATTCTGGGCGTTTTTCGATCAATGCGTGACTCAAATTGATCATTTGTTGTCGGTAGCGCTCGGTATTGACTGTTTCGCCGGGTTTGAGAAGCTCGTAGTAGACTACTCCCTTCTGATCCCACCACACACACAGCATTGTCTTCTTCCCAAAACGATCCGGTCTTGCACTCGATGTGGATGGTTGTCCTGGCGTTACCCATGATTTTTTTTCGTTTGGGATTCTGAAAATAAATCCATTTTTCATCGCCAGTTACAACTCGATGCAAAAAACCCTTTCTTTCGTGGCGTAAAAGCAGCATTTCGCACACAGTTTTTCGTTTTTTCCATCTGTCGTTCGTCCAATTCATGTGGAACCCATTTTCCAACCTTTTGAATCTTTCCCATAGCTCTCAGGCGATCGGAAATGGCTTGCCTAGTGACATTCAACTGTTCTGCCATCATTTGTTGGGTTTGGGTATTGTCTTCGTCTAATAAAGATTGCAATTCGAAGTCCTCAAACTTTTTTGGTCGATTTTCTCGTTTTTGATCAGTAACAACAAAATCACCACGTTTGAAACTTTGAAACCAACGTTCACATGTCCTGACGGTTGGAGCAACATCGCCATAAGTCTCAACAAGAATTCGATGACATTCAGATGCCTTTTTCTTTTGATTAAATAAGAAAATCATGACATGCCGCAAATGCTCTTTATTTGGCTTAAAATTAGACATTTTTAACACCAAAGAAAGGTATGATACGTCCATGTAAACGACTTAAAAACAACTGACTTTTGTAAACAAATGACTAACAAACAAAATAGCGTTTAGAGATAAGCAAATCCTTCATTAGGCTAAGAGCGCATTCTATTGGAATTAAAACGACATTTTAAACTTGCATACCTGGTAAATCGATAAAAAATGCAAAATCAGATAAAAGAATCTAAATGCATTCCTGAAGAATTTGTTTGCCACTGGTATAACTGAATCAATAAATAACATTATACAATGCTTTAACTTTTGTACTTGCATATCTTAATAAAAATAAAACTTATTAATTATCTTTAAATATTTTACTTTATGTTCTTAATGCCTCTCACATAAACTCAAGACAAGACTTCTCTAACGATAAATCTAGATATCACTGCCTTTGTAGAACTCAAAAAGGATAATAAAAAGACATAGACCAGATGATTAAAATCATTGGACAAGTTAGAATTTAGAAAAAAACAATATTCTGGAATAGCCTTTACTTAAAAAAGAATAATTACATCTATAAGGAAAAATAAAAACTTCTGGCCATGATGTATTTTTGAATAAATTAAATAGAAAATAGATAGATAAGACATAATATTCAAAATAAAACGATTAGATGAAAAGCTCTTAAATATAGGTATCCAAATCGTAAAAGGAGTAGGAGTAGGGATGGCTATCGATACATGATATAACGATATATCGATATTTTTCTTACGATATATCGATACATACTTATGATACATCGTTTTCTTTAAACCGGCGTTTGTCGCTAGCCAATCTGGTACATTGTTAGTCCCTAGGTGAGCATTTCCCTCACTTCTTTGATTTTCATAAAAAATGCAGTTTTATGTTACCAAATATGTAGTTATAAATGGTAAATAAATGTCATCATAATGTATCAATAATTGTACTATTTAGCATAAGGATTAAAAATGTATTTTTATAAAATTTACAAAGATATTCATATAAAAAAAAACAGCAACAAAAAACCTAACCAAACAAAAATTAAATATTTTACTGTCTGCATAATAATGTATTATTTATCAGTAGATCATTTTCTTCTATTTCTATACAATTATTACAAGTATACGCAGTATGTTCATTCCAAATTGAAACATAACACTTTTTAGAATTTTTTTATTTCTTGGGCACACCTTTACCAGATCTATTTTGTATTAACTCGAGCAGCAAAGAATAAGAATCTGGAATAGTAAAAATTTCAGATTCCTAGTAAATGATTGAAAAATAATATAAATACAATTCACGACGATTTATGAACTAATTACTTATAATTTCTCATCTCAACTGGCTTTTTATTCAACAATTCAAGCATTTTAGATCCACGACTCATTTTGAAACCAAATGATCACTAATCAATCGAAAGAAATTAAAAAAACTCGCTTAGTAAAATTTAACGAATAAACTGCACGAGAGATAAGCTGATACTGAGGAGTTCATTTCCCATAATTTTCAGTAAACATCTCCCAATATCCCGGCCAACTGCATCCGTTTTTCTTTTAAACCAAATATTCTTATTCAAAAATGTCTTAAACTCAGGTATACTGAGGGACAGCGATGAAAGTAAATTTCTGACGGATTTATTAAATATTTTTTAGAAGGGTGAGGGAAATGCTCACCTAGCGACCAACGCCATAATACAACATAAAATGCATAAATTAAAAAAAATTAAAAGTATTAAAAGTGGTTTAAATAAGAGAATGCTTTTAATGGCACTTTTCCAATTTTATGTAAGTTGTCTAGGAAATATATTGCTACTGTTTCCACTTAGGTGCTAAGAGTGCGATTATTTTTTAGAGCAGGGATAAATTAAGACACCAACAATTTTTGGGATAGTTACTTTTCTTTCAATCCACTGAAAACGATGTGCAGTAATTAAATTATTGGCTTCATAATATTGATACCTAATTACCTGTACCTACTGCCTACTGTTGAATTCAAAATACAAACATTCAACATACAACAAACATTAAAAAAACTTCTAATTTTTAAATATTTGAAATAATTGTGTTCTATTTATGTTGTGAAATAAATTAAGGAAACGAAATTGAATCAACCACTGCTTCACCCCCTCTACCTACTCATACCTTTATATACC
Source organism: Euschistus heros (assembly GCA_003667255.2). Classification (NCBI taxonomy): domain Eukaryota; kingdom Metazoa; phylum Arthropoda; class Insecta; order Hemiptera; family Pentatomidae; genus Euschistus; species Euschistus heros. Next base: position 284,510 of record RCWM02000142.1, read on the forward strand.
AAGATAGAAAACATTAAATCAATGTTAAAAATATTGTTAACTTCTGATAAACTTTCTCACATTCGGGAATGGAAATAAAAAAATATCAATATTTAAAACACTAAGTATATGTTAAAAGTTATTTTGTCAATTTCTGGTAAACTTTCTCACATCTGAGAACAGGAAATGGAAAAATATCGAACTTGTCATAAACATTCTCGCATTTATTTTTGACGGGAATACGTCTTTAAATTTGCTACCATGTGGAGGCAATCCCAAAAACCTAATGATAACAAAATCGGGGGATAAAGTTTGGCGATATAGTTTCGAATCTATCCTCTACATTCAAAATTAAATTAGACCACTGGATAGCTAAAGCATCAAAGAATTTATTGCGATAAGCAAGAACAGTGAGGCATCGCGCGCGGTGGAGGGTGAAGCGCCGCAATTTTGAGGTTATTTTACTGCATTTAGAGATTTGAAATTAGTATAATTTTTGACTCGGAGAAGCTACGATGTTCGTTTAAGTTTTAATCGTCAGCTGTCGTCAACATCTATCGATGGTATATAAGACATTAGTTTAAATTAGTGACAGTGGATATAATAAGGTGTTAGAATAAAAAAATATTATAAATAATTTTGTGATAATGTTCCTGATCAACAATTGTTTTATACTAATTACCGCCATTAATGCACAAAGCTTTGCCGCGCATTCAGAAGACATCTCTACTGATACAATCATCAACCGATCTGATGCGAAACTTGGATGGAAAATTCCATGCCAGTGAATGTGCCTAGCTTTGAACTGAGATTATATTGTAATATCGCTAAGAACAGGCAAATTGCAACTACATCATCGGTAGCGGGATCATCATCATCAAGTCGCAGAGCCGGTGGAGTCACCATATATCGCAACATCAACAGATTTACTGATTCTAATAGAGTTAACATTGACTTTTCGGAAATTTATTTGGAAATGAAAGACGCAACACCTGGTGATGTGTCTAGTAAACGTAATGGCCAATGGCTTAAAATTCGTACTAGGATGTGTATATATCCACCCGGGCACAGTGTTTGCAGAAATTAAACTCTTTATGTTACGATCGTTGTTTAAATATTCCCAAGACATCACTAAAATTATACCCGATTACGAGCCTGATCTTAGTACACCAGTTATGATAGTTGGAGACTTCAATGTTGATGTCTCACAAAACCGCTCATTGCCAGACTTCATGCTCAGCGAATTCAATTTGTATTATATTGAACCTTTTTCGACAACGTTATACTCATACTTTTCGTGCCACAGACCTATAATTAATAAAGTTATATTGTAACATAATAATTATTAGTTTCCACCCTGTTGTTCTAAATACATTAATAAAAATATTTTATTCAAAATATATAACCCGTTACATAAACGAATTCACGTACAATACATGGCCATATCCGTGACACAGCCACACACCGATTTTTATTATTTTTTTCGATAAAAGTATTTAGTTAAATTTATATTACAATCTTCCTTACCTCTTAAAGTAATATAGATGACAAAACATCCATTGACCAAATATGTACAATTATAATTTCTCACATTAGGGAAATGGGAGTAACAAAATATCAAGATACAAAATTAACCAAAACGATAAACTAAACAGGAGTATCACCGTAACCTGATAGGAATATTTAAAATAGAATTTAATTTAAAAAATAATAAATACATAATAATAATGAAATGCCAGATAGTTGATTGACAAGTAAGATTTTCAGAAATCTGTGGGGTAAAAAAAAAAAAAAAAAAAAATCCCTGTAAAAAGGGATTTAGAAAAAAAAAAAACAATATAAAAACAGAAGAAATAAATAATACAGAAGATTTTCGGCGAAAGGTATTGAAAATGGAGGTTTCCAAGGCAGGAAAGTGAAAAGGACTGGTACAAAATGGTCTGAGGACAGAAAGAGGAAACGTGGTGAACAGATGAAAGCATATTGGAAGAAAAGAAAAGGACAAGGGAGGAAGAATTGAAATTGGCATGTGGTCCTCTGCTGGCCCATTAAAAAAAAAAATAAATAAATAATGAAAAGGTCTTATGGAATAGCTAGAAACGAAGGAAAGGAAAATCCTGAGAAAGATTCTTGGTCCCAATGAGAGAAAATGGTGAATACAGGAGAAGACATAACAGCGAACTGTACCAGCACATGGAGAGGATAACAGGCGCCATTTGGAAAAAAAAGGATTAATTTTTGTGGCCATGTGACACACATGAGGTCACAGAGGCAGACCAACAGGATCTTTTCCTAATTTCTTGACAAGAAAACCAAGGGACCCTGGTTCACCGATGTTAAAAAAGAACTTCAAGAAATAGGAATCAGACTCGAAGAGATCCAGGAACGAGCTCCTCTCCAGAAAGAAACTTCGAGGGTAAGGGTATTTCCAAGCAAGACCAAAGCTGAGAACAGGCAAGAAGAGGACTTATGAAAGAAAGGAGGCTGACAGGATAAGAATGCGAGATTACTGGGGAAGAATTAAAGCTCAAGATCGCAAGCAGTTGAAATAACGTGGACCACAGCAGGCCGAAACGAAATTTAAAAACAAAAAAAAAATAAAATAAAAATAATAATCGCGATATACCGATATTTTTGTTACGATACGCATCCCTAGTGACGCATTGCAATATCAATGAAATGAAAACCATTACTAATTCGCCGATTATACAGAATGTTCGAATCAGATTTTAATTTATCGTTATTTAATATTTATTTAAACAATGGCTACTAACAAGGGATCCAAGATATCCATCCAATATTAAATGTCCACCCTCTTACATAAAAATATTAAAATTTTAAAAAATTACTGCTTTTAGCACTAACCATGTGGTATCATACCGTGATTTTACATAAACGGTTTTTTTTTTAAGTTTAAAAATCATTTTCAACACATGTTGCCAGGGCTGCTAACTCATCGAGTGCAATAGAATATTTAAATTAGTTTTACAGTTACTCTTTTCGTCTAATCGCGTCATGAAATCTGGGAGCAGTTATTTCAGCTTTCAAGATTTTGTGAGTTACTTTAATAACCCAATCAATTTAATAAAGTACTTGAACATTTTGATTCGATTTGAATTTTACAGGAGGCCGCCCTCGCACAAGAAGAGGAGGCTGGTGCAGAAGTAAGCGTTCAAAGATATAATTTGCTATAGCTTGTAGGAATACGATGTGCAGTACATCCTCACGTCCGGGCAGGGCGAGGGTATAGGAAAAAATATGAAAAAAGGATGTTCTTAGTGTAAAATAAATAAATAAAATGATAGTTAATAGGATATAGGATTCTAATCTAATTAATTTAATTTACATGACAGTGATTAGACCTATAGTAGAACCTCGCTAATCCGACCCACCTGCGGAGTATTTTTAAGGAATCCCTAATAAGTCCAATATAATTGTGCACATTGGTGTACAAAAGGTCGGGAAGTTTTGATTTATTTATATATTGTTAGTTTTGTGTTTGTGTGCTAAAATCCAAATTTGGGACAAGAAGCGCCGCGGTTCATTAATTTGTAGCGTCATAACTTTCGACCGTTTCTACGTATCACTAAAATCTCTACTGCACGCTTGGTTCTAAAGAAAACCTTTTTATATTCCAAATTAATCTAAACTAAATTGTCTTCAATTTGAGTCGGAAATAAGCTCTATAGCTTGTACGGTGACTAAGATACAAGCTTTGAAATTTTCGGAATTCTATCAAAACGTGGTGGAATTCGGCCAGCACGCTAAATATAACGGTTTTGAAATTTTCAGTGGGCTGGTTTGGGTGTATTACGGGACCTAATCACAATTTCATATATACAGCCTGGTAGTAAATTTAACCAGTTTAAAGTTGAAAAAAGAAGGATGTGGCTGTGTCATGGAAATAAACGTGAATATGTTTATGTAACGGGTTACATTTTTTTAATAAAACATTATTATTTATGTATTCAGGATGAAATCAAGGAGTTTCAGATCGGACATCTAGTTTTTGTGTTATAGAGAAACATGTGCCAAAAAAAACTTGGATTTAAAAACAGTAAGCTGTTTTGAGGGTGCCATGGATATTTTATAGAAAAATATATTTTGGATCGAACTATTAGTTTTGGAGTTATAGCCAAAATAGTGCCGAAAAACGTGTTTACACGGAGAAGCGCGGCCCCATTGAGAATGCTGAAATGAGAGGTGTAGAGTGCATGAATTATGCGACTATTTTTGACTTCACAGCTTCGTTAGGAGTAGTTAGAAGGTATTTATACTAAAATTCCCGGTCCCTGGGAGTACGGGAATCCCCAGTTTATGGTAGGGGAAAGGGAGAAGGTCCCATGCTTAGGTTTTTCGATTATATCTCAAAAACGGTGGGCTATATAAAAATAACCTACGGATCAAAATTAAAGCTAATTAAATTTCCTATAAAATTGTATCTATATATATTTGTCCCAACTCTCAACGGTGTTCGAGATATACGTTATTAAAAATCGATAATTTTAGAGAAAAAAATATTTTTACCTCACTTTTTGTCAAAAATTTGATTCAAGTGCCAGAGAGGTAGGTATATATGAAATTAAAGTAAATTTAATGCTCTACAACTTTGTGTCTGACAATATTGCTTCGAAACGATCCTGGAAGGCACTAGAAGCAAGTGTGTGTCCGAAATGGTGCCCGCTTCTCCTTCTCCGCGCTATATCTCGAAAACAGTTAATCTAAAAATTAAAACGAATAGAAACAAAATTATAGAGAATATTATTATCTAGAAGTTTTGTAACCTTCTTGATTGACGCCCGAGGAATAGAAATCGAGGTATTTGAAAAAAAAAACACGAAAAAAAACTGATTTTAGTGACCTTTGACGTTTAATATCTAATTATGCTAACATGCTAAGGTCGGTGACTTTTCACCCCTTATTCAGAAGGCTGAAACGAAGGTATAGGCAAAAATTCAGCTTCATTTCTTCCTTTCCGAGATTTGCTGTATAAAACTCCTTATTTTAATAGTCTAGATAAGAATCTTGACCTTCCCAAGCTGGCTAGCATAGATTATTAACCTGCAGAACAAACCGTCCTTCCTTCCCTAGTTGGATTACATAAGAAAATCAAGCCCCAACAAACACTTGAGATCACGCATACTCTTCGACTATCGATCATTTACTATGAACCCATCAAGAACAAATTAAATAATTCATTTTAAGAACATACTTCATTTCATCAATAAGCTTTCTTCCAAGGAATTGATGCTGGAGAAATATTTTAATCTACAGTCGAATTTGGAAATTTTCGACAGCTAAAAATCATTCTATCACCTGATCAAACTTTTTTTCATGCCAGAAAAAAAGAATATTAGATCTTTATTCATGTACCCTGTACCTCAACCTTAAATTGATTGAGCGTAAAGTGGATCATTATTATCTGAATAGCGATCGATATCTTGTAAGAATTGAGAAAGAAATGAAGAATCCATGAGGTCATATACATCCTAAGCCAATCAATAATTCACAAAATAACAAAAACTAAAGCTTATCAATTGAAACGATAACATTCTCAATGAAAGAGTGGAATTTAGAGATAAAGTGAAATTGATAAGAATTGAAGAATTAGTCTCACACACACATATATATATATATATATATATATATACAAGGACTGTTTTGATACTTAGTAATTAAGAATATCAGCTTGTTTAAACAAAATCTCATTCGGGTTAACTCTACTGCAAAAACTAAATTCAAACATTCCAAAAAAGAAAAAAAAACTTATTTTAATATTTCCAATAATATTAAATTAAATATTATTTTTTTAAATTTATATTTATTTGCAAACTGACTACTTCTCTTGGTAACTTTTAATTTTTTAAATTTCCATTTTTTTTTATTTTGATTTAATGTTGATGTTTTTTGGTAGTGTGAAAATGGCATATGAAGGCTGCTAGGCTAGAAGGTGAAATGTCCAATAAAATCGAAACTGAGATTGCATCGCCGCCTGTATCATCGCTTAGGGTGATCTCATGGAGGCCAGAAAGAGGATTTTTATTTGTTTCAGAGTTTAAGAACCCATTCCCAATGAGAAAGAATATAGACTTTGTAATTTACTTTTCCGCTTTACCGGACATTCCCCCTTCTAGCCTTAGAACAAACACCCTTTCTATTTTCATGTACTGCTTATTTTTCAATCAAAAATCTTAAGATTTAAGATAAAAAATCTTGTATTGAAGTATGCAATTTATTATTATTAATGATATTTTCACGCATGGCAGTAATTTTTAACCTGGTTAAAATTGAATTGATTAGGTGTTTGAAGAGTACGTAAAACTATCATTAGACATCCGATTTGGCAGATATCATTTTATCGATTCATCTGTTTGGATTTTAATTTCTAACCATCAGAGTATATGACAGTTTGACAAACCTCGTTTCTGGCACTCAAGACTATACATTTTAATTATTATTATAATAAATTTTATAATTGCTTAACCTTCCTAAAACTATGAAGATGTTGTAGTTAAAATTTGGTACAGTTGAGTTTAATAGTTCTACCATTGGAATCTTTTGAAGAATGACCACATACTCGTATCTAAACTGCACTGGGATCCACATGTCGCTTTATATATTTATAGCTTTTTTTAATAACAATTGAATTAAAAATAAGTAAATTTTATTATAAATTTCTAGATCTATAAAATACAGCACCTTTGTAACCTCTCTGGAATGGTGCTCGCCACCTATCGGTCGATTATCAAACTTCACTGCGCACCACATATTTACGTGAGAATCTTTAAATTTATTATTGATAAACCTTCCTTGGACTATCAAGATGATGTGGTTAAAATTTGGTACCGTTGGATTCAGTAGTTTTCTTGGTTATTGATCACAAACGAAAAATCCTTTTACATAATAGTATAAATATACTGACTAAGTGTACCAACAGTTAGCGAATATGGACCCACTGGTGAAATGATTAGAGGCCTGATAGTCCAATAAATCTGTTTAAAAAAGTAAAAGGTCGGGTAGTTTTTTTAATAAGTGACAGTGTTGTGCTCATGTACCAAACTTTTTTGTAGTTTGATTTCCGCCGCTTATTAGTTGTTAGCGTCAAAAGTTTTAATTTTTCTACGTTTATGGTGGATATTGTGATATTGCTTTTACGGTTTAACGTTACCAAATAACGAGCGGCATCACAACAAGGTTCAAAACATGGATTTTAGGTTCATGAGCACAACATTAAAGAAATATTTTAAAAATCAGAACAACCAGACCTTTTGCACAGCGAATTCCCTTTTTTTAAAAATGAATTATAAGACTATCAGGCCTCAAAAAGAACAGAAAATAAATACAATTTTACTGGACTAATATGTTTGCATACATATTTTTTTGCCAGAAGTATTGGCAGTAGTAACACTACATCGTGCTCTGCTTATGGCAAACTAACTCAACTTTAAAATTGCTTATAGTTAAATTTGCTCTAAACTTTGTTGTTTAGCGGGTATAGAGCAAAAGCCGCAATAAATTCACAATTTCCTCCGGTTTTTGAGAAAATTTAAACGCCTGTATCTCAGTCCCCATTTAAGCGTTAGAGCTCATTTTTCTACTCAAATTGTATAAAATTTAGTTTAGTTTAGTTTTACAAACAGCAAGTTTTCTCTAAAACCAACCGTTTAACAGACATTTTGGTAGAATGAAAAATAAAAAAAATTGAAATATGAGCAGTTATGCTTCTAGTTCCAAAACTTTTACTTCAGTACACAAGCAAAACGCTTACAAGATATAAAATAAATCCAAACCACCCGATCTTTTGCATACTTAAATGTACAATTTTCGTAGACTATGACGAGTGAGGAGTGAGAGGTAGTCAGTGCCATGGAGTCACTGGAGTCAATTCTGGGGGCTATCGAGGAGTAGCTGTTCTCACAGGGCGTAATAGCTTCGAGGATTTGGACTTTTTTTGTTAACATGTGAACATCAACGGATTGTGCTAATGTACTTATAAAATTATTGACATAGTTCTTATCCTCCGATTGATTCTCATGGTTTAAAAAAAAAATTCCTATTGAAGTCCCATTATATTTCGGACTCTGCCTATGCCCTAAACTCTGTCAGGTATTAATAAATCAGGGAGTTCTAATCATCAATATTTTTTAATTTAAATTTTAACACGATTAAATAAAAAGCGTTGCTGACCGACAGGTTTTTGCAAAATATAAATATGTTAAACAGAGTTACTATAAATATTTCATACTAATCTAAGATTTATATTTGAACTGAACTTTTCAGGAAGAATTCCATAAAGAAGCAGAGGAGATCTGTGAAGAAGTAAGTCATGAAATAAATAATTTATTCTATAGCTGGAAAGCAATTAGTAGACAATATATATTACTGTGAGATTAATATTAAACTCTGAAGATTACTTAGGTAATTCCGGTAGGAGACAAATCTGAATAAGGGAGGTTCAATAGCATACATACAAAACACAGAAAATTTTTATTTACGATTATTTTATATATTTATAAAAAAAATATATAAAGAATTAAGTAACATATGCTTTGTATATATTTCATATTTTCTTTTCTATAATAAGTTCACTCTATTCTGCTTAGACGTTAATGGAATTTTAATAATAATAAAGCGATTATAAGAAAGCAAAACTAATCAAAAATATTGAAGTACCACCAACAATCGACCAAATTTTAATCTTCAACTCAATCAATGGCTGCAAAACTTGCACTTCCAGTAAGTTCACTTTGATTACATAATATAAAATTGGTTAAGCGGAAGAACAGATGAATAAAATATAACAATAGAGAAAATTGATTGTATCAAACTATGACATATTATTATTTAAATAACGGGTATTAACAAAGGAGTGTTCAACAACAAAAAATAAAAAATAAATATTGAACAACATTACTGCGTTTTACATAACCGCGTGGTTTCATTACAGGGCTGTAATAGCAATTAGTTAATTGTGCACTAATTAATTAGTGATGTGTCGGTACCAAAATTATTTTTTCTCGATTCTCAGTATCGAGATCTAGAAATTGCCATAGTAGAAAAGTAATCTAAAAAAGCATTAATTATTCAAGAAATAAAAAGAGCAAATAGAATTTGTTATCTTCAACTTAGAATATATATGTTAACTGGAATTTAGAGAAGAGACAAATAAAAATTCTAGGATAACAAAGATCTCCTGATCGTGAACCGTTTTTTTTTTCTTCTTTCCAAAAATAAAAATTTTGGATCAAACTATTAGTTTCGGAACTGTAGCCAAATGAGTACCAACAAACGTGTTTTCGCAGAGAAGTTCGACCCCAGTTAAAGAGTGCCGAAATGAGTGGTGTAGAGTGCATGAAATATGCGATAATTTTTGACTTCACAGCATTGTTAGGAGTAGTTAGAAGGTAAACATACTAAAAGTACCCGCCTTTGGAGGGTGAGCTAAGAGTGGGTGAGGAGGAATAAGTTCAATATTTTTGGTTTTTCGATTATATCTCGAAAACGGTCAACTCTAAAAACATATGCTACAAACCGAAATTAAAGCTAATTAAATTTCCTATAACATTAATTATATACATATTCGTTTAAATTCTAACGGTTATCGAGATATACGTTATTAAAAATCGATAATTTTAGAAATAAAAAAAATGTTCACAACACTTTTTTTTAAACATTTGCTTTAATTACCAGAACATATATATGATATTAAAGTAAATTTAATGCTCTAAAATTTTGATTCTGACGTTTTTTCTGAGAAACGATTGTGAAGGGTACTAGAAGCAAACGTTTGACAAAAAGTGAGGAAACGTTTGTTTTATCACGAAAATCACCGATTTTTATAAACGAATTGATTCTATATAGTAAATTCTATAGTAAACAGTTAGAATTACGAAATGTTGATATAGAATAAATATCATAGGAAATTTTATGTTTATTTGAAACATATTTTTCTAGAGTCAACCTTTTCGAGATATAATCGAAAAAACAAAAACATTGAACTTTTCCCCTCCCCCCACTGTTAGCTCACCCCCAGAGGCGGGGACTTTTAGTATGTTTACCCTCTAACTACTCCTAGCGAAACTAAGAAGTCAAAAATTATCGCATATTTGATGCACTCTACACCCCTCATTTCAGCGCTCATTGACTGGACTATTAATGTTTCATATGTCGCTGATTTAGCCCAAACCTCTCTTAGTAAACTCCATAACCATTCGAATCCACAAGCCTCTCAGCTTGCTTCCCATTCTTTTCCCGATAACTCTCCTAGGCGCCTAAAAAGTTGCTTGCTTCTCTTATAGGACTTTTGTTGAAGTGGTACTAGAGTTTTGGTAGTTGTTTTACAAGAAATAGACATGCTATATATATTATTTTACATCAGTGAGATAGAGGACTTACTACAGCCCTGAGAAATATGTGAGGCGTTAGTTTTAACTGAATAAAAAAAGAATAGTTTATATTGTTCAGTAACTTCGATTTTGATTTAATTTTCAGGAAAGCGATCTCTTCCAAGAAGATGATAATGCAGAAGTAAGTAAACAAACAAATAATTTATTAATGAATGTAATTTGAATCTATTGCTGATAATAAAAAGCAGTATAATAATATTTACAAAAGAGGAATATCATGGCGTTGCTCTATTCGATATATAAAATCAACATTATAAAAATTTCATGATCCTTTAATTTTCATAGACAGATCGTATATTCCTGCACTTTCACTAGTGCATGAGGCTTAGCTTCCACAGAATTTAAATATGGTTTCAGTAATCTATTTTTAGTTAAAGAAATAATCAATATAATGAGAATATTTAAATCCCCCGCTACCAAGGACTCCACTTGGACAAACCTCTTACTTGGAATCCACACACAAGACTAAAACGACAAGAAACTGCTCGTCGTTATAGACTACTTCAACATTTACTAGACAAACGTTCAAACCTTCCGATTAATTACAAAAGATTTATATACTAACAGTAATTAGACCAATCTGGATATATGGAGTTGAGCTTTGGGGCTCAAACCATCTAATTCATCTCGTATCTAATCCTAACAATCCAAAATCCTTAGAAAAATCCTCAATGCTCCTTACTTCGTCACAAACAAACTAATCTACAAAGATATTAATGTACCTTACGTTTCTAACTTAGCTCAAACCAGATATCAATCCTTTCATAGCAAACTCCAATACTATTCAAATCCATTAGTATCACAACTTGCTTCTAATTCCATTCCAGATAACAATTCGAGGCGGCTGAAAGGAAGACGGCCTCAGGACCTTCTAATATAGTACTTCATTATAGAGAACCTTTATAAGTGCTACCAATGGGTAGTTGCTTTAAAAACAATTGACGTGTCATTTTAATCATTATCATCACATTTCCTTGATGTTTTATATTTTAAAATTGTATACAGTTGTGAATTTCAAAGAATAAATAAAAAATCGAAAAAATAAGGACACGGAGGATTTCGCAAAACAAAAAAAATTGAAAAATATAGAATATATCATAATAATTATTTTAAAAATGGATTTGAGCTTAGGAGTTCCACTCAACCATATTTAATCCTTCCAATTCAAAACCTTTAGTGAAATCCCTGATTTCCCCTACTTTCACTAATAAACATCCTATAACCTTACCGTTCCAAAATGCATCCTAAAACCTTTTATGATAAACTTTATACCCATTCTAACCCACTAGTCTCTCATCTTTCCTCATTTGATTCCAACAATCCTCTGAATAGAAGATGTCCTCAAGATAATATGGAGTTCCATTGGAGTGCTATTAATACTTAGCAAAAAGTCTTAGCCGTGCCAATCCATAATTCCTCTTATTTATAAGACAGATTATATCTTATGCTGCCGTAATTTAAAAAATATATATATATATAACATTATAAAATCTGTTTCAGGATTTCCCAATAGAGTTATTGAGGGATATAGCAAATCGCATATTTAAGGAAGCAAATATTCAAGGTCGCCTTAAATACAGGTTTTCATTTTAAAATAAATCGTATTTATTCAATCACTTCAGTTGAACAATATAAATAGAAGAGTATTTACAGGATGTTTGTTGCTTGGCAGCTGATTTCTTTAATGTCGCTATGTATTTATTTAATAGTTTATTACAATATGTATTATAACAAATATGATTCATTTGAAGATCAATTGATTTTTTAAATCATGTTATCTATATTTCTATACTATTATATAAAAGAACAAATCATTTTTCGTTTGTGATCACTACTGAACCAATCTGTACCAAATTTTAACCAAATCACCTTCACAGCTCAAAGAACGTTTAGCAATAATAAAATTTAAAGATTTTCAATTAAGTTTCCAATATGTGCATATGTGGTGCGCAGTGAAGTTTGATAATCGATCGATAGGTGGCAAGCACCATTCGAAAGAGGTTACAAAGTTGTACGGTGTTATAAAAAGTTAAAAATATATGATGAAATTTACTTATTTTCAATTCAATTGTTATTATAGCTATAAATATATAGAGCGACATATGGACCACAGTGCAGTTAAAAGATTAACCGTTATGTGGCCATTCTCCAACAAAGTTTGCAATGGTAAAACTATTAAACCCAACTGTACCAAATTTTAACCAAGTCTTCATAGTTCTGGGAATGTTTATAATAATAAATTTTACTATAATAATAATTAAAATGTATAGTCTTGAGTCCCAGAAACGAGGTTTACAAACTCCCATATACTTTATATATGAAATTAAAATCCAACCAGATGGATTGATAAAATTATTTCTGCCAAATTGGCTAGTTTGGAAATAATGCTAAATTCCATACTTAATATTAACGCCATTAAAATAAGCTGTATTTTTATTTATAGTGGTTGCATTAATTTTCCGTTTTGAATTTAGAGATAATATATTATGAGAGGTGAGCGATTATAGGAGGTCGCTGCTGCGGCTGGAGGCTTTGGCTGCCGTTACTTAGCAACGGCCATATGATTGTTAGCCCAACTGGATAATTAGTTGTTTGGTGTACAGTACAAGATGGAGATTGGTTGGCGTCATTATTAAGACGCTGTTTTCATCATTGATAGTTAAAATGCAGACGTGGGCCCACTAGCTCTTCGACCTCTTACGAAGACGTCCATCGTACACATCTTAGTCATCTTATGAAAGTTCTTCACACACCGACACTATCTATATCATCACCATCTCGTTGCCAGTCATAGCCGTCCCGCTCCCTCAGCTAAGTTCTTCACCAATAATATATCTTTTTATTTTATTTATTTATATTTTGTTTTGCTTTAATAACATAATTCTCACAACTTTAATTAATCGGTTATTTTAGTTTTGGTTCAAAAGGTTCAATTATTATTTGTTATTTAATTCATTGTTTGTAAATAGTTAATGTTTGTTTTCTTGATTGTAAATATATTATGTACCTTTGGTGTACAGTTTCGGTTTTTTTCAAATAGATTCCAATATTCCGGAACCTTAGTTTATTTATTTATTTTTCTTTTGTTTATTTTATTTTAGTTTTGGAGCCTCATTCAAAAGACCCTGTCAATTTTGCGGGGATTCCAACACTTACAAATACAAGATTTTTATCGATAAACAAATGACATTCAATTATTAGTTAAAATAATTTAAGTTCTTTATTTATGAGGGCTGTAGTTCTTAGAGAGCGGGAGAAGCCGCGACAGAGTATGCTAGTATTGTATATTTAATATTTAAGTTTAATATTTTTGAAAATTCACAGCTAGTGTAAAAGGCATTGGAACACCAAAACAAATTTTAGTTTTACCCGTTTTTTAACTAAAATAAATTTTCGGATATTGCTCAGCTGGTATCCATAAAATGGCAGTAATCTCTAGATTAAATATATACTGAAGAAATCACGACGTTTCAGCTATATCCAGAATAAATTCTATTAATATTGGAAATATTATAAATAGGTACAATTTAAGAAAACTTAATGGTGCAAACCCTCATTCCGGCTGCTCAAAAGTTCTCTCGGCAGCGGATGATTATGTTAAATTTCATCTTTAGCCTCTTAGCTGTACTTGAATAATGCCTATATATTTGAAATAGTTCATTATTCTTTCAATAAACTTCAACTTCCTCCCCCTACACATTTATTTTTTTCTTTCGGTTCAGTTTTTTCACAAAATATTTCTTATGTGCTGATTGGCTATGTAAATTGTCTCTTCTAAGTTCATTTCTAACAGTACTATCATTGAAAAGCGCTTTAATTTTATTTTTCATAATAATTAACCATTCACCCGTTGCCAGAACCAACCAACCATTCAACCAGAACGAGGCTTTACACCATAAAATCTTCTTAAATTGTACCAATTTATATTATACGGTTAAGTGACTTAAATTTACCAATTTTTATATTTTACGCAAACTTTTGCACTCATTACCGATTCTATTTATTAATTTCTTTTTTTAATTCAGCAGTAATTCATTTTCCTCTCTATTCCATCGTTAAACATGAACGACATAATATACAGGGTGTCCGGACGATCGTTGGCCAAAGAGGTATCACGGGTAGGGAGGTTCATTTTGAACCTATTTGAGGTCACTTATCTATATATAAAGTCTTACAGTTTTTTTTTAATGAATTTTTTTGCACAAATGGCCAAAACCAAACATTTATGCCTTATAACTTCGTTGTTTACTGATATATCAACGCCATTTTTTTTTTCTGTATTTACTAATATATTGTTCATACAAAATAAAAAAGATTTGATGCAAAAAACAAATACCGAAAAAACGGGAGATTGTTAAATCTTGTCAAAGGGAAAAATAAAAATTATGAACTTCAAGTTTAGGGGGGAAAAAAAAATCCAAATAATTTTAAAAACAAGCTTTTTTTGTTTTTGTTTTTTGTGCCTTTAACAATATTTAACGATCACCCGTTTTTTTTTTTTTGTACTTGTTTTTTGCATCAAATCTTTTTTTATGTTACATGGACAATATATTAGTAATCACAGTAATGTAAAAAACAAGTACAAAAAAAAACAAAAATGGGTGATCGTTAAATCTTGTTAAAGGCAAAAAAAAAAAAAAAAAAAAAAAAAAAAAAAAAAAACTTGTTTTTAAAATTATTTGGATTTTTTTTCACCTAAACTTGAAGTTAAAATTTTTTTTTTTTGCTTTTAAGAAGATTTAACGATCTTCCGGTTTTTTTTTTTTTTTTTTTTTTTTTTTTTTTTTTTTTTTTTTTTTTTTTTTTTTTTTCCATCAAATCTTTTTTTATGTTACATGGACAATATATTAGTAATCACACACATAAAAAAAGAGTTGATATATCAGTAGAAACGAAGTTATAAGACAAAGTTTTGATTTTGCCCGTTAAAAAAAAAAAAAAAAAAAAAAAAAAAAAAAATCATACACAAAAGAAATCGTAAGACTTTGTATATAGGTAAGCGTCCTTAAATAGGTTCAAAATGAACCTCCCCCCTACCCGAGATTCCTCTTTGGCCAACGATCTTCCGAACACTCTGTATATAGGGCCTGATAACCAATATATTTGTTGGTGTTCTAATACTTTCTACACTAGCTGTATATACATATAGTTATATATCTTCAACTGATAAATTCAACTACATAATATTACAGGGTTGGATGAAAAAATAATCAAGGAATTCCACACTTTGCTGGACCAAAAAAAATTTATTGGCAGAAAGGTAATTATACATATATTTTAATTAGAGGATAGAAAATATAAAAAATAATAAGGTAATTCTATATTAGTGTATTCCTTGAAATAATGCAATATATTTTTAGTAAAGGGGTAGTAGTGGTATCCTCTGCTATACCGCTTGAAAATATTACCTTATTAATACGCTTTCATTAACTTGACCTGTATGTAACGGAATGTTTCATCAGAATTTTTACTAACTTCCAGCAATCTGATGAACTTGAAAATTTGCACACGTTTCAAGGACCAATGACAATACCATACAATAATTGCACAACTTTGTTCTAATGTACTCTCTAAGTCTAGTTAAATTACCCCCAAAATTGGGCGTCTGCCTTGCAAAAAGTGGAGTAATAGGTTTTATGTTTTAATATGGACCAGATTGGTCCTGACAATAAAATATCAAAAATAAAAGTAAATTTGATAAGGAGAAAATGTTTGGGGAGTAAAAACTTTTTTCGGATTTTTGAAAAAAGCATATAGAAAAAATGTTTTCAACCGAAAATATTATATCTACAAAACTAAAGTTTATCAAACTGTACGCCTAAAGACATCCATTAAAAGACGCTCTATGAAGCATTATTTTGGAAGTCCTACAACTTTTTTGTTCTATTTCACTTTCCCAATGATGATTTTATTGACTAGAATTGTAACAATGTTCATATATAACGGGAAAAGGATATAAATAAAAACATTATTTTATTATTAATTTATATAAAACTAGTTGACAAAAAAAAAAAAAAGGAATCCACAAACAATAAAGTATTATCTATTCCTATTACAAATTAAAAAATTAAAATAACTTATGCTATATTACTGCACATTAAAACATATATATATTATGAAATATATGATATTATTTTTGCATAAATGTTGCTTATTCTTAATAAGGAATAATTATATTATGAGCTGTATTCATTAAAATTATTTACTCTTTTAATACCCAAATCAAAAAGATTTTGTACTTTTCTTCTTTTTTTTTGATTTCATATAAAAGTGATGAGTACAAAAAGTTATTGAATTTTTCAATTGAATGAGTTTAAATAGGCAGTTTCCTTCTTTCCCTTCCTGCCGCGCGTATTCCTGAGATATAAAACTCATTTTTCTATCTTACATTTTGCCATAGTAATCCACAGTCAAGATTATGCTAGGTTCGGGTAAAAAGAAGAAGGTAGAAAAGACGCGAAATCCCTAGACGGCATAGGATCAAAGGAAATATCAACATTTCTAATACCATCGTAGGTTCAAACAACAATGGTCTGGTAGTACAAGATGTTTACAACCATTTCTTTGTGAAATTGAATTTTTTTTTTTTTTTCATTTTGATCAATCCATTTAATTGTTTCACAAGAGTAGTTTCATTTCTTATTTATTCGACATATCACACACAGTATAGGCTTGTTTGACTATTCTCCTCCTTCAAAACCCTGATCTCAAAGTAAAGGTAATAATAAATAATTGCAATCTTTTTTGTATGAGAAACTTTCCACATTTTTTTTACGTCCCGGGGTCTAAATTGTAGAAAAAAATGTGTTTTTTTACTGCTTAACATTTGAAAACGGTTAGACATAAGAAGTAATTCATTACAAACCTTTTGATTTAAATAAGAAGTAATTTTGGGAAAAATTTGATTTCGTAAATACTATTTTTATTTATTTTTTAAAAATTATTTATTTTCCGCATACCCTCTTTTCTGTAGTCTATTCGGGCCCCTGTTTTGGTCAACAAACACGGAAGGCTACAAAGACAAAGAAAATATTTATAAATATATTACAATGGATCTAATAAGGTATTTGAGGGTAAGGCAAAAGGGAGTGTGTACGTTTTAAAACCCCTTTACTGCGAAATAAGCATATTATTATTCCCTTTTATTCATTTTTTTCTGTTTGGTGACTAAATTGCTGAGAGAATATATATTGATATTTACAAGCTTACAATCAGAAAACGGCTAGCTGTATGAATAAATTTATTAAAAACATTATTGAAACGCTTGAGGTACGCATGATGATATAGAAGGATCAATACAATTAGGATTGATGAATTAAATGCCACTTCTATTGAGATTATTTTATTTGAAAACTAGTTTCGAATGCTAAACATTCATCTTCAGTTCTAAAACATACAATAAAATTTTCAACACATCAGTACTATGTTACATAGATTAAATATACTAAGGTTTTTAAAAAGATAAGACAAGAAATCAAGCATAGGCACTCACCTTCGAGGTAACTAAAACACTGAATTTGTGAGAAGTAAAAAGGGGGGCAGGTAGGTTAAGTTTTAGATTTACAACGGGGTTTCCCTTATGACTCATTGGGTTTTTTTCGTTCCTATGGGAAATAAATTTAAAATGGGGCTATTGGATATGTTAATCTGATCATTTAAACAAAAATCTGGATCGGTTTTAAACGATTTTATTATTTCTAGTGATTCAAAAGTATTTAATTTTAGGCTATTTTCTACTTGATGTAATATTTTTACTCCCGAGTCTTTATTAAATTTGTGGTTATTTTCATTTAGATGGATAGCGAAATTGGAATTTTGGGTCTTATTAGTGTATGCTCTTATATGTTCATTTACTCTTTGATTTACTGATCGTCCGGTTTTTCCCGTGTATTTTGCTTCACAGTCATTACATTTTAATTCGTATACGCCGCTTTTTTGGAAAGGGTCTATTTTGTCCTTCGGTGAAGGGAAGTATGATGACAATGGCTTATCTATTTTAAATGCAGGTTTTTTAAACCTAATTTTTTTAATTCTTTCCCGACTTTAACGGATATTGGGCCGTAGTATGGTATCAAAATATATTTTTTTAGGGGTAGCTTTATCCTCTGGGGGTGTTTTTTGTATATATTATTCATAGTTTTTTTATGTATTTGTTTTCTTAAAATATTATCGATTGTGGTTTTACTGTATCCGTTGTTGTTAGCTATAGTGTGAATCGTTTGTATTTCTTTGTTAAAATTTCGTTCATTTAGCGGTATATTTAAAAGCCGGTATATCATGCTATGAAATGCTGCGAGTTTGTGTGTTAGTGGTCTCCTGGCATTGTTGTCTATAACTACATCTGTGTGTGTGGGTTTCCTGTATATATTAAATTCGTGTTGTTTATTGTTTATGGAGATTTCTATGTCTAAAAAATTTAAAGTTTTATTGTTCTCTAACTCTAGTGTGAATTTAATTGAAGGGTGGATTTCGTTTAAGAAACTATTGATTTGTCTGGTCGTCCCAGACCATAGGCAAATTATGTCATCAACATACCGATACCAGTATATGATGTGTTGAGCTAATTTTGAATGAAGGATTTTCCGTTCTAATTTATCCATAAAAAGATCTGCCAGAAGGGGTGAAAGAGGGGATCCCATTGGTAATCCTTCTTCCTGTTTATAGAATGTATTGTTAAATTGAAAATAATTATGTTTTATGCAGACTGACATTAAATTGTAAAAGTCTAATTTTTCTAGTGGTTGAAGATTAGACCGGAAGATTAGTTTTTTCTAAAATTTCTATTGTTTCTGAAGGTGGGATACTGGTAAACAGATTTGTGACATCGAATGATATTAACTTTGCATTGTCTGGAACATTTACGTTTTTAATTTTGTTGACTAATTCTATTGAGTTTTTTATTGTATTTCGTGGGGAAAAGGAAATTTTCGTTTTGAACATGTTGTTTAAATAATGAGCAAGTTTGTATATGGAGCTATTAATGTAGGTAACTACTGGTTTTATTGGAATGTCTGCTTTATATATTTTGGGTAGGCCGTAGAGACGGGGCGGCAAGGGATTCATTTCAATCAAGTTGTATTTTATATTATCAGGTATTAAAATACTATTATTTATTAACTCCCGAACTTGACTGTTAAATTTTTTAGCGGGGGTTTTTTATGGGGGGAAGCTGTTTTTTTTTGGATGAAGTCATAGATTTTATTTTTGTATAACTCTTTTTCTATAATTACTGCGGTGTTCCCTTTGTCCGCTTTTATGATTGTAAGGTCGTTTTTTAATATTTTAGTTGATAAAGCGCGTGCTATCTTGTATTCGGATGATGTCTTTATCTTATAGTTCTGGGCTTTTTCTATTTCTGTTTTTAGTATGTCGTATTTTTCTAAACTGGATTCAATGTGGACAGCAAGGTTTTCGAATGTTTGTATATACACACAAACTCGCAGCATTTCATAGCATGATATACCGGCTTTTAAATATACCGCTAAATGAACGAAATTTTAACAAAGAAATACAAACGATTCACACTATAGCTAACAACAACGGATACAGTAAAGCCACAATCGATAATATTTTAAAAAAAACAAATACATAAAAAAAAACTATGAATAATATATACAAAACACCCCCAGAGGATAAAGCTACCCCTAAAAAATATATTTTGATACCATACTACGGCCCAATATCCGTTAAAGTCGGGAAAGAATTAAAAAAATTAGGTTTAAACCCTGCATTTAAAATAGATAAGCCATTGTCATCATACTTCCCTTCACCGAAGGACAAAATAGACCCTTTCCAAAAAGCGGCGTATACGAATTAAAATGTAATGACTGTGAAGCAAAATACACGGGAAAAACCGGACGATCAGTAAATCAAAGAGTAAATGAACATATAAGAGCATACACTAATAAGACCCAAAATTCCAATTTCGCTATCCATCTAAATGAAAATAACCACAAATTTAATAAAGACTCGGGAGTAAAAATATTACATCAAGTAGAAAATAGCCTAAAATTAAATACTTTTGAATCACTAGAAATAATAAAATCGTTTAAAACCGATCCAGATTTTTGTTTAAATGATCAGATTAACATATCCAATAGCCCCATTTTAAATTTATTTCCCATAGGAACGAAAAAACCCAATGAGTCATAAGGGAAACCCCGTTGTAAATCTAAAACTTAACCTACCTGCCCCCCTTTTTACTTCTCACAAATTCAGTGTTTTAGTTACCTCGAAGGTGAGTGCCTATGCTTGATTTCTTGTCATCTTTTTAAAAACCTTA
The DNA here is from genome assembly GCA_003667255.2 of Euschistus heros. NCBI lineage: Eukaryota > Metazoa > Arthropoda > Insecta > Hemiptera > Pentatomidae > Euschistus > Euschistus heros. The sequence goes on from RCWM02000142.1 coordinate 305,177, forward strand.
GTATATTTAATCTATGTAACATAGTACTGATGTGTTGAAAATTTTATTGTATGTTTTAGAACTGAAGATGAATGTTTAGCATTCGAAACTAGTTTTCAAATAAAATAATCTCAATAGAAGTGGCATTTAATTCATCAATCCTAATTATTGAAACGTTTGATTCCGAAAAAACATTCATACTTTATTTTTGACATTGACTATATCTCGAAAATGGTCGACTCTAGAAAAATATGTTACAAATCTAAATTAAAGCTGATTACATTTCCTATAAAATTGATTATGTATAAATTTGTCGAAATTCTAATGGTTTTCGAGATATACGTTATTGAAAATCGGTGATTTTCGGGGAAAAAACAAATGTTACCTCACTTTTTGTAATACTTTTATTTCTAGTACCTTCCGCGATGGTTCCTCAGAAAAAATTACAGAATCAAAATTGTAGAGCATTAAATTTACTTTAAATTTCATATGTAAGTTTTTGGTATTTGAAGCAAATGATTAACAAAAAGTGAGGTAAACTTTTTTTTTTTCTAAAATTATCGATTTTAAATAACATATATCTCGAAAACCGTTGGAATTTCGACAAATATGTATATAATAAATTTTATAGGAAATTCAATTAGCTTTAATTCCGATTTGTAGCATATTTTTCTTGAGTCCACTGTTTTCGGGGATAAGATCGAAAAATACGAAATTGGGACCTCTCTTCTCCCCCCCAACCTTAGCTCAACCTCCAGGTTCGGAGACTTTTAGTAGGTTTGCCTTCTAATTGCTCCTGGCGAAGCTGTGAAATCAGAAATTATCGCATATTTCATTCAATCTACACCCCTCATTTCAACACTCTTTGACTAGGGTCGCACTTTTCTGCGAAAACATCTATATCACCATTCATTTGGCTACAGTTCCGAAACTAATTGTTCGATCCGAAATTTCTTTTTTTTCATCTGAATGCTCATTAAATTTACTATAAGAACCTATATATAAAGTTATGATCAAGTTTCGTAAAATAACCATACCAGCACATTAAAAAACCGCGACCTGTTTTGAAATATGTTATAATTCTAGCTGAATTTGATTTAGGCGTTCAGCCACAGTCGATTGTCAAACAACGACGAATTTTGCACACTTTCACAAAAAGTTAGTTTTGGTCATGTTTTTAAGAATTTACAGAAATAATTATAACGCAGAAATGGCTAATTAAATCAAAAAATGTTATATATTAAAAGTTGTAGATCATTTAATTTTGTGCAAAATAGGATTTTTAAAGTAAAAATCCATCCTTCTCTGAGATATTAAAAAAAAAAAAAAAAAATTGGTTGATTTTGGATAAACTGTGTTAAAAATGCAAACAAATCACGAATAGTACAGGGTCATTATTGTCGGATTATTGATATGGGACACTATTGGAATCTAGAATTATAAACTTTCACCAATAATAGTGTGAGAGGCCAAAGTTAACAATGATCAAATTAACGCAATCTGAGGGGAAGTCAACACAACCAAATTCCTAGTTTTAGTCAACCACTAGAGATAAATATAATTTTTTTAGGAACCTTATTGAAGAAATAAAAATTAAAAAAAGTGAATTTCTTCCTGACCGGGAAAAACCATAGATCAGGGGTATGTCTATCTATAATTGACTGCTTTTATCAATTTACATTTTAGAATTAAAATAATCAAATTACTTAAATCAATAATTGAATTAAATTAAAAATCAATAATTATTCGTAACAAACAAAGTTGAAAGAAAACGTGACTTTTTTCATTCAGACCACAATAGCTCGTAAACGGTAGATCCTAGCGACAAACGTTTTAAAACAAAAAATATTCTCCATAAAGTTTATATGTATATACCGTAGTTCCACTATAAAATAAATTCCAACCCACCCAAGCGGAATTTGAACCGGAGTAGATTCGGTCTCAACAACCCTAAATGACTCTCGGTCATTTTGCTTCATCAAATATCGCTTACTGTAAATACAAACAAATATTTATAATTAAATTTTGTCACATGTAAAAACGGTACTAAGAACACATGGTGAAAACTATTCGTAGACAAAGATTACAGTAACCTGTACACATACTCTGCACGTACACAATGGAAGAAGAAAGAAATACAGAAAGAGTACGTTACTATCGTAAAAAACTATTTATCATTTTATTTTTATTATCTCGATCCAATCCAAATAATGTTTTTTTCCAAATGTTTTTTTCAGGGCACGGCAATACAAGAGTATATCGATGTAAGTCCACTTAATATGATAAAATTGTACTTTTTTTTTCTTTTTTAACGCTTTTATCAACTTCACCTGTATGTATTTCATCATAATTTTCACTGACTTCCAGCAATCTGATTAACTTGAAACTTGAAGCACACGTTCCAATACACCAATGGCAATACAATAATTTCACAACTTTGTTCTAATATTATCACTTAGCTGGTTAAATTACCCCAAAAATGGGGTTCTGCCTTGCAAAAGATGTTGTAGTAGGTTTTATTTTTTTATGGGCCAGATGGGTCCTGAGAATAAAATATCAAAAATTAAACTTATAGTCCAGTCAATGAGTGCTGAAATGAGGGGTGTAGAGTGCATGGAATATGCAATAATTTTTGTCTATAGCTTCGTTAGGAATAGTTAGAAGGTAAACATACTAAACGTCCCCACCTCTGGGGGGGTGAGCTAACGGTGGGGGGGGGAGGGGAGAAGTTCCAATTTTTTGGTTTTTCCATAATATCTCGAAAACTGTTGACTCTAGAAAAATATGTTTGGAATAAACATAAAAGCTAATTAAATTCACTATAAAATTTATAATACATAAATTTGTCGTAATTCTAACCGTTTACGAGATATACGTTATTGAAAATAGGTGATTTTCGGGAAAAACAAATGTCACCTCACTTTTTGTCAAACATTTGCTTCTATTACGTTCCACAATCGTTTCTCAGAAAAAACGTCAGAATCAAAATTGTAGAGAATTAAATTTACTTTAATTTCATATATACGTTTCTGTTTAACAAATAGTTTTTAACAAAAAGTGAGGTAAATTTTTTTTTTATTTCGAAAGTTGTCGATTTTTAATAACGTATATCTCGAAAACCGTTGAAATTTTCACGAATACGTAAATAATTATTTTGATAGGAAATTTAATGAGCTTTAATTTTGAACTGCTATATTTTTTTCTAGAGTCCACAGTTTTCGAGATATAATCGAAAAACAAAATTGGGACCTTCTCCCCTCCCCCTACCTTTAGCTCACCCGCCAGGGGCAGGGACTTTTAATATGTTTACCTGCCAACTATTCCTAACAAAGCTGCGAAGTCAAAAATTATCGCATATTTCATGCACTCTACACCCCTCATTTCGGCACTCTTTATCTGGGGTCGTACTTCTCTAAAAAAAATACGTTTATTGATACTCATTCCAAAACTAATTGTTCGATCCAAAATATCTATTTTTTATCTGAAAGCTCCTTAAATTTACTATAAGAACCTATATATGAAATTTTCACATAATCAAAATTTCAAATACAGTATATTTAATGAGCTTTCACATAAAAAATAGAAATTTTGGATCTTACAATTAGTTTCGGTATGAGTATCAATAAACGTGTTTTTTTTAGAGAAGTACGACCCCAGATAAAGAGTGACGAAATGAGAGGTGTAGAGTGCATCAAATATGCGATAATTTTTGACTTCACAGCTTTGTTAGGAATAGTTAGAAGGTAAACATACTAAAAGTCCCCGCCCCTGGTGGGTGAGCTAAAGGTAGGGGGAGGGGAGAAGGCCCCAATTTTGTTTTTCGATTATATCTCGAAAACGGTGGACTCTAGAAAAATATGTAGCAGATCAAAATTAAAGCTCATTAAGTTTCCTATAAAAATAATAATATACGTATTCGTGGCAACATTTGCAGCAAATACCAAAAACGTATATATGAAATTAAAGTAAATTTAATGCTCTATAATTTTGATTCTGACGTTTTTTCTGAGAAACGATTGTGGAACGTAATAGAAGCAAAAGTTTGACAAAAAGTGAGGTGACATTTGTTTTTTCCCGAAAATCACCTATTTTCAATAACGTATATCTCGTAAACGGTTAGAATTACGACAAATTTATGTATTATAAATTATATAGTGAATTTAATTAGCTTTTATGTTTATTCCAAATATATTTTTCTACAGTCAACAGTTTTCGAGATATTATTTAAAAACCAAAAAAATGGAACTTCTCCCCTCCCCCCCACCGTTAGCTCACCCCCCAGCGGCGGGGACTTTTAGTATGTTTATCTTCCAACTATTCCTAACGAAGCTATGAAGTCAAAAATTATCGCATATTCCATGCACTCTACAATGTGTTTATTGACTGGACTATTAATTTTGATAAGGGGAAAATGTTTGGAGGCTAAAAAACCCAAACCTTCGAAACTTTATTCAGATTAAAAAAAAAAAAATTAAAAAAATGCTTTCAATCGAAAAATGTTATTACAAAACTAAAGTTTATTAAATTGTGCATCTAATGACATCTCTTAAGCTGAATTTGATTTTGGCGTTTAGCCAACACATCGACAAATTTCGCACGCTTTCAAAAAAAGTTAGCTTAGATCATTTTTAACAGTCCAAAACACAGAAAAGGCTAACCCAATCAATAAATGTTATAGACTAAAAGTTGTAGATCATTTCATTTTGGGTAAGATAGGATTTTTAAATCAAAAATTTGCCCGTTCCTACTCTGAGATATGTCAAAAAAACAAAAATGTGTTAAAATTGCAAACGAATCACGAATAGTACAGGGACATAAGATTTGAACCTTGAACTAAAAAATTAAAAGGTCTGACATCTGCAAATTCTTCAGCACACTTAGCTTTTTAGTTAGGTTTACTATAAAAGCGTGTTTTTCAAGTTTTTCTAAACAATAATTTTTTATTTTCAATTATTTAAATTGGTTAGTACAAACGGGTTTTTCGTTACTTTAGGACACCGACACTTAAGAAAGAAACCTAAATTCGATGAAATGATGCCTGTACGCAAATAAATGTTAACATAGTTTTATTTGTTTAAATTAGTCCTACGAATGTTATCTCTAAAGAGTGATATTATAGAATGATAACATTCATTTCCTTAACTCCTTGGAAATCCTCAAGATTGTGAGTTTTCCTTGACATGGCGTATTAGTAATAGTTGTTGATAGTGTATTAGTTATGGTTGGCAATAGATAAACAATTTACGGTAGCAAAGGATCGTAGAGGGTAAGCTCGTGTTCCCATCAGATAAGTTTTAGTTCTAGCAGTATTAATGAAATGGGTATGCCCTTTGTTTGGGGGCTATAGTTTTCTTGTATAACGTTTTTCTCGCCCTCAAAATGTGTAACATTTTTTTTACCCTGAAAAATGTAACTTTTTAACACGCTCTAGCTCTGTTGGTGCTGCTTGGGCAGAAAATTATAATACAGTTTTCTTATTTAAAATTAATGGAAAATATCTTTTGTTATATAACATTTGTCGCTAGAAACTTCTTTACAGGAGCTCTCTCACCCCTTTCACTCATATATATATAACCAGACAACATGACCAGAATACAGGCCTTAATAACCTTAGAGAAACAGGAAAAAGACACGACGAACAATATCGTCTTATCACCAAACTGTTCAAAGATTCAAGCAGAAAAATTAGCTGTTTTGAAAGCCACCGAATACATTCAACGAACTAAAAACATGACCAAATCTTTCAACATTTTCACAGACAAAAAAATACTGACAGACTCAATAAAAAAATCCAACATACATGACCCACAGTCGCTCAGGACTTGAGTCGAGAAGCTGGACATTGCCAGAACTCCAGTAATATATATTTATAACAATAGGTCTCGGGGCCATTGCCGTTTTAATCTGCGAGGAGTGTTATAAGGATGTGTGGAGCTGGATAATGAATAAAGCAGAGGGTTAGGGTGATTGAAAAGGTTTTGATGGAATTTGGAGAATTAAATGGGTATAAGGTCAAGGAAAATATTGAGATCATTATGTAGGGTTTTGTTGGAGGCATAATATGGAGCATTTACAATAGTTCAAAGGACTTTGGATTGAAAGGATTGAATGCGTTTGATATTCGATTGTTTTGCTGTCCCCTACAGTTCAAGTTCATAGGTCCATATAAGTTTTGTGTATGGGGAGTTTGTTTTCAATGGAAAGATGAGATGTCTTATTTAGACAGAATTTTCATCAATTAATCAATGAGGAAATCTCAGTTAAATTAACATGGATCAAGGGACATGCTGGGATTTGTGTAAATGAACTGGCAGACGAGCTAGCTAAATCCTCATCGACAAACGATTCTTTACCTTTTGAATACTCTCAAACGCCTATTTCAAACATTGAGAAACGACACAATAAGATACTGGAATCTACACTGGCAATAAACGAACATAGGACGACCAGTTCACAAATTTATACCAGACGTAAATTTAGGAAACTACAACAAAATGAAATGTACTCATTACAAACTGACACAATTTCTGACAAAGCATGGACCAACCAAATAATATTTTTAAGTTTTTATAGGCACCTACATTATATTCAAAAAATCATAAATTATATTTGTTAATTTTATTGTAGATACCGGCCACATATAAAAGGCTGTAAACTGTTTCAGGTCAATTTTACAGATAAAAAAGTTATTGAAGTTGTCAAAAACATGATAAGAAGAACATCAATCCCAGGTATCAAACATAAAACAAGTGTTATTTCATATAATTTGAAACATTATAATGAACATTACAATATTAATTATCTAAATGGAAATATATTTAGTATGACATTCTGTAATATTTTACTGATGAAATCTCTAAGCCGAATTATATAATTCTGTTCGGTTTTATTATTTATTAAAAAAAAAGAAAAGACATTTGCGTTCATTTGTAGTAGTATCATTGAATCACGAAGTATCTAAATTTTTATTGTTTAATATATCAAATGGATGGCGTTATGCAGAAACCAACCAACACAAAAAAAAAAAACCCACAAAATTTTAAACTAAGTACAATATTAGAATAAAAATTGGTCAATCTACGATTTCAGAGATCAACCAAACTTTACTTTACTTAAAATGCGTCAAACTGAACATCAACAAGCGACATTTAGTTTTAGCAGAAAGAATCCAAACCACTTGATGGTTATTCCAAAATGAGTTATTTGAAATGAAATGAAAAAAATAATCTTTATTCTGGGACTTATTGTCCCCTAAGAATAACAAAATTGTGTCATGAAATAGTACAATGGTCTGGCATATATATTCTCATACAAAGGTATTTATATATGAGGAACAATAGACATGTAAATACAGTTAAGTAAATAATTGTCTTAATAACTTTAGTAAATAAGATAACATAAGAAGGATAAATGAAATAATACTAAAAAAAAATAAAATAAAATAAATAACCCTGAGAAAATGAGAAAAGATATATACAGGGGATGAACTATGTCTATATGTACATTGGATGAAGAAAATATTTACAGAGATTACGATATATACTTATATACACTGCACTCATTCACTTATACACCTATACACACAACTATACACATGAATTGTCGATAGATAAAATTTCTTTGTTTAGGAAAAACATTTAATGTAAAAAATAAAAAAATAAAAATAAAAATAAGAAAAAAGAATTTTTATAAAAAAATTAATAAAATGATTATTTACCAATGTGGAACAAATAAAAGAGATTATTATTATATGAAAGAAAATTTATGAGTCAATTCACCGGTATCAAATTTATTAGATTTGATCATATTTAATAATAATTACTGTTCATATTGACTGGCATCTGGCTGGGATAAGAGGAGATATTGGAAAAGGAGTGTTTTAAATGAGCTTAAGGAAGGGGCATGTCTTATTTCAGGAGGGAGGGTGTTCACAGGGTAGTGGATCGGGCTAGGAAGGAATGCTGGTATAATGTTGTTCTATGGAAAGGCAAGTATAGGTCAGAGGAACGTGATCTTGTTGTGAATCGGGAGTAGAAGGAAAAATTAAATTTCAACAGATTATAAATGCAGGATGGGCGATGGTGATAAATGACTTGATAAAGGAATGAACCTAGAAAGTATGATTTGCGGGTGAATGGGTAGAGCCACTTCAAGTCCATGTACAGGTGTGAGACATGGGAGCGCCTCGGGGTTCCAAAAACAAATCGAACGAAGCAATTCATAATTCGTCTTAACCTCTCTTGGAGACCCACAGAGAGACCCCCAAACACCACGCAGCCATAGTCGAAGTGAGGAAAGATGAGCGAGGAAACTAGGAGTTTGCGAGTGGCTTGGGGGAGGAAATGACGGGCACGATTGAATAGTTTCAGGGTTCAAATTGAATTTCTGGATATTTGGGCAATTTGAGGAAAGGTTTTGGTCGAAGATGATTCCCAAATTTTTGACGGAGGAGCAAAAGGTAATAGATTGATTACTTAGATTTAGAGAGGGATAATAGGAGTTTGATCTGAGAAGATGACTTGAGCCGATTACTATCGCCTGGGTTTTATTTGCGTTTAACTTTAAATTATTCAAATTGGCCCAGGTACAGATTCTATCAAGGTCATCCTGAATCTTGGAGAAAGCATCAAGGATTTCGGCAGGGGAAAAGGATAAATATATTTGACAGTCATCAGCATAAAGGTGGTGGGAGCAGTGTAGAATTGACTGATGCAGATCGTTAATGTAGGAATTAAAGAGGAGAGGTGATATGCTGGAGCCCTGGGCTACACCAGAGGAGAGAGGTAGGAAGTCTGACAAGGGTTGGTTAGGGATTGATACTGCTTGGGTACGGTTGGAGAGGAAAGAATGGAACCACTGGATAGAGCTGTTAGAAAAGTTTAAAGATTTTAGTTTTGAAAATAGGATAGAATGGTCAATGGAATCAAAAGCCTTGGAAAAATCGAGGAGTATAAGGACGGTTAGTTTTTTTTTTCGTCTATTGCGGCATGGATATCACTGGTGATTTTGATTAGTGTGGATTGGGTAGAATAACCAGGACGAAAACCAGATTGAAGGGGATCGAGTAGAAGGAAATCTTCCAGGAAGCTGGATAATTGGGATTGCACTAAACGCTCTAATGGTTTTGAGAGGTTTGAAAGGATAGAGATCGGACGAAAGTCTGCAGGACAGGTAGGGTTGGAATTTTTATTAATAGGATGAACAATGGCTTTTTTCCATGAGGTAGGAAATACGGAGTTTTGAAGGGAGAAATTATAAATGAATAGAAGGATCGGCGTAAGTTCTGGGAGGCATAATTTTATAAGTTTATTTGGGATACCATCTGGACCAAGGGAGTTGGTGTGGGATTTCATGACAGAGGAAATGATATCAGAACGGGTAATGTAGGAAAAATAAAAATTATTTGCATTGAATGGTGTTTCGGGTAAGATACTGGCTGAGTGGAAGGGGGGGAGTGGTTAGAGATGGCGATACAAAATAGGTGTTTAGGTCGTTCGGTGAAACTGGGAAGTTGGTCTAGGTTGAAGATCCGGAGGGATTATGGAGGGAAAGTTTGCGAAGGAGCTGCCATTTTGTTTTAGAATCAGGAGCTTCAAAGGCTTCATGGAAGTGGGAAGATTTTGCACGCCGGATTTTTGTTTGTACCAAGTTGCGGAGCACTTTGAACGTTAGATAATTCTCAAGTCTCGTCCATCTGAATCTTCTTCTTACAGCCTCACGCTTTCGCTGGAGATCTTTGATTTCTTGAGACAACCAAGGTGCAGGCCGGCGACGAAAGGTGGAGTTTTTAAGTGGAACAAATGTTTCGAGGATTTTGAGGAGATTAGTTGTGAGGATGTCAACCATGGAGTCTATGGAATAGGTGGTGTAGATCTCACTCCAGTCTAAGGCTTCAAGGAATGGTAAGATATTATCACGGTTGAGGGCATCAAGGTTGCGGAAGTCATAGGATATTTGGATTAGGTCATGGCAGGATAGAAAAGGCACAGGACATTGGTGGGAATTTGCTATATTTGCTAACCAATGACGAATTTTTCAGTATAAATATTTAGAAAAAGAAATAGTGAATGAAAAATTCTCACAAGGAGACGTTTGGAGTTGTAACTCACAGATTTGAATGCCAATTTGTGAGTGGGTAGTAGGGACCTATAATAGTGCAAAACTTAAAGTTATAGCCGCCAATGAGCATTAGGAGCCGAAAAAAAAAATAATAAATGAAAATCACGTTTTATTTTTTTTTCTCAGCTCTCAGTCAAGATAGAAATTCTTCAAGGAAAATTTTTAAACTAAAAACTGATATTATTTTCAGATTTCTCATCTCACAAAACATGTAGAAACTAAATTTTGTCGAAATCAAAAATAAATTATTTTACCTTTAAAATTTTGTATGATTTTAGAATGCAAGATGCTGTCAATTTCTGAAAAAATGTAAATAATTTACGCTACCTCACACATTTCGGCACCGATTAAAACTTTTAAGGTCATCTAGAAGCCGTAAAACTACATAGATTAACCAAAATCCGGAGGTCGCAGGATTTCGCCTTATTGAAATATCTCAAGTTATAGCTAACCTCGGATTTCTTTTCATTCACATCAGTTTTTGTTCACTAAAATCTGAGGTAATCCCAATGTTATATACATGGATAAAAAGCAGAATGTATGCTGATTCTGGTGATGCTATTACTATTGTAATTGGTTGAACGCAGCAGTTGTTATGGCCGTTAGAAATTGTTGATGAAATCTCAACCTCAAAATTTTAACCTCCTCGAAAGGGGTAAAAAATCAATATTTTTTTATTTTGATAAAATTTCACATATAAGGGTTTTATGGTGCGTTATCGAGATTTGGGGTCAGTCGTTAATGAAATAAAATGTCCACTGATTTACAGTAGATTTCCTTGGAATTTTGTAATTTCTTTAGAGTTTTTGAGCACCCTAAAGCCGGGTAGTGTCTACAGCATAACGGAAGTATTTTTATATCAAAATAGCATACATAACTGCAATTAAATGTGAAAGAATTATTTCTCTATCTTGACTGAGAGCTGAGAAAAAAAATAAAACGTAATTTTCATTTTTTTTTTTTTTTTCTCGGCTCCTAATGCTCATTGGCGGCTATAACTTTAGTTTTGTACTATTATAGGTCTCTACTACCCACACACAAATCGGCATTCGAATCTGTGAGTTACAACTCCAAACGTCTCCTAGTCAGTAAATAGTAAATCTCAGTAAAATTTTAGTTTTAATTTATCTCATACCTCATACAGATCTCACTGACAATGAACACGAAATTAATGTACAAGATACCCTTGACAACCCCTTACTACCAGTTGCCTCCACCAGCCTTTAAGCCATCTGAAGTAATTCTAGAAATTTAAAAATTATCCAAAAAAAAAAGCCCCAGGACATGACTTGATTACTTCTGAGCTACTCCAGCATATGCCCAGAAAAGCTACAGTCTTTCTTACAACACTCATTAATGCAATACTCAGGACAACTAAATTCCCATTGCAATGGAAATATTCACACGTATTAATGATACAAAAACCAAATAAAGACCCCAACTCTCCTTCTTTGTACAGACCCATCAGTTTACTTCCAATTTCCTCAAAAATTTTTGAAAAATTACTGTATAGACGAATTCTAGACATACTAACGAACAAAGACATACTACCTGAACACCAGTTTGGATTTCGTTCACAACACTCAACCATACACCAGCTTCACAGAGTCACAGCATACATTTCAGTTGCATTGGAGAAAAAATTATATGCTACTGGGGTATTCCTGGATGTAGCTCAAGCATTCGACAGAGTTTGGTACAATGGACTACTATTTAAACTTAAATCATTCCTTCCTTCCACTTACTATCTTATCCTTCTCTCTTTTTTTTCCGACAGATTTTACTCTGTTCGACAAGGTTCGTATACCTCTTCTGTTCGACCAATTAGGGCTGGAGTACTGGAGGGCTCGATTCTTGCACCTCTGCTATACATTGTTTACACACACGACATACCCACTTACCCTAACACTATAATAGCAACATACGCAGATGATACTGCAATTCTGACTAGACACTCAGACATCAATCAGGCTTCACTGACTCTCCAACACTGTTTACAACAGTTACAAGACTGGTTCAACAAATGGAAAATTAAACTAAATAACGAGAAATCACAGCACATAACTTTTGCACTTTGACATAATACCTGCCCCAACGTTTACATTAACAATGTTCCAATTAAACAGACTGACACTGTTCAATACCAAGGACTAATGTTCGACAGAAGGATGACATGGGGCCCACATGTGAAACAGAAACGCCTAAGCCTTAACAAAAGACTGAGACTATTATCTCCAATTCTACATAAACGATCTAAATTGAAAATGACGCAAAGACTGCATATACTTACTTATTAAAACCGCTATGGACGTACGCCTCACAAATTTACGGAACTGCTAAAAAAACACACATCCAAAAAATACAGACTTTCCAGTCAAAAACTTTAAGACTCATTACACAATCACCCTGGTATGTCAATAACAAAACTTTACACACAGACTTACACATAGCCATGGTACAAGATCACATCCAGGCTTTATATAAAAGACTTCACGGACATATCAATAATTTAATACAAAGTATGGCCTCCATAAACTTGCCAGATAATACCCAAAGGAGACTAAAAAGGAGTTGGTTGAGGGATCTACTCCGTTAAAACTGATTAAATATCATGTTCATGTTAGGAGTAAGTACCGCTGGGTGCTGTCCTCCCTCATGCCTGACATGCCACTTATCTTGTGTACAACAATTTATCACATCCGCTTGTTGTCACATGATAAGTGAAAGGTGTGGATTAAACAAATAAAGAGAAAAAAAAAAAATTATCTCAAATTTTATGTTTTTCTGGGTTGGTTGGTTTCTGCATAAGGCCATCCAAATGATATATATATATATTTTTTTTAACGTGTGTTTTTTTTTTTCAGGGCCTGGTGATGAATTGTATAATGATCTGTACAAAGTTCTAGTGAGGAATTTATCGAATGAGCTAAAAGATGCCAATACAAATGAATTGGTAACTATAATCTTTGATGATGGTGTAAAATCCTAATTTACTTTCATTTTTAAATAAGCTTTCATAGTATCACACTCTGCCTTCACTCGAGTGCCATAAGTAATATAGATGTTATGACTTAAGTCATAAAATATGTAAAATACATTATTTTATCAAAAAAAAAAAAAAAAAAAAAAAAAAAGATAGAGATATAATCTTACAATATAAAGGGTGCCCCAAAATAATGCAAGATTTGAATTAAATAGAAAACACCGTTTTCAGTCTTTAGATTGTTATTATTAATATTATTCTTTTTTTTTTTTATTGAACCATAAAGCACATTGGATAGGGTTATTTAAGGAATAACACATTGGGAAAATGGCCTCTACGGCTATGCTGGTTCACGCGCACTCTTTCCTCAAAATATTCCATGACCATTTTGCATAAATGTGGCTTAATTTCGTTGATCCAGCGAGACATTCTCCTCTGTAATGCACTAGTAGTTTTGGTCTTGTTGACACAGACCTTTAACTTAAAAAAACACCATAAAAACAAATGTAATAGTGTTAAATGACAAGATCTATGGCCAATTCCGTTCTCTCAAACCAGCGATTACACCTCCTGGATATGTCTCATGGAGTAATTGATTCGTTCCACGAGCTGTATGGTATGCGGTGTCGCCTTGTTGAAACCACTCATTGGCCACATTAATATCATCCGATTTCTCCAGAGTATAATGTCGCGGTATCTATCGCCAGTAACAGCCAATATTTGAGTAGCCCAATTTTCAAAGAAGTAAGGTACAATTATGACTCCAGCCCGAAATCCGCTCGAAGCTGGACAAGTTATGGACGCAATCACATATCGGTTCTCCAAACCCCAAACGCGGCAATTTTGGCGATTAACATCGCCATAAAGATAAAAATGTGTTTCATCGCTTAATTTTCGAACTACGGCTGCCGAACTTTCATTATTTTTGAGATATTGTTCAATAATGAACATACGTCGAGGACTGTCTAATGAGCTTGAAATGAGATGTAAAAGATTAATGAACTGTTTTATTAGATTTATTTTTGGGATTTCTAGACGTTCTCAGCCCCTCTCTTACTTCCTTTGAAAATTATCTAATTTTTTATCTCCTGGATCTTCAATCTCCCGAGCAGATGTAAAACATGAATATTTATGATAGTACACATAAGGCCCAATTCACACAGAACGGACGTGTTGGAGACGTGGCGCTTTTGTCTCTTCCAGGTTTGTCCCATTAAAAAAAGTCCGCGCCACGTCCGTTCTGTGTGAATTGGGACGTTTGTTTTATAGGATAGGCGCGGAAGAGACAAAAGTCCGCGCCACGTCTCTTTGCCGCCCGCCTCTCGTGGCGTACAAGAAGGGGCACGCCACTTCCTCGCCACGAGTTTTTTTTTTCTTTTTTCTTTTTTAGTTAGCTTTCTTTTTTTGGGTAAGGGGTGAATCGGACATAAAAACAACATTAATAAAATTAGATATTGGAGCTACATAAATATATACCAACAATTAATAGGGGTGAAACATCACTGGTTTAATTTTTTATTTTTTTCGGGGGGCGAGGGTGAATCGGACATAAAAACAACTTTGATGAAATTTGATATTGGAGTTATATACATATATACAAACAATTAATAGGGGTGAAACATCACAGATATAATTTTTTTTTTTGGGGGGGGGGGGGGGGGGGGGGGGGGGTGAATCGGACATCAAAAAACTGAACAGATTTTCCCGAAAAACCCTCCACCCCCCCCAAAAAAAAAAATAAATTGGTAATGTTTCACCCCTATTAAATTGTTGGTGTGTATTTATGTAACTCCACTATCAAATTTTATCAAAGTTGTTTTTATGTCGGATTCGCCCACCCCCCAAAAAAAAAAAAAAAAAAAAAAAAAAAAAAAAAAAAAAAAAAATAAAAACAGTGATGATTCACCCCTATTAAATTGTTGATATATATTTATGTAACTCCAATATCAAATTTTACGAAAATCGGTTGAGTTGTACTTATGTCCGATTCAACCTCTCCCCCCCCCCAAAAAAAAAAATTAAATGTGATGATTCACACCTATTTAAATTGTTGGTATATATGTATGTAACTCCACTATCAAATTTTATCAAAGTTGTTTTTATGTCCGATTCGCCCTCGCCCCCCGAAAAAAAAAAATAATAAAAACAGTGATCTTTCACCCCTATTAAGTTGTTGGTATGTAACTCCAATATCAAATTTTATTAGTGTTGTTTTTATATCCGAAGAAACAAAACCGCCACGTCCGTTCTGTGTGAATTGGGCCTAAGATGTATCCTTTTACAAGATTTCTTCATTTATTTTGTAATTTAATTATTAATCTATTTTTATTATTATTGATTATTATCATTTATTATAATTAATTATCATAATCAGACGATTGTTCTATGTATTGTACTAATTTGTTATTCTTAGGAGACAAGTAGTACCAGAATAAAGTTCATTTTTCTTCTTTCTTCTTCCTCTTCAACGTTGTTCTGCCGTGTAATGCTCCATCTTCACTAATCCTGTCTGTCAGCATTCAATTTCTTTTTTCTTTCTCTCAGGTGCATCACAGGTGTCAAAACCCAATGGATGTTGCGTAAGACCTGATGTCCTATTCTGTTGGTTATAAACAAAGTGTTTACTGATAGTATTCGATTCCTGTCGAATCCATTTTCTACATAAATCAAAAGTGCCCTATTCTCTTAGACAATGCAAGTTCTAAAGCTTCAGGAGTGACTTAGGATAAATTAAAGGATCTACGAAGTTCTACTGTACAAACCTGACTCAACAGATTTGTCTTCAATAGATTTCCATATTTTTAGATTTTATGGAATAAAAATGTTTCCACTTTGGATTTTTTAATGGAGCATTTGAAGTAATATAAGAAAAAGATTATCTGCGATGCAGTCAAGATAATGAAAAAAAAATCAAGTAAAAAACTCTTCTTCATGATGACGAGCTGTGCATTGTCTTGCAAAACCAAATTGCGTCTGTACAAAACTCTAATTAGACCGCTACTTACACATGGGTCTGAGAGTTGAAAGCATACAGGGAAATCGACTCCTCTAATTTGAAAGGAAAGTGCTGAGAAGAATTTTCGGAGCGATTTCCAGTGCTAACGAGGAAGTTTGGCGAACAAGGACTGATGCGGAAATCTCTGAGCTGTTCAACGATTGCGATGTCGTGCGTCTTATCAGAGTTTGTCGGCTCAAGTGGGCTGGTCATGTGACTAGGATGAGGGCTGATTCCGAACCAAGAAGTCTCCTTGAGGAAGAAATCCACAGACTTGGCTGGGTGGTCGTGGTGGTGAGAGAGGGATCCGGGACTGGAGAGCGCCGAACCAATGATGATCGATGATTATTATAAAAAAAAAGTCTACCCATCATTACAAGTAGACTGTTTGTTTTAAGGAACACAGGTCTGTTTTAAAACGAACAAAAGTTTGTTTTAACACAGGTCTGCGACTAAAAAACTGCATAGGACCTCCCAAAAACAGGAAAAATGTTCAAAACATTCCATCACATACGTTTTTATGTGTTTTGCTGTATTATGTTTATTATTTATATGTATGTTACTCACGATGATTTTGGGTCAGGAGGCAGGCTATACTAAATACCCTGGGAAAATATAATATAATAAATAAATGTGGGATAGCAGAGCCAGAACAGCACTGGACTAAGTGATTGGCTACCCCGAGAAACTTTGGTACCACCAGAAAAGGTTTTGTTGCCCCCTCTCCATATCGAATTGGGGTTTATGAAACATTTTGTAATTGTATAATTGCTATATGTAATTGTCGTTGGAAGAGGATGGGGACTGTTTTAAATATCTATGTACAAAATTCCCGAAGGTATCAGAAGCAAAGTTGAAAGAGGGAGTTTTCACTGGCCCCGACATAAGAAAACTTTTAACCGACACCATCTTTGTGGAAAGTATGAATGAGAAGGAAAAAGAAGCTTGGTTATTGATCCTGACTACAAGGCCATTCATCAACGGATGCTAGCAGCAGGTCCATTTTTTACACTCCCAATTAGACTATTTTCCTGAAAACCTGGGACCTTACAGTGAAGAACAGGGGGACGATTTCACCATAATGTCCGTGATACCGAGAGACGGTACCAAGAAAGATGGTATGCTTGCAGACAACTGTTGGATGCTTACTCGGCGAATTATCAAGGAAAAGAAGAAAAGGTTACATAAAATAAATGAATAAGTGTAATATTGTTACTTTATGTCTCAAAATAATGTTTCATTGGTTGTAAAAAAATATTATGTTTTATAATAATTTTGAATGAACAAGTACTTTTACCAATTTTTTGTGTTTGAATGACCAAAAAACCCTTATGTGATAGAAAAAAATTAACATTACTCTTGAAATCAGCGCATTTTAAAATATATAATTCAGTTAAAATATCTCATGCATCTGATAAACAAATTTTTTTTTTCAAACATGTGTAATTTAAAAATGACTAGAACAACTAAAACTATTAAAATAATCTAAACCAGAATATAAACTTGATTAATAAAAATACTAATACAATTTGCTCGAACAAAAAAGTTAAATATATGTTTTAAAACACAATCTCTTGATACACTCTGTCGCTAACTTTTTTGTAACTTATTATTATAGAAAACCGTTCTGAAAAGGTAGTTGAAAATTAATTAAAACACCTATTTATCAGAGTAGGATTTATAGCCGTACTCACGTTGATTTTTCTACATAAGCAGTAACGGCATACAATGTGGTAATCTATGACATTATTTAGTACAGATTTCCAGTTTTTTTTTTTGTTTT
Organism: Euschistus heros; assembly: GCA_003667255.2. Classification (NCBI taxonomy): domain Eukaryota; kingdom Metazoa; phylum Arthropoda; class Insecta; order Hemiptera; family Pentatomidae; genus Euschistus; species Euschistus heros. The sequence continues at coordinate 323,036 of RCWM02000142.1, forward strand.
TTTAACCAGCAGTATAAAAAAACTATATTAAACAGTAATGGTCACTTAAGAGACGTAAGGTCAAACATGACCATTACTAGAAAAGGATGTAGTAATTAATTTTTATAATGACATAATCAAACGAAGAAAGTTCTATTTTTTATTTTTTAGCAAAAAGAAGGTTTTTAACATCAAAGAAAATTGAAAGAAATATGGGTGACCATAACGGCATATCTCGTATTTTTATAAACCGGTTATGGTCAGTTCAAAATTATTGTTAATTAAAATCCAATAGTCCAACATAATGGAACATGCATGGAAGCTGTTTTCTGAAATATTTCTCCTGGTGATATCACAAATAAATAGCTTCCCCAGGACCCTATTTTAAGGATTATGAAATTTTTAAATTAATCAAAATTTATGAACAATGCAGGATGCTGAAGTAACGGCAAGAAAGCTTGCTGCCTGGGTGCTGAAATTCGATCAGGACATAAAGGGAAAGAACCAGCAAGAGAAGAACCAAAGTATAAACGATAAGGTATGAATGAGTTTTTTGTTTTTTTTAATGACTAAAATTCAGGCTATTACCTGCTTAATATTACGATAACAAATATTACTTGTAAATTTTCCGAGCAACTCAATAATGGAATTTCGTTCGTAAATAGACCCCATATTCCATATGAAACTTAACAAAGGAAGGACACACTCAGTCTCTCACGGATATTGTGGGCAATGTTTTTGGAGGTTCCTGGTTAAAAAAAATTAGACATGAATTTTGCCGTTCCAACTAATGGGCCCTAGAAGCAAAGAAAAAATAATGAAATAGCATTAAACTAATTTATTTTATATCTTGAGTTTAAAAAATGATATCGACATGATTCTTGAACAAAATTTTTTTGTGCAAATAAAAGGAAAAATACAGCCGCTTCATAGATTTTGGTTTTGGTTATTTAAATTTAAAACAAATCATTACATCTTTAATTAAACTACCTTCAGGAATTGTTTTATATAATAAATGAAGTCGGATTCTAATTTAGCACTCAAAATAACCCTTAAAAATAGATGTAACTATTATTCTTATGGGACATTGTCCCAGTGTAATTTTTTTTTCTATTCTATCCCATTCTAAATGCAAAATTTCATCCAAATAGTGAAAGAAAAAATCGTAAAGTTCTAAATTTAACTGACCAAATAGAAAGCAATTTTTTTTTTTTTTAAATTGACAGAAACTTGGATTACGGCTAAACGGTTAAACGTATCAATTTCATATTTTTATCCAAAATAAAAGGTGGTAATACAAAACGTATGCATTTCGAATTTTCCAAATTTTAAGATAGGGTTGTGTTAATAGAATTTTGCTTTTATTCAGGGTAAGTATCTCTTAGTGTAAAAAAAAAAAAAAAAAAAAAAAAAATGGGTGAAACTAGATCAAAAATGTAGCAAAATGCCGCAGTCCTCACCTTTCTATTCCAATCCGTTGGAGATATACGACAAATCAAAGACTTTTTTGAGGAAACCACGTTTTTTTTCATAAAAGCCGTAATATCTCCATTTTGTTTAAATATTTTTCAAATGTTCACCACATTTTCGGATTTAGCATTAAATTTTCTGTAATAGCCGAGTACCTTGAATTTTACAAACTTGGTATCTTAAGAACAGCTTGATCTTCACCTTATTTGGGGAAGTCACAATGTCTTATAATACTTCAACGCTCATCGTTTTTCGAAAAATCTATCCACAAAACGTAAATAAAACATTTTAACAATCCCTTAATGAAAATGTGCATTTTAAACATAATAAACTCTTCATTGGAATAAAAAGAAAAGAAAAAAAATTGTAGTGTAATAGAAAATTAAGGAAAACTGTCAATAAGTGACACCAGATCAGAGGATCTTATGTTATTACATTTATCTATTTATTATTATTATTATTTTATTTATTTTTATTTCATTTTAGAAAAGATATCCAAGTTTGAAAATTCAAGGTTACAGGTACTCGGCTATTACAGAAAATTTAATGCTAAATCCGAAAATGTGGATGAAAAATTTGAAAAAAAATATTTAAACAAAATGAGATATTACAGCTTTTAGACATTGGGACTTCCCCAAATAAAAAAAAAACTTGGTTTCCTCAAAAAAGTCTTTGATTTATCGTATATCTGCAACGGATTGGAATAGAAAGGTGAGGACTGCGGCATTTTGCTACATTTTTGATCTAGTTTCACCCAATTTTTTTTTTTTACACTAAGAGGTATACATAAAAAAAAAATTGAGGCTCTCCTTTTTTTAACAATTCCAATTAAGTCGGATAGCGTAACAAAGTAATGGCGATTTAAAGAAAAGTTATTACTAATCGGTTTAAAAATTTCATCCCCCTTGATAAGGGTCAAAAAATGATACTTTTTAGTTATTATTGAATAAATGTTTTTCAATGTTTTTGAGGGTGCTGAATTAGAATCTGAGGTCATTCTTTGTGTAAAAAAGATCTAATAATTTTTTTCGAATCGAAATGACCTAAACCAAAATCTATGAAGTGGCTATATTTTAAAATAAAAGTTTTGGAGCAAGAATCAGGTAGAAATAATTTGTTTTTAATTCGAAATATAAAATTAATTAGTTAAATGCTATTTAATTTATTTTCTCGGATTCTATGGTCCATTAGTCGGAACGGCAAAAAACGTGTCTAATATTTTTTGTACATGGAGATTCCTGGTAAAAATTGCCAAGATCCGTGAAAGACTGGGTGTCCCCCACTCCCTAGTAAGTTAGAATGTATATTCTCAGCAAATACTATAAATAATACTTTTTTCTCACTTCCTAATACTTGAACTAATATCTAAAAGCAAAGGATGCACTCAAACCCCTAATAGAATTATAATGCATATAAAATACTGTTTCGTTCGATTTGTTTTTGGAACCCAAAGGCGTTCCCATGTTTCACACCAGTACACTGTCTTGAAGTGGCTCTGCCCATCCATCCGCAATTTATATTTCCTGGGTTCATTCCTTTATCAGGTCACTTATCACCATCGCCCATCCTGCATTTATAATCTGTTGAAATTTAAGTCTTCCTTCTACTCCCGATCCACAACAAGATCACGTTCCTCTGACCTATACTTGCCTTTCCATCGAACAACTTTATACCAGCATTCCTTCCTAGCCCGTTCCACTACCCTCTGGAACACTTTCCCTCCTGAAATAAGACATGCTCCTCCCTTAAGCTCATGTAAAACACTCATTTTCCAATATCTCCTCACATCCCAGTCAGAAGCAAGTCAATATGATTAATAATTAACATTTAATTTGGTCAAATTGAATAAATCTAATACCGATAAATTAGTTGGTAAATTTTCTTTTATATTATATTAATAACAATCCTCTATTTGTCCAATAATTGCACATAATCACTTCTTTTCTAAAAATTAAAATTCGTTTTTACTTTAATTATTATTTTTCCTAAACAAACAAATATTTACTTCACTTACTATTTATTAACTTGACAAATCTTATGGGTATGGTTATGTGTATGGGTATGTGAGTGAATATGTATAGTGTTTATAAATATATATCGTGGTAACTGTAAATATACTATTCATTTTATCTACATATAGATATAGTTTACTTTATTTATTTATCTTTTCTTAATTTCTCATGGTTATTTTTTATTTTATATATATTTTTTTAATTTAATTTTATTTCTGTTTCTGATGTTATTATGTTTACTGAAGTTATTTAAACATCTATGTACGATTAACCATATTTACAAGTCTCGTGTTCCTAATATACAAATAGCGCTCTATGTAACTATGCAAACCAGACCATTGTAACACATTGTGATACAACTTTAGTTATTCTTAGAGGGGACAATACGTCCCAGAATAAAGATTATTTTTTCCAAAAAAAAAAAAATAATAATAATAATAAATAAATACCAATTGTTTAATAATAAATTTTACAGGAAGAGCAGTCCCTGCCTGATAACCCATTTTATTACAAGCCATCCAAAGACGGCGGTAGAGATGGAGACGTTAAGTTATACAATTTGACAGAGAAAAACTCAAAACCCTATTGGGATTCACCGGGACAGGTAATCGAACAGATCTAAAGAGTTTTTCATACATAATAATAGAAATAATAATAATAATAAAGAGTTTTATTTCAATGAAATTTAACAATTTAACAAGAGCTTAAGGATTTCCAGAAAAAATAGTCTGATACTGTGAAACTAGACACTCTTAAATGCCTGGTTCTTTCGCAATACAGTAAAACTTCAAAGAAATATATTTTTTGACTCGCTTGGTATTACAACATTTTAACTCGCCAGAAAAATGCAGCTTGTCATTCTGAATCGATCGAGGCCCATAATTCATTTTCGTAAAAGAATAGACTTACCTGGCACTTCAATTTTGATTCCACTTAATACAAATATTGCTTGCTCTATATATAACATTTATAAATAGCTACGTTATTATATGTTTTGCATTACATCAAGCATAGTACCATACGTACTTCTCATTTGATCTGTGGAGTATTCTCTATTTTTTTCTTTATATTATTTTGAAACATTAAATCATATTTTCACTATAAATTACGTTTTGACTTAGTATGAAAAAAATCAATGTTTGTAGTTATCGGTAACCGACATCATAATCCCATTATATACTAACTGCCCAAGGTATGTCAGGCCACAGGCATTTACGAGCCGTGAAAACGAATAATGCGGATTATTTCTCTAAAATCTGATGGTTTAATGTTGCAATACAATAACAATTTTAAAAAAGATAATCAACTTAAACTATACTTGTTATTAGGTAGTCGAGCTACAAGACAGAGATGGAAGTCAGATTTACGTGAAAGGGTTACCAGATAGAGAAGGACAAAAGACATTAGTGAAAAAAATAAGAAAAACTAACAGAGGAAATGAAGTCTCTTCGTGGGTAGTCGAAGTTGCGGATAGGTATACGTTTTTTAAAATAAAATGTTATAATAAACAGTAAAATAAATATTTTGAACATAAGAATTAGATTAGCAAAAACTAAAAAAAAAAAAAAAAAAAAAAAAAAAAAAAAAAAAAAAAAAAAAAAAAAAAAAAAAAAAAAAAAAAAAAAAAAAAAAAAAAAAAAAAAAATTGGCAATGATCCAATATATTACACTGACAACGTTTCTTGGTTTTTGCCACATTTTCTATCCCTGGAATATTGAAATTAAATAACAAAAATCTGGACCATGACATTAAAACATAATAACGTTAATTTATATTAATGTTTTTTATCAAACCTATAATAGAATAAATAAATAATATAAACGAGCAAGAGGACTCGACTTAAGCCTGGAAATGGAAGAGGATGTAGACGTTGGTGAAGATAAATCCCAGCCGCAGATATTTCGTGGCGCTCTCAAGGGATATCAAATGGCTTGTAAATTTAAACTACAAGGTAATCTATTTAAATAATTGTTAAATGTTTCTTTGATTTTATGAATTTTACGAATTTACTTATCTGTGCCACTAGATTGATAATGACAAACTAAAACGTATTGTTGGTATGAGTTTATTTTAAGAGAAATGCCAAGCACATTGTGTCAGACATTTCATTATCTTTCCAGAGTGTTTTTTTTTTTTTTTTAATTTTTTTTCATTTAGGCAATGTTGCTTAAGTCAAAGGTTGTAAGAGTTTCACGGTTTTAAAATAAGTGTTCACATGGAGAGGAGACGAACGATCTGAGTCATCTCACAAGTGTGGTAGGGTGGCCCTGAAGAAGACTTGCAAGGCAGGTCGAAACGTTGGCATGCATTAACGTATTTCTACTTAGAAGTGGTGTTTCTCTTTGACTGCATCCCTGATCATCTTTTTATCCATCCATCTTAACAGTCAACTATACTTTTATCATTACAAATATTATCTTAATTATGGTTTTTCTATTCACACCGTCATATCTTTCTTAATATTTATTTGAATTTTAAAATATTGATTTGTTAATTTAAGCCACAGTGACCAGAGTATAATTGGAATCATGGCAGAAAAAGAGTGGGTTTGGGGACTGTCAAATATAATACGTTTGTCCGAAAATAAAATAATTCACTAATGCTTCGTCATTAATTAACTATCCTATTTCTGAAAAACATAGTATTGGTTGCAAAATCTATTTATATTATATTATTTATTATCTTAATATATGTGTGTGTGCTAACACACACAGTTAATTTAATACAAATTATCTTTTTTAGCATAAATCATATTTAATCAATATTCCAAAGCTTGAAAATGTGGCAAAAGCCAAGAAACGCCGCCCAGTGTAATATATTGGATACTTGGCAATAAAACGTTTTACTAGAAAATAGTTTTACTACTCTGATTCTTATATTATAGATTCCAAACCATATAATAAATTATATTTTACAGGTGATAAAACTAGATTTATTGCATATTATGAGAACACTAAAGAGCAACTCATTTCTAAAATATCCTATAAAAATCACAAGAAAACTATAAAAATACACTAGTAAATTTAAATGAGGTCAAAATAATTTTCATTCCTATTAATTCATATAGACGTGTCTTTTGGCCGGAGGTCTATACTTTTCTGATGATTCACACTCAAAAATGTAACATTTGACACGCTGTACCTCTGTTAGTGTTGCTCGGATCAAAAATTGGCTGATAGTTCCCGTCAGAAAATTGATAGAGAATTTGTTTTGTTGTATAACATTTGTCGCTAGGGCCCACCGTTTAGGATCTATATTGTGTTGATTGAGAAAAGTCAAGTTTGAAACCCCTACTTTCCCCAACTTTTTTTTTTTTTTTTATTTCGAATTATGATTAAACGTCAATTTAGTTTAATTACACTGTTATGCATAAAAATACTCTCTTCAACAAAAATATGGTTCTATTATGTTTTGAAGTGTGCTGAACACGAAGTCCGAAAATCTCAATCAGGCGCCATTTTTTTGTCAAATTATGTTTTAATCGAAAAAATGTGTTTTTCGACATTTCGAGCATTTTTTTTATTATTGAAAATTTCAACACAAAATTAACGAAACCTGTTTGATTTAAAACTTTTATAATATATTAGAAAATTAAAAAAAAAAAAATGGAGAGCAAAAGTATTAGGCGTTACATAAATGACATTGTTGTAGAATTGTTTTTATCATTGCCCTGGGTTGCAATATGCAATTTTTTGCATCCCCACTTGAATTTCTTCCCTACCAATTTGGGAGCAGTGTTAGAGTGCTAGTTGAAAAAAGTGCTATTTCAGTTTTTTTTTTTTTTTTTTTTTTTTTAAACAACCTCCATTCTCTAAAAAGTGGTGTTTGGTAGCATTTTTTTAAAAAACTATGCTACTATATTAGCATTTTTTTTTTTTTTTAAAGAATTCAGTACACTTGTAAATATAAGTCACAAAAATATTCATGGGAGCGGGAAAAAAAATGAAAATAAAAAATAAACTATTTCAGGTTTTCAAAAATAACATCTAATTTCTCAAAAATGATTTAATTTTTTATTTAATTTTATTTATTTATTTTATTTTATTTTATTATTATTATTTTTTTTTTTGTAGAACTGTGTAATTGATTGAAGTGTGCTTTTATTTTTAGAATATAAATAGGAATTATAGATAGACATATCCATGATCTATCGTTTTCCCCAGTCAGGGAGAAATTGATTTTTTTTTTTCTAAGATTAATCCAAATTTACTGCAAACAACACTCTTTTCTAGCTGCTTCAACTACATTACATTCGCTTTGAATTATCGGAGCATATAACGGTTTAAAAAAAAAAAAAATTTCTATACGAATTTGGATCATGAAACAATGACAAGGCACGTTCTATTCTCGTCCGTTTATCGTTCCTTACACTTAAGGTGTTGGGCATCTGACGTACTTAAACCTTTATATATTTCCTTATTTATCTTAATTATTTTCGTTAGATAAAATAATTCATAATTCGAAAAATATCAATACAAACAAAAAGAAATTCTTTTTCTTGGAAATGCAATTTAAATTCAATTTGTTTTTATATAAATCACATTTTTTTTTTTTCAGAGAGGATAAAAAACCCACAGGAGGAAACGTACAGTTTCGCATACCAAACGACAAACCCGACAATTTGAAAATGAGACCTCCAGATAACGTCGATGAATGGAAAACAATAGCTGATATAAGAAGAGATGAAGCCATGGATTGGAAGAGACTTTTAGGAACCGAGAATCCAAAGGCAGGGAATGAGAACACAAGAACAGACCGCGGTCAAACAAATGCGAACAAGAATTTAATTGACTTAGCGGATTTAAATAGGGGTTTCAAAAGCATCCGAAAATTGAACCTCATCAAGGATGCAGAGAAGGATGTTCATCTTATTGAAGAGCTGAAGAAACGTTCGCTCGGGGCCAACTTGAAAGTTGAGAGTTGGAGAAAAAATCTTTCTTCTTGAATACTTCATAATACACAACAGAGATTTCATGACAAAACTTAATTAAATAAAACTCTATTCCTCAAACATTACCTAGTTAGTTTTGTCACCTAAATCGCTTAGATAAATTCAAATTATTTTCATAATACTTGATCATATACTAACCAGGGGACGTTTGCAGTTGTAACTCACAGATTTGAATGTCGATTTGTGTGTGGGTAGTAGGGACCTATAATAGTGCAAAACTATAGTTATAGCCGCCAATGGGCATTGGGAGCCGAGAAAAAAAATAAAATATAAAAATCACGTTTTATTTTTTTTCTCACCTCTCAGTCAAGATGATTCTTTCACGTTTAATTGCAGTTATGTATGTTATTTGCCCCCGCAAAATAATGTTAAATGCCTCGACTTTAGGGTGCTTAAAAACTCTTAAAATATGACAAAATTCCTATAAACTAAAAACTGATATTATTTTCAGATTCCTCATCTCAAAAAACACTTAAAAAAAACATTTTTTTTACCTTTAAAATTTTGTAGGATTTTAGAAGGCAAGATGCTGTCAATTTCTGAAAAAATGTAAATAATTGGAGCTATCTCACACATTTCGCCACTGATCAAAACCAAATTTCTAGCTCATCCAGAAGCCGTAAAACTACATAGTTAAGCCGAAATCTGGAGGTCGCAGGATTTCCCCTTATTTAAATATGTCAAGTTATAGCTGACCTCGGATTTTTTCATTCACATCAGGTTTTGTCCACTAAAATCTGAAGTAATGTCAATGTTATATGTCTGGATGAAAAGCAGACTGTTTGCTGATTCTAGTGATGCTATTACTATCGTAATCGGTGTTATGGCCGTTAGACATTGTTGATGAAATCTCAACTTCAAAATTTTTGGATTTTGATAAAATTTCACATATAAGGGTTTTATGGTGCGTTAAATCGAAATTTGAGGTCAGTTGTTCATGAAAAAAAAATTCCACTGATTTACAGCGGATTTCCTTGGAATTTTGTCATTTTTTAGAGTTTTTGAGCACCCTAAAGCGAGATGGTTTTTTGGGCATAACGGAAGTATTTTTATATCAAATAACATACATAACTGCAATTAAACGTGAAAGAATCATTTCTCTATCTTGACTGAGAGGTGAGAAAAAAAATAAAACGTGATTTTTATATATTTTTTTTTTTCACGGCTCCTAATGCTCATTGGCGGCTATAACTCTAGTTTAGCACTATTATAGGTCCCTACTACCCACACACAAATCGGCATTCAAATCTGTGAGTTACAACTCCAAACGTCCCCTTGTAAGCATATAGTAATTTTATTTATGACTAACAGAGTTCATAATTTCATAATTCTAATAGAGTTCTTTGAGTTTGAGGGAAAACTTTTGAAATGAAAACTCACTGGATCAGGCGTGGTTATTAAGTTACATGGCTCTGAAGCCAAGAACGTTTTTTGGTTGCAGTGGTACAAACATATAACAATAGTCATTTTCATAATAATCAAATGTTGATAATAGACAGAAAATGTTCATAACCATTACTGAGCAGTAAGAGTTGGTTCTTTTTAATTTTTTTTTCAAGCACATTTAGCTCTGTTTTTATTACTCTAATTTATCTAATTTTGAAGCGTCTTTGAGCTATGAACTGATCTTTTAATATATAGAGAGTATTTAGATAAGGAACAAGAATTTGATTGAAGATAATATTTCGGAGGAACAGAAGGAGATCTATTTAATATTTCATTTTTCATAAATATTTCCGTTTGTGAAGTTGGAACTAGGGTTCGCCCATAGACATATAGACGCTTCAACGAATATATGAAACAGACAATCTTGGGTAGTTCCTAGAAGTAGATTATTTCACACTAAAAAATGTAACAATTTGATAATTCCCTTGTTAGAAATTTGATGTAGAATATTTTTTGTTCTATAACATTTGTCGCTAGGATCAACCGTTTAGGAGCTATATTGGTTTGAATGAAAAATTTCAGGTTTTCCTACATTTTTTTTATATTTTTTTGTTTTTGTATATTATTTGAAATACTTTGTAATTTCATAGCCGGGAAATAATGATTAATTTTGTTTATAACAAATGAGGCATTGAATTCCAAAACCAGCCAAGTCCATTTTTGACAGCTGGTCGATTAATTTAAAGGTCTGACATATTAGAAAGAGGCCTTATTTATTGTATGACCGTTTTGACCGTGCTTTAACTTTTTTTGGGAGAAAACCTTCCATCTGAAGATAATCTAGTAGAAAAAATATTTTTAAAAAGTCTGAAAATTTGACTTTTTAGAAAAAAAAAATTATGGTTATTTTCATTTAAATGGATAGCAAAAGGAGTAATATGCTACATCAAGTAGAAAATAGCCTAAAATTAAATATTTATGAATCATTAGAAATAATAAAATCGTTTAAAACAGACCCAGATTTTTGTTTAAATGATCAGATAAACATATCCTATTGCCCCTTTTAAATTTGTTTCCAATAGGAACGGAAAAATCCAATGAGTCATCAGGGAAATGCCATAGTAAATCACAAAAATTTAACCTACCTCCCCCCTTCCACTTCTCATGATAGGTATATTTCAGTTATCTCTTAGACCTACATTTTTGAAACCTTTGGTGTATATAATCCATATAACATAGTACTGATCTAGTTTTCCACATTGCAGTAACCCTGCAATGGGTACATGTATTTCTACGCGTACCATCTCTCGACATATCGCGTATTATCATTGAATTATCAAAGAAATTATCTTTGAGTGCATATGAAATATAAACAATAATGAGTTAATGGAATTGGAAGTTAATTAATAAATAAAATTAAGAAAAAGATTATAAGGCGAAAAAAATTAAGCTAAAAACAAAATAACTGAAGATGAATGTCGAAACTAGTTTTCTAATAAAATAATCACAATAGAAGTGGCAATTAATTCATCAATCCTAGCTGAATTGATCCTTCTATACCATCATACGTACCTCAAGTGACAACCTTTTAAGGTTTTTTGATCTTTTGTTTTGTTTTTTTTAATATATAATTCTATTTGTTGGTTGACAAATTCTTGTTATAGACGTTATTTGTGACAAAATTTTTCTAACTTAAAGCTCGTGTTTTCTCATTGTAGACCTGTTTAATCCGTTGTTGCAGATGAATAAATTAACTCTTTGCTCAAAAGTTTAACTTTTATTATTTTTTTTCTGGCTAATACCGCTGGTTAATTTAATAGGGTACCACCAGCCCAGAATATAATGTGAACAGATTGGATGTTAAAAGTGTTAAAGAGACTAACTGAATCATGGTCGGAGATTTAAGAGGCAGAGAAGCTGATGCTGCAACAAGCTCCCCACAGTATGCAGATGAGAGGGAGCCCCGACACGAGCTAGGCGGGACGGAAATAGAAGCCATTCGTTTGGAGCCGGGGGATAATACAGTAGCTTTCCATCGGATCGACCATGAAAACTGTTTCACTCTGGCTATTATATCTCTTCATCCGACCGTGAATACACGTTTCCATTCACAATCCATCATCCAATGCCTTCTCAATGACTGCGCTTCGAAAAATCGTTGAGGGCATGTTGGCTATTATTACATGACGCGTTTCTTCCCCTCCACCTCCGCTGACTTTGCTTCACATTAACTTCGCAATGAATTTACTATGTTTATCGGACAAGTAAGAGTTTAGTTCATAACTCGTCATAAAACTAACGGATCAATGAAAAAAATCCTACATGCCCAAAAAGGCAACAAACATGCCAATTGTTTGTTTTGTTTATTGGGGCTTGACTTTTTTATGCACTATAACTAGAGCAGGTTATCCTATAGGTTACCAAACTATTCTAGCCAAAGTGGGAAGGTCAAGGGTCTGCTACAACCTGCCTCTTGCAAGACAAATAACAAATTTACAAAATAAACGTTTACATACTTACAAGGGGACATTTTAAGTTGTAGCTCACAGATCTAAATGCCTATTTTGTGTGGGTAGTAGGGAGGTATAATAGTGCGAAACTAGAGTTATAGCCACCAATGAGCATTAGGAGCCGAGAAAAAAAATATATGAAAATAACGTTTAATTTTTTATCAGCTCTCAGTCAAGATTGAGAAATGATTCTTTCCCGTTTGATTGCAGTTATGCTATTTGATATAAAAATACTACCGTTATGCTCAAGACACTACCCGGCTTTAGGGTGCTCAGAACTCCAAAAAAAAAAAAAATGACAAAAAATATTGATTTTGATAAGATTTCACATGTAAGGGTTTTATGGTGCGTTAAATCGAGATTTGAGGTCAGTTGCTCATGAAAAAAATATTATATGACAATATGTATTGTCATTTTTTTAGAGTTCTTGAGCACACTAAAGCCGGGTAGTGTCTTGAGCATAAGGGTAGTATTTTTATATCAAATAGCAAACATAACAGCAATTAAATGTGAAATAATAATTTCTATATCTTGACAGAGCTGACAAAAAAAATAAAACGTGATTTTCATTTTTTTTTCTCGGCTTCTAATGCTCATTGGCGGCTATAATTCTAGTTTTCACTATTCACCCACTACGCCGACTCACCCACACAAAAATCGGCATTCAAATCTGTGAGTTACAACTCAAAACATCCCCTTGTTAGACCTATTTGGACTTGATGGAATATTTTAGGAACGGCAATTGACATTGCTGAAGAGACTAATGAATTAAATTTATTCATGTTTTGTTCTAAATCGGTGGGAGTTGTAATTTTCGGGTTTATTTCTAGTTCATTGTCGATAATTTGTCTAAAAATAAACCAGCTGGCATTTTTAAAGTTCATTTTTGGGGAAGATAGGTTTTTATGAATTTGTGCATTTACCCTGAAAATCACAGGGTTGTGGTCCGAAGAAAGACACGGTAGGGAGACAAGGCGCGAAATATTTCGTATATTTTTAGTGAGGGCCAGATCTGTAATACTAGGTTTATAGCGTTTTTGAGAGGGTATATGTGTCGGTTCCATGGGACTATTTAGTTCTATATTGAATCTTATCGACCTCGAGATGAAATTGCTGAGAATAATGAATTGTTGTATAAGATACGTTTTGGAGTCTCCGGTCAGTCACAGGTATCCAACCGGTATTCTGATCCAAGGTATCTTTTTCCAGAATTCCAGCGGCAATAATACCATCTGATTACAAGATTCCAAACTTCCAACATGTGAACCATCTTACATCGAAAATATCCCTTTGTAAAATCTGACCATTGAAAATATCTCTCTCCTGGTGAGGTTGGTAAATGTGTGGGTTTAAAAAGTATAGGAAAAGATTTTTATCGCTACCAAGTTTACTAGTTTTTAAACAAAGTTAATTATTTTTTAATCATACTCTGTAGGTTATTTGTAGTTTGTTGGCAATTTATAAATTAATTCGGTTACAAAAACATAGTAAGATACTGTGCCCGTAAAAGGATGAAAACTCACTTCCCGGAAACTTTTAATGTCTAGGAAGTAAGATTTTACAGATTTTTAAAAGTTGTAACGTCTGCGTAAAATATCTGTATTTCCATCAATAAAATGTTAAAGCAATCGATTCAATTTATCGTTGCGTCAAGTAGATTGAAATAAGGAACGATAAAAACTCTTTTAAATCCATATATTCTAATTTTAAGGTCCTTTGGTCCCGACCTATCCAAGCACCGTCCTCACCACGTACACTGTTGACACATGTTTGTTATCAGCAAATAATGATTCCTTCATTAGGTTCCAAACATTCCTCAAGAATACAATTCTTCAAGAATAGTGTAGATATTGGTGGATAAAAATAAACAAACAAACAAATCGTATAACCTTTTTCCCTCGTAGTAAACTTACGACTTCCTTTCCTATAGTATCACTTTATAATCTTCCACTAATCCTGTCGAACAGTAAGATTTGTATATGATAGAAATTAGACATGTTAGGACATACGGAGCTGAGGTTCGGGGCTCTACTAAGCCTTCCAATTCTTTTCGTATACAATCCTTACAATCCGAATCCTGAATACTTCTTAATTTGTCACAAATAAACTTATCCAAAAAGATGTCAGAGTTGCGTATGTTGTTGATTTAGCCTCAACTAGATTCTATCCTTCCATAGTAAACCTCAGAACACCTCAGATTCACTATTCTCTCAACTTTTTTCCCATTCTGTTCCGTCTAAACTTTTATAATTTTCCCACAGATTTACGAGATGCAAACACAATATGCAATTTAAATATTAATAAATAAATAAATAAAAAGTTCGCCTAATGTCTACGCCTATATTGTTGAAATTAAAATTTAAAAATCTAAACTCGTTCGTTTATCACTTCCTTTAGTTACAATACTCTTTACATTCTTTTTCACACATATATGTTTTTTCCTGTTTCCCCTGTAACAGTAACCTTGTGAGAGTGGTGTGTATACATACGCCATGCATCTAGCGTATTACATGTATCTATTAATAAAATCTACTTTAGCAAGTCCCTAGTTCGTCTTCTTTCACAGGATTGTCACTTATCAGGTGAAACACAAGTGAGAAAGACAATTGGAACCCAATCTTCTTTGAGAGGAATTGAATGATAGCTATCTGAATAAGGCTAATTCTGCAACTAATGGAACATTTTTTCATTATAAATAAGTTAATGAGCATTGAGGGTTTTATAAAGGATTTCGGATTGTAAGGATTAGATACGAGAAGATTTGCCCCAAACTCCATATGTCTAAATGGGTATTATCATGAAAAGTATTTTGTAAATTTGTCATTTGTTTTGCAAGAGCTGTCTGTAACCATATACATTGAATCTGACACAATTGGCAGGTCTTTTTCACCTTCCCACCATGGCTAGAATAGGTTGGTAACCTATAGGATAACCCATAGTTGGACGTTAAGCCCCAACAAACAAACAAACATGTTTTGTATTGTATAAAATATTAATAATTTAGATGTAATATACATTTAATTTCTTAATGTAAATTTTGAATCGATACAATAAATAGCATAAGGAAAACAAACATAACAAAAATAATTGAACATTGCCTAATATAACATAATTAAGGCCTCATCTCTTTGATACACATTTTTAAAAGATCATTATCTGGATTTTCTATTTAGTGTGATGTCTGGAATAAAATTGTGTAGAGATAGTATTGTTGTTGGTTGTCACTTTTTATTCCAAACATTTATCACGTCAGTCAGAAATGCCTTTCTCGATATAGAATATAGAGACTTCGTCATGTTTAATTGGAATATTTCTTGATGCAGAATTAACCAACTCGTCTGCTAGTTTGTTTCCTTTGTTGTGGTTACTTTTAATGTCTAGTATTTTTTTTTTAAACTATTTTTTGAAATTTACAACTGTATATACAAAAAATAAAATACATCAAGTAAATGTGATGAAATAGATAAAAATGACATGTAACTTGTTTTTAAAGCAAACTACCCATTGGTAGCACTTATTAAGGTTCTACATGATGAAGCACTATATTAGAAGGTCCCGAGGCCATCTTCTTTTCAGGCGCCTCGGAGGGTTATCTGGAATGGAATGAGAAGCAAGTTGTGATACTTATGGATTTCAATGGTTGTGGAGTTTGCTGTGAAAGGATTGATATCTGGTATGAGCTAAGTCAGAAACGTAAGGTATATTAAGATCTTTGTGGATAAGTTTGTTTGTGACGAAGTAAGGAGCATTTAGGATTTTTCTAAGGATTTTGGATTGTAAGGATTGGATACGAGATGAATTGGATGGTTTAGTGGAGCCCCAAAGCTCAACTCCGTATGTCCAAATTGGTCTAATTATTGTTATGTAAATGAGTCTTTTGTAATTAATTGGAAGGTTGGAGCGTTTGTCAAGTAAATGTTGAAGTAGTCGATAGCGACGGGCAGTTTCTTGTCGTTTTAGTCTTGTATGTGGATTCCAAGTAAGACGTTTGTCCAGATGGAGTCCCGATCTGTTCAACGGGGATTAGGGGAACATCGTTAAAGGATATTGTAGGACTGGAAGTCGTGGGTTTACGACGGAAGGTGAAGTTTATTTAAAGGGATATATTTGGATTTATTTTGATTCTCCATTTTGGACACCATTCTTGAAGTTTTATGATATGGGATTGGAGTATCTGGGAGGCAATGAAGGGATTATTGTTTACTGATAACACACAGGTGTCATCAGCATACGTGGTGAGGATGGTGCTAGGATGCGCCGGGATATCAGCTGTAGAGGATTGGACCTAGGATACTTCCTTGAGAAAAACCTGCGGATTGGGTAAAGAGAGCGGAGTAGGAAAAGTTATGATTAACTTTGAAGGTTCAATCACTAAGATAGGAACGGATGATAAGGAAGTATGTAGGAGGTTGGAATTTTCGTAGTTTGTACAGCAGTCCCGGGTGCCAGACTCGGTCAAAAGCTTGTTCTACATCGAGAAAGGCTCCCGTGCAGTACATTCCGCGCTCCAATGCGGAGGAGACAACGTCCACCACACGATGACATTGCTGGATTGTGGAATGTGATGTTCGGAATCCAAACTGGTGGTCTGGGATTATGTGATTGGAATCTAGGATAGAATAAAAGCGTTTTAAGATGAGTTTTTCTAGGATTTTACCCATAATTGGCAAGAGAGAGATAGGGCGATATGAGGAAGGGTGTTCCGGTGGCTTTTTGGGCTTGGGTATCATTTTGACTATGGATACTTTCCAAGGATCAGGAAAATATGTTGTTCGGAGTACAGCGTTATATATGAATGTTAGGAGCAGGATGGCTTTCCAAGGAAGGTGTTTTAAGATATGGATGTGATAAGGTCATGTCCAGGGGCTTTCTTGGTGGGTAATCTTTGGATGATACTTGATATTTCTGAGGGATGGAATGCTTCAGGAGGAGAGGACATTTGAAGTGGGATATTTAAATCTGTTTCAATACTTTCAAGATGATTTGGGTTAAGGATATCAAGATGGGGTTTAAAGGTATTGAAAAGGTGCTGGCCGAAAATTTGAGATTTTTCTTCGTCAGATCTTGACCACGTTTTGGATTCAGTTAGAAGAGGATGATTACAATTTTTGTAGTTCAGGGGTTTTTTTGTGGCCATCCATAAGGATTTGTCAGTCGTGTTAAGGTTTTCAGTATATTTATATAAATTTTGAATTTTGAATTTTTTTATTTCTGTTTTTAGTTTGTTAGTCAATTTGGTGTAGTTATTTTTGTCTGACGGATATCTGGTTCTATGCCACCTAGCTCCTGCTTTTGTCTAGTAATTTAAAAATATTTTGTCTTATTTTTTCCGCCAGTAAGTCATGAAATTTGGGGTTTCTGATATTATCAATAAAAATTTTATTAGATGTTAAATATGTTTGAGTAATGGTTTGAACATTTAAGGATATGTCCGGAGGCTATTAGTACGGCTAGTAACCTTTTCACATAAGTGAGGAGGTAACTTTCAAAACGTGTTTTGTCACAAAAAATGTTTTTTTTGAGTTTTTGGTATCAATAGATTAGTTTTTCAGAATCCTACAATATTTAATGAGTATTAGCAATCAAAACAAGCTTTTTCCCATCCAAAATTAATAAACAAAATCAGGGGTTTAAGCAAAGAGTGTTTTGTTCATAGCCTGTTTTTAGTTCAAACCATGTTCTGTCCACTAAGCTAATGAAAACGCTGCATTATTGACAATAATCGCTAACACTGGTACAAGGTTGTACTTTTTGACTCTCCAAGTGTTGGAAATGATGTGGAAGAGGAAGAAATAAATTTGTGACTGTTTAGAAAATAAAAATATTCCCAGAAAATGATGAATGTCATTAACATACATCATCTATTATGTACCTAATTATAACTTTTATTTTGTGTACTATTGAGCAATCAGTGACTTCTGTTAAATAAAACATAGCCACTTCAAACAATGTTTTGTCCCTTTGTTATTTTATCAAATCGTGATTGTTCCTTCAAAACGTGTTTTGTCCATATTTAAAATTGAAAATGCTAATTTTAGGAGTAAAGAATATTTCTGATCCTTGTAGTAATGTGTTTTTTTAGATGCTATAAGTTTAATTAGGAATTTTTTTTCTGAAGAGTAATTACATCTCATAATATAAATTTTTTTTTATTGCTGGGATTACTGTGACAAAACACGTTTTGAAAGTTACCTCCTCAAGTGTTTAATGTTGTTTTTTTTAATGATAAGACTCAGAAATTTCGACTTGAAGATTATGTAGGCACACACTATGGTAAGACTTCGATAAATATTGCCAAGATGTGGGTAATGGGAACTATTCCTTGAAATCTATATAAAAATGTTACATTTTTACCCACAGGCTATATGACGCACATAACGAACTAACCAATCGGATCGGAGATAAGATAAAGAGAGAAGGGATTGGATAATGACTTAAGACTACATAAGTATTAGATACATAAGTATTGTAGAGGAGGAGAGGGGCGTACCCTGTAGGTCCCGCCTACCGCTCGATACAGCCTCCTCGCCCCGTCGGGAATCGATCCTGCTTCTTTAACTCTGTCTGCAAATTAGTTTTGTTAATGCTCCCTCTGATGGCCTTCAATGGCTAGGCCTGGCATAGGAATTCCCGATAGTAAGGCTATAATAAAACCGAGGTGTTTGCAACTTTGGAAAATAAACTACAAGGATTCTCCCGGAAAAATATATTACCGTATTTTTACACTACAAAAAGCGGGTAGAGCTAAATAAAATTATATTTAGATGTTTTTAAATTTTCAAAAATAACTTGATTGCTATTGTTATTAGTCTTAATGTCTTGGACTAAAAAGTTTGTTCTTTTAAGCGAGTCTGATAAGCAATGCTCTAAATTTGTGATGCTAAGTCCATAATTGTTTTTGTAACTGTATGTAGATCATTAATTTATTTCTTGTTTTACAGCCACAGAAGGATACTCGTTTCAAATCTGCCCTATCCAACGAAATATAATGCAATATATTACAAACTCCCCGTCAAAAGTATAGCTAATTTGAATTTTATAAAAACGTATTTTTTATCAAAATAAAGAAAGGTTCTGAAGTCTGTAATAAACATTCCTAAACTAGACATAAACAATTTAAAAAAAAAATTACAACACTTCTTCCAATAAACATTTCTTTTTTTGCAATCTTAACTTTTAAATTTTTAATTTCTACAACTTCCTGTGCTACAGTATCCTTTAATGATGTTCCACTAATCCCCGCTGAACAGATCCGCTACCTAGGACTCCATCTGGGCAAACGTCTTAATTGGAATCCACATACAAGACTAAAACGACAAGAAACTGACCGTCATTTTCGACTACTTCAGCATTTACTTGACAAACGTTCATAACTTCCGCTTAATTACAAAAGACTCATATACATAACTGTAATTAGACCGATTTGGACATACAGAGTTGAGCTTTGGGGCTCCACTAAGCCATCCAATTCATCTCGTGTCCTATCCTTACAATCCAAAATCCTTTGAAAATCTCAAATGCCCCTTACTTCGTCACAAACAAACTTAACCACAAAGATCACAATATACCTTACGTTTCTGACATAGCTCATACCAGATATCTATCCTTTCATAGCAAACTCCACAACCAATCAAATCCATTACTACGTGTTATTTTTATCATTATCATCATAGTTACTTGATGTATTATATTTGCATATACAGTTGTAAATTTCAATAAATAACTTTTAAAAAAAAATATTTTAATTTATATTTAATACGACATATTGCTCCCGCCGGCTTGAATGGCTGCTTTCACTAGTCTTGGCATACTTGTAAATAACGAAACGAATCATAAACATGGACTAAAAGAAATTAAAAAAAAAAAAAATCTAAAATTCCACCGTTTGTTATTAACAGGGAAAAACATTGATGTGTCTAATCCTTAATGTCTCAGGCTTAATAAATACTATTAATATGAATATAAACCAAGTATGGATTAAGATAAAATCAAGAAAAATCTCGAGAATTATGAAAGATGAAAGAGATACTTCTTCATGAGTCCATGGAAGCCTTTTTGAGGAATTGTTTGTATTTGGTTTATTTATTAATGTAAATTCAAAATTTATAATAACACGTAAATGACTTCCAAATAAACTACTCATAGGTAGTGAGCGCTCCAAAAAGTTCTAAATTAGAAGGTCTTTAGGCCATCTTCTTGGAGGGTTAGCGGGGAATACAGTAAGAAGGTAGTTGGAAGAATAGGTTCGAGTAGTTTATAATGGAAAATTAAGTATTTGGTTTGTCCTAATTCAGCAACATATAGGACATTTCCATCAGAGTGGGTAAGTTTATTTGTAACATAATAAGGAGCATTAAGGATTTTACGAAGGATTCAGAATTGAAAGATTTAGTGGTGCCCAAAAACTCAACTCTGTATGTCCAAATAGGTTTAATTACTGTCATGTAAACGGTTTACAATTGCATCAATACGATATGAAGATGTGTCATCTGCGCACAGAGATTTTGTTACATTAGTATGTTTCGTAAGTCAGATAAGAAAGGTTTGAAAGGAGTTGGGGTCAGGATTTAATTTATAGAAGACTGGCAGGAAGTGTAAGTACTTTAGAGGAGAATGAGTTTATTTGTAAATAAAATTGCCCATTAAAGAATAATGTGAATAAGTATGGAGTAAATTTCTGTTTTATCATTTAATGAATGAGACCGTTATACCAAACGGTATCAAAAGCTTTTTTCTTATTTGCCTTATGAAGCAGAGCAAGGAGATAATCAACGCTTAACGGTTTAATCATTATTTTCAAATAGATCCAATTGCTGTCATGTAAATGAGTCTCTAGTAATCCATTAAAAGCATTGAATATTTCTCTAGTAAGTGTTAAGAGTAGTAATATACCAATCTAATACTTACTAGAAAGCTAATACTTCCGTGCTGTTTCAAGTCGTTTTAGTCTGGCAGATGGATTTCAATTTTTATTTCACAACGGTTACATGTAATATTATGAAACTGGAAATTTAAAAACAACAATAACGATTTTAAATGATCTCAACCAAGCCATAACGACATAAATTATCATATTTTCAGGAATCCAGCACTCACTCCTCATTAAGAAAACAATAAAATGGGAAAAGTTTCTTACACTGTTTACACACTATTAAACTGTTTACAAATTATTGTGAATTTACAACAGGCTGCGAAATGTTTAAAGACAGACCAGACATTATCGATAAATTTCAGGAAAAGTACGATTCCTTTAACAAAATAATTAAAAATAGGCTGCGACTTAAAAAGTTATTATGTTTAATAGTCACAGACCAGACAAATTGTCGTATTTTGATAAATTTCAGGAAATCAGTACGATTCCTTTAACAAACGATGTTGAACCTTTCACAACACTTCAGGAAGATAAACCATGTCTTTAAAATAATTTACATGTTCTTTCTTGCATACAAAAAAAAATTATATGCCAAATAATCTATAAAATGTAATTTGTAAGGTATCGGAGCTGAAATTAATAAAATCTCAACTATGTAAAACTCAATTAGTACAAGTTTACACTTCAAGATTAAATAAACTCGCTATAAACATAGTATGCTGTATGTATTACAGAACAGTTTATAAAAAAAATCAAACTATATTTTTTTATTTGTGTCGTCTAGTTGCAAAACCGGCCTTCTCCAAAAAACAAAATTTTTCAGGAGAGCTGATTTTTTGTTACATCACGCCAAAAGGAAGTAGGAAGAAAATTTCTTCGGTTTTTAGTGGGACAAGGGTACAAGGGTAGTGTGTTTGAAAGCACTTTTTGAAATGGAAGGGGCAAGTGGAGGGGGTGAGTTACTCAATTTTTTATTTTGGATTTGGCCACTTTTGCAACTCATTTTGGAGTTGGCTGGTTTTGCAATGAATTAGAACTTAAAAATCACTAAATTTTATGAAAATATTGTTTTTTTTTGGGATGCAAATGAACAAAACTTTCTTCAATAAGTGAATATTATTTGAAAAAATTAAACTCTGAAATGTTGTGGTGTAACTCAAACATCTAGACGGAAAAACTGGCGAGAATTATTTTTAAAGTAATAAGTTCCGAAAATGGATGGAGAGGAATGGAAGGCAGAAGTTGAAAAAGCTAGAGGCCGCTATATGTTGTCTGTTATGCTAAAAGAAGAAGAATAAGAAGAATTTCCGAAAAACGTAATTTGGAAAAATATAAAAATTCAGAAACATATACTCTTGCGGTATTATCGTCTTCAACAGGCTTACAGATTTCTTCCTGATATTTTTCTTCATCACTCTCATCTACTTCTCTGCTTCCTCCTTCTTGAGCAGCTGATGCTACGACGTTGCAGTAAAAAATCAAACGATCTCTAGAAAACCTCCCCTTGAACTAGCACCTTATTATTTTGTTTGGTTCTGAAAAATCTCATTCTTGGGGTGACTTTGAAGTGCCATAGTGGAGGGGGTTTGAGGAGGGCATTACTGGGACTTTTCCAATCAAGATTTGTGTAGTCTCTTCCTGGTTTGAACACAGTTCCACTTTCCGAGAGAATGCCGTAAAACTCTGAAGGCTGAACGAGAGACTCGATTTTTTTTAACCTCTTCTCAATTTGGGGTAAACCCCGATCTGGAGGGTTTTTTTTCTTCTCCATGTTGCATGGTCTCTTTGTCTTTTTCTTGCTAAATTAGCTGGAACATCTTCTACAAACTTCTCCATAAAGATCGAATGAAAAGTGCACGAAACGATAAACTCATAAACGTAAACTACAGGAAAAGTAGGAGCAGACTGATGAAAGAAGAGGCCTTCTTGATCTGGAACAACACCGCGATCTAGAGGATGTGGAGATGGCCGGTTTTGAAACTCGCGGAAGGATTTGGCCGGTTTTACATCACACTGTGTTTTTCAAACGCAGGTTTGAACAAGGATTTCACGGGTTTTTGCGAGGTTTCTTGTTTCCAATAGATGGAAAATGTATCTTAGGACTCAGAAAACAGAAAAAACGTATTTCTCAAAATTGAGGAGTTGGCCGGTTTTGCAACTAGACGACACATTTAAACTATAGCTTATAGAATAACAATATTTTTATAGTTGGACCAACAGAATAATGATGTTATATAAGTTTTGTTCTAAGATTGAATAGTGTTTAAATTTTCTTTTCATTAGTTAAACATTACTACTGGATTTCAAAGGAAATTAAAATTAATTTTATCCATATAATTTCGATCCAAAAAATACTGATAGGATAATAGTTAATATAATTTTTGATTCGACTATATAAATTGGGAATATTCATGTTTTATAATGGCATGCACTAACTACAAATATTTTGAATTATTACATACTGTTATTTCTTCCCAGCACCAATTTATGACATGCACCTTACCTAAAAAAAAAAAAAATTAATAACATAAATAAAATTATGTACAAATTATTTTAAAAATTATAATAAATACCAAATCATTTTAATATAACGACGAATTGAATATAGCCTTCATCAGCTTCTGACGTCTCTTTGCAATCGATACGGCCTAAGTCTACAAAGTTACTTGAAAAGCTTCAATTAAACCCGTGGGATGCGCAGTCGATTAATTAAAAGAAGTTCCAATACTTTTGATATATTTTAACAGCACATCTTAAAGTAAATGTTGCAATATTCTAAAAGATGTTTTAGAATATTGTTTGTTGGGGCTCAACGTCACCCCGTGCTCACATTATGGCAAGAATGACGAGTTATCCTACAGGTTACCAACCTACTCTAGCCAGGGTGGGAAGATTAAGATTTATCCCGTGGGTTTGTCAGGAAATAAATTTAAACTCGCCCAGATGGGTTTCAAACCCACGACCTTTTGTACCGGGCGCTCCGAGAACCTTGCCCCAAGAGTATAATATAGCCTACAGGGAATCAAAACCTTAGATGTTCAACGTAAAGAATTCGTTTATAGTTCAACACGTGGTATATAAGGTAACCAATGGTTGTAAGCCATGTATAATTTGATTTCCTGTAGTACATAAAGAAGAGTAAATATCAAAATTCACAATGTGCTTGGCGGTAACGGGCATAATAAATCGATATTCATATGCACAGAAAAGAAAACTGCCTTTATTTCTCAAATATCAATCAATCAATCAAATTCATTCATTAAAGAATGAATGATATTATTGAATATAGTTTCTTAGTTGCCGAGCCATAGAGTTTGTGATTTTTTTATGAGAGTTTTTTAGGTAAGTACTTAAATTTTGATGCTTGTGTTCAAATTGTTAATATCTTTCTTTTTTTAAATATAGATTGCTTGCTGAAAGAATGCATTTAATAAATATAAAAAATATATACATTGTTTTATAACCTTTTATGCTGAATGAGATGTAATAATCTTTAAGTATTTATATGGCATAACTCTTATTTATTTAACATTTGTAGCTACATGTTTCAGAGATTCGCTCCTTCATCAGGCTTCTAAATTTTACAAAAAAATACTTTAATCTATAACATTATACCAATATTTTACAATTATATAATATTTTATTTACCTCTTAATCTCATTTTCACATTGTCTATTCTCCATTTTACCAGCCATACTATTGAGCAATGCTCATTGAAATAAAAGTTTGGAACCATAGAGCAGATTTTTCACAATTTAAATTCAGAGCAGCTAATAAGAGTTAAATTTTATTTCGTTTGTAATTCGTTGAAGAAGAATGTAAATACAAACAAACTTTTAAGAAATAATCGTAAAAATTGAACTATTTTTCAGCTTAATCCATTCTCCGCCTATTGTTTAGTTCTGTATAGCATGATCCTTTCTGCTTAGTCCTGTGACAATGCTTTTCTCCTTCTTTTAAATTTATTAAATTTAAATTATTTAAATTAAATTAAATTCATCTTCAATTTCAGTTCTTACAGACTTCTTCAACATTTACTAGACAAACGTTCAAAGCTCCCAATTAATTACAAAAGATTCATTTACATGACTGTGATTAGACCTATTTGGACGTACGGAGTTGAGCTTTGGGGTTCTACTAAACCATCCAATTCATCTCGTATCCAATCCTTACAATCCAAAATCCTTCGAAAAATCCTCAATGCTCCTTACTTTGTGACCAATAAACTTATCCATAAAGATCTTAATGTTCCATATGTTTCTGATTTAGCCCAAACCAGATACCCATCCTTCCATAGTAAGCTCCATAACCACTCCAATCCACTTGGCTCCCAACTAGCTTCCTTCTCCATCCCTGATAATCCTCCAAGGCGTCTGAAAAGAATATGGCCTAGAGACCTTTTAGTGTAGATTTTATTGAAGTGCTACTAGTGAGTAGTTCTTCACAAGTTATTTACATGTCATTGTATTCACTGTCAACACATTTACTTGTATATTATTTTGTACAGTTGTAAATATCAATAAACGCAAAAAAAAAAAAAAAAAAAAAAAAAAAAAAAAAATTTCAGCTCCTTCTCCCACCCACTTTCAGAACATCGGCCAACTAAGCTATTCTCTCACCTAGTACTTCCGAAACATGTCCAGACCATTAAAGACTATTCCTCTTCAGAGTTTCATATGGTTATTTCAGCCCGAGATTATTCCTATTTAAAAGTATTAGCCTTCGCTGGCGATATTGGTATTGGAAGTAATGGAAGAGGCGTTCAACTCAACCTTTGGATTCTAAAGGAAGAACTCGCTCATATTAATATGAAAAAAAGCCCTGAAAAGTCAAAATCAGAATGGGAAAAACTCATGTCGATGTTACAAAATGATTTGATTCCTGTTAACCAAAGAAGGGTACTTTGTACTCAAAACTGCATAATATCTTTCTAGGTTCTTACAGCTCCACCAAAAACATAGAACCATTTCATCGGTGGCTGCATGTTCCTTTTAAAAATGTAAATGTATGAAGTCATTTCAAGCCAATTCAATTCACGAAGAATTAAAGGATCAGTCGAAATAAACATGGACCTAAATAGTTAAAACAATAACGTTCTTATATGGTAAGATCAACTATAGTTGGAATAAAAGGGTGTGTTCATGGCCAAGGACTTTTGTAACAACCTAGTGAATGAAGGAGAAGAGAGGGGGAAAATGTTTAGGAAGTTGTGCACTCCTTACTTATTAGGACTTAAAATTTATTTAAATAAACACTGTTCTTCAGAGCAGTTTAAGTATTTTTAGGAACTCCATAAGACTCACTTACATTTAAAGGAAAAAATTAGAAGTGATGAATCAGAGTTTTGGTTTCTTTAATTAAGAATTTAATTTAAAAAATAATCCAATACCGGATACGTTCTATACCTTAACGCTATTGCAAACAAAACGGAATCCAGGATAACTAAATCAGCTGTATTATTTGATTTCCAAGATGGCGGGTAGGCAAGAACATTGAAGATGACCTTGCACCTTAAAGGAAATAAGGATTTGGAATGCGGCTGGTTAGGGGTGTTCAGGATTCCAGGAGAGCTGTCTGTACCTTGGAATCCGATCTCATACTGGACTCCAGAACCAATTCCTACCTACTCCCCTTTTTTCTACCACATGAGCATCTAATGTTAGTTTAATTAATTCCAAGAACCGTTAGTTGTAATCAATAAAAATTAATTTTACTTTTACTAAAATTTAACATATAAAAAAATATATAAATGGTATATAGGTTTATACTAAAATAAATCGGTTATAAGGTAACACGTAAGTTATTTGAGTACGTAGAATAAATTAAATTCACATTTTTATAATTTTATATTAATTTCCCGTTATAGTGGTGGTTCAGAAATACTGGACCTGATACTTAGTGACAGGTATGGGCTGACTGAACGGCGTCCCTGTAACAGATATTCAGAAGTAACAGGTACGAGATACCTGCATACTTACTTCAGTACTAGTAACAACATTCATACCTATTACCTTCGTACTGAGTACTACCCTAGACTAGTATTTTTTATTTGTCATCTCTACCTGTTACCAGATATGTTTACCTAAACCAGGATTTTTACTTCCACTCTCGTACGAGTATTTTCTGGTAAAATGTCAGCCGGTCTTCATTGTATTAGACACTCTTACATTCTTTTTTATTTTATTATTGTTAATTTTAATTATCGTTAAAATACATTCTTTTTGTAAAATACACATTTTTGCTAGTTATAAATCAAATAAAAAATGTGTATGCTGTTATAAAACATCTAACATCTTAAATAATAATTTGCGAATTATTTATTATCTTGTTGATAATTAATTCATTAATGTTTTTAATTAAGGTTTTATTATCTGTAATCAGCCAAAAAAAAATTTGATCTTCATTTACGAGTAACTACCAGTATTTTGTGAATAAAATGGTTTTAGAAGTTCAGTCACAGTTTCTTCTGTCACATACGCCTTCATTCTCTTTTAAAAAATAATACATTTTTTTAACTTTTTGCAAGTTTTCTACCGTTGTACCATATAAGTTGAGTGTAATGAGATAAAGTCAAAAATAAAGTTTATCACTTGTAAAATTTTGTTTTGTTCAATATTTTCGGCCCACCTTGATGTTTTTCTATTTCATCCGGCCCTTCCCTTAAAAAGTTTGCCCATGTCTGGTTTAGACCATCCCTAATTTCGACTCCTTTAACATTTACTTGACAATCGTTCAAACCTTCCGATTAATTACAAAAGACTCATTTACATAACCGTAATTAGAGCGGTATTGGGACAAATAGAGTTGAAGTTTGGGGCTTCACTAAACCATCTATTTCATCCCGAATCTAATCCTTGCTATCCAAGATATTTAGAAAAATCCTCAATGCTCCTTACTTTGTCAGAAACAAACTTATCCACAAAGACCTAAATGTTTCTTACATTTCTGACTTAGCTCAAACCAGATATCAACCCTTTCATAATAAACTCATAACATAATAAAATGACGATCGTTATCATCTAATTTACAGTATGTATTTGTATTTTATTGTATACAGTCCTAAATTTCAATAAATAGCAACAAAAAATAATAATAAAATTCTCCCGCTGTTTGATCTTGAATTTATTTTTTTTATTTATCTAACATTGGTTTAATGATTAATCACAAAAATTAAAAAATGTTAACAACATATTCGATCAACAACTGACTGGTTTGTTGCTTCTTAACCTGTTAAAACATTTTCTTTCTTGACTATTTACTCTACTTGTTTGTTTTCTGACTAAATTCCACAGTAAAAGCCTAGGAGCAAGTTTGGTATTGTTTTCTGAATGAGGTCATGAAAAATACTTGTTATTGATCTTAGTGACATAGTGACACTCATTCTTCCCCTTCGGCCGCTTTCCCTCATAACGTGGTTGAATGGGGTTGTTTGTCGCCAATAGGATGTCTGATGGCGACCGCTTTATTGCTTTAGAGTTGTACTTAGGGAAGGCGAAATAATACCAGAAGCACCAAAAAAAAAAAAAAAAAAATTATAAAGAAAAGATATTAAAAAAGAAATAACAACGGTTATTATACGAAAACAGGATTTATGACAATGTAATAACTATAAATAAACAACGTCTTCGTTTTTAATTGAAGATGAAACTATAATTTTATTTTTATATACACATTTATATTACAAATTTATATTCTTTATGACACAAATGTAAAATTTATATTACAAATTTATATTACAAATATACATTATCATAGTATCCTTTTACAAGGTTTCTCATTTAGTTTGTAACTCATAAATTAATTATGAATCAAGTATGATAACCAGACGATTGCTTAATGTATTGCACTAATATGTTATTATTAGGGGACATATTCTCCCAAAATAAAGTTCTTTTTCTTCATCTTCTTCTGTATTCAGTGGTTGGATATAAGAATGCGCTACCCAATTTGCTGACATAATGTAACTTGTTTCTATCCAACCAACGTTATTATCGGAAATTCCACTCCAAACCTTACTAGACTGCCCGTCGTTTCCTGCTGATTGGACATTCGCTATACAAACCCTATAAACTAATTAATATTAAACTACTTAATAATATTAAACGACAATAATTAAGCACGTTTAAAGATATAAAGTTCGAGCTATGGGGCTCGGTAATGAATTCCATAAAGAGGAAGCGCGATAAATAAAGGATTTTTCAAAGGATGCAGTTCGATGCACAGGAGTGTACAGGTTGAAGGGTTGGGTTCAAGTATTTAAGAGGTTGTTGAAGGAGCGCAGAGTAATGAGACCATGAATATAGGTTTTGTTTTTGTTTTCAAGGATTAAAGTATGAGTGCACCTAGGAAGTATTGACGACGGAAATTGGGGTAAAGCCACCCAATTTCAGAATACCTGTGAGATATGTCAGAAAATCTGGGGATCCAAAACTAAATCTAATGTAACAGTTCATAAGTCAGTTTACGTCTCATTTCCAGCTCACCAGACAGTCGTCAATATACTATGCATCCGTAGTCAAAGTTGCGAAAAACGAAATATGAAAGTTTCGAGTACTTAGTGGTAATGAATCGCTGTAAAGTAAAAGTTCCTTAAGAATAAAAGATTTCCTCGTGATTTGGGAAATATATTATTCCCAGAAAGATGATGATCAAAAGTTACTCCAAGGTTTTAATGGATTTTGGAAATGAATTGGTAGGTTTTTTAGTAAAAGCAGTGGATAGTAGGGAAGGGCTTTACTTAATATATAACTGGAAACAAAAGAAGTCCACATGACACTAGAGGTAAGTTTTACAAATCGATCAACTTTTTTATGTTAAAGCCTCAAGATCTGTAGGAGGCTCTATTCCCTTATTTTTTCTTTATAGAAACTTCTATTGAGTATGTATTACAATATGCTTCAAATGTGGGCAATAAGTAATATGGATGGCTATATGAATCCATTTACACAATATGTACAATCTATATATTTATAAATCAATGTATGTACATATCAATGTCCTTTATAGGCTTTAAACGGTAAGAGATAATGCTCCATGTGAGCCGGCATTTTTTCCCACATATTCAGGGGAAGATGATAGACCTATTGATATATTGATTAAAAGCGCATTTTCCAGTACGACTCGCCTTTGCAATGACCATCAACAAGGCACAAGGGCAATCACTACAAGTTTGCGGACTAAATTTGGAAAATCCATGCTTCTGTCATGGACAGTTATATGTGGCCTGCTCCTACGTTGGAAAACCATCTAATTTATTTGTATACACAACAGATGGAAAAACGAAATTGTATGTCCAACAGCACTTCAATAAAACGAATAAAAGTTTTAAAAAAAATTAATTATTTGAATTTTTTTTCAATTCTAAAAAAAATAAAAAAATACTCAAAATAAACAAAGAATACTACAATAATTGTTGTACTGAGTTTGTTTGTTTTTTTAAATTTTCCTAAGCATGCAGCAACGCACGCCGGGTACAGCTAGTAAGAAATAAATGAAAAAGAAGAAAGAACATAAAAAAAGCTATACAATATATAAATAATATAAACAATCGTACAATACATAAAGAAAGCTATACAATATATAAGGTAAAATATATAAATATATATTAATGTTAAAAACTCAATCATACTTTATTTACAGTATGATTCTCATCCAAGAGATCCCCCAACCAAGAGCGTTCCTCCACTTATGGAGGGAGAGGTCATCTGCGAGGGGAGTTTTCAGGATCTGTGAAACTGGATGTTGGTTGAGACAGAGGTTTGGGATGATAGAAATCCAAAATTTTAAGGGGCATGATGTCGAGGAATGGTTTATTGAGATCATGATGTAGGGTTTAGTAGGATAAATAAACTCCCCGTCAAAAGTATTGCAAAACCCATAATTCTCGAGATTCCTCTGGCTTTTACCTTAATCCATACTAGGTTTATATTCATATTAATATGATTTATCAAAAGTGAGACATAAAGGATTAGACACATCAATGTTTTTCCCTATTAATAACAAACGATGGAATATTAGATTATTTTTTTTAAATTTCTTTCAATCCATGTTTATCATTCGTTCCGTTATTTACAAGTATGCCAAGACTAGTGGAAGCAGTCGTTCAAGCCAGAGGGGGCAATAAGTCTTATTAAATATAAATTACAAAGTTAAAAGTTAAAATTGTAAAAAATGAAAATTATAAAAAGCATGTTTTCTAACATTTTTTGTTTATTGGAAGAAATATTGTAATTTGTTTTAATAAAAATTGTTTATGTCTAGTTTAGGAATGCTTATTATAGACTTCAGAACCTTTCTTTATTATGGAAAAAAATACGTTTTCATAAAATTCCAATATTTCAAAGTGTTGCGATACTGACGGGAAGTTCGGAGGATTTCGAATTGGAAGGATTGAATGCGTATCATATTTCCATATTAATAGTCATATCGTATTTGGTATGAGTTTTTTGATGTCCTCTATATATATCCCTTATTGATTTTCCAACATAGCAGGAGTTTCATGAATATTTTGATATGATATAGAACAATAATATATAATATAACATAAAAATATTTGCAGAACGTAGTTTCACACTATTTTTAATTAAAAATATATATATTGATTACTGAATTTAAAAAAAAAATCAATCAAATAAACCATTAGAGTTATATTAACAAAATTGTAACAAATAATAAACAGGAAATCATTGATGGTTAGTTAATTAACCCCAGAATGTTCCTAAACCACTCGATATTCAAGGGGCATCAACCGCCATGTTTTATACTCAAAAACAAGCTCCGCTGTGGTTGGCTTAACCGCAGTCGTTCATTAACAGTATCTCGAAACAGTATATATTTTACCTTCTATGGCTATTGACAAATTGGTTTTGTTCTAAAATGAACCTCAAAATAATTTTTTTAAAAGCCTTTTCGTAAATACTGATATAAAATTTTTTTTTTGTTTCAATTTTTAGTTTTCTCGAAATTAGGAAACTCAATAAAATGGCTTAGCACAGTCCTGTATTGCGTTAATTGTGGGTTTCTGTACTGTACCTCAATTTTCTCTAATAATATCGCATAACGAGTTTTCTACTTCTTACTTCTTTTTTTTTTTTTTTTTTTTTTTTTTTTTTTTTTTTTTTTTTTTTTTTTAACCTTTTCAATGAAATTTCAAACCCTGCAACAAAAAACAAAACAAAACAATTTCTCCCAAACTGGGGAAAACAATAGATCATGGATATATCCATATATATATATATATATAATCTACTGATTTTCCCTATTTAAATTTTAGAATTATAAGGGCCAAATCACTTTATTAATAATTAAATTAAATTAACAGTCAATGATTAGTTGCGAGAAAACAGCAGTTTCAAAAGTGACTTTTTTTATTCAAACCAATATAATTTAATAAACCCTAAACGGTAGTGCTAGCAACAAATTTTATATAACAAAAAATATTCTCCATTAAATTTCATTTAAAAAACAATCGTCAAATTTTCGATCCGAGCAACACCGACAGAGCTAGAGCGTGTCAAAACGAATCTGGAAAAAAAAAAAAAAAAAAAAAAAAAAAAAAAACTGTTACTTCTAAATGTGAATAAAACTATAATAAAGCGTAAATCGCTTGAAATTAAAAATATATTTTAAAAGTAACACTTCAATAAATGTTATTTATTAATAGGTCCCGAGCCCATCTTCTGTTCATACGCCACGGAGTGTTATCGGAAAACAGGTAGGAGGCAAATTGATTAAACCATCCTAGCATAAGCTCCATAGCTATCATGGAAAAATAGGTATGTGGTTTGGGCCAATTCAGCAACATATAAGCAAAGCAATCCCTGGTGCAAATCAAAACCGTGTACTTGGTCGAGAAAGGTTCCTGTGCAGTAGATACCGCGTAGAGACTACGTCCTACTCCAGAAAAAAAAAAAAAAAAATTAGATCAGGAGGTACTGAATAAGGTGAAAAATTCTAATAGGCTGTAGTTTTAAATAAGAGGAAGGAAATAAGCATCCAGATTCTTTAGATTTAAATTGCATCCTTTGTTCCTCAACGAGAGGAGGGACAAGTCTGATTGGGGGATCCCTAGGATTTTAAACCTATTTTTGTTTTCAATTGTTATTATTTTTTTCACTCTATTTGTTGTATAGTGTGAGGTTCTTTATTTATTTATTTTCTATTACACTTTATTTATTGTTTTATGTATTATGTGGTTACTTAGTTATTATTTCTTTATTTTATTTTATTTTTATTTTCATTTTACTTTTCTCATTGTAAATATTGTGCGAATGGATCCATTAAGCCATCCATATTACTTATTGCCCTTCTTGAGGCAGGTTGTAAGATTCTCCCAATTAAAGATTTTAATAACTAAAACTGCATCCTAATCATAACCTAAGAAAGATGGACTGACTGTTTTGGATCACCATGCTCAGGTAAGTGACAACAAAGATGTTTGTTGAGATCCTTAAAGTTATATCATTTTGTGAAATAGAGAATCAACAATGGTTTGATCTTGTGATTCGAATCGGTGATAAAATTAAGTTGATAGGTTGATGGAAGCAAGTACAAAATAAAGCATGCTGACTAAATTACAACAGCTGGGAGAAAAAGAGGTTACTCGGTGATTGTTATGAACGTTATGGTGATTAATGAACAGAATCAGAACAAAAATAATGCGGTAATAAAACTTCCAAAAAGGAAAATTAAAAATAATAAATATAATTTTGAAATGAATCAGTTATGGAAGACTGTTTTTAAGATCGGTAAATAAGGTAAAGAACTCTTTAACTCCATGATAATTTACTACATTCGTAGACAGAATGAATTCAACCTTGTGCACACATATTCTCTATTAAGTTGAAAACTTGTTACTGGATAGCACCACCTCGTCCCATAAACAGTATTATCTTATGAAACAGCAAAACGGGACGGGTTAAAATTTATTTCAAGGCGGACTCACGAAATGAATCTTGACCTTTCCAACCAGGCTAGAACAGGTTGGTAACCTGTAGGATAACCCTTTCTTCCTTCCCTAGTTGGGGTACATAAGGGCGTTAAGCCCAAATAAAGAAACATCCAGAAAGTATATTATATTAATGTGTTCATGTTCAGTTTTGAAATTTACCTCTCCATATATCGATTTGTTTTCATTTATTTCCAGAATACATATATTAAATAAATATTTTACTGACATATATTGATTCAGCATTTTTACAAGTACATTTTTTTGTTGTTTTTTTCCGTATCTGCCTTCTAAGGACTACTTCATTTCAGCTGTCTGTTTCTTGCTTTGACATTAGCCCAGTACTCCTTCATTCGTTGCCGATGTTGCTCCTTTCTGTCTTCTATCCACATCTTTCCCCTTCTTGAATTTTGGTTTCTCATGAAAACTATGGTGCTCCCCGAGTATCTTCTTAAGTGGATCGCGCTTCTGGATGTCTTCAAAAGTAATTCCGATCTCCAACAGGTCTTTACCTACCTCGGTAAACCAGGCTCCCATGATCTTCATATTCTTATAGTAAGTGAAGATCCTGTTCGTCATTCTTGTTGGATTCAATCTCATGTGACCATAGAAAGTGATTCTCCTTTTCCTCATGACGTCAGTGATCTTTTGAACTTTAGAATAGAGCTCATGATTGTGACGTCGTCTATATTCACCTTTGTCCTTAATCGGGCCGAAGATTTTCCTCAAAATTTTTCTTTCTTTGATCTCCAGTTTTTCCATAAGGCCTCTCTTCTTCATGAGTGCTTCTGGTCGGATGACAGAACAGTAATGCCTGAGCTTTGCTTTTAAGGATATTGACTTTTTATTGTAAACGTCCTTGGTCAGATGAAAAGATTATGCTTGGGATTCCTTGATTTTAGAATCAGTATTACATTTTCAGTTTCGAGATAAGTCCAAGTACGTTTCCGTTGCTCTGATCATCAAATAATTTTATTTTTTTCATTTTCTAACAGTGTATAAAAAATTTATCTTTTCAAGTAAACTTCAATAACTAAAAAAAAAAAAATATATATTAATTTTCGTCTCTTAATGCATAAACTTCCCACACCATCAGTTTTAATAATAGAAAAAGTTATACCATGGGTATCTATTTAAAGTCATCTTGTAAGAGGGGATATTGATGTACATTATCCAAAAATACAAACAATGGGAGGGGGAAGCGGGGGTGGTGGAGGGGGGAAGGCGGTCCTATGGGCGTGACCATTAGTCCGGCCCCAGCCACCGACATGCCAGGGCCTCCCGAGGTGTGGGCTCTAGTCAAGGCTAAAATCCTATCACTCCTCACAAGGTAACCTATTTTTATTTTTTAATTAATAATATTGCAATATTTAATAATGAATATCCATTTTTAGAAAATTATTATTTTATTTTTTTTAATTCAAGCTTTTGTTTAATTTAATTTTTAATTTAATAATAATTTATTCAGGATAATTCATATTATAGGACCATCAATAAGGACAAAAATGCTCCACGTAAAATTATTATTTATGTAGCTATATTAATATAAGCAGTATTTAAATTATTTTCAAAATCTGTAAAAAAATAAATTTATATGGAGCAAATAAGTATTTACAGGTCTCATACAAAAATATTAAAAAAATATTCAGGAACATAAATCGATTTTTGTACCAGCGATGACAAAATCATAATGTATATTTTTTTTATTTATTCATTTTTTATCATTCATTTAACATAGTTATCAGTATATATAAACAAATTATAGTAAAAAAATATAGCAAGTTACGTAAAATGTTAAAAAATTCAAAGGTAAAATTAATTTCTATAATGTAATTTTTTTTTAAAATAATTTATTTCGTATTAGATTTACATACTTGATATTATATATCTAACCTTGTAGATTAACATTAGATTACAAAATCCAGTTTTCGCATCTACTGAAGCAATATACTCGATCTTCACAGAAATAAAGAATATCTTATAAAATAAAGGGATGGCAGTATATCAGAGAAACACAATTTTGCCCATTGGCAACTTCAGAACAGAATTTGATGGCGAGATCGTTCCACTTATTCTGTAACAGCCTTTCTACTAAAGCGCATGCGCCGTTCTGATTTTAATAAAATGGTTTATATAGATTCAATAAACGTTTTGAATTTATTCTTCTTTAGACATGTTGATATTACCATATCTTCTACAAAAGCGTTTCTTACCTTATATGTATATATTCGGATCAGTCTTCTTTATAAAAAATATATATTTAAAAAAAAATGTCGGTTGTATAAAGCAATCATAACATCAATGATTATTATTTTTAGTCTGAAAAAGATTTGAAATGTGTAGGTGTACTCTATAATTCAAATGAAATGTAAAGAATGAAGGATCAATGTAAATTTAGTATCAAAGAGAAATTTACAATTTTTTACATGAAATGAAAAAAAATATATACATTATATAAAACTGAACTGACCTCACAAAAAATATCTTAAGATATCTCAGTCATAACTGTTTTTATTACGGTATGGTTTTATCATTTATTACGTTTAATAAATTATATAAAATCTTCTTATATATATATATAAATAAATATATATATAAATATATATATATATATATATATATATATATACATATATTAAATGAAATGTCTAATAAAAGGAATAAATAAGTGAAATCGCTATTTAATACAAATTGCCATTCATATATTTTATAAAATTATATTTTTTATATATTACGATTTTCAAGGGATATAGATTCTATGATTCGTTAAATTTCCAAAAACTTGGATTTTTATTTTTTTTTAAACTATATTATAATATTCAATTTTGGCTATACTATTGATTTAAGTATTAAAAGGGGTTTTATAATATATAGAGGAAATAGAAGATGGCTTGTTCGATCTGCCCGCGGCGCAGTGATTAGACTATTGCGCAGAATTCGAGCGCTCCTCTGGTCCCAGCCGTCAGCCCCTGGGAAATCATTACATTGTCTCTACCTCAAATATCTGTCACATATGTCAAAAAAAGTATTCCCAATTATTTTATATAAAACTCTACATCATACTTTTAAAGATTTAAAAGCTAAATCTGGCATTTTGGAAAAAAAAAAAAAAAAAAAAAAAAAAAAAAAAAAAAAAAAAAAAAAAAAAAAAAAAAATGGAACTAATACTAAAATACCATTATACATACATAATATATACAATTTTTATACAGAAAAAAATTTTAGATCTCCACTATTTTAATCAAAAAGGAGGATTCAAAAGTTTATATAAAAAGAATATAATCAATCCAAAATAGAAAACCATTTCCTGTCCCTTGATATCAATAGAATAGAATAAATTCAAATACTAACCCAGTCTACAGAACTCTCAGTCGTCTGGATATTTCTCCAGAAGAGTATCTTTTAATACCTGCGTCCACAAAACACGAGTTGTCAGCAGTTTAAGAATTTTAAATCCACACGCTGAAATTATATATTTAAAAAATATATACACTATTCAAAATAAAGAAATCTGCAGTGCCTGTAAGCAATACACAGGGTGAGTACCTCTTAGTGTAAAAAAAAAAAAAAAATGGGTAAAACTAGATCAAAAATGTAAAAAAATGCCGCAGACCTCACCTTTTTATTCCATTCAGTTCCAGATATACGATAAATCAAAGAATTTTTTGAGGAAACCACGTTTTTTTTACCATAAAAGCTGAAATATCTCCATTTTGTTTAAATGTTTTTCATACTTTTGACCACATTTTCGAATTTAGCATTACATTTTCTATAAGAGCAGAGTACATGTAACCTGGAATATTACAAACTTGTTACCTAAAGAACAGCTTAATTTTCACCTTATTTAGGGAAGTTATGATGTCTTATATTACTTCAACGCTCACCGTTTTTCGAAAAAAAACATCCACAAAACTGCAAATTTCACAAAAACTTGCAAGTTTGATCAGGTTTCAAATGATATGTTAAAGGTAATGGCTCTCTTTCGATTTCATGGAGAAATTTACTTTTAAAACCGAAAAAAAAAACATGGTGTTCTAATTTGGCATGCAAATCAGTTATTTGTGTAAATAAAACATTATGATGATCCCTTAATTGAAATGTGCATTTTAAACAAAATTTATATTGCAGCTTTTATGGTAAAAAACGTGGTTTCCTCAAAAAAGTCTTTGATTTATCGTATATCTGGAACGGATTTATTTAAACATTTAAATTTTAAACATTTTAATAATGCATTTTAAACAGATTATAATAATGTGTAATATGTATATAGTGGGAGTAATATTTTGTTTACAATGCAAAATTTATTAAGATGTGCGGTCAGCGACTCACAAGAAGTATGTACATAAATTATTTTGAAATCTTTGTACAAGAACATTTTCCTTAACAAATGGAGTTATTATTATTATATACACAATCTTATAATGTTCTACAACAAACATAGAATATAGTAACTTATCCTAGCTGTTTTCAATCCATGCCCACCTTTGTAAGACCCAATATTGTAAGACTTTTTCAGATAGGTCCTATGCAAATTTTCCGATCAGAAACCATTAAACGTTTGACCGCTCTAAACAATTAATTCATCAACGTTGCCTCCTAAGATGGAAAGGCCTTCATAAAAATGGTAGAAATTAATAATTAAAAAAAATTATAATTCTATATATGTTTGTAATGTCGTTTCTTTGCACTCAATTCTTTGCAGGAATTATATTCGTTACTTCAATGAAAAGAATTCGAATGTAACTATTACATTGCTTAAACTTGAATAACTAAGTAAAGAATCTAATTTACATAATACACTTCCAGCTTCAAAATTAAAATATTTCTAACTGATCTATTGTTGATTATTTAAAAAATATATATTTAATATTACCTGGATATAGAAATAAAATTAACAAAGCAAATTAAAATTAGTCATATAAAATACAAACTGGACTAGTTTGTAGAATTATCTTACATTGTATGGTACATAGGCATTGGTAATTGGTACATTGGCATTGGTACATTGGTACATTGGCATTGGTACATTGGTACATTGGCACTCACGGTTAAAAGAAATAAAGGAATAAATATAGTTACTTTAACTAGTATTGTTTATTTTGTTGTGAAGGTTTTTCTTAGTTTTTTATACTACGTTTGCATTCTTCATTTGTTCATAGTGTTCGCCTTATTACTTATTGTTTTTGTTGATCTAAGATTGGATTTAACTAAGAACCAGATACAATTTTTTCTGACACGCTAGGTATAATAAATTTCGAAGTATTCGAGTACAACAATACAGATAACGTTTAAATGTCACATAGCAGAAATAATTTTGCCACGGATCTATAAATTAAATGACCAACAATTTCATGTGAGACGGATGTTTATCCAGACATGTGCTTATTTTATTAGCCTAGTTCGGCTTTATATAATTTATTTTCAATAAAGAATAAAAAATACATAAACAAAACATATATATATACATGGAAATAGTAAAAAAAACAAATAACTTTTTTTATTTCTTATAGCAAGAATTCAGCAAAGGTATTCTATCAGAACTAGAAATAAATGATTTCAATAACAGTGATCATTTATGATCATAGACAATTAAAAATTCATCCTCTCTAACCTAATTCGTACATTCATGCTTCATTTATACAAAATCTATTTCGTTATCATATATATTTGGTACTAAACAAATATTTAGTAGAAGGGAAATAGTAAAAAGTCAAAAAAGATTTATTTATGTCCATCCGTTATAAAGACTCTGAATTCAGAGTTTATTCAGTCATACCACGCAGGTAGGATGTAATGAACGTATGTAAGGATGTAATATGTAAATCAAGTTTTTAAACCAGAGTTGGGTTGGCTTGAAGTGGAAAAATTATTTAAATAAAAAGTATTTACATATTTTTTAATTAATGGCCAAGAACGAAAATATTTAGAATGCGGTTGTTCAAAGGAATGTAATACCATAAAATAAAAACGCATTAACAACATTAACATTATTTTTAAACTTATGTTAAAAATGATTTAAGCAATAACAAAAATTTATCGCTCATATAATTTAAATTCAAAATTTTAAGGTGACAATGCTAAAATATATATATATATATATATATATATATATATATATATATATATATATATATATATATTATTTAATCAGCCAACAGCTTACTAACTGATTTTTATATAAGTTTAAAATTCTGGGGAAAATTTCCTATTTTTACAAATAAACAACTATAAACCCGCTTGGGCAGTAAGAAACTAAGAACAATTATTTGAAACACGGATATGTTTTTTTATTGGTTTTATTATACGATAGTAATTATATGATAAAAATAAT
This sequence comes from Euschistus heros, assembly GCA_003667255.2. Classification (NCBI taxonomy): domain Eukaryota; kingdom Metazoa; phylum Arthropoda; class Insecta; order Hemiptera; family Pentatomidae; genus Euschistus; species Euschistus heros. Next base: position 363,494 of record RCWM02000142.1, read on the forward strand.
ATTATACTTACTACTAGGTTTCTACTATACTACTAATATAATACTTAAACTACAGATAGATCATTTCTTAAGACGTTTTGACTTATAACTCACAGATTTGAATGGAAATATTTGTGATGGTAGTAGGTATCTATAATAGTGCAAACTAGACTTACAGCCGCCGATGAGCACTGGGAACTGAGAAAAAAAATATATCAAAATCATGTTTGTTTGTTTTTTTCTCAGCTCTTAGTCAAGATAGTGAAATAAGTTTTTTACGTAAAATTGCAGTAATGTATGTTATTTGAAATAAAAATATTTTTGTTATGCTCAAAACACGAACCGGCTTGAGGGTGCTCATATAATGATAATAAAAAAAAAAAACATTCCAATGAAATCCGCTGTAAATCAGTGGGAATTATTTTTGATAGAAGACCCACCTCAAACCTCGATTCAAGGCACCAAAAACCCTTATATGTAAAATTTTGTAAAAAAAAAAAAAAAAAAAAAAAAAAAAAAAAAAATGTTTAACCCTTCAAGGACGTTAACATTTTTAAAGTTGAGATTTTATCAACAACTTCTAACGGCCATAACATTTTCTGTGTTCAACCGATTAAAATAGTAATGTCATCACTAGAATCAGCATGTATTCTGCTCTCTATCTATGTTTATAACAGTGGTTTTACTCCAGATTTCAGAGGACAAAAATCGATTTGGAAAACCAATTCCGGGGTCACCTACAACTTGAGATATCTCAATAAGAAGAAATCCTGCGACCTCCTCATTTGGGCTAAACTATGCAGTTTTACGGCTTCTAGAAGCCCTTAAAATTTGGTTTCAATCAGTGGCGAAATCTGTGAGATAGCGCATATAGTTTACGTCTTTTAACAAATTCACAGCCTTTTGCATCATAAAATCCATATTTACATATTTCCTCATATGAATAATCTAAAAATAATATCAGATTCTTGTTTGAAAAAAAACTTCTATATACTACACTAAGGGATCTAACGATTACAGCAAAACTGATACAGGGGAAAATTTTGGATTGTCCGGAAATTAATGCAGAATTTCATGTTTAAACAAAATCTAATATTATTATTAGAAAGATTATTCATCTGAAGAAATATAATATAAAATTGACCTTGTTAGGTGTTTTCTACACATTCATACTTTAGGGCATATTAATAATTATATATAATAAAAAGTGGTATGATATAATACTTCTTTTGAACAGCATTAATTCTTTTATTCTCATATCTGTAGCACTTGTGAACAATATTTTAATTGTATTTATGAATTTCGCATTCTGGGTATCACCAGTGATCTATTTTTTTTTTTTTTCTTTTCACTTTTGATTTTAACGCTAGTTATTTATTGAAATAAAAAATTTCGTTTAATCATGTTAAACGAAATTTTTAAAGTTTAAGAAAAGAGCGGTTCATTTTGATCTAGTTTCCAACATCCAGAAGCTTCATTAAAAATGAATATGTTGGAAATTCCTTTTCAGATTAATTTCCTCTATTTGCTATAGGAGAACAGGAGGTTTTAAAACTACTTACCCTCCGAGAAAAATATTTTCTAAGTATGGAAAGCATGATCTCTCTGAGCGGAAGGCACGACTTTGGTTTGCTGAAATTTAAGTTACAGGGCAGTCACATTTTTAGTTGAAGTTATTGATCAAAAAAACCTGTAACACTACTACCCATGAAAGGTCTTGGGTTCAGGACTTTGGTCAAGATGTACTGTTACTGGGCCAACGGTTGTGAAAGGAGGAAATTTGGCTGTGATCACGCTCATATTTTTTCCCTAATTAAGGGTACCAACTTTATAGAGGCTGGTTGTGCCCCAGGGGAGACTACCAACCTCGAAGTCGATCCATAGCTGAATTAACAGAATGTAAATTTTCTGCCTTCTGCCGGACTCGAACTTGGGACCAGAATCATAAGAGACAAGTGCCTTATTTAGCGCACATCCTAATTTTTTCCGAGACGGATTATAGGATTTGCCATAACATTTGTAGAAGTTTATTAGCAATTATTAATTTTTATTTATCTAAACTCAAAAAGTAACGGAAAAAAACCAAAACTTTTTAACATTTTTTCAATCATGTCACTTACGTTAGCGCCGTTTCAACTACTACCAGCAAATTTAATGTTGTTTTGTTTTATTTTTTTGACGAAATTTATTATTGTCCGGAATTAAAATGTACAAAATCAATCTTCAAGAAAAATATACCTTGCCCGGCCACTGTAAATAGAACGAAGTTGTAGAAAAACTAATGTTCCAAAAATAGCAATCTGAGGATTAGGAAGAGATTTAGACAGAGTATATAAGAGAGGGTGGGAGCCGGTAGCCTTGGGGTACCCCCGCCACTAAGTATCGGAGCAATAAGGGACTGTTTACTTTGGACAAACAGTGGGTCGGAGGAAATTAAACTTTATATTAGCATACAGTCCGCATCGATCTCATCTCTATCTCCTACTCTTGTTTAACCATCATTTACATTTTTGCTGTCGGTGGCTCTCCCATAAGTACCTCTTGATGAATATTTAGAACTTAAGGCAGCTCCATCCTCGTTGGGGCATAGCATGTATTTGGACAATGCTGGCAGGCTTGGTAACAAGATATGTAGAGTAAATGTTGATAGAAGTGATGCATTAATCGCTTTTAACTATAAGAGGTTTATTCAACTTCAACTTACAATACCAATATCTTAGGAAAAAAAAAAAAAACATTGAAAAAAAGTTTTAACCCTGAAAACAACCTTTAGTTACCACTGTCATAATTAATCCTATAACAATGTTTTGGTTCCTACTATATATGTCTTTGTTTAATTTGACTATTCCTTTAATTCCTTGTGACTTGACTTAATTTATTTACTTTTTTAGATCGTATATGCAATGTCAGAAAAAAAATGTAATTCGTGCTGCATATTTTGAGACATTACTGAAATAAAGATCTAAGCCCAAGGCAGGCGATGATTTATGCCATAGGAGAGTCAGTTATCCATCGAAATACTGCTGAACTTTGGTTTGGTTTGGAAAAAGTAGTAATGCTTTGTGGTTTTTTTTTTTTTTTTTTTAATGAAAATAGATGACAAATATACTTTATTCAGAAACTTACTGCCCCACAAAATGGCCAAACTGCCCAATTAAATGTACCATTATTCTTGCTCAAGATTTTATCAGATCAACTGTATTATACAACTATATTTATATTTAAATTTACAGAGGACTGAAGTTACACTAAATAATTATTGATGATTTAATTTAAATTAAAACATATTTTGTGATTTTTTTTTTTTTTTTTTTTTGTTAAGCCTGGCAATAAGCTATTAGAAGAAACGAAAATTATAATTATGATAAAATCGCCTGACGCTCTTAGCCTCGAGCACTAATCAGAGGGATAATGAAGTTAGCGCCGGTCATGTTTAATAATGGCTGGTATCGGATACCGTTGGCCGGATTAATTAATTCCGCTAACGAGCTAAAAGAAAGGGGACTCGAGATCTGATGGGAGCAATGGAGCGGGAGGTATATAGATAGCGAGTGATGCTGAGAGCTGCCTTGTTAGCGAAACGTCAGCGCTAAGCGGATTCACTCGGCACAAATCCCCTTCAGCGGAGTTCTCTCTATGAGACAATCGACCACCCTCGCCTCATTACTTCTGGATCAGGGGGTTCTTCGTCCTTTATGTCGTCATCTCTCCTCCTCGGAGGTACAGGTACCTCTCCAAGCCGTGCGTCAATAGCTTTAGTTTGCGGTTTGAGAGGCAATTTATTTGAGTGTTCTGAGAAACATGGAAATAGAAAAAAAATTCCAACACTTCATCTTAACTCCCCGTCAAAAGTATTGCAACACCCATAATTCTCGAGATTTTATCTTAATCCATACTTGGTTTATATTAATATTAATATTATTTATTGAACGTGAGACAATAAGGATTCTTAATCAATGTTTTTCCCTGTTAATAACAAATGATAGAATTTTAGATTATTTTTTTCAAAGTTCCTTTAGTCCATGTTTATCATTCGTTTCGTTATTTGCAAGAATGCCGAGACTAGTGGAAGCAGTCATTCAAGCCAGAAGGGGCAGGGCAGTATCTTTTATTAAATAGTTTAAAAAACTACCGATATTTGGCCATTGTGCAACACAGTTTGCAATGGTAAAACTATAAAACTCAACTGTACCAAATTTTAACAACATCTTCATAGTTCTAGGAAGGTTTATAATAATAAATTTTACTATAATAATAATTAAAATGTTTAGTCTCGAGTCACAGAAACGAGGTTCATATACTTTTATGGTTAGAAATTTTTTTTTTTTTTTTAAACATTTATTTAAAGAAAGTATTACAATCTGCCTCAATGTGGGCAATAAGTAATATGGATGGCTTAATGGATACATTCTCACAATATGTACAATATGAAATAAAAACAAAGAAGGTGAACAATAAATAAAAGTGAATAATAAATAAAAATAAGTAAAGAATCTCTGCAATACAAAAAAAAATTAAATAAACAAAGTACCTCAATAGTTTATAATAGATCACGAGGCCACTGCCTTTTTAACCTGCGAGGAGGATTATTTTAGAGGTTAAAAATTAATATCCAAAAATATGGATTGATCAAATTATTTCAGCCAAATTGGATATCTAATTATGGTTTTACGTACTCTTCAAACACGTTATCAATGCAATTTTAACCAGGTTAAAAATTTACTGCCATGCGTAAAAATATCGTTGAAGAAATAATGCTAAATTCCATACTTGTACAAATACAATATTTTTATCAATCAACAAATAAAATTCAATTAATAGTTAAAATAATCTAAGTTCTTTATTAATGAGAGCGGGAGAAGCCGCGACATGGTATGCTAGTAAATATGCGGTAAAATTTATTTATCTATTTGTTGAAATTCACAACTATAAAAAAAATACATGTAGTATATGTTAAGAACGTTCATAATAACATTTCAATTGCTTCTAAAACTATTAAACACTGGTAGGACTTCAATAAAAATTCTATATGAGAAGGTCCCGGGGCCATCTTCTTTTTAGACACCTCGAAGGGTTATCGGGAATCGAACGAAAAGCAAGTTGGGAGACCAGTGGATTTGATTGAGTATGTAGTTTGTCATATTAGGATAGGTGTCTAGTTTAGGCTAAATCGGCAACATATCGGACATCTAGATCGTTATAGATGAGTTAATTTTTGACATTATAAGGAAAATTGAGCATTTTACGAAGGCTTTTGGATTTTAAAGATTTAATTCGAAAAAAATCTAAAGGTTTTGAACACCCTATAGTTATTTCGATCTTCTAGGATATTTGTTTTAATTAAAATGATTATACACGACTCTGGTAAATCAATTATTCCACTTTTATGATGTTTTGTTTGTGAGATGTAATACGAGACGGAATCAAAAGTTATAAATCAGCATAATGAATTTACTTCATATCAGTATTATTTTATCTAGAATCATACCTTTATGCGATATTACCATTTTTTAGTTAGGGTAAATAATGACTTATTTTTCTGACATAGGATATTGTACAAATGCATCAGATGATTTAACAAATTCAAAAGCATGACAAAATATCGCCATATTTCTTAGGGGAACTGGAAGTCAGGCTGAAACGAATACTCGAAATGAGTAAAACCTTGATTGCTTTGGGATGAAATATTGACGTTTTCGTTGGGAATCGTTTTGAAGAGAACGGAAAGCAGATCAAGCTGACGAAGCCCAAAAGTAAATATTGTGGAACCCGAAATGGCATTTAGCAGGACAAACAAGTGAGTGGGGGATTGATTACGGTCGCTTCTGCCTGTTGCTATCATTTATTTATTTCACGAATAATTATTTCTAAAATTAATGTTATTTAATAAAATTACTATTACTTAAATAATAACATTTTTGTACATATACATTTATATAATAGGCTCATATAATGGTTTACTATTGTTTTTTAAAACGCTTTTATTAATTTTACCTGTATTTAACATGAAATGAATCTTTCATCGTAATTTTCCAATATTTCCACCAATATGATTAACTTGAAAATTCGCACACGTTTCTAGGACCAACGGCAATACAATAATTGCACAACTTTGTTCTAATGTTCTCACATAGTCTAGTTAAATTACCCCCAAAATATGGTTTGCCTTGCAAAAGGTGAAGTAGTAGATTTTACGTTTTTGTATGGACCGATGGGTCATAAGAATAAAATATCAAAAATTAAATTAAATTTGATAAGAGGGAAAAAACCCCAAACTTTTTGATCTTTTTTCAGATTTATGCAAGAAAAAATATAGAATAATGCTTTCAATCGAAAAATGTGTTATTTAAAAAATTAAAGTTTAGAAAATATTTAGATGAATTTACAGGTTAACTGTATTATTTTCAAGAGACGTCGGTAAATGTATTTTTTTTATCGATATAAAAATTCTTACCAATTGAAGATAATTGGAGAATGTAAATGGTAATGCTTGTGGTACCACAGATATCAATTTAAATAGAAGAACTTCTATCAATTTAAATACTATTGATATGTTTAGAGACTAAAAATTAAGAAAATTAATTAGTTTTAAAAAGCTATAAAAAAAAATACTCTAACAAAGCAAACCGAACTAAAAAGTATAAAATAATTTTTATTTCATGAACAGTTTGTGTTATGGCAACAGAAAGCTAGGGAATCAAAACATTTTTTGAACGTTTTGCCATAAAAGCTGTAATACCTCCACATTTTCAGATTCAGCTTTGAATATAAGATCAGAGTACTTGTAACATTGAATTTTAATCATAAGGTATAGTTGACTGTGATATAAAGGAGAAGTAGATAATTAGGGTAGGCAGTCAAAGATATGGTATTCAGCAGATCAAAATAAAATGTTTATTTTATTCTAATTCTTAAAGCCAACGTTTCGACTTGCAATGCAAGTCTTCATCAGGGCTAGAAAAAAAAGAAAACAAGCAAAGAGGTATGACTACATTGTAAAAATATATGAATAAACACACACTCATTCTCACTCATTCCTATATGTTCTGGTGTGTGTTTGTTCATATATTTTTACAATGTAGTCATACCTCTTTGCTTGTTTTCTTTTTGTTCTAACCCTGACGAAGACTTGCAATGCAAGTCGAAACGTTGGCTTTAAGAATTAGAATAAAATAAACATTTTATTTTGATCTGCTGAATATCTTTGACTGCCTACCCTAATTATCTACATCTCTTGAATTTTAATCACTCAAGACCTAAAGCTTGATCATTAACTTATTTTGAAATGTTACAATTTCTAATAATTCTTCAACGCTCACCATTTTTCAAAACACCATCCACAAAACTGGAAATACCACACAAATATCACGGTATGTTCAAATTAATGATTCCGTGACTAATTCATGGAGAAATTCACTTTTGAAACCGGAAAAACAAGGTGTTTTCATTTAACATAAAAATCATGTACTTAGGTAAATAAAACATTATGATAACACTTAACTATAAAGCGACACAAGATCAAAGGATTTATTATATTATATTTTCAAAATGTTCCCCGTTGTTTCGAATGCAGCTTCTTGCTCTCTTTCTCAGAGCCTCTACGGTCACTCCAGATGTTAGACGCTGATGTAATTTGTCTCTGGCCTCTAGAAGTGACCAGCGTTGAAAAGCATAGAGCAAAGTGGAGATAATACAGCTTTTATGGGAAAAGAGGAAACTATTGAGGCAACTACATCTCAATATCATGTTTTATTATCATTATAAATTATCATATTTCTGCAACGGTTTGGTTTAGAAAGGTGCGGTCAGCTAAAATATGTGGATATAGTCAGTGTAATGACAGTTAAGAAGTAGTTATATTACAACTAAAATTAATGCGGCAACAGGTTTTGTAGATACCAACCAAAAATATGAAAGAATATGAAGGAAACTAAATTAGCTTTAATTTGAGACCCTGAAACGTGTCTGTAGCCCAATTTCTCATAATGGGATAATACAGGAGAATGGGAAAATCAGATTTGGGTCCTAACAACTTATTAAAAAATAGTAGGTACATGCGCTTTCGCGAACTTCTAAATATAATTCGACTATCATAAATATCGCTTGGCTATCATAAATATCGCTTAAAATGTTATTCAATTAAACTCTTCGAATAGGTGAGATACACCTGTCTTCCTTCTAGGCGATAATTAAATGAAAGGAGGGATGCGTTATTGATAAGATAGGCCAAAGCTGAGAATTTGAGAATTTCTTGGCAGTCTCACGAACAATAGTTCAGAATTGAACCTACATCCTAACGTAAGGTGAATGTTAAAAATGCCTAACATTCCGACACTTTGTCCACTAGTCAATGAGTGATGAAATTAGGGTTATTGAGTGTATGAAATATGATTATATTTTGACGTCATAGCTTCGTTAGGAATATTTAATAGGTGAACATACTTATAGTCCCTGCCCCTGGGGGGTGAGCTAACAGTAGGGAGGAGGGGAAAAGGTACAATTTTTAGGCTTTTGGATTATATTTCGAAAACAGTGGCCTCTAGAAAAATATGCTACAAATAAAAAATATAGCTTATTAAATGTCCTATAAAATTTGTTATACACATATTTGTCGAATAGAAAACGGTTTTTGAGATATACGTTATTAAAAATCTTTAATGTTCGAAAATAATATTTACCTCAATTTTTGTCAAATATTTGCTTCAAGTGCCAGAAAAGCATATATTAAATTAAAGTAACAAGACTAAAACGACAAGGAACTTCCCGTCGTTACAGACTACTTCAACATTTACCAGACAAACGTTCAAAGCTCCCAATTAATTACAAAAGACTCATATACATGATTGTAATTAGACCTAATTGGACGTACAGAGTTGAGCTTTGGGGCTCCACTAAACCATCCAATTCATCTCGTATTGAATCCTTACAATCCAAAGTCCTTCAAAAAATCCTCAATGCTTTGTCAGCAATAAACTCATCCATAAAGATCTTAATGTTCCTTCTGTTGCTGATTTAGCCCAAACCAGATACCTATCCCTCCATAGTAAGCTCCATACCCACTCGAATCCACTGGTCTCCCAACTTGCCACTCAATACCCGATAATCCTCCGAGACGTCTGAAACGAAGATGGCCTAGAGACCTTCTAGTGTAGAATTTTTAATGCTACTGATGAGTAGTTATTTTCAAGTTTTAACATGTTATTATAATCGTTTTCGAAACATTTACTTGATGTATATATTTTGTACAGTTGTATTAAAGTAAATTTAATGTTCTACAACTTTGAATCTAACATTTTTTATGAGAAACGATCATGGAAGGCACTAGAAGCAAATTTTTGACGAAACGTGACAAAATAATTGTCTTTTCTCGAAAATTATTGATTTACAATAAAGTATATCTCAAAAACCGTTGGAAGGTCGACAAATATGCATAGAATCAATTTTATAGGAAAATTAATTAGCTTTAAATCCTCCCCACCGTAAGATCATCCCCTTAGAAATAAAAGTATTATTTATTGTCCTATTGTTCGAACTTTGGGAATAGTTCCATTCTAAGTTAGAGAACTTAGTGAGAATAGTAGCTAATCTGGAGCACCTCTTAAGGAAGCGGCTCAAGCTGAGAATTGGAATAATTTAATTTACAGGATTGCAATCGGATCTCCCCCCCCCCCCCACACTTTAAAGCAAAGGGGAATTTAAATTGTTGGCGTGTGAGATTGAAACTGAGGTAATTAGAGATAAAGGCAGTCTTCTGTATTCATTAACTCCCTCCTCAAGGCTCTTCTTCGAGATCCAATCTAAATAGGCCCTGGCTTCTGGACCATTCTTCTGCAGCCTGCTTTGCATAATAGCCTGTCGTTACAAACATATATTTTGATAATATTTAAAATATTAATTAATTGAATTATTATATACAAATATGAAAGAAGCCTACTGGCCTTTGAAAGAAGAATTCTGCGGTGCATTTATGGACCTAAGAGAGTAGGGGAGGCATACCTCAGAAGAACTAATCAAGAAGTGTATAACCTCCTGGAAGGGTCAGACATAATGAGACACGTGAGACTGGGAAGACTGAGGTGGGCCGGCCATGTTGCTCGTATGTCGGAGAATGCGATCCCTAAAAAATTATTGATGGAAGATATACACATGGCCAGGAGTAGAGGGAGACCCCGCCTTAGATGGATGGACGGCGTAGCGGAGGATGCTAGGAGGATCCTGGGAGTCAGGGATTGGATGGGAGCTGCCCAACGACGAGCAGACTGGCGGAAGTTGTTAGAGGATGCCAGGGACCAGTAATGGTCTGTCGAGCAATTGGAAGAAGAAGAAGAAGAAGAATATGAAAAATCATCAAATAGGTTTAGATATCGATCTAGTGACTAACTCTACTTTTAATTAATATTACAGAAATATCAGTAATCTAGGATAACCTGAACCGTATTTGCTTTTCCCTAATATTACAATAAACAGATTAAGAGTTGCACATGACAAGCAATAAAGTCACACGGATTGTAGTCAACGGCAAGGTTAGAAAATCCAACAGTGAATATCCTTGCAGGCACTGCTCTTCAAATGATAAAGATGATTCATTATTTGTTATATTGTACAGCCTTCCTCAATGAAACAGATTCTTTTTTGTCACAAAGCATGGGACTTAATAGAAGAGAAATTCAAAACTTGAAAAATTTATTAATTTGTAAAAATAGCCAGCAAATTTGCAGTATTTACTTATTTGTAATCAGTACTATTAGAAGGATTGCCTGAATTGTAATTAAATTTTTTTTTTATTTGCTATAGCATATTCAAGTCGGTAAATAGTAAATAATGTGCTTAATATTATTTAAAATCTCTTCTTTTGTTAATCTTTTTTATTTTCAGTTGATATGTACAAACTTTGTTTGATATTAACATAATATTATTTACATGGAGATTATGAGTATAATTTTATTTTCTGTTAGATTTTAAATGTTTTTTTTTGTCCATAAAAGAAAAAAAAGTTTTATTTTATATATATTATTATAATATATCTGCCTCAAAAGAGCCAGACCTCCTGTAATTGTAATTTACAAAATACAGTATTATTCCATTCATTCATATACTAATATCCCGACTAGTATCGCGGATTCGACCACTCTCATAAGTTAAGAATTTAAATAATTATAACTAATAATTTGAGGTTTTATTTTTTTATCGATAAAAATATTGTATTGTAGAAAGCATTCTAAGAGAAAAAAATAACCTGGTTAAAATTGCACTGATTAGTTGCTTTATATGTACACCAATCTTTAATTTGAATACTTGAGTTGGTAATTCTGATAGATGGATAATTCTGAGAGATTTAGAAACCCTTGGGGATAATAGACTGCATTATCAGTGCTCGTAACTAAAGTCCCGTGTATTATTTTTTTAAAGCAAAGGATCGACTTTTGATTTGGTAATAATTTTTATATTCGGCAGAAATAATATTATTGATTTCATCCTCTTGTATTTGAATTTCTAACCAGAAAAGTATTGGATTCCAACTTTCCTTCCTTGTCCGATTGTCTATTCTCTGGAATTCCCTCCCTACCTGCATTCGCAATGTTTCTTCCCTCGGAACATTTATAACGCTCTTCTTTCACTATCTTCTTTCTCTCCAACCTGACGCTCTCTAATTATATGGATGTCTCTCAGTGCATGTGATCGAATAATGTAATCACAAAGTATTTTAGATTTGAAACATTAGCATAAATTTAAAGTTTGTTTATGATAATGTTTTAATTCTTGTAAGGATAATTTTTGATTTTCGATCTTTTTCTATAATTATCATTTTTCTGTCGGTTTTTTTCTTGACAATTTTGTTTATAATATTAACTAATATTCTGTGTTTTTTTTTTCTTTCTCTTCTTGTCTATTTACAGTTTTTTCTTTTATTCCATTTTTTTTTATTTGTAGTCATACAAATTCGTATTAACTTTTATCTATGTTGTTTTATTTTTAAAATCTCTCGGCCAGTTATGATTTTACTTTGTGTTATGTATGTTATTCTTAAGGGTCTTTGTCCCAGAATAAAGATTGTTTTTTATATTCTATTCAAAAACATATAAGAAAGTGTGGAAAACTTAGTTCTTGCTGTTCAACATTTTACATTTAAATTTTTACAATTGTAAATTTTAAAATTATTAAACCTTCATAGAACTATGAAGAAGTACATACTCGTAGTTTAAATTTCGTACAGATGGTAATATGATAAATGGTAGTTTTTTTACCATTGTAAATTCTATTGCGGAATCGTCGATTTCGGTCGATTTCAAACTTCACTAGGATCCACACGTCGCACCACATATTTATATATTTTTTTACAATTTGACTGAATTAAATAAATTTTATCAATCTCAAGATGTATATAACACAGCAATATTGTAACCTCTCATGTAGATTGGCGCTCGCCACCTATGGATAATGTTTTTAAATATGTATGCTTGGCCTGAAAAGAGTTCATGAGAAATTAATTGAAAACAAGTCAATTTTATTATTGCTATACCTTCCAGGAACTATACAGATAATGTAGCTAAAATTTGGTACAGATAGTATCGGCCTACCGATAGTTCTAACTATCGACTATCGCCCAACCCTAGCAGAAAGGACGGGTTATCCCACAGGTTACCAACCTATTCTAGCCACGGTGGGAGGTCTAGATTTATTCGTAGGTTCGCCACGAAATTAATTTTAACCCGCCCAGGTGGGATTCGAACCCACGACCTTAAGTACCGAGCGCGCTGAGACCCCAACTCACTCGGCCATCAAGCCCCAGTAGTTTACGATGTTAGTGATTACAAACGAAAAATGTTTTGTCCTTTTATATAAAAGTTTAGATTAGTTAATTTATTTATTTCGTTTAGGCCTCAAATACATTTGTGAGGGCAGGTCTTAAAACCGGGATTTCATTTGCCTTGAGATTAGCTTGTTCCTCATATGCTTGATTAAGCCTAGATTGCATCTATTGGCTGCTGTTATTCTACTTCCGATACTATATAATTAAATAATAATCAAATATAATATTCGCTAACAATATTATAACTATATAACAATAAAAGATCAAATGAAAACTCAGATGACAAGTCATTCTGAACTCCAGCTAGGCCTCTTGCAGCTGAGTCTATTGTCTTTTTGTCTAGTTGAATAACATTAATTGTGATCTTAAATAGTTCATTCGCTTAATATAGTTTATTTTAAATAGCGGAGATATTTATTTTCACCTATCTTTTTTATCATCACCTGTCATGGACATGCAGGTAATGGGTAGATAAGTTCCTTAAATCACTCTTCTTCCTCTGGATGAAATTAGCGCTACAATTAATAAACAAATTATATTCCCCTGAGTGCAATATATCTTAATGGAACTTTCTTTAATCGGCAATAAAATTCATAAAGGAGCAATAAGAGTTCGGAGGGAGCGTGGAGGGACCCAGTACTCGTTGATAAGTTAATCAGGAGTGGGGTCAGGCCTGCCATCGGACCGATAAGGGGCTTAGCTCTCCGCCCGTTCTCATCTGTCATGGGTTTCCTCTCCTTCAGTCATTTCCAACTTCTCTCCAGCTCTTTTCCTAAAGCTCTCTGTAAAATTTGATTATAAATAAAATTCATGTTTGCGTTTTGAAACTATTTCATTGAAATTGTGTTTTAATCTTTATACTTAAATTCAAATTATCAAATCATCAAAGAAAAAGTGCTGATGTACAAAAAAACCCGAAAATGTTGAATGATAGAGGGCTTTGGTTCTTACCCTTCTATACCAGCTTATTATAGATATAAATAAATAGCATATGAATCCTACTTGTCCAACTCCTTTTTAAGTCTTCAGTACGTAGCCCAGTCAAACGAAATTTTATCGGGAAGAATGAGGGAGGATGTTATTAACTGACGGGTATTGTTCTTCACGGAATCTTAAGAGCTTTTGAGGACTATGTTGGTTTCACGGGTAATTTGTAAAATATGGTTATTCCTAGACAGATGTTGATTAAACATTTACGTTGTTGATGTTAAAAACATTTACGAGGTTTTTAATAGAGTCTATGAACTGATTGTGAGTAGGAATGTTACTGAAAAAAAGCTATGGATAATAGTAAAGGGAATTAAAGAAGGGTTTCGATCCTATGTTGTTGTATAACCTTAAAGATTCATCTCTAGATTCATACTATACAAGAAAAACAAAATACATTGTAAGGCCTAATATCTCTGTACAATAATTTATTTGTTCTTAATAGGAAACATTCGAATAGTATACTCGTATATAAAACAATATCGATATCAAATTTGGAGCTAACTCAATGCTATCTAATTCTTCATATTTGAGAGACAGAAGTACCCTCTTCGAAGAGAGACCCCTGGAAGATGGGACAGATCGATGTTGTGGAGCCTGGATGGCTGGAGCCGACCAGACGAGTTGGCTGTAGTCTGAGGCCATCCTTCATTCTCTTCGGTCAACCACACCACCACCCACCTTCTTCCCCGACTTGTTTTTATTAAAATCAGTTTTTCATTCTTCGATCTCCGGTCAGTATTAACACAAAAACTTGGACAAGGGCCATTAAACTCTTTGTTCCTTCTAAGATTCCTTAGTTTGCAACTATTACCATTTGCAACTTGTATAATTAAGTTGACCAGATTTTTTTTTTATTTTGTTTTTATCCATTCCATTTATGGAAATTTACAACTGTACAGAAAAAAATTATAAATCCAGTAAATGTGGTACGAACATAAAATAATGACTTGACAATTGCTTGCGAAGCAACTACCCAGTGGTAGGATCTCAATAAAAGTTCAACATTAAAAGGTTACTTGGCCTCTTGTTCTTTTCAGACATCTCGAAGAATTATCGGGAATTGAGAGTGAGGTAAGTTGGGAGACTTGGAGATAAGTGGATTCGAGGGATTATGGAGTTTACTATAAAAGGATAGGTATCTGGTTCAGGCCAAATCAGCATGATACGTAACGTTTACATCTTTATGGATAAGCTTGTTTGTGATATAATGAGGAACATTGAGGATTTCACGAAGGATTTTGGATTAAAAGGATAGGATAATGAAGAATAGGAAGGTTTAGTGAAGCCCCAAAGCTCAACTCCTTATTTCCAAATGTATTTAATTACTGTCATGTAAATACGTCTTTAAGAGCTTTAAGAGCTTGTACAGTAAATGTTGTACTAGTCGAAATTATATTTATTTAGTTGAATCAAAAAGCATCTTTATTAATTATTTTTTATCTAATTAATTACTCAAATAAAAAGTATTCATTATTGTTTACTTAATGATTATGCTTTGGTTAGGGTTTGTGTTTTCTTTTTCTTTTTCTCCTGTTTGGTAAATGCATTAGGTTTTATTACTTCATTATTTGATTATATAATTTCAATTTAAGACCAATCAGTGGAAAGTTCCCATCAAGTTCACTCGAAGCACTCAGTCAGGACTCGAAACTTTAATTGAGTTGGGGAAACCATTTAAGGAGTTAATATGGTAGTGAGTTTTCAAACTTGGACCCGTCCGATCTTGTAGATCAAAGAGGCAGTGGAAAGGTTGATTGATCAAATAAAGACAAAGGCTGTTCGATTCCCCCCTCCACTCCACTAATGGACCTTTATTAAAAACCTTTTGTTGACAAATATGATCCAACGCTGTGAGATATTAGGTTAGGCTCTCCCCCAAACTCAATAAAGCTCCCGCCTGCTCGGCGATCTTCCTACCTCCACTCTGATCGTCCGCATTGCTCAACCTGATATGAAACTAGTCGGGCGGAAAAGACATAGTAGGTGGTAAGGAGTAGTAGAATGTTATTGCTTTTCCGAAAATCTGCAAAACAAATTTTCCTAAGTCTCTAATGGTTTAAATGTATACCATTGCCCACGTGTAGAACAATATCTATATATTATATAAAAGCCATGTTTCGTTTGTGATCACTAACCGCGAAAACTACTGAACCAATCTGTATTAAATGTTAACCACATCATCTTTATAGCTCAAGGAAGGTATATCAATAATAAAATTTAAAGATTTTCAATTATATTTGCCATAAAAAAGTAATAAATATGTGTTGCGCAGTGAAGTTTGATAATCAACCGATAGGAGGCGACCACCATTCGAGAGAGGTTACAATATCTGCACCATTTAGGAAAAACAAGATAAGTGCATTTTTGTCCACAATAAGATAAATATTTTGAGTAACCCATAATGGAGTTATAATCATCTTGTAAAAGTAGACAAGCTGTATTGTCAATAGTATAAAAGTATACCATTGCTATTACAACTTGCCTACTTTTACAAGATGAGTAGGACTCCAATACGGGTTGCTCAAAATATTTTTCTTATTGTAGGCAAAAATGCACTTATCTAGTTTTTCCCAAATGGTGCAGATATTTATTTATCTGTTTATTGAAATTCTCAACTATATATACAAAAGTGACGGTAACTATAGAATCCATCTCTATTAAATCAGTACCGAAATTTAATTACATCTTCATAGTTCTGTGTAGCTTTGGCAATAATGAAAATTCTAATATAGTTAGAAATTTATGATAAAATTTACTTATTTTTAATTCAATTGTTATTAAACGCTATAAATATAGGGAGCGACATGTGGATCCCAGAGAAGTTTAAAATTCAACCAATATGCGGCTGTTCTGCAACAAAGTTAGCATTGACAAAACTATGTATTATACCCAACTGTAACAATTTTTTTTTTCTTTTTTTAATAACAATTTATTGAAATCTACAACTGTACAATATTTATACATCAAGTAAATGTGCTGTTATCTATTACAATAACGTGACAAACCATGTAAAGAACTACTCATCAGTAGCACTTTAATAAAAATTCTACACTAGGTCTCTGGACCATCTTCTTTTCAGACGCCTCGGAGAGTTATCAGGAATGGTGTGGGAAGCAAGTTGAGAAATCAGGGGATTTGAGTGTTTATGGAGCTTACTATGAAAGGATGTTTGGGCTAAATCTGCAACATATGGAACATTAAGTTCTTTATGGATAAGTTTATTGGTGACAGAGTAAGGTGCATTGAGGATTTTTCGAAGGATTTTGGATTGTAAGGATTGGATACGAGATGACTTGGATGGTTTAGTGGAGCCACAAAGCTCAACTCGGTACGTCCAGATAGGTCTAATAACAGTCATGTATATTAGTCTTTTGTAATCAATTGGGGGCATTGAACGTTTGTCTAGTAAATGTTGAAGTAGTCTGTAACGACGGGCAGCTTCTTGTCGTTTTAGTCTTGGTTACAAATTTAAACCACAACATCTTCATAGTTCTAGAAAGGTTTATAATAATAAATATTACTATAGTAATGATTAAAATGTATAGTCTTGAGTGCTAGACACGAGGTTAGCAAACTGACATATACTTTGATGGTTAGAAATGAATATCCAACATATGGATCTCGATACAATTATTTCTGCCTAATTGGATGTCTAATTATGCTTTTACGTACCCTTCAAACACCTCATCAAAACAACTTTATCCAGGAAAAAAATTACTGCCGTTTTTGAAAATATCATTAAAGAAATAATGCTTATTTCCATACTTCAATACAAGATTTGTATCGATAAACTAATGAAATTCAATTAATTGTTAAAATAATCTAAGTTCGTTATTTACGAGAGCGGGCGAAACCGCGACGGGGTATGCTAGTATACAATAAGTAAATATGCGGTACTTTATTTATCTATTTATAGAAATTCACAACTATATATAACAAAATATATGAAGTACATGTGAAGAACGGTCATAAAAACATCTTAATTGCTTGTTAAACAAATAAACACTGGTAGGATTTCAATAAAAATTTAATATGAGAAGGTCCATCTTCTTTTTAGACACCTCAAAAACCACTGAACCAATCTGTACAAAATTTTAACCATATCATCTTCATATCTCAAGGACGTTTAGCAATAATAAAATTTAAAGATTTTCTATCCAGGAAAATGACTGAACCAATCTGTATCAAATATTAACCACATCATCTTTATTGTTCCTGGAAGGTTTTGCAATAATTAAATCTACTGATTTCAATTAATTTGTTATTAAAAAAGCGATAATAAGTGGATAACAGTGAAGTTTGAAAACTGACCGATAGGTGGTGATAGCCATTCTATATGAGTAGTTTCAAAGGTACGGTGGTATGTAGTGCCTGAAATTGATAATAAAATTTACTTACATATATATCTAGGTGGTGCGGCATGTGGATCCCAGTGGAGTTTGAAAATCGACCGATAAAAAATTTAAATAAAAAATTTAATCAAAATTAAATTAATTAAATTAGTTAAAAATTTAATTAAAAAAATTAAATGTACAGTGTTGAGTGGCAGAAACGAGGTTCGCCAAAATTTTATATAATTTTTAGGTTTGGAATCAAAATCTAATCGGATGAAACCAATAAAATTATTTGTACCGAATAAAAACTATTATCAAATCAACCTTTTGATCCTTTGCTTATTGATATTGTGTGTATAAATATGATTCATGGGCCTTTAGTTGTAAGTACTGATAATGCAGTCCGTTATCCACAAGTTTCTTAATAGTCTCTGTCCGTCTGAATTACCAGTTAATAGATTAAAATTAAAAATTGTATGTCAAATTAAATTTTTATGTGAACTTCAACCTCCTGATCTGTACAATGGTATCAGGTTACTACTATGCTACTAAATTGCGTACATTAATACAAGACTTTTATCGATAAACAAATAAAACTTCAGTTATTTGTTAAAATTACTTAAGTTCTTAACTTAAGAAAGCGGGCGAAGTCACGACTAATGTTAATATATAAGACATCACATTTAAGTTTCATTTTTAAAGTATTGCAATTATGCAATCGAAAATCTAAACAATTACTTATTTTGCTTTATTAAAAAAAACAAAGAAATGAAGTTTGCTGGAAGGTATTCAAAGCTTTGCGTAACAATTCGTAAAATTGAATGAAAAGAAAACGAAAATTAGTGAGGGAGCACTAAAGGAAGACCCACCATTGTTCTTCGTGATTTCCTGAAACCTTTTGTTTGAAAGCTTTTTGTTCTTTAATTTCTTTTGAGTCTTTTACTGTTTCAGCTACTTCCAAGAATCTTATCAAACTCTTCTTGGACACCTACAGATGAATACGAAGCAAGAAACTTTGAGTAATATTGAAACTAGGCTGATGAAAATTAATTACTTATCACTTACTCAGAAAAGTTTTAGGTTTATTATTTTTTTTTAAACTTTGTTTCTATATTCTTATATATATACAGGGTGTTCGGAAGATCGTTGGCCAAAAAATTATCTCGGGTAGGGAGGTTCACTTTGAACCTATTTAAGGCCACTTACCTATAAACAAAGTCTTACGGGTTTTTTTTTATGAATTTGTTTGTAAAAATGGCCAAATCCAAACATTTATGCCTTATAACTCCGTTGTTTACATCAACGCCATTTTTTTTTTCCTGTAATTACTAATACATTGTCCATGTAAAATTAATAAGATATGGTGTAAAAAACAAATATCAAAAAACGGGAGATCGTTAAATCTTGTCAAAGGCAAAAATAAAAATTATGAACTTCAAGTTTAGGTTCAAAAAAAAAAAAAAGTAAGCGCAACAGCCAAATCCAAATTGTTTTAAAAACTTCTCTAGTTAATACTCTTTTAAAAAAATACCATTTGCAGGCCCGCAGCACATCTATTTTTTTTTATTTTCATAAAGTAACAAAAGGGAGCCACCAGCGCACACTGACAATAATAATGAATCGAATCATATTTTTTATGCAAAACGTAACAAATAGTTGTGTTTCTTTATAGCATAGGTTAAACTGCATATTTTCTCTTTCTCGGAATTTCGATTTTATCAGAGTAAACTTTATCCTCATTTTTGTAAACAATAATCAGGGAACAAAATTAAACCAATTTTATTATTCATATTATCCATGGTGTCTACCAATTTCAGCTATCAAAATTCCCGACATATTCCCGACTTTTTCAAGAATAGTTCTGGAAATTCCCGACTTTTTCAAAAAACTTTTTAGAAATTCTAGTCAATCGATATTTTAATGTGTTTCAATAATAATCTCAACAAATCAATCTATGCATACTTTGCTACTTAACATATCACAGTTAAACAATATAAAAAAAAAGACAATTTTTTTATATTTCAGATTACTCTAGATAAATTTCAAGAAACACATCAATGTAGAGTATTGCCATTCGGTTTGAAAATAGTTACGAGGTTGCCGGATAAAATAACTCCTAAAATGTATGTCCGATCAGAATATTCTTTTTTTTCCCATCAGAAAGCTGGTTAAATTTACTATGAGACCTTAGTATATAAAATTGTGATCAAGTTTCATGATATACTCACACCATCACGCTGAGAGCACCATATTCTTGTGAAACCGACCAGCTTTCAGATGAAATAAAGAAATTTGTATCAGACAAATAATTATAGATTTATATTATAGCCAAAAGAGTACCGACAAACGTGTTTTCGCTATGCGTTAGTTACCGCAACTTACCCAATCTTTAGACGTTAGTGGTGGCCAAACCGCTGAACCGATTTTAATGTAATATTATTAAAAAGTAAGTTTAATGTGACGTTGTACAGTTTTCAACAAAATATTGTATTTTTCCCTGCCCTACTATTGACTGCGCAAAAAAAAAAATAAAATAAAATAAAATGAATGGAATCAAATTTGTTTAATGTTTCGATGACAAACTTTGAATTATTATTTTTCTTTATTATATAATTAACTTTTTAATTATAATTACCTAGTGCACGTAAATATTTTCGTTATTATGGTTTGAATGTAAAAATTTAAATAAAAGTTATAACTGTAAAAAATGTTGAACTATTGATCCATTTAAAAAAAAAGGAGCAATGGGATACATAAAATAAAATTAAATTAAATTTAACTCAATTTTGGCGAAAAAATTATTGCATACTTCATACACTCTACAACATGTTTATAATTAAACTAAACTGTAAGAGCTTCTCAGTGTGCTAGCATATGTATTTTACGAAACTTGTTCAAAATTTCATATATAGATCGGATAGTAAATTTAAACATCGTTTGGACGAAAAAAAAAATTTTTAAATCGGACAAATAGTTTCGGAGTTAGAGTAAAAAAAGTACAAAAAACGTGTTTTCTCGGAGTACCCGTGATTTGGGAGAAAAAAAAATTCATAGGATCAATTTTTTTCCAAATGTACTACAAATAACGAATTCCGGGTTATTTGATCAAACGGCTGTGAACTTACGATTTTCAACCCTTTCCCCCTCCCCCATGCGATAACCTGAGGTATACGATATATATGATGTTTGTTTAAACATTTTAGTTTGTAGGTATATAAAACATATGTTCGATGGTGACGTAATTCCCGATTATGCTATCTTTTTCTTTTTCATCAATTAATTATTCAACAATAACAAAAATTTTGACAACAATAGCAATAGCAATAATTTTTATTGATAAATAAGCCATAAAAAGACAAAAAAAGTATTTTCCCCCAGAACCCACTTTTGTCTGTTTTTTTTTAATCTGCCGTATTTGAGAGACCGCTGGGCCCACAGGTAGCATTCTGGTCTCAAATGATGTATTTCAGGCGATATTTCACAAAATAAGTGTCCATATAAAAAAAACATCACTTTTGGGGGAAAATGGCTTCTTTTCGAAGATAATATCCCTGTATCTTGGTTACCAATGGCTAGATATAGCTCACCCTGATCTCAAGTTGTAGCAAATTTAGTTTACTTTAAAAGTATGTGGAGTGACTATACCAATCAGACGCTTCCTTAACTGACATATAGAGCAAAAACTGAAAATGTTCAGAAAATTTTAGCATTAACGACGACTTTTTCCCGACTTTCGAAAATTTTCTGTTAATTCCCGACTTATTCCCGAATTTCTCCCGACCACACGAAATTCCCGACATATTCCCGAATTTCCCGACTAGTAGACACCCTGTTATCTCATTCATATTATTATTATTCAAAATGATCTCCACTATTTCTAATAAAAGCACGTTATCTTTTTCTTATTTCTGCGGTGGTTGTTCTTAAAAGAAATTCTTCCTTCATTATGGTAAATGCGGCATTGCTTTTTTGAATAAGTTGTTGTCTTGAAAACAATTCTTTATTATAAACCAAATCTTTGACACGGTCCCAGGCGTAATAATCGAGCGGCGTGAGGTCTGGAGAAATCACGAGTGCTGGCCACTCAATAGGACCCCGTCTTCCTATCCAGGATTGTGGGAAAAAATTGTTTAAACATTCTCTTACAGGTAAGTTGTAGTGGGCTTTTTCAAAACAATAACTTATTTAAAAAAGCAATGCCGCGTTTACCATAATGAAGGAAAAATTTATTTTTAGAATAATTACCACGGAAATAAGAAAAAGATATCGTGCTTGCATTAGAAATAGTGGAGATCATTTTGAGCAATACCTTTGATACTCTACAAATTAAATTTATGAATGATAAAATTAGTTTAATTTTGTTCCCTGCTTATTGTTTAAAAAAATGTAGATAAAGTTTACTCTGATAAAATCGAAATTCCGAAAAAGAAAGAGAAAATATGCGGTTTAACCTATGCTTTAAGAAAACACAACTATTTGTTACGTTTTGCATAAAAAATATGATTCGATTCATTATTATTGTCAGTTTGCGCTGGTGGCACCCTTTTGTTTCTTTATAAAATTAAAAAAAGTAGATGTGCTGCGTGCCTGCAAATGGTATTTTTTTAAAGAGTATTAACTAGAAAAGTTTTTAAAACAATTTGGATTTGGCTGTTGCGCTTACTTACTTTTTTTTTTTTTTTTATTGAACCTAAACTTGAAGTTCATAATTTTTATTTTTGTCTTTGACAAGATTTAACGATCTCCCGTTATTTTGGAATTTGTTTTTTACACCATATCTTATTTATTTTACATGGACAATGTATTAGTAATTACAGGAACAAAAAATGGCGTTGATGTATCAGTTAACAACGGAGTTATAAGGCATAAATGTTTGGATTTGGCCATTTTCACAAAAAAATTCATAAAAAAAAAAACCATTAAGTAAGACTTTGTTTATAGGTAAGTGACCTTAAATAGGTTCAAAATGAACCTCCCTACCCGAGATAATTTTTTGGCTAACGATCTTCCGAACACCCTGTATATATATATATATATGTATGTATATATATATTCCAATCAAAAATACTCTGACTAATCACGAAATCACGAATAGTGTGGTTTGAAATGTACCAAGGTGATTTCGTGATTAGTCTGAGTATATTTTCCAATCAAAAATACTCAGAATAATCACGAAATCACCTTGCTACATTTCAAACCACACACTTCACACTGATTTAGAAATACCCACAGTAAAGGATCATATACATGACCTTTATAGACGATTTCATGACAGACTTCCTAAACATTTTAATATACTCATTAACGACATGGCCACGACTGATATACCTGGAAATACTCTCAGAAGGTTTAGAAGATGCTAGATGAGAGACGTACTCAAATAAATCTCTTTAATCCATGCCAGGGGGAGGTACTGTTGAGTGCTAGTCTCACACACGCCTAAAAGGCCTGTAGTATTACATTATCAGCTAATTTACTTATTGTTACCTTAATAACAGGTGTGAATCAAAATTTGAAAGTGGAATTAATTGCCACTTCTATTGGAATTAAAAAAAAAAAAATCAATTTCTCCTTCACAAGAAAAAAAACAATAGATCATAGATGTCTATCTATAATCCAATGAATTATTTGAGGTACGCTTGATGCTATAGAAGGATCAATACAATAAGGATTGACGAATTAATTGAAGTGGCAATGAATGGAATTAATGATTGGAATAATTTTTTTATTTTTATTTTTTTTATTTTTATTTTTATTCAAGAGTTCTTTGACAGCCATCCCAAGGAATGTTATCAGCGTGGCATGGAGCAATTGGCTAGCAAATGGGTAATGCCGGTAGATAACAATGGACTATACTTTGAGTATTAATTGTGTTTTATATTAAAGAAATAATAATACAAATATTTGTTTAAAAAACGGTCATTTTTTTCTAAACACCCCATTACATCCAAGTATTTTTTTAGAACTGTTGATGAATATTTAACATTCGAAACTAGTTTTAAAGTGAAATAATTCCAATAGAAGTAGCTATGAATTCATCAATCCTAATTATAATCTAACGGTTTTATATCTACTGCTTTTGATAAGAAAACTGTCGGCAAAATTTTGATCCAATGAACAACAGAGCAAGAGAGTGTCAAAAAAGCCCCAACGTTTAAAAGAATGTAGGCAGATCGAGACTTTTTTTTTTTTTCAAACCAATGAAGTTCCTAAACGGTAGGTCCTAGCGACAAATGTCATTTAACAAAACATATTCTTCATTAAATTTGTAATAGAATAGCTAATGTGGAGTTTTTGATTTGAGCAATACCAACAGAGCTAGAGCCTGTTAAAATATTACATTTTTGAGAGTGATAAAGCTCAGAACAACTTAAATAAATCAGAAAAATCAGGAAGAGAAGAACCCACCTAAGACAAGACATTTAAGAACAAATATAGGGATTTGAGCTAAGTTGGAAGATGGATGAGAGGCTAAGACTCAGCTAGCGTTGACAGGGCTGAGAGGTTGTCCCCGGTAAATCCCTGGCAGTAAACAAGAGGGAGATGGAGGGGGGAGGGGGCTGTTGAAAACAATTAGGTGATAGCCAGGGGAAGGGTTCGGGCTTTTAGCCAATGCTTTTTACTGGATTACCAGGAGCATTAGTTCTCTCCTCCCTTAGTGCGAGTCCGTATAATCGCCGCGTAATTACTACCAGCTATGTGTACGCTTTGTCATTTCTACACTTCACTACGGAGGCAACAAATGGACATTTTGCAACTTTGATTGTAAGCATTTCGGGATTTCTCTCTTCGACTTCAACCAGAGATCTTTTTTCTACCCCAGACTACTGATAGCGAACGATCTTAACGTTGCGATAGGCGCTCTCCGATCTGTCAGATACGCATCTCAAATGTTTGTTTAATTTTCTTGGGATTTCCCGTCTTTTTACCGGATGATAAAGGATTTCTCGAAGGATGCAGTTCAATGCGCAGTAGTGTACAGGTTGATGGGTTGTGTTCTAGTATTTAAGAGGTAGATAAAGGAGCGCAGAGTAAGGAGGTCATGAATATAGTTTTTTTTGTTTTCAATAATTGAAATTTGAGCGCACCTAGGAAATACTGACGTCGGGAATTGAGGTAAAGCCACCCAATGTGCGTTCGGTACTGAAGGTCGAGGGTTCGAATCCCAACTAGGCGGGTTAAAAATTATTACGTAGTGGACCCACAAAGTAAACCTTGACCTTCCAACCATGGCGAGAATAGGTTGGTAACCTGTAGGCAAAATAAACAAAAAAATTCAGAACTGATTTTGCTTTTCTTCAATCAGAGATTTTTACCCTTTGTTACCCTGATTATCTCGATATATGTTCGTCAGGTATGTCTCGATATTTTAAAAATTCACTTTTATCGTTTTGAGTTAAATTATGTCCGTGATTCGGTTTCATCTTGATTTCGACAAAAACTTCGATTCACATGTTCACACACCAATGCAAAGTGAACACAGAAGTTGAATAGTTTTTTATCTACACGAGATAGATTTAAACTTCGCCATTGAAATTATTCTAGGATAAATTCCTCGATGACATAAACAGAAGCTTTCATTCATACTTTGCACTGTTAATAGTAGTAGAATAAATAATTTTATATCGGATCAGGAAAATAAAACCGTTAGTTGGAACAATCGGCTTATACGCTACACTGGATAAGAACTACCAGCGGATGATATGGAGATCATCTCAACGAGGAAGAATACCTTATCTACCCTCCACACTCTGAAATTTAATTCTTAATCCCTTTTAAGGATTTTTTTATTCTGATGTTTATGGCTTAATCAACTGGATTAAACAATATATTTTCTAAGGCAAAGTTATACGAATCTGTGTTACATATCAAAGTACCGTATTTTCCATATCGGCGAGAATGCCATTTTCTTCTTATAAACTATAAAGTGTAAAATGTGTTAAAAGGAAATTCATCCATGCATTTGACTGACTGGAAGTAAATGATAGCTAAGAAAATAAAACTTTACATACCACAACTCTCCATATCTAATTCCACGACATAAAAGTGTAAAACATTTTTTATTTAGCTATGCAGCTATTCCAATCAATTTAATTCATCTAGTTTAAAATCCTTTCATTCGAAAATCCTTAATGGTTCTTACTTCGTACTATAAACTTATTCATAAAGGCCTTAATGTTATATATGCTGCTGATTTAGCCCCAACCAGATACCTATCCTTTCATAGTAAACTCCATAACCATTTAAACCCAATAGTATCTCAACTTGCTTCCTATTCTTTTCCGGATAACCCTCCAAGGCGTCTGAAAAGAAGATGGACTCGGGACTTTTTTTTTTTTAAAGATTTTTAGGAACTGTTTTATTTAAAAAAACTGAGCGTGATTGCGGCACTTAAAGACTGAAAGTCTAGCTTAAACTCGACATCTGCCATACTGGGAAAAACAATAGATCATGGATATGCCTACCTATAATCTACTGCTTTTTCCATTTTCCATTTTAGAATTAAAAGCATCAGATTACTTTAACTAATATTTAAATTAAATGAACAATGATTAAAATTAGACTATTTTTATTCGAACTATTATATTTTCTAAACGGTAGTTCCTAGCGAAAAATATTATAACACATAATCTCCAATAAATTTCTGATAAGGAAACTGTCGAATTTTCAATCCGAGCAACACTAACAGAACTAGAACGTGTAGAAAAAGACCCAAATTTTTAAAAATGTAGGCAAACGTGACTTTTTTTATTCAAATCAATATAGCTACTAAACGGTAGGACCTAGTGACATATGTTACATAGCAGAAAATGTTGTCGATTAAATTTTGTGATATGGAGACTGGGGTCACATTTTGGAACAGAGCAACAATAGCAGAGCTGGGCGTGTCAAAATGTCTCATTTTTGAGGGTGAAAAAAACGTCACAACAAAAAAGTATAGACCCCAGCCGAAAGACATCCTCGTCAAAATCTATGCAATGATTTTTTTTTATCTTCGAAGGAATTATGCAATTTTCATAGAACCAATTTATAATTATAAGATTAAATAGCTTATCGTTTATTTAATGCAATTTTGTTGTTTTTTCGGAGTTCCTTGAGAATCTGTGAAAAAAAAAACCTCTGTTCGGACGCGGTTTTTATTCTGAAAGCGCGTAGTTTCCTTGTTGAACATTCAAGGGAGAATATATTTTATTATATAAAATACCTACCGTTTAGGAGCTATATTTGTTGGAATGAAAAAAGTCACGTTTAAAGCATTTATTTAAAGTGTAGGGGCTTTTTGACGCATCGAGGCTATGTTGGTGTTGCTGGGATCGAAGATTTGCCTTAAAGTTTCCTTATCAGAAATTTAATGGAGAACATTTTTTGTTACATATCATTTGTCTCTAGAACCTACCATTTAGGAAGGAAAACGACATCAAACTATATTCAAAAATATTCATTATTTTCAAATTTGTTTTTTCATTTTTGTTATACCGTACCGCGATCCCGGTTTGCAAACACCGGCTTTCAGTAATTTTGATCATAATGAACGACTTTCAGAAGAGAAAGCGCGTCCGAAAATTTTGTATGCTCATGCGACGTTACTCCTTAGTCGTCCTAATGAGAAATTTATAGAAAAAATGAGTGTAAAAAACGTTAATCTATTTCCGATTTCAAAGGAAATAATATAAAAAGCCTTCTGGTTTTCTTGATAAATCCCATTTCCAAGTCCTGTAGTTGATAAAAGAAATATTTATAAACGGATCGCATCAATATTCTCATAAGGAGTTTTGTAACGAGATTGGGTTGGATACTTTACGAAATAAAGAAATCCGGAAGATCTTATAAACTTCAAAGTTCATTAGATGGAACCCTAAGTTCCATTGAGGGAAAGAAAAAAATGGAAAATAGGATATCGAAAAAAAAAAATGTTAATATTCAGAGGCAGTTATGGTGACTAAAAACACAATTAGTTATGGATGGGGTAGCCAGGAGGGGAAGAAGATAGAGCCCTCACAATTTCATTAGCGGCTCAATGGAGGCATCCACGGCTAACTCAATCGAACATTTAAGTATTCCCGTTATCGGCGGTGGGCCACTTCAAACAAGCTCTGATCAATATCGCATCGGTAATGCTTCCCTCAGGAGCAGTCCTCTCTCTCTTTTGAAGGGGTTCCGCCTGTACCTGAAGCCAACCAATCTCCTTTCCTCTTCATATTTTATAGCCTTTTAGGCAGGATTTTTCGCATCGATAACTTATGCATATGTCAAGGTATTCTCTTTCATCTTCTTTGAGGCTCTTTCAAGGTAACTAGGAACAAAAAGAAAAAAAAGTATTCTACACCAAAGTCTATGAAACGTTATCGTTTACGTTCGCTATGAGGTTCTTTGATAACCCTTTTTAGATCAAGTACAATTATTTAATAACTAACAACATAACAATTATTTTTTGTATGGAATTTATATTATTATGGAAAACCTCACTCATTTTCACTACCACTCTCGCGAGGAGTCCCCCAGGGATCTTCTCTTTCACCTATCCTATTTTCTATTTATGTTAATGACTTACCGAATCGCCTCCACTACTCCCAATATCATCTTTATGGTGACGACTTGCAAATATATTTTTCCTCAAATATGCTAGAGGCGACTTGTAAGCTGCAGAAAGACATAGATAGCATTAATCTATGGGCAGTAGAGAATAAGTTGAGTCTGAATCCAGAGAAAACAAAGGCTATCCTTATTGGGTCAAAACTTCACTTAAAAGCCCTTCCCTACTATCCACTGCTTTTCCTCAAAAACCATCCAATTCATTTCCAAAATTCCATTAAAAATCTGGGAATAACTTTCGATCAACATCTTACTTGGAATAACCATATCTCTCAAATCACGAGGAAATCTATTTTGTTCTCAAGCAACTTTCACATTACCGTAATTCATTACCATTAAGTACTCGAAAACTTTTAGTATCATCACTCATTTTTCCCAACTTTGACTACGGATGCATAGTATATGCATAGTATAAGCCCACCTATATCCATGACCTACTTACGCTGCGCTCCTCCATTCACCTCTTAAATACTAGAACCCAACCCATCAACCTTTACACTCCGGCGCATCGAACTGCATCCTTCGAGAAATCCTTTATTATCCGTGCTTCCTCTTTATGGAATTCATTGCCCATATCAATTCGAAAAGCTCTACTCTTACTTCCTTTAAACATAATTTATTTATTCTTTACCTCCTTAATTTTAAATCTTCCGAGGTAATATAAAACATGAATATCTATGTAACATACATTATAATAGTATACATAAGCTGTATCCTTTTACAAGATGTCCTAGTTATTTTGTAACTTATAATTTAATTATTAATCAATTTTTCTTATTATCTATTATTATCATTTATTATAATCAATTATCAAAGCCAGATGATTGTCCTATGTACTGTAATCATATGTTATTCTTAGGGGACAAGTAGTCCCAGAATAAAGTTCATTTTCTTCTTCTTCTTCTTAACAATTATTTTCTGTCAACTAATAGCTGTAACGAAATGAAAAGTGAAAAAATAAACTTTATCCTAGGACTTACAGTCCCCTAAGAATAATAATAATGCACAACTGTCTGGCCGTATTATTTACAAATTAAATTATTCAGCAATTACATTTTTGACAGGAAAAAATAAATTAATTAAATTAAAAAATGAAATAATAATAATACAATAAGTACAATCGTATAAATGAATATATAAAATAAAGAAAGAGAGAGAATAAAAGAAGTAATTCTTGGTAATTATTTAATTGTTTACATATTTGCGGAAGATTGATTGTCTAAAAGGTACAGAAATAAATTATTTTTAAAGGAAGTTAGGAAAGCTGCTTTACGAATAGAATTGGGCAGGGAATTCCTGAAGGAGGTAGGACGAATGATGAAGGATTTGTCGAAGGAAGCAGCATTAATTGAGGGGATATACAGGTTGAAAGGTTGGGATCTAGTGTTTAGGAGGTGGATAGAAGAGCGCAAAATTAACAGGTCATGAATATAGGAAGGTTTTTTGGTTTTTAGATATTGGATTAGGAAAGTACCCAGAAAGTATTGCCATCGGAATTTAGGAAAAAGATACCCAAGCTCAGAATATAGGCAAGTAGCGTGTGACCGCCTGGATATCCCGAAGATAAATCTAATGAAACAGTGTAATCGTTTTTTAGATAATGATAAGGCACATTCCTGCACCTTTGTTATAGAAGCGCCTTTCCGAGTTCGAGTTCGAGGTATCTTGAAATGATTTTATCATATTATATATTACACTTTTCGGCATAACGCATCTTGAGCTCAAGGAGCATGTCGCATCAGGACTAATCAAGAATTGAAAGACATTATAAAAAATATGGTGCTACAGTCCATCTATTACCGTGGCCTATTCCATTTTGTTTCGGTCACCAGCAGCTCTTTTCCAGTACCTCACGCCAAGGGTCTTTTGGTCCGCTTCAACATCTCGCCAGCGCAATCAAGGACTCCTATCTCTATTTCCTCCTTGAGGCAAATTTAAAATTAAATCTATGAAGAGATCAACAAGCGAATAGAACGAAATGTAACTTCTAAGTTGCAAAGGATAGAGTATGTGATCCCAAAACAAAAGAAGAAGTAGTAGGGATGAAAAAGAATGAGAGCAGCGAAAGAGCTGGTTCGATCAAAAATGTAAAATGCTGCGGAATACCTAAACATACTGTAAGGTTTATACAATCAAAGAAAATTCGTTGGCTAGGACGGCGGCTTTCCCTGTAAAATGAAGAAAGAGGACTGACAAAAATGGGCGTTAAAAACTGGACATGAGAAGCTTTGGATAGAGATTGCTGGAAAGTAATTCTTAAGGTTAATCAGGTCATCAAGTAATCCAAACTTTGCCAACGACTGAAGAGCCGAAAAATAAATTATAGTATACTCAACTTATCAACTAGACTCGATTTATATCCGTATTTTTATTTATTTTTTTATACCTAAATACAGTGTAATACTATGGGAAATAGAAAGTAAGCCCCAGCATTAAATTTAATAGACTACAACCTGGCCTGCAGTAAAGACAAGTATGACAGAGCAGAGCTACGATAAAAGCGGAACAGGCTTGCCGTTTCATGGTAGGAATATGAGACCGAGAACTAAATCCCCGTCATAAAGGGTATAAGGGGCCCTAAAGCTCGTTTCTCTCCTTACTTCAAACCTTTGAGGGTTTATCTCTGAAAGTCAGCCAAATCTCACGGTAGGTCTATCATCATATGTACAATCTGTATACTGTCATGTATACAGAATATATATAAATCTTTAAAATTAATTTTTAAAATACATATATTTGAAAGCTCCCAATTAATTTCAAAATATTCATTTACATGACTATGATTAGACTTATACGGACGTACGGAGTTGAGCATTGGGGCTCTACTAAATCATCCAATTCATCCCGTATCCAATCCTTACAATCCAAAATCCTTCGAAAAATCCTCAATACTCCTTTGTAATCAATATACTTAAGATCTTAATATTCCATATGTTGCTGATTTAGCCAAAACCAGATACCGATCCTTTCATAGTAAGCTCCATAACCACTCAAATCCCCTAAATTCTCAACTTGCTTTCCACACTATTCCCGATAATATAATAATCCTCCGATAATAATCCTCCGAGGCGTCTGAAAAGAAGATGGCCCAGAGACCTTCTAGCGTTGAATTTTTATTGAAGTGCTACTGATGAGTAGTTCTTTTCAAGTTTTGTCATGTTATTGTAATTGTTATTAAGACATTTACTTGACGTATATATTTTGTAAAGTTGTAAATTTCAATAATGTGATATACTAAAAAAAAAAATCCTGATAAGTTTCATATGCCATGGTTGAAGTATATGGAGACGTAAACTAAAAAAAAAACGAAACTTTCAGCTGGAAATAAATTGGGGAGAGAATTTTTTATTATAATTATGAAGTTCAAGAAAATACTCCATCATAGTATAAAATAAATACCGACTATTTTTTATTGCGTTTTTTTGCAGTGACACAGATAGATAAGAGAAATAAGAAAACATGAAGGGTTTAGATACAGTAATTAAGAAGGTTAAAACTCCGCAATTAAATTAATTTCCTTATGCTAAACCTTCTTTCAACTAAGAAGATGATGTAGTTTGTATTTGGTAAAGATTGGTTCAGTATTTTTTGCTCTGAAATGGTTAAACTCTTAACAAATATTACTAATTAAATGTTATTTTAATAACATACCTACATATAAACCTGAAACATCAACGTTTTACGGAATTTTATTCTTCTTAAAACCTTCCTAAAAAACTAAGGAGATATAGATTAATTAGAACAGTAATATTTATAAAAAATAAATATTATTTTGATATCTTTCTTCTACAAAAACGATATATAACTTCCCAAAACCGATTACAGTTCTGAGAAACAACGAACAACTAGCAAAAACACATCTGACTCGCTAATAGCTGAGCTCATTGCGTTTTTCCTATCCTGCAGGGCTGCCAACTTGATGAGAAGCTTCTTCTAAAAAGTACCACTGTTTGCGAGGTCCCCATACAGGTATTGCATCATATATTTCGCCCAAAGTTGGGGTGAACTGTAGTTCCCCTTGCCAGTATAAGCTTTAAGAAAAAACAACGCCTATACATACAAGCACTCTGCGCATGTTGCCTGTTTTAATCCTGAAACATATATCTCTACCAGAGTAA
Organism: Euschistus heros; assembly: GCA_003667255.2. NCBI lineage: Eukaryota > Metazoa > Arthropoda > Insecta > Hemiptera > Pentatomidae > Euschistus > Euschistus heros. The sequence goes on from RCWM02000142.1 coordinate 396,319, forward strand.
ATATAAGGGATATATCATTCTAAAGAGGCGCTGCTACAAAATACCCCTCACCCCCTCAACGATGTAGAATCAGTTTTAATTGAAACAGTGCCTGATGTAGATCAACGCTCGGCAAATATTTAGAGAGGCTAAATAGTCCATTACGAAAGGGGTAGGGGGCGCTAGCCATGATCTGTCATTATTATCGGGGATTACGCTTCCATCAACAAGTCGTCTCTTCTTCAATTTTGTTTCCTCTGGTACTCTCAATTAGGAATTTATTTATTCCATGCTCGTGTACTTGAATATATCAAGAGATGTTATGTAAGGGAGATGGGATTATTGTAAAACAAGAAAGGATTCACATAAAATCTTCCAACCATCCACCTTGATGGTAACCAGATTCTCTCAGCGAGAATATCCTTCATATAACAGTTGTAATGCAAAGAATAAATCAATCCTTGGAACTATATCAATACCTCTTCCATTTATTGTTATATATATAGAAAACAGAACTATTAGCTTCATTCCTGTAAGCTGTAAATTTTTGAAAAATTTTAAATGACCCAATTCTGAAGTAAGATTCTCATCATAAATTACTAACAGCACACCAACTTAGATTCCGTTATACGATTTCTTCACACCATAGTCCAGTCAATGATTGCTGAAATGAGGGGTGAAGAGTGCATGAAACGTGCGATTATTTTTGACTTCATAGCTTCGTTAGAGGAACAGTGAGAAGATGAACATACTAAAAGTCCCCGACCCTGTGGGATGAACTAGCAATGGGGGAGGGGAGAAGGTCGAGTTTTTTGGTTTTTGGATTACACCTCGAAAACGGTGGTCTCTAGAAAAATATGCTACAGATCAAAATTAAAGCTTATTGAACTTCGTATAAAGTTGTTGTTTATACATATTTGTCGAACTTTTAATGGTTTTCTAGATTACCGTTATTAAAAATTTATAATATTCGAAAGAAAAAAAATATTTGTATCACTTTTGGTCAAACGTTGGCTTCAAGTGCCAGAAAATTATATATGAAATTAAGGTTCATTTAATGTTCTACAACTTTGCTTCGGACATTTTTTCTAAGAAACAATCGTGGAAGGCACTAGAAGCAAATGTTTGACAAAAAGTAAGGTAAAACTTATTTTTTCCGAAATGTATCGATTTTCAATAACGTATATCTCGAAAACCAGTGGAATTTCTACAAATATGTATAGGATCGATTTTATAAGAAATTTAATTAGCTTTAATTCTTATTTGGAATATAATGTTATAGAGTCTACCGTTTTCGAGATATAATACAAAAACTCAAAAATTGGACCTTCACTCCTCCCCCACCGTTAGCTCACCCCTCAGGGTCGGGAAAATTTAGTATGTTCACCTTCTAACAACTCCTAAAGAAGCTATGAAGTAAAGAATAGAGTCACATGTTTCATGGACTCTGCAATGTGTTAATTGATGATTTTATTAATTTATACATTCTTTATTTACATGTATAATATTTATTTTAAAAGATGAATACCTAGGGTTATTTCTAAAGATTAAATAATAATTTATTATGTATTGTTCTTGAAAATAATGAATAGAAAAACACGGCAAGCTGGTATGGTATGAAGATGTTCCCGGTAACAATGTACTGATCCAATCCATATTCTAGTAACGGTTATGTTTTCAAGTCTTTCTGTAAACCTTCTACTGGCCTGTTTGACTACAAAACCAAATTATTTACTCAGATTTGCTTTAATCTCTGTTTAAAGCTAACGACGTGTCGTAAAAAAAAAAAAAAAAAATCGTTTTAACGCATGAACAGATATCAACCATTATAAACCGAGTAGAAACAGATATCAACCATTATAAACCGAGTAGAAAAAGAGCTAAAACATTTCCCTGCTGAAATAGGAGTTACGAAACAATAGGTTCGTGATATTTTGAAAAAGAAAAAACACATTTCCGACGACGTATCGTCTTCGAGCCAAACGTCGTGTCCTTTTGAAAAAACAATTGAATGAAGAGTTCCGAATGAAATACATGGGTGAAGGCGTCTAACTATGCTTGAAACTAAAACGCAAAAACTCCTGAAAACTAAAAAGTAAAGAACCATCTATTGCTTCCCAACGATGGCTCCACTAATTAAAAAAAAATACACTGTGCCAAGCAGTGGCCATTCAAGGGTATATACTCTTAGTGATGATAATGTTGCAGCCATGTTATTCTTAACTTTCTTATCCTTTGCATTAAGTCAATAAAATCCCATTGGGGGGGTTTTTATCCGTGAACCCCCTCACACCCATCATTAACTCGGATAACAGAGGTTCTACTGTATTTGTTTTAATGACAATCTATTCTTTGGGCAATATTTTTAATAAGAAGAACTATATTTTACCGAGTGATTTTTTAAGAATTATGATTTCACGAGAATTTTTCCCAGGCACTTGTAGCTAAAATATTCTTTCTGTAAGAAATAAAACGGTGGGATGACCATCTGGGAGATAATCGTTGCGGACTCGGTTAATGACTGAGGCCGGGGGGTGCAAGCATGAATGGACCAGACCCCACGGGAAATCTCCGTAATCCAACATCAATGCCCCGGCAAAACCATCCTCTTTCACGGCTATATCCCTCCATATCTTCAACATCTCTCTCTTATATCTCCGCCAAATATTAAAAACCTACCCTCCCTACAGATGGCACAAGAAAACAGATATTGTTTATATATTTTTTTCATTTTCATAAATAAAGATTCTATGAGGAAGGGATGAATATTTTCCTGAAATTCTATTGCTTTTTTCTGCAACCAATCTGGAAATAGATTTCATGCCTAATGAACTTGAAACAAAACCAGCTTACCTACCATTCAAATGTTCTGATTCGATACTTCTTACCCCTTGCTAGAATAACAATGTGATTCGTTTATTCCTCAGGTTTTTATTTTCACTGACGTATCACTTGGTATTCAGATCGTTGGAAGAATAAACTCTAGGTATATTTCAGCCATCAACAAATATTTTATTTTAAATAAGTTTCTTACTATAAAATCGTTCAAAGCTTTATATGACAGTAATTCGACCTATACGGAATTGACATTTGTGGTTCAACTAAACACTCCAATTCTTCACGTACCAATCCTTACCATCTAGCCGTCAAATAAGGATTTCACCTCGGAAATGAACCAATGAAGCTGAATGTTTGCGTATACCTTTGTTTTAGCATTCTAAATAAGTAGTGAAAAGTAACCGATTTCAGCATGTTAGCATAATTAGATATTGAAGGTCAAAGGTCACAAAAATAGTTTTTCAAATATCTCGATATCTATCCATCGGCCGTCAACCAAGAAGGTTACAAAACTTGTAGATGATATGCTAACATGCAGAGGTCAGTGGCTTTTCACTCCTTATTTAGAATGCCAAAACTAATATATATATATGCAAAAATTCAATTTCATTGCTTCCTTTCCGAGATTTGCGGTACAAAACTCCTTATTTGTCTGGGCTAATCCAAAATCTTTCAAAAAATCCTCAACGGTCCATACTTTGTCACAAATAAACTTATCCATAATTATCTTAATGTTTTATATGATGCTGATATAGCCCAAACCGGGTACCTATCCTTTCATAGTAAGCTCCATAATCTCTCAAATACACTAGTCTCTCAAAATTGCTTCCCATTAAAACTGTCTGAAACACGAAGATGGCCTTGAGGCCTAATGTAGAACTATTTATAGAAGTGATACTAGTGAGTGGTTTATTATATGTTATGGACATGTCAGTGTAATAATTTTCATCAAATATGCTTGTTGTATATAATGTATACAATTGTAAACATCAATAATTAGTTATTGAGTTTTATATAAGATCATAGTTATGATTTTTATTTAAAAAAAAAAAAAGTTTTTGAAAATATCAGATTTTTTTAAAGAAAATTGGCTTCCACTCTCTCTGTCGCCTCCACTTTGGAATCTTATTTAAGACTAAAAATGTTTTTTTAAACCATAAATAACATTTGTACAATGTTTAATAAAATTTTGACTAATATTTGCGAATTCTTTTCTATCATATTACGTAACATGTGATACCCATATGTTAGGTTATGTTATAGCAAAAGTTGTGTTTTCACCTCCCCCACTATAGCCGAGTGTTCTAATCCATGAATCTCGAGCTGAGAAATCTAAGTTGTCGGTTATTTGATGAGCCCTAACCCGACGTGGGGGACATTTTTTTTTTTCGTATTAATGAAACAAAAATAATTAATATGCTTTTCTCAATAACAAATATAACACGTTTCCTTCGTTTTAGCACTAAAAAAATAATAATAAAACAATTAATAAATATGTATGATATTGTTTAATGTTTTTATGTTTATTAGTGTACAAAATTATTATCTTTGACTTTATTAATTCATCTTTTTTAGGCCCAATTTAGCGATTGTAAAACTTTTATTTACGTGCTACCAATTAGTTACAAATTATTGTCTACTGTTCATTCACCCACGCATTTACTTGGTGTATGTATATGTTCTATACTTCTATTAGATTTATATAATATTTTTATAAAATAATATAAAAAAAAGAAAAAAAAAAAGATAACTTACTAATCACTAACCACAACAATTTTTTTTTCCATTCACTGGTTTATACAATGCTTTACATAGAAATGTAATTTACACATACTGCTAAGAAAAAAGCAACTGTCCATTTATTTTGAACGGTTCGGATCAGTTTATCAGAATTCTATTTCGTCAATCTCAACTGAGTCCAAAGTTTTACATCAAGATACTATATAAATTGGAAGTTTCAAGTAGAATAGTGTCAATTAAGTTAACAACAACACATTAACATTAAAAGACCATTTTCATTACTTTTTGACTTTACTACTTCTATTAAAAAATATATCAACAGTGTTTTTTCGTTATCCATTTCTCTCATTTTATTGTTTTTACCGAGAAATTGTGGTAGAAATAAGTATAAATGAAATATCGGAATGTTCAGTGTTAATTTCTAAAATTTGTCTAATTTATCCGAACCTTCAAAGTAGAAAACCACAGTTATTGTGGATCACTTAAAAATAAGATTTCTATAGCAATTAAAAACTCATATGAATATCTGTATAAAAAAATGAGGTGCGGTTTTCTCGAGGAAATTACATTTGAGGAGGTAACTTTCAAAACGTGTTTTGTCACAGTGATCCCACTTTTCAGCAATAACATAAACGTATATTATGAGATGTAATTACCCTTCAGAAACCAAAAATTCCTAATTAAACTTATAGAATCTAAAAAAACCCATTACAACAAGGATCAGAAATATTCTTTACTCCTAAAATTAGCATTTTTAATTTTAAATATGGACAAAACACGTTTTGAAGGAACACAGTGGACAAAACAGGGTTAGATGAAATAACAAAGGTATAAAATACTGTTTGAAGGGGCTATGTTTTATTTTACAGAAGTCACTGTTTGCTCAAAAGTAAACAAAATAAAAATAAAAATCACTATTTAATAGATGATGTATGTTAATTACACTCATAATTTTCGGGGAATATTTTCATTTTCTTAAAAGTCACTAGTTTTTAAACATTCAGTTCACATCTTTTTCTAAACAGTGACTGGTTTCTTCCTCTTCCACAGCGTTAAAAAAAAAAAAAATAAGGGTGCAACTAATCATTGACACAAAACCCATAGATGATAGGTGGTTTTATGTCGCTTTTTTATATTCCCAGAAGTAATTTCCCCCTATGAATGACTTCAGAACGGACTGGACCATGACATGGAACCAATCCGAAGTGATCAAAGACGGTCGGTGACTGGGAGGTAAATAAGCCCACTGGACAGTGGAACACTAATAACCGCCACTGTCAGTGTAAAATGAGCTCTCTGGAGGGGGGTGGGGTTAGTGGGAGGGGGTTAGGGGGGGGGGGTTGGGTAGGTTCAATTAAAAGCCACAAAGCTATTGAATAGTTGATGAGGGAAACCAAAGAGGATCAAAGTCTGCCATCGAGCCGTTCATCTGAAGGCTCGTTAGCGTCCATCTTCCTTGTAAATAATATCTCGTTGTCGCTATTATAATTACCAGTCTTCCACATATGGTCCGTAATAGAGACAATATCGTTGAGCAGACTCTTTGAAACCAATTTGAAATCATGTAGGCAAGATAGGCAACTATTCACTAATCTACAAACTTATAGTCCGTAAGCAAAGCATTCCTAAATGAAACTTTGTTTTAATTCAAAATGATTTTGGCAATTTGTATGAAAGACGGCTATAAAAGGGTATGCTGCCAAAGGTATGCTGTGGAGAAAAATATTCTATTAAGGGTTACATTGACATCAACGCTATGTGGCTATTGAGAGTAAATACATTATAAATGGAGTATGTTACTGATATTTTTGATGTAAAGTAAAACATTATTAGTTCAGTCAATAAGCATAATGTAGAGCGCAGGAAATATGCGATTATTTTTTATCCCAGAGCTACGTTAGGAGTAGTTAGAAGATAGGATGTTCGATAGGTAGTACTGGGGGGGGGGGGGGGGGGGGGGGGGGGGGCTAACGGTGGGGGGGAAGGCTAGAAGGTCACATTTTTGGGTTTTTCGATTATATCTCTAAAACAAGGGGTGAATAGAAAAACGTAGAGTTATTAGGTCAAGAATGTATTTAGGTGATTCAGTGATTCGAATATGAAATTTTAAATGGCACAATATATATCACGGTCGCAAATTAGGAAAAAGCAACCCACGCACATGGTACCAACGCATATTTATTAGATACTGAAATAATGATAACAACAGGATTGAATATTTTTTGTACTGATTCCTCATCTCAAAAACAATTTTAAATAAGCGTTATTTCAAACGATAAACAACTACCTGACATGTTTACGCTAAATAAAAGAAGCCGAGGAAAATAAAATCTGTTGTTTTGGTAAAAGAGGGAGAAAGAGGTGAAGAAGTATGGGCCAGTTCCCTCCCATTTCGACTGTTTACTGTCTTTATCCTCGCCCTCTCCTTGGTGGCACGTACTACTGAAATACTTGGGCTTCCCCATTCTCTTTCTCGCTCCTCATTCTTATTTCACATTTAGTATCTTTTTATTTTCACTCTTTCTCTTGACTCTTCAATTAATATTCAAGGAAATCAGTCAAAATACTGAACAGAGTATTCTTTTATCATTTATAAACAAAAGAAAAAAATCGTATAAGATGCTTTCTACAAAGTAAATTTCCCATATTTGTTATTGTGTTTTTATTATTAAAATGCTCAATTACTAGTTTCAAAAATTATTAAATTAATATTAATATTATTATCTTCTTGTTGTTATTAATGTTTCTAGATGTTAATAAAAAAAAAAAAATGACTTAACTAGACTAAAACTGGTAAGCGTTAAATTCTCACTGAGCAACCGAAATTTAATTTTTGATATAGGTAATCACGTTATCTATAAAATTCAAATCCACTAGTTTCTCTACTTGTCTTTCTCTTTTATTTCATATGGGGACGTTTTGACTTGTAACCCACAGATTTGAATACCGATTTTTGTTTGGGTAGTAGGGACCTATAATAGCGCAAAACTAGAGTTATAGCCACCAATGAACAAAAAAATAAAATTATAGTTTTGTATGCTATTTGAAATAAAAATACTTTCGTTATGCTCAAGACATTACCCGGCGTTAAAAAACAAAAAAAAACAATCTAATGAAATCAGTGGAAAAAGTTGTTCATGAAAAACTAAGCTCAAATCTTGATTTAACGCACCAAAAAACCCTTATATGTGAAATTTTATCAAACTTTTCACAGTGAGAATTTAATGCAAACCAGTTTTATTCTAGTATCATTTTAGCTTTAATACCACCTGGTGCGAAAATTTATTTTAGGAAGCCTTGTAAGGGATAAATTCGAAGGAAAATTGTTATCGTCTTAGAACCCATAACAGCGTTTGGTGACCCATGATGCCCATTGCTTCAATGGTTTCAGTCGTTGTAGTAGTAGACAACTTGTATTCTATTTATATAAAAAATAGATACGGTAGAGATATTCAATTTACAACCCAGCGATGTGTTTTATGGTCCTTTAATAATGAAACAAGCAAAACCATAAATCAGCAATATATTTATATTGATTTACTCTAAAAACAACATTAACTTATCTAATGTAAATACACTGACAGGCAAACAATTTCACCCAATTAATTTTTTTATTTTCTCGGCTAAAATTTACATTATTTTTTAGATTTTTATGTCCAGATATACATGAAACAGAGTATATGAAAGTATAATAATTCGGATTATTACAAAACTATTAAATAAAATTAAGTAGTATCTAAAAAAACCTTGCAAAGTATTTATAAATTTATGACATTTTTTTATTTTTTATTACTTAATTTTTCATTGAGAAAGTATTAAAATCTGCCTCAAAGAGGGTAATGAGTAATATGGATGGCTTTATGAATCCATTCACACGATATGTACAATGAGAATAAATGAAACGAAAAGATAAAAAATCAATGAATATAAATAAATAACCTCATAATATATAAAATAAAAGAATGAAGTAAAAAAAAAAAAAAACCCGTTAACTATACAACAAATAAAGTGGAAAGAATACAATAAAATAAATAAAAATATTTAAAAATGCAATTATAATAGTAAAAACAAAAATAGGATTAAATTAAAATTTCAAAATACAGACATGCTTTATTTACAATATACACACACCTTAGGGATTCCTAACCATACATGTCTCTCCACCTAGAGATCCCAACGCTGTTCTCTTAGCTGCGTCACTGATGTAAAAAAAAAAACCAATGGAGGCTGAGTTAAAGCGGTATAGTACAGTCACTCAGAGTAAAGAAGCTGGCCATGCCAGGACTCCATATGAAGCTTTTATAGTAACATTTATATCCGCCCCTTACATTCATTACTTGTATCTGATGGTATCTAATATGATTTGGAATAAACTCCTGCAACTGTAATAAAACTAATATAATACTATAAACTATAAAGAATAAACTAACTAAAGAATAAACTTAACTGCAAACTGTAAAGTCATATTAATTTAAAATGTCGTTATTTTATTTTATATTTTTTAAATACTGCTTATTTGTTTTTAATTGTTGCTTTTAATAATCCTAATACGTTTATTATACCCTGGTTTAAGTATATGGAGACGTAAACCACTGAAAAAAAAATTAAACTTTTAGCCAATAAAATGAAAAGAAAATATGGGGTAGAGTAGGTATATACTTTAAAAAAATCTTGAGATGAATTTAGCTAAATAACTAAGGTTAGAATATAATGACAACCTTTGAAAAGAATATCAGCATAATGAAATCAGCATCACGAAATTTAATATTTTAATACACGAAAATTAATATTTTAGGAATTAAATGTTCCAAAATTTATCTTTATATTCGCAAATATAAACTTACAGAACGAACAAACGTTATTTTTCGAAACATGTTTCCAAACTGATGGCGTAAAGAGCGGAGATTGGGAAACCCTCCACTGTTTACCCTCAGAGCTAACAGCTAACAGCTAACAGAGCAGAGGAAGAGAAGACAATGGAGCGGTACCCTAATGGGGGGGAGGAACCCGAAACCCAATTAGAAGGAGACATTTTTCAAGGGTATTAGAGAGCTTCCAGTAATGAAGACAGATGGCCAACTTCTTTGTTAATAACTAATATCACGGTCGGTTAGCTGGCTGGCAGGCAGGGAGTGTGTGCTCTCTTAGTGTGATTGCCCGGGACTTTAGTAACAGAGTCCTTTACAATATTTTATTTAATCCTTGCTATAGTTATAAATTCTAATGTAGTCTAGTGTTATTCCTAACAATAATTTTAATATAAAGGTGTTACCAAATAAATAGTAACTTGCTCCACCAGTCCAATCTATAATAAACTGTAGTTCTGCCAATCATTATTCCGGAAAATAAAACAGCACATCAACAGATAGTAAGGGATGACTCGAAAAAACACCACTACTAGTAGCTGTGTTTATTATTATTAATTTTTTTAAAGTTTGCTATAAAAAGAAAAAAAAAAAGTAGAAAATCTCAATCCGTAATTTTTCTGAATCGCCGTTCAAAAGGTTAAGGTTTCAATCCAAGTCAAAATCCACCGTTGGTCTTCCCACACTGACAAAGGTTTCAAAATTTCAATTATATGAATTTTCAAGTGAAATATAATGTCTTCTCGACTCAAAAAGTCACCTTATTTTACGAAAATCTATGGAATTCTATTTTTACGAATCAACGGAAACGAAATATAGCTTTCAAAATTAAAAATTTATTCATGACCTACCAATTCCTGGAGAATTTTCAGATTAATAAATAATATTTGCATGACTCCTCAGTGATAAACAATTAGCATACAACATGGTTGTAAAGCATCGACTCCTGGACGCGGGCACAGCCACGGAGGGGCAGTTAAGAAATGATGAATGATCGTGGGGGGGGGGGGGGGGGGGGGGATGGAGGGAGAAATTACTAATTACACTTAGAGGAGGTACAGGTACTTATCTCGATTGGCCTCTTTATCACCTCTCATATTAGCTACAGTTTTGTCTTCATTATTTATCCTGGTCCTTCCTGTCAAGTCGCCATGCCCTAATACGTAATAACAAAAGACTTCAAGGGTCCGAGAGTAAAACTCTACATAATGAACCAATTTAGCGAAATGACTTTTCATCAGTTTAATCTATGTATATGTATTTTTCATTTTATTATTTTACTAGAAATGGTTTTAAGCAACATTATATAATAATATATTCCACTGATTCCATTGGAGCAAATCCGCTATTCAGGACCACAACAGGACAAATGTCTAACTTGCAGCATTGGGCTCTACTAACTCATTCTACTCCCAATCCTTTTTTATTTTTTATTTATTTTTTTAAAAATAAATAGTAAATAAGATTATAATGCTCGTAATAACATGACAATTGCTTTTAAAGCAACTAGAGGGCCCCGGAGGGTTATCTGGAATAGAGTGGTAAGCGAGTTGAGATACTAGATAATTTGAATGGTTTTGGAGTTTAATATGTAAGGATAGGTCTGAGTTAAGTCAAAAACGTAAGGTACACTGAAATTTTTGTAATTTTTTTTTTTTCATTTTTTGATATTTACAACTGTACAAAATAATATACATCAAGTAAATGTGTTGATAATGAATACAATGGTATGTAAATAACTTGTGAAGAACTACTCACTAGTAGCACTTCAATAAAATCTACACTAAAAGGTCTCTAGGCCACCTTCTTTTCAGACGTCTCGGAGGATTATCGGAGGAATGGAGTAGTAATAAAGTTAGGAGACTAGTGGATTGGAGTGGTTATGGAGCTTACTATAAAAAGGATACATAGCTGGTTTGGCAACATATGGAACATTAAGATCTTAATGGATAAATTTATTGGTCATAAAATAAGCAGCATTGAGGATTTTCCGAAGGATTCTAGATTGTAAGGATTGGATAAGAGATCAATTGGATGGTTTAGTGGAGCCCTAAAGCTCAACTCCGTGTGTCCAAATAGTTCTTATCACAGTAATGTAAATAAGTCTTTTTTAATTTATTGGGAGCTTTGAACGTTTGTCTAGTAAATGTTGAAGTAGTCTGTAACGACGAGCAGTTTCTTGTCGTTTTAGTCTAGAATGTGGATTCAAAGTAAGACGTTTGTCCCAGAGGAGTCCTAGGTAGCGGATCTGTTTAGCAGTGATTAGTGGAATATCATTATTTGTAAGTTTGTGGCAAAATAAGGAGGATTTTTCTAGGGATTTAGGATTATAAGGATCGGATGCGAGAGGATTCGGAAGGTTTAGTTGAGCCCCGGAAGGTTTGCACGTTTGCCTAGTGAATGCTGAAGATGTCTAAAACGAGGGCAGTTTCTTGTTTTAGTTTTGTATGTAGGGTACAAGTAAGTCGTAAGTCAAGATGGACTCCTAGGCATGAATGGGACAACGTTCATAAAAAGATCAAACGATAAAAAAAAATTATAGTTTAAAAAATACGCTTTTATAGCAAACCGAACTTAAAAGCTAAGTTTGGTAAACAATTTGCGGCACTCAGACCTTTTAATTTTTAGAGGTCAAGGTTCGAAGCTAATTTCCCTGTACTGTTCGTCATTTGTTTGCAGTTTTAACACAGTCTATCCAGAATCAACCAAACATTTTTGTTTTTTTGACATATCTCAAAAAAAAAATGGGCAGATTTTTACTTAAAAATCCTATCTTGCATAAAATATAATGATCTACAACTTTTAATATATAACGTTTTTTGATTTGATTATCCATTCCTGTATTATGGGCTCTTAAGCATGATAAAAATTAATTTTTTTTATTTCAAGTGTGCAAAATTCGTCAATGTTTGACAATCGATTGTGGGTTAACGCCTAAATCAAATTCAGATTAAGGGGGTGTCTTTAGACTCACAATTTAATAAACTTTAGTTTTTTAAATATAACATTTTTCGATTGAAATCATTTTTCTATATTTTTATTTAAAAAATCTGAAAAAATCCAAAAAGTTTGGGTTTTCTTTGTCCACCAAACATTTTCCCCTTATCAAATTTAATTTCATTATTTATATTATATTCTCAGGACCCATCTAGTCCATGTGAAAACATAAAACCTACTACTACACTTGCAAGGCAGCCCTCATTTGGGGGGGGGGATTTAACTAGACTAAGTGATGTGCAATTATTGTATTGTCATTGATCCTTGAAACGTGTGAAAATTTCCAAGTTAATCAGATTGTTGACAATTAGTGAGAATTACGATGAAATATTCCGTTACATACAGGTAAAGTTAGTAAAAGCGTATTAATAATAAACAATTGTTGCCTCCGTCAATTTAGTTCAAAAATAAGATTTATGAGAAATAGTAGCCCGGCTGAAGGTAGATAATTTTATTTCTGTTTCTTCCGCCGTGGAACGACTTCGAGGTCTGGAGACCTTCCTGGGGAATACACAGCCTCTATAAGTGGGTACCCTTAAATTGGGGGAAAACCAGGCGGTTGAGTGTGATTGCTCACCACATCACCTACTCGTATTACCATTGGTCAGTAAACAAATCTTTCATACGAAGATACGAAGATACTCTGGGTTGTATTGGTACCAATTAAGAAAAATAGTTTTTCAGAAAGCAAGAAAAAAAAAAACGCCTAAACGACATCGCAAATAAGTTTATTAGGGAGCAAAGCTTATCTTCAATAGGTTACAGGTGGAGGGTCGAAAGGTAATGGCGAAATAATTATACGGAGAAGGTACTAATTAGATGGTAGAGGGATAAAAACAAGAAGCCTACAACAGTTAATGAAGAGGCCAGCAGTTGAGGGTGCGGTTTATGAGCTACAGGAGCAATATAACTATATTGTGGGGGGGGGGGGCGGCCCCTACCGTTCTTAGGATGAATATTTCATCTTAGTCAGGGGCCCCCCGACCATTATAATAAATTCCTCTTCTCGTCATCACCCTCCTCAGTGAATGTCCCAAGATGCGTTCGTCTTGTGAAGTCTATCTAGCTGTGTCATCAATATTCACCAACTTAGTGTTACAGGTCAACTTAAAGGTTTTAATAAAAACAAAGTTTGCAGTATTGTAAACAGTTGCGACTGCACGTTATTGTATCGCCTTCTATACAGTGATTGAATAACTTCGACGTTATACACAAATATCAATTTAATAACTAATGCGACAAAGCCGAAAAACTTATAAGTACTATGGCCCCATATCTCAGAAGAAAGTCCCCACTGTCGATCGAAAAGAAAATCATCCTGTATTAATCAGTCATAAGATCATTACTAACATACGCCTCTCCTATATGCAGCTACACCTGTGATTCAACTATAAAAAAGTTGAAAGGGTGCAAAACCGATGCATGAGAATAATAAATGACTACCTCAGATATACAAAAATAACAGACATGCTACTCGAATTGGGGTTTTCAAACAATTCAGGAAATTCAATAATTCAAACAATAGGCAGTTATAACAAGCGATCCTTAAGAAGATACATACACAAACGTACAAACCACGTCCAAAAAGTTTTTGTTACAGCTTGAAATTAATTTTATTGAAACAGAAATAATATATAAGTTAATTATCCGAAAAGTTAATTAACATTAAAGTACAAGAAGTTAATCAATTATGTATTTTGCTTTAGTAAATTTTTATTATGTATTTTGTAGGATTTTATAATTTTTCCTACTGTTCAAAAATGCATTCCAAATTATATCCATTTTAGGTAAAATTGTTACCAAAACGTGTAATAATATTTAATAAGTGCAATTTTAAAATCTTAAATCATTTGAATAAAACTTTTATTATTATTATATTATATTTAATACGAAAGTTGTTCCCAAAATAAGGTTTCCACATTTTTTTCAGAAACAAAGAATTTTTATTAAATTTAACAAACTGTTGGAAATTTCAGTTGAGGTACGCATGATGATATAGAAGGATCAATACAATTAGGATTGATGAATTAAGTGTCACTTCTATTGGAATTATTTTATTTGAAAACTAGTTTCGAATGCTAAACATTCATCTTCAGTTCTTCAAGGTAACTAAAACCTAATTGGTAATCAATCCTAATTGTTGGAAATTTATAAGCTATTTTTCAAAATAGTCACCATTTTTTTTATACACACCAGTCCGCTGAGAAAATTAGTAACTTCTTATAGTAACTCACCATAAGTCTCAAATCGTTGGCAGCATAGGTGATCGTTCAATTTCGGAAACGTAAACTCGTAAAAATATATGCTGATAAACAGTTTAAAGATAAAACTACGGTACATTCCTTTTTCAAAATAAACATACCTTAGGTACGTCTGAAAAAATGTGGGAACCTTATTTCTGATACAACTCTCATATGGAATTAAAATATGTGAAAATTGTTTACTTAATCCTGAGAATGAAAAATGTCAAGTTTTGGCAACATTTTTTATGAGTCGGATTTTTATTGATACGCTCAGCCTCTGTTGGTGTTGCTCGGATGGGAAATTCGGCGACATTTTCCTTAAATCTATGATATATTTTTTCCCAAATAGAGAGAAAATTTAGTTTATTTTTTCAGTAAAAAGGCACATTAAGAGTCGATTGTACACATTTCGATTACTAAAATATGATCAGATTGTGAATCCCCAGGGAGCAGGGAAATCTAACGTTTTATAGAATTCATACATAAAGTTTTTTCTTCCAGTTCCATTTTTAGGTTCAACCGATTTTTTTTTTTTTTTTTTTTTTTTTTTTTTTTTTTACTTCAGCCACATTTATCATGAACAGAACCAATAATAATCATTTTTTTTTTTTTTTTTTTTTACTTTTTATTGATATTCACAACTGTATATCAATATACATCGAGTAAATTTGAGAAAATGATTATAATGAAGAACTACTTGTGAAGAACTACTCACTAGTAGCACTTCAGTAAATGTTCTAAACTAGAAGGTCGCTTGGCCATCTTCTTTTCAGACGCCTCGGTGGGTTATCAGGTATCGAATGTGAAGCAAGTAGGGATACCAATTGGTTCTGTTACATTGAGGTCTTTATGGAGGAGTTTATTTGTGACAAAGTAAAGAGCATTAAGGATTTTGGATAGTAAGGATTGGATACGAGAAAATTGGATGGTTTAGTGGAGCCCCAAAGCTCAACTCCGTATGTCCATATAGGTCTAATAACTGTCATGTAAATGTGTCTTGTAATTTATTGGAAGCTTTGAACGTTTGTCTAGTAAATGTTGGAGTAGTCTATAACGACGGGCCGTTTCTTGTCGTTTTAGTCTTGAATGTGGATTCCAGGTCAGACGTTTGTCCAAATGAAGTCCCAGGTAGCGGATCTTTTCAACAGAGATTAAAGGAATATCAACTAATAATCATAAGTATAAGATGCTCAAAATTTCTAAAACTGGTAATTTTCTTAATCTCTATGAGGACAAACATTGTACCATATTTCATTCAATTCTGAGGCGGTCAAGTTTATACCCTGTGTTGATTTGATGTGGAATGGCCTCTTTCGTTTTTAAAATCTTATTTCCATTCAACCAAATCCAATTGCTCTTAAAGCTCAGTTAAAGAGACTGAACTTGGCAACTCCAGCGCTACGCCAGAAGGTGGCTGTTGATGTGTAAAGCACCGAAGGGGGAGAGCAGTGACTATTATGTTGGTCACGGCGGCGGGGCATCGCTCACTAAGGCTCAGTCACAGATCAGCCCTTACTGCTTCCTCTATACCACTCACCACTCACCACTCACGCTTCTCTGCCTTCAGATTTACCGCTGTCAATCTCCTGCATAGGCTAAGTATGTATAAAAAATCTTTATTTTGAATAAACCATTTTTTTTTTTTTTTTTTTTTTTTTTTTTTGAAGTTGACATTACATCAGAATATTTTACTACGTTTTTTATGGATGTATATCTGAACTTGGAGTCTTTATTTAGTTTATTTTTTTTTAATTGTTGGGATGAGTCGATTTTCTATTCCTAAGATTCTATGACTCAAAGTCGATTCCCAGAAATCGATCGCTACTGCTGACTGGCGATAGTATGTTCATAACTAATTGCATAATAATTGCAGATTGATTCTTCTCCTTAATAATAATAAAAACTAATATGTGGGTGTGTATATATAAATAAATATAAATATTATACGTTTTGAAAAGTTGTTTTGAAAGTGTGTAAAAATTCAAGTACCTTGGCACGATTATCATGGAAAACAACAAAATGCAAGAAGAGATAATAGCAAGTAACCAAAATGGCAACAAATGCTATTGGTCACTCAAGAAAATTTCCCTTGATTGGTACATTTCCCGTGGGAGCAAGACAGAATAAAAAAGACCTTCCTTCAACAAGTAATAATGAATGGTAGTGAGGCGTGGACTATCAAAAAGCAAGAAGAGAGGTATCTGAATACATAGGATAAAATAATTCTTAGTAAAATACATGGCCCTGCCAAAGTAGAAACTGGCTATAGAATAAAAACAAATACGGAACTCAGAAATCTGTCTAGGGACCCAGATTTTCTATTGAGTATCAAAAAAGGAAGGCAACGATGGTTGAGATATGTGCATCTGATAAAGAAAGACTCCCAAGGAAGGTTATAGAAAGACTCCCTGATGGGACATGAGAAAAGGGCAGACCTAGATTACGGTGGCTTGAAGATGTCGAGGCTGACTTTAAGCTACTAGAAGTCCCAGGATGGAGAAGATCTACAGAGGATTGGAGAGGAGAAGAGCGTTGAGGAGGCCAAGGTTCTTCATGGCGCCGAAAGAGATAGGCAGATGGATATCAGGATAGAATCTACATAGAATCCTCTATACACGGAGGTTTTTTAGAAAAACTTAGACATTCTAAAAATTACATATAATAAAGAGAAATGGTTTAGATAAAGCAGCGAATCTCGCAAGAGCCATCAGAATGGAATTTGCCTTCCTAAAAACTAAGTATATATATAATTAAAAAAATCTCTCTATTCAGGCTTAATTGCGTCATTATAAAGTAGCTGTTCGTCCTGAAGGCTTATATGCCTCTGAATGCTTGTTTCTCAACAAAAAGAGAGAAATTGAAAATATGGAAAAGAAGGAGAGAAAAATATTAAGATTTAAAAATATACTCAACCTATCAATATATCGAAACATTGAAAGGTTGAGTGATGTAATGAGGAAACGTAGATTGACGTTTTGTGGGCATTTGATGAGAATGGAAGAAAGAAGACTGACGAAGAAAATTTTCCAACACAGTCTCCAAAAACAGAAAAAGAATACATGGATAAAGATGTAAAGGAGGATATGAGGGTGGCAAATGTGCATTGGAATTCAATGTGGGACAGAGACCAATTTCGGACAGTCGTCAACAGGATCAAATTTCCGGAAATGGCTAGGACACAAGTTAATAGACGGTGGTCAGATGAAAGAAGAAAGCATCAGGCAGAGGTGATGAAGAGATATTGGAGAGAGAGGAAGAGCAAGAAATAAATTGTTGAGCGTGGTCCACAGATGGCCGAAATCTTAAGAAGAAGAAGAAAGAGAAATGATTAAAAGTTGCGAAGTTTAGATTTATAAGTATACCTGAGGATCTGATTAAACTCTAAGAAAGTGGGAAGGATTCTTTTTAAAAAATATATAAACAGGGTAATTCCAAAATGGCTGATTTATAACTTATAAATCAACATACCTTACGCCTGAATCCTGAATAAAACTGTCCTATGGAATTAAAATCATGTGAAAAATTGAAATTCAAATTTTTTTTTTTTTCTTCTTCTTCTTTTAGATTGATCATGGAGTATATCTTACAATAAAACCGGTCTATTTTTACTTTAGTCACATTTATCACGAACTTAACCTCTAATAATCATAAGAGTAAAATACTCAAAATTTCTAAAACTAGCAATTTTCTTAATATCTATGAGGACAAACATTATACTATATTGCATTCAATTCTGAGGTGGTATTTATAATCTGTGTTGATTTAATGTGGAATGACCTCTTTTATTTTAAAAATCTTTTCTTTTCTTTTTAAATATAAACAGTGTAATTGCAAAAGGGCTGATTTATAACTTACGTGTCTTAAATATTCAATAAAAAATAAAAATAATAAACCTATACCACTACAACCCATTGAGGGTCTTGGTTTCAGTACTGTTACAAGGTCAACAGTATTGAAATCACGGTCAACCGCCAGGTTTATTCCTCAATTGAGGGTACTACACTTTAAATAGGCTGGGTGTGACCTAAGAGGTTCTCCCGACAAAAATGTATTTCTCCCTGAGTGGGAAAATCAATCGATTATGGATAAGGAATTACGGGTATAAAATTAATTAAACTGTAAATTAACAACTAATGATCATTTGAATTATACAAAGTTGAAAGAAACTAAGGGTTTTAAACGTGTTTTTTTAAATCAAACTAGCATAGCTCCTAAACGGTAGGCCCTAGTGGCAAATATTATATTACAAAAACTTTTCCCCATTCTATTCCTAATCAGGAAACAGCCATGCAAATCGCGATGGAAGCAACACCAACAGAGCTAGAGTTTGTCAAAAAGTCACATTGATATTATTATTTTCGATACCTTTTAAAGGACCGAGAAATAAATCCGTTTTTAGAAGAGCATTATCCAGAGAGGCGGAAGGGTAGGATGATTGATCCGTGGGATTGGAGGATGTCGACAGGCCATCATCTTCGGCTGGGGGCGGAGATAAATCTTCTGGGATCACTTGAGCACTCGATCGCCACTGGCCGGCGGATATTTACTCAATGCCACTCTCAATGCAGCAATCTGGAAACAATCCCCTATACAGTTTCAAAACTGGATGCCAGAATTTATTATAACTTTCAATAACAAAAAACCCAAGATTAGTTGGGATTAAAAACTTACAATGTAATTAAATAAAATTATTAAAACGTTGTCAGCGATCCATTACCGATAAACCTTGTAATAAAATCAAAATCGTCCGGTGCATTTTGTGGCATATTCAGACGAATTGAATCAATACTGACCAACCATTTAGAAAAATTAATATTTTTTGAAATATTAGTGAGAAACTTAAAAGTTTGATAATTTTTGCGTTATTTTTTGCAAAGCCGACCAGTCACAATGCAGCAGACCTGAAATTTATGAAAAACTACTCATTAATAGAGTTTAAGAGAACTCCTGAAACCCCACCTTCCTCTGATGAGTAGGAAGACAAGTTTTTCTGTCTTGATTGCTATAAAAAATTGAGAAGGAAAAATACTTTGTTTACTTTATTTACAAAATCTCCGATGTTATAATTTATATGTATAAAGGATGATTCCCTCTTTCTGTAAAAAAAAAAAAAAAAGGAGTGAAAGTTGACCAAATATTACGAGGAATGCTACTGACTGCACCTTTCTATCCCAATCCGTTGCTAGTTCAAAACGTTTGATAGTTCGAAATGTTTTTTTGAGGAAACCTCCTTTTTTGCAATAAAAACTTTAATAGCTCCAATATCTCTTACAATTTCTCTTTATACTCCAACGCTCTCCGTTTTTAGAAAAAAAAACAATCGACAAAACTGTATAAATCACAAAAACATTTCCGATTTCATGGAGAAATTCACTTTTGAATCAGGAAAAACATTTTTTTTTTTAATTTGACATATTGGGTGGTCCGAAAATTAATGCAGGATTTCATGTTTAAATCAAAACCTGATATCATTATTAAAGATATTATTTATATCTTTACAACAACCAAAGCTGATACAGTAATTTTACTCTACGTTGTAGTTTCGGCCCAAATGTCTTATTAAATAAGACTCCATACCCCGATCTTGGATGTCGATTTTTGTGTGGGTATTAGGGACCTATAATAGCGCAAAACTAGAGTTATAGTTTTTTTTTAATAGTAATTTTTTGTCTCGGCTCCCAATACCCATACCCAATACCCCCAATCCCAATGCTCAAATATTCAAGTAACTCTAGTTTTACACTATTATAGATCCCTAATACCCACACAAAATCGGTATTAAAATCTGTTAGTTACAAGTCAAAACGTCTCCTTGTAAGATGAAACATATATAACACTTTATCAGATCAGGGTAATGGGGTGTTATTTAACCCTCTAACAGGCGATGTATCCTGGAGGATACACATATTTAATGCTTTTGCTCCATAAATTACCAAGTGTCCGACACATTATCCTACTCATTATCGTCTAATATCCTTTATTTAACCTTGAATTTCATGATACATGTGTGGGGATTAGCGTGGCTATAGCCATTTAAAGGCAAAAAAAAAGAAGAAATGGATTCAAATATTCCCGGCCTGCCCGTTAAAGGGTTAATTGGGCTTTTGGGCTGAAACTACGAAGTAGAGTAAAAGTAACGTTTCAGGTTTTGGTTGTGGTAAAGAGATAGATAATATCTTTTATAACAATATCAGGTTTTGGTTTAAACATGAAATTCTGCATTAATTTCCGGACAGCACAATACAAAGCAGGTATTGGGGAAAATAAAACCTTATGATAATCGCTTATTAAAAACGTGTATTTTTTAACAAAATAAAAAACAAAGAAGAAATATGTTTTTTATTAAAAATAAAGATCAAAGAAGTCCGTTATTTTATTAGATTTACAAAATATCCTACGTTGTTTTGAATTCAGCCTCTTGTTCTGTTTCTCACAGACCTTACGTGTGACCTTGCCCTATAGGTTGTTTAATATTAAATCCGAAAATGTGGTCAAAATTTGAAAAATGTTTAAGCAAATTAGAGATATTATGGAAAAAACGTGGGTTCCAAAATACAGTAATTGAATTATTACGTAGCTGCAACGGATTGGAAAGTTGCGGTCAGCGGCATTATTATTCGTTTTTGGTCTAGTTTATTTCAATCTCAATTTATTTCACCCTAAGAGAGAATCATCCTGTATAAATAGTCATTTAATTTTACCAATGTTCTGATGAAGGATTGATTTCATTAGAAATGTGGGTGGCCCGTAACGTGAATCTGACTACTCTCATCTGTTATATTAAGGTCGGAAATTGGAATAGAGAGGAAGGGGGATGGGATTATGAGATGATAGATAGTAAACAGACCGTTATGAGCGGCGGCAGACCGTGAGCTGGCTACGGGAGCGTGTATGATCAGCTTTGGGTCCGACTATTTATAGCCAGTGAATGAGCCGGTTGGAGATGATCCTCGTTGCTAGGGAACCCAGCCTCCTTGAAAAAAGCATTGTAGCAGCCCCTTCTGAACTCGTTGTACTACAGCGGGTATTAGCCCGCCACTTGATAGGGCCCTGTTCGGCGGCTTCTTTCTTAGCGGATTATCAAATCCTCCTACCATCTAGTAATCGCCTAACACGTGTCATATTCCACCGAAATATCCATCTTTATACTTCCCAACGTAGGCTAACACTGTTTATAATGTTTTAATTCTTTCTTTCAACACCACTAAATATGTGGAAATTATTTATTTATTTTTTTTTTTTAATAAGAATTTATTCAAATTTACAACTGTACAAATATATGCACCAAGTAAATGTGTCGATAACGATTTCAATAACATGTCAAAACTTGAAAAGAACTACTCATCAGTAGCACTTTAATAAAACTTCTACACAAGAAGATCTCTAGGCCTTCTTTTTAGACGTCTTGGAGGATTATCGGGAATGGAATGGAAAGTTGAGAAGCTAATGGATTTGAATGGTTATGGAGCTCACTAAGAAAGGATGGGTATCTGGTTTGGGCTAAATCAGCAACATATGGAACATTGAGGTCTTTATTCGTGACAAAGTAAGGAGCATTAAGGATTTTGAATTGTAACGATTGGATTCGAGAAGAATTGGATGGTTTAGTGGAGCCCCAAATCTCAACTCCGTATGTCCATATAGGTCTAATAACTGTCATGTAAATGGGTCTCTTGTAATTTATTGGAAGCTTTGATCGTTTGCTAGTAAATGTTGGAGCAATCTATAACGACGGGCCGTTTCTTGTCGTTTTAGCCTTGTATGTGGATTCCAAGTAAGACGTTGGTCCAAATGGAGTCCGAGATAGCGGATCTGTCGAACAGGGATTAGAGGAATATCATTAAAGGATACCGTAGGACAGGATGTTGTAGGTTTACGGCGGATGGTAAAGGTTATTTGATGGAATTTGGATTTATTTTAATTCTCGATTTTTGACACCATTCTTGAAGGTTTATGATATGGGATTGGAGTGCCATATAATGTTTTAATTATTTTTTTCAATACCACTAATTATGTAGAAAATATAACTAATAAAAACGATCTGAATGTTGCTGATTCATCATGAATTCCATATTCATTCTAATTCATTATTATTTTTATGTTTTTTTTTTCCACTGTTTTATAGAACGATTTTCAAATGTAAACAGTACTTATTGTAATATCCCCCCCCCAAAAAAAAAAAAAAAAAAAAAAAATATATATATATATATATATATATATATATATATATATATATATATATATATATATAAATATGTAAAACAAGTAAATTTGAGAAAATTATCATAATTACTTGTCAACAAGATTTAAAGAACACTTCAATAAATGTTCTACATTCAAAGGGGTCTTGACCATCTTCTTTTTAGATGCCTCGAAGGATTATCGGGAATTGGGTGAGGGGCAAGTTGGGAGACTATAAGGATTCGAATGGGTATGGAGTTTGCTATGAAAGGATAGGTAACTGGTTTTAACCAAATCAGCAACATATGAAACCTTAAACATATTAAAATCTTTATGGATAAGTTTGTTTGTGGCACAATAACAAGCATTGAGGATTTAGGATTTTAAGTGTTAGGTACTAGATTTGAAAAGTTTAGTAGAGCGCCAAAGCTCAACACCGCATGTCAAAATAGGTCTAAGTAATGTCAGTTTTGAACGCTTATCTAGTAAATGTTGGAGTAGTTGCAAACAACTAGCAGTTTCTTGTATTTTAATGTGTTAAAACACATTAACATATGCTATGTGTTTATATATATATATATATATATCAAACATGCAAAGAAACTCAAGATGGAAAATTTTATCCTTGAGAGATTTTTGTAATTTTGTATATGTGGAATAAATTTTAATTGTCACCATTCTTATCTGGATTTCGATGATATCCACTAGTCTGAGTAGTTGAAAACCACGCAGTTACTGTTGGGATAAAAAACTAACAATCGATAGGTAGCTGGAACCTTGTCTTAACAGTTATTATCCTACGTACCCAATTGAAGGTTTCAATTTCTTCTATCAAATGGGGAATATGCCTAACTGATGAATACATATCCCTTAAAGATGTTGAGAAGAGACAGAGAGTGCAGTTGGGGGCAGCAATCAGAAGAGTGGTGGAGGATCCGGTCGGCGGAGCACCCTAAATGAATTGAGTCCCTTCCTCCCACAGCTATAAACTGATTTGTCAGCCAAACTGATTCCGGATCGCCCTCAATGCTCAATCCATTCAAACAACCCTCTCTAGCTAATGTCTATGTTAAACCTGCCTCTTTTAGGTGTATCTATATTTAGTCCAGTAAAATAAGGCTCCAAAAGTCCGTTTTCAAGAAAAAACTGCCGAACTTTTATTCTCAAAGGATCTTTATGTTTTGTGGGGTGCTGAATCCGAATCTGAAGTTTGCTAGCACGGCAGACGTCGGCTTCATACCCAAAATCTCAAAAACCGTCCTAAATATCGGTTATTTTCGGTATTTTATCTATAACATGAAAAAGAAGCTTATTTCGAAGAAAGTCTTTAAATAATAATTATTGCTGGAATTATTACCTACGAAATAAAAAAAAAACTACTCCGAAATCGGACCATTTACCACGAAGCTATGGTCTTGGGAAAAAGTGTAGAAATTGCCCAACTGGCGGTCATACCCACATTTCTGCGAAAACATGTTTGTCGTACTTTTTTGTCTATAACTCCGAAACTATTTGTCTTATTCAAAATTACTTTTTTCATCTTAAAGCTAATTAAATTTACTACTAGACTATTAAATATGACGTTTTAATAATGTCCCTTAAAAGCACGTTATAAAACCCGTACTTTTATGAAATCCACTTTTTTTTTGGCACATTTTTCGCTATAACTCCGAAACCATTTGTCCGATTCAAAAATTTCTTTCTTTTATCTAAAAGATGGTAAAATTTACTGTTAGACTCTATGTATGAAGATTTAATCGGGCCTTTTGAAACACGCATGCATAAATGCTAAATATCCCGTACTTTTATGAAATTCACGTTTTTTTGGCACATTTTTCGCTATAACTCCGAAACTATTCGTCCGATTCAAAAATTTCTTTCTTTTATCTAAAAGATGGTCAAATTTACTATTAGATATATGTAATTTGTATTAAATCCCGTAAAACTCCCACGCTAGCATGCTAAATGTATATATTTTGGCAAAATATGACAATTCTGACATGTTCAGTGGGCTGACGTGGGTATTTCACGGGATTTAATATAAACTGCATATTTATGATCTAATAGCAAATTTAACCAACTTTGAGATGAAAGAATGAAATTTTGGAAGGTAGCAAACTTCAGATTCGGATTCAGCACCCCAAAAAACATTAAGATCCGTTGAGAAAAAAAGTTCGGCAGTTTTTTCTTCGGCAAACCCTTATTTTACTGGACTAATTAGTGTATCTAGCCTATTACTGTGGATCCAAAATATTAGTTCCTTTACGTAAAAAAGGGAAAGAAGTTAAATTACCTCTTCAAGTATTCACTAGGACAGCTGATCGTGATTGAAAATTATGAGGTTATGTTATTTTGCTGTTCAATTTGCACAGAAAAAAAACGTAAAAGGTAAAATCCTGTTCTACAAGACTTTTGAATTATTATTGCACAATATAGAAAGATTAATTCAATCGTGTATCATTGCTGAGGATAGCCGAACTATCGGCCTCTTAGCAGCAGAATGTACATGGAATACATTGGAGGACTTTTTAAATTAAAACTAAGAGAAAAACTCAATATCTACCTACACTTACGTACTTTGGACATATGGCTCACAGATTCAATAATAATTTATTTATAGTGTCTATAATGACTGGTTCAAAGGATTTTTTTCATTTCATTATAATTAGTGTCAAATAGCAAGGTATTTTTACTACCCACCTAATTTATTATCAGTTTATGAGCATGATTTGAAGCCATGTGTCATTTCCCGCAAAAACTTCATAGGCATGAGGAATGGTTGTTCCCCCTTGGAGACTGAAGACTTTTTAAAGAGATTTGATGCTAAGATTGGAAGATGTATAATGCGAAGTTTTAATGGCTTCTCGGCGGGACGGGTTGATTCAGGAGAAGTTAGAGTAGTTAGTATTCTACCAGCGTCGCGGGATGAAGATGAAGATTAATGTTTGAATCGGCCTCCCTCCAAAACACTTCGATTAGATCCTCTCTCTCTCAATTAGTGGGAGAGCCCTCAACTCGTAACAGAGGACAGAGTTTTCAATCTCGCACCTTAAGAAAATTAGCGCCTCAATATCGATAATGCTCCCGATAAATCTTCATTAAGCCTAGAGGTAGCCAATATCCTTGGGCAACGGCTAAATTTTAAAAATGTCTAAGCACTTTCATTATTTCAAATTAGTTCATTTTCCTTCTCTCTTTTTTTTTTTTAATTTTATTATTGGTGGTTCTACTAAACCTTCCAATTCTTCTATCCAATCCTTACAACCCAAAATCCTTAGTAAAATCCTCAATGCACCTTATTATGTCCAAAACAAACTTATCCATAAAGATCCTTATGTTCCATTTCTTCATACAGTGGAAACTAGTTATTTCATCACTCGATAATTCGTCTTATTCTGTAATTTGTCAGTTTTACGTATATAATTCATTTTTTCCCATTGCTACTTATTTAATTTTTAAACCACCTCATTTGAATGTCAATCAAAAATACGCCTTTATTAATACATTTTGTAAATAATTTCATGGGAAAAACAAACAGAAAAAGCCCGGAGTCGATCCCTCCATTGGTTGTAGTAAGAGATGAAAGGAAATATAAGTGCAGTTGACGAATTCCCGGAATCAGTTAATACTGGAAAGCTCTTCCTACAAAAACATTAGCATCTAGCTCAGCAAATTCTGCTCCAGGTTATAAAATGAGAAAAGATAAGCAAGAGGTAATGAGCTTGTTGATCATGGATAGTAATATATGTAGGATATGCAATTTTAAATGACAATGACAAAAATGACAATGGAATTATAGAAAAAGTATTAAGCGATCAAAATGGAGCTAGTGATGAAAAAGATGATGATGACGTTTCTAATTATTCCACTATTCCATGCAAAGAAGTAGAGGAAATGTTAACTAAGTGCATTGAGTGGTTTCGAGCAGACATTTCACACCTGATGGGATGCGACAAGTGCTTAGCTTTTTTTATGTTTTTTGTCATTGTCACTCAAGCCCAATGTGTATAATGTTCATCTGTTTCTTTTTACATTCAATAAATTGCAAAAAAAAAAAAAAAAAAAATACAATTATATAACATTTCTTGTATCTAAACAACAGATACTGTTTACATCTTAAAACTATTCCACTAATCCTCATTGAACAGATCCGCAATCTAGGACTCTATCTGGACTAACGGCTTGGAATCCAAATACCAGAATCTGCTCCTTGTGTCCGACTACTCCACCATTTACCTGACAAGCTTTCAAAGCTCCCAATAAAATACAAAAGACTTATTTTACATTACAGTGTACATACGAAGTTGAGCTTTGGGGCTGCACTAAACCTTACAATCCGAAATCCTTCGTAAAATCCTATATGTTCCTTGTGTCATAAACAAACTTATCCATAAAGATCCTTATGTTCCATATGATGTTGAGTTGGCCCAAACAAGATACCTTGTCCTTCTTAGTAAATTGCATACTCACCCATATCCATCAGTCTCTCAACTTGCCTCACACATAACCACCCCTATAATTCTTCGAGGTGTCTAAAAAGAAATTGGCCGAGAGACCTTCTAATATAGAACGTTTTTTGAACTGCTACTAGTGAGTGGTTATTTATATGTTATTGACAAGTCATTGTAATAATTTCCTCAGATTTACTATGTTATATATGTAGTTGTAAATATCAATAAAGAAAAAATCTTTATTACTCCGATGTAAAAAAATATTTTCCCTAAATCTTATCAACGTCTAATAATGTTACTAGATTACTGATCTTAATTCTTCGATCACATTTTCACATTTTGAAACAGATTTTTTTTTATCAGATGTATTCAAGTCATTAATGCGTATGTAAAACGAATGATTCGATTATAGGAAAATTTAATTTTTTTAATGTTTTTTATTAAGATCAGGATATACTATCAATATTTATATTTAATTTTATTATTTATATTCAATTATTAATACATTTTACCTTCGGAGGGTTATCGGGATCATGTCAGAAGCAAGTTTTTTTGAATTTATTTTTATCAAGAAATTTTATTTATTATTATTTCAATGTTCTAGGAGTTTCGTATGATTAAATCCATGTTCTACGTCTACCTATTCGGGAATACGGCGTTCTACATACCAATATATTAGTTAATTTGATCCAGGCAACGATCTAATCACAGCTAAAGGTCAGAGTAATCAGAATAGATTTACATAAATTAATACTCAATAGTACATGAATATTATTTAAAATATGAAAATTGAACATAAAAAATACATAAAATAAAACAAGATTAACGAAAAAACATAAAAATGAAATATCTTACAAAGAAATATTAATATATAAAAGCCAATGACTTTGTGAATGCTTAGTCAAATTATACACAAAGAAGTTCGAAAAGAATATATATATATATGACCAAAAAAATTGTTTTAAAACGATTGTAGTTACGGAATATAGATAAACGAAAAATAATTTTAGATTACTTAGCATTTAAAAAAAATTACAGTATAAAAAACTAGAGAAACACGTTTTTATAGCAAACCTAACTAAAAAGCTGAGTGTGGTGAACAATTTGAAGCAGTCAAACCTTTAAATTTGTTGAGTTCAATCTAATTTCCCTGTACTGTCCGTGATTTGTTTGCATTTTTAACACATTTTATCCAAAATCAACCAAAATTTTTTTTTTTTTTTTTTTACTTATCTTAGAGTAGAAATAGACAAATTTTACTTTAAAAATCTTATCTTGCACAAAATGTAATAATCTAAGACTTTTAGTACATAACATTCTTTTTTATTGAATTAGCCCTTCCTGCGTTATAGACTCTTAAACATGACCAAAATTAACTTTTTAAGGTTGGTAAAATTCTTCGATGTTAGTCAAATTTGTTTGACTATTGGTCGCGGCTAAACGCCTAAATCAAACTCAGCTTAAGGGATGTCTTTAGACGCACAGTAAAAAAAAAAATTGTAAATATAAATTGTTTTGATCGAAAACATTTTTTTATATGTTTTTTTTTTTTCTTCAAAAATCGGAAGTAAAGTTCAAAAATTTTGGGCTTTTTGGCCCCTAACCATTTTCCCCTCTGGACCATATAAAAACATAAAGCCTACTACTTCACCTTTTGCAAGGCAGACACCCATTTTTGGGGTAATTTAACTAGACCAAGTGAGAACATCAGAACAAAGTTGTGTAATTATTGTATTGTCATCGGTCCTTAAACGTGTGTAAATTTTCAAGTTTATCAGACTGCTGGAAGTTAGTGAAAATTACGATGAAAGATTCTGTTACATACAGGTCAACTTAATAAAAGCATATTAATAAAAAAGGAAATTACAAATAAATATAATAATTTTTTTTTTTTTAATATTATATTATTTCTTAAAGGTATTAGAAACAATCTTATGTTTAACATTAAGGCACAAAAAATAAAATAAAAAATCAATGCGGATGTGCTTAGGACCAGACGCTGGAAGTATAAACTAATTGTAAGATCACAGCACTGAAACACATGATCTTCGGTAGATTGTCACTTTTCACAACTATTCTTTTAGTTTTGAAAATGGAGTGAATTTAGCAACAAAAACTCTAGAGAGCTGTTATTTTAAAAAAAATTTTATCTAGCTTAAATATTGAATATTTCGATCAATTCTATGAAAAAAGAGAAGAAAAAATATGAGCACCTAGGCTTAAATGGCGGGATAAATACTGTGTTTTTTAAATATCTCCGGAAATATTTATCCGACCTTGAAGGTTGACGTGTCATTAGATCAAGCATTAATCCCTTTATGTTTTTAAGAAGTCGTATTGTTAAAAAATGCCAACGGATAACGTTTAGAAAATTCAATTGTTTAGTCTTTATTGCCCTTCTTCACTTTATAGTATCACAACGGGATGATCTACAATCTATTTCCAATAGATTACCGTTTTAACAGACCACATTTCACTATATTTACAACTTAGTGATTTTAGTTTGAGAAAAGATTTCCGCTGTATAATCAAAGATAGATTGGAAACAGAGCATCCGGCACGTTGGACAGTCGCTGGGCGATAGACCAATGCTGAAGAGGGGCCTCCCATTGACAACGCATCAGTCCCAATCCTCTAAACCTCCTTGGTGCATACAGCATCGCCGTCGATGTATTCGCTGGAAGACCAACAATGGACTTGACACTTCTCCGAATCATTGTATCGATTCCATCAAGTAGAGAAGGATGCAGCTTCGTCAGGGGTGCTGTTTGAAGAGGGTATGTGAGACCCGGGAACAAATATTGATTAACAATATTAAGCTTTTGTTCGGGTTTGAGCAAACTGGACGTTATTAATTTGTCCAAATTACTATTAATCTTTGTCACCGAATCCTCGTTAAATATTAGCTCCCCGAGAATGTGCATCCAAGATACTTCACTGTTTCTTCTTGCTTTATTGTCCGGATTGCACTTCCATTCTCAAGGGAGAGCATCGCTGATTGCAGCTCTCCTTTGTTTAATATTATTCCCACGCTTTTTCTGTGGGTTAATTGCCAGACCTATTTCATCAAGTACTTTTTTGGATGCTGTTGATCACTCTCTCCGCGGCTCCCTTGTCTCGCGCCGACACAACCTGGTCATCAGCAAAGCCCGTGAGGACCACACTCTCTTGGTCACTCTTCAGGTTGTACCCGTATTCCATAGAAAATTCATGGTCACAAAGTTCACGGTACATATGGTCGATGGCCAAGTTAAAGAGAGATGATGACAAGGGGCCGCCTTGGGGTACTCCCCTTAGCACCCTGATCTGGCTTGTCCTATGAGCACCAACATTTATGCTAATCTTGTTGGTGCCTAGGAGAGCAGCAATTACATCCCTAAGATCCGGTGACACACCCCTAGCCTCCATTGAGCTAACTATATGGTCATGCCCAACATTGTCAAAGGCCCCAATCACGTCAAGAAAGGCCACCGCACAATCCCTTTTTTTGGCAGTGGCGTCCTTTATGATTGCATCGACAATCCTGGCGTTGACGTGAGTTCCCGGGAGGCCTTTAATGAAACCTCTCTGATTTTTGCTAAAGGTGACCTGTTTCCTAAGCTCGCAGTCCAAAGCCTTTTCTATTATGCGGCGTACAATTGAGTAGATGGTGATAGGCCTCCTGGATGAAATAGCCTTAACTTCACCCTTACCTTTGTAAATCAGAATTGTACGCCCCTGACGAAGCGGTTCTGGTACATAGGCCACCCTCAGCATTATTTCCGCAATGGTCTTGATGATGTGAGAAACATCGAAATATTTTAACGTGCGGACTAATACTCCATCAGGCCCCGGCGATGTATCCAAAGATGTAGATTTAATTGCTCTTCTTATTGCTTGTATATCGATGGACATCAAATTTGGCCTCGGGGCACACTTTTCATAATCCACACGTTTGCGGGAATTCGCATTTTCAAAGAGGTCTCTGAAGTGACGCTCAACTTCGGCCACCTTCAAAGGGCATTGCTTAGGAGCGTCGGCATTCATAATAGTTTGGACTACTTTTTTTTCCTCCTATTATAATAGTGATATTGTGCCAATTCATAATGATATTGCTCCTGCCGACGGCTCCTGTCTTTCTTGTTGGCTCTCTGGGGATTCGTCACTTTCCCAGCACCCTTATCTGCCATAACTGTTTTATTTTTCTTCCTCATTTTGTAAAATTTAACGGCAGGGTGCTGGGGGCCCGGTAATTCAGCATTAGCATTTTTCAAAAACTTGAGAAAGCTGAATACCGCTTCATCAAAATCCCCATTTTGAATTATGTCCCTTTTTTGTAGATTCTTAAAGGTGGCCGACCATTTATCAATGTCTTCTTTAGCGCCATAAGCCTTTCCCTCCTCATTGATCGGATTCAGTTCTGTTTTGAGTATACCCCTGACCGCTCTAAAATTTGCCTCCCTGGGATGTTTCTTTGCGATATGGGTTCCCAGACCTCTTTCTCCCTTAAAACTTAAACCACATATGGGGCATGCTTTGCTTTCGGGGACCTGAGCAATTCCACTTCGATGTCCCGGAGGACAAGGCAGCACATCGTCAACAGGCACAGTTTTGCCTAACACTCGGCCGTCCTCACCCTCCCATTCCACCTTCACAAATTCTATTTCTTCACCTCCTGCGGTAGTTACAGGCACAATGGATGCCACCACAGCCTCTTGGACCAGTCCCCCAGTTCTTGGAACCCATATCGTCTCACCAATTTTAAAATTCTTAACTCTTCGCCCAGCCGAATCCGACTCCATCACAAAAAAAAACCACAAGAAAAATTCAATCAATTTACCGACGGAGACCACCACATATACCCATATCAAATCAAAGTTGAAAAATACATTAGATTAAATTTTATATTAATATACAAAACAATAAAATATTGCACGAAAACTAGGCTATGCCTATATATAAATAAGTTAAAACTAAAACAGTATTTACAGACTCTATGATAGAATAAATAACAAATAAATATGACAATATGAACATATTACTAAAAAAAAAAAAAAAAAATAAATAAATAATAAATAATAACATGTACAAACTCACACAAAAAACACAAACATACACATATATATTTATATAAATTATTCTACTGCCAGAAAATTAAAATAAAAAAAAAATAAAAATATAATAATAATAATAAATAGATAAAAAAAAAAAAAAAAAAAAAAAAAAAAAAAAAAAAAAAAAAAAAAAAAAAAAAAAAAAAAATTTACAAAAAAAAAAAAAAAAAAAAATTTACAAAAAAAAAAAAAAAAAAAATTTACAAAAAAAAAAAAAAAATATGTATATAAATAATAATAGAGTACACAGAATAATATTTTTATAAGGAGATAAAACTTCCTTTAGATAGAGAAAAAATAATAATAATGATAAAAATGTAATTTAAATAAGAATTTATATTAATAAGTAATAAAAATAAAGAAAATTAATAAATAAATTTAGGAATTGAAACAACACAACGGAGCTAAAAACTTACAATAACATATTAAACCAATCATAAAACAATGCGCATGGATTGAAATAAACTTCTAATTACGGGGAAAAAAAAAAAAATGTATATAATATATATATATATATATATATATATATATATATATATATATATATATATAATAATATTAATAAAAATAATAAATACATTTAAAAGTTATTATTACTAATTAATTGATAGGAAAAATTCCGTTGGGCCGGTTCGGTGACAAGAGATAACAGCGAGCGAAGATGACACTGACCTTAAGGGCTAAGCTGACTGAGGGCCAGTATGATGGTGTGGTGGGGGGCGACAGGAACCGTCCGAGCAAATAGATAAGGGCTCTGGCAATTAAACTCGTCGCTTCGTTCCCATCATATTATCTTCGCAGATCCTTTTCCAATATTCACCAAACTGTATATGCTTTTACTCCACCTCCAATACTAGGCCTGTACCAAGTTTGGTCCTCATACGTAGTACTTAACCCGATCAGGTAAATGATTGACACAGAGCCGATCTAACACAGTCACCGGCCATAGCCGAACTCAAATAATAGTAATTCAAAGTTTCACAGAGGTGATTTCTAACTTCGTATTAAAATATTTTAAAAAGTAAATTTGGAGATTTATTTTAATTTATTTCAAAGGTACGGTCCCGCAAGCAGGTCTCCAGCCCCTACGCGCGCCCAGAATATCTTTCATCGATTCTAACCTTGTTCCAATTTATTTCGGTGTTTTAGTCGCTACTTTTCGAGGGGAAGGATTATTCTTCTTCATTTACGAAGAAATTCTAAATCCCGGTTCAAAGTAATATTAACTTTTGTTTTTTACCTTCTGATATTAAAATGAGAAATAAGAAAATAATGAAGTGAAATAGGAAAGTATTAAAATATTGATTAAAATATTGACCAGTAATGTTAACTCCTGATAAACTTTCTGATATCAGGAAAGTGTGAATAACTAATTATAAATATATACAGAATCCTTGGTGTCATATCAGGTGATCTGGGTGGCCATGGTACTACTCCTCCAAGTCCAATCCATCGTTGTGGATAATTTATATACAACCAAGCTCGAGCAACTCTGTTACAATGAGCTGAACATCCATCGAGTTGGAACCACATTTCAATGCGCTGCTGTAAGGGAAATCTAAATAATTAAAAAAGTCGTTCTCCAAAAAATGTGTAAATATGATACCATTCAATCTTCCAGGTAAAAAATATGGTCCCACCAGTAATCCGTTCCAAATTCCAAGCCAAACGTTAATAGTAAATTCACGCTAAAACCTATTCGCTCTAATAGTTCTGGGATTTTCAAGAGCCCATACATGATAATTTCTTTGATTAACAATTCCTCCTCTTGTAAAGGTAGATTCATCGGTCCATATAATTTCTAATGGAAATAAATTATCATCGCGAACTTTGTCAAGAAACCAGTTACTAAAATTCAATCTCTTGGCATAATCTTAAATTCTGAACTTTTTGAAGATGGTATGGGTAGCGATTATCACCTTTCAAAGTTCGCCATATTGCTTGCCGCGATATTGCTAATGCAGCAGATGCTCTTCGGATGCTAGTCTCAGGATTGTTATCGAAGTGGCTTTGGACACAATTTCTTCTCCGATAATCTGCTCTTATTGTTGCCTGGAATTGGTCGCCTTCATTACGTATTAAGAATAACCCTGTTTCTTGTAGTCTATTAAAAGTTAACGAAAAGACTCGTCGATTAGGCACTCTTCTATTTGGAAATCGGCGTGCTTACTCCCGCACCGCTTCTAAAGCAGTACTGTTACAGAAACCATACACAAAAATCATATCAGCGTATTCAACATTAGAATATGCATGCGGCATTGTGGCTGATGCTGTTCACATAAAAATATCTGAGTAACAGACTGAAGACTGATTCAGGACTTATAATCCTAAAACAAAGCCAAAATGTAAACAAATAAAAGAATGTAAAGGATAACATTAAGTGTTTACATTTCTCACTGCCTAGCCTGACGAACTTTGAAAGGTGATAATCGCTACCTATTAGTTTTTCGGTCCCCTATAAGTTCCTGAAGTTTTGCCATTTAAATTCGTGACACCCTGTATGAAGGACCAGATCTATGTAGAAATTAATCTTCTTAACTTTTGTAACACTTTTACACATTTGAGAAGAGGAAATAAGAAAACATGAGTATATAAAACAATAAATACTGTATGAAACTCATGTTGTTAACTTCTGTTTCACCTATTTGTATTTAAGAAGACTAAATATCAATATAACACACTAAAAAAGACAATCCAAGGTAAAACTTTAGAAGTGTTTGTTTACATGTGAGGTTATAGAAATGAACTATAGAAAAATGTAAACTCGAAGTGAAGCATGAGGATCGAACTGGTCAGTGTATAGCCGGTCAGGTAGGTTTCGTGGAGACCGGCTTGCGGAATAATACCTCTTCAAAATATTTATAATGGATAATTAGAATTAATTTTCATTGCCATATTCCATTATAATTTTCTATCATCCGTATCATATCCTTAATTATAAATATAGCAAATCATAATTATTCTTAAGGGGCAACGGACCCGAGATAAAATTTATTTTCATTTTATTCCAATAATAAACTACTAAATGCTAGCTCACCCAGATTCCTTACAAACCTATCTAGATTCAATTTTTCAAATATTCCAAGACATATCGCTTCTAATAGGATTTGTTACAAATAAATGCTATTATAAGACATATATTATACTGGGGAAAAAAAAGCTTTTTCAATTTGCTGATTCACCATTGAGAAGAAAAGCGGAAACGGGAGAAACAGATGAGGCGTGGTAGGTTTTGTCCCTTTCCCATTAGAAGATAGATCCTTTGTCTGAAACGGAGAATCTTGTGGCTTTAATCTCGTTAATGCGGTCCGTCCTCGGTTGGCGGGGTTGAGCCCTCAAAACCGACACTAAACCAACAGTTTGTTTTTTATTACGGAACAATTATTTTGGCAGTTCTGTTTTCATTAACTCGCCCAGCTAATGTTTCACAGTATTAAAACTAATCTACTTACTGTTAATAAAAAACAGCTCAAAATGGGGTTGTTTTTATCCAGCCATCTATACCAGTTTCACATCTTATATACTTAAAATATCAAGTCTCTTATTTATAATTTTAATCCGTGAGTTAACCTAACCCTAATATTATATAAGGTACGATTACACAAGCATGTCTCCACGAAACCTACCTGACCCGCACTACACCTACCAGTTCGATCCTTACGCTTCACTTCGGGTTTACATTTATCGATAGTTCATTCCTATAGCCTCACACGTAAACAATAATTTCTACAGTTCCGACTTGAATTGCGTTGTTTAGAGTGTTATATTGATATTTAGTCTTCTTAAATGTAAATAAGTGAAACAGAAGTTATCAACATGAGTTTAGCGTTTTATAAATTCATATTTTTCTTTTTCATCTTCTCTAATGTGTAAAAGTGTGACAAAAGTTGAAAGATTGATTTCAAAATAAATTTTTTGTTTTATATATTTATATTTGTTGTATCAATTTAAGTAAGAAAATTTCATTATACATATTTTGTGAATGGATTCTTTGTCGTCTATATTACTTATTGCCCTAAAGTGAGATTGTATTATTAATTCAACAAAACACATGGATCTAAAAATAAATGTGAGAAAGTTTAACCTTGTTGTTGCAGTTATTTAAATTTATAAAATAAGGAACTGTCGCTCAATAAACACATGATGGTTTACATTAATCAAACAAATTTATTAAATTACATGAAAACTCAATATTTTTTATGGATAAACTCATAAAATACTGATACAAAACAACTTATATATACATGACGCTTTTACTGACCTGGTCAGGATAAATAAACAACTTCTGTACCAGACTTAAGTACATTTAAATAAAACATAAATCTTATAATACAACACAAGAGACAAACTATACATGCATGCTCTGATACTCATACTAAAAACTAAAGTCTTCTCTGTTACCTCCTTCTCACACCCAAAGAGGTAGGTAACCTAAATACAGTTATTACATCCAAGTTATTTGCCTCCGCTACAAAAGTATATCACAGGTTCCGTATTTTCTTCTTTCTACTTCCCTTAAGAGAATATAGCAGAAACTAACATCATAACTTTCAACAAGGGTTCTGTGTCTTATAACGTATTTATAATTTGTTATTTACACTTCCCTGACATCAGAAAGTTTATCAAGAGTTAACATTACTGGTGATATAGCATTATATCAATTCTGATTCAATATTGATTGAGTGTCTTATATTTTGATATTTTCAATATTTACACTTCATTATCTTCTTATTTCTGATTTTAATATCAGAAGGTAAACATAAGTTAGTATTACTTTGAACAGGGATTTAGAGTTTCACCGTAAATAAAGGAGAATAACCTTTCCCCTTTCATGTCATCATCATCGAAATGACACCGAAATAAATCGGAACAAGGTTAGAACCGATAAAAGGTATTCTGGGGCCGGAAACATGCTTGTGTAACAGTCCTTTTTTTAAATCCACTCCCATCCTAGTACCATCCTCACCACTTGAGATATCAGTAAATAATTTCACTGAATTTAATAACTCCGATCACATATCACAAACCTTCATTAATGATTAATTTTTTTACACACCATATTAAAAAGCAAATACAGTGGAAGCCGCTTATAAGACTCATGGGTTATAAGGTTCAGCCGCCTATAAGACTCAGAATCGACTTGAACGGTCCAGACGTACCCAAATAAACTCAAAAAAAGTCGGTTATAAGACTCGCCACTCCGGATATAAGACTCAGTTTCTCCGAAATAAAAATAAATAAAAAAAAAAAAAAAAAAAAAAAAAAAAAAAAAAAAAAAAAAAAAAAAAAAAAAAAAAAAAAAAAAAAAAAAAAAAAAAAAAAAAAAAAAAAAAAAAAAAAAAAAAAAAAAAAAAAAAAAAAAAAAAAAAAAAGAGTAACGTTTCACAAATTGATTTTGAAAAATTGGACCAGAAAACGAAAGTGAAGCATTACAAAATAAATCTCAGAGTCGGGAACGGAAAAGGGGTGGAAAGAACTCTAATGTTGAATGCTCGTTAAAAGAATGGTTTCTAAAAGTTAGGGATAAGGATGCTCCCGTTTCAGGAACATTGCTTCGCCAAAAAGTTGAAGAATTGGCTGAATAAATGGGGGCACCGGTGGAGAAGACAGCCACCAACCCCTACGCGCGCCCAGAATACCTGTTTTATTCGCTACTATTCGACGGAAAAGGTTATTCTCCTTCATTTACGGAGAAACTCTCGTATTTAAGGCAGTTGACATTTCACTAAAAAGTATCATCATCAGAACTATGGATTCACATGAATGCAAAGGTGAACCATTCCTTTCCTCATAATTGAATATGTTTACAATTAAGACTTGATGTTAAGCCATTATCAATTTTATTTCAAAACTATCTAAAATATTCTGTCCGAATTTATGACAATGGGGCGTATTCTGAGGACCTGATCTGTGAATCTGTCATGAGATAAGCCGGGAGCAGCAGTTCGTCGAATGTCACGAACTATGACGAAGTTGACAAGCAAGAAACTGATGAAGTGACGCTTGCACCTTCACACTCTGAGGTTTTACGGGCTCTAGGGGTGTTGAGGACAGCTGTCCAGCACCAAGGGACCAATTTTGAAAAGTATTATGATTACGAGCGATACATTCTTGAAATACTAGAAAATAATAAAAAACAAACGTAATTTTTAAAACCAACGTAAATTAGGTTAGAGCATTATCATCAACTTCTACACGCTATATAATATTAACTGATATAATAAAGTTTTTTCGTAAATTAAAGAAATTTTTAATATTATTTTTTCCTTTTCGCCTATAAGACTCATCCGCCAATAAGACTCACTTTTTGTTGGTCCCAAAGTGAGTCTTATAAGCGGCTTCCACTGTAATTGACATTTTGATTTGGTAAAAATTATTACTTGAGAGAAATAATTTTATTGATAGCATCTGGTTGGATTTTAATTTCTAACTGTAAAAGAAATGGACAGTTTCGCAACCTAGTTTCTGCCACGCAACATTGAGCATTGCATAGTAAAAATTTAAAACAGATGGATTCAATAGTTTTACCATTAAAAACTCTGTAGCAGAATCTATTATCGTTCGAGTTTTAAAGTTCACCGAGATTCACACCACATTTGTATAGCTTTTTATATAACAATTTAATCGAATTAAGCGAATTTTATTATCAATTTCTAGCTCTATATAACACCTTATCTTTGTAACCTCTGCTGAATGGCCAATCTTCCAACTTCACTGCGCAACACATATTTATCGCCTTTTTTAATAACAATTTGATTGAAAATATGTAAATTTTATTATCGCTAAACCTGCCTTGAATCATAAAGATTGTGTAGTTAAAATTTGGTACCAATTGGATCAGTAGTTTTCTAGCTTGTCCTTTTATATAATAGTATAGATGGCATTTCAAAGAAAAAGGAAAAAAAACGATCGGTTTATCGATATTTTTGGTCAACATTATACCGTGTATCGATATTCAGAGCTCTAAAATTATTAATATGGAATTTCTATTTATATCTATCCATAACTATCAGACTTTAAAATGGGGGTTATTTATGACCTATTTTTTTTTTTATTACTCCACGCATTAGAGCACAAACGAGATAGAAAAGGAAAAAAAATAGGTTAAATATAAATAACTTTTGTACACACTTTGATAAAATTCGGACTAATATTTGGAAAAATATTTTCTATCTAATAACGTAACATGTGATATTCATATGTTAAGGTTATAGGAAAAGTTGATTTGTCACCTCCCCCACTATAGCCGAGTGTTCTAAACCGTGAATCTCGAGCTTTGTAATCTAAATTGTCGGTCTTTTCAATCCTTACCCGACATGGGGGACATTTTTTTTTTTTTTAACATTAATAGAACAAATAATTAATATACTTTTCTGAATAACAAATATATTTATTTTCATTCGTTTTAGCCATAACAAATAAATATATAAAAAATAAATTAAAAAAAAATGTATGATATTGTTTAAAGTGTTTAATGATGTATATTGCTTTACAATAATATTATTTTCTACTCCATTAGTTCATATTTTTACAGCCAAATTTTACGTTTCACTACAGAACCAATTCGTAAATTAGCAAAATATAAAATATGAATTAAATAATTTATTGTAATTATTAAATTAATTCATCATTATTAACAACCTTTATTTTATTGTCTTAAAAAATATATATAAATTCATCTTCTGTAACTTTAATCCGTATTATTCATCCTTTGCACATGATCGTATATTTGACGATAGTTATAACGAATAATGTTAAAATTTGGGAGGCTGAAAGTATTTATTTAGTAGAAATAAAATGATTTAAAAAATAAATAAATTCAATAACACTGTTTAAAGTGCTTAATGATGTTTATTGGAATACAATATAATTATCTTTGACTCCAATTATTAATTTTTTCTCAGCCCAATTTTAAAATTAACTATATAAAAACTATTTGTAAATTAGTAAAATATAAAATATGTTTAATTAATTAAAATAATTTGTTGTAATTATTAAATATATTGATCATTATTAGCAACCAGTATTTTATTCATCTTTTGCAATAACAACATCTATTTATGTTTCGTAAAGCATCTCAAACTTCAATTTAATACAGATTTAAAAATTAAAATGTATTTCGTATTTATACTAATATTACTTTTTTTGACGGTTGCATATTTTATTAACTATATGAACTGGTAAAACGTTAATTTTCTTTTTTCTTAAACATTTTTATAGTTAAAAAAATTAAAATCATAATAAAACAATAAATAAATATGTATGATATTGTTTTAAGTGTTAATGATGTTTATTGGTCTCCAATATCTTTGATTCCGTTTTAATTCCTCTTTTTTCACATCCATTTAACGATTCACTATTTTACATTAAAGTTAATTATTAGAATATAAAATATGTATGTTACAATTAATTAAAATAATTTTTTATTATTAAATCTATTCATGATTATAAACAAACTGTATTTTATTCACCTTTTTTAATAGCAATATCAATTTATGATGAGAAGTCTTAAACTTTGATTCAATACAGGCAGAAAAATTAAAATGTATTTAGTAACTATATGGGCTTGTAAAACGTTAATTTTCTTTTACCTTAAACATTTTTATAGTTTAAAAAAATGGATTCTTTTATTTGTTTATATATTTTATTATCTATGTATAGAAGCCCTATTCATGTCCATTACATTCTATTTTAGCTACCACACATAGGAATTTTTTTTGTATTCATACTGATATTGAGCCAAAAAATTATTAAACTTTTATTTTCTTCCTATTTCAATACCACTTTCCAAGGAAAGGGAAGCTCAATTTATTTCACAGAAAGAGCAAAAAATGAACTTCTATACATACCTAAATTTTCGTTTACTGACAACTGTATACTTAATTAGACCATTTCATCAGTTTCCCTAATATCTATCTAATTATTTGGTTGGTAATAGATCTCA
This sequence comes from Euschistus heros, assembly GCA_003667255.2. Taxonomy (NCBI): domain Eukaryota; kingdom Metazoa; phylum Arthropoda; class Insecta; order Hemiptera; family Pentatomidae; genus Euschistus; species Euschistus heros. The sequence goes on from RCWM02000142.1 coordinate 437,650, forward strand.
CCTTAAGTCTTAAATCATTAAATCAGGTAAACATCTTTGTGATCAATTTTTATTTTAAAAACTACATGCGGATAAAAAATAAACGAGAGCTCTTTTCATTTAAAGGCAAAATAGTGAAATCATTACGTGGCTAAGAAAACGGTCAGACATATCAATTTCGGGGTTGGTAAATCAACAATAGTGGGAATCAAAAATAATTCTAATTCAACCATCAGGTACACCATAATCTTTACAGTGAGACGAGCAGTTTGAGTCGTAAAACTCTGAAAAAAAAAAAAGGTGATCTGTTGGAAGATGCTGTTTACAAATAACATACATTTTAACGAATTTCGATTATCCGAACCACCCCTGACAACATTAGTTCGTATAATCGACGCACTACTGTAATTTATTTTATTTTATTTTTTTAAGAGAATACATTTAATGGTCAATATAATTAATATTAAAATAATTATTTAAGAATGTCTACATATACCAGACTTAAAAGACAAGAAACTGCTCGTCGTTTTCGACTGTTCGAACATTTACTAGACAAGCTTTCAAAGCTCCCAATATATTAGAAAAAACTTATTTACAACACAGTAAATAGAACAGATTGGACTTAAGGAGTTGAGCTTTGGGGCACCACTAAACTTTAATTCTTCTTGTATCCGATTCTTGCAATCCAAAATCCTTCGTAAAATCCTCAATGCTCCTTACTACATCACAAACGAACTTATCCACCAAGATCTTTATGTTCCATATTTTGCTGATTTGGCCCAAGTCAGATACCTTTCTTACTAAACTCGTATTTTTATTATTCACTATTGTTCGCAATTATAGTGACAAGGGGGCGTTTGCAGTTGTAACTCACAGATTTGAATGCCGATTTTTGAGTGGGTAGCAGGGACCTTTAATAGTGCAAAACTATAGTTATAGCCGCTAATGGGCATTGGGAGCCGATAAAAAAATTAAAATATGAAAATTTTAATTGCCGTTATGTATGTTATTTTTAAAAAAATAATTCCATTAAGCCCAAGAAACCACCCAGCTTTAGGATGCTCAAAAACTCTTTAAAAATGACAAAATTCCAAGGAAATCCGCTGTAAATCAGTGGATATTTTTTTTTCATGACCAGCTGACATCAAATTTCGATTTAGCGCACCATAAAACCCTTATATGTGAAATTTTATTAAAATAAAAAATATTTATTTTTTACCCCTTTCGAGGATGTTAAAAAATTTAAAAGTTGAGATTTCATCAACAATTTCTAACGGCCATAACAACTGCTGTGTTCAATCGATTACAATAGTAATAGCATCACTAGAATCAGCATACATTCTGATTTTTATCCATCTATATAACATTGACATAACTCTAGATTTTAGTGGACAAAAACTGATGTGAATGAAAAAATCCGAGGTCAGCTATAACTTATAGATACCTCAATAAGAGGAAATCTAGCGACCTCCGGATTTGTGCTAAACTATGCAGTTTTATGGCTTCTAGATGACCTTAAAATTTGGTTTTAATCGGTGGCGAAATGTGTGACATAGCGCAAATTATTAACATTTTTGAAAAAAAAATTGAAAGCAGCTTTCCTTCTAAAATCATACAAAATTTTAAAGGTAAAAAAAAATGTATTTTGATTTCAACAAAATTTAGTTTCTACATGTTTTTTGAGATGACGAATCTGAAAATAATATCAGTTTTTAGTTTAAAAATTTTCCTCACCTATATTATATAAATAAGACGTTTTAAATTGATCTATTTCTATTATTATTTTAGTTTTTACACAATAAATTTCAAATAGGTCCATTTTACAAAAATATTAAACCTGATATTAATTTTAGATTATTTATCAATCTTAGTGTTTCAATGCAATTTAAAATAAAAATATGGGTGAGGAAAATATTTAAACTAAAAACTGATATTATTTTCAGATTCCTCTTCTCAAAAAACATGTAGAAACTAAATTTTGTTTAAATCAAAATACATTTTTTTATACCTTTAAAATTTTGTATGATTTTAGAAGGCAAAACTGCTTTCAATTTTTTTAAAAATGTAAATAATTTGCGCTATCTCACACATTTCGCCACCGATTTGCAAATTTTAAGGTCATCTAGAAGCCGTAAAACTGCATAGTTTAGCACTAATCCGGAGGTGCTGGATTTCCCCTTATTGAGATATCTATAAGTTATAGCTGACCTCGGATTTTTTCATTCACATCAGTTTTTATCCACTAAAATCTAGAGTTATGTCAATGTTATATAGATGGATAAAAAGCAGAATGTTTGCTGATTCTAGTGATGCTATTACAATTGTAATCGATTGAACACAGTTGTTATGGCCGTTAGAAATTGTTGATGAAATCTCAACCTCAAAATTTTAACCTCCTCGAAAGAGGTAAAAAATCAATATTTTTTTATTTTAATAAAATTTCACATATAAGGGTTTTATAGTGCGTTAAATCGAAATTTGATGTCAGCTGGTCATGAAAAAAAATATCCACTGATTTACAGCAGATTTCCTTGGTTTTTTGTCATTTTTAAAGAGTTTTTCAGCACCCTAAAGCCGGGTGGTTTTCTTGGGCTTAATGGAAGTATTTTTGTAACAAATAACATACATAACTGCAATTAAACGTGAAAGAATCATTTATCTATATTGACTGAGAGCTGAGAAAAAAAAAATAAAACGTGATTTTCATATTTTATTTTTTTTCTCGGCTCCTAATGCGTATTGGCGGCTTTAACTCTAGTTTCGCACTATTATAGGTCCCTACTACCCACATACAAATCGGCATTCAAATTTGTGAGTTACAACTGCAAACGTCCTCTTTTGAGATGAATATAGTACCTTAAGGCTTTTATTAAATTTTCTTAGAGAGGAATGAATTATCTTTGGTATCAATAAAAACCCGAGGATCTGGTTTTACTATTTCCCCATAACGAGGATACAAAGAAGAGAAGACAAGAAGATATATACAATGACAGTTAGCTGTAAAGAAATGAGAGACCTCCCCCATTGACTGGGATAATGGTCCGCTGTAGAAGGTTTGTTAGTGCAATCATTCCAGCTCGTCACCTCCCTTCGCTGTTCCCGGGGGGTCCATTCTTCTTAATGGGTGCCAACGGCTTCGAGATCTCCCAGATTTTTAACTTGTAATTTTTAAACGAAGGCAACGGTATATTTTTTAAATAACGGTATGATTATTTTATAACTTTGAATCACCTAGATTCTAAAATCATTGCTTAGATGTGTAAAACCATGTAATATTTGGATGTGTATATATGATCACAGTTAAAATGATACATCCGTGGATAAAATCATAAATATATGGATATTCAGTAGACATTGTTTTATATTCTAACTATTTATTGACATTTACAAATGTACGTTATTTACATCAAATCAATTCAAAAGAAAAGGAAAACAAAATTCAAAAACGGATTGCTCTAAGATATACCTAATTCGGTACAATTTTTTTGAGGTCGGTGCCAGAGACCACTGTGGCGGACTTAACCAGCTCCTGCTTCTGGGTGGCACCGACCTCAAAAAAATTGTACCGAATTAGGTATATCTTAGACAAATACGCTTTTGAATTTTGTTTTCCTTTTCCGTAATTCCTAAAAAAATATTTTTTTTTTCTTTTGAGTTCACTGGCTGTTTCTAATTTTGTATACCTATCTACTTTGAAGTCGGGTTATTTTTTTTTTAAATTACCTTTATTCCATATTTATTGAATTAAAGTTTAAGACATCTTATCATAAATTGATGTTGTAATTCAAAAAGGAGAATAAAATACAGGTAATTAACAATGAATAAATTTAATAATTATTTTAATAAATTAAAAAAAATATTAATATATATATATATATATATATATATATATATATATATATATATATATATATATATATTATATAATAGCCTTCGACAAAAAATTATTTTAATAATTGTAACATACATATTTTATATTTTACTAATTTACCAATAAATTAGTATTTATACAAATTTTATAAATTGGTTTTTATAGTGAATCGTTAAATTGGGCTGAAGAAAGATGAATTAACGGAATCAAAGATATTGGAGACCAATAAACATCACTTACACTTTAAACAATATCATATATATTTATTTATTGTTTTAAAATTTACTATTATTTTTAAAAAACATATTTTATATTTTACTAATATACCAATAGGTTTTACAGTGAATTGTAAAATTGGGCTGAAAAAAAGTTAATTAATGTAGTCAAAGATAATTTATATTGTATACCACACACTTTAAACAATATCATTGATTTTTTTTTTAATAATTATTTTAATTTCTTTTAACAGATAAATGAAGAAAAATTACTATATCGATTATTCAGGAAGGCATAATAGTTGTTTTTTTTTTTCATTATTCGAAAAAAAAAAAAATGTCCCCCACGTCAGATAAGGATCTAAGACCATTTGCACTTAGATTACAAAGCTCGAGATTCATGGTTTAGAACACTCGGCTATAGTGGGGGAGGTGATAACATAACTTTTGCTATAACACAACCTAACATATGAATATCACATGTTACGTAATATGATAATAATTAGCAAATATTGGTAAAAATTTTATAAAACTTTGTACAAATGTCACTTATAGTTAAACTAAAAATGTTTAAGTCTTAAATAACCTCGTATTGTTACTTACTCCAAAGTGGAGGCGACAAGATGGTACTTACTACACTCGTTTCTCGTAGTCTAAATAAATTCTCCTGCAGTGGAAAAGAACATATCCTTATAACTGATCCAATTTTGATAAAGTATAGTTCACATTTTATTAATAGTGAAACTATAAATTAGTCGGTCATTGAAACTAATCTGAATAAAATACTGCTTGGATTTTAAAGAAAATAACTTTCTTTTGAATGCCCGATTAAGCATGATACACATTGGCAATTTTTTTGGATGTTCCTGGTCAAAAAATATTAGACACGTTTAAAAAATATTTTGCCGTTCCGACTAAATATGTATGGGCCATATAAGCCGAGAAAAAGGATGAATTAGCATTAGACTAATTTATTTTATATCTCGAAATGTCTAAATGATATCCACATATCAACTCAAAAACTTCAATTTTGCAGATGGTGGGTGACATATCCTGCTCTCTCTTAGTGAATAGTTAAAGCTCAAATATAATGTTCTAACGACTAACACTGCATTGGTAAATGGTTCATAATACACTCAAAAGCTCGGCATAACTTAAAAGCTTGTTTTTGTGTTATGTCGTTGTTGCAGTAAATGAGCGATATCTCTTGCACCAATTTTTTCATTTTTGACTGGAAATTCAACGAAAAATACAGTCTGTTCATCAATTTTGGTTTAGGTTAATTAAATCCTTTTTTCCACTATATTTCTTTTATCCACACCTATCGCTCAAACCGCGACAATAACCTAATGTGATATAAAAAAATTATGAGGGAGTTCAGTACCCAGCGGTACCTACTGTAGTCATGCACATGTTTAGATTTATCTTAGATCTCTTAACCAGCTTCTTTTCTGTGAATACAGTCCTGTACGGTAGGTATGTTCAAGTCTGTATGCAATGTTCTATTACTGACGTACCAAGGTGATCAAGTTATGATTCTTAAAACCTTAGACTGAAAGTATAGTAATTTTTGATTATGTCTGTTTTGCTGTCCCATAAATTTGCGATGCATATGTCCATAAAGGTTTAAGTAAATTAAATTATAAAAAAAATTATCAGATCTTCAAGCAAACTACCTTTAAGATTTTTTTTACGCGCAAAAAGACTAGAGATTCTAATTCAGCACCCTAAAAAAAAAATAATTGAAAAACGTCTATTCAATAAAAAATTTAAAAACATCATTTTTTCACCCTCTTCAAGGGAGATGATATTTTTAAACCGATTATTGGTAACTGTTCTTTAAATCACCATTACTTTGTTACGCAATTCGATTTGATTGGTATAGCTGGAAAGAGGAGAGCCTCAACTTTCTTTTGACTTTTATAAATGCAAAATTCGATTAACAGAAACCTATTTTAAAAAATGGTAAATCCGAAGTACATTTTGATTTTGAACTAGAGTTTGAAACTTGATAGGAAGATGAAACCAGACGTTTCAAAAGCCTTACCACCCTACATTTTTGGTAAAAATATGAAATTGATACGTTTAACCGTTTAACCTTATATTAAGTTTTTGTTAATTAAAAAAAAAAAAAGTTGCTTACCATTAGGTCAGTAAATTTTGAAAATTTGATTTTTTATTTATACATTTAAACGAAATTTCGTATTTAAGCTTTCTTTTGCATGTTGAATTATAATCTGGCATAATTTTTTGTGTAAAAAATCTGAAGGTAGTTTTCTTAAAGATCTAATAAATTTAAAAAAATTAAATTTACCTAAATCAAAATCTGAATAAAGATGAATTAATAGAGTAAACAATAATAACATTGTGAACAAATAAACATCATTAAACACTTGAAACAATACCATACATATCTTTTAAATATTTTTATTTCTTAGGGCTAAAAATTTGAAATTGACTCTTTTTCTTATTAAAACAAATTTACAAAAAAAGAAATTTGACAGATTTTATTTTAAACTTTATATTTAATTTTTCCTGTGATTTTCGTATGTAATAAAGAAAGAGGTAAATCAACTACTGAACCTTTATTTTATTTATTTTTTTCAAATAAAATTCTAAAAAAGAAGTTTTTGTTTCATCGTTCTAAGAAAAATACTTTTAAATTTAAGAATGTTTTTGAAAACCCTTATAACCGCTAAATTAGGCGTGTGGAGGAATAAAAAGATGGTCACCATAAATGGACTGAGTTAAAAAAAAAAAGGTTTTTCAAATCTTGAGACATAGAGGAAACGACCTGGAAAGTTTCATATTTTTTTCAACCGACTTCAAAAAAGAGGAGGTTCTCAACTCGTAATTTTTTTTTTTTTTTTTTTTTTTTTTTGTTTTTTTTTTTTTTTTTTTTTTTTTTTTTTTTTTGTGTGTATGTTACGCGATTACTCCGTCAATTCTGAATCAATTTTGATGATTCTTTTTTAGATCGGTAGGGCATACTTCAGAGGTGGTCCCAAACAAAATATTTTGAAATTAACGCAGCAATTTTTTAGAAAAATTAAAAAAACAGTTAATAAAATCACTTATTAACTGTTTTTTTTTTATTTTTCTTAAAAAGTGCTGCGTTGATTTCAAAATATTTGTTAATGGGACCACCTCTGAAGTATGCCCTACCGATCTAAAAAAGAATCATCAAAATTGATTCAGAATTGACGGAGTAATCGCGTAACATAAAAAAAAAAATAAAGATGAGTTGAGAACCTCCGTCAATTCTTAATCAATTTTGATGATTCTTTTTTAGACCGGTAGGGCATACTTCTGAGGTAGTCCTATGAAAAATATTTTGAAATCAACGCAGCACTTTTTAAGAAAAATCAAAAAACCAGTTAATAAAAATCACTGTGATATAACCTTACATTTTAAACATATTTATGATTATGATTATCTAAAATCTCCATGGTAACTAAATCTAAATTATTAACAAAAATAATTTACATACATAAACAGTCTTTAGTGTGCCTCCATAAGCTTCCGTCGTCTGTATAAGTAGTAATCGTATTTGGTCTGTTTGATTTTCATAATTTGTCTTTTCAGTTCGTTACTCAATTTATTAAATGTTCGTCTGTCTGAAGGAAGTCTGTCTGTTTGCCATACCTTTCGCGCCCTTCTCTTTGCTGTGATCAGGTCCCTGATGTACTGTGGGTAACTCGGTAGAGAACCTCTTTTGTTCTCTTTTGTTTAAAGCATCACGAGGTGATAGCGCCTCTCAGAAAAGAAGATGGGTCCTGGGTGGTGTCGGACAAAGAAATGTCTGAACTCTTTGCTGAACGTTTGTCGACTGTTTTTACACCACATACAGACTACCAAGACAATGGACATGACAATTACCTACAAGAAACTCTAGAAGCTCCCCTTCAATTGACATTACCACCACTGTCTTTCACTCCTTTTGATGTATTGCAAGTAATCAGAAAGCTATCACCAAAAAAAGCTCCAGGATTTGACTTAATCACCGCTGACCTTCTCCAGAAAATGCCCAAAAAAGCTATAATCTTTCTAACTACACTTTACAACGCAAATCTCAGGACTATAAAATTCCCAGTTCAATGGAAATATTCTTATATTACCATGATACATAAACCAAACAAAAACACCGATTCACCTTCTTCCTACCGACCAATTAGCCTACTTCCTTTGTGTTCTAAAAGTTTTTGAAAAATTATTTTATCGACGAATACTAGACTTACTGACAGATAAACAAGTACTGCCTACACATCAATTTGGATTCCGTTCATTTCACTCAACAGTTCATCAACAACACCGTGTAACGGATTTCATATCAATCTCACTCGAGAAAAGACTATATGCTACTGGGGCATTTCTAGATGTAGCTCAAGCATTTGACAGAGTTTGGCATGACGGACTTCTTTTTAAATTGAAAAATCTTCTTCCTGTTACCTATTATCTGATCCTTCAATCTTTTATCTCTGATAGATTTTTTTCTGTCCGACAAGGTTCAGAAATCTCCTCTATTTATCCAGTAAAAGCCGGAGTACCACAGGGGTCAATACTAGCTCCACTGTTATATATTCTTTACACTCACGATATGCCACTTAGCCCTCAAACATTGACAGAAACATACGCTGATGACACAGCAATATTAACTAGACATGAAGACCCCACAATTGCATCATTAACTCTTCAACACCACTTAACAATACTACAAGACTGGTTCAAACAATGGAAAATAAAACTAAACTACACCAAATCACAGCACATAACCTTTACACTCAGACAAGACTCTTGTCCACCTGCCTTCATCGACAATCAACCCATACCACAAACGAAATCCATTACTTAGGACTTACATTTGATAGAAGAATGACCTGGGGCCCACACGTAAAACAAGAACGTCTCAGTCTAACCAAGAGATTAAAACTTCTGTATCCAATGCTTCATAAACGGTCGACATTAAAACTCCGACAACGACTGAATACATACACTTACTTACTTAAACCCATATGGACATACGCCACACAAATATACGGGACTACAAAAAATACACACCTTAAAAAAATACAAATATTCCAATCAAAATTACTCAGACTAATCACGAAATCACCTTGGTACGTTTCAAACCACACACTTCACACTGATTTAGAAATACCCACAGTAAAGGAACATATACATGATCTTTATAGACGATTTCATGACAGACTTCATGGACATAACAACATACTCATTAATGACATGGCCACGACTGAAATAACTGGAAATACTCTCAGAAGGCTTAAAAGAAGCTGGATGAGAGATTTGCTCAAATAAATCTCTTTAACCGATGCCAGGAGGAGGTACTATTGAGTGCTAGTCTCCCACACGCATACAAGGCCTGTAATATTCAATTTCACATCACATTTACTGATTGTTACCCTAATAACAGGTGTGAATTAAAATCCGAAAGAGAAACAAAAACAAAAAAAAAAAACATACAGTCAACATTCGATGTGTTGTACTTCGATAAGCTAAATTCTTAAATAAGTCGAACAAAATCTGCTGTGGGAAGTACATTACACTTAAATTTCACCTCAATGAGACGATTTCAGACAAAGAACGTGAAAAGTTGTGTCGAAAATAAGTAGAACTGAAAATAGGGTTCAAAAGAGTCGAACTATTAGAAGTCATCTCCTCTATAACTCGAACTCAAATTAAAAGAATTTCATGTGTAATTTGTGTTTCCATTTTCTGTCATTGTTTGTCTTTTCATTTCATAGTTACACCAGTCACTTATTATTAGTTATTCACTGGAGTGGTTTTACAGTGGCTATTGAAAATTCTTTCAATTAACGAAAAGTTAAAATGGATTTGCAAAGTGCAGAAAGGAGAAAGAAGTTGGGCGTTTATTGCTAGTTTTTCAGCATTCCGCGTAGTTCTCTTTCAACCGTGCTAAAGAATAAAGAAAAGATCGCCACTGGTGGAAGGAGGTAAGTCTACTTTTAGGCATCCTCAGAAAAGCGAAATTCAGTTGAAAGTTATATGATAAATTGGTACCAGGTATTTAATTTTCTGTACCAATGATTTTATATGTATGTACCAACAACATACACATACCCATTAATGAAAAATATACGTAATGATTTCAACTCCCATTTTGTGTTCAATTTTCCCAATTACATGAAGGTAAGTGCAATAACCTCGATAAGTCTTTGTTTAGTAACTCTAACTATTTTTCAGGGTTTCATTCTGCTGTTTAATGCATAAAATTGCACATTCTACTGTTTTTAATGCATTGCACATTCTGCAGTTTTAATGGTCGAACCCCACTAAAAAAAACACAATTCTGCTAAAAAAAAATGACAAAATTCCAAGGAAATCCGCTGTAAATCAGTGGAAACTTTTTTTTTATGAAAAACTTCAAATATCGATTTAACACACCATAAAACCCTTATATGTGAAATTTTATCAAAATCAAAAAATATTTTTTTTACCCCTTTCGAGGAGGTAAAATTTTGAAATTGAGATTTCATCAATATTTTCTACCGGCCATAACAACTGCTGTGTTCAACCGATTGCATAAATTGCACATTCTGCATTGCCTAACTGTTTTAATGCATAAGATTGCACATTCTGCAGTTTTAATGCACAAAATTCCTGCATTCAAATCCTAAATGCACAACACTTTCTTGTTTTTGAAAAAGTAGCAACTTTAAGAATGAATAATTTTATTTTTATATAGGTAATAATTTTTCTTTCTTAAGAGATATAAATTATTCTTACAATTAGTATAAAAATATAAAAAATCCAAGCATGTTAGAATGAATACGCTTCTATAGTGTTCTTAGAAATATTTAGATTGACTTGAGCTAGGGAACTCGAATCCACAACTTTCAAATAATTTTGACTCTCCCCCCTAACTTTTTTCATCGGAAGCTATAATTTTTTAGTTTTGTCGTTGTCTCCATTAAAATGTCTAAAATTTCAGCTAGTGTTAGTTCAAAGATACGAGGATGGATAGAAAAATATCCGGAACTAAAATCCCATAGCTAAATAATATATTGTGAACCCTGTGACAAAGCTATCGGCAGCGAAAGAATGTCACAAGTTGATGCACACTGTAATTCGAGTAAGTTTTTAACTTGAATTTTTATCCCTATTTAATGATTTAGAGCATAAATGTACGGTTATTTTTATTTGTAATTGCAATTTTTAACCACAGGGGAACACATACAGTTAACAGATTTAAGAAAACTTTACTGCCTGAGTGTTCCTCATATCAACGTGTCCATGGAGTATTTTTAATGGATTTGTTACACTATGGTTGCAGCAAACATACCTTTTCACAAATTGCTTTCGACACCATTAATATCGTTTTTAGAAAAGTACACCAACAAAAAAAATCCTAATGAGAGCACGCTCAGAAAGAACTATATAGACAAAGGTTTTCAATTCAACAATGTCAAAAATAAAAAAAAAATCCAAGATAATTTTTGTTAAATAATGGTTGATGAAACTACTGATCCTCTGGGTAAATACATTTATAGTTTAGTAATTGGTATTCTTCATCCAGAAATTTTACCAACTCCATCTTTAATTTTTGTAAAAGAACTTGAAAAAACAAATAACGAAACTGTTTCCCGTTTCATCAATGATAGTTTAACAATTTTTTTTTAGATAATACGTTCCACGACAAAATTTTGTTTTTTGTTAGTGATGTAGCTCCTTACACGATTAAAACAGGAGTCAATTTAAAATTTTTTTATTCCAAAATGATCCATTTAACGTTCATGGCTCACGCTCTGAATCAAGTGGCTGAAAAGATTCGTGAAGTATTTCCAGATAATTCCAGATAGTTGATAAATAACGGGAAAAAAAATTTCCTTAAATCACCCCATCGTATAACAGTGTATCGAGACCAAATAGGCTGTCCTCTCCCGCCAGAACCTGTAATTACTAGATGGGGAACGTGGTTGGAAGCCGCCTTGTTTTATGCGGATAATTTTACTAAATATAAGGGTGTAATTGCTGAACTCGATGAAGATGCTAAATCACAAAAGTAAAGGGAATTTTAAATAAAATGTCTATTACATCTGATTTAGCGTTCGTTCGTGCTCGCCATAATATACTTTCCGATTCAATGAAGTAACTTGAAGAAAGAAGGAATTGATGTTTCCTTAGAAGAAGACACAAGAATCTTGAGCTGTTTTAAATATTGCCCAATGAAGGTAGATTGAAGTTAAGGTAGAGCGTGTATTTTCGCAGCTTAAATGTATTTTAAACGACCGACGATATAGTTTAAAAAAAAAAAAAAAAACAACTTTGAAAAACACCTTATTATAAATTTTAACAAAATGTAACATATTTATGTTCCTAAGTAATATCTACACATAGCTAATGTATAGCATGTACAACAAAGAGATGCGATTTGTTCTTATTGCGTTTTAGACAATCATTATTTAACTAATCCCTTACCAAGGACTGGATCAATAAATTTTAAAATAAAAACCACTTTTTGGAAAGAAATGTAACTAGCGAATTGTTTGTTCAACCTTTTTTATCATTTGCATTTTATTTTGCATGATTTTAAGTTTTTATTGCACGATTTTGCATGATTTCAAGTTTTTATTGCACATTTCAGAATTTTTGTTGCACGAAAATCCGGGCTTTTGTTATAACTATCTTCAAATATACGATCATAAATATAGCATAAATAATATGGATTAAAGTTACAGAACATGAATTTATATTGTTTTTCAAAAAGAGAATAAAGCACAGGTTGTTAATAATGATGAATTAATTTAAGAATTACTAAAAATTATTTTAATTAATTAATACACATTTTATATTTTGCTAATTTACGAATTGGTAATATAGTGAATCGAAAAACTGGGCTGTAAAAATATGAATTAATAAAGTAAAAAATAATATTATTGTAAAACAATAAACATCATAAAATCTTTAAACAATATCATACATTTTTTTTTAATATATATTTATTTAATAGGCCTAAAACGAAGGGAAATTATTATATTTGTTATTCAGAAAAGTATATTAATTATTTTTGTTCCATCAATGTGAAGAAAAAAAATGCCCCCCATGTCAGGTAAGGATTGAATAGACCGACATTTTAGACTACAAAGTTCGAGATTCACGGTTTAGAAATAGAAAAAAAAATCTAAATATTAGTCCGAATTTTATTTTAAAGTTTGTACAAAGGTTATGTATAGTTAACCTATTTTTTCCCCTTTTCTCTAATATTGAAGATATTTAAAAATATCTGAAAACATTTTTAGTTGAAATACATTTCACAACTATAATTGAGAATCCAAAATATTACATAACAAATTTTAACTTAATTTAATTTTGATATTAGGTTTGTATTAGTTTTTTTCGTCAAGTTTTTAAAAACAAATGAAAGAATCTAGGCCGCTTCAAAATACTTTTATGCTGTTGTTTTTTTAATTATAAAATTGTTTAAGGAAAAAGAAAATTAATGTTTTACCAGCCCATACAATTAGTAAAATATGCAACCGTCTAAATACGAAATACATTTTTTATCAGTATTAAATTGAAGTTTGAGACATCTTACAGAACATGAATTGATGTTGTTATTGAAAAAGGAGAACAAAATACAGGTTTCTAATAATGATCAAAAATTTAATAATTATTTTTAATTAATTAAACGTATTTTATATTTTACTAATATACAAATAGGTTTTATATAGTTAATTTTAAAATTGGGCAGAGAAAAAATTAATTATTGGAGTCAAAGATAATTATTCTCTAAATAATTTTATTTCTACTAAAAAAATACTTTCAGGCTTCCAAATGTTGACACATTTCGTTATAACTATCGTCAAATATACGATAAAGTAAAAAATAATAATACTTTAAACAATATCATATATTTTTTTTTTTTTTTTTATATATTTATTTTTTAGGGCTAAAACGATAGAAAATTACTATATTTGTTATACAGGAATGTATTTTAATTATATTTGTTTCATTAATGTGAAAAAAAAAAAATGTTCCCCTCACGTCGGGTCTGGGATGAACTAACCGACATCTTGAATTTCAAAGCTCGAGGTTCATGGATTAGAACACTCGGCTATCATGAGGGCGGTGACAATTTAAACTTTCGCTATAAACTTAACAAGCGAGTATCACATGTTACGTTATAGGATAGAAAAATTTACCAAATATTAGTCTAGATTTTTTTTAACTTTGTACAAATGCTATTTATAGCTAAACTTTTTTTTTTTTTTTTTAGCTCTATAAATACAAAGCTCAATAAATAAATATTTTCTATAGTTTTATAAATATAAAACGGTGAATGCAAATATCGCTAAACCGATATATCATGTTTCTATTTCATATTTTATGAAATGCCATTTTAAATATTCCTATAACGTTACATCGGTATCCTTTATTTTATCTTTTTGGTTCATTTATTTTATAACGTGAAAAGGGACGAAACTATTTCAAATGCTTAAGACTTAAAAGTAGTTTATTGTGAATTAAACGGTTAGGTTATATTTAACTTAGATGTTCAGATACAACCAGTATCAGTGTTGCCAACTGCCTCCAGCCCCTAACACTAAAACTTTCCCTTATTTAAACGTAGTTTATAAGGTTTTGTTACTTTTTTTTATTTAAATATATATAACTAGAATCATCTGGCTCTTATAAGTAAACAACTTTAATAATTTTAACTAGTAATTGTAGTTTTATCTGTGTTTCGATAAAAATCATATTTTGAAGTAATCATTTCTTCAATTATATTTTCACGCATAGCAGTAATTTTTAATCTGGTTAACATTGTACTGATTAGGTGTTTTAAGATCCCGCAAAAACATAATTATACATCCAATATTTTATTTTAATGAACATATTAGTTGGTAATCCAGTTGGACAGACTATCTAATAATCTTGCGGATAATGGACTGGATTATTAGTGCTTACAAATCATATTCTTACATACAATATCAAAAAGCAAAGGATCGACATTTTACATTTAAATTTTTATTAATTCTAAATCATCGCAGAACTATGAAGATGATATAGTTAAAATCTGATCGATATGGGTTCAGTAGTTTCACTATTGTAAACTATAATAAAGAACAATGCTAACCACACTTCGTTCGAAATTCAGACTTCATTGGGGACCAAATGTCATACCACCTATTTACATCTTTTTATTTTATAATTTAATTGAATAAAATTATATATTATTAATCTCAAGCTCTATATAACCGTACTGGAAATGAGTTGATTTTTTATCGCAAAACCTTCCTGGAACTATAAACATGATTTAGTGAAAATTTTGTACAGATTGGTTCATTAGTTTTCGTGGTGATCACAAACGAAAAATGGCTTGTCCTTTTGTATAATAGAATAGACTGTATGCTGTATCTATAAAATATAGAGAAAAAGATATATCGAGAAAAGTGAATCGATAAGGAAAATATTTGAGGGAAAAAATATTGATATGAAGATATCGGACTGTCAAAGAAAAATATGGATATTTATACTATTATATAAAAGGACAGGCCATTTATCGTTTGTGATCGCTAACAGCAAAAACTACTAAACCAATATGTACCATATTTTAACCATATCATCTTCATGGCTCAAGGAAGGTTTATCAATAATAAAATTTAAAGATTTTCTATTATATTACCATAAAAAAGCGATAAATATGTGGTGCGCAGCGAAGTTTGATAATTGACCGATAGGAGGCGAGCACCATTCGAGAGATGTTACGAAGTTACACGGTGTTATTTAGAGTTAGAAATTGATGATAAAATTAACTTATTTTCAATTCAATGGTAATTAAAGCTATAAATATATGGAACGACATATGGATTGGATTCCTCTATATCTGGCATATCGGCATATTAGTTTGCAATGGTAAAACTATTAAACCCAACTGTACCAAATTCTAACTACAACATCTTCATAGTTCTAGGTCGGGATATAGTAATATATTGTACTATAATAATAATTAAAATGTATAGTATTGATTGCCAGAAACTAGGTTTGCCTAACTATCGTATACTTTTATGATTAGAAATTAAAGTACAACCAAATGGATCAATAAAATTATTTCTGCCAAATCGGATGTCTTATTATCCTTTTACGTAGTCTTCAAACGCCTAATCAATGCAATTACAACCAGGTTGAAAATTAAATAATGCTAAATTCCGTACTTCAAGATTTTTACCAATAAACAAATAAAATTCAATTATTAGTCAAAATAATTTAAGTTCTTTATTTATGAAAGCGGGCGAAGCCACGATTGGGTATGCTAGTTCTGTATATATCGCCTAAAAATACCCATCCCAACTGACAATTAGTAACTAAAACTTACCGATTTCGCCCACGATACAGCTCACTAAAGGTGAAATAGTTATAGGATATCCATTAAATGATCTCCTATAATAGATGTGTTAATGTGGGAAGTGTGTTAGTGGGTGGTGGGAACTGAATAGCAGTTGGTGTGGGGCCTTACACCCTCCCTCCTATCTCTTCCACTAGATTTAACCTTCTCCCCACTGCTTCTGTTTCTGCATTACCTCTTGTCACAGGCCCAGCCTAGCGTCACATTTCAACCAGGATGTACTGGCATTTATCATTTTATATGAAATCATAAAATATAAGTCCTTATAGTTATCAGTTTAACTATAATGCCTATACATTGAAAAACTTTTCATTATATACTAGGGCAAGCCATTTATCGTTCTTGATCACTAAGTAAGAAAACTGCTGAACCAATCTGTATAAAACTTTAACCAGATCATGTTTATAGTTCCAGGAAGGTTTGGTGGAAATAAAATAACTCGTTTCCAGTTAATTTGTTCTTTAAAAAAACGATAATATGTAGATAACTGTGAAGTTTTAAAACTGACGATAGAGGGCGAGCGCCATTCTACATCAGAACGGTTACATCTAGTTACTGCAGTATTTCTAAATTTCGGTTTCGTTTTTTTATCCGTATATTCTGCAAAAACACAACACAAAAATGTAGGAAATATGTGACTTTCTCATTTAAACCAATATACCTAGCTCCTAAACTGTAGGTTCTAGCGACTTATGATATGCAACAAAAAATATTCTTCACTAAATTTCTGATCAGAGAGCTATCTACGAATATTCGATCCGAGCAACACCAACAGAGCAAGGGTGAGTCAAAATGTTACATTTATGAGTTTAAAAAAAAACATACTTACAAAAACTTAACGTTGAAATATTTACTTGAAAAACTATTACCACTAAAGTTTAAAAACACAGAACTAATTTATAACATATTATTGAAATATATTTGGACGAACGGAGCAGAACTTGGAGCTTCTGCAAAACCCACACACATTTATAAACTACAAAAAGATAAAAATACTTGAAACGATACTACACTTACCATGGTAAATTTCAAACTGCACAACACATTTTTTCTATTGTTTATAAATATTAAAATAATTCTTTAATATCTTACAAATATTGCCAAAAGGCTTTTATATATAATATAATTACATGTGAAAGGGGGTTCCCTTATGCATAGATGCTTATGCATGTTACAGAAGCTTGTAATTTTGTTTTTGTATTTTACCTATTTAAAGTAATTTACAGTAGGAAAAATAATAATAATAAAAAATTATAATAAATAAAAGAAGAAAAAGTAAATTAAAAAAAGGTGCATACAAATAAAAAAAAAAATATTACAATAAAATAAAGTAATAGTAAGCTTATAATAAATTGATAAATTTTTGAAAATTTTTCACAGCCGGTCGATAAAGGTAAAGGACTGTCTGGAATAGGAAGTTGCCTTACATTTTACTATAAAATAAATAAACAAATACGGACTCTTTCCAAAGTATTTTATGAAGAATTATATGGACATCCCAACGCACTCATAGACGACATTGCCACAACGCACATTTCATACATCACCCAGAGAAGACTAAAAAGGAGCTGGATGATAAATTTCCTGAGCTAAGTTTAAAAAAAAATAATCAAGTCAGGAGGAAGTGCCAAGCGTTTGGTACTCCCCTGATCAAAAGGTGGATATATATACAAATAAATGTAAGGTAATGGGTAAGGCATTAGACTAGACTCTCGGACCTAAATCGACTATAGACTATAGGGCCCGAGATCGAGTTTCGCTAAGGGTAAAAAAAAATTATATTCAGTTATTTCAGTCGTGGATGACTTTGACTTCTGGACCCTCCAGAGGCACACCCAGCCTCTATAAAATGGGTATCTTTAATTAGGGAAAGAATCTGGCGGTTGAGCGTGATTTTGACCAAATCTTCCCCTATCACAATCGTTGACCTACTAATAGTTCAACTGTGGTACGGTTGTGTATATAAAACTGGATTGCTGAAATTCAAGTCCTTTACGTTAATATCAAGATACAATTTTTTTTTTTTTAAATGGGTAAAAATATAAACAATGAATGGCTAAATTTTTTCAATGTCTTGTTCAATAACCATTATCTGGGAAATATGATCGCGATATTTATGATTAAACTTTTTTTTTCTCATGAAGCTGACTCACGTTTTCCCCCTAACTCAACCTCCTCCGACCACTATGAAGAATGATGAAGGACATAGCACGGCGCCGACTGGTGTTGTTGAGAAGCCGGAGTAAACAGAGGGGGAAGGGTGGAATCCGCTCGTCCGTAAGAGATAGGTCTCCGCTGGAGTCCATTAGCCTCTCTTTATTGCCTTCTCTCAGGTTAATAGATCTTATAATACTATATTAATCTTTTTTTGCTATAATTTACAATTTAAACATTATTTATTTAACTCACAACTCCAGAATCTCCTATCTGCATCTAGTGAAAAAGATATTTTTTAATAACATGGCTTTCGATCCCTTGTTTTTTAAAATGATATTGATGAAACTGAAGTGAGAAAAAAGAATAAAAGTTTATCTAACAAGAGACCTCTAGTCCAGGATTTAGCTGACGTTCTTAGGTAACAGGGATGAAGTAATTGTCTTTACAAGTCGAATAGGACGTTGTAAAGAGGTGCAAAAATTATTGTTTTCTATGTTTATGTAATGTTGTATAAATGGTATGTTTGTAACCATAGTGTTTTTCAATAGACATTCTCAACTATCTTCAAAAAACAAATTGATCTTGTACAAAACTGTCCAATACTAACATATTCCGCCCCTGTCTGGATCTATATCTACGACTCTAATGACACGAAATTTGGCTATTCAAAATCTATGTATAAGAATAGTGTTATCCAAGGTACCTCAGAATTTCAAATATGTTATCTTACTTGAATCTAGCATCAACTAAATAGTACACTCACAGACATAAGAATTCTTTTCCCTTACACTGATTTCCATCGTACAGAAAACTGAAGATGACGACAAGGCATCATTTAAAAGATACAACCAGAAACGTTCCAAGCATATATTAATTGCAAAAAGGTGAACAAATACGTGAAGTTTACACCAAAACCAGTCAAGTCCAATTTCCAGATTTTTTTTAATAGTTTTTCTACTAGATTATTTTTAGGTGGAAGGTTTTCTCTCAAAAGTAATTAAATCATATTGGACAAAAGAGCTAGTTTGTTTATTATTATTACGTCTCACTTATTATGTGAATAGCACCCTTAATTTAATATAAACGATTCTCCGATAATAATAAATAATATTTTTTTAAAATCAAAATTAAAACATAAAAAGCTACAAAGATCTTCCCTGAAACTAAGACACCTAAATACAAACAATTGCTAAAATCCATATGGAATTTATGTTTAGCCAAAAAAACACAAATACACAAACTACAAACATTTCAATCACAAACACTACGACTAATTACATGATCTCCATGGTGGATAGAAGAATACAAGTAATAGAAAAATGCATACAGACCTACACGTACCCACTGCACTGGACCACAAAACAAAGTACAGAATATTCCCATTCAAACACTCATACGAGACATTGCTACAATAAATATTCCTGACAATACGTACCAAGGAAAAAGGAGCTGGATGAGGGACCTCCTTAAGTAACAACCTAAAATAATGTGAAGAGGAGGTAGCGATGGGTACTGGTCTCCCTCATGTTTTACCTATCCTATCCTATTTATTATTTTTTTTTTTTTATTCGAAGACAGATGTGAATCAAAAAATAAAAATTAATTTTTTTTTTTTTTTTCATTTATTGATATTTACAACAGTACAAAATAATATACAACAAGTAAATGTGTTGACAGTGAATACAATGACATGTAAATATCTTGTGAAAAACTACTCACTAGTAGCACTTCAATAAAATCTACACTAAAAGGTCTCTAGGCCATCTTCTTTTCAGAAGCCTCGGAGGATTATCAGGGATGGAGGAGGAGGAAGCAAGTTGGGAGACTAGTGGATTGGAGTGGTTATGGAGCTTAATATGGAAGGATAGGTATCTGGTTTGGGCTAAATCAGAAACATATGGAACATTAAGATCTTTATGGATAAGTTTATTGGTCACAAAGTAAGGAGCATTGAGGATTTTTCGAAGGATTTTGGATTGTAAGGATTGGATACGAGATGAAATGGATGGTTTAGTAGAGCCCCAAAGCTTAACTCCGTACGTCCAAACAGGTCTAATCACAGTCATGTAAAATGAGCCTTTTGTAATTAATTGGGAACTTGAATGTTTGTAGTAAATGTTGAAGTAGTCTGTAACGAAGGGCAGTTTCTTGCCGTTTTAGTCATGTATGTGGATTCCAAGTCAGACGTTTGTCCAAGTGGAGTCCTAGGTAGCGAATCTGTTCAACAGGGATCAGTGGAATATCATTAACGGATACAGTAGGACAGGAAGTCAAAATTTAAATAAAAATATAATCTTCAATCGTAAAAGAATGTCTACAACGGAGTCAAAATAGGCACGTTTACTTATTGTACACTATAAGTAGGAACAAAATTATATTCAATTTCATACCTACAGGAACTGATGGCATTAGCGTTTTTAAGGAAAAGATTAAAAGAGGAAAAGAAAGTACAAGAGAAAAAGGAATTTAATTATTTATAAAGTTTGGCTGAGCGTTTGAATGAGAAGTCGAGGAGTCCCTTTGGTCTCCCCTTCTCAGAGATTTAATCTTGATTATATTGAAAGAGATCCAGTTGATTCTAAGAAGGCCCGAGGGAGGCGGAGTCCCTTTTCCCTTATCCGAACAGGTTCCAACCTCAAAGCTATTCTCCGTTTGCCAGCCGTAATTGAAGTGTGAATTGGTGCGTCAGGGCTTCGTACTGTCGAATCGGAGGAATCAATGAGCATGAAATGGGATATATCCAAATATTCCATTGCTATGTTCCTTGTTACCATAATATCTCAGTTCTTACATACTGCAGGATAAAATGTTTTGAATCCAAAAGTATTAATATTCCAATTATTTAACCCTTACAATCCAAAATCTTTCGAAAAATTGTCACAAACAAACTTATCCATACAGATCTTTATGTTCCACATGTCGCTGATTTAGCCCAATCCAGATACCTATCCTTTCATAGGAAACTCATTAACCACAAACATCCATTCCATTCCCGATAACCCTCCGAGGCGCATGAAAAGAAGATGGCATCGAGACCTTCTCATATAGAACTTTTATTAAAGTGACCCCAATTTTTGATAAATTTATGGAATGCAAAATTTAAAAGAAACCCCGCAAACATATATCTGTCAATGAATAAGTGGTTAGTCAAATTTCGACCACAATAAATTAAGTGACTAAAACGAATCTCGGAGGTTTTTGTTGATGGTGAATAAATGTTTAAGTAAGATGGTCACTTTAAATAACTATGTTTTAAAATGAACATCTTACTTAAACAGTTATCCGTCAAGAAGAAAAACCTTCACTATTCTTTTTAGCCATTTAATTCATTTCGGTCAAAATTTGACTAAACCACTTATTCATTGAGATGACAGAAATATGCTGCTGAATAGGGCAAATACTTTATATACACATATCATTAACTATAAGATTCTGTAAAAATTATCGATCTTAATTTCCAAAAATTAATAAATTTGGACTTGACACATTTTGGAGCCAGCCAATAATATAAACATATTTATATGTATAAAGGATCCCCAAACAAGAAATGCTTCAGTTTAAAATTAGAAATAATCTAATTGTAGACACTATTATTGTTTCATGGTATAAGATTTTGAATCTTGTTCAAGTCAAATATATTTTTTTTTTTTTTTTTTTTTGCATTAAATATAAGTCAGAATGTAGGAGTTGCGGTAGCTAAGTGTGTAGAAAACTTGACTAGCAATTCTTGGACCTAGAAGTAGACACTGGTCAGGAATGTGACCAAAAGGACATTTTCTTCTTTCTTTTTCTATATAACATAAAATAGTATTAAAAAAAAAAATAAAAAAAAATAGCTATTTAAGTAATCTAAAATTAGTTTTTTAAGATTTTCACAATAAGATTTAGGTGAACCCCATCACCTAAATGTAACCTTTCTAAAACCCACACCTCAAGACTTGACAAACTTTCTGTTGGCCTTACAGTGTACTCAGTACAGAAAAAGGTCAAACATCTTTAGAAATTTCCAAAATTCAAGAATCATCTAATAGGGGCTTTGAAAAAAAAAAAAAAAAAAAAAAAAAAAAAAAAAAAAAAAAAAAAAAAAAAAAAAAAAAAAAAAAAAAAAAAAAAAAAAAAAAAAAAAAAAAAAAAAAAAAAGGACCTAACTTAGAGTCAATCTGAAACAGATTATTATTTATTCTGTTACGTCAATCGATGATGGATAATGGATTCGGGAGTCCCTCTTGGGGCACACCCAGCCTCAATTATGCAATTATGTGGGTACCCTTGATTGGGAAAAAACCTTGATGGTTGAGGGTGATGATTCTGGTTGGATCTCCTTTTTGCACAACCGTTGACCATGAAACAGTTCAACTTTACTAAGTATTGAACCCAGTATACTTCATAGGTTGTAGTGGCAAAGGTTTTATGAGTCAGGATGATGTCAGCCTATCAACCCTTTTTTTCTAATGAAAACACTAACTTTTCTAATTTTCATGTATATATTTTATGTATAACGCCTTTCCTATAAAAACAGACTCATCTACCCATAAAATTCACCTCAAAAAGTAGTATTCTTTAACACAATCTGCATTCAGAAGCTGACGGCAAAATTGAGGTCTATGTTCATTATCATTGGATTTTAAACGTTACATTGAAAATCTAATAAAATAAATCCTAAATAATAGTAATAAATAAATAAATGTAATAACATAAGATCTTCTGATCTGGTGTCGCTTTATTGACAGTTTTCCTTTATTTTCTATTAAACAATAATTTTTTTCTTTGCTTTTTATTTCAATGAAGAGTTTATTATATTTAAAATGTACATTTCCATTAAGGGATTGTCATAATGCTTTATTTACACAAGTAACTGATTCGTATGCCAAATGAGAACACCATGTTTTTTCCGTTTTAAAAGTAAATTTCTCCATGAAATTGAAACAAAATCATTACGTTTAACATATCATTCGAAATCTAATTAAATTTGCAAGTTTTTGTAAGATTTGACGTTTTGTGGATAGTTTTTTCGAAAAACGGTGAGCGTTTGAAGTAATATAAGACATTGTGACTTCCCCAAATAAGGCGAAGATCAATCTGTTCTTCAGATACCAAGTTTCTTAAATTCATGGTTACAGGTACTCAGCTATTATAGAAAATTTAATGCTAAATCCGAAAAATGTCGTCAAAATTTGAAAAATATTTTTTTTAAATGTAGATATTACAGCTTTTATGAAAAAAAAGCGTTGTTTTCTCAAAAAAGTCTTTGATTTATCGTATATCTGCAACAGATCGGAATAGAAAGGTGAGGTCTGCGGCAATTTGCTACATTTTTGATCTAGTTTCACCCATTTTTTTTTTTACACTAGGAGATACTCGCCCTGTATTGTCCCCTAAGAATAAGAAAAATGTGCAATAAGATAGCACAATTAAGAGAAATCTTTTATAAAATGAGAGAATACAAGAAGGAAGAAACTGGGAGACTAAAAATAACAGACCAAGACTGTTTCGTTAGGGATGAATATAGGAAAAGATTAAAAGAAATTAAGGTTCTTGAGGGAGAGAGAGATGCGAGAAAAGGAATAACGAGGATCGAGGAAAGAAGGAAGAAGCAATCGGAAAGAACGAGGAAGAGGTGGGAAGAGAGAAGGAAGGAGTTCTCTCTGATTAAATTTGTATATGTCCCTGAATAAAGATTATTCTTTTATTTGATCTTTAATTGTATTCTAATCTTAATTCTGAAATTAAAAAAATTGGAATTTGCGTGGTAGTTAAGACACTCTGAATAAAATTGAGTAAGACTATTATCTCTATTGTTATTTTTTTTTCTTAGGAGCTATATATTCATTAGAACAAAATAAAGAAGAAAAAATAGTAAAATTTATAATTGAAAAAGTAATGTTTGATTAATTCTTCTCTTTAAAAAATATATATATTAAATATAAGTAAAATAGTAAATAGTGATTTTCAAAATAACCAACAACGAGATTATAACAGCTTCCAAGATTTTACGATTTATCTCTAAGCACCATCCGTTTCCTCTATAGTTTATCAGATTAGCGATAAAATAAGGAGATTGTTGACAGTAATAAGTTAGGAGAAGATCGGATAAGAAGGAGGGATGGGGAGAGGTCAATTAGATCTGAATCTAAGGTAATAGGAAGGAGAGGGGGAAGGGAGGCAACTGGAATGGGCTTCTTGTGTTCTGTCTCAGAAATAAATGACCAGCCACCGCTCCTTTAGGGCTTCGGTCTCTTAGCAGAGGTTTTCAACTAGAGCATTTATTTTCCCGAGTTTTCAACAATAGATTTTTAGAATTTAACTATTCCCTAGCCACAACTTTATACAGTTTTAACAAATTTAATTAAAACTCTTGGCATAAGAGAAACAGTAATTCATTTAATTTGATAATCGTTATTAACTTAAATTAAAAAGACGTTTCTAAAAGCTAAACAATAGTTCTATTTTCGTAATCTAGAATTACTTTTGTAAATCAACAAACAAAATCAAAAATACGAAAAATATATAGGTTAGTTTTTTTGTATACGTGAGGTGCCTAATTGCAAACCGTTGCAAATCCACCGAAAATCGAAATTGAGTTTTATATACCGTTCGATCCAGCTCCTTGATACGCAGAAGACTGACTAGGTTTTAGGTTTAACGAAGGAAAAGCTGTTTAAATTTACAATTAAAAATCACGTACTGTAGCAAAAGGGAGTAAAACCATGCCTATCACAGTATCAAAAAGGAGTATCTCACAATATGGCTGCCATATTATGCATATTATTTTTTCAGATTTAGGAGACAAAAACGAGGTGGAAAAAACACGATTAGATGTTGAGAAAAGTTACCTCTTATTGTGATCGTAATTACTATTGGTTGGTCCATTTTTTAATTTATATTTCATTTTTCTTTTTGTTAAACTAAACTAATCAATGTTTTTAAACATTATAAAAAAAGTTTTTAGATATTTATTTCTTTTGAATGTGTAAGTTACCTACTTAAAGCAGTAATATTATGATACTAGAAGGTACGTAGTTCAATACTTTATTGTTTTTATTTTGTTTATACTCAATACAAAAATATTCGCATTTATGTATACAAATATTTTCTAATGATAAATTGTTTTTAACCATTTTCAAAGAAGTTTTACTATAAGTCTGTCTAGAAGTAAGATGAGGAATAATAATAATTTGTTTAGGAAAAAGTGTATTGGGATTACATGGACAAGTCTATGTATGTACATATTTCGGTTACTACTTTACTATCCGTTTTTAGTATTCACCAAGCTAATAAGAAACATTTTTGAACGTAAAATAATTTTTTTAATCCATCATTTCAATTCTATAAATCAACTCAGCATATGTATTTATTTCATTGTCAAAAACGAGCAAGTCTCAAACTGTTGCAAAACGGAGTAAGTCCCCAAAACTGATGCAAAACGGAGTAAGTACAGAAGAAAGAACAATTTTTAAAAAAACTGGTCAACAGAGACCCTTATTATGCTTACCCAACTAAAACCATCTATTTTTCTTCTAATTATACAAGAAAAATTGCATTCATATCAATTGGGCATGATATTGATATGGTTTTTGGCTTCTGGTGAAAAATTTATAAATTTGGTTTTTCTACGTTTGGCAATTGGACGCCTCATAACTATTATATATCAAACAAGAATGTCATTTCATTAAGCATTTGCTTTATTTTTAGGGATTCATATTTCCTCGAATAA
This sequence comes from Euschistus heros, assembly GCA_003667255.2. NCBI lineage: Eukaryota > Metazoa > Arthropoda > Insecta > Hemiptera > Pentatomidae > Euschistus > Euschistus heros. The sequence continues at coordinate 463,971 of RCWM02000142.1, forward strand.
GGATCATTTTCCATTTCAAATACGGAATTTTTTTTTTAATTCTGTAAGAAAATATAATAATTATTGTGTTAATCATCGAGCTTATAAGCATTGTTAGGTCTTGTCGAAGACCTTTTCAAAACAATTAGCCGAATTATTTCGACCAATGAACCGCCTTAAAGAAATAACCTTTCCTTGTGACCATCCACCGGGTTGATATTCAGAGGCCGCTCAGATTTAGATGTAAGTCTAACGAGATCCATTATACAAACTTATTTTAGACATTTTAATTTTACACCATCTCGCCCACTGATCAAAGAGCTCCTGACCCGGAACTAATACTCAGCCTCTTTGACGGTAGAGGACACCAAGGGTACAACGTAAATCTTGAATGTGCCGCTTCTAAACTGCGGTTATTTACAAACTGCAGTTGCTGAACCTGTTGGTGTAGCCGGTAGGAGGCAATCAATAGGTACCACAAGTAACCTAATCAATAGGTGACCCAGTTTTAAGGTAGGCCTACCTTGTGATCGGGTTAACCGGCCTGATGAACCGCGAACTCTCGCAGCTGTAGGCAAAGCTTGTCTTCTATCCCGTTCAGTCTGCTCACGAGTCTTCATTGAGTAGCACCTATCCTATTTTCTCAACCTGCCGTCAGAACCTGGAAGACCGGGATCTGAATTTCTACTGTGTCCACAACATGTTTTCCAAGTAAATCTTTAAATTATACTTAACATGCATGTAGATAAAAAAAAAAATTCCCGTTTGTGCAAATATCCTAAAATGGCACCACCTTAGGAAACAAATCTTTCCCAAATCAGCCATGATAAATTAATTCCATTTAGCAATGGAGCATATGAATTTCAGCCTTCGTCACTAATCCTGTAAATATATTTTTAATAAAATACACCAATACCAATAATATCTGTGGCGTCTGTAAACATTATCTTAAGTGCAAAAATCATATTTTAGGAAAAACAAAATTGAAAATTTGGATTTTTTCAAAAATTGCATTTTTTGAAAAAAGAAAGATTCAACTCATTAGTAGGTTTATCTTAGGGATCCCCAGACGGTCACATGTTACTTGCCGATATTCTGAGCTTGGGTGGTTTTTTCCTAATTCCCGACGGCAATACTTTCAGGGTAATTTCCTATTCCAATGTCTAAAAATCTAAAATCCTTCCTATATTCTTGACCTAATGACTCAGCGTTCTTCTATCCACCTTCTAAACAAAAAGTTCGAAACCTTTTAACATATATACTCTCTTAGAAAGAACGGCTTCCTTTAACAAATCCTTCATAATTCGTGCTACCTACTTCTGGAATTCCCTGCGCACTCCTATTCGTAAAGCTGCATCCCTTAATTCTTTTAAAAATATTTTACTTTTCCCCCTTAACACCATCAATCTTCCTCAAATCTGTATATTAATTATAATATATTAGTAAATATTAAGAAACATTTTATCTTTTCATATAAGATATTCTTAGGGGACAGTATGTCCCTTGTAATGTATGTAAAGACCCAGAATGAAGTTTATTTTTCATTTCATTTTCATTCCAATAACCGCATAACTTATAGCACTAGACATTAATAGAAAAAAATAAATAGCGTATCAGATAAAACCCATAAAATAAAATTCACGCAATCTCACTTAAAACACAGATGTCACAGACATATCCGGATAAGTATCCGAGTTTTCCTCGACAATAATATAGATTTCGCAACTTCATGTTCACCAAAGTAATACCATATATTCTAGTTGACGGAATATTAACGCTAAGTGAAAAAAAAGGCAAATCGTATCTCCTTGAAAACTTTATTCGAAAAAACTTGGGCGACGTAGTACTATTGTAGATATTTTTATGTGAACTGGCCCTTCTCTTTTCTATATGTTCGTCAATCAGTAAGATTTTGTTTTGTAATAAATAACGAAACTTATATCGAATAATGATTCTAGATCTTTTCCTTCCTTCATAAAGAGAATACAATGGCTAAATGCATGGAATCATTACAACCTGGAATAATAAAAAAATAATGCAGGGAACGTCATTATTATAAAAGAAAAATACTAAGTTAGTTAGTGAAGAGCATAAATTTTAGACTATAACAGAAATCATAAACCTAAAACATTTAAATTTTCATTCAAAATTACCGCTATCTTGGAACGTTTTCAACAAAATTAAAGCAGATAAATCCCTAAAACGTTGACAGAAACTAACAAATCAATGTTTTTAGTTCTTTAGGTTTGGCCTACTCAAAGGAAAGATGGAACCCATCATCTGATAATGAATAAATGATGACGAAAAGTTTTAAAATCTAAATTTTTTACACTTAGTTCCTTAAAATGTAACTGAGTTACTGCTTTACATTGAGAACGAAGTAAAATATTAAATTATTAAATCTAACAAACCAAGAAAAAAAGGGGTTTTCGGGGGAGAAAAAGAAAGTTATATTTATCTATATTAACACTTTTTCTTCTGTCCCTACTTATAAAACATTAAATATTATAATCGGACCCTTCATTGGAGGAAGAATAAAATTTATTTGTCATGTTTAAAACCCGGAGTTCCTCAAGGAAGTACCCTAGCTTCCACCCTCTGCACAGTGTATACAGCTGACATCCTGACCCATCCTACCACTGTCTTCAACACGCTGCAGACACATGTTTGCTATCGGTAAATGATGATCCCTTCATTGCATCCCAGGCACTCCAATCCCACATCATAAACCTTCAATAATAGTGTCAAAATGGAGAATTAAAATAAATCCCATCAAATAACCTTTGCCCTTCGTCGTAAAACTACGATGTCCTACAGTATACTTTAATGATATTCCTCTAATCCTTGTTGAACAGATCCGCTACCTAGGACTACATTTGGACATACGTCTCACTTGGAATCCACATACAAGACTAAAAAAAACGGCCCGTCGTTATAGACTATTCCAACATTACCTAGACAAACGTTCAAAGCTTCCAATAAATTACAAGAGACTCATTTACATGGCAGTTATTGGACCTATATGGACATACGGAGTTGAGCTATGGGGCTCCACTAAACCATCCAATTCTTCTCGTATCCGATCCTTACAATCTAAAATCCTTAATGCTCCTTACTTAGTCACAAATAAACTTATCCAAAAGACCTTAATGTTCCATATGTTGCTGATTTAGCCCAAATATGATACCAATCCTTGCATTGTAAACTGCAGTCTTCCAACTAATGGATCAATACCCACCGAGGCATCTGAAAAGAAGATGGCCAAGAGACCTTCTGGTTTAGAACATTTATTGAAGTGCTACTAGTGAGTAGTTCTTCACAAGTGACTTACATGTCATAATCATTTCCAAAAATTTACTTGATGTATATTGATGTATAGTTGTAAATATCAATAAATAGTTTATAAAAAAAATGTTTAAAACAAACATGTTTGAACTGTATATAAAGGTTAAACAAAATTACTATAGACCAACCAGTTGCCCAATAGGAATTCATTCATATTTACAAATGAAACCAAAACAATTATGAAGGCTTGAATTTCCCTGTTTACCGTTGGCTATAATAAGTAAGTCATTATTTTATACAATAATGAAGACCTACACCGCTCTTCTATATACCATTTTAAATTATTGATTCACCCAAAACCAGTATTCTGTCAATTCCATTCCAAACCTTTTCACATAGTAGCGTTTAACTACAGGAGTTATTGCAATGCTACTACCAAGATTCTTCATGTTCTTCCTGTCGGACAAGAATGTGAAAGTAATAACGTCACCTGCTGATAAAGATCAATAAAACAAATTAGTACGGACGAAGTCGGCAATAATCAAACTGCTATCTGGGATCTATAGCGCGGAGCGCGGTGAGTCAGTGAAGGCCGCGTGTCGGCCACGTGCCGAGGAACAGGTAGTTGCCATCACGTGCAAGAAGGGTTGGCGCATCGGATGATGTACAACAGGCCATCAAATGGAAGCTCCCCCCCCCCCCCCCCCCCCCCCAGTCCAATATAGCGCGCCTCTTATTGGGTCTCCCCCTCCAGTATATTACCAGTGAGGGCTAATGAACAACTACTTGTGAATCCGCCGGTGGAGTGGAGTAATTATCTTGTAATGATCATATCAACCGGAATGGAGAACCTTTATTATACTTTTATTGCCAAGGAATAGTGGGGGCTATAGTGCTTCTATTGGGTGCCAAAGACTGATGTGTCATACAATCAATGGAGCATTTACTGTCTTCAGCAAACAGATTCCTAGAGTAACAGATCACAGAATAGAATCTGACACAATGAAAATCATGCCTATGATAGGCAGAAGTAAGGTGAAAGATAAAAATTTGCATGTCAGCACGAGGATGGTGCTCTCCGAAGAAATAAATAAAATGAAATGAAATAAGGCCCAGCTTTAACCAGGAAAAACTAAAGCAGTAGGCTTCCAACAATAGCGTTTTTCCGGCTAAATTTTTTTCTTTTTTTTTTTTTTTTTTTTTTTTTTTTTAATCGTATTTGACGAACTTCGGTCATATACCGAGACCAATACATTGGACTGCCAGTATTCACGGTCTTTACAATCTCCTTCCCGTAATCCTCTCGCCGCCATTACCTCCTCAACTCCTTGAACCTATGTTTTCCTTGGGCGGCCTCTTTTTCGTCTTCCTTCCGGGACGTAGTTAAATATTTTCTTTCTTTGGCCAATCCTTCTTGCCCCATTCTTCTTAAATGGCCGTACCACAGCAGCTGTTTTGTTTGAATGGTTTTTCTGCCTATATATTTCATATGGCAGAATTAGTCACCCGTTGAATCCTGGAAATGCTACAGCTTCATCTCCCAAGACAGGAAGGGAGGACTCCCAAGAAGTAGTGAAGGCAACCTGTCTAGAGGAGGATACCCTGAATTCAAACCGAGTCCACCTGGTAAGGCGTTGATAAATGGGCCAGCACCCCGTATCTCGTAAAAACAAAACACCGCTCAGACCCAGACAAAAGATAAGTATTTTTATAATAATGTAATAATAATAATATATACATTAAAACTTCCTTATTTTAAACCAAGTTCTCGGCTATAACACTTATTTTCATAGAACACCTGTTCTATTATAGGTAATTTTCTAAAGAAATTCTATTACAATAGACCTTTGACTCAGCCTCTACTGGTCGGTCTTCGACACCAGTGAGAGGGCAGGGTTAGATTTTAGCCTCCCCCCCCCCCCCCCCCACGAAAGCGGAATTACAAACCCGGTTTGTGTTGTATAGGTTGTATACAGTGAGCAGCAGAAGTTTTCGTAAACCTACTAAATTCACTAAAATGATTCATTCCGCTCTCATTATAGAAAAATAATCTTTTTGCCAAGTTCGTATCCTTCCTAATTCACAAGAGAAACACACAAAATAATTAAAAAATGGATAGTATTTATGTATTTACTCTATAAATATAAAAAAAAAAAAATAAACTAACCAAAGTAAAATTTTTCGAAAACCATCACATTATTTTCATTAATTCCCAATATACATAAGCTCTGAGGTAGATAAGTTAATTCTAAACTAGTTGTTAATCCTACCACTCTCTAGATATGTATAACAGCCACTATGAAAAAAAAATCATTTCAAACAAGAGTTAACTAACTTGATACTTTTTTAAACTTTTGCCAGGGTCAGTTTATTCTTTTTTTATATTTATAGAGTAAAAACATAAATAGGCTAAACCAGGCAGTTATTGACACCCTCAAGGAAATATTCAGAAATATTCATACGAAAAATGTTGAAAGAATAGTTCAATTACGTCGAAATTTGCAGAGAATTTTCCTTAACTGCTATACTTTTAGGTAATCAAGAAACTCCACACCAAACATTATTCCTGGAATGTATTTTGCAAGATAGTGACAATAAATTATATTGTTTGTTTTGTTTTTAAGGGCAAAAAACTGCTGATGGTTATTATAGTAATAAATTATGTAAAATCATTAAAGAAAAACACACCAAATAATTAAAAGCCAAAAAAAAATGGATAATAGGGTAAACCAGACAGTTATTGACACCTATATCCACAATAAATTATGTAAAATCATGTTTTGACACTGTATGGATATCCTTTAAAATACAGACAGATTCGAAAGTACTTTTACACAGTTGTAGTATTTCAAAGGAATTTTATGATTTCCTGTTTTTGGCTAAGTATATTTTTTTTTAATATTTAAGATAGGGTGTCAATAACTGTTTAGTTTACCATATTATCCATGTTTTAGGGTTTTTGATTATTAGGTGTGAATGTATTATATATTATATTAAAATTTGCATTTTCAGAGATTAATTTTACTTATTTGCTGTACATATTCCGTGTACAACAAATCCTTTAGGATTTTGGAAAGAAAGGCCCTCAGAAAGATCTTTGGTCCGGTGAATAACAACGGGAATTAGAGTCAGATCAAACATGGAACTGGAACAACTGTTTGCTGAACCTCGTTTTTATGGTCAAAGTAGGAAGATTGCGGTGACTTGGACACATACAAAGGATGCCTGAAGACAGGCTCCAAAAAAAGATTATGTACGGCAGACCGGGAGGGAAAAAAATTGAGAGAGAGAGAGACCAAGGCTGAGGTGGCTGAATGATCCTGAGAATACTGGGAGTGAATGGTTGGAAGAGGATGGTGGAAGATAGACAGGATTGGCTGTCGATTCTTCGTGAAGCGAAGGCCCAGCCAAGGATTGTAACACTCAGGATAACAATAATAAATCTATGTATGAGATCTTAGTCATCTCAAGTACTTATTGCCCATAAGCGAGGCAGACCGTAACAATATTAATTTATATTATGCTATTTATTATTCTCAATTTAAGATGACTATATTTCATATTTTTTTTTCTCATAAAGGTAATAACAGAGAGGGAGAAGGACCAGTAAGAAGCTAATAATTCCTCGGCAAATTAGCCGATAGGGAAGGAGGGAGGTGAAACCGATCGGCCCTCCAGTCACGTCCCCGACCCCCCCCCCCCCCCCCCCCAATCAATATCTCAACAACTTTATAGCCTATCTTTTATAAACAGACACAGCCCTTTATGCCCTTATCGTGTTCCACATCGGCCCTAACAGTCCTTAGGCAAGTAACTGTCATCATATCGTCAACCTTTTCAATGGCTCAATCTGTGCATAACTGAACAAACACTTATTTTTAAGATACCCCAAAGCACTGAAATCAGAACGTTTATAGCTAAAAAATACGGAACAAAATAAGTTCAAGAAAAAAAACAAAAAAATAAATTTATCTCGGACTGGGAAAAACAATAGATCACGAATATGCTTATCTATAATCTACAAGTTTTCCCAATTTACATTTTAGAATTAAAAGGATCAAATAACTTCATTTAATAATTAAAGTATACTACCAGTTAATCATTATTTGAGAAAAACAAAATAGAGAGAAAGGTGTTTCAATTTTTTTTCCTCCTTTTTTTTTTTTAGGAACACAAATTTACGGAACAGCTACAAAAACTCTCATAAAAAAAATACAGACTTTTCAGTAAAAAACCAATTACACAATCACCCTGGTATGTCAATAACATACCTTTACACAGATTTATGCATACCCATGGTACAAGATCACATCCAGACTTCATACAAAAGACTTCACGACAAACTCCACGGACATATCAACAACTTAATACAAACTATGGCCTCCAGAAGCTTGCCAGATAATACCCAAAGGATACTAAAAAGGAGTTGGTTGAGAGATCTACTCCGTTAAAATTGATTAAATATCATGTTTCATGTTGGGAGTAACTACCGCTGAGTACTGTCCTCCCTCATTCCTGAAATGCCAATTATCTTGCTACTACAATCACCACATCTGCTTGTTGTCACATGACAAGTAACAGGTGTGGAATTAAAAATTAAAGAGGAAAAAAAAAATTTTAGGAAGAAAAAAAAGTTACAACGTGAATTTTTTCATTCATACCAATATAGCTCTTTAACAGTCCTAGAAAAAAATGCTACATGACAAAAAAACATGTTCTATAAAATTTCTGGCGAGGGAACTATCGACAATTTTCGATCTGGAGCATGCCAAAATGTTTCATTTTTGAGTGTGGAAAAAAAGGTTACACTAAAAAAGTTTAGATACCCAGCCAAAAGACATACCCATGTCAAAATTAATATTAGTATTTATATATTTTGTTATTAAAACCGAAATGCACAACTGTAATTAAAAAATACATTTAGTACATGTGAAGATAATGATTATAATAAAATATCAGCTTAATGCAAAAATTTAAAGACCCATTGGTGTCACTTCAATACAATTTCTATATCAGAAGATCCCGCGGCAATCTTATTTTCAGGCAGCTCAGGAGGTTATTGGGAATTAAATGAAGCGAGTTGAGAGAATCGTGTATTTGGGGATTTTTGAAGTTTACAATGAAACGTTAGGTATCTGTTTTGTGCCAAATCATCAATACATGGTACCGAGTATTTAATTTTCTGTTTCAATTACTCTATACGTATGTACAAACATATATATATCGATTAGTACGTAATGATTTCAGCTCACATTTTGTGTTCATTTTTCCCATTTACATAAAGATAAGTCGAATGATAACCTCGATAAGTCGTTTTTCATTAAGTCGAATTTTTAGGGGCCCCTTACGCCTTTCGTGTATGGAGCTACACATATGACTCCAACTATAAAAAAATAGAAAGGATACAAAACCTATGAATGAGAATCATAAATGACTATCGCAGCTACACAAAAATAACCAATATGTTACTTGATTTAGATTTCCAAACAATTTAACAGTTTATTCACCTCTAGACCTAGAACTTAGAAAAAATCGAGAAATCCCTTAATCCAAACAATAGGTAGTTAAAACAAACAATATTTAGACATACCAGGCATATACTATTAGAATAAATTAATTAATAAGGCTTACATTAAATTATTAGTTTTGTTTGAATATAATTAAAGAATCAAAGTAATATATAAGTCAAAAATTACTAAAATGTAATAAACTTTATTGTAAAAATTCATTAACTTTACTTCCATGAATGTGTTTATTTTAATTTATTTATTTTATATAGACATATTTTCTATTTTGGGTAGGTTTTGGTATTTTTTTCCAATTGTTAAATTGCATTAAAATAAAAACTTTCATTATCATTAATTCAACAGTTAACTCATATTTATATAGTCAATTGCTAGATTAAATACATTATTAAATTGTATATCAATATTTTTTTAAATTGGAATTGATGAAACAATTAAAAAAGAAAAAAATATTTTTACCTTCTATAGAGCATCCTATGTCCAAATTTAATTGTATTTAATATCAGGACACATTGCCCGTATAGTCCAGTCAATAAACACATTGTAGATTGCATAAAATATGCAATAATTTTTGACTTCATAGCTTCGTTAGTAGTTAGAAGATAAACATACTAAATGTCCTGGGGGGGGGGGGGGGTGAGCTAACGGTTTAGGGAGGGGAGAAGAAGGTCCCATTTTGGGGTTTTTCGATTATATCTCGAAAACTGTCGGATCTAGAAAAATATGCTACGGATCAAAATTAAAACTAATTAAATTTCCAATAAGATTGTTTTTATACATATTTGTCGTACTTTCAACGGTTTTCGAGATATACGTTATTAAAAATCCAAAAATTCCAATTAATAGAATAATTTTTACCTCACTTTTTGTCAAACATTTGCTTCAAGTTCCAGAAACGCATATATAAAATTCAAGTGATTTTAATGCTCTACAACTTTGATTCTTTTATTTTTTTCTAAAAACGATCTTGGAAGGCACTAGAAGCAAATGTTTCACAAAAAGTGAGGTAATTTTTTTCGAAAATTACCGATTTTCAAAAACGTATATCTTGAACCGTTGGCAGTTCGACAAATAAGTATTGAATCAATTTCATAGGAAATTTAATTAGCTTTATTTAGTATCTGAAACAGATTTTTCTAGAGTCCACTGTTTTCGAGATATAATCGAAAAACCCCTAAATGGGACCTTCTCCCCTCCTCCCACCGTTAGCTCACCCCCCCTCCCCAGTATGTTTATCTTCTAACTACTCCTAACGAAGCTATGAAACCAAAAAGTATCGCATATTTTATGCACCTCTCATTTCAGCACTTTCTGACTGGACTAGTAACCAAAGAGAAAGTTTCAGGAGATTAATAAAGAATTTTTAGTTACATGAAATCAGAAATCAATGCAGGGACAGTTGCGTGCTGTATATATAGATATATATATGTAGATAATGGCAGGGTAAAAAGCCTCAGCGCGTGTCAGGAGTCAGGCATTAAATGCGACGGGCTGTCGTCCATTAGTACTCGGTCACATAGTCATTTAGCTCCGTATCGGAGCCACGGTCCCAATACAGCAGGAAGTCTCTACGTTTCAAAATAAGTTCATGATAATAAAGTTATAAAAATAAAAACAATTTAATAAATACATTACACTTTTTGAAATTAGTCGAATACAGAAACAAAAAAGAGAAAATAAATAAATAAAATGATCTGAAAAAATGTAGGTAAATTATAAATTTTATTTAATTTTCCCCCTCCTTCTCTATCTCTCTCCACCACCTTCTCTCCTTTCCCTACCACATTCTCCATTCTCATTTCTTATTAATATTAATTATTTCATTGTTCCTTCCTACATCTTTGTTCAATAATTAATCTTTATTTAAAAAAAAAAAAAAAAAAAAAAAAGAACCGTTAAAAGTCGTTAACCCTCCATTCCTCTCTTTAACCCATTGTTGTCTATCTTGCCTCAGTTCTCTACATCACAGTGTCGTTATGATGATTTATCTTTTTTAGTTGTTTTTTTCTTTCTAATTATAAATCTGATATGCCTTTGTTATAAATTTATTCTGTTTTTGTTTTTTTTAACCAGTTAATTTTTACTTATTTATAACTTCGATTTTACAATTTATTTAAACTCCCCTTTTTTTCTCCAATTTTTTTTTTTTTTTTTTTCGTTTCACCCACTTTGGGGTACGATAAATCAATTAGCGGTTGATGAGTCGTGTTTTCCTTTTCTCCCAGTACTGCTTCATCCTTTCCGATCTTGCTGCCCTCTCTTCTTCAGGAATCCTGTATAATCGTTTGGTTTTCGCCCTGTGTTGGAACCTCTTAATTTTATCTTTGGTTATCTTCATTACGGATTCATCTGCAAGCATCTCTTCTGTAATTTGTAACTCTCGTCCTTCTCACTTTCCCTAAACCAGTTTGGGTTGGTTTTCTTATTGTAGAAAAAGTCGAAAATTCTTTTAGTTATCCTTCCCGGGTCCATTCTTAGGATGTGGCTATAGAAGTCAACCCTACTTTTCCTTATTGTGTTGGCAATCCTTTCAGTTCACCTGTACAGGGTTTCATGCTGATGTGTTTTTGTTATAGGAGTCTTTCGTAAGCTGGAAGGCTCTTTTCTCCAATTATCATATCTGTTTGTTGTATTTTTGATCATCTTATATCTTAATTATTTTACTGTATTTTATTTATAACCTCTCTGTAAATACGATTAATTAGGTCAATTATTTACATACAATAATTCATATTGCTTAATAACCCTGCAAGATTTAATTTAATTTTTATTTTCTTTATCATTGTATAATTTATCTAAATTTTTTCAGATCATTTCCAATCGTTTTGTTAACCCTATTATTTTTATTTGATTTTTTATTTATTTTTTCGTTTCTGTTTTTTATTTCTGTACTTAATTAATTTTGTTTTAGCCCTGATTATGGGCAAAATGTTGACAAAAAAAACAAAACAATATATATTTATTAATATCAAGCATTGCCTTATTTTTTATGATTGATCCCTCACAACATCCTGCTTCATCCAGTCATTCGACATAGCTCTTATCAAATATTTTTATTCTATATAACCTATCCTCAATCTTTATGAAAACTTCTTGATATTAAATCGACCTTCCTTGGGAGAGAAATATAGCCCCGCCTAACTGACACGAAAGCTCATAAATATCTCCCCTGATTAGCGAATCGAGGGCTAGGCCTCATGAAATAGCGGACAATAAAGGGACTAAGTGGTTTGTGAAAAATGTCGCCTTGAGGAGAGGACGAGAGATATTTATCAAGGTGCCCACCACCTCCACCCCCCTCAATCCCCCCCCCCCTTCGACTCGGATTGTTAGCCAGGAAATATCCTTCCTCTGATGCATTTTTCATAAAGCCATTTCCCAGAGCCCTCTATCCCTTCCCTAATTATATACGACACCGATCCCGTTAGTTCTCTCCGAGCTTCACTGCTCTCCTTTTTGGTTTTTTGGTCCGCTGGTCCCGACCATATTTTATAAGTAAACTACGATGATCATAAGAATAAAAGACAGTTTGGGATGGAAAATCTTTCTCACTTTTCTTTCCAATTTTGTATGAGATAGGTCACGAAAATTTTTTTGTTTCCTGTTCGCAGATCAAAAAGTCCTTCGGTCTAAGGATTTATCGCATAAGGCTACAATATAGCCTGCAAAACCATTATCAGACCCGTCGTTAAATACAACAGTTGAAATAAGAGCGCTTATGAAAAGAAATTAAAAACTCCTCGGGGTTCGGGAGAGAAAAATATTTAGGAAGATATTTGAAACAAAAGTGGCTAATTGGCGACTGGAAGGCAAGAAAAAATTAAGAGTATATGACATTGTTTGGAGAGGCAGATATATTCGCCTTAAAAAAGAAGGGGAGATTAAGATGGTTCAGACACGTTGATGTCTACAGGAAGATTACCTAATTTTTTTTTCTTTTAAATATGTTTAGAGGCAAGAGTCTTAGAGTTATTAACGAAAAACTGAAAAAAAAACGACCTTTAAAGCCCCCCCCCCCACCCCCCAGTACCATCAGTATGTTGTTAAGGACACCTCCCCCTACAACTGTGCCAAAATTGGCTTCTACATGAATTATGTCCCCTATTCGGCCTTTTTGGTCTTCGTTACCTGGACTAAAGGGAAGAATCAGCATCTGGATGTACACGTTTTTATTCAATAGGTGAAAAAAAAAATAAGAAGAATATGAGGAGTTCACGTAGATATTTCTTTGTTTTTATTTATATTATATTTTTTAGTCTGCTTAGAAACATTGAAAAAATCAAAAACCAAATGCTGATATGCTGGATATTTTGGAAATGCATATTAAATATGCAATTAAAGTTCAAAATATGCTAAAATATGTATTTATGGAAAAATATCCACAAATATGCAAAATAAAATAACTCATATTGATTCCAAATGCCTCAAAACATATACATTTGGACGATGTTAGATGTTTTAGTTGGCTAGGAGAAATATGCAAATGCATATATTTTACAGCCCTAGTGATCACAAACGAAAAATGGCTTGTCCTTTTTTATCATAGTATAGACATATTTAGACTAATATTTCATTTACAATAAGCACTCCAGGCGCATTTAGCATCTTTCTTGATTACATATTGAATCAACAAGATGGCAATAAGTATACCGGCCAATGTTTACTTGGTCGCCGAATCTAAATGTATTTATTATTGGCTGTAGTCAGTGTTCGTGAATTTGTGTTAAGTGAGTGATTTGAAACAGAGCCTGATAAAAAATTATTTTATCTTTCCCAAATGAAACTTTAAAGTCACTACCAGGTATGCAAGTTTAAAATGTCGTTTATTTCTTAAAATATATACACAGTAATTTAAAAAAAAGTATAATATATTTTATTCAAAGTACTGACCCTCGCTTTCTACACATTTTGTCCATCTCTCGGGCAATATATGGATACCATTCCAAAAGAATGCTTCATCTTTATTTGAAATCCATTCATCGAGCCATTTTCGTACGTTTTCGAAATTGTTGAAGTGTTGCTCCGCCAATGAGTGTCCCATCGATGAGAAGAGGTGATAATCAGAAGGCGCCAGGTCAGGTGAATACGGCGGGTGGGGTAGGAGTTCCCAACCAAGCGAAGAAATCGTTTCCTTAGTCAATCTGGCTGAATGTGCAGGAGCGTTATCATGCTGAAGAATGACTTTGGCGTGCCTGTGAGCCCATTCTGGGCGTTTTTCGATCAATGCGTGACTCAAATTGATCATTTGTTGTCGGTAGCGCTCGGTATTGACTGTTTCGCCGGGTTTGAGAAGCTCGTAGTAGACTACTCCCTTCTGATCCCACCACATACACAGCATTGTCTTCTTCCCAAAACGATCCGGTCTTGCACTCGATGTGGATGGTTGTCCTGGCGTTACCCATGGTTTTTTTCGTTTGGGATTCTGAAAATAAATCCATTTTTCATCGCCAGTTACAACTCGATGCAAAAAACCCTTTCTTTCGTGGCGTAAAAGCAGCATTTCGCACACAGTTTTTCGTTTTTTTCCATCTGTCGTTCGTCCAATTCATGTGGAACCCATTTTCCAACCTTTTGAATCTTTCCCATAGCTCTCAGGCGATCGGAAATGGCTTGCCTAGTGACATTCAACTGTTCTGCCATCATTTGTTGGGTTTGGGCATTGTCTTCGTCTAATAAAGATTGCAATTCGAAGTCCTCAAACTTTTTTGGTCGATTTTCTCGTTTTTGATCAGTAACATAAAAATCACCACGTTTGAAACTTTGAAACCAACGTTCACATGTCCTGACGGTTGGAGCAACATCGCCATAAGTCTCAACAAGAATTCGATGACATTCAGATGCCTTTTTATTTTGATTAAATAAGAAAATCATGACATGCCGCAAATGCTCTTTATTTGGCTTAAAATTAGACATTTTTAACACTAAAGAAAGGTTTGATACGTCCACGTAAACGACTTAAAAACAACTGACTTTTGTAAACAAATGACTAACAAACAAAATAGCGTTTAGAGATAAGCAAATCCTTCAATAGGCTAAGAGCGCATTCTATTGGAATTAAAACGACATTTTAAACTTGCATACCTGGTATGTTACGTAAAATAGTTAAAGCCATATTTTTTTTTTTTTTTTTAAATGCGATGAGACTGTCAGTCTTTTGTCCAAACTCATTCCAAATTACTTTGTTCATTGTAGAAATATATTTGTATTTATAGTTTGCAGTGGTAAGCCCATTTTGTAATAGCAAATAGTTTTGCTCTATCATTGATTTTATTTATAACTAATATTAGTAGGGGTCACCTGTGGTGTAGTGGTTAGCATAGCAACCTACTAAACCCAAGATCGTGGATTCGCAGCCCGGCAGATGACCTTAGGATTTTTTAAAGGGAGTAAAAAAATCCTTAGCTATGCCGTCCTTCGGAAGGGACGTAAAATGGGGGTCCCGAGCCTGTGCGATGTCAGGTACTCGTTAAAGATCCCTATCCTAATTATACCTGGATAGGCAAAATTTAGGAATCCCACCGTAGCATCGTCCGATTAGCCATAGCAGCATAAAGTGACGTTAAACGAAATAAACAAACTGATATTAGAGATACAGTACTGTCTACTGGTGTATTTAAAAGCCTAATGGACAATTCCCGTCACAACAGTTGTTAAATACCTAGCTGAAGCTTAATGATTGAGGGATTTTCGCTGATATGAAAAAAGTTAAAAAAGAGAAACATTACTAATGATGAAGTCTGAATTGTGCCTGTTTTATTCTTGTCGAGGGGTATGTTTATTATTCAAAATAGTAGGGTCGAAACTCAGGATTACATCTTGTGCTTTATTTTTTTTTTATATATATATTTTTATTTTTTGTTCGTCAATCTTTTTTAAAATAAAAATCAATTTTAATCTTAATTATAAGTTTCGCCTAATTAAAAAATATACCTCCATACACCAATTAAATTGATGAGTTTAATAATAACAATAAAAAAAATCTTTATTTAATCTCGGACTGGTCCCTTTATGACAATACAATTGACAAAAAGAAGTATTCAGAGACAGATTAAAACACAATTATTTCTCATTAAACAAAGTAAATAAATAAAAAAAATTTTTAATAATTAAAAAAATCATATATACTTTATTGAACATGTACACTGAAAAAGACGATCTTATGCGTAACAGGAAAAATAAAAATAAAGTTGATTTAGTACATATTAAACATCTGGAAATAAGGAAGACAGCTTTCGAAGAGCAGGATTTATTCGGTTCAAATTCACGAATCGAGAAATACACTCGATCAAAAAAATCTGATGTTATATAGAAATTCGATATCTAGTTATGATTGTAAGTTACCTGTGACCACCTTCATGAAATGCTAAGGGTTAGTTATTGGGAATTCACTCGTCTAAAACTTAGGGATCGTTTACACCCCAGATTTATTCCTTTCTCCTATTGGGAGAAATCAGGGAAGGAACATAATGGAAGGAGATGAGATGCTTGCGGTCCAGATGGACTGATGCCATCCATACAGTAATTGGAAGAGTGCACCGGCTGGAGCTGACACCTCAAGAAGTCGCCTCAATTTACCAAACAATGGACTTGAAGAGGACTCCTAATTGCCTCCACTTCTTCTCCTCTCTGCAGGGAGGATCCTCTGGTGTGGTGGCGTCCATTAGGCTTCAGCCCTCCGGGGTCGGGTTTCGATCGTCTTATCAACAAGTAGATCGATATTTTTTTTTATTCAAGAAACAGCAATGACTAATAGGGCATTAATAATGAATAGTTTAGATTTAACTACCGTTATCAGTAATTTCACCCTTAAGTACCAATATGTTAGCTTCTAAGAAATGCGCCATCGAAACAAATTAATTTGTTTTCAAAAAACCTTATTTTGGTAACAACTAAACCGTGGAGTCAAAATCCTGAATGACTCTGAATGAGAAGTGTAAAGTTAAATGTTCAAAGATATAAAGTGAATAATTTTTTTATTAATCGTAGCCTTATATATTATCATTATTAAACGAAACAATGTGAAATCATAATCAGTTATTTTTTAAATTTGATTACTGATAACAATCTAACATACCCAGAGACATAAACATTTCTTACATACAATGTTATATTTATAATTTAACTAACAAATCTTCAACTCATGCCCACATTCTTTGAATCCAAAAATTACTACAGTAGATAATTATACAAAAATTACAACCCGAATATACATTAAAAAAGAACTAAATGTGTTTATATAATGATCTGTAAATATAACATAATACAATATTACCATTACAGTTTATATAATATATAATTTATATTACAGTTATACAGAAATATTACCATTCTTTTATTTTCTGTAACAGCTACATTTTTGACTTGATTAAAGCTACTTTTGCTTTAAATTAGGTAGAATGGTAGAAACATAATTAAAAACAAAATTCTAACAATAACTCTTTTTATATCTTATATAAAAATAATAAAATGGTCATAATAACCATAGTAACATTATTATTTTCTCAGTAACCATAACGACGTTCGGGCTAGTAAGTTGGACGCACGAGTTCCTTGGTTCGAATCAATATAAGTTGTTAAAATTGAAGAGATATAAGTGAAAAAGAAGTCTGTGAGGTAGGAGTTACTTTGATTTTATTAATTAAATAATATTATCACCAATTAATTTGTTGAATACTAGTTGGGAACCTTAGAAGTTATCCTAACCTGTAACAGCTTGGCATCAGACGATACATCAGCTTCCAAAACATGAGCAAATGTGGCTAAAACAACACTGACACCTAAAAAAGAGCAAGGATTATTTTTCCCAGCTTTGGAAAACATACCTATCATCAAATAAGTAGTAGGAGTTGGACAATTAATTGGGCCTAAAAATATTATTTTTTCGAGTCGTATTTCAAACAATAGGATAGCAATATTTTTAAATAGAAAAGAAACAGTTGACGAATTTGTTGAAAAATATAATGGTATCAAGATAGAAGACAAAATAGAATGTAGAAAATTGGTTAACCCCTCAAAAAGAGTAATTATTTCAAACTTTCCACCTTTCATTCCACATCAAGTGATAGAAAATAAATTAAAAGAACATAATTTAAGTTTACTTTCCCCTGTAAATTATTTGAGAGCCGGCATAAAACATGAAGGTTATGAACATATTTTCGTAGACATGTTTTCATCAAACCTGAAAAATCGTCAGAATTTCCCTCTAACATACTAATAGAATTTGAAGGAGAAATGTTCCGCGTTATATTAAGCGGGGATGAAATTAAATCTTTTTTATGTGGATAAATATGGCACATAAGTTCAAAATGTGAAAATAATATGGAAGATGTTAAAAAAAACAACAAACGACCATTGTCCATTTCGAACTCAATCCAAACAGATTCCAATGAATTTAGTAAGATTAAACGGAATCATTATGTTCTGAATCACCAAATTCAAGCAATTTATTAGAAAATTCAAAATTTGAAATAGATCAAAGTATCCCACCACAAAATTCAAGCAACTTATTAGAAAATTCTAAATTCTTAAACATAAATCAAATATGTTTAGAAAAATTAGCGGACAGAAGTGTAACTAGTGGTAAACCAGAAAACAAAAAGTTAAGAAACAAGAGCCGATCAAGATCCCCAGTGAAGACAAAACCTACGATGACATAAATGAAATTCAGAAAATTTTATCTAACCCCTCTTTAAACATAAAAATAGATCATGACACCATTTTAACTTTGATTGCAGAAACATATAGTCAAAATAACATTTATGAAATTATAAAAAAATATACATGTGAAATTCAAGATCTATTTACAACTTTGAGGTTAATATATTCACAAGCTGAAAATCGAACGGTAAAAAATCGTTTAGTGAGAATAATAAATAAAATGAAAACTCGACCAGACCTTCTAGACATGGAAACCTAATTTATTAAAAAAAAATATATATATATATATATATATATATATTATGATTTTGCAGTGGAGCATAAATGGATTCTTTCCTCAATTAGAACAATTACAATTATTAATTCAGTCAGAAAAACCCAATATAATTTGTCTTCAAGAAATAAATTTTAATAATAATAAGACAGGACAGCTAAAAAATTACAATGCCGTTTATAAAAATAGAAACACTCAGTTTTCAAGTGGGGAG
Organism: Euschistus heros; assembly: GCA_003667255.2. NCBI lineage: Eukaryota > Metazoa > Arthropoda > Insecta > Hemiptera > Pentatomidae > Euschistus > Euschistus heros. Next base: position 482,905 of record RCWM02000142.1, read on the forward strand.
TTGCTACATACGTCAAAAATTCTATCCCATTCAGACATATTAATATAAATACGAACATAGAAGCTGTTGCGGTTCAGGTAGAAGTGCCATATAAAATATGTGTATGCAACATTTACCTACCTAATAGTTACCAGTTTAGTTTGATTGAACTAGAATCATTATTAGCCCAATTACCACAGCCTTATGCTCTAGTAGGAGATATGAATAGTAAAAGCACTCTTTGGGGTTCCATCAAGACTGATTCCCGAGGAAAATTTTTTAATAATTTATTAGAAAATTATAATTTGGTTTTGCTAAATTCTAAAACACCAACTCGCTTCAATTCCAGAACAGGAGGTTTCAGTTGCATAGACTTGTCAATCTGCACCACGAACTTAGCCTTATTTTTGCAGTGGGAACCATTATACTTCTTGTATGGTACCGACCACTTCCCAATCACGATTAAAAACCTAGTTACTGCTCCGCACACAGGCTCTGTTGATGGATGGAACTTGGAAAATGCTAATTGGGAAATTTTTTCTTTTAGGGTTGAAATGTTAATCGAAACACTACCTGCCAAAAATTTATTTTCACAATTAAATATTAATAATGTTTTAAAACAATTTATTTCAGTATTAAATTCAGCAGCAATGACTAGTTTTGGAAAAACGATGGGTAGTAAAAATAAAAAGATAGTTCCCTGGTGGAATAAAGATTGTCAAAACGCAACACAAGCATATAAAAGAGCATTTAATAAATACAAAAACAGAAAACTTTGGAAAATCAAATGAAATTTAAACAATTACGAGCCATAGCTAGAACTCTTGGTCACAATTTATATCAAATATGACTAGTCAAACATCATCTGGTGAAATATGGAATAACATTCGAAGAATTTCTGGGATTTCAAAAAGTCAATATATTTAAGGAATTCGAGACCCCCAAAACATTTTAGAAACTGATAGTCAACTGTAATATTCTTGCTAATACTTTCGCTAAAAATTCTTGTGACCAAAATTACAACAAAAATTTCTTACAGTAAATATCAACACTCAACTTCGATCTCAACTCTTCGAACAACAACCATCCTATCAATTCCACTATCAGCGAATATGAATTAAATTACGCTATTAAACACACTAAAAATTCTAGTGTTGGTCCTGATGGTATACCCAACGCATTTTTAAAAAATCTCGGAACTGAAGCAAAAAAATACCTTCCTTTAATATTTAATTTCATCTGGACTCAAAATGTTTTTCCATCCATTTGGCAGATTGCAACAACAGTTCCTATCCTTAAACCTGGAAAGGATAAAAGCAACCCGTTAAATTACCGCCCCATCTCGTTGACTTGCATTATGTGTAAGCTGCTGGAGAAGATCATCAATAGAAGGCTGCAGTGGTTTTTGGAAAATAAAAACCTTTTTACAAATGCTCAATCCGGTTTCAGAAGGTATCGATCAACAAGGGATACTCTAATTCAGCTCGAGACAGAACTCCAAAAAACTTTTAAGAAGAAACAGTAGGCAGTCGTGGTATGTCTTGATATCCAGAAGTCGTTTGAAATGGTTTGGAGGCTTCGTGTCCTTTTGTCCGAAAACGGAGTGGATGGTAACATGCTTAAATTTTTATATATTTTTTTGAAAACGAGGTTCATGCAAGTGAGAGTAAATGGAACTATGCCATCCGTTGTGGAAATTGAGAATGGAGTCCCTCAAGGCTCTGTCATTAATGTAACGCTGTTTCTTGTTGCTATAAATGACATTGTTAAATCAATCCAATCACCTGTAAAATCATTTCTTTTCGCCGATGATTTGACATTGATTGATGCTGCAGTTGGAAAAATTTGAATCTTACTAGAGATTTAATCCAAAAAACTCTTGATATATTAGAAAATTGGTCAGAAACATCTGGATTTAACTTTTCCCCCGAGAAAACAGAAACTCTGGTATTTACAAGGAGACGAACGGAAGGCCCGATAGCACCTCTAACATTAAAAGGTACTGATATTAAAATAACAGACTCTCTAAAAATTTTAAGGATACATTTCGATAAAAAAACTATCCTGGAAACGTCATTTAGAATATTTAAGAGATGCTTGTTTGAAAAGAATGAATATTTTAAAAGTGATTTCACATCAGAAATGGGGTGCTGAAAGAATGATTTTGTTAAATACCTATAAGGCCATAATTAGGAGTAAAATTGACTACGGCTCAATAGTTTACGATTCGGCAAAACCTTATATTTTGAAAATTATAGACCCGATTCACAACCAAGGTAATAGGTTAGCGACTGGAGCGTTTAGAACCAGCCCAATAGTAAGAATGCTGAGTGAAGCAGGAGAAGCTCCTCTTAAATATCGAAGGCAACAGTTAGCAATAAATTATGCCCTTAAAGTAGCAACTATTCCCAACCACCCACTCGGCAACACCACCCGTGTAACTAACTCTACCTCACATAATTACCAAAATTGTAAAGCATTTGACACAAGAATTCAAACCTATCTCACAAATTTAAATATCGAAATTCCGACAAACTTTCTGCCCTACTACTTTAACAGCTCCTCACCTTGGAATATGCCTTCTAATATAACATATACTTCTCTCTTATTTTTAACAAAATGGAAACACCACCATATATATCTGTACAATGTTTCAAGGAAATATGCAGCAAGCATCCCGGTTTCTTTCACATTTTTACTGATGGTTCCAAGCAAATGGAAAAAGTAGGTTGCAGCTTCACTACATCTTCATACCACAACTTTAAATTTCACCTAACCCATGAAACTAGTATTTACACAGCTGAAGTCTATGCTATATATCAAGCTTTTCAGTTTGCTGTCACTTCCACAGAAAAAAATATATTAATTTTTACTGATTCATACAGAGCAATACAATCACTTGACGATAAATGGACATCGAATAAGCTAATACAAGATATTTTTGACACACATTCGAAGCTTACTAAACTTGGAATAACTGTGAAACTTGTGTGGATACCAGCACACATAGGAATAGACGGAAATGGACGTGCAGATAAACTCGCAAAAGAATCGGCACTGGCCGAAGATGTTAAAGAAAGTGTACTCCAAGCTCACGACCTAACTAATGTAATCAAAACGGCATTGCAGAATTCATGGGATATAGAATGGCTACAAGAAGAGCGCAGCATGCTAAAAACGGTGAAGGAGACAAACAAGAATTGGATCTATCTGAAGGGATGACACGAAGAGAAGGACTGATACTAACTAGACTGCGATTAGGACACACTAAATTCACTCATGTATTTCATTTTAAGAACTTAGAGCCGCCAACCTGCAGTGAATGCCATGTCAGTATTCAGTGTCCATTATACAATGAACTAAGGAGAAAACATCAAATATTAAACGATCTTCAACACCTGAACAACACTGTGAAATTCAAGGAATTGCTAAAATTTATCAATGGAACTGGATTCTGGACTGATATATAGTTATATCTAACTTTATAATGTTTGTAAGATTTCTCAATTATGTATATATTTTGTTTTGTTGTAAATTAGTTACTGTGATATTGAAAGTTTTTGTATAATGTTTATAGTTGTCGCTAATAACTTAAATTTGTGATGTTGATGCGACGTTAAATAAAGATAAAAAAAAATAATAATAAAATTTTAAAAAAATAAATAAATAAAAAGAAATATTATTATTTTTTATGTTCCAGAAACACAAGATATGAGGAGTTCGACCTCGGGAAGGACGGCGAACCGGCAACTGGGTAATTCTATTCTTTAAATTAAATATCAAGTTTAAAAATATTTGTAGTTGTAAGCAGAAACAAGTTTGATTTTGAAATAATTAATACAAGCGTATAAAAATTAGTTTAATGTATAAGCATTGAAAAATTTCTTTTGTACATTTAAAGGCTAAGATTTTTTAAATTTATTATTATAAAATTATATATATATATATATATATATATATATATATATATATATATATATATATATATATATATATATATATATATATATATCTTTAACTTTAAATTTTTTTTGTTTATACAATGAAATATTATCGATTAATAGGACAATTCAGTGTGTGTGTATGGGTATATAAGTAACTGTGTTTAGTACTCTGTATATCGCCTGGTATCTGTAAATATTTTCTTTTCTCTGTATATATCTTTTCTTATTTTCTCATGGTTATTTTTTTTAGTTTATTTCATTTCTCCTTCTTATGTTATCGTATCTACTTAAGTTCTTTAAACAATTATTAACAATTAACTGTATTTACATGTCTCATGTTTCTCATGTATAAATACGTTTATATGAAAATATGCATCCCTGCATCTTAGTAGGAATGTCCTACTACTACTACCACTCTATGTATTATATATATGAAAATATTAGGTCCCATAAATGAAATTTCGATCTAGTCCAAAAGAGTGGATCGGAAAAATAGTTTCGGAGTTACAGCCTAGATTACCGATAAACGTGTTTTCGCGAAGAAGTGCAACTTACCGCCAATCTCTTCAATTTTTATTTTCTTTGCAGCTCTAAAAGTATTGATCTGAGAAAAAAATTAATAGAAGCAAATTTGCTGAAAATTTTACTTGCTTTAATAATGCATATAACACAAAATATGCTAAAAGTAACGGTTCCCGAGTTATTTGATCAATCAGCTAATAATACAGGATTTTCAATCCTTCCCCCTCTCCCTCACCCAAACCCGACGCTATTTGGAGGAAGACTTTTTAGAGCTAAGGGTGGTAAACGATTTCCAATAGTCAGACCTTTTTATTTTATTACCTTAGTTCAAGGTTTGGGAATTTTTTGGTCTAATTTCTCTATACTAGATTATTATTATATATTATATTATATTTAGCAATATGAGTATTAATTATAAATATGTTGGATAGGACCGGATGGGTGAGCCCGGAAGAGGACTACCCGGAACCTGAAAGGCCACCGCCGCGGAAGATCGACAAGTATGTTCGCCCTGAGTGCCCCTGCCTCTCCCACAGGTACACCGTGGCCGTACTCACCTGCATAGGTAAGGGCTATAGTTTTTGTTTTTTGTTATAATATGTATATGTATATTATATTTTTATTTATAACTAGCATCTCCCTTTGCAGCTTCACCCGCTGACATAAGTAAAGAACATAGCTAATTTTAATTAATAATTGAAGTTTAATTTGTTTATTGATAAAAATATAGTATTGAAGTGTGCACTTAAGCATTATTTCTAATGTTATTTTAACGCATAGCAGTAATTTCAACCTGGTTAAAATTGCACTGATTAGTTCTTTAAAAATTACATAAAAGCTAAATTGGACACTCAATTTTTAATTTTATTATATGAGTTGGTAATCCAGACTATGAAGAAATTCTTGTAGATAATGGACAGCATCATCGGTGATTACAATTACAAGTCCATGGATCATATTTTACACACAATATCAAAAAGAAAAGGATCGACATTTGGATTTGGTAATAATTGTATCGATTTCATCTTTATATTTGAATTAATAACCTTAAAAGTTTATGATGATGATTGTATTGTTGACTGTGAGTTTTTACTAAGGAGATGAATTTGTCAGGGGTGCAGTCAAGGTTGAATAAACACAGCCAGTTTTTAAATGAAAAACTTATATTTTGGCGTGCCAACGTTTCGACCTGCCTTGCAGGTCTTCATAAGAGCTAAAATAACAAAAATTGGATGTGACCAGGATGATACAAACATTAAAAAAATAAACAAATCAATAATAAAAATAATTTAAAAATGAAAAAGAAACAAAAAAAAAATCTGTAGTTAATTAGATAATTGAATACAAAATAGTAGTAAAGTCTAGTCAAAGATAGAGTTGTAATAAAGTAATTAAATAATTTAAATTGAATAATATAAATTTAAATTTTTTGTAAACTAATACAATGTAACAATTTTATTAACAGATGTTTTTTATTAGGAATTTAAAAAGGTATAAGGGATCTATATGAAAAGGAAAATGGTAAGATAGAAAGGTAAGCAAAATAATAAAGTTGGCATAACAATAAACGAAGGAAAAGGTTGGGAAAATATGAGAAATTTAAATAAATGGACTTACTGAAGTAGTCTAGATGAAGGCATGACTAACAATGACTGTTAAAAAACAAAATCAGGGAAAAGGGGGGGATAATGACTTGAAGACCTGGGGGATAATGCCTTGAAGACCTGCAAGGCAGGTCGAAACGTTGGCACGCCAAAATATAAGTTTTTCATTTAAAAACTGGCTGTGTTTATTCAACCTTGACTGCACCCCTGACAAATTCATCTCATTAGTTAAAAGTTTATGGCAGTGTGGCAAATCTCGTTTCTGTCAATTAACACTGTACATTTAAATTATAAATATATTAAATCTTACAATTGTAAAGAACTATTAAGATGATGTAGTTAGGTTTTGGTTCAGATGGGTTCAATAGTTTTACTAAAACTCCATTGCAAAATGGCGCAAGATATAGTTCGATTTTTAAACTTCCATGGGATTCACTCGTAACACCACATATTTATAGCTTTTTTGATAACAACTTAATTGAATTAAGCAAATTTTATTATCAAAATCTAGCTCTATATAACACCGTATCTTTGTAACCTCTCATGAATGCCGCTAGTCACCTATCGGTCAATTTTCAAACTTCACTGCGCACCACATTTTAATCGTTTTTCTAACATCAATTTAATGTAAAATATGTATATTTTATTATTGCTAAACCTTCTTTGCAATATAAAGATAATGTAGTTAAAATTTGGTACAGAATGGTTCAGTAGTTTCCACAGTTGGTGATCACAAACGAAAAATAACTTGTTCTTTTTATAATAGCAAGTATAATTTTAGTTTAAAAAATTAGGACAATTGTGTACATATGAATATAAATAATGAGCTGGAAATAGATGTAATTGAAAAAATCGATAATTGAAAGAATGACATTAAATTCAATTTTACTTTTGAATATTAAATCTTTTATACAAACGTACATATTTTGTTACTTTTTTAAAAAACATGTATAAATTGCAAGGATTGAAAAATTAAGATTATTTCATTAATTACCTCATATTCTTAATTTGTTAGATATTAATTATTATTTAATCATTAACAGTATAAAATATAATATGTAATTGCATTATTTCATTAAGAAAACAATTTATGTAACATTGAATGAACTACAAGAAACATAAATTGACTAAGTGATTACATATTGCTAATAAACGTAGATTTAGATTGATATTAGATCTCTTTAAATTTGGACGAAAATTCCTAAAGTTTTTAAAAACAATATTTTTTTTTTTTTTTAAACAGATGCAGATTGTAGATCATTAAAAAAAATTCCTCTGCTAAAATCTAGGTATTAATTGCGTTAAGATAATTATCAAGCAAAATTTATAGGTCTCAATGTGGGGAGTAAAATCCATTTAATTATTTGTTGCTGGTTGAAGTTAAGGGACCTCTTTTATTTTATTTAACTCCTTTTTATATTATTTTGTGGATGAAATGAGCCAGTGGATTTATTTTCCATCAAATGGTTAACACGATATTATTTAGTTGCTGAAAGGAAAATTTCAGACCCCACAGCAAGAACAAATGCCATCTGTTGGGGGATTGCGGAGTTGCAACCGTATCCCCCCACGCAAATAGAATGTTACTCCAAACGACTCAAAATTGAATTTGTTAATTTATTTTATTTTGACGTAATTAATGAACGCAGCCTCATGTATATAAATGATTTAAATATTATATTTTTGTAGATAATTTTAAAAACTATACCCTTTATAAACTTTTCGGTTCATACCATTGCTTTAAGTAATTTTTCTACATTTAACAAAGTATGCCTCCTACCCTTGAAGTACATAAGAAATTTGTCTACCTCTCCCCCAAATGCAATGCATCTTTACAAAAATATTTTGAAATAAAAAAAAATATTATATAAAATTCCGTAGGTGACTTTTATATCAGTTAACTGATTATATATATTTTAAGAATTTATTTAATAAAAACAGTATCAATGGTTAGCTAATTTACCGTATCATTTTATGTTGAGGCATAAAACCAAGTAAAGAAGATTATTTAAATAAATAAAGTCAATAAATCATAAATCGCAAAATTAAATTCCTGAATATCATAAATATTAAAAAAAGTTTAGAAGTTAATTTAAACAACAAACCTCTTTTTTAAATATCACCTATGATTTTTTTTTATTTTTATCTATTTTTATCGATTATTCCTATTAATGAATGCTTACCTAATTTGTGTTTCAGGTTTTGTAATATCATTTGGAATGAGATGTAATATGGGCATGGCTAAACTGGAATTTACATCGGTAAGTAAAAATACATGAAATAAATTGTATAACTCTATATTTATTTTAAATATATGAAAGTATGATGAATATTTTATTGATAATACTAAATGCGGTTTCCTATTTCTTAATAATTGAAAAATTGGAAAATAGAATTGAGTAAAATAGCATAAATTTAATGGAAAAGAAATTATTAATTTTCATATGAAAATAGTTTATAATAATTAGGTACATATAAATACAAATTTATAAGTATATTAAATTAAATTAAATTAATTTAATAAAACATTATTAAAGAAAGGAAATCTTCAGGTCAAAGGATTTCAGCTTATTAAAATTAAAATTAAGGTTGAATAAAATGATTCCAAAATTCTCATTAAATGAAAATAAAAATGCCTAAAAACGAAAACAAAAAAGGATTATAATGAATTTTTTCCTCATTTATTGAATAAATTTACAATTTTAGAACAATATAACGAATGTAATAAAAAAAAAAAAAATCAAAGAAAGAAACTACCCATTTATGGCACACAATTTACCTATAATGATCTAATTCTAAAATCATGTCGAACTGAAAGTTACAAAATTAACCATCGATTTTTTAAAAAATCGGCTGTTGAAATACAAAATTGTACAGATATAAAATTTTGTTAAGATAATTTGATCGAATAGTAAGAAATAAATAATTAAAATCTAATAAAATCACTATCAATAAATCAAAAATTAATAAATATAAATAGTTATGATCACCACTACAACATGCAACAAACAATACTATAGCAACAACTAAAACTAATACTACTAATACTAACACTATACGCACTATTATAAATAACTAAATCTATAATCTATAATAACTGATTAGAGTGTGAAATGGTCCAAAAATATTCTCATATTGGCTGTATTAGTATGCCGTTTTTCTTTTTTCTCATTTTGAGTATTTGTCTTTTTCTGTATATTACTACATAAATCTATCAATCTGCCATTTTAAAAATATAAAGTTATAAATTTTGTTTTGTGTCTTATATCTAGTGCTGTCAAATTCACACACCACCAAGAAAAATTTAATAAAAAGCAACAAAGATTCTAAAAAAATCTTGTCACAAAAACGAGTTTTGTCTGAGCTATTTGGACAAAAATGATAGGTATGCTTCAGACTAAGAGGTTCTGAACCGACTAAAACACTCCATCACAAATCAAACACTTTTCGTAACAGCTACGACAGTGAAACTAGAATTAATCTCTGGTGTGTAAAAAGTAATTTATGACCATCAATATTCATTTTAAAAAATTTTATAAAGCTTTCAAAAACATTCTTCATCAAGGCATATAAAAACATCCTACTTTCCTACTTGTACCTTTTGATAAAATCTTTAGTCATCGAAATTGTATTTTTATCATCTTACAGAAATAAAAAAAAATCTGAATGTGTAATTTACTCCTCTATTTCCCGTACACAGCTATAATTCTTCAGCATATTATCACACTTTTGGCTGAGACAATGATTGCAAAAATATCCTTCAAAATAAAACAAAAGTCTATAAATCCAAATTCATTAATGAGCCAATAAAAAAAGGTTGCTAAATACTTTGGATTACATTTCGATATAAATCAGCTTGTAATGCATAGAACAGATTTTTTTTTTTTTTTTTTTTTTTTTTTTTTTTTTTTTTTTTTTTTTTTTTTTTTTTTTTTTTTTTTTTTTTTAAATACATTTATTAAAATTTACAACTGTACAAAATATATACATCAAGTAAATGTATTGACAACGATTATAACATGTTAAAACTTGAAAAGAACTGCTCAGCAGTAGCACTTTATTAAAAATTCTACAATAGAAGGCCTCTAGGCCATCTTCGTTTCAGACTCCTCGGAGGATTATCAGGAATGGAGTGGGAAGTAAGTTAAGAAACTAACGGATTTGAGTGGTAATGGAGCTTACTATGGAAGGATAGGTATCTGGTCTGGGCTAAATCAGAAACATATGGAACATTAAGATCTTTATGGATAAGTTTATTGGTCACAAAGTAAGGAGCATTGAGGATTTTTCGAAGGATTTTGGATTGTAAGGATTGCATACGAGATTAATTGGATGGTTTAGTGGAGCCCCAAAGCTCAACTCCGTAAGTCCAAATAGGTCTAATCACAGTCATGTATATGAGTCTTTTGTAATTAATTGGGATCTTTAAACGTTTGTCTAGTAAATGATAAAGTAGTCTGTAAGTTCTTGTCGTTTTAGTCTTTGAACAGATTTGAACTGCAAAAACCTAATGATAATGACGCTATCTATTTGACATTCAATCTCTTGGAAAAACCCCAAACTAAACATGAATTTTCTAATCACTTAAGGTACGCATGATGGTATAGAAGGATCAATCCTAATTAATTTTCTACTCTTTTATAAAATAGGTATAATACAGAAACCACAAACTAAAAGGACACAATACACCATAGAAACAATAGTTACAACGTGTATGCCTCAAAGTAAAAGGAGATTGAAGAGGATGTGGACAAAAGATCTTTTGTTATCTCAAAATAAACCAAAGCTCGAAAAAACAGATTTATTGGATTTATCAGTTAATGCCACGTCTTTTATTATTATGTATGGAACGTATCTTTCGCTGGTTGTTAATTTATTGTTCAACAGATGTGGAAAAAAACATAAAAAAGAAATAAATAAATAACCAGAGACTAATAAATATCCTTTCAGTTGGCAGAATGACTAACTCCAAATTCAACATTTTTCAGGAAAGCATTTTTAATAATCTTTCTCTTTAGAAGATTCTTAGGTTTTTCTATTGCAAAACTATGGCAGAAATATGAAAATACAACAGTTTAAGAGCCATTGTGCTCTTAACGATTCATTCAATGCTGAATGGTTATAAAATCAATATTGAAAAAATAAAGTCAGTAAATATAAGGAGTTAGTAACTTTGTCAACTGAAAACTATAACAAACTGTTCGTTTAGTAAATGCGCGTGTGAGGTTGTTAAAAATATATATATATTTAAAAAAAGAATAATAATAAAAATAAAGGGTTTCCTCTGGGTTATTTTTATTAAAAAATTCGATTTCTTCATGAATGGGGAAAACAATAGATCATGCATATTTTTATCTATAATCTACTGATTTTCCCAATTTACTTTTAGATTTAACATGGTCAAATTACTTAAATCAATAATTAAATGAAGTTAACAATCAATGATTCTTCAAAATAAACAAAGTTGAGAGAAAATGGCGGTTTCAAACGTCACTTTTTTCATTCAAATCAATACAGCTCCTAAACTGTTAGCCCTAGTGACAAATGTTATAAAGCAAAAAATATTCTACATGAAATTTCTTATAGGAAACTGTCTTCGAACTTTCAATCCGAGCAACATCAATAGAGTTAGAGCGTGTAAAAATGTGGCATTTTTAAGTTTCAAAAAAAATATTACATCCAAAAAGTACAGGCCCCCAGCTAAAAGACATATCTATGTCAAAAAATATAAATACATAATCAGAGACTGGTCAATTAAAGAGATTAATAAAAATTAAGGGAAAAGCATATTAAAGTATATGAGAGATCACCTTCACTAAGAACTAATGTTAACTCATACCATTTATTTATTTATTATATATTTACGTTACAACATTAAATTGTCAGAATTTTATCGATGTTTATCAATAGAGAAAGGAAAATATAAAAAGATATATATTGAAAGGATATTACTGGTAAGCGACACAGAAATTGGTGTAATGGCCTTGAATGAGGGATGAATGAGCATGAAATATCAAATTAGAGGAGGAATCTGGGATAATTGAGTGGGGGTGTTGGGGGCGGGGTCAAATCAATACGTCATTAGCCGCCTTCTTCCATTGGTCGGTGGGCGGGGCCTCTACCTGCTCAATTTCTCTGCCACCTTGATATTTCTCCAACAGTCGGGATGAGTAATGCCTTCCGGGTGTAGAATCGTTTACGACAGTCGATCATTGTAAGGTTTGGAATATTTATTTTTACAGGGCAGACTAAATAGAACCATCGAATCACAATTGATTTTTTTTTTTTTTTTCTTCATTTTAAGCCTAAATATTTTTAGTAATTCAAACATCGTTTAGTAAAAAAAAGGCCAGATGAAATCAGTATACAAAAGCTTAATTGTAGAAAGTTATAAACTGCAGAAACAGCCTTTGCTCAAACAGTCAAATGTTCAAATGTTTTTATAAGCGAGCTTAACATTTTTTTTGGTACCATTCCGCAAGCCAGTCTCTACGAAACCTACCTGACCAGCGCTACACAGTTCGAGCCTCAGGATTCACTTCGATTTACATTTATCGATAATTCATTCCTATAACCTCACCTGTAAACAATCACTTCTACAGTTTCAACTTGGATTGTGTCGTTCATTGCGTTAAATTGACATTTAATCTTCTTAAATTTAAATAGGTGAAACAGAAGTAAACAAAATGATTTTCATAAAGGATTTAGGGTTATATCAATTCATGTTTTCTTATTTCCTCTTATCTAATATCTAAGTAGAGGCTGTAGACCTGCTTGCGGAACGGTACCATTTTTTCTATTTGGATTTGTAAAAATAATGCAGGTTTTTATAAGCGACAAGAAAAAAATTATGATAATTTTGTGTAGTTTATAATGCTAAGTGGTCAACACTAATTTCTCTCGCAATGTTCCGAGTAGTTATGCAAGAGTCTTCTTCTACCAAAGCGCTCAGATGGTCGTGACTAACAACCGAAGATCTACCGCGACCTTCTTTATCTTGCAGATCAAAATCTGCAAGAAGAAATATTTGGAACTATCGGTGCGCAGTACATACATTGATGTCTCTTTCACCCCATACAACATTGAAGTTTTAGGCCGCTCTTCAATCAAGTTTGGACTCATAAAAGTAAATTCGAGGAAAATCTTGTTTTGGCATAATGAACTTCAGAGGTCCTTACTTAAGAAAAACAACTTTACCATTGTTTGTAATCATTTATCTTTGTTTACTCGGCAAGCAATTACCTAAACATAATTAATATTCAAAACCTGCATCATTTTTGCACCGATCAAATACAAATTGATTATGTGGCTGCAAGAAACGACCATATCAACATAGGCTTTTTGTATCTAAAATGTTTTCATCCCTTCCTCATCGCTTCAAGAACGTTCTGTAAAAATTTCGATTTCATTATTAGTTTCATTTAGTTTTAGTATCCTGGTCCCATACGCCCTTCTTATGATTTTGGTTAAACTTTACATATGTGAAATTCATGTACGCCAGATACATTCTACTCCTTGAGGATGGGATTTCTTTATTTCGTGGCAATATAGTGACGATTTGGTCGAAGGTTTTAGAATAAATGACAAGAATTAAAAAAAATAAATAAATTGAGCTAAGGGTAGTAAAAGAAAGGGGAAAAAACGACAAATTGGTAAAAAATATTAATATTAATTTAAAAAATGATCCAAGTATGCTATATTCAGGAATTCTTTCATAAACAGTAAATTTATTTCAAACTTTCTGAAAACAAAGCCTAAAGGGTATTAGGCTTGAAAAATAAAAAAATCTCAATATTATATAAATCTATTTTTTATATATATAAAGTCTAGGGTAAACGCACCAGTAGCTGACATGCTTAAGTAAAGTTTAAATTTATCATTTGTTTCAAAAAAAGGTACTTGAGTTTTTTATTTTTGGCTATACACCTTAAATTCAATACAGGTAACTCATAAGCAGTTTCGTACCCAAATACCCAAGTACCCAAACTTTTTAGACTGTTATCTAGCGTTCATCTTAAATTCATTAAAATGAAGTACAATTGGCACAATGCTAGGAAATTGTGAATAGTCTTCCACAGTTCCACCACCTTTAGTTATAGAGACTACTGACTCTCCACAATCTTCTTCCCTGACTTATTTTTATATCAACTTTGCCACTTTTATTTCTTTTAAAAGTGTTTATTTTTAGTTCTTCTTTTTCTTGTTTTGTTTTTTTCTGTCTACAGCTCTCTTTTTTTCTTTTCCTTCGCTTCTTCTTTTTAAAGATCTTTTTTTTTGTTATATCTCTCCAAGATTCATAAATTACAAAGCCGCATAATTTTTCCTCTTTGATATTTTCTTGGGAAGTTCAAGCCATAGCAGCGCATTTTTGAAAGGGCTTGGGAAGGTAATTAGAGGTGTTTCTAGTATGCTGGTTTTGTTAGAAATTGTCTCAAAGTGTGTGGAGCAGGTTACTGCAGCTTGGTGAAGTATCGTTTTCTCCTTTCCCAACACAAACTTTGTTTCCTTTCGGATTAAAAAAAAAAAAGGCTTTTTTATCGGCACCGAAAATTCGGTTGGGATCATCCAAAATATTCGCCAGACCTTTTTCTTATAGATGCGAATGTGCATGTGAAAACCGTTGTATCATAATTTCCTTAGTTACAGAAGCACGCGATGATATAAGGTATTCAAAGGGCCTAAAGGATAGGCGTGGGATCCATTTAAGAAACATACTAAACCACTTTCGACCAAAGTGGGATTTTCCCTGCCCAATCTTTTTAATATGAGCTGGACACTTTCAATAAGTGTTGACCTAAGGCAACAGGAAAACCCATTTTTTCCATGTCACAAGCCAACTTTCTTTATCAGAGGGCATGATAGAGGAGGGCCCCGTTTTACGCTCCTATTGGGTATTTTCCTGTCACAGTGTTGTTCTACGAACATTATTTTTACGAGCAGCACTAGCTACAGATATCCCCATGCGAACGTCGTCGAGAGCTTTATCCTTATCCTCAGAACCATACGTTAAAACCTTTTTAGTGGTAGCCATCCTAGATTTCAGGAAACCGCCCTGAAAAATAGAAAAATGCCGGTGATTCCAATAGCTGACATGTTTTGTTTCAGTACCTGACACCCTCTGTCAGCTACTGGAATATATATCCTACGTTAAAAATAGAATTAAACAGTGTAGAATAGATAAAAAAATAGAAAGATTAAATAAGGAAAAAATGGATGAAAGTAAATTATGAGAGGCACCTGTAGTTGACGGGGTCTGTCAGCTAATGGTGATGAGCCATTATTAGGATCCCAGTACCTGACACCCATTGTATTTCATAATTCACCATGAAATCAGGTTCAAAGACTGATAAAACACAATCTATAAATACTCATTACAAGACACACTAATTTGAGAATAAAAAGGAATAAGTAAAGAAGAGAACATAAAACCTACCTTGGTGTCCTAGTCGGGTGCCCTCTGCTTGTAAGGCTCTGAACGACTGACGGAGAATGTGCAGTTGTAGTGGCCGTCTTTTATTACAATTAGAGCCTAAATAAAACAGAGTAGACAACCTAACTATGAGGAAATACTAACAGAAGCCATGGCTTTAACAGAGGTGGATCTAAAAGGCCTTGAAACTTCATTATTTCTATTTTTCGAAGAGGCTGTCAGCTACTGGTGCACCTGTCAGCTACTGGTGCGTTTACCCTATATTTCTATCATTGGGAACGAGTTCTTAAACTCCAAAACATGTGACAATCGTCTTCCAAGCCTCTATAAGACCACCTTAACTCATAGTACTTGGTACAAGCTAACTGATAGCGATGAAATCTCATTTCAAAGTTAATTTTTAACTTTAACTAATTATCTATAGGTATAAGCAATCAAAAAGACGATTTTAATTCTATAAGCCAAACTTTTGTAAATGAATGTCCACTTCTAATTCTAACATAAAATCAGGCGTTGATTTATATACGTGTTCATTCCAGTAATGTTATATAAGATGCCTCGAAAAAATCTATTTAAAAAATGGGACCGAAAATCTAAGTAAAAAAAGTGCTTAAAAATCTGCCATTTCGGGACTATTGTCCTATTCCTTCTTTTATAAATAACTTAAAACTGTTAGATACACTATTGTCTTGAGACTTCTGGATAATTCCACCTGGGAAATATGATGAGTAAAGCCCGGATTTTCGTGCAAGAAAAATTCTGAAATGTGCAGTAAAAACAAAATCGTGCAATAAAAACTTAAAATCATGCAAAATAAAATGCAAATGGTAAAAAATGTTGAACAAACAATTCGCTAGTTACATTTCTTTCCAAAAAGTGGTTTTTATCTTAAAATTTATTGATCCGGTCCTTAGTAAGGGAGTAGTTAAATAGTCCTTGTCTAAAACGCAATAAGAACAAATCGCATCTGTTTATTGTACATGCTATAAATAAGCTATGTGTACATATTGCTTAGGAATATAAATATGTATATTGCAATTACAAATAAAAATAACCGTACATTTATGCTCTAAATCATTAAATAGGGATAAAAATTCAAGTTAAAAGCTTACTCGAATTACAGTGTGCATCAACTTGTGACTTTCTTTCGCTGTCGATAGCTTTGTTACAGGGCCCAAAATATATTATTTTGCCACCGGATTTTAGTTCCGGATATTTTTCTATCCTATTTCTAAGAACACTATAGAAGCGTATTCATTCTAACATGCTTGGATTTTTTATATTTTTATACTAAGAATAGTTCATATCTCTTAAAAAAGAAAAATTATTACCTATATAAAAATAAAATTATTCATTCTTCTAAAAGTTGCTACTTTTTCAAAAACAAGAAAGTGTTGTGCGCATTCACGATTTGAATCCAGGAATTTTGTGCATTCAAACTGCAGAATGTGCAATTTTATGCAGTAACCCCCAAAATGTGCAATTTTGTGCAATATTAAACTAGGTAAATTTGGCCTAAACATCCTAATTCATATCAATAATTTGTCCCTGGCTGATTACGAGCTTGCAATAAAAAGATGCAATTGCACAAAAATCCGGGCTCTAATCATGAGGGTCTAGGCCATATATGAACGTTTCATTTAAAATGACATATTTATTTCGGTTGATAAAAGAAGACAAATCATAAACATATGGGAAATTATGATAACCGTAAAACATTTGAAGCTGTTATATTTCGACTAGCATCAACTCATCATTAACTATAATGGCTCACAGTGAAATTATTACGAATAGGTAAATAAACTAAAACCCGAATTAAATAGTTCAATGAAGTAATAAACCCAGAAGCTCTTAAAAACGTTAATTTTTAATTTAAATTAAATTACCTACAATCTAAATAACGTCCAAATCAACAATAATTATTTACTAAAAAACAGAAAAAAATGGATATTCTAAGATTAATAAAAATTATTCAGCTCACTTCTTGATTCATTGAATTAAATTTCAAAAGCCGTAATGTAATTTCAGTACCTTCGTTTTGGAATGGAGTAGAAAATAGTCAAATGTTGGAGAAGTTATACGAAAATAATGTTACATTGCAATATTTGTTCGTGGACTTCAGACAGGCCTGCGATTCTGTCAAACGAAACAAAATATATGATCGGCTAAAGAGGCTAGAAACTCTAAAGAAATTAATAAGACTGGTCAAAATAACTCTGACTAATACAACTGGAGTACTTTGGAACGGAAAAATGTCCAGAATATTCAAAATAGAGTCCTCAGACAAGGAGATACACTATCAACAGTACTTTTTAATCTTGTGCAGGAATTACAGGAGCCCTAGAAGAAATACTTAGAGAAGCCGGAGATCTTGGCTTGGAAATTAATGTTAGTAAAAGCATGTTCATGATTACATCAAAATCAGAACAAATGACAGAAGAAGAAATTCAGATAATAAATTGGACCTTCAAAAACTGTGAAGAATTTAAGTACCTAGGTAGTGTGATAACATATAAAAATAGAATGTATATACACATAAAGGCTAGGATTACAGCGGGAAATATATGTCTGTTTAGTATGCAGAAACTGCTGCTACAAAAATTTTATCCAGAAAAGCAAAATGTCTCCTATACAAAACCATAGTGAGACCAATAGTTTTTATGGATACGAGATATGGCTCCTGTCTAAAGAAAGTAAAAGGATGCTTCAAATATGGGAGAGAAAAGTACTGCGTAAAATTTATCCAGTCAGAGTTAGGGTTGGGCGATAGTCGATAGTTAACACTATCGATAGGCCGATACTATCGGTTGAGAACAATGGATTGGTATCGATAGTTTTTCGATAGTTGCTTCCATTTTTTTTCCAAAGCTATTCAATAAAGAATGTCTAATTTAATTAAATTCAATTATCTACTTACTATTCGAAATTTCCAGGATTAAAAGTTATAAGATTATATCATAAAGATGAGAGAAAAAACTAATTTATTTGAATTTTAAAAAAGTATTAACAATTTAAAGTTACAATATTAATGAACCCAAATCGCGGGTTCGCAGCCCGGCAGAACTTAGGAAAAATAAGTAAAAAATCCTTAGCTATGCCGTCCTTCGGAAGGGACGTAAAATGGGGGTCCCGAGCCTGTGCAATGTCAGGAACTCGTTAAAGATCCCTATCCTAATTAACCTGGATAGGCAAAATTTAACGTAATCGTCCGATTAGCCATAGCAGCATAAAAAGTGACGTTAAACGAAAATTCAACAATTAAACAAACAAACAAGACAGTCATGGTTACAATATTAATGAACAAATCAAATCTTCAGAAAAGAAAAATAACGAAATAGTTAATTTCAAGAGTCAAGTGTGCTCCTTGTGCCAGATGTTTTCCGAAAGAAAAGCTAGCATTTCTAAGTAACTATCGACTATCGCCCAACTCTAGTCAGAGTAGAGGATAAGTGGGCGATCAGGAATAACCTTGAATTAATGAAGTTTTGTCGTAAAAAGGAAATTATTTTATTTTTATATCAATTTATTGAAATTTACAACTTTACAAATATATACATCAAGTAAATGAGCTGATAACGATTACAATAACATTTCAACAACTAATACTAACAATAAAAGAACTACTCATCAGTAGCACTTCAATAAAAATTCTACCTCGGTGGATTATCGGGAATGGAGTGGGAAGCAAGAGGAGAAACTAATAGGTTTGAGTGGTTATGCAGCTTACTATAAAAGGATAGGTATCTGGTTTGGGCCAACTCAGCAACATATTAAGCATTAAGGTCTTTATTTATGGATAAGTTTATTGGTAACGAAGTAAGAGGCATTTAGAATTTTGGATTTTAAGGACTGGATACGAGATGAATTGGATGGTTTAGTAGAGCCTCAAAGCTCAACTCCGTACGTCCAAATAGGTCTAATCACAGTCATTCAAATAAGTATTTTGTAATGAATTGGGAGCTTTGATCGTTTATCTAGTAAATGCTGAAGTAGTCTGTAACGACGAGCAGTTTCTTGTCGCTTTAGTCTTGTAAAAAGGACATTTTAAAAGTAATTCAGGTTAAGAGACTGCGATGTTTGGGCCATGTAATAGGATGGTTCAGACCAAAATACCAAAGAGGTTACTTTTTAGCAGAGCAAGAGGAGAAAGAGGAAGAGGAAAACCCCGAATCAGATGGATGAAGAAGATGGTCATTAAACACTGGAGGCACCTTACAACAGAGAGAGAGTAGAGTGCAAGAAAGTAATAGCAGAAGCTATGGTTCTTAAAGGACTGTACAGCACACTAATGGATGAATGAAAAGAACATTCTATTGCAGGCTAAATATAGTTGGTATATGTTACTTCAACAGCATAGTAAAGGCTAACGAAATAGAGACAGAGCATCACTCGCTGAAATATCAACATTAAGTAATACTATAATATCTCATAATTCACATTTAAAAAATACAGTCGAGGAAATTAAGCATAAATGAAAATGGTTTTACCAAACTTCTCGTTTCATTTTTTTTTTTTCTTTTCGGGAGGTAGTTGACAAAAAGAAAGAAGAAATCGTCATCATTTCTGAAGCAAAGCTTTTAGATGGCTTTAAGAGCAGTAGATCAAGTCACCATTGTGAGGCCGGAAGTGACGTCAGAGAGCGAGGCCAACAAATGGGCCATTACTCGCCGCCTCCTCCACTCCACGGACGGCTGCCTCCCCTTCCGTTTCAAAATATCCCCATCTCATAATCTTCAAACCACGACCATATTTCGAACGGGGATCGCCTAAGGATGCTGGAGGTCACCCTTGGATATTACTTTTTTATATGAGGCCCAAGTTAAGACAAAAGCTGAAAGTACTTGTCCTATTTATCTTTTCTTTTTCTCGAGGTCAATGAACAATAATCCCAACTTTTTTCCGGAAAAAAAGTTAAAAGAAAAAAGATTCATCCGAGTCATTGGTTCCATAAACTGAGAATATATTCGATTATCAACATTCGAAAAAATGTTTACAACTCTTACATTATTTTCCATGTTTGACCACTCTGAGTTACTGAACTAAACTCAAAAGTCAAAATTATTGCAACACCCATAATTATCGAGATTTTTATTCTATTCGAGTTTTTACCTCAATCCATACTTGGTTTATATTCATATTAATATTATTTATTAAACGTGAGGCATTAACGATTAGACACATCAATGTGTTTCCCTGTTAATAACAAGCGATGGAATTTTAGATTATTTTTTTTTTCAAATTTCCTTCAGTCCATGTTTATCATTCGTTTCGTTATTTACAAGTATGCCAAGACTAGTGGAAGCAGTCATTCAAGCCAGAGGTGGCAATATGTCTTATTAAATATAAATTAAAAGTTAAAATTGTAAAAAATGAAAATTTTAAAAAGTAAGTTTTTCAACTTTTTTGTTTATTGGAAATATTGTAATTTATTTTAATATAAATTGTTTGTGTCTTGGTTAGAAATGTTTATTATAGACTTCAGAACCTTTCTTTATTATAAAAAAAAAATACGTTTTTATAAAATTCAAATATTTCAAATTGTTGTGTTACTTTTGACGGGGAGTTTTTATTGAAGCGCCAAAAGTATATTTCGATAACTATTTATAATAAAAATTAACTTAAATTAACAAAATGGCAGAATATTTAACGTTCTAAAAAAAAGTTACAATACATTTTTCCGTGAAACATAAAGGAAAGAAATTATAGAGGGGAAGCCGAAAACAAGTACAAAATTTAATAGTTTCACTCTCTAATTTTCCAAAATATATTTGAAATACAAAACTTAAGTTGTATTTAGTTCACTTCGAAGTGCGTTAAGTTGATCGTTGTGAAACTCTTGGGCTTTTAAACTATTGGTAAAAGTTTGTAACTGTAGATCCCAATAATTTTATTTTTGGAGATTATTCATTATAGAGTTACCAACTTTTACAAATGGTCTGAAAGTTCAACAGTAAAACAACGATTAACTCAGCGAAATTTGAGAAGTCGATTTTATGGTCAGTAACCAGATATATAACACACAAAAATGTCATAAATTTTCGACCTTTTGTAAGTTAAAACCACCTCCTGACTGGACTATTGAGAAAACGCAGTGTTCCTCATGAGCAAGGACGGGTATCGTAAGACAATATGAACATTTAATACGATTCATCGATGACCACAAATATCGATGCACACATATATCGTGATTGATTTGTAACTTTAAAACCATTTGAAATAGCCCTATCATGTTACGATATTCCTGCTTATTTAATAGTTTTAGTTAATTTATTTCACAACTTAAATAAGAAAATCTTTTTTTTTAAATGTTCAAAATTTAAAAACATTATTATGAATTAAATAGCAATTGGTATATATCCTTAGTCAGATGAGTATCAAGTGCAAATGCAACCAGCACCAGTCTTGCCAACTGTTCCCTGCCTCTAACACTAAAAACTTTCCCTTAATTAAACAGATGAGTATTTCCCTTGCCAACTGTTCCCTGCCTCTAACACTAAAAACTTTCCCTTAATTAAACCAATTTTATAACTTTTAATACTTTTTTTAAATATTTATAATTGTGTGTATTTTTATAATATAGAAAAAACGCTTACAGGACTGTCGAAACAAACATTTAAAAGAAAAAATATAACGAACAAAAAAAAATATATATCGTACTGTCAAAGACAAATATCGATATTTTTGATATGCACGACAGCCATCACTACTCATGAGGGTTCACAGAAAACTTTCAGGTTATACTTTTTTGAATATTCGCTCTATGGAGAAGGATTGTAAGAATGTAAATTAAATATGCAACATATCTGTGTGATTTCATAGTGTTAATATATATCTGATATAGATATCAGTTCATCTAGCAGCAGATATTTCAAATATATTGGGATGAAAAAGAAAAAAAAGATTCGCAAATCAGGTAGGAATCTTACTATTTATTTGTAATATTGTCAAAGGTTGAGAAACCTCAATAAAATAACACTTGTATAAATTTTGTTTATAAGTTAAAATATCGAACTTCAAAGCTATCAAGTATAATGTTAATAGTAAATGATTCGTGGACATCCTAGGTTGAAATTTGTAGTGACAGCCTCGAAGGGATTAGTTAAGTTATGTCTGTCAGATCGCTGACAAGTCCATGACTAACGAGGAACCAACGTAAATTGACATGGCCCATCACCGGCATGGGGCGTGTCATCATCCATTGCAACTATATTCTTCATTTATCGATCTACAAAATTATAGGCATGCTATATTCTTTTATTATAAACACTAAGAAAGGAGATCAAGAAAAATCTACAAAATAAAAATAAATAATAATACTAAATTATAGTATAAAAAACACGCTTTAATAGCAAACCGAACTAAACATTAGACAAATTTAATGATCTACAACTATTAGTATATAACATTTTTTGATAGGATTAGCCATTTTTGTGTTATAGACTCTTAAACATGAGCAAAACTAATTTTTTGAGAAAGTTGGCGAAATGCATCCATTTTTGACAATCGATTGTGGCTAAACGCCTAAATAAAATTCAGCTTAAGATATGTCTTTAGACGTACAATTTAATATACTTGAATTTTTTATATAACACATTTTTCGATTTAAAGCATTTTTGTATATGTTTTTTGCAGAAATCTGAAAAAAAAAAAGTGCAAAAATGTTGGGTTTTTTTTCTTCTCAAAACATTTTTCCTTATCGAATGTAGTCACATTTTTGATATTTTATTCTCAGGCCCAATCAGGATCATACTGAATCATAAAACCTACTACTCCACCTTTTGCAAGGCAGAACCCATTTTTGGGTGTATTTCGACTGCACTAAGTAAAAACACTAAAACCAAGTTTTGCAATTATTGCATTATCATTGGTCCTTTACACGTGCGCAAATTTTCAAGATAATCAGATAACTGGAAATTGGTGAAAATTAAGATGCAAGATTCCGTTACATGCAGGTGAAGTTAATAAAAACGTATTAAAAAAAACCTAAATTTGTCCATTGCTGTTATTCTCATTTGATACTATTGCTATTAATGATAATAATAAATTCAACCAGTAAATAGTTTATTAAAATATTAACTTTGGTGATCAAAGATAAGTTATTCAACTTTTTACTGAATTCTTAAATGAACATTCATAATTATGAGTTACAAAATCATTTTTTTTTTTTTTTAAAGAGGACTTGCCGCTTTTGATTGGGAAAAACAATAGATCATTAATTTTCATATTTAAAAGGACCAAATTATTTCAATTAATAATTAAATTAAATTAAAAATCAATGATTGTTCGGAATAAACAAAGTTGAGAGTAAATAGCTTTTTCCATCTGTAGTGAACACTGCTCAATAATTACACCCAGTTTATAAGCACAATCCTTTATTCATAACAACCATTTACTACACAACACATGAGCACATGACGCTCCATCAATCATAACACCAAGACAACCTCCCCTCTCTCAGTGTTGCCACTCAACAGTACATCTTTCCCCTCTCAAATTATCATTTCAACAACCAAAAATTACTGAGACAAACTAAAAAGTACCCCAAAACAAAAAAACACTCAACTACTCTGACCTTAAGATAAAACAAAAAAAAAAAAATCAAAACCATAAATTAGTCCATTTCTGTAATTAATCTCTTAGGTATCTTTCGAATTCTTTTATTGGATGGAGTTACTTCAACACCGCCTTCGGTTTCTTCAATGGTGGATGCCTCTGGTCTGGTCAGGTCGGACTGAGTAGACTCCAGGATATCTGCCTTAACATTATCATCAATATACGATCGTGAAGAATTTCACTCTTCACATTTGGGGATGGGAAAATTAAAAGCTTTAGCTCGATCGTATATTTGGTGGCCCGCCTTGAATGCAGATATTGAAGAGTGCGTGAAGAGCTGTCCCATTTGTCAAGCATGTAAAGACTCAGAAGGTTGACTTGGTACCATGGCCTTGGACGCAAAAACCATGGGAAAGAATCCATATTGATTATCTGGGTCCTTTTGAAAGTAAATATTACTTAATTGTTATCGACAGTCATACCAAATGGTTAGAAGCGTTTCAAACAACAAATATGACAGCCGCAGTAACAATTAAAATATTGAGGCAACTGTTTGCCAGATTTGGTATTCCGGAGGTATTGGTATCAGATAATTACTCATCTTTTCTAAGTGATAATTTTGAAAGGTTCCTTTTAAAAAATAATGTTACACATAAAACAGGTGCTCCTTGTTGTCCGAAGACTAATGGGGCTGCAGAAAATAGTGTAAGAACTGTAAAAAGAAGTTTACGGCATGCACTCATGGAAAATTCGTCGGAGGATATTGAAGCTGTTCTACAAAGGTTCCTGCTTGATTACAGAAATACTCCGCATTCTACCACTAATGTGTCACCGGCTGAAGCTATGATGGGAAGGATGTTACGTACTAGATTTGACTTAAATAGAGGACGTCGCCATTGTATATTCCGTATATCCTCGTCGCCAGTTGTAGTGAACACTGCTCAATAACTACACCCAGTTTATAAGCACAATCCTTTATTCATAACAACCATTTACTACACAATACATGAGCACATGACGCTCCATCAATCATAACACCAAGACAACCTCCCCTCTCTCAGTGTTGCCACTCAACAGTACACCATCCAAACCAACATTGCTAATACGGTAATATATAATATTAGGCAAATAAAAACGGGTACACCTTTTTTTTTTTTTATTTGAATATTAGTAGAAATCACACGAATCAAAATAGTAATTAGAATTCTTACTTACAAATTAATGGGTTACTTCTAACTTTTAAAATACAGTTTTAATTTTTTTTTTTTTTTTTTTTTTTTAATATTTCAAATTACATTCCATTACGATTCATTTTGCAAACAAATCGTCTGACTTTTTTCACCACCTAGGTAAATTTATGATACAGTATAACCTCGCTAATCTAACCCCTAGGTAATGCGGAACGTTCAAAATGTCGGATAAAACCGGAGATTTCAATGAAACATGTTTTTCATAAATAAAAGTAGATTATAATTATATTAAAAGTTTTAAAAAATAAAGGGAATAAAAACGTACATATGTTTTAGCCAGTTATTTATACATAGAAGCATTGGCTTTAGTAACACATTTTTTTAGATTTGTAGCAAATGAACTCACCTTTAAAATGGTTCGTAATAAAGTTTGCTCTAGGAAATTATAGAGCAAAGCCGGGAAAACATTTCCGCCACATTCTGAGAGGATACCAAAAATTTGAAAGCTTATACCTTAGTGTCTACAGAGCTTATTTTCAAATCAAATTGTAAAAAATTAAAATTAGTTTAATTTTTAATATAACAATGTTTTCCTTAGAACAAAGTGTGCAGCAGATATTTTGATGAAACGTAGAAAAGTTCGAACTTTTGAGCTCCACAGTACTCAGCGGAAGGGTCGAATTATCCCGAGAGTCCGTCAGGAGGCGGATTAGCGAGGTTCTATTATATTTGCATAGGATAACATTCTTTCAACTAAGCGAGAGGAAGGCATAGGTGTATGTATTATAATTAATAAATACTTATTTTAAAACTGGGTAGCTCTCTAACAGATAATTTTCTCAGCTTAAATCAGCAAAAAAAAAATTGGCTTGATTATATAAGCTCATTGTCTTAAATCAATAGTTTCAGCTTCACATCCAGATCAAGTTTAAAATTTTAAAAAAAGTTGTGGACTGTTATTTTTTTGTTTGATATTCAGCTATAAGTTCTGGACTTCTTAATAATTCTGACTTAACAACTGATTTAAATAAGTCAGTACATTTGGTCTAATCAGCAAGAATTAGCCACATCAGCCACTTATTCTTAAACCTAGCTTGCACCAAACATATTTTTAAAAAAAATCCTTATATTTGGTTTCTAGACTTTGTAAATATTTTAAAGAAATCTTTTCCCATTATATTAAATTTTGAGGTGACATCTATAACATTTCATAATAATTCTTTTCTCAAATCACTGAATCAATACCTGAACCCTTCAAATTATATGCAGTGTGATCCAGGCTGGATTTTATTTGAAAATTTATTCTTCTATAACTTTTTAATTTTAATTTAAAATGCCTTAACCTTTTACATCAATATTAACAATTATTTTAATTAATCAGGATCAATTTAACCATGATTACAGGTTCTGAATAAAAAATCAATCAAATTAACTAAATGATTAAAAAAATTAACCAATTAATGCCAACATTGTTTAAGAACAACTAAAATAATTAATAAATATAAAATGTCTAACAATACATCTAAATACCCTGTATATTTGATTATTTAATTACAAACCCATGCTTTCAACTTTTTCAGGTGGAATGCAGATGATATGTTAACCTTTAAATGAACTTTTTTTCTATATTAGATACTTTATTCTTTGTTACATGCTTCTTAGATTGATGAAACAGCAAAGGCAGCGGTGAGTGATACAACTTTTATAAACTATATAATTTAAAATATATATTATATTGTATTCTTCAAATACTAAATATTTTTCTTACTTAAACAGGAGAGAGAAAAAGATATCCCATACAATAAGATGTACATAATATTATAATTATAATTATATATATATATATATATATATATATATATATATATATATATATATATATATATATATATATATATATATACACACACACATTCAGGGGAAGGTGCTGTACCTGTGGACAATTTTCACTTATAAATTTTTCTAATTTTTGGTGCTTTATTTATCGGAGTGGTTATTGTACCATTAGATAAGAAATTTAAGGGGCTATCGAACCCTGGTGTCTTTATTTTGAAAAGTAATTTTATTTTTACAGAAAATAATGTTTTGTAACTTACTGATTAGTGTCCATAGGTACCTCCCCTCTTTGTACCTGTGGACACCAGTGGTTGTACCAATGGACATCATTTCTAATTTTTCATAGGTTTACAGGGATAATTGAAATGATATTTAGAGAAACACATCAGCAATAATTTTTTATAAAATTTACTAAACAAAATATAATATTTAAACAAGAAAATTCAACTTGATTAATAAACTAGAACACCGAATAGAAAGGTGAAAACAATAAATTTAGCGTATGAAAGTAAATAGAAACTTAACTTATTTTTAAAACTTTTAACAAAAATAAATCTTTTATGTACCTATAATTATTATTAACGAGTGACATATTTTTTTTTTTTTTATGGAAAAAATCGATTGATTAGAGATTGCATCCATGAAAAGATGTAGGAAAATGTAATTGTTTACATAATCTACCAGTGCCAGTTATAAATGATGGCAGTGGTAATTTTCTTTTGATATCTCTTGTTTCAATTTTATAATCAGTAGCGATGTCCGGAAGAATAAATTTTGGGGTTCTATCATTTGATGAAATTTTCTTCAAGTAGCAAATGTTGAACGTGAACGAGACTACTTTTTCTTTGATCAAAGCTATAAAATGCTTTACAACACAAAACATAGCTACCAACATATATTTCTTCATCTTCAATTTCTTTTCTTATTCATAACCATTCATCAATTCATCCAAAAAATTACAATCTTCGCTTGATGGATCAGCCAAGATCACATTTGTGATATCACTATCTTCACTAGTTGAATAGTTTGTTATAAATAGTGAGTGGCAAGTTTTCTCCTCTTAAAAAAAAAAGTTATGGGAATAGTAGGTATCCAAATTTAGGCATTTTATATCTCACGGAATGCCTACAAACTTTTCCGCAATATTTATAATTGAAATAATGAATTAATAAACAAAAAGAAAAATCTGTTGTGCCTGTGGACACTTTAACTATCTGTCCACAGGTTCAGCTGGCAATGGTGTCCACAGGTACAACTGAACGCGTTGTGCGGAAAGCTCTGTTTCACAAAACCCGTAAGTAATAACTGATATGAAAACATATGAAGTTATGATATATTTATCGGACTACCCAATGAAATATTACTGACTAGAAAATTTCTAAGTGTAGGCCTTACAAAATTTAAAATAACTGGTTGAATTGGTCAGGATTTGGAAGAAAAAAAATAATAATTTCTACTAAACTGTTGGTCGGACAATCTTAAAAAGACACGTGCAACTGCAGGGAGATGCTTGCAGCACTAGCAATCTAACGATTTAAATTTCCCTCATCCCACTCTCTCTTAATTAAAAATGTCCACTGGTATAACTGCGCTTTAGGTACAGCACCTTCCCCTATATTTATATATTATATATATATATATATATATATATATATATATATATGGGAAGGTGCTGTACCTAAAGCACAGTTGTACCAGTGGACATTTTTAATTAAGAATATATATATATATATATTCCCACTCCCTCAGTTCAAATCTGAATTTCTCTCCAGCAAGAAACACTGTTGCCCTTCTGATCTCTATATCCCATTCCATAAGACTGATGCATATGATCTTTCATTAGTTGTGCTACCTAATTCTCCTTACGGAGTCTATACTCATCCTAATCTACAATGCTCCTCTTCCTAAATTTAAATACTGTCCCATTGCCTAACTTATATCCCTCAAAATTACCTTCTGTTCTGATTAAATGTAAAATTTTATAAATATTATTTAACATTCATTTTAATATCCCATTTGTTTTTGTAGCAGTTAATATTTTAATAAATAATGTGCTAATAAAGAAAAACATTATTTCAATTAATAACAAGGATTTGTATTTTGATATTAGACTATGATCAAACTGGGCAAATTTATATCTGTATTTTAATTGTCTCAAGGAGAAATTTTTCCAGGATAAATACATTTATTTTAATTTGATCTAATATTAATTCTATTATATTTTCAGGAGCATGCAGTAAAAAAACAGAACACAACTCATGTTCGACCGGTATGTAATCTTGAAATACTTTTTAATTAGCTGAACAAACATCCACAAGCATAAGAGATTTTGATGTTCATTCTTTTTAAACATTTTTCTCATGAAATTGATATAAATACAAGCAGCAGTACAATGATTTCTTCTATTGATAGTTTAAATTAAAAAATAAGTAATCTGTAATTATTCAATTAGTAACTTAATCATAAGACTAAATATTTTAACTAAGTCTAAACATGGTAACAATGAACTGTAAGAATATTTTGGTTTCAATGTTCTCAAATTCAATATCTATTAGTTCCATTGGTCCGTTGGGATGGAGAGTGCAGTCGATTCTTCTTTCTTCTGGGGCTATTTGGTCACTCAAGTCCCTGGTGGATTCCTGGCTTCTAAATATCCAGCTAACAGGTAATTTCAACCATCACCATCAGTTCTGATTATAATTATATTAAAAAAGGGTAATTCAATAAAACATTTCTATCCATAAATTTGAAATTATATTATAGAGAGTTTTATAAAACTGAGTTGAATTCAGAGAATGTAATAAATATCACTTTTTTATTTATTTTTTTATTTATTTTTTTTTTTTTGTTTACAGACTCATTATAACAAATCTGTTCTCCAACCAATCAATGATATCCATTCAAAAGGTTTTAATTTTTAATATTATTTAGGAAAATGGGTTCCTTAAATTGCAAATAGTATCAAGCGTTTCAGTAGCTCTTGTCAACTTATAATAATAATGCATTTCACTAAATACAGTATTATAATTATGATGTATTTATTATGATTGATATAATTCATGTATGGTTCATAAACAATTTCAAATACTAGCAAAAATTATTCTAAAACAAATCATTTGATTGTTTCATATATCATTTGGTGTATTTTTCTTGCATTAATAATAAATAGATCTTTGCCATTACGTCATTTATGGCATATCTATCTAAAGCGATAAATTATTGTATGTTTATCACAGCAGGAATGAAGTGATTTTCAATTTGATTTTCTTATAATCATTATTTTTTAGGATATTTGGAATGGCTATAGCAACATCATCTTTCTTAAATCTCTTACTTCCTGTTGCTGCCGACACCCAACCAGCTCTCATCATCATTGTTAGGATCCTCCAAGGACTAGTTGAAGTAATGAACAAAAGAATGCCCACTCAATATAAAAGCAAATTGTTTTAAATTGTTTCTAAATACTGTCTTCTCATTTTTAGGGTGTCACTTACCCAGCATGTCATGGTATCTGGAGGTATTGGGCACCTCCCTTAGAACGCAGTAGGCTAGCGACACTTGCCTTCAGCGGTAGCTATGCTGGAGTCGTTTTGGGTATGCCACTCTCTGGAATGCTTACAGCTGGTGTTGGATGGCAAGCACCATTTTACTTCTATGGTAATCAATAATTATTTACATAAAAATCATGAACTCCTGTTTTATGATCTTTATTCAGATAAATAAATGTGTCACTAATTGCTTAAATTTATAATGTCCTAATTAAAAAATTAAAAAAAATTGTTTTTCCTTTAGGTGTAATGGGCCTGATCTGGTATTTAGTATGGCTTTGGCTGACTTTTGAAAAACCAGCCAAACATCCAACCATTTCAGCTCGAGAGCTATTCTATATAGAACAATCTTTAGGCAAGTAACATCATGAAAGACACCTATTTTCATCACATTTAAAAATAATATAACAATCTTTAATTCATCTATAATTTAAAAATATAACAGGTTCAACGACCCAAGCCGCGATGCCAACTCTATCCACAACACCTTGGTCAAAGTTTTTTACCTCAATGCCAGTCTACGCAATCATAGTGGCGAACTTCTGTCGTTCCTGGAATTTCTATTTACTAGTATTATTTCAAGCTTCTTATCTTTCGACAAGATTTGGCCTGAAAATCAAAGAAGTGAGTACTCTTTTAAATGTTCTAATTATTTAAGTTTCTTTACATCACATTATAACTTCTGCAAACATCACTTTACTTCACAAGTAAATATCGTACATGCATTTAATCACTAGTTTTTTTTTTAGGAGAACTAAAAAATTAACTATTTTTACAGACAGGTTTCTTGGGTGCATTACCTCATCTTTTGATGACCATCATAGTTCCTATCGGAGGTATGCTTGCAGACTATGTAAGGAAAAATGGAATAATGACAACGACAAATGTAAGGAGGGTATTCAACTGTGGAGGCTTTGGAATGGAAGGACTTTTCTTTGTTGTTGTTGCTTACTCAGATACAGCCGTAGCCGCAAACATAGCTCTCACCCTTGGGGTTGCTTTTAGTGGATTTGCTATATCAGGTAAGAGGAATACACTCCATTAAACATTATAAGAATCTCTTTATTATTTGTCAGGCTGTATTTTTTTATTTTTACAAGAGATGATGTTTGATCAACGTATTACACTTTTAAAATGCCAATTTAGATTATATAATACTATCAAAATACAATATATATACCAAAACCATAAAATAGAACCTAAAAATATATCATGCAAATAATGAACAGTCATATGCACTATTTCACCCACTGAGTCTTACCTATAGATCTAACCCTAGTACTATTTTCCCTAGATTTAATAATAAAAAATAATATATTCCTACTTAACACAATAACAATTTACTTCAAAATAATATTCTGGATCTTTAAATACACATAGAAAAAAAAAATTTGTAAAAAGCTGACTGAACTTTAATTGAACAATAACACAATAAGCAAGTCATAGTCCTCTTTGTATGTCAGAAATAAAAAATTGTTAAAAAATAATGAAGGGGAAGACCAACCACATTCTTTCCTCCTGTAACCATAAATAATAGAAATGTCGTCAGTAGGAAGGATTTAAAACCTAAGATTTTATCTAAACCAACAGTTAATTGATATTAATATGTGAATGTTGCCAATAATATCATTTAAATCAGAGACTGAAAGAAGAATCTTGACCAAAGTGTAAAAGCCATGTAAATCAGGGCCGTCGAGAACCATATATTTACCAAGGCCCCCTGACCACTCGACTCCTCCCCTCTTCCCAAAATCATCCTAAAAATACAATTTATTTTTTTACTAAACTAAACTTTTAATAAACTAGAATGTTTAATTAATTTCCTAATACCAAAAATCACCAAAATGACAGATAGTCATACTCAGCAGAAAGATCTTAGAGAAAGATATTGAAGAAAGAAAATATCATGGCCATTAATGGGAAGGACTGGTGATGTGGCTAATGCTACTGAAACAATCTTAATTTTCAGAATACTCTACAGAGCTCTGGAGGTAAGAATAGAGTCCTCTAGAATACAAGCTGGTAATTGATTATTGATCGAAAAACGGGGTGAGAGACAGTTTTGGGCTACATTTGGCACACAAGTACGTTACCCTAGCAATCAGATGAACTAAAGATGATGTGATTGAATTCTGCCATGGATTCTCTCCCTACCAGGAAACCCCTTGCTGCTGAAACAGCAAAAAAAGTGGAAAAAATAATAAAAACTTAGTAAATACTCTAAACGATCAGTTCACCCAACATAACTAAACCATCACAGATCTACAGACATGTTCCTTCAACCACTTCTAAACCACACAAACCATTACTCACATTTTCTGAACAAAATGGTTCAGGACCATGTCTCAACTAAATTAAATTTTACAAATCATATATACTTATTGAATGTACAGACATAATTTTCAATAACAATTATTAAATGTTACTATTTTTTTTCTTTGCAGGTTTCAATGTAAACCATTTGGACATTGCTCCCAGGTATGCTAGCATTCTGATGGGTATGTCAAATGGGATTGGTACTATTGCCGGGTTAATTTGCCCAATTGTGATTGACCATATAACAAGGGATCATGTGAGTATAAATTTTGCTTCATGATTTTTTTCAAGTAAATAAATCTAAAATTCTGTAAATCCATTAATAAAAAACATCTGAACCAAATCAGATTTTTTTTTTTTTCCAAGAATGGATTATACATATACTTACTTTGTATACACAACTTTTCCTGATCATTTTGATTTTGAGTATTAAGTTATACGCTAGGGATTTGTGAACCTAAGTATGTGTCTCTCATCAAGTTCCTATATGTGATCACACCCAACCTATTTTATATTGAAACAAAAAACAAACACGAACTTAGCTAATTGCGGTGACAGATGAGGAATAATAATTCTACTCTCTTATAGTAAAAGTTTGAGAATACGTCCTTCAATGTTAATATTCTATAAATTTAACATTGTATCCTACAGGAGTAAAATTTCTTTATAGACTTTTCAGCATCCCATCATGCCTCTCCTAAATTTCAAGATAGGGTGAAGACCTATAAATGAATAAATGATTGATCACATTCCCTCAAATGCAATTGTTGGGTAAACAATTCTCTCTTAACATGTCTCTAACCCATGAACTGTAACTAGTTTTGTAGTACATAATTAAAACTAAAAAAAAAAAAATATAAATTCCCCCTTAGTTTGGAGAAACCATACTCATAACTTCACTAATTATGAAATAATAATGAACATTAGCAAATTTTGTTTTGCTTCATTGCAGAGTCAACATTCTTGGAAAATTGTTTTCTTGATGGCAGCAACAGTTCACTTTATAGGTATTACATTTTATGCTTTGTTTGCGAGTGGAGAACTTCAGCCCTGGGCAGACCCACCTTCTAGTGTAAAGTCACCACCACCATTTCAGGTATTTTATTATATTTGATTAGAAATATAATATTAGCAGACAGCAAGCTATTACGATTGGTCTTAAGATATTTTACGTAGAAGAAGGGGCTTAGATAACAAGGAATTACTAAATTATTTTCAATCTATTACCATCAATTGAAAAAAAAAATCAATATTTGAAGAAATTGAACATACAAAATATTTAAGAATTGATGGATTCAATCAACAATGATTATTTATAAAAATCAAATGCAGCTTAATATAAAAACTTGAAAAAGGATTTATCCTACAAATCACTATAGTTTAAGTAAAAAAGGTTTTATATTTTTTTCTGGTGGAGCTAAATATTGGAAAACTAGTATTTATAAAATGGCAAATCCACAGAATTTTACAGTAAGTTCATCTGTGAAGGAAAGAATATATTGCCTAGTTGTAACTAAATTGACATTCCTAAGCCATTTTTTACATATAAGGAGAATAATTAAGACCAACTTTAGACAAATAAGTTAAATCATTATAATTCTTCAAATATTTCAGTTTTAATGGATAAAATTTCAAAGCTCTTAATTAATTACAAAAGACACATTTACATGACTGTGATGAGACCAATATGGACTTACAGAGTTGAACTTTTGGGCTCTACTAAACCATCCAATTCATCCCATATCCAATCCTTACAATCCAAAATCCTTCGAAAAATCCTCAATGCTCCTTACTTTGTTACCAATAAACTTATCCATAAAGATCTTAATGTTCCATATGTTGCTGATTTAGCCCATACCAGATACCAATCCTTTCATAGTTAAGCTCCATAACCACTCAAATCCGTTAGTTTCTTAACTTACTTCCCACTCCGTTCCTGATAATTCTCTGAGGCGTCTGAAAAAAGAAGATGGCCTAGAGATCTTCTTGTGTAGATTTTTATTGAAGTGCTACTGATGAGCAGTTCTTTTCAAGTTTTGGCATGTTATTGTAAGCGTTTTTAATACATTTACTTGATGTATATTTGAATAGTTGTCAATTTCAATCAATTGTAAAAAAAAAAAAATGAATAAAATATATGATTTGAAAATAAGATATAATCTTATAAATCTAAGTTAGTAAAAAGAAATATTAATTAATCATAATTAACAAAATAAAAAAATTATAAATTCCCAAATTATGAGCTCACTAACCTCATTATGCATACAATAATTCTTTATTACAAAATAAAAATTAATTATACTAATGGTTTTTAGGATGGAAAAGGAATAGTTGATTATGGATCCACGGGGCAATGCGTGTACACCAATCCAATAGTAACTGCAGAAACTGTACAACCAGAAAACAAAGATAGCTACTTATATGAAGAAACCAACGCTACAACTGAACCTTTGAAACCCACTAATCCATTCAATCCATTTATTAACAATAATCAATAGGCCTAATAAATACCATACGTAACGTTTTCATTATAAAAAAAAAAAAAGTAAATGCATTTTGAATAAAATTACAATGAACCAAATGTAAAAGTGATAGCACAGCACAAGGTTGACTGATTTCTAGGGACTGATCATATCAAATATACCCTTGATAGGCATGCAAATTTGGAGAGAAATAAAATAAATTTGTTTAGATGTTATTGTACGGCTAAAGATTAGAAAAAACAAAACAGATAAAATCAGAATTAAGAATTGATGAATAGCATACTTGGCATAGGCATATTTTTTTTTGTTTACAATAAAAATATACATTTTTGTTATGTAAATAAAATTTATTGTTTAGGACTTTTAGGGCCAATAGCTTACCCTCAAAAGTTATTTTGTTTATTAAAATTAATGTAAATTCCACTTATTGATTTTGTA
This sequence comes from Euschistus heros, assembly GCA_003667255.2. NCBI lineage: Eukaryota > Metazoa > Arthropoda > Insecta > Hemiptera > Pentatomidae > Euschistus > Euschistus heros. Next base: position 518,748 of record RCWM02000142.1, read on the forward strand.
AATTATTCTTCATCTTGCCTTTTTTTTTTATCTTGGCAAGGTACCTGCTAGTCTTTTAAAACTTTGCAGCCAATGCGATGTTTATATAGTAATTGGTAAGTGTATAGCATGAATATCCCATTAATTTAAATAACTATCTTATGAAATCAATTATCTTAGAAATTTTGTACATATAACATAAATCTATATAGGCTTTTGGCTTATAATATATTAATCTTAATTAAATCTTTTTGGTAATTAAATGTTTGTTATTCTTTTTTCTTTTTTTTATTGTATAGTATAGGCTATATTGAGTAATCACAAGTATACTCCGTTTATTTTAACTTACATAAGGGTTATTTCCCTAATAAAAAATAATCTTGTATCATACACTGTATATCATTTTAAAATCAATTATTTGATCTTATTTATTTCTTTACACTACATATAAAAATACTTCAACAACGAAGTATTTACAACAATATGTAATGATTCAAAAAGAAATGAGATAATTTCTTTAGACTCAAATTATTTGTGATTATAATAATGAGTTCAATATAATGTTAGTTAGTGTACTTATAGGTAGGTTAATCGCGTAGGAAGAATATATTATTTTTATAAAAAAAGAAAGTATATTATAACAAAGCATTTATTAGTCATTTTTGCCTTTAAACAAATATAAATTAATTAAATACAGGTAAAAATAGTCTCATGTAAATATTTCAGATACAGTTTCCAAATTGATAAAAGAAAGGTCATTAATCAGGTAAATATTCAGAAGGAACTATAGCTCCAACTATCTCTCCACTAGAAATGATTGTATGTCTCATACAAAAAGAGAAATTGAAATTGCTTAGAAATACCATCATTATTTTAAAAAAAAGAAAAAAAATTGCCATCTACTACTGGTTGATTATATTTATGCATAACCAATTAAAAACAAAAGTTGTGTGTGGTTTTATCTTTATGAGACTTACTCCTAATTATATTATAAAAGGAAGTTAATTTTTAAATTTAAAAAATAAGAAGATACTGCCTCCCTGTAAAAATTCTTATAGGAAGATAATCTTTTTTTATTTTTCTGGTTCCTGAAAGACGCTGAGGTTTATACGTATCTGAATACAAAATAATTGAAGGGATTAATATATATTAATAAATTTTATTTCTTAAATACCGTTCTGATTTAAATTTAAAGATTAATATTAGGCATCATGAACTTTCAATTGGCATTGAAATTTATACGTTTATAATGAAATATAAAAAACTAGGTGGTTAGGGCAACTGAAGAAATAGGGAGTTACTAAAATAGAAAATTATTAGATAATTTAATAAATAACAGCTGAAACTATATCATTCCTATCTTAGGTGATAAATGGGAATATAAAGTTACGAAAAAAGAAGCGAGAAGCTGAAAGCAGAACTGGTATATTGCTTCACTATTAAAGCTAAACAATTATAGTATCAGGAACAAAAATGAATAAAAATTTGATATGAATTAAGTTCCCTTCCACTGAGAATTCTCAACTCTCAACAGCCCTGGGCCAAGCCTCAAGATACACACAACAAACTAATAATGTAACAAAAACATTTCAAACTTTAACCATATTGGTAAACAATTACTTATAAGGTTTAAAATAATATATTTTTATTTGAAATTTTCATACGATAAATATATTTAACCTCATAGAAAACTATAGATGTTTTATAAAAATTAATAAATAGAACAAAGACAATTTATGTCTGAAGGCAATATGAGAAAAGATAATAACGACCCTTTGAAACATTAGGATTAGTATGTATGGTGAAATAATATAATGATACTGTAAGATTACATAAAAAATAAAATGACGAAAATATTTTTTAAATTGCAAATACTATCTACAGCTTACGTTTTGTGTAAAAGCATTTATACAGAAGCATAACCACTTTTTTATTCTATTCATTCCTTTTCACTCTGGGCAATATTTTAAATACAAATGAAGTGTTCCGTTTTTATAAAATGCTAAAGATTTTGCTAGAAAAAATATTTCATTGAAATTTTAATTTTAATTTTTAAGAGATGTTATATTCTTTAATTTTTAATGTTTCAATAACAGTATTTTATACTAGAGCCTTTCTTCAATAAAATTTATCAATCTTAAAAATAATTATTAATAAAATTACTCTGGTTCTCTAAAAATAAAGCGTGTTCAATAACCCCCTCATTCTCGGGAAAATATAACTCATTATTTTAATAAGTGAGAAGCAGCATGGTCTTGAATAAGGAAATTAATCTGTAAGGAAAATTATATAATATGCATGACCACATGCTGCCTTGATACACCAGCTGTTAACATTGTGGTAACTGATTTAGATTTTTCTTTATATTTTAATTTTCAAAATAATAAATTGTATTTTATTTTTGCTTTTACCATAAAATAATTGTAAAAAAAAAAGTGATAATAGCTATAATAAAATAAAGAACGGAATCATTTACATCATGAACTTTACATAATTAAAATCCATTGCTAAACAATAATGTAACAAAACAACTTAACAACACTTATATACCAAGTATGAAATATATTTTTAAATAGGTAACGTTAGAAATGTATGCTAATTTAAATCATTATATACACACTATCCGTTCCAAAGTGAAAATCAATGGATAGAATAAATTAATAATTATTTTAGAATATATTCATAAGATAAGTTACAATTTATTAGAGGCCTGGATATTTATAAATGTTTATCGTATTCTAGACTGTTTGAATGTTAGGCTATTTGTACAAAAAGTTAATTAAGAAGAACAATAAGAGTTTTCACTCATAAGGCTGTGTCGACAATAATTAGAATTAAGATTTAATGATATTTTTATTACCTCTTTGATAAAAATATGTACTGCTGTTTCTTTTAGTAAATATCGAATGAGCTAAGTCATGATAAGATTAAAATAATTATGAAATAACAATTATTTTTTGTATATATTTTTTTCGTCAAAAATACTTAAACAGTTACAGTCAAATTATATCAATTTTATTTATCTTCAATCCATAATTATAACCACCGCATAATAAATGCTATCCTCAGTATTAATTAGGCTTATACTTCACTAACTTTAGTCAAAGAAATATTTATTTAAAAGAAACAACATAATATTTTTACAAGAGTATAATTGAATGCTTGCATGCTGCCGTTTGAATGAAAAAAAAAGTAGATGTTGTAAGGTCTAGCCAATACTACGACAGTAAAATAAACTATTGGCTGGGTAATACCAGTTTGAACTAGTTTACATTATTGTATGGTAGCATGTTGCAGTGTATTTGTGCCGTTGGAAATGTAAAACTGAAGACAATAAAATTATAAGTGCTTAGTAAATAAAATATTTTAACTGTGAGTCATGACAATAAAAGAATTTTTAATGAAATTTTTTTTTGTGATTTCGTGCCTAGATCTGGCTCAGGTCAGATTGCTATGCAACATCTCATACAGCATATTAAATGCTTGCCTAAAACATGACGGCTTAAATATAAATCCAAAATATTTAAATTAATAATTATCTGTGATATTTATAGGAAATCCAGATGTCTTTCCTATAAAAAATCTTTTTTAAATTTATCTCATTCGATTGATAACACTGCACGATTTCTTTATGCACTCATGTAAGTTACGAAATATATATATTTTCAACTTTCAATTATGACTTTCTCTTCTACAACCTTGAGGCAACAAGAAGAAATACAGTAACCAACAATTGTTTCTGCATCCTTACTCCTATCTTAAACTCGAGCTTTGTTCTGTCAGCAAAATAAAAGCTGTACACTGTTTCTTTTTGTTTCATAGCTATTCTCAGATTACTAAAGAAGTGTGGCAGTCAGCTATTCGTTACAATACATTGAACATATGCTTACTCAGTAAATACAGGAAACACGGTTATAAGATAGGAATAAATCCTATTTTACCTTCCGGCTGGTAAATATATGGCCATAGAAAATGTCCATTTTATCTTCTTTGAAAACGTCTAACACCTCTGATTAAAACAGAAACCAAACATTATCCAATAGTTCTTTATTTGCTACATGCAATCTAGGTACCAAATTTGTTCACTGAGCTGAATCTCAAATTTCAGATATTTTCTTTGATGCACATTCTCTACCGCTCTTATCGCTGTTCCTTGCAGCAAATTAGAAGTAGTCTTAATTCTAGCTATGAACATAAATTCATTTATTTTATTTTATTTTGAAGAAACTCATATGAATCAATTGTTTTTTTAAAAACACCTTCAATTCAAACCTATATAAAATAGGTTACTGAGATGTAGTGTCTTGACAGTGTACTGATTAAGTATATTCAAAATGTGATAATAATCATAAAGAGCACAAATAAAAATTAAAAAAAAAAAAAATTACATTCTCATCGCTTATCAGTTTTACTATCGATATCCAGAGAAAATACAAGTAATGTTGGTAAAACTGGTCAGCGTAATTTTTATATGTAAATAAAAATGTTTAAAAAATATCACAAATTATTCCACAGTATTATAAATTTGCACTATTGTTTTCAAGAAACTAAGCACTAATTTAGAAGATTCACAAATTTGCACGTAAATTTCACAAATTATTGCACTGCACTGCACAACATTCACCATAGTATGTAAATAAAGGAATGAAAAGGAATGTATGGTTATGCATTTGATTATAATTAAAGTAGTTAGTAAAATGTACATATTTTAGATGTATCAATCATTTCTTAACTTATAAACTTTCCCTTTGTTATAAGCCATGATTTATTAAAAAATATTCCAATAAAAATTTAGTTGTGTACATATTGTTTATATATTTACAAAAGCGATATTATTGATAATAACCTATGGTCTGGATTGCAGTTGTAATTAATTCTTAATTCTGATATCTGTTTAAAGTGTGTATTGCTTTTGATATAATTCTATGAAAGGTTGAAACTACTGTTAATTATTTGAATTGAAATATAGCAATAATTTCTTATATCTGTAAAAATTAAGAATGGAAGTTTAAAAGAATCATATGTATTATATGTTTTAGTGAGTAGATTGTTGATATTATGTTATTAAACAATATTTAAATCTTGTTTCCTCTTTATAAGTTTATCTATGTTAAGTAAATTTCAAGGAAACTGTTACGTTCTTAAAATTAATTTAATGTAAAAGAATGATTTGTAGAAAAATTATCATTTCCTTTTTGTACTCACAACTCTGTGCTATTATAAACAAAAATATATAAGTAGATATTTTATTTAACTATTTAATATTTCTGTGAAAATTTTCAAAGGTGAATTCCTAATAATAAATTGAAAATTATGGTTTAGATATAGATTAGTTGTAGTTTTATAAATGTTCAAGAGATCTTTTTTGAATTATAAAAAGTCTCATATTGTGATTCTTTTATAATAAAAAATAAATAAATGAAACAATAGAATTGTTATTATTATATTAATTACTAAAAAAAAAAAAAAAAAATTAAAAAAACTTAAAACTTATTTTATAAGTTACTATTGATTTTTATTATTATCATTACTATTATTTTGCAGTAAAGTTTAGATAATTTTTTACCATACCTGACAAGTAAAATTACTACTTAAGAAACTAATTTTCAGAAAACCAGTCTGAAAATGATAATTTATAAATAGCTATTTTAAATTTACTTTCTTCCGAATAATCACCTCTGACCTATTCAATTCTTTGGAATACGAACCATGAATATTGTGACTGGTTCAATTTTCAGGAGAAATCTTTTCCCCTAACAGAGCTAGATCTAAGACACGTGTCACTGCATCATGAAGATAACTTATTGGCAAACTGATTAAAGAAATAGTTCTATGTACTTACAAAAAAAAAAACAATCAGGATGTTTATAATTATAAATATCAGATCACCGTATCACTTATAACAAACTACTATCATGATAGTGACACAACAGAACGCAGTAAACAATGTCTGTTTTATGGATGCTAAGCCAGGATTTTTTCTAACAATCGTTAATGATAGTTTATTCATTATATCTATATGTATAACTATTTATCATAAAATATAAATTCTTATAACGAGATGGTTCCTCGTTTTTTTTTTTTTTTTTTTCCATTTAACTTTAATTCATGGGAAAGAAATAAGTACAAGAAAAAAATTCCTTCAACAAACAGATACATATAAAAATTTCTTAAAAGTTAGATTAATGGCAAATTTAAATTTCTAAAAACCGTAACTACTACAATATTAGCATTTCATTTTAGGGTATACTAATGTCAGAAAAATTATTGCAATAATAATCATATTGTCACTGAACTCTAAAGTAACATTCAACTATACTAAATCGTTGAAACATAAAGATTAAAGAATAGAATACCTAATATCTCCAATTTGATAAATGTAGACGATTGGTCATTTGGATTTGTTTCATGAATAAAAACATAATTAATGGAGAACATGTATACCATTTAAGTATATCAGTTCACTGTTAGAATTCCTAATTAATTTCCATGTAATCATTAGATTAACAACAAATTATAATATTAATATAAAATCACTAATAATATAATTTGCTTCTTTACAACAATCAAATGTTTAAAAACAAAAAAAATATGAGTAATAATAAAATAAATTCATACTCAAAGCAAATTATTTATTTTATTTTTTATTTTTACAAAATAACATAACTAAATCAATCCTAATTTTTTTATCTCTTTTTATTTTCCGCAAAGAATAAAAAAGATATATGCAACCTTTTACATTTAAAATTATTCCAAAAAAAAAAATAGGAATAAGAAGGTATATTAGGAGGTCTTGAGAATGGCATATATATATATGATAAACCAATTTATTTGTTTAATTTTAATGTTTCCTATTTTTGGAAAAATTTTATTTATCATTATAAAAATAAATCTTATATTTAAGAATGTATTTCTTTAGTTTACTATTTGTTTTATGAAAATATCACATTATCAAAGTTTTCACAATAAGACGAAAATTTATGTTAAATGTATATACTTCAAATATAGTCTTATTTACCTATCAATAGACCTTACCTTTGATTTAATATTTTTGTTGTACAGGCCATTTAATATAAATGAGAATGGATGATGACAAAGAAAATAACTGAAGTATTAAATGCAATTAAATGTTGTCTAAGTTAAAATATTGTAAACATCTTAAAATATAGTAATATTTTTATTTATTAAGAAAAAATTACATTGTTAATTCATAATGTTTTAAAAATTTGGGCAAATTTATATTTTATATTAAGTGAAATAAATAAAAATTATTTAGATATAAATAAAATTGAAATTTATACAGCTTATTTATTATAATTAACAGAATGTAACAAATTAGCTCTCACTAAAAATGTAAGTTATTTTATTTTTAAAATGATTTAAACTCAATGTTTTTATTGATTGTATAATGACAAAAGATGTTCAAATATCTTATAAAATGAAATAAAATCAAGTGAAACATTGTGAACTTTTACTGTTTAAAATCAAAAACTTAACCGACAAAATAATTTGATGTTTGATGTTTTAAATTTTATATTGAATGTATGTATGCACAATTAAAAAACGATTATGGTATTCATAGATTTGCTAGTGCCAATGGTATTTTAAAAAACTGAAATGTATGCTGAGCTAATTGTAAGATCCAACTTACACTGCGTGTGACTTGGAAAAAATATATGTTCAATAATAAGAAAACTTATTCTTTACTTAAAACCCATCATTATCATTTGATTTTGGAAATCAAATATAATAGTATATTGTTACAAAAATCTTTTGAGTAAAAAATAATTTATTTTCAATTTCTGTATAAATTAAAAAAGTAAAATTATCCTTGAAAATATTGGTCAATTACTTTAACTCGTCTTTCTGCCAAAAGTTGAATCGGGTGGTAAACAGCTTTAGTATGTCTCCATTCATACAACAGCGAACCATACATACAGTTGAATTAACAAATATAACAAAAATTAAAAATAAACCTAAAACAATTCAGATGCCACTATTTTCACAGAGTCCAGGTCAAATAGAGACCATAAAGATTTTATATAATTTATTTAGTCAATATCAGTACAATACTTCAGTTTGACACTAGAAAGATTCCTCACCTAAAAAACATAACAGAAAAACGGATAAAGCTTAAAAAAAAAACCCTGTAAATGTTTTAAAGTTTTGGGATATTTTGAATACAAAGTATAATAATTTCCAATACTGATAGCAGATCTTTGTCGATATCTTAAATGGTAAATCGAACCTCCAAATAACATATGTCCACATGCACAAGAAATCACCTTTCAGAGAACTAGAACCTATAGAACAATGATAATCAAATCATCAGCAGAATAACTGAGGATCCGAGCATGCTCAATACTATTTTCTCAGAGTGTAAATTAAATTAAAAAATTTACCAATCATCGTACAAGATTATATTTTATTTCTCGATAATTAATACTTTTTCTTTGGTACCTAAACTTTCAAATTATTGAGAATATAATTGGCCTTTACCTATTTCACTACACCCTTCCATCACCTTTACTTATCTTCAGAAACCTGCACATACCTATAAACAGACATAGTTAAATAGTTATTATTCTTAAAAAAAAAAAAATTATATATATATATATATATATATATATATATATATATATATATATATATATATAAAATAATGTAAAACATACTTTTTGTTTAGAATCGATATATCAGAGTGGACTAGTGAGTGTTTAATATGTAAGTTAAATTTTTATAAATGCAATTTAAAGCTAGACAAAGGTCAACAGTTGGTTGGACTGAACCTGAGAGAGCATGAGACTCTTTAACCTTATCTAGGCAATTGGTGCTATCTAAAGTAACATCACAGAGAGCAATGAAATTTAGACAATTATATAAACTATTAGAAAACAATGATATTATCAATTAGGTTATGGAATGATTATGAGGTAAAGTATAAATAGATAGATTATGAGAATATAAAGGCTATCTACTTTAAATCATAAAAAAAAATTCTGAAAAACTAATTGGATATCTCCGAGAGGAACTTGGTAGACATACGAAAAGCTTCTGATAACTTGTAGGAGTTAATGCTGTACTTAATGAATTGATTGCATTTTGAAGAGTGAAATTTATTTAATTTTTAGAGTGAAATTTATAAATATTTTTATAGAAGGTCTGTTCATAGCCTATATTCATTTTTCATAGAATTAATGATAAAAGGGTTAGTTTGATTCAGAGCTTAAAAAAAATTACCCTTCCATGCTGAAAAACACAAGAAGGAAGTGAAAGAAGTGTTTTATTCTATATTATAATATTTAGCTAAATCTAAAAGTTCTGTATGCCCAAAAAGGTTTTAGTGTGATGCATCTTATTTATTAAGTTGAGTGAAGATGAGTTATTGAGAGTATCATATTAGCAGTTCTTGACTTTTAAATTCTGAATGTCTATTCCAAATGAGTTTGCTCACATCTATTCTGAGATCATTCGTAGTTTTTTGTAACTACTGAGCAATTTGATTTCATTCCAAGAGGCCATGAAGCATTCCCGAAGAAAAGGCTAACAAGGGTCAATTTTGATTTATTTATTTTAAAAAAATTTTTGGAATTATTTGTCTAGATCAAATAAGTGGTTCTAAAGGGTATCAAATAAAAGATGGCAAGCAATGTGGGATGAAAGTCCACCCAGCAAACTAAGAAACATAAAGAAAGATGTGAAGCCCTGTATTACATCAACCCAAAGCAAACGTAAGGAAGAAGTTGTGAACACACGCCTCAGAATAGGACACACCCGGATAACGCATGTTCACCTCATTACAAGAGAAGCCCCTCCAAAATGTTCGAAATGCCAGGCCAATCTAACAGTTAAACACATCTTCAAAGAATGTAATCCCTATAGAATCCACCTAAACCAGTTATGAATACCAAAAAATATCTCAATGGCGTTAAGAAACGATAAATCCGCTATACAAGCCGTCCTTAAATTCATCTATGACTCTAAATTAATAGCCAGTCTCTAATAATTTTAATAATTAATTAAATTCAAACTACCAACGGGCAGTTAAACACCCTCTCGAACTAACTAAATAAATAAATGAAAAATTCATATTATAGGTAACAGTGCAGTCAGACAATAGAATGAGGTTTAAGTGAGGTTTTGAAGGCTCTTAAATCACACTAATTACAGAAAGTTTCAAAAGGTAAGGGAAATAAATTTTGAGTAAGCTATAATTGTAGGTAACAGTAAGAAAGAGAACGGGTTCTGGTGTTAAGTGGTGAAGAATGAAAAGAGTATTAGATGCTAGCTGAAAGCTTTTTCTTAGCAGGTCAATTTTATTTATAAAAATTCCTGGATGAATACTTTTTTTTCTTCTTTTTTTTTTTTAATAAGATATAAGTAAATGTCAATTTCACTGGATATGTGAAACAAAATGATTAAATAAATGGAAAAAAATATTATGAACTTGAGTTTTTTTTTTTTGCACCTTTCTCACATTAGAATAAACAGCCCAACATATATGCTTAAAGGTCAATAATTCCAAAACAAATTATATGGTGTCCAGGCAATGGGCGGAATTTGATAAGGTTAAAGACTTTACCTACTTGGGAGGGCTTGTAAATGTAGACAACAATCACTCCCATGAAATAAGAAATAGAACCACAAATGCTAGTCAATGTTTCTATGTTCTTTGCCTGCACTTTACAAGTAGATTCCTGACCAAGGCATCAAAACTCCAGCTATTCTAAACTCAGGTTCGACCAGTGCTAGCATACAGCTTGGAAACATGGGTTATGTCCCGAGCAGATGAAGTTGTACTCCAAGAAAGGAAAATACTACAAAGTATTTTTGAAGGAATGATGAGAGGAAACAAATGGCACTGCAGAACAAACCAGGACCTGTACTCATTGTTTGGAGAAGCAGATGTTGCAAGGTTTGCCAAACTTGGAAGATTAATGTGGGCTGGACACCTGGCTAGAATAGAGGAGGATGCTGTCTCTAGGAGGAGTCTCATGGAGTGGATCCGCTTGACAAGAAAAAAATTGAATACCAAAGCAGAGATGAAGGACATGGCTGAAAGGTGGCAACACAGTGCAGGGAGGAGTGGCAGAATATGATGAAGAAGGCCTTGACTTATGGATGATGTTGATAACAGAATACAGACCAAGTTATACAAGCCAGAAGTTAACATTTCGGTAAATTGAGATAAAATGTGATTAAGAATAAGAAAACATTTCTCTCTTTTTATAAGAGATACATATATTAAGAAATATTATTTATAATATTTACCTTAATGTTTCCTGTGATCGCTGGCAGCAGCCACATTGTCTTGATTGAGTAGATTGATGGGAAACACTCACTTCACCAACACTCACTTTCAAAAACACCAAACTTTCACTATAACTAAATTAACAAAAATAGTTTTAATTATATATAACATCTTTACACAATTTTCTCCTCATGTATGGTTATATTTCAACAATATAAAAAAGGAATGAGGAGGTTGAGAAATAAAATTAAAAAAATTCACATAGATAAGAAACTATTTTAATGTATAATACTCATTATTTATAAAAGAGATTTCATAATAAGAAAACCTTTTTATAAGAGATATATGTATATGCATATTGAGAAACATTATTTATAATATTTACCTTAATTAGTCCTGCGATGATTGGCAGCAGGCACATTGTCTAGGCAGATAGATGGGAAACACTCACTTCACCAACACTCACTTTAAAAAACACCAAACTTTCACTAAAACTAAATTAATAAAAAAATTTTGATTATATGTAACATGTTAACACAGTTCTATGGTTATATTTCAACAATATAAAAAGGAAATAGAATAGAGGAAATAAAATAAAAAAATTCACTTAAATAAGAAATTGTTTCAATGTATACATACTACTTAATAATAAATAAAATAAAATGAATAAATAAAATGAATAAAAAAACATAAATAAAATGAAAAAAAAAAAAAAAAAAAAAAAAAAAAATTGGTCTTCTGGTAACTGTAGATAAATGTAATTCTAATAAGTAGTAAAGAAAAAGGAAAGCTTAATAACAGTTAATTATTAGATTAATGTAGGTTTGTGTTAATATTGACTGTTTGATATTTATAAATAGGATTGCATTTAAGAACTCCTCAATGTTTTTAAGCAATCTATAAAAAAATTGTTAAAAAGAAACAATAAAAAAATTTAATAGTTCTTTTTCATGGGTTCTCATGTTCCAGCTACTTAAGATTTATTTCATTCAGTATGGGCAACACATCATCATTCATAAATTATCTTCCCAAAATTTGCCTCAAAATATATTAACTATTATATATAAAAATAAATCACATTTCCTTTAAAAGGTAATTTACTGTGAAGTATTTTAATTTGGAATAATAATATGAACATTGCTTCGTCAGGTTTGTCTTCGGTAGTCCGAGACGCTCCCATGTATCTCACCTCTATTCCCAACTAAATTGGCTTTATCCCAATTTCCGTAGACATTATTTCCATGGAACATTCCTGTACCAAATTATCAATACCCTTCAACCTTTTTATATTTACAATATGCTTCAATTCAGATCTGTAGGCAATTCAATACATACAAGATCCCGTCTATCTAATCTGTATACTTCAACTTCAACATTCCAATGCTCCTTCCTCTTCCGCTCAAAAATCCTCTGGAACTATATTCCTCCTCACTTCAGACAAGCTAAATCCCTGAAAACATTCAAATACTTCTATTTTCAATACCTCCTCATCCAAGCTGACACTTGCTAACTATCTGTCTACTTAGCCAAAAATTTTTATTGTATTGCTGGATTCAGGCTCAGATTCAGTTCTCGCATAATTAAGATTCCATTTAATACAAATTTCACTTTCTATGAATATAACATTGGGTACTTCTATTGTACATACAAATCTAATAATTGTACCAACAGATTTTTTATTTATTTATTTTTTCTTATTTCACTTTATTTTCTCTAATTTGTAGAATGTTACCTTATTTTCTTTTTTGTATATTTAACTATCATTTATATATATAGAGTTCTTATTGTATATTTTTTTTTTTTTTTTTTTTTTTTTATCTCATTATATCTCTGACCAGATTTAATTTATTTATACCTTTACTTATCTATTATTCTAAGGGACTTTGTCCCAGAATGAAATTATTTTTCTATTCTATTCTATTCTATAAACACAAAATACAATTAAAATGATCAAAGGTTACAAAAAATATTGATATCAGTATCTGTAAAATGTGAACAAGAAATCTGGCAAGAGACAATGTATGTTAAAAATGTAATGTTATTCATTCAAAATTTCTTGTAAAGCAATATATTGCAAAATATTTATTAATCCTTATAAAAGAAGATTTGTGGAACATTGTTTAAAATATTGAAATAACTTTGAGAGAAGAGATTGACAAAAGAGCTGAAAACAGATATAATTTGAAAATGTCACCCTCTCCAAAAGTAGACCAAGCCCTCATTAGCTGTTTGAAAGAAAATATAAAATTTACTGTCCAATAGAACCTTTTAGGAAACCAGGTTGGGCAAGTGTGTCAGATGTAATTTATAGGGTGATGGATTGATAGCTTCAGTGAAACTAACCACCATCTTTTATCATATATGCTTCTAAGAACACATTATCAAAGAACACCTAACAATTTTTAAGTCTCTCTATATTCCTAGAGACTACAGAGGACCTGAGAAGTGAAGCAGATTCATAGGAGTAGGGAGGGAAAAAGTGCTTAACTAATATTATTTTAGCTTTAAGTGGATGGTGATGCTTTGTATTTATTATGGTGATTATAGCAATATGGTGTTCTTACAAAACTTAGTAACTTATTTGATGTTGAGGAATATATTACAAATAATATTAAAGGATGAATAAGATAATTGTATTTCCACTACTTTTATTATTATTATTTAAAAAAATTATTATTATTATTATTAAAAAAAACAAAAGATTCTTCACCAAATAAGAAAATTTCGAAGCTGGCTGGCACATAGCTATTAAGTATGTGCTTTTCTAAAAAATTTTCATTATACCTTTAGCTTTTGAAAAATAGGCATTAAATTCAAGTATTAAGGTAGTTTTGTTTTAAGATTAAATAATATTTTTCTAAATCTAATTAATTCTTCATGTAATTCACAATCAGGGTACTTATAGCTTACCATTAGTAACAATAATTTGCATTGTCTTTAAATGCACAAACTTATATGTATACACTTAATCCCAAGCTAGAACTGACTAAGTTAACCGCCAAAGTAAAATATAGAAATGTACCTAATTTAATTAGCGGAAAACTTTTTACTATCACATATATAATGTTTTTTTGAGATATTAGTTTTAATATTTATTTTTTATTACATTTTATTTCATATATTCTTATTCGTTAATAATCTCATGAATCGTCTTTGGGTTCCTTTAGTTCGTAGCTGTCAGCAAGGACATACTTATTAACATATTAATTATTAATGTAAAAATTTTCAACAGCATTTAAAAGTATTATTTAATTTTTATAATATTATATTGTGTATTAAAAAATTTTAGTTTTTGCTTTTCTAAAATTGGAATCGGCTGCTGGCGGCTCGGTGATGAGAGATTGGCGCCTTAATTAACTTAATTACCGAGAATCGCTTTAGATAAACACAGCGAAGAATGTTTTCAATGTTCCAATATAATAATTTTCATTTGGAAGGGACCTCAAGGGGTATGAAGTAATTCACGGACAGTCTGTACAATTTGGATACACTTAATGTGATTTTTTTGTATTAGAAAAGTTGTTGATGTAGACAGTAATGTTGATGGCGCATATCGTTCGTTGAGGATGTTGCGTAAATGAACTACTACCTAGGGTTACGTTTTAGTATGGGCTGTGATAAGCGATTTTTGGCATTTCTTTTAAAATTTATCATAATTCTGTATAAATTATTATTCGGGAACCGTGATGGAATCTGTAAGCGGGCTTCAATCATGCACTGGTAGTTGACCGCAAAAATAATATCTATTAGTCATTGCTATGACTATCACAGCACCAACATTGATTTATTCATAATATAATTCATAGAGGTTCGGCAATGGTAATAGTTAATGTAAAAGTTTTTTATTTTTATTGATGTTTATAAATGTAGACTGGCTACCAAAAACCATGGGAAGGGAGGTGCGCCCCCCCCCCCCGTCCAAACGTCTTCGATTAGGCTCAATAAAAGATGAAACAAAACACTAAATTGAAGTAAGCTGTCAGGGAGACAGTTCTATGTATAGAACTTTTTATTAATATATTTTAAAATTAAAACCATGCAATATGTTTACTTTGCAATAGATTTCAGTAGGGAAAACAAAAGTGAATTTTGTTTTAAAAAGTAATTTTAATTAATTGCCTTTAACTGTAACCAAAAACCATGGGAAGGGAGGTGCGCCCCCCCCCCCCGTCCAAACGTCTTCGATTAGGCTCAATAAAAGATGAAACAAAACACTAAATTGAAGTAAGCTGTCAGGGAGACAGTTCTATGTATAGAACTTTTATTATTAATATATTTTAAAATTAAAACCATGCAAAAATAAATGTTTTCTTTGCAATAGATTTCAGTTTAGGGAATCTGTTAAAGTTATTTCTATGTTCCAGAGAATAACTGTGACAGCAATACTTCCTTGAATATTCTTAGCTGTTAATAGTTCCAGTCCCATTTTTATAAGTTCCTTAAGTATATATATATATATATATATATATATATATATATATAGTATATTTTTATAAGTACCTTTTTCTTCCTCATGTATTTTCTGTTTATATTACTTTTGCTATAGATTCCAATAATTGTATTTTTGTCAGATATGGATGAGGCAATACAGTTAAGACATTCATATTCATATACCACATCTATGATTTTTTTCCTCACCTCTAAAATTTATTTTTAAATTTTAAAGGAAAAACACACCCAAATTTAAGAAAAAGTTATTTTATGTCAAATGAAATGAATTCATTTTATTAGAAACAATGAATGAATGATATTGTTTTTTATTTATACGAGTTTCATTTTCATACAGTGTAATAATTCATCATAATAAAGTGTAAAAATAAAATTGAACATTTTGTTGGGTTTCTTTTCACAAGAATAACTTCATGAAGCCACTTTGGCATTGATTTCACTAATTTTTTGGTTGTACCTTTAATTATCTTACCCTTTCGATAAATAAATTCTTCCTCTTACGCAACAATTAGCAATCCTTGTTAGATCTTTTAGTTCATATATAACATTAAATATATATTTACAGAAAAGGAAAAGGCAAAAAGTGCAATGAATAGAGATGTAGTGTATGAAAATGACTGTCAATAAGTGTAAATTGCTCCTTTGAAGAGAGTTAAGATTTTTTTTTTTTTTTACATGCATTTATGATATATTCTTAATTTCAAAATTACTTCTTAGAGAGTGATGTTCATTATATAGAGATATTTCTAAATTAATTTTTTTTTTCTTTTAATAATGTAATATTTCAATAAATTCTAATTAAATGTATAAAATTATTTTCAACCCATTTTTCATATATCAGTAGTAATTTTTTTAACAAAAAAAACTCTATCTTACTTCAGCTTTGAATCTCTCATAGTAGTTGACCATACTCACTGCCTTTATCCTAGACTATGTTAAGTAGATAACTATTCATCTGTTCTACAGCCAAGTGGAGTGATTTTTGAACACATACAAATAACTACATTCCGCAGCTCTGTTATCTAAAAATAAAGCTTGTGTCTCAGCCCACAAGCCATAACCAAGGCAATATTTATTATTCTGAATTGATGATATTCTAAATGGGAAATTAGTCCAAAGCTCAAGGCCATGCATACTCAGGACAACAGGACAACTTGTGTACTATGATATAACGTTGAAATACGGGTTTTCCAATGCAACTGGCACTGAGGTTTATAATATATCTGGTGTGTCTGAACGAACTTAACCGAGCTTTGTTCCACAAGGTAGTGAATATGTGACATGTACTAAAAAACAATAACCCAATATTGCCAAAATTAGAAATGAACAGCTAACATGTGGCTTATATTACCCAATAAAAAAAGAATGAAAACTAAAATTGGTAAAATAAATAAAATAATGACTTAATAAATATATTTAAACAAATCCAAAAATATTAGATGTATTGGTTAGTACAATTTTTTTTTTTCCGTTAACAGTCTCACTATTTTTAAATATACATATTTTTACAATGAATTTTTTTTAACAGCAGTCTGTTAATTCACAATAAAGGTAAACAACTTATATAAAGAAGTACATCACAATGGCACATTCTAACAAACCATCAACAATTTCAAAAATTGTAACACTGCAGGCATAAATAAATAACATAGAATTTATAAACCTTTACATAAACAACAGAAATATGTAAAATCAATATTTCGTTTGTAAATAACTGAAATATAGGGAAATAAATAGATAGTAGTGAAACTCAGCAAAATATTTATAAAAGATACATTAATATTAATGTTAAATATAATGCTTCATTAAATAAAATATTAAAACTTAATAATTTAGCAAAAATATGATCTATTTTTTTTTTTAACAAAAAAAAAATTATTTAATCCTTAAAAGCATTTTAATAGCTTATCAAAATTACAAGTTTAAGCTTCCATTATATTTAATAACAATAATTATTTTAAACAAAATATATTTTTATTTTATTATTTCTGTACATCTTCAATTTAAGGTTTAATACTAATTTTAAATTGTTAAACTAATATATAAGTGCATGATAAATAATTACCAAGGTTTAGTGACCAGACTGTTCTTTTCAATTGTCAAGTACACTTGTACTTTAGAGAACCTATTCAAATTATGTTTAAATATAATATTGAACAAAAGTGTAATTAATGTTACACTTTAATGAAATTAAAATAAAATTTTGACATCATGCATTTATAAAGAATTATTGTCATTTCCATAAAAATAACAAAAATAAATTTATTTTTTAAGACAGATACAACACCCAATTTAAGTTCTGTAAAAGTGACATTTTTCAACTTGAAAATAATGATATACACCCTTATTGAAATAGTAATTTTCTGTTATAATATATGAAAAAATAATATTTATCCATAATCCTATTTTTTTAAAGGAAAAAAAAAATATAACTATGAAATACAGGCCCCATATTCTATAGCACTAAATCTGGTCACCTTAGATAATGTGTGTGTATTATGTAAATTAAGCCAGTTAGAAATTCAAAAAACCATCCTTCAAACTGAGATTCCTTAAGCTACAGTAACCCAACATATGTGGCTATTAAAAAGATATAACAGTAAATTATTTATAAATATTAACATTTGAACAATGCCCTTTGCAATTTACATAATAATCATAGTTGTAACAATAATGCAACAAGAAACTAATGACTAGTAATAAAAAAAAGTAACCTAAACTAAAATACAAAGATAATAAAGAAATTATAACAGATATTAGAAATAAATCGCAACCATATTCCAGAAGAACATTTAATATATTATTCCAAAACATATGTGCAAAAAATGATGCAACTATAATATGACCTTAAATCACAAAAATTAAACTACCTACAAGAAACTTAAGCTAAGGATGGCAGCATAAACAATATATAAACACCCAAAAACAGCAATGCTTTCTTAATTCGGTAATTTGAGAAATTGATAATTGCTTTAAAATACTTTGTTTTTTGTTTCGGTATGATAATAAATACAATTACAATATATGTTTTATTTATATAAATAAATAAATGATTCGCAAATAATATAAATTATTCATTAACTGTTATGATTATTATTACTTTTATTTTTTTTTTTTTTGTTTTGCCTTAAGACTTCATTGCCTTGAATATTATAATAGCATGTGTTTACATTATGAAATAAATGATTAATTTCATCACATATTTCAAATTAATCTGTCGCATAACAATGAATAATTTATGTTTAAAATTAAAATGTTAGTAAAAACAAAAGTATTCAGGTACAATCTAAAAATACACTGCCTAGGAACTTAATCATAAATTTTATGATCAAATTTTTAACAAAACAATTTTTTCTTACAATCATTAGAATAAATATATTTAAAACTATTGAACACGGCAAAAACCAATAACATTTAGTTCAGTTCACAACCTGTTTACCAATCACTATAGGCAAGATTATTTCAATGTATTTTGTTTTAAGGAACTTTTATTAAGAAATCAGTAAAATGACTTTAGAAATAATTTTTTTGAATTTAATAGTTTACATAATATCATTAACAAAATGAAAAAAAACAACTAAAGTAAGTTAAAATGAAAACATAACTGGCTAAGTAAATTATAGAACACAAATGATTAAGGCACTAAAGTAACATTGAAATAAACATTAAGTATTATTTAATAATAAAACTACAATTATCATTTCATAGGCCAAAATAAACTTACATAGTCCCAAATTGTAAAAAAAAAAGAATTTTTTGTGATGTATTATATAACCAACCGATGAATAAACATGAACAACTCGTGTATGTATTTATGTACATATTGAAACATATTATAAAAATATAGAGATTTTGTTAATAAGAATTTATTGCATCAAGCTTTAATATAACTTAGTATAATTGATAACATCCAGAAAATAGTGAATAAAAATATCCTCAAGAATGAATTGGAAAAGGTTACTGATTAAAAATTACAAGGAACAAGGTCTTTGCCAAAAGCTGCATGACACCTATTAACAGGGATGGGCCAAGAACAGAAGGAAAAAACAAAACAAATGAATGGATTGTACTTGAAAACTGATAAAAACAAAAATGGTTAGGCAATGATTGACATATGCCAACAAATTCTTGAGCAAACTTATCATTTATAGATAAAAACAGTTATACTAAAACAAAAAAGTTATGAGCACACCAATTAGGAAGAACAACATTACTCAAAACAATAAATAAAATTTTAAAATAAGCTTAAGTTTTTTTAATCAACAACAATTTTAAGGCCAAAAACATATTACCGAATCATTTTTTCCTTCTTTTTTTAAAAAAATATATAGTGTAGATTTAGGATAGATCCTTCTATACCATCATGCATACTTCAAGTGTAAGTGTACGTGATTTTTTAAAACATTTCAACCACTTTATATAACGAATATATTGTTGGCTATACATTTATAATACAAATGACTGGCGCTTAAATATATAGCTAATCTGAAACAATATAAAAATGTTTTGGTACTGTAGTTTATTTCACATATTTCATATACATTATGATGTATGAAATATATTTTTACAAATTTAAGCTCAGTGAAAATAGAGGTACCTTATAAAATATGATGTGGAAATAGCCACAACAATCAAAAACATCTTAGAAAATAATATTGGTGTTAACAGTTTTATTGCAATAGTAAATACATTTAAAAGCCTTCATTTTATTCAAACCATTTCTGTGAGTCAAAAGAGCATATAAAAAAAGCTGATAATGACAAATATAGATTTTTTTTTTTAATTCTTAGTTTTTATAATTTTTTTTTCTTCTTAAAAGCATAAGCTGTAAGTATTGGCACATGATGAAACACTGAAATGGTATCGCGTTAATTTATTATATATAAAATATATGTTATATGGGCAGTATATCAAGAAGACAATAGTAAATAACAATGAACAATGTTAATACAAACAAAATAATATCTATAATACATAGAGAAGAAAATCTAGACTTGCAGAATGAAACTGACTAAAGTTATAATCAAATAGTATCACTTTAATAAAACTTTAAATTTCTTTTATAGTGATACAGATAATTCATCACTGTACCACTTCTGGATCTTATGAGAATGATGGAACAATAATTTTAATTGCTCAGTTATTTTTAGAAATATTTAATACTAAATAAAAAAAAAATCATTCAGTTATATTTTTTAATAATAAGGACAATTAAAAGTACCAAATGATTTTTTACAACTCCATCATTCTATAATAACATTGTAACAGAAAACATAAAAGTTAACATATAGTAGATATATATTTTCATGAGCTATAGTTTCGACAAAATTAAAACGAATGTTATTAATTTCATTTAATTGATAAATAATCGTAACAAAGCAATGAAGAATTCGATTCATTGAAATTAAATTAGTAATTTTTTTTTAAGAATTAAATTCATTATTATTCTACTAAATGTCTTCTTCAAAGAATAGAATAATTGTTTTAAGATGAACTTGAAAAGATTCAGATCTTAAGGAACAAATGCTTCATTTACCTAACATGTTAACAATGTCAAACAAAAATTATAGTAACAAGCATTAACCCAATATATTCCAGGATTGTTCAGTAACTGGGACGATATATAAATAACTAAAATAAACAAAATTAAGTGATACTTTCTGCAAATCCATTTAATAACTTAATAAATTGAAATAAAATAACAAACAAGTTAATAATTAGGACAAGAGGAATTATGATACATGAAAGGATATATACACATTAAACATATCGAACAGAAGACACTTACTATTAACATAATTATTACTTGTTAGAAGCACCGATGTAGTCTTGATAGCACTTTGAGCAGTACTCAAGGGTGGCGGGGTTACCAAAGAAACTGCACTGTTGATTCCTACAGGGCTGGCTGATTGCTTCTTCGTAGAAAGTCGAGTTGGAAAGGTAAAGGGTGGGGTCTGGTTGGGCGGGCTTTACTGGTGTCAGCTGGCTCACTCTTTGATGGGACTCGGTATCGACGGCTGTGTAGAACTGAGAGTTGCCAGCGTTGTATTTACCACCGCTCTGCTCTTCGCCATCCTATTATCACATTTTTAAATGACATAAATTATAAAATTAATAATTATTATTAGTTAATGTGCAAGTAGAACTAAATCATGGTTAACACAAAACATTGCCATGTGATGTGCAAAACAATGACCACACAGTGCTTATTTGCTTAAAATATTAATATCTTTACATAGCTTTTATAAATCATTTGCTTGTATAACAGTTTACCCCCCTCCCCTCCCCCCCTGCCAAATCAAAAAACACCAATATTCAAATGAAATGGTATATTTTAACTGAGAATTCAGAATTAAGATTTGAAGAAACTCATTGGGAAACTTGCTACCACATATCACTGATTAATAAAACATATGTATTTGAGTGAGAATTGAATTGAAGTAACTTTTAACGATTACTTGTTTATAGTTTATGTTCTGGCATGCTTAGAAGGTTAAAACGAAATGAATCTTTTGCAAACATCTTATACATTCCAGAGAGAAGAAAACGTGCTTAAATTATTTATCAAAGGGTTGAATCAATGCGGCCCAACCTCAAAATGAGAAATAAACGTGAGTGTGAAACACACAGGACAAATAATAAAAGATTCTTACCTGAGCAAATTTGTGTGGCATAGAAGGCATGAAAATGAAGACCTCTTTGGAGTTATAATGGAAAAAATAAGAGACCAATGGCCTCCTTTATGAGTTAAATATAGTTTTTATTGTTGTTCAGTTTTAATTGTTTACATAAGTTCGAAATAAATATGTTAAATTTTGTCAGTTGTAATTGTTATTGTTGAAAACACGTCTATTTCTTTATTTTAAACTAAGGTTATAACTAACAATAAGAAACGATAGTGGTTAACAATTGAATAGGTCCGCCGAAAAATGTTCTAAGCGACAAAATTTCCAAAGTAGAGATTTTAAAGGTTTTTAAATGTATAATAAATAGTATGTTATAGTATGATACAGTAATCCATTATGTTATTATATATGTAAATATAACAAATTACAAGGTGAAAAAAAAATCTAACTTACAAAACTAACAATAAATTTAGATTATGATTTTCTTTCACTCATTACTAAAAATTTTGTTTGTCACTTAGAACGTAACGTTTTTCAGCGGACCCATTCAATTATGTCAAGAGTGAAAAGGAATCATATGTTTTTGTTAATAAGTGATTTGTAATAGGGAAGCAAAGAAATACCCAAAATTTTAATAAAAGAGTATGTTTAAATAGAATTAAATTAAACAGAAACAGAAAATAGTTACAAAATTTAATCAGAACTCAGAAACCAACCATAACAAAGTAACCAAATTAATTTTCATCAGAGTACTATATTTTCCATTTTATTTAAAACTTTCACTGGATAAAAAAAAAGTAAGATCAAAAGATCTTGTCTCATGGATTAAAAAAAACAAATTTTTCAAGTAATCAGATATTTTTAAGGTTAGAAGTAGAGACAAAAATCCACTATAAGGTTACTTAAAAGGGTTTAGTTGAACTAATTTTTTTCTTAATAGATTTCGAACATAAATCAACTGTTCGACTCACTTATATAAAAGGTAAGTAGTGTCTTTAATTTGTTAAAACTTAAAAATTAACGTTAAAATAGGTTCAATTTATTAGTATATGAATATGAGTTCATATAAATAATTTTTTTACCGGTATATTACTTAATCAGATTTTCACTGCTTGAAATTTGGGCTAACAAAAATTTTGTTTTATAATTCTAAATAGAGATCTAATTAAAAAAAAAAAAATCTGGTAGATACTGAAAATAAGTAGTTCTTTTTCCCAAAAAGTCGGTTCTTCAGGATCAAATTTGATAAAAATTGAACCAATTCCACAACTTTCCAGAACGGAAGAAATTCCACAATGATACAGAGCTCCAACAAGGTGGAAAATTAAGATTAATCATAAGTCAACCAGCATTAAAAAAACAAAACAGAACACCTAATTTGATGCAATGTAACCATCCTCACCCTCTTTACTGGGATTTTATTGGACTAGCAGTAAACAGCTTAAGAAAGTTTTGGAAACCAATTATTTTAAACTAAAAAAGTTGTAATGCAATCTATTTACAATAACTCATTACAATCCTTAAAAAAAAAAGCAATTCCTCAAATAACTTCAGACGGTAAAGAAACCAACTTGATAATAGACCATAGAAAACTTCATGCATAAATTTAAAAAAATAGAAGCTATATCAAAAATATACATGCAAGTATTCCGCATCAAATAAATTTCCTGAAGCAATATCCCATGCAAGTGAGATGGTTAGTTCAATTCATCATAGAAAGGTCTATGTAGCAAGCTATCGACTATCAAAAACCATTAAATATTATATTAAAACAATCATATGTGAAATACAATCGTAAAAATGTAAAGAAAAAAAATTGTAATGAATAGAATTCACAATTCAGTAGATTAAAATGAACGTTGTTCATATTTCTAAAAAATAAAATAATAATAATAATTGGAAAAACGAACAAATAATAAATACTGAAAAAAAAAAAAAATTATAAAAGGGAGAAATAAATAAATATAGACCTTACATATTTCAGATTCGTCTAGATGAGCTAATAGATGAACATCCTAACCAGACAATATATAGTAATCATTAACTGCTATTACAATACAAAATCAAACAGATTTCAAAATGAGGTTTGAGATCCTTTAAAAACCAAGGCTATATATTCAAAAGATATAGTCACAATGACAGCAGATATAATGAAGTAAACATTCTTCTACCAGGATCCCTTTAAACTTCAATCATGTTTTCGATACTCAACAACTCTTTCTTGTTAGTTTATTTAACTATTCTTTTATCCAAAGAGATGACCTTTATTTTAGAAATAACCTCCAGAGACAAATCTTGGAAATCAAGAAATCAAAGTTATGTTCCCATAATTTGTAGTCAATAAAGCTTACAAATAAGCCGTAATTTTAAAATTCATGCATTACAAATAAGAATCAAGAATTAATTATTTAATTTAAATTTAAATTTTGATTTATTTTCAGACGATATATGAAAATATAATAAATCTTATTATAATAGGTATTGAATGACTTAAAATTTGAGATAGGTTTATCATATGAAGTATTTTAAATATTAATAATACAATTAAAAAATTATTCATCAATTAAATAAGTTTTCACCTAACGACCAATAAAACTCGATTCAATCATGGCAATAATACAATTAAAAAATTATTCATCAATTAAATAAGTTTTCACCTAACGACCAATAAAACTCGATTCAATCATGGCAACAAAATATGCATACCTTCTACTTTTGTAAGCAATTATTATTATATTTATATGAATTTTAAAAAAGTATAAAATGCAGACCAACATAACTAGAATGATTAAGCATAAAATTTAAAAATCAGAGTTCTCTTATTTGTTTTTATTTTAAACCTAACACATAAATCTTACCTTGAGAAAAGCTAACAAAATTACCTGAACTTGAAGTGTATGATGTCCATAAAGGATCATTTATTTCCCATCTGTCCAATGTCACTTGTTATTTCTTTCTGTTAACCTAATTCCAAAAATAAGAAATATTTATTTTAAAATTTTCAGCAAATTTGTCAATTTACCAAAAGCCAGGTACCTTGACAGAAAAGAAATGACATGCCCCACCGTTTTATTTTAAACATTGATCTATTAATGTAACAAGCAACCCATCATAAAATATATCCCCTCCAAAAAAAAAAAACTCATTCTGCCATCACCTAACAAACACAAATCCACAGCCCTATGAAGAAGGATAGAAAACATTAAACAATACCAAATCTTTTATAAATAATTGTTCTATCTAAGAAACACGAAAAGCTTTTAAGGTTAACATAGTTTCACACATCACTAGACTACTTGCATGTTAAAACACAAAAATAACATGACAAGACGAGATTGACGGATAAGATCAAATAAACAAATTTGGTATTTCTGAGAATCTGAATGAATAAACACAGTATATAACACCATGAAGCCAACAAACTAATTTTCAAACACATACCGGTTAAATGTACAAATACGCACACATACATATATACATATACCATTGATGTATCTTATTAGTGTTAGATGGTTAAAATTTAAAAAACCAAAAATTAGGCAACTAATTAGAATTACCTCCACCAATATACAATCTACACATAACAAATTATATATATATATATAATATTACTATATCTTCTAATGTAAGATCAATGAACAACAAAAATATACAATAAAAATAAAACAAAGAATTAAATTATTTGGCAAGAAAAGAACAATACCTTAAACCTCCAACACAGGCAATCAATCTAAGAGATCCTGAAGAGAAAGAAGATAACATTATTTATATCATATTAGTTTACAAATTATTATTTCTTTATTCAAAGTTTAAATATCAGTGTTGTGTCGGTACCAAAATTTTCGATTCTCGATACAGATACCCAGGTTTAAAAATAAATTACTTATTATTAAATTATACTCCAATAATAAGAGCAAATTATATGTATTAAACAGTAAATTATTTTAAACATTCTTATTTGATTTTTTAAAAATTATATTTGAGTTCATAATCTAAGTTCCAGGGTAAAGAAAACCCTTTTAACAATACAATGAAAGAAAAATTGGTCTGTTATTGAGATAAAAAGAATAGCCTTAGTAAAAGTTCTTAATTTTTTTTATTATGAGGGAGTAAGATTGATATTTATATTGATAGGATGGTGTTTCCTAAATTTTTAATGTTTAATGAACTAAAAAAATTTTTTTTGGTAGGATGTTGAGAGGGATAAGTCAATGTTCATTGATATTAACATTATATAAATTATAAACATATTAACATGTTAATATGAAACATTGCCTAATTCTTTATGACTGATTCCTCTCAACATCCTACTTAAAATATTCATCCAGTCAATCAACATAGCTCGTCAAAATAATTTTTTGATCACTAAAAAATAATTATTTTTTTTTTTTATCATTAATTAAACAGATAAAAATACCATTTTCAAAAATAATCTATAGTTAAAAATAAGTAAGTTTAAAAAAAAAAAAATCATCCATAGTCGGCGACAGTTCCCTTGCTCCTTAAAAATTAATAAAGTACGTACAAGATTAATGTTTCTGTTCAGAGAATAGCACAATTGAAATTAGTTAATTCTCTTAAATTATTGCATGTGCTGGAGTTATATCTTATGTTGAAAGCAATAGATGGTTAATTCACTTCTAAGAAGGATTAAGATTTATTTTTCCAGAAATCAAACAGCTCCATGGATTGTTGTCAGCAATATACTATACATAAAATAGCACAGAGCCCAATAAAATAAAAGAAAAAAATGAAGTGGATGAAAAATAAAAACAACATAAAAATATTAATGAATGGGGGAAAGGAAAGAAAAGGTAGAATTATTATTAATATGATTATAACAGGCAGGTCCACGCTTCCTAAGCATTCAAAAACTAAATAATTTCTAAAGAGATCTAATATTAGTTATTATTGACCTATGAGCAGTCAAACAAAAAAAGTCTATTACTTTTAATTAGATTAATTTAAAATCCCTTGTTGAATTTTAAAAGGATATCTAACAGAAGTGAGGAATTTTTCTTCTGCTTTTGGATATACATATAACTAATATAGCCATTATAGGGTGGAGATTAAAATTATAAGAAAAGTTGTAATATAAAAATAATTATAAATTAAAATAATAATATTTAATCTAAAGCTAAAACTATAGTTTTTTTTATAAAAAATAAGCGGGGCTCTATAAGAAAAATTTTACTGAGTTAGCAATGACCCACCGACACCACAAGTTAAGCTGGTTTTCATTTATAATTACGCTATAAGATGTAATATATTGAATTGAATATATTTTTTATTTACAGTTTAAATACAAAAAATCAAAAATAAATACTTCGTTTGAAGTAACTGGTGCTAAAAGCGTGATCACAAAGCTGTTAGTGGTTTGAGTTGTATTAATTTTTTTAGCAGCACCATTAAACTTGGAACTGAAATTATAATTAATTTCATTAATAAATTTCAATTTATTATTTTGTGAATATTTATTCCATTTGATTTTGAAATGACAAATAGCTATAAAAAAAAGTTATTGTTACATGAAAACATAAATAAAAATTATCCATCATGCATGTCAACCTTTTCCCAGGAGCTAAGGCAGCCCACCAATACAGATTTAACAGAGTGAAAAAGTGGTTCTGAGGGATGTACAGCAGGTCGCATCTCTCTGGTCTCAGAGCAATGTTCAACAATGGTCTGAAGACCAACCTCCTATCCAATAATCAATGTTACATTTATTAAATTTTAAACAACCAATCTGATAAATTAAAATATAAATACTTCTTCAAATCCTAACAATCTCGTCTAAAAGTCATTAAGTTAAAAAAAAAAAAAAAAAAAAAAAAAAATGAAAATTTACACAATTTCAGTTATGTTCACCTTTTCAGTTTCCTGTTGCAATTCGAACCTCTGTTTGGCAGTTTCTAAATAGTTACGAATCATAGCATCATGGTATTCATGACGTTTATCAGAATGGAGTGCAGCACATAAGATACTTTTGGCTTGCCGTTGAGAATTGCTTCTAGACAGTTTCAGCTTTAGTTTCTGTCCTACCTGTTTCCCAATACTTCCGAGAAGTCCATTCTTACTTTCTTCAATCACTGGTGTATTCTAAAAAATGTTGCATAACAACAGGAATAAGAATTAGATAAAAAATTAAAACTAATAAAAAGGAAACAAAACAAAGATAGTTAAGATATTTTAAAAACAATTTTTTGGAAGGCATAAAAAATATTACAAGGGAACACTTTTATTTTAATTATAAAAATTATTAATTCATATTATTATTTACAATGTTTTTAATCCTGATGATAAAGGAATTGGTCAAAATGAAACAAACAAATGACAGGTAATATTAACCTATTGATATTTAATTTACTTTTCTAAGAAAATTTGAGCCATCAAATATTGTGTGGGTGGTTCACCAATCTGATTCCGCAAAACAAAAATTATTTAGACACAGATGAAATAGCTGTAAGCATGCTTGAGTTATATTTTTGTAATTGTACCTTTTATTTTAATTTTAAAATCTCTAGGCCAGATATGATTTTATTTTCTGTCATGTAAATGTTATTCTTAAGGGACTTTGTTCCAGAATAAAGTTATCTTTCAATTCTATTTTAATTTTAGTACTTTGTACAAGATGTATACAGTAAAAGAAGACAGTTTGATCCATAAGTATAAATGCACTTCTCATATTAAAAAAAAAAAAAAAAAAAAAAAAAACTAATTGTTAGTTTAGAAATTCCATATTTCTTATCATTTTTATATTTAATGATAAAAAAAATAAAACATTGCACATATGAATAGAAAAGGTGTGTGAGAAAAGTAATGAGACAAATTTTTGCCTCTCTTATATCAATATTATTCCCTTCAAAACAGTTCCACCGGGCAGCTATACACTGGCGAGTCATAGTTCACAGTCTTTGTGGTAGTGTTGAATGGCTTTAAATGGTCAGTCATGTTCTACAGATACGGAATCTTCACTGTTTGTCCTGAAGGAACAAATTCTTTATGCTTGAAACCTCTATTAAAATCAACATCGTTATGATCATTAATTTAACCATTTGACACTTTTTCAGTTGAGAATAAGGAGTATAGCACTCTTCACTCTGCTGCTTTGTGTCTAGATCATACTCAAATATCCTGAATTAATTACCTGTGACCATAAGATTAAAGAATTCTTGGTCATTAAAAATCTCTGAAAAAGATTGGCGTAGACATTTATTTAATTCTCATTCTGTCCAGTTGTGAAGTTTTTCGCCACAAACCTTTAGCATGTCCAAATTGTTGGTCAACATTTTTAGGGCATTGATAATGTTTAAATTTAACTGACTACTCATCATTTTTATTTTCAAATGATGGTCTGATCTCCCAAGAGCCCTTACACGCTTAACCTTTTTTTTTTGTTGGTTTTTTAATTTGAAGGTCTCCCTGAGCAAGGCTTATCTTCAACGAGTCTTATCGGCCATCCAAAATTATTAATGCCAAAGCAAAACATGAGCTCTTGATACGGAATCTTCATTGTATGCCTTTTTCAACTTTTGAAAGGTGACACTAGCAGATACTTTAGTTTAACAAACACCTTGATTGCACAACATTGCTCTAAATTATGATGTTCCATTAAATTAACACAATTTCAATATTGTAAAAAATAATGTGTTGGTTGAACAGAGTTAAAACTTGGATTGAACATGTGGAAGAGATGAGCAGATCTATTACAGACCAGTTGACACAGTATTGCCAGATTGCTAGCAGTGATGCTAATCTCATTATTTTTATCAAACACCTCATATGTATACATTGAACTCAATAAAAAAAAAAAAGAAGTTCTAAAGAATTCAAAAGTAATAGCTTATAAACTTATTTTTAAATTCAATACACCATATTTCTAATCATGATTGACAAAACTATTTTATTACACTAAAAGTGACATTAATCATACTGACTTGTGAATCAATCTTTATTAAATCCAAGTATATCTGGAGAAGGTCGATATTTTGACTATAATTTAGTTTCAATGATTCGTTAACATTTCCATTACTGCCTGGATCGACACTGAACTGAATCGGAAGTAATTCACCAGAGCTGTCCGTCAATGGGATCGCAGATGAGAGACCTTTGAAAAAAGAAGAATATTTGTAAAAATAAAAGGTGATACTTCCAGTTACATTAAATAAAAACAAATGCACAGTTACCTGTTGAAGGAGAATCCATTGAGACAAGAGCAGAGAAATGACCTCCATCAAAAGCTAAAAGCAAAGGTGATCGATGGCATTCATCAGCTGGACACTCCAATGGCAGATATATGCCACCAAAAGAAATCGGTGCTAATGCATCCCCATTCATATCCTAAAATAATATATCGAAATGATTGTATTCCATTTATTGTAGATAGGTAAGATAAAAGTAGTGGATACCTTTCTATAATAAAGCATTTAAACTAAAACTGTCCAAGTTAAGAATATTAGCTGAAGTTTCTTGATAAATTTATTAAGAACAATATTTTAACTACAAATCTTCAACTACAAATACCCTTAACTACAAATCTACGATAAGACAATGGTGGATAATGTATAAATAAAATAATAATAATAATAGAATAACTCACTTTCAATACTGTGTCAGCAATGACCACAATAGGCCTCTTTAAAACGTGGGCAAGAGCTAAAACATGAATTTCTTCTAAACTTTCATAAATATTTCCAGCTAAACAGTCAGAGCCAGGTTCGCTGTAATTACGTAGAAATAAGAATAAAATTGTTAAACCTTTCCAAAATCTGCTTAAAAAGCAATCAAAAATAAGGATAAGATATAATTACCTCTGCACACTAAGCCTACGAAGACGAGGTTCAGTAGAAGCCATGTTTACTATCGCATTCCATTCTTGCCTCCATTCAACCTCGGAATAAACTAATCCAGCTTGAGCATTCAACTGGTCTTGCTGCCATCTCCATCTTCTCCATATCGCTTCCCTTCGGGGGGAAAGTGTAAGGTAGCCATGCAATGTTTTTCGTAAGGTTAGAAGCCTATCATGAAACCCCCACATACCTAAGTAACAAATTAAAGGAATTACTATATTAATTTTTTGACTTCTGCTACCAACAAATGAATAACAATGAATAACTGCTAATAACAAATGAAGCAAATAAAAACTAACACTTCCTCTTCAGTGCCTCGATCTGAGCATTCAAACTATCCCGGTCCTTCGCCGATGTCTTCATGGAATCCAATCTCTTTCCTCTTTTCTCTCCTATTCAAGCCACACTATGTGACCATGAAATCCTTGCCCTGCCTCTTGGTCTAGCTTCAAAGAACTTGCATGGTCCGCGATCTTCATCCATTCGGCACACATGCCACATCATCAACATAGAGAAGCGTCTGAGCAAGAACTGTTCTTAAGTTCCATTTCCCCACTATTGTACGAGCTGTCCTTCATTTACATATTTTTACGACCTAATCCATCAGAGTAATAAAGATGAGAGGGCTTAGAATATCTCCTGTGTCCTTCATGCCGAAGCTTCAAGACTCCTTACCATTAATCCTGACTTTACCCTTTGAGTCTTTATAGGAGGATTTAAATGGTGTCTATAAGTCCTATAGGGACGTTCTTTGCCTTCAATGCATTCCATATTTCGACTCATGGTACTGTAGTTTCAGCTAAGCTCAGTCCCAATTAAGGGTCTAACACCTGACCCTCTGGGCAGGTCAAGTTATCAAATGTATATTAGATAGATGTATATGATAGAGATGCATATGAGATATTCTATGGTAAAATTACTAAAGTTAGATACTTCTATAGCCTACATGGCTTAATCAAACAGGTTTAAGATAAAAGAACCATGTATTCATAAATAAATGATTTTTATTTTATTGATGAAATCTATGAACTGAGAATTTATTTGCAATTATAATTGAACTTGAACATGGCTGAATGTAGCTGAAACATACTTGTTTTGATAAGAAAATAAAATTGTTTGAGACATGGGATAGGAATAATTCATAATTAAAATATAAAATTATGAATTCTGAAAAGAATTTAAATACTTTCCAAGAATCTTCCCTTTCACCAACCTTTTCGTTTTTGATGACCTATTAAACATTATCCACTTATCACAAGAAATTTAAAAAAATGATGACCTAAAACTTTACCTATTCCTTCACCTACGGAAAAACCAAATGCATTCTGTCAGTTTTATGTTGAGATATTCATAAACAATGAGCAGTTAAGTATAAGTTCCTACTGATCTCCATAAAAAAAAAAAAAAATTTTTTTTTTTTTTTTTTTTTTTTTTAAATGCAGTTGAAACATTTAATTACCGAGAGAAGCAGCATGAAGAAGGCAGTTTCCATCACCAGAGGTAGAAAGAGGCCAAAGTCTTTGACAATAACTGGTCCACCAATTCAACCTATTAGCTTGTTCTAAAGATATTTGGGTAGAAACAGCAATAAGGTCTTTTACAAGGAAATTTTTAAAATTTTCTGAAAAAAAAAAGATTATTAAAAATTCTAGTTTGTGAGATGGAAATTAAACAACATAGCAATAATAGACTTTATTAAAAGACTAATATCCTTACATAGTCAAATAGCTAAATTTTAAGAATAGAATAATTTGTTTACAATTTAATAAACATGAAACTTTATATTATCATATATAATTAAGTAAACATTATTTTTCTAATTCTGGTTCACTTATCCAATAAAATTTATTTTTATTATTTTCACCTCAACCACGAAGGTACATTGAAAATGAAATTTAATTACTTAAAATTATTAAAATATATAATTTTTTTTTTACATTTCACTAATTATTATCAATTCAGATTAGAATAGACTGTTAAGGAAAAAATAAAAAATAAAAATAATATTATTTATTTTGCAAAGGCCAGAAGAGTAGATACGAGCCCCGTGGTCCCCAGTAGGCCCAAATGAAAAAATAAAATAAATGAATACAATTACTTATTTAACAATTTTTACAACTGATTTAAAATTGAAAAAAAAAAAAAATAAATAAAAAAAAAATAAGACTTTCAGACAACCAAATGATGTTACTGTTTAAAACACTTATTAATAATAAATGATTAACTTGTATTATTGAAGGGCATAATAATAACTTGAATGAAGACCATTTTATTTTGTTTTTTTAAATCCAATAAAGAAATAGCAACCATTTACTAGAATTACTAGAGAGCCACTGTAAAACAATATTACTGTGGTTAAAATATAAAAATAAATAAAAATGTATTAACAAGCGACAAGTGTGGTTAATAACCACATCAAAACAAATGGATTGTGCTATCAGACAAAATTCAAGGTTATCAACTTCCATTAGAATTCATTAAATTATAAATGGTTGCCTTAAGTTAAAATATACAATCTTCCAGATTCAATAATATGATATTTTATCTTTAAAAAAACAACTAAAATAAAAAAACAAAAATTATGATAAAATTTTATCAAAGATAAAATATTAATAATTGTCAGACACATACGTTATTCTTAGAGGATGATTGGCCACAAATTAAAACTAATTAGAATTAATGATTTTTACTTACCAGGAAATGAATTAAGATCAGGTAAAGCAAACATGTGTGGTGGAGTTTCAATACAATAATCTTGATCACAGTTATCAACAATTACTATTTCTGAACGAGCCTGAGATACCAAATTTACATTGTCAGTAGCTCTAGAAATGCCACGATTTAACTTTTTACCTAAAGAACAGAAATAAGGATAGTCACTAAACTTTGAAATACTTGAATTCAAAAACTAAAAGCTACACTAATAAACATGAAACAAATGCTATAGGTAACTACTAACTTTCAAAATCATTATGCTTCTTTTTCACTCCAGGTGAAGGAAAACTTTCAGTGGAGGATCCACTAATCCTCTGTGAAGAACTAGTCATTGGATTGGCAACAGTAGGAGAAGATGAAGGCATGTTTAATAAGTTTTGAGCAGGTAAAATGTTACCATTGGCTTCATCTTCTACCATATTCATCAGTATCACAAATCACAGGCACTTGGACGAAAATTTCCTATTATCTTTAACAATAAACATAACATAGAAATTCCAAACAGAGAATAGACAAACTATTTTATTTATTATTTCTGAATTGTGTGACATCATTTCAAGCGATACCTAAATACTTCATGAGTACCTCCCAAAAGTCAACAACGCAGTAAGCCATAGAAGGTCATTTACTATTGGTGACAAATCTCTTGTGCGATGAATTAATATTAATGTCTTTGGTTGAAGTATAGACAAAAAAAGTATAATCACAGGCGGATTAAGATTTGCATTAAATGCGTAGGAAAATAGAATCTAAAAACAAAACATAACACTCAGCTGATTGTAACGTTTGAAATGAAAATAAAACCACCTGCTATCCACGGCCAATAGCCGGTTTAACTTTAAAGTATTTTCTTTCCTGATCGCTTTGCCACTTTTATTATAATTCGTCAAGTAAGATATTTAAATTTTACATATCATGTTTATTCTCTTTATAAGTATATTTTTTATGAACTGCCAAATATTTGGATATTTGCCTAAACACTATATCGATTTATAAACGATTTTTTTGGGTGCTATTCATTTACACTATTTGAACAATCGATTAGCATAGAGGTAGTTTACAGCTACATTTATCTATTACAGAAAAATAAAGTTAATGAAAACAATACAATAGTCCCATCTTAACCTTAACATCATTAGTTGTATAATTTACTTATATATGGATGTTTCGTAATAGCATATTCTTTAATTAGTTATATAAAAACAGTTATCCAGTCTTATAACTTTTTTATTCAATTCAGAATGGCCCTATTTAGGTACTCTTGTTTTTATGACTTATTTAGTAATTTTTTTTAGACCATTGTAAATGCAAATAATTTGCAATTTGTCTATTTAAAGTAAATATTTTAATTTCATCCAATTAATGCCCATTTTGATTCATTAATGTGCTTTTTACATTAGAAAGAAACACTTTATAAAGCGGTGCTGACCATTTTAAATGGGTTGCTATATACACAGCATACTTAAATCAATCTCAATTTGACACCAAATAAACATATAACATATATTTGTTCAATAACAAAATAAACATGGCACAAAAAAAAAAAGTCCTTTTTTTAATATAAAATCAAAATGTTTAAAACGATCGATCCCATGCGAATTATAAAATTAAAGTTAAAAAAAAAATATTAATTATAATATAAACAATCGTATATATAATAAACAGATCTTCACTTGGAGGAGTCATATATGTACATGAATTCTCACTTCAAAGTCTAGGTGTCTTTTATTTATCTAGGTGTGTTATATTATGTATTTTGAAACGAAAACCTACGAAAAGTAAAAATATCTGAAAAAACAAGATATTTTGTAACGTTTTTATAGGCTTAACTATACATTAAAATGGCTATCCTGGAGAAGTAAAAAAGCTAAAACGGTTTGGACACTATTTTAGGATGGATCATGAGAGACTTTTTAAAAAGGTATACCAGACCCAATAAGAAAGGGAAAAGACATGGACAGTCGTGTCAGTAACGAACTCCCAACAGTAGGCACCTTAGTCTGGGCCCCGGGGATTTTGCCCCCCCTCCCACTCTCAGCGGCCCCGATACCATATAAAACTGTTTCATTTAATGACGGAAAGTCCAAAACCATTCTCTCTTGCTAACAGATATTATTAACGCCTGAAAAACTTCAGCTACTTAATCATTTGCTGATCTATCAATCAAATTTTATGTTAAAAGTTAATGTCATTACAGTTTTATCCTAGGCATGATTTTCTCATGTTTCAAAACGAAAACTCTTTATTTCTATCCTAGTCCACATAACACTAACAAGCTACTATTTATTCAAACCACTTCTTCAGTTGTTAGTGTTTGACCATTTGCGCTCAAACAGGAAGAAATAGGGGGGGGGGGGTCAATCCACTTCCCTCGAACTACAGAAATATCAAAATAATATGCACGCATAAAACTGCACATAGGCGTAAAATGACTGTAAAGTATATCAAATAATAACAATTATAAACGATAGCATATTAAAAAATAAAACTTATATCTAGTGCGAAAAATAAATATAATTAATCAACTTGAACAGAAAGCATGAAAGTTGATTTAAAGGAAGCCCGCCAGCCATCTTTAATTCAATTGGTTTCTAGTGAAATCCGGATTTTAATAAGTTTTCGTTGAGTTAATGTGTTCGTTTATTGTGAAAAGTGTTTGTGAATTATTTTGCCTTTTAAGTGTTAGTTTAACTCGGATTCAGTTAAGCTATTCATGTATGACAAACCTGGTATATGCAATTTTAATATTATTCTTTATTTTATTATCAAATATTTTTCACTTTGAGATTTCTTCACTCACTGGCAGAGTTGGGCAAAATTTAATCATAGCTAAAAAATAATCAAAATTTAATCATTACTGTTTGACAATAATGATTAAAACTTTCGGTCAAATTATTATTAGTTCACTAAAAAATGACTGATTTGTTAGAAAGATTTAATTATTATTAATTTATGTGCTTGATTCCAGGAAATTAGTTGTCAAATAGTAATGATTAAATTTTGATTTTTTTTAGCCGTGATTAAATTTTAATTATTTTTTAGCCATGATTAAATTTTTCCCAACTCTGCTCATTGGAAATAAATTTACACCAATACACTCTTAGGTTTTAGGCATTTTATTCAACATTTTGATGTCAAATGAATATTCCAATAATACATGTTTCAAGATGTACACCCTATCCTCAGGTATAATTAGATCTAAATTATATAATTATAATAAAATATATAACTATACAATGATATATAAAATACTGATACCTGTTACATAATAAAAAAATGTGTAGGTACATTATGATTTTTTTAATATATTTTATCAGGTTAATATTCTTTCAATCATATAACTAATATTGTATAGTTGTTTATTTCAAATCTATTTATGCCTTGGGATGGAATGTACATCCAGAATATTTCTATTATTACATTTAAGTGGTGAATGAAATACCTAAAAACTTAGTGTATTCAAAATTAATTTCCTTTAAGAAGACTAGTTTCATCATAAATTTTAAAAATAATGTTAAGTTAATAAATTAAAAGAAAATGTTAATAAATTTAAATTCAATTTAATTAATTATTTAATTATGTCTGAGATCATATACTTGTAAAAAATTAAAATAATTATCAAAATATTACCGACAACACACAAATATTTATATATATTACTCTTGAGCATGAAATTCACATCATAAATTCAAAATCAAATTATACTTTATCACAGGATAAAGAGGTGTTGCATTATAATTGGTGAAAAAAAATATTAAACATTTTTACATAAGTGTGAAACATACCTCTAAAAATTTAGTAATTCCATACTAGCCTCGGGATAAATATACTTACCTTATTATCATAATTTGCTGTATATACACTGCAGAATATTTTTATTATTTAGTACTGTAAAACAGCCTGACTTTCCTCCAGTGAGTTAAGTTTGCACTAAGTTCACTAAAATCACCAAGCTACTTAGCAATAAGGAAATTCTAGAATAAATAATCAAGGAAACCTCTTACCCTCTTGAGAATAATTGGTGTGGGAACTTAAAACTGCAGTAATTATACAATTTACAGTTTTATTCTTAATTCTTAATATACATAAATACACTGATTATAGAGATTACAATACATATATGCACAATAAAAGCAATTATTAGAACTATTTTATTTCTACCTCTATATTACATGACAAGTGGAAATAACAATAATAAAAATAAAATCAAGTAGTTATGTAGGATATAATATTTAGGTACATTCAGTTTTCCTTAAGTTTCTTTATATTTAGTCATTTATATAAAAGAAAATCCTTACAATCCAAAATCCTTCGAAAAATCCTCAATGCTCCTAACTTAGTCACCAATAAACTTATCCATAAAGATCTTAATGTTCCTTATGTTGCTGATTTAGTCCAAATCAGATATCTATCCTTTCATAGTAAGCTCCATAACCACTCAAATCCCCTAATTTCTCAACTTGCTTCCCACACCATTCCTGATAATCCTCCGAGGCTTCTGAAAAGAAGATGGCCCAGAGACCTTCCAGTGTAGAATTTTTATTAAAGTGCTACTGATGAGTAGTTCTTTTCAAGTTTTGTCACGCTATTGTAATAGTTAACAGCACATTTACTTGGTGTATATATTTTGTACAGTTGTAAATTTCAATAAATTGTTATGATAAAAAATATATATATAAAATATATTAAATATTAAATATTAAAATATATTACAATGTGGTATTTTCCTTTTTCTGTGATAAATATTTAAATTAAGACATAATTAATTAAATAATTAATCTTGATGACTGAGTATTAACATTTTCCGTGGCTTCTACTTTGAAAAGCTCTGCTTCTTTGTAGGATTGTATTATTAAAAAATCTGCATCATTCTATCACTATTCTTAAATTTAGCCAGTTTGATCAAGGGATCCCATTGACAAACCCATCTGAAGATTTGCCATTGGTTTTTCTTACTTTCAAAAATCATACTTTTATTTACTAAGTATATTACTCTTGTGATTATTGTTCCATAGTATATTTATGTTGCATTGCGTAATTACATCATTAGCTTTACAACCCAACTAGTGTTATAAACTATCTATCTGCGCAAAAACTTTCTTAGTCAGGACTTTTGCTATGGAAAGAGATGAAGTTGCTCCTGGAGAAGGAGCATTTCTGCAATGAAGTATTCTTGGCCCACTGCTTTCAAATATAAAATCATCGACCAGATCACCCTTTGGAGTCAAAACCTGAGCTCGTACACCAGAAGGTCCTCTATAACAACACAATGTCATTTCTTACAAAATCTCATCACCAAAAAAAGATGTATAGTGTAAAGTCCACTCTAAAAAAATGTTTCTAACTATAGTAGACACAATCAATGAAGTGGTTAGTGAATACAGGTTTATAATTATAATCCTATTATGATGAGATAATATGAGGTTGAAATTAGGAATGAATAAATTAACTAAACCAATCAATTATATTTATTTTATGCTTGTAATACCTTCTTAGATCATTTCGAGATATGTTTGGAACATATTTTTGTATCTCTTTCAACTGAAGATTGATAAAAACAGATTTCATAAATTCATTGAAGCCAAATTTTAGATTTTTACGAGCCAATGATTGGAAACCTTTGTCATTTAACAATGAGCTTAGCTCTTTTAATGAAACATCACTATACCTAGAAACACAAAAAATTGAACTTTGTTAGCACATATATATCATTATCATTAAGTTATTCCCCTTCTATTTTTAATTAATTTTATTAAATACTTAGAATATTTTTTTTTAGGGATACTACCAAAAAAAGAAATGAAGACTGCAACAATCAAACCCTATTTAGTTCTGTTTGAAATATTAATATAGCAAGTAATTTTAGTTGGTTTTTAAGCTTGGATTATGGCATTCATCTCAAAACAACATATTTTAAAAGCCATTTTTATATTCTCTACCACAACATATAACAGACTGTTAGCTACCATTTTGGGCTTTCAAAAAACCATGGGAGGGAATTTGCTTTACTTTAAAGCAAAATTTAATTTGATTAATTAGATAAAAGCAGACGGATATCAGAATATCTGAACCTCCAGTATATAATAGTTAGATCAATAATAAAAATAATAAAATATCTTTCCAGGGTCAATTAGGAAGGTAATAAATTTATTATTGTAAGGTAAATGATAATATCATTAACAAAATTAAAATGTCAATTGACTGATTTAAAAAAGGATGTAATTACTTATATCCTTCTCTTTTAAATGCTAAAACTGCATTGGGACCGAGCCAAACTGAGCCGTCAAGCCTCGGAGTAAAATGAACACCCAAAAATGGATATCTTGGATCAGGAACCTGTAAATAAAAAAATTAAAATATGTGCTAGAAAATAGTTATAATATGAAGAAAATATGCTAAATTCATCATTGAAAACTACTTACAGGATATATGTTGCCTTTAATCAGATGTTGCTTTTCTTTACGCAATAATAAATATTCACCTCTGATTGGAACTACAGAGGGATCTTTATTTCCTCCAGCCATGATAGCGACTTGGTCCGAATATAGTCCTGCGCATGATAGAACAAATCCAGCATTTATGCTCTGTAAATTGAAACAACTACAATACATGTAAATAAATATCTGTTTCAACATTATGGAATAGATAAATCTTATAGGAATAGGAAGAGATTATAATTTCAATAAATTTACTACTGCAACTGCTGATGTTATCTATCTAGTTAGGTGCTATAACCCACTGGGAAGTCATGGCCTCTGCCAACACCAATCTCTATGTGTCAATATCCTGTGATGCTGCCAATCAGTCCCTCACACAGAGGTTCCTAGCATTGTCAACGCAGTCTCTCCATCACAGCTTTGGTCTTCCGATCCTTTGGCTACCATACAGTCTCAGATCCATACGTCAGAACTTGTCGGATGAGTGTCTTGTTGTTAATTATTTTGCTGCACTGGGTCACTAAGTGGCTTCTCATGTGATGACTTAGTACATAGTAACAACAGTTTGCAAGTTATCTATCTATGAACCCAGACATGTATATTCCGAGACCTGCTCAAACTTATATGGTCCGAATTCTTCTGGCACCAACTTGTCTAGGGGTCTCTTGGGTTACAATGTATTTTCAGTTTTCATGTTGGGACTTTCCTGTAACCAT
Organism: Euschistus heros; assembly: GCA_003667255.2. Classification (NCBI taxonomy): domain Eukaryota; kingdom Metazoa; phylum Arthropoda; class Insecta; order Hemiptera; family Pentatomidae; genus Euschistus; species Euschistus heros. The sequence continues at coordinate 559,770 of RCWM02000142.1, forward strand.
CTATTTTTGTTGAAAGAAACAAAACATCTTAGTGAGGAAAATAAAAAAAAAAAATTTGTATCTTACTTTAAAAAGTAAAGGATACTTAACTTAAAGTGTTCCATAAATATCAATATAAATTGAAATAAATGTCATAAAGCATACATATTATGCATATGTATGATATATCTACATATATTTATATCTCCCTGGTTTCATAAGATATTAATCACTGAACTGTGGAAATGTATAGCTATTTACACAATAAAGTATATTAAATATTTACAATAACTTGCAATTATTAATTTATATTAAATGAAACATTCATAACTTCAGTTCATAATAACTTAATGATTATTAATATTGGACTTATTAATTATTAATTATACCATAATGTCATAAACTAGAAAGCTTACTTTTCCACCTGATGAAACAATTTTGATAGGGTATTTATTAATATCTGCCATGTCTTTGCTTTCAGGCATCTGTTGAAAATCACACACATTGAAGTCAAAGAATATGTCTCCCCCTTTGGATTTAAAATCTTCACCATAGTGTTCTGTTACAACACCCCAGTCGACGATTCCAGTGTTCGGTGAGTGAATAGCTCTTACACCCTTGAAGCATGATAATATTATTATATTACAAAATTATATATATATATATATATATATATATATATATATATATATATATATATATATATATATATATATATATATAAACCTTAAAACCGATTAATTTGAGAAAATTACAGAGTTCAAAGGCTAATTGCACTAAGAATTATCAAAGCTTTTCATACTGTATCATACGATGCTGCATGTGTACTTGCAGGATTGATACCCATTGAGTTTAAAATAACTGAGACATCAACAATTTATAAAAGTAAAAAACAAGGACTATCTTTTAGAAATATTCAGGCTGACAACATTGAACTGGAACTGACACCAAAATTTTGGCTACATTCATCATCCCATGCAAAATTGGTACAATACTTAGACGAAATAGAACTAAAGGACATGAACAGCACAGACATCTACACAGACGGTAGCAAAACAGAAGAGAATACAGGCTGTGCCTTAATAACCTTACAGAAACAAGAAAAACGACACGATGAACAATATCGATTAGGACCAAACTGCTCAAACAATCAAGCAGAAAAATTAGCTGTTTTGAAAGCCACCAAATACATTCAACGAACTAAAAACATGACAAAATCTTTCAACATATTTACAGACAACAAAATACTGACAGACTCTATAAAAAAAACCCAATATACATGACCCACTCCTAAACAAAATTAGACAGAATTTCCATCAATTAATAAATGAGGAAATCTCAGTTAAATTAACATGGATCAAGAGGGATGCTGGGATTTATGGAAATGAACTGGCTGGCAAACTAGCTAAATCCGCATCGACAAACAATTCTTTACCTTTTGAATACTCTCAAATGCCTATTTCATACATCAAGAAAACTTTAAGAAACAACACAATACGAAACTGGAACTTACACTGGCAACAATCAAACAAAGGACGACCAGTTCACAAGTTTATAGGAAACTACAACAAACTAAAAAGTACACATTACAAACTTACACAATTTCTAACAGAGCATGGACCTACCAAATACTATTTTAAACGTTTTCACCTTTCGGACAACGAAACTTGCCACTGTGACGGACAGACAACACAAACATTTAATCATATATTATATAACTGCCCACTTTTTGACAAGGACAGATTTTTTTTAATCAAACATATTATAATTAGTGGAGAACAATGGCCAATGTCAGAAAAGAATCTCATCAAAAACTATAGTTCTGAATTTAAGAACTTTGTTCAAAGCATTGAAGTTTAAAAAGAAGATCACAGGGCATACATAGACATCAACTTTTGATGCATTTTTATTTTATTTTATTTATTTTGTATTTTATTTTATTTTTTATTTATTCATATTTTTTTTTTTCATTTAGTTATTTCATTAATTTAGTATTTTTTTTTTTATTTTTTTAGTATTTTCATTTCTATTAAATAATTGACAATATTTTAATTAATTAAATTTTGTATTTCTTATGAGCTGGTTATTGCTTTTATTTCCAATATAGTTATTGAGAAAGCCCAAATCGGTACTTTTTACTCCGAAAAGTTTGAGGTATATTCTGGTCTAAAACAGGGAGATTCTCTTTCTCCATTATTGTTTAACTTAGCACTAGAATACCTCATTAGAAAGGTAATCCTTATGAGAAAAGGATTAGAGATGGGTGGTCAATTTTCAGTTCTTGGTTATGCTGATGATTTAGTACTTTTAGGTGAAAACGAGGAAACTATTCAATTAAACACAACTATGCTCATGAAAACCGGTAACGAAATTGGTCAAGTAATTAATACCGATAAAACAAAATATATGGTTAGTAGTAGAAACTGAATATTTTAGTGATGTAGATATTTCCGGGATAAAGTTTGAACACGTTGAGCAATTCAAATATCTAGGGTCTATTATATCAAGAAAAAATGAAATTCAAGAGGAAATAAGGGCTAGGTTAAAAGCCAGTAATGCTTGTTATTTCTCGGCCTCAATACTACTCAGTCCGCGCTTACTCTCGAGAAATTTAAAAATTAGGATATATAAGACTATTATACTACCAACAGTTCTCTATGGATGCCAAATATGGCTGCTTATGTTAAGGGAGGAACAACGCCTTAAAGTTTTCGAAAATAAAGTACTGCGTAGAATTTTTGGCCCAAAAAAGGATGAAGAAACTGTAGAAGGCTTCACAATGCAGATCTGCGCGAGTTATATCTGGTAAATAAAGTTCAGGTAATAGCAGCGCGAAGATTAAAATAGTATTAAAGTTGTTGGGTTTAGTAATGATCGAATTCTGAAAAAAGTGACCAGTTATGAGCCTTTGTGTAAACGACCGAGGGGTAGACCAAGACGTAGATAGGAGGATTGTGTCAAGGCTGATTTGGTAGATTTGGGTTTTGGGGGAGTGGGTTGGAGGGAGGCGTGTGGTCAATGGTTGGTGGTGTCAGCATAGAACCTTCTAGTTCGCTAAGCCTTTATTTAATTTATTTATTATTTTTATTATAGTTATTGAGAGATAACACTTCAAAGAAGTGTTCCAAAAACTTGACAATGGAAAGGGGGAAAAATACTAAGCTTCATTTAAGTATTTTTCTAAATTGATTGTTATATTTCTGGGGTATCACATAAATTGATTGTTATATTTCTGGGGTATCACATCTGAATTTTCACTTTGCAACCTTGAAAAAGTGAAGCATTGCAGAAACCCAATGAAAATACTATTTTTCAAGTGAATGAATTATGGAAATTTGGAATCTATGATTTGTAAATTATTGTCTTTCAATATCTTTAATTCTTTCAAAATATTCAATTAACTAGTTGTTTCCTTGAAAAAGGTGGCCATACTATTACAGAATATAACTATATTTAACCAGTAGTAGATACTTAGGAGATATAATGTCAAAAACGATGTAATCCTTGATCTAAACTGAAATAATTTTTTTATGACAACTTAAAGGGATATGAGAGAGGGATTCACTATTAAATGAATCTTAAATCCTTTAAAAACACATTTCACCTGTTGACATCTCAAATAAATAAAGTTATTCCTTATGAGTGATTCCCAACCTACATGTAAATTTCACTTTGCTAAATCTTTTATATTGAACTTTTCTCTAAAAATCAGAAAAAATTCATGCTTATTTTTGGAGTGGCCTTTGTAAAGAAAATATGCCGCACACAAATCAAACTTAATTTTTTTCTTAAAAAATCCAATGTACCAAGTTTCTTTTCAAAGTCAACTACTCAATCAAAGTCTTAACTACATCAGTCTTATAATTTACATTTCACAAGTCATCATTTCACAGCCCAAAATTTGAGCAGGTAATAATTAAGCAACAGGAGTCATAGCACAGAGTTAGTGATTATTAATTAGGTACGAAATATAAAATTGTATAAACATTGGTATTAAAAACACCCTTAAAAAGTATCTGAGATCGATATTAAGTATTATGTTGTGTTTAAAGTCTGGGCATCAAAAACTTGTTGTCAGAGTGTCCTAAGGACACTGCATGGTCCTCACTCCTGTTATTATTGCTTTGTCATTTACTTCTTAGATATGTTCTAAGTTTCAAGTCTCTATCTAGCTCACCGGGAAGATAATGAACAGATCTAGACAGTAATCTAAATATACGGGTATAGGGTACGGCATACGGCACTTTTCCAAAAAGTGCCCAACGGGGCGAAAGAAGTTTACTATAATTGATTATAGTTTAGTGCAATTGAGCAAGATAGGTCAGATCTGGGTTAATTGTTTTTATTCCCTATTAGGAGAAATAGAGTCAAAAGCAGCTCACTCATTAGAACCAGCCTCCTAGTCAAGATAGTGGTAATTAAAATATAAGAAGAGTTGAGAACCTAACTGCTTCTACTCTCCTAATATCAAATAAAATTTTCTGGCAGTAATTCAATCCTTGGCACAATACGGTACCAAAAGTACCTCATCTCAAAAGTGCCTAATGGGCCAAAAGAAGTTTACACCTCAAGAAGAAGGCACTGTGATGAAATGACCACAATAACATCCCCAAAAGTAATTATCGTGGTCAAAATGTAATTACAATGTTTTTTACTGCAACCGTGGTAATTTCACATTTTATCGCATGGTAATTACATATGCAGGTTTGTAATGAAATATTTTGACAACAAATATTATTGAGATGCTTTTTCTTAACTTCGAATCAGTAATTCAAGCTCTTCGAGATAAGATCAAAAATAAAAAATTAAGTATGAAAATAAAAAAGTTATAAGAGACCATGGTAATGACTAGGAAAAAGCTACCACAGAATGCACACTTGAACTGGCTTGGACCTTCTGGAAACTTCTAGATCTTTGACAAGCAGGGTTGCCACCTTAGTTGGGGGAAAAAAGTAGTCCCATTTCACTTATTTGCCATAGTCAAAATCTCTCTCTTTTTCTTTGGCATGGTAATTACAATATTTCTATGGACAGAAAGTAAACCATGTTTATATTGTTACTGGCCATCAAAATTTGAGATTTTTTTATGATTCAGACCAATGAAATCTTCCTAATATTATTAGGTTGTTCCACTAATTTTGGATCCATGTTATGATGCTGAAGAACACTTATATTGTAAAAAGAATTGAAAAAAACCAGGTAACTGCAAATATATACTTTGTTTGCATAAAAACAATATTTTCACTGTATTTATACCCAACCATTCAAAGTGTTCTTGTAGATTACCCCTTTAGTCGAACAAATATAAAAAAAATGGTGAAGTTATGATTAGTGGTTAGCGAGTAATCTCATTTGAATACAATATTGACCCATAGTTTGAGAATCACTCTAATGACTTTGAATATTGTATATGCATGACCATAATAGTAATTTATCCTATAAACAACATTAAATTTCATTAACTTTTTACATTTTGTCAGATAAAAGTAGCTGCTGATTGGACTAACCATGAAATATATAAAAATGAGCTTACAATGCATGCGGGTTCTATATCCTTTATTTTTTCACCTTCGATCATCTTAACATCAGCCACTTGATTTTGTTTTGCTCTCATGTAAAGTTCATTTAATAAAGGGATCTCTTCAGGACATGTAGCAACAATTAATTTACCAATTTTCTTATAAGGTATATTTTTAGCATCAAAGTAATCATAAGCTTTTTTGATGCCTTCCGTACATAGTTTGGCCTTTAAAGATCCAGGTTTATAATAAATTCCAGCATGAACTACACCACTATTGTGGCCTGACTGGTGGCATGCTAACTTATTTTCTTTTTCAACAACAGCGCAAGTCACTCCATCTTTTTTCTCTAATAATTTCTTAGCTGTTGCCATTCCAACTACACCTCCACCAATGATGACAATGTCATAACAACCTAACCACCTGCAAAAATGAGATCAAAATAACTTTAATTTCAAGATAAATTAAATGTATTAATAAGACATAATTCATAATTGCAGATGTTCTCAGTATCTGATCAGAGTGATGAATAAAATGAATAAATTAAATAAAAGTTAATCAAAATGAGATCTCTATGCCAGATATGATTAAGTTAACATTAATTGTTATCAGAAAACAGGGAAGAAGAAATTGTCTTCATAAGTTAATATTATATTATTTCATTATTAGGGGTCTAGATATTTTTTTCATACTCTAACACACTCTAGTTGTGTTGGTGTTGCTTGGATCAAAAATTGGAAAATAGTTTTTCTAATCAGTAAATACCGGATTCTCATGCAATAGCACTGAATTGCACATGTTAGAGTTAAGTGCACAAAAGCGCAAGTTTTTATATTTTTTTATTATTATTATTTTTCATTTTGAGGAAAGTTGTGATTTATTTTGAAATTATCAACAATAACATTTACCTACATTATTTTTCAAGAAAGAAAAAAAAAAAAAAAAAAAAAAAAAACCCAGTTTCCAACTATTTTTTCGAACTCATTAAAGAAATGGTATAATGAACAATGTTTTCTATGTATTAATATTCGTAGAACTTCTAATTTGATTTTACTCCACCTTTTAACCCACTCTCTTATTTTCATTTCATTCTACAGTACAGTTTAGTTCGGTAAACAAGTACAAGTAATGATGAAAATGCCTAAAGTGACAGCCAATCGTCAAAAATTAACATTGGAATAAAACCATTCAAGAAATCAGGTGGTAAAACAATTTTTTGTTCTTCTTTCAATGAATCAATGGGTTCATTATTGAAAATCTCAATTCAGTAGAAGGTTTAATTGCAGTTTTGTCAATGTGCTTTATTTTTATTGCACATTTTTGGTGGAGTGTCCACTTAAGGGAAAAATAATGCACAAAATTTATGGTCCTATCCGAGAGGTTGGGGAATGTGTAATTAAAACAAATAAAGAATTGAGAGAGGCATATTCGGACGCAGATATTCTTATACTTTTAAAGGCAGGGTGTATAGAGTGGTTAGGACATGTGATGAGAATAACGGAACCCAAGAAAGCTGCTACTGACAGGAATGGTTGGCACTCTGCTGGGCTGGATTCAAACCTAGTTGCTAGGACAAAATACTCTCACTTCATGAGGCCTAAATGTCAGGCATAAAAACTGTAAGAGGACATCCGTCCAAATCATTTCCTCATAACTATTTTTCATACTTAATTAAAGAAAACAATCTTTCAGTATTTTATTAAACATTTCTTTTTTAAAGCTAAAAATTATTTTAGCTTAGGAAATCAAATTCAAATTCAGACATAAAACATTTTTATAGATTTAATGTATATTTATGGTTAGTGTTGATGAATTTAGCATATTCAAACATATTAAAATGTGCTTCACATCATTAAAAATAAAATATGTGTACTGATAGCCGATCGAGGAAAAATAGTGGTTACAACAAATAACTAAAAAATTAATAAAGAATTTGGGACTTCATTCATCTCTATTATATTGCTGACAACTAATACAACTGAGCTAATAAATACATAAAGAGATTTGCTTCAATGCAATATTTTATCATCAACTGCCAACCAGTTCAATACTATAACAGAACTATATCATCAATTGAGAAATAGTTCAAAACATTTTGCTTTTAATATTATAATTTTTTTTCCTCGATTTAGTTAAATGTACTATGAAATATTCACCCTTCATCTTTATATGTTCTTATTTGTTGTAGGAGACAAAGATGTTTTTTTAATTTCAGTATGTTTCTTGGGAACATTCTAATAGTATATCAGACACTCAAAATTTAAAAAAATTATATTAAAAAACAAAAATTTAAAAAAAAAAATCGATTAACTAAAAAAACAAAAAAAAAAAAAACACTGGGTGGTTATAATCGAATGGAAATTACACTTATTCGAGGTATTGCTTAAGACAAGAACGAACGATCATAGGAACTGAAAAGCCTTTTCTCGCTTCTGTCCAATGTATGTGTATTCTATTTAGTTTGTTCAAAAGAAGACCCATTCCTTTTTAATATATATTAAGTTATAGCTATTTTGACTAATGATAAACATTTAATTTCACTACATCTAGCACACCACAATTGCCTTTAATCGTCGATTAGATTAGTTTACAATGGTGATAGCAAGTTTGTAACCTTCCCTGCCTGCAATAATAGAGGAATGAAACCTACCCTTATTAATAACTTACTCATAGTTCTGTGGTTATAACAAACGAAATGTTTTTGAGCGTATGTTTTAAATAGAAGAAATGTGTCTTATTTACTTAACATTATTTTAATTATGACAAGTTATAGCTCTAAAAATTGTTTGAAATATGTAAAAAAAAAGAAATAAATTAGGAAATATGTAAAAGGAAGCAGTAAAGATAAAGATATAGACCAAAAAACTCTATTTTTTTACTTCTTTTCCAAATTTGATTTTAGAATTAAAAGGATCAAATTGCCTTTTTTTCATTCAAATCAATATAGCTTCTTTCTAAAAGGTAGGTCCCAGCGACAATTATATAATTGTTAATAAATTATATAATAAAAAATATTCTCACTTAAATTTCTGATCAGGAAACTGTCTGTCTACTTTTCTATCGGTAGTCCAGTAAAATAAGGCTCCAAAAGGCCGTTTTCAAGAAAAAACTGCGGAACTTTTATTCTCAACGGATCTTCATGTTTTTTGGGGTGCTGAATCCGAATCTGAAGTTTGCTACGACGGCAACCATCGGCTTCATATTCAAAATCGCAAAAAAACCGCCAAAAAAAAACAATTTTATTTTTGTTTTTTTATCTATATCACGATAACGAAGCTTTTTCCGAAGAAAGTCTTCAAATATTAATTGTAGCTGGAACTAGTACCTACATAATGAAAAAAATAAATCCGAAATTAGACCATTTTTCGCAAAGTTACGTTATTGGGAAAAAATGGTGAAATTGGCCAACTTGCCGTCATTCCCACAGCTCCGCGAAAACACGTTTGTCGTACTCTTTTGGCTATAACTTTGAAACTATTTGTCCAATACAACATTACATTTTTTCATCTTAAAGCTGATTAAATTTACGATATGAATCTGTAAATGAAGTTTTAATCCAGCTAATAAAAACGTACTGTTGTAGAATCCAAGTGTATTTTGACACATTTGTCGCTCTAACTCCTCAAATATTTGTTTGAACCCAAATTTCTTTTTTCTATCTTAAAGCTGATTAAATTCGCAATCAGATGCTATATATGTAAATTATATTAAATCCTATAAACCACCCAAGCTAGCACGCTAAATGTGTATGTTTTGGCAAAACATGTAAATTATGACATGTTCAGTAGACTGGTGTGGGTATTTCACGGTGTTAATTATAGGTTCTATTTATAGGATCTAATAGTAAATTTAACCAGCGTTTAGATAAAAATATTAAATTTTGGATCAGACAAATGGTTTTGGAGTTATAGCGAATTATGAGCCAAAAAAACATGTATTTTACAAAAGTAAGTGATTTTCAGCGTGATAGCTTGTGTATTTCAAGAATTTTGATAAACATTTCATATATAAGATCTAATTGTAAATTTAACCACCTTTCAGATTGAAAAAAAAAAACATTTTGAATCGGACAAATACTTTCGGAGTTATAATGATAAATGTGCCGAAAACCATGGATTTAACAACAGTACGGGTTTTTAGGCGTCTGGGATATTATATTATATGGGATATTATAACTCCGAAAGTATTTGTCCGATTCAAAATGCTTTTTTTCAATCTGAAAATTTCACTAAAATTAAACTAAATTTCATTTTTGTTATTTTTATATTTTGAATCATTCCTTCGAACTGTATTTTTCCTTTGAACACGGAAGTACTTCAAAACGTTTTTCTACTCTATCTGTCTCTTATAATCGTGGTTTTCGAAAAGAGGAACTTCAACTTCTCTGAGGAACTTCTAGTCATAATAGTAGCAATCGTTCCCTAATGAAATGGCTCTATTTTTAATGTCTAAAATGAGCCGAAATTGGTTGAAATTGGTATTAGACGGAAATTACTAAAAATATTTTCCGAATTGGTGTCGATATAAATTCGTTTTTATTTCGTTAAATTTCGTAATATGTAGGTATGTTAACTTTTATTATTAGCACCTCTCGTTGTGTACAGACAGTTTATTTGTAAATTTGATTTTTTAATATTTTTTTGTGATCCAGACAGTTTTACCTTAGGTCGACAACATTGCTAATGTTGTGTTCTAAAATTTCTAACCTCCATCCATTATATTTTTTCTACCACTCTCAGCTTTCTAAATTTTATTATTTTTTCATCAAAGTTGCGGCCGAAACCGAATATTTTTACTTTTTTTTTCGGAAGAAAAAAAAAAAAACACTGCTTTACAGCATGCCTTACTAACTGTGAACTAACACCAAAGATGTTAAAGTTTCCTTTTAACATTTTCCTATTATTTTAACTAATTGCCTGCTTTTGTTGTGTTGGAAACTTTAGCGCTTCATTACAAAATGTAAGTAAGAACATTCATGAGTAATTTTAATTTATTTACATGATATATAGCTATGATTTTGTTATTTGATAGAATAGTTGCACATTCTGTGTCTAAAGCTGAAAAAAATGTTTTGACAATGATATGCCATTAGGCTGGGTGTTTATACGTTTTTGGTTTAAAGTTTTTTTCACATTTATTTTGATATGTTCTAGCTCTGCTAATCTTGCTCGGATCGAACATTTGATGACAGTTACCTTATCAGAAATTGAATGGAGAATAATTTTAGTTTCATGACATTTGTCGCTAGGATCTACCTTTTGAATGAGAGAACTCACGTTTGACAAACATATTTTCTCTCAACTTTGTTAATTTCGAATAATCATTGATTATTAATTTAAATAATTTGATCCTTTTAATTCTAGAATGTAAAGTGGTAAAATCAGTAGATTATAGGTAGACATATCCAGACATATCCATAGACTATAGACGTATCCATGATCTATAGTTTTCTTAGTCTGGGGGATATTGAATTTTTTTTTTCTCTAAAAATTTCTACCTAACCCTGTTAAGATGAAAAAGCATTCACTGACATCCAATGAAGTATCCGTCAAAAAAAAAAAAAAAAAATTGTTAAATACATTTTTCATAAAACATTTTTCTGCTCAGATAACCTTTAAAATTCACATTATGGTGTGCATGGGACGGATTCCTATTCATAGCAGTAGTAATGTGACTAACAAAGAAAAATTGATAATCTACTTTTATTTTTATTATTTCTTTTTCCTCTTTTCAAATTTTCTTCTGCATCTTTCAAAACAATAGGGAATCAGCCAACTTCATTTCGGTAACATTACCTGTCCGGAAGAGGCATGAAGTAATTGGCATTAAGTACAGCACAATGCGGTAACTGTTCTCTGGCTTAATTTGCTTGTCAACAGATCTCGCATCCATATTTTTTCACGTCCTTCTTGTGTGCTATGGCATAAAACATCGTGACCATTTGTTCTGTTAAACTATTTTACGTATGAGGCTCATCATATTCACCATACGCAGAGAACATCTTCAGTTGTGAATTACTTTAAGTAAATAAAAGTATATACTGAAACAATTTCTGAAAATTATATTACAAGAAGCAAAAATAATTCATGTTAAGGTTATATTAATGAAGTTGGCGTTGGGAAATTATGTTTTCTTGTAAGGAATTGAACTGGGTTCAGGAAATTGTCGATGGACAGGAATGGCTAATCCGGTATTGTAACCTTCGTAACCCTGATAAGGCTGAATTATGTAGAAGTTACCAAGAACACCCTCAGAGTGGCAGTTTAAGCTACCCAGAATCGTTTTCTTCATTGTTTGCTTTAATTTATTTACTTAATTTTACTAAATATAAATGTCGATTATAATTTAACTGGTAATCTTGCAGGTTTTTACATACTAATACCTTCAAATAAACAGGAAAATACAGTATTTTCAATTTAGTTAGATTAACGTATTTTCTTTTTCTCTGAATATACTATTTTCTCTTGGTTCAGTAAACGATGGAGCACAATTTCATCTTCTATCTAACTTAAATTTATCAAAGATAAAACATTCTAATCAGAGTAAATCCTACATATGTTTCTTATTAATAATGTATTATTAACCGCCTGTCCACATACAAGATTAAAACAAGAAACTACCCGGCGTTACAGACTACTTCAACATTTATTAGACAAACATTCTAAACTCCCGATTAATTGCAAAAGACTCATATACATGACTGTGGTTAGACCTATTTGGACGTACGTAGTTGAGCTTTGGGGCTCCACTAAACCATCCAATTCATCTCGTATCCAATCCTTACAATCCAAAATCCTTCGAAAAATCCTCAGTGCTCCTTTCTTTGTCAGCAATAAACTTATCCATAAAGATCTTAATGTTCCATATGTTGCTGATTTAGCCCAAACCAGATATTTATCCTTTCATAGTAAGCTCCATAACCACTCAAATCCCCTAATTTCTTAACTTGCTTCCCACACCATTCCCGATAATCCTCCGAGGCGTCTGAAAAGAAGAGAGCCCATAGACCTTCTAGTGTAGAATTTTTATTGAAGTGCTACTGATGGGTAGTTCTTTTTAATTTTTGTCATGTTATTTTAATAGTTAACAGCAGATTTACTTGATGTATATATTTTGTACAGTTGTAAATTTCAATAAATTGATATAATAAAACAAAACAAATTACTAACCGCGAAGTACCTAGTAACATTTTAAACTTATGTTACTTTTCGTTGTTTTGTAATCGTTTTTAATGAGTAAATATTACAATATTCCTCTAATATTGAGGTAATTAGTAATATGGGTGGATTTATGATTCCATTCACACAATATATACAACAAGAAATATAGCTTGAATTCAACTTATTTTATGTAAATTTTCTCTTATTTTTTTTTATGAAAAAAAAATATTAGAATTACATTTTCATTGAATTCTCCGAAGCGTTTGAAATGAGGATTCGTGATTTAATATACCATAGGTCTTTTCGTGAAGGGTTACATTTGGAAAGTTGATTTTCTAGCTTTTGACATGTTATTTTAATAGATAATTATATTTACATTTACTATATTAATTTTTTTTCACTTATAAATTTAAATAAATAGACAATTAAAAATAATTCTACTATATATGTAATTGTTATACAAGGAGATTAAGATATTTATGAGGATGATAAACAATGATATCTCCTAAAAATAAGTTTTATTAATAAAAAATATTTATAATCATAGTTTCATGGCTTTGACATATTTTCAAGCACTTAAAATTATTTCACAGTTATTAATATTTTTGATTAATAAAACTTGTTTTTAGGACAAATAATTGCTTCTCCTCATAAAATGAATTCTACTATTTTTTTAAATGTTGTATTTTTTATTTAAATTTAATTAACGCTTTAATAAATATTACTAATTCCTGGTAATATTTTTAATCGTTTTATTATCCAAGTTATTATGTTGAAATATTCATAATTGTGCATTCATATCTCTATTTTTATAATAATTTTAGCCTTTTTTTTTTTTAATTAATAAATGTCAATCGTTTTTTGTATGGCTGATGTCCTAGGTTTTCCACTCAATTATTTATAAATCCGCCGAAGATACGAGCTATCAAATCTTGAAAAAAAATCTTGAGTTGATTAAATGTTTTCTTCTTTTATCCGTTGATATTCTGCCCCTTGCCCAGTATCCAGGTATATCACCCTTCATCTATTGTCCGGGGTGCGTTGATACGGCCAACGAAGTTGATTGCTTTCTTCCCTCAAGTTAAGTCAACTTATCAACTCGTTTAGATCTCGTAGTATTTTCTATATAAAAAATGTCATGTCTCCTTTTAACTTGACGAGAAATTTATTACATGTTCATTATATATTTTATACGGAATTCTTTTTTAAATCTTTCACTAAGATATCCTGATCGTAATAATAAGTGTCTTCCCTCATATATTATGTGTTTTGAGATACCTAATTTATGACGTAATTATCTTAAAGCGATAAGCTAGGTTCTTATTCGTAATTTTCCTATTACATGACATATTAAACAAAATATAATTTATACTTAAGTGTTTGTTGCTAAGTCGAAAAATAAATGAAATTTTAATTTCCGATTTATCTCCCAACCTTCCTATATACTGTCCAGGAATTTTTTACTGTTGTAATAATTCTTGTTATTCGAGTCTCATTGATGTCAATTTTTTCTCTTTAACTGGATTAACTGGAACATTTACAAAGCAAAGAAGTTCCGCCCTGATAATTTGCGATTTTACATATAAAAACTTTTACCCTGTGATCAGGGCTAAGCATTATTTGAGTAATGTTTTATTCATTATTTGATAACAATATTATTTGTTCCAGAATTTATAATTGCTAGCAATTCATTTTCAGAGATCGTGAATTATTTCTCTACCTTGAAACAAAAAGGGCCAGTGTTCAAAATTTCAGAATTTGAGTTAAATGCACAAATTAATTCAGGATGAAATATTAAATAATTTCTAAAAAAGTCAAAGTTTCCCTTTTTTAGATTATTGATATATGATATATATATATATATATATATAGTCAAGTCCAATATTACCTTCCTGTGACCGTAGAATGAAAGAATGCTTTTGTATTTTTTTATTTCATAACCGCTACTGTAAGAATGTCTGGACATTTGCTCTGTTAAATTTCTTATTTCCAAGTAAATACATTAGGCGTATTTTTTGTATTTTCCTGAATTTTCAAGTAAAAAATAAACTTTATTCTATGAAAAATTGTCCCGTTAGAATAACTTTAAGGTATGATCCATGAGGCAATCGGCTGGCTAAATATTTTATTATGAATAACAACTATAAATAATTAAAAATATGGAAGAAAGTTTAAATAAAAATACATAACTTACGTCCAAATATTTTCACATTTGGTGGGAAGATTAATGATTCGCAGAAGTATAAAATTTTGGTCGATTGGGTTTTAGGAGCACTAATTTACCGTTTAGGAGTTATATTGGTTTTTTGAATGAAAAAAGTTACGTTTTGCCTATTTTTATATAGTGTTGGGCTTTTTTGACTAGCTCAAGCTTTTTGGTGTTTTTCGGATCACAAATTTGACAAGAGTTTCCTAATCAGAAATTTAATGAGGATGTTTTTTATTGTATAGCTTTTGTCGCTAGGACCTACCGTTTGGGAGCTATATTAGTTTGAATGATAAAAGTCACTTTTGAAACCGCTATTTTCTCTCAACTTCCTTTATTTAAAATAATTATTGATTATTAATTTAATTTAATTATAAATTTGGAAAAGCAGTATATTATAGAAGTACATAGCCATGATTGTTTTTCCCATTCAGGGAGAAGTTGAGTTTTTCACACTCAAATATGCAACATTTATTTCTTGCATATACGCTTTAAGCTCATTGTCTTCTTAGAGTCTGTTGTAGAATCCGACATTTCATTAAATCAAATAATTTAACTGCCACTTTTTCTTGGCCACCAAGAGTTCTTTTAATTTATATATTATTTGTTTTTTTTTCTTTCGAAAATTCTGAGCACTCTTGTATAAGAGGCTGCAATATTTTTCTTAGGTCCGAGGATAGACTCCTAGCAAAATGTATCCGAGTGAAAAATCGCAATGACCCATTCTAAAGCGGTTTAGGACCATTTCTTCTTTCCTCAAGTCCCTACATTTGTCTTCCTAGATCTCCCGAAATTCTCTCTATATTTTTCGTTGGGTCTTCTACTGCTACTTCTTCAATTAATGCAATTGGATTTGTCCCCGGTTGCTTGGGTGATTGTCTATACTCTTACTTAAAGCCAGGCAGGTTACCAGTTTATTATACGAGGTGTGATCAAAAAGTTCCAGGACTTTTTATATACTATGGGAATGCAATGTCTCACAGCGATGCGGTTGGCAGCATTGTATTGCCTGACTCAACAGGAACACAGCTGTGTTTGCAGATCAATCATAACATCATTGAAAGTAACATTAGCACAGTTTGTTTGAGGTTAGTTTTATAGAGTTTGGCTATTTTATGAAAATGAATGTGAAAGAAGAGCAACGTGTTTGTGTGAAGTTTTGTGTGAAACTGAACAAAACTTTTTTCTGAAACCTTTTTGATGTTACAAGAGGCTTTTGGTGAAGAATGTCTAAGCCAATCATGCTGCCATCAGTGGTTCAAGAGGTTTAAAGATGGCCGAATATCCACAGGCGACGATGCTAGTTCCGGGCGCCCTTCAACGTCAATCAATGATGACAATGTTGCTAAAGTGAACGCTCTCGTACGATCAGACCGTCGACTAACAATCCGTGAAATGGCAGAAGAGTGTAACATTTTATTTGGGTCATGTCAGGAAATTTTAACTGAAAAACTTCAAATGCGTCGTGTTGCAGCATAGTTTGTGCCAAAACTGTTGACTGAAGACCAAAAACAACACCGAACTCATGTTTCTTAGGAACTTCTTCAAAAGGCAAATGACGACGAAAGCTTCTTGAAACATGTCATTAAGGGAGACGAGACATGGACACGAACCAATCTATACAATAAAATGGAAAAAAAAAAAAATTTTTTTTTTTTTTTTTTTTTTATTTTTTTTCTGTATACTGTTAATAAATGTTAAGAACTCATTGGTTTTTCGAATCCTGTTCAGATTTTCTGAAAATGTAACTTAATAATGAAATTCGGAGAAAATTCCTCATGAATTCATTATGTTAGTTTGTTTCATTTGTTTGTTGATAAACTAAGTCTAGAGGTTAAAACTAGTTTTTAATTTTTTTAAAACTATTTATTGATATTTACAACTGTATACATATATAAAATAAGTAAATTTGAGGAAATTATTACATTGGCTTGTCAATAACATGTGAAGAACCACTCACTAGTAGCACTTCAATAAAAAGAAAAAAAATCTATATAAGAAGGTCTATTGCCATTTTCTTTTCAAGACGCCTAGGTGGATTTTCGGTAATAGAATGGGAAACAAGTTGAGAGAATCTTGGATTAAAATGGTTATGGAGTTTAATATGAAAGGATAGGTATCTGGTTTGTTCTAAAACAGTAACATATGATACATTAAGGTCTATCCGGATAAATTTATTTGTGACAAAGTAAGGAAGGATTTATGATTGCAAGGATTGTATATGAGATGAATTGGTTGGTTTAGTGGAGCCCCAAAGCTCAACTCCATATATCCAAATAGGTCTGATAACTTTCGTGTAAACGAACCTTTTGTAATTAATCGGTAGGTTTGAACGTCTGTCTAGTAAATGTTGAGTTTTTAATTTAAAGATATTTTTCCCGTAAAGCTTTTATCAGGACTTTTTATTTATTTATTTTTTTTTTCGATTATATTTTAAACATATTTTTTTTCTTATATTTAACATTTTAAATAATTGCTTAAAAAAAAAAAAGTGGCTGGAGTTCTGTACTTTTTGGTGTAACGTTTTTTCATATTTTTTGACGCGCTTTAGTTTTGCTAGTTTTGTTACATTTATCGCGAGGACCTAACGTTCAGTTAAGGAGCTGTATTAGTTCGAATGAAAAAAAAAAAAAAAAAAAAAAAAAAATTTAAACCGCTATTTTCTCTTAACTTTGTTTATTTCGAATAACCATTAATTGTTAATTTAATCTAATTATTAATTCAAGCAAATTGATCCTTTTAATTCTAAAATATAAATTGGGAAATGCAGTAGGTTATAGATAGACGTATCCATGATATGATCATGGAAATGATTTTTTAACAAATTTATTTATTTTTTTATTTTTACTTTATTAATATGTGTGATTATCGACAACTAAAATATAATTATGAGTAGTTGTGGTGTGTTCTAAAAATCTCAACTACAGTTCTGTTCCGATTGGACCCTGAATCCGATACACTGATCTCGACATTATACGGCGAAAGCATGGCCAATGCTTGAAAGATAAAAATCGAAGACAAAAAAAAAAACAACAACTGAAAATTGAGGTAAACATATATTTTTAAATCTGTGTCGAACTAATACGAACATTATTGTGCCAATCCACAGTGCGGCGCTCTTACGGTCGAAGTAGACAAAAGTCATTCTTGACGGGAAAGACTTATAAAATCTTTATAACATTTTAAAAACAACATCAATTCGACATATTTCAATTTCTTTAAAACTCCAAGTTGATCATTTAAAAAACAATATATTAAAGATCTTTGAATACAAATTAAGTTTTTTTAGACTTACAAAATAATAACTAATATCACAGCAATAAAATTTACAATACATGAATTGATTAAGGTACATCTGAAAATTATATTGAGCCACTGCTCGTTGACATACTCTCATCAGCTGACGTAGATGGGATTGAAGTGAATCCATAGAATATTCGTCATCAAATTTGAGTGGCTTGCTTTCCTGCTTGCAGGTATCAAAGGGATATTAATTAAAGGGATATTAAAATATTAATATATATACACACATATAAAATATTAATTACATCAATGTTTTTCAGGTCTATGTTTTCTGAAATAAATAAACAGAGAACCATTCAAAGCAGTTCAAAGCAGGAATGATTTGTATATTCATGATGTATATTTGTTATTAAATGAAAATATCTCAAAAACTAAGAATGTTTTGTGTCGAAATTGAAATATCTCGATTTGAAGTTGTTTTTTTTAAATGTTATAAATATATTAACGAAAAAATGTTATTTAAAGATATTAATGAAAAAAGTGTTATTGCTCACTCACCTTCTTCGATGCCTGAAATTCTAAAAATTCAAGTGACGTTGATGTGTACTTAACATTAAATAAGGGCCCAATAAATTGAATCGATGAGACAGATAAGCGATCTGCCAACTATTAAAACACGATTTCTATCCTTTGCTTTTGTAATATGGGTTTAAAAGCTACAATTCCATATCATTGAGGTCACTATGAAAGGATTACTAAAGGAAACCAATTTGGAAAAAATAATCGCATTTTAGACTTTTGCCCATTGACGGCCGCACTGTGCAACGGTTTGATGCATTGATACGTGAAGTTACTTATAGTTAATATTTTGAAAATTTGTTTTAAATATTTAAAAAATATAGTATTTAGATATAAAACTTCCATCAAGTGGTTTTTTCGCTTGTAGTTTTTGAACTACAAGGAGAGATGTTTATCTTTCTCAAGTTATTATTATTGTATTATTAAAACCAAAAGGTTAAAATGAATTTTTTTTTTTTCCATTTTATTGTATAGATTGTTCGTCCCCGGTATTTTTCCATTTCTTATGAAATTTATAGACTATTTGTCAGTAAGCTGACGAATCATCAAAGGGATTCAGTTTGTTGCTCGCCCAGTGTGAACGGCGGTCCATTTCAACGAACAGAGTGGGTGTGTTTTAATTTAAACTTGTGTTCTTTTATTTTCAAATGGATTGGGACAACGAAAAATGTCTTGAGCTGATAGGATTGTACGAAAAAAAGATAGAGCTTTGGCAACCTAGCAGTTGCACATAATTTCTTCCTTTCAAAAACCAAGATTCCCACATTCTACGTTTCTTCCTCTGGCGGCGTTTCTTGATTTGAGATAGTATCAATACCGACGAAGAACAAATAGAAAGTTTTGATAACCCGGGAGCCATTTGGAAATATTATATATATTTGATTCATTAAATAAATAATATGAAATTATTGTGATGGCTGGTAAGGAATTTAATTATATAAAATTAAATTGATTGATTAGTAGTTAAATCAAGTGAGACATCTGTTAAAATAAAGCTTTGAAAATGTGACAACGAAAATAACCCACGCCATAATAAGCATTGCCCACGGTTATTTCTTCGTTTTCCCCTCCGAAATACCATTGCACTGGCATTCTTTATTATTTATATCCCTCTTCCACTAATGTTTCCTTTCTTGGTGTTTTGACATTTATTTAAAAACAATTGGAATTAAAGAATACTTTCATTTAGTTATATTTTTTAAATTTATTGATTTATTTACTTGTCTTAACTACGATCAACAGAATTGTTAAATATAAAAAAAGAAAAACAATATCCGTGTAAGGCATGAGGGAGATCATTACCCAATGTACCTCCTCCTACGTTTATTATTTTTTTCTTGGAGATATTCCTCACCCACCAACTGCTTTTTAGGCTTAGCTACGTAATTTCGATAATATCGTTCGTTGTGAAATATTTTATGTTTAAAAATATTTTGTTTGTGAAAGATTTGATATTTTCTAGTGCAATTCTGTAAGTCTGTGTGCGATATCCTGTTAATGTACCATGCAGATCCTGCAATTAGTGGTATTTAAAATTGTGTCTGTGATTAAAACGTTGGTAGTTTGTTTTTATGACTTCTTTTCGTCGTCATCGATTACAATTAGGCCGTATCTTTTTACATGAGGGCCCCATACCACCATTCTATCAAAAGTTAATCTTAAGTATGTTACTGTGCCTTTTGTATATTAACTCCTTATATTTGTGACGTGATCGCCTATTTTTATTATTATATTCTTAATTTAATTAATGATTTATCAATGCATTCTTTGCATATATAAGGACACTATTTTACAGATCTTCCAGGATCTGACGATTTTTTGAGGCCGAAGGACATCCTTGGCCACTCTCTCCATCCACAATTAGAATTAGCTTTTTCATCCTTAAGGATTGCTGTTTTAACGGTTTTTAAGGACACTGTTTTACAGATCTGCCAGGATCTGACGTTTTTTTCGAGGCCGAAGGACATCCTTGGCCACTCTCTCCATCCACAATTAGAATTAGCTTTTTCGTCCTTAAGGATTGCTGTTTTAAGATGGCGGAATTTTATTAGTTTTTCGTCCTTAAGGATTGCATTTATCCATTGCAATGGATTAGTTTAGTAGTGTTAGTAAATAAATGTTATAAAAAAATCTATTTGATTGTAACCAGTTTATTTTTTTTAATCAGAAGGTGTAATTGTTATTATATTGCCACAAAACTATATCAGTAATTAATGTCACTTTGTAGTTATGTATTTAATAATTATAATAAATTTAGGTTGATCAATTTTTTGAAAGAAAAAGCTGTTTTAGGGTAAACCAGACATTTATTGATACCCTTGAACAATATTTATACTACAATTATAAAAGGAATAGTCCAATAAAGTTGATATTTACTGTTATTTTTCCTTAATTTACTATGCTTTAAGCAAAACAAGAAAGTTCACACCAAATATTATTACTGGAATGTATTTTTACAAGATAGTGACAATAAATATTGTAAAATCAGTTATTGACACCCTAAAGATATCTTTTAAAATACGGACAGAATTGAATTTATTTTAGCACAATTGATTCGTATGATTTAATAGGAATTTTTTAAGTTATATTTTTGTTTATTTTCTTTAAGTTAGGGTGTCAATAACTAAACTTCCCGTCAAAAGTATTGCAACACTCATAATTCTCGAGGTTTTCATGGTCTTTACCTTAATCATACTTGGAATATATTCATATTAATATTATTTATTAAGCCTGAGCCATTAAGGATTAGACACATCAATGTTTTTTCCTGTTAATAACAAACGATGGAATTTTAGATTATTTTTTTCAAATTTCCTTCAGTCCATGTTTATCATTCGTTTCGTTATTTACAAGTATGCCAAGCCTAGTGGAAACATTCATTCAAGCCAGAGGAGGCATTATGTCTTATCAAATATAAATTAAAATGTTAAAAGTTAAAATTATAAAACATGAAAATTTTTAAAAAGTAATTTTTCTAACTTCTTTGTTTATTGGAAGAAATATTGTAATTTATTTTAATAAAAATTGTTTATATCTATTTTAGGAATGTTTATTATAGACTTCAGAACCTTTCTTTATTATGAAAAAAAAAATACGTTTTTATAAAATTCAAATATTTCAAGTTGCAATACTTTTGACGTGGAGTTTATCAGGTTTACCCTCCATAATAATTGATATAAACGTATATATAATTCTCTTAACTGCTAATTTGTAAATTACATAAAATGAAGATAGTTATTATTATATAAATTATTTAAAAAGAAAAAAATATCGATATCAACATTTATATCGTTAGGGAAAACGCTATAAAATAGGCTGGTTACAGGGAAAGAGCGGGCGGGATTTCAACGGGATACAGTTGGCTACACTGGGACTTATTGTGTTGGCCCCCCTCCCGCCCAGGACACTGCCGCTCACCCCTCAGTCATCTCTAGAGTGTGGTGGAGTGTATTTCGTTCGTTTGTGTGCGCCGCTACTGCGGTCTCGTTGTCTCTTTTATGATTAGCTTCTGACTTGTCGCCATGGAAGACGAACTGCGGTGCCCGGTGTGTAAGGAGCTCTTCCACAACCCTGTTCTCATGCCATGCTACCACGCGCTCTGCCTCAACTGTGCCGTAGCTTTGACAGTTCCAGCGGCGAACAACGGAGGAGGTCAGGAACCTCTCGCTGAAGAAATTGACAAACTGTCTATTCTCAGTGAGACAGACAGCGGAGTCGTCTGCACTAGCAGGCCAAATAGCTACGTCGGGACACCGAACATACAGGGTATTCTTTTCCCTCCTTTGACAAGCTCCGCTCTCGCTTTGTCCTGCCCAGTTTGCAACAAGACTGTCTACTTTGACGAAAACGGAGCTCACAACTTGCCCAAGTACAAGGCTATGCAAAACATCGTTGATAAGTATGGTGAGTCGAAGGAGCTAAGTCCTAAGTGTGAACTTTGTAAAGAACCTGCGAAACCAGCTACCGTCTTGTGTGAGCAGTGCGAAGTTCACTACTGTGACGAGTGCAGGGAGAACTGTCACCCGGCTAGGGGAGGCCTGGCGAAGCACACCCTGACAGCACCAGGGAGGGCCGCCCTGAGGACGAGGGACACCGCCAGGGAGATCCTCTGCATGGACCACTCCGAAGAGCCGCTGTCCTACTACTGTATGCTCTGCAAGCAGGCCGTCTGTGCACACTGCAGGGATGTTCGCCACGCCAGCCACGACGTACAGGCCATCAACACCATGTGCAAAGCCCAAAAGGTCAGTCTTTGTATTATTTATATTGATCTATTTCTTATCCCATACCATACTACCTAAGATAAAGTGTATGGCAATCGTGAAAAAAATATAAATATAAGAGAAATAAAAACTAAATAGATTCTACATTAGGGAATGTAGTAACCTTATACATTTATACATTTTACATGGTATTGAAGGTATATTGTGTTGAGTTCTATTTATTTGTTCGGTCTTCCTCTGCCTCGTATGTAATGAGAATTCTAAACGAGGCAATGTTTTTTACATTATCCAGTATTACTTTTAATTAAATGAATTATTGAATTGTTACTTTTCTCCATGACTGTTTTAAACCTCGTTCTTAAGATTATCTATAGCTATATAACCTGGAATTATAGCGATTGTATCTTTTATTACTCTATGGTAATAGTATACCTCCTCTCTTCCTTAGTTTCACTACTTTTATTATCTATCATAGTAGCGGTGTATCATTGCAATAGAATCATTAAGAAAAGTTAGCAACCAATCTGTTATTGTCAATGACCTTCTCCTGTGATTAGTTGATAAAAAAAAGTACGGCATTACCATATATTGTTGGCATCAATATAGCTTGAAGACATCTACTCTCATAATTGTCTTAAGAACACGAACAAAAGAGTACTCGTTAAAAGATGTACTTAGGAACATTGGTTTCAGTGAACATTTCACTGAAGAAATATATGAATTGAATTTGATATTAACTGATAATATTATTAGTCATACTTGTTTAATTTATTATTTTTATTGCATGTTTTATTTCAAGCTGTTCAGATATTTCTTTGAAGCTCTGTGATTATACTACTAATATTATTAAATCTTCGTATTCTAGAATGTTCGTATATCATTTAAACATTTGTTGCATTACGTATAAATTAAGTTTGTAAATAATTTGATACTCTAGATAAGTAATTCATATTCAAAAACGTTGGTATATATCTTCATGTATATAGTTTTAAAATTTTTTTTTTTTTTTAATATTTTTGTTATCCATACATAAATAGTTTATTCCAAACAATGCTAGGACACGCCATGAAAATTTTTATTATGCAATAATTCCGATCCCATTAATTTTTTTTTTTGTGATAAATGTATTGTCAGCCTTAAAATTAACAGGATCGTTCGCCGGGGTCACTTCACTCCATAGATATTTCCAATTTTGCTTTAGTTTGTGATAATCATATTCGATAAACAATACATTAAATCTAAATTAAATAACCGCCATCTAAAATAGGTAATAATAATCTAAAAATAACTACATTGTATATATATATATATATATATATATATATATATATATATATATATATATATATATATACAATATAGTTATTTTTCAAAGATTTTTATAATATGATCTTTCTAGTATTAATGATTGTTAAGGAGTATATGATTCGACTTATTCGGCCACAAGAAAGACGATTATTTAAAAATTCTAGAATTTTTTATGAATGGAATACTTTATAGATTATAGTTACGATACTGAAAATTTAAAAAAATAGATTATTATTTAATGTTGATAAACTTTTATTTAGGTATCTAAGTCTACGCTTTTTTTTTTTTGTTTTATTTCACGATGTGTGCTTTGATCTTCTATTAAATTAAATTTCTAAAATTAGTTGCTCTTATTTATTTCTGTACAAGACCTTAAATCATTGTGTAAACAAAGAATCCGTTGGCAGTTTTCCAAAAGCGAACGTCATCTCAACCAGCAATTAATAGAAAAAATTTCCAGTGACCTGGATTGACCGGAGAAGTAGTTATGACGATGACAATGCATTTGTCAAAACTGTTATTGGGAAATAGCCGTTTTTTTTTTGTTTTTTTTTAATTAGTTTAATTTTCTTTTGATTAAGATTTTTTTATACATTCTAAAGATGTATATATATATATATATATATATATATATATATATATGTATATATATATATATATATATATATATATATATGTGTATATTGCTCACTCAACGCGCACACGCGTGTCCACAGGAATCCCCTAAATAGATAAATTTTGTTTTTGTTTAAAACTTTTACTGTTTTTCGGAGTCTGGCACCAGTTTAATAAATGTTTATTACGTATTCATTATGAATAATATATTTTTATCCGTTATTCAAATTATTGATACTTCGATTTATTCGATTACAATCTCGTTTATTACTGCATTTTCACTAACAAAAATGATGCTAATATTAAGTTTTGAGAGAAAAATCAAACGTTTATTGTAACACTTTTAATATCATTAAATTTATCAAATGAAAAATAATTCTATTTAATTGTTATTCGTAGAGCGAATCCAAATAATTATTTTACGTTATCTGTTATCGGATAATAAATAAAAATAACGAATAAAAAGATTAATAATTAGTTGAAAATGGCAAATAATTCAATTTTACGGTTTTTGTAAATAACGAATACATCTGTTTAATTCTTCATTCGAAATTAAATTTGCTCAACCCTGATTTTGCAATTATGATATTCTAGACACTGAAAGTATTAATGATTGTTCTCATTCTGCATTATTCTACCGAGGAATAGAGTTTAAAAAAATCTCTAGGTTCTTATTCGTTGAATTTAGTGTTTAAAAGACTGTATTGAAATTTGACTGAACTAAATGCCCATTTAAAAAAAATGTATTTTTTTTATTTTTCGGCGCAGGTGAGATACATAACCGTTGATGTAGCATTGTTCATTTCAGATCTTCTTCTATATTATCGAACCATACAAACAGAATAATTCACGTCTTCATTAGCTCATATAATTATAACGTTTATGCAAAACTATCAGTATTTTTTCAGTATTATCTTGTAAATATAAATATCAAAAACTTCACTATCGATTTTTCCAATACCACCTCTACTTAATATCAAGACTGAACTCAGGAAAATATAGTCATATCATAACATGTTTAACCTCGACACCTGCCCATTTCCCTTCTACCTGCTCCCCTAACCTAATCCTCTGGCTAACATGACAATAACCAAAGGTTCATAACCGACAGAAGAATGGCCGAGGAATCCCTGTTGAACTGGATCATCTGAACCAAATAAAATTCTTTGAAAGCGCTATGATTTTAAGGACGAATATCATATTTATAAATCAATTAATGAAACCTGATAAGATTTCTCGAAACTAATAAATTACCAACTTATATATATATATATATATATATATATATATATATATATATATATATATATATATATATATTATTAATTTTAATGTATGAATTGGTAATCAAGTTGGATAAAGACTAAGAAACTTTTGCGGAAAATAAACTGCATTATCAGTGCTTACGACAAAAGGCCCGTGGATCATATTTTTACACACAATATAAAAAAGTAAAGGATCGACATTTTGATTTAGTAATAATTTGTATTCGGCAGAAATAACTTTATTGATTTCATCTGGTTGGATGTTGATTTCG
This sequence comes from Euschistus heros, assembly GCA_003667255.2. Lineage (NCBI taxonomy): Eukaryota > Metazoa > Arthropoda > Insecta > Hemiptera > Pentatomidae > Euschistus > Euschistus heros. The sequence continues at coordinate 586,139 of RCWM02000142.1, forward strand.
AACTATAAAAGTATATGACAGTGTGGCAAACCTCAGTCCTGCCTCTCAACATTGTACATTTAAATTTTAGTTATTGTAAATTTTAACATTGCAAAACCTTCCTAGAATTATAAAAATTATTTCTTTAGATGTCGGTACAGATAGGTTCAGTTTACCATTGTTAACTCTATTGTGGGATGGTGCTATACACAATCGATCGATTTTCAAGCTTCACTGGGATCCACATATCGCACACCATATTTAAATCTTTTTTAATAATTTTCTTTATAGTTTAATAAGTAAAATTTTATCGTCGATTTCAAGCTCTTTTGTAACCTCTCCACCTATCGGTCAATTTTCAAACTTCACTGTTGTCCACATATTTTCTTTTTTTAATAAAAAATAAATGAAAAATCAGTAGATTTTAATATTGCTAAACCTTCTTGGAACTATGAAGATGATGTATTCAATATTTAGCACAGATTGGTTCAGTAGTATTCGTGGTTAGTGATCCCAAACGTAAAATGGCTTGTCCTTTTATATAATAGTATAAGTTATTATAAAACACAATGCAAGTTGAAACTGTAAAAGTGATTGTTTACATGTGAGGTTATAGGAAAGAACTATCGATAAATTTAAACTCGAAGTGAAGTTTAAGGATCGAACTGGTTGGTGTAGCGCGGGCCAAGCCAGTTTGGTGGTGGCTCGTAAGCCGACCATTACCTAATGTATTATTATAGTAAACTATACTATTTTAAATCTTTCAAGAACTATGAAGATGATGTAGTTAAAATTTGGTTCAGATAGGTTCATTAGTTTTACTAAAACGCTATTGTCGCTTGCCACATATTTATAGCTTTTTGGATAACAATTTAATTGAATTAAGTAACTTTATTATCAATTTCTAGCTATATTTAACACCGGATCATTGTAACCTCTCTTAAATGGCGCTCGCTTTACTGCACTCCACATATTTATCGCTTTTTAAACAGTTATTTAATAGAAAATATATAAATTTTATTATTGCTAAACCTTCCTTGAACTTGAAAGATGATATAGTTATATTTGGTACAGAATAGTTCTATAGTTTTCGCGGTTAGTGATAACGAACGAAAATGGCTTGTCCTTTTATATATAACTTCATCATCCCCCGTCGAGGCTTCGCCCGCTCTTTTAAGTGAAGATCTTAGATAATTTTAACTAATAATTAATTTTTTAAAAATATTTATCGATAAAAATCTTGTATTAAAGTGAAGAATTGAAAATTTTATTTTTGATGATATTTTCACTCATAGCAGCCATTATTAACTTGGTTAAATTTAGATTGATTAGGTGTTTGCAGATAACATAAAGCATAATTAGACATCCAATTTTCAATTTTAATATATGAGTTGGTAATCCAGATGGACAGAGACTATTACGAAACTGCATTATCAGTGCTCACAACTAAAGGTTCAAAGTTCATATTTTTACACACAATATTAAACAGCTGAGGATCGGCATTTTGATTTTTAATAATTTTCATTCGACAGAAATAATTTTATTGATTTGATCTGGTTGGATTTTAATTTCTAACCATAAAAGTATGTCATTGTGTGGCAAAACCCGTTTCTAACACTCAACATTGTACATTTAAATTTTTATTGTTGCTAAACCTAGAATTATGAACATGATGTAGTTAAACTTTAGTATATTTCACTCCATATACCTGTTTTTATAACAATTTAATTGAAAATAAGTAAATTTTATTATCAATGTTCACCTCTATGTAACACTGTACATTTTAACCTTTCATGTAGATTGCAATTGCCGCCATTTTTGAACTTCACTGTTATCCACTTATTATTCATTTTTCAATAAAGAATTAGTTGAAAATTATTAGATTTTACTATTGCTAAACCATCCTATAAAGATGATGTAGTAAAAATTTGGTAGAGATTGGTTCAGTAGTTTTTGGCGGTTAGTGAACACAAACGAAACATTGCTTGTCCTTTTATATAATAGTATAACCTTATACCGCCATATGTTAGAATCGTATAGAGCTAACAGATAATTGTGAGTTGCAGATAATATACAAATAATATTGCGACTATAAATTAAGATGTAAGGTATCCTATCTTTTTTGTTGGATCAAACTGCACACGGTGTGCAAATTTGATTAAAATCGGTTGAGTAGTTTAGGTGTTAGCCGGCCCCTAGGCGGCGACACGTAATTTATATATATTAAGATATATATATATATATATATATATATATATATATATATATATATATATATTAACCAAATAGACCATAAATATTACAATATAGTTAATACGAATTAACAACTGTTATTTAAATATAAATTATTTTTAAATCCCCAACACCCTACGAAATGAATCTCGAACTTCCTACCTATTTGGTAGTTACACAGGCTAGAATAGGTTGGTAACCTGTTAGACAAACCGTCCTCTCTGCCCTAGTTGGAGTACATGAGTTTGTTAAGCCACAATAAAAAATTACATAATACAAATTACTTGAGCCTCTTCGAAAAATAATACGTTTATTATTACATGAATAATATGTATATCATTACATCAACAATATGTATATTATTACATTAATAATATGTATATTATTATATATATTATTCTTTGTTAAGCGCATAATTTCTCAGTGAATGAAGGAAGTAAGTAAAATTATTTTATATTTGAAAATCGAAGAATCTGTTACTTTTAACTAGTAATATGATACCTTAATTAATTAATAATTAGAATAATAATGATAATAATATAATTATTACAATATAATATAATAACACATCATGTCTTCCATTATTATATGAATAAATACTGACTTATTAATGTTATAAAAGTAATTATCTCAAAAATCGCACAGGTCCTTAATTATTTAATAAATAACCATTGAATTCTTTTGATTCTAATATTCGAATCTAAAATCACGAATCAAAAGTTTTTTCTACATTACTTTAAATACGAAGTTAATGTAACTACTATTGGCCGTAAAGAGGTTTAGTATTAACTTTAATAACGGTTTAGTTCATAATAAAGTGTTGACTATAAAAATAACTACTTGTCTATATAATTCTTCCTTGGATATCATCACTATCTATGGCCGAAACATTAATCAATTCTTGTTTTATTACCATTCCTTTTATTTATGTTATTTGATGATCTCTCTCAATCTCATAAATAAACATTTTTTTTTAATTGATAAAGTTGGTCTTGATTTTTTCAGTTCGACTCTTGTTGATGTTTTCGTTGTAATTCCTAGAAATATTCACTATCTCTGTAACAAACATTTTTTTGTTGTTATATCTATCAATAGAGATGAGTCATTAATTCCAGGAATGATAATATTATACGATAGTTTCATGTTTTGGAGAATACCAGACTATAACAAGAAACGGTCCGTCGTTTTTTCTTTAACGTTCACTAGACAAACGTTCAAACCTTCGGTTTATGTACAAGAGACTCATTTACACGACAGTAATTAGACCTATTTGGACATACGGAGTTGACTTTTGGGGCTCCATTTAACCATCCAAATCGTCTTGTAACTAGTCTATGCAATCCAAAATCCTTCGAAAAATCCTCATTCCTCTTTACTTAGTCACGAACAAACCAAGGTTCAATAAGAAATAAATGAAAAGAAGAGAAAAAATGAATAAATGAAGAACCTCATAATATATAATACAATAAATAAATTTAAAAAAACAGTTAGATAAAAAACCTCATATAAATAAATAGAGAAAGAAAGAAAATAAATTACAGAAAAAAAAGGATCTTATGTTATTACATTTATTTATTTATTATTATTATTTAGAATTTATTTTATTAGATTTTCAATGTAAGGTTTAAAACCTAATGATAATGAATATAGACCTCAATTTTGCCGTTAGCTTCTGAATACAGATTGTGTTCAAGAATACCACTTTTTGAGGTGAATTTTCCAAGCAGAAGAGTTTGTTTTTACAGGAGAAGAACACCATGTTTTATCGGTTTTAAAAGTACATTTCTTCATTAAATCGAAACAGAATCATTACTTTTAACATATCATTCGAAAGCCGAAGTTTTGTGGATAGTTTTTTCGAAAAACGGTGTTCGTTGAAGTAATATAAGACATAGTAACTTCTCTAAAAAAGGTGAAGATCAAGCTGTTCTTTAGGTTCCAATTTTGAAAATTTAAGGTTACATGTACTCTGATGTTATAGAAAATGTAATGTTAAATCCGAAAATGTGGTCAAAATTTGAATAAGATTTAAACAAAATGGAGATATTACAACTTTTATGTTAAAGACCGTGGTTTCCTCAAAAAAGTCTTTGATTTATCGTATATCTGCAACGGAATGAAATAAAAAGGTGAGATCTGCGGCATTTTGCTACATTTTCGATCTAGTTTCACCCAATTTTTTTTTTGTTTACACTTAGAGGTACTCATCCTGTATAGCAATTGTAGGTAAGCCTCGGTCTATTAAATTAAATTAAAAGTTAAAAATACATTCATACTTCCTTTACAGTATACATACATCTGAGGGATCCCCAAACCATACTTATTCCTCCACTTATACAGGGACAAGCTAGGTCCAAAGAGATCCCAGCACTTCTTCCTCAGCTGCTTCACTGGTGTAGAAAAAAAAAACCTCGTAGAGTCTGAGGTATAGTGATATTAGTACGGATTTAGTTTTTTTGTTACACTGTCCTCACAACTTACGCTGACACATGTGTGTTATCAGTCGACAATGCCTTCATTGCCTCTCAAACACTCCAATCCCATATCCTAAACCTTCAAGAATGGTGTCAAAAATGGAAAATCAAAATAAATCTTACCAAATAACCTTTACCCTTCGTCGTAAACCTACGACCTCCTGTCCTACAGTATCCTTTAATGACATTCCACTAATCCCTGTTGAACAGATCCGCTACCTAGGACTCCACTTGGACAAACGTTTAACTTGGAATCCACATACAAGACTAAAACGACAGGAAACTGCTTGTCGTTTTCGACTTCTTCAATATTTACTAGACAAACGCTTAAACCTTCCGATTTACTACAAAAGGCTCACTTACATGGCAGTTATCAGGCCTATTTGGACATATGGAATTCCCTTATCCATTCCTTACAATCCAAAATCCTTCGAAAAAACCTTAATGCTCCTTACTTTGTTACAAATAAACTTAATGTTTCATATGTTGCTGAGTTAGCCCATACCAGATATCTATCCTTTCATAGTAAGCTCCATAACCACTCAAATCCATTAGTTTCTCAACTTGCTTCCCACTCCATTCCCGATAATCCTCCGAGGTGTCTGAAAAGAAGATGGCCTAGAGATCTTCTAGTGTAGAATTTTTATTAAAGTGCTAATGATGAGTAGTTCTTTTCAAGCTTTGACATGTTATTGTAATCGTTATCAGCCCATTTACTTAATTTACTTAATTCAATAAATTGGTATAAATAAAACAATATAAAAAAAGTTTTTCGTTGCAGATATTTTTATCAATTATATTCTACTGATAAGCACAACGGATTGAGTAAAGAAAATTTATGGCTGGGTTAATCATGTCAACTGTTAGTTTTTACTTTCTTCAAATTTTAATAGATAGACTTCTAATATTTATAAGGATAAAATATCATATTAGCATCATAACATGATATTAAATATTTCTGTATTTCTGACTTTGATTGAGATAATTTATCGATCCATTCTGAAATATTATAAGAACTATTTTAGAGAGTACTGAGAACCCTGTTGTTATTTTGTGCTGTGCTCAGTAGCTACCATATTAAGAGTCCCGCTTCGTCGTCCATTTTGGTCTGCCTGGAGCGCCTTGACCCCTTTCCTGGTTTTTCATTTATTTCTTCAACTGCTCTCTTAAGTGCATTCTTTATTTGTATTTATCTTTTGATTTTTTTTTTTAATCAAACTTTTTATAGCGTGTAATTAAATTGTGAAAGTGTCACAGGAAGTTTTCTTATTTCTTTTTTTGTTTTTTAATGTTAAAGAGCTTGGTGGATGAAGAGGTTATGCCATATTTTTTTAAAAATACAATCTAGTTCATTGGATGAAGAATTTATGTGCAGAAATGTTGGTGAGCAAAATCTGGATATTTCGAAACAACTAGAAAAAAAAATATGAAAAAGATGAAGGGATGGTTGAAAAGAAAATGTAAAAATAAAAAATAAACATAAATTAGGTACTCAAATTTGTGTTTTGTTACATAGCCCCGTCATCCACCAAACCCTTCAATTAACACAGATGAAATGGTTTACATTAAGAAATTCACTTGAAAGAACTAATTACACATTACATCATTTTTTTTTTTTTTTTTTTAATATATACATTTATTGAAATTTACAACTTTAAAAAAAATGCACATCAAGTAAATGTATTGACTTGAACTACTCATCAGTAGCTATTTATTAAAAATTCAACACTAGAAGGTCTCTTATTTTCATAGTTAGGATTTTTTAAATAAATTAAAGTTTTTTTCCAGTTGAGAGAAGTCCGAAAACGACCGTTCATTAAAAACTAGTCAGATTGTAAGGTATTTCGTTAAAATAATTTAAATTTGATAAAATGATAATTTCCGGAATCTGTTGCTCTCTCTCTAAGGATCTCATCTTTATCCAAAGTGTGCCTCGTCAACATTCAAATCACTCAAGTAAAATAGGTTTTTTACATTTCTGGAGTTCTCAGAATAATTATTCTTATTCATTTAGATTCTTCTTAATAGAAATTATTTTTACTAGATACGGGCCGATTATGGCTTTGGCCGACTAGTCGACTAGAAACAAATTCGGGTGACTTCCGCGATGTTTATCGCTTTAAAAAGAAAAAGAAAAGACAAAGAACTTTATTCTGGGACAACTTGTCGCCTAAGAATAACTTCTGATTGCAGCACATAAGACAATCATCTGGCATTGATAATTATTAATAATAAATAATAATAAAAATAGACTAATAATTAAATTATGAGTTACAAAACAAATGAGAAATCTTGTTAAAGGATACATATTTATTTACAAAAAGATACAGCTTTATTGTCTTCTATTCATGTAGTTGCAGGGTTTTGTTTATCTTGTATTATTTCTTCTGTTTTTCAGATACGGGCCGGTGTTAACGGAGTGTTTTTTTAATTAAGTAAAATCCAGCTATTTGCTTTACTTAGTTTAGATAGTTGATTGTGAAATTTGGGGTTCAATCATACCGAAAAGATATCGTGTTGTTTATGGACGGTTTTCCCACAGGTTACCATCCTATCCTAGCCTAGGCGGGAAGGCTAGGATACAATTTGTGGGTCCGTTCTGGTGTGATTTGAACCCACGATCTTAAGTACCGGTCGCGAGATATCGTGCTTATGGACCATATGTGTATATTATAAGTGTATGTGCGTGTTTGTATTCATGGATATATACAGTGAATATCATGGTATCTGTAAATATATTCTCCAAGCAATGTACGTATAGCTGTAGTCTCTTTCCTTTACAAATCTTTTCTTATTTTCTCATGGATATATTCATTTTATTATTTTTTTTTTCTCCTTATTTTGTATGTTTATTGAACGTTCTTTATGAATTTTATTTACTATTAACCAAAACAAAACTGTGATTAAAAACCAAATTAGTAGGTTACGTAATTTTTTTTTAACCAGTATTGTAGAAGTTATCGAATTTATTTTTTGTTATTGTCATGATTTTTATTAAAGTTCGATAACTAGACTAAAAAGACAAGAAACTGCCCCTCTTTACAGACTACTTCAACATTTACTAGACAAACGTTCAAAGCTCCCAATTAATTACAAAAGACTCATTTACATGACAGTGATTAGACCTATTTGGACGTACGGAGTTGAGCTTTGGGGCTCTACTAAACCATCCAATTCATCTCGTATCCAATCCTTGCAATCCAAAATCCTTCGAAAAATCCTCACCTCGTGACCAATTAACTTATCCATAAAAACCTTAATGTTCCTTATGTTGCCGATTTAGCCCAGACCAGATACATATCCTTCCATAGTAAGCTCCATAACCACTCCAATCCACTAGTCTCCCAACTTGCTTCCCACTCCATTCCCGATAATCCTCCGAGGCTTCTGAAAAGAAAATGGCCTAGAGATCTTTTAGTCTAGATTTTTATTGAAGTGCTACTATTGAGTATTTCTTCACAAGTTATTTACATGTCATTGTATTCACTATCAACACATTTACTTGATGTATATTTTTTTGTATAGTTGTAAATAGCAATAATTAAAAAAAAAAAAGTTCGATTACTGATTACAAAGCAAAATAGCAAATTGTAAAGATGAACCAAAAATAAAAATAATAATAAAAGCCTTGTTTTCGTTTCAATTACCTTATTTTTGAGCCGAAAAATAAAAATGAATAACGGCGCTTTTTTCCGACTACTAAAGTAGTGACTACTAAAGTACATTCACATCGCACTCGTGTTTATGATATCCTTCAGCCATAATATAATAATAAAAAATGCGAAATTATTTTATAAGTAGTGTTATTAATGAGTCATGAATTCCTAATTTGCGTTTTTTAATACGTTATTGTTACTGTCGAAGATTATTACAATATATATGGTAAATTGCTCCAAATTTATTTTTTATTTTTTGCTATAACTTTAATGGGCTATGTGTCAATGTCAAAATTCTGCGCTAATTGCCGTGACGTGATAAGGCATAAGTTTGAGTAAGGCTCTATGGTCACGAATGCTATCGCAAAGATTTTACATTTTGAACAGTACTCATTAAGTTGAGCTTGGGGCTAAGGTCTGCCGAGCCTAGAACAAATTCGAAACTACAATAAACGTGCAAATTTATGTTCAAGTGTTGGCAAGAAAACGAGCCTATTCCAACGGTTATTGCCTCGAAGGGGGAAAAAACTCCTACAAAACTTCACTTGTTGAAATTAACGGTTCTGTAAATGTAGTGAATTTATAAGTTGGAGCCTATAACTTTCCTAGGTCTTAATTGCTTTAGCAGTAGCCCGTAATATATCGATAGTTGTGTATAATTACCTCTGTTAATGATACAATAGGGTTCTCCTAGTATAGGTTGTTAGCCTCTAAACCAAGATACTTTCTTCCTCATTTTTAAGTTTTTTTTGTTTGGTTAGAAAGTTCATTGCTACCTTGAAACTATTTTGTTGGTGTTTTGTGATAATAAAAAATAAATTTTCTAAATTTATGAATATTGAATTCATAGTATTCTGACGAACACTTGGTTAAAAAAAAAAAAATAATAATAATATGCTATCACATTTCAATTACTTGCAAGTATATAAATAAGTAAAAGACTTTATAAAATATTTCAAGTCTCGGCCTTTTTTTTTTTCATTATTATAATTAAGTAGAATTTTTTAAATTATTGGTTATTTTTTTATATTTATTTCTGCATATATTATATAAAAATAAATTGGAGGAAAATAATTAAAATGGCATGTCAATAACATTAAAGAATTACTCACTAGTAGCACTTCTTGAAATTTCAACTTGAGTCTTTTGACATTCTTTTTAGACGCCTCGGAGGGTTATCGGGAATTGAGTGTGAAGCAAGTTGAAAACTAGTGGATTCGAGTTGTTATGGAGTTTACAATGAAATGACAGGTGTCTGGTTCGGGCTAAATCAGCAACTTAAGGAACATTAAGATCTTTATGGATAAATTGGTTGTGGCATTATAAGGAGCATTGAGGATTTTTCAAATGATTTTGGATTTCAAGGATTGTATACGAGAACAATCGGAAGGTTTAGTGGAGCCCAAAAGCTCAACTCCATTTGTCCAAATGGGTGTTATTACTTTCAGTAAATGATGGAGTAGTCTGAAACTATGAGCAGTTTCTTGTCTTTCATGTCTGATATTTTAAATTTTAAAGAACTACTCACTACTAGCACTTTAATAAAAGTTCTTCACTAGAAGATATCCTCGCTATCTTCTTTTCAGACCCTTCGGAGGATTATGAGGAATTGAGTGTTAGAGTTAGATTTCTGGTTTGGGCCAAATCAACAGCTTATGGAACCTTAAGATCTTTATGGATAAGTTTGTTTGTGACATAATAAGGAGCATTGAGGATTTTTCTAAGGGTTTTGGGATGCAAGAATTGGAAGAATTCCGAGTGTCCAAATAGGTCGAATTATTGTCATATAAATGAGTCTTTTTTAATTTATTTTAATGTTATATTAAACCCAACATGTACCTTTACAAAGATTTTAGTATTCTATGGATTTGATAAGAGAAGAAGGTATAGTGGGGCCCCTTAGCTCAACTAGGTATATCCAAACGGGTCTAATTATTGTCATGTAAATAAGGTTCTTGTAATTTATTGGGGGCTTTAAACGCTTGTTTAGTAAATGTTAGAGTAGTCGGAAACTACGTGAAGTTTCTTGTTTTTTAAGTCTGGTATGTTAACTAGTTGTTAAATTATTTTTAACTAATGTAATTTAAAATAATGAAGACAGCAATTTAGTACCATGACTTTATATTTACTTCTTTTATTCTATTTTTCATTTTATGTCTTTATCCAATGCTTTCATGACATGCTTTTTTGTTGGGTTGTATGATTTGCTTTAGATTCTCATTCCCATTCAAGATGTAGGTCTACATTAAAGTACAGTATTTTAAAGAGTGTAATATGATTTTGAAGAGTTAGTAAAAAAACAACAAAAAACATGGAGTTATTACCATTGAAATACATCAAGTCGACATTATCTTTTCCTGTATTTCTAAATCAAAAAAAGAGATTTTTCTGTATAACTTTATTGGTATTTAAAAAAAAGAAAGTTTCTAGCCTCAGATAAACTCTTGTAATTAGCATTACATTAGTCTTAATCTGTTCTTTATTTTCAAACTAAACTCTTCCCCAGGGTAAGGTATCTTGTGGGAAAAAAAAATTCCCTTAATTATGAAAAGTTAGCTAAACGAGGGAAGTCAATAATATCCCAAGTAATCCTGCATCAAAATTATTTTATTCTGTACTTGATTGTAGAACTTAATATCCATCCAGATCACTTATTACAATTTACTTACATTCAAGAATGGTGTCGAAATTGGAGAATCAAAATAAATCCCATCAAATAACTTTTTTCCTTCGTCGTAAACCTACATCTTGTCCTACAGTATTCTTTAATGATATTCCACTAACCTCTCTTTGACCGATCCGCTACCGAAGACTCCACTTGGACAAACGTCTTATTTGGGATCCACATACAAGACTAAAACGACAAGAAACTGATCGTCGTTACAGACTACTTCAACATTTACTAAACGTTCAAAGCTCCCAATTCATTACAAAAGACTCATATACATGACTGTGATTAGACCTATTTGGACGTACGGAGTTGAGCTTTGGGGCTCTAATAAACCATCCAATTTATCTCGTATTCAATCCTTACAATCCAAAATCCTTCGAAAAATCCTCAATGCCCCTTACTTTGTCACCAATAAACATATCCATAAAGATCCTTAATGTTCCTTATGTTGCTGATTTAGCCCAGACCAGATACCTATCCTTCCATAGTAAGCTCCATCACCCCTCCAATCCACTAGTCTCCCAACTTGCTTCCCGCTCCATCCTGATAATCCTCCGAGGTGCCTGAAAAGAAGAGACATTTTTGTGTATATTTTTATTGAAGTGCTACTATTGAGTAGTTCTTCACAAGTTATTTACATACCATTGTATTCACTATCTACACATTTAAACGATGTATATTATTTTGTACAATTGTAAGTATCAATAAATGAAAATATAAAAAAAAAATGTTTAGCAGAGAAAATGAAAAAATCAGTTGGGTAAAATTGTTGACCTGACTGTTTCAATGACTTTAATCTCTTAAAATTTTATTTTAATTTGATGTTATAAATATTTATTTAGGACTACTTATTCTACTATCCTGTTTTGCTTACCTCTAGCACACATTCTCTATTCGGCACACGGTAGAAGCTAGGACACAGGCAGGTAGCTCAACTTTGTCCCATTTTTTTTTGTCTCATACCGAAGCGCTCTTCAGACTCGACACTCCGAAACCGGTTCTCAAGGCATACTTCCAACTCCTCCCTCTAGTCTTGATTCGTCGTTCCTAATGTCGTTCCGTGTTTAAGTTCCTAAAGGAAAGTTAAGATCATTGAGTAATTTGATCTATTTTTACTCCCTCTCCTTCAATGAGACAAAGGAAGCATTAAAGGCGAAGCTCAAGTTAAAAAAAAGTTTGATCCAAATATTCAAGTGTATATCTAATTTTTGGAGAAAAAGAAAATTATAAGTGTGGGAAATCTAAGAGAACTAAAAAAACTTTAGAGATGAGCGATCTGCCTTCATTCGTTCCGCCGATTCTGGCGAAATCGGAGAAGAATTAGAAGAAAGGGCGACAATTGTAAATTATCAGATCGTGGAAAAGTCGCTCTGTCCCGCTGTGCCGCACAGTTTCACTTTTCTTTTCTTTTTTATTGTTTTTTCTTTTGAACGTAAAAATTATGAAACATGTAATCCAAACAGTTAGGACATCTATTTATCTTTAAGATGTGAGATCTTGTTAAAAAATAAATGATTAATTTTTAAAATGTTTTTATTTTCCTTTCAAGTTAAATCTGGATAGGACAAACGTATTCTTTGTGGCACATTTTAATATTTTTATCTTAATTCCATTTTTCAAAAAATGCAAAAATCATAATTAAAGAGTTTAAGGCAAGAACGAGCCAAATCGTATTTTTAATATTTTCAAGCAGAGCATGTTATTCACAAAAACTGTACACTTATCATAAAAGTTTTTGTTTTGTTTTCAGAAAATGATATAATTTTCTTAACGCTTCAGGAAAAATAATCATAGTCACGAATTATGAAATGTAATTTAAAAATTATTGACATTATATACTCAATTCATCAATAATAAATAATGAGTTAGCCCATTTTTCCTCTGTTCTCTTAACTTGGATGTTGTATGATGTACTCTTAATTGAACAAATTTGATTCTCTTCTATGGATCGATTGTAAAGATCCCAAATCGATGTTTACGTGTAAGGATTATGTTCTGTACGTTTTTTGTTTTGTTTTTTCTTATCTTTATTTCTTACATATTTTTTTTTTTTTACAATTCACAAATTTAAATGCTGTACCAAAAAATAAACCAGTCTCAATCTTAAATAGAATATTATTTAAAAACTTAAACGTATGCTGATATAATCATAATTTATAATGAAAGAAAATTTATTTAAAATTAAAAAAAAAAAAAAAAAAAAAAAAAAAAAAAAAAAAACTTTGTACGTATTGAAACAGAGTCTTTCCTCTGCACTTCAGTAATTAAACGAATATTTTTATACTATTTTTAATACTGTGATCATCTTTTATATTAGTTTGTTTTGAATTTTTCAGTGATATATTGATACAATGCAGAATTTTTTTGTTTTGTTTTTTCATACTAATATTTAATTTAAATCATTCATTAAAATCATGGTTTAAATCATCTGATAGTGTAAAAGAATAATTTATTGAATGATAAAAGAAATGTTATATGTGTTTATTTGTAATTATGTGAGTGAACTAGAGTTGTTTAATTTAAATCAGGTGGATCAACATGACAGTCCATTCATCATATATATATATATATATATATTATATATATATATATATATATATATATATATATATATATGGAGAAATTTCTTGACTGTTATTGACGGAACCTCAAGAACCTTACTGAACATATAAATAAATGATAATAATAAATAACATAATAATAAATAATCTTAAAGCAGATAAGTAGATAAAGTGTTTAATAAGCTGTTTAATTTAAATTAAAAAAAAAATTAATTCGATGATATTGTAGGTACTTACCTATATTTTTTTAAACCAAAAAATTTACTTTAAAAAAAAATTATTTTCATTAAACCTGTTTTTGGTACGGATCATATCTAGGGCGCATGTATGTATTTTATTTATTTTTATATCAAACCATGTAATGTTGAGAACTGTTTATCCTTTCTCAACTTGCCACATTGCTGTGAACTTGCGGCCATTCGCTTATTATTGTTATATAACAACTGTATATTTAATGATAATTTAACCGCCTCTATTTTCAGCAACTCATTCTTATCCAAGGTGACGCATGCTAACAATCTACCTGCTCAATTAAATGATATGAATGTATATCTGGAATCCTTTCAATAACTATTTGCATAATTTAGATTACTCTAAATATTAAGTACTTTCTATTGTATACTATATAATACTCGACATAAAAATAAAATAATTTATTTTTCATTTCAACTAACTGTATTTACGTGTGTGCTTATTTGTTATTCTTTAGGGTCTTGATACCAGAATAAAATTATTTTTCTATTCTATATTAAACAATAAAAAAAATCAATAAATGATCCCATAATCTTAGGTTTTTTTTTTAATTTTTTATTTTTTTTTTTTTTAGAGCTTTCTTCTCTCTAGTTTATTATTAATCCTTTTTCCATCGTTCGTCCTCTCATTAATAAACGTAGGGTTCATTATTATTTATATTTGGAAATTGGTCTTTTGTTATGAATTGTTTCGTCTATGGTGGAGTGATGAGGTTAGAACAATAGATGATTTGTAGCCCCTTTCAAAAATAATGAATTTTTAATCTTTCTTGATGAGAATAATTACTAAATTGTCTGTAATAGCGTAATCGTCGGTCATTAGGGTAAAGTTTTATTCTCGTTGATGGCTCTTCGTTGAATATGTAAGTTTGTTATTAAACTGGCTCTGGATGTGACAGAGGAAGTTTTTATATACGTGTGTCTAATCTAGTGAGAAATATGTTTCTTGTATTGTTTTTACTCTCCAATTTTATTTTATTTTTATCTTTAACAAAGGTTAAAATAATTATAATTTTTTTTTTAATTCATCCAGAATTTAAAATAATATACTTAAAAATACTAAAAAAAGATGAGTTTGGAGGACTTCAACTTGGAAGCTATCTAATAGTCTAATCAATGAGTATTTTTCTAGAGTCCACCGTTTTCGAGATATAATCGAAAAACCCAAAAATGGAGCTTCTCCCCTCCCCTCCACCGTTAGCTAACCCCCCAGGGGTGGGGACTTTTAGTATGTTTATCTTTTAACTGCTCATAACGAAGCTCTGAGGTAAAAAATAATTTCATATTTCATGCACTCTACAGTACTTTTATTGACTGGACTATAATCAATTTGAATCAAATGTAACCACAGATTTGATGAATCAATGTACTTTCATCACTCAGAAGATTTTTTTTAGAAACACGTCTAGTACCATATTTTTGCATTCTTTTAGACCCCCGGTTCCAAATATGTCCAATGCACTAAATTCATTTTCGGTTACAAAGGAAATCGCCAAATTGTCAAAAAAAATAAAATAAAATAAAATAATAATAATAATAATTCTAATGGAAAAAGCTTTATTCAAGTATAAATTATCGAATTTTAAAGACAAAAAAATATCTAGGAAATATTGATATGATTATTGTAGTGAAAAAAATCCTAGTAGTGTTCATAAACCTTTCTTTTTTTTGTTTGGGAAGAGGCATCTCGTAAAAAAAAAAATCTATTATATATAAGTACGTAATAATAATATTGGGTTAGCAAACATGATTCAAATAACTGAGCTTTTCATACGCCATCTGCTGTTTTTTCATGAACGCACACAAAAACATATCATGGAACAGAGTTGGAATAAAATCTCAATGTCAGCAATGCTCTTAAACTACGGTTTCTTAGCTTTAAAAATCATCAAAAATTGTATTTATCTCAAGTATCACACTCAAAAGAAGCTTCAGAACTTATCACGAAAATAAGATCAGCCAGGTGTTGTCCTCTTCGTGTGGCGACCACAGTCAAACCTTCTTTGAGGACGCAGGCCATTATTTGGTACCCTATCTTATATCTTTTTAGGGCAGGAAAGTAAGTTTAGTTAAAAAACAAAACAAAAACTATTTTTGAACATATGTAAGAAATTCAATAACAAACAGCTGAACTTCATATGTCCGTCAGCTGTCACAACCCAGAATTTCGAAATGATGTGAAGAAACGTACTCCGTCTCGTAATGTCGTTATTAGGTAATATGTATAAGTTCTCCCTTACCAAGGCTATCTCATATAACTCTAGAATCGCTTTTTTTTTTCCATGAATAAATTATATAAAAAATTTGTAAATTCAGAGTTGAACCCCTATTCATTAAAAACTATTACATATATCCATTTTTATTTCTTTCGCTCTCAATTTGTATAAAACGACAGTTTTTCAAATGAATTGACTTTACTTATTTTCTAATTATTTTAGAAACATCAATATAATAGAAACCGTTAATGTTAAAGTAAGACTAAGAATGTTTAAGTAATAAAAACATATATTTATTTTTATGATTTTTTTTTATATGGAAAATTATTTATTTATTTTAGGGATTATAATATTTACAATTATCGTAATATGTAATAGTAATTGAAGAAGTGTGTTTGATGACTGGATGAGATTTTTGAAGCAGGTTGTTGGAAGTATGTTGAGATTATGTTTTATATTAAGACTAAAGCGACAAGAAACTGCTCCTCGTTACAGACTACTTCAGCATTTACTAGACAAACGATCAAAGCTCCCAATAAATTACAAAAGACTTATTAACATGTCTGCTATAGACCTATTTGGACGTACGGAGTTGAGCTTTGGGGCTCCACTAAACCATCTAATTCCAATCCTTGCAATCAAATCCTTCGAAAAATCCTCAATGCTCCTTACTTAGTCACCAATAAATGTATCCATAAAGACCATAATGTTCCATATGATGCTGAGTTGGCCCAAACCAGATACCTATCCTTTCATAGTATGCTTCCCACTCCATTCTCCATAATCCACCGAGGCGTCTGAAAAGAAGATGACCTAGTGATCTTCTAGTTTAGAATTTTTATTGAAGTTCTACTGATGAGTAGTTCTTTTCAGTTTTGAGATTTTATTAAAAATCATTATCAGCTCATTTACTTGCTGTGTATATTTGTATAGGTGTAAATTTCAATAGATTGATATATAAGAAATATTTATTTTATTTGTTAGTGTTATTACTTTTTCTTTTCTGATTTAGTATTTGAGTATTTGAGCTTTTAGCCCTGATGATGGCCTTCAAAGATATTGCTGAAGCGTTGGCAAAATAAAAAATACTTAATTTATATTTATATTTTTTGATCCCTCTCAACAACCTACTTTATAATTGCAATTAGTTTTTTTCTTTTATAAACCATTATTATTTCATTTAATATGTTTATTAAATGTTTGATTTGATTAATTTTCATAAATATCCCGAAGTTGCCCAGTTAGGGCTCATAGACCGGTTATTGCTCAAATTCTCCTTAAAATCCGCCATAATTATTTGAAGTATCCGGTACTCATTTTAGAAAAAAAACAAAAACTAGCTGGCTCTAAATCTAAGAAACAAGCTTTAGTTTTTCTAGGTCATACAGAATTTATCTTATTTACATATTTTTAATCCTGTTTATTTGTTTTGAGGCTCGATCCTCAAGACATCTGTGTAAACCTTCACTTTTTTTAAATTCATAAACTCTTCGTTATTTTTCAAGAATGTTTCCAAGCTTTGGTTTTCCATACCATTATATTCACTCGGTTTAAAATCGTATGTTGTTTCTATTGATCGCGAGGTGTTTTTTTGCTAACAGGAAAACAATAAAATATTTGCTTGTTATTGTTATTATCCATGCTAAACCATTTTTAAAAGATGTCATTTTAAGTTCCTGATCCATATTCCGTTAGTTTGGCCTGACTAAGACCAATTGGTCACAGAAATGCTAATATTTTTTTCATTTTAAGTACCTGTCATAAAAAATGGATAGAGGTAAATGTTGAGTTTAATGTTATATTTGAAATTAATTACAAAAGACTCATTTACATGGCTGTAATTAGAACTGTTTGGGCATACCGAAACTTTTCAGTTCTTCTCGTATTCAATCCTTAAAATCCAAAATCCTTCGAAAAATGTTCATCATAAGAATATTTTGCGAATATTAAAATAAAATGAAAATTAACTTTCTTTTTTTTCGTAGGCCTATATAATTATAAACAATGCTATGATTCTGTAACAACCATAATTATGAATATAATAACCATAAGTACGTAATAATATTCCAGACTTAGAAGACAAGAAACTGATCGTCGTTACGGACTACTTTAACATTTACTATACAAACGATCAAACCTGCCAATTCATTACAAAAGACTTATTTACATGACAGTGATAAGACCTATTTGAACGTACGGATTTTAGCTTTGGCTCCACTAAACCATCCAATTCATCTCGTATCCAATCCTTACAATTCAAAATCCATTGTGAAATCCTCAATGCTCCTTATTATGTCACAAACAAACTTATCCATAAAGATCTTAATGTTCCATATGTTGCTGATTTGGCCCAAATCAGATATTTACAATTTTATAGTAAACTCCATAACCACTCAAATCCACTAGTCTCCCAACTTGCCTCAGGTTCAATTTCCGATAATCCTGCAAGGCGTCTAAAAAAATGGTTTTGGTTCTTAGAATATAAAACTTTTATAGAAGTGCTCTTGATTGGTGGTTGCTTTACAAATCATATACATGTTGTTTTAATCATTTCCCTCACATTTACTACTGAAAATATTTGGTATATGTATGAATGAATCGATTTCGTGTCAGCTTCTGATATATGACAACATACCCACCCGATGGCGTGGCTATTGTTTTGGATAATCTCAGACACCCATGCCATTCCTCCCAAACATAATCTTGGATATTAGCTATGACACCTTGTCGCGTAGACTGATTCTATCCCTAACCCATATGTATCTAAAAAGGATATGCATACCTAAAAAGTATAACAGAGTTTTTAAAAAATTAAATAACAAAATTATCTGTTCCTATCTATGTTTGTAGCTGGAGGTATAAGGTTTCTGTCTGGTTATCAGTCGTAAAATGACGTTCCATCTGTTTGGTATAACAACTGCTCCTAGTTTCCTGGCAGCTGTTCTTCTGGTCTACCTCCAAATGGCCTCTATTTTATAGTAATCGCCTCTGGTATTTGTTAAAGGCTCTGCAGGAAACGAAGACGTTTTTATTTCGACGGAGCCTTTTAAATTTAAACAGCTTTTGTTAATGGGACTGTTGATGAATCACTGGTACCGTTTCTCCGAACCTATTATTTACTTGATTCGTGCTTTAGAAAAAAACCGGTGATTTTAAAATAGTTATTTTATTAAACCTATTGGACTAAATTTAGCCGCAAATCCTGAAATAATTACGCCATGTTTTACTGATAATATACGCAGAGGAACGGGCTAACTTATTTGTATTGTTTGATATCTTATTGTTTACCCGAGTATAATGAGATTTTTTATTTATTTTTTTTTATATCAGTTTATTGAAATTTACAACTGTATATATACTACATAATAGTAAATAGTAATGAGCTGATAACGTTTACAATAACATTTCAAAACTTAAAAAGAACTACTCATCAGTAGCATTTCAATAAAAATTCTACACTAGAAGATCTCTAGGCCATCTTCTTTTCAGACGCCACGGAGGATTATCGGGAATGGAGAGGCTAACTCAGCAATATATGGATATTAAGGTTTAGTTTTTGGTGGCAAATTAGGGGGCACTTAGGATTTTTAGAAGGATTTTGGATTGTAAGGATTGGATACGAGATGAATTGGATGGTTTAGTAGAGCCCCAAAGCTCAACTCCGTAAGTCCAAATAGGTCTAATCACCATCATGAAAAAATAAGTCTTTTGTAATTAATTGGGAGCTTTGATCGTTTGTCTAGTAAATGTGGAAGTAGTCTGTAACGACGAGCAGTTTCTTGTCGCTTTAGTCAAAATGAGATCTTAAATTATAACTATGGTTTTTGATATGATGATATGACCATGGTCTGGTATTATGGATAAATATTTTTTGTGGTTGAATTCTCTGCTAAATGTGAAAAATGTGTTGTTTTTTTTTCATGTATCGTATATCTTTCCCTTCAAGCTTTATATCGTTTTTTTCCCATTGGCATTGCATTATATATGACTTTTTTTTTTTTTTTTTTTTAATCAAATTCTTATTTATGCCTAAAAGTCCGCTTTTACTACCATTTTAAAATCCTGTTTGTTCCCTGCCAAAATATCCATTATAACGATTTCATATCAAGTGTGTGTGTTATAAAATGAAAAATCAATGTTTATTCATGTTTATCATTGTACCAAACTTCATTTTACATCTGCCAATCGTATATATTTTTATATTTGCAGTTTTACTTTATTTATTATTGTCTGTTCATATTTTATTTTCCTTTAAATTATCTATATTTTTTTTTTTTAATTTCCTTGGTAGGCGCGGTAGCTCAGCAGGTAAAATACCAGACTGCCAAATCCCCTTTCCCGTATCCAGCTAAAGGCATAGAATTTATTTTCTTTTGTTTCAGCCGTGGATCAATGTGGGTATCCTTAATTGGGGGGAAAAATCTGGAGTTTAAGCATGATTTCGGAAATATTTTCACAAACATTAGCTCTGTAACAGTACTTCCTTTACTTAGTACTCAACCCAAGACCCTTAGTGGTTTGTAGTGATACAGGTTATTTTTTATTTTCTGACTGTAAATTTAAATTTGGTTGTATTATTCATTTACTATTAAATTAACGAGGAAAACGATTACAATGACATGTCAGTAACATGTAAAAAACTATTCATTAGTAACACTTCGATAGTTCTACATTAGAAGGTCTTTTGGCCATCTTCTTTTCAGATGCCTAGGAGGATTATTGGAAATTAAGTTTGGGGGCCAGTTGAGAGACTAGTGGATTCGAAATGGAATCGAATTTACTATGAAAGGAGGTATCTGGTTTGGGCCAAATCAGCAACATATGGACCATTAAGATCTTTATAGATAAGTTTGTTTGTGACATAATAAGAAGTATTGAGGATTTAACAAAGGATTTTGAATTGTGAGGATTGGATACGAGATGAATTGGATGGATTAGTGGAGCTCCAAATTTCAACTTCGTATGTCCAAAAGGGCCTAATTACTGTCATTTAAATAAGTCTTTTGTAATTTATAGGGCGCTTTAAACGTGCAAGCGGTTACTTGTCTTTTATGGTTGTTACAGAATCATAAAATTATTTATAATTATATAGGCTCACAAAAAAAGAAAAAAAAAAAATCATTTTATTTTAATCTTTGTAGAATATTCTTGTGATCGCCAGTTCCAAAATGAAAAAAAAAAATTACCTTTATTGAATATTGGTATACTTTTACAAATCATTTGCTTGACACCTCCTCGTTTCCTATTTCCTAATGATTAGGAAGTTGCACCGAGATTGGAGTTCCACTGTTTAGGCCTAATCAAGAAGATTCCGAGCTAAAAGCTGAAATCTCAAAGTAAACTGGATACTGATTGTAGCCTACCGCCACCGGATAACTTGAGAACCGGGAGCTCTGTTTAATTCTGCCAGTTATGGCGGCGATGTTTCAAATGCAGATGAACTTTGCCACTCCCTTCCGTCAGCGGAACAATTAAATAACTCCATCCCTCCCAACCCACCCCCTCTGATCTTCCTTACGAATTTAATTGAAAATGTACTTAAAAATGTTATTGCCTTCTAGCCTATTTGTGCCACTACTTAATACTACTGAAGATTTATTGTCTAAAAGGAACAGAAATAAATTATGTTTAAAGGTAGTTAGAGAAGCTGCTTTACGAATAGAAGTGGGTAGGGAATTCCTGAAGGAGTTAGCACGAATGATGAAGGATTTGTCAAAGGAAGCAGTTTTATGTGAGGGGATATACAGGTTAAAAGGTTGGGATCTAGTGTTTAGGAGGTGGATAGAAGAGCGCAGAGTTAATAGATCAAGAATATAGGAAGGGTTTTTGGTTTTTAGAAATTGGAACAGGAAAGTACCCAGAATGTGTTGCCGTTGGAATTTAGGAAAAAGCCACCCAAGCTAAGAATATCGGCAAGTAACGTGTGACCGCCTGGGGATATCGAAGATAAAAAGACGTGCCTTCCTCCATATAATAAGTGTTGTATTGGTCGAAATTAAGCAATTTCTTCATTTGTGGTTTCCAGTTTCGGATATGAAATCCAAGAAACCGATCTGTTTTTATAATTTAATATTATGAGAACAGATCAGTGTTATGTCGGTACCAAAATTTTTCGATTCTCGATACCATAGGTTGTAAAAATAAATTGCTATTGCGAATCATAATGTAAAATTAATAGGAAATCAGATATATCTAAACAAAAAAAAAATTATTCAAAAAATAAATTAGGTACCAGCAAATAGCTATAAATAGTTATAATTTATCTCGTATTCAATCATTACAATCCAAAATCATTCGATAAATCCTCAATGCTCCTTACTTTGTCACCCATAAACTTATCCATAAAGATCTTAATGTTCCATATGTTCCTGATTTAGCCCAAACGAGATTCCTATCCTTTCATATTAAACTCCATAACCACTCAAATCCGTTAGTTTCTCAACTTGCTTTCAACTCCATTCCTGATAATCCTCCGAGGCGTCTGAAACGAAGATGGCCTAGAGACCATGTAGTGTTGAATTTTGAATGAAGTACTACTGATGAGTAGTTCTTTTCAAGCTTTGACATGTTATTGTAATCGCTGTCAATACATTTACAGTATTAAATTTCAATAAATGGATATAAAAATTAAAAAAAATAAATGTAGTAGGAGAAATTAATTATAATCAAAGTATAAAATAAAAGATATTGCTTATAAGTTCTTTTCGGATATTGTTTAGTTATTAGCTATTTTATAATATAAATTAAATTCTTAAATTATAAATAATTTAGATTAAACTGTGGTAGTTCATTTAAATAGGTTACAAACGGTAGCTCAATTCATGAATAATTCACCCAAAATTTTCCCTTTGATATGAAAATTTTAAAATATTTCCATTTTATCCTGTTCCAGTTATCAATTTATTACGAATTTAGGTTCTCTCTCTCTCTCTCTCTCTCTCTCTCTCTCTCTCCTCACTCTCTCTCTCTCTCTCTCTCTCTCTCTCTCTCTCTCTCTCTCTCTCTCTCTCTCTCTATATATATATATATATATATATATATATATATATATATATATCTTGTTTTGTTGATTTATAATTATTGTTTTACTAGTTTGTAATGTACAATAATTATCTTGCTGCAATAGCTCTATTATGTTGTAATTAATTAACTTTATAATTAAAGAGGCTATAATTAATGATATTTATAATTAATAATTGTAATTTACAAGGAAGTAATTTACAATCCATCGCCGAAGCCTATTAATTAACTGCTATGAAATACTCAGTTACGGAACGTTTTCTCTTGTAAATAAGTAATTGAGAAAATTAATTAAAGAAATAATATCTTTTAAAGTAATAATTTAACTCAAATACTGTTAATTAATGATGTAAAAAATGTTTCGAGTACCATTCGTTACTATATTGGTTATTTTGACATGGGTGTGTATTTTTTTCATACTAAAAAATGTAACATTCTGAGACACACCTTAGCTCTCTATTGGTGTCGCTGGAATAAAATATTTGACGACAGTTTTTCGATCTGTAGTTTAATGGAAAATATTTTTTGTTATATAACATTTCTCCCTATGACCTACTTCTTTATCGATTTGAATTAAAAAAGTCACGTTAGCCTACATTTTTCAAGTGTTTAGGGCTTTTTAATACGCTCTAGCTCGTAGGTGTTGCTCGGGTATAACTTTGTCGACAGTTTCTACAGATCTGAAGCAGTAGACATAAAAGCGGTAAATTATAGATTGACAAAGCCATGATCTTTAGTTTTTACCAGTCACGAAACCATATTTCGTTTGTTTTTATTTTATTTTTTTTATTTTGAGACCATACTTTTTTTACCTTAATTTTATATGAAATTACTATATTTCAAAATGTTATTTTAAAATATTTTTTAGATAGTTTGTTACTGACGAAAGATTGTTATTTCATTTAAAAAATATATATAAGTCTTCGTAAAGTATTTAATGTTACTATGTTGTTTTTTTTAATAATATATTTTCAAATTTCTTCTTAAAAATTTCCTAAAGTGGACCGAATTAAACTGTGATTGTTCATAACCTGAAGATCTTTAAACTATTAAAAAAGTATTTGTATTTATTTCTAAATAATAAATAATTGTGATGATTATTAAATAAAATAATCTTATAATGCTCGTTTTTAAAGATTTGTAAGAATCTATTTAGTGATAAATTTTATTTGCTTTTTATTCTATAAGTTTTTGTAATTTCTAGCCAATTGACAGAAAGCGATTCAATCAATGTTAATATATTTATAATTTTATTTTTATTTAATAATTTTTTTTTTTTTTTAACTGACAGGTTATTGATTAACATAATATCTTAGTTTTTTTTTTTACTGTATTTAAATTATTTTTTATAATTATTAATATGCTTTTATTAACTTTGCCTGTATGTAACAGAATCTTGCATAATATAATATTGCATAATATTCACCGATTTCCAGCTATAAGATTATGTTGAAAATTTGCATACGTTTTATGATTCAGTATGGTCCGGATGGGTCCTGAGAATAAAATATCAAATGTGTAACTACGTTTGATAAGGGGAAAATTTTTGGGGGGCAAAAAAACCCAATATTTATGCACTTTTTCAGATTTTTGCAAAAAAACATATACAAAAATGCTTTAAATCGAAAAATATGTTATTTACAAAATTAAAGTTTATTAAATAGTGTGTCTAAAGACATCTCTTAAGTTGGATTTGATTTAGGCGTTTAGCCACAATAATATTAAAATTTACAAATTTCTTAAACTTTCTCAAAAAGTTATTTTTGGTCATGTTTAAGGGTCTATAACACAAAAATGGCTAACCCCAAAAAAAAATGTTATATTATAATAGTTTTAGATCATCAGATTTTGTCTAAGATATGTTTAGTTCGTTTTTCTATTAAAGCCTGGTTTTTAAGTTTTTTAAACTATAATTTTTTATTTACATTTGTTTTTAGTCTTACTTGTTTATTGCCAATTTAATTAGTAATCAAAGTTATGCTTTAAAATAAAATCTTTAACTGTCAGTATTGATATATTTATTCATATATATTTCATATTCTCCTAGATCAGAGAAGGTAATCAACAAATATTTAGATTCGAAAGTAATATAAATATTTATATCTTTTTTTCAGTGTTATTAGTGTCCGTTAACGAAGCGATTTTTAAATCACTATACAAATGTTTATTAAGAGAGCAATCAGTGTCTTGGGTAAAGAAGGAAGGGGAAAAAAACAATAAATAAAGCCTGGACTAAAATAAAGTGGACACAATAGAGTTATTTGTCTTCCTTTGTGTGGATGTTCCTTAATGGTCCAGGAAAGACAAACTGATCGCTTCTAGACCATTCTTTTAAGGTCGTGTATTTAAATAAAATAGATGAAAAAAGAAAAAGATAACATTTTTTATGACATCTCACTGTTGAATATCTTAATGTTAACATCTCATTATAGCTAGCTTATTACAAATATTGATACTTTTCGAATCGGTTCTTTGTATCAATTAATTATCTACACTCCTTATATTTCTCTAAATTTAAATATATGTAAATATATTTTTAATGCTCCATTATTGAACATATCCTAGCACTAGATGTGAAAATTATTATTATTATTATCAAGATATTTTATAAATTTATTTAACCGGGCTAAAATAATAATTAACTAGAATAAAAAAAATTTTCAATTTTATTTTATTTTATTTTTTAATAATCATGTAATAAAGTTTAATTTATATCTTAGTTATTAATCATTAAATTTCATATTTATATTTTTAAAATTCATGTCATGAAATGAAAAAGTAATAATTAAATTGAAGCGAAAAAAAATGTATTTCGAATTCAACATATAATTAAACTGGATTAAGATGAAACAAAGGGGAAAAAATATTCAGAGAGAAAAACATTTTAACTTGAATTAAAGATAAACAACAGAATATTTAAATTTCTTTTTATATATGTGTGTATATATATCAATGAAATTAGTATACTTATTTAATTGTAATGTTGAAAATTTAAATGATTAGTATTAATTATTGAAAACAATATATTTTTACATGTTTATCAAAAATAAGTAATTTTTTTTATATTTTTATAAAACTGTTTCTCATTTCTTATTTGTGTTTACTTGAACAGCTAAATCGAAAATATCTATTCGATTTAACTTTTCAAGTAAACACATCTAAGCGAATCCTTTTTCTATTAATTTTTTTAATAGCTTGGCAAGTTCGTCTTGCTTGTTTGTTAGTTTCCGCAGAATACAATGATTGATTAGTTCAATTAAATTATTATTATTATTATTAAATTAAATCATAATTTAAAAAAATAGTCGATGGTAATAGTTAACTGTATCATGATATTTCACATTTATGAAATGGTAAACTACTTCAAGATATAATCAGTTCTACGATTTGGCCAGTACCTTAAAATACCTTTAAATATACCTATATATACCTTAAAATATACCTAATATACCTTAAAATATATAGACAATAAATTTGAAAAATATATATTCATATTATTTATTTGTAACAATTTGTTTTTACTTTAATTGTTATTTTTCCTATACAAAGAAATATTCACTTCACTTACTATCTATTAACTTGACAATTCATTTGTGTATGGGTATATAAGCAAATATCTGCAGTATATATTAATTTATCGTGGTATCTGTAATTATATTCTTCATTCAATGTTCATATGGTTATAGTTTATTTTCTGTGTATATATCTTTGTTCTCATGGTTATTTTTTAATTTTATTTCATTTCTCCTTCTTATGTTATTGTATTTATTGAAGTTCTTTATTCAATTATTTACAATTACCTGTATTTGCATGTCTCATTTTCTTCATATATAAATACCTTAGTATGAAATTATGCAAGCTAGACCATTGTACTACCTTGTGATACAATTTTGTTATTCTTAGGGGACCAAAGTCTCAGAATAAAGATTATTTTTTCATTTAATTTTTTATTTAACATCAGTAGTATTTTATTTGCTTATTATAAAACGAAATTATGTCTAAATTGTGTTTATAATTATTATATTGGTATTTTTCGTATGTTTTTAGTTGAAATATTCTAAATAAATTAACTTGAAGATTTGATTTTTCAATTTAGATATCAAAATAATCATTTCCGAACATTAACTTAAGAAACGAATGAATTAAGAAAATTGATCAAAAAATTCAATGTTGTTTTTAAACATGAATGGTATGAATTGACCCTTCTTGGTGCGTTGTTAATTTGTTGTTATCTATATATTAACAGCCAATAGCGCTTATTAAGTATATAGATTATTAAGTGGGTTACTTATCCTTCACTGATGGGTGTGTTAATTTGTTAGCCCGCATCACAAATCCACTCCCAACCATTCACGCCATCCTGGAGCCAACATCTAACAAAAGGATCTAGTGTTTAACGGTTATTTGAGTGAAAAGTTAAATTTGTCAATCGATATGTGTTTTTGGCTAATTATTTAATCTCTTATTACTTCAGTGAACAAGTATTTAGTTGTGCTTTAAAATAAAGTACGAAACTTAATGTATTTTTACTTGTGGAAAATGAAGATGCATTGTATAAAACATCATTAATTCCAGGGTTTGAAATCGATAATTAAAAAAAATAATAATAAAAATCAAATCCGATCAAGATTTTTATCTGGAATTTTTAATATCATTTGATGATTTTTATTAAGATAGATTTTATTTTTGATCATAAGTGATAAAAATCAAATTTTGATCATTATTTTTGAACAAAATGTTTACAATTAACAATAATAATAATAATTTTTGAGTAATTCCTTTCTAAATCAGAAAGTTACATTTTTTTAATTATCTCCAAGATGTATTTTGAGTAATTTGTATACAAACACATTAATCAATTTGTGTGTAAAAGGTGATTTTTATTTTCTGATCAACATTTTTTTTAATGCAATTTAATCATTATTATTTATGCGATACCGTATCACTCAGTGAGTGATAATAATTTTTAATCAAAGCAATGAACATCAAAGATCAATTGAAATGTTTATTTATAAATCAGGAATGATTTTTAAATTAAAAATCAAATATAATGAATTATATCATGTTTTGGAAAAAATAATTATTGATTTCAAACCCTGATTAATTCCATTAAATCACTTTAAAATAGCGACTTTTAATGGTAGCAATTAAAGTATGTGTGTGTTCATAAATTTTTATCTTTAGGAAAGGATTTAGTTATGTGGTAAACTAACGTTTGAAGAAGTTTTATCAATTTCAGGTCATTTTTGTTGGTATCCATATTATTTATGGTAGCAACAATTCAATAAAAATAAAATATATTTGTAAAGTTTTTTTATAGATAAATACGGTTAAAATTTAATTATTTGTTCCTACGATCTGCTTTATTATATAATAATAATAATAATAATAAACAACATTCCAAAGGTATAATCTTTCTTTTATATATTATGTATAAATTACAATAGTTATGCATATTATAATTTTCTGATAATATTGTTAGTTTGTTGTTCTTATTTGCCTGAAGATTAACCGTGTGTAAAATAAAGTTATTAAAACTTTTTGTTGAAATAATTCCCCAAAAAATAAACAACTCAATTTTCTGACTGGGAATATACGTCTACTCGTATAATATACTACATTGTCTATCTATAAACCCGGCAGTACTTTCAATTATTAAAAGCATTAATTCATGAACAATAATTTTAGATACAATAATTTTTTAACAATAATAAATTTTAAATATAATATTAACGTATAGTACTATTAAAACTCCCAGGTTATAGTGACTGATTTTAGGGAATAGTTGGGATGAAAGGAATTCTTATCAAACCCCGGTATTATTCTTAATATTATTATTATTATTTGTATAGTGTTTTGTTAAAGTATTTCTTTGTACAGTTGTTGAATTTCAATAAATCATAAAAAAAAATATATAAGATATTAAATATATGATCAAAACTGTGTCACTAATACATTTAACAGGTCCCACCCTATGTCCATAATGGGATTTATCTCGCTGTCACCTCTAAAAAGGCAATAAGGGAGGAAAACCTTTTTTTTCACTTATGTCTTGTAGTATCTGTTTTGCGCGGATTCTGCACAAAAAGTTGCAGCGATGCGCGGGGGGGGGGGGGGGGGGGGGGGGGGTCGCACAAGTCAGGGTTCCAATTATAATGAAATATGACGGGACTGGAAAGAATAAGGCGGGAGCTCTGGGACAGGAATAAGCCCACAGTTTCGAGGGGAGCTTTTAAAAGCATTTGGTCCTTGGGCTGATGGGACAGTCTGGATTTATTCGATCGTTTGTCCTCGGGGGCTTTGGGGGCACAAACGATGGCCCCGCCTGATCCCCGCTTATCCGTGGGGCCTGCCTGGGGACCGGGGTTTGATTATTGTCTACGTCCATCCTTGCTCACTCAAGTTAGCTCTGCTTTGTTTCTTCTATTTAACCATCTGTAAACTTATCCTAGAGAGGTTGTTGTAAGAATCAACCTTTTTATCTGTTGTTAAATTCCTTCGATTTATTTCGGTGTTTTCTTCATTGATTTTATAGGGGGAAGGTTATTCTTCTTCGTTTCCATACAAACAATATTGATGTTGACACTTATTTTTTTATTTTTAAACTTTTGTTGAGTAAGTATTATGATCTGCCTCTTAGGTGAGCGATAAGTAATCTAGATGGCTTTATGATTTCATTCACACATTGTCTACAGTGTGAATTTTTTTTTTTCCATTTACATATGTACAAAATAATATACATTAAGTAAATGGAGACTAGTGGATTGGAGTACTTTACTATGAAAGGATAGGTATTTGATTTGGGCTAAATCAGCAACATATGGAACATTAAGATCTTTATGGATAAGTTTTATTGGTCACAAAGTAAGGAGCATGAAGGATTTTGGATTGTAAGGATTGGATACGAAATGAATTGGATGGTTTAATGGAGCTCCAAAGCTCAACTCCGTACGTCCAAATAGGTCTAATCACAGTTATGTAAATGAATCTTTTGTAATTAGTTGGGAGCTTTGAACGTGTGTCTAGTAAATGTTTAAGTAGTCTGTAACAACGAACAGTTTCTTGTCGCTTTAGTCTGGTATGTGGATTCCAAGTAAGAGGTTTGTCCATGTGGAGTCCTAGATAGCGGATCAAGAAGGATGAGAGGAATATCATTAAAGGATACTGTAGGGCAGGAAGTCGTAGGTTTACGACGAATAGTGAAAATTAAAAAATAAAAAAAAACTGTGCAATATATACATACTATAAAGAACGATACAACATATAAATTATTCAATGCATGATGTGCAATATATAAATTTAAAAAAAAAAAAATAGTAAAAATAAAATGATCTAGGCAGTAAAAATAATTGTACATTATATAAGTAATTATACTTTTATAAATATACAATTGTAAATATCAATAAATCGTTTTTATAAATGTACTATATAGCCGTAACAATATGAGTAATCAAAACTATTAGTAGCTAAAACACTCGTAAAATATAACTGCCAAGAACATAATTCTTTGCGTCAAAGTAAAAAGAATTAGTGATTGATGTAGATCAAAGAAAACGGTTTTCGCACACTATTAGAAAACTATTTCCAAAAAAGTTGCAAGATCTTTATGTTTTTATGTATATCAATGAATTTATAAAAGATTTTTAAGACATCAGACGTATTTTGTGGTTCTAGAAATGTTAGATAAAGAATACAAAAAGCCTTCAACCCCTACCCCCCTTCTCCACCACCTAAACACTAAACCAACAAGGATATGACTACGCTACATGGGCTGTACATAATGAATTATTTGTTAAGAGGGAAGTAGTCACCGACTTCTCCCCTTCTGACTGTCCATTTTATAAATCATGTTTTTTGCTTCTCATCAGAAGACACCAACATACCTAAAAAATGGCCAAATAACTGACACCGCCCTTTCAACAAATTACTTATTATAAAAACCCCCTTTTAGACAACTTATTTTAACTGATTCTTACCATCAAAAGGGAGTAGCAAAACTTCATGTGAGGTTATCAAGCATTGTTTTAAACATTAAAGGTACTAATGCTGAAGTGAGTATATTTTCGTAACAGTGCACACCCAACAAAATTATAGTCACAATCATCCCCAGCAATCAGATAAGTAAGGAACAATACAATGTGATCCTAAGTATGAGACACAATGATCCATTGTTAGGGGAGAAGGGTTGACCTTTGCAAACGCTCCGTGCTCATCGCTAAGGTTAACCTATATATCTCATCAACACCGTTAACTATATACATACTGTGTATATAGTATTGTTTATATATGTATATATATATTTATATTGTAATTTATGTTGTTGTTGTTTATAAGGGCAAAAACTGCTGATGTTTATTGTTGCCCTTACACCGCCTGCATTCTAACAATAACAACAATGATATTTTTACTATTTTACAGACCTTTCTTCATAAACGGTAATTGTTATAAAAATACTAATATAGTCAAAATTTGTAAAGATAATAATTTTTTTTCTCCATACTATTACACCGTTTATTGATGGCATAACATGTTAACCTCATATCTTCGCTATGGTTTAAATAAATGAGGTTTTCCCCATACATAACTGTTATAAATGTGAATATGAGGTCATTTAGTGTGATGGAGGGCCTAAACATTAATTCCCGCCTTTTCTCATACAGCTGAGTGCCAGGGATACGTTTTCATTCCGACAATGCTAACAAAAATTTTTTATCACACTTTGGTAATCATGAACATGTTATATCAACGAAGATCTCATTCCTTTTCAAATCAGTAAATTTAATTCTGCTAAAATTTCCTCTCAAAAATGATCATGATGATGATTTGTACCGTTGTGAAGACATTTTGACAGGCGTGCTATATGGATATGCGACTAAATAATCTTAATCAATAGGTATAATAATTATATATGTAATATATAAACTATATTAAATTTTATTAAGGATTATGAATTTTTAAAATTAATAACATAAATTGATTCCTTCGAAATTTCGGCCCACCACAAATAAGGTAATAAAGTTATGGTAATTAATTTAAACGGAGGGTTTTTTGTTCTGACTTCATTTTTTGGGTGAAAAGATCTGTAAGCCTTTGATCATTTCAAGCGATATTTATAATTTGTGAAACTAACAATAGTAGTAGTGTTTACAGTAGTAGTATTAGTGTTAAGCTAACGCTACAGTAAAATAGAATTGTTTTGGAAAACTTTTTCTGTTTTTTTTAATTGGGGCTTAACTCCAACTAGGGTAATTTTACGTGTAATATACTCCAATTAGTATGTTAAATTTTCCTCACCCACATTTTTATTTCAAATTGCATTGG
This sequence comes from Euschistus heros, assembly GCA_003667255.2. Taxonomy (NCBI): domain Eukaryota; kingdom Metazoa; phylum Arthropoda; class Insecta; order Hemiptera; family Pentatomidae; genus Euschistus; species Euschistus heros. The sequence goes on from RCWM02000142.1 coordinate 618,520, forward strand.
AACCCTAAGATTAATGAATAATCTAAAATTATATCAGGTTTTGGTTAAAAAAACAAACTCTTCTTACCTATATTTTTAAAAAATGGTCTTATTTGAAATTTATTTTGTAAAAATTAAAATAATAATAGAAAATATCATTGTAAAACGTTTTATTTATATAATATAGGTGAGGAAAATTTAAAATCTGATATAATTGCAGAATCCTCCTCTCAAAAAACATGTAGAAACTTTATTTTGTCGAGATCAAAAATAATTTTTGATGATGCTGTCAATTCCTGAAAAAATGTAAATAATTTGCGCGATCTCACACTCTTAAAACCAAATTTTAAGGTCATCTAGAAGCTGTAAAACTGAATAGTTTAGCCCATATCCGCAACCGGAAATCGCAGGATTTCCCTTTATTGAGATATCTCATATTATAGCTTACCTCGGATTTTTTCATTCACAACAGTTTTTGTCCACTAAAATCAGGAGTAATCCCAATGTTATATGCATGGATAAAAAGCAGAATGTATGCTGATTCTAGTGATGCTATTACTATTGTAGTCAGTTGAACGCAGTTGGAATTACCGTTAGAAAATGTTGATGAAATCTCAACTCCAAAATTTAAACCTCCTCCGAAAGGGGTAAAAAATCAATATTTTTTGATTTTGATAAAATTTCACGTATAAGGATTTTATGCTGCGTTAAATCAAAATTGTTGTTTATGAAAAAAACATTCCACCGATTTACAGCGGATTTCCTTGTAATTTTGTCATTTTTTTAGAATTTTTGAGCACCCTAAAGCTGTCTTGAGCATAACGGAAGTATTTTTGTATCAAATATCATACATAACTGCAATTAAACGTGAAAGAATCATTTCTCTATCTTGACTGAGAGCTGAGAAAAAAAATAAAACGTGATTTTCATATTTATCGGCTCCTAATGCTCATTGGCGGCTATAACTCAAGTTTTGCACTATTATAGGTCCCTACTACCCACACACAAATCGGCATTCAAATCTGTGAGTTACAACTTCAAACGTCCCCTTGTAAGTTTGCTTTATAAAAAAATATATAACATGACTATTTTTTATAGTTTTTAAATTTATTAGAGAACAAAGCAATTTAGGATAGTGAAATAACCAACGAATCCGCAGAAAAGTATCAATGGTTTAAATAAATAAAAAGATACAACGTATATAGTTTCCAAAAGTAAGAAACTTATTTTCAGTCGAATTGAATAATTAGGTTTCTACTTTCGAAAGTTTTCTTACCAAGTTTTGTTATTTAATTTTCAGATTATAATTTATAAACTAAAAAAATTATTAAATTAATATAAAGCACTTGCTTTGGATTAAGTGTATGTAGCTTCCTTAATCGTGGGGATCTAGCAGTATTTTATCCCACCTCGTTTCCCGTGGTACCTGGGTCTCAGGTCTGCGGTTCGTTGTCTACAAACAATCCATTGTCTGTTTCTATTTCTGGAATAATGGCACCTCCCTCTTCCGCGAGTTTCCCACATCCTAGTTGCCTTTTATCTATTTTTGGAATATGAAGGTCTGTTTGTTTTAGAATCGAATGATAGAAGTCAATAACCACTTAGGTATTAGTCCTATTTTTATTTTTGTTTACCTTTGTGGAATATCCCAATAGGTAATTTACCTTGATTATCAGCCAGTTGTTACCTGTTTATTTTTCATTTATTTGGTTTGTTCTACTATGAAAGGGTCATAATTCATATTAAATAACTTTTATATTTTCCTGAATTATTTGTATTATATCAATATTTACTTGTAAGTAAAATCTGATGAAAGTTGATTAAGTTAACACGAGCTTAAACTAAATAATTTTTTTTTTTTTAAGAATTCTGAAAAACTGTTCGTTACTTTTACTGAACTTTATTGGCGGTCTTCCAATGTTCAATATTTAGTTATTTTACTTAATTTAATTTTAAATTTACACGAATATTTATAACTTTTGAAGTATTTGTCTTAGAAGGACCATCTTGTTTTTGATTTTATGAAAGAAAAAATAAAGGTTCATTAGTTTATTTAACTTTCTTTATTCTATATGACAGTACCAATTGGATGTAAAGTCTATCGAAATTTCAATTTTTGTAATTTTTTTTCAAGTAGAATAGAAGTCAGTTCCAATCTGATATTTTTTCATTTGTTATATTATATTTCGTTAGTATAACTACAAATAATATTAATTGTATTAGACTAAATACATACACTTTCTTACTTTAACCCATATGGACATGCGCCACACTATCATAGGGGACTGAAAAAAATACACACTTAAAAAATACAAATATTCCAATCAAAAATACTCAGACTAATCACGAAAACACCTTGGTACATTTCAAACCACTCACTCTGATTTAGGAGTACCCACAGTAAAGGAACATATACATAACCTTTATAGACGATTTCACGACAAACTTCATAGACATAAAAACATAATCATTAATGACATGGCTACGACTGACATACCTGGAAATACTCTCACAAGGCTTAAAAGAAGCTGGATGAGAGATTTGCTCAAATAAATCTCTTTAACCCATGCCAGGAGGAGGTACTGTTGAGTACTAGTCTCCCACACGCATACAAGGCCTGTAGTATTACAATATGATCAAATTCACTTATTGTTACCCCAATAATAGGTGTGAATCAAAATTTGAAATAGAAACAAAAAAAAAATGGAGTAACAGTATCCCATAGGGAAATATACTAATATAAGAGTTTCATAAAACAGCGTATCGACCAGTCCCAAAAGAATTGTCTTAACTTACGACATCGTGAATCTTGCTCTCCTCTCCGCAATACAGCAAGTACTCCGGAGACTGAGAAAGAATCAATGTAAGTGCTAGCCTGAAGCAGGGGATGTGACCTCCGACCCTGGGGGAAGTGTTGGCACTTTTTACGACATCTTGAAGGCGGCTAGGGTAGGAATACTGCACTAGAGATAACTACACCCCTGGGCTCTGCTTTATAGCACTTCGGGGGAGGGCTGGCAACACTGAGGTGTAAGCGGGATTTTTTATATAGTCATTGTCGGAATATCAACGGTGCCTTATTTTTTTATTTATTCTTTTTTCTTTTAGAGTTCGTCATTTTTGATATCGCTACTTTGCAAAAAGAGTGTCGTAACTCATAAAATTGCACAAGTCAACTACAATAACGTAATGTACTTCTTGAGAACGTTTTCTACTTTAGTCTTATTTTTAACTTTACAATAGATCGACAGCCTTGTCTTTATGTCCATATTTTGTCCTGCTACAGACTAAATTAAACAGGGGAAAATTGTACACATTTCTGTCAGTCTTTTTGTTGAGATACTTGATTAAATTCGATCAGCTTTGAAAACACAAGGCTAGAAATTAGAATTCATTTAGTTTGATATTCCTTCAGTAATAGTAATAGCTCTAGTCTTTCATTATATTTTTTTTTTTTTTTTTTTTTTTTAGTACAAAGTGGCTATTGGCCGGCAATTCCTGGAAAATCAGCTACTTTGATCCAGTTTTTGGAAAGCCTTAAAATTAGTTTGAAAATGATCAGATTTTTATACACTGTAAAATAGCCTTACCATGTAAGATAGCCTTACCATTCGAACAATCAACGATTGGTGCCGAATCATTTTTGCAACAAACAAAAATTTTTCTTTTTGTATTGCGATATTAGACACGCCAGGCTTCCATCTCTTCTAGAACAGAAGTATCTCTTTTTTGTAAAGAATAATTGACTTATTCTAAAACAAGTTTGTCCCGTTTTCAAGGGAAGAAACAAAACTTGTCATGTGTAATAATTCCTTTAATTCATAAAATAACTTATATTTATCACATATCAGACAGGACAAGAAACTGCTCGTCGTTTCTGAATACTCTAATACTTTGCAAGCATTCAAAGCTCTCAATAAATTACAAAAGACTTATTTACATGGCAATGCCATTTGGACATACGAAGTTGTGCTTAGGGGCTCCACTAAACTGTCCAATTCTTCTCGCATCTAATCCATATAATCTAAAATCCTTAATGCTCCGTGTCACAAACTAACTTACCCATTGATATTCCATCAACAATATATGGAAACCAGATAACTGTCCTCATTACAATAACTTACTTAAAGTACTTCTTTATTGTATATATTAATTTATTTACCTTTTTTGTAGTTGAATTTTGTTCTATTTTTTTTTTATTTCTCAGTAAAAATAAATTGTATCTAGGAAATTCTACCTATAAGCAGGTATCGATGGTTATTTATGATCTAGAGGTATCAATGGACTTAGAAATGTAGACAAACAATTTCCCAAAATCTTTATTAAGTATTAAATGTAGCATATACATAGCAGACTTAAAAGACAAGAAACTGCTCATTTCCGACTACTCCAACATTTACTAGACAAGCGTCCAAAGCTCCCAATTAATTACAAAAGACCTATTTACATGACAGCAGTTAGACCCATTTGGACGTACGTAGTTGAGCTTCAGGTTCCATTTAACCTGATCCTTCTCGTATCCAAACCTTATAATCCAAAATCCTTCGTAAAATCCTCAATGCTGCTTATTATGTCACAAACAGATTTATTCATAAACATCTTAATGTTCCATTTGATGCTGATTTGTTCCAAACCAGTTACCTACCTATCTTTTCGTTGCAAACTCCATACCCACTCAAATCCACTAGTCTCCCAATTGTCCTTCAAATTTACTTGTATTTATTGTACACATAAATTTCAATAAATATAAAATAAGATTATGGAATTAATAAGGTTTTAAAATTATATTGAAAAAATCAGTATTTTTGTTAATTTTGTAGTATGTAGTTAGTTGAACTTGGCGTATTTATTTGTTTCGTGATTACGCTTTTCCTCTATAAAATATCTCTTCGCTTGTTCTTCTTTCCGCAAAATAATTGATAACGCTATACAAACAACCGTAGATTTAAGATAGTAAAATCTAATTAGATTTGAACTCTGGAGGCAACAAAGGTAAAATTACAGAAGAGTAATTTCTGCTAGTTTATTAGCTCGGATTATAACAGCAATGAAAATAAATACTGGCCCCCTGCTATCTGCAGAGTTATGCCCGCTATAGCCCTAACTGCTGCTTCTGCGAGCCTTATCTAAATAGAAAGGTGGGTAACTGCGCCCTCACTAAAGAGGGTATAAATAGGATAGCGGCAGTTGGTACGGGTCCAAGTCCCGCTCCGGTTCGATGTTCTTTCTGCCTCAGTCATGAACAGATGTCAACCAGGTTCTCCGGAGCTTGTTAGCGAGGAGGGATTTATACTGATCCGGGGTTGCCATTGTGTTGGTAGCCTCTCCAGATAATGTCTCTCATTTTATGGTCCTGTAATAATTCTTCCATTGTGTACTGAAGGTCCGTAATTTGTGCCTGACGGAAGTTATGGGAACGGCAATGATGGAAAGAGCTTTTTACTGATTTTACCACGTTTACAAAACAGAGATTTAAAATTGACATTTGAGAACTATGATAGTGGTACGAAAGGTGGGCTCGATTCCCGCCTAGATCGGTAGATTTTATTTAGTGGTGGTACCGTGAATTGAGACTCATTGATCCCAAATTGGCTAGGATAGGTTGGTAACCTATTGGATTTGGAAACCGTCCTCCCTGCCCTGTTTGGATAACAAAAGGAAGTTAAGTCCCAACAAATTGACAGTTCTGTGGAATTATTTTATTAAAATATTTTAACTGTTAAATAAATTAACTGAAATCAATTCTAATTCAGCTAAATGTTAGCTGTGATTGATTCTAAGCATCATGGAATTGGGTTGGTTGCGAGAGGCAGACTATCGAAGGCTCAATCTGATGTGCCTTGCCAGGAGAGTGCTGGACTTAAGGGTCACTGAAGAACTGCGCAAAGATTTCACCGAAATAAGAAGCAAGTGGGTGCAAGATGCTCTCCAGTGACTGCAGGACTGAATATTTGAGAAATGCATTTGAGAGTGGCCAAGGATGTCCTTCGGTCTCAAAAAATCGTCAGATCCTGGCAGATTTGAATAAAAAATGATAGTGAATAAAAAAATCAGTATTTCAGAATATCAAATGGACTATTTCATGTTTCTGAAGTGAGGAGGGGGGAGGTAGGAGTGTTTTTGGATACGGTGTCAGATGTGAATAAGAAGAAAAGTCAGACGAGGCAGAGAGTCATTTCAGAGTCGAGGGAAGGGAAAGAGCAAACGGAGAGAGTTGAGTGATCAGAAGCACTTGGGAACGGAACTAATAAAAATGATCCTTGCTTACAATTAGTGAGGATTATTTAGGATTGTTTATTTTTGATGGTACACAAACACGAATAAAAACTTACCTACTAGAACATGAACTAATGTGATCAGGTTTCCTTGGATGCATTGCTATACTTGTAAAAAAAAAAGTAATTATTCGTAAAGATTATTTCTGTTCTATTAAATCGATGGAGTGTTGATAATTAGGTTAAGTATGAAACTGGTGAACTAATTTCTGTAGAGCCAGGTTGAAAACTTGCCTGGAAATAAAAGGTCATGTAGCCCTGGAGAGGAAGGGATCCGCTAGGTCAACAATCTCTGTCCAAGTTGAGAAAAGTTACTCAAGAGTTTGCTAAAGTAATATCCGACCTAACGAACTTTTCGTTGGATAGGTGCAGTCAGTTCACGTTCAACCCCTCGAATCGCTTCCCAGAACTGCTACAAGAGTTCTCCCTTCACACAAAGAAGGTTTCAATGGAGTTACGATATCAGTTTCAGCTTTTAAACTTAATTTTTCGTAGGCTCAACATCGTTTAGATTTGTTTATGTGTTCTTATCTAAAAGTAAATGTTTTTGAAGGTTTTCTTTGGAGTGATGAGTCTTCTTGTAGTTTAGTTTTAGTCTACATTACTTCGCAATTCTAACTATTGAACTGTTTTTCAATCAAAACAACAGAAAAGTTCTCAAACATTTAAATTGATTTTAGGAAAAGGTAGAACAATTCTTTGGCTATCTCAACAGACTGCCAGAAAATCGATTGACAAAAAGGATAATAGTTTATATAACCTCTCTTTAGAATTCCACACCATGGCGAGATAAAATTCAAAGGACCTCATTTCAGCACTCTTACTGGGGTCGCGCTTCTCCGCGAAAACACGCTTTTCGGCACATTTTTCAATATAACTCCATAACTATTTGTCCGATCTGAACTTACATTTTTTTAACTAAAACCTGGTTAAATTTATTATTAGACCCTTTATATAATATTTTGATTAAACCCTGTAATACATACATAGTCAGCACGCTTAATATGTATGTTTTGGCAACATCTGACGATTTTTACATTTTCCGTGGTCTTGCTTGGGCATATTACGGGGTTTAATCAAAATTTTATATAAAGGGCCTAATAGTAAATTTAAGTTTAAGGTGAGGGAAGGGGAGAAGATCCCATGTTTAGGTTTGTCGATTACACCTCGAAAAAGTTGACTATAGCAAAATAAACCACAGATCAAAATTAAAGCTAATTAAATTTTCTATAAAATTGTTACAATACATATTTGTCCAACTCTCAACGGTGTTCGAGATATACGTTATTAAAAATCGATAATTATAGAGAAAAAATCTTTTTACATCAATCTTTGTCAAACATTTGATTCAAGTTCTAGAAATCGTATATATGAAATTAAAGTAAATTTAATGCTCTGCAACTTTGTTTCTGACAATATTTCTGTGAAACGATCCTGGAAGGCACAAGAAGCAAATGTTTGTCTGAACTGAAGTGCCTGCTTCTCCTTCTCCGCGCTATATCTCAAAAACGGTTAATCATTAAAAAAAAAAAAAAAAGTTATTAGAATCAACATTGTAAAGAATATTAATATCTAAAAGTTTTGTAACCTTCTTGATTGACGTCCGAGGCATAGAAATCAAGATATTTGAAACAAATTACCTTTGACCTTAAATATCTTATTATGCTAACGTGCTGCGATCGATGACTTTTTACCACTTATTTAGAAGACCAAAACAAAGGTATATGCTAAAATTTAGCTTCATTGGTTTATTTCCGAGGTGAAATCCTTATTTTACTGGGCTATACGTGTTTTGAGCACATGCTTATTTAACACCCTTTTTCTCACCGCCTTCTAAACAAATAAATATTTTTGGAATCAGTTGCTTGCCGTGGTTCAGTTATCGCAGAACGTGAAGCTGCAAAATTTTGTTTGGAAACTATTACTAAAATAGTTATGACGTAACTTTTGAATCTAAGTCAGGGTAAAAAGGTAGAACATAATAAGTGCCACCAATAGTATTTGCAGGGAGTTTTCGCAGTAAATAAAAAAATCTTCATAGGATGCAGCGTAACCAGTAACAGCAGATGTATTATCACCCCTTCAAGAGGAGTATGAATTCTTCTACTATCAACTCTATTCGAACTCAGCGCCACATTTTTCTTCCCTATCAATTCTGGACACAACTAGATATTTGAAAAATAGCTCGAGACATTTTGAACATAAAACTTCAATTGAGGTTTTATTTATCATACTTAAAATTTATATAGTCTGCCATTATTATCTAAAAATTGAATTAAAAAAATTATTTATTTTGGAATATTGCTTGACTGGTATCGTTATATGATTTATTTTTTTGTTTTTTCAGTTGTCCAGAAGACAAGTTTAATGGGCGCGCTCTAATCAGCTTGTTATCTTCTGTACCCATTGTTTTGACCTATAATCTTTAATTGGATCTTCATTTTTCTCCTTTAGCCTTTCATTCAAGAACATTTTCATTCTTTCTTAGAATCGTCATATTATCTATCCATTCTCTTGTTTTGGTTTATGGTTTGATTTCTTGATTATTTTTATTTATTTTTTTTAATCAAAAGTTTATGACTCCGTATAATAACATTTCGCATAGTCTGTTTCAATTATTCTTTGCTTTACGAGTCTGATACTTTGTTAAGAACCGATCAGAGATAATTGAAATTCAACCTTGGTCCCTTAGTTGCATTTTGTTTGCTAGTCAATAATATGTTTCTCCGTAAAGCATCGCATGTCAAACTTCTTTATTCAACGTCCAGAGATTTTCCAGTTATTAATTGATCTATAACTAGTTTTTTTAAGCATTAAATTGATGGATCTAAATGACAGAGGGCAACATTAGTTGATGTAAATCCATGTATACGATATTTTTTTTAGTGCCTTTAATCATAATAACAATAATTAACTTATTTTTTAAATATTTTTTTTGCTGTATGAATTTTTATATTGTTCTATATTGCCATACTCATCGAAAGCAATTTTATTTTTTTATGTTATATTAGTTAATTTTTAATATTTGGTTTCTAGATTACTTTTGGAGATTCTTGCGTTTTTCCTCTATCCCCTTTAATTTAATCAACATATCCTCAAATATGCTTTGTTGAATTCCATAAGGTGGATTGTTTTTTAAGAATTGTCCTCCCTGACAACTTAATTTAGTTATCTGAGTTCTGTTTTTATAATTTTTACGGAGAGGCGCTTTATCTCAATGGATACTGCATTAGACATCCAAGCTGCCGGCTCCTCGTTTACGTCAGGCTGAAGGGAGAAAATTTCTTATGCTATTTCAGCCGTGCATCGGCTTGGACCCATCTCAGAAAAAATGTCAAAACAGAAGTTGTAAAACATTAAATTTATTTTAATTTCATATTTTCTTTTCTGTCACTTGAAGAAAATTTAGTGACCAAGAGTGAGGTAAAAACGATTATTTTTCCTATAATTCACGATTACAAAATAACGCATATTTTGAAAACCGTTGGAAGTTCGACAAATATGTATTGATACAATTTTATAGGAAACTATATTAGCTTTAATTTTGATTTGCAGCATATTTTTCTAGAGTCTGCTGCTGTGGAGATATAATCGAAAAACTCAAAAATGGGCCCGTCTCCCCTCTCTCCCACCATAAGCCCCCCCTCCCCCCATGGGGAGTACCTTTACCCCCCAACTATTCCTAATGAAGCTGTGAAGTTAAAAATTATCGCATATTTTATACAATTCACACCTCTCATTTCAGCACTCATTAACTGGAACTCATTTCTCCGCGAAAACACGTTTGTCGGTACTCTTTAGGCTATACCTCGGAAACTAATTGTTCGATCGAAGATTTTTTTTTTTTTCATCTGCTGATTAAATTAAATTGGCTATAAGTTTTGACCATGTCCCTAAAAATACCCCTGCCATCATGCTAAAAACAGTTTACTGTTTAGAAATTCAAGTTTTTTTGGGCAAAATTTTCTCTTTAACTTCAAAACAATTCATCCGATCTAAAATTTCTTTTTTTTTTTTCCGACTAAAATCTGGTTAAATATACTATTAGGACTTTTATAGGAAATTTTGATTAAGTCCTGTAATACACCCAAGCCAACCCACAGAAAATGTCAAAATCGTCATATTTTGCCAAAACATACATATTTAGCGTGCTAGCTTGGTGGCTTAAGGGACTTAATCAAACTTATCCGATGGCTCTGAAAATCACATTTGACTGTAATTATAGCCGCCTCTTTCTGTTTATGCAATCGTGTTTTTTTTTCCCCCCTAATCAATGTGGAGTCCTTTGTTGCTTACATTTCCAAATAAATCTTTACAATAATAAAAAGATCTGTGTAACACATTTATACCTTTTTCCGTTCATCATAAAATTCCGTTTCCCAGTTTTCGAGGAAAGGGTCTGAGAAAATTAGCTTTTCCTTCTGTTCGAGGTGATTCGATATTGCTTATTCAGTGTTGTAGGCAGACCGCCGTATAAAAATCTGAAATTGTCCTAATCATTGCTTTTGGCTTTCTTTTTCTCATTATTTGTCAGGTTAGTTTTTTTATTTATTATTAAAATATTCTATTTTTATCAGCTTCAAGATATAAGTTTTTTCTCGGATATATCGTTAAAAAAATATATATATATATATATATTTATAGAAACTTACATATGGTATTTACGAACTTACAAAAAATATATGCAGAATATTAAGAATAAAAAACTTATTGCTTTTCAGAATCAGTGGACTGTGTATTACTATTATTTCCTATTAAAATTAAGTATGTAAAGCAGTTTTCGAAGCCTTTCATTAAGTTGAAAAATTCGGATATGATGAAAGGAGAAGCATTTTTATTTATTTGTTATAATATTTGTGTTGTTCCTCCAATGCTTCTGATATTTTCCCAATTTCGAAAGCAACTAAAAGCACTTTTTGGAAAGATACTGGCGTAAAATACCACGAATAATGCCCCAAAAAACCTTGATTTAACACTGATATTCAAAGTGGAACATACCATATTTTCAGGGGAACTGTGAAGATAAGTTGGGTAACTGCAAAGATATTTTTTTAAACACCCACCGTTATTCAACCATGGAGAGGAAAATTTATCAGCTAGTCCCTGCATTATATTTTTAGGCACAATATCAAAATCAAGGGATCGATATTTTGATAAGGCAGTCATTTTTAGTGCGGCAGAAATGATTTTATCGATTTCATTTGGTTGGATTTTTATTTCTAACCATAAATGTTTATGACTGTGTGGCCTAACCTCGTTTCTATTACTTGATACTGTACATTTAAATTATTGTTATAGTAAAATCTACTATTTTAAACCTTCCTAGAACTATGAAGATGATGTAGTTGAAATTTGGTACAGATGGGTTCAATAGTTTTTATTATTGGAAACTCTGTTGCAGAATGGCGACCACATATGTATCGCCTTTTTGTTAACAATTTAATTTAAAATCTGTCAGTTTTAGTATCGCTAAACCTATCTTGAACTATGAAGATAATGTAGTTACAATTTGGTACAGATTGGTTCAGTAGTTCACCTGGTGAGTTACCACAAACGAAAAATAGCTTGTCCTTTTATGTAATAGTATAGTTTGTAAAATATAATTATTCGTATTTAGTGTGAGATTTAAGTAATGCGTGTGCGTTATAGGACACTTTTTTGTTCATTTTAGTGGATTATTTTTGATGATCAAGAAATATATTTAAAAATATCAAAAAAATAAAAATAAATCAATGTTAAATATTGTTCTGCTTTTAGAAAATCAGACCATCAGACCGAAACATTGATCACGTTTGTAGTTGGAAGTGTGGTGGCCCCATCAAACGGGACCCGTTCTACCTTCGCATGGTAGAATTGCGCTATCCTTTTGTATACCCCCCTGTTCCTAGATTACAGTTATCGAAATCGATTCGACGCGTAATCCGGACTGTTCATGGCAAAATTAATTTTTGCTGATCCATTCTATAGGTCTTTTTGTGGTCCTAGAATTTTTTAATACTTGTTTCCTCAAAGATGGCACACTTTTATGCGGTAAATGAAAAGTATTAATCATGTATCGAGTTTATTTTATTGTATATTAACTCTTAAAAAAGAAAATGTAAAACACTACATTTGCAGACGGATTGAAGAATCATGGGAATTAACGATCTAAGCCACATTGGATGATCCCTACTGGCTAAGTTGAGCACTGCATTATTTCTTGGCCGAGTGGTGTTATAAAGACATTCTTTCAGTTTACTGCTTTAATACGAGAAGCTTAAGAGGGCCTCCATTTCGCCAGTTTATCACTTGGAAACCGTTAAGTTGTAGCGTGTTGGCAAAGGATTCCATTTGTTTCATGTAGACAAAACTGGTTGTAGCAGTGTTGCCTTTGATTTTTTTTTCAATATCTGGTCTCGGAAATTGATCCAGCACAAAATTTATCTATTGAATAAAATCTGACAAAATTTGGCTGAATAGTAACTTATAGCATTTGTTTGCTTAAGCGTGGATTCTCTTCATACAATCAGCTATTAAAATGTTATAAATAAGGGTGTCTTGGTGTATTTATTGTTTTATCATCTAAGAATAATAATGGAATATATTAGAACACACAAAAAATAAAATAAAAAAAAATCCGAAGAAGATACTCCGAAAAATAAATGCAAATTCTGTAGCAAAGCACATGTTAGTATCATCCAGTTTTATGTCAAAGAGTTATTTATAATGTTAACACTTTACTTTCGCTAGGTTTATGGGTGGTCGATATGTGGTTTAGAAGCTAAAGGAAGGCACGATGGCTTCATGGTCCAAAATATTCCCTTCAATATAACTCCCCTTTCTTGGATATGTGAGGAGAGCATAAATGAAGCAATGTCTTGTCAAACATTACGTTTTATAGAGAATCCCTTCACAGAACTCTGCAGGTAACCAAGGCATTGAAACCTGTGCAAGAATAACGGAAAGAATGAAAAGAGACAACACGTTTTGCTAAAGCTGTAGTACTACTGTAGCGATTGGTTCCCCTATCAGGAATCCAAGGAATTTTTTATAGGTAATGAAAACCTATTCCAGGGGATAGGTAGGTCACATGTAGTTCATCTTGGACAGATAAAACCGATCTTCAACGCAGAATAATTCATCCCATCATTCTAAGAATTGAACGTTATAGGCAATACAATTACACATTTTAATTTGTTCCTTCTGGAATGAATTAACTGGAGACTCGAACTGGATCGGTTGTAAAGAAGGCATCCATTCGGCTATCTCATCGTCTAGATGAGGAAGGAAATATTGAAGAAGCAAATTTATACGATTAAGAAGTATCAAAATTGTAATGAAAAAGGATAACAGCAATAGAGGCTAAAATATATTACCGATCCACCACATGTCTCATTACAACCTATCGTACAAATAATTTATTCTCAAGGTCAATCCGATAAATTTAATTAAAATAAAATAAATGAATTGAGTTGGCTCGCTATCACAATTTAACATTGCTTCATTAACATCGGAACGATAATAATGATTAAAAGCAAAAATTTAGTTTAATTTAGAAATTGATCGTTACTCCCCCCCCTCCCCCCACCATGTTTATCTATTTTAAAACACTGTTTTAAAACATCTTACTTAAATACTTATTCATTATGAAGAAAAACCTTCACGAATCTTTCTAGTCACTTTAGTCAATTTGATCAAAATTCGACTTAACCACTTATTCACTGTGATGATATATACTTTAATACTGTAAAGACTATTTTCTAACTTTTGTTACTAAAAGAATAATTTTTCTTAGATTGTATTCTTTATTATTAAGTGTAAAATTATTTACATTTAAAAAAAAAAAATATGAACTGCACTGAATAATACGATTTAATAGTATAATCAAATGGTACAGAAAAGTGCCTGTTAATTATATATATATGTTTAATATAATCAAATTTTAGAATAAAAAAATGTAATATTTTGAAAATTACGTGACAGTATGGTGATTTTCATTATTAAAAATAAATAAATTTATTACATTAATCCCTACCATTGTTAATAACCAAATGATCAAATGATCTTATTGAAATTTAACATCATATGTTTTGTTGAGTTGAAATTGTTCGGCGACTAAAAATGTCTATTCCAAATTCATATCTCTTATTTGGTTAAATTCATGCCCTTTTTATTCAAAATTTCAAGATGATGGAAACAGAAGAACCCTTGGCTATATGTGGCACATGTGGCGGCCGGAAGCGTACTCGCAGTACTCGACGCTGTGGCAAACGGACAAAGCGTAGGTCTTCCAGGAGAAGAGGGAGATCCACTAGGCGTTCTTGTGGAAGGAAAAGGAGTAGGAGAAGCAGAAGAGGGAAGAAGCGTCGCTGTGGAAGCAGAAGAGGAGGGAAGAAACGTCGCGGTGGAAGCAGAAGAAAACGCAGGAGGGGTGGAAGAAGTAGGAGCAGATCTTGCTCACGAAGAAGTAGCAGGAGGTCCGGTAGGCGTTCACGAAGGAGATCGGGAAGGCGATCGGGCAGGAGGAGGTCTCGCCTCTCGAGGTGTTCCACGGAGATCGAAGCAGCTCTAGTCGACGCTCAGGTCAACTCCAACCAAGATCAGTCTGTATCTCAGGAAATTATGTGATGTCCAAGTACGTTCCTATTTAATGTATCGTCAATAAATCATGCTTCCTCGACAACCTTGTTTTGATTAGTAGTTTATCAAATCTAACCTTTTTGTTATATTTTAAATTACTGCAACGATTTTTGGATGAAAAATATTCCAATAAAGGTAAAAAAAACAAAAACATTTAATTATATTTAGTATGTTTTAGGCTCACCTTTCCAAGGAGTTAATATTTTTGTCTCATATTTCGCCTCAGCATCTAGGGACTTGTTTTGAATCTCTGACGATACACTGGAAGGTTGTTCCAAAGATAAAAATATTTACCTCCCTGAAGAGATAAACCTAAAACATACCTTACATGAATGCCTAGAGAAGAAGCTTAAAAACTATCAAGTCTTCGAATTATATTGTTATTCAAATACGTTGTGGGGGTACTTCCTAGCAGTGCTTCTACTAGCATATTTCTTTATAGAGTCTGTGTTTGAGCAGTGTATGATTTAATTGTTAAGTTCCAATGTATCAATTTATATGATTCATTTATTAGTGTCACTGTACTTTATGTAAGCAAACTGTCTTGTAAATGAGTAGTTTATAATCAATCAAAAACTTTTAACGTTTTTCCAGTAAATGTTGGAATAGTCTATAATAAAATATTAAACTATTATAATAATTACTAAACAAATTTTTCTTCTAAGTCTTTCCTTCAATCTCCTTTGTACATCTTTGCTTCTCACTTCTCCATTCACAATGTTTCTAGAGCGACTCTACTTCTGCTTTTGTTCCTAAATCTATATTCATTCTTATTATATGACAGTCTGGAAGCCAGCCACATGCAAATTTAATTGGGAAGACATGAATTTGTTTCCTAACCCATTTTATAGTATCATCTGCCTTGAAATGAGATATCCGGCAGCCCATATCCATCGGATCGGGGTGTTCGCCCGAAATTGAAAAAAAAAAAAAAAAAGTTTTATGAAAATCTCCATTTTTTGATAGCTATATCTCCGCAACCAATTAATTTACAGAGCTGCAGTTAATCTTAAATCAACAAAAATGTAGTGGTATTTAATATTGTAAATATACTGTGTCTAGCATATTAATATATTTTACAAAATATTAGCGAAATAACAAGAATAGTGATAAAATGTCGAGGTTTTTTAGGTTTGAAAATTTGTATTTTAACTACACTTATGTGTCCTAACAGCATATTGAAAAATGGTATATAAATATTTATTTTTCACTTTTCGGGTCAGTTTCCACCATTGTGAAAATCTGTCGGGTGGCATTTTTTCGACGGCTTTTGACTGCCAGACCACTGATTTCGTGATTAGAAAGGGACACACTAAAAAATGAGACCAAACTTAAGCTTATGTCTTTCCAATTATTTGTTTTTGAAATTTTGGGCGCCAAACTCCTTTCCGACGGATATAGGCTGCCAGACCGCTATATCTCATTGCAAGGCATATGATACTATAAAATAGGTTCGGAAAAAATTCACGTCTTTCAATTGCAACGAGAACGTTTTCGATTTGTTTCAACAATTTTTCAATTATAACATACATCAAGAGCTTCCTGGAGTCAAGATACGTCATCATGGTCTCCTCCAGGCCATTCGAATGGTTTGTGTAACTTTTTTCAGATAGTTCTTGGTATTGACAATGGTTCAGCTGATTCGAGGTTTAAGTGTTAAAGACTTGATAATGACCTTATCATTTCACTTTTTTTATTTATTTACATTTTTTTAATATCTTTATCATTCGTTTTTTCTGAGCCCTTCCAACTTCTGAAGTTCTCCAGCGAGCTTCAGTTTTCAACTATTCTTAATGGTTGACATTGTCCTTTATTTTCCATCGGTACGGACGGTGATCCATTTTGTATCGGAAAAATTTATACAAGACCTCAAAAAAAAACTTCAAGTATGGTTGGTAAAAACCTGAAAGATTTATACTTATTTAAAGCCCGCTCGGGCAAGTTAATCTGCTTTATATTTGAAGTGAAAATTTTTGAACATTCCAGAAATGGTGAAGTTTTAAAATTGTGTAAGAAATTAGTTTTTTAAAAAGTATGTCCATCCGTTTTTCCAGAGTTCTTCATCTTGTTAGAATTATACAATTAAAGGATTTTGATGACGGCCTTATTGTTACTCCTTTTTTTTTCAATTATTGATCCGTTCTTTTTGTTTTGTCTAGCTTCTTAAATGTTTTAAGACTATATATTCTTAAAACCTATGACAAAATACCATCTATCTTTCCATAGGTTTTCACCAAATCCATTAAAAGCCATGTTCTAAGATTTTTCTTTAATGATTTCTTGGTCACAAATGGCATATGCAGTGCGATTTTATAAAAAAACGAATCTATTGTTTTTGTACATACCCGAAGACAGGAAACTGCTCGTCGTTTCCGATTACTCCTAAATTTACTAGACAATCGTTTAAAACTCCCAATAAATTAAAAAAGACTTATTTACTTGACAGTAATTAGACCCATTTGGATAGACGGAGGCGAGCTTTGGGGCTCCTCTAAACCTTCTAATTCTTCTCGTATCCCCAATCCTTACTATCCAAAACCCTTCTTAAAGTACTAAATGTTCTTTATAATGTCACAAAAAAACTTAATCCATAAAGATCTTAGTGTTCCATATGTTGCTGATTTGGCACAAACCAGATACCTATCCTTTCATAGTAAACAACATACCCACTCTAATCCACTCGTCCTCCAACATGCCTCACATTCTATTCCCAATAATCCTCTGTGGCGTCTATAAAGATGTTCAAGAGACATTCTAATGCAGAGCTATTGAAGTACTTGTAGTGAGTAGTTCTTTACATGTCATTGTTATCATTTTTCTTAAATTTAAATATTCTATGTAATCTATACAGTTGTAAATATCAATACATAGTTGTTTTTTTTTAAACATATTTTTTGCGTAAATATCTAATAAAAAAATGATTTATTCAATTCTGGATACAATCCAGTTGTAACCGAACTAATCTCTCCGTAACATTTATCTCACTGAAATATGAAAACTTAAGGGAAACGTATCGATTTTTTGTTTTTCTTTGTGATTCAAGTTTCTAGTAATGCTGTTTTTACTTTTTATCGTGGATTTTTCTCACAATCTTGTTTCAAATTCTCAATAAGTTGAAGATTTTTATACCTCCAACTTCGAATCATCGAGAGTTAACATAATATTGAGAACAGATTATACTAAGTTGATGCAGTATGATTATATAATGTTGTTTGTAGCGTTTACTGTTTATATTTCACGAAAATAAAGTATTTTATGTATCTGTCTTCTATTGTATTGATGTTGGTCTTAATTTCTTTTTTAATTGAAGAAACTTTTTTTCTGTATTATAAAGTTTAGAACCATGCTTATCTTATTACCCAAATCCGCCTCACGATCCCTGTTCAGGGATGGATCCCATGGGATCTTACCACTGTTTTAAATCTCCCATCCCCCGGTCGTATTTCTCTTTAAGGGCTATGAGGCAACCACAAAACGTTACGACATCACAACGACCGCTTATATTGTATCCGATTTAGATCTCGTGGTGAGATAAGTTCTTTTCCAGTATGCTGTGTTAACCGATCCATTCAACTGCTAAGTCATCCCACATAAGCAACTTTCAAAATATCTATTTCCTGAGGTAATAACAGTTTTTTTTTTAATCAATAAAAAACAAAATTCCTCAGCAACTATGCTAGAGGGGACAAGAGTGCTGGAGCGTGCCTTGTTGGAGAACTTTTATTCGTGTTCTAACTGTTTAGTGGTTATAAGTCTCATTCTAATTGCATACTCCTGCATTAGAGTCTTTAATATTACCTGATCCAAGTGTGCCATTTACGATTTGATCTTGATTTTTGTAGGCGTAGCTTTGATTATTAGTAGAAGGTGGTTTTGGAAAACAACCTTTGATGCTGAATGCTATCATTTCAAAAAGAATTATTTATCCGAGCTTGATACGCATAATTTCATATGTCGGTCGGTCCAGTATTGGTGATGGAAGTTCGTATTCTATTTATAGAATTGGTGGCGGGAATACTTAGTGTGACTTTACAGGAGTGCGGAAAAACTGTAATAGCATCAATGCTTTACCTGGATGGACCTCTGAGCTCAATGTGCTACTTTTATCTTGCACCTCAACAATAACATAACGTTATGGAAAGGGAGCAGGTTGGAACCTGCGACAACATGCAACATTTTTCCATGGTAAAGAGATCAGATTCTGGATGTATATCGTATTCTCTGGAGGCGAAATTGAACTTAATAACTGAGCGTATCATTTTCAGAGAATAGAATGTTTTTTCTCGGAAAAATCTATGAAACCAACCACGTCATTCCTGCCACCCCCATTCTATCATTTTAATGGGTATTAACCATTAAAAGTGCAAAGAACTCTTGGACAGCATTTCCAACTTCCGCAAAATTATCAATTTTTTTCCCTTGAAGAAAATGGGCCATGGATCGAAACAAGTTGTATTCCGAAGGTGCGAGGTCTGGACTATATGGTGGATGAGGCAGGAGTTCAAACCCATGAAGTTCTGTAAACTTTTCTTTGGTTCAAATGTTGATTGTTGAGGAGTAAGTTCGTGAGGGACCAGTCTACAGGTCTTTTTCACCTTCACCATAGAGAGAAAATGGCGACTAACAGTATCTTTCGACACACCACACTCCCTTGTAAGTTCGTGAGTTCTTGTGGACGGATTTGACTCAACAGCTTCCTACAGAACCTCATCAATGTCCATTTATGGCCGCCCAGAGCCCTTCTTCTTTTCCAACGTCGTATCTCCACTTCTAAATTTTTCAAACCAACGCCGCGCAGTGCGCTCTTCAAGGACACCTTCCCCTTCATATTTAATATTTTTACGAGTTGCTTCAGCGGCTGTGAAATTTTTTTTTTTCCAGTATTGTCTTAAAATTACGAGAATTTCGTAGGACACTGTCATGGTTCTTCTTTGAAATAAATAACTAAACTGATGCTTTTTTTTTTTTAAGAATTCCAGTGTTAGTAAACAAGCTTAGAGAATGCTCTAAAGGGATTATTAAGTATTGGTAAATAATAAATAGCATTAAGATATTTACAGACTTTTGAACTCTGGAATTTGATAAAACGGTCATTTTTTTTTTATACGCCCTATTATTAACTACTAATGGAAGAATTTCCAGGGGACGTACAACTAGTTAAGGGCACATCTCTGTTATTTTTTTTACTGAGAGATCTTAAAAATTATTGACTTAAAAAAAAGAAAAAAGTATTTTATTGGTGTATTGCCAGTTTTATACTATACTTAACGGCTAAAATAATTTAATTTAAACTGTAAACTTGATAGACGGGTAAAAGAGCTAAAGAACAAATCGAAATTAACTTACCATGATGATCCTATGTATGACTCAGGAAAACATATGGTAGTTCTTTCGTGAATGGTAGGTTATGTCGGAACACTAATTCATAATGCGAAACGATTATTATTTCGGCAATTTAATTAACACATGTTTATAGTTAAACAATTTTCAGTAGAAGCCTAATTGAATTATACTGGATTCCGTCAGTGAATTGGTCATTTTCGTTCTTAATATTTATGTTGTTCTTATTCATCTCTCGATTTTAGCGCAGCATAGATTTCATGCGCTCTCATGATATTGTGTGAAATGCTTTGATTTTTATTTATTTATTTATTTTTGCGATTGGCTGTGAATGGTTTTTTTAGTTGCTCATTTAAACAGAACATAACAGTAAAATATTGGAAACTTTCAATAATAAATCAATTGCACTAATAAAACAGATGTTTAACATATCAAATTATCATCTGTGAAGCAAAATATTTTGTTTTGTTTAAAATTTATTTTAGTCTTTGAATGCCAGTAATTACCGCTGGGTTTCGTTCTTCCTCATGTTTGACGAGTCGGCTTTTACACATCTTGTTTATCGGAAATTCCGCTGGTTGTCAGTACATATTTCAACATTTAATAAATAACGTTATAAAAAAAAAAGTAAGTAGTCATTCAGTTTGGTATTCAAACCACGTGATTATTATATAATTAGATTACATTTTCTGATAATAATATTGTATTATAGGAGAAAATAAATGTTATAAAAAAAAAAAAAAAAAAAAAAAAAAAAAAAAAAAAAAAAAAAAACTTTGATTCTAATCTAATCCCATTTAATGGGCGATTTCGTGTTAATTGTTTGGATATTGATGTTGTTTTTTTTATCGTTTATTGTTCATTCTTGTTTTGTGGATTGGGGCTAGTAACAAAAACAAATTCGTCCTTCTTATTTCCAAGATGAGTGAAATCAATTTGGCATACCAAGTACAAGGCTATTGAAAAGTTAAAGATAACTGACATTTTTTTTTAATGAAAACGGTTGTTGTTTTTTTTAGCTATTTATTGAAATTTACAACTCTATACTAAATAAAAACACATTCAGTAAATGTGAAGGTAATATTCTTTATGACATGTCGATCGCTGAAGCACTACTCTGTATGTCCAAATAGGTCCAATTATTGTCCGGTAAATGAGCTATATGTAACTAATTGGAAGATTTGAACGTTTGTGAAGTAAATGTGAAAGAAACCGAAAACGAGAGGTCGTTTTAGTTTCGTATGCGGATCACAAGTGAGATTTTTTCGGATGGAGTATAAATAAAAATAAACTAAAAATTACTAAGAATTTTTTTTTGTATGTGTCTTTTGGCTGGGACTCTTTAATTTTCTTGTGAAAAAATTTTTACTCTCGAAATGTGAAACTTTTTTTCACACTTAAAAATGCAACATTTTGACAAACTCTGATGGAAAATTTTACGACAGTTTCCCAATCAGAAATTAATTGGAGAATATTTTTTGTTATATAACATTTATCGCTAGGAACTTTATTGGTTCCAATAATAAGACACGTTTCGCCTACATGTTTTAAGTGTTGGGGCCTCATTGACACAACTAGCTCTGTTGGTGTTAAATATGGCAATTTCCTGATCCAAAATTTTATAGAGAATTTTTTTGTTATATAACTTTCGTCGCCAAGATCTACCGTATATTGAATGAAAAAAGTCATGTTTTTTTCACCTTAAAAATTTAAAATTTTGATTCGCTCAAGGACTGCTAGTGTTGGATAAAAAATTTGACACACCCATTTCTATTTCTTTTACTAGTCAGGTAGAAGTTGAGAATTTTCATTGTTGAATTTCGTTTAGAAACGGTACTATTATGTAGGCCGAGAAATCAAAAGTTCATTTTATTTATTTTTTTATTTTTTAACTTCTGTGTTTCAGTAGAACTTAATCAATCTATGTAAATGATATTTTACCAATCTATCTATGATCATCCGTAATTTTCTTCAACCGATTTTTTTTTTTAATTTTGGTACTTAGTAATAATTTTTCATGGCATGAAATTCAAATGGTTTATTTCAAAATATATTTATGGAAACCTATTTAATGTAGATTTTGAATTGTTATTTTAATGTTCTGTTTTGAACCTGAAACTAAAAGGCAATGATTTGAACTCACCATAATTTTAAGGGTTTCTCACCGAACCCCTCCCTCAGATAGAATCTGCCACCTCCTTCAGTGTAATAAGATTTTAAGTTAATTTCCCTTCGCCGTTTCGGTCTGCCTCAAGGCGAGGTGGCTTATTACTCCTTCTGAAATTCATATCAGTTCAGTCGTATGCTCATTTAACATTCCATTAAGTTAACAGCACCTGTAAGTCTTACTTTATGAAAATCATAAATTTTTGCTGTCATAAGTAATGAGCAGCTAGAAATTCATATTTTATATATGTATTGTTTTATGTTGTAAATATTATCACAAGACTAAGAGGTAGTTGCAAGATCTAATTTTTATAAATAATTTTTTTTTACTCGATGATAATGTTTAGAAAGACAACTAGTGAATATTATGGATACATCAAAGTGTAATAAGCAGAGCCCGGATTTTTATGCAATTGCATATTTTTTTTTTGCGTCCTCTCATTAGTCAGTGGACCAAATATCATTACGAATTGATGGTATTTACATGGTTTTAAGTCCGGTTTTAATTAGCATATTTGATGATAAATGCATATTGGTGCATATTTTGATGATTATGAATATTATGAAATATAATTATGAAAAACTCCAAGTTTGAATTTTTTCATTTAACTAAAAATAAACTCCGTAAAACTCGGAAAGACTGCGCTTTCTGAAAGCACATTACGAAAATCTTATTTAAATTCTTGCTATAAAAACGTTATTGACAGAGTAAAATTGGCAATTGCTGACAACTGTCTGTATGTAGCAAATTTACTGGTCGGAGTATTAGATAAAATAAGACGAATTATCTGATTTCGTCTAAACAGTTTGATAAAATAAATCATGAGGCTATAAGTAGGTTTATTAATGATACAGTTTAAATATTATCAAATGAAGTTGAAATACAAAACCGTGTGTTGTTGTTGGTTACAGACGCAGTATCTTACATGATTAAAGCAGTTAGATCGCTCAAATTGTTTTATGGTAACATTATTCACGTCACTTGTGTCGTGTATGGATGTTACCGTCTTGCTGAAAAAGTTCGGACACTTTCCTGATGCTAACTAGTTAATTAACAATGGGGAAAAAATCTTTCTTAAAAGCTCCATCCAGAGTAAATACGAGTAAATCCCAGAGTAAATCCCAACCACTGATTACGAGATAGGGCACCTGGATAGAAGCATCTCTGTTTTATGCCGAGAATTTAGTTATGTTTAAAACTTTCGTTCTTGAAATATATGAAATAGACAGGGATAAGGTCCAAAGTGTAGAAAACGTATATGATCTAATGATGAATAGTACAACAGCACTCAGCAACAATCTAACTTTTATGAATGCGCATTTAAACTTTTTGCCAATAAAACTAAAACAGCTTTAAGAAACGAATCGCTTGACGTAATTTTCAAAATAATCAGTGATGTGAAATACATTGTGTCAAAAATCTAAAGGAATGTTTTATACGACAAAATTAATGAAATTTTTACTAAAAATTCAGGCCTCGCAGAACTAGAAAATGTTAACAAAAGTTCAAATGGGGACGATTCAATTGTTTCAAATGACGTTGAAAACAATCCAGTTATTATAAATGCATATAAATTTGCTCCGGTTACCTCTGTAGATGTTGAGGGATCTTTTTCAAATTATAAAAATATTTTAAACGATAGAAGGTTAAGTTTTAAAGAAGAAAACTTAGAAATGCCTTGTAAATTGAAATGCAATTATAAATTTTAATGCCGAACTAGTACAATGACTGTTAATAAAAAATAAAAAAAGGTGCACCAAGTTAAATACTTTTTTTTTTTCTAGAACTATAAAGACAAAGTTGTTAAAATTTGGTACTTATAAGTTTTGTAGTTTTCGCGGTTAGTGATAAACGAAAAATGGCTTAATAATTTCCATTGATAATTATTTATTAATATTATCTATTAATATATCATGTACTTCATTTAAAGCTATATTATAAACATTATTATCATAGTAGGAATAAGATATTATAATAATTGTTGAACTTAATAATGAAAGATGAAATTGTATCAAAACTCCTGAGAAAACTCAAAATTCTGGATTGTTTAACAGCTTTTCTTCAGGCGGCGAACTTTTGGTACTTTTGTTTTTAATCTTGACTCTTGAGTTGAAATTAGCTTGGCAACTCCCATTCGTAAAGCCGAAACTTTGGAAATTATTTTCAAGCATGAGGGGTTGACATCAAGACTATTCTGGACCATTTATTTTCATTTAATATAATCTTTTTTTTTATGTATATAAACTTTATTTTATTATTTCTTAGGTTATTTATTTTATATAGCATAAATGGATAATATGTATATATTAATTTAGTTACTTCCTAAATTAATTATTTATTTATTTTTCAGGTAAGTCGATGCTTTCTTTTATGATGTATACCTGTTGATTACTATCAGGTAAATTATTTTTTTTATTTGTTTGTATGCTTTCTTTTTATTTTCAGTGAGAATATTAAAGGCTCAATTTTATTAGGAATTAATGAATGAATTGTCTTATTTTTTTAAAAGAATAAAATAAGACTTTTTCAGACATTAATTTGGCCATTTAAACACAAATTTAGATTCTATTTTAAAGACTTTAATTGTTTCTAACATTCTATTTGTTTTTATCTCGAAGTATTTTATGAATTGATAATTATTTTTATCTAAATGTATTGAAATGTCGGAATTATGTTTCTTATTATTAGATGTATAAACGTTGTTCAAAGTTTTTTTCATCACTTTGTTTTGTTAACCCTTTTTAGTGTGAATTTAATTTAAGGGTGACTTCAGTTTATATAATTTGAAATTACTTTTTTTGTATTTATTTGTGCATTAATGTGTTAAATATAATGTGTATTTAATAATCCTGATAATTTGAATAGTTTTATGATTTTAGAAGTGAAGAAAGTCAAATTTTAATACACTGAATGTTTTAATTTTCCAAACATCCCTATAATATTCGCAATTTTAAAAGGCAGTGTCCTAGAGATCTATTCTAAAATTCAACTATGGCTTGATTTTCTTATCATTTCTTTAATTCTTGTGAATAATCTATGTGTACTTATTAGGAAATAAGAAAATTCTTAATTCCTAATAAAATATTGTCATCAAATGAGCCGCTTTCTTTGAAAGTGATATAAGTCAATATTTTATATTAATAAAATAATATTATTATAACAATTAATGCAATCTGCTATATATTTTTTATCTATTAATGGTTCTTATATAAGAAAATCCTTCAAATTTTCATTATTTTGTGAGTATAAATTTACGTAGTAAACGGAGTTGCGAACATAGTTGCACTGAAAGTGATGTTAGTCATTCTTACACCGAAAACTTCAACTTGATGAATCTATTGCATCATATTTCCGCAATTCGTCATAAGTATTTTATAATAAAAAAGAATAAACATATTACACATTAATATAAAATTGTAACCGAAGTAAATTTAAATGTCTAGAAGAAGTATTGAAATAAAACATTTTAATTTCGTTTTATTACGTTTTTTGTCTCATAAGAAAAGTTAATTCGAGTGTATTAACATATTTATACCAAACATCTTTCATAAAAACCTAAATATCTTCATATAGTATGAAATTAACACCATATTAGAAAAAAAATGATTCACAAACATCTAGTCATATTAACATAAGTAATTTAGTTCATCCTTATTGTTAATTTAATGCTTAATATGTGTTTTGTTTTTTAATTTGATTCTTTAAACTATATTGTTTTAAGGATTTAAACTATAATGAACTGTCTGTCTACCTTCTGCATTCCTTAATTCTAATAGTTACTGATTATTGTTATTATTTAAAAAAAAAAAAATAAATTAGATGTATTGCTTAATAATATTATATATATTTACTTTTAAAAAAATATATATTAAAGTAATATTACAAGGATTAATTCATACATTCCCTGAGATTAATTCATTCTTTATGATCGAGTTAGAAACTAGAATTACTTTCTTTTTTAGTTGTCGTTTAAAGTAAGTAGTTCGTGATGTTTCCTCTTTCATTCTGCCCTTGCTCATTCTTTCCAATATGAATTTTCATTTTTCATTACTACGTTTTCCTTTATTCAATTCCTTCAGAATGATGTCTCCTTTTCATGAAGACGTTTTCATTAAATTTCCTTCAATTGTTATATTGGACAAGTTATATTTTCATTTACTTTTATGTTTAGTGTTATGTGAATCAATTTCATTAAATGGAATAGAAGTAGGTTACGATTTTTTATTTATTCTATTTGGATGACATTTCGTATTTAAGCATAATTTTGAATGCTGAATTAGAATCTGACGTAATTATTTGTGAAAAAAAAATCTTAGAGCAAAATATGTGTCTACTATTTTTTGACAAGAAACCTCCAATAAAATTGCCAACAAGATCCGCTAGAGAGGTCCTATTTTTTTCAGTGTTTAAAACTCGATTAAGCGCATACCCTTTTGATTATTGGATACACCATTAGACTGATTTTATAGTGTTTTTTCTTCGATCTGTACTTCCCATCTGCACTATTATATAAAAGGACAAGCCCTTTTTCGTTTGTGATAACCAACCACGAAAACAAACTCTACCAAATTTTAACTTCATCATCTTTACAGCTTCAAGAAGGTTTAGTTATAATAAAATTTACAGATTTTCAATTGCATTGATTTAAAAAAAGCGACAAATATGTGGTGCGCAGTGAAGTTTGATAATCAACCGATTGGTGGCGAGAACCATTTAAGAGAGGTGGCAAAGGTACGGTGTTTTATTGTGCTTGAAATTTATGATGAAAATTACTTATTTTTAATTAATTTAAAAAAAAAAAAGATTTAGATATGAAAGGCAAAATATGGATGTAGTTTAAAAATCGATCATTATGTGCCTAGCGCCATTAAAAGTTTGCAACGGTAAAACTATTGAACCTCTCTGTACTAAAACCTAACTACTTTATCTTCATAGTTCTAGTAAGGTTTACTATAGTAATAATTTAAATGTACAATGCTAAGCGACAGATATGAGGTTTTTCACACTGTCATAAACTTATAAGGTTAGAAATTAGTATCCAACCAGATGAAAACGATAAGATTATTTTTCCCGAAAAAATGATTACCAAATCAAAATGTTAATCTTTTGTTTTTGATATTGTGTGTAAAAATATGATCCATAGGCCTTTAGTTGCAATCACTGACAATGCAGTCCATTATCCACAAGAGTTTCTTAATGGTCTCTGTCCGTCTGGATTACTACCTCATTTTAAAAAAATACAAATTAGATAAAGACTAAAGCGACAAGAAACTGATCGTCGTTACAGACTACTTTAACATTTACTAGACAAACGATTAAACCTGCCAATTCATTACAAAAGACTTATTTACATGATAGACCTATTTGAACGTCGGAGTTGAGCTTTGGGCTCTACTAAACCATGCAATTCATCTCGTATCCAATCCTTACAATCCAAAATCCTTCGAAAAATCCTAAATGCCCCTTACTTTGTCACCAATAAACTTATCCATAAAGACCTTAATGTTCCATACGTTGCTGAGTTAGCCCAAACCAGATACCTATCCTTTCATAGTAAGCTCTATAACCACTCAGATCCATTAGAATCTCAATTTGTTTCCTACTCCATTCCCGATAATCCTCCGAGGAGTCTGAAAAGAAGATGGCCTAGAGACCTAGTGTAGAATTTTTATTGAAGTGCTACTGATGAGTAGTTCTTTTCAAGTTTTGACATGCCATTGTAATCGTTATTAGCTCATTTACTTGATGTACATATTTGTGCAGTTGTAAATTTCAATAAATTGTTGTATGTATAAAAAAAAATAGATGTCTAATTATGCTTTTATGTAATCTCCAACGCCTAATCAGTGCAACTTAACCTGGTTAAAATTACAGCTATGCCTGAATATATCATTGAAGAAATAATGCTACATTGCTAACTTATAAATACAAGATTTTTTATGTTTTATGTTTATGTTCTTATGTTTTTCATAAGAACAGCTTATGAAAGCGGGCGAGGCAGCGACGGGGAATGCTAGTTATATAAAAAATTTGAATTATTAAAGTTGAATTTTTGGCCGTTAATTTAGCAAGGAAAATATTCTGTAAGGGATAAAGTTGGACGATAACCATTGTGGGACACCTAACTCCTGAATTTAGTTTACATTTGGAAGCAGCCCTATCTGTTTCCCTAATGCGCCGCTTCCCCTGATTCAGATTTCATTGGAGCGGCCCTAGAGTGTGTGGAGGACCGGCTGCTGTCATCTGGGGCGTGGTCCATTTTATTGGCCCCCTTGCTCAGGGCATCATCAATCTTATGTCGCTTATCGTCCTTTCGTTAATCTGTCTCCTTTAAAGGAAAAGGAAACGGATCGGAGAGCTCAGCAATGAGGGATTCGTTCCCTACTGGCTTAGAACCGAGCCACCTAATTGGGGGGATCATCTCAACAGGGGCTTGTACCCAATCCAATCCTCTGATAAAGTCTGGGGTTAATTACTGCCTTATTATACATCTTTATTCCGTGGTATTTGTTACTGTTTTTAGCTCTATAGTTATAATAAACATAGTTCTTAGTGAATAATATAATTTTTTATTAGAAACTTTTATTGAAATATATGTGCAATCTGCCTCAGTGAAGGGCAATAGGTAACAGTGATAATGATGTATTCATTCATACAATATATACAAGTACACATACACACAAAATTAATGATAATAGAAGATAACAATAAAATAAATAATCATTTTAAATATAAAACTAATAATTACAATCATCATATTTAATTAAAAAAAAAAAAAAAAAAAATCTGTACCTCAGAGGTACAGAATACTGTACTTTTTTTTTCTTTCTTTTTTTTTTTTACTAAAACATCTTTTCCCCTTTATCCAGAGGTGTAGAATTCTATGTCCTAGACAAATTAATTGTAAGGTAGGTTACAAAAAAATGTTTTTTATTTATTTATTTTTTGGGGGAGACGGCATAACGTCCTTATGTACTCCAATTAAGGCTGGAAGGACGAGTTACCAACCTATTCTAGCCTGGATGGGAAAGTCAAAATTTATTTCGTACACATAAGTATAATAAACAGTTCGGGAAATGAAATATTTTTCTTTTAAATTGACATAGAGTTCTGTGTACCTCCGAGGTACAGATATACACAATACAGACATACTCAGCCTGGGGAACCCTGAATCTAGCCTATTCCTCCGCTTGAGTAGTCAAAACCAGACCCGAAGAGATTCCAGCGCTGCTCTCAGCTGCATCAGTGGTAATATCCAGTGGAGGCTGAGTGGGAGCGTTATGGCCACAGATGCTTTGGACTTGAGTAGAGAGACTGGTCATTACCAGCACTCTAACATAACTTAATATTACAAAAGGGCCATGCCGTTTCAACCTTCTTGGAGGGTTATAGAGATGTTTAAGACTGGATAGGGATTGAGCTAAAGGATTGGGATGGCTTGATAGATTTTGATAAGGTATTTTTAGGTCATCGTGTAGGGTTTTATTAGTAAATAAGGTGCATTGACAATTGTTCGGAGGACTTTGGATTGGAAAGTTTGAATGCGTTTAATATTGGATTGTATTGCTATCACCCACAGTTCAAGTCCGTAGGTCCAAATAAGTTTTAAGATTAGAGAATAGAGATGGCAGACTAGTCTGTAATGACGACTAATCGGTTGCTTTTATAGTCTGTGATTAATGAGCAAAAAGTGCCTGCTTGTCGGCTATTATATTCATTTATATTTCTGCTTTTTTAAATAGGTTTGAGACCATCTTTACTGTCTGCTAATTATTCTAGGAATAGGAACTTTTCAATTTATAATCAATTATCGCGCTTAAAGAAAGATCATGATATCAACAAAAAATAAATTAGATGCCATCAACTTTTGCCAGCCGACAAGTCGGCCAATCTCTTATAAAAGATTTTAAAATCTAACTCAATGGATATATCCAACTATCCCTCTGATAAAAGTTATTTGATATATGTAAGAATGGCACAAAGTGACTCTAAGCTAGTTTTGTATGTATTGATACTTTTCAACCATAAGAGCTTTTACAAGAAAGGTGTGCCTTGAAAGCTAAGTGTGAAAGTAAATGACAATCTGGTGTGGCGGACATGCTTAAGGTGGTTTGTAGTGACCCCACAAGCCCTGGTATTGACAGGGGTTTCCAACACCTTAAAAGCTTTTGCAAAGTGTGAAAGATGTTTTCAAACGTCTGAATATATATTAAATTTCACATATTACATTGATTTTTTTTTTTTTTTTAGTATGTATTATAACGTAGGCATCCTTATCAAAAATGGAAAGTAGAAAATTTTTGGCCCCGTATCATTATTAATTATTTTTATTTGAGTTGTTTTAGTTTTTACTAGAAATGTGTCGATTCGGAAAATCGATTCCTAGACCGATACCACTGTCTCTGGTGATGGTGTTTTGATACTTAATTATACATCATTTCAACGCCAAAAAAATATATTTTTTCACCTTTTACAAGAATGAAATTTTTATGTTTCAACAGGACGGGCTATCCTATGACAATTTGCCTGGCGCATTACCGATTTTAGTTGATGAATTGATTTTTCTTAAATATTTTCAGTTAATAAATCCTCTCTACATCGCTCTATTAAACAAATATCTTAATTATGATTCTTGAATGATTAAATGATCGAACTGAGTTGAAAACTCTAGTAAGGTGTTTGGAAGACGCTATCCAAAGACTTGGAAGCAATAAACTTACTGTTAAGTATTTTTACCTTTGTGGAGATGAAGTTCTCAAAGAACTTTGCCCTACCGTTTCCTCAAAGTGAAACTTATTTTTAATAGCTATAAAGCAATATTCACCTTTTCCTGTTGAAGGACTGCTTTCGATTGAGTGAACCCGTTCAGGAGTTCTACCTCTGATCTTTGAAGATGCCTCTTCAACTCTGGTTTATATTTTCCTTTACTTCTGATAGAATCCACCAGGGCCGTGAAAATTCGTTTTAAATACGTTTGGCAAATATTTAACAAGATTCTACCTAATATCGTTTTATTGAATTGTAAGATTATTTTTTACTTATGAAATAACCTATTATTTTTATGGTGATTTACATATTATTTTTTATAAAACGTCCATTATCCAAAGAAAAAATGAAAATGAAATAAAAAGAATATTTTCTGTATAAAAATGCAGCTTTCGTATGTTTTTCGTGTTTCCGTAAGATCCATTGGTGATCCAGAACAATACTGGTTCCTAAATATCCGATTTTAACTCAATGTAGTAGATGATATCAAACTGTTAAACTTCAACCTTACTTTATCACTTCTCAGCACTTCTCAGCATATAAAGGATATATATGAGCATTATGCAAATTCTCCGCAATTTTATTAATTAAGCTTACATAGGCTTATATTCTCATTTAAATATTAATTTTAATTTAATGTTAGTCTATTCAAATTTATACGCGTTTAGCTAAATGAATTAAGTTTATTACAAGTGAGATTATATTTTTAAAAATATTAAACTTTTTTTTTTAATTAATTTTAAATGGATAAAATACTTCATTATTGCTTTGTATCTTGAAGGAAAGCAGAGTGGTTGATAAATTAATTATTATAATTATAACTCCTAATACATTTATATTATGGTTGTGAAGAAATGCGTATTGCATATCACCATATTTTTCTAACGCCATTTATAGTATCTGGTATCGTGGCGACTAATTGTTTTGACCCGATTTCTCCTATAATTTGTTGTCACTTTTTTTTTTATTTGACCATTTATTGAAATTTACAACTGTACATAATAAAAAACAAACATACATCTAGTAAATGTAATAATAACGTACATTTCTTAATAATAAAAATACTTTATTTACATTTTTTACAGTATACAATTCTTAATATGAATATTTAATATTCATATATTAATATTCCGGCTTAAATCCTCTACATGATTAATTTAATTTAATTTAATAGTAAATAGGCTTTACAATTTAAAGTCTATCTCTAATCAGTAGGAAAAATAATCCATGTATTATGCATGGATAAAAAGCAGAATGTATGCCAATTCTTGTGATTCTATTACTATTGTTATCGGTTGAACACAGCATTTGTTGTGGCCTGTAGAAATTGTTGATGAAATCTCAACTTCAAAATTTGAACCTCCTCGAAAGGGGTAAAAAATTAATATTTTTTTATTTTGATAAAATGTCACATATAAGGGTTTTATGCTGCGTTAAATCGAGATTGGAGGTCAGTTGTTCATGAAACAAAAATTTCCACTGATTTACAGCGGATTTCCTTGGAATTGTGTCATTTTTTTTTTGAGTTTTTGAGCACCCTAAGCCGGGTAGTGTCTTGAGCATAACGAAAGTATTTTTATTTAAAATAGCAAACATAACTGTACTTAATCGTGAAAGAATCATTTCTCTATCTTGACTGAGAACTGAGAAAAAATAAAACGTCTTCTCACATATCTTCTCATATAATACTTTTATAAAAGTGCAACCAGGTGGTAGCTACTTCACAAACAATTGTCATACTATTATCAATGACTTCTACCATAAAAAACAAAGTACTGTTGAAGAACTTAATAATAGTATAAAAGAGAACACAGTAGAAACAATGCCAAAAACACCTAACATAATTTTAAAGAAAACTTATAACAGAGTGAATTACATCCCAACACTTACAAGACAATTAATAAATAATTTAAATAATGAAAACTTTAAAATTAATGGTGCTTTATATAATAATAATAAAATTAATAACATAATAAGAAATACAGAAACAATAGACAAGTGGACTAAAAAAGATCTGATTTATAAAATAAACTGCAAAGATTGTGAAATGCAATACATTGGTGAAACCAAACAGAATTTAATTAAAAGAGTGAACCAGCATAAATATGACTGCAAAAGAATAAATAACAAAGAGAAAAATAATAAGACTGCACTGTGTGAACACACAAACAAATTCAAACATGAATTTGACTTTGAAAATACAACCATATTCAATCATGAGTATAAAACCAAAAATATAAAAATAATGGAAGCAATTTATATAAATAAAACAATAGACCAGGCAGTAAACTACAAAACTGATACACATAAAATTGGTACAAACTATGCTAAATTAATAGATAGACTGAAAATATAAAGAGTCCATAAAAAGAATGAAATCATTAATAAATAAAAGTAATAAAAATGTAAATAGTAGTGACAATACAGCTAATAGAATGGAAATGGAATGGTAAAATAGGAACTAAATGAATAGGCCAGAAGCTGACAATAAATAAACAAAACAATAATTGAACATTGCCCAGTGGTGTCAGTGTAGATGAGATGACCAGTGAGAATATCACAGTGTTAGGTAATAAAAACCAAAAATGTTAAGTGATGTATTAATATAGTGAAGAATTGTAAAATAACATAACATAATGATTGTAGAACCTGAAGATGGAGCAACATGACAAGCTCTGAAACATGTAGTTAAATGAATAAAGCAAATGGGGAGTTATGCCTTTTTATATAACTTGATATCAATCTCCTTAAATGAAACATTTAAAGTAGGACTTATTATTAATTCTTGACTTTAGTTGCTCGTTTTTCCTTATCAATATTGTTTTTCACAAAAGAACCTTTCTAATTTTTTTATTTATTTTTTTTTATCTTTTCTGAGAAAATGTGTCAGATCTGAGATATAAGCAGTAAATAAGTTGGCTGCCCGACGTTATCTAAAACTTGCTGGAGACGATATCTTCATTACTGTTTCTTGCGATAAGTTTCTGTTATGTCAGCGTAAGGCCGTAGTGTTGAGGGCGGGCTTTGATTGCAGGAGTGGCTCCTTTATTTAAAAAAATATATATATTTTATTTTATAATGTACTTAATACACTACTATTGTAGATATTTTCAGTCTATTTTTAAGTTTAGTTTTAAAAAAAAAATTATAAATTAAAATAAGATGTTAATTTTTTTTTTTTTTTTTTTTTTTTTTTTCAATTTTTGCAGTTTTGTTCTAATAACATGATAAGAATTACCAACTAGTAGCACTTCAATAAAATTTCTACATTAGAAAGTCTCTTGGCCTTCTTCTTTTCAGACGCCTCGGAGGATTATCGGGAATTGAGTTTTAGGCAAGTTGGGAGACTAGTAGGTATGGAGTTTACCATGAATGAATGAATGGATAGTTATTTGGTTTGGGCTAAATCAGCAACATATGGAACATTAAGATCTTTATGAAAAAGTTAGTTTGTGACATAATAAGGAGCATTGAGAATTTTTTCGAAGGATTTCGGATTGCAAGGATTGGATACGGGAAGAATAAGGTCTTTTGCAATTTATTGGGAGATTTGAACGCTTGTCTAGTAAATGTCGGAGTAGCCGGAAACGAAGAGCATTTTCTTTCTCGTCTTTATGTCTGATATTTTTCCAAGGGTAAAAATAAATTTTGTTTAGTAGATACTTCATTTTTAAAGAAAATAATACTTATTTAGCAATTAGCGAATCGCTGAAATATACAAATTTATGTATAGCAGTTGACCAATTTAATTTCCTTTCTTGCTAGGCAGTTGGCTCCAGAATGTTGTGAAGGGTTGGGAGTGGATTTGTGATGCGGGCTTACAAATTAAAGCACGCATCAGAAAAGGATAAACCCACTTATTAATGTAGGAAGCACTAATGGCTGTTATAAATAGAGACCCAACAAAACAGCCGCTTGCCTAAAAGAAGGGGTCAATTCATATAAGTCGAGTATTCTACTTATTAGTTATAAGTAGATTTATCTTATTAGTTTCGATTATTTTTACTAAAAGAAAATGAAATATAGCAACATAGTAGTAATAAAGATTAAAAATGTAACATAATTTTGTTTTATTACTAGCATATAAAAAAACCCATAAAAAAGTGTAATTTACACACAACATTCTATATGAAAGAGGAGCAACACTTAAGTTTATTTGTGGATTTTTATTTGACTTTATGATCGAGGCAAACTACCAAAAACGGTGGAAACAATTAACGTTAATTATCTTATGATTAACTATATTTCCTTTGTAGTTGTGTTTCATCCAGCCTATTTGTTTCAAGTCTAATTGATTCCCTTACCATAAATTTACTAATATGTACAATTTTCTCAAAATTTATAGTACTCAAAATTGTGGAACTGAAATTAAAAAAATCTGATTTAAATCTCAGTAAGGTGCAGTACATTAATTACATTTTAATTATTGGCTCATTTGTTATATTTGTAATATGGTTTTCAACCTATGTTCGTATGGTTATAGTTTGGTTTCTTTTCTCTATGTATCTTTTCTTCCTTATTCATAATTATTTTTATTTAATTGTATTTCTTTTCTATCTTTCTATCGAAAAAGAACCAAAACTATATATAGAAAAAATGTTATGTAAGTTCATTATTGAGTATTGAAGTTTTTTTTTTTTTTTTTTTTTTTTTTTTTTTTTTTTTTTTTTTTTTTTTTTTTTTTTTTTTTTTTTTTTTTTTTTTTTTAATATCATGATCTTGATAATTTATTATTTTTTTTTTAAAGTTAAAGGTTAAAAAATTAAGTTCCTGTACCTGGAATAAATAGAAAACTGTCAACACATTTTCATACTGAAATTCAATAACATTAAATCAAATAAAATAATCCTCGAACATTAATTAAATAAAAAAACGAAAGGAAATAAAAAGAGAGAAAAATACGTACGTAATGGTTAAATGAATAAAATAATACTACTTGAATACTATGTAGGTACATATATCTGTCGTTGCGAAACGATGGTCAACTACAACGTCAATTTATGCCACAGGCTATGTCACAGTCTGTATGAAATGGAGATGTTTAACATTCATCATCAGTTCAATGAATACATCATAAATTTAAAATATCAGCACTTTTTTATATATATATATATATATATATATATATATATATATATATATATATATATATATATATATATATATATATATATATATATATTAAGATTACTTTGTCATTCATTCTTGGTGTAGTAGAAATGATTTTTGAGAAAAATCCATTATTATTGATACGAATTACTTTGGCCTGATTTGATACATCTACATATTTTCGAAACGTTTTGATTCTATAAAACTTTGTTCATTCGAAAAGGAAGACATTCGAGAAATCCTAAATACCCGACAATGAGGGACAGAATCGATAGACAAACAATGGGATTCCGATCACGTCACCGGGGGTAGTCGATGGAGGAAATGAAGCGAAAAGTTTCAACTCCTCTGTGGCCACATCCCTCCCTGCAATAAATCCGCTATTTCGCGTCGAGGAGGACACTTCCTGTTACTTTCAACTTGAGGACGCTTTGGTGCTTTGGTATTGCTGGCCCAGAACTAATTCGGTTTGGCGGTCAGTACTCTGGCCCTCGGCAAACAGGCAGGTACCTCCTGAATTATTGAGATTGTTTCAGGTTTCTTGTCGAGTCCTTGAATCTTCAACTTGTCCATTACAGATCCCCCTTTGCGTTGCATAGTAATCAGAGTTAATGAATAAGTTAATTATAATAATTATATTATGGCGTTACCTTGATGTGGGTTCTCAGCTATTGTTTTAAAAACTGGCAAATGTGACCTTGTTTCTATAATGTGAAGCTACATTTTCCTTTAAATATATATTACTAATATTATTAGTATAACACTTCTGAAATCTATATTTTAAATTATTTCAGAAAACTTAAACTAACGACAAGAAATAAAAATCTAGTATTTATTACTATTAAAATACCTCTTTGCTCTGTACCTCAGTGATCTTGGGTTTAATTAATTAACATGTCCAACTAAAAATACAATTTTCTAGTGAAATTCAATAACAATAAATAAAATAAAAAAATCCTTGAACATTAATTAAATAAACAAACGAAAGGAAATAAAAAGAGAACAAAATATGTATGTAATGGCTAAATAAACAAAATCATGCTAGGGTAAACCAGATAGTTTTTGACACTGCAAACAGTTACTGACACCCTATCTTAAAAATAAGAAGAAAAAAATAACTAGACAAAAAAAAAATCATAAAATTCCTTTTAAATCCTACAACTCAATTAAGGGTAAAGTTAAGAGTAAAAACACTTTCAAAGATTTCCCTGGGATGTCAATAACTGATTTTACATTAGTCATTGTCACTGTCTTGTAAAATATATTCCATATATAATGTTTGGTGTGAACTTTCTTGCTTAGCTTAAAGTATTGTAAATAAGGAAAAATCACTGCAATTTTCAACTTTATTAAACTATTCTTTCTATAATTTCAGTATGAATATTTCCTTGAGAATGTCAATAACTGTCTGGTTTACCCTACTTGAATACTATGCTCATATATCTGTTCTGGCCGATAAGATGGCGAACTACTTACTACGTTAATTTATAAGAAAACTAATTATAGTATTTGGCTATGTCACAGTCTATATGAAATGGAGATGTTTATCATTCATCATCAGTTCAATAAATACACAATAAATTCAAAACATCGGCACTTTTCTAAACAGATTATATGTGTGTGTGTGTGTGTGTGTGTGTGTGTGTTATTATTTTTTTTTAAATAAAAGACAATAAATAAAATCTGTTGATACCTAAGGAGGTAAAATGGAAGATTTCTAAAAGCTATCAGATTCTTGAGCAGATCGAGTGTAAATAGATGAATTAGGGGGGGAGGGAATGGATAGTTAAACTAATACATTTCGATCTCTACATTTACAAGTTAGGAAAGTAGGCAGTCCTTTAGGTTTTTCAAACTGGAATAAAGGTTAAAATGAGACTATTGGAAATATTGGACTTTACTGTGTAGTGAACTACCAATGTTCTGAATTTATTGTGAATTTTTTAAACTAATGATGAATCCTCAACGTTCGTAACAGGTATCCGAACTAAACAAATCCTCTAGAAGTGGATGATAATCCTAATTCTATTGATCCTTCTATACCATTCATGCGTACTTCATATATTACTTTCTTTTTATTATTGCTTTTATATTTTATCTAATTATTTTTATTACTTTTTGGTTATGATTCAATTGTTCACATTACCATTTTCGTTCCCGTTGAACTTACCCTACTTACTGAAAAAATTGAAGTCTTTGGAAAAAAATGCAGTTTAGTCCTCGCCTGAGGGCCTTGAGCATTGAATGTGTTAAGAATGGAGTAATTCTATTATTTATGTATTTCTTGTAAATAAGGCATGAGGGTGAACTTACAGCGCTATTATTTCCATAAACTGTATAGATTATAATGTATCGTCAAAATTAAACTCCTTAGATAAGACAGTTTCAGAGGTTGGATAATTCTTTATTATGAATAAATGAATGTAGAAATATATAGATCTGTATTACATTTAAACAGAATCAAAGAGACACGTGCATTCTTTGTTCATCTGAAGAGTTCTTTGATTCCGTAAGCTCTAGTCAAGAACTTCGGTTGTCATAATAGTCCATAAACATATTGTTGAGTGGATGGAATATGTGAAATTTTTTGACTTAATAGCTTCGTTAGGAGTCGTTAGAAAATAAACATACTAAAAGTCCCCGCCCCTGGGGTGTGAGCTAACGGTGGGAGGGAAGGGAGAAGGTCCCATTTTGGGGTTTTTCGATTATATCTCGAAAACGGTGGGTTCTAGAAAAATATATTACAACTCAGAATGAAAGCTAATTTAATTTCCTATAAATATTTTCCTATACATATCTGTCGAACTTCCTACGATTTTCGAGATATACGTTATTAAACATCGATAATTTTCGAAAACAAATAATGTGTACATCACGTTTTTGTCAAAACTTTGCTTATAGTGCCAGAAACGTATATACAAGTTAAAATAAATTTAATGTTCTACAACTTTGAATTCGACATTTTTTCTGAGAGACGATCTTGGAAGTTACCAGAAGCAAATGTTTGACAAAAAGTGAGGTAAAAATTATGGATGTTCAATAAC
The DNA here is from genome assembly GCA_003667255.2 of Euschistus heros. Lineage (NCBI taxonomy): Eukaryota > Metazoa > Arthropoda > Insecta > Hemiptera > Pentatomidae > Euschistus > Euschistus heros. Next base: position 657,819 of record RCWM02000142.1, read on the forward strand.
GCATATCTTTTTAGCACTTATTGACTGGACTATAGCTCCACGGACCAATATTTTTTACATTGCCTTTTAGGAACTAATCGAAGTCAATGCTGATAAAAGCTGAGGAATATAGTTTTAATTTTCCGGTTTGGGAGTCGATCGAGACCTGTATATAAGAAGGGAGTGCAGTAAAGACGTGCAGTAGACGCTGCGCCGCTCCCAGAGGTGCTGTTCCCACTGATAGCTCTATCCCCCGGCTCAATTACACTGTTCTCTTCTCCCTTGGACATGATATTACCTTGAAATTGTATTTCTCATGCTAGTGTCTTATTTGTTTTTTTTAAATTAAACCGATGTTCTAATCACTGTTTTATTAGGAATACCCATAGTTATTCCTATAAAAAAAATTGAATTTATTCTTATTATAAAATTCTATCTACCTGTTACCGACATTTCTAAAACAATATTCTATTGCAATAAAGAAATAATGAAAATTTAATCTTAAAAATAAATGATGTTAAGTTAAGATATGAAGTGAATGAAGATGCTATACTTTATTTCCCTTTGTACCAATAACTAACATAAGTTGTTCTATCAGTCAATATAAGATGTTTTTTACATGATTTCATTCATTCTAAATGGTGATGGTTGACGACGTCGTGATCACTGGCAGAACAGAAAACTACCTACTAGGAGCATTTTTGGAGTGTAACAGAAAAACCTGAGAAGTTGGCCTCCAAATAAACGAAGAAAAGACGAAATACCTAGTGACTTCAAAAGAACGAAGTATGGTGGAAAACCCTGGAAAAAAAGGGGCAGGATACCGGAAAGCGTCGAAAAATTCAAGTACCTGGGTAGCGACATAACTTCAAGAAATGAAGTGGATGAAGAAACAAAGGAAATAATAAAGGCTGGTATTAGGTGTTATTAGGCCCTCAGTAAAATAGTAGGTACAAAATGTCTCCCTAAAAATATGGGTCTACTAAACCATTCTTAAATCAGTCGTATTGTATGGTAGTGAAACCTGGACGCTCACTGCGAAGAATGAAGGCATTATAAATAGATAGGAGAGGAAAATTTCGAGGAGGATATATTGCTCTACTAGAGATGGATATGTATGGAGTATAAAAAGCAAACAGGAACTAAGAGACCTGTGCAAAGCTCCAGATTTGGTTTCTACAATAAAGCAAAGAAGATTAAGATGGTTGGGCCATGTTCATCGAATGAGTTACCTTCAATTCATAACAAAATAACAGGCACTGCCTTCAATTGTAATTACATTTAATCTAAGCTGATCGTTAGTGAGAATCTTCCGTAATATATAATCATAATAGCATGGGAATTTCAAATGATTGTAGGAAAGGGAGATAATGGGATTTAAAAAATGAACACTAGTGGTTGAATTCCGTTGCCTTGTGAATTCGTTCGGCGCTACAACCCGATGTCGAGTCTTGGTCTTCTGTACCAGCTTCCACTGTCTCGATCCTGATCTGCTGCCAACCAATGTTTCCTCAATCCCAGCATTTAACTAGCATCACTATCCATACCATATACATATATACACCAAGGGAAAAGCGTTTAAATTATATTGTAATGAGAGAAGAAAATTGTACCAAAAGCAATCTTTGTGTATATAGCCTTCGATGAACCTCATAAAATTTAGATCAGACTTACAAGGGGAGGACACACTCAGTCTCTCACGGATCTTGTTGGCAATTTTTTTGGAGGTTCCTGGTCAAAAAATATTAGACACATATTTTGCCGTTCCGACCAATACATTTCAAGCGTATTACCACCCTATATTTTGTGTAAAAAAATAAAGTTGATACGTAAAACCGTCTAAGCGTAATTCACGTTTTTATCAATTTAAACAAAAGTTGCCTGCCATTTATTTGGTCAGGCAAACTTTGAAGCTTACAAACTTTTATTTTTCTATTTGGATGGAATTTCGTATTTAAGGGTTCTCTTGAATGCTGAATTCGAATCCGATATCGGTTCTTGTGAAAAAAATTATATTGAATATACTTCACTTGAAAAATTTTAGCTTTTACACTGTAAAATGTGATAGAAAATTCTTTTAGCCCTAGAATTCCATCTCAACACCCTCAAAACTCAGGAAACGTATGTAAATATATAGATATCAATAAAATAAAAAAAATAAAATATATATATATATACTAATTGGGAGAAATAATTTGTTACTTTAATTATTATTAAAATAATTATAATTAATTATTATTTATTGTAATGATAACTTATTACAAATTAATATTTACATTATATACAGACAGAACCACATATTAGATTTGATTGTTAAGTATTTACAATTTTTATTTTATTCTTCAAACCCAGAACACATCTCTAACCCGTTTTGTAATCTTTGTTTACTGGGTTCTAATAACTGAAGCTTATTACATTACAATTTCATTTTCATTATATTCAACAAAATCCTGTCAGCAACAGAAGTGAGGCAGTTATTGCTATAATGTTTTTATGTCAACTATCACAATCATATTTTAACATGTTCAACTGCAAAATAAAATAAAAATTGTAAATACTTAACAATCAAATCTAATATGTGGTTTTGTCTGTATATAATGTAAATATTAATTTGTAATAAGTTATCATTACAATAAATAATTAATAATTATAATTATTTCAATAATAATTAAAGTAATAAATTATTTCTCCCAATTAGTATATATATATATTTATATATATATATATATATATATATATATATATTTTTTTTCTTAGACCTTACACTATTTTTTCACGTACTTCTCGGCTTATTTGCTTATTTAGACCAAAAAACTCATTTAATTTTAATTATAACTATTATAATTATAATAACTCTACATGAATCTTGAGGCTCTATTTATCCCTTGTCGTAAGTTAGCCTCATAAAAAAAAAAATAGAAAAAGATGAATGACACTTCATTATGTAATGCTGCACCAATTCATTTATTTGCTACATAATGCAATAGCAATGGCAATGTATCATCATATGAGCCATTTACTGGTAAAAACAATTTTTCAACATGTTTATGTATAACAGTCTAGTAAACTCTGATTTTTTGTTTTATCTTTAATCATTTCGAGTCCAGTATCAAAAGTTGTAATTAATGACTTTGGCATCATTGCTCATATGTACTCGGTGCCTTCCAAATCACCAGCTTTACTGTCATGTTTAACGTGCTAAATCATTCATTGTAATAGATTTTCCTCATCCAACTATCAGTAAATAAATTACACGCATAAAAAAAATCGATATGAATCGGTATTTGATGTGACTACAGTAGCAGATGGTTAAAGGGACAAATTTCCCCCCCCTCCTACTCCCCCATCTCTTCAACCAAAACCACCCCCCACACTAACTCGTGTCACCCTCGCGAAGTGAAGTTGCGAAGTTATTTGGAATATTGGATAAGAAATCCTACCACTTTTATGTTCTGGAGGGATACGAACTAGACCGTTCGCTATATTATATATATATATATATATATATATATATATATATATATATTTTGCTTTTGGTAGGTTTTAATTTATTTCTATTGAGAAATTATCTGCTATTATACATGAGATTCTCCTTATCCGTCGTTATAGGAGCCGACACCGCTTTGGATAACGAAAAACTCCGGATTACAGAAATCAATAATTAAATATTTCTTTGGCATAACTCTTATTTATTTTCCATTTGTAGCAACATTTTTCGGAGACAATGCTCCATCAAGCTATACTACCTTTCAACACTTTTCGAACCCCCCCCCCCCCCTCCTACTCCCCCATTACTCGTGTCACCCTCGCGAAGTGAAGTTGCGAAGTTATTTGAATATTTCACTTTTATGTTCTGGAGGGTAGACCGTTCGCTATATATATATCTTTGCTTTTGGTAGGTTTTAATTTATTTCTATTGAGAAATTATCTGCTATTATACATGAGATTCTCCTTGGCTTTGGATAACGAAAAACTCCGGTAAATAACTCTTATTTATTTTCCATTTGTAGCAACATTTTTCGGAGACAATGCTCCATCAAGCTATACTACTGAGCAATGTACTGTATGTTCAGTACAGGTATGGCTTGTAACATGTGAGAATAGACAATGTGAAAAGAATGACAGTTTAAGAGATGCCTGATGATGGAGCATTGTAACCGAAACATGTTACAAATGGAAAATAAATAGGAGTTACACCAAAGAAATATGTAATGATATTGCATCTTCTTCAGCATAAAAGGTTATAAAATAGAAAACAATAATTAGATTAGAAAAAAAAAAACATTGTTCATAGCTTAGAAGGCTACGCGCAAAAGTGACGTGTACGGTAAGCTCCCAGTATGACAAAATTTCACATCACTATTGTTGATTGATTTCTTCTAAAGAAAATATGTATGTTAATATTTTTTTTAAAACAACTTTTTATTAAATCTAAATTATTGTTCTCATATTATTTAGTAAATATTGATTTCTTTAATGAACTATTTGTATTTATTGAAAGAGGTCAAACAAACAAACAAACAAATTAAACAAAAAAATTTTAAGCAATGTTAACAAACATATGTTAACTTACATTATTATATTAGAAAAGATACATTATTTCTCCGGATAATATATATTTTTTAGCTTTGTCAACTGCATATATATTATATTTTATATATATATTTTTTGCATTAAAAATTATTTTTTCTTATTTTTTTGTTTTCATTGCTTATATTAAATTTTGGCTTATTCTTAACCGTAAGATATATTTGTTTTTCGTATAGGATTTTATAACATGTAATATTACTTGTTATCGCTTTTATATTGTAAATTAATTTTCTTTTTAATTTCAGTATTTAATTTTAATTGTATTTTTCTTGCTTATATAAAGTCCTTAATTATATAAATGGCTACTTGGTCGCCATTATATTTTTAATTATAATTATTCTGGAATAAAAATTATTTTCATTTATTCATATCTTATTTTATTTTTTTATTTTTTTTTTAAGCAAATAAAATAAATTATGCTTGTTAAAATTGCTTTTAAATTTGTTGACTGATCCCACCCAACATCTGTTTCAATATGTTCACTCATTCACACTACATAGCTCTTACTGCTTTATTTATTGTAGTATGTATCACATAATGATAAATTATAATTAATCTTAGGTATTCAATGATGTAACAGATAAACTAATAATTAAACATTATTTTAATGTAGTAAATTTCATTTTCAGTTATAGTTAGCAAAATATTAATTTTATAAATTTTGAATCATTTACGGTAAGAGTTTTCCTTGTTTGGTAGCGCCTTGAGATATGTATAAAGCTGTGTTACGCAAAGTCCCATTAGGCATACTTTGTTTTAAACGAGGAAAAAGTTTATTTCTCATTTTTTTTTGTTCGTATCTTCTCTTTTTTTTTTCTGAAATCCAAAACGATTTGACTGGAATTAATATGTATACTTGCATCATATGGCCATTTTCCGTATCTATTATATTTTATAACTTTAATGTTTTGTATTTTAATTTTGTAACTACAGTTTTTAATTTTCTAGGTTATATCATTTAATGGTTTGAATTTTTTCATTTATTTACTACTTATGGTGTTTGTTATACAAATTTAATCAATTTCTTGTAAACAAATCTACGCAGGTGTTATTATCGATCTAAAACATTTCTAATTTGTAAATATCTTATAAAATATACTGTAATATGATAGATGAATTGTGCATGTACGAAATATTTGAATATATGCCTCTCTTATAGGGTAACTGTTATTGGGGGACAACAATTACAATTATTTAACATTTTAATAAATTTTGTTCGTAATTTTTAATTTTTTTTGCTGCATTAAAAATATTCTATCAGATTGTGAGCCAATCGATAGCAGAGGAATGAATTACTTGGTAGTTCTTTACAAATTATTGACATGCCATTATGATTTTACCGCACATTACATCAATACTTACTGTATATACGTATTGTTGTAAATATGTATAAAATGTAATATATATAAAGTTTATTTAGAAACGATTTTTAAACTGGGTTATTGATTTTCTGCTATCTTCACCTGTAATTAATGATACTGACACATTTATAAGAATGATATTACAGCATGTATTACATAATAATGTCAGAAATACTTAGGAATCGTTCAAAGAGACAATTAAATAAGTCGCATTATTTGGAAATTAACAAATAGTTTTACACTGTTGATTAAGAACTACACGCCTTTGTTTGTGAACTTAAAAACACCAGTAAAAGGAGGAAAAACTAGACGAAATTCAAATTCAAAAGAGAGCGAGAATTTTAACAAATGGTTTGATTAAGCTTTGCCCACCGGCTCTTAACTAATATGAAAAGAATCGAAACCCTTCATTCCAGTTCCGCTCCAGAGGAACCAGGAACAATGGCTAGTCCTCTCGTGAACTTTTTTCTATATATTTTTTTTTTTTTCCCAAGACGGTTGTGGACGTTTAATTGGATTTGAAGATTTCTCTGGCGACAATAGGGCCCTGCCTTTTGTTCTCTAGATCCAAGCTTCCCCTTTTGAACGGAGCTTTTAAAGAACTAATTATTCCGGGGTAGATCGCGAGGGGGGGAGGTTATTAAGGGTCGCGTGTCCTATCGGGGCAGTAAAGCCGAACCCTCATATGGAATACGGCACGAAACCCGGGCTGTGAAGAATTGTGAGGGGTATTAGTCAAAAAAGAAACTTATACGAAATTAGGCGTATGACCATAATTTAATAAGATTAAAAAAAAAAAAAAAAGTAAAAAAGTAAAACTAATCTATTCTTCTCTGAAATATCAATTACAACCTCTTCTAGTTGATGAACTAATTGTAATATTTTTTTTTTTACGTAAATATATGTAAAAAAAAATTTGACGGTAAACTACTACAATAAAATATACCATTTACTAAAAAACGGCGTGTATTAACTAAAATATAATGGCTGTGCTACAAACAAAACGGAAAGCGGGACGACTAGTAAATCAAAGATTATAAGAAAATAACTATAAATACTATCAAGACTCGGTAGTGAAACGAGCACGACTCGAATAAAAATTTCATTCGAAGACTAGTTACGAAGGTAAACATTCAGTTCTTACAATTTACAAAATAATCAAAATATCTACAATTTCCTACACTGTATAATCCAATATTTGCATACATACAGATTAATATGGTTCACAGATGATACATGTTGATACCCATTGAGGAAAAAAAATGAAAGTTCATTTAATATAGATCAGGATCTAGGATAAAACTAATAACATCTTAAATTACAAAGCTCGAGATTCAATTCAATTCAAATAAAATCTAGTTATTTTATGTTTATAAATAGAATTTAATGGAGAATTAGAAAAAGGATAAAACTAGTGTAAAGAGGCAAAATTAATGCACGGATTGTGCAAAAGCAAAAATACAGAAATTATTACTTCTTTGGCTCTTAAACTCTGTTATAAAAAGTTTTATAAAGCAATCTACATCCTTTATAATAGTTCCCATTTACCAGGTGCATATCGTATGATGTGAATCAATACAGTAGTGAAACCTTTTATTTAGTGCGCTCACAACAGATCCATCATGTAGTGAAATTGCTTGTAGTAAGACTGAACGGAGTGTATGTATTATAGTAAGGATGACGCGATCAATTTGGACGTAAGGTACAGTTAACAAGGAGGGGTAGCAGAGGACGGGTCGATATGCAGATCAGCAATGCTTCCCCATGGCGGCAGGGTCTCGTGGAAATTCATGAAATTCCTCAATGATGTAGGACCATTTCTTTTTCAACTGTTTTACATACCAGGCTAAGGGGAATGGGGAAGAGGGAGGGATTCCTGGGCGTGTGATTAGCTTCGCTTACTTAGAGGTAAAAACCTAAAGAAAATTTCTTATCTTAATTTTATTTTTAATTAAATATTTCTTATTTGTCTTTGAGTAAAACTCCCATACAAATTGATTTGACTTTAACTATAAATATATTATCAGATTCCTATACCATCTACAGTGGAAATAAAAAAAAAAAGGTCAAAGAAGATAATTATTATACTGACATATCAATAACATGTAAAGAACTACCCATTAGTAGCACTTTATTAGTTTTACATTAAGTCTGTTGGCAAGTTGAGTGTGAATGGATATACCTATTTGGTTTGAGCCTAAACATTAACATTTGGAACATTAAGATCTCTATGGATAACTTGAGGTACGCATGATGGTATAGAAGGATCAATACAATTAGGATTGATGAATTAATTGTCACTTCTATTGGGATTATTTTATTAGAAAACTAGTTTCGAATGTTAAACATTCATCTTCAGTTCTAAAACGTAAATAAAATTTCAACATGTTACATACACTATATTATATACACTAAAGTTTTCAAAAATGTAAGACAAGAAATCAAACATTATTGCTCACCTCAGGAGGTCTAAGAGATATTTGAAATATACCCATCGTGAGAAGGGAAGGTAGCAGGTAGTAGGGTCGGGCGATAGACGATAGTACTATCGATAGGCCGATGCTATCGGTTGAGAACTATCGATTGCTATCGATAGTTGCTTCCTTTTTTTCCAAAGCTATTCAATAAAGAATTTCAACTAATTTAATTAAATTCAATTATCTACTTACTATTTAAAATTTGCAGGATTATAAATTATAAGATTATATCATAAAGATGAGAGAGAAGATACTATCTATAGTGACCATCGATAGGTATGACCTAGCGATAGTAACTATCGACTATCGCCCAACCCTAGCAGGTAGGTGCTATTGGAAATGTTTAAAACAAAAATCTGGATCGGTTTTAAACGATTTTATTATTTCTAATGATTCATCACTGTTTAATTTTAGGTAGATTTTTTACTTGATGTATTATTTTTACTACCGGGGTCTTTATTAAATTTATGGATATTTTCATTTAGATGGATAGCGAAATTGGAGTTTTAGGTCTTATTGTATGCTCTTATACGTTCTTTTACTCTTTGATTTACCGATCGTCAAGTTTTTCCCGTGTATTTTGCTTCACAGTCATACATTTTGCGGTGTATACGAACTAAATTGTAACGTAATGCAGTATTGAAAATTTCGTATGTTTTAGAACTGAAGATTCGAAACTAGTTTTCTAATAAAATAATTCCAATAGAAGTGGCAATTAATTCATCAATCCTAATTCTATATGGAAAAGTTTGTGACGTAATAAGGATTATGAAGGATTTCGCGAAGGAATTTACATTGTTAGGACTGGATACGTAAAGAATTGGAAGGTTTGGTGAGTCCCAAAGCTCAATTCCGTATGTCAAAATGGATCTAATTACTGTCTCTTGTAAATAAGTCTTTTGTAGTTTATTAGGAGCTTTGAACGCTAGTTTAGTAAGAAATGTGAGAGTAGTCGGTTACGACTAGCAGTTTCTTATCTTTTAGGTCTGGTTTTCAATTTTTAATCTAAAATAAATACAACAGAAACAATAATAAAAATAATACAAAACATTAAAATAAATAAATTAATAACATTGTATTTGGGCTTGGCGAGATAAAAAATGAATACAGACAAGGAGAGGACACACTCAATGTCTCACCGATGTTGTTGGCAATTTGTTTGGAGGTTCCTATTCATAAAATATTACACATTGCCCTTCCGACTGATGGGCCCTAGAAGCCAAGAAAAAAAATGAAATAGAATTAAACTACTTTATTTAACATCTCCGGCTTAAGAAATCATATCAACCTGATTCTTTCACCAGATTAATTAAATTCTAAAAGAATGATTTAGAAAACTATGGTGTTCTGCGCTGGCATATCTTATGCACCTCATCCATTAGAGTGATACGGATGATGGTGATGGAAACGTAAGAAACGTATTAGGGTTATTAAAGAAAAAATTAATAAGTGCAAACAGTATTTTAAAAAAAAACTATTACAAAATTTTAAATTAATATGATTTATAAAGTTTTGTAATGAAAATAGTATGCTTATGCCTGGGATATAATTCATGAAGAAAATGAAGATAACGCGGTGCAAGGAGCAATAAAAGCAATAAAGAAAACACGTCCGAGTTTAAAGCACTCCATATAAAGTTTTTTTAACTTGGACGTGTTTTTTTTTATGACTCATGACTGCCTTCCAGACGGTGTTCCCCATGGAATATTAAAGTTTTGCATTAGTTGGGACACAACCCTCATATCATATTAGAACTATGCCACATCGAATGGAGGACGTGATGAACGCAAGGGGCGGATATAAACCTTATAACTTAAGATATCATAAATTTAAAATTGCTTAGTAATTTTTTTAAAATATCGCTATTATTTCATTATTTTTTAAAATAATCCGATTACGTTCCGAATGCCTCTGTTGAAGTTTAAGGAGATGTAAATCTCTTAAAAAATGAAACTTTTAGCTTAGAAAATAAAAAATAAAAAATCAATGGGGTGGAATTATTTGGCCGTCAGTACAAGTTAGTTCTTGATTTGCTTGATATTATTTACTAAGAAGATGAAAATATATAAACTGAACTGTAATAATAGATTTAGTATGTAAATTTAAAGCTTTTTAAAATGTAAGACAAGAAATAGAATATATTGGTACTCAGCTCAGGAGGCAAACGGACTGAATGATATGAAGAGTGGAATGGGAGTTGGAAAGGGTCAGATAGGTTAAACCTTTGGGTTTTCCCTATGACTGGTTGGTTTTTTTCTCTCCACCCTCTTGTATGAAAATTAAAAATGAAACTATAATTATCTACAATAATTTAAACGAATATCTGGATTGGTTTTGAACGATTTTACTTTTTTTTATTAACGACATTACTATGATTCATAAATTCATCAATCCTTATAGTAATGATCCTTCTATTCTATTATAAGTACCTCAAGTAAATCAAAACATCTTTGTGATAAGTATTCAAAAATTTAATCACTATGCAGTTCTTACTTTACTATAAATATAACCGCAGTAGACTAATGTTATCAGTTTAAAATTTAGAACTTTAACAACGGACCGCATATTGAATTTTGATTAGAATTATACAATACACACATGGAAATAAAATATTTTATTAATTTAAATTAATTGGTACTACGTTTGAATTTATTACCATTTCATGTTGTTCAGCACGTTTTGTCAATTATTGTTTTGTTCAATTCTATTTCATTAATAATTTCAATACTGTGAGATAATTACAGTTGCCGATGAGTTAGGATAATCTATATATATAAATATAAAAATGAATGTGTGTATGTCTTTACTCGATAGATTCAAAAACCGTACATCTAATCGCCGTGAAAATTTGGGAAATTATTAAGTATATCTCCGTGAAGGTTTTTGAAAAAAAAATTTTAAATCAGAGTTAGGGTTCTAGGTGTACGTAAATATCAAAATAACATTTATTTTATATAAATACTACTTAAGTGCAGGCGTTTGTAAACAATTATCAATAAAATATATGTTCTAAATTAATCTATATCTATACTATTATATAAAAGGACAAGCCATTTTTCGTTGGTTATAACGGTACAATGTTTTATAGAGCTAGAAATGGATTCAAATAAATTGTTATAAAAAAAAAGCTATAAATATTTAGTGTGACGTGGGGATCCTAGGGATGTTTAATAATCGAACGATATGTGGTTAGCGGCATTCTACACCAGAGTTTGCAATGGTAAAATTATTAAACCCCTCTGTACCAAATTTTAACTACAAAATCTTCATAGTTCTAGGAAGATTTTAAATAGTATAGTTTACTATAATAATAATTTAAATTCAAAGTGCTAAGTGGCAGAAGTTTGTCACTCTGTCATTAACTTTTATAGTTTGATAGAAATTAAAATCCAACCAAATGAAATCTATAAAATTATTTTTGCTGCGCTAAACATTATTGCCTTATCAAAATATCCATTATTTTTTGTTATTGTGTTTGAAAAATGGGCGACCTAACCATAGCTTTTGATGAAGGTTTAAAGAAGACTGATATTTCAATGATTTCAAATTCATTTTAATGTTTCAGGTTTATTTAATAAATTGTACCATTGGTTGTGTGAAAGAGCAGTAATATTACCAACAAATACTATAGCAGAGAATATTAAGAACATTATTATTGAAAAAGTAAATTGTGACAGCCGAGAATATCTCTATTGATAGGGTTGTAAGCACTGATAATGAAGTCCATTATCCGCCAGAGTTTCTTCCTAAAACGTCTCTGTCCATCTGAATTACCAAATCATAGATTAGATTTAAGGATTGAATATCCAATAATGCTTTTGAGTAAATCATTGCAATAATACTGGGTTACAACTTTGAGAGAAAATATATAGAAATATTGTGAGAAAATAATGCTCAACTGCATTATAAGATTTTTATTGTTAAAAAATAAAACTTCTGTTATTAGTTAAACCTATCTAAGTTCGTTACATATAAGAGCGGGCGAAGCCTTGACTGGGGATGCTAGTATAATATAAATTTATTTTTAGCTTCGTGTCACTAAAATAAGAATTAATAATCAATAATTAACAGGGCGGAAATTTCAGAATGCTTCGTATTGTAAATTGAAAATTAGGTTACATATTTAGAATTAGAGAGAGTCATATATCTCATTATAAGTATTAATTTTAAAATTAACGAGGGAATCGTTTTTATTTAATCTTCCAGCCTTGATAAAATAAAATGAATAATTTCACTTCGTGTTATTTGTGTGATGTGTCCCTGAGAATACATTTGCTTTTTACGCTCTGGATTTAAAATGGCTTTCATGAGAGAACAAATTCTCTTATAAAAAGTAAACAATACATGAAGATATTAATGAGTGAGTTTGTTAATATTAAAATTTGCAGATTTCTAATTTTTGTTAGGTACTTATTTTTTATTTAATGTTATAAAAATACTTCGTTATGGGAAGTTCATTAATTTTATATAAAGCTGTAAAAATAAAGCACTGTATTGTAAATCTAGTTTCAAAATATATTTCCAGATTTAAGAAAAATCTATACCTAAAAAAAAATTCTTTTTGTTAGAATGAAAACATTAATATATACCATTATAAATTAAAATAAAATTAGTTTAAATTGTATTAGAAGGTATTTTTAATTTTTTTTAAAAATGTTTATATTTAATATCATTGTTTGTGTTCTAAGGTACAAATATAATAAAAACCTTAAATAATAGTACTCGAACAGCACTATATGCGTTTATTTTGTATTTTTAACATTTTTCACAATATCTTCATAAAATATGAAAGAATACAATTTTTTTTTTATTGCACTAACTTCCCCAGCAGTGATTTCCATGAGAAGTGACTGCAGCCATCCATATTTCCTGCTGTTGGTTATGGGGGTCACTGGCATTTGATTGCCTAACTTTTAGCTTCTTTTGTGAGCTATGGCTGCGTAAATGTTGTTGCTAATAACATTAACATGAATCATCATTTAATACATTTTTTTATTTTTATCGTTCTATAATAATTAGTTATATCCTAATAATATATATTCTATAATAATATAAATGTGAAATATCCAAAGTTTCATAATCTAGTCTTTTTTGGCATAACTTCTTTTATGTTTTAAACATTTGTTGCAACATGTTTCGGAACATTGTCCCATTTTCAGGCTTCTAAAATTGTTTAAATACTTAATCTACATAATTATACTAATCAGTTTTACAATTATATACATTTATCTGGGATTATTTTCGCATTGTCTTTTCCTGTATGTCCATGTTACCAGCCATTTCACTGAACAATGTCAATCACTTGTTTATTTGGTGGTCTATTCTAATCAAACAACTCAACAAATCAATATTTTTATTTCTTTTGTATAGTTATTAATATTCATTTATATTTAATTATTTATCATTCGATTTTTTTTTTTTATTATATTATTTTATATAAAATTTTAATTGTTTGATTTAATTAAATTATATTATTAATTTATTTATTAAATTTGCGTAATTGGTTCCATTACAAAACATTACTTAGGCGAGGTCGAAATTTTGCCGAAAGTTCAATAGTCAGAGATTTAATTGAGAATATTTTCTTATAGTCCAGTCAATAAAGGATTATAGAGTGCGTTTTCTGTGATCCAAGGTTTTTCTTCAGGAACATGTTCAGGAGGGTAGTTATTAAGTAAAAATACTATAAGTCCTGAAGTTTTCGGGCCTGGAAAAGGGGGGGGCGCGGAGCGCGGAAGGTACCTTTTTTTGGTTTTGCGCTCATATATCGAAAACCGTGCGTTTTATGAAAAATATGACTATTTATTAAATAAAAGCTTATTAAATTGTCTACATTTAATTGTGTGTTATATTATATACACGTTTTTCATATTTTGTACCGTTTCCGAGATATACGCTTGGCAAATGTGAAGGACGTTAAGTACGTTGACCAAGAAGAGTTAAAATTTATGTAACTTTTGACAGGTTGAAGATAAATTAGCATAACATTTCAAAAGATATGGAGACAAGTTTAACAGAAAACGTGAGTTGAAATTGTTTTTTTCGAAAATTTTCATATTTTCCAAGCGTATATCTCGGAAACGGTACAGAATATGAAAAATATGTATAGAATAAAAGTTGTAAAGAATTTAATTATCATTAATTTAGTTAACATTCCTGTTTTGCATCCCACGCACCGTTTTCGAGATATGAGCGCAAAACGTAAAAAAAGGGACCTTTCGCGCGCCCCCCTTCCTGTTCCCAGGCCCGAAAACTCCAGGACTTTTAGTATGTTTACTTTCTAACTACCCTGAACATGGTTCCGAAGAAAAACCTTGGGTTACAGAAAACGCACTCTACACCCTATTTCACGCCTTCATTGACTGTACTATTAGATACGATTTGAATATATTAGTTTAAATGAAAAAAGGCTCGTTTTTTGTTAAGTATATTGAATATGTTATATGTATTATATTTTTTCTTACGTTTTAAATATTAGCTTTTAACCACCTTTTTTTATGATTTTGTTGAAACTCATAACTACATAAAATATCCCCATAGACATTTGTATATGTTTCACAATTGATTTTTATCTCTGTTTTTTTATTTTATTTGAAATATATCAGTATAGTAATTCATTCGATATATATTGTTCGTAAGTTTTATGACTTATATATAACAATTTAAAAGAGCTTCAAAATCTGCCTATGTAAAAAAACTCACATTTTTTAAAGATTGTATTGAAAGTATTTTTAGCTCGGTTGTTATAAGTTAATATATAAATTAAGGATAATATTTGAATTAAGCTTTCAACAGTTCTGTTGACTTGAAGTTAAATTCATAAGGTAACGAAGTTTTGAACAAAGGGAACTGGAAGTTGTTTGAATCTTGCCGTCACGTAATATTATGGAATAATAAATGAGATGGTGGCTGAGAGTCGATCCGGGGGCTATATATTTATGCTTTCATTATTTTTTTACTTAATAAAATTAAATAAACAATAAATACTCCTATTTAATTTTATAATGACTATAAACAATTTAATTAATTATTTGTTAATTCTCGGAGCTTTGTAGTGTTAATCGTCCATAGGTGTGTTTGAATGGCACCTTTTTTCCTCAATTATGAAATTATATAAAGTGGAACCTCGATATATCGAACCTCAAGGGGAACGAGAAAACTTTGAATTATCGAGGATTTCGGTATTTGCTTTATGGATATCTATATATACATACGTTTCTTAAGTTTTGAGGGTGCTGAAATGGAATTCTAGGGCTAAAAAATTTTTCTATCACATTTTACAGTGTAAAAACTGAAATATTTTAAGTGAAGTGCGTTCAATATATTTTTTTCCAACGAACCGACATCGGATTCGAATTCAGCATTCCAAAGAACCCTTAAATACGAAATTTCATCCAAATAGAAAAATAAAAATTCGTAAGGTTTAGATTGATAAAAACAAGAATTACGTTAAGACGGTTAAAGTTATCAACTATATTTTTTTACACAAAATATGGTGGTAATGCGCTTGAAATGTCTTTGGTTTCATCATCCTATCTGGTTTAAAACTCAAGCTAAAAATCAAAATGTTTTTCGGATTTTCCAATTTTTTTAATAGGTTTGTGTTCATCGAATTTTACATTTATATACATGAAAAGAACGCTGAGGCTCTCCTCTTTCCAACGATACCAACCAGTGAATTGTGTGACAAAGTAATGGCGATTTAAAGGTATGTAACCAATAATCGGTTTAAAAATTTCATTTTCCTTGATGAGCGTGAAAAAAATGATATTTTTTTGATTTTATTGAATAAGCGCTTTTCAATGTTTTTTTAGGAATTACAATCTGACGTCAATTTTTGTTGTAAAAAATCTATAGAGGTAGTTTGCTTAACGATCTAATCATTTTTGTAGAATTTAATTAACCTATACCAAAATCCATGGAGTGGCTGTATTTTCCCTAAATCCGCAATCAAAACTAAACATCTTGGTGCAAGAATCTTGTCGATATCATTTTTTAAACTCGAGCTATTAAATAAATTAAACTCGAGCTATTAAATACGAAAATCCAAATAGAAAAAAAAAAAGGTTTGTTTAATGCAAATAAATGGTTTTTTTTTTTTTTTCCTCGTTTTACGTATCAACTTTATTTTTTTACACTAGGGGCTTGAAATGTATTTGGTTTCATCCCATTGGTTTCGGAACTCAAGTTAAAAATCAAAATGTTTTTCGGATTTTCCAATTTTTTTAATAGGTTTTTGTTCATCGAATTTTTTTTTTTTTTTTTCCTCGTCTTCTAGGGCCCATTGGTCGGAACTGCAAAATACGTTTCTAATATTTTTTGACTAGGAACCTCCAAAAAAATTGCCAACAAGATCCGTGAGAGACTGAGTGTGTGTGTCCCCCCCCCCCTTGTAAGTCGATATCTTGGAACTAACTTTTAACCTCTTTCATAATGATAAAGATTGATTTTCATACTTCAGCATATTTTTCAAAATTGTGGATAAGGTGTTCTCTGGTATTCCAAATTTTTTTTCAATATCGCAGTTCCTGTCAACCGAGGCATTTACAGCTTAAATAATTTTTCAATTTTTCTTGCTTTACCATTTCGGGAATAAAAAAAAATATTGTGGAACAACAGAAAACGAAACGTATCGCATAATTGTTTTATCAGAAACTGAAACCGAAAATGTCAGGATGGGAGTTAGAGTTAATCTTTCTTCTAATCTTTGATCAGTCTAAACTCTACTTATTTAACAAATCGACTTCGATATATATATATAGGTTTTCCGATAAACACTTCGTTTTGTAGAGGTGCGGTGTAAGCTAAGGAATCTTTGAAAATTCGATATATCGAGATCTTGTTAACCAATCCTTCGATATGTAGAGGTAAAGATAACATAGGAATGGTAGGCAGGTCCAAGGGGAATGGAAAAACTTCGATTTATCGAGGAATTCGATATATCGAGGTTCCGCTGTATTATTATTTAATTTATTATCATTTTTGTTCTTGAAATTTTCTGTATTTGTCAATTATTCGTGTATATGGTTACGAAATAAACCTTTTATAATAATTTAAAATTATAATATTATAATAATTAAACATTGCATTATTCAGCTAAATCATGAAAGCTGTGCCATAGTTAAGTAGTAAAGTTTCCGTATCAGAAATTTAATGGAGAATATTTTTTGTTGTATAAAATTTGTCGCTAGCACTTAACCGATTAGGTTCTTGTTTGAATGAAAAAGGTGGGTACATTTTGCAAGTGCTAAGGTTTTTTTCGACACCCTATAGCTCTGTTGGTGTTGCTTGGATCGGACATTCTGCAATAGGATCCTTATCAGAAGCAGCATATATGAAAGCAGTAGATTATTTATATAGACATGATATATTGTTTTTCCCAGTCAAGGAGAAATTGAATTTTAATTATTATGGTGTAATTACAATAAATCAACTTATAGATGACTGCATCCCAGACTGTCTTCTTCATAAAATATATCCTGCAGTCAGCCATATATTCTACATTAAATTAACACTTTTTAGATGCCTCGGAGGGTGATCGGGAATAGAGTTAGAAACAAGTTGATAGACTAGTGAATTTATGTGGGTATGAAATTTTTCACGGAAGGATAGGTATCTTATTTTGGACAATAAGGAACATTTAGGATTTTGGATTGTATGGATTGGATACGAGAGGAATGGGAAGTTTTAATGAAGCCCCAATGATCAACACCGTATGTCCAACTGGGTCTGATTACTGTTAAGTGAAAAAATTGGAACTCGTATTTTTTTGTTTTACATTATAAACAGGAAGAAAATTTGAGAAAAATGTATACAATGACATGTCAATAACGTGAAGAACTATTCATTAGAAGCACTTGGATATGGGTTCTACATTAGAAGGACTCTTGGCCATCTTTTCAGTCGCCTCGAATCTAAAATCTTTTTTTTTTTTTTATTTATTAATTTAATTGAAATTTATAACTGTATATAAAAATATATTATTCATCAAGTGAATACGATCACTTGTTTTTAAAGCAACTACCCATTGGTGGCACTTAAAAGGTTTTATATAATGAATTATATTAGAAGGTCTCGAGGCCATCTTCTTTTCAGACGCCTCGGAGGGTTATCTGGAATGGAATGAGAAGCAAGTTGTGATACTAATGGGTTTGAATGGTTGTGGAGTTTGCTATGAAAGGATAGCATTTAGGATTTTTCTAAGGATTTTGGATTGTAAGGATTGGATACGAGATGAATTGGATGGTTTAGTGGAGCCCCAAAGCTCAACTCCGTACGTCCAGATAGGTCTAATCACAGTCATGTATATTAGTCTTTTGTAATTGATTGGGAGCTTTGAACGTTTGTCAAGTAAATGTTGAAGTAGTCGAAAACGACGGGCAGTTTCTTTTCCTTTTAGTCTTTTATGTGGATTCCAAGTAAGACGTTTGTCCAGATGGAGTCCTAGGTAACGGATCTGTTCAACGGAGATCATTGGGACATCATTAAAGGATACTGAAGGACTGGAAGTCATAGGTTTACGACGAAGGGTAAAGGTGATTTGATGGGATTTATTTTGATTCTCCATTTTCGACACCATTCTTGAAGGTTTAATATATGAGATTGGAGTGTCTGGGAGGATCTAAAATTTCACCTTATATATGTATATGTATATAATTTACATTCTGTATAAATAAGTTGTTGCCTGATATGTACGCAGCCAGACAGTAATACCTTTTTATTGTACTTTTATGTTATTCTTAGGGGCAAGCTGTCCCAGAATAAAGATTATTTTTCATTTCATTTCATTATAGATGGACATATCCATAATCTATTGTTTTACCCATTCAGATTTTTATCGAAAAATAAATAAAACTTTTTTTAATTATGAGATTGGGCGAAGCCGTGGTGGTAGATGCTAGTAAAATTATAATAATAATTATATTAAAATCGGAAAAAATAAGAGGATAATGAATACCTACTTTGAATTAAGGGTGAAAAAAAATTAAAATAAATAAAAAATAAGACAAATTGGGGAATAACAAAGGCACTATTGAAGTCCAACCGTGAAAGGGCCCAGTTAAATGAATGGCTGTAAATACAAGGCCTATAGTAATAGCCTTTCTTACCTTCCGCCTTTTTCACGGCTATTTCCCTCCCTTTTGGGGATTTTTATACCCCGATATATATGTTCCCCTCCTAAGGGATTTCGAGGCTTATTCGAGAACACACTGAAAGAAATAGATTCCACCGTAGATAATACATATTGTAAGGGGAGGAAGGGTGGGGAGGGGATGGATAAATGCAATATACAGGAGTGGTCTCCTCGATATTTGCTTAGTAAAGGTTTATCTAATGAAAAGAGAAATGAAAAACAGAAACGAGTTTTAGTGAATATCACTAAACAAACCCAACTTAAAAAGAAATACCCTGCCACGTCCCAGATATATTTGTTGCTATCTGATTCTATTAGTAAATTGGTTTCATTCACTATTGATCCAGGATATACTTCAATAACTAACAAAAAATGCAAAAAGGTAAAATTAGATCCCATCCTTCATCCTACCAAAAATTACTAACAATATTATTCCTATACACTTCTATATTTTAAATAGTACGGTTTGAGGCTTAAAAGACAAGAAAGCTCGTCGTTTTTTACTCCTTCATCATTTACAAGACCATCCTTCAAAGCTTACGATGAATTAAAATTAAAAATGACTTATTTACTTAACATTAATCAGATCCCTGTATGTCCAAATATACGGTGTTGTTCTTTGGGGCTTCATTAAAACTTATGTAATTACTGTCATGTAAATAAGTCTTTTGTAATTTATTTTAAGCTTTGAACGTTATTAGTAAATGTTGGAGTAGTTTCTTGTTTTAGTCTTGGATTCCTAGGGAATTTGTGGATTCCAAGTAAGAAGTTTGTCCAAACGGAGTGGCGTATCTGATCAACTGTTATCAATGAAACATCATTTAAGGTTACAACAAGATATTTAAGTTACACCAATGACGTTGTGCTATAAACTGATGCTTCTATAACAAATTGTAGTATTACTAAAAACCTTGTCAGATAACGGGTAGCATGTCCCCTCATACCTGCAATGCCACATTCCTCATTCGTTTGTATCATTCATTATGCTCGCAGAAACCACCAACCTGCAGCAATCCTGAAGCGTGGATCATTAATTCAAAACCTTTCGTATTTCAGGAATATTTCATTTATCAAATAATTAAGCTTCAGCAATTATAGGCTTGCTTTTAAATAATGTATCTTTATATAAGAATAAAACAGTTTTCTTATTTCATTATGTTTTGATTTGATCAGATTTTACGATCAGTAGCTGAACAACTATATATGTGTATTTATACTAGTTCTATTATATGTTAATAATAGTTTCCATTGTTTCACTTTTTTTTTTCTCTCTTATAAAATTTCTAATATTATTTATTATTTCTATTATTATACCTGTTTCATATATTCTTTTAAAAAAACCATATAATTACTTATGCATTTCTGTTAATATATTATTTTATTTTTTAAGTATACATTAAAATACAGACCATATATTATGTGTTTATATTTTTTTTTCGATAAAACCTTTATTATTTTTTTTTTAATTTAGATTATTTGTATCCTTTCAATCCAAAATCGTGTACTGCTCAGACATTCCAGGTTGATCAAAGAGTTGAATACAAAACAGAAGACTTTGAAAAAGGCTGTTAATTGATTCTTCCAAAACTAGTTTAAAAGCTGTTTTATTACACAATAGTAACACTTATGCATCTATACCTGTTGGCCATTCTGTACTTATGAAAGAGAGCTATGAAAACCTAGAAATAGTGTTGAATAAAATTGGCTATTCGGATCATGGTTGGATGATAAGTGGCGACTTGAAAGTAACATGCATGCTTTTTGGTCAGCAAGGCGCTTTTACCAAATTTCTTTGTTTTTTGTGTGAATGGGACAGTAGAGCAAAGGATCAACATTGGTGCAGAAAGAACTGGCCTGTGAAGGAGTCTTTAAAACCCGGCGGGAATTCTCCGCAAAAACTTTTCTAAACCTCTTACCACCTCTAAAAACCTTGTATGCTTTATATCCTATGAAACAGTTATATTCTTTACCACCTCAAAAACTACAAAAAAATAAAAGTTCGGCCTCATATAAAAACAGCTATTAAAAATAAAAAATAATGCCTGTGTTATTATTTTATGTTGTGTAATTACCAAACTTTAACATAGATAGAAGTGGGTAGTTTGCAGCTTTTATATTTATATGAACTCCTCTCGCAATGTAAAATAATAGGCGCGTACAGAGTTATATATGATTCGATTTAGAGGAAATTATACTAATCAAAGATTTTTAGAAGAAATTAGGTTCTGAAAAAAAAAAAAAAAAAAAAAAAAAGTTTGAGAATTTCTGATACGGGAAAAAAATCGGCTCAGATTCGATTTCAACTACAGACGTTCAAAACTCCCGATTTTCTACAAAAGACTCATTTACATGACACTTATCAGACCTATTTGGACATATGGAGTTGAGCTTTGGGGCTCTAATTCTTCCCGTATCCAATCCTTACAACCCAAAATCCTTCGAAAAATCCTTAATGCTCCTTACTTTGTTACAAATAAACTTATCCATAAAGATCTTAATGTCCCATATGTTACTGATTTAGCCCAAACCAGATACCTATCCTTCCATAGTAAGCTCCATAACCACTGCAATCCACTAGTCTCCCAACTTGCTTCCCACTCCATTCCCGATAATCCTCCGAGGCGTCTGAAAAGAAGATGGCCTAAAAACCTTTTAGTGTAGATTTTTATTGAAGTGCTACTATTGAGTAGTTCTTTATAAGTTATTTACATGCTATTGTATTCACTATCAACACATTTACTTGATGTATATGTTTTTGTTCAGTTGTAAGTATCAATAAATGAAAAAAATAAAGGATTATTATTCTTGTTTATTATTATCATATTCATGCTGTAAACTTGATAATTGATGTTATATTTGTATGTTTTATTTTATTATTGTTCACATTTGTTTGTTTAAATAGAGTAACTAAGATTTCTGAGACAGATCTATTCGTGTTAAATTATTCGATAGTTTAAAAATAGTTATTATTAACGACTAGCACTTTATAAAAGCTGAACATCCAAGAGAGTCCCTCCCGTCCCTAAAGCCGATCCTCTACTGAATTAACAGAAAAAAAATTTTCTACCCACTACCCGACTCGAACTCCGGCCCTGGAGCACAAGAGGTTTAATGCCTTATCCACTATAATCTTGCTCTTATAATATTTATTTTATTATTATTGTAAAAGTATACTAGACTAATTATGTTGTACAATATGAGCAGAAAATAATTTCTCTAGCTTACACGGGGACTGAGACACTCGGCTTGAAATTTTTAGAATTTTTTTAAGAAGTTGCGAACATTTTTTGCAGATTTTGTTTTATATTTCCTAAACAATGTTTAAACCAAATTCGGGGCTTTTTTGTCACGCTCAAGCTCTGTTGGCGTTGCTCGGGTCAAAAATTGGCTACAGTTTCCTTTTGAGAAATTTAGTGAAAAATATTTTTGTTTTACAATATTTTGTTAATTTCTAATAGTCATTTATTTGTTAATTTAAATGTAAATTGGAAAAGTGAGTAGATTATAGATAGACATATCCGTGATCTATTATCTTTCCCACTCTGGGGGAAATGCGAAATGGGATGTTTTTTTGTCAGATTAACTGGATTGGAGGATCTTACGTTAACTGAAATTACTATAGTATTCTATTTTATAGCTTAATGTAATATTATTTATCTATGTTGTTTTACAAACGTTGGTTCCTAGGAGAAACCCCGTAGTAGGTTGTAGCTTGTAGCTCGTAGCTCGGGGGCATAGCGTTCCATTTCGTGACAGGCGCAGGGCCTTGACCTCAGCAGAGCCACACTAGGCTTCCTACCCTCGCCTCTACCCACTCACAACTCCGCCTTTACTCTTGTTTATTTTTGGCTTTACTACTTCTATCATTCATCCCATCTCTTTGAATTTCAAATCAGAAATTAAAGCGCTGTTAGGCTAACTAATGTTCTGAATTGTATTCTTCTTTCAATGAATAGTGCTATATAGTCTTACATTTAAAGGTCGTACTTTCATTTAAGAATAATATATTATTTCACAATTATATTTATCGTACATATGTAGATTGAACAATCAAGAATATTAAACTTGTTTAAAATAACCAGTTATTCTACTTAGCTTAATACATTTCTGAAAATAATAATTATAAGAAATTATAGCATCAATACTCTTTTTGATTACCTCGCTTCACCATTCACGAATAATAACTTTTGTGGAGGTTGAATTGAATCCAAGATCTATTCATCTTCTACTCCTCTTCCACTCGTTCATTTTTATTTAGAACAGATGAAAGTATTTGCTTCTTCAGTGAGCTCACTCATGATCAATCCTGGCGTATTTTTTAATAACGTACAAATTTACAGTACCTCAGCTGTAGACAGCCCAGCATGACGAAAACAATCTGCTGTGGTTGTAGACCGAATTTCATCTCAAGCTTTGTCTACCATCAAGAAACTTAAGTTTTTCTGTTTTTTTCTGCGTCATGCAATATTCGAAGGATCAGTTTTCTGCGAAAATTTAAATTTCAGTCTCTGCATCCATCGGCTTTATTCTAACGGCTTGATCAACCATTGTGGCGTTGAGGTCTTGGAGGGTCATCGGAAATCGAGTGTGAAGTTGGCAGATTAGTGGTTTGATTGGTTATGGAGTTTACTATGAAACATACCTATCCTGGTTAGGACAAAATCAGTAATATATGGAACATTAAGGTCTTTATAGATAAGTTTGTTTGTGACATAATAACGAACATTGAGGATTCCACAAAGGATTTTGGATTGTAAGGATTGCATAAGAGGTGAATTGGATGGTTTGGTGGAGCCCTAGAACTCAACTCCTTACGTCCATATAGGTCTAATCCCTGAGGTGTAAATGAGTCTTTTGTAATCAATCGAAACCTTTTAACGTTTTTCTAGTAAGCGTTTAAGAAGTCGAAAATGTCGAGCAGTTTATTGTCTTTTTAGTCTTATATGAGGATTCCAAGTAAGAAGTTTGTTTGGATGGAGTCCTAGGTCGCGGATCTGTTCAACAGGAATTAATGGAATATTATTAATGAATATTGTAGGACAAGTAGTAGCTTTACGACGAAGGGTGAAGGTTAAATGTGCTCTTTTAAATATATTTTATATTTAGGGGGGAGGGGGAGAGGGGAGTGGAGTAAACTGATTTTACAATTTCATTTTCGATTATTGGATCATTTCTTATCGTTGGTAATCCATAATTACAAATTCATCCTTTAAATTCTAAATAATATTTTTATTTTGCTCGTTCAATGTTTGAAAGCAGCAGTCCCTGTTGTTTCTATGACCAGCTTTGTATTTTTTCCTTTAAGAAGAGGAAGCTGGCCTGGTGAAAGAGAGAAGACCGCGAGCACAATGACCAGTATCTAGAGCATGAAGTTGCCTGTTGAATCGCCACTCTCCCCTACAGCAGTACAGCAGTCACGAACTGCGACACCTTCCTCAGTCTGGCCGGACAATGCACTTCTTTGTGTCTGCCTCTGGGGAAACTGAACTAAAGGAGGAATGGCCATCAAGAGGCAAGTGGTCTTATCTTGTGCCAGTATTTCCAGATTGTCCTAAGTCTTTTCATGTGTTCTTGGCTTTTTGTTTCTTGACAATCAGGATTTCATCCATAGTTGGCTTTATCCAATGCCTTGGAATAATTTCTGTGAAAAGTTATCTGGAGTGAAGAGGGGAGGTACTAAAATAATTTGAAATTTATTATTATTATTTTTTTTTTTTGGAACATAATTACTCTTAGCATACGAGTTTTTCGTTTATCTTACAGTTTTCTTCTGCTTTTTGCAAACGAGCCGGAATGTAACGGAGTGTTTTTTTTTAGAGGGAAAGAAAAACCCAGAAATTTACTTTACTTGGCTTAGATTGTTCATTGTGAAATATTATTTATAAGGTGAGTTTGTTTTCTTTTGACACAATGTAGCTTACAACCATTGCTTCTATATATTAATAGACCCATATATGCTATATAGTAATCATATCTTTGTATTAATTTATTTGAAAATTCAGCAGACAATTTCTAATCTGTAGCGACTCTCACTCCGCCCTTTAGGCAATCCAAAACTTTCATTCAACAAAAACCTATCGTAATAAAAATAATGTAATTAGCCCTAAACTTAAATAGAAATATTAAATTTCTTTAGCCTCTAGTCGCACTAATATAGAAGGAAATGAATTGGCCGAAATAAGCGCAAAGGTAGATTATAAGAACTATGTTCCCTTTTCTCAATACCAAAGTCACTCTCAACGACTTTAATAAATCTATATTTAACCTTTGCAGAGAAACATGGTTCAACTTCTGAGCAAAATTACTTAAAACAAATAAAATGAAAATAATATATGAAAACTCTCTTTCTGCGACACCTCTCCCAATGAACAGGAAAGAACAGACAGTAATAGCGCGACTTAGAATTGGACACAGCAAGTTGACCCACCGGCACTACTTGAAGGCAATCCTCCACCAGAATGCAGCACCTGCAACTGCCTGCTGACAGCGAAGCACCTTATCAATGAATGTAACCGAATTTTACCTTCCAGGACTTGGTTGCATTTTCAAGGAAACCGTGAGGCTTTGAAACCTGACAACTAGAAAAAACCTGTTTACCATCCTCGAAGATAACAATTTGTTTTAACTAATGTAATTTTGAATTGTAATAACTTATATAATTTAATGTTTAATTATAATTGCTAATATAATGTAATATATAATAGTAGTAATAATGTATTGTAATGTTGTTTTTTATTTATTTTATTACTTACCGCATCTACTCACATGAGTCATTAGCGGCTTTATTATTAGATTAAATTTTGTCAAACAATTTACAAAATTTCAGAAATTCAAAAATGTTTTTGACAGTGCTTTATCTATACTTGAGGGTATATTGTACTTTGTTCTGGCGTCAGAGTATAGTGTACATGTTGTTACAATGTTTTTCAATGTCAGTGTTGTCATGCAAGTTGTACAAATCGGTGGCTCTAGGCTTCTCATCAGGTAACCGTGGGTAAAAGCGTCCTATTCTTAGCATCGTCAAGATTATTTCTTCTATTCTTGATTTTCTAAAAGATGTTGTCCAGGGAGGGCTGTCTTGTTTAATTTCTTGAAGTTTGCTGGGTATTTGGTCCCATTTTGTTTTCCAATGTTGAAGCAACTTTTTTCTACAGTATGTTTTTAAATCAGGAGTTGTTGTAATGTCAGTAATTATGCTTCCTATTTTGTTCAATCTCGCGAGATTTACTGCACTGGCTGCAGCTTCATTTCCAGAGATGCCACAATGTGTGGGTACCCACATTAGCACAGTCCCCCCACCCATTGACTCATGCATCTCCCACAGGCAATTGTTAATCTTGAATTGTAACAACTAGTATAATTTAATTGTGAATTTTAATAACTAACATAATGTTATGGTGCCTCTAGCCTGAGTTGCTGTACACGTCACCTAAAATTGTAATTAAATACATATATATTAATCTATTAGTTGATATAAAGTACGTTTCAATTTCCTTTATTTTTTTAAAAATATTGACATATAACTATTAATATAATTATGATACACTTTTAACTATAAAAAACAAGTGTTTCGTTGAAATCTCTTGAAAGATTTTTGACCTTTCCGCCCTAACCCTTGGTCCTTTAGGGATCGGATTAGTGAGGTTCTACTGCCTTTGTTGATAACTCCATTTTTTTTTTTAAACGATACAATTTTTTTTTTTTTAAGAATTAAAGCTATAGGAAGTGTATGCTATACTGTAGCCCCATCTGGTGACGGGCTGGGGTTGATTTATCGCGCCGCCGCCAGATGTACAGGCCGATACATTCATCAATCCCAATTGCCTTTAGCAGCCCTGCCTCAGATTGCCACTCTACATCACTACTCTATTGTCTCCTAATTCACTCTATTCCTTTTACACTACATGACTTTATCGGCTGGATCGAAGGATTTGTCCTACGAATGCATTTTTCTTATCATTGCGTCCTAACCAAATCAATGCCAGAAGGTATTCTGAATAGTGTCTCAGTGATTATCGTAACCTCACAATATGGAAGATTAAATTTCTATATTCAAAGCCCAAAACAAAACAAAAAACTATAATTGCAGCTCGAAACAAACATGTAGAAAAGGATATTACTAAAGTTCCAACATCAGACCTACTTAGAGCTACAAATAAACAGGTGATAAAAGAATGGCAGGAGAGGTATGTCTGGGAGTCACAATCAAAGGGCAGAGATTATTATCAAGTTCAGCCCAAAGTGAGCCTAACCTCATTGTTTAGAACCAATACAATAACAATATTGATTGAAATCATAATGTGAGAATTACAAGACTCAGAACGAATCATGGCTGTACAAAGAAATGTCTTAACCTAATGAAGAGGTATTCAGATGCAAAAAGCTAGAAAAAATCAGGTCTGAATTAAAATTTAATTTTGATCCTCAAGAGGAAACAGCATTCTTAAAAGCATTGGACAGGGATAAAGTAGCTAAATTAATTTGAAGCTTTAGATAAATTAAAAGCTAAACTATAATTAAAGAAGAAAGAAACCAATCATAATAAATATAATGATGCTAAATTGAACTTGGTTGTATAGGATTTTGCAACGAATCTTAAAACCAGAAAAGAAAAGAAAAAAAATAGCCCATTTTAATTGAAATGGGTTGGACTTTTTTGGCACACCTCTAGCTCTGTTTGTGTTGCATCAAAAATTTGACGACAGTTCCCTATTCAGAAATTTAATAGAGAATATTTTTGTTATGTAAGATTTGTCGCTAGGTTCCACCGTTTAGGAGCTATATTGGTTTAAATGAGAAAATTTACGTTTTGACTACATTTTTTAAGTATTGGGCTTTTTGACACGCAGCTCTCTTGTTGCTCGGATCGAAAATTGGCCGAAAGTTTCCTTATAAGCAGTAGATTATAGAGAAACTTATCCATGATCTACTGTTTTTCTTAGTCAGTGAGAAATTCAGTGTTTCTTTCACACTACCTTTTAAAAAAGAAAAAAAAAATATGAATCTCTAATTTTTACCATTTTTTTTTAGTGTAATACACTAGTGTAAGAAAGCTGACGTTTCTCGCAGAACCTATTACCAGATGTCTTTCTTATTGAAGATTTTAGAATTTTTTTTTATCATTATATTTCTACTACCCACACCTGTCGCTCAAACCGCGACAATGAGCAGATGTGATATACAACTGTATAAAATTGGCATGTCAGACGTGTGGGAGTACTCCAGACTTGCATTTTTTTAGATTTTTCTTAGGAGATCTCTTAGCCAGCTCCTCTTCCGCCTTCTTCGGGTTGTCTGAGGCATATCCAAAGTTCAAAGTTTTAAAGCTTAAATAAAATATCTAAATTAGTATTATATTTTAGAGTAAACTTCTTTTTTTTTTTTTACTACTATAGAAGCATCATTTAGAAGCATGCTACCTCTTTTTGGAATTCCTTACCTATCCATATTCGCAAAGCCTCTTCCTTAACTTCTTTTATGTATCCATATCCCCGATCTTTAATCTTCCACGAAAATGTCAATAATATCTAAATATGCATAAGTGTGTTAAAAATTTTTATTTCTGATTGTTTTTCATTTTACTTAATTATAATTTTTTTCCCTCTCTTTTTATATTTCTCTTAATTTATTAATTTTTAATACTGATGTGCGGATTTGTAATTAATCTCAGCCAGACAATTGTACCTTTTATTGTGCTCTTTAATTATTCTTAGGGGACAGTCTGTTCCAGAATAAAGTTTATTTTTCATGCGGAATCTATTACCTGTTTGTTTTCCTTATTGCAGTTTTTAGAGTCATCTGTTCAGAGTTTTAAAACTACATTAAATTTTCTAAATTTGTATGACATTCTAAAGCTAATATTCTTAGTGAGTACAGTGAGAGAAAACTCAATTTATTTCTGACTGAGAAAAACAGTGATTCATAGATATGTGTATCTGTAATCCACTAATTTCCCCAATTTACAGGACTTAAAAAGGATCGAATTACTTAAATTAATAATTGAATTAAATTAACAATTAATCATTATTGGAAATAAACGGCGTTGAGAGATTAAGGTTTTCAAGCCCAATGGTGACTTTTATCATTCAAACCAATATAACTCCTAAACGTTAGGTTCTAGTGACAAATGTTACATAACAAATATTATTCTCCGTAAAATTTCTAATTAGAAAACTTTCGGCAAACTTTCGATTCGAGCAATACCAAGAGAGCTAGGGCGTGCCAAATTGTTACATTTTTGAGTGAAAAAAATAAAACAAAAACGGTAGAATGTGTCTGTTTTCATTCAAACCAATATAGCTCAAAAAAGTATTGACCCCTCCCCCTCCCCCTATCCGTTTAAAAAACATCGATTATTTTTTATTCTTTACCTACTATTGAGGCGTCATTAGTAGATTTTGTAGTGCACAAGTGTTAAGAAGTTTACGTGTCATGCAGAATCTATTACCAGATCGTTTTCCTCGGTGAAGATTTTTTCGACAAGAATCCGCAGACCGTGCATTTCATCCCCTTCAATAAAATATTACCCGGCCATGAGCAAAAAGCCCCGCCCCCATCACATCTTGATATGATTTTTCCACGGCACGTAAAGTAACAGCCTTCGCCCTTATCATAAAATATTTTCAGATGCCGAGAGATAGCGCAGTAGGCCTGAAAATTATCGGTGTATGGCGTGATCCGGTCACCTATGCCGCCCTAGGGTTTACATATTTAGCCAATCGCATACTGATAAATATCCTTAATTATGGTGAAACTTTGAAATGAAATAAAAACATGGAAACTTTTAATTTTTATAGTGCTTCGTTCGTGAATTCTTTCTAAGGTATTTAAAGCTCTTTTAAAATTCGCTTGTTTTATTTCTCCTAATTTCTTGTGCTTTGATTTTCTACTAACTATAATTGTGTTCAGGCATCAAGTAAGGTTTCTGAATACTTCTCACTCAACTTCTGAATGACATTAATAAAAACTAAACAAATAGTTAATATTGTCATAAATTTTTCTTCTATATCTAGATGAAGCTACAGCTGGTATGGCTGATCATGAGAATATGGCTAAACGTTTTTTGATGAAACTATATAGAAAAATATTAGTTATATGTAAGTGAAGTATAAACACGAAATCAGTGAATGAAACTCTAAAAAAATAATGATTCTTTTCAAAAAGGAATAATAATAGTACATTTTAACTTGTATACAAGATATTATTCTTTATATATATACCGACAAGGCAAATGTTGATGAATAAAAATTATTTGAACTTTTGTTGTACTGTTTTTAAAATGAGAAACTCTAATCTGATAGTTGTTTTAAGTTCGAATGAAAATATGTTTTCTCATGATTTCTTTTTTTTCTATACCCAAATTGTCAAAGTTATCTTTAAATCTTTTGTAGAACCTGAATATAAAATTCTGCTGTATTTTTGGATAAAAGCTATGATTTTTTTTTTTTTTTCAATGAATTCCTGAATGTTTTGCTTAAACCCTCACATACGTATATAATATTTTTGATGTAATTTCGCCTACAAAAAATTACAAATAAACCCATGAAACATCAGATGTAGCCTCTTTTTTACAAGTTTCTTGACCATTCGTTCTTAGCCTCAGACTGGGGCTGAGGCAATCTCCCTTTGCCAACGCATTTATATTACCTTATTATGCGGGGGGCAAGCTTAAACACTGAAAAGTGGGTCCCTTATCCGTTTATAACTGCTCCTACTGGTAATAACCAGGCTTTTACTCTACGCCTGAGGAGGTGCCAGAAAAAGATAGCAGATATTCTTGGACTAACTTCCCTTCTTATTCATCATATCGATAATTATTTTATCTATTTTATACTATTATTTATTTTTATGATAAATTATACATGAATTAGTTTTTAAAGCGATTGTTCTTCGACTACACTGTTATAATTTTTTCTTATTTTTATAAATTATACTTGTAATTCCTAAAATACTTGGAAGTTTGATTTATTTATTGGTCAGTAATTTTTCTTTATTTACTTTACTAATAAGTCATGAGTAATTTTTTTTTATCAAACTCCAATTATTACGTAGACTTTTCAGATTAACAATATATTTTTAATTAATATTGGTATTAATATTCAATTTTATTAAAAAATAAATTTTTACACGGTTTAGTTATTTTTTAAATATATTTTTAAAACTAAAATATTAGCTTCATATCAATACCTATATTAAAAAATCGACATGTTTTTGGTAATATGAGATTAAATATTTAAATTTTAAATATTTAATCTCATATTGCCAAAAACATGTTGATTTTTTAATATAGGTATTGATATGAAGCTAATATTTTAGTTTTAAAAATATATTTAAAAAATAACTAAACCGTGTAAAAAAATTTTTTATTCTAACCTCCTCTTCACCAAACTATTTTAAATTTTAAAATAGTTTGGTGAAGAGGAGGTTAGAATAATCTTGTTTGTTTTTTTTACATGAATATGTTTTTTGGCTGGGATCCATCCTTTTTTTTGGTATAACTTTTTATTCACAGACAAAAATATAACATTTTAATATAATCTAGCTCTGTTAGTGTTGGTGTTGGTGAAACTGCAGTTAGTTATTTTAGCTCCCCTGGAGTTGTAACAACTAACCAGGCGTGGAGGGGAGGTAGAGACTGCTTCACTCACTGTCAGGGGAAGTTAGTCCCTGTAATATCCTCTCTTCGGAGTTCGCTAATCAGTATTCCAATGAAGGCCACCTTCTAGCAGAAAACTCAACTTTGCTTTATCGGCTAACTCAATCGAATCCTTTAACCAAAACTGTCTTCAATCGCCCAACGGATTAGGAACAAAAAAAAGGCAAAATGGATGTGGAAAATTATCGAATAGAGAGTAAGATTTAGTTCTGGAAGAAGCCATTGGAGTAATTGGATACTCTAGTTTAAACCGTTAATACGCAATAATTAAAAAAATGTATATACTTTATTTTTAAATCAGATGTTTCTAATCCCGGTTCAACAGATCCGCCACCTAGGACTCCATCTGGACAAACGTCTTACTTGGAATCCACATACAAGACAAAGTAACAAGAAACTGCCCGTCGTTACAGACTACTTCAACATTTACTTGACAAACGTTCAAACCTTCCAATTAATTAGAAAAGACTCATTTACATAACATTAGACCAATTTGGACATATAGAGTCGAGCTTTCCGCTCTACTAAACCATCCAATTCATCTCGTATCCAATCCTTACAATCTAAAATCCTTAATGCTCCTTACTTCGTCACAAACAAACTTATCCTCAAACCAGATGTCAATTCCCTCATAGCAAACTTCACAACTATTCAAATCCATTAGCATCATAACTTGCTTCTAATTCCATTCTAATATAGCACATCATTATATTTAACCTTTATCAGTCCTACCAACGGGTATTTTCTGTAAAAACAAGTGACGTGTCCTTTTTAGCAGTAGCATTAAATTAACTTGATGTATTATATTCTATATTGTATATAGTTGTAATTTTCAATAAATAGATAAAAAAATAAGAGGTGTGTGTTTTTACTTGAGTTGTTTAAAATACTATAGGTCTTGCTGTACGACTTTAAACTATTTTAATTTTTTTTTTGTACTATTTGTCTGGTTGTGTCTATTACTGTTACATGTTACTACATGTAACATACGATATTTGCGCGCATTTGGCGCTTTTTTGTGGATGCAAACATCCTGATGGATCTTATTATCAAAAGATATTTGATAGTAATGGTTTAATAGAATTCTGATAGTTTTTTATTACAAACTGTTGTGAAAGAAAAACTCTAGATTATTTTTAATTATGCATATTACTGCATAGTGTCTTTAATATTAGGTCTATATAAGACGTGATAAAACATTTTAAGCTGAGCCTCTTTCAATCTGTATATTCAATAGTGAGTTATGTATATATGAATTTATTTAGTGTGTATAAGTACTTACTGGCAAACAATTTTTCGCTATAAATTTTCATTTTTCATCAGGTGTTTACGTTCCCCTATTCCTTATAAAATGTATTAGGGTTATGAAAAACATATATGAAATAAAAGCAAGCAGCATTAAAAAAAATAATAAAAAGTAAAAAACACATAGACTTAAAAGACAAGAAACTGCTCGTCGTTTCCGATTACTCCAAGATTTACTAGACAGGCGTTTAACGTTCCTATTAAATCGTAGAATAATTATTTATATGACAGAAATTAGACCCATTTGGACATACAAAATTGAACTTTCTTCTCGTATCCGATCCTTACAATCCAAAATCCTTCATGAAATCCTCAATGCTCCTTATTATGTCACAAAAAAAATTATCCATTAAGCTTATAATGTCATATCAGTACGCTTTATAATACGCTTTATTTATCCTAGTTTAAGTATAAAGAGATATAAACCTCTAAAAAAGAATGAAACTTTGATTCATAAGAGTAAAAAAAAAGTTATTTAAGTAGAAATTTATACTGTAAGTATATGTTGAGCAGACTGAGATTTTAAAATAGTTATTACAATAATATATTTAGTTTACATCCTTAAGACTTATTAATATCATTCAAATAGGATATAATTAAAAATGTATTATTATTGTTGTAGTTAAAACTCTCTCGAGATATTTATTCCAATAATATTGACTCTTGAGTGCCTCTAAACTCTTTCATTTCGTTTTCCTTGATTCTCATTCTTTATCATACCCTAAGAAGCAGAGGATATTTATAGGAATGGCCATCTGTAGAAGAAATGAAGCCATTCCGATCTCCAAATAAGGAACGGAAGGAATTAGATATCGAAATTAGAGAAATGAAATATTGCCTTTCATCTTTGGACCGCCTTTAATAATACACTCCATTCTAGGCGTCGTAAAATCCCTTCTTTTAATGAAAGATTCTCGGGTCACTGGGAAAACGATGATCTTGCCCGATATTATCCCGTCCAATTATTAAGGGATATTTATTTGGATTTAACAATTTTAAGTTTTAATAATATTTGTGGAGAAATGTTCGAGTTTTTACTAACTCTTTTTCCTAAAGGGCTATTTAAACAAGTTTGTGGACTTCGATACACGTTTCATCGAAATTTCGATTTGTTTTCTTCCTATTATTCGATATTTATATGTTCGATATATATTTTCTCTTATGAAACATACGATTTATCGTTTTTTCTATATTATAATAATACATCATACAACTATATATATTTAAAAACAGTAACAAATCCTTATGAAAACGGTTTCAATAAGGGAATCTTTTTTAATAAAACCCGGAGATTAGTGCAAAGAATCATATGAGCTGTTTTTGTTTCGTTTGAGATTTCTATTGGTGCTGGCGCACACACTAGTGGCCAAAGTTGGAGATACGATTATGAAAATAAAGTTTCTATTCTCATGGCTTATGCTTATAAGCAATTATATAACGTTATTTATATACAGTTTAAATAAAATTGATGGATGATTTTTCGGAAATTAAAAATGTTAAGAAGTGTAAATTTTACGACGGACTTGCGACTAAAGTAATTTTTAAACTAAATATTTTTGACGCAGACAAGTCTTTTGGCAGAGGTTGTATACTTTTTTGATGCGAGGTTTTTTACACCCACAAGAATGTAATATTTTGATACGCTCCAGCTCTGTTGTTGCAAGAAATTTAATGGAAAATATGAGGAACTTTATTGGTTTGAATAAAAAATCCACGTCGATCCAAAATCCTCGGATCGAAAATTTGTCGACAGTTTTTCAAAATATTTTTATTTTGTAACATTTCTCTTTAGGACCTACCGTTATGGAACTTTATTGGTTTGAATAAAAAAGGTCACGTTTGAACCCCTTTTTTTTCTCTTAACTTTATTTCGAATAACCATTGGTTATTAAATTAATTTAATTTTTTATTATGGTAACTTGGTCCATTTAATTTTAATAAGTGAATTGGAAAAAACAGAACTATTAGAATTACATAAATAGAACTATTGGATTTCCCAATCTAGTAGAAACTGTTTTGTTTTTTATTTAAACAAAAAAATACTGTTGTAACTCCGCGTGATATTAGTCTGTATCGATGTGTATATTATATTTCGTTTACATTGTAAACTTTGAATTAATTTAATTGTTATAATTTTTCGAAATACTAGAGTTAGACTATATACAATAAAATACGATGAACCCTCGAGTTAATTTACAGCGTGACAAGGCTTATAACAATATATATACTCCCACGCTTGAGCGTAAGGTTTCTGATTGGCAGGAGAGATACTTGTCACATCCTACACTGTATGCTAGATTATTAAAACTTATAGTATTCATTTTATCATCTAATTAATTAAATGAAATAATTGAATGTTGTTAAATGAGACGTTCAATTACTGTTTTAGGAATAGGAACTGTCGTCCTGTAAGTTTTAGAAACGAAATTGAAGTGAAAAGATATTGATTTACTTAATGCTTACGATTTGATAAACTATCTGAATATGGATATTTTGGTTGATCTGGTATACCTAGTAGTCCAGTAAAATAAGGGTTTGCCGAAGAAAAAACTGAGGAACTTTTATTCTCAACGGATCTTTATGTTTTTTGTGGTACTGATTCCGAATCTGAAGTTTGCTACCACGGCAACCATCGGCTTCATATTCAAAATCGCAAAAAACCCCGTTATTTTTGTTTTTTCAAGACTTTTGATAAAAATATCATATATAGGATCCAATTGTAAATTTAACCACCTTTCAGATTGAAAATAAACATTTTGAATCGGACAAATACTTTCGGAGTTATAATGATAAATGTGCTGAAAACCATGGATTTAACAAAAGTACGGGTTTTTAGGCGTCTGGGATATTATATTATATGGGATATTGTAACTCCGAAAGTATTTGTCCGATTCAAAATGTTTTTTTTCAATCTGATAGGTGGTTAAATTTATAATTGGATCCTATATATGATATTTTTATCAAAATTCTTGAAATACACAAGCTATCACGCTGATAATCACTTACATTTGTAAAATACA
This sequence comes from Euschistus heros, assembly GCA_003667255.2. NCBI lineage: Eukaryota > Metazoa > Arthropoda > Insecta > Hemiptera > Pentatomidae > Euschistus > Euschistus heros. The sequence continues at coordinate 694,340 of RCWM02000142.1, forward strand.
TGTTTTTTTGGCACATTATTCGCTATAACTCCAAAACCATTTGTCCGATCCAAAATTTAATATTTTTATCTAAAAGCTGGTTAAATTTGTTATTAGATCGTATTTATGTAACTTCTAATTTACACCATAAAATACCCACTCCAGTCTACTGAACATGTCATAATTTACATATTTTGCCAAAACATACACATTTACCGTGCTAGCTTGGGTTGTTTACAGTATTTAATATAATTTAAATATATAGCATCTGATAGCGAATTTAATCTGCTTTGAGACAGAAAAAAGAAATTTGGGATCGAACAAATATTTGAGGAGTTAGAGCGACAAATATGCCAAAAAACACTTGGATTTTACAACGGTACGTTTTTATTAGCGGGCTGGCATGTACATTTTACGGGGTTTGATTAAAACTTCATTTATAGATTCTTATAGTAAATTTAGTTAGCTTTACGATGAAAAAAAGTAATGTTGTATCGGACAAAAAGTTTCAGAGTTATAGCCAAAAGAGTACGACAAACGTGTTTTCTCGGTGTTGTGGGACTGACGGCAAGTTGGTCAATTTCTCCATTTTTTTCCCAATTACGTAACTTCGCGAAAAATGGTCCGATTTTGGATTTCTTTTTTTTCATTATGTAGGTACTAGTTCCAGCTACAATTAATATTTGATGACTTTCTTCGGAAAAAGTTTCGTTATAGTGCTATAGATAAAAAAACAAAAATAACGGTTTTCTTTTGCGATTTTGAATATGAAGCCGATGGTTGCCGTGGTAGCAGACTTCAGATTCGGAATCAGTACCACAAAAAACATAAAGATCCGTTGAGAATAAAAGTTCCGCAGTTTTTTTCTTGAAAACGACCTTTTGGAGCCTTATTTTACTGGACTATAGGAAGTTGGTTAATAAGGAAATCTATTTTTATTCTTAAGCAACTTCTACATTTTCACGATTCATTACCACTAAGTACTCGATAACTTTTGATATCATCTCTCGGTTTTCCCTACATTGACTGCGGATGCATAGTATATAGAGGACTGTCTGATGAGCTCGAAATGAGATATAAAAGACTAATGAACTGTTTTATCAGATTTATTTTCGGGATCTCTTGTTCTATCATATCTCACCGGTATTCTGAAATTGGGTGGCTTTATCCCAATTTCCAACGTCTATTCTTTCTAGGGGGACGCATATTTCAATCCTTGAAAACCAAAAGACCCATCTATATTAGTGACCTGACTCTGCGCTCCTCCATCCACTTCTTAAATACCAGAATCAAACCTATCAACCTGTGCAATCCTGTACATCGAACTACGTCCTTCGAAAAGTCCTTTATTATCCGCGTTTCCTCTTTAACTTCCTTCGAACATCATCTATTTCTTCACTGCCCGAACTTTTAATCTTCTGAGGCAATGTAAAAATGAATATTTACCTAATTGATGTTATAATAGTATACGTAAGTTGTATCCTTTTGTTATTTTGTTACCTACAATGTAATCATTAATCATACGTTATAGTCAGACGATTGCCCTATGTATTGAAACATATAACTAATATCTTATTCCTTGGGGACAAATTATCTTCTTCTTAATTCTTTAAAAATATGTCCGAAACACTTAATAGAACAGGACTCGGTACTTTTAATCAACAGAAATGTTCAGTGTAAACTGTTTAAAAAAGGGAGATTCTCTTTCTTTGGTATTATTTAATTAAGAAACAGAATACGCCATTAGATAGGTAATGTGTATGGCTAATGGTTTATTACTATTGAATGAGAAAGTGGAACCAATTAAACTAAACACAAAAACGCTCATAAAAGTCGGTTATGAAATTTGTTAAGTATTCACTGAGAAAACAAAATATAAGATTATTACTAGAAAAGGTGATAATTTAAGTTATCTATGATTAAATTTGAATTCGTTGAAGAGTTTAAGTATCTAGGGTCGGCATATCTATGCAAAATAAAATTAAAGAGAAAATAAATTTACAATGCTTGAAACGCTTATTATTTCTCACTCGCAAAACTACTTAGTTCTCGCTTAGTGTACTAAAACTTGAAAATTAGGATTTCTAAAACCATTCTACCTTCTCTACAAGTACGTAACGTGGCCACTTTTGCTGAGGGAAGAACAATAGATTTAATGTTTTATATCAGAAATTTAATGGAGAATATTTTTCGTTATGTAACATTTGTTGCTAGAACTTACCGTTCAGGTGTTGTTTTGGTTTGAATAAAAAAAGGCCCGTTTTCCAACATTTTTTAAGTGTTGTGGATTTTTTTTGGCACGATCTAGCTCAGGTCAAAATTTTGAAGACTGTTTTCTTATCAGAACCAGTAGATATCAAATCAGTTGATTATAGATAGCTATAAGATCTATTCCGTTTCCTAGTCAGGGATAAATTGAATTATTTAATTCAAAATAAAAGGGTGTTACTTTAAATAAAAAAGATTATACCTCTATCTAATACTTTCAACTATTATTAAAAATTTTCTTTAATTGATTGTGGGCAAAGACACACAACTTTTTTTTTTTAATATTTATTTGATAAGTAGTACTTAAAGACAGTATAATACTCACAAGGGTAGGTTTTCAGTTGTAACACACAGATTTAAATGCCGATTTTCGTGTGGGTAATAGGGACCTATAATAGTGCAAAACTAGAGTTATAGCCGCCAATGAGCATTGGGAGGTGAAAAAAAATATATATGAAAATCACGTTTTATTTTTTTTCTCAACCCTCAGTCAAGATAGAGAAACGATTCTTTTACATTTAATTGCAGTTATACATACTATTTGATATAAAAATATTTTCGATATGCTCAAGGCACTACCACCCGGCTTTAGGGTGCTCACAAACTCCAAAAAAAGACGCAATTCCAAGGAAATTCGCTGTAAATCAACTTTTTTTCATGAACAACTGACCTCATATCTCGATTTAACGCACTATTAAATTCTTATTTGTGAAATTTTATCAAAATAAAAAAATATTGATTTTTTTACCCATTTCGAGGTGGTTAAAATTTTGAAGTTGAGATTTCATCAACAATTTCTAAGGGCCATAACAGCTGCTGTGTTCAACCGATTACAATAGTAACAGCATCACTATAATCACCATACATTCTGCTTTTTGTCCATGCATATAACATTGGGTTTACTCCAGATTTTAGTGGACAAAAACTGATGTGAATGAAAAAGTCCGAGGTCAGCTATAACTTAAGATATCTCAATAAGGCGAAATCCTGCGACCTCCGGATTTTGGCTAAACTATGCAGTCTTACTTACGGCTTCTAGATGAACTTAAAATTTGGTTTTAATCATTGGCGAAATGTGTGACATAGCGCAAATTATTTATATTTTTTCAGAAATTTACTGCATCCTTACCCTCTAAAATCCTACAAAATTTTAAAAGTAAAAAAGAAAAATTATTTTTGATTTCGACAATATTTAGTTTCTACTTGTTTTTTGAGATGAGGAATGTGAAAATATCAGTTTTTAGTTTAAAAATTTTCCTCACCTATATTATATAAATAAGACTTTTTAAAATGATCTATTTTTTATCATTATTTTAATTTTTACACAATAACCTTCAAAACCCAAACCTGATATTAATTTTAGATTATTCATCAATCTTAGGGTTCCAATGCAATTTAAATTAAAAATATGAGTGAGGAAAAAGAAGGAAGTTGTCAGGAAAAATAAATATAGTTTCAATTTTTTTTTAGTAGGCTGCCAGTATGGCTAGGCCAGAGGTCAAGTGGGAGAGACTAACATACCAATTAACGGTGTTCCTTTTGCAACAAAAAAAAAAAAAAAATTATCACACAAGGCAATGAAACTGCTTACTGGTAAAATAAATAATAAATGAATGAATTTTGATTGGCCTGAAAAGCAAAAAAAAATCCGTGGCCAAAGTCAAGTGGGAGTCCTATCTAGACTAACATTACTCACAATTACGTAGCCTTTTGGTACGGTGTGGAGACAAAGTACCTTTGTGCAACAGGCACTCTCTGATATTAAGCCACAAAGCTTTTCACATGTAAAGTGGCACGCTCAGACACCAGGGTACTCATACCCGTGTCACACAGGGTACTGGGTGTCTGAGCTGGCAAGCACTTGCTGCAGGAGTCGGTGGGCTTACTGGCCTGGAGTTTCGGGGTACCCAGTTTTTGTTCTGATGAGGACCCCATTAAATAAGGGGTCGAAACGTCAAGAGAGGAGAGAGGAGAAGGAAGAAATAAAATATGTATATGGATAAATAATAAAATTGTATGAACAAAATATTGTTAAATATAAAGGACCAAAACCCGATTCATTGTTAAACAGTTATATATATATATATATATATATATATATATATATATATATATATATATATATATATATATATATATATATATATATATGGATGGATAAATTTCTTGACTTTAACTATTAAATGTTTAGTAAGGTTCTTTAGGTTCAGTCAATAAATAAAAACAACTATTTTGTTGTATATGTTGTTTTTATAATCCTGCCAATGTTACTGGTGGATATGGTATCGACTGACTAAATTCTAACAATTCTAGTACACAACTGAGTTGCGCTATAACACAAACTTTTACGAATTCAAAATTATTTTATTCTTTTTAAAGGGTATTTTTTTTTAAACTATAATTTTTTTTAATTCTAAGTCAACTTTTTTAAGATTAATTGTTGTGAGTTGATAATTGTATCCAGTACTCTAATTTTTAATTATTCTTTTTTGAACTTCCTTTATTTTAAAATCTTCGTTTCCATAGCTACTGTTTCTGTGACAGGCGCCATGCTGGGTCCACCTCGTAGGTTAACTTTCTAACTCGCTATTACATCACTTGCCGTTTGATATTCAGCCCTATTTGGTCGCGACCTGCATCTGGTCTCAAGTCTTCTGGGTCGTGACTTTGTAAGGTTTGAATAGAAATCGGCAGCGAATAGTGAGGAAGTTTTTCTTGCCTGAAGACAAAACATTTTTTTTTCCACTTCTAGTTTAAGACGTGTTTCAAATCTTAAACGTACGAAAAATTCAAAACATCTGCACTCTTCTACACAGATTACATATATATATTTAATTTTAAAAAATATAAAACATGAAATCAAGCATGTTGATACTTTTCCAAGGAGGCAAAATAGGACTACTTAAAGATATCGTCAGCACCTTACAACACGTATGTAATTCAGATTCCACATGTTGCTAATTTAGTCCAAACCAGATATCTACTATTTCATAGTCAGCTCCATAACCACTCAAATCCTCTAATTTCTCAATTTGCTTACCACACCATTCCTGATAATCCTCCGAGGCGTCTGAAAAGTAGATAGCCCACAGACCTTCTAGTACACTGCTTGAATAGCGGTGAGCGTTGAAGTATTGTAAGACATTGTAACTTCTCTAAATAAGGTGAAGATTAAGCTTTTCTTTAGGTCTCAAGTTTGTAAAATGCAAGGTTACATGTACTTTGTTCTTGTTGCATATTTAATGCTAAATTCGAAAATGTTGTCAAAATTTGAAAAACGTTTTAACTAAGTGGAGATATTACAGCTTTTATGGCAAAAAACGTTATGTCCCCCAAAAAGTCTTTGATTTAGCGTATATCTGCAACGGATTGGAATAGAAAGGTAAGGTTTGCGACATTTTTCTCCATTTTTGATCTAGTTTTACCTATTTTTATTTTTTTATTTTTTTTTTTTTTACACTAAGAGGTACTCACCCTGTTTATGTTTTTATTTCTTTACAAGTTAAACACTTTCTTTCTCTTTTGAGTTTTTCTTCACAATAGATTCCGAGCTATATAAATTACTTGATAAAAATTTAACAAAATTAAAAATGGCTCAACGAAAACTCCTATTGCTTTTATTTAAAGCCCCTAGAAGATTTTCTTTTGTTTTGCTTTTTAAGTCGAATTCCAATGTTTTTAATCCAAGGTTTCTTTGTTGGCAAACGGAATTGTTGGTGTAAATATAGCTAATTTTTACATACAATTTCCTTCCCCCCTTTCTTATATAAAAAAATTATTTTTAATTTTGTTCGTTATGCGCATACGTTTTCAAAAGATTATTTAAAACAAATGAATCAACATCATGTGCAGTTTGGGACAGCAGTAGGGCGCTAAAGTATAAGCTAGATAGTGCCTGCGGCATTTTTACAGCGGAACTGACGGCGATATTAAAAGCTCTTCAACTAGCTCAAACATTTGTAGAACCATCGATAATTATCTGCTCTTACTCCTTCAGTGCGATTAAAAGCCATTTAAAATTTTATTCGGACAACCCTATAGTCCAAGAAATTCATTTTATTATAAATCAGATCAGTAAATCTTCTATTATTTTAGTCAATAATTTTCTGGATCCCCAGCCATTCCGGTATACCCGGATATGTGGAGGTGGATGGAGCAGCAAGAGAAGCCCACGGATTAGAAACCATTACACACACTTTCTTGTCCGCGGCAGACATGTTTCGACCACTCCACATGAAGATATTGGTTGATTGGCAGAGTACATGGTCGGCATCGGAAGATATTAAATTGAAAGAAATCAAACCAAACATCGGTGGCTGGGCCTCATCCTCAAGACAATGTAGAAGGGAGGAGGTGATAATCACACGGCTAAGAATTGGACACTGTCGTTTAACACATGACTACCTGATGGCAAGAAGAGATCCCCCCTCAGTGTCAACTCTGCAGAGTTGGATACATGGATAAATGTGATGTACCTCGTCAGCTATGTATGGTCCTGGGCGATAGTAAACTGTATATTTGTAGTACTATAGAATTTATCAAGAAAATTAAATTATGTAATTTTATTTAATGTTTATCACTTTATTCACTTTTTTGTGTAAAAATTGTATTTATGGTTGATATTAATATTATTTGATTAGAAATTTGTTATTTTTATTGTTGCAATGCGGGCGGTGTAGTTGAGTCTAGGTATATGGGCAATAATAACCATAGCAGTTCGTTGCCGATTGAAACATTTTTTTTTTTTTATCTTTTGAAAACGTTTGCATTTAATGAACGTTTGAATTTTATCTAAAAAAAAAGGGGAAAGAAAATTGTAAAAATTAGCTTTATTTACATTAACACATTAAGTAAATATGGAGAAAGGATTTGTAATGACATACAATTTTTTTGTGCAGGATAACTCATTTAATTCAAATGTCCAGTTTGAAGGTCGCGCCATTAACTTGAAATAGCCAAAGTTAACACTTGACTTTTGAAATTGTTTAACGTTTATTTCATTGAGTTTATCTATCTTAGTAAAAAGCACAGAATGTAAAGTTACCAGTTTAATATCAAGTTACAATTTTGTCCTGAACTCTTGGATTCACCTCACCTCACTCGCTCATTGTTTCAGAATAAATTATTTGAATGAGGAGTTGCTCCCGATTAGAAGGACCATCCGGCTTCCCTCGACTGAGAAGGTTATCCAGGCCGGAGAGCACCAGTCAGCTCAACCGGAGCATGGAATGAAGATTAGCCGCCCCGAGTTGAAGCTGAAATTACCGACGACCAAACAGTTTCGATTCCATTTACCGTGTTTGGGGGGGGGGGAGCCTATTATTAATGCCAGTGTAACAATACGCTCGAGTTGGCTATAGATATTGGACACTGTAATTAATGAACTGGATTGGGTAATAATATCCTATTCGTTGCTCAACAGTATGGGTGATTCGGATAATTTACGTGTCGTTTACCTAAAGCTAAATCACAATTTGATGTGCTTCCCTCTTGAAGATTTATAAAAAGCATCGAATCTGTTCATACAATGAAAATATTAATACTTATAGTCCAAGAAAAAGTAGCCGAAAATTGTGGTTCTGAAATAAACAAAAATATTAAACAGAGTGAGTACCTCTTAGTGTAAAAAAAAAAAAAAAATTAGGTGAAACTATATCAATAATGGAGAAAAATTCCGCAGACCTTACCTTTCTATTCCACTTTGTTGCGGATTTACAATAATTCAAAGAATTTTTTGAAATAACCTCGTTTTTTTGCCATAAAAGCTGTAATATCTCAATTTTGTTTAAATATTTTTCAAATTTTGACCTCATGTTCGGGTTTAGCAAAACAGCTTGATCTTCACCTTATTAGGGAAGTTACAATGTCTTATATTGCTTCAACACTCACCGTTCTTGGAAAAATCTATCCACAAAATTGCAAATCTCACAAAAACTTGCAAACCTAATAAGCTTCCATATAGTATGATCAAATTAATGACCCGTATCTATTTCATGAAGAAATTTACTTTCTAAACCAGAAAAACATGGTGTTTTCATTTGGCATACAACTCAGTTACTTGTGAAAATAAGACATTATGATAATAGCCTAATGAAAATATGCACTTTAAACATAATAAACTCTTTGTCGGAATAAAAAGTAAAGAAAAAAAATTATTGTTTAATAGAAAAAAAAGGAAAACTGTCAATAAAGCGACATCAGATCATAGGATTTTATATTATTACATTTATTTATTCGTTATTATTATTTAGGATTTATTTTATCTGATTTTCTAACATTTAAAACCCAACGATAATGAACATAAACCTAACTTTTGCCGTTAGCTTCTGAATGCAGCTGATGTTGAGGAATACCACTTTCTGAGGTGAATTTTATGGGCAGATGAGTCAGTTTTTTACAGGGGAAGGCATTTTTGGTTATTCATGTATATCGTTTGTTTATTTTTGTACTACTTTCAAATAATGTGGAGGAGCACCACGGTGTTGGAAATTTAATTGAATGGAAAATATTATATTTTGCCGAACTTCAGGTGTAATATCGTAATGAAGTTGCGGTAGGATATCTTGTAACAAATCCTAGTAATTCTCACCATTAGATCTGTTGGGCAAACTATGATTTTTCAGCACTATTTGACAGCGGGACAAAAATGAATCAACGATACCCCACATGGAATGGTATAAATGCCTTCCCCTGTGGAAATAGTCTCATCTGTCCATATTATTCACCGCAAAAATTGAGGTCTGTTTTCATTTTTAGTGAGTTTTAAATTTTACATTGAAAATAAATATGGCAAAATAATATTTATTGCTAGGAGCTATATTTATATATTTTGCCTATATTTGTTAAGACTTTATGCTTATTGTGACACGCGTTCTTTTAGCGTTGCTAGGATCGAAAATTTGACGACAGTTTCCTAATGAGAAATTAATTGGAAAATATGTTTTGTTGTATAACACTAGGACCTAGCGTTTAGCAACTATATTGGTTTAAATGATAAAAGTCGCATTTGAAATTTTTATTTCGAATAATTATTGATTGGTTATTTAATTTAATTATTAATTTAGGTAATTTGATCCTTTTAATTCTGAACTGTAAATTTGGAAAATCAGTAGATTATAGACAGATATATCCGTGATCTATTGTTTTTCTCAGTCAGGGAGAAATTGAGTTTTTATTTTATTGTACATTACCATATCGCCTGAATCCAATACCACCATTTTGATTAGTTAGCATATAGTTTATTAATAATATAAGTTTATATAAGGCTATTCTTGGTTATCGACAGATGATACCGGTGCTCACGTCGGGCCTAGGCGATAACGTCAGATCCAGAACCGCGCTGATCCCTGTCCTATGGTCCCTTTGTGGCTTCTTATCAGTTCCTCTGTTGCCAGATCCTTTGTAGCTCTGTCCTGTCCAGACATATTTTATCTCTATCTAGTAGGATTATTATATGAAATTGAGAAATTGGTTTAAAATCGACAATTTCTTTACTAACTTTCTTAGGAGTGCGATTAAGTTACTTTTTAAAGATCTCTAACAGTTATTGAATCTTACGGTATATTACCCGAAAAGTGATATTTGTTATCTGTTGCAACTTTGCAATGAGAACATATAACTATCATTAGATACTTATCGAGACAGATTGTTATGTTTACTTTTAAAACATTACTGTTTAAACTAGATAGATCATCTCATTCCTCAAACAGCTTCTATGATTATGTGATTAATTCTTACGATGGTATAGAAGGCGCAGCAGCTTAAAAAGGCGAGAACTGAGCCGGTGCGCTACTACCATTTTACGAAAGTTGACCTTAAACGCCGTTCTAAAAACATACATGCAACTCTTCTTTAACACCTCAGCAACTTTTTTTAATTTGCTGAATTTTTTTTTTCTAATAAAGATTTAGTACAAAATGAGTAGTACACCCTTCTACCTCCTGAAGGCGCGCCTACCCTTCAGCTAATATCTTCCCTCGTTCTTCATCACTTTGACAATGAATGCTCAGTATATGCAAAAGTATTTAATCAACTCCGAATGAGATTGCTGAAGCTAAAGAATTTTATCATCAGATTTATTTTTTGGGTACCCTAGCGTTCTCATTTCTCATATTTTCATGTTGGTATTCATAGTTGAGGTTACTTCTTCAGTAATTCTATTTTTAAAGTATTATATTTTTATCTTTTATTCTTAAAGTATTGTCTGGTATCATCTCTTGAATACCAGACCTTAGTCTTTACTGCACCCCTTCCCACCCTGCTTCCTAAAAAAAAATCTATATTATTCGGACTGCCTTATTCAAGAATACCTTACCTATCTTCATTTAACTTCTTTCAAATATTACATTTGTGAGATGTGAATAATGGGACGGTAACGCTTTATTTAACCGCTTTGTGATGAATCTTTGGGGGTATTTAGCAGAATAAAAGTGATATCTTTCTACAAAATAGTTGTTTCTACTATTCTAGTTTCGTGTGTAATGCATGCAATTTGCTTCATTTTCATTAAATGTCTCATAATGTGAAAAATTGAGTAAATAAAAAACTTAAATTTTAACTGAAACTGTTAATAGTTTTTAATTTTTTTGGCCTATCTAGAAATGGAATATGTGTTCCAACCTTCCTTTTTGATCATTAAGTTGTGGTTTTATATTTACTAGTTCCTCTTATATTACAATTAGGATTGATGAATTAATTGCCACTTCTTTTGAGATTATTTTATTAGAAAACTAATTCCGAATGCTAAACATTCATCTTCAGTCCTAAAACATACAAAATTTTCAATACATCAGTACTAAGTTACATAGACTATATACACTAAAGTTTTTAAAAATGTAAGACAAGAAATCAAACCTCAGTACGCACCTTAGGAGGTCTAAGAGATAAATGAAATAGAAGTGTACTTCTCACTGAATTCGGGAGAAGTGGAAGGGGGCAGATGGGGGGGGGGGGGGGGCAGGTAGGTTAAATTTTTGTGATTTACTATGGGATTTCCCTTAGTACTCATTGGATTTTTCCGTTCCTATGGGAAAGAAATTTAAAATGGGGCTATTGGATATGTTTGTCTGATCATTTAAACAAAAATCTGGATCGGTTTTAAACGATTTTATTATTTCTTATGATTCACAAATATTTAATTTTAGGCTATTTTCTATTTGATGTAGTAGTTTTACTCCCGAGTATTTATTAAATTTTTGGTTATTTTCATTTAGAGGGATAGCAAAACTGGAGTTTTGGGTCTTATTTGGTCTTGTATTTATTGTATGCTCTTATATTTTTTTTTACTTTTTGATTTACCTTTTATATTAGACTTAAAAGAAAAGAAACTGCTTGTCGTTTCTGATTTTTCCAACATTTACTAGACTTGTATTCGAAGCTCCTACTAAAATAAAAGATTTATTGATATGAAAATAATTAGACCCATTTGAATATATAGAGTTGAACTTTGGGTTTCCAATAAACCTTCCAATTCTTATCGTATCCAATCCTCACAATACAAAATCCTTCCTGAAATCTTCAATGCTACTTATTATGTAACAATCAAACTTATCGATAAAGATCTCTACGTTCCATATGTTGCTGATTAGGCCTAAACCATATTCTTACCCTTTCATAGCAAACTCCATAAACACACAAATTCACTAGCCTCCCAACTTGCCTCATACATAATTCCTAATAACGTAGAACTTCTATTGATACTAGTGAGTAGTTCTTTTTTGTTATTGTAATCATTTTCTTCAAAATTACTTGTATTTAATGTATACAGTTGTAAGTATCATTAAATAGTAAAAGAAAAATCTTCAGTTATGTTTACTGATTTATTTGATCTTAAATTAATATATTCAGCCACTGGTTCATAGTTTCTCTGTGTTAGTTATTCTTAGGGCTTAGTGTGTCTTGTAATATAAAATTAATTCTTGTTTTATTATATACTATTTAAATCAATTCCATATTAGTTAAAATCATAAAATTAGATTTACTTAGTATTTTTTTAGTTGAATTCTTATTCATTGTAAGAATACTAACCTTCACTTCCTTTGTCTCGACTTATCTTTAACTAAAATGTACTCCCCCCTATATTCTTTATTCAGAATTAAACAGATTAAGTTAGAAATGTAAAAGCTTTTGGGGGATTTAGGATTGGGGAGTTGATGCCTTTGCAGCAATCCTCGACTCAGTAGCCCGATACTCGCTCCCATATCCACCTTCGCTACCTTCCCTTCACCTGAATAATATATCAATCTCTTTTTCTTTGTCTTTGTTTTTTTCACAAATACCTTCTATCGAATCTTTTATATCGTTTCCATTATTTTATTTTTCTGCTCTTAGCACCTTTCTCTTCAAAGATCTTTCCATTTTGATTTAAGTGGATTTCTCACTGCCCGCTTGTGCTCTTTTTATTTTGTTGCATGTTAAATATTCAGATCTCGATGGACTGATATTTTCTCAATTCTTAAATGCAGGAATTCTAGAAACTACTCCTAGATTCAACAGAAAAATATATTTTCGTACATTAAAAACCTATTTAGTTACTAAAAACAAGCAAATTACATTTTTAAAACATGATAATTGATTGTAAGAAATACAAGAATTCGGTATTGGATGCAGTCAGGAAAAAGAAAAAAGTACGTCCAATATTTTTTTTTTAATCAATTTTTTAAAATTTACTGCTGTATAAATATACACATCAAGTAAAGGTGTTAATGACGATTACAATAACATGTCCAAAACTTGAAAAGAACTACTCATCAGTAGCACTTCAATAAAAAATCTACACTAGAAGGTGATCTATTGGTCACCTTTTCAGACGCCTTGGAGGATTATCGGGAATGGATTGGGAAGCAAGTTGAGAAACTAGTGAATTTCTGTGTTTATGGAGCTCACTATGAAGGAATAGGTATCTGGTTTTGGCTAAATCAGCAACATTTGGAACATTAAGATCTTTATGGATAATTTTATTGGTGACAATGTAAGCAGCAGTATTGAGGATTTTTCGAAGGATTTTTGAGTGTAAGAGTTGAATACGGGATCAATTGGATGGTTTAGTAGAGCCCCAAAGCTCAACTCCGTAAGTCCATATTGGTCTCATCACAGTCATGTAAATGAGTCTTTTATAATTAATTGGGAGCTTTGAACGTTTGTCTAGTAAATGTTGAAGTAGTCTGTAACGATGAGCAGTTTCTTGTCGTTTTTTTTTTTTTTTAATGTGGATTCCAAGTAAGACGTTTGTCCAAGGTAGCGGATCTGTTCAACTGGGATTAGTGGAATATCATTAAAGGATACTGTGGGACCGGAGGCCGTAGGTTTATGACGAAGAATTTAAAAATTAAATTTCTTTTTTACGGAATATTGAGGTTTCGACCTCCCTTACAGTATTTCTTCAGGGCGACCAAACCAGTCGGGAGAGACCAAACTTGGATGTTATTCCTCTTTTATTATAGTCTATGTTGGTTCTTTTGACTGGTACGGTCGCCATGATAAAGTCAATCAAGGCAGGTTGATTCCACTCTTTTTCAAATAAATGATTAAGGATATAAGTGCAAGATATTTTTTTTATAATTAAATATTTTAAAATTTGTATTTATCTATTCAAAAAAAAATAAAATTAAAATTTAACTGCTTTGTACAATGCATCCATTAGCTTCGTTGCAAATTGCACTCATTCCTTTCAATCCTGTTTTAATGCCAGATTTATTTTATGCTCTTTCATAGTTAAAAATTGATTATATAGCAGTTTTAACTCACTTTGCAATATCCTTTGTAGGTGCAAAAGTAGTTTTGAACTCGTTTCACGTATATTGCACGGGCACTTTGAGAAGTTTATGTTCCTAATTAGAGCCATAATGATATAGTCCATTAATGTATCTAAAAGGGTAGAGCTGTGGAGGGTACTAACTGAGTTAGTGTCGCAGTAAAATTTAGTGCTGCTCTCCCTGCACCTATAATTTAAAATCATGCCATTAGTTCGGATCTGCTAAGTTCAAAAGTATTAATAAATTATTTTTTATAATTAATAAATTATTTTAAATGAAAATTTAGTAATAAATTTATTTTTCTGTTTCAGGTGAGTGTGAAAAAATATTGATTTTCCGCAATGGTAGTGAGTACACCTTATATGTAAGTCTTTGTATTTGTTTCTACAAAATAATATCTATGTATTTTGTTTTCACCTTTTAGCATATATTTATTTCATTATCGTTCAAGCCTGTATTGGTTGTAATAATATAATTGTATTTACTAAATTTATTCGTATACTGTATATCGTTTTGGGGTTTAATATTCGGCGAGGATGCATTGCTTGTCGACTTGTAATGAGATATAACACAATATGGGTCATTCTACCATTAAATACGAATTTATGTCCCAAAGTGTAACAAGTGGCTGCAAGGTCCTTATAACTTAAACATAAAGTGGTTTTCCAACGGTTATTGATTTGTTTACATGGTCAAATTTGAATTCGAAACGTCAAAGTCTGTTTTCCCCACGTGTCCCATAACATGAGTTGGTAACGTTAAATGCGAATAAGTTACTCATTTCTGCAATAATTAACTATTTTTTTGTTTTGTTTTTTCTAGTACCTTTGGTACATTACAATATAAATTTTAGTATTTTCTATTTGCCTCACATTTTTTTTTAAAAAGCCCGCCAAAGCATAACCAAGATCAGTTCCCTTATATTTCAGGCTGGCAACATTGCAGAAGCTTCCCGATAAACTGAGGGTAAGCTAACTTACAATAAATTTCCTTTGTTAGTTTTCCCAAGTTTGTGTCATATCAAGTGTTCGAATCGCGTCATTCGTTATTCTATCTCCCTCACATAGTGATTTTTCAAAGAAGGCAAGTTTGATTCTTGTTCTCTTTGCTTTAAAGTTTATGTTTCCCATGTAGTTCAGAGTTCCATTAGTTTTTTTTTTTTTTTTATACAAGTGAATTTGAGGAAAATTATTACATTGACATGTCAATAACATCTAAAGAACTATTCAATAGTAGCAATAAACGTTCTACATTATAAGGTCATCTTGTTTTGAAACGCCACGGAGGATTATCGGAACTTAAGTTTGAGGAGGTTGGGAGACTTAAGGAGTTTACTATGAAAGGATTGGTATCTGGTTTGGGCTAATTTAGAAACACATGGAACATTAAGATCTTTATGAATATGTTTGTTTCTGAAATAATGAGGAAAATTGAGGATTTTCGAAGTATTTTGGATTGTGAGGATTGGATATGAGAAGAATTGAAAGGTTTAGTGGAGCCCTAAAGCTCAACTCCGTATGTCCAGATGGATCTGATTGTTTATATGACAATTAATCTACTTAGCGACGCTCCTAAGCTAAATATTAAGGAAGTATTACTCAAAAGTAGGTTCAAGGGAGGGTGGGGGTTGAAATCTAGAGAGATTCGTTGTTTTTCCTAGTTTAACAAACAGATACTAAAGCTATAAGTCTCCAGGACCATAGTGGTTGTATGTTCTGAATAATAAGAATTGTTTAAATTGGAAATAGGGCAATCAATAAGCTCACAAAATAACAAAGATAGTCTCAAAAATAAGGAAGCAACCCAATCAACACCCAAACGGATTTATTTTGAAATATATGGAATCCAGACGGAAATCGTCAATTGTGCCTTTAAACATCGCTGTTGTGCTGTTTTGCTGTTTTGTTGTTGTATTCAGGAATGTATAAATGTTTGTAAGTTCAGAATTTTTGTTTGCGTTAGCTGTTTTGATCACTGCCATGTAATATTTATAGGGTCTGTTGCTCTCTGCTCCGACCTAGGGCAGTAGGCTAGAGCCAGCAGACAACAGATGTCATGGGTAGAGATTAATTCTTCAGAGCAGCTGCCTACTATAGCTAACAGGACAGCTTTGTGCTTCGGCGGTAGAGCGTGGTCCACGTGGCAGGAAGGGATGGTCTCCGATAACAAGGGAAAGGTGTTCCCCAAGGTCGGGGCCTATGCGGCTATGGTCTGGAGCACTGACTGACCAAGGGAATGAGTGAGTTATTGGGAGGAGAAATCGAGTTATTATGTGATCCGGAAACTCTAATCAGGCAGCTAAAAAATATATATAATAAAAACTCGATTGACCAGAATTGCGTGCACCGATTGCCATTCGAAGATAGGATTTGGGATGTTGGTGTGATCATCAATAAGATTTGAATGAAAGCCTTCTTTTTGTTTTTGGAGTGATTAAGATTAAAATAAAGGGAAAAAGGAAAAATGGGGCCGTCTCTTTAAAATATAAAATACTGCATTAGATATGAAATTTGTTTTATCATAATGTTTATTCTATCAAAAAAAAAAAAAAAAAAAAAAAAATAAATATATATATATATATATATATATATATATATATATATATATATATATATATATGTATGTATGTATTTTAGCTATAATGCTTAAACTTACCGTTAAACTTGTCGTGATTTTTTTTTTCGTATCGGCCTACTAAGGACCACGTCATTTCAGCTGTCTCTTCTTGGCTTTGACATTAGCCCAGTACTCCTTCATTCGTTGCAGGTGTTGCTCCTTTCTGTCTTCTGTCAACATCTTTCCCGTCTTGAATTTTGGTTTTTCTTGAAAACTATGGTGGTCCCCGAGTATCTTCTTAAGTGGAGCGCGCTTCTGGATGTCTTCTAAAGTAACCCCGATCTTCTACAGGTCTTTACCTACCTCGGTAAACCAAGCATCCTTGATCTCCTTATTCTTAAAGTAAGTGAAGATCCTCTTCGTCAGTCGTGTGGGTTTCATTCTCGCTATGTGGCCATAGAAAACTTTGTATTATAATAATAAAAATGTATTTTTATTTAAAAACTATACTAACTTTGAACAATATAATATAACGCTAGAACTACTTATCCACGTATCATGCAAAGTGCATTGAGAATCATTTTATCAAAAACATGTAACTATCTACCATACTACAAAGGGAAAATAAAAAAAAAAAAAAAAATCTAATTGAACCTTAACTATTAAGGTTAATTTAAAAGAGGAATTAAAATTAATGGAATGAAATAATATTTATATCATTTTATACGTTTATAGGGTGGGTACCTCTTAATGTAAAAAAAAAAAAATAATAAGTGGGGAGAAACTAGATTAAAAATATAGAAAAATGCCGTAGACCTTATTTCTATCGCAATCCGTTGCTGATATACGATAATTCTTTTTTTTTTTTATTTTATTTTTTTTTTGAGGAAACCCACGTTTTTTTGCCATTAAAGCTGTAATGTCTTCAAATTTTGACCACATTTTCAGATTTAGCATTTTATTTCCTATAAGAGCAGAGTATATGTAACATTAGATTTTACAAATTTGGGATTTAAGGAAAAGGTGAAGACCAAACCTTATTTAAGGAAGTTACAATGTCTTATAATACTTCAACGCTTACCGTTTTTCGAAAAATCTATCCACAAAACTGCTAATCTCACAAAAACTTATAAATTTAGCTACTTATAAATATGGTATGATCAAATTAGTTATACTTATCGATTTCATGGAGATATTAACTTTTAAAACCGGAATCGGTGTTTTAATTTGGCATACGAATCAGTTAGTTACTTGTGTAAATAAGACATTATGATAATCACTTACCATTGTTTAATATAAAATAAAGGAAAACTGTCAATAAATCGTCACCAGATCAAAGGATTCTGTTTTTACAATTATTTATTTATTATTATTATTATTTAGGATTTATTTTATTAGATTTTAATGCTAAATCCGTCAAAATTTAAAAAAAAAAAATTAAACAAGATGGAGAAATTGCAGCTTTTATGGCAAAAAACATAGTTTCCTCATGAAAGTATTTGAATTATCGTATATCTGCAACGGATTGAAATAGACAGGTAAGGTCTGCGACATTTTTCTTCCTTTTTTATCTAGTTTCACAATTTTTTTTTTTTTTTTTTTTTTTTACACTTAGAGATACGATATATCTATCACCCTGTATAATTTTTATATTATATATCTTTTTATAATATTATTAATGTAATGTTTGGATTAGCCTGGTATTAGCTTAATGTGAACCTTCAGTATTTTTTTTTTACATATAAGTAATTATTTTGTTTAAATTCAATATATATCTGGTTAATTATTCAAATAATCATTTGACAATTAGCTCTCAATGAATAATATTGTAATTACCATTTTATGATGAAGAAGCAGAAAGTAAATCTGAATGTTTTAATTCTCAGGCTAAATGAGTTTATACTGTAAGTGATAGCACTGTGAACAAAGTTGCCTCTCTGTCAAGAGCAGATATGGTGAAGCTCTTAAGTTGTTCGCTCCAGTTTCGTTCTACATAATACCTCACGTTACGCTTCATGTAAAGGTTCTTACTTTGTTACACAGATTAGGGAAACATGTCAATTATTTTCTTAAACATAACAATGAAATTCTTTGGTTTTAAACGTAATACATTTGGTTTACATAAATACAATTATGCATTTTTTTTTTTTTTTTTTTTTTTTTTTTTTATAGCTACTCCAGTTCTCTATTCTAGAAATTTGAACACAGGCATTTAAATAAAAAATTTAATGAAAATTGAAAGTAGTAGATAGAGGTTTAATATTTTTATTTAAAGCAACACCCTTTTATTTTGAATTAAATTACTCAATTTATCCCTAACTGGGAAAAATAATAGATATTATAGCTAGCTACAGTCGACTCTCGATAATTCGAAATCCAAGGGACTACAAGAAAAATTATCGAGACTTCGAATTATCAAGAAGTTTGAATTATCAAAAGGAGAGAAATAAATTCGAATTATTGAGTGTTTTTATTATATTTTTAAAAATATTGTGAGGTGCGTTATTCTCTAAAATGCTTCGTATGTTATTTTTCCATTCGTTTGAATTTACAATTTTTTTTAAAACGCAATATCCTGTCGATTTTTAAAATAAGTAAACCATCCGCCACTTGCAATGAATCCTGTGATTTCCAGTTTCGACGCGAAGTTTTTGCTTCCACTTTGACACCTCCAACAGGTAAGTTTTGTGCTCTACATTGTTGAAGCCACTATATTATCGAATCCTCAAGAATAAGGAATTCACCGTCTCTGAATTTCTTTGAAGATAACTTTGTAATTTTTTTTTCTTTATTCTTAAGAATTGTAGACAGCGTTGATGGTGGATTGTTGTAAGTTTTTGCGATATTTTTTTTTCGATCACTTTTCGGACACAGTAAAAGAGACGTACTTCTGCCTTTGCACTCATCCGGAAAAATGAAAGAGAATCGGGAAGTAGGGCTGAAAGGAGGTAACCATTACGCGGAAAATAAGGAGTAAACAGTACTAGGAAAAATTCAAATTATAAAGAAGGGAAGTGGCGTAGTTCGAATCATAGAACGTTCTATCCCCCTCTGGTTGCCAATAAGATTTGGAGTTATCGAGCGTATCTAAATACACAGTATTTTTTTCTATATTCGAAGTTAGCAGCTAAAGAGTTCGAATTATCGAGTTTCGAATTATTGAGAGTCAACTGTATCTATAATCTGCTGATTTTATATCTACTGCTTCTGATAAGGAAACCGTCCTTAAATTTTTGATCGGAGCAACTGCAGTAATTACGGAGGATAAAAATATTTCTGAGGATAGTTTCATCAAAAATGTTTATATTATTTTTATAGTAAGTTGGAATATTTTTGAAACAAGCCGACAAAAATACCTGTTTTTTTTTTCGACATATTCTTCAAAACGTGTGGACACCAGTAGAAGATAGATGAGGAATCAGCAGCGGCCATAAATTTCGACAGGGAACGTAAATAAGTAGATAAGGGAGGCAATAATTTGTGTCAGGTCAAGCTTGGGTTTTATCAAACGGCCACAGCCATTAAATCATTCTCTCTTCTTGTAGTGGTCTCCTAAAAATAGTTAAACAATTACTTTAAAAATTATACAAAGAGAAATATTTCTCTCTAGACCTAAAAGTAAGAAAATAAAGTTGAGATGGTCACAATCTCAATGAAGATTCTTTTCTTAGTTAACTGTTGTCTCCATCTTTAGTAATGCTCATACAAAGATTGCATATTGTCTTGTTTGGTTTTGTGATAACATGAAATAGAAAACAAATATATGACAGGGATCCTCGCTGTCACCAATCCTATTTTCTATCTATATCAATGATTTACCCAGCTTTATCCAATATTCCAATTATCACCAATATGCAGACGACCTTCAAATCTACCCATCTTCCCATCCTTCAGATATGCTCGAGGCATCTCGTAAACTTCAGGATGACATTGATAACATCAACCGTTGGACAGTGAAGAATAATATATCTGAATCCAAAGAAAACTAAGGCTATCCTCATCGGTTCAAAACCCATCCTCAACACCCTTCCTTACCTCAATAATCTTCCTATTCAGTTCCAAAACTCTATTAAAAATCTATTACCTTTGAAATCTCTTATCCTGAAAACCATATCGCCAAAACTTCCAAAAAATCCATCATAATCCTTAAATAACTGTATGATCTCGAGATTCCTTTTCCCAGAGTACCCGTCAACTTCTAGTGTCCTCACTTGTTTTCCCTTGCTTTGATTACGGTTGCTTGGTTTACGGGGGACTGTCTGGGGATCTCGGGATGAAGCTGGGGAGACTGATAAACTGTTTCATTAGAATTATCTTCGGGATCCCCAAGCGGTCACACGTTACTTACCGATATTCTGAGCTTGGGTGGCTCTTTCCTAAATTCCCACGGCAATACTTTCTGGGTACTTACCTATTCCAATGTCTAAAAACCAAAAACCTTCCTATATTCTTGGTCTATTAACTCTGCGTTCTTCTATTTACCTCTTAACACTAGATCCCAACCTTTCAACCTGTATATCCCCTCACATAAAACCGCTTCCTTTGACAAATCCTTCATCATTCGTGCTACCTCCTTCTGGAATTCCCTACCCACTTCTATTCGTAAAGCAGCTTCCATAACTTCCTTTAAAATAATTTATTTCTGTACCTTTTAGACAATCAATCTTCCGCAAATATGCCAATAATCAAATGAATACTTAAAATTACTTTTTTTTTTTCCTCTTTCTTTCTTTTATATTTTCAAATATATACGACTATATTTTATGTTATAATTATTATTTCACATATTTATTTATTTTTAATTTTTTTAAACTGAATTTAATTTTTTTCCAGTCAAAAATGTATGCTGTTATTACTAAAGCATTTAATTTGTAAATAATAGGCCAGACAATTGTACTTTTAACTGTGCATTATTTTTACTCTTAAGGGATAGTAAGTCCCAGAATAAAGTTTATTTTTTCATTTTTCATTTCATTTCATTCATTAGGCTCGGTTAATCGAGACTCTGTTAACCGGTTACTGAGAATAATTATTATTTTCGTCTTGATTAAAAAAAAAGTAATAACGATTTTCCAAGTGCTTGCCAAAAATTGGTTGAGATAAAAAAAAGTGAGGAGAAAGCGGTAGGAGATGTCAAAGATTGGTTGGGGTGGTTAGAGGTGGCTATCAAGAAACAGCTGACATAGCAGAAACGCTGCCGTCACGAATTCAATTCTCTAAAAAAAAGTATGCCTTCAAAATTTATTATGTAATCATTCCTTTGGCATTTTGAATAATTCTAAATTGTAACTTAATAGTAGGATAGAAATTATTAAAAGTTTAAAATTTTTTGTCTTGAAAATAATTTAAAAAAGGTTTTATCATGCTTATTGAAATCGCTATAGATTATTTTACTATTATTATTATTCAGTTTTTAAATCGAGAGTTACATTTTTTTCGAAACCTTGTTAGAATTTTTTATTAATATGCTTTTATCAACTTCACCTGCATGTAACGGAATTTTTCATCGTAATTTTCACTAATTATCAGCAATTTGATATTATATGGATATTATTATATGTAATAGAATAAAATGTCAAAAATGAAACTAAATTCGATAAGAGAAAAATGTTTAGGGGGCAAAAAACCCAAAAGTTTTAAACTTTTTCCATATTTTTGAAAAAAAAAAAAAAATGTAGAAAAATGTTTGAAAAATGCTTTCAATCGAAAAATGTTGTATTTAAAACACTCAAGTTTATGAAATTGTGCGTCTAAAGACACCCCTTAAGCTGAATTTGATTTAGGCGTTCAGCTACTCGTTTGTCGATGAATCGATGAATTTTGCACACTTTCAAAATAAGTTAGTTTTGATCATGTTTAAGAGTCCATAACATAGAATTGGTTAATCAAATCAAAAAATGTTATATATTAAAAGTTGTAGATCGTTACATTTTGTGCAAGATAGGATTTTTAAAGTAAAAATTTGCTACTTCTTACTCTGAGATATGTCAAAATAACAAAATTGTTGGTTGGTTTTGGATAAACCGTGATTAGTGAATAGTACTGGGAAATTAGCTTCGAACATTGAACTAAAAAAATTAAAAGGTCTGACTGCTGCAAATTGTTCACCATACTTAGCTTTTGTTAGATTTGCCATAAGAGCGTGTTTTTCTAGTTTTTTTTTTTAAACTATAATTTTTTTTTATCTATATAATTCTCGCTGATATGAAGTAAATTATTCATTATTAAAATTATTAATAATAAAAACATTATTATTTCACAATACTTTGAACAGATTAAAAAAAAATGTTTGAAGTAGATACTCATTTATATTCAGGAGCCTTAGAGGAGCACCGTTTCATACCTCTTTATTTTTTTTCCAGGTTCTTAAGCAACGAGGGTTGCGGCCTCACCGCAGAAACCTTCTTGACTTGCATTTTAAATATTTTGTAATTCTTAAAATGAGTAGGAAAATAAAACAAACACTTTGTATTGTGATTGCTACTCTGTAATCTATAGCAAAATACATATCATAATTTATTGAAATGCCCGTTTTTACTGGAAAATAGAAATACAAAGTCTAAACAGGGTGAGTTCCTCTTAGTGTGAAAGAACAAACAAAAATATTGGCTGAAACTAGATGAAAAATGTAGAAAAATGCCGCCGACCTCTCCTTTTTATTCCAATCCATTGCATATATACGATAAATCTAAGACTATTTTGAAGAAACCACGTTTTTTTTTATCATAAAAGCTGTAATATCTCCACTTTGTTTAAATAGTTTTCAAATTTTGACCACATTTTCGGATTTAGTATTAAATTTTTTTTAAGAGCAGAGTGCATGTAACCTTGAATTTTACAAACTTGTGACCAAAAGAACAGGTTGATTTTCACCTTATTTAGAGAAGTTTCAAAGTCTTATATTACTTCAACGGTTACCGTTTTTTCGAAAAACTATTCACAAAACTGCAAATCTTACAAAAAATTTAACTAGCTCTTATATTGTATGATAAAATTAGTTATATGTATCGATTTGATGGAGAAATTAACTTTTAAAACCGGAAAAAAAACATGGTGTTTTAATTTGGCATACAAATCAGTTAGTTACTTGTAAGACATTATAATAATCACTTGATGCATTTTAAACATAATAAAATCTTCATTGGTTTAAAAAGCAAAGAAAAAATTTATTGTTTCATCGAAAATAAAGGAAAACTGTCAATAAAGTGGCACCAGATCAAAGGATCTTATGCTATTTCATTTATTTATTTATTATTATTGGTTAGGATTTATTTTATTATATTTTAAATGTAAGGTTTAAAAACCAATGATAATGAACGTAGACCCCTACAAAGATGAATAAACCAACGACACCCCTCATTGAAAGGTAGAAATGCCTTCCCCTATAAATGGTGAATTTTATGGACAGATGAGTATGATCTGTTCATAAAATTAACCTCAAAAAGTGGTATTCTTCAATATCATCTGCCTTCAGAAGCCAACGGCAAAATTGAGAGGTCTATATTCATTATTATTAGGTTTTAAACCTTACATTAAAAACCTAATAAAATAAATCCTAAATAATAATAATAAATAAATAAATGTAATAACATAAGATCCTATGATCTGGTGTCGCTTTATCGTCAGTTTTCCTTTATTTTCTATGAAACAATCATTTTTTTCTTTCCTTTTATTGCAATGAAGAGTTTATGATGTCTGCGGCATTTTTCTACATTTTTCATCTAGTTTTTTTTTTCTTTTTTTTTTACAGCTCTATCAATAAGCCTTTGTAGTGTACATTTTTGTTATTGTATTTTTTTAAGTTCTGCTGTAATTTATTAAATATTTTATTATTTATTGTATTTTTTTTTTTTTTTTACCCGGAGGTTGAGGTATACAATACACAAGAACGGTGTATACAAAACACAAGAGCGGTGTATATTGTAGGTCCCACGATGGGACAGCAAAGACAGAGGCAGATCAGCTGTAGCTGTTTACCTTCTTTGTTTACATTCCATCTACTTCAACTTATCCCTCTCTTGCACCACCCCTCTGTCGATCGATCCTGTGGTAAAAAATGTTAGGGTCTGAGGGGAGTGGCTGTATATAATAGGTTGGGGCTCAAGAACGAAATTAATTGGGTTGAAACAGATTATTTCAAAATTATATTTCCCAAAAAATAAATAAATAATAAAAATAAAAATGTTTATCCAATTTAGGAATAATAATATTTTGTAATGTATAAAATATGAAATGTTATTTTTTAAATAAATTTAAGTAATATCTATTTGCTCTAATATGCAAAAAATTGCACCTAGGTAATTTTTAATTTTCTCGGCTAAAAGTTTCATTCCTTTTAGGGTTTTACGACCCCGTATACTTTAAACAGGGCATATAAAATGTATTATTAGATATTCCGGCGTGTTATAAAATAATTTAGAACACTTTGCAACAGACGCTTATAAGTCGCCTTCTTTTTTAAATAAATTTACCTCTTAAACGGACTCTTAAAAAAATGCTTAAAATTAAAGGAACTACATGTCGTCTGCTTGGTAGTTAAAGTCACTAATTGCAATTTTTTCAATTTCCCCCAAAATTATTGTGTGTTGATATTATCATTTTCCATAAGTTTAAAAGATATAACTGCTATATCTGATATATATGCACATTACAGAATGAGAAAATTCACTATATATTCAATATTCCCGTTTGAATATTGAAACGAAAGACTAAAACGACAGAAACTGCCCGTCGTTACAGACCACTTCAACATTTTCTAGACAAACGTTCAAAGCTCCCAATTAATTAAAAAGAGAGTCATATACATGACTGTGACCTGTTTGGACGTACGGAGTTGAGCTTTGGGGCTCCACTAAATCATCCAATTCATCTCGTATTCAATCTTCACAATACAAAATCCTTCGAAAAATCCTCAATGCTCCTCACTTTGCCACCAATAAACTTATCCATAAAGATTTTAATGTTCCGTATGTTGATGATTAAGCCCACACCAGATCCCTATCATTTCATAGTAAGCTCCATAGCCACTCAAATCCGTTAGTTTCTCGACTTGCTTCCCACTCCATTCCTGATAATCCTCCGAGGCTTCTGAAACGAAGATGGCCTAGAGAGACCTTCTAGTGTAGAATTTTTAATGTTTAAAGTGCTACTGATTCTTTTCGAGTTGTGACATGTTATTATAATCACTGTCAATACATTTACTTGATGTATATATTTTGTACAGTTTTAAATTTCAATAAATGGATATTAATATACACTGCCGGTCAAAAGTTTGAGACCACCCTGAGCCAAAGTATGTAAATTTAAAAGTTTAATATCTTTAATATCGTTCCGCCTCTCTTTTTCTATCTAATTTTATGTTGATGTTTTTATTTATAAGTAAAAACACTTTGTTTCACTTTTGAGATTTTCTCCGTAATAAATCAATTACGAGCTATTCCACTCAGGAAAAAAAGGAACTTAGTTCATAAATATCTAATTAAATTTGAAATGGCTCAACAAAAATTCCCGCTGCCTTCATTTAATATGAATGGGAGATTTTCGTTTCTCAATTTTTAATTCAAATTTCAAATTTTTTAATCCAAGGTTATTCTGTCGGCAAACGAAATTGTTGGAATTAATATGGAAAATACAGTTTGTTTTAAATTATGTATCGAAAACTTAATTTTAATTTCTTCTCTTAAAGGTAGATGAACTTTAAAGATCTTGGTATAAACTATATAAATGCGTTTAATTTTATTTAAATCCATTTATTTTTCACCTAACATCAAACTTTTAAATTTACTGGTATCGTTTCAGGATGGTCTCAAACTTTTGACCGGCAGTGTGTATATTTTTTCCGTTTCTATATATATATATAATATATATATATATATATATATATCGTATATATATATATATAATATATATATATATATATATATATATCTCGCAACGGAAAAAAAATTATTTTTTTAGTGAATTTCTTTTACCTCCCAGCAGGCGATATGATGATATATGGTTTCGTGTATTTTTATACCTATAAAATAAATTAATTTAATTTAATGTAATTAAATTTATCGATTGTCGTTAACATATATTTAAAAAAGTTAAATTCAAAACTTTTTTTTATTTATGTAAATATTCACGTCATTAATTAATTAAACTGGTAGGCAAAATATTCCATCCAATTTGATATTTTCGTTTTCTCGTCTAAACGTTTCGTTCTTTTTTTGGTGTTTAAGTCACCATATACTTTGACCATTGACCAAAGCATATAAAAGCATCATGCTTACTTAAAATGTTAATCAAATAAAAGCATTTGATGGAAGCGGTTGCTTCTAGACACGGTTGCAAATTTACAATTTATATATTTCTTTTACATGAAAAAAATTCTGAATATAAAAAGTTGAAATTTTAAAAATTAATGGTTTCTACCTAGTGATTTGTAAACGTATCATAATAATGAAACTCTTAAATTCTATTCGTGTTTTTTCAGCGATAATTGAACTTTTGACAGCATTATATGGGAATTTAAGATCTATAATCTATTAGAGAACCTGATAAAACTACCTGTTCGAATTAAATTTTTCCTAATATTAAAAGTGTTCATTTTTTAAATTTTATATCGAGTCTAAATGAGATGTTAAAAGTAAGTAGATTTTACTTTTGAGGAAAAACTATAGCGCTGGAATAGTGAATATGGTTGAGTATAGGGGCAGCTGATGTGCCCTAGGAACAGCTGCCGAATGCTTTTGTTTAGTATCCACCCCCAACAGCACAACTATTAAGTACGGTCTGAACTTTACTAGGTTTTGATAAAGTCAAGTTACAACACAGCTATAACAATCAAAGTTTTTTATTGCGTTTATATATATATATATATATATATATATATATATATATATATATATATATATATATATATATATATATATACTAGAGTTAGGCCGACTAATCGGGTGCTTTTATAGTCGCCGATTAGTCGGAATAAAGTGCCTAAAAACTAGTCGACCATTTTATCCATTTATATTTCTATGATTAAAAGTAGGTTGATCAAAATAAAAACATGGCCCTTTTGATAATAATTTTTGTTTTTACATTCATTATTTCAGTTTGTTATTTATTCCAGGAAAAGGAACTTTTTTTTTTTTCGTAAACAATTATTACGTAAGTAACCTTTTTTTTTTTAAATAACATTTTTCGTTTTGTTTCATAGTTATGGAATCCTAATTTTTATGATTATATCGTGTGTGTGTGTATATATATATATATATATATATATATATATATATATATATATATATATATATATTAAAATTTTAAAATTGCCTACCCAAGCTTAGTAAATAGTCGACTTTTGCTTTTTTTTTTTTTTTTTTTTTTTTTTTTTTTTTTTTTTTTTTTTTTTTTTTTTTTTTTTTTTTTTTTTTTTTTTTTTTTCCTTTAAAAAACATCCCATTGCACACCGGCCCGATTGAAAAAATTTATAATAACAAAAAAAGGAGAAGTAAAAAAAATACAAGATAAATAAATACCTCCAGCTATCCTACTAAGGACTGTTAAGTTATTAACGAAGCGCCATCGAACATCGCCAATGTCACCTGACTTCCAGCAAGGATCGGCTTGGCCGACTACTCTGCCTTTTTGCTAGCCGACTAGTCGGTCCATATCTAATAAATACATATAAAAATTTAGTTTTACCGTATAACTAACTACGAGAGCGATGGAAAATGAAGAAATGAAAAAAAAAAAAAAAATTTTAATCTGTTTAATGTTTTTTTTGTTGTTTTTTTTTACCATATTGCAACAATTCCGACCATTTCCAATATTGGTCGGGAAATTCTCAATTAAAATTATAGAAAACTCCAGTTTAAAAGTTACATTCAATGAGGGAGAAGGCTAAGTACACTATGCGAAACGTTTTAACTCGTTCAAACAATTTTAGTTCTATTCTGGCCCTGGAGTGTTTGAAAAATGTAGTGCCCCGGAAAGCCGGATTGTTAAATGGTATTTGCATTCTGGAAAGACAAATAAGAATATTGAACTGAAAAGGGGCCGATGTACTTGGAATTTCAGGTCAGATTAATAAAAAAATAGAAGTTCTTTCAATATCCAGGATATAATACTGCAGCTGATGGAGATTTAATATTTACGTTACTATAAAAAAATAAATTGTTCCAAGAACAGAAATTGGTATTCTTTGAATTCAAGGACTTAGATTAAACCAGAAAATACAAATCGAACTGCCATTTCTTTAAAGGAAGAGAAAAAAGAAAAGAACTATAATTCAAGGCAAAGCATGTCCCATACAGTTAAAATACTTTTTTAATCTTCCCACGTACTAAGACAGATCAAAACAAATGCACCTAAGTATTGGTTTATTATTTATATTTAAAATACAAGACTAAATCGACAAGAAACTGCTCGTCGTTACAGACTACTCCAACATTTACTAGACAAACGATCAAAGCTCCGAATTCATTACAAAAGACTTATTTACATGACTGTAAGACCTTTTTGGACTTACGAAGTTGAGCTTTGGAGCATTTGTATCCAATCCTTACAATCCAAAATCCTTCGAAAATTCTTAAATGATCCTTACTTTGTTACAAATAAACTTATCCATAAAGATCTTAATTTCCCATATGTTGCTGATTTAGTCCAAACCAGATACCTATCTTACCATAGTAAGCTCCATAACCACTCCAATCCACTAGTCTCCCAACTTGCTTCCCACTCCATTCCTGATAATCCTCCGAGGTGTCTAAAAAGAAGATGGCCTAGAGACCTTTTAGTGTAGAATTTATTGAAGTGCTACTAGTGAATAGTTCTTCTCATGCCATTGTATTCACTTTCAACACATTTACTTGTTGTATATATTTTATACAGTTGTAAATTTCAATAAATGTATAAAAAAAATAAAAATAAAAAAATTACTTCTTAAAAGTAAGGTTTTTTCTCTAAATTTTATTTTAATAGTTTTTTCTTTTCTTTTCTTTTTTTATTGTTATTTATTTATATAACTTCAGATAAATATAAACTAACTTGTCCTGAAGTTTGTTCTTTAAAGTAATTAATAAAAAAAACAAAAAAACTTTCACTATCAAATCAGACTTCAGTTTATTAGCATAGAGTATTCTCATTGGTTTACTTATATGCTTATATTATATTTACGTATTTTTGGATTCGTGTATCGATAGATTGTATATTGATCGAGAAAACTATATCCCGCGAATAATGGAATGACACATATAACGTGAAGGCGGAGGAAGAATCATCTGCCAATGGTCGCTTGAAGAGCCCATCTGTCACCCCCGGCGCTGTGAAATTCATTTTAATAACTTCGTTGGCGGAGTCAATTTTCTCCTATTCAACTTATACAAGTCACACGTTCACTAGCACTTCTCTCTTTTCGTGAACCAACGGTTCTTTTCATTACAGGAGGGCGTTTCTTCCTCCTAGTGGCGGCGTGGTTATATTGGATTAGTAATGATATTGGCGCATTTTTAGAACGGAAGAATGAACTTTTTATTTTTTACTTTGAAACGAAGTTTTTTTTAAGTTTTTAATTTTTTTATTCAAGGAAATAATTTTCTATTTTCTTTCAGAATATTATTGACATTTACTACATATTTTCATTTTCTACCTTATGATGCATAAGGTAGAAAATGAAAAAAAAAAAAGTTGTGTGTTGTACGTGGATACGATAATGTAACGGGTTATATTTTTTAAATAAAATATTTTTATTTAAGTACATAGGATAAAAGCAAGGAAACAAAATAATTATTGTGTTACAATATAACTTTATTAATTATATGTCTGCTATACGAAAAGTACGACACAAATGGCATACAAGATACATCGAGATTTCTGGTAAACTTTAAATCAATACAGGTATTACCGAACGTTGTTGGAGAAGGTTCAATATAAGAAAAATTGGACTCGCTGAGCATGAAGTCGGGCAATGAGCGGTTTTGTGAGACATCGACATTAAAGTCTTCAACTATAAGAACTGTGTAGTAAGATCAGGCGCGTAATCGTGAATAATTTTAGCGATGTTTTAGGAATATTTTAACAACGGTCGTAATATAAAGAGTTCAATTTCTGCTAACGCTTTGTTCGGGTGGATGTATACACACCCGAGTGCGAATTTGAAGGTGTCATTGGCCTTTACGTTTACTAGACAGACATCACCAGCGTTTGCGTCTTTCATTTTTAAATAAATTTACGAAATGTGAATGCTAACTCTATTACAATCAGTAAAGATATTGATGTTGCGCTAAATGGCGACTCCATCGGCTTTGTGACTTGATGATACCGCTACCGATGTTGTAGTTGCAATTGGTCTCTTCTTAGCGGTGCTGCAATATGATCTCAGATCAAAGTTAGGCACATTCACTGGGATAGAAGTTTCCATCCAATTTTCGGTGATTGCCAAATCAGATCGGTTGAGATGTCTTCTGAGTGCGGGGCCAAGCCGTGTGCATTAATGGCGGTAATAAGTATAGAACAATGCTGATCAGGAACTTTCACATTCCCGGCACTGTTTGAATCGATCATATGGTGTTTTATTATTACTTTTCGATTGTTATTGAGAAACCTTTCTAACCGTATACGATCACTGTAATTGGTTTTGACGTTTCGACGCGTATAGGGCTGCTTTATATATTTTTGATAATATTTTTTTATTCTAACACCTTATTATATTCACTGTCTCTACTTTTAACTAATGTCTTATATAAAAACGATAGATTTTGAAGACAGCTGACGATTGAAACTTAAACGAACATCGTAACTTCTCCGAGTCAAAAGTTATACTAATTGCAAATCTCGATACGCAGCAAAATAACCTCAAAATTGCGGGGCTTCCCCCTCCACCGCGCGCTATGCGTCAGTGTTCTCGCTTATCGTAATGAAGTCTTCAATCCTTTAGCTATCTAGTGGTATAATTTAATTATGGAAGTAGAGGATAGATTTGAAACTACAACGCCGATGGCTATGACATATGACATTGAATAATGTATATATTGGCTATGACATTGTAACAACTTTGTGACTAAATTACTTTATGCCGATATGTTAATATAAAATATTTAAATATGTACAGTGTATATATTTTCGAATACTATACAGATTTTACTAAGTGACATCCATTTGTCAATTGTGCTGTCTATTTAAATAATGTTTTGCTATATTTTATTAATACAATAGAAATTTTATTCGGTTGGGAGGAGAAATAGTGCAATGTAAGCTTTATTATTGCATTGTTCCTATAAGAGTGGAGCTAGTGTATTCAGATAGTGTATTTGGAACGTGGTCTGCGTCTTGAATACTGAGTACCTAGGCTTCCAGGATCTTCTACCTAAATAATATTAGGATTTTTTATAAAACTATTTTTTCTGCGATTACTTCTATACCGAAATTTATATATAAT
This sequence comes from Euschistus heros, assembly GCA_003667255.2. Taxonomy (NCBI): domain Eukaryota; kingdom Metazoa; phylum Arthropoda; class Insecta; order Hemiptera; family Pentatomidae; genus Euschistus; species Euschistus heros. The sequence goes on from RCWM02000142.1 coordinate 726,311, forward strand.
ATATATATATATATATATATATATATATATATATATATATATATATATATATATATATATATATACTAACAAAATCAAATTATGAAATACAACACAATTTGAACAGTAGGTGTACAATATTGGTGTAAACAATTGAAACTGAAAATTAACTGTGATATATCACAACACATTGCATTTCCATTACTATATTAATCCATTTGCGTACACTGTTGCTTATATGCAACATTAATTTAACATTTTTTTTATTTTTACGATTTCAAGCATTTTTCTATTTATTGCATCGGCTTATTTTTAAGTTTTGTAATGTAATTATTGAAAATCATTTAAAAAATAAATTTTCTGTTTTTTTTTGTTAATTTATTGAAAAATAATAGTACAATTGGTTATTTTTCAACGCTTATAAGTAGTAAAATTGAATGTTAAGTTCAGATAAATAAGGGTTGCTTCAATTAAATTGTGTAAGTGATTTTAAGCGATTACACCGAGTGCTTTTAAGCATACCATAAATAAAAACCGAAATTGTGATTTTTATGTGAAAATAATATTTTTTTATTTCTTTGGAGGATGTTATGATTCAAACAATAGCAAAGTCTGCATTAAACAGTATTATTGTTGCGTTTATAAGTATATCACCCTATCAATCACTAAAAATAAAATATACAGTAGACCCTCGATATAACGCGGCTCGTTATACCGCGGATTCGGATATAACGCGGGTCAAGCTCCGGTCCCGATCCTGATTCAATTAAAATTAATAAAAAAATAAGGTTACATCGTATTATGGTTTTAAAACCAACAATAGAAAAATTGAAAACAATTCATTAGAAAATTGAGTCATAAAAACTAGAGAAGAAAACGAAAAGGTTCCAAAGTTTGATAAGTTCTAGGAAAAAGGGAACTCCGAAAATTAAGTTAGATTTATTAATTTTTTTTTTTATAACACATTCCTAATTTGACTGAACATTAAAAGGAATTTGTAAAGGAAAAAAATTATAACTGGCTGTTAACGTAGGAAGTAAAACTAAATAGGACGTTTAGAATTACGATTGTCTAACCAGGTTTCATTGTTTTTGTTTCAATATTAGAACTTTTGAAAGTTTGATTTTTATTAGAATTTTAAAAAAACTTTAGGAAAGAGTGGGTACATTGCTTGTATCGTCCTGGAAATAAGCCGAAATGTGTTGCTTAGACAATGTCCATTGAATATCTTCCCGGTAACCTACCTAGATAACGTACGTTGTCTCTATTCTTGCCTTCTTGGTTCACAGAATCCATTTTTAAAAACCGTGTATTATTCCTTTAGTTGTTACCCGAGTTTATGTCAGAGTGCATTTTCATTATTTTTTGACCCCCAATAATTCATACTTCTGCCTTCGTTATACCGCGGTTACGTCTATAACGCGGGAGGTTTCATTTCCCCCTAACCCGCGTTATAACGAGGGTCCACTGTATATTCTTCTGGCCAATTTTGCGTGAGCATTTTCTTCCGCAATTATGGCTGTTGAACTATCCTTAAAATATTTCTATATTTAAGAAATATTTAATATTATATTGACAACCACCCTATACAGCAATGGAACTCAATGATATACCTGGGACATATTTTTAAAAGAAGACTGACTTGGGATCCATGTCAAGACAAAACGTTACATTCGATAATTCACAGACGCTCCAACTTCACTCAAACAGAAATATCATTTATACCCTTATTTGAGAAGTTTGGCTTGTAAAACGGATCTATGTTATAAATGATCACTTTTAAATAAAATAATTGATATTTTTTAAGTTGTCTTTTTTATCAACATATGGTTTGTGTCAGCGAAGCGTACCGAGAGTTTGATTCTTCTCACGCTTTACTTATATTTCCTTAAACCCATTTAAATGAATTATTTTATTATTAGTAAGATCATATAGAATATTTTCTCATTACAGATGTCTCATTCTGTTTAACTCTTGGCTGTGAGGCAGATTATTATGAATTTAGTGAACCTGTTTTCGGAAAGGTCGGCGGGTGGCATGCCGGTCATAATGTCTGTGTATTGATTAGCAAAACTTTGATGATTCATGAATTACGCCGTTTTTGGATATATATATATAATGATAATATTACTAACAATGTAAATTTATTGAATATTCTTTTTATCCTTTTATAATATCATGTTATCTTTTATTATATTTCACATATCGGAATGTATATACCTAAAACTATGCTTTTATTATGCTATTTCATGAACGCAAATTATAAGAAAGACAACGAATTAATTTAATAAAGTGTATAATTCTCAAAAAAGGAATATGGCCACAAAGAGTTCAAAATTTATCTTCCAAATTTGAGGTTGACTTGGTTTTTATATCAATACGACAGACTAAGACAAACTGATTTTTAAAATTTTTTTTATACTATTTATTTTCTTAATTTATTACTGTTTTAACATGTTATTTTAATCAATAATTTTGCTAAATATTACCTTATTATAATAATTCTCTCTCTCTCTCTCTCTCTCTCTCTCTCTCTCTCTCTCTCTCTCTCTCTCTCTCTCTCTCTCTCTCTCTCTCTCTCTCTCTCTCTCTCTCATTCTCTCTCTCGTTTTTGTAAAATTTAAATATTTTAAAGTGTTAAGATACTTTTGCGATATTCTGACTTAAAATAGCGTAGGAAAAGAACAACTCAATTTCTCCCTGACTGGGTAAAAACAATAGATCATAGATGTGTGTATCTATCATTTACTGTTTTTCTCGAATTATAGATTATAATTAAAAGGAACAAATTTCTTGAATTAATATTAAATTAAATTAACAATTAATGATTATTAGACAGAGAGTGGAACAGATGGATAGCATCCTCTGCACTATTGAGACTTAAAGGCTAAAGTGGCTTGGGTTATGTTATGAGGACGGGAGAGGAGCGATGGCCAAAAAGAATTTTTGAATCGAGTCCGGAAAGAAAACGGAAGAATGTGCAATGGAGGCTGGTTGGGCAGACAAAAATGGAACAAAATTTATTTTGCTGAAGGCATATGACAAAGTAATTGTTAAAAAGTCTTCAATAAAAAAAATACGAAATAAACAAAATTAGGAGAAAATGGGTTAACTTGACATTTTTTATTTAAACCAATATAGCTCCTAAACTATGAGGTTCTAGCGGCAAATATTATATAACAAAAAAATTTTCCATTAAATTTTTGATTAGGGAAACTGTTGTCAAGTTTTCGATCCGAGCATTACAGACAGAGGTAGATCGCATCAAAATGTTACATATTTGAAGATGAAAACAAAACGTTACGCCTAAAAAGTATAGACCCACAGTCAAAATACATAACTATGACAAAACCAATCAATTTTATTATGATGGGTGGAAAATTCATTTCTGGATTTTAATATTTACAAATTTAATTTCATGGCTAAATAATTATTATTTATTGTTAATAAAGGTCATAGTGAATATCAATGTAATCAAAAACTTTTATATAATTCATACTTCAACACTGCTCTCACTGCCTGGAGTCACTTCGTATTAATACTACATCGCCTGTTCTAGAATTTATGGTGTCTGTAATGAGGCTACAAGAATACACAATGTACTTGTGCTCGAAAATGCTCATTGAAATAATTAATTAATACCGAAATAATAATGTCAGCCCGGGAATATAATGGCTATTGATCTGTCATAAGGAACTTTAACTGGTCTGAGTTGTTCAAGTTGTATTGAGAACTATGGAAATTCGTTCCTTAATTTAGTAAATTCTTTCAAAGTAGGCTTCTTTCCACGGATAATATTTAAATATTGCTGTCTGTTGTAAAATAATTCAGAACGCTACGGATATTTCTAAGTTGCCGATAAAAAGTAAAAAATAAATTACTTTCATAAACGGACTTATGAAAAATTTATAAATTTAAGGATACTGTTTTTCGTATTTATATACCCATAAAATAAAGAAAAAAATCGATTGACCGACGTGTTTGGGACCGAGATCGGCTCGGATAACCAAATCCTCGGTTGATCGAGTCCATCAAAAAGTAAGGTAATACTTTTTTTTTTCTTTTTTTTTAGTGCAGTTTACTATGAAAGGATTTGTATCTGGTTTGGGCTAAATCAGCAACATATAGAACATTGAGGTCTTTATGCATAAGTTTATTCGTGTTAAAGTACGGAGCATTAAGGATTTTTCGAAGGATTTTAAATTGGAGTGATTAGATGGTTTGGTGGATCCCCATAACTCTACACCATAAGCCTAAATAGGTCTGATAATCATCATATAGATGAGTTTTTTTTTTACAGTGAATCGAGAGATTTGAACGTTTGTCTAGTCAATTTTGTAAATTCGAGAAGAATTGGATGGTTTAGTGGAGCCCCAAAGCTCAACTACGTATGTCTATATAGATTTAATAACTGTCATGTAAATGAGTCACTTGTAATTTATTGGAAGCTTTGATCGTTTGTCTAGTAAATGTTGGAGTAAAGGTAATTCTAAAGAAAAAATAACGTTGGACAGTTCACGTAATACATATATCTATTTCATAACAAAATACAACCCGTCCTTCCTGCCCTAGGTAGAGTACATAAGGACATTAAACTCTACAATATAATAAGTATATATTAGTAGTTTAATTAAATAAATATATGTCAATAATATAATTTTTTTTTATTATTTTACGTATGGTTTGGCGTGTATTCCTACGTAATACGGGATATTTTCTGATGATTGTAAAGGAAATTTGCATTTGAATATGATTACATATAAACAGTTATGTCTGTGGGAAAAAAGGACTAACAAAAATTATGCAATTTATTAAAAGAAAAAGAAAACTTATTAGGTTTTTTGTTAATTCACTGGCTGGCAAATTATTTCATCTAATTGATTTTTAAATTTTTTTGTTTTAAAAGTTTCATTGTCTTTTAAAGGTTTAGGTTCCGAAATACTTTAACCAGGGAATATGAAACGGGCATTCCAGACTTTCCGAAAAAAAATAATGAAAGAAAGCGATTAGTATTTGGGAAAATATCAAGCAATTTTAAATATACGAAGTTATAAGTTAGTAAGGATTATATCCAAGCCTTGCATTCAATAATATAGGTATAATATGATTTTGAATATATTTTTGTGGAAATGCAAAACTTTTATAAATCATATTTATCTAAATACTGCTTGTTTTTATTTAGTTAATCTCTTCAACAATCCTAATGCGCACCATATGCCCTATTTACAGAACATACGTTAACGCTTAAAGAAAAAATAACTTTCAGCTGAGAAAATGAAAAACCAAAATGGTTGAAATTACCAATATTATACTGGCTGTCAGTATATATTTTGTTCAACAAACAATTTTTAACATTTATTTTTTTAAAATAATTTAATAGATTATTAGATAATAATTTATTTTATAAAATATACCAGACTTAAAAGACACGAAACTGCTCGTAGTTTTCGACTACTCCCAATTTCCTAGACAAGCTCCCAATAAATTAAAAAGACTTATTTACATGAAAGTAATTTCACTCATTTGAACCTTTCAATCGTCCTTCGGCGAATCGTCCGCGGTACCAGCCTACAGAGGGCCAAAAACAGCCGGATCCTCGAGGAGTTGAGGATGCCAACGATACCGGCCTTTATCAGTCGCCGGCACGTCAAATTCTTTGACGGGCTGAGCTTCTGTGCAAACCCTCTATTCAGGGACATAGCCCCACCTCCCAGGCCTGGGAGGTGGCAAGGCGAAATCCCCTTAGCGGACGTACTCGCCGAGGGAAGGGGTTCAGACCATACGGACTGACCCGATACCCACCATCGCTGGCAGAGTGTTTCCTCCGCACTCGACTTGTAGCCGGAGTGCCTCCAGCAGACCGAGACCCACCAGAGATGGCATAGCTTTAAATAAAGTCTTAAAATGCCGAAAGGCAATAAAAGATCCTTTTTCCCTGTTTTCCTTTCTTTGCATGAAAATAAAATAAAGTCGGAGGGCTAAAAAAAAAAAAAAAAAAAAAAAAAAAAAAAAAAAAAAAAAAAAAAAAAAAAAAAAAAAAAAAAAAAAAAAAAAAAAAAAAAAAAAAAAAGAACCTTTCAAAGGTTTTCACTAAACCTGTCAGTTATTCTCGTATCCAATTCATACAATCCAAACTCTTTCGTAAAACCCTCATTGCTCCTTATTACGTTACAAACTTATGCATAGTGATCCTAATGTTTCATATGTCGCTGATTTGGCCCAAACCAGATTACTATCCTTTAATGGTAAACTCCATACTCACTCTAATCCACTAGTCTCCCAACTTGTTACACATTCTATTCCCGATAATCCTCCGAGGCTTCTGAAAAGAAGATGGTCAACAGATCTTCTAATGTAGAACTTTTATTACTAAGTGCTAATAGTGAGTAGTTTTTTACACTTTATATACATGCTATTGTAATAATTTCCCTCAAATTTACTTGTATATAATGTGCTGGCATACCCCGTCGCGGATTCGTTTGCTTTTATAACTAAAGAAATTACAAGGGGACGTTTGCAGTTGTAACTCACAGATTTGAATGCCGAATTTTGTGTGGGTAGTAGGGACCTATAATTGCAGTTTAATTGCTGTTATGTATGCTATTAGATATAAAAATACTTTTGTCATGCTCAAGACACTATCCGGCTTTAGGGTGCTCCAAAAGGTCAATAAAATGACAAAATTCCAATAAAATCCGCTGTGAATCAGTGGAAACTTTTTTTCATAAACAACTGACCTCAAATCTCGAATTAACGCACTTAAAACCCTTATATGTGAAATTTTAACAAAATAAAAAAATATTGATTTTTTACCTCTTTCGAGGATGTTAAAATTTTGAAGTTGAGATTTCATCTAGAATTTCTAAAGGCCAAAAAGAAAAGTTTTTAAACTGAAAACTGATAGTATTTTCAGATTCCTCATCTCAAAAAACATGTAGAAACTAAATTTTGTCGAAATCAAAAATAATTTTTTTTTACCTTTAAAATTTTGTAGGATTTTAGAAGGCAAGAGAATGTCAATTTCTGAAAAAATGTAAATAATTTGCGCCATCTCACATATTTCGCCACCGATTAAGACCAAATTTTAAAGTTATTTAGAAGCCGTAAAACTGCATAGTTCAGCCCAAATCCGGAGGTCGCAGGATCCCCCCTTATTGAAATATCTCAAGTTATAGCTGACCTCGGATTTTTTCATTCACATCAGTTTTTGTCCACTTAAATTTGGAGTAAACCCAATGTTATGTGCATAGATAAAAACCAATTCTTCAATGAAATTTTTACGCATGTCAGTAATTTTAACCTGGTTACAATTGCATCATTGATTAGGTGTTTAAAGAGTACGTAAAATCATAATTAGATATCCACTTTAGCAGAAATAATTGTTTCGATCCATCTGGTTGGATTTTAATTTCTAGCCATAAACAAATAAGACAGTTTTTCAACCTCGTTTCTGGCACTGAAGACTATACATTTTAATTATTGTTATAGTAAAATTTATTTCTTCATATATTTATAGGTTTTTTATAAAAAAAGTAATTTTTCTTATAAATTTATTGCTCTGTATATAATACCCTGTATTTTAAACGTTTTAAACGCTTGCCTGAAATATAAAGTTTTAAATATAAGTAAGTAGTCAAAAAACAAATTAAAATATTTTCAATACGCTAATAAATTTATTGTATTTATACCTTTATATATTCATTTTATAAAAGCTATTCTATTTTTATTCCATTTTCTTTGTGTACACCCCTCTTCAACGGACAAATCCTTTGGATTTGTTAATAGCTGTTACAAAGAGGTTTTACTGCATAATCGTGTACAGTTTACTGAAGGTACTCCATACATTTTCTTATATACACAGACAGACATATATTTACGCCATACACACATACTACTGTAAGGTGTAGGATTTGTTCTAGGGAGCGTTGAGGGGATGGTGGAAGTTTTATGTGCACCCGTTGCCTCCATAAATCCAGCGAGAAGCGGCTGGCTAAAGGCGGAGAGAAAAAATTAATTTGTGTACTTATTCCTGTCTGCTTCTGCACCCGCGTTAGTTTACATTGAATTATGGCCTTGAAGGGATAGTAATATTCGCTTTTTTAAATTTCTCCAAAATGTTTTATTAATTTGATCTTTTTAACCGCATTTATAAAAATAATTTCGCCTTTAAACAAGAGTCCCTGCTTTACTTAGTTACTTAAGTAAGATGAAGTATCATAGTTCTTTGGAAATTGTTTTTGGAAATCTCATCAATTTTTTTTGGATCCAGGTTATGGATATGTCTATCTATAATCTATCGATTTTCTCAATTTACATTTTAGAATTAAAAAGATCAAGTTCCTTTGATTAATAATTAAACTAAATTAATAATCTTGATTATTTTAAAGTAAAGTTGAGAGAGAATATGGGCTTTTCTTTCAAACCTATATGGCTCCTAAACGGTAGGTCCGGTCCCTGTGACAAATGTTATGTATAAAAAAATATTCTCTATTAAATTTTTGATACTACAAAACGGTATTTACATAAAATAACTAAGCATTTATTATTGCAGTATACCAATCTATTTTATTTATTGTTATTTTAATATACTTGCGTATGTATGTATATGTATATATATGCATATGTATGTATATATATGCATATGTATGTATATATATGCATATGTATGTATATATATGCGTATGTATTTATGTAGACATGTGAGTATGTAGATATGTATAAATATTTATGTATGTATATAGAAATGGCTAGATATTTAATAATGTATAGTAACAATTTTCGTTTATTTTAGTACTAGGATGTTATATTTTTTTTCTTATTAATTCTTTGAAAGTGTTTTTGTATTTATTTTTCTCTCGTTCTAAATTATGATCAAATCTTATATTTAAATTGTTCAACAGTATTATTATTTCAAGTTGAGTCTGGTCTTCTTGGTACAGCATGTAATGCAGACCTATAGTGTGTCATAATTTAAATTATTGGCAAAACGTTGACTTTTTTTCACGGAAAAGAATATAGACCCTAAACGGTAGGCCCTAGTTATAAATTTTATATAACAAAAAATATGCTACATTGAAATACTGATGCGGAATCTGTCTTAAAAGTTTTGATCCGAGCAACATCAATACAGCTTGAATACTTTTGTGTGTGAAAAAAAGTTACACAGTTTAAGGGCAAAAAAACTTTACAGTGTGACTTTTTTTTATTCAAACTAATATAGCTCCTAAACAAATGTTATATAACAAAAATTATCCATCAAATTTCTGCAAACTTTTGACCCGACCAACACCAACAGAGGTCTAGCGTGACTGTACTTCTGTAACGTCCCTGTTTCTTGAATATCGGCATTCTGTGTATTGCCCTTTTTAAATAAAATAATAATTTTATATATATATATATATATATATATATATATATATATATATATATATATATATATATATAATTGAAGATTTTAATCCAATAATTATGAAAGGTTTAAAATTTTGCGTTTTGTGGACTTGCCTACATGATACTTCATTTGGATTTAAAGTTTGATCTATGTCTGCCTTAATTATTTTGCTTGGTCTCATAAAGACAATTGAAGGAGTTTCATAGATGATCTTAATTAGGATTTAAATGTCTATTCCTGTTCCAGTTTGGGTTGTGAAGGCTTGGTATTGTATAAATAGGATATCAGATCGAAGAGTTAGCCACGTGCCTTGAACATCTGTTAATGCGGGTCACTCCTCCGTTCACTCTCTGGCCAAATACAGAAACTACTGGCCTTCTTAATTAGGTACTGAATAACCTTTATAAAAAATAAATAAAAATAAAATAACAGTTTTCATAAGGCACGTGAAACTGAAAAGAAAAACCGGCTTTAAAGTGCAAAATAGAAGTTGGACAGAAACTGCCGACCGTTATTTCGTAGTGAAAAATTAAATTTTTCCGCTTTTTTAAATCTTAAATGATGTTCCTAATTTTCTATTTACATGCATAGAGATATACACTCAAACTGTATGTGTATTTCAACTAAATTTTAATTTTTAACGACTGGGTTAAAAGCCACTTTGAGAAAAAACGTTCTTTAACAAATTTATTAAAATAGTAATTTAATTATAAAATTGTATTATATATTTATAATTTATAATAATATATTATAAATTATTTTCGTAATTGAATTCCTATTTCTATAAATTAATTTAAGAACGTTTTTTCTCAGAGCTGTTTTTAACTTGATTAAACATTATTTGTTTTTATTAATCAACGATATTTCAATAAAAACATATTGTTTTTCAAAACCTTTTCTTTATTTTTTCTATTATTATTTATTTATTTATTTTATTTTATTTATTTTCTATATGAATAGATGTGTTTGTACTACTTAAATTTAAAAAAAAATACCAGACTTAAAGGACTGTTCGTCATTTCCGACTACTCTAACATTTATTTGACAAACGTTTAAAGCCCCCGATAGATTACAAATCACTTATTTACATGATAGCAATTAGACCCATTTGGACATACGGAGTCGAGCTTTGTGGCTCCACTAAACCTTCAAATTCTTCTATCCAATCCTTACAATCTAAAATCCTTCTAAAAATCCTCAATGCTCATTACTTTGTTACAAATAAACTGATCCATAAAGATCTTAATGTCCCATATGTTGCTGATTTATCCCAAACCAGATACCTATCTTTTCATAGTAAATTCCATGCCTACTAGAATCCACTAGTCTCTCAACTTTCCGAAACATATAAAAAAGAATTAACTACTAAGAAATAATAAATAAAAATAATTAAATAATAAAAATAACAAATAAAAAGAATTAAAAGAATTAAGGCCTCGAGACCTTCTTATTTACAACGTTTGTTGAAAAGCTACCAATGGGTGGTTACTTTATAGTATTTCCTCACACAGTTACTAGATACATATTTTCTATACAGTTGTAAATATTAATAATAATTAAAAAAAAAAAAAAAATTGACCAGGAGAAATGTATCAATATGCCTAGTCATTGAAATTTAGTAAATTTTACTTTATAGAATGACTCGGTTGTTATTCTATTGTAAATATAACAACATTTTAAACAAAATTGATTAATTATATATTTATAATATCGTGTGATTTTAGTTAGAATTAAAATTGTATATAGTGTATTAATGATGTAAACAGCTGTTATGCGGTATGGTGTATCCGAAGCGCCTTCCAGAGTTTAAGTCCTTAAATATTTTCTCTGTTTTTGCGACTTTATTCTGTTTTCGATCCTATTAAAATCTCTTAAAAGTCCTTGTAGACATTTTGCACTTAAGATTTTCTATTTTAGTATCATTTTTTAAACAAAATATCCTGTATTTAAATGGACCAAAAAGTTTTCTTACCAGGTTAAAAGCTTTTTAATTAAAGGGTATTAAATGTCTTCTGAAATATTCTCAGAAATTATGGAATAATAATAATTTAATATAAATAGTAATTAAAAAAAAAAGAATTTATAATTGTATATTAGAGAAGTATTAGGGGAAAAAAGGTTAATAATTTTTTAGTGTAATACTTTTAAGAACTAGGGAAGAATAAAATAAGTTTTTATTTTTAAAAAATAATATTAAAAATTTAATTATGAATTCCACTTTTCCTGATTTTCATTTAAAACACAAACATTAAATGAGCACATTCAATGCCTGTGTATTGCTAAATACCCTGATTTCCCTCACCCCATTTGCCGATTGCCCAGTAATTATGTTTATTAGTTGAAGGGGAAGTGGGTTCGGGGAACAGATTGGCTTGTGAATTCTCGTGTGGTAATTATTACGGTAAGATGTTGACGGTAGGTTGTTTTTTTATTTTTTTGTGGAAGTCTGAAAACATTCTATTATATTATACTCGTTTAAAAGGAGATTCCAGAGGCATATTTTAGATACCATTTTTCTTTTCAGGCAGGCGACTGGAGAATCAGAAAAAATAATGGAATTGCTCATGACCCCTACGTAATCGATTTCATTATTATGTAATTAATTTTCGTTGTTTTTATTGAATCGAAAAGTATTGTAGATTATGTATTTAAATATAGGTATAGATAGGTATTATGTATCTAAATATTAAATGTAGATCTATTTTTATTCTTAAGCAACTTTCACATTACCGCGATTCATTACCATTAAGTACTCGACAACGTTTGTTTTTCCCAACTCTGAGGAGCTCGAGATGAGATGTAAAAGTGTAATTAACTGTTTTATTAGATCTATTTTCGGCATCTCCAGACGTTCTCACATATCTCACAGGTATTATGAAATTGGGTGGCTTTACCCCCAGTTCCTAGATGCACATATATTTCAAACATTGAAAACCAAAAAACCCACCTATATTTATGACCTTACTCTGCGCTCCTCCATCCACCTCATAAATTTTAGAATCCAACCCATCAACCTGTACACTCCTGCGCATCGAACTGCATCTTTCGAAAAATCCTTTATTACCCCTGCTTCCTCTTTATAGAATTCATTGCCCATCCTAATTCGAAAAAGCTCCACTCTTTCTTCCTTTAAACATCATCTATTTCTTTACCTCCTTAATTTTCAATCATCCGAGCAAATATAAAACATGAATATTTATGTAATATACATTATAATTGTATTTATAAGATAAATCCTTTTACAAGATTTCTCATTTATTTTGCAACTCATAATTTAATTATTATCATAGCCAGATGATTGTCCTATTTACTGTAATCATATGTTATTCTTAGGGGACAAGTGGTCCCAGAATAAAGTTCATTTTCGTCTTCTTAGATTATATATATACCTAAATTTAGGATCTGTACTAAGTAATATTTAGGGTCTGTACTAAGAATAGGAGAAATAATAGAGAAAAATAAATCGTGTGTCAACCTGTAGCCTATGTTCTAAAAGGTGAAGAGATGGCGTGACCAGTTTAGGATGTCTATCACAAACCACCGGCGGAGTATAGAAAGATGGAGGCATTAGTTGATTTCACCGTATTAAATATTTGTTGCTGAAACATTAATATATTTCCAAAAGTTCTTTCGAATTATATTTTTAGCAATATATCAAATATTTTACTAAAGAAGAGGGAGAGACTTGAATAACGAATTTTAACTGTCGCAAATCAAGGTGAAGGAAATACGACTCAAATTCTTTCGATCAATTTAACGCGTAATCACAACCAAGTATTGGTAAACTGATTTATAGACGGTTAGAGACCAAAAAAAAAAAAAAAGAGAGAGAAAAGAAAACAAAAAGTGCGTAATATTAATTCATCTGAAAGGAATTTTCTCCTTCAAGAATGATTTGAAAAGCTTAAGATCAAGTCAAGAGGAAGGAAGCCGCTTTTGAGGCTATTTCGATATCAAAAACCCTTATATCTTTAAGGAATTATCTTTGCCGGGAAAAAGGTTTTTGTATTGTGGCAAAAGATTTTTAGTATTCTTTTTCATTTATTTATCGTGTTTAAGATTTAGACATCGTCTTATTTATAATGTATTTTGACTGCCTTAAGTAAATATATCAGGATGAGCAAGTTCGTAAGTTAAGAGCATTTTTCTTCTTCTTCTTTTTTTTTTTTTTTTTTTTTTTTTTTTTTTTTTTTTTTTTTTTTTTTTTTTTTTTTTTTCAGAATTCAAAAACAGAGAATTAGCAAGTGTAAAAACAAGACCACCTCAATAGATAAACTACTCTAAGTGGTTTGATTTCAGATTTATTTTCAACCATTAGGTAATTTTTAATCAGGCGATCCATGGTATTATGTATAAGTTTCCCAAAAACGACTGATTCTATTCACCTGCCTAGTGTGGAGGTCCACAATTTAAGGCACTACATTTTCTACAGGTTTTCATTCACTAAAGAAAACTACCAAGTAGGGGTCGTAAGAAAAATATCGATGTTTCATATCGACGATATTTTGAGCTCTGAATACACGATATATCGGTGGCTAAAAATAGTTATATCTCGATATATATATATTTAAATATTCCAATAACGTTCCAACATTTTAATTTATGTTGTATTTTTATAATATACAGAAATCGATATATCGTAAGGTACGTATCTTTATATTGATATTTCGATGTATCATGTATCGTTACTCATCTTTAGGTACCATTCATATCTCACTTTGCACTTCCTTGAAGAAATAGTACGTTATTCTTTAAGTTAAAGTACGTTAAAATTTAGCTGTATTCAAGTTTTAAAGTTTTAAAATAAACAAGTTTTATTTATTTATTCATGCTAGTGCGTTTAAAGTTAATTGCTGCAAAGACACATTTCAGATTTATTAAATTCTCAATAAATTTAAATAAGGTGTTTTCGGGAAAAAATGACTTTCTTATGCGTTGAAAGGAAAACGGAATAATCGAATAATTTCGTATTATTTGCACTCGCATCTTCATTGTATTCAGCTGCAATCAAATAACCACAAGCGAAATGATTCCGAGCTGTATTATGTGATTACGGTGTAAAATATGCATTCATTCTCCATGCACGCCATTACGATGTCGTTATAGAGAACTTTTTTTTTTATCACTAAAAAAAAGTTTGTAATCCCTAGCGAAAAAAAATTAATAGGCAGCTGTTAAGAATGTAAGCCATTAGCAGTTCCGTGATGAAATGAACTGCTTGTTTATGAAGGCTTTTCCCGTTACTAGCGACTGCTGGGGTACACCAGAATGAAGGCTCCTGTTTGCTTTGAGGGGGCCGTAACGCTACACATCAGAACAAATTGCGAGGGGTCCGCATTAAGGGAGAAAAGGAGCGGGGAGCGAGAGAGCAATTAAATTATCTGGAAAAAGTGTTTCCTCTTGAATATTTTTAATTAAAATTCCTCGGAAGAGTTTTTGTTTGGCGAGGAACGAGCCTTCGAACAACTGCGGTTTAGGACCACCGAGTTGTTTATCTAGTGAGCAATAGCACTATATCATATACATATTGAATATTTCGGACATATTTAAACTTAAGAATTTTCTGTCTATTACTTATTTTGGGACTTATTTTCGCAAATAAATACGTATTTAAGTAATTTTCTTTATCATTAATTTTTACCTCCTAGTCATCCTACAATTGACTCAGAATTATTTTGCCATGAGTCTATATAATTCAATTCCTATTCAATCATAATCTGAAAACAGCTGCTTCTGCACCTCTTAAAAGTGAAGTTTTCTGAAAAAAATGCTAACAGCTAATGTGCATACTCAACGAATTAATTTTTTTTTGTTAAACCAACTATGTATGGTTAGTATTTGGCTGCTGGTGGACAAATTTTACATTCTTTTGACTATAGTTAAAAAATATTTTGATAAGTTTATGTTTAAAGTATTTTCGTTTTAAATTTTCCTTTAGCAGGAAATGGAACATAGCCACTTAATTTTCTTTATATATCTTTTTCTTCCCAGACACTCCAATCCCATATCACAAACCTTCAATAATGGTGTCGAAAATGGAAAATCAAAATCTTCTCTTCTGCCGTCCATTTTCTCAACTGTCTTTTTGGAGCTGCTTTATCTTGGAAACCTCCCCACTCTTTAATTTTGTGTCTATAGTTTTTTCTGGCTTCAATTTCTTCTTTATTTAGGCCAATTTCTTTTAAATTTTCATGCACCTTCTGAAGTCAATTGGATTTGCCTTTTAATCTTTAAAAATCTTGCTAAATTTTTTTTGTCAATTTACCTGGAATCATTCTTTGTATCTACCCATAGGGCATCAGTCTCCTTTTCCTAATTTCATCAGTTAGCTTTTCTATATGTTTTTATACTTCTGTGTTATCAATTTGGAAGTTTCTCCCACTATTCTGTTTCCCAATATCTTCCTCATAATCTTTCTTTTACCTGATTTCTTCATTTTTTTTTTAAACTTTATTCTGGGACTTACTGTCCCCTAAGAATAATAATAATGCACAGTTAAAAGTACAATTGTCTGGCATGTTATTTACAAATTAAATGCATCAGTAATTACCGCATACATTTATTATAGGGAAAAAAATTAAATTAAATTAAAAAATAAATAAATATAAATATATATAAATAATAAATATAACTTAAAATACCATCGTATATATATACATACACACACACACACACACACACACACACACACACACCATTTTCTCAAATCAGTCTCCTTTTCCTAATTTCATCAGTTAGCTTTTCTATATGTTTTTTATACTTCTGTGTTATCAATTTGGAAGTTTCTCCCACTATTCTGTTTCCCAATATCTTCCTCATAATCTTTCTTTTACCTGATTTCATTTTTTTTTTTTAAACTTTATTCTGGGACTTACTGTCCCCTAAGAATAATAATAATGCACAGTTAAAAGTACAATTGTCTGGCATGTTATTTACAAATTAAATGCATCAGTAATTACCGCATACATTTATTATAGGGAAAAAAATTAAATTAAATTAAAAAATAAATAAATATATGAAATAATAAATATAACTTAAAATACCATCGTATATATATACATACACATACACACACACACACACACACACACACACACACACATATATATATATACGTTCCTTTATTGTTCCTAAAATTAACGTCTCAGTTGATTATAAACATCTTGTCTTGTAATGACGAATTTTTGAGTTTTATTTATTTATTTAGAATCTAATATAAATCTTTTTCGTAAATGTATTTTCAGTAGTAAAGCTTAAGTATGAAATCTGTATATTTTAGCTTAAACTATATTGTAATTATCTATTGTCTCTATTGCCAACTATAAAGATATTTATTCAATGCTAGGATAACCGTTTAGTTGTCTCAATTAACTGATTATGGGGGTGTCAGTTTGACAGTCTGGAGAAATGGAGTTATCAGAAATTTTGTTTTCTTTCAGAATGCTCTCTAAACCCCCGTTTTTTTCACAATGAATCTCTAAAGCTCTCAGTTTTAGGAATCGGCAAAGAGGTTAGAGCTGACTGACATGACATGCCCTGGCGTGGTACTCGAGCGGTCTTTTCATATCCTCACTCGTTCACTACTGTCACGAACAGCACGGCTCAATTTTTATATTTCACCGCTCTCTCCACCCCCCCCTCCTTGTATTATTCATCAAAACGTCGATTATAACCCTCATCGGGCCTGTCATATAAACCCTTCAGAGGATTTTTTTTTTTTTTTTTAATAATTTTAAGTTATTGAAATTAAACTTCTCTTTTCCATGCCATCCTCGTAATTTTATATTATTTAATTTATTTTTAATTGTTATTTTCCATACTAGATTTAAAAGAAAAGAAACCACTGGTCGCTTTCGATTTCTCCTACATTTACTGGACAAGCGTTCAAACCTTCCAATAACAAAAGACTTAAATACATGACAGTAATTATAGACCTATTTGGACCTACGGTCTAATTATTAGGTTGTATCTAATCATCACAATCCAAAATCCTTCGTAAAATCCTCAATGCTCCTCATTATGTCACAAACAAACTTATCTATAAAGATCTTAATATTCCATATGTTGCTGATTTGGCCCAAACCAGATACATATCCTTTCATAGTAAACTCAATACCCACTGGAATCCACTAGTCTTCCTACTTTTCTCTCACTACTCCACCGATGCGTCTAAAAATATGGCCAAGAGACCTGTCCAATATAGAACTTTTATTGTAGTGCAACTACTGAGAAGGTTTGTACATGATTTCATTGTAATAATTTTCCTCAAATGTACTTGTAGTGCATAATAACTATAATGTATATAGCTGTAAGTATCAATAAATAGTTATATATATAAAAAAAGCTATTTTTATGGATTTAATTGTGAATTTTCCCTGGATTCAATGAGTTGTGAAAGTTAGTAACTTGTCCGTGGAAAATAATAAAAAATACATTTAGAAAAAGAATTGCCTTTGAAGAATTCATTGCCTCTCAAACACTCCAAGCCCATATCCTAAACCTCCAAGAATAGTGTCAAAAATGGAGAATCAAAATAAATCCTAATAAATCTCACCAAATAACCTTTACCCTTCGTCGTAGACCTACGACCTCCTGTCCTACAGTATCCTTTAATGACATTCCACTAATCCCTGTTGAATAGATCCGCTACCTAGAACTCCACTTGGACAAACGTTTAACATGGAATCCACATACAAGATTAAAAGGACAGGAAACAGCTCGTCGTTTTCGACTTCTTCAACATTTACTAGACGAACGCTCAAACCTTCCGCTTTACTACAAAAGACTCATTTACATGACAGTTATCAGACCTATTTGAACATATGGAGTTCAGCTTTGGGGCTCAACTAAACCTTCTAATTCTTCCCGTATCCAATCCTTACAATCCAAAATGCATCGAAAAATTCTTAACGCTCCTTACTTTGTTACAAATAAACTTATCCATAAAGACCTTTATGTTCCATATGTTGCTGAGTTAGCCCATACCAGTCTGGTTACTGGTCCTAAGCAACACCAACTGAGCTAGCGTGTCAAAACGTTACATTTCTGAGAGTGAAAAAACGTTACAAAAAAAAAATGTTCACACTCCCAGCCAAAACAAAATTAAATGTCAATTATTCGACACAAGAGACTCGGTTCTCCCTTTTTTTATTATTATACTATGTGGGGAATAAAGGCTACATATCCGTTTTCTTGGAGGTAAAAGTCATTAAGTAACAAGATCAATTTTTTTCCGTTACAATATTTTAATTGTTTTTATTTATTGAAATTTATTGAAATTTACAACTGTACAATTATATACATTGAGTAAATGGGCTGACAACGATTACAATGACATGTCAAAGCATGAAAAGAACTACTCATCAGTAGCACTCAATACAAACTCTACACTAAAGATCTCTAGGCCATCAACGCCTCGGAGGATTATTGGAAATGGAGTCAAGTTGAGAAACTAATGGATTTCATGTTATGAAGCTTACTATGAAAGGGTAGGTATCTGGTATTACCAGATACCTATCCTTTCATAGTAAGCTTCATAACCACTCAAATCCATTTCTCAACTTCCCACTTCAATTCCGATAATCCTCCGAGGCGTCTAGAGATCTTCTAGTGTAGATTTTTTATTAAAGTGCTAATGATGAGTAGTTCTTTACATGCTTTGACATGTCATTGTAATCGTTGTCAGCCCATTTACTTAATGTATATAATTGTACAGTTGTAAATTTCAATAAATTGAGATAAATTGAAAAAAAAATTGAAAAGAAAAAGAATTTCTGGATCGGTCTGTAATAGACTGTTTAAAAAAAGAACAATATATTTTTTTCTTCGATGTAACAGAAAACCAATAATCAAAATATATGATATATGCTTTTGTGGTGCGCTACTATTTTCCATTTTTCAGCCAGTTGCTTCATTCTATGTCGGTACCACTTTTAAAGAAAGCTATTGAAAAATATCTGAACTGTTGTTTACAATTCTTGAAATATATAATTTTTTTTTACATTTGCTAAGTGGTCAATGTATCGAAACCAATATACATATCTGATAAAGTAAGTTGGGTGTGGAATAAGTTCGGTACAATATCTCTTTCGGGCTTTAGTTTATTTTTTGAAGTTATGAGAGTAGATCTCGTATCCACATCCTTTTCAATTTTTCAGGTATTCACATTGTGGCTGGTGTTTCTATGAGTGTGTTGTTTCCTCGTAGTCCGTCTTTAAATAGCTTAGATTAATTTTCTTGACAAATGAATTTCTTGTAAATTCTTTTATATATATATCTATATTATATATATATATATATATATATATATATATATATATATACACACACACATACACTTTATTAAAACTTAAAAACCTTTTAATATTTTTATAAATTTATGCCCAGAAAGAGAAGAGAACGTGAATTTTCCTCTTTTCTAAAACAACCCACGTTACTTCAGAAAATTAGATGAAATTGTTTTTCAACGGCATAACTGACAGTCTCAGTCTTAGTTTTCTATAGTGAGTAAGATTTGTAAAAATGTAAACTATCCGACTCATTCCTAACGAAAGAAAAACACAAACCTCGTGTCGGAGGATCAACGGGATTTCCGCACTCTTCTCAAGATAAAGCCAGTAATCCTCCCTTACTAAGAGGGTAGGGTACAGCAGAAGACCAGAAAATTGGAAACACTTTTAGAATACTAATGGGAGCATAGATGCACACTATTTTTTTCCATTAGAGAAGAACAATAATAATTTTTTTAAATGTAGGTTGTTGGGGTATGCAGTCATAGATTCACAGCAATTAAAAATAAATTTTAATCTATTATGCCAATGTTTCGACTTGCATAGCAAGCCTTTATCAGGGCTAGAAGAAAAAGAAAACAAACATAAAGATCCAGACAAAGTTCCAGAGAGTATAAATAACTCTATGAGAATAAGGATTATAACATAAAGGCAATATATACAGACTAAGAAGACAATACAAGAAGACTATTGAATTAACAATTAAAATGAAAAGGATTTTAAATGAGTTTTAATTATATAAAAGTTAGTGACTAAATACAACAAATCAATGGATAAATATATAAATTTTGAATTAATAAGTAGATATAAAGTAAATCATTTAACGAGGTTAAGTACCTGATTAAATACAAACGTTACACGACAATCGTAGGAAGTTAACTATATAGTTGATAATAAGTATCTAAAGTATAGCAATGAGAAGTACACGGCAGTGAAGGAATGATGGATATTGGGGCATAATTAGTAAAATAATTGTAAACATTGATAGTGAAAAAAAGAATAAAGGTGCAGATGTGATAAAAGAGGAAATTAGCATTAACTGTGAAAAACCAATAAATTTTAAATAAAGGACAATTAATTATTTAAATATGAAGGATGGAGATTTATTGAATTTATTAATGGATTTATTTATTTATATATTTAAGAAATTATTTAGATATGAAGCGATTGTTTTTAATTAATGTGTATCTATGACTGCATACCCAAACTACCTACATTTTAAAATACTTCTTAGTCAACTAACACCCCATCAATAATGTATTTTGGTTTATCATAGATCATAAGAATTAAAATATATTCTATTTATTCAATTATACCAGGATCAATTCAATAATAATCCTTTAGGTTAACTATTGACAAAAACACACTCACCTACAGTGTATCTGTGTGTACTGGCCATTATACAGTAAGTAATATTTTTACCTTGACTTGTTTTTTGGCATTTCCCCTTTTTACCAGTTCTCCCCTGTCATCTTCTTAATAAGAGGTCACCAGCTATATAACCCTTAAATACTGTCATAAAACATTATAAAAGTCTTTGTGTAAAAAAAAAAAAATCTTTTTGAAGGTGTTTACTTTGTTCTGAAAGCTTTCCGTGGCCTTATTCTTTTTTTTTTTTAATCTTTTCTTTGTCTTTAGATATAAAAGGAATTGTATAAAGGAATTTTTTTTTAAAGAGAATTTCGATTCATCTTTTTAATAAACCTTTTCCTTTTTTATTAGTTGTCAGTCGTTTGCTTTAAAATTGTACTGCTGCTTGATTTAAGAAGCTTCCTGGCCTGTTGGTTAACCTCGGTACTTTTTGATTTTACTTACTTTTTATCTTAATGTAAACTTTCATAAAATATTATCGAACTGTGCAATCTTGATTAGTTTACGAGTTTATTTTGTCTTTTCATCATTTATATTTAATATTTCTAAAGCATGATTTTTAGTCCTACTATTATAGGTCCCTACTACCCACACGAAAATCGGCATTCAAATCTGTGAGTTACAACTGCAAACGTCCCCTTGTTAGTTATTTTGCGTCGGCTTCCAGTTGTTTGTTCTTCTGAACCTTTCTGTTATCTTTAACAGAATAAGAGCATCATAATATTATTATTTCTCCCACCGTTCCAGGTTCCTTTGTTTATGTCCATTTTTCAGACTTGATCTGTCTTTGAAAGTTTTGAGTCACGTTAAAAAGATATAAAATTTTCCTGAGAAATTTTTAACTTCCTCTTCCGACATGGTCGAGATTTCCAAACTGTTCGAAAATATATACAACGAGGGAATTTGAGGAAAAGTAGTACACTTATATGTCAATACCATGTTAAGAACTTGTAGCACTTCAATAAAAGTTCTACATTAGAATGTCCCTGGGCCTTCTTCTTTTCAGATTATCGGAGGATTATCGGGGATTAAGTGTGAAGTAAGTAGGGAGAAACTAGTGGATTGAGCTTACTATGAAAGGATAGGCATCTGGTTTGGGCCAAATCAGCAGCATATGGAACACCATGATCATTATGGATAAGTTTGTTTTTGACATAATAAGGAGCATTGAATATTTTACGAATGATTTGGGATTGAAATGATTGGATAGGAAAAGAATTGGAAGGTCCAAATGGCTCTAATTATTGTCATGTAAATAAGTCTTTTTTAATTTATTGGGAGCTTTAAACGCTTGTCTAGTAAATGTTGGAGCAGCTGTTTCTTGTTTTTTAACGATGAGCTGTTCCTTGTCGTTTAAGTCAAGTATGTGCAACAATTTGAAAACAGAAATGGGAAATGGGAGGCAAGTAGGCTCCCAAAGATGATGTTGGAGGGGCACCCGGGTGGAATGAGAAGGAGAGAAGGTCTCGACTTCGTTGGCTTGAAGATGTAGAGGACGATCTTCGGAGAGAATGGTAAAGGGCTGCCGAAGAAAGGTTTGAATGGAGAGAATTGTAGGAGGCCTAGGTTCAACAAGGACCATGAGTGCTATAAGATGATGATGATGATATGCAACAGTAGTTTTGTGGCGACAAAATATTCTTTTTACCGGTAAAATAATTATTGTGTAGCCGTTATCCTTTTTAAGTCGAACACTCAGATAAGGTTTCTACTATTAATATGGCACCCTCAGAGCGAGTATTAAGCATCGATGGTGCGCAGAGTGCATTATATGTACGTCATTGATATTAAAGCCATTCCTCATTGCTGGTGGACCGCTCTGCTGCCAATTGGTAATCTCTGCTAGGAATAAGGCTGGCGGTATAACGGTCCCTTGGAACAGATTATTTCATATTTGGGACAGTGTAATTTGGCCTTAACGCTTCAATTTGAGAACATTACCATTTGTAATAACCATTTCCTCCGATTTAAATGGTGGGCATGTATTTTGATTTGAAACGTAAAATAGGAGCTAATCACCCTACTGTCGTATTTGCTTTTAATTATCTGTGGTGTAATAGTTCAAAATAGGCCGAAGTTTGAGCAAAATGAGTCGAGTAACTAAAAAGAATTGTGTAATATTTTCTTCACGGTGAATGAGTGTTTAAGTACGATGTTTCTCTTTATGCATAGTCATTTAAAACGAACATCTTAAACACTTATTCCCTACAAAGAAAAACCTCCACGATTTATTTTAGTCAACTCGTTTCGCTAAAAATTCTACTTAACCACTTATAGCACAGTCAAATAAGTTTTATACAGCAAATCTCGAAAAAAAACCAATGAAGCTGATTTTTTGCATATACCTTTGTATTGATTGGCATTCTAAATAAGGGGTGAAAAGTCACCTACCTCAGCATATTAACATAATTAGATATTCAAGGTTAAAGGTCACAAAAATCAGTTTTTTTTTGTTTTTTTTCAAATATTTCGATTTCTATCTATCGCCCGGTAATCAAGAAGGTTACAAAACATGTAGATAATAATATTTTCTATAATTTTGGTTCTACTCGTTTTTATTTTTTGATTAACCGTCTTCGAAATATAGCGCGGAGAAGAAGCTGGCACTAGTTCGGACTAACACTTACTTCTAGTGCTTTCCAGGATCGTTTCACAAAATATAGTCAGCAACAAAGTTGTAGAGTATTAAATATACGTTAATTTTATATATACGTTTCTGGCAATCGAATCAAATGTTTAACAAAAAATGAGGTAGGAATATTTTTTCTCCATAATTATCGATTTTTAATAACGTATATCTCGAACACCGTTGAGAGTTGTACAAATATGTATAGAAACAATTTTGTAGGAAATTTAATTAGCTTTAATTTTGAACTGTAGTTTATCTAGAGACCACTCTTTTCGTGATATAATCGAAAAACCTAAACATCGGACCTTCTCCCCTTCCCCCACCATAGACTGGTGATTACCGCACCCCCAAGAACCGGGACGTTTAGTATTTTTCCCTTCTAACTACTCCTAAAGAAGCTGTGACGTCAAAAATATTCGCATAGTTCATGCACTCTACACCCCTCTCTTCAACTGGAGTCGCAAGTTGTTAAAAATCAATAATTATTGAAAACAAATATTTTTACCTCATTTTTTGTCCAAAATGTGATTCAAGTGCCAGAAACATATATATGAAAATAAAGTATATTTAATGCTCCACAACTTTGTTTCTGACAATATTTCTGTGAAACGATCCTGGAAGGCACAAGAAGCAAATGTTTGTCTGAACTGAAGTGCCTGCTTCTCCTTCTCCGCGCTATATCTCGAAAACAGTTAATCTAAAAATTAAAACGAATAGAAACAAAATTATAGAGAATATTATTATCTACAAGTTTTGTAACCCTCTTGATTGACGGCCGATGTATAGAAATCGTGATATTTGAAAAAAAAAACTGAATTTTGTGACCTTTGACCTTAAATATCTAATGATGCCTAACATGCTGAGGTCTGTGACTTTTCACCCCTTTTTTTAAATGCCAAATAAAAGGTATATGCAAAAATCCAGCTTCATTGGTTCATTTCCGAGGTGAAATCCTTATTTGATCCTTACACTTATGGCACATATAGATCTTAAAAATTTAAAGTAAGATTTACTTTTATTCAATTATAGCATAACAAAGATTTTAATATGTGGTACGACATGAGATTGTGAGACAAGATCCCAGTGAAGTTTAAAAATCGATCGGGATGGGGTTAGCACCATTCTGCAGTTGTTTACTTAATCTGAATTTCATAAGAGAGAGAAAAAAAGAAGAGAGAGAGAGAGAGAGAGAGAGAGAGAGAGAGAGAGAGAGAGAGAGAGAGAGAGAGGAGAGAGAGAGAGAGAGAGAGGAGAGAGAGAGAGAGAGGAGAGAGAGAGAGAGAGAGAGAGAGAGAGAGAGAGAGAGAGAGAGAGAGAGAGAGAGAGAGAGAGAGAGAGAGAGAGAGAGAGAGAGAGAGAGAGAGTGTGAGAATAACATATTGAGGTTTGTAAATGATATAAGAGAGTTCATTACCTTAAAGATTTAATTGTGGCGTTATTCATACTGAAGTTGTCATCCGATATCAAAGAAATATTTGCTTATCTAGTTTGAAAGATGTGATCAAATCACTGACTGTTACGAAAAATAAAATTTTGTGGCCACTTTGTCAAATTATGCCTACTGAATACATTGCTCCTCCTTATTTGCCTTTTCGAGATTCCATGACAAAGGGAACGGAAATTGGCCGAGCAGAGTCCAATCATATCCACAAACGAGCTACCTTCGATCGAAATGGGGTCGGACCTTTGCTTTGAATAGAAAAAGTATTTGCCTTCTCCCTCCCACCCCCGCCCTCCTCTCTATCTATCTCTCTCGGGTGTAATCAGGGCCAAAGTGACTAGTCTACTCCCGAGTGGGACAAGGCAAGCCAAACACTTGGTGGTTAATGCATATTGATGAGGACTTTATTAGGGCCTCTTGTAACTCGTCACGTGATCCGTGGGACAAAGGCCACTAAAACGAAATCAGCTGTTCACCGCCCTTTCATCATCTCTGTATTAAATGTCTCATTAAGGTCTATTAGCTATTTGACCCATTCCAGGAGGAAATTTATAGTTGTATCGATTATATCGAATCCAGTTATGGTCGATTGTGATTCAGTCAGTGTTCTTCACTTGGAGGGGGATTTCACTTTGAATAGCGACAATATGTATATATTGCTATTTATTAAACTTAATCTGTTTTAATTTAACCATAAGAATATTTGCCAAACAGAAGACTGACTCCTTACAGCCCTTGACTAGATATCTGTGGTTTCGTCAGGGTCAGTATTAATCTAAACGGATGTCAGGGACCTATGAATATTTTTTAAATAGTAAATTAACAATTAAATTAATTCTTCTCTTAAGGTTACGATTTATCAAGGTAAATATAAAATAAAGTAAGCTGTATGAAGTAATTAAATGGGTGAGTTTAATAGCAATTATGTTAAAAGCAATATATAGTTCAATAAAAGAACAAACAATTGCAATAAGCAAGAGAGATCATATAATCCAACAAGGGCAAATAGTTTTCCGAACAAAGGGCGAGTTATTTAACA
Source organism: Euschistus heros (assembly GCA_003667255.2). Taxonomy (NCBI): domain Eukaryota; kingdom Metazoa; phylum Arthropoda; class Insecta; order Hemiptera; family Pentatomidae; genus Euschistus; species Euschistus heros. Next base: position 752,450 of record RCWM02000142.1, read on the forward strand.
GGTTACTAACTTATTCTAGATTCATTCCGTGAAATAAATTTTAACCTACCCAGATGGGATTCGAACCCGCGACGTTCAGTAACGAGCGCGTTGAGACCCTCGTGCCAACTCACTTTGGCATCGATCCTTCTTTTTATTTATTTATTTTTTATGCTACATCCTGATGATAGCTATTTATGGTATAGCTACATATATAGCATCTAAATGAAGTCGTATCTTTAAGGTTTATTTTTTATATTTATTTTATACCACAACAAAGACTGATCCATTTTAAAACAAGATGCCTACCTACAAATATAAAAAAAAAAGCAAAAATTATGAAATAGATATTCTGAATGAAGGATTTCGTCTGGTAAAGAGATTCGACATGTAAGCCTCATACAAGATTAAAAAGAGTAGAAGCTGCACGCTGATTTCGACTGCTACAACACTTGATAAACGTTCTAATCTACCGATTTACTAAAAAAAAAAAAAAACTCGTCTATATGACGTCGAACCTATATTATGGTTATGGAGTTCCACCAAACCATCGAATTCTTTCCGCACCCGATCACTCCAATCCAAAATCCTTAATGCTCCTTACTTTTGTCACAAATGAACTGGTCCACAATGACATTCATATCTCTTCTGTCTCATTTAGCACGAACCAGATTCCTTATATTTCATAATAAAATGCGCACCCGAATCCACTCATTTTTCTACTTGCTTCCCAGTCCAAATCGCTATAATCCGAAGACTTATGAAAAGAATACGGCCTTGGGTTCTTCTGTCGTAAATATTATATTAGAGTGTAACCATTGGGTAGTCCCTCTACAAGTCTTTATCATGCCATTACTCTGCATGTTAATAATCGCTTATTATTTAAAGAAATAAAATGAACTTATAGTCCTATTTCATACTTAGAATTGCAGTGTAACCCATACATACATCAATCTGTCAATAAATTTTTCAAATTTAATAATTTCAATTGGATATACTTCGTCCTCAACTCTTTGTTAAGAAAATTTATACCTTACATAGCATTTTTAGAATGTATACATAAAATTATAACTTAGAAGTTTAAAACGTACAAAATATGACTTAATTGAATCATTCAAATTATACTTGGGTGTATAGTTATTCTTAAAGTTTGAAGTTTAATTGATTATTATTGCTTCGGTCTTAATCATATTTTTGTCTCAACAAAATGTTCTCAATTCCAATAATTTAGTTTGTGTATGAATCTTATGAATCAGTATTTATATTTTCAGAATCACTGAAATAACGTCTTGGTAATAAGTAAATAAATAATTAAATTAATTAACTGCGTAATTCTGATTACTTGAATCTGTATATCAGATATACCTGGAACTGCAATTACATTTGTCTACTGACAAGGTTTGTCTTTAATATTGATTTTCCCTCGGGTGAGAAGGGGAGAGTTGCACGGACTGCTAGGGGAGCATTCGTTGTGCTAGTGAGTACCTCGTATTCACATTGTACGTGTATATCATGCATCCAACGTGGGCGTCATCCCAGATGATATTTATATAAAATTATTAAAATCCACCTTCACGTGTATATTTCCTTTTTTAAAAAAAGTAATATATTAAGTACTCCTTATAACGTTATTCCATTTCTTTAAAATAGACTGTAGGAATAAACATTTGTCTCTGGACTGTCGTGACTTCTGAGTGGTATATATATATATATATATATATATATATATATATATATATATATATATATATATATATATATATATATATATATATATATAGAATCCGTATTCGATTGGGATTGATGAATGAATTTCCACTTCTATTGGGATTATGTTATTAGAAAACTATTTTCGAATGCTAAACATTCATCTTCAGCTCTAAAACATACATTTTGTTCAACACATCAGTACTATGTTACATGGATTATATACACTAAAGTTTCCAACAATGTAAGACAAGAAATCAAACATCAGTACTCACCTCAGGAGGTCTAAGATATAGGTTAGATTTTTGTGATTTACTATGGGATTTCCCTTATGACTCATTGGATTTTTCCGTTCCTATGGGAAACAAATTTAAAATGGGGCTATTGGAGATGTTTATCTGGTCGTTTAAACAAAAATCTGGATCGGTTTTAAACGATTTTATTATGTCTAATGATTCGTAAATATTTAATTTTAGGCTATTTTCTACTTGATATAGTTGATTTTTACTCCCGAGTCTTTATTAAATTTATGGTTATTTTCATTTAGATGAATAGCGAAATTGGAGTTTTGGGTCTTATTTGGTATTTTTCTCTTCACAGTCATTACATTTTAGTTAGTATACACCGCTCTTTTGGAAAGGGTCTATTTTGTCTTTAGGTGAGGGGAAGTATGATGACAGTGGTTTATCTATTTTAAATGCAGGATTTAAACCTATTTTTTTTAATCCCTTCCGGCTTTAGTGGATATAATATGGTATCAAAATATATTTCTTCGTGGTAGCTTTATCCTCTGGGATTGTGATTTTCCTGTATCCGCTATTGCTGGCTATAGTGTATATTGTTTGGAATTCTTTGTTATAATTTTGTTCATTTAACGGTTTATTTAAAAGGCGGTAGATCATGCTATTAATTCTGCGAGTGAATGTGTAGTTTATGTGTGTTGCCAGGAGACCGCTGACACATCAACTCGCAGCCATTAATAGCATGATCTACCGCCTTTTAAATAAAATTAAATGAACAAAATTATAACCTAAAGTGAATCCGCATTCGTATTCAATACACTTCTGGATTCTATGCGTGATTTTCTTACACGAATTCTATCCAAAATTATTTTTTTTAAATAATTAATTGATATAAATTTACATCTGTATTACAAAAATACATCCAGTGAATATGCGGTAATTACAATGCAGAGTAATGACATGACAAAGACTTGTAGAGGGAAACCCAATGGTAGCACCCTAATAAAATTTCTACAATAAAAGAAGTATCTGGTTCGTTCCAAATCAGCTGCATATGGGATATTAAGATCATTGTAAGGAAGCAATAAGGATTTTCCGAAGGATTTTAGATTGGAGTGTTTGGATACGGAAAGAAAAAGATAGTTTGGTGAAACCTCAACACTAAACCGCAAACCCAAATAAGTCTCCCGATAGTCTTACAGATGAGTTTTTTTTTTTAGTGAATAGGGAGATTAGAACGTTTGTCAAGTGTTGTAGCAGTCGAAATCGACGTGCAGCTTCTTGTCTTTTCAATCTTGAATGAGGGTTTCGTCTTGGTCTCTTGTCCACATAAAATCAAAGGTATCGTAGCTGTTCAACATTATTTAACGGTACTACATTAAAGAGTAGAGGACAGTATGAGGTAGGTTTTCGACGCAGCGTAAAGTTCATTTGCTGGGATTTATCTTAACTCTCCATTTATGACACCATTCTGTAAGGGAAGGGATATGTGATTCGAGTGTTTGGGATTTATCCAAAATCATAATACCCATATAAATAATGAACATGAATATATATCTTTAAAAATTACTTTATAGTATTTTCATTAATACGCCTTATATTAAACGAAATCATTAGGAATACATTGAGTTATGGATAGATTTAGCCCATTTATACTAACAAAGCCATACTACATATTATTTATTTATATACATATATATTTTAAATGTGATTTAAGAATAATTGAGAATGCGTGATATTAGTTATTTTTCACAGCTCCAGATATACTAATGAAGTAACATATTTTTAATTCAACAAAAAAGCCGAATAAAAGGGTCAACAAATTAGTTTAGTAAGATATTCATGAAAATTAAATTACTCAATAAAATATTGCTAGTTACTTTAGACTGCTATAAAAATTAGTGTTTTTATCATTATTTCAATACTTTGGGGATACCATTAGAGGGTTTGTATGTACATAATACAAAGACTGAATATTTATATAAAGTTATTAACCTATTCAAAGGTTTTTTGAAGAATTCTTTTTTGGAATTTTTTAGAAGAATTTATAAAAGTTATTAATATTTAAAAATTCATTCATGAGAGCTGTTAAAATTGTAAATCAGATAAGATGATATCACATGATAACTATAATTAAGTTATAGAGTTATGGTTGCAACATGTCAAGATTCCATCAACACGCGAACCTTACATTACATATTTTTTGTTTCCATTTTTTCTTTTTTGGTTAGTGTTTTTTTTTTTTTTTTTATAATAGATGTGATTCCGGTCGTCGTTTCAAATTTCTCAGTTTTTCTTAAATTTGAGTTTTTCATATTTATTTAATTTTTTATAATCCGAAAAACTCATCTTCAATAACTTTTAAAGCAGTTCATTATTGTTTAATGTTGTGTAGTTCTAATATTTTATTAGCGACTTATGTTATTCTATTCTTTATTATTTCAGTGCTACTATGTTTATGTATAATGTTCAGTATGTATTTATAACATTTAAAAGGTCCTATGAAAGGAGACGTGCGTTAAGTGTCGCCCTTCAGATACAATACCCATCCATTCTGCCCTGACGGCTCAAATACCCACTTTATTGATACCGAACCCCTGGTGTTGACACCAGAGTACTTTATGTACTTGTGAAAATTCACATCTTCTACCTAAAAATTTCTATTTTAATAAAGTTTATGTATTCAAAAATTTAATTTAATTTCTGAGAATCCAGACTTTTTTTTTTGGGGGGGGGGAGATTTTTACTTTTAAGGAAAATTATTTTTACCGTCAGATCAGCTGATTATTATTGGCAATCGGAAATATATTTAACTATCGTAAAAAAAGTTTTTCGAGTATTGTTGAGAAGAGAAACTTCATGTTTTTTTTTCCGGTCCTAACATTTCAGTACTTTCCATTCACCATGGATTTCCCAATTAAAATTGATTTTCTTCCCGAAGTCTTTTGATTTGATAAAAACTAAGTAATAGAAAAATTGTTCATTTGAGGTAAGCATGATGGCATAGAAGGATCAGTACAATTAGGATTGGAGAATTATTTGCTGCTTCTATTGGATTTTTTTTTTTTTTTTTTTTTTTTTGTTTTTTCGAGAAAAGCGAGAGCTATTCAAAAAACTGGCTCTGAGCTACTCCGGACGAGTGTGTCTGTACATTTTTTAATGTGAAAAATCAAAGATTAAAAATAACGTGTATTTTGCTTGAATATTTCCGTGTATTTTGGGAAAAACTGGACGATCTGTAAATCAAAGATTAAAATAACATATAAGACCATACATTAATAAGACCCAAAACTCCAATTTCGCTATTCATCTAAATGAAAATAACCACAAATTTAATAAAGACTAGGGAGTAAAAATACTACATCAAGAAGAAAATCATTAGAAAATATTTATGAATCATTAGAAGTAATAAAATCGTTTAAAACTTATCCATTTTTTTATGTCCAGATAAACATTTCCAATTGCCCCAGAACGGAAAAATCCATTGAGTCATAAGGGAAATCCTATAGTAAATCACAAAAATTTAACCTACCTGCCCCTTCCACTTCTCACGATGGATATATTTCATTTATCTCTTAGACCTCCTGAGGTGCGTACCAATGTTTGATTTCTTGTCTTACATTTTTGAAAACTTTAGTGTATATAATCCATGTATCATAGTACTGATGTGTTGAAAAATGTTTGTATGTTTTAGAACTGAAGATGAATGTATAGCATTCGAAAATAGTTTTCTAATAATAATCCCAATAGAAGTGGCAATTAATTCATCAATCCTAACTGTGTTTTTTTATCTGAGGCTAGCCGGAGTTATGACATGATTCTTGTTTTGTAAAATGGGGCATTTAGCACCCAATGTGCGTGATTTTATTTTATTATAGTAGGGATTAATGATAGAATATACCCAGGTCAATATTATAATTTTAGTGTAACAATGAAAAGTTGATATTTTTTAGATTATGGCTCCTGTGTCATTGTTTTGCAGTAGAGAGGACCCCTGATGTGAACTTTTGGACATCCCCTTTAAACAAAGGTTTCCAATCGACCTGGGATATCGCCCCCGTGACAATGGCCCTCGGTTTTATTGGCGAAGAGTTGGATGGCAGAGGAGGCCGTTAGGGGGCGGGCGCTGAGATATAAAGGGGCCGTTATGAGAGCAATCACAGAGCGGGGGGGGCATGGGGGGGAGGTTCTGGATCTAGATCGGATCGGATCGGATCGTAGCGGAGCGATACGGCCGCCTGAGGAAGATCCGCGGATTATTGGCAGATATCGTCCCTAAGGCCTTTCTGATTGCCGGCTCTGGGGCCCATCTCTTTATCTTTAAAACGGTTGTCTCTTCAATTATAGCCGTAGGCGATATGTGATGTAGTTTATATCGTTCACTATCTTCCTGACTATATCCAGAGCCGTAATGGATTTTGCTATAATAGCAATGTATTATATTTCCCTTTAACACAATTGAGTATCATTTTTTAATTTAGAAAATAAAGAAACAATAAACTTTAAGAGAAAAAACAGGTAAGAAGCATTGCGAATACAATGGGGGACAGAAATACAGAAAATAGAGAATCAGACAAGAAAGAAACGTTGAAAGAAAGAAACCCAGTAGTTCTTTGGGATCGAGTATAGAGATTGGAAAGACGAGATCTTGGATGTATACAGGCTTACCTTTCTATTCCAATCCGTTGCATGTATGTATATGATAATTCAAAGACCTTTTTGAGGAAACCACGTTTTTGCTATAAAAGCTGTATTATCTCCACTTTGTTTAAATATTTTTTTAAATTTTGACCACATTTTCGAATTTAGCATTAAATGTCCTAAGAGATCAGAGTACAAGTAACCTTGAATTTTACAAACTTGAGACCTTAAGAACAGCTTATCTTAACCTTATTTAGGGAAGTTACAATGTCTTAAAATACTTTAACGCTCACCGTTTTTTAAAAAAATCATCCACAAAACTGCAAATTTAACCAGCTTTCATGTGGTATGATCAAATTAATTATACGTATCGATTTCATGGAGAAATTTTCTTTTAAAACCGGAAAATTATGCTATTTTAATTTGGCATAAAAATCAGCTTCTTGTGTAAGATATGATAATCGCTTCGTGGGAATATGCGTTTTAAACATAATAAACTCTTCATTGGAATAAATAGCAAAGAAAAAAAATTATCGTTTAATAAGAAATAAAGGAAAACTGTCAATAAAGCGATACCAGATGAAAGGATTTTAAGTTATTGCATTTATTCATTCATTATTCTTATTTAAGATTTATTAGATTATATTATCACATTTTCTATTAAACAATAAATTTTTTCTTTGGTTTTTATTCCAATGAAGATTTTATTATGTTTAAAATGTATATTTCCACTAAGGATCATTAATTTGATCATAACATATGATAGCTGGTTTACGTAAATTTGCAAGTTTTTGTGAGATTTGCAGTTTGAAAGTGACCATTAAAGTATTATAAAACATTGTATCTTCCCTAAATAAAGTGAAGATCAAGCTGTTCTTTAGGTCCCAAGTTTGTAAAATTCAAGGTTACATTTACTCTGCTCTTATAGAAACTTTAATGCTAATTTCGAAAATATGGTCAAAGTTTGAACATGTTTAAACAAAGTGGAGATATTACAGCATTTATGGCATAAAACGTGGTTCCCTCAAAAAAGTCTTTGAATTATCATATATCAGCAACAGATTGGAATAGAAAGGTAAGGTCTGCGGCATTTTTCTTCATTTTTGATATTGTTTCACCAAATTGTTTATATATTATATTTTTTTAAAATGTAAAGCAAAAAAGAGTTATTGTTCCCCCAACCTGGTGGACCAGCAGCTGATTGCAGCATGCTGGGCGATGGGTTCGCTACTTCCCTACGCCATAAATAAATAAGACTAAGATGGTTTGGGCACCTCCTGAGGTTGAGCACGGAGGACGGCCAGGATAACGAGGAAGAAGAGAAAGATAAAGACCACGGATCACCCGGGAGGAAGCGCACGCCTTCCTCGGAGGAAGGAGGCTTTCAGGAAGCGAGGGCTGGACTGGAGCAGTAGAGAATTGGTTTAAGAAAGGAAACATGGGTCAAGATCTTGGAAGGAATTCCCACACTGCACAGCGGTAGAGAGGGAAATCGATTAATGACGATGACTTCTTTCATCGATGCAAAAACCCTTAAAAATTGGGCTAAAATAATTGATTCTTCTAATTAACCATCAGCAACTGTTATGAAATAAAAAAATCAGTAGGATTATAAATAGATCTTATTGTGTCTCTAATGTAGCTGAAACAGATATCTGGGTTGAGCCCCTTACATTTTAGGTTTGCTTTGTGCTTATTCGTATTTAAAAAATATTATATTGCAAACTTATTGAAGCGATTCTGGGGCAGTTCTAGCTTTATATTAATTTTTTTTTTTTTCTTTTTTTTCGAATTCACTGTTTGTAGTGAATGACAAGAGATGATCAAAGGGGGTACCATAAAAATAATTTGATGATTTCCTCAAGGATATGTATGCTATGTCCGTTTATTATGTTTCCTTACTTTTTAACGTTTAATTCAAAGTGAGATGCATTTTTGGTTGACACTGGTGTTCTTTTCATAACTATTAATCCCTCTTATTTCTCACAACTTTTAGTTTTAATGCCTTGCCGATATCTCAGCTAATGATGGAAGGATTTCGTAATGATAGGGTGTTAACTATATTTCTAATACATTTTGGCTATATTAGAAAATATTCGAAAATAGTGCTAATAAATAAACAGTATTGTTGCTATTAATAGATAGGAGACAACTATGAAGTCTATAAAATATGGTTTGCATTGCCATCCAGGAACGTACAACGTCCCGAAAAATCAATTGTTCATGACCTTTGCGGGTTTACCTCTCATTTTCTTGTCTCCGCATCTGAACTCCAACAATAAATCCAAAAATATTTTTCTTTGTCTGGATTTATATTTTCCTTGCTATCGTAAGATAAAATAAGTTTGTAAGAAATATATATTCCAACATTTTACGACTTATTCTCTGCCATGACACCATATGTTTTTTGCTATGTTTATTTATAATAATTTATGCTTAAAATAATCATTTAATTCAATAGTAGAACATGAAATAATTATTTTTTTCCAATGTGACCTACTTGAACATCTTTATTGCTACATTTTAAGGATAAAAAGTATTATTGATAAAATTTGTTTGTTTTCTTTAATGACTCCTGCAATAAAAAAAAATTAGGAAAAAGTGACACTTAAATTCCGGTCACGACATTCTTATTTCACGAATGTTTTTAGAATTTAAGCTTTAATTATATCAGAGGATTAATGAACTTCATTTTTCTGATTTTATAAGATCCTACAATCTTATTATAATGAATAATAAAAAAAATTTTGCTTTTATTTTTATTTTACATCAATAACTATTATCAGCTTCAGGATAAAATTAAAAATAGTATTAAAAAATAGTATTACATAATATTTCGACTGACGACATTACACATAAGAGAACCATTATGCCTTAGGACTAGTTTTTTTATAATTAAATATATATCATTTACATAACAGTAATTAGACCAATTTGGATATACGGAATTGAGCTTAGGGGCTCTACTAAACCATCCAATTCATCTCTTATCCAATCCTTACAATCCACAGTCCTTAGAAAAATCCTAAATGCCCCTTACTTTGTCGCAAACAGACTTATCCACAAAGATCTTAATATATCATACGTTTCTGACATAGCTCAAACCAGATATCTATCCTTTCATAAACTTCACAACCATTCAAATCCATTAGTATCACAACTAGCTTCTCACTTCATTCCAATTAACCATCCGAAGCGCCTGAAAAGAAAATGGCCTCGGGACCTTCTAATATAGTACTTCATTATATAGAACCTTTATAAGTGCTATCATTCGGTATTTGCTTCATAAACAAGTGACCTGTCATTATTATCATTATAATCCTATGTATTATATTTTTATATTGTATATACAGTTCAAATTTCAATAAATAATTTTTTTTAAAATATATATATATATATATATATATATATATATATATATATATATATATATATATATATATATATATATATATATATATATTTTGACCGTATATAACGTACGCTTAGGGGGAATATTCATCGGGATTCTCGGGACTACAAAAAAGATATAAAATAGAGGTACTTAAAAGGAAATTTAGTATATATAGAAGATGTAGGTATTGTGGTGTGCAATCAAGAATGCACAATTAAAAAATAAGCTTTCATCAGGGCTAGAAGAAAAGCAAATAAAAATATTTGACAGAAAGAGGGTGATTTTAAAAAAAGATAAGAAAAGAAGAACATGAAAAAAAAAAAAATGACAGGTTTAAAATAAATAGGATTAAATAAATTAAATATTTTGTTTGTTATACAAATATATAAAAAAATACATTAAAAGAAAAGTGGATATAGTTATCTGTATCTGTTTGTCTTTTTTTTAACATACTATTTTTCATTTTTTTTTTAATTTCTGACTGATCTTTTTCTTTGCTTTTTTTCTTGCCCTTATGAACACATTGCATGCCGAAACATCGGCACAACAAATTAAAATTTATACTTTGAATGTATTTCTATTACTGCATATCCCAACTACCTACATATTCATTAGCTCCGCAGTCAACAAATTAAATGAAGTAAGTTTAAAAAATAAAATAAAAAAGTTTTATACATGGAAATATAAATGAGATACAGAAAATAAACAAAATAGAGGGGTAATAACAATATAAAGTTAAACAAAAAAAAAAATAGAATAGCACCAAAACTAATAACTAATATCTGAGAAAAGAAAAAAAAAAACTAGCTGAATGCGAGAAATTTAGAAATACATAACATAAAAAGCAGTAGAAACAACACAAAGAGATTCCTTCACTTCAGGAAGTGGTTAACTTATGTACAAAGTAGTCAGAAAAAAATAAAAAAGAACTATAGTGAAAAGATGTGAATATATAAGAGGAAATAAACAGATGAGAAGGAATTGAAATTGTTGACACTTGGTGCTTAGTTGGCCAAAAAAAAAAAAATTAGAATAAATTATATAAAAAAAAAAATCTGGATTTTTATCAATGGTTTTTTAATCTTATTCCTGTAAAAATATTTTATTTTTTCAACAGTTATGGGTACGTGTGGGTGAAAATTTCACATAAGTAATATTCCAACTCTGCTATTTATCTATTTTTTCTGCAAATAACATCTTATAAAGTATATCGTATGTTTCTCCATTTTTCTAACCATATTATATAGCGAAAAAAAAAATATTAAAATATTTTAAAGTTTTGTTTATCTTTTACTGTTCTTCTGCCGAGGTGATAACGATAAAGTTACATATCAAGTAAGAACCAGATCAATGAACCCAGAGGTTCGATACCGAACCAACCCGTTTGTTGCCGCCTATGTACCTTCAATCCATAAGATCAGACCTAACGCAGTTCTTCCGTTCACCTGATGATCAATAGCTTCATAACAGGAGGAGGGAATCTACTATTTTTAAATTGCTCAATTGAAACATATCTGTCATCAGAGCCAGAGGTTTGTTTACAATCAATATATCTATCATTCGCTTGATATCAATGACGGCTCAACAGATAAGATTACTATAGATCATTCACTACGTCCTGAATAAGGTTCCTATTGTATTCTTTCTCATCGTTAGTGGACGGCCCAAGGCATAAGGTATATGGTAGAGGGTATTAGGTTTAAGGTCATGAAGAGGAAGCATAGGATAGCCATAACATTTTACGACGGGCTTCAGAGAGTGATTGGGTACTAAAAGATTTCGATGGCTAGGTTTCACGTCGTATACCAGTACCGTAAGTGCAATTAAGGGGTTCAGATATGAAAAAACATAGTTCACAACCCAATCTGCAGAGTTTAGAAAGAAGAGGATAACTGAGGTTTTTGGTTGGTTTCCTACGTACTGCTAAACTATTTTGATTATTAATAAAAAGTATGCAGTTATGCTTAATATGACAAGGGTTTTAAAAGTATTTTTAGTTCAGTTTCGGCTTAATGATCTTATATTAAACTTAAACGAATCATTGCTTTAAAATCTCGATTGAATCAAAAAAAAAAATTGTCGTTTTTAGAACTATCGGAATAAGATTATTGTTTAAGTGAAATCGAAAGCTTAAACATAAATATTTTCTTTCTTTACCTCTTCCATGATATTTCGGTAACATGCGTTTTCCAGGCCGAGAGGGTACAAATAATGACTATGAATTATGTATATTCACTCACTGGATTTGAGGTTATGATCTTTAATTTATAACGGATATTTTATATTAAGAGCAACCTTCAACAATACCTCCATACTAAGCTCCATGCCCAACCGAATTTACTAGTCTCCCAACTTGCTTCCTTTTCTTTCCTAATAACCCTCCGTGGCGTCTGAATAGGTAGCCTTGGAGTCTGTTGATAAAGAACTTTTATTGAAATGCTGCCATTGGGTAGCTCCTTGACGAATCATTCACATACAGTTAATTCACAATTCCGCTAATTTACTGATTGTTTAGTAGTACATTTAAAAAAAAAAAAAACATAAATACAACCGAGTACTTGTTTCCCTTTTTGAGCTATTGATTGTAATTTACGAAAGTATACTAAAAACAAAAACAAAATAAACTCAGTAAATGTGATTATAATCTGGTCTCTAGGTCATCTTCTTTTCAGACGCCTCGAAGGATTATCAGGAATGGAATGGGAAGCAAGTTGAGAAACTATTGGATTTGAATGGTTATGGAGTTTACTATAAACTGATTGGTATTTGGTATGGGCTAAAAATCAACAATATACGGTTCATTAAGATCTTTTTGTTTGTTTGTTCGTGACAAGATAAGGAGTACTGAGGATTTGTCAAAGTATTTTGGATTGCAAGAATTGGATACGATACAAATTGGATGTTTGATTAGAGCCTGAGAATAATTTTTTGAAATTTAAAATCAATAACCATTTATTGAAATTTACAACTGTACAGATATACATCAAGTAAATGTGTTAAAAACAATAACATGCCAAAACTTGAAAAGAACTACTCATCAGCAGAAGGATAGCAAAGTAAGGAGCATTAAGGATTTTTCGAAGGATTTTGCATTGTATGGATTGGATACGGGATGAATTGGATGGTTTAGTAGAGCCCCAAAGCTTATCTCCGTACGCCCATATGGGTCTAATCACAGTCATGCAAATGAGTCTTTTGTAATTAATTGGGAGCTTTGATAAGAATAATTAAGTGCAAAACAACAGTATTGCATAAAACATTCCTTGTTACTCGAGTTGGCTTTATGTGATTATTTACTTTTTTTTAAACGCAAGCGCATTGGAAGAACAAAATCCGCTGCAGAAATTTTTGCCTCACATAGAAGGTGATTCTGTTTTCAATCGAAATACTGACGCACTTGATTTCGTTTGGATCGGTTGGTAAAAAAAAGTGATGCTTTGACTCGGTGCAACTTTAGGCTTTTTCTTTACCAACGTTTTGCCTCAGCTTACGTATAGATCGAATAAAGCACAGAAAGATTGTTTGGACCAATGTCTCATTTTTTTAGGATCTTTGTTAATTATAAGGTCTTCGCAGAGTTATTCGCTTTCAAACGCAAGTTGTAGTGAAGATCTGCCGGTGTCATTCTTAGGCAGAAAGATGGGTGAATTTAGTTTAAAACAATGGGCTTTTAAGAGTAATATTTAATAATGTTTAAAAAAGGTAATATTTTCTTTTTTGTGAATTATGTTATATCTATAAGATCATCAACATATAACAAAATGGGAGGCTATGGTAATAATATCGGCCATGAAGTCATCACCTGGTGAACTACTCACATAAAGACCCAGCCATTCCATAAAGTCGGATCCTTAATGTAGCTATTCCGTGACATGGCGAGCCCCTGGTCGATGTCCTCCCAGTATATTCTCCCCGAGTTGAGATAGACTACATAAATCCGGGATAGAAAGATCTAATGCCTCCTCAGATAAACACTAAATATATGTACTCTACTGTTAGCAGAACCACCCCAGGCTATTGTTAGTATCAGTAGTTCTATTGTTGGCAATTTCTGTTATCTCTCTCTTACTGTGTATGAGTTGTTAATGATCGCCTTATAAATTACCGGGAATGGCGCAGCAGTTTGTGATGCTGTATTGTTCTCTAGGTCTTTAAGATAATAGGGCTTTATTCGAGACAAAGAACAGAAATATTGTGGGAGTGTGTGTATAACTGTATCAGAAATGTATTTCTTCTTTTACACAAGAATATCATGATGCATGATTCAAATTTCTTTCCTTTGTATCTTTATCAAACCCAATTTCGATAAAAATCTAATCGTCTATCTATTAACAGAATGGATTCTCAGGAACCATCATTAGCTGAAAAATGATAAAATTAAGAATAATGTATATACATACTTAAATATTTAATCAGAATATTAATAAATTACAGAATTTTATTAATTAATAAAGATATTGGTGGTCAGGGTAGCCACTAAGTCGTTGAAAAAATATCCAAATAAAAATTTTAATTTATTGTGCCGACGTTTCGGCCTACGATACAAGCATTCATTAGGGCTAGAAGAAAATGAAACAAAGAGATATCAAAAATGTAATGAATATTGAGAAGGATAAGGAAAAATAAACACTAAAATGTTTTATTATTTTTTAATCTGCTTTTCTTTATAAAAACAAAATATTTTTTTAACTGTTTTAATTTTGACTCCCTTTTGTTTCCATATCTCTTTGTTTGATTTTATCCGAACTCTGATGGAGCCTGGCATTTTAGGCCAAAAAGTCTGCACAATAAATTAAAATTTATATTTTTATTGTGTTTCAATTACTGCAAACCCTAACCGCATACATCTTTATTAGTGAGATAGTCCGGAAATACCTCATCTTTAAAAATAATAATACAGGAAAAATTCTTCTGCCGAGTAATGAATTTAAATGTTTGTCTTCTGTTGTGCAAGATAACAGGAAATATTCATATCACTAAAATTTCCTCAAAACTTTATTTTTCCTCCACTTCATTCTTCCTAAAAAGAATATTAAATGTGATGTATATAATATTTTTAATTATGAATAATTGAAGAAAAGGCAAACGGAAATGAGAGAGAAATGTTCGGATACAGGGTCAAGTGGAGAACAGTGTAAAAAAAAAAGTCGTTTTTATTTTTAAATAAAAAACCTTTTTTATCGTATTTTAATTATTTACCATAAAATGAACATTCTTTAAACTTTATATTAGTCTTGAAGTGTTATCAAAATTATACTTAAAAGCTACTTATTTTTTTTTAATCTGAAATCACAGATTTGTAACAGTGTTCCTCAGGTGTGGGGTACAGTAAAACAACATGGGGAACACTAAACATATATTTACAAAATAATATATAAAAAATATCAAACGTTTAACCTCAGTTATGTTCCATAATATTTTTTAGTAATCAAAATTTAGTATAAACAAATTTATAATACGATAACATTTTTTTTTTCTTTAATGTCATTTAAAAACGCATTTCATTGCGTAGACCAGTAGTTACCTACAGGCACTGACTTAGGGGTCCATGAACTGTATGACAGTTACAATTTCTCGTCAAGAGTAAGTCACTATGATCAGGATTAATCTAATAAATGAATAAAGAAAAAGAGAAATAAAAAAATTAATGAAAAAATATTATACGCGATTAGAAGGAGGAAGAATTATATGCTGTTGAATTGTTGATCTCAAATAAATCCACGTGATCCTCGAAATATTTGTCTATAAGATCCTTCTTTGAACGCGGTCATTGGTCTCCGTTCAGTAGGGCTTGGCCATCGGTTTGTGCCTGTATCTTCCAATTTTGTACAGTTATAAATAAGATGGTTGTAAGTTTTTTCACTGTTTCCGTCGCAGTTACTAATGCTGTTGTCAGTTCGTTTGAACTGTATAGGTCACCTTTTCAACCAACTTCAAAAAATAGGAATATTTTTGGAGTCGGTACCAACCAAAACAAACAGAATTTGAAAAGAAATGGTAATTGTAAAGATCCTCTCAATGTTTCATCACTGCCACACCGCTGTCTCCGGCCATTCGAAAGTTTATTGCAAAGGTTACTTGCAAATTAAACTGCCCTTCTTGGCTGGCACCGACTACAAAAATAACTGATCATAAATTATAAATAGGTATATAAGTATCGATAATTTTGTTGATTGTCATTTATTTGGTTTTTGTTTCGAAGCAATTAAAATATTATTTTTTAATTTTTAGTTCAAGTTTGTATATGTAGGTTTAATCTTTAAGTCGGTTTTGTTTTTTTTTTCAAAAAATTATTTTGCTCCATCATGTCGTGTAATAAATTGGGTTAGTTTGTGTGTCAGTTTTTTAATTTTTTTTTCCTATCGATTATAGTTTCGATAAATTCGTAACTATGCCTACCTTACATTGAATTTGTTCATCATTAGTTCAAAGTTTGTTGGTTCTTTCAAAATGAGCTTGACCGTACTAATTGATGCTTTATTAAATAACATAGGATTTGTCTTGTTTTGCAGATTTAATTTTGATAAGGTTTTAAACTAGACATATGTGAAGATAATACGATGCCAAGGGCTGAGATTCCCGACGCGACATGAAGCCTCTACGTTCCCAGAAGGCCACTAAGGCAGTTATGCTTTGAGGAGCCGTTGCTCTTTGTCCTTTGCATGTAATTATCGCAGGACACTTTGGAGCGGTGTCAAATCAGGTTAACCTCCCTCCCCCTCTCACCCTCTCCCACCCTCTCTTACCCCCACCCCCGTCCCTCAGGGGACCCCTATCTCCTTTATGCCTCCATATACCGCCTCGCCTAATGGTTTCAGGTCTCAGCCACTTAACATCAGCTGGGCACTTCGCCTCTACGTATACTTTAGGTGCATTAGTCGCGTAGGTATATTTCATGCTTTTATGATTAAGTAGTGCCTAACCGCACTTGAAGCTTAACCATAGTAATCATCAACCAAATATTTATATTTTTAAAACTGTTTAAGAAGAAGAAGAAAATGAACTTTATTCTAAGAATAACATATGATTACAGTGCAATGGACTATGATCTGGCTATGATAATTATTAATAATTAAATTATGAGTTAATTAAATAGTATACATCTAGCACGAATGATTGAAAATTCAGGAGGTAAAGAAATATATTATGTTTAAAGGAAGTAAGAGTGCAGCTTTTTTTGAATTGAGATTGGCAATGAATTCCATAAAGAGGAAGCACGGATAATATAGGATTTTTCGAAGAAAGCAGTTCGATGCGCAGGAGTGTACAGGTTGATGGGTTGGATTCTAAAATTTATGAGGTGGATGGAGGAGCGCAGAATAAGGTCATGAATATAGGTGGTTTTTTTTGGTGTTCAAGGATTGAATACGAGTGCATCAATGATGTATTGACGTCGGAAACTGGAGTAAAGCCACCCGATTTCAGAATACCTGTTAGAACGCCTGGAGATCCCGAAAATAAATTCTAATAGAACAGTTCATTAGTCTTTTACCTCTCATTTCGAGCTCATAAGACAGTCCTCCATATGCTATGTGCATCCGTAGTCAAAGTTGAGAAAAACTAGAGATGATACCAAAAGTTATCGAGTACTTATAAGGAGAAATGCATTATAGAGGTAATGCATTGCGGTAATGTAAAAGTTCTTAAGAATATAGATAGATTTCCTCGTGGTTATTCCATGAAAGATGTTGATCAAAAGTTATTCCCAGATTTTTAATGGAATTTCGGAAATGATATGGACAGTTTTTGAGTGATTTCAGTGGATTTATTGATATATGTTTTCAATTGTATACATTATATACAACAAGTAAATTTGAGGAAAATGATTACAATGACATATCAATAACATGTAAAGAACTATTCACTAGTAGAACTTCAATAATGGTTCTACATTAAAAGGTCCTTTGGCCATCTTTTAAGACGCTTTGGAGGATTAACGGGAATTGAGTATGAATTGGGAGACCAATGGTAAACTTTAAGTAACGCCTTTTAAAAGTTGGCTTTCAACAATTCATAATTAAATTTGTTATAAACATTATAACATCGTAATTTATTTCAATCAGTCAGTCTCACCAATCATACCAGTTTTAAAATATATGTTACATAGAACCTTCGTCCTCTTAGTTTTTAATATATAGTGAAAGAGGAACTATCCCTAGTTGATTTATCGATCATTATTTTTAATTTCTATGCAAAAGTAATAAACAATATATGATTATCCCTAATAAATATTTATGATCTCTAGAATTAAATATTATAAAGTGAAAATTGTGTGGAAACTGGCCATTATTGATAAACACTTCAGTGACTTTACAAGATAATGGTCGGATCATACTTCCAGCTGCTTCTTTGGATAATCAAGAATCAATTGTGTTGAAAAAATCGTGAATAAGTGTATCCATATCGTTATGGATTTTATAGAAGATAATCTCTTAATATGGAACCAAACTGAGTAGAAGACAAAAAGGGTGTTCAACGTTACGATGATAATTTTATTTATGACGTAATATGTAGCTATATATATGTCTGTGTGTATTTATATACACATACTCAAATAAAGACACACATTTATAATTACAAAGAAGATAATTATTTGCATGTGAAAATTTATTGCTACAATAATCTCTAATAATCTAAAAGGATTTTTTCAAAATAAAATTGACAAAAAAGTATTTAATCCCGATAGGCCATGCGCTAAAGGGTACGGGGTTAGAGTTCAAGGGTAAGGGCTCAGAAAACTTTCTTTCCGATATTGGAAAAGCCGCTTGGAATTTCTTAAGACTTGTGGTCCAAGTGTTTTTCGGTGAAACAATAAAACCGACCTAACATTTTTTCCTGATACATTCTTTGTTAATGGCTGGTTAAAATGTTGTCAACGTGCCTTACAAATCTAGTGAAATAAATAGACCAAAATATAGAATATTTCGGAACCAATTTTTACTTCATTAAATATAGTTCACTTATTTTATATACAACCAGTAAATTTTATAAAAACATGACAATTGCTTGTGAAGGAACTTCAATAAAAGTTCTTTATGAGAAGGTCCCGAGGCCATCTTCTTTTCAGATGCCTCGGGGTTTTGTCAGGAATAAAATGGGAAAGCAGTTGTGAGACTAGTGGATTTTTTGTAGTTTGAAATCTTATCTTTATTTTTATTATTATTTTTTTTTTTTAATACTGATTTTTATAATGTATAATTTTAATAACTGATGTTTATAATGTTGTATAATAGTATATTTATTAAACAATATAATTCTCTTTTTCACATTTTTTTTTCTTTATTGTTTTTAAATTGCTTTCGAAGATTAATCTTGACATAAATTATATTTAAAGGAATTTTATTTAGAATCGTTAAAGATAAGTATGTCATTATTATGAGGTACTGATCAACATTAGCAGAACTTTATTTTAAACAGATCCACCGAATTATAAAAATTTTAAAAAATAAAAAAGATAGATGATGCAATCGGAATCTCGGTATTATTAAACTTGATTCTTTAGATCATAGTTATAGTTTACGTAATTATAGTGACCCCACGTATTTTTTTTGTGAGAGGAAAAAGTAATCAAGCATCCCTTTAAGATTAATGCTGATCCAGATTTGACAGAGTATAAGGCAAGTCCGACGTAGTATAAGGCAGTCCACCTTGTTGATAAACATTTTTGTAAGGCGCCATCGAGCTCCATTTATTTATAAAAATAAATTCAAATACTGTCTGTATAATAACTCAAATTTGGGATATTTATATAATTTGAATTGAACTTTGTTTTAGAAACTAACAAGATAAAGCAGAAATATAAGTTTACTTATACTTATTGATTAATTTAAATTTTAAATGAACTAATACATACATAAACTGTTACTCCATCGCGCTCATTGAAATGCACATTGTAGGAATTGTGTTGAAACAACAAGAGAGTCTGGTAGTTACCGAACCAATAACAGAAACGGCATGAGTGTCAACAGCGTGTAATGAAACTTAAGCCTTACCGCTGACATGGCAGCGCGGATAATGGGACAGATGAATAAACAAGCGGAGGAAGATAGAGCCCAGTCAGTTTACTAAGATAACATCCGCCGCATACAGTGCCCTCGTAGTTTTCGGAAACACTCCACTCTAGTCAGCGCTAGCCTCGTCTTTCCTTAATACACTAACTACTGCTATCAACTAATAATAGTAATTAGCTTGTCTGGATCAACAGTATTTTAGAATAAATATATCGAAATCACTCTAGTCGTGGTAATTCCTACAAGCTTACACACAAAAGAAATGTACATTTCCAAATTGTAATACTCTCAGACGAAAATGTAAAATATATAATAATTTAAAGAAGGCTAGTAGTACACTAAGTCTGACGAAATGTGATCTATAAATACAGGAAGACTTAATAAATACTCAAAGTACCCGTCAGAGCTCAAATATGCTACATATGGAATATTAAGATCTACGTGGATAAGTTTGTTTGTTACATAATGAGGAGCATTGATGGTTGTGAATTGAAAGATTTAGTGGAGCCCCAAAGCTCAACTCTGTATGTCCAAATAGCTCTAATTACTTCCATGTAAATAAGTCTTTTGTAATTTTTTGGGAGCTTTTAACGCTTGCCTAGTAAATACAGTAGTTCAAAACGACGAGCAGTTTCCTGTCTTTTAAGCCAGGTATTTGATTAAAAAAAAAGAAAAGTATTTGAACAATTCTTCATTAACAAACAACAATTCAAAGTAAACGAACTGAGGATAACAAAACTTTTTATTTTTTCACAATTTATTTATTTAACATTATTTCTCTTGATCCTAAATTCAAGATACAACTTACTATTCAGGAGCAAACAACACTAAACCTGTCATGACAGGTTTCCTAAAAACTCCAAAGCTCATCTGAAAGATTATCAACTTTTGTTTAAGAAAAACCACTGCTGCCGCTGCCAAACACGGCTCAAGATGGTGGCAGCAAGTAAAATAAAGTTCCAGAAGGCCGTTATCAGTAAACAATTGCAGAACTTTTTTCTCAACGGATTTTAATATTTTTTTGGGGATGCTTCTGAATCTGAAGTTTGCTTACTTAGAACGAGACAACGAAAGGTTTTTCGAAGAATGTTTTCAGTTAGTAAATTGTACCTGGAACTAGTATCTACAAAATGAAAGAAACAATTCCGAAATCGGAACATTTTTAGCAAAATTATGGTCTTGGGAACATTGTAGAGATTGGATAACTTGCGGTCAGTCCCACTTCTCCGCGAAACCACGTTTATTGGTACTTTTTTCGCTATAACTCCGAAACTATTTGTCCGAACCAAAGTTTCTTTTTATCATCTTAAAGCTGGTTAAATTTACAATTATACTCTGCATATTAGGTTTTAATCAAGTCCCTAATGATATACATGACAGCACACTAAAAAAATCTTACTGTTGTGAAGTCTATGTAAAAGAAAACAGATTCAACAGTTTTTTTTCCTAAAAACAACCTTCTGGAACAACATTTTACTTGCTGTCGCCAGCTTGAGCCGTGTTTGGAAACGGCAGCAGTGGTTTTTCTTACACAAAATTATTATCTTTCAGATAAACTTTGTTTTTGTTTTTGGAGACCTATCATGACAGGTTTGTTGTCCTCGGCTCCTAGACTATAATGTATTAGAGGTGGTTTGACCTAGAGATTGGAAGTAATATTTAAGGTAAAATGAATAAAATGGCAAAACCTGACATTTAAGCGTAGACACCCTTGATTAATACAACAAACTATAAAAATTACAACCGAGAATATTCTAATAATTAATTTGTATTATTTTTTAATATTTAAAAATAATATTATAAGTTGAAAGCTTTTTTGTTGGTACCATATAAAATAAATGCAATATACAAAAAAAGACAGAAATACTAAATGGAGCTAGTTGCCAGAGAAGGAAAGGGACTGAAATAACTATTTTTGTTGTGCCAAAGTCTTTAAATTTTTATTCCAGGAATGCCAAGCCGTTGGTGCTTCTGGATAAAAATAGATATTGACTTCTCTCCATGAAACTAGGATATTTTTAGTATATATTATTAATTATTCGCTAAGGGTCCGTTCAATTTTAACTATTTTATATTAGAAAAGCGTTAAAAGTTAAAAGCTTCTAGTAAATTAAAAAAGACATTTTTATATGACAGTAATTAGACACATTTGGACATACGGAGTTGAGCTTTAGGGCTCAAATAAACCTTTCAATTTTTCCCGTATCCAATCCTTACAATCCAAAATCCTGCATAAAATCCTCAATCCTCCTTATTATATTCCAGATGAACTCCCACTCGAATCCATTAGACTTCCAACTCTATTCCTGATAACCCACCGAGGCATCTGAAAGGAAGATGGCCTATTGACTTTCTTATGTAGAACATTTATTAAAATGCTACTAGTGGTGATAGTAGCTCTTCACAAGTTAATGACATGTCATTGTTATCATTTTACTTCACATTTACTTATTGTGTATGGTAATTTTTATTCATTTATCTTTATACAGTTATAGATATCAATAGAGAGTAAAATAAAGAAAAAGAAGATTAAGTTGTTGTTACTTAACAAAATTAAGTAATAGATTAAACATAGTCCAAGAGTTATGAAAACAGCGTAGTAGTTAATGGACGGATAATTTTTCAGGTTATACAAAACGAAATACATAACTATTTTTTGCTAATTATAGTTCATGTATTGAAATAGTGACTAACGTAGGTTGTCTAGATAACCTAAATAAATAAATTTAGTGTGTAAATAAATTTAATATGAAGATTATTTTTATTTTATTTTTTTTCATTTATTGATATTTACAACTGTACAAAATAATATAGAACAAGTAAATGTGTTGATAGTGAATACAATGGATGTAAATAGCTTGTGAAGAACTACTCATCAGTAGTAATGTATTAAAAAATCTACACTAGAAGGTCTCTAGGCCATCTTCTTTTCGGTCGCCTCGGAGGATTATCAGGGATGGAGGAGGGAGCAAGCTGGGAGACTAGTGGATTGGAGTGGTTATGGAGCTTACTATGGAAGGATAGGTATCTGGTTTGGGCTAAATCAGAAACATATGAAACATTAAGATCTTTATGGATAAGTTTATTGGTCACAAAGTAAGGAGCATTGAGGATTTTTTTGAAGGATTTGGGATTGTAAGGATTGGATACGAGATGAATTGAATGGTTTAGTAGAGCCCAAAAGCTCAAATCCCTACGTCCAAATAGGTCTTATTACAGTCATGTAAATGAGTATTTTGTAATTAATTAGGAGCTTTGAACGTTTGTCTAGTAAATGTTGAAGTAGTCTTTAACGGAAGATTATTTAAATTATATTATACGAAGGTTGGGAAGATGGGGTCAGGGATGCAGTCAGCTTGATAAATTACACATCCAAATTTTAAAAAAATATATACGGAGTGCCGACGTTTCGACCTATCTTGCAGGTCTTCTTTAGGGAGATAGTTGTCTGGTTGAAGTTACGGCCAACAATTAGGTTTTTATAATATTTTTTTAAAAAATCCGATAGAAGTGGCAATAATTTATAAATCCTAATAGTAAAATACTAGGTATTTATTTTACCCCTCGTGATGAGTGGGTGTTGATAGAATATATTTTAAATTAAGTTTTTATTATGTGTCCCTCTACCCAAGATGGCCTATTCCATAATTCGGTTTGGCTGTTGGATAGCTCTCTTCCTTTCAGCCTGTTTAAGAATTTAAGAATGCCTAAGTGCTACAGCCTAAGAGTGAATTCAGCAGAACAAATTATTTATGAGTACTTCCTCTTAAACTTAAATAAATCCAATCTGTGTCATCGAGTTAAATAAAGCTCTAGACATTTAATCTTATTTTGTTTTATTATCTGTGTCTTAATAATTATTTAAATATTTTTGTTAACAATTATAGATGGTACAAAAAGTCAGTAAAGCAGATTAATCGGCTACTTTTATTTCGATAACTATATACAATACAGAACTTATTAACTACTTTTTTTTTTATTTACAGTGTTATCATACAGATTTTGTGATCATTGAAAAATATGAATCCTTGATTGAAATGTAATTTAAAGGTAGGAGGAACACGAAAAAATAACTGCTATTATATCAATTTACATTCCACCTGTTTATGTATAATTACAAGTTAGGTATTTTAGTGTTGTATCCATACTATTATATAAAAGGACAAGCCATTTGTCGTTTGTGATCACTAACCGCGAAAACTATTTGACCAATCTATACCAAATTTGAACTACATAATTTTTAAAGTTCAAGGAAGCTTTAGCAATAGTAAAATTTGCTGCTTTTCAATCAAATTGTTGTTACGAAAGCAATAAAAACTTGGTAATCGACCGATAGATGAGAAGTGGGACTGACTACAAGTTAACCGATCACTGCAATGTTCCCAACAACACGAAAAATGTTCCGATATCGGAATAGTTTATTTTATTTCGTTGGGATTCGTTCCAGCTATAATTTATCATATAAAGAAATTCTTCGACAAACCTTTCGTTGTCTTATTATAGGTAAAATACCGACAATAACCGCTATTTTTTTTATTTTTTTTTATTTCTATTATTATTGCTGTCGCCATTTTTACCCGTGTTCGGAAACGACAGCAATGGTTTTTCTTAAACAAAAATTGACGATCTTTCAGATAATCTTTGGTGTTTTTATGAGACCTGTCATAACAGGTTTAGTGTCTTTGGTTCCTGTACTATTTATTTCTAATGTCACCCGAATTTTAAAGGAACTAATGATCGGCTTGGCTGACTAATTGGCCTTTTAGCCAGTCTACTAGTCGGTTAGGGACTAGTCGGCCAAAATCAAAGTCGATCCATCTCAAAAAATAATGTATTTTAAAAGCATTGAACGCAAAACTCTACCCAGTTTTGAGAGAGGCATTTTATATTCTGTCACGAGTATTGACCTTTATTATAAAAGGACTTTATGAAGCGGAGTTCTAATTTATCTTAATAAATTCAATTAGCTTTTATTAAAAAATATATATATGTATATTTTTTTCCTGAAAAACCATGAGCTCTTTGTGGTGCCACTTTGCCATAGTGTGTCAGGAAAATTGTCAGGCCTTTGATGGTTCGCTAAGTTAAAATTCAATCAAAGTCCACCTGTATCGAGTTTGTAATTAATTAAAATAGCAGCCCATGGGCCTCTAATTAAACTACAAAGCAGATTTTTTTTTTTTATTTAAGGTTTATAGCCCTAAAAAATATAACTCCCCAATATTCAGGAATAATGCCTTCTATATATCCATAATATTTCATGATTCCGAATAAATATAATAAGATTGATGTTTAATTAAATATCCTTATTAAAATTTTAATTGCAAAATTGTAATCGATAAAAATCAAAGCATCAGATTTATATGTAGCTTTGAGCTGGATTGTGCTGGATTTCAACTTACCCTTAAGTTAATATGATACCGGCTCGATTCCAGTCTGAGTATAGACACTAACTTACAAGGGGAGGACACACTCAGTCTCTCACGGATCTTGTTGGCAATTTTTTTGAAGGTTTCTGGTCAAAAAATATTAGACACGTATTTTGCCGTCCTGACCAATGGGCCCTAGAAGCCGAGAAAAAAAATAAAATAGCATTGAAATAATTTATTTTATATCTCGGGTTTAAAAAATTATATCGACATAATTCTTACACCAAGATTTGATTGCGGATTGAAGGAAAAATACAGCCACTCCATAGATTTTGGTTTAAGTTAATTAAATTATAAAAAAATGATTAGATTTTCAAGAAAACTACCTCTATAGATTTTTTCACACAAAAATTGACCTCAGATTCTAATTCAGCATCCTAAAAAACATTGAATAACGCTTATTCAACAAAATCAAAAATATCATTTTTTTCATGCTCTTCGAGGAAAATGAAATTTTTAAACCGATTATTGGTTACCTTATAATAAGGTATTACGTTATAAAACATTATAGCAATAACTGCCTTACTTCCGTTGCTGACAGGATTTTGTTGACTATAATGATAATGGAATTGTAAGGTAATAAGCTTCAGTTATTAGAACAAGCCAGTCAACAAGGGTTACAGAACGGATTAGAGATGTGTTCTGGGTTTGAAGAATATAACAAAAATCAAATCTAATATATTCTTTCTTTATATCATGTAAATATTAATTTGTAATAAATTATTATTACAATAAATAATAAATAATTATAATTACTTTAATATTTATTATTATATATTATAATTATTTATATCACATATCATATATATATATATATATTTATATATATTTGCTTTATTGATATCTATATATAATACTTACGTTTCCTAAGTTTTGAGGGTGCTGAAATTGAATTATAGGGCTAAAAAATACGGCATTCCTACAGCTTGGAAAAAAGTCCTTGCCCGTCCATTGAACAAAGTACCTTCTCCTTCTTCAGTTTCCCACTTCAGACCTATATCAATCCTATCAAATTTATCCAAACCATTAGAAAGATTAGCACATTCTCTACTCACCTCCTTTCTTGAATGTAAAGCCCTCCTTAATCCTTTCCAGTCAGGCTTCCGTTCCAGATACTCCACGCAATCTGCTTTGGTAAAAATTACGCAAGACCTTTATTCCTCCTTAGACCAACAGAATATTACGATCCTGATTCTATTTGATTTTTCAAAAGCTTTTGATTCTGTTGACCATACAATCCTTCTCTCCCAACTCCATAACCTCTCAATATCTAATAGTGCGTTAAGCTGGCTTCTTTCCTTTTTATCCAACCAGTAAATCCAGTAAATTTCCTTTTTTTCCAAACAGTAAATATACCTGGAAAACCTCACTCATCTTCACTACCACTCTCGCGAGGCGTTCCCCAGGGATCTTCTCTTTCACCTACCCAATTTTCTATTCATGTTAATGACTTACCGAATCGTATCCACTACTCCCAATATCATCTTTATGCTGACGACTAGCAAATATATTTATCATTTCATCCTTCAAATATGCTAGAGGCGATTTGTAAGCTACAGAAAGACATAGATAGCATTAACCTTTGGGCAGTGGAGAATAAATTAAGTCTGAATCCAGAAAAAACAAAGGCTATCCTCATTGGGTCAAAACCTCACCTAAAAGCTCTTCCCTACTAGCCACTGCTTTTCCTCAAAAACCGTCCAATTCATTTCCAAAATTACATTAAAAATCTGGGAATAATTTTCGATCAACATCTTGCTTGGAATAACCATATCGCTCAAATCAAGAGGAAATCTATTTTTATTCTTAAGCAACTCTCACATTACCGTGATTTATTACCATTAAGTACTCGAAAACTTTTAGTATCATCACTCATTTTCCCTAACTTTGACTAAGGATGCACAGTATATGGAGGACTGTCTGATGGGCTCGAGATGAGATGTAAAAGAGTAATGAACTGTTTCATTAGATTTATTTTCGGGATCTCCAGACGTTCTCGCATATCTCATAAGTATTCTGAAATTGGTTGGCTTTACCCAGCTTTTTCGACGTCAATACTTCCTGGGTGCTCTCATATTCCAAACCTCAAAAACCAAAAAACCCGCCTATATCCATGACCTCCTTACTCTGCGCTCCTCCGTTCACCTCTTAAATACTAGAACCCAACCCATCAACCTATACACTCCTGCGCATCAAACTGCATCCTTCGAAAAATCCTTTATTATCCGTGCTTCCGCTTTATGGAATTCATTGCCCATCTCAATTTGAGAAAGCTCCAGTCTTATTTCCTTTAAACATCATTTATTTCTTTACCTCCTGGATCTTCAATCTTCCGAGCAAATGTAAAACATGAATATTTAAGTTATATACATTATAATAGTACACATAAGATGTATCCTATTACAAGTTTCCTTAATTTATTTTTGTAACTCATAATTTGTTTGTTTGTTTATTTCGTTTAACGTCACTTTATGCTGACTCATAATTTAATTATTAATAAATTTTTATTATTATTTATTATTATCATTTATTATAATTAATTATCATAGCCAGACGATTGTTCTATGTATTGTACTCGCTTTGTTATTCTTAGGGGACAAGTTGTCCCAGAATAAAGTTCATTTTTCTTCTTTCTTCTTAAAAAAATCACATTTTATAGTGTAAAAGCTAAAATGTTTCAAGTGAAGTGCATTCAATATATTTTTTTCCAAAGAACCGACATCGGATTTGAATTCAGCATTCCAAAGAACCCTTAAATACGAAATTTCATCCAAATAGAAAAATACCAAATGGTAGGCAACTTTTATTTAAATTGACAAAAACATGAATTACGTATAGACGGTTAAACTTATCAACTTTATTTTTTTTACACGAAATATAGGGTGGTGATACGCTTGAAATGTCTTTGGTTTCATCATACTATCTGGTTTCAAACTCAAGCTAAAAATCAAAATGTATTTTGGATTTTGCAATTGTTCATCGAATTTTACATTTATATACATAAAATGGAAGCTGAGGTTTTCCTCTTTCTAGTGACACCAACTAGTGAATTGTGTGACAAAGTAATGGCGATTTAAAGGTACGTAACCAATAATCGGTTTAAAAATTTCATTTTCCTCGAAGAGCGTGAAAAAAATGATATTTTTTGATTTTGTTGAATAAGCGTTTTTCAATGTTTTTTAGGATGCTGAATTAGAATCTGACGTCAATTTTTGTGTGAAAAAATCTATAGAGATAGTTTGCTTGAAAATCTAATCATTTTTTTTTAGAATTTATTAATTTAAACCAAAATCTATGGAGCGGCTGTATTTTTCCTCAAATTCGCAATCAAAACTAAACATCTTGGTGAAAGAATTATGTCGATTTTATTTTTTAAACCCGAGATATAAAATAAATTATTTTAATGCTATTTTATTTTTCTTATCGGCTTCTAGGGCCCATTGGTCGGAACGGCAAAATACGTGTCTAATATTTTTGACCAGGGGCCTCCAAAAAAATTGCCATCAAGATCTGTGAGAGACTGAGTGTTTCCTCCCCTTGTTAGTGGTGCTCTTCTTACCTGGTCTATGTTACTTATAAATAAATAAGTGCTATTCACAGTTTCATCACTAGAGAAATTGAGGGAAATTACTATTTTCTAGATAAAGGGGTTGTCAACTTTTATTTTTGTAAAATACAATTTAGTTCGTTGGACAAAGAATTTTATTTATATTTATTTTATTACAATTTTATTTTCTTTGGTGACTAGGATATGCATATTGATTTATTATTAATTTGCATTTTTAGTGTAAATATTCATGTTCAGAAATTATTTTGGTTTCTCAGTACATAATTTTTGTTCTTGAATGAATTAGTATCAGAATAAAGATTTTTTGTTTAATTTGTACTTCTAGTTCATCATGTTGAGTTTGTATTAAATCCTTTAACATTGGACTCTAATGAAAATCAAAGCAAATAATGTTTGAATTTTTAGTCTAAAATACTGTTCTTAACTCGCTTTTTTGTAATATCCGATACAGACATACAAATACCCATTATTCACGAACATATTCACAGTTCATACTAAGATATTTAGACGGACTTCATGGTCAATTCATTAAACATAACATGGCGACAACTAACATGAATAATCAACTTGAAGGCTGAATAACGAGCTGGCTACGAGATCTCTTTAACTATATTCGAGCTTAAATAGCTGCAGATATTTCTTTGTTTTTTGGGGGGTCTAACGTCTTTTTGTATATTAATCCTGTTATTTTTTTTTTTTTACCATCCGTTTATTTTCGCTATTTGAGTGAGTTATGGATATAAAATTAAAAATAATATAAAAGTATAATGATGATGTTATCCTATACCGGAAATACTAATTAAATTGTTTAATCTATATATATTAAATGTTTATTTCATGATGTAATTTTCTATATATATATATTTTTGTTTTCAGGTATGTGCAGTGGTTCTATATTATTGAAACATATATTGGTATATTGTGAGTACAATCATTTTCATTTTTAATGTAATACGATTTTTTAAGAATTGAATTTATTGTTTTTATAATGTAATGTTTAACCTCAAGAGAAGATGCGTACTTTTTTGATTTTGAATCTGAAAGTAGTATCTCATAGATCGTTTATTTTTTATACTTTCATTTTTTTTTTCTGGCTGCTATTTGTTTTGATCTCTTATAAAAAATGATAAAACTAAATACAAACGCTGGTAGAATAATAAAATCAATACAACTGTAGATGTACAATTTTAACGTCCGTCATACTACTTCTGTTATTTTACAGTACATCTGCGATCGTTATAAACTTATAAGGAATACAATAAAATAATAATAATACTGTACAGTATTATACGTACGTCAATAATGCTTTATTAAAAAAGTTGTTTAAAAAGTCGGTCGAGGACTCAGTTGCTGCTTACATAAGCCTGGGGTAACAACATTCCTCCATTTCTGTCCGGTTCCGCCTGTTACTGGTCAATCAACTTTATGAAGACTTGTATATATATATATATATATATATATATATATATATATATATATATAACGTAATTAATAACTAGTTGAACTAACAATATATTATAAATAAGCTGAAATTCAATTATTTACAAGTAACGAGATAAGACTGTCCTTTTCTACCCTGGCTAGAATAGGTAGGTAACCTACAGGATAATTCTCCCTGCCCTAGTTGGAGTACATAATGATGTACACCCAAATAAACAACCAACAACAAGAATATTATTTTCAATTTGTTCAATGAATTCTAAGGATACGAAATAAATTGAATGGTCAAGTTTTAGGCCGAATTGATGAATATTCAACTTTGGTCTAGGCAGACTCATAAAGTGTATGCTAATGTAATTCATAGGTATTTTAGAGCATGTTCATCTAAACATTATCAAGTAGTTGAAAACGGAGAACATTTTTTTTTGTTCGACGTTCCTCCAAATCTCTCTATGTCCAAATGACTCCGTGGAAATTTATAAATAGAAATATAGGACAAGGAATAGATATATACCAACATAAACTTATGTAGAAACTCATCTCCTAAAAAATACGAAATAAATTTATAAAAACATGTTTTTTTTTTTTAAATTATTTTATTTTATTATTTTTTTTTAGATGAGGATATACGAATATTATGCAATAAATAAATTATATAATTAAATAAATTTAATTAAAAAGATACATTTTAAAGAATTTAATACTGGCATATCAGATATAAGTCTTTAGCTGTTTCAACAATCTTCTTGCGATAATGTTTTCTCTGTTATTCATTTTTATTTTTATATATTTCTGTTTCTTTTCAACAAATATTATTTATCTTTATACTTTACTATTTGTAACTTCAAAAATTTATCGTTTAATCAACTTTGTATATAATATTTCTTCCTATGCTGACTGTATTTATAGTTTTGGATGTATGTATATGTGTTTATATGTGTGTTTATACATATGTATATAGACTTTTTTTCTTTATGTTATTTTATTATAAATTTGTATTTACCTGATATTATCTTATTTCTTTAAAATATTTCGGCTAGATATGATTCATTTTCTTTCATGTATTTGTTGTTAGTCTTAAGGGTGTCCCAGAATAACTTTTTTATTTTCTTCTTTTTAAATCGCTGTAGTTTAGTTTTCCAAAGATATGAGGAAATAAGAGAAATTGTATGAGAGAACTGCTTAATATACAATCATTATCATTATCTTACTACTACTGCACGCCCCCCCCCCCCCAATAAAGTAATAATTTATTTTTATGAATTTCAATGTACTTTAATTTTTTGTAGTTATGGGTGATAAAGGAGAAGGTTTAAATCTTAACGAAATGAACAAAAGATTATGATTTTTTTATTTTTAGGCCGAATTAATATTCATAGAAATATAAATAATGAAATATATCATTTTGTATTAATTAGTAATTTTTAAAATTACCTGTGGTTTAACGTTATATGTGGAGTTAGTAAGTACCTTATGTGGGACAACCACTTTTATCGTCCCTACAGCTTTTAAAACATTAGCAGGGACGGTAGAAGCGTCAGGTATTTAGAAACTGTATAATACAAACCATTGCGCACTGATGTCGATACTGTTTCTGTTACTGTGGACTTATTGTGAAATTTGAATGAAAGTGTTACGTTTTTCGTTCTTGTGAAATAAAAAATCTAAAAAAAAAATAGTAACTGAATATTTCTAAGTCGGAAAAAAAGGAATGAGTTTTAAAGAAGTGTACATTTTGCAGAGGTAAATTATTTTGTATATTGCTACCTTAAACGTATTAGCACTAATGACTGAAGTAAATTACTGAAGAACTGAAGTAAAAAATTTATTTTCCTGTCAGATGTTGGATTATAATTTTTTGTATTATTTTTCCCTCACGACTAATCAGTAACTAGTAAATATTACGGCATATACATATATATTTTTTACACTATCAAAAAATAAATTAAGCCTTCTAGGGTTAAATTTATTCAGTTAATCATAATGGTGCATTGACTATAATAATTGATGTTTTATTATTGTTATTATTAATATTTCGGTTTGAGTTGTATAAATAATTCAGTTAGGTTGTGGTATTATGGGAAGCCGGAGAGGGTAGGGAGACAGACTGGCTAGTCCTTGACTTAACTTTCCCTTTAGATCTGTTTATTTTGATTCTCATCACGTACAGTGACCGCGCTGTGTCCCTCCTGTTTGTATAAAGTTTGTTTGGTCTGCCCGGGCTTTACTGCCTTTTCTGTTTTCACCTTTGCAAACTTAATCATTTATTTAATTTGCTCTAGCAATGATTTGAATTCTTGGTTCGTGTTATTTTCTTTATTTTTAATATTGTACTGAAATATTTGAAACTAGCATCCCACCGTTGCGGCTTCGTCTTCTCTCACAAGTAAAAAACGTGGATAATTTTAAATAATTATTAAAATATTATTTGTTCATCGATAAAAATCTTGCATTGGAGTTTACAATGGAGTATTTTTTTTGCTATGATATTTTCACAATTATATTATGTTATAAGTAATAATTTTTAACTGCTTAAAATTGCACTAATAACGTGTTTGAAGATTGTATAATAGAATCATTTGAAATCCAATTTTCTATTTTAATGTATGAGTTGGTAATCAGATGGACAGAGACTATAAAGAAACTCTTGCAGATAATGGACTTTTTTTTTCAGTGCTTACAACTGAAGGTTCATAAATCATATTTTTATACGCAATATCAAAAATCAAATAAAAATGTTTTATTGATTTCATCTGGTTAGATTGGTCGTATATATGACAGAGTTGCAAACATCGTTTCCGCCACTCACCACTGTACATTTAAATTTTTACTATTGTAAATTTTATTATTGCTAAACCTCCCTAGAACTATGAAAACGAGAACTATGAAACTTATTTTTCGCTTACTCTCCAGAAAAATTATAAATTAGAATATATACGAATATTATGCTACCAACAGTGGAGGCATAATGTGGTCTTGTAAAGGAAGAACAATGCATTAGAATTTTCGAAAAATAAATTACTTCGTAGAATATTTTGCCCAAAAAACAGGAAAGGTCGAAGGCTGCACTTGAGGAATTGCGAGATATTTTTCCGGTAAATATTAAATTTTATATTATAAATATAAAAGTCAGTACTGAACTGAAGATCGATTTTACTGATCTTTGGGATTTGAGTTTTGATGAAGTGGAGTACGTTGGAGGAACGTTTTTTGCCAGATGTTGCTGGTGTTGCTATGGAACCTTCGATTTCAATAAGCGTTTTATTTATTCGTTATTGTATTTGTTAAGTTAATAGAATATTCGGGGTTTTTCTCATAAACTTCTGAAATCACTGTCATCACAACAAACAATACAGTAAGAAGGTAGATCTTGCTTTTAAAAAATACACTGAGTCACGTATATTTTTGTAATGGATCTGGTTTTTGATGTTTACACGGTGTTGCTTGGTTTTCAAATGATTATCAAATATAAATTCTGCCAGGTCCAAGATTATTTAATCAAAATTTTGTCGTCCATTGCTCTCTTTTCTTTTCCACCTCGATCACGTACGCCTTCACTTGAAATTCCTGCCATTCCCAGCTCCTCTGTAGCCTTCCTCCTTTCCTAAGAAGTTCCACGAAGTCTGATTCCTCCTGGTATTCCAGGAATCAAATTGGTATTCCAAAAATATTTTCATTTTTGTATGCCATCTCGTCAATATTGTTCCTGCGATTTTATATGTAGATTTAGTTTGTGAAAAAATTTAGTCGATAAAATCATCGTTATATGACGATAACATAACGACAATATTTTTATAAAACATAAAAATATCATGCTAACGCAAGACATTAAGGTTCAGACACATCAATGTTTTTCCCTGTTAATAACAAACGATTGAATTTTAGATTATTTTTTTCAAATTTCCTTCAGTGCATGTTTATCATTCGTTTTATTATTTACAAGTATGCCAAAACTAGTGGAATCAGTGATTCAAGCCAGAGGAGGCAATATGTCTTATTAAATATGTATTTAAAACAATTCACGTTATAATGTTTTTTTCACACTCAAAAATGTAACATTTTACACGCTCTGACTACACCGTTGTTGCTCGAATCGAAATTTGGATAACAGTTCCATGGTCAGAAATTGGAATGAATTTTTGTTTTACATTTCCTGCTAGTACCTACCGTTTGAGAGCTATTAGTACAGTCAATAAAGGATTATAGAGTGCGTTTTCTATAATCCAAGATTTTTCTTTGGAAAAATGTTCAGGGTAGTTAAAAAGTAAACATACTAAAAGTCCTGTAGTTTTCGGACCTGGGAACAGGAAGGGGAGGGGCGCTCGAAAGGTCCCTTTTTTTGGTTTTGCGCTTATATCTCATGTTTTGCATACGACGCACCGGTATGCAAAACATGACTATTTACTAAATTAATGCTAATTAAATTCTCTGCAACGTTTATTATATACATATTTTTCATATTCTGTGCCTTTTCCGAAATATACACTTCAAAAATGTGAAAATTTTCGAGAAAAAAAACACCTCACGTTTTATGTTAAACTTGCCTCCATATCTTCTAAAATATTCATCCTACAACAAAAGTCTTCATTAATAATATTGCTGAAAATTAATTTTCCTTTAAAAACACATATATATGCCGATTTATCTCCAATCTGTCAAAAGAGACATAAATTTTAACTTTTCTTGGTAAAACGTACTAAACGTCCTTCACATTTGCCAAGCGTATCTCGAAAACGGTGCAGAATACAGACGGTATAGACTGGACTACTTTATTGGTTTGATTGAAAAAGGTCACTTTTGAAGCTTTTTATTTCTAATAATGATTAATTGTTAATTAAATTCAAGTAATTTGATTATTTTAATCATAACATGTAAATTGGGAAAAACAGTAGACTACAGTTAGACTTATCCACGACCTTTTGTTTTTCCCAGTCAGGGCATGGATACGTCTTTTGGTTGGTGGTCTATATTTTTTTTTCCTTTTTTTCGCCTCGGTGGGACACCATGTTAGACAATTTTTTTTTTTTTTTTACATATTTTTATTCGGAACGAGTGTATAAAAATAAATAAATAAAAGAGAAAAATTTATTTTTTCATTGCTGCATTTATTTCATAATGTAATTTCTTTGTTGTTTTGGTGACCACTTGTTCAGTTTGGATATGCTAAAATTGCTGATATTTTTTTGTGTCAATAGCGAGAAATCACTTTTGAGATGAAAAGCAATCTCAGTCGAAATTTAATTTTGAAATGTTATATAATATTTATGGAACAATCTGTCAAGTTAATCTGTAGGCTTGGTCTTGGTTTTACTTACGTGCTCCTATATGAGATAGCCGAAATGAGGTGAGCATTGCTTGGTAGTAGCTGTGTGCCGATGGTGGCTGTGGTACACCCTTCAGCCCAACTGTTGTACAATGTATTGCTCCTCCCTCCATGTTGTGCCAATCTCACTCTAACCGGTGTCTCTAATGTTCTAAGCATTCATTACTGTCTTTAATAGCTCCATTAAATTAGATTAATTCTACAAATTCTTAGAGATTAATTGTATTAATTAATTCCTTGCTCAATTAGAAACATGTGCAGTATGTTTCCATAATCATCGTTATGGTTTTTCAAATCAGAGGTGTTTTTTTATTATAATTTTAAGAACGCATGGTGGTGTAGAAGGATCAATACAATGAGTATTTATGAATTATTTGTCACTTCAATTGGGAATATGAGTGCAATGAGACGATAGGTTCAGGTTAATAATTAGTTTTATTAGGAATAAGGGCTTACCTTTATTGGCTGCCTACCGCTGTCTAGTGAAGGGCCGTTCCGACTTAAAGTGGAATGAGATGTTACGTTACGCTCCACCTTTGGAACCAGTTCCAGTTTTCGTTCCACGTCAGTTTGACTTACCTACTACCTACTTACTATGCAGTTTCGTTCCATCGCTTGTTCTGACTTCGGGCAATTAATCTCCTTTTATTTTATAATTGAAAGTTGTATAGTTATTATAATATTAAGAAGATGTAAATAGCTAAGTATACTTATTAAAAAAATGTAATATTTTAAAAAGTTTTTTTTTTTTTTTTTTTTTTTTTTTTTTTTTTTTTTTTTTTTTTTTTTTTTTTTTTTTTTTTTTTTGTTTTTTTTTTTTTTTTTTTTTTTTTTTTTTTTTTTTTTTTTTTTTTTTTGGGAAAAATGTTTGTTCAAGTATAGTTCACAATTGAACGAGAATTTTTCAATTACATTTGTTCAGAGAAAAAGGGAGTAATCAACTCTTGTGCAAAGATTTTGAACAAATAGCGAAAATTACATATGTAGTATAACCTTGTGAGGTTCATTTTTCTGAATCAGAAAGAAGAAGCCGAGCTCTGTTGGTAGAATAGAAAACTTTAAAGAAAGATGTTTATTTTGAAGATAGCGTGGGGGGGGGGGGGGGGGGGAGGGAATCAAGAGAGGCAAGATCAATGCAACAAAGCGGTCGGAACAACCTTGGGTGGAACGAAACCAGAGATGCAGTCTAAACTCTACGCCGGGGGACGGAACTTGGAACTATTTCCAGCTTTGAACCGGTTTGGAACGAAACGAGAGATCTTTTGGCGTTGGTTTGGTGGTCCAACTTGGCCGATTCGCATCGTTCCAAGCCGGTTCAGAACTGGAACCAGTTATAAGTTCCGTTCCACCCACGACGACCCATCACTATCGCTGTCCCGGTTCCAGCCTAAAAAATAATAATAAAAAAATCGGACAATATAAAAAAAATGAAATAATAAATAAACCTTTCCAGTTATGTGAAAGACTAATTAAATATTCACACATTAAACATATAACAAAAAAAACAAACGAACAAAAAAAATCTGATTGAAAATATTCAATTAAACAAAATTTACAATTTACCATGAATTTAAATCTATAAATACTTTATGACAAAATAAATAAAACTTTGTAAAAATAAAGAAAATCTATTAAAATTTAGGTATATTTTGAGAAATGATAAATTAAATGTTGAAAGTCGAATTCTGCTTTCAATAAGTGAAGACTACGTATTTCCAGGCGACCTTCATCACAACGATGATAAGACCGAAGTGCGATGGCAGTGATTTCAATCAAACTTCAGTCTGTTCGCTTTACCTGTTGCGGCCGTATTTCAGTATCCTTACTATTTCAGGATCAAGAAAATAAATCTAAGCTGTTAACTTCGGTGCTTACCGGTTGCGGTCTATATTCAAACTGTTTATGCGAGCCACTGTTGTACGAAGTTCAATCCTCCAGCGAAAAGAGTCCAGACTCTTTAAACAGGCAACCCGAGGTGCGATCCCCCACTTTTTTTTTTTTTAAATTATGAATGCAATAAATAAAACTGACTGATAAATATTCTAAGCTAAAAATTAATTGTTTGATTTTCATAACTGGAAAGGTAAAGAAAAAAATTAATAAAAAAATAAAATTGATTCTTTAATATAAACAATTGAAATAATAATATACTCTTAAACTAAGCCTAAACAAGTTGCTTTAAGTTTTTTCTATGACTAGTCGGTTTTTTCTGTTCCTACTTGTTGCGGCGGCGAAGGTTTCATCAGTCAAAAACCAACTGTTATATGGCTGTTAGCTTAAATTATAAATAATATTTTTGTATACCTCTGTTTCATTTATTATAAACTTCCAACTTAAGTTTTAATGCAAGCAATCTTTTTTTTTTTCTTAACAAATAAATAAATACTTATAAATTACCAAAACATACTGGTGTCTTAAAATTACTATAATAATATGCACTATACTAATTTGTTCTTGACTGCACTGTACTAATTTGATCTTTAGTACAGTTGCTCAATACTAGGTCCAGTTGTATTGGGCATTGCGCACCGTGTGCGAATGCGACCTTCTCAAGAGAGCTCTCTCTGTACGCCATTTCTCTGCATTGGGAGCAACATGACAAGAATCCAACATCTTTGTCCACACTGCCGCGTCAGGAGGCAAATTTAAAATGGGGCTGTTGGACATATTTATCTGGTAATTTAAACAAAAATCTGGATTGGTTTTGAACCGTTATCAGCTTGATGTATTAGTTTCACACCCGAGTATTTGTTGAAATTATAGTTGTATCATTAGAATGGATAGCGAAGTTGGATATGTGCATCTTATTATCCCTTGTATTTAGCTTCATAATTATTACTTTTTATTTCTTGTACACCGCTTTTTTGGAAAGTGTTTACTTTGTCTTTAGATGACAATTGTATATCTATTTTAAACGCGGGATTCAAACCCTATTTTCTTAATGCCTATCCGACTTGACTTCTCTTGAACTTTTTTTTTATATGATTAAAGCGATTGAAGTACTGATCCTTTAAGTTGAAGTTAAATATTTGCAGAAGAAACCGCCCCCTGGCAAACATAGGGCATTATATTAAAGTAGTCTGGTAAGAGGGCCCAATGATTCGGGGGGTCTTTATAGAAATATTTGTGAAGGGGGCGCAGGAGAGATGTGTATCCTATTAAAAGTTGAACCCCACCGAGTGGAAACGGGCTTCCGGATAAAACTTAGTCCATAAGCGTTAAGATATGAAAAACATTTTAACTTGACCTAGAAAGGGTTTTAGAGGAAAATTAGCATTTTAGCGGATTTAGAACAAAGCCTACACAAAAAAAGGAAAAACCTCCCGTTCCGCCTCATTTGAATTACAATTAATGAGCTGGTTGTTAGGTTAAGGTTGGCCGAAATAGTCCAGTATTAGTTTAGTGTCTTAATAGTAACAGTAACTGTTGTAAATGTTAGGTCATTTTCACATATACTCTACATACTTCCCCCCATAGTATAAAATGTTACTTAATTTAACATTATTTCAACATTAAAAGCAGTAGTGGGGGTTAATTTGGAAATAATGTATTTTGTACTTATCTTTATCTACTGTAGGAGGGAGAGGAGAAGTCAATTTTTTGGGGGTTTTCGATAATATCTCGAAAACGGTTGACTCTAGAAAAATACGTTTCAATTAAACATAAAAGCTAATTAAAATACCTATAAAATTAATTATATACATATTCGTCGAAATTCCAACGGTTTTCGAGATATGCATAATTGAAAATCGATAATTTTAGAAATAAAAAAAACGCTTACCTCACTTTTTGTTAAGCATTTGCTTCAAATATCAAAAACCTATTTTTGAAATGAAAGTAAATTTAATGCTCTACAATTTTGACTCTGACGTTTTTTTTCTGAGAAACGATCGTGGAAGGTACTAGAAACAAAAGTTTTACAAAAAGTGAGGTGGCATTTGTTTTTTTTTTTTTCCGAAAATCACCGATTTCCAATAACGAATATCTCGTAAACAGTTATAATTACGACAAATTTATAAAAAATGAATTTTCTAGTAATTTTAATTAGAATTTATGTTTATTTGAAACATATTTTTCTAGAGTCAACTGTTTTCTAGGTATCATCGAAAAACCAAAAAAATTGAACATCTTCCCTGCCCCCACCTTAAGCACACCCCCCAGGGGCAAAACATACTTTTAGTATGTTTACCTTATAACTATTCCTAACAACGCTATGAAGTCAAAAATTATCGCATATTTCATGCACGCTACAATGTATTTATTGACTAGACTATATTATTTAAAAGGACAAGCCATTTTTCGTTTGTCATGACTAACTACGAAAACTAATGTACCGATCTGTACCAAATTTTACCTACATCATCTTTTTAGTTCCAGTAAGGTTTAGCAATAATAATATCTACTGATTATCAATTAATTTGTTAATAAAAAAGCGGTTATATTTAGGTAACAGTGAACTATGAAAAATGATCGATAGGTGGCGAGCTGTATTTTACAAGAGAGGTTACAATATCCGATATTTTTCTTTCGATATATCGATAGGTAGTGGTGTGTCGCTTTATTTTAAAAATATGTTGTGTTGCTACGACAGTGCCAACGAGGCGATTATTTTCTAGACCAGGGCGAACCATCTCACCTACAAAGAATAAATTAAGCGAAAAAATTTTCGGATAGTTACTTTTCCTTCCTTTCATTGATGACCTTATGTGGGAGTCAAATTCTTGACCCCATAATATTTACATCTACCTAAGTATATTTACCTACTCTGTACTTTAATAATAATAAACTACTTTTAAATTTTAAACATTTTAAATAATTGTTTTCCTATTTAAGTTTTAAAATAAATTAATAATAGTAATTGTAATAGCAATTCAATGAGACACTTCTTTAAAAAAAATAAAATTGAGAAAATTTATCCTAAGTTTGATATTTTCTTATTTTCACTTCCCTGATGTGAGAAAGTTTACAAGAAGTTAACAGCATAGCTCTCAACATGAAATTGGTGTTAGTGAGAAAGTTAATCAGAAGTTAACATTACTTTTAACATCGATGTACTGTTTTCTATATATATATATATATATATATATATATATATATATATATATATATATATATATATATATATAAATAAATGTATTTTTGGCGGGAGTGGTGAAGCAGTGGTTCCATTTCGTTACCTAAATTAAAGTAAATGATAAGATAAACAGGAATATCAATTATTGTAGCCTGTTTAGGATATTTAAAATGACATTGCATAAAATAAATAAAAAATATTACGATGAATCCATTTATCGATATTTATGGTCATCGAAATTATTATTTTTTATTTCAAAAATTTTTATATTTTTTAATGATTATAATAATTTTAATAATATATACCGATTTCTTACTAAACATTATTTCTCTTCTTTTTTTTTTTTTTTTAATAAAAAATCTTGATCGGAAGCAATTCGGGAGATTAAAGTAGCAGCTGTTATATTCCATTCTTCCTTTTTTAATTTTTTTTTTTTAATATATTGAATTCTTTTTTAATTAAATTGGATTCTTGATTACTCTTGTAATTAAACCTCGAACGCTGGAAGGTCAATTAAAAGTAAAATTGGCCCAGAAAATTACAAGGTTAGAAGGTCAAAATCAAATTGTGATTAAATGTTTTTAAATACATTTATAAATTGACTTGGAAAAAAAAAAAAATGTAAATTTATTCTTAAATAGTTTATGATCTCCTGAAATATGAAGAGATAATATTTAGAATACGTTTTTTTGTATTAATAAATTAGGTTGCTTAAGGATTTTTTTTTTTCATTCTCCTTTATGTATTTGTATCCCTCAATATCATTGATAATATCAGTCAAGCTTGACACTCCAAACTCTTTTTGGAACACTTTCTATTTACACAATTTAGATACCACTCAATATAATATTTCTCCTATAATAAAATAGAAAATGATTTTATTCAGGGGTCAAGTCCCTTAAGAATAACAAATAAATACAGGAAAAAATAGAATTAATTACATCTGTTCAGAGACATTATACAATGAAAAAATAAATTATAAATAATAATATAACAATGATAATGTACACATAGATACATAATTAAGTATATAGATAGGAAAATAAGAGAACGCTCTACTAATGAAATGAGAAAAATTCTTTTGGTACAATGCTTAGTGTATTGTAGACTATAGAAGTACCTATTATTATTAATTTTCTCTTTTATTAATTTTACTATCATAATTGTTATTATTACTTTAAAAATATTTTGTCTTTATTTTAGGTTATTCAATTGAGTAGTTTGTAGTAATACATGGACTATACTTGCTATGGCGATAAACAAAACAAATTTAAACCATGATATTTAAACAGGTTGCCTTAAGGATATCATTCCTGTTTAGAAAGATTATATATACATATACATATATATGTGTGTGTGTGTGTGTTTGTGTTTGTTCCCTCCCTTCCATAGTACCTCTGTTGAATAGGCGTGTATTTGAAAATAATACATCACATACCATGCATTTTGTGTATTACTTAAATCCTAGTTTAAGTGCATATATTCTTCTTGGAGCATATATGAAGTAACATATTTAAACGATTTTTTTTTAAAACTATTTATTGTTATTTACAAATGTATACATTATATAAACCGGGTAAATTTGAGGAAAACAATTACAATGACATCTCAATAACCTTTAAAGAACTACTCGCAAGTAGCACTTCTATAATCGTTTTCGTGACCATTTTCTTTTAGACACCTAAAAAGGAATTGATTGTGAGGCAAAAAGGGAGACTTGTGGATTCCAGTGGTTATGTATGGAGTTTTCTATGAAAGGATAGGTATCTTGTTTGGGCCAAATCTGCAACACATGGAACATCTAGATCGTTATGGATAAGTTTATTGGCGATATAATAAGGAGCATTGAGGATTTTACAAAGGATTTTGGATTGGAAGGATTGGATACGAGAAGAATTGGAAGTTCCGAAGCTCTACTCTGTATGTTCAAGCGTGTCTAATTATTTTAATATAAATAAGTCTTTTGTAATTTATTGGAAGCTTTGATATTTACACAGGTTACCTTTAAGATTTGTACTGTATAGAAAGATAGCTATTTTTTTAAATCGTTTCCCCTCCGTAGTACCCCTGTAGGAGAGGCATGCGTTTGATAATAATGTATCGTGTTCTGCTGCATGCATTTTGTATAAGTGATTAGCTAGTTGAAGTGCAAATATTATTATTGTTCATGTAGTAATAATGATCTATGATGCAACGTATGTAATATATATATATATATTATATATATATATATATATATATATATATATATATATATATATATATATATATAAGCAACTATAAGCAAATATAACAGCATGATAAACAAATAAGGTACAAAATAAATTAGTCCACGACAAACGGAAAAAAACAAAACATCAAATCAACTGGTAGCTTCAGGGCCTCGATGACTAGTGAGTTAGGGCTAAGGTCTCCGCGCGCTCGGAACTAAAGGTCGTAGGTTCGAATCCCACCTGGGGGGGGGGTTAAAATTTATTTCGTGGCGGACCCACGGAATGAATCTTGACCTTCCCACCCTAACCAGAATAGGTTGGTACCCTGTAGGACAACCCGTCCTTCCTGCCCAAGTTAGAGTACTTAAGGACGTTAAGCCCAAACAAACAAACAACTGGTGTCTTCTTTCAATTGTTGTCTTTGTCTATTATTTTCTTTGTTCTATAGTCCTAACAGCTGATGGTAAATATTTCTGACAACTGTTTTCTAATTCCTTTGGTAATTTTTGTATGTTTCATTCTCTTTGATTGGCCATTTGTAGGCGGCCATTTTGAGTGTTGATGATGCAGTTGATGCTCAAAACTGTATCTTTCCTTTTTAAATTGAGGTCAATCGTATTGTTTGTGATTAAACGTTCATGTCATTTGCCC
Organism: Euschistus heros; assembly: GCA_003667255.2. Taxonomy (NCBI): domain Eukaryota; kingdom Metazoa; phylum Arthropoda; class Insecta; order Hemiptera; family Pentatomidae; genus Euschistus; species Euschistus heros. The sequence goes on from RCWM02000142.1 coordinate 796,121, forward strand.
GTCGCAGAAACAAGTATCGTGTTGAGTCAGATGAAAACGTTTGAAATAGTGTTTTGTATGTATGTCCATGTTCAATAAGGAATTGTGTTAGCTTATGTGTGATTTTTAGTTCGTCATGATTTGTTAATGCAATGTTAGTTTTAATGCAGACGGGCGTTTAATAAATTAAATAAATATAGTTGAAGATTTATTGTATTTTCAATGTGAAATATGTTATCAAATGTCATTCAAATCCTTTATTTATGTTAGGTTTTTTTTTTTAAGTAATTAAATAATCCCTTGTCTTTTGTTTTCGTTGAGAGGAGGCGGTTTCGGCGAACTTGATAGGAGTTGCTGAAATAAAATAAAAGCGAGAAAAAAAAAAGGGAGATAATATCCATTAGAAGTAATTAGGGAAGAGTGGTGGTGGAAATGTTAGCCATTATCTTTAGGCAATTAGTAACGAAAATACGACACTGATGAATGTAGCAGAGGTAGGAGGAACATTGCCCTCTGTCTCTACTGCCATAAATCTTAACTTAATTATGTATAGAAGAAATAGGCCATCATATTCCTTTTTCGATTGTGTTTAAGTGTTTTTGTTTTGATTTTTGGTGTTGGATACCTTGAAGAAAAAAATAGTATATATCAAATTATGAAGGAATAGTAACTAGGAAAATAATTTTTATTCACATAGATATGTCGTTTTAATCAATACCCTTTTATTGTAACGTTTTTTTTACATTCATTTGGAACTCTCTAGCTCTGTAGCTGTTGCGCGGTTCAAAGATTAATCGACAGTTCCCGTATCAGAAATTTAATGTAAAATTTTTTTTTTTATATAACATTCTTCGCTAGGAGCTACCGTTTGGGAGCTATATTAGTTTGAATGAAAAAATTCACTTAATTTATTTTAATTTAATGATTAATTTAAATCATTTGATCCTTTTAATTCAAAAATATAAAAAAACCATAGATTGTAGATAAAAATATCTGTGATCTATTGTTTACTAGTCAAAGAGAAAATATTTTTTTTATCTCTTTAGAGCATTGCATATAACTTCAAGGTTTTTCTCCCCTGATATTGAAGATACGTACATATAATAAATTCACAAATGGCACAAAAAGTTTTATTAATTGTAGATAAGTAAAATCTGGTTTATCAGACGCCATATGTGCGGTTTTTCACTGGATAAGTTTTTCATTGTGGTCTTGAGGTTGGCCACATAAAACTTACAGGATGGAGCTTTTGTACGGTTTACTTTTGTTTTCATTAGATTACTTTAATTAAATATATTCTTTCATATATTTCTCTTGTTATATTTTCTTCATTCCTTCTTGAGATTCCACGCGCTGTCTTTTTTCAAGTTATTGAAATTTACAACTGTATAAAGATACATCAAGTAAATGTGTTAAAAACGTTTACAATAAAATGTCAAAGCTTGAAAAAAGAACAACTCACCAGTAGCTTCTAAAAATTCTAAACAAGAAGATCCCTAGGCCACTTTCTTTTTAGATGCCTCGGAGGATTATCGGGAATGGAATGGCAAGCAAGTTAAGAGACTAGTGGATTTAAGTGATTATGGAGCTTACAGCAAGTTAAGAGACTAGTGGATTTAAGTGATTATGGAGCTTACACTAAAAGAAAAGGTAACTAGGTTTATCGGTGACAAAGTAAGGAGCATTAAGGGTTTCTGGAAGGATTTAGGATTGTAAGGATTGGGTACGAGATGAATTGGATGGTTTAGTAGTGCCCCAAAGCTCAACTCCGTACCTTAAAATAGGTCTAATCACAGTCATGTAAATGAATCTTTATTAATTAATTGGGAGCATTTAACGTATAGCGCTGTATATTTGAAATTTATTTCAGTCGATCTGTAAACAGATATAGTGTTTGAGATTATTGTTTCTTAAGCTACTCTTATCAGGAATGTTTGGTATATTTTTGCAAAAAGAGACTTGATGCTGGTGGGGCTTTGAATAGCCAAATGCAATCGTGGGCTAATATTAAAAAGATGCTTGTGTTGCAATAAGCATCCACTTGAGATTTTTGATCGAAAAAAAAATTGATTTATTCCAAGAAGGGCTAAAAATTGTTTCCCCGTCTGATTTCTTTCAGCTAAACATTTTTTGGAAGACCTATCATGACAGGTTTAGTGTCGTCGGCTCTTAGACTATAACAAATTTGAAGAAAAAATTGGAAACCCTGGGTATTTTTTTTTTTTTTTCTGTCTTGAAAAATCTTGGGGGAAAAAAAAGTAAATGTTTTTTGATAATTTTAAAATGAATTCCGGCAACACATAGGGAAGGATAAACAGGAGTTGTATGAGAAGAAATTTTCTAGACTAAAACAAAAAATTAAAGAATAAAAATAAAATAAAGACCGAAGATGCCGCTGGATTCTGCTACCCCTCATGCCTTCCACGCCATTTTTATTCTCACAACAGATTCACTGGTTGTCTCATTGTAATTGGCAAGTGTAGATAAAGATATGTAGTAGGAAAAAAAAGAAGAAAAAAAAAACTGCTCAAAATGGAAAAAAACTTCAATATTTTTAATGAAATATCGAATAGTGTGCTTTCGTGCTCCTAAAACCTAAAAGGTGCAAATTAGTGCTGTAACCCTCAAAATGTGAAATTTTGCTCAATTGCACGGGTGTCCGGTTTTCATTTGTAATAATGAGTTTCAAGTTGTATTCTCCCAAATGGAAATATTAAATCCCATATTGTTTCTCAGTCTTAACATAATAATTAATTTTTAATAATGAATTCATGGTAACAAATAATGTGTATTTCCCAAAATTTCAAACTATTAGCTCAATTAAATAATTATGTTTTGGCCACATTGTTGATTTAAAATATCTCATTGTATAGGCCTAGAGCAACCAATTCATCTGTATCGATCGCGGTTCTCCACTTCCTTCCGGCACTGGAGGGTGTTTCCCATTGACTGAAAACTAAATATAATTTATTCCATTGGAGTCGTCTTCTGCGTCTATGGATGCCAAAGGCTTCCGGTTCTGTTTGAAGGGAACGCGCTACCTGTGAAATGGGGGTGGAACTTCAGCTTGGCATCAATCAAACCCGGTTTGTATCCTGTCTTTTGCCTGTTTATTGGCATTTGTCCTATTCATTTTATTATATAATATTGATATGATTTTAATTATATTTCTCAAGCTATTTTGTTTATTCCTTTGTTCTGATTTCACAATTGATTTACAAATTTATAGGTGTTATTTTTTGTGACGGATTCTAAAATTGTTTTGTTCCTGAAGTTAATAGTTATTTAAAAAAAAAAAAAGTAATAGAAATAGACCATTTTTAAACGTTATTTATGTAATATAGGTGAGGAAAATTTTTAAACTAAAACTGATGTCATTGCCAGATTCCTTATCTCAAATAACATGTAGAAATCAAATTTCGTCGAAATAAAAAATTACATTTTTTTACCTCTAAAATTTTGCAGGATTGAAACTAAATTTTAAGGTCATCTAGAATCACTAAGCCTGCATAGTTTAGTTCACATCCGGAGGTCGCAGGATTTTTTCTTATTGAGATATCGTTATAGTTGACCTTGGAATTTTTCATTCACATCAGTTTTTGTCAACTAAAATCTAGAGTAATCCCAATGTTTTATGCATGGATAAAAAGCAGAATGTATGCTGATTCTTGTGATGCTATTACTATTGTAATTGGTTGAACGCAGCAGTTGTTATGGCCGGAAGAAATTGTTGATGAAATCTCAACTTCAAAATTTTAACCTCCTCGAAAGGGGTAAAAAATCAATATTTTTTTATTTTGATGAAATTTATCATATATGGTTTTTTTGGTGTACTAAATAGAGATTTGGTGTTAGTTTTTCATGAAAAATCTTTTCAACAGATTCAGAAGCGATTTCATTGGAATTTTGTCATTTCTTTCGAGTTTTTGAGCACCTTTAAGCCGGATCGTGTCTTGAGCATAACGAAAGTATTTTTATATTTTATTATTTTTCTCGGCTCCCAATGGCCATTGGCGGCTACAACTCAAGTTTTGCTCTATTATAGGTCCCTACTACCCACACAAAAATCGGCGTTTAAATCTGTGAGTTAAAAGTCAAAACGTCCCCTTGTAATATAGCCAGACTATTATACAACCTTATTATACATGTTTGTTGTTCTTAGGGGGCAATATGTCCCAGAATAAAGGTTATTTTTTTTTTAATTTCATTTCATTTAAGCTTCCCTTTAAAATCATACTAAACTCTATTGAAGTTGATCCTGATTTGAACGTTTTGCACTGTTTTAGAATAATTGATATAGGAGAATGCATTATTGTCATAACGTAACTAGTGGGGCCGTGACTTATACTGTATGCTAGTTGTTTTTTGTTATTGCATCATTTACCAGGTTAACCAGTTTCTTTCTATATTTTGTCCTGATTTTTTGAATTCTATATTATTTTACTATCAATTCATAAAGTATACAGTTGACATTTAAGAAAAAGTGTAATGCGGACGCGATATAGTAAGTGAACCATAAAGATCTGATTTACATCATTAACTTGTAAATTGATACAGATCTGGGGAATGAAGCCAACGACCTCTATAATTCATTATATGATACACCGCCTTCAATCTCTCTCTCTCTCTCTCTCTCTCTCTCTCTCTCTCTCTCTCTCTCTCTCTCTCTCTCTCTCTCTCTCTCTCTCTCTCTCTCTCTCTCTCTCTCTCTCTCTCTCTCTCTCTCTCTCTCTCTCTCTCTCTCTCTCTCTCTCTCTCTCTCTCATCTATCTCTCTTTGGTCTTCAGATCAAACGCTGCCGCATTATTGTGCTCCGGCTGTTATTTTAATATTTATTTATTTTTTTTTTTATGAAGTTCCTCCATACCTTAACTTGATTAACTCGTGTTACCTTCCTATAACCCTAACGTTATTCAGCTTTGACAGTATCCTATTTGCGAAATAATTCTATTATTAATCAAAAGCGACCATCCCTTTGTTGATATTTAAGCGAGACAATTTGGCCATGGACTTCCCTTTATGGAGAGGATACAGTTCTCCCATAAACAATATTAATTACATATACAAATATGCGCAGACCGTTTCATATATGAAATGTAATTATCTTAAGTTTGCCCCTGAATTGTTTACGTGAATATATTTAAATGTATAGTGTAGTGTTGTATTTTTTTGTTTTTTTTACTCGCTTTATACTTTACTGTAATTTGTTATTACCTATTTTTTTTGGCATTTATTTATTGAAAATAATTGAATTTTTATGGCACATACCAGACTTGAAAGACAAAAAACTATACAGATTTACTAGACAAGCGTTCAAAACTCCTAATGAATGACAAAATACTTATTTACATGACAAGGTTTTTTTAAAAACAATTCTAAAGTTGAAATATAGTTAAAAATTTCATTCATAATCTTAAATAATAGGATACCCATTTTTGCCCTGTTGATCAAAATTAGAAAATGTACCATTTACTAAGACTGCCACTTTATTAGGAATAAAAAGTTTTAAGTGATCAGATGGTAATCGCTAATGTAAATATATACTAACCAAACCAATTTTGTTCTTTATAATTGTATCAAAAAATTCAAGACAATCCTTAGATTTGAGCATCTGTATTTTTATTGAAATAGTGGTGATTTCTTTCTGTTCTAAGGGTTTAATATCTTTATTACCCCTCAACTACTTTTTTTTTTTCGAACTTAATTTTACGAAGGCACAAAGGAAGGCAAAGCTCGTTTATTATAATTAAAATTGTGAGCTAACGGAATTCGAAAAATTTAATTGCTATTCAAGGGAACATATCAATTTTTTTTTTTTAATATTTCAGCACCAGATATTATATCCTACGGTATAGTTTAGAGCTAACATTCCTACTGATTTTATTATAATTTTTTTTTTATTGATATTAAAATTGTCTACTGTATACATTATATACATCTAGTAAATTTGAGGAAAATAATTATTACGATATCTCAATAACATTTAAAGAACAACTCATATGAGGCACTTCAATAAAAATTCTACATTAGAAGGTCACTTGGCCATCTTCTCTTCAGACTTCTTGGAGGATAATCACAAATTGAGTGTGAGGTAAGTTGGGAGAATAGTGGAGTTTGCTTGAAAGGATAGGTATCTGGTTTGGGCCAAATCAAAATCATATGGAATAATAAGATCTTGGTGAATAATTTTATTAATTTTAACTTTCGATCGCACTTGCTTCTCTTTGAATTGTTTAATCCTAGTAATTTATTGTTCGCTTATAATACTTAATAACTTCCGCTCAAATATTAGGAATATTACTTCACTTTTCTTATTTCCATTTTCCCTACCATAATTCAATTGCTCAGTATCTCGCACAGCGTCCATTCGTGTACTCCCACAATATCAACAAAAATGAAAAATCTTGTTGGAAAGTTAGTTTGAGCGAGTTCTCAATTAAGATTTTATGGGTGACGGAGACGTTTTATATTGTGTCTGTTCTGATAAAGTTGTATCAACTACTGCACGATTAGTAACAAAAAACATTAAAAAAATGTCAACAATAAAACAATTGTAAGAAGTCAAAATTTGAACAAACTTTTGTTAAACTGCTACTGGATCAGAAAAGTCAGGTGTCGATACCGTTGTACATTAGTTCGGGCTGATATTCTTCCATAAATTAAGCCACATTAAAATTTATAACGTGTCTTATATTTTAATATTCTCTTTGTTTTTTGTTGTTGTCTTCTAATTGTTTCCCTTTTCAACACAATTAGTACTTAAACTTAAGTTTGTACTTCTGTTTAAGAATGTAGTCGATAGTTGCATATTGTCATATTTAATTGCATATTATACCCAATATATTTGCATATACAGGGTGTTCAATATTCGATGCCAACCCTCTTTTCTTTCCACAGTTTTTAAAATTTTGAAACGAAACTCTCAGGGTCTATGTCCTGTGTCAAATAAAGTTTCTTTTCAGGTTATAGTACCACTCTCCAACCTTCTCCAGTTCTTCTCCAGCTACCCTAACTTTGGAATTCCCAATGGGATGTGGTATTCTTTACGACGGATTTGGATAGAAAATAAAATTTTGAATCGATTTTATACCGGTGATTTTTTTTTATCCAGGGCACCGTTTCGCCGCAAATCGCAAAAAAGCATTTTAAGAAAATAAGCAGTCTAAAAATATAATAAATTTTGAACAAAAATATGAAATCAAGGCCTTCCCGCGACTGGTACATCGAATATTTAACACCCTGTATATATAAATATATTTTATAACGCAATGTTTTCGTCGATTATGAATCGATTTTGTTAATTTTTTTTCAATAAACAGTAGTTTTCCATTCATTCAATACCAGTTTTAGACTGCTTATTTTCTTAAAATGATTTTTCGCAATTTGCGGCGAAACGGTACCACGGATAAAAACTTTTAGCGGTATAAAATCAATTCAAAATTTGATTTTATATCGAAATCCGTCATAAAAAATACCACATCTCATTGGAAATTCCTAAGTTAGGTACACTGGAGAAGATTGGAGAGCTGTCTATAACCTGAAAAGAAACTTTATTTGACACAGTTAAGATCCTGAGAGTTTCATTTCAAAATATCAAAAACACTCTGTATATTTGTATATTTTTCAGATTTTATGGCATAGGCACAGCCCTAGTTATCAGGAATCGAGTGTGAAGATAGTGGGAGTTTATCTGGAATATAAGAAGGAGGATTAAGGATTTTATGTTGGATTTTGGATTGTAAGGATTGGATACGGGAAGAATTGGAAGTTTTAGCGGAGACGTAAAGCTCAACTCCGTATGTCCAATGGGTCTAATTACTGTCTTTTAAGTATTCTGTAATTTATTGGAAGATTTGAAAACTTATCTCAATAAATATTGGAGTTGTCGGAAACGACGAGCAGTTTCTTGTATTTTAAGTCTGGTATGTGTAATATAGTTAAAATATCGATTGATTAGCCTAAATAGATGTACCTTGGAGATGCAGACGCTGTGTAGACAAGATGGGTTGAAAGGGTAATGGGTGCTTAGACTGAGATAGGTGCCTTATAGCTTATCAGCCCAGCCCTATCCCCCCTCCTGTGGGTAATGACTTATCAGCTCCTAACTGTTTTAGCCTTCAATCTACTAGCCTCTCTTTAATAATTACATCTTCGCTCTCATAGCTTTAACTACACTTTGATTAAAACCTCTAAGCGCATCACTGCTTCCAATCTACCCCTTCCTAACTTAATTTAAAAACAAAATGATGAAAATCTTTTAATTCCCTTAAAATTTGGCTATTAACTTTAGTGATATGGGCCAACTAAAGGTTCTAAAAAAAAAAAATATTAGAGGGTATAGTTAACTGATTAAAGCAGTTATATGTTGATTTAATTTGTTGAATAGATCAGTATAATATGTAAAGAAAATTATAATTTTAAAATAATTCAATACACTTCATTCTTGCACTGAATATTTTATTATTTCATCAATAATTTTTTTTTAAAAGAGTGGAAAGTTTAATTACATTTTATGAATGCAAAATGAGGAGTGTAGATCCCGTTTTTGGGTTTTTCGATTATTACTCTAGGCAAGTATGCTACATAAATTAAAGATAATTAAATTTCCTATAAAATTGTTCATATACATATTTGTCGAACTTTCAGCGGTTTTGGAGATATGCGTTATTAAAATTCAAACTAAAATTGTCAAACATTTGCCTCAAGTGCCAGAAACGTATTCATGAAATTAAAGTAAATTTAATGCTCTACAACTATGACTCTTGAGATTTTTTCTGAGAAACGATCGCTGAAGGTATGAAACAAATTTTGGATAAAAAGTTCGGTAAAATTTATTTTTTCGCGAAAATTATCGATTTTCAATAACGTATATTTTGAAAACGGTTGGTATTTCGCAAATATGTACAGAATCAATTTTATAGGAAATTTAATTAGCTTTAATTTTTATTTTTAACATATTCTTCCAGAGTTCACCGTTTTTGAAATATAATCGAAAAAACCAAAAAAGAGATCTTCTCCCCTCCCCTCATCGTTAGTTCACCCCCCTGGGGCGAGGACTTTTAGTATCTTATAACTGCTCCTAACGAAAAGCTGAGGTCAAAAATAATCGCATATTTCATTCAGTCAACAATATATTTATTAACTGGACTATTTCATTTTGTTAAAGATATGAAAAATTTACTTTTGATTTTGAAATTCGTAATTATATTTTTCAAAAACATTATCGAAAGAGGCAGTGATAAAATTAAAATATTTTATAAACTGGTTTAATAACAAATGCTGCAGACATCCCACATACGAGTATAATTATGAAATTCTTTCTATGCATATTTATTTAATTTGTTGTGAAATTAAAATATGTAATGAAATAATCAAAATATATTTTTATAAATTATATAGTTGATTAAGCTTTTAAGCGAATGAGAAAGGAGTTTTACTAGAGGAATCCACTGTTAGTTGAGATTCTTGTCAGAGATCATCTCTTGAGCCCAAGGCAACAACAAGTGTTTTATTGAATTATTATTACAATCGGCCTTACCTTAGTGATATGGATTCCCGAATATTTTGTGAAAACAGAATTAAGTAAGGAAGATGGAATTAGAAAACATCAATATATAAAACACTGAATTCATATTGATATTCACGCTGTTAACTTCTGTTTTATTATTTTACATTTAAGAAGACGAAATATCAATATAACACACCTCACTTTTACATAAGGGTAGGGACAGGTATGCCTCTCTTACTTTTAAAAATATTTAAAAGGATGTTGAAGTGGTGGATAAACATGTTGGAGATGGAAGACCATCAGCAGGCAAAAATATGTTATAAGAGGCTCTTTGAATTTCGAAAAACTACCACTATGTCTCATAATTGGTTGAGAGGGCTTGGTGGTGGCTATGTTGAGAGCTTCTGACATCTTGACTTGTTCGAACTTAGAAATTATTAAACGGCACGGCGTCGACCTCGAAGACGCAATGAGGAATCATCTCGTGAGTTTAGATTTTGATCGAGTGGCGCAGTTCGAGTTTAATCAATATTACAGAAATATCGTACCTCAAGCGTACTTATATTTCAACACCCATATTGAAAATCAGAGAACTCACGCTCAACTGAGGATAGCCAGCAAAAGGAATACACGACTGTCGTAACAGTGATCAATCGTATGAGTTTTGTGACGCAATTGTTAGTGATGGTGTCACACACTTTTTGCTGGATTGTTCGGCATTTAGGAGACAAAGGCAAAAGTATTTAGGCAAGTATCTCCTGCCCAAACCTACTCCTGAGTTGATTAAAAGCTGTTTATTTATTTATAACCAATGCATTTAAGATGGTGATTAGTTACCTCGAAGTATTTTGTTTTTCTTTTTATTCAGCCGAAAATTTTCTTCTTTTTTTTTAAGTTGTACTCATCATGTGTAGTATATTTATTTAATTTTATATTATGTGTGATATATGGATTTTGTTTGTTTAAATTTATTTACTTATTTTATTTTATTTTATTTTTTCATTTTAACTGTTCATTCTGAAGTCAGACCTCCTGTGATTGTAATTATTTTTACAAAATACAGTAATTCGTTTATGCATTCAATATAACACACTTAATATATTTTTTATACAATATTTTTATATTATATATTTTTTTATATTTATATTATTATTATTTTTATATAATATATAAATATTTTTATAAAATATTTTTATATTTTAATATATTGTTATATATACAATATAACACATAGTCCATGTTGAACCTGTAGAAATGGATGTTTACATACAAAGAGCTATCGATAAATGGGCAATTCGAAGTGAAACGTCGGAATCGATTTCATTGTAGAGTGGAGCGCCTCGTTAATAGAGATAGATAATATATATATATATATATATATATATATATATATATATATATATATATATATATATATATATATATTGTACTAATACTGCTTAAATCACAAAAAATGTATTGAATAAAATCAACGCGAATCATACAAGAAAAATGCAGATTACAAGTTTTTCATTGAATTCTTTCTTAAATTTTGTACTAAAATGAAACCTAAAAAACTTAAAATTATGATTGATATTTTTTGTCTGATTTAATAGCCACCATTTAAATCTACAAATTTGTTGTTTTTATTAATGTACTATTGAGAACTTACATGATGTTAGTTATAGTGATATGGCTTGTGAAGATATTAACTAGTTACGATGAACTCTACCACTGTTTGACAGCCTGAGTTAAGTATGATGTACCTCGATGTACCAACATCTGCCGGATCACCTCTTTGTTGTCAACTGACGTGGGCTTGGTAATTGACAAAGGTAACTCAGCGGTAGAGGATCTAAGTCATGGCCAGGAAGGCTTTGATCTCTCCAGGGCTGCCGAACGTCGCTTCTCAAAGGAATAACTTTATATTGGAAATGTTTCCGTCCATTGCACGTTTGGAACGACAACCATCTCGGTTCACTAAACTACATACTAGGGTACAAGGAATGCCGTTTAGATAATATTAAATTTATAAAATAATTAATTTTATTCAATTTTGCGAATAGATGTTTTGAAGTTGCCTGAAAAATAATGCAGGCTTTGTTGTTTTCGTTCAGTTAAATGTTTAAAGGTGGGAGGCATAATTTCGCAAAAACGCATGTATCTACCATTTTTGAATGTGTTATTAGAACTTCTTCGGTCGCAAAATTAATCAGTTCGCGCTTACTCTCGAGCCCTTACTGTCAACAGTTCTCTACGGATGCGAAACACATGTTAACAGAGGAACAAAGCCTTAAAGATTAAGAAAAGAAAATACTGCGTAGAATTTTTGGCACAAAAAACATGAAACAACTGGAGAATTTAGAAGGCCTTACAAGGCGAAACTGCGCGAGTTATACCCGGTAAATATAGTTCAGGTAATAGCAGCGGGAAGATAAAATTGACATGTAAAGTCGTTGGGTTTAGTAATGAATGAATTCCAAAAAAGTAATAATTTATGAGCCGTCGGGTAAACTTCCGAGGGGTAGACAGAGACGTAGATGGGAGGATTGCTTCAAGGCCGATCTGGAAGATTTGGGTTTTAGGGGAGTGGATAGGAGGAAGGCGTGTGGTCAGCGGTTGGTGGTGTCAGCATCGAGCCTAAGCCTTTATTTATTTATTTTTAGAACTTATAAGATTAGTTAAAATCCAAGTTTGCTACCCTCAAAACCTGATGCGATTTTTGTAGTACTGGAACAACTTCGATATTTTAGCACTATTTTCATATTTTTTTCTTTTATATATCGTGAAATATGTAAATTTTAAAAGCATATTTACATTATTAAAGAACATTAAATTTCTTACAATTTAATCCTAATCGCAGTTCTGTACATTAATTGGTTGCAGAGATACAGCTCTCAAAATATGGTGATTTTCGCTAAGTGTAGTAAAGGTGCGTTTAGACGAAAAAAAGTGCCATGCCCCGCGCAACTTTGTGTGCGGCTGCGCATGCAACAAGGTTCATGAGTTTCATTGTTCACACGCAATTATATGCCGCAGTATCAAAAATGCCACTATAGCGAGAATACTTTTACGCTGCTGCCTAAATTGTAATTGAAAATTCTCGTAAAAAGAAAGTGTTAAGTTAGTCGTTATTTTGAAGATAGAAATGTGTCTTGAATGAAGTTCTGGTACGGAATGAACAATTCAAAAATTTTCCTAGAATGTCATAAAGTAATTTCGACGAGCTACTGCAAGTTATATTAACAGTACGGAACGTCTTCCGTAGTATTCAATAAAGACTAATGTTTTTTTCTTCTCCCCAATCCATATTTATAAACAAACAGTTTTGATTTAAGATGCCCTAAAGACACGAAAGTTGTACGAAAAGGCGCAAGAGTTTCCCAACAAGACAGGGGACCACTTGCAACTTCGTACTGCTTGATCTCGTTTTGGAGCATGTCTGATCCCAAGACCACTGAACATACACGTTTAACGTGCTGGTGTGGGTTATGTTATGGTATTTAATAAAAATCCACATATGAGGTCTGATAGTAAATTTATGAGAAAAAGATATTTCGGATTAGACAAACAGTTTTGTAGCTGAAGTGTTGCAGAGCTTTGGAACTATTTGGCTACAATTCTGAAACTATTTGCCTGACCCAAAATTTTTTTTTTAGGTAGTTTTATAGGGATTTACAACAAATCGTTACGGGCTCGGCTCGTCCCTTTCACGCGCTTGTATTTACCAACTTTAATTTTGATATTAAGAAGATAATTATTAGATTCTCTCACCTCATTATATACTCTTGGTATTCGTTATCATCAGCAACTAATTCCATTGGCAATAAGTATGCTTTGCCTAAGAGTTACAATTATGGCTATGGCAAATTGTAAAAATTCTTATTTAATGCTTATTTACTTTCCTCTTATTTAAATATTGTTAATGAGACAAGGGAATATAGAGATTATAAGTTTCCATAATTTTCATTGAATCTTCAATTATTTCTGCATTCGCTATGTATAATTGATATGAAACGGTAACGGGTTCAGTTCTCTTTCAGATCTCTGAACAGTTTCTTTTTCACTGTTATAAGGAAACCCGTGAAACTGTGACTCCTTGTTAGCGTAAGAACAGGAAATTACATAACCACCGTCCAGTCTGTTGCTACCTCCTGTAACGGGCATCGTCACGCGTATCCCGAAAGCGACTTTCCTGAAAGCTTACGAAAATACTTTTCGTTCTTAGGATAATCGATTTATTTTTCATTTCTGATTCTAGAAACGTAGCAGTTATTCAACATTTTAGATTTTACATTTAATTAGTTTAGCTCTTTTTATTATTATGCCATTAAAAAAAAAAAAAATCATGTATGTATAAATTATTCTCCCATCATATTTGAACAATAAGTAAATTCGGTATTATTCGATCCTTGCGCTTCACTTCAAGTTTACATATATCGATAGTTCATTCCTATAACCTCACATGTAAACAATCACTTCTACAGTATCAGTTTGGATTGTGTTGTTTAGTGTGTTATATTGATATTTAGTCCTCTTAAATGTAAATAAGTGAAACAGAAAATAACGACATGAGTTTCATAAAGGATTTAATGTTTTATTTATTCATGTTTTCTTATTCCCTCTTCTCTAATGTGTAAAAGTGTTACAAAAGTTAAGAAGATTAATTTCTACATGCATCTAGTGTTTTATGTATTTATATTTGTTATATCAGTTTAAGTGAGAAAATTTCAGTATACGTATTTTGTGAATGGATTCTTTGTTTTCCATATTACTTTTTGCCCTAAAGTGAGACAGATTGTATTAATTCAATAAAGCACATTTATCTAAAAATAAATGTGAGAAAGTATATCACAGGTTTCATATTTTCTTATTTCCACTTCAGAAAATATTTCAGAAATTAAAATCAAAACTTTCAACAAGGATTCTGTTTTATATACTTATAATTTGTTATTAACACTTCCCTGGCATCAGAAAGTTTATCAGGACTAATATTGCTGGTGGTTTAGCATTATATAAATTTTGCTTTTATATAATATTAATTCAACATTGATTTAGTGTCTTATATTTTGATATTTTCTTCTTTCCACTTCATTATTTTCTTATTTCTTATTTTAATATCAGAAGATGATATTCCACTGATCCCTGTTGAATAGATCCGCTACCTAGGACTCCACTTGGACAAACGTCTAACTTGGAATCCACATACAAGACTAAAACGACAAGAAACTGCCCGTCGTTACAGACTACTTCAAAATTTACTAGACAAACAATCAAAGCTCCCAATTCATTACAAAAGACTCATATACATGACTGTGATTAGACCTATGTGAGTTGAACTTTGGGGCTCCACTAAACCATCCAATTCATCTCGTATTTAATCCTTACAATCCAAAATCTTTCGAAAAATCCTCAATGCTCCTTACTTTGTCACCAATAAACTTATCCATAAAGATCTTAATGTTCCATATGTTTCTGATTTAGCCCACACCAATTACCTATCCTTTCATAGCAAGCTCCATAATCACTCAAATCCGTTAGTTTCTGAACTTCCAACTCCATTCCTGATAATCCTCAGAGGCGTCTGAAACGAAGATGGCCTAGAAACCTTCTAATGTAGAATTTTTAATAAAGTGCTACTGATGAGTAGTTCTTTTTATGTTTTAACATGTTATTATTATCGTTGTCAATACATTTACTTGATGTATATATTTTGTACAGTTGTAAATTTCAATAAATGTATATAAAAAAAAAAAAAAAAATATCAGAAGGTAAACTGAAGTTAGTATTACTTTTAACAGGGATTTAGAGTTTCTCCGTAAATGAATAAGTATGAAGTATGATGTATAAAGTAATGACTAAAACACCGAAATAAATCGGAACAAGGTTAGAATCGATAAAAGATATTCTGGGCGCGTGTAGGGGCTGGAGACCTGCTTGCGTAACGGTACCCTAAATTCATCTAATAATTATATGAATAATTGAACCTCTGCATTTCCTTAAAACGGTGTTAATTATGCATATTATCCATAGAATAATAATTTCAGATCTGCCTGGTATAACGATGTTTTACTTTCTTCTCCGACTAACGAAATATTGTCCCTTAGAAAATAGATTAAAATAATTTTATTTTTTAAATGACGTGCTACTAATCGGGACGATTAAAGGAAAGCTGTGGAATCAATCGGATGTGGAATCAACCCAAGAATCGCTTCATGCGTCTCCAGTGGTTCAGAATTGCAATCTAGCGCGTCAAAATTTTTTTTTTTTTTTTTTTTTTTTTTTTTTTTTTTTTTTTGAGAAAGCGCGAATCTTATTGAATTGTTTTATATTAGAAAGACATATTGGGCTATTGTAAAATACTCTAAGCATCTGTAGATATAATTGTAATCGAACAAATTTAAAGACGAATTAAATCCTGATTATTTATATAGCCTGGAAAACAATTATTAAATATGTAATCCTCTGTTTACTTTTTATTTGCGTCTTATTTTATTCTTATGTTGGACTTCAACCATTAACTACAAAAGAGAGGTATACAATATTTAGTAAATATATTCTCGAATAATCACTCTTTGAGTCTATGAAGTAGCTTTCATGAACGAGGTGATTCTTAGCACAATCCTCCCACCTACGTTATGGACTACGCCAGCACGATCTAACTAATATTCCAAAACTAAGACTGGTTCTGTTATAGCCAAGGTACGACGAGAAGGAATGAAGCAGTTCCCATCTGTGGCGACAGCCTTGACAATCTTGGGCATTCACCATCCCTCTACACTGGCCACCTGCCAGCGGCTTCTCTTTGTTGTTATTTATGAACAGTGTTTATGTTTTCATTTGGGATGAACGGCAATATTTGATTTAGAGCAGACCTTGTGATGGAATTCGGAAAGTGAATCAGAAATGGTTCTTATAGTTTTCCTTTTATTATTCTAAAGTGCTATTGATTTGTTCCAAATCAAACCTTCGAAGTTACATTTTTGTCTTATGAGAATCCTAAAACAGCAGTTAAGATAAACATTTGCATATATCTGTAATCACACACACATTACATTGTTTCTTATTAACAGAGAGAAAAACTAAATTACCCATGCAGTAATCTTTTTTATTTAACAATTGATTTGAAAGCATTTGCAAAACATACTATGCAAAACATTCCTTTTCTGAAATGAATTTGAACTTAGATATCCCCATCTTCTCCCACCATTAAAATATAACCACTTTGTAAGTTATTATATAGATACATTAGATAAAATTACAAACCATATCAGTGCTGCCGATCCCCCCAACCCAAAATACCCGCCACCCAGCATAAAAATTCCCGTTTTTACCGAGAAATACCCGCCAATGCTTAAAGTAATACTCGTTTTCGGGAATTATCTTTATTAACCCAGCGAGGGGGGGGGGGGATGGGAGGGGGTATCAAATACTCATAAAGGGGCGCCAAATGGTTCGCAAAACAAAATATTACTGGATAATTTTTATATTTATTATGATTGATTTCTGGAAAATATATTTAATCTTCTCAATTTCTTAACCTTTTTTAATTAATCAACCTTTCAATATTCACCTACATTATTATTTTCTTACTGACGTTTTGCTGGGTGACTAACAGAAAAGGAAAGTGGACAGGTACAAAATATAATATTAGGAATTATTAATAAAACAATTAGTAGGTAAAAATTTTATATTTTAATAGCATCTAATTTGTTTAACTCAGACTTTTATTTATGATTTATCACAAACAGGCACACATAAAGACTAATAAGAGACAGACTAGTAAACATATATATATTTTAAATAATTTATTTGTTTTAAAAAAAACTCTAAATAAAATTATTATGTTATTATCTAATATAATACTTAATCACTATTGCCTTTATTTTCAAGGATCGCCAATTATCATATTATCTAATATTGTTCTTAAAATAACGTCTTAATCGTTTAATTCAGACTTGATTGCCATTTATCACAAACTGTCACAATGTTATAAATTAATATCTTATTGTGTAATACATCTATCTATCTATCTATATCGGGCGCTACAGTCAATGAAGGACCTGGGCCTCTGCACACAGCTTTCTCCAATCCTCTGTGTCCGCGGCCACGTTCCTCCAATTCCAGATATTCAGCCGCCGGATGTCCCCCTCCTAATCATCCATCCCTCTTTGCCTGGGTCTGCCTCTTCTCCATGCTCCTCCTGGCGTTCCCGTCCACATTTGTCTTGGCAGCCTTTGAGGTTCCATCCTCTCTAAATGACCCAGCTATCGCAACAGTGGCAACATCCGTCTCATCATAGAGCTCTCTGAGCTCTGCATTGCTTCTGGTGCGCCACCTTTGTTGCTCTGGACCATATATCTTTCGCAAAACTCTTCTTTCCCATACTAGTAGAGACTTCTGATATTCTTTTTTTAGAGTCCATGTTTCACTACCATATGTCACTACTGGTCTGATTACAGTTTTGTATATGGTTACTTCTAAACCGTAGAGCTTTCTCCATCGCATAAAAACACCTTGTTCCCGCTACTATTCTGGCTTTAATGTTAGCTCCTACATCATTATTCTCTGTTACTATGCCTCCCAGGTACTTAAATTCTTTACGGGTATGAAAATGTGTAATATAACACTTAAAATAACGTCTTAATCGTTTAATTCAGACTTAATTGTCATTAATCAAAAACTGTCATAATGTTATAAACTTAAAATATGATAATTTAATAAACTCAAAATGTAGAAAACAAAAAGACTAGTAGGTACACATTTGTACATAACTTTTTTAAAAAGAAATAATGATGTCTATTCAAAACATAAAACATTTATCATATATATATATATATATATATATATATATATATATATATATATATATATATATATATATATATATCAAGTTAGGTAATAACATAATATATAATATAACATACAGGTAATAACCAAAATTTTAAATTATTTAGCTAATTATTTATAAAACATAAAAAATTATTTACACTTCTAAATCACTATCGCCTTTACTTTCAAGGGTTGCCCAAACATTAGTCGTCGACATGGTATTGTTGGGTTTAAAAGTTTTAAACGAACTGCCTATGTTGTCCTTTACTTGCAAAATTGCTGTCAGTGTCTCACAACCCAAGCTATTGCGGTGGAGATTTTTTATATTTTTTTAAGTCGCTAAAAACCCTTTCCTCGGCAGTATTCGAAAAAGGCAGTGACAAAACACACTCAAACATTTAAGTGAGCATCGAAGAAAGGTCAGCAGCGCTAGTGGCGGTACCTAACATTCACGTGGACATCTAAAGAATTGAACGGCTTTCATCCCCCTCATTGTCGTCGAAGACTGACTGACCTTTTCGATTCTTCCTTGACCGAAAAATATTACAATCGCTATTGAGCTTTTCGACGATAATTGTTTTTATCAATTTAGAAATAGATAACGATGTAAAAGGTATTAACATAATCAGTTATGGAAAGCAAAAATACCCGAAATTACCCGTTTTTCAGAGATACCCGTTAAATTCCCGCCGATGCCAAACATTTCCCGATTTCGGGAAAAAATACCCGCATCGGCAGCACTGAACCATATGTATACTATGAAGAAGTTTTATTTATAAAAAATGTTTTTAATTATTCATTATTAATATTTATTTATTTTTTAATAAACTTTTCAAATTTTGCCGCCATCTAAACTCTTTCAGTTGTTTGTGCCCTTTTCGACAATCGAAATCATACGATAATCAAGTTTAAACTCGTGAATAAAGACTTATTTGCTCAACAGCTAAAAAAAAAATTTTAGAAGAGAAAATAACTGTTGATATCCAAAAAAAATATAACCTATTACAAACAGTATAAACAGTTTATTACACAGAGGATCAATGTAAAGAATGTAAGAAAGCATGTATTACTCTGGACAACCCAGAAATCTTTACTTTAAAAAAAAATATATATATATATATATATATATGTGAATATAAGCCCCACTTTCCCTTTATTTACGGTATCCTACAATTCAATCATTACGTACAAGATCCCATCTTTCCGATCTCTATTCTCCATCCTACAGAACTTCTTCCTTTATTCCCTGGAATTCTCTCCCTCCTCACATTCGCAACGCTTCTTCCACCATCTCTCTCTAAACTGACGCTCACTAACTACATGGATCATTCATAGTAAATGTCATTCTTATTTATTATACATAAAATATAAATTATAATCCTGAAATACAATTTTCCTATGTTTTGTATAAGCAGTATCTTATCTTTTTTTTTTTTAATTATATTTTCTGTACCCACTCTGCAAATAGTATTTATTTTTATCTTTATATCAGATAGAATTCGTCTTTTAAATTTTGTATACAATATTTTTTTTTATATTTGTTTTTATCTCTTCTAGTTTTTTTTTCTTGTCTTATTTTGAAATTCTCTAGGATTTATTAGGAATTCTTCTTCTATCATCAGTCATATCATATCACTTTCTGTTATTTAATGTTATTCTTAAGATAAATGGCCCCAGAATAAAGTTCTTTTTTTTTCTAATGGCATACATCAATATCAATATAATCTTCCGGAATTATCAACTCTTTTTATATTCTGTCTTCTTGGATTTTTCCAAATATTGCTCTATAGTATAACTATTTACTAGTGAATAATTGCTTAACAGAGTATAAAATGGGGATCCGCTATAAATAATTCAGACTAGGGGAGGGGCGAGAGGAGGGGGGGGGGTTTGGTGAAACCGGACTTTGAAAAAACAGCTAAATAATAAAAGAGCCTCCGCCTCGACAGGATTTCGGGAGGCCCAGGGGATGAAAAATAAACCGGGCCTATCCCCTCCCGGGGGTAGACCTCTTCCGTTCTGATCAGCATAGAGAGTGGAGTACTCAAAGCCTCCTAAATAGCCTAGTGTATTAACTGCTTGAGTCCTGAGGACAAAGGAAACTCATACATTATTGAGCAGCCGCTCTCTTAGAACTGTATCCTTCTCAAGAAAGTAATTTAGTGTTTATCGTAATTAATTGCTATATATTTTTTGTGAAATAATCCATAGATTTATTCAGCTTATAAATCAATAGTACCCCCCGTCGTAGCTTCGCCTCTGCTCTCATAATTAAATAATTTAGATAATTTTAACTAGCTTTCTATGTCTATCGATAAAAATCTTGTATTCAGGTTTGCAAGTAAGCATTATTTTTTAAATGATATTTTCACATATAGCGGTAATATTCAACCTGATTGAAATTGAATTGATTAGGTGATGGAAAATAACATAAAAGCACCATTTGACATCCTATTTTTTATTTTAATGTATGAGTTGGCAGTCCATATGGACAGTCTATTAAGAAACTCTTGCGGATAATGAACTGCATTATCAGTGCTTGCAGCTACAATTCCATGATTCGTATTTTTACACACAATACCAACACGCAAATTATTGACATTTTGGTTTGGTAATAATTTTTATTCGACAGAAATAATTTTATTGATTTCATGTGGTTCTATTTTAATTTCTCTCTCACGATACAAGCACATGGCAGAACGGCAAACTTCGTTTCTGCATCTCAACATTTGTACATTTAAATTGTTATTAAATTTAAAAATGGTTTGGCCTTTTATATAATACTTCAGTTTCTATAAAATTATAATAGATTTTAACTAAAAAAATAAATTGATGTAGCACTCAGCAATGTCGAGAATACTCCCTCCCCCCCTCTTACTCCTCTAATCAGTGGCTACTAAATTATGACAGTGTTACCACCATTTGTTTTACTTTAACTTGTTGATTTTATTCATGGTTTACCTAAAGGTTTATTAGAATTAAATTTATTAAACGAGGAACATATATAATTAAAGTATTATATACTTGTATGTTATATTATGTATGTAGCAGATATAATATTGATGTTTTTTCGTTTTGTTTTTTCAGGTAAGTTTTTCAAATGTCCATGTTTGCAGTATTCTCGAATAATGGAATACGTAAGTTTTGATATATTTTTAACTTTGCTATTAGTATTTTTTGACATGGATACGTCTTTTGGCTTGGTTTGAACTGTTATTTTATTGTTTTTTTTCACATTCAAAAATGTAACATTTTGAAACGCTCAAACTCTCTGTCAGTGTTGCTCGGATCGAAATTTCGACGACAGTTCTCTGTTTAGAAATTTAATAGAGAATATTTTTTGTTATAACATTTGATGCTAGGACCTTCCCTTTAATAGCTATATTGGTTTAAATGAAAAAAGGGCCACCTCTTAATTTTTCGAATATTTTAAATAATTATTTAATGGGCTAATTTAATTATTGATGTTCCACCTTTGATTACATCACATTAATAAGTTAGTTAAAATCTAATGTATACATACATACATCGGTGGCTCTACATCCCATCACCGTGACTGGGCCTCCTCCAAAAGCTTTCGCCAGTCAATCCGTTCAGCTGCAGCAGCTCTCCAGTTCCGGACTCCCAGCAGAGTCCGTGCGTCCAATGTCACCGAATCCTCCCATCTTACATTTAACCTGCCAACTTTTCTTCGCCCATGCAACCTTGCGGACAATATCCTCCTGGGTACTGCCGAGTCATCCATGCGTGCGACAAGCCCGGCCCATCGAAGTCGTCCTATCTTGATAAACTTTACCAAGTCTATATACAGGCCAGCTATTTCGACATTTCTTCTTCTTCTCCAAATCCCACCCTCTTCTCTTCTCCACAGGTCCAAAAATCTAATCATACAATCTAGTGTATAAACTGTACTTATTTTGTTAAGAATCTAACTAAACTCGCACCAAATTTATGTATTATATAAGTTGTATTCCGTGAACAAAATACTTATAAAAATTTGTAATATTGCTTTATACTTTATGAATCTTTTTTTTTTTTTTTTTTTTTTTCAACCGTCTTAAAGGTTTGGTTGCAAAATGTTTCACAAGTTTATTTAATCAATATTTGTGATAATGTTGATCCTGAAAAGTTCTATTAAAGCAAATAAAGTTGATGAACCATTGTAATTTTTTTTTTTTTTTTAAATTATGTTTTCACCAGATACCTATCATTTCATAGTAGACTCCATAACCACACAAATCCACTAGTCTCTCAACATGCTTTCCATTCTATTCACGATAACCCTCCGAGGCGTCTGAAAAGAAGATGGCTTAGAGGCCTTCAAGTGTAGAATTTTTATTGAAGTGCTACTGATGAGTTCTTTTCAAGTTTTGACATGTTATTGTAATCGTTATCAATACATTTACTTTATGTATATATTTTGTACAATTATAAATTTCAATAAATGGATAAATAAATAAATTAAAAAAAAATTATATTTCCAATGGAATTCTCTGGGATATTTTTAAAATTTAAGTATATGTAAGCATAGAACAAAAATAATTATTTAGTTTACTTGAGAAAACACAAAGAGTTTCAATATTTATTAATTTATGTATTTTATCCTAAAAAATATTACCTTTTTTTTCTATCTTATTTTTAAAGAATAGTTATTTTCTTGTGAGATAGTTTCGACTAGGATTTAAGCACCAAGCCCTGCAATTCCTCACACAATAGTTCTGGAAGACCTCGAGGTTTCACAGAAATTTAATAATCTGAGCCGGAGCTGAGGTGTCAATGGCGGCTGCGTCAGCTGTGGGGCCTAATATACCACGGCCATCTATATCCCTTTAGAATTATATCCGTTCTAAATCAGCCATTTTTTTTTCTTTCTATTACTGAAAGCAATATTATAAAGGCTTTCCGTAACGCTAGTTTTTTTAATATGTTTCTTTGTCGGTCTCTTTTTTGAGTCGTAAAAAATTAACGAGTGGTGACTTTTATCATCTTTAACTATGTCCGTTCCATCTTTCCTGCCATGCAACTTTAATGTGAAACTTCTTTCAGAAACATTTCTTTATTCTTGAATTCTTAGATCATATTTTTAAAAAGCTTTATGTAATTCAAGAAATTATTTTTGTATATCTCCTACCCGAAAAAGATCTGAAACGCAGATAAATTTAAAAGAGTTGACTTATAAGGTGTAGAGTTTTTTTATTGGGGTCAAAAGATTATTATTGAAATCTATACTATTATATTATAGGACAAGACGTTTTTCGTTTGTGATCACTAACTGCGAAAACTACTAAACCAATCTGAACCAAATTTTAATCACATCATCTCCATAGTTAAAAAAAGAAGAAGAATTTTATATCAATAATAAAATTTCAAGATTTTCAATTATATTACAATAAAAACCGATAAATTTACGGTGTGCGGTAAAGTTTGGTAATCGACCGATAGGTGGCGAGAACCATTCGAGAGAGGTTACAAAGGTAGGGCGTTATAAAGAGCTAGAAATTTTTGATAAAAATTACTCATTTTCAATTCAATTGTTAATTAAAAAAGCTATAAATATATGTAGGGACATATGGATTGGATCCCAGTGCAGTTTAAAAATCGACTAATATGTGACCATTCTGCAACAGAGTTTGTAATGGTAAAACTATTAAACCCAACTGTACCAAATTTTAGCTACATATTCATGACCCTATGTATGTTTTGAATAATAAATTTTACTATAAAAATAATTAATGTATAGTCTAGAGTGCCAGAAACGAGGTTTGCCAAATTCTCATATAATTTATTTGTTAGAAATTAAAATTCAAACAGATGGATCGATAAAATTGATTCAGCTAAATTGGATGCTTAATTATGCTTTTACGTACTCTTCAAATATTACTTTGCTAAATTTTATACTTCAATACAAGATTTCTATCGATAAACAAAGGAAATTCAATTATTGGTTAAAATTATTTAAGTTCTTTGCTTATGAGAGCATGCGAAGCCGCGGCGGGGATGCTAGTATGTAATAAAAATAATTAATTTAAATCATTAATATGGTTCATTTAACATTACATACGAATTTCGTTTAATTCTGCATATGGCTAATCGGACGATGCTACGGTGGGAGTCCTAAATTTTGCCTATTAATTAGGATAGGGATCTTTACGATACCTGACATTCGGGACCCCCATTTTACGTCCCTTCCGAAGGACTATAGCTCCCTTTTAAAAAATCCTAAGGTCATCTGCCGGGCCATACGATTTTGTGTCCTATAGCGATTGTGGTTTCTACATGAAATTTCTTGCAACCCCAACTGTAACAAGTAGGTGCAAGGTAAATCTTAAACTTAAAGTAGTTTTCCCATCGTTATTGGTTTGTTTTCATGGTTAAATTTGAATTCAAAACGTCAAAATCTACATCCCTCATGTGTCCCATAGCATGAGTTGGTAACGTTAAATGCGAATAAGTTCTCCATTTCAGCAATTATCAACTTAGTTTTTTTGTTTTTTTTCAAGTACCTCAGGTAAGTTGCAATATATTGAATTTTTTTATTCTTTTATTAATAACAATTTACAACTGTATTAGAAAACACATTTAGTAAATAGGCGGTATATGTGAGATATAATGACATGAATAAAACTTGTAGAGGAACTACCCATTGGTAGTACTCTAATGAATATTTACAAAAGTAGATCACGAGGCCATCTTCTTTTCAGACGCCTCGGAGGATTGCCAGGGATGGAATGGGAAGCTAGCTGTGCAACAAGTGGATTTGGATGAGTGTTAAGTTTATTATGAAAGGAGAGGTATCTGGTTCGGGCTAAATCGGCGACATATGAGATATTAAGGTCATTATGGATTAATTCATTTGTGACAAAGTAAGGAGCATTAAGGATTTTTGAAGGATTTTGGATTGGAGTGATTGGATGCGGGAAGAATTCGATGGTTTAGTGGATCTCCACAACTCTATACCATAAGTCCAAATAGGTCTGATAATCGTCATATATGCAAGTTTCTTATAGTGAATCGGGAGATTTGAACGTTTGTCAAGTAAGTGTTGTAGCATTCGAAATCTACGTGCAGCTTCTTGTCTTTTCAATCTTGTATGAGGGTTCCAGGTAAGTCTCTTGTCCAGATGAAATCCAAGGTATCGTATTTGTTCCACATTAGTTAGCGGTACACCATTAAAGGATACTGGAGGACACGGAGGGTAAAGGTTATTTGTTGGGATTTGCTAGGATTTATCTTGACTCTCCAGTTATGACACCATTCTTCAAGGGGAGTAATTTGTGACTGGAGTGTATGGGATGCAGAAAATGGATCATCATTGACTGATAACACGCTGGTGTCATCAGCAAAGGTTGTGAGGATAGTATGAGGATGAGTTGGAATAATATTGAATTTTTGAATTGAAACTGAGACTAATTGCTTACAGTGATATGAATGACTTCTAATACCTGTGTCCCATAGGGTCAATTTATCCTTCACTTTTTTTTTTTTTTAAAAACACGCCAAAACATAACCAAGATTCATTCCATTATATTCCAGTCTGGCAATATTGCAGAAGTTTCCCGCAAAACGGAAAGTAATCTAACTTACAACAGATTTCTTTTGTTAGTTGTCCCAAATTTGTGTCAAATCAAGTGTTCGAATCGCGTCATTCATAATTATAATTCCCTCACATAGTGATTCTTCAAAGAAGGTATGTTTGATTATTGTTTTCTTTGCGTTGAAGTGTATTTTTCCCAGAGTTCCATTAGTTTTTTTTTTTTATTTGAAATGCAAGTGGTGTTGTTAATCTTAAATCAAAATCAAAATTCTATTTCCCTCACACCAAAATTGAGGGAAATAGATTACAGTAGGAAACAATGTAAGTGAAACAAGATAAAAAAAAAAAATACCTTTTTTATATATTTTCACCATTTATATTAATCTAATATAATATTCATTATATTAATTTAATGTTCGATTTTAAAGTTTAAACGTATATTATATTGTCTACCATTTTCACTTTTTTTTTCATTTTATTTTTCAATGCTTAATTAGTGTTAACTAATATCTTTTATATAAAAAAAAAATTACTAGTTGAACTCATACTCATTAACAATTCTTTTGTACTGTAAACATCTTATTATTTAAATTGTCAATGTTTTCTATTTCCCTTACACTCTTTCAATTTCCCCCACATTCATGATTACAAATGTGTATATAGACTACAATCTATTAATGGATTTTTCGCTAGTACCATTAGTAGACTTTTATAAAGATGTTTATGAAGAAAAACATTTTTTTTTTTACATAACTTTTTGCTAATGGAATCACAATGTCGAAATTCCGACAAAATGATAGAATGACCAATTCTATGAATCTTTCATATCTATTAAGTAAATGTTTCCTTGTAACAGCTATATTTGATATTTCGGAAAAGGCAACGGTAATATTTGTGAGTGGCTGTAACTTTTATGTATGTTGGCGGTTGTAGTCACAAAGACCTACAAGGATTTGAAATATTTTTATAGCAAATGCAATTGAGTCTTTTATATTTGTCAATATAGACATTGTTTATGACGTAACCTCGCTATTAATATAACTATATTAATAATTGTTAATCGGCCCATTGTTTGAATAGTAATCATATTTTCAAGTGAATTGAACATAGCTTTACGTTAAATTTTCAAAAATCAATTGGATTGGTGAAACACTGGGGACTGGAAAAAAAAAAAAAGAAAAGAACCTTAGAAAAAACTAAAGAGAGTTAAAATTTTGGAAGATTATTTATTCCTCCAGGGCTTAAGTGAAAAAATATTTGAGGTGTTTTCCTGTCTGTCTTTCTGTTTTCTGATTCCACTTTGTGATCTAGTCGACATGGCCTTCCATATGTTTTCGTAAACAATGCTATTTTTTATAGTAATAAACCTCCCGAAGAATGAGTTAGGCAATGGTCAAAAGGGCCAAAATAGTAAGGATAAACGGGTCGAGAGAGTATTCTTTTAAAAACTTAATAATTAATTCAGTTTTCAAAAAGGACAAGAATGGCGGACTATGCTGCGACCTTTAACAATCGTAAGATCCTAGCAGATCCTTTAGTGTCCTGGAAAAAGGATTAAACGGGAAGAGAGAGTTTCCTTTTAAAAATTAAAACAATTTAATCAATTTTATAAAGAGTTGGAATCTTTATCCCACAACCATAGTGAGACACTTCTAGGATTTTTTTTTTTTTTCAAAACCATTGATATGTTCAAAATCTTTTTAAGATGGCACCTTGTAAAAGAAGTAGAATCCTTATAATCAAGATTTTTCAGTTAGAAGGCTTAGGAAAAAATACATAAAATAAAAAATAAATAAATAAAAAGGATAAAATAAAATTTTAAACAGTGTGACCATTTATTTGAAGATGTGCTACATATCTCCAATTGTCCTTGTTTTGGCACAAATAAACGTATCCATAATAATCTAAATGTTCCATATGTTGTTTCCAGATATGTCTGTAAATGTAGATCTCATATATGCAATATGTTTGCGACATTGGCCCAGACTAGATACTTATCCTTCCATGGCAAGGATCCCACCTTGTCTATCTATAAGTTTTATATAGACAAAGTGGGACAACACCAAAAGAAAAAAAAGTGTCTGATGATGGGATAACATATCCCAAGATAAATTAATATATGAGGAGTTTAGCTAAAACAAAGTGTATAAGATAATATATGTATTTTTCTGATTTTTCTACTAAAATTTGGGAACTGCTCGTCGTTACAGACTAATTCATCATTTACTAGACAAACGATCGAAGCCTCTAATTCATTACAAAAGACTTATTTGGACGTACGGAGTTGAGCTTTGGGGCTCTATTAAACTATCCAATTCATTTCGTATCCAATCCTTACAATCTAAAACCTTCGAAAAATCCTAAATGCACCTTATTTTGTTACCAATCAATAAACGTATTCAACATGTTACATATGTTGCTGATTTAGCCCACACCAGATACCTATCCTTTCACTTTAAGCTCCATAACCACTCAAATCCATTAGTTTCTAACTTGCTTCCCACTCTATTCCCGATTATCCTCCGAGGTGTCTGAAAAGAAGATGACTTGGAGATCTTCTAGTGTAAAATTTTTATTGAAGTGTTACTGATGAGTATTTCTTTTCACGTTTTGACATATTATTGTAATCGTTATCAGCTCATTTACTTAATGTATATATTTGTACAGTTGTAAATTTCAAAAATTGATGTATAGAAAAAAAAATTTTGGGAAATGTACGGTTGGAAGGGTAAAGTGTAATATCGTTTAGATAGCAGTGCTATTCTGGATGCGGGTCATCTGCACGTCAGGGAATTGTTATTTTCGCCACAGTCGTAAAAGTAATATAGTTTCATATTGGCTGTTTGTCTCCCCCCAGTTTATGAGTTCTAACCCAGTTTATTGTTATTGTAATGAATTCTTTAATAGCTCTTGTTTATTTCGTGTTCTTATTATTGAATTACCGTCTTATCGCTTCATATATTTGCCGTAAATCATTTTATAATCTGTACGAGTATTCAATATTGTTAGTAAGTAATAAGTTTTGCTGAATCAAGCCTAGTTATTTTAAACTATTTTACAGTTACTTTAAATAGATCCTTAAAAACAAATCTAAAGAAATCTAGGTAAACAATCCTCAAATCATCGAAAGTTTAAAAATTATCGAGTGTTGATTTTTGAAAAAGGAACCTTCTCTAATATTTAATATACTATTTCAAATTCGAGGCCTCGATGATGTGCGCATATAATAGTAATGGAAGAAAAGATATTGTTTAAAAAAAAAATCGTGTAACAACCTGATTATAAATATAAAGTAGTATCCTAGAAAAATGAGAATTCAAAAAGTGAATAAAATGATTCTTTAATTATATAAATATTAATATGAAGACTGATAAACTGTTTCATTAGATTTATCTTCGGGATACCCAGGCTGTCACACGTTACTTGCCGATATTATGAGCTTAGGTAACTTTTTCCTGAATTCCGACGGCAATACTTTCTGAGTACTTTCCTATTCTAATCTCCTTAAAAATCCAAAAACCCTTCCTATATTCTTGATCTATTAACTCTGCGCTGTTCTATCCATCTCCTAAACACTAGATCCCAACCTTTTAACCTGTATATCCCCTCACATAAAACTGCTACCTTTGATAAATCTTTTATCATTCTTGCTACCTCCTTCTGGAATTCCCTACCCACTTCTATTCGTAAAGCAGCTTATCTAACTTCCTTTAATAATAATTTATTTCTGTACCTTTTAGGCAATCACTCTTCCGCAAATATGTACATAATTAAATAAATACTTGGAATTACTTTTTTTTTCTCAGTCTTTCTAGTATATATACGATATGTATTTTATGTTATTATTATTATTATTATTATTACATTATTTTTTTTTTAATTTTAATTTAATTTTTTTTCCTGTCAAAAATGTATGCTGTAATAACTGAAGAATTTAATTCGTAAATAATACAGCCAGGCAATTGTACTTGTAACTGTGCATTATTATTCTTAGGGGACTCTAAGTCCCAAAATAAAGTTTATTTTTTTATTTTTCATTTTCATTTCAATGTAGATTGAACAAAGTAAAAAATGCATTTACCCCAGGCATTTTTACTAGTTTACTTTTAGTGAATTAAATAATTTAACATTAATCCTCAATATCACTGGATTTTTTTCTTTTACTTACACTCATCTTGATATTTAGAAACAAAATCTCAATGAAGTGATCCTAAATCTTTACTCGAAATTGCTTCAAAATGTGACAAAACTGATATTATTATCTTACGTTTTATAGTAACCTACCCTGTATTGTTATTATACGGTTACGATTCTCTATTGTTATTTTAACGTTTTTAGCATAAAAAGATTGTTTAAACTATTGAAAAGAATATTCATTTTGGCTCAAAACAGTTTCACTCTGTTCAAACTTGAAATCAAAAGTAGTGATGGTTAGGTGTTGAAAACTTAAACAAAGCGTACCTGTTTATCCAAGACTCTAATGATGTCCTAATCACATGACGAACTCAGGTTTATGTGTATTTACACTTGAATGGCTCGATTCCGGTATTGCAATATTATATACATTAAAGATGGCTGGAGATGAATGATGCTGCTTCATGCACAATTTTTTTTTTTTTAATAAATGTGAATTGGTATAGATTCTTTATAGTATTATAGATTATAATATGATCCGATTCAAACTTACAATAAAAATCTTATCGAGTTGTACAAGAAAGGGAGGGGTGCTCACTAACCCCTAAATTCCTCCCTCTCCCAATTAGTGACTGAGGGTCAGCTCATGTTGTGTAGTGACTCCTTTCACTAATTAGTGACACCCTAGTCCCCGGGTTTTTCTATCCCCATTTCTTTGCCTAGCTTTTGAGGGGAAAAAAGTCTTGAAAATTTCGTTTTTGTTTATTAGGCTCTCGTTCGAACATCCCATATGTTCAGCTTAGAACAGAAAATAAAAGGATGGAGTTTCTATTAAAAGAAAATATTTTTACCTCTTTATTAAATATCAAACCCGTCATAAAAGCATTTCCTTGTAGATATCTTTAACTTTAAGAGGTATTAAAGTGTATAGAGTCATCGCTCGTTAAATGTTTACAACCCAAAGATTTTTTTTATTTTTTATTTACGGCTAGTAAAACCAAAGATACAAACAGCCTATAATCTTGGTAATAAAGTTAATTTTTAGAAGAAAAAAAAAAACCGACTTTAAGATTAAACCTACGTCCACAAACTTGAACTAAAATGTAAAAAATAATATTTTAATTACTTCAAACCAAAGAGCATTCAAGAACTATCAACGAAATTATCGATACTTATATTTAGGACTGTGAAATATATGCATTTGCATATTTCTCTTAGCCCATTAAAACATCTAATATCAAAATAAATATGTTTTGAGGCATTTAAATTCAATTTGAGTTATTTTTATTTTGCATATTTGAGCATATCCAGCATTTTTGTCTTGCATAGTTTGCCTTGAATATATATTTTGATCTGCATCAGCATTTGACCATCGGGTTTGTTTTTTTTTTTTATGTTTTTTTTATGAACAAATAAAAAAATCAAATATAAATAAAAACCGAAAAATAGGTTCAGGGACTTCTATTATTTTTTCCCGCCAAATGAATAAGCTCGGAGCTTTGGCCAGGAGCTGAGTTCAGAAAAGTCTGAACTTAAGATCGGATTCGCTTCTCTTGAAATTGTTTAAATGGATTAATTTATAGTTCTTGCTCCGCTGAAATACTTAAAATATTCCTTCACTTTTCTTTTTTTCCTGCTTCATCATTCGTTAACTGTTTATTTGTCTAAAATGCCAAAAATCCCTCTTTCAAAGACAAAAGATCGGCATGTGAAAGAATGTACGTGTATCCTTAATTTAAGACTTTTAAGTGTGATGGAGCAGTTTTAGATTATGTTTGTTTTGACATAGTTGTATCAACTACTGCACAATTTTTAGTTAAACAGCTCATACAAACATTAAAGTACAAATTTAGAAAATTTAATTATTTTTATATTAGAATTCAGTTCAATTTAGCAACGAAACGTTTTGATATGAGCAATGTTCTTCGTGTTCCAGTCTATTAACTTCGGTGCCGCTCACAATAATTTTCGACAAATAGCTCACTATAATGTGTCACGCGATTTGCATCATACCCTGTGCTTAAAATAGTTTTGATTTAAGTTCTATTGGAGGATACTAGATCATTCTAGAAACAAAATTTAAAAAAAATTGCTCTTGTGAATTTAATTGCCCTGCTAATTTAACGTTAAATGCTGAGGTGATTGTATTTTTAAGTCAAAAGGTTTTTTTTTCTATTATCTTGCATAAATTTTACTATTTTTAAATTCATCCATTCTATAAGTGTGTCGTTCAGATGCAAAATGTTTTATGTGAGTCAATTTTCGGGATTGATTTTTGACATTGGTTTTGAAACTTTTTTGATATACTCTAGCTTGCAGGTGTTGCTCGATTCGGAAATTTGCTGACAGTTTCAAATTTCAATGAAAATTCTGAATTCTTAAACTGTATAAATTATAACAGTTATTGAATGTAAGAAATGATTGAAAAATATGTGAAAAAAAATAATATAAAGAAACTTAATTTTAATAGTTGATTTTATTATATTTTATTCATTAGGAATTAAATATGTTAATTCTGAAATACCTTCTTCGTCTTAGGTCTAGTGTTGGCCAATCGTGGTTCACCAAAAAATATACTAGAAGGAAGGAAAACAGGCGTGAAGTGGGACGAATCTACTACGGACCGTAGAAAAATATTCTCGATAACAGGAAAAGGAAATGATGTAACGAAGATAAAATGGAGGAAAAGAAATACAAATGCGCAAAAGTCTGCAGGTTTCTATATTCAGGATACAACCATTATTGAACCATATGATCTGCCGCAAATATTGTCTATTCTCATTCGACATGCATCTTCATCAAATTATTTCACTTTTTTTTCTTTATAGTAGAGTCCACTATTGGTAGTTTTAAACTCAATGAATCTTAGGAACAGTCGAAATAACGACTTAGGAACTAACGAGAAATCTAATATAATCGTGTAAAATGCTGTCTTTATTCTAAAATGTTCAAAAAATACACAAATATAATATTTATTTACAATGGTAAAAATATAGGAAATTATGAACGATAGTACATATTTAAAAAAAATAAAACAGAGAGGTTGTCTCCTCATTCTCAAGACATCATCAAGACAAACCGACAGTGGAAAATAAGGATATCGGTGATACTTTAAGCTCTGAATATCGATTCACGATACATCGTGGTTATTTATTTTTTTTACTACAAAATATGCAAGGGAAACTATTTTAGATAACAACAAAATATGCATCATCAATCATCATAATAATAAAAAAATGTTTTGTTTTTTTAACCTCAAAACATTGCTTGTTTTTTTTACTTATCCCTCTCTGAAACCTACTTTATATTGTTTTTTGGTTTATCATTTTTTGCTGTATTTTTTTTTCTAATAGTGCTTTATTACTAGGATCGTAAATCAAGAATCGATTTTTTGGTATTATTATCGAGAAAAATTTTGGTAACGACACATCAGTAATATACATATGATTCTTTTTATATTATGATATACATTAGCAAATCTTGCCTCTGAAAAGTGTAAAAGCAAATCTTTACATCTTATTTATCTTTTAAGTGAATGTGTTTATGTGTATAACTGTATACTTCTTTTGTTTTATAACAGAGTTATCAATAGCTCCAAACGCTCTGTTACGAATTTTCTTCATTCATTATTTTCGTTCATATTACTTTAAATATCGATTGTTACTGTTCACTTCTAAGCTATGAATCGATTCTGAGATATTGGAAGAAGAGTGGGATCCTCCGGTTGCTACTATAGCTAACTATAGAATGTTGGCAGCTAGCCAATCCTTATATAGAGAGAGCCTCTGGGATCACTCACACCTTCTGTAATTGCCCGATCTGTCAGCCTTGTGTTTTATTTCTCTGCTTCCTTTTCTATTATTCTCTGCATCAATCAGTCCTCATGCCGTATCATTCTCCTAATATAATTTATTTCATTGTAACTTTTTCTAGATGGAAAGCCTTTCTGTATTACATTATATCCGTAACCCATCTCTTACCTAGCTTAGACGCTATTTGAATTATGTATGTTATCCTTTACTGATGTTTTAATCAGCTCTAAAATATAAATCAATCAGTATTATGAAGGAATCTCAATATAAGAATCTAAAAAAACATATAATCAGTAATATTTTATTTAAATGAAACTTTATGAAGCAGATGTTATTATTTATCAAATGTATAACTTATTTTATTTATAATGAATAGAGAAGATCAGGGATGCAGTCAAAGAGGAACACCACGTCAAAGTAGAAATACTTTAATACGTACTAACGTTTCGACCTGCCTTGCAGGTCTTCTTCAGGGCTACCGAATAGCATTGATGAGGAGACGAACGATGACTCGCAGTCGCGAATTTTTTCTTTGTAATTAACTGAGTAGTTTCTGTATCCTACAGTCCCAAACAGTTGTTCATTACAAAATTGAATTTCTGAAGTGTTTATTGAAAAACTAGGGTTTGGGGAACATTTGTACCCAAGTCTAATTTTTGTGTAAATGTCTTTCTTTTTTTTTTTATTAAAACATTATAAATTTGTATTTAAAATCTATATATATATATATATATATATATATATATATATATATATATATATATATATATATATTGATTGTTGTATTTTAATAATTTAAACAACCTGGTCGTAGTATAAAAGGTTTTTTAAGATATGTATAGTGAATAACATATGATTAGTGGTATGATATGGCTTCATCAAAAAACAGAATTCTCTCTTCTATTGAGGAATTTCATAAACTTTTATTAGGAGAAGACTTTCATGAAGAGATTGTTCCCTCAAAGACTGATAAATAGGCGTACATACTGACGTCAAAACTTTTCATTTTCATAAACGTTTTTTGTTTGTTTTTTTTAATTTTTTAATGTAAATTTCAGACTGGAATGGGCCTTATTTTTGTTATGTACGTTTTCGATGTGATTTAATTACTTCAAGAGAAAATCTTTCACTTAAAGATAGTATAGTAGACTAGAAATGGGACATTGCTGTTTTTTTTTTTTTTTTTTAAATTCCACGGTTCAATGAACAATTTTAACTATAATACAGGTGTTTTTTATCTAAATCTCTGGTTAATCCGACTTTTTTCCCGTACCACTTGATCTCCTAGGGGTCTGATAAGTTAAGTCTAGGCTTGAATTTTATTTTATTTATTCAGGAGACGAATGTAAATCTACTGATAATCTTAATTGATAGTCCTGTCGGGTACAATTAGGATTTGCCAAGTCTGGCGTCACAAGCGGGTGCATTTCTGGTGAAATTTGTTATATTTTGAAATTGATATTGGATAAATCTTGATGTTCTATTCAACGGAAACATAAATAGCTAAGATTTATTCGACTACCTAAATAGATAAATTAAATCCTAAGCGGAAACTGACTAAGCTATGAATGCGAAACTATTTTTCCGAACCAAAATTTATTTTTTCCATCTCAAATTAGGTTAAATTTACTATCAGACATCTTATATGAAGTTTTGTCCCACTTCTCCTGGAATACACGTTTACTGATACTCTTTTGTCTATAATTCCGAATATATTTGTTCGATTCAAACTCTGTGTTTGACGTTTTAATCAAGCCCCTTAAAATACACATACTAGCACGCTAAAACAACTTACTGTTATATCAAAGCTGGTTAAATTCTTCAAAATTCTCGTAATTTTAAGACATTACTGGAAAAAAAATTCACAGCCGCTGAAGCAACTCGTGAAATTAATAAATATGATGTGGTGTCCTTGAATTGCGCATTGCGCGGCGTTGGTTTG
The DNA here is from genome assembly GCA_003667255.2 of Euschistus heros. Classification (NCBI taxonomy): domain Eukaryota; kingdom Metazoa; phylum Arthropoda; class Insecta; order Hemiptera; family Pentatomidae; genus Euschistus; species Euschistus heros. The sequence continues at coordinate 831,841 of RCWM02000142.1, forward strand.
AAAAATTTAGGAGTGGAGATATGACGTTGGAAAGGAAGAAGGGCTCTGGGCTGCCATTAATGGATATTGATGAGGTTCTGAAGGAAGCTGTTGAGTCAAATCCGTCCACAAGTACTCGCGAAATTGCCAGGGAGTGTGGTGTGTCGAAAGATACTGATAGTCGCCATCTTTTCTCCATGGGGAAGGTAAAAAAGACCTGAAGACTGGTCCCTCACGAACTTACACTAATTGGCTAGCAGATGGGTAATGACGGTAGATAACAATGGCTATACTTTGAGTATTAATTGTATTTTATATCAAAGAAATAATAATACAAATATTTGTTTCAAAAACGGTCTTTTTTTTTTTTTTTTTTTTTTTATACACCCTATTACATTTAGTGTGCTGGCGTCTTATTTTCTTGCTAAAATATATCAATGTAACCAAAAGTTTGAATTGATGAATATTACATATTCCGAATGATTTTGATTATTCCCCCAGTGAACTGGGATCTGAGTTGAATGATGGAATTATCCTGGCTGAATTTGATACCTATTGTTGGGGTCATCCATTTAGCGGGCGAACGATGCTCGTATTAGGAGCTTAAATAGGGCTTCGTTAGCTGTCAGCTCTCACTGGCCATTGTTGCACTTCTATCGAAGCTCTTCCCCTCCTACCCCTGTTTATTCATCGGATCAAATCTCTGTTTAATCTACAGTCTATTATATTATAAAACTACGGTTCATTAAATCAGAAATATAGCGCTATATTTAAATATTTTTCCGGAACATTAAAGAGATTTATAACTTTCAATCCCTCTCTAAATAGGGAAACCTAATTCAAATCCCTAATCAGGAAAAACTACACTAACTTTAGATTTATGAAAAGAAAATAGCTTTCCTCTGATCATTCCTTATCCGATCATATTTTCTATGAGATCCTCCATCATTCGAATACTTTTCTTATTCGAAAACTATAGATCAAATTCCTTTCTATTTTAAATATCCTACCCCTATCCTCGTCTCTTATACAGGGTGTTCGGAAGATTGTTGGCCAAACAGGTATCTCGGGTAGGGAGGTTCATTTTGAACCTATTTAAGGTCACTTACCTGTATGCAAAGTCTTACGGGTTTTTTTTTTATAATTTGTTTTTAAAAAATGCCCAAAACCGAACATTTATGCCTTATAACTTCATTTTTACTGATGTACCAACGCCATTTTTTTTTCTTCTTTGTTGTAATTACTAATTATTAGTTTAAGAAATTTACTAAGAAAGCAGTCAACAATGTAACATCAGCAATAACAGCAAAAAGCAGTCAACAATTTAACAACGCTAACAACAACGAAAAAGCAATGTTAGAAAGCAGCGCGCACAGCACAGTCACAAGTGATAGCTTTGTAGTCAAATTTCCGACTGAAACGGTATATCGGTCCATATCGGTTCTAAGTCCACATTCTAAGAATTAAGAGAGAGACATGTTGTTTAGTCTGTCTCTAAAAGAGACACAACTATTCTTTACGCTTTGCATAAAAAAACATGTTTTTAAAATAATTTGGATTTGGCTGCTGCCCATACTTTTTTCTTTTTAACCTAAACTTGAAGTTCTAATTTTTTTTTTTTTTTTATTTTTTTGCATTTTACAAGATTTAACGATCTCCCGTTTTTTTTTTTTTTTTTTGTATATGTTTTTTGCATCAAATCTTTTTTATTTTACATAGACAATGTATAAGTAATTACAGCTAAAAAAAAAATGGCGTTGATGTATCAGTAAACTACGAATTTATAAGGCATTAATGTTTGGTTTTGTCCATTTTTACAAAAGAATTCATATAACAAAAACCGTAAGACATTGTATATAGGTACGTGACCTTAAATAGGTTCGTAATGAACCTCCCTACCCAATAACACCTTTGGCTTACGATCTTTCGAACAGGCTGTATATTTAAAAAGGACGGAATGTTTTTTTTATTTTTTTTATTTTCCAGTGAATTTTCTAATGTATTTATTTATTATTATAAAATCGGGAGACGGATTCGGAGAACTACAAGAAAATTAAATGAAGGAGTGGGAGCAAGGGTTTCTAATATACCCACTTTATAAACTGCGGTATACCAGAATATAATTTAAAATCGTTGAATTCGTTTAATTTTGTTAATAAAAAAAATAATGATGTAATATCAGTTGTCGGCTATATGTATATATATACTTAATTTTTCATATGCTTTCAAAATATTTTTTTTAATTATTTAAGTTCTCAAAGCGGTTGCATTTTTATTTATTTAAATAAAGCACTTTTTATTTCAAAGTGACCCTTAATGAATGTAGTTAAGTTTTACACAAATGAGCTACACTTCGTCGGAACATAAAAAAAGAACTGGATTTTATTTCTGCCTGGGAGAGTAATTTATTTTCTTGTATACATTCCTACCGTTGATAGAATTCAATGAAAAATAATTTATATTTCAATATCAACCTTCCTTCGGTTTTAACAATAAACTATGAAAATCCTTTGTTGAAGAAATTGTTTTATTACAATTTTTATTATTGTAATTATGTTTCTGACTGAATGTTTAAGGAATATTACATTTAGGGGACGAGACATGGCATCGATTCGGAGCCAGGTAAAAGGGACATTGATAGGACTAGGTGGAGTGGAAGTACAGGCCACTTCAATAACTAATCTCTCCCGTCCAGCTTCTTTTGTGAGATCATTTCAATAGCTTCTGCCTCCCGACGTATCCCTCCGTGTGTGTAGGTGTGAGGACAGAACGTGTTCAGAGTTATATATCTCAAGGGGTTCGAATTTAATGTTACATTAAGTTGCTGTTTAGTAGATGTTTCGGGAACAAATTGGTACAAACATTTTTTCGAATATTTGCTAATTTTTGTTGTTAGTCCTTTGCTTCTTTATGAGAAAGAGCATTTTAAAATAATAAAAATTATACATTATATACTAAATGAAATATGTTGGATTTTTTAAACGTTTAGAGCAAATGGTTCAGAGTTGTAAAGGTTGGAGAAGCCTTTTAAAAAAAGGACCTCTTGTGGTGTAACACAAGGGTCTGTTTTGTCACCCGTCCTTTTTTCTATGTATACAGTAAACATTGTTGGTTCTAAGTAGCTAGTTCAACCGTTTTTGCTGATGACTTAGCTTTCACAAGTAGTTGTTTCAATACCAGTAGGCCCCTAAGCCAAGGCAAAGTAGCATGTCAAAGGATTGTGGAACATTTAACCCTTTTCAGGGCAAGCATACATATTTAAAAACATCTAACTTCACTGTTTTTTTTTCTTTTTTATTGGTCTAATATTGAATAAAATGTACTTTCATTTATAACGATTGTTTTGTTTTTTAACCTTAAAGGTTTGGTTTCAGCCAGTCTCACCAAATCACAGCAAAATGTGAAAAACGTTAAGTATTAAATTATAGAATGTAACTTAGAAAAAAAAATAAAAAATAGGAAATGAATAAATTTGTTTTTTAGTTGTTAGGTATAGTTCTTTTATTAATTTATTTATTTTTCTTTGGAAACTGCGCATTGAGCTATGTGCATGAACGTCTTATACTACGTTCTACAAAAAAATCAGACGTCCTAAATCTCAAATCATTGCAAGTAGTTTCCTACTCCTCAATATTTTGTAATTATATCTAGTTAATTATTCGAACGCATCTTTTTACATATTTATATTTTAGCTAACTTTATGTTTTGAAATAACTTGTATAACTTATATAATTTTATTGTAACCTGTTTTTTTCACTGTAGGGTATGATTATGAAATCAATATAGTCTCGAAACGTCGCCAAAATAGTTGTTTTTTTATTTATTGACTGAACCTCAAGAACCTTATTAAACATTTTATAGTAACAGTCAAGAAATTATGTATATATATACTTTAAAAAGAGCAATATTTGTTTACATAAATTATACTGTGATAAAAACAATAAGTACGTAAAAGAGATTATACAAAATTTTTAAAGGTGATAAAAAGAGTCAGTAATCAGATAAAATAATAGCAAATATTAAAAACAATAGACACAAAAAAAAAAAAAGGAATTGAAATTTGATGAAGCTGGTTGTAAAATAAAAAGTTATGATTTCATAAAAATTTGAAAATAAAAGAAGCAGAATAAAATTGTTATAAAAAACATACCAGATTGAAAATACAATAAAATAAATACATATGCATCATAAATAAATAATTTTAATACGACATTTAACTAATCTCTTCAAGACTATTTAAATTTTTTTTTTTTTTAAATTAATGAATTTTGATCAAAATCCCTATACAAATGTAAGGTATGCCATTTCGGCATATTTATTCACAACTATAATGTGCTATTTATATTTTCGCATGACTATTATAAGCACTGAATTATAGATATTACATGTAACGAACATGGAGAAGAATTTTACAAAGCAAGAATAAAAGGTGATTTTAAGATATAATCAGAAATAATAATAAATCAGATTTCTTATATGTTATTTTGTAGTAGGCGGTTTTTTTTTGTTTTTTTTTTTAAACCTACTATTTGGGTGCTACAGCACATTTAAGTATGTGCATGAATGTAAAATACGTGTAATATTTTTTTTCATGACTTAAGTCCGTATTCATCTTAAAGATCTTTTAATATATATATATATATATATATATATATATATATATATATATATATATATATATATATATATAATTTTTTTTTTTTTTTTTTCATAAAGCCATAATATAATTTTATGTCGATTCTATTGGTTCAAAAATGGTAATTTAAATTTCATATTTTTTTGTATACAAAGGACTATTTGTATCTAATTTTCTCTCGTATATTAAGTTATTGAGAAAGGCGAGAGGCTGTTGAGTTGGATGGGGGTGTTGTGATGTATTTGAGACACAAGTGGGGGGTAAATGCCTCTCCTAGCTCCAGCGGAAGAAAGGCTAAGACAAAGGAGAGTAATGGAGGCCGCCGTAGATGAGATAAGGGAACATTGTTCCTCGTTCCTCCAGGACCAGCTTACGGGGGTAGACTCCTTCATTTTCTGGGGTTCCTCTCTTCTGTCTCCATCACTGTTATATTATAAAAGGAACATACTGTCTATTACGTAAGCATAATTTAAAACAAATAAAAATATTTAGTATACAAATATATAGATATTCTTGCTGCGTCGTTTTTGTTTTCCTATTAGGAAGGCATGCGAAGCAATCATAAACGTAGACAAATTCCTTTTACATCTGTTCACACCTTTCATCATGTATATGCAGTATACTGACCTCCTCGATTGAAAATTATTATATCTCCTAAAATTCATTGTGTGGATATCACTAAAATACATGACCTATAAATGGAAACCAGTTAATAGTGCTATGCAAATATAAATATAATTAGTCAAGTCAATAAGTGCTGAAATGAGGGGTGTAGAGTGCATAAAAGATGCGATAATTTTTGACATCATAGCTTCGTTAGGAATAGTTAGAAGGTAAACATAATAAAAGTCCACGCCCTAAGGGGTGAGCTAACGGTGGGGGAGGGCAGTTCAATTGTTTTTTGTTTTTTCGATTATATCTCGAAAACGGTTGACTCCAAATTTAAAACTAATTAAATTTCCTGTAAAATTGATTCTATATAAATTTATCGAAATTCCAAAGGTTTTCTAGATTACGTTATTGAAGATCGGCGATTTTCAGGAAAAAACAAATGTTACCTCACTTTTTGTCATACTATTGTTTCTAGTGCCTTCCACGATCGTTTCTCAGAAAAAATGTCAATATTGTAGATAATTAAATTTACTTTATTTTCTACATTTTGGCATTTAAAGCAAATGTTTAACAAAAAGTGAGGTAAAGATTTTTTTTATTTCTAAAATTATCGATTTTCAAAACATTTATCTCGAAAATCGTTGGAATTTCGACAAATATGTATAGAAAGTTTAATTAGTTTTGATTTGATTTTTAGCATATTTTTTTAGAGTAAACCGTTCCCGAGATATAATCGAAAAACACAAAACTGGGATCTTCTCCCCTCCCCCTACTATTAGCTCACCCCCTAGGGGCGGGGACTTTTAGTATGTAACTACTCCTAACTACACTCGAGTGCAAAAAAAAACCGGCGCACCTTGAATGTTCGCATATTGTTTGTTTTTTCTCTTTCACAACTTAATAAAATTTGCCAATTTTTTTATATACGTAGTGGATATATTCTGTTTATATGACACAAAAGAACAATTAATAAAACATGCAATTTAAAGTAAGAAAAATTATCAAACTAAAAAATAACCATTTACTGATTTTATGATAAACAAATAAAACCTCTAAACTTTGTTTGCAATATGTAAGAAACACAAAATTCATGGCGTTTAATATCGAGTGTTTCCTCCTCTTGCTTGAATAACAGCCTGCATCCTCGCATTATAAGTTTGGCCACTCTATCTTGAGAAATCTGCTCCCATTGTTCTTCTACGGCAGTTCTCAGCTCCTGGAGGGATATGTTACTGTCGGATGGCCTTCTTAAGATGGTCCCACAGATGGTCTATAGGATTTAGATCCAGGCTGCGAGCTGGCCACTCCAAGGTTCGGATACCGACCTTCTCAAGGAAGTCTCTTACAACATTGGCGACGTGTGGCCGTAAATTATCATGCATAAACATGAAATTAGGGCCAATGAACGGCGCGAAAGGGACTACATACTCTTCAAGGATGTCTCTTATACAAGTTTGTGCATTGAGGGATGGCCTTTGAAACATGTGGAGGTCTGTGTTCGCTTCTAAACAAACCCTCCCCACACCATCACCGACACTCCTCCGAACTGTACTGTACCTACAACATTGCACTGAGCGTAGCGTTCTCCTCGTTTTCCCCAAACTCTACCTAGACCATCTGAAGCATGCAGGCCAATTTTAGACTCATCTGAAAAGAGAACAGAGGCCCAATCAGCTTCAGTCTAGGCAACATGTTATCGAGCAAAACGGAGTCGGGCTGCTCTCTGAGCTACGGTGAGGGGAGGGCCGGTAGCAGGAATATTAGAGTATAGATTCATTTCAGCCAGGTGTCTGCTTATTGTATGCAAGGAGACATCCACACCTGGAGCAACACGAAGCCGGGGGCAAGTCATTACAGATGTCTGGAAGCGGTTCCTTAGAGTCTCCATTTTAATAAATCGATTGTACGCTTGGTTTGTTACTCTCGACCGACCTGATCCCGACCTCCTTGTGTAGCTGCTCGTCTCCCGGTACCTCTGGATCGCCTGCCGAACCCTCGTTTCTGGTACCCCGAGAGTCCTAGCCGCGTATCGCTGACATCTTCCGTCCTCAATTATCGCTACGATTTGAGTGACTACCGTGGCATCGAGCACCATATTGGGTAGAATTGGACTAAGGTCAACAAAGAAAATTTAAAAAAATTAGAAAAACTACCCACGGTTGTTCATAGCACTCTTCTACAGAACTGAAGACTAACTGGGAATATGTTCATCTTTAAACTTGGGTCCTCCTTTGTTATTCCTGGAGAGGATTACTGCAAAGGATTATTGTAATATTATCACTTATGCCCCGGCCTATTTGTGTGCTGGTTCAATCACAACATTATTCGTTAATTCATCTCATTAATCATATTTTTGTAATGAAATACAAGGTGCGCCAGTTTTTTTTGCACTCGAGTGTAGAAGATGGTGTCTAATGAAAACTTATTATTTATATAGATCCTGAAATTGTGTTAGTAATAAGTTCCCTTCTCCTGTTTCTTTATATAAACTTAACCGGAGGTCGAGGAATCGTAAAATAAACACTGATCAACTCTCCTCACTTCCTTTCTAGACTCAACTCGGGAGTGGCAAATACAAACGAGGATATCCTGGGAATGGGAAGGAGTTGCTTTCATTAACAGAAGGATCTCTCGGAAGCCGTTAACTTGTTAATTACTCGCTTTAACTAATCCGGAACAAAATCAGAGTTGGCTAAGTTTAAAAGTTAACTCTTCAATATCGGTGATGGACGCACGTCAATCTTAGTTAGAACGCCGGAGAGCTTTAAATAAATCCTAATTATAAAACTGTTTCCATCAATATACTTAAACCATTATTTTTTTTCGTTTTTCATCAAAACCAGCACCTTTAATAAGTAGAGTTATCTAATAAAGCAATTTTATTTATCGGATGCCTGTTGTGGAACGGCAATTAGCCTTGCATTATTAATTTTCTACTGAATTTATCTTTCTTCTTGCCTAATATTATAAAATAAAGCACTTAGCGAACCTAAAGGCACTATGCCGAAATCAACATTATCTTAACACACTAATCCCTTTAACAACCCTCAAGTAAAAAATAAACATATCTTCCTCCTCCAAACCACTTGCACGTTACTGTAAGCTAAATAAGTTTGAGTGCTTTGCTGTCAAAATAATAGGGCGTATCAAAAAAATGACCGTTTTATCAAATTCTTGAGTTCAAAAGTCTGTAACTGTCATAGTGCTATTTATTATTTACCAATACTTAATAACCCCTTTAAAGCATTCTCTAAGTTTGTTTACTAACACTGTAGTTCTTCAAAAAAAAGCCTCAGTTCATTTATTTTAAAGAAGAAACATGATAGTGTCCTACCAAATTCTCGTAATTTTAAGACATTACTGGAAAAAAAATTTCACAGCCGCGGAAGCAAGTCGTGAAATTATTAAATATGAAGGGAAAGGTGCCCTTGAAGAGCGCACTGCGCGTCGTTGGTTTGAAAAATTTATAAGTGGAGATGCGACGTTGGAAATGAAAAAGGGCTCCGGGCGGCCATTAATGGAAATTGATGAGGTTCTGACGGAAGTTGTTGAGTCAAATCCGTCCGCAAGTACTCGCGAACTTGCCCGGGAGTATGATTTGTCGAAAGATACTGTTAGTCGCCATCTTCTCTTCATGGGGAAGGTGAAAAAGACCTGTAGACTGATCCCTCACGAACTTACTCCTCAAGAATCAGCAGAAAAGTTTACAGAACTTCATGGGTTTGAACTCCTGCCTCATCCACTATATAGGCCAGACCTCGCACCTTCGGATTACTACTTGTTTCGATCCATGGTCCATTTTCTTCAAGGGGAAAAATTTAATAATTTTGCGGAAGTTGAAAATGCTGTCCAAAGCGTTCCTTGACAGCCATCCCAAGGAATGGTATCAGCGTGGCATCGAGCTATTGGCCAGCAGATGGGTAATCTATGGTCATTTTTTTTTATACAGCCCATTGATATATATACATTATTGTTTCTTTAACATCTTAGAGTTACATCTCAGCAATGAACACAAATACAATAAGAGAATAAAACCTCATTGTCATCTTGGTTGTCGATAAATTTTCTAAATTAATGTGTTTTTGGATAGATTTTTGTGTTTGGCATTACTTTGTATATCACTGAATATGTGCTATTCAAAGCAGATCTGAAAACAAACTCAATAAAACTATCTCACACATTAGTCTTATTATTAACAATACTTTAAAATTATACTTTTGATTTATTTGAATGAATCCCATTACTTTGTTTTACCAAGGCAAGAGCTACGACTTATTTAATAGTATCCCTAATCTCTTCATATATGCAAATAAATAAATAACTCTATCAGATACAATATCAGTTTGATGTTTAGTCTGGAGCTCTTAAAAGGGAACCGTTCTATTAGGTCTGTCAGTGCCAGTTGCTTACTAAGCAGTTACATCGTGGAACGCCTGCTCAGCTAAACAGTTCTCATCTCGTGTGCTGTTTTTCTTCTGTTGATAATTGATAGTCGAGCTACGGCGCTGTATAAACATCGTCCCTCCATTCGTTTGATCAGAATGTTTTCATTTGTATTCAGTTCTAACCGCTTTGTGGTGAGTTCAAATACCTGTGTAATAGGTTTGCGGTTTAGAATTACTTTTGTCATTAAATAAAAAAAAAAATTAAAAAAACGTTACAAAAATATGATTTCGAAGACTTTTTGAAAATCAGTTTCTCTCTGTCTGGAATGGAAATAGATATGCTTATCTATAATCTTCTTAGTTTCCCAATTGGCATTTTATAATTAAAACGATCAAATCACTTCTATTAACAATTAATCATTTTTCAAAATAAAGTTAAGAGAAGGTTGGATTTAAATGTGGATAACCTATTATAGGATACCCGTCCTTCCTACCCTAGTTGGGGTACATGAGGAGGTTAAACCCTAATAAACAAACAACTAAGAATAATAAACATAATTTGGTTATTAAAAGCCATATTTTTGTTAATAGAGTTTATGGGAATGGCGAGTAAAGTTCGAAGCTGATTTCCCTGTACTACTCCTGATTTGTTTGCATTTTTAACACAGTTTATCCAAAATCAACCAAAAAAAAATTTTTTTTTTTGTGACATATCTCAGACTAGGAATGGAAAAAATTTTAATTTAAAAATCCTATCTTGCACAAAATGTAATGATTTACAAGTTTCAGTAAGTAACATTTTTTTTTATTGAATTAGCCATTTCTGTGTTATAGACTCTAAAACATGACCAAAACTAACTTTTTAAAGTTGGCAAAACTCATCGATGTTTGACAATCGATACTGGCCAAACGCCTAAAACAAATTTAGCTTAAGGGATGTCTTTAGACGAACAATTTAATAAACTTTAATTTTGTAAATAAAACATTTTTCGATTGAAAGTCTTTTTCTATATGTTTTTTTTTTTTTTTTTTTCCCAAAATCTGAAAACCGTTAGGGTGTTTTTGCCCCCCACAAACATTTTCCCCTTATCAAATTTAGTTTCGTTTTTGATATTTTATTCTCAAGACCCACCTGAACCATATAAAAACATAAAACTTACTTCTCCACGTTTTTGCAAGGCAGACCCCCCCCCCCCCTCATGTTGGGGGCAATTTAACTAGACTAAGTCAGAACACTGGAACAAAATTGTGCAATTATTGTATTGTCATTGGTCCTTGAAACGTTTGATTTTCAAGTTAATCAGATGGAAATTGGTGAAAAGTACGATGAAAGATTCCGTTACATACAGATGAAGTTAATAACAGTGTATTAAAAATACTTTATTTAGCATATATAAAACGCCCTAACAATTGTTACAAGTGTAGTTAAAACGTTAGGTAAAAAAGTCCTAGTGACAAATGTTATATATCAAAAAAGTTTCTCCATTAGGTTTCTGTTAACGTTACTGTCGGCAAATTTTCGATCAGAGCAACACCAAAATAGTTACAGTGAGTATATAAGCCCAAACACTTAAAAATGTAATCGAAACGTAACATTTTTCATCCAAACTCATTCATTCCAATATAGCTCCTAAACGGTAGGTTCGAGCGACAAATGTTGTATAACAAAAAATATTTACCATTAAATATCTGACTAGAAAGCTTTTCATACATTTTCGATCCGAGCAATACCAACAGAGTGCCTGTCAAAATGTAACATTTTTTAGTGTGAAAAAAACGTCACACTAATAAATTTAGAACCCCAGCCAAAATACATATTCATATCAAAAAGTTTATTTAATATTTTTATTTTTTGCTGTAAAGTATGTACCAGTAGATAAAATGATTTCCATCCAATAATCAGTGACTTATAACCGATTCTATTAATTTTATTGCTGACGAAACCTACTTGCAGACGTAGATATTTCTCCTGTTACGAACTTTTTAGAACTACAACAAATTTTTTAAATTAAATGGTCACGTAAAGTTTTAAAGGTTTTAAAAAAATATAACAACTGACATGTCTGATGTAGCATGGCTAAGACTAAAAGTAATTGGCCCAGAGATCTACTTGTTAAACAATTAAACTTAATTGAAGGTTAGTTGTTAAGTTAGTTGAAGGAGTTAGGTTATTGGGGATCTTTTGAAAGATAGAAAGAAGAGAAAAAAATATCTTTATTCTGGGACACCTTGTCCCCTATAAATAACATAGTTCAATAAAAAGAATTTTATTATCTAACTGCGTACAAAACTGACAGCAACTTCTGCAGATTATAACTTAAATATCTATACTATTATATAAAAGGACAAGCCATTTTTCGTTTTTGATCACTAACCGCGAATACTACTAAACCAATCTGTACCAAATTTAAAATCATCTTCATAGTTCAAGGAAGGTTTGGCCATTATAAAATCCACTGATTTTAAATTAATTTGTTATTAAAAAACCGATGATAAATGGGTAACAGTGAAGTTTGAGAATTAACCGCCATTCTACAGGAGAGGTTACAATATTATGGTGTTGTATAGAACATGAAGTTCATAATAACATTTACTTATAATCAATAAAATTATTGAAGGAGATTTAAATATGTGATGCGATATGTGGTTATCACCATTTTGCAACAGAGTTTACGATGGTAAAACTACTGAATCAGTATGTACTAAATGTTTACTACATAATTTTCATAGTTCAAGAAAGGTTTAACAATAATAAAACATACAATAATGAAGATTTGAATGTAAAATGGTGAGTGGCAGAAACGAGGTTTGCCATATACTTTTATGGTTAGAAATTAAAATCAATTAGAAATCAGTGACATTACGTCTGCCGAATATAAATTATTACTAAATCAAAATGTCGATCCTTTTCTTTTTGATATTGTGTGTAAAAATATAATTCCTAGTTAAGTATAAATACTGCAGGCCATTATCCACAAGAATTTCTTAATAGTCTTTGTCCATCTGGATTGCCAATTCATACATTAAGATTAAAAATTGGATGTTAGATTATGCTTTTAAGTAATCTGCAACCATTTAAATTTAAGTCAAATTTAAACTAGATTAAAAATGATTACTATGTGTAAAAATATTGAAGAAATAATGCTAGTTTATAATAATATAATGTGATAGTTTAAAATTAAAAACTAATCTTCCAGTTTACGTATAAAATATTCACTTGAGGCACGCATGATAGTATTGAAGGATCGATACAATTAGGATTGATAAATTAATTGCCACTTCTATTGGCATTATTTTATTAGAATACTGGTTTTGAATGCTAAACATTCATCTTCAGTTCTGAGGAGATAAAACAGAAACATATCGTAGCTGTATGTTGCTCCGAAATATCCCTCTGCTGATGAGGTACTTAAGGGTGTATCGTGTTTTCAAACCTTTGACGAAATTATTTTTTTTACCTTTAAGATTAAAGTATTAAACATGATAATAAATTAAATGTTAAGTAAAACCATCTCGATGTTGCTCCGAAAGAAAATAATATTACCAAGATCATACCACCTTACTATTTTCTCACGATGCTCGCTCTGTTAGATTTGTTTCTGATTTGCATTTTAAGCATGCATTTTGTAATCAGTATGATTTTATGATTTTTAATTTTGAGATCTAGATTTTTGGAGACCATTTCTTTCATTTTTTTAACAATAATGAATTATTTTGGCTATTAATATTTGTGCATTGACATCTCTGCTATTTTTTTTACTTTATGTTGTGTAAGATTGTAATTAATTAAAAAATTTAATCTTAATTTAAGTATACGTAAAATATCGGCTAGTTCTGTTGCTTTTCTGGTGTTACAGTGCTCATTGTGAACCATCAAAATTGGTAAATTTGTTGGAAGTATTGTTAGATTTGTCAGAGTTCTATGGAGTATGTTTTATATTATAAAAAATATAATTATAAAATTATGTTATAAAAATATCTTAAGTTATACTATATCTAATTACGAACAATACATAAATTAAATAAATTTCAACATAGTTTCAATGTGTTTCGCCTCCAAATTGTCTTATGTCTACTCGTAACCGAATTTTTTAAAATTAAAAATAGATAATGCATTTTTAGTATATTTATATGAATCTAATTTATTGGATATGTTTAACTATTTATGATACAAATAAATGTATCATATATAATGAAATCACGTGCTCTTTATTTATTAAAAAAAATTTAATTTTTATCGATGTTAACCCCGATATTAGAGCTTGAAGTGGATCATACTGGTGTTAGTTATATCTTGGTTAAATTAATTATCTTGAAATCAATATAGTATTTGCTGTTCTATTTATTTTTTTTTTTAATTTTTTTGTATATTTTATATTTTCTAAAAGTCCACCCCTGCAAATGAATGGATAAAAAGGAGTTCTTGCTTCATATATCATGCAATTATTTAATTTTTTTTTTGCTCTTTAATAATAATAAAAACATAGAAATGTATAATAAAAATACCTCTAAAATATTATAAAAAATTAAGTCTTTATTTAAAGTCTGTTGCTCTTATCTGGGCAGGATTTATAGACATAGTGATCTCATCATCCTCAAACCTAGCTTACCTAACAATCCTTTATCTTTTGTCTTTTTTCCTTAATGAACACTTTAACTATTCTTAGCTTGAAATATTTCTCGATGTTTCTTGGTCTGTTTATGCTTCCTAGTTTCCACATTGCACCTACGTAGGCCTAAAACAACGTTACCAGTTTGTAACTGGAATAGACCTTACCGAACCGAAGAAAGCCCATGTTTACTCAAGAAATACTGGAAACTTAAAATTAGATGCTGCCTGGAATATCCTGGAAAGAGGATAAACTGGAGAACCCCCTCAGTTCCAGGAGCTGTAAACTACTTTTGTGACCTATTTATAAAGTTAGTGTTCTGTGTTTTGTTGTTTAGGTATCTTTAATTGGGCTTAGTTTTCTTTTATAGAGAACGTACGTACAGACAGAAATAGTGGGAAAGCAGGTTTTTCTGTGAAATCTAATTTAATAACTACACTTGGTACTCGATCAACCTAGTCATGTATTTTTTTTTTTTAATTTTATTATATATTATATATATATTCACAAAACATTCTACTGCCGAACAAGGAGGCTGGAAGATGGGGAGGACGGTCTACTAGGAAAGAAATCTTCATTAACAAAATCTCATGAAGAAGGGTTTGCTGTGATGGAAAAGGGACTTAAATATTTGGATGGTAGAACTAATGTATCGTTCGATTTGATTGTTTTTTTATGAGAGGATGTTGTTTCTTAAACAATATAAAAGTAGTGATTTTTTTTCTAGCAATAAATTTTTTAGGTTTACCTATCTCTGGTCACAGGCCATTACTAGTTAAGTAGTTAAGTATGACTTCTCAAATTGCGTTGATTGATCATTGTTAAACTCTTGGGATCTTGCACTATTGGTTAAAGTTGGTAACTCTATAAAGAATAACCTCCCAACATAAAACTATTACGATCTTGAGCTACTAACTTTTACCGATAGTGTAAGATCCCAAGAGTTTAACAATGATCAACATAACACAATTTGGTAAATCGATTTAACTAGTTATGGCCAGTGACCTGAGATATGTAATAATGTTAATTATGTATATTATTGTTATATACATTATAAGTATTATTTTGTTATTCAATTTTTCTATGTTTTATGTTAATTGTCCTAAGTTTTCTTATGTATTTACCTTACTTTTGGAATTCTTTTGGATTTGGTTATCCAAGCCTATCTCGACCCTGACAAGGTTAAGCGATCGATAGGTTAATCGAGGCACAAGTGTAATCTCATTGACGTGATTTTTTGAAATGTTGAATTTACTCATCATTGTTGTTAATAGTACCTAATCTTTATAAGGAATGATTATGATATAATATATAAGTAATAAAAAAAATAGGATTAGGAAATATACTTCATTGGAAATATATTAAAGTTTTCATTATCTTTAATATTAAGAGTGCTCTGAACTGAAAAGAAAAAAAAAAAAAAAAAATGATTTAGAACACACATATCGAAACAGCTAACCCAGTCATTATATATTTATGTACTTTATCAATAAAATATTTATTTTAAGTAAGTTAAACCTAAACATTTTATGAATGAGGTTTCAAGCAATTTTTTTTTTATATATGCTTTTATTCTGGGGTCACATTTATCTCTGGATTTTGATACTTGTTTTTGTTTTTTATATTAATTATTTGATATTTAAGTTTATATAAAAAAAATTCATCAATTAAATTATGGGTATAGTTGTAGTAACACTTCCAATTACCTATTGAATTGATGGTATTATTTTAGTTTTAACAAGCAAGGAAAAACAATTTTTTTTTTTTTAAATTATATATTTATTGATATTTACATCTGTACACAATATATAAAAGTAAATTTAAAATGATTACAATAAAATTAAAAAAAAGGAACTACCCATATATTAGAAGGTCTGTTAGCCATCTTCTTTTCATAAGCATCGGAATTTTATCGGAGTTGAAAAGAGTTAACATATTCGGGGGAAAAAATGAGGAGGTTCAGGTCGGTATCGCTTCCAGAATTAAAAAAATAATTGATAACATAATATATGGTGGCTGAGGAAGAAATTTTAATTGTCAATTACGAACCATGAAGAAACGCCGACATAACTGTTAGGAGTAACTAGCATTTAAAAAAATTAACAAGCGGACGGAAGCCGCTAATAAAATGCAACCGGATATATCGCAAGTTCCTCTCGTTAATGAACACCACCTTTTAAACGTTTGGCCATAATTACGTTTCCCTTATTTTGCAGCATTTCTGTTGTGTAAAATTAGATATTACTAGTTTGAATTCATAAAACAGCAAGAAATCTCATGCCAGTATATAAAATGTAAGTTATAGTTTCAGTCCGGATAGATCCTTTAATTAAAAGTTTAAACGTCTTCGGAAACTTTATGAAGAGAAAGTTTATTGTTATTTCAGTCTTTTATGATGAAGTTGGTGGGTTTTGGTAAGTTAGGTAAATTTAACATAAGCATCCATAGTACTATATAAAAGGTCCAACCATTTTAATTTTGTGACTAACCAAGAAAACTACTGAACCGATCTGTACCAAAATTTATCCGTCTCATCTTCATAGCTCAAGGAAGGTTTAGCGATAGTAAAATTTACTGTTATTAAATACTTTTTAAAATTAAAAATTCTCTAGATATACTGATTGCAGTGAAGTTTTGAAATCGACTTAAAAGTAACCATCATTCAGCAAGAGAGTTTACAGTGGTGCTGTGTTTTCTAGAGCTCGATATTGATAGTAAAATTATATTTTGTAAAATTATATTCATTGCTATTAAAAAGATATAAATATATAGATGACATGTGGATCCCAGTGAAACTTGAAAATTGACCGATATACCACTAATAATATAGTAACCATTCTTTATCCATCTAAATTACCAACACATACAGAAACATATTAGGTTCATATTTCAAGAATGGGAGTTCAAATTGAAGTAAATCTGAAGAATGGTACCATTAGTATAGATCCCATCCTCGGCCGCATTTGTTTAGGTGAAGTTTGCCAAATTTGCCATATTTTGTTCTATTGGAATAATTTTTTTTATTTATTTATGTATGTATTTAATTTTTATGAATAGCAGATGTATGTTGTTCACTGCTTATATGTTTGTTTTTATTGTTATTAAATCTAGATAAAATATATTTTTTACTACCGTAAATTTATAAAAACAGCTTAGGCAGCATTCTACTATTCACATCATTTTATTATGGTGCTGAAATTATAAACCATACGATCCTTCCTATTGGGTCATAAACAAAGTATAGTGTATACATTTTTTTTTTTTTTTTTTACAATTAATACGGATTCCGAGATTGAAATGTCTCTCAGACTTCTGGTAATATTTCAATTTAAACCAATACCGACAACCTTGTTAAATTTAATTAGGATTGATGAATTAAATGCCACTTCTATTGAGATTATTTTATTTGAAAACTAGTTTCGAATGCTAAACATTCATCTTCAGTTCTAAAACATACAATAAAATTTTCAACACATCAGTACTATGTTACATAGATTAAATATCCTTCTATATCATCATGCGTACCTCAAGTGATTCTGAAGCCAGCCTTGTTAAATTTAGTTGTTTTTTTTTAAAAAGACTAATTTAAAACTATGCCAAATACGATAGTTTTTATTTATAATTTTTAAGTTAGCCATCCATATCACGTATTGCCTAAATTTAAGTCAGGTGGTAATACTTACCCAATAAAGGTTTTTATTAAAAAAATAAAATAAAAAATAAATAAACTTAAAACTTGGATCTAGGCTGATGATCAGATTATGCTATTTCTAATTTTATTCGATTTAGCATATTAACAGAACTTATATAATGACACCAAACATGGTTTTGGAGGAGGGTTTGAATTTTTGCCCTCAGATTTTGACGATTTCTGATGATCAGACGGAGCTAATCATGATTTTTTTTTTTTTCCGATTTAGTCCAGTGAATGAACATATTGTAGAGTGCATGAAATAAGCGATATTTGACCTCAGGACTACGTTAGCAGTAGTTAAAAGATAAACATACTAAAAGTCCCCGCTCCTGGGAGGGGGGGGAGAGAAGTTCCCATTTTTTTTTTATTATATCTCGAAAACGGTAGCCTCTGTAAAAATATATTAAATATGAAAACTAAAGCTTATTAAATTTTCTTTAAAATTGTATATACATATTTGTCGAACTTCCTACCTTTTTTCGAGATATGCGTTATTGAAAATCGATAATTTTCGCAAAAAAAAAATTTATCTCGATTTTTGTCAAACATTTGCATCTGGTGCCTTCCACAGTCGATTCTCAGAAAAAATGTCTAAATAATCAAAGTTGTAATGCTTTAAATTTACTTTAAGTTCATTTATACGCTTCTAGCACTTCTAGCAAATGTTTGACAATAAGTGAAGTGAACATTTTATTTTATTTTCGAAGAATATAGAGTTTTAATAACGTATATCTCGAAAACAGTTGATAGTTCGACAAATATGTATATACACAATTTTATGGGGAATTTAATTGGCTTTAATTTTGTTATGTAGCATATTTTCCTAGAGTCCATCGTTTTCGAGATGTAATCGAAAAACCCGAAATTGGGACCTTCTCCCCTCCTCCCTTACCATAAGTTTACCCTTCCAGGGGCAGGGACTTTTAGTATGTTTACGTTTTAACTACTCCAGATGAAGCTGTGAAGTCAAAAAATATCGCACATTCATGCACTCAATACTCATCATTTCAGCACTCATTGGCGGGACTAATTTAGCTTCCCAAAAAACGTTAAAACACATATAACAGAACTCTATATGATATTAGGTTTTTAACATTTTTAGCATTTTTCCCCTTTGCGTGGCAATAGTAATGTAAAAAAAAAAAAAAAAAAAAAAAATCAGAACTTGTGTTCTCTGTTTTGATCCATTGTTTAAATTTTTATATTGTGTAACTTGAAGCTCTATCAGAACAATGTGACGCGAGTTCATTTTGAAATTCCAGTTTTACAGCAGCTCTCTTGATGAAGGTTAATAATCGCTTTCATTTCCATCAAATGTGGCTGGATTTCCAATAGCATGGATAAGTCTTTGTTACTGGGCCCCTATTCACGTCAGTGCATTCAACCTGTCGGCTAATTGGTGTAGGCGTTGTGACCTTTTGAAATAGTCGGCTATTGTAAAAGTTTTAATTTACTCCTCTTTTTAATGCCTCAAATAATAAAACCGACTGGAATTACATATGTAAAGGATTTTGTGTTGGTTAATTAATACCAGGTTATAAATAATAAGATAAAATTAATTATATAACATATAAATAATTATATACAATATATCAAACGTGTTTAAGGAAAAGGGCTTAAATCGTTTATATGAAAACAAATATTAATAAATAAATAATTTAGTGAAATCCTCAAGCAAAAGTGGGCAAAAAGAAAAGTACTAAAAAATAAATAGAGAACCTACATTGTAGTCACGTAGTCTGTTTCGCGTCATAAAAATAAATAAAAATAATATTTTAAGTTGGTATTTTAGTATAATGAATAGTCCCTTATGACATGATATAGTGATTCATGAATAAAGAAATACAGCAGTATTTAAAATGAGTCTCAAACCATTGGAAAATAATATGAGAAATAGTACAACAGTCTGGTTTATATAATTTCTAACAACGCTATTTATAAATATGGTTAATAGTAAATAAAATTGCATAAAGAACTTTCAGTAAATATACAACATAAGAAGGAGAAAAAATAAATAAATTACCATAAGAAAATAAGAAAATATTTGTGAAGAAAAGAGACCATAGCTACATGACATTGCTTAGAAAATATATTTACAGATACCATACCATGATATTTATTTATATTAACTGTATATATACATGAATACACGCTCGTATATACACTTTTATATTTATATAGTCCAGTAAAATAAGGGTTTGCCGAAAAAAAACTGCGGAACTTTTATTCTCAACAGATCTTTATGTATTTTGGGGTGCTGAATCCGAATCTGAAGTTTGCTACCGCGGCAACCATCGGCTTCATATTCAAAATCGCAAAAAACCGCCAAAAACCCGTTATTGTTTTTTTTATTTATAACACGATAACGAAGCTTTTTTTCGAAGATAGTCTTCAAATT
Source organism: Euschistus heros (assembly GCA_003667255.2). NCBI lineage: Eukaryota > Metazoa > Arthropoda > Insecta > Hemiptera > Pentatomidae > Euschistus > Euschistus heros. The sequence continues at coordinate 852,155 of RCWM02000142.1, forward strand.
TTCTTTGTAGCTGGAACTAGTACCTACATAATGAAAAAAAGAAATCCGAAAGACCATTTTTCGCGAAGTTAGGTCATTGGGAAAAAATGGAGAAATTGGCCAACTTGTCGTCAGCACCACAGCTCCGCGAAAACACGTTTGTCGTACTCTTTTGGCTATAACTCTAAAACTATTTGTCCGATACAACATTACTTTTTTTCATCTTAAAGCTGATTAAATTTACTATAAGAATCTATAAATGAAGTTTTAATCAAACCCTGTAAAATGTACATGCCAGCCCGCTAATAAAAACGTACTGTTGTACAATCCAAGTGTTTTTTGGCATATTTGTCGCTCTAACTGCTCAAATAATTGTTCGATCCCAAATTCCTTTTTTTTTATCGCAAAGTTGATTAAATTTGCTATCAGATGCTATATACGTAAATTATATTAAATCCTTTAAACCACCCAAGCTAGCACGCTAAATATGTATGTTTTGGCAAAATATGTAAACTATGACATGTTCAGTAGACTGGTGTGGGTATTTCATGGTGTTAATTATAAGTTACATATAAAAGTTATAATAGTAAATTTAACCAGCTTTATGATAAAAATATTAAATTTTGGATCGGACAAATGGTTTTGGATTTATAGCGAATAATGTGCCAAAAAAAAATGTGTTTTACAAAAGTACGTGATTTTCAGCGCGACAGCTTTTGTATTTCAAGAATTTTGATACAACTTTCATATATAGCATCTAATTGTAAATTTAACCACCTTTCTGATAGAAAAAAAACATTTTGAATCGGACAAATACTTTTAGTTATAATGAAAAATGTGCCGATAACCATGGATTTAACAACAATACGGGTTTTTAGGCGTCTGGGATGCATATTTTAAGGGACTTGATTATAACTTCATATATACATTTCAATAGTAAATTTAACAAGCTTTTAGATGAAAAAAAATAATTGTAGATCAGACAAATATTTTTGTAGTTATAATGAAAAATGTACTAAAAAAACTTGGATTTCACAAAAGTACGGGTTTTTAGCGTACTAGTATGTGTTTTTGGCCCCTTAATCTCTTTAACTCGAAAAATATAGGTCCGATCTAAATTCTTTTATTCATATTAATGCTGGTTAAATTTATTATGAGATCCTATGTATAAAATCGTTCATGAAATTATTTCCGTACAATGTACAGTAAAATAAAAGGCCGTTTTCAGGAATGTAGTATATAATAAATACGATAATATGTATGTTAAAAATATTTTATAAACTCACCTATTGGTATTTTTCAAGGACTCCCTTTCTCGAATCTCAACGAAAAATCAAATCTAGTTGCTATAGAAATGACTGTATAATTGATCACTTTTGATCACGCCGACCGTCAGTGAAGATTTTCTGACCCCACTCTGTCAGGTACAGCTGGTACAAGGAGTTGGTAGCAATGAATAAAAACTGATCTTTAGTTCATATTTATTATAATAACATAACATATATTTTATTATAATAACATCACTAACAACTAACACTGGGCTAATCACCCGTAAAAATAATGACAAAAAAAAATAATAACGAAAAAACAAAAAAGGTGAAAAAAAAAAAAAAAAAAAAAAAAAAAAGGATCTGATAATAAATTTAACTAGCATTAATGCATTAATATGAATAAAAGAATTTGGATTGGACCTATATTTTTAGAGTTAAAGATATTAAGGGGCCAAAAACACATACTAGTACGCTAAAAACCCGTACTTTTGTGAAATCCAAGTTTTTTTAGTACATTTTTCATTATAACTACAAAAATATTTGTCTGATCTACAATTATTTTTTTTTTCATCTAAAAGCTTGTTAAATTTACTATTGAAATGTATATATGAAGTTATAATCAAGTCCCTTAAAATATGCATCCCAGACGCCTAAAAACCCGTATTGTTGTTAAATCCATGGTTATCGGCACATTTTTCATTATAACTAAAAGTATTTGTCCGATTCAAAATGTTTTTTTTCTATCAGAAAGGTGGTTAAATTTACAATTAGATCCTATATATGAAAATTGTATCAAATTCTTGAAATACAAAAGCTCTCGCGCTGAAAATCACGTACTTTTGTAAAACACATTTTTTTTTGGCACATTATTCGCTATAAATCCAAAACCATTTGTCCGATCCAAAATTTAATATTTTTATCATAAAGCTGGTTAAATTTACTATTATAACTTTTATATGTAACTTATAATTAACACCATGAAATACCCACACCAGTCTACTGAACATGTCATAGTTTACATATTTTGCCAAAACATACATATTTAGCGTGCTAGCTTGGGTGGTTTAAAGGATTTAATATAATTTACGTATATAGCATCTGATAGCAAATTTAATCAGCTTTGCGATAGAAAAAAGGAATTTGGGATCGAACAATTATTTGAGCAGTTAGAGCGACAAATGTGCCAAAACACATTTGGATTTTAAAACAGTACGTTTTTATTAGCGGGCTGGCATGTACATTTTACGGCGTTTGATTAAAACTTATAGATAGATTTATAGATATAACATTTATAGATTCTTATAGTAAATTTAATCAGCTTTAGGATGAAAAAAATTAATGTTGTATCGGACAAATAGTTTCCGAGTTATAGCCAAAAGAGTACGACAAACGTATTTTCGCGGAGCTGTGGGGCTGACGGCAAGTAGGCCAATTTCTGCCTGCATTTTTTTCCAATAACGTAACTTTGCGAAAAATGGTCCGATTTCGGATTTATTTTTTCATTATGTAGGTACTAGTTCCAGCTACAATTATTATTTGAAGACTTTCTTCGAAAAAAGCTTCGTTATCGTGTTATAGATAAAAAAAAACAAAAATAACGGGGTTTTTTGGCGGTTTTTTGCGATTTTGAATATGAAGCCGATGGTTGCCGTGGTAGCAAACTTCAGATTCGGATTCAGCACCCCAAAAAACATAAAGATCCGATGAGAATAAAAGTTCCGCAGTTTTTTCTTGAAAACAGCCTTTTGGAGCCTTATTTTCCTGGACTATATATGGTGAGGTGAATTTACAGAGTGAGTACCTGTAATTGTAAAATAAAAAAAAAAAAAAAAAAAAAAAAAAAAAAAAAAAAAAAAAAAAAAAAAAAAAAAAAAAAAAAAAAAAAAAAAAAAAAAAAAAAAAAAAAAAAAAAAAAAAAAAAAAAAAAAAAATGGGCGAAACTAATGAATGTAAGAATTAAAACTCAGTAGGTAGAAATGCCTTCCCCTGTAAAAACAGACTCATCTCCCCAAAAATTCACCTCACAAAAGTGGTATTTTTCAACACATTCTGCATTTAGAAGCTATCGGCAAAATTAAGGCCTACGTTCATTATCATTGAGGTTTAAACCTTACATTGAAAATCTAATAAAATAAATCATAAATAATAATCATAAATAAATAAATGTAATAACATAAGATCCTTTGATGTGGTGTCCCTTATTGACAGTTTTCCTTTTTTTTCTATCAAACAATAATTTTTTTTTTCTTTTATATTCCAATGAAGAGTTTAATATGTTTAAAATGCACATTTCTAGTTAAGGGATTGTCATAATTTTTTGTTTACATAAGTAACTGATTTGTATGCCAAATGAGAACACCATGTTTTTTCGGCTTTAAATGTAAATTTCTCCATGAAATCAAAACAATCATTACTTTTAACATATCATTCGAAAGCTGATTGAATTTAATTTAAATTAAAACTTTTTGTGAAATTTGCAGTTTTCAGGATAGTTTTTTTTCGAAAAACGGTGAGCGTTGAAGAAACATAGGACATTGTGACTTCCCCAAATAAGGTGAATATTAAGCTGTTCTTTAGATACCAAGTTTTTAAAGTTCAAGGTTACAGGTACTGAACTATTATTGAAAATGTAATGCTAAATCCGAAAATGTGGTCAAAATTTGAAAAAATATTAAACCAAATGGAGATATTACAGCTTTTATGGAATAAAACGTTGTTTCTTCAAAAGAGTCTTTTATTTATCATATATCTGCAACGGATTGGAATAGAAAGCGGCACTCTAAGGCATTTTGCTACATTTTTAGTCTAGTTTCACCCAATTTTTTTTTTTTTTTTTTTTTTTTTTTTTTTTTTTTTTTTTTTCACATTAAGAGATACTCACCCTTTATGCATGAATACACACACGCTTATACATTTATATATATACATATTTATACCTAAGCCTACACATTTGCATTGTCTTGATAAAAGATTATGAGTTAAGAAATTATTTCTTTGTTTAGGAAAAATAAATGATTTAAGTAAGGGCACTTTAGAATTTACATAAAAGAAGGTTATTAACAAATTCATCGGTATCGGATATTTGTCACTGTAGTAATTTTACCACACATTTACTTATTATATACGTGATTTTAAGCAACTGATCACATACTGATTATATTATATATATTTTATAATTATCGTCTTAGTAGTAATTCAAATTGAAAGAACATAATAATAATAATAATCTTCTAAGATATGATGAAGGAACAGTCAAGGGCATAAAAAAAATCTGTTGGAATTAAAAATGCATTGTTTTAATATGGCAAAGTTTCGACTATATCGAATTATGGTCATTATCGTAGCACAGTCGATTAATAAAAAAAAAATGGCCAAAGCGCATGTTTTTTTGAATATGTTAGCATCCGTAAGAGTATTTGTAATCTAAGTTTGCCACATTCCAAACCTGGGGCGAAGTTTTTAGTTCCTGAAAATCCTCGAAATTTTAGCACTATTTTTAGTTTTTTAATTATAATTAGATAGCTATGTAATTATGGCCGTTGATGATTTAAACTGAACAACATTATAGTGAAAAACAACAGTTAATCTTATTTATTATATTGCTATAAATTAAACTGTTTATTTTATTTTTTTTTATCGATAAGTTGAACTCAATAGTGTTATTAAGGACTATATTTTAATTAATCCTGAAAAAAAAATCGCGCCAGCATTTATTGTTGTATGAATAATCTCAGATATAAATAAATTAAGTATTTTAATATTACTAGGGATTATACAGCATAACTTTAATTTGTATTATTTTAATTGTCGAAAACGGAAGGATAACTTCCGCCATTGTTGTCCTCCAGGATACTGTTTTAAAATATTTAACGGTTTTAAGATGGCGGTCCTTAAAAGGACACTTTTTTAAAAATATTCGACTATTTAACTGTTTTAAGATGGCGGAAGGATATTAATTCTTTGTTAACGCATTCTACGGGAGGCTGGAGATAGTTTACTCTTTTTGCTAAAAACGTACGATATGGAAGAGTGGCGGTGGGGGTTTCGATTTCGGGGGAATCCGACGAAAATTCATTTTTGTACTCAGTTTGCAGTAATGCAGAAACCTATTAAAAAAATAATAATTGGAATATGGATATGAGGACACTTTTGAATTTACTTAGAAGACAGTTATTTATCTATTCATCAGTATACTGATACTTGTCATTGTAGTAATTTTACCATATATTTACTTATTTTATACGTTGTATACATTTGTAAATATCATATATATATATATATATATATATATATATATATAGAGAGAGAGAGAGAGAGAGAGAGAGAGAGAGAGATGTTTTAGCGAGTTTTTTTTTTTTTTTTTTTTTTTTTTTTCTCTTTATCATAATGTGTAAACTCTTTATGTATTTCATATGTAATGGAAAATCATCATTAATACAGCCTCCGCTTGTCAGTTCTATACGAAACAATAATCCTTTAACAGAAGCAGGGAAGCAGAATCCTCCTCCACTAATTGTGGTCCCATTGAATTTGAAGTAATATTGCCCCTTCAAGAAGAACGAAGGAGTAATAATAAGCCTTGTAAAGGAAGCGTGATGACGGAGTCGCGAAGAGAAACACAAACAGGATGAAATATTCGGAAAGGGAGTGGGGCGGGAGAGCTGATATTCGGGCTATGTTGAGGGGGCAACTTCCCCTAATGAGAGCCTTTTGGGGTACTCGCTAAAAGGCATACAGAACCCTCTTGTTTCACCCATTTCTGCGAGTGGGTGTTTGCTTGAGTCTTTTATCGAACGCAGGCATTCACCCTTCCTGTCGTATTACTGGGAATCGTTTCTAAGATATCATCCGTCAACTGAGGAGAATGACTTCGAATAGAAACGACGTGTTTATCAACATAAATACAGTTGCACGTATATAACTAAAAACCCGAATAAAACGGACCAAACATCTCTCACCACACATTACTAGCAAACAAAGCATTCTTTTAAATTTGATTCCCCTAAAATTATTCACAATGAACAAAATAATTTTAAACGAACTATTAAATTAATGATAACCATAGAAAAAAATTCAAATATCGTGCAATTAACATAAAATCAGTTATTCCAATTTAATACATTCAGACTAATCATGTACATTTATATTAATATACATCATATAAATCATTTATCCATTTATTACACAGGGATACGGAAATCTCTTCTACCTGTACCTTGGGAATACCAGTAATTTGCAAATACCCATCCCTTACTTTTTTTCAGGAATTTCCCCAGTTTAGTTGTGTACTAGAATTGTTATAATTTAGTAGTAGATTCCAATAGCATTTTATTAGCATACATTTTAAGTAGTTCATACTTTGTAATTATATGTTGTACTAAATATTCCTACGCGTGTTTTTATATATATTTATATTGTAGCTAAGTTTATGTTTTTTTTTTCACTGTAAGACATGATTATGAGAACAATATAGCCTCGAAACGTCGCCAAAATAAGTTGTTATTTTATTGACTGAACATCAAGAATCTTATTAACAGTTCTGTCGATTCTGAAATAACATTTTTCCTCCGCGTCAAAGCAAAACTTCCCCAATTTCCCCCCAACCGTTTCAAAACTTCTCCCCGATTTTCCCCTAGTGACAAAATGAGTAATGTTGCTTATCTACTTTAATAATGAGGCATTAAGCTCATAAATATCATTATGTCTAAATTAGAAATTAAGATAATCTTCGTATATTTATTGTAATTTATGTAATTAGATATTGTTATAAAATAAAAAAATACTTATTATAGCCAACTTATGCGCTAGTAGGTAAAATCGATTTTTAAAAATTCTAATCGATTAAAATATTCAATTCGAATTTCCCACAGGGGAGAAAATATTTCCCAAATCGACAGCCCTGCTGATGACGTGTAACCTTCAATAATTGTTACTGTACTTTTGGTACAGTTCTAATAGTTATCTGAACAATTAAATATTAATTTTATTTACGGGAAATTATATCATTTTAATGGACGATAGAATTGATAGTTATTTTCGTTTAATGCTATATTATTTACTATTTATGCATGTCGGTGAATCATCTAATATAATTTAAGGAAACTATTTTGCATAAGAATAGTTTGGTTAAGAAATATAAGTTGTTGATCGCGGATGGAGTCGGGGGAAAGAAAAAACACGTCCCAGTAAAAGATCTTTGTATAGATTGCCAACGTTTCGACTTACCTTGCAGGCTTTCTTCAGGGCAAAAATTACCACAAAAACTAGATGTGATAAAATAATAACTGACAGATTAACTGGATGAGAAATGGATAATGTTAATAATGATGAATGATTACAAACGAATATATAAAGTAATAATAAACAGCAAAGAATGACAATGCCATCATGATATGGCTGTACAATATTATATACAATAATTATTGTGTAATAACAAAATTATGCCAAGAGAAATAAACAATTACATAAAATGATCAAAAGTAGAGTACAGTAAAATCAAGGACTAGAGAGAGAAAGTAGGGAAAGGAAAAAAAAAAAAATGAAATAAGTTTTAAAAATATTTAATTGTATTGTAACTTAAATATTATTGTAATTAATTAATTTAATGTAATATAATGTGATTAATTATTGTATTGTAACTTAAATTAAATTAAATTAAATTGTAAGTTATAATAATTTATTTTTTAAATATTTATATTTTCCAAAACCTAAATTAACCACTTGAACGAATTCTTGCTATTAATAATTTTACTGTAAAACTTTTAATTAAATAAAAAAAAAAAAAAGTATAACAGAGCGGAAAAATATTTATATAGAAAGGGTTGGAAATTGAGTATTGGAAATTCTGAGGAGGAATGTGTTCTGCAGCGGTATTCATATGGATTATTTTTATGTAGAGCAGGGTGGAATTCGTTTAGAAGGTTATAATAGGAAGCATTCGAATTCCTTTGTCCGTTAGTTAAAAAAAAATTGTTTATATTATTCAATTTACTATATCATAATAAATTATTATTATCATTAAAATAAATTGTTCGTTATAAGATTTATTTCGGTCATAATAATATCTACAGTTAACTCTTATCATTATCACCTAAAAAAGTATTTTTGAATAATTACAAAAGTAGTTTCGAGACTTTATTGTTCTCATAATCATGCCCTATAGTGAAAAGACAAGTTATGATGAAATATATAAGTTACACAGGTTATTTCAAAACAAAAAGTTAGCTACAATATAATATATAAAAAAATGCGTTAGAATATATATTACGTATAATTACAAAATATAGAGGAGTAGGAAACTACTTACAATGTTACCGGTGGATATGCTGTTGGTATCTACTACTATATATAACAATTCTTATAACTGCACTGGGGACTTTCTGAAAGAAAGGTTAGATATGGGAATTTCCAAAATATTTGCTTACGCGCGCGCGCGTGTGTGTGTTAATAATAAAGCAATTATATTCTATTAAAAAGATATATTTTTAACCCTTTCGAGGAAGGTTTTTTACTCCTGAAATTTTGAAGAAATTTTTAAAAATATATGTAAGACAAATTTTTAAACTAAAAACAGATATCATTTTCAGATTACTCATCCCAAAAAACATGTAGAAACCAAATCTGGTCGAAATAAAAAATTAAAAATTCTTTACCTCCATGGTTTTAGAAGGCAAGGCTGTCAATTTTTTGAATTACGTAAATAATTGTGCTGCCTCACAGATTTCGCTACCGATTGAAACCAAATTTTAAGGGCTTCTAAAAGCCGTAATATTGCATAGTTTAGCCCAAATGAGGAGGTCGCAGGATTTCTCCTTATTGAGATATCTTAAGTTAAAGTTGAGTTTTGTCCACTAAAATCTAGAGTAAACCCAATGTTATATACATAAATGGATAGCAGAATGCACGCTGATTCTAGTGATCACATTACTATTTTAATCGGTTGACACACAGCATATGCTATGGCCGTTAGAAGTCGTTGATACAACCTCCTCAACTTCAAAAATGTTAACGTCCTCGAAAGGGTTAAAAAATATATTTTTTTTTTTATTTTGATAAAATTTTACATATGAGGGTTTTCTGGTGCGTTGAATCGAGATTTGAAGTCAGTTTTCCAATTTAAAAATGTCCTACTGATTTACAGCGGATTTTTTTGGAGTTTTTGAGCACCCTGAACCCAGGTCGTGTTTTGAGCATTACGAAAGGATTTTTATGTCAAAATGCATAAAAAACTACAATTTAACGTGAAAGAGTCGTTCCACTTTCTTGACAGAGAGGTAAGAAAAAATAAAACGTCATTTTCATGCTTTATTTTTTTGCACTATTATATTATTGCACAAAATCGGCATTCAAATCTGTGAGTTACAACTCCAAACGTCTCCTTGTTAGTTTCAAAATAAAAATGGAAACTAGATATACAACTAACATAAGTAAATTAAAAGATTTTATAAATCAAGCATGATAGGTAATTTTTAGTAAGACATAATGCATATAATATTTTTTATTCATTATTTTTCGTGTTCAACATAGTGGTTTAAGAATATTTTAAACAAATATAATTAATTTTCTAATTTATTTTTTAAAAAATATATTCTTGTAAAAGGCCTTAAATGATGATAAAATAAAAAAGTTTAGCTAAAACATTTTGCGCTAAGAGGAATTCCCCATTCCGGATTGTGAAATCCATTTTATAAACTTGATGTGGAAGTCCTTCAAGTAACGCTTGGACAGACTTTGTAGAAGCTTTTAATTTTCAAGTGTTTTTTTTTTAGTCTGTTTTTTCCCTATACATTTTTGCCTTTTGTTTTGAATTAATTTAAAAAATATATATATATATATATTTATTTTTTTTTTTTTTTTTTTTTTTTTTTTACTTCAAAGCATATTTATTAAAAAAAAAAATAGTACATTGATACATTTATCATTAAAATATAATGTATCTAAATATAGTTTTACCAAATATCATCCTTTTGGATGATACAATTAAGTTACATTCTGTGGCGATGTTACAACGAGTTTATGGTAGGAACAAAGGAAAAAGAGATAAGGGGGGATAAATAATAAAACGGAAAGGAAAAACTAAAACTAAAAATAATAATAAATAGATAATTAACAGTAATTAAAAGAGAGTTTTATGACGGGAATTTGTCCTTCCATTCCACTTTGTTAGCTCTGAAGGAAGATTCAAGGAAGAAAAAAGAGGGTTGGTTTAAATTAAATTTAAAATTCCTTCATACAAATTTGGATATTAAAAAATAATTTACTGATTTAAACATAGCGTCGACGATACTTAAACAGTAAATACGTATTAAAAATTTATTTATTTATTTTTTCCTTAAACGTTCTCATAGATGTTCTTATATATTAGTTATAAATGTGTATTTACTTTCGCCAATTTAGACAAAACATTTTATATAGCAGTTCTCAGTTATGTCTTACTTATAAATGCGTATTCGCTTTCGCCAATTTAGAGAAAACTACATTGGGAATTATTATTTTTTTATAAATTTTTAGTTATTGATGTAAAAATTACTATTCATAATTGAATCATGTATCCAGGTTCTTTCGGTTCAATAAATTTTTTTATTTTTTTCCTGCTGAAAATATTTTTTTTTTTCTTCGATGTATCATTAGAAGTCTGGTAATGCGGTTTATAGTTTATAAGACTAATTATTTTTAAGATTGCATTAATTTTTTTAAAAACGGAAGAAAAACTAATAAGTTTGAACCAATTCTTTGATCCAAAATTGTAATATTGAGTCCAGATATATCTTATGAACATATACATATTTTTTTTTTTTTTTTTTTTTTTACGGAAATTACGAAACTTATTAATTATTCGCAAAAGAATTTACTAATAATCAAAGGTTAATGAAGTCTAGGATCCAACTTTATCTTAAAAAGGACTTACATATAATGTGAAATGTATGTATCGCTTCTTATTTATTCTCGGAGTAAAACAGTTTTATATTGATGTAATTTATTTGACTGTAAAGATTTACAATGTAGTTGGGGTTTGCAGTAAAAGGGACAAAATCAACTATTATTATTTTTTGTGCCGACGTTTCGGCCAACTGTGTAAGCCTTCATCAGGGCTAGAACAAAAAATATGACAAACATGAATCTAAAAGAGATGAGCAATAGCAAACTATATGAAATTCATAATACATGAGGTAAAAAAAAAGTTTTGATAATTAAATAAATTAGTTGATAATTAAATAAAACATCACCAATTCACAAGAAGATAATAGCAATCTATTCTATTTTCTATTTTAACCTTTAGAGAAAGAAAGTACCAAGAGAAGGGCCAAAGTTAGCCTATAAATATTTCATATGTTTGCCAGCTCTTAGAGACCTCTATCGCAAGAATGGAAAAATCTGGGGTTGGGGAGAAGAGTACCGTTTGAAATTAAAATATTTACGAATCTCGCTAATGAACTGGAAGGGCTATTTAATTATTAAAAATTCAAAAAGAAAAAACAAATCTGCATTATTCCCTTTTCCAGCCTTGCCTAAATAATGCAAAAACATCCCGACTATTTTTTCACAATGTTCACCATCTCTTGTTTTCGTTCTAACAACTTTGATTGTTTAAACTTTAACTGGGCTACATTTTAAAAAAAAATCAGAATATATTTTTTTTTAAAAAACGTTGCAAATGAAACAATACTATGTGTTTCTTTAGTGCAGTTTATTGCTTGCTTCTGTGTAGGAACGGTCACTGTAGGTGTTGACGTAAGATGTTCCAGGTCGTTTCAAGTTATTAAGTTATGTCGTATTTTCATTAATTAAGATTTATTTGGTCTCTGCTGTCTTAGTTTTAATTCTATTTTCAATGTAACTTCCTTTGAAACCAATATTGTACACTGTCTTTGAAATAGGAATTACCTTTTAATCTAGTCACTGCTAGACGTTTAAAGAAATATATTAAAATGGTTAGTATCGAAATTCAAATTTGGTCAATTTTGTTATATGACTTTTAACATGGTGAGAAGGTAGTCTCAGAGCGTAAAGCTCAATTTCGGTTTTACAAATTTCTTCAAGGCGATGAAACACTGAAGATAATGCTCGTTTTGTAACACTTAGAGTTGCCGAAGAACTGAAAATTTCTGCATTAATTGATTCGGATCCATGTCAAGCATGTGCGGAAATAGGTAAGTAGTTAAATAAATATTTCAGAAACAACCATCTGGAGATACCAACATCAAATGAGAAAAACGAAAATATTGGATTAATGGGTCCTTCACAAGTCATCAGAGGCGAATAAGATTATTCTACTCACAACAGCTTCATCTTTATCTTCTCGATTAAAAAATGACCCTTTAGTGGTTATTGTACGACGATATTCAGCGATTATTCCAATGGCTATCAGCTGATGAAGATCCAAACCAATTTCCAAAACCTGATCTTCATCCGGAAAGGGTATTGCTGATTGTTTTCTGGACAAGCAAAGGCATTGTGCAGTATGAGCTCCTAATTCGAGGGTTAAATATTACTGCACAGTCCTATTGCGCGATATTAGACTGCTTTCAGTCTAAACTTCGAAAATTCGATCCAAATTTTGTTAGCAATGAAAATTTTGGTAATAGCTTTAATAAAATGCTCGGCCACACACTGCAAAGTTGACCAGGGATAAATAAATGGAAATTGGATTAAAAACATTGCCCGATCCACCATATTCTCCGAACCATTTACCCACTGGACAAATGTCTCCGGCAGAAATATTTTGATAACCAGCAAAGCCTAGAATTGGAATTAAATTTTTAATCGCGTTGGGATAAAGTTATTAGTTGTAATCAAGATTTTTTTTAATGAATAAAGTTATTGTATAGAGATTGGTTCATTGAATTTTATAATTACCCTAAAAAAAAAACGACGGGACTTTTGAAACGACCTGGTATATCAGCGCCCTATGGACATTGGCATACTTAGAAGTTAGGTTTTTCTGAAACTTTTAACTTGGAATCCACATACAAGACTTGAACGACAGGAAACTGCTCATCGTTTTCGACTTCGACCGGTATCTAGGACTCCAACTGGACAAACGTTTAACTTCTAACTTTAGAATCAACATACTAAAACGACTCCTTCAACATTTACTAGACAAATATTCACTGACAGTTTAAGACCTTTTTGTACATATGGAGTTGGGCTTTAGGGCTCCCCTAAACCATCTAATTCAGCTCGTATCCAATCCTTGCAATCTAAAACCCTTCGAAAAATTCTGAATTCTCTTGATTTCGTCACCAATAAACGTACCGATAAAGACCTTAAAGTTCCATATGTTGCTGGTTTAGCCCAAACCAGATAAATTTCCTTTCCTAGGAAACTCCATAAACATTCAATCCCTAGTCTCTCATTTTGCTTCTCATTCTATCCCGGACAACCCTCCGGGGACTCTAAAAAGAAAATGGCCTCGGGTTCTTCTCATATAGAACTTTTATTGAGGTGCCACCAGTGGGTAGTTTCTTTACAAGCAATTGTCATGTTATTATTTTAAGTTATTATTACATTTCCTGGATTTTTATGTAAAGTCGTGAATTTCAATAAAAGGATAATAGTAAGGTTTTTTATTGTAATCCAAAAAATATAGCTGAAGATTAAGTTAGAACTTACTCAAATAAGTTCAGAATATATTGATCTCAGGACGTTCAGCACTTTATTAAGCGAAGTTCAATAGAAGTGGCACACAGTTTATCAATTCCCAATTAGATTGGAGCTTTCTTGAACGGTTTCATTCAATTTTCTCGTTATTTTATTGACCTGTTTCAGAAACGATATCCATACCTTATGAAGTGGAAGGCATTCTTCATTTTTTTTTTCTTTCTTCCAAGAAGAATGGCTAATTACAAATTTATTAGCAATAAAACTAGGGCTAAGAAATATAGCCCTTACATCCCGGAGGGCTTCCTTTCACATCAATATTCATAAGGTCGTCAGCATTAATTACTGTTTTCCCTCTTGATGAATTTTATGTAAGCCTTTTAGCGGCTCTACTGCGCCCTCGTCCAGAAAATTATTATGAAAAATTAAAAAATGTTACGGGGTGTCCATTTTTTTTTTTTTTTTCTTGGAGTATTCTCTCAGTTAATTAGAAGCCTTGTAGATTCGTCTTCATTTTAAATTTGTCATTTTTAATAACTTATAAATCTTTATGCAGTGTCTTGGAAATTCACTTCCTCTGCTATCACTATCTATCATATCTATACCCCATTTTTCCATACACATATAAAGATTATCTTAGGAATTAATTGCCACTTGAAATTGTTTTATTTTAAAACTAGTTTTGAATGTTAAACATTCAGCATCAGTCCTAATAATAAATAAAGGCGTAGCGAACCCGAAGGTTCGATGCCAACACCACCAACCGTTGACCACACACCTCCTTCCAACTCACTCCCCAAAACCCAAATCTTGGTCTACCCCTCGGTCGTTTACCCGACGGTTCAAAACTGGTCACATTTTTTTGGAATTCGATCATTATTAAACCCAACGACTTTACATGCCCATTTTAACCGTCGCGCTGCTATTACCTGAACTATATTTACTGGATATAACTCGCGCAGTTCTGTATTGTGAAATCTTCTAAAGTCTTCCGTTTCTTCATCTTTTTTTGGTCCAAATATTCTCTACTCAGTACATTATTTTTGAAAACTTTAAGGCGTTGTTCCTCCCCTTACGTAAGCGGCCATGTTTCGCATCCGTAGATAACTGTTGGTAGTATAATAGTCTTATATATCCTAATTTTTAAATTTCTCGAGAGTAAGCGCCAACTGAGTAGTTTTGCGGCCGAGATATAACAAGCACTTTTAACCTAGCTTTTATTTTCTCTTTATTCTATTTTTTCTTGATATAATAGACACTAGATATTTGAATTGCTCTACGTGTTCAAACTTTATCCCGGAAATATCTACGTTACTAAAACGTTCGTTACTGGTTTTCATGAGCGTAGTTGAGTTTAATTTAATTAGTTTCTTTGATTTCACTTAAAAGTACAAAATCATCAGCATAACCAAGAACCGGAAATTGATCGCCCATCTATAATCCTTTTCCTTAAGCATTACCTTCCTACATGTAAGCATTACCTTTCATCAGTTCTAAAACATACAAAACTTTCAACACACCAGCACTTTATTACATAGATTATACATATTAAATAGAAATGTAAGACAAGGAAACAAAAATATTGGTACTCATTTAAGGAGGCAAAGCGGACTTCTAAACGATATGAAGAGTTTTAAGGGGAGGATAAAATCCTTGGGTTTTTCTTATGAGAGTTTCATTTTTTTTCTCCTTTTCTTATTTGAAGCACTTCCAGGAAATAAAACAATTGCTATAGAAGTGGCTATTAATTCATAAATCCTAATTGTATTAATCCTTCTGTACCTTCATGAGTACCTCAAGTTGGTCTATTCTATTCTAAAATGTAAATTGGGTACAAATAGTAGATTATAGATTTATAGACCTATTATTTTCCATACCAGGAAGATACACATAACGCATTCTTGTTTTTTCAAAAGGACTTTGGATTGTGAGACTGAATACGAAAGAATTCAATTATTTTAAAAATAAATTATCTTTGTGTTACACCCATGTTTGATTAAGGTCCATTTTTAATATTTAACCTGACAGTTTTATCACTAAGCTATGTTAGTTTAAGATATTTAAGATAAGTTATTTTTAGCATATGTGATCCGATCCAAGATATCTATACTGATTTATCTTAATAGAAAATGATTTACAACTCCAGCCTTATCAACTAAGGAGACACAGTTATGGCAGGGACTGCCCAAGGATAAAATAATTAATGTCTTATTCCATTCAAAGATAAAATGAGCTCAGCTAACGACCTCTCTTTCAATTAAACCAGTTGAAATTTATAGCTCTAATATTTCTTCAAACGGTCTTACGCAACGGTTGCTGTAGGATATAGAATTATCAATAGAATGAAAATAATGCCTTACTTGAGATTTAAAATTTTTTTTTACTATTTTAACTTAATTTGAACTCCTCACTTTGTCACCAATAACACGCATTTAAAAAACAAAAACAAATGGAACTCTGAACTACAAGGTAAACAAATATGTACTTCCTCAATGCAATGAAAAAACAAGAATAAAACGTACCTTCTTTGAAAAATCACTATGTGGGGAAAAAGAATTATGAATGACACGATTCGAAAATTTGATTCGACACAAAATTGGGACAACTATCAAAGAAAATTTGTTTTAAGTTAGGTTGCCCTCAGTTTGACGGGAAGCTTCTGCAATGTTGCCAGCCTGAAATATAATGGAATGATCTTGGTTATGCTTTGGCGGGCTTTTTCAAAAAAATGTGAGGGAAATAGATTGACCCTATGGGACACAGGCATTAGAAGTCATTCTTCTAATTGTAAGCAATTCTTCTTCATTTATTGGCGCGACAGACGCATGAAGCTGTCCTGGCCTGCTCCACAGCCCTCCTCCAGTCGTCCCGATCAGCTGCTCGCCTTAAATATATTTTAGAAACTTTTAAGTCCTCGGAGACGCCATCGAACCATCTTCTCTTCGGTCTTCCACGAGGTCTCACTCCATCCGGTCTATCCCATAAGAATTTTCGGCATGTTCTGTTCTCACCCATCCGGTATACATGCCCCATCCATTTTAGCCGTTGAACTCTTATGTATATCGTCAATGGCAAGTCACCATACAAATCGTATAGCTCCCGGTTCTTCCTTCGCCGCCACATGCCGTTATCCTTTATCGGACCAAATATACGCCTCAGTACTTTCCTTTCGAAACAGTCCAGTTTTGTCGCTACTGATTTATTAATAGTCCATGTTTCGCAGGCATACGAGGCTACCGGTCGCACTAGGGTCTTGTACAGTCTTATCTTGGTTGCGAGGCTGGTGAGTCTACTCTTGATAATGCTTTGTATGGAGAAGAAGGCTCTGTTGGCTGATATTATCCGACTTTTAATTTCCTCATTTTCATCGAGGTGTTCGTTAATCCAGGCGCCTAAATATTGGAAACTTGTGACGGTTTTGAGGGTGTAGCCTTCCATATAATAAAAATGCTGTGGACGAGCAAGTTTTTTTCTTCTAAATACCATTATTTTGGATTTATCCTCGTTCATATGCAATCCCATTCTTTTAGCTTCTCTGTTCATTTTGTGCAAAGCTTTCCTTAAGTGTCGCATAGAGTGAGCTGCAATAACTACGTCATCCGCATACGCCAATATCTGAATGGGGCTGTTAAAAATTGTAAGCAATTAGTCTCAGTTTAATTGTAAAATTCAACATATTGCAACTTACCCGAGGTACTAGAAAAAAAGTAAATTAATAATTGCAAAAATGGAGAACTTATTCGCATTTAGCGTTACCAACTCAAGTTATGGGATATGTGAAGGGAATAGAATTTGACGTTTTTAATTAAAATTAACCATGAAAACAAATCAATAACCATGGAAAAACTACTTTACATTTATGAGTTAAGTACCTTGCACCAACTTGTTACAGTTGGGTTGCAAGAAATTTCATCCAGAAACCACAATTGCTTCGGGACTCAAATTCCTTTTTACTCTTAAGACTTAAAAGCTCAACTATCGGTGATTTTATTTTTATCCTTAAGGAACTTGTAAATTGACTGTTAATAATTATTATCATTGTACATGAGACATGGTTTGGTTACAATTTTTAAAGATTATCTATCCGCCTTGGGAAAAATACAGCAAGACAAATTTGAGCCTTGACCCGACTAGACGATATTAAGTTCTTGTAAATGTCTGCCCCCTGCGAGGAGATTGCTCGCAATATTTCCTCGCGCCTTATAACTAAAATACTCCCTTATTTTCCCCCAGGCGAGGTGACATATAGCTTAGATAATGCCAGTTATGACAAAGAGAAGACACTCAGTGACAACGGTCATTACCAATCTTGATATAAATATATTTCCAGTGTTTACCCTTCCCTGGGGCGTCTTATCCTATGAGATATGGCGGGCGGTGCACTAAACAGAATCTATCTCCACTCATTCGTCGAGATGATTCTTTTGTTTTTCTTCGTCTCGGGAAAGAAAAATATAAACACCGGACCCCTCCACCATTGGCATTATCAATCCTTTTTACTGGTTCGGCAAATTTCCCAACAGAATGGTCTCGTAAAAATATCTGTGCGAGAAGAGAGGTCTGTATTTTTTATTATTTTTTTTTTTTTTTTACGACTACGATAACCGCGGCATGATTTGGCTCACTTATGCAGGTAAGCGTATCCCATAAAAAAGGAGAATAAGAGATTAGGCAGTTTTGTCGTAAAAAATATTTTTATATCATATTATATTGTTCATATACGACTTTAACGGAAAATGCTGACAGCTAACAATTTTATGGTAACATATAAACAGTAAACATTAGTTATCAGTAAATTCAAATGTTATAAATTCTTTCTGTTTTACTTTCATTTAAATTGAATACTCTCTTATTTAGGATAGGCTGCTGGGACAGTGCTTTTCAGTTTTAATACGGGTATCAGGACTGCTAAATATTAAAAAGATAAACTAAATAATTTAATATGAACAATTTGCAGCAGTCAGATCTTTTACTTTTAAGAGTTCAAGTTTCGAAGCTAATTTCCCTGTACTATTCATGATTTGTTTGCAATTGTAACACAGTTTATCCAAAGAACAATTTTTGTTTTTTGACATCTCAGAGTAGGAATGGGCATATTTTTCCTTTAAAAATCCTATCTTGCAAAAAATGTAATGATCTACAACTTACCGAAATTAACATTTTGTGAAACTTTGAAAAATTCTTCAATGTTTGACAATCGATTTTGGCTAAACTCCCTAATCAATTCAGCTTAAGGGATGTTTTTAGACGCAAAATTTAATCAAATTTAATTTTTTAAATATAACATTTTTCGATTGAAAGCTTTTTTATATATATTTTTTTTTAAAAATCTGAAAAAAGTTCAAAGAGTTTGGTTTTTTTTTTTTTGCCCCTTAAAACATTTTCCCCTTATCACTTTTAGTATCATTTTTAATATTTTATTCTCAGGACCCATCTGGACCATATAAAAATTTCTTTTTTGTGGTAGATTGACTGGACTAAGTGAGAACATTAGAATTAAGTTGTGCAATTATTGTATTGGTCCTTAAAACGTGTGCAAAATTTCAAGTTAATGATATTGCTGGAAATTGGTGAAAATTATGATAAAAGATTCTGTTATATACCGGTGAAATTATTAAAAGCGTATTAAAAAAAAAAATTCATATATTGTCTTTCAAATCCAAAACCCTTGGTAAAATCTTTAATGCTTCGTACTATGTCACAAATAAATTAATCCACAATCCATACGTCCAGAACCATTAGCTTTTCAGGTTGTATATCTTATCAAATATTTACTTACTCAGCTATTATAACTATTAAAACTATCACAAGGTGAAGTAATGAATATACGTATAATTCATATAAGTATATGGAATCTCTTTATCTGACTAATTGACTCAACAACGTTTTGGAATTTTAAGACCTATGAGGAAGAGATTGGTTTTGAGAATTCGAAAGAATAGACAAATTTATGACCTTGTTCAGAGATGGACAAACTTTTTAAGGAGGGCCGGATGAAATAGAAAAACATCTAGGCGGGCCGAAAAAATTGGACAAAACAAAGTTTTTAAAACTAATAAACTTTATTTTTAGAAGATCTGGAACGCAACTAGAAGAAAACAATCATTCTATTCTAGCTTTGATGAAAATAAATTTGGTCTTATGTATAATTGTGTGTGACCATGTCGCGGGCCGGATTGACTAGCCCGAAGGGCCGCACTTGGTCCGCGGCCCGTAGTTTGCCCATCACAGGCCTTGTTAAAGAATCTAATGTTAGGATGATAAAATTAGGAAGGATGGAAAGTATATCGAATAATGTAAATATGTTGTTTATTTTTAATTATTTTTATTTTTTAGATTCTAATGTGTGTCTTTTTTTGTTTCAGGTATTTTCAAGAACTTTACTATATCTTAGGAATAAGAATAGTTTCAGGTATAGTTAAATTTTTTTCATACTCATTTTTTTTTTTTTTTTTTTTTTTGTGTGTGTGTGTGTGTGTGTGTGTGTGTGTGTGTGTGTGTTGTATGATTTTTAATTTTTTTAAACGAGGAAAATATTTAAAAACAAACACGATATATTTATTTTTATAATGCTTGGTCTTCCGACTACACAAAAATAAATAAATTAACATTTCCTTTGTAATATGTTTCGCACATGGTTGGTATAAGAGAGATGGTGAAAGTTTTTTTTTTTTTGTTTTTGGTTTTATAATAGGACAATCATTGAACAGTGACGGGTTCAGTTGTCACTGTTGATAAGCTTATCTTGAATGTCTTCATTGTATGGAAATAGCCCTAACCATCTGCGTTCTATTTGATTTATAGTTTTTAAATGAAACAAGATCCTAATTTAACAATGAAGTTGTGTATAAAGCCCAAATCCGACTAGTTAATGCACTCATCGGGGAAGACGGGGGAGGCAGACTGCGATAGATCACTAACAGAGCGGACTAATCTCCCTAGAAAGGACCCAGTGATTTAGAGTCCCGTCCGAAGAGGGTAAATTAGCGGCCGGATCGGGGGGGGGGGGGGGGGGTAATGAGATTGGTGAGCCCCGCCCCATCTCACTAATATTCAATCTTAACGATTTCCTGTCATCGCCTTTTCGCCTCTCCTCTTTTCCTTTCAAGTCCTAATCTGAAAAAAGTTACATTTTTTTTTTTTGTGATTTGAAAAGAAAAGGTACAACAAATAACATGTCTTGTTGGTTATCAGGAAGGATCTGTCAAAGTGGGGAAATAAATTAATTAATGGAATGAGTCAGAAAAAATGACCCTTTTCTTTGTGATTGAACTTTGCATCGTAATTCCTCTCTTGTATACATTCAGGAGCTAAGAATTGTGATAAGAAGTTCATGTTTGATCCCGTCTAAATCATTTGGTACACAGCATGCCCTCTATCCGGGCTCAGTACTTAGCTTTCCTTTGTTCACAATGACAGTAGCGTACGAAATTCTCGTAATTTTGCGTCATTATTGGAAACGGAAGTTTTAAGCAGCTGAAGCCACTCGTTAAGTAGTCGAATTTGAGGATGAAGACTCTTTGAATGAAAGGACGGTGAGAAGGTGGTTTCAAATATTTAATGAAGGTGACTTGAGCCTTGAAAGGAAATCAGGATCAGTGTTTTTCAGAATACCCGAAGGCCATTCTATAAATTCAGAGCTCTATTCAGAACAACTGCAGAGAATGTACGATGTTTTGGTTCAGCGGTATCCAGGTTTAGTCAACAGGAAGCAAGTCTTGTTCCAACAAGATAATGCCAGACCCCACACCTCTCGCCTTACAAAAGAAAAACTATCTAATTTGGATGGAATCGAGCTTCTCCCTCACCCGTCATATAGTCCAGACCTAGCACATG
The DNA here is from genome assembly GCA_003667255.2 of Euschistus heros. Taxonomy (NCBI): domain Eukaryota; kingdom Metazoa; phylum Arthropoda; class Insecta; order Hemiptera; family Pentatomidae; genus Euschistus; species Euschistus heros. The sequence continues at coordinate 873,841 of RCWM02000142.1, forward strand.
GGGTTCGCGAGTTCTTCGATTCAAAACCCAAAGAAGTGGTACCATCAAGGAATTCTACAGCTGGCTTCCAGATAGCGTCAAACCATAGAGAACAACGGTTTATATTTTGATTATTAAAAACCTTGTAAGTAGAAGAAAAATAAATTTTTATTTTTCTTTATAAAACGGTCATTTTTTTTTACTCACCCCATTAATGTTCCAACGTTTCGGTCATAGCTTTGATAGCCATCATCAGGGAAGATGAAGAAATAAAAATAAACTTAACAGGATACTACTGCATTTTATCAAAACTCTGTCATCTGGAATCTGTCTCTTTAGAAGAGGGCAGAGAACATGCAAAGAGAGCAGATCTCTTCATGACAGGGTTTTGATAACATGTTTTCTGTTAAGCTTATTTTTATTTCTCCATTTGCCCTTAATGCTATGACATTATTTAATATGTTTGGATGATTTACAATGACCAGCGGTTATACAAGAATATGAGGTGGCCAGTATCTACTTTCAGCTACCAGCGTTTCCCTCCCAATTCAGCGTTTCCCAACAGGAATTAGTGGAATATCATTGAAGGATACTGTAGGACAGGAAGTCGTACGTTTTCGACGAAACAAATAATATTAACTGTTGTTTTTCACTATTGTTAAAAACTGCTGTTTAGTTTAAATAATCAACAAGCATAATTACATAGTTTACTAATAATAAGTGAAAAAATAAAAATAGGGCTAAAATTACGAGGTTTTTCGGGAACTAAATACTTCGCCCAAGGTTTGGAGTGTTGCAACTTACAATTATATTTCCAATACCCTTATGGATCCTAGCAACATATTAAAAAAAATAGTAGATACATGCGATTTTGCGAATTTCGCCCCTTTTTTTTTTTACGAAACTTTGACATATTAAAACAATGCATTTTTGATTTTAACAATTTTTTTTTTTTTATTTTATTTATTTTTTTTTATTTTTTTATCCCCTTGACTGATCCCTCATCATATCTTAGAAGATATGTTATTTTTACTATTATTAATGTTATAAGTTACGGTCTTTCAATTTGAATTATCACTATGATCATTATAAAAAATTAATTTTTTTTAAATATTATAATCACCATGCGATCAGTTGTTTTAGCATTTAGATTCATTTTTTTTTTTACATTCGCGACTTTTTTTTTTCTCTCTCTCTGTCATAAATATTAAATACACTTAACCTATTAGTGATTAAAAAAGTAAAGAAAACAAAAAAATTGAAGTTGAAAAAAAACGAAAAAAAAAAAATCACTTATAGTAGAAGTTGCCTTAATTTTTAAAATTCAAAATGGTGGATTTAAAATAGTGAAAACAGTTGACAATAAACTGTTGTCTTGAAAAAATCTACTTGAAAAATTCGGTTGTGAATTTTAAGATAGCTAAAACGTTTTCAGAGTTGTTTAATTCGAATTAATACCTAAAGACTGACAAAGTTAAATACACTAAAGCTTCATTGCACATGAAAACTGGACTGACGTGTCCCGTGTTAGTAAATTGTCTACTTTTTTTTTGTTTAATTTAAAAATAAAAATCATGATCATTTTTTTATATATTTAGTTATATTGAATATTCTACATAATATACACTATTCTATCAAACATGTTTCCTTTAGCTTTTAATTTTCATTATGGATAAACTTTGGCTACATGGGAATTGTTTTCTTCATTTTTTTTCTCTTTGCATAAGCATTTATTTAAAAAATATAAATCTTTTATATTTGTAGTTGGAATGCCAAAATTTAAGTAAGCAGATTTAGTAATATTACATTCAACAGTCAAAGAAATAAATCTAGGAAGTGGTGTGTAAGAAGATTTACACACTGCTGCAAGAGTGATGGTCTTATTTATATGGAAATAAGCTCCGCGTGTTCCCTGGACCAAAATGCTTCTCCTTTTATAGCAACTTTGGTCTAACTATCGTTTAAATGTGTTACTGATGATCTAGCTCTCAGCAAAACGCATCAGGTGTTTTCATAAAAAAAAAAAAAAAGATTAAAGAATAATCGAATAATCTGTAATTTTCTTGAAATAAAGTTAGGAGGAAGGGTTTGAAATCAGAGATTCTATGTCAGAGATCCGATTTTAGTGTTTTTATTCTATTGTATAATTTAATGTAATATTTCCCAAAAATACCCGCTACAAAACCTCAGGTCTAACACCATGTCACAGAATTCTTCACATCTTTCCTTATCCGATCTTCATCACTTAGTAATTCTACTTCATTTACATACAATTTTATTCAAATGATTCAACTGTTGCATAAAATTTTAGATAGATTAAGATTCACATATTAAATATTGTTGCAATAAAACAATTTACACTACATAGTCAGCTGAGCTTAGCTAAGTTGGGTATAATTTGGAATGCATTTATTTTAACAGTAGGAAAAATACTAAAAAACCTTCAAGATAAGAAGAATAAAAAAGAGAATAATAAAAGCAAATACATAATCATGTTTACTAAACTAAAATACTGTTTTACAGATCTGCCAGGATCTGACGATTTTTTGAGGCCGAAGGACATCCTTGGCCACTGTCTCCTTCCACAGTTAAAATTATTTTTCGCCCTTAAGGATGCTTTTTTAAGAAGGCGGAATTTGTTATTTAAACATTTGTTAAATGAAAAAATTATATCATAGAAATTGAAATATTGAAATATCTCAAGTTATAGCTGACCTTGGATTTTTTCTTTCACATCAGTTTTTGTCCACTAAAATCGGGAGTAAATCCAATGTTATACTCATGGATAAAAAGCAGAATGTATGCTGATTCTAGTGATGCTATTATTGTTGTAATCGGTTGAACACAGCAGTTGTTATGACTTGTAGAAAATGTTGATGAAATCTCAACTTCAAAATTTTAACCTCCTCGAAAGGGGTAAAAAATCAATATTTTTTTATTTTGATAAAATTTCACATATAAAGGTTTTATGGTGCGCTAAATCAAGATTTGAGGTCAGTTGTTCATGAAAAAAAGTTTCCACTGATTTACAGCGGATTTCCTTAGAATGTAATAATTTTTTTTGGAGGTTTTGAGCACTCTAAAGCCGGGTAGTGTTTTGAGCATAAAGAAAGTATTTTTATTTAAAATAGCATACATAACTACAATTAAACGTGAATGAATCATTTCTCTAACTTGACTTAGAGCTGAAAAAAAAAAAAAAAAAAACGTGATTTTCATATTTTATTTTTTTACTCGGCTCCTAATGCTCATTGGCGGCTATAACTCTAGTTTTGCACTATTATAGGTCCCTACTACCCACACGAAATTCGGCATTCAAATCTGTGAGTTACAACTGCAACGTCCCCTTGTTAGTTTATTTCGAATAATGATTGACAGCCAAGGGGCAACTCCTAAAACGTTTTCCATGTTATTCTTTCTTTAGCATACTTCATATTTAACATGCAAGAGGGCCTTTATTTTTGTTGTATTTTTTTTTTTTTTTACATTCATTTTGACACGCTCAAATTGAAAATTTGACAACGGTTCCCTTTGGAATCTTCCTCAAAGTATATATCTATTCGAATTATATATAAGGAATTTACAATTACTCTCACATAACCATAACCATCAGTGAATAAAGAGTGTATACAAATAGTTTTATTAATTAATCTAAATTAAACATATGGTAAAGAATTTAAATATTTAATAGTTCATAAACAATAATTTAATCAATCGTAAAGATATCTAATTTAATGGTTATCCTTATTCCAACTGTTTAATTTAATTAAATCATTAATTTGCAAAAACTGCTTTATTTAACATACTTCAGATGAAGATGTACTCAGGTAGAGAGAGCGCAAACACACTCCAGTGTCATTCCTTCTTCCACACTTTCAGTAGCATTTTTGCTCAAACATTAACTATACAGGGTGACTAGAAAATTGATAGTGAGCCAGTAGGGAGAGATAGTACGTGCTAATCTGAGTCGATTTTACTATAAGAACTACTGTCCGAAAATTAGCAATTTTCGAGTTATACTAATTTTTAAAATTTTATAAAATTAACGTCCTTCATACGTTAAGCAAGTCTAATAGAACTTGAAATTTGGGTGTATTATCTGATTTTTTTTTTTTGTTTTACTATAAAAATATTCTAAAATACGAAAATTGATACTCTGATGTACATTATCGACGTTATTTCATGCAGTAAGCTTCAAAATAGTTTTAAAAAATCATACTAGAAAAAATAACCTAAAAATTGTTCGTATAAAAAAATAATTAAAAAAAAACTTCTACGTTTCATTACCTTTCAATTGAAGTATCAAAATGACAAATCGGTTAAGAATTAGCAAAAATATGACTATTAAAGAGGAGAAAGGAACAAACAATAAAAATACTACAAATCCAAAATCAAACTTTAATATAGGATAACTTATTTGAAACTACATTTTTTATTTTTACAATACCTTTCCAATGTGGCGCCCTCTATTTCTAATGCACATGCGTGCTCTTCCTATTACAGCTGATTTTACTACCGCCGATTTCCTAAGAGAGGCTTGAATTTCTTGTGCTGCATGTATTATCCTGTTTCTGAGGTCTTCTATTGTGGGTACAGGATTTTGATCAGATCCTAAAGTTTTCATGCGACCTCCCCCCCCCCTTTTTTTTAACGAATTTTGTAAGGGATGAAGGACGTTAATTTTATAATAAAAATCTTTAAAATTAGTATAACTCGAAAACGGCTAATTTTCGGACAGCAGTTCTTATAGTAAAATCGACTCAGATTAGCCTGTACTATTTCCCCCCCCCCTACCGGCTCCGCATCTATTTTCTAGTCACCCTGCATATCGCCATTAGCTTACTGGTATCAATCGTTTTCTTTTACACCTTCTTTTTTAACTCTCTTCTATGAAAACACACTCTCTCTTCCTTACACGACCAAGCGCATGCACCGCCACCACGGTTGTCATTATACATTACACTTGTCAGAAATGGAGAATAGTTTTTGTTATGTAGCATTTGTCGCTGGGACCTACCGTTTAGAAGCTTTATTGGTTTGAATGGAAAAAGTTACAAATGGAACCTCTGTTTTCTCTCAAGTTTGTTTACTTGATGGTAATGATTAATTGTTAATTTAATTTAAGTTTATTGACCCCTAAAATTTTAAAATGTGAATTGGGAAAAAAACTATAGATTATAGATAGACATATCCCTGTCAGGGCGATATTGATTTTTTACTGTTTAAGGAATTTTTTTTTATTATTATTTACAATTTATTGAAATTTACAACTGTACAATATAGATTAGGTAAATGTGTTAAAAACGCTTACAGTAACATGGCAAAACTTGAAAAGAACTACTCATCAGTTGCACTTCAATAAAAATCTACACAAGAAGTTCTCTAGGCCATCTTCTTTTCAGACGCCTCGGAGGATTATCGGGAATTGAGAGGGTAGCAAGAGAAACTAGTGGATTCATTTTTTAAATATATATTGTTTTGTTAATAGATTTGGATTGCTTTTTTTATCTATCATATATATTTTTTTTTAATTACTATTTATTTTTAAAACAATTTTTCGGTACAGAGATTCGAAAAATTTTGTTACCGACACATCATGACTATTACTATTTACTGCAACTGGAAAAACAACGGCGGGTTATACAGAGGAAAGGGGTTATCCATCAAACATCCAGATTTATGCAACGAACCCGCGACAAAAGGAATTGTTTTTCAACATTCTTTAAAAGATTCTTTTCTTCTTCAAAGGGAAAAAACTTTTGAGAAATGGTCAAAATCATAGTTCTAGAGGGAGGGGAGGGTTGAAGTTGCAAACAATGTGCAGCCCGCCGAGTGCTCAACTTATAAAAGGGTCCTCCGAAGAAGTTGGAAGTCTTCTTGTTTTATAAGTTGAGGGACTACTCCGATTAGAGCTCCTTTCTCGGATTCAATAAAACTTTTGTATCTTCTTAGTGCGAAAGTTTCAAATATTCTACTTCTCATTCCGTGAATTAGTTGAATCTACTTTTCGAATGAACTGAATGAAATGTTTGATGATTCAGGCGAACAATTATAGTGTCTGTAGTCTAAATAGGCAGTTTGTTAGTCTAACTCTTGATTACTTGAATAATTAAATGGAACTGTGTAAAAATACAGTTAAGGCTAAAAATATATATTATCCGGAGAAATAATGTATCTTGTCTGATAAAATAATATAAATTATGCCAAAAAAACAAATATACAAATTTAGTGCAATAGTACAAAAATAATAATATACTACATCAATATTGTATTCTGAATATTCATATTCATTTAAAAAAATATTTTCTTCATCGATGACTATTAGACTGAATATCTAACCAGTAAACGAAAAGTCTGAATTTAAGTTATTACGAGTGGAGGAATGGAGGAATGACAAAAGGAGGAAAATGTCTTCGGAAGGAGGGAAATAACCATTTTAGTCTTTTATGGTGGTGAGATACATGGTCATGGTGTGGTATCCCTAGAACGAATCACAGGCAACAGTTCATGATCTTCAATCTAGCATCCTGAGATGCAGAGAGATCTCCGTACACCACGCTACCAAAATCAAAATGGGGGAATATGAGGGAAGAAATTAATAGTTGACGAGTTGATTGTGGGGGAAAGTTACGGGAGCGGATTAGGAGTCGAAGAGTGAAAATTGTTCGGCGGATAAGGGAAACATGATCTTTCCTTGAAAGGGTTTGGTCTTTGGTTAAAGACAATGCCGAGGTTCATAACGGAAGTGTGGAAGTTTATGGGATGGGAATCTATGTAGAAATTAGAAATAAGAAATAGTCTGTTCGTATTCGAGTGATTTTATTATGTAACGTTTTTTTCACACTCATTTGGATACGCTGTAGCTCTGTTAGTTTTTCTCATATCGAAAACTTGCCGACAGTTTCCTTCTCAGAGATTAAAGAGAGTAGGGGGCTTTCTATTTAAAGATAGACATTAGGCTAATTCTAACATGTATGGGACATTCAGATTATTATGGATAAGTTTATATCGCATTTTCCGTGGAATTCTGCAACATTTCGAAAGACATCAACATATAGGAACCAGCGTTTTAAGTTTTTACTTTTTTTTTTAGTTTGCCTATTTTCATGTTTTTTTTTTTTTTTTTTAATCGTACTTCTTTTTTTGACCCAGATGCAGCCGAAGCAATATTTACGATGTACTTATAGCTTGTGATTTCGCACATTTTACTCCAAACAACTTTCGCCAATTTCCTCACATTCAAAATGTAACTTCCATCCCTCCTTGGTCAACTGAACAACTAAACTTATTACAGCTTATACCACTCAAAGATAATTTTGAATGATTCGGTGTAAAAAATCTCAAATTCGATTCTTTTAGATGGTATAGTATTTCATGGAAGTTCCGATTTATAACAAAGAGCATTGAGTATTTTTTGGATGGTTTGGGATTGTAATGAGTTGATCCGAGCAGATGGAGTCAAATCTTATAAATCTCCAAAGCTTAACACCGTATTTCCAAATACATGTGATTACCTTTATTTAAGTAATTTTTTTGTAATTAATTGGGAGCTTAGAACGCTTATCTAGTAAATGTTTGAGTTGTCAGTAAAAAAAAAAAAAAAAAGTTCATCATTTTTTTTAATATATCCTTTTTCCAGTACAAAATGCAATACTACGAAAAGATATATAAATAATTTAGAAAATCGATCATAGTTTTAAGATGGATTTCGTTTTGAAATAGTAAAGAAGTAATTGAAGAAGAAAGAAGACGGAGATAGGGAAAAACGATCCTCTCCAATTCGCCTTATTACGTTCTCTTCGCCTGGCCTAGGCGAAGTCTCAGGTTTTTATTTTTTTATTTTATTGCATTATCAAATTGTGCAATAAATTGAAGTTTCAGGGAAACGTAATATACCCTTTAAAAAAATGTATATTGCGTTTACTTTTTTCATGTGAAATAGACATTGATCTGCTTTCATAAATACCGTCAAAATTATGAAATTAACATGATTTTTTTTTTTTTTTTTTTTTAAATCGTATTTATTTCACTAATCCCTGTTTAATAGACCCGCTGTCTAGGACTCCAAATGGACAAACGTTTAACTTGAAATTCACGTACAAGATTTAAACAACTAGAAACTACTTGTCGTTTTCGACTTCAACATTTTCTAGACAAACGTTCCAAGCTTCCGATTAATTAAAAAGACTCTATTACCTGGGCTATATTTACCGGATATAACTCGCGCAATTCTTCATTGTGAAGCCTTCTATATTCTCCGGTTTCTTCATCCTTTTTTTTGGCCAAATATTCTACGCAGTACTTTATTTTCGAAAACTTTAAGGCTTTGTTCCTTCCTTAACGTAAGTGGCCATGTTTTGCATCCGTAGAAAACTTTTGGTAGTATAATAGTCTTTTATATCCTAATTTTTAAATTTCTCGAGAGTAAGCGCGCCAACAGTAGTTTTGCGGCAGAGACATAACAATACCGTCTTTTAACCTAGCCCTTATTTCCTCTTGAATTTCATATTTCCTCGATATAATAGACCCTAGATATTTGAATTGCTCAACATGTTCAAACTCTATCCCGGAAATATCTACATCACTAAAACGTTCACCGTTTCAACTACTGACTATATATTTCGTTGTATCGATATTAATTACTTGCGTTTAATTTATTAGTTACCTCGTTTTCTCCCAAAAGTACCAAATCATCAGCATAACCAAGAACCGGTAATCACCCATCTCTAATACTTTTACCGCAAGCAATACCTAATGACGTATTCTAGTGCTAATTTAAATAATACCGGAGAAAGAGAATCTCCCTGTTTTAAAGCAGAGCGTACCTCAAACTTCTTGGAGTTAGAAGTACCGATTCGGACTCTAAATACTTCGGACAGTTTTAACTACATTAACCCATTTCTTGGGTATCTCCAGTTCAATTAAAATATCAAACAGTTTTTGGTGGTTAATTGAATCGTAAGCAATTAACATTTCCGTGAAAGTAATCAGACCTACTTGTGATACGGAGTAGAGCTTTGGGACTCCACTAAACCAGTAGTATAAAATCGGAATTGCAAAAATGATCGACTGACTTTATTCTCTGTTTTCGCCTGCTCACTCTGGTTCTCAGCGCCTGAATTTTTTAGCGATTTATTGAAATTGACAATTGTATACAAATACATCTAGTTAATGAGATAATGCTCGTAATAACATGTCAATTGCTTGTAAAGCAACTACCTATTGGTAGTACTTCAATAAGTTCTATATTAGAAGATCCCAAGGCCATCTTATTTTCTGACGCCTCGAGGGTCTAGAATAGAGTGGGATACCAGAGAGAAGGATAGGTATCTGATTTCGCCTGTCAGAAATGTAAGGTAATTAAGATCTTTGTGGATAGGTTTGTTAGTGAGAATGTATGAAGCATTGAGGATTTCTGAGGATTTCGAATTGTAAGGAATTAGATTGTTCAATGAAGGCTTAAAGCTCAACTCCATATATCTAAATAGGCCTAATTACTGTTATGTAAATGAGTCTTTTGTGATTAATCAGGAGGTTTATATTTTAATCTCTAACTTGAGAACTCAAGATGAAACATTAAATTTTAAAACATAGTTACGAACAATTTCTTTTTCGCATTAACATTACTAAAGTCGGTGTCCAATATTGGATCCTCTACTTCTTGTAGCTTGGTCAATTAATGCACATTGTTTTTAGAATATGAATCATTTTAAAAATATAAGTGAGATGTGTAAGAGTATTTTGTGGTAAACTCTAACTCGCCACATCGAAAGGGCAGGTCGGCAAGGTAATCGATTTAGAAATCGGTGTAAGAGACAGTGTGGACGGTGTCACGCGAAGAGGCGAATATTCAGGGCCCTGCTTTTATCTTCCCGCCTCACGCAGGTCTCTGATAGCGTAGGCTAAGCTCAAAGGAAGTGTGCTTGTCCTGTAAATAAATTATTTCTAGAGTGGCCTGTCTTCTTTGTTTTCCGCATTGAGTGGTCTTATTTATATCGATAAGCATGCATTCTTAATGAGTTTTAAGGATTTTTTAATAAAAAAAAAAAAAAAAAAACATTAGTTTCAAAATTATAAATATTGTATAGAAAAAAATAAATAAATACTTTAAATATGAATATATTTCCTTAACTGCTATTAACGGTTCTTGAGCTTCAGTGAATAAAGTAACAACTATATTATGGCGACGTTTTGAGACTATGTTGTTCTCATAATCATGAACTGCAGTGAAGAAAACAGTTTACAATACAATTATATAAGTTAAAAAGGTAATTTAATTAATAAAGTTAAGAATATAAATATGTAAAATACATAAGATACAATATCTAACTGTAAATAATCCAAAAATATAGAGAAATATAAATCTACTTTAATGTTACTTATGATATATCTACATAAACCGTGGATGTGTTAACTAACTAACTTACTATAACTGTATTGTGCAAGCATCAATGATGGAAGTGCTAAAGATCAGTAAGGGTTTGGGAGGATTACAGCGTTACGTGTTTTTTTCTAGACTGTAATTCTCGGGTTTTACTGGTAAAAGGAATTTTCGTTCGATGTGCAATTACTTTTTTCTTTAAATTTATTTATTGGTATTCACAGCTATTTACCTTATATACAACCAGTAAATTTGATGGAAATGATTATAATGACGTGTTAGGACTACTCACTAGTAGCACTTCAATAAAAAATCTACATTAGAAGGTCTCTTGACCATATTTGTTTCGGGAATTGAGTGTGAGGCAAGTTGGAAAACCAATGTATTTGAGTGTGTATGGAGTTTACAATGAAAGGATTTGTATCATCATGCTGGTTTGTGCCAAATCACCGACATATGGAACATGTAGATCTTTATGGATAAGATTGTTTTTGACATATTTTGACGTATTAAGGATTTTAGATTGTAAGGATCGGATATAAGAAGAATTGGAAGGTTTAGTTGAGCCCCAAAGATCAATTCCGTTTGTCCAATTGGGTGTAAGTACGTATATATTTAAAATTTAAATACATAGGCATAAATATGTATCAAACTTACTTTAATATCTTTTTAATGATTAAAACATTAAAAATGATGAAAAATGTGACAAATGAAAAGAGAAATAAAAACAACTATTATTGTATTGCTGGGTAGGAAAATCTCATTATTCTTTATGGAATTGAAAATATATTATTTCAAATATATATTTATTATATGTTTTTGTTGAATTATTTTGTAATTATACTATAAGTATTATTAATTATTGTTATTACTATAATTGTTATTGCAATTGTCTTTAAATAGTCGGGGACTAAACCCACTCTACCTCGGAGAGAAATCAGAAGGAATTACAGTTAACTGCCTGGCGTTTGCTGATGATTTTGCAGCACTATCAGAAAGCCTAGAAGAAGCTACTATACAAATCAACCTCTTGGGAAAGATTGCTTGCCAAACAGGACTCAGTAGAAAAGGCCAAATTTATGACAAATGACAAACATGTACCATACTTCCTTGAAACGGTGATAAGACGAATTGAACAGGTCAAGAAGTTCAAGTACCTTGGTACGACAATACAGGAGAACGGATTGGATAAAGTAGCTGTTGGAGATCGCATTCTAAAAATGGAAAGATCTTATGGACTGACGAAAAATATCTACAACAAGAAATGCATCTCTTGCAATGCCAAAATATGGCACTACAACACCGTCTTCAAAACAGAATGTCTCTACGCCAGTGAATGCCGATCGATGAACTATATCCTCGAGCTGGAAGTCTTGGAAAGGAGAATTTTAAGGAATGTCAGTACAGACTGAAGAAGGGTGAACAAAAACTACTGAAAATGAACGACATATTAACAAAACAGATATTCAACTACCTCTGGAAGAAGAATACAACTACTCCGTAGATTAATGAAGTTAGGAAAGGTCGGGAGAGTCCTAAATGTTGAAAAGAGGTACATTTAGGAGTAGAGTGGAAGGGTTTCAAGCTGAAGGAAGACCTAAGAGAAGCGAACGAACGTGGACAGAAGATAAAAAGAAGCAGGACAGTGAACGTCTGAAAGAGCACTGCAAACTGAGGAAACTATAGGCAACGGAATAAGAGGAAATAAAGTTGTAGTCCTACGTGGTCCTAAGTGGTCAATTCGCGTGTAAATTATTTTACACTAAATATACTAAGGAAGTGACTATTTTACGGTTGGAGTAATTACTCAAATTGCTTGAAACTATTTTGATTGCTTAATTTAAATTTGTTACCTAAAAACGTTTTTAATGTTATAGTGTTTAATTTATTTATATTTTAGTGATAGCGAGAATCGATGTGGCTTAAAGAAAGAATCTTTATTGGTACTTTGTTGCTAAGGGCTTCAGTAATCATTTGGAATCCTTATCGAAGTACAAATATAGAAGTTCTCAGAAATTGTATAGGAATGCTGATTTCATAAAATGAATTCCTCCTAAAACAGATACACTCCGCTCGATACAGTTCCGTTGAAATCTAGCGGATTAGATTTTGATTGCATTATTGGAAAATACCAGAAACAGTTGAATCCATTGTTGGAATCTGCAAGTTAGTTTTAATAATATATATTATGCTTTATTTACCATATAGTCCCTACAAATGCCAAGTATCGAATGTGAAAATACTCGGTTTTTGCATTCGGTCTTTAGCGATTCGTAACATTGATTTGGCATAATCAATAGTTTGTATGATCGACCCTTTGACAGGGTTATCAACGTATATCAATCCTAAAGCAATTGATAAAGTAACACAAATACTGTGTTTTTCACATTCGATACTTTGCATTTGTGGGGACGATATTTTCAATTTAAAAATCCATTTGAGTTTATATTTTCCGGCCTTACATGGTCAATAAAGTTTTATACAATAAAGGATAGGTTTAATATTTAAAAGTTGTTTGACATAGGTTTTTCAATCAAATGGCATTTTTTTTTTTTTTTTTTGTATTGGAGTACTGAAAAATCAAAGAATTAGTAGATATAAATTTAGTTATAGTATTGAATACGAGACGAACGGACTGATCTGTTATGTAACATGTTTTCAAACACTAAAACCAATTTACTCCTTCTACTGAGAAATCGTGCTTGTAACGCAGAATCATTTGTCATTTTCTTCCAATTTTGGATTGTTCTGTTACAAAGCAGAGAAAAACACACAAGACCTATATTCCATTTCAATAATTTGTTCAGTAATTCGTTCAAAATGAAGTTCGTTTTTAGATAAGTGATATTTTAAAGAATAAAGCCCAAAATATATCAAACTGGCAAGATATTGACTAAATTATTGCATCTGATCCACCTCATTCAAAAGGTGAGCCTACCCGAAGCATCATCATTAGTGAAGTGACTAGCTGTTCCAAGTCGGGGAGTGTCGGGAATTAGCCGCCTTGTCTGTTAGTTCCTGGGTACACCAATCAGATGCGAAGTGAACTCGGCTAGGTGGTGTATTATGGTTACCCGACAACTACAACTACCAACTCCCAAGTCCCAACTTTATAATTGCCCTCTTCTTGGCAAAAGTTTCATATAAAGAGTTCCACTCCACACAATGCCGGCTCCCTTTCCGTTTTCCTAACCAGGGATCGTTGAATAAACATGAAAACTCAATTTGCCTATGTCTTGGTAATACCTCTGGTTTGGCATTTATTCCCCGCATTTGGATTTCGTTCATTGGATGCAAATATATTTGATTCAGTAATTATTAAGAAACAGTTAACCGTTGCAACACCTTACCAACCATATACATCTTCTCATTCTAAATTGGATCGGTAAATAAAGAAGATAAAAATGCATTTTTTACTGTAAATACTGTAGAGCCATGCTTATCCTATCTCTATGGGAACAAGGGGTAGGGCGGAACGGCCGAAACGTCGAACTAGAGATAACAATGAAATACATTAAAAATGTATTATAATTATATTGAAAGTTATATATTAACATTTGAAAAAAATAAATGAAATGAAATCGTTCTTTATATACACTGACTGACTAATATGTTTGCATTGATGTGTTTAAGCTTCTATTTACATATAGAAAGAAGCATTGGCCGTAGTGTAGTAAAATAACTTATATTGTGATTAGCTTGTAGCAAACTCATCTTTAAACATCGTTTTTAAGGACCTATAGAGCAAAACCTTAAAAGAATCACTATATCCGCAACTTTTTGAAAGAATTTCGAATATTGGAAAGCTTTTACCTTTCTCCGTTTAAGCTACAGGGCTTATTTTCCTTAGAAAATTTAATTACGAATATAAATAGCTTTCCTTTGGAATTAACCGTTCAGTTAACCGTTTTGGTGAAACGTAGAAATAGTCGAAAATTTTAACGGTTTGTAGCTGCCGATTAGGTAGCGGTGTAGGATTATGTCCAAAGCTTGGACTTACACACACAAGCGCAACGCTAACAATATTTAAACAATTCAAAACTACCCGATCTTCTGCACACAAAAATTTACAACTTTAGGACTGTTAGGGATCCAACGAAAAAATTGTCCCCTACCTCTTCCCTTTCCTCGTACTCCGCGTTAGAGTCGGATTACCCGGAGAGTCGGACTAGCGGGAACCGGATTTAGCCTAAAAATGACAATCCTCAGTTTTAGACAACTCTAGACATCTCGGCCGATCATTTTCATAATAAACATTTCTTCAGCCTCTTCCCGGATTACTAGTCCTTGTATTCCTAATGCATTCGTTGAATATTATGTATGAATGTTTAAAAGTGTGTGAGTCATTACACCATTACTTACGAATTTGTGTCCCGAAGCGATTGTGGTTTTCATATGAAATTTCTTGCAACCCAATAGCAACAAGTAGGTGCAAGGCACTTACCTCTTAAATTTAAAGTAGTTTTTCCATGGTTATTGATTTGTTTTCGTGGTTAAATTTAAATTAAAAACGTCAAATTCTATTACCTTCATGTGTCCCATTACATGAGTTGGTTACGTTAAATGCGAATAAGTTTTCCATTTTTGCAATTATTAACTTACTTTTTTTTCTAGTACCTAATAGTTGCGAAATAATATATAAAAAAAAGACTTTTTATATATATTTTCACTATTTATCATCATTATCATCTTATGGCGCTTATGGTCCTTGTAGAACCCTGGCCTCCTCAACAATTCTCTGCCATTCAAACCTTTCTTCGGCAACCCTTCTCCAGCCTCTCACACCCAGAGTCCGAAGATCGTCTTCTACATCTTCCAGCCAACGAAGTCGAGACTTTCCTCTCCTTCTCCTTCCACCCGGATGCCCCTCCAACATCATTTTAGGGAGCCTACTTGCCTCCATTCTTTGCAAATGCCCCAGCCATCTAATTCTGCCCCTTTTTATGTTGCTACAATATCTGGAGCAGCATATAGAGTTCTCAGTTCCTCATTTCACTATTTATATTAATTTAATATAATACTCATTATATTAATCTAATGTTCGATGTCAAAGTTTACCTTTTTGTTTTTTTTTTTTTTTTGTTTTATATTAAGCTTTATGTTTAACTAATAATAACATTAACTAATATGTTTTAATCGAATAGTTGATATCATACTCATTAACAATTCTTTTGTACTATAAACATTTTATTATTTGAATTGTGAATGTTTTCTATTTTCCTCACACTCTCTCAGTTTTCCTCACTTTCACGATGCATATAATGTGCATATAGACTATATTCTATGAAGGAATTTTTCGTTCGTACCATTAGTAGATTTTTATAAAGATGTTTACTTTTTAATTTACTTTTTTTCTGATGGAATCACAATGTCGAAGTTCCGATACTTAAATTATTTTCAGAGGTAAAGATGTAACATACTAACATATTATTCAAGAGTACTTTACAGTCTAAATTTTTAGAAAAAATTCAATCTTCACGTTCATTTAGATTACCCCCAATATTCTCAAAATTGTGTTGTTTTCGAAACGATTTAGGGAATTAAACTGGACTGGATGGAGCGTTTTGAGAGGAAGCTGCGTCGCCTTCCTCTTCGTGTTGGATGTTAACTGCCAACCGATAGGTTCCATCTTCATTTTCCGCTCGCTACGGAAATGACTATTGGACTTGGGAACTGCCTTCGATTACGAACGGTGGCAATTGGAACCGCAGCGGCCTGGGCCCTTCATAACCATTCGCACTATCTGCTGCCCTTTAGCGCCCTTTCATACCGCTTGTTTCAATGTCGAAGTTTATCGGAATTCAAACCTATTTTCTTTTCTTTATTTTTAAACATAACCCTAGAAAGCTCAATTTTTTTGATTATGTAAACAAATATATTTGATGTAGTTATGGAAAATTATTTTTTATAAAATCATTATTGCTAATACATTTACTGTATAATTGTAAAAAATAACTTAAGCCTCTACAAAATAAACACTTTGTGGCGACTCCATATTTTTTCCGACTTAAAACCATTCAGTTAATTTTTTTTTTTTTTTTATATATTTTATAATTCACACAAACGACAAACGTAACACTTTCATTCAAATTTCACACTAAGCCCACAGTAACTGAATCAATAACGACTCAATGGTTTGTATTATACAGTTGCTAAATATCCGACGCTTCTATCGAGATGTCGCTACTTATATTTTTATGGCTGTAGGAACGATAATGGTTGTCCCGCATAAGGTACTGGGGGCCTTGTAAGGGTTAACATGGCTGCGCTTTTATTTCTTTGTTAGAAGAAATTCCCCAGTTACGTTACTACTCAGTTTAAATCCGAATTCATAATATTTATTTAATACTAACATACCCTATCGCGGCTTCGCCCGCTCTCACAAACTGAGAACTTAGATAATTTTAACTAATCATTGAATTTCATTTGTTTATCGATAAAAATCTTGTATTGAAGTATGGAATTTAGCATTATATCTTCAATGATATTTTTACGTGTAGCAGTAATGTTCAACCTGGTTAATATTGCATTGATTAGCTGTTTGAAGAGTACGTAAAAGCATAATTGAAAATCCAATTTGGTAGAAATAATTATACCGATCCATCTGGTTGGATTTTAATCTCTAACCGTAAAAGTATATAATAGTTTGTCAAACCTTGTTTCTGGCCCTCAAGACTATACATTATCACTCATTTTTCCCTACTTTGACTACGGATGCATAGTATATGGAGGACTGTCTGATGAGCTCGAGATGAGATGTAAAAGAGTAATGAACTGTTTTATTAGATTTATTTTCGGGATCTCCAGACGTTCTCACATATCTCACAGGTATTCTGGAATTGGGTGGCTTTACCCAAGTTTTCGACGTCAATTCTTCCTGGGTGCTCTCATATTTTAAACCTTGAAAACCAAAAACCCACCTATATCCATGACCTCCTTACTCTGCGCTCCTCCATTCACCTCTTAAACACTAGAACCCAACCCATCAACCTAAAAGCTCCGGCGCATTCGAGAAATCCTTTATTATCCGTGCTTCCTCTTTATGGAATTCATTGCCCATCTCAAAAAAAAAAAAAAGCTCCATTCTTACTTTCCTTTAAACATCATCTATTTCTTTACCTCCTTAATTTTCAATCTTCCGAGCTAATGTAAAACATGAATATTTTTGTAATATACATTATAATAGTATACATAAGATGTATCCTTTTACAAGATGTCTCAGTTATTTTGTAAGACATAATTTAATTATTAATCAATTTTTATTATTATATATTATTATAATTATCAAAGCCAGATGATTGTCCTATGTACTGTAATCATATGTTATTTTTTGGAGACAAGTAGTCCCAGGATAAAGTTCATTTTCTTCTTCTTCTTCTTCTACATTTTAATATTTTTTATAGTAAAATTTATTGTTATAAACCTTCCTAGAACTTTGAAGATGTTGAAGTTAAAAGTTTGTACAATTGGGTTTAATAGTTTTACTATTAATGGCCACATATCGGTCGATTTTTAAACTGCAATGGGATCCACATGTCGCTCCATATATTTATAGCTTTTGATATTAGAACTGAATTGAAAATAAGTAGATTTCTAGCTCTTTATAACATTGTACCTTTGTAACCTCTCTCGAATGGTGCTCGCCACCTATCGGTCAATTATCATACTTCAATGCGCACCACATATTTGTCGCTTCCTTATGGCGATATAATTGAAAATCTTAAAATTTTATTATTGCTAAACCTTCCTTGGACTATGAAGATTATGTAGTTAAAATTTGGTCCAGATTGGTCAGTAGTTTTCGCGGTTAGTGATCACAAACGAAAAATGGCTTGTCCTTTTATATAATAGTATAGATGAGTAAAATCAATAATTTATCCACACTTAGAAAAGAAAAATGTGAAAATTTATTACTGTATATTTACAAAAGGAATGTTTTTAAATGATGCAGGAGATCGTAACCCTAAATAATTTCGCATCCCAATATAGGTAGAGCGATTTTTTTTCTGTTCGTTTTCTCCCTTCTTCATCCCTCACCCCCTAAAATATGAATACTTGTTAATCTTAATATTCATTAAAAATTCGTTAGACTCCCTTTTGGACAGAGTCCCTGACTAATTTAGTTAAGAGCCCTTATTCCTCCCCTCACTAAATGAAGAGATGCACCCACCTGGTACCTTCTCTTAAAACTTCATCGGCTTAACTGCATTAATGTCGAATAATGTTGTCCCGTAGCATCATAAGAAATATATCTTCGTTAGAGGTGAAGAATATCTTAAGTTCTAAAGTTGTTTTTGGAGAGATAAAATAATTAAGAGCGTTAGACATTTTATAATACACATGATCAGTTAATATAATTTATGGTTTAGTATAATTTTTACAGACATTCCCATATTTGCAGTCAACATTTTTTTTATTTATTTATTTTTATAACTGTATAAAATATTTACCAGCTTTCATATGGTATGGTCAAATTAATGATCCGTAAAGATTTCATGGAGAAATTTACTTTTAAAACCGGAAAAACATAGTGTCTTTATTTGGCATACAAATCGGTTACTTGTGTAAATAAAACATTATGATTATTCCTTAATGGAAATATGTATTTTATAAATAATAAACAATTCATTGGAATAAAAAGCAAAGAAAAAAAATATTGTTTAATAGAAAATAAAGTAAAACTGTAAATAAAGCGACACCAGATCAAAGGATCTTATGTTATTACAATTATTTATTTATTATTATTATTTGAGGCGTCCAATTGCAAATCTTAGCCAAACCAGATTTCTAAATTTTCACCAGAAGCCAAAAACCTAACTATATGATGCCCAATTGATATGAATGTCATTTTTCTTGAATAATTAGTAGAAAAATAAATGGTTTTAGTTGGGCAAGCGTAATAAGGGCCCCTGTTGATTAGTTTTTTTTAAATTGGTTTTCTTCTGTACTTACTCCGTTTTGCATCAGTTTTGGGGGACTTTCTGCGTTTTGCAACATTTCGAGACTTACTCCTTTTTGATAATGAAATAAATACCTGTGCTGAGTTGATTTATAGAATTGAAATGATGGATTAAAAATGATTTTACGGTCAAAAATGTTACGTATCAGCTTGGTGAACAATAAAAACGGATAGTAAAGTAATAAACGATATATGTACATACTAGTCTATGTAATCACAATGGCAGCCATATTGTGATATACTCTCTTTGGTACTGTGATAGGCATGGTTTTACTCACTTTTGCAACAGTACGTGATATTTAATTGTAAATTTGAACAGCTTTTCCTTCATTTTTAAACCTAAAACCTAGCCAGTCTTCTGCGTGGCAAGGAGCTGGATCGAACGGTATATAAAACTCAATTTCGATTTTCGGTGGATTTGATACATTTTGCAATTAGGCACCTCATTTATGCTTTATTTTATTAGATTTTCAATGTAAGGTTTTAAACCTAATGATAATAAACATAGACCTCAATTTTTCCGTTGGCTCCTGAACGCAGTTGACATTGAAGAATACCACTTTTTTAAGGTGAATTTGATGGACTGGGCAAAGGCATTTCTACCTATCGATGTGGGAGGGGGGGTTTCGTTGATTAAATCATTTTTTTACTGTTGTCAAATAGTGTTGGAAAATGATAGCTTACCCAACAGATTCAATGGTGAAAATTCTCCTAGGATTTGTTACAAAATATCTTACCAAGAACACAGCTTCATGATGTTACACTGTGTCCCTTGTTACACTGCAATCTATTTGCCCCTATCTTATGTC
Source organism: Euschistus heros (assembly GCA_003667255.2). NCBI lineage: Eukaryota > Metazoa > Arthropoda > Insecta > Hemiptera > Pentatomidae > Euschistus > Euschistus heros. The sequence continues at coordinate 893,969 of RCWM02000142.1, forward strand.
AGTTGTCAATTTTTCCTTCTTTATTATTTATTTTAAATTATCTTTTTATGTATTGTATTGTAATAAATGATAAACTGTCTTTATTCGGTTTATTTATTTATTTTTTTTAATATTTTCTAGTTTTTATGTTTATTTTTTACTCTCCAGTTAAAGTAAATATAAACTCTATTTTATTTTTTTTGTTTTTTTTTTTATTAGTATTTATTTTAGTATCCTGAATTTATATAAAATGTACTATCAGACAATTAGAAGAGCCCCACAGTTATTCTATTGTGGTCAGATACGTAAAGTGACCGCAGTTTGACAAGGGCGTATTGATCAGAGGTGCAAGTGCAGACGGCCCCAACACACCCAGACACATGCATGCACCACTGACCGCTTTCATACACTAATTCCCCTTATATTTAAACATATATAACTGTTAAAAAATAATAAATTAAATAAAAATTCTGAAATGTATTACTAAAAACTACTATTATTATAAAAGTTACATAAACCACATACAGAAATTAACTTATGCAAAACTCTGATACAAAACACAAAATTAAAATTAACTCGGGGTAGCTTTATTGAAGAAATATATTTTTTATACGATATTACGGCCAATATTCTCGGAAAGGATATAATGCCGGGAAGGAATTTTAAAAAAATAGGTTTAAACCCTGCATTTAAAATAGATAAATCATTGTTGTCATACTTCCTTTCACCTAAAGACAAAATAGACCCTTTCCAAAATAGCGGTGTATACGAACTAAAATGTAATGACTGTGAAGCAAAATACACGGGAAAAACTGGACGATCGGTAAATCGAAGAATATAAGAACATATAAGAGCATAAACCCAAAACTCCAATTTCCATTTATATCCATCTAAATGAAAATAAATATAAATTTAATAAAGACTCGGGAGTAGAAAACACTACATTAATTAGAAAATAGCCTGAAATTAAATATTTATGAATCATTAGAAATAATAAAATCGTTTAAAACCGATCCAAATTTTTGTTTAAACGACCAGATAAACATCTCCAAAAGCCCCATTTTAAATTTGTTTCCCATATGAAATGAAAAATCCCATAGTAAATCACAAAAATTTAACCTACCTGTCCCCTTCCCCTTCTCACGATGGGTATATTTCAGTTATCTCTTAGACCTCCTGAGGTGAGTACTAATGTACATAGTACTGATGTGTTGAAGATTTTTTGTATGTTTTAGGACTGAAGACGAACGTTTAGCATTCGAAACTAGTTTTCTAATAAAATAATCCCAATAGAAGTAGAAATTAATTCATCAATCCTAATTAAAATTAACTGTTATATACTGTCACTAGCATCTCCCGTCGCGGCTTCGCTCGCTCTCATAAGTAAAGAATTTAGATAATTTTAACTAATAATTGAAGTTTTATTTGTTAATCGATAAAAATCTTGTATTGAAGTATGCAATTAAGCATTATTTCTTCAATGATATTTTCACGCATAGCAGTAATTTTTAACCTGATTAAAATAGAACAGATTAGGTGGTTAAAGAATACGTTAAAGCATTATTGGACATTAATGTATGATAATCCAGAAGGGAGTCTATTAAATACTCTTGCGAATTATTTAATCCATTGCATTATCATTGCTAACAACTAAAGGCCTAAAATTCATAATTTTACACACCATATAAAAAAGCCAAGTATTTTGATTTGGTAATAATTTTGATTTGAGAGAAATAATTGTATTGATGTCATCTGGTTGGATTTTAATTTCTAACCATAAAAGTACTGGAGAGTGTCACAAACCTAGCTTCTGCTGCTCACATTGAGCATTTAATTTTTATTATTGCTAAACCTTCCCAGCACAATGAAGATGATGAACTAATAATTTAGTAGAGATATCAATAGTTTTACCATTGCAAAGTCTGTTGCAGAACAGAGCTGTTATCGTTCGATTGTTTAACTTCGCTGAGATCCATATCTCACACCACCTATTTATAGCTTTTTTATTACAATTTGATCGAATTAATCAAATTTTACTATAAATTTCTAACTCTATATAACACCTTTGTAACCTCTCTTGAATGGCGCTTGCTACCTATCGGTCGATTCTCTAACTTCACTGCGCAACACATATTTATCGCCTTTTTAACAATTTGATTGAAAATATGTAAATTTTATTAATGCTAAGCCTTCCTTGAACTGTAAAGATTGTTTAAATGTTGTTGTAAATTTTGGTACAGATTGGATCAGTAGTTTTCGCGGTTAGTGATCGCAAACGAAAAATGATTTGTCCTTTTTATATAATAGCATAGATTATGATGTACGAATCCAATTCTGAACTCATTTACAAAATTAATCATTAAAAAGAAGATAAATAAAATTTTTGTATATTTGGATGAATTATTGAATTGGTTTTGTATATGAGATGCTGTTTTTATTAAAGTAAAGAATTAATAGAGAGAACATTTGAACATCACTAATTTAAATGAAATATTTTTTTAATGATTGGAATTTTTTTAAAAATTGGCTGAATAGTGGTCAACTTCATAACATCATGTTCCGATATCTCACAACTCTTCTCTTTTTTTTTTACAACTATATTTACTGAACGTAAAAGTCAATCTCACAACCAATTTATGAACTGAATTAATTTTTCTGAGGTAGTTTAACCACTTTTTAACCACTTATATTCGATGCTGGAAATATAAATGAATAAATCCTAACAATTTTTTATTTTTTTTTTTTTTTTTATATATGTCCTTTGGTCTTTATCAAAATTGTTTCTCAAAATGTGTAACGTTTTTTTCACACTCAAAAATGTAATATTTTGACTCGCTCTAGCTCTTTCGGTGTTGCTAGGATCGTGAATTTGACGATTTTCTGATCTGAAATTTAATGGATTTTATTTTTGTTTTATAAAACGTTTGTCGCTAGGGTCGTTTAAGAGCTATATTGATTTGAATAAAAGTCACGTTTTGCTTTCATTTTATAAGTGTTGGTGCTCTTTTGACACGCTCCATCTATGTTGCTAAAATGTACAAATAAAAATTGTAGATTATAGATTGATTTATCCATGATTCATTGTTTTCCCCTATCAGGGAAAAATTGAGTTTTTTTTTTTTAATATTTGAAAAAAGAGGGTACGACCTTTATATTTTTTATTTCAGATTATGGTATTTTGAACATTTATTCTCTGTTGTTTTTGCTCAGTCAATATTTTTTATTTAATTATAGAATAAATATTATTAAAAGTTTTATGTACTTAATAATTTTTATTGTGGTTCTGTTATAAAAATCCATTAGAATATAATTTAAGCCCGGTAAAAAAAAAAATGGTCTTAAAAAATAAAATAAAAATCTGAGTACAGATTCGACTCGGATAAATTTCAAGTAGCACTCGAAAGCTTTCATTCATAAAGTTTCCTTGTGAATAACCGGCTTTGTATTGAGTTATTCATAAAATGGGGAATCGCAATCTGGAAAAAAAAGTTTTAATAAAAACTTGAGTGGCCTTTTTAAGAGCCCTGGATAAGCTTGCTTTAATGCTTACATTGACAAGAACTATTCCCTTTCTGTTTTCAGTGTAATATAAAATTCTATTCAATTTTTAAAAAATTCTTTTATTTTTATTTATTTTTTTTTTAATATCCATTTATTGAAATTTACAAGAGTACAAAATATATATACATCAAGTAAATGTATTGACAACGATTATAATAACATTTTAAAACTTGAAAAGAACTCATCAGTAGCACTTCATTAAAAATTCTACACTAGAAGGTATCTAGGCCATCTTCGTTTCAGACGCCTCGGAGGATTATCAGGAATGGAGTGGGAAGCAAATTGAGAAACTAACGGATTTGAGTGGTTATGGAGCTTATATGAAAGGATAGGTACCTGGTGTGGGCTAAATCAGCAACATATGGAACATTAAGATCTTTATGGATAAGTTTATTGGTGACAAAGTAAGGAGCATTGAGGATTTTTCGAAGGATTTTGGATTGTAAGGATTGAAAACGAGATGAATTGGATGGTTTAGTAGAGCCCCGAAGCTCAACTCCGTACGTCCAAATAGGTCTACTCACATTAATGTATATGAGTCTTTTGTAATTAATTGGGAGCTTTGAACGTTTGTCTAGTAAATGTTAAAGTTGTCTGTAAGGATGGGCAGTTTCTTGTCGTTTTACTCTTAAAAAAATTCTTACACCTGATTCTCGTATTTTTGAAACAATTCATGGTCGAAAATTTGTCATTTTAAATTAATTATAGGATTATGTTGTTTAAATAAATTCTGATTTAATTATTGACATCATAATGTGCTTTTATAAGTATGTACTTATAAATAAAGTTTTTTATATATATCCTTATTTGTTAATGAATAATTCAATAATATGTTATTCGTGGTGGGACTTCTTGGCATTGTGATATTGTAAGGAAAAGGCGAAGGCTTATTGGTTCCGCTTAGGGAAAGAAAAGTTTTCATTTCCAGGCCACTTTCCTCCGCTTGGGGTTTTCATATTCTCTTCCTCTTTACTATTTTTTTTTTCTCTTTTGCTTTTTTGATAAAATCAACTTAAAAAAAGTTATATTTCAACAACTTCTATTTAATAAAAAAAAAATTACATACATATATGTTATTTAAATACAATAAAAGAACACCTTAATTCTTAGACACGTGATTTATGCTTTATTCACATCAGTCTATTTTTTATCCAATATTCAGTATGTTAATGTAATAACTCTATTTAATATTGGTTAATATTAAATGGTAAATAATAATTAGACAGAGTATCTAAGAAAATTAATTTTTTATGTTGGTTTATAAAATGTCTGAAGGATGGTTATGGTTTTTATCACATTAAAGTTTAGACATTCCGGGTTTTGATCATTTTTGTTTCAAATTTGTGTGGTGTTTGGATGGAAATTAAAACGAATAATAAAAATTAAATTGTGAATAATATTTGTAAAAAATATTTTTGTTCATTCTTATTTCATCAACCATTAGGTGAAATAAGTTAATGCGGTTGAATTAAAATATAATTAATCATATTATTTTTAATTGTTGTGTATCTTTTTTATCTTATACCAGCTACTTAAAATAGTGTTTGGTCTCTAAAACGGGAACTGAAGATATGGGAAGTTAAAGAGCCATGGTTCATTTGTCCTTTTCCGTTTAAATAATTCTATACGCAATTATGCCTGTCGCTCTGTTAATTCAATTAATGGAATTCTTAATTAGATACCTGATTCCGATGTCTTGAGAGTTGACAGTCGTTATCGAAGGTATTGACAGTATCGAGACTTTGTGTGCGTGAGTGCTCGGTAATGGTATAAGTGTGTACCTGCCTCTTCGCAATGTGGGTCACATCGATATATCGAAGGGTCCTCCTGCGTTCTTGTCTCTCTAATAATCGATTACTGACGAAATTTAGTATATTGTTTGTTTAAAATCGATTATTTGATTATATCAATTATATCAATGATAGCTACTATTGTTTCAACTGATTCCTTTTATTATACTCTATTTTAGTTTATATTTTATTTTATTTTTTATTTTTATTTACATTCCTTTTTATCCTTCTCTTTTCTTCTCGTTATAATTATGTTGATAACTCTTATATAATTTATATGTTATCACTATTATTGTATGACTGTATTCAAAAAATACAATAATTAGTTAGTAGTCTTACCTTGAAGCAATTTCAAAATTATAATCAATATGATGTTTTGTTGGTGTCTCCTGGATGTGACTTCACCCTGACTCCTACTTTGAAAATTATTTATCGGTAATTCATCCAAGTAAGATTAACCAGGCCCAACCGAAAAGAATTAATGATAATAAAGAATAATGGAAAAACGTTAAGAAATAATTGTACTAAATTATTTTTATCATTAATTTATTATTATCATTATTTCTAGATGAATTTACAATGAAGTAGGTACTTTGTATATGAAGTAAAGAAAACACAATTAAATAGTTTTAATTTATTGTGCCAACTCTTAGGCATGTAAGTCTGCATCTGGACCAGAAAAAAAAAATATTTAAAAAATTGATTTAGAAGTAACTAGAAAAGACAAACTGTATGAAAATTAAAAAAAAAAAATATATAGGTTAAAATAGAAGAAAAAAATCTTAAAATAAAAAATATTGCAAGAAAAGGTGAATAGATATCGTTAATGAACATAAAACACTAAATAGGTATAACATATAGATAGTACATGGATGGGAACGTAGGAATAATTGACTATCATGAATAGTGTTACAAATTAAAAATTACGTAGTTCATGAAAAAAAAAAAAAAATTCGATTTCTCTGTGACTGGGAATAACAATAGACCATGCACATGTCTATCTATAATCTACTGTTTTTCCCAATATACACTTAAGAATTAAAAGGATCAAATTACTTAAATTAATAATTTTACAATTGATGGTTATTCGAAATGAACAATTGAGAGAAAATAGGGGGTTTCAAATGAGACTCTATTTATTCAGACCAATATAACTTCTAAACGGTTAATCCTAGCGACAAATTTTATATAACAAAAAATATTCTCCATTGAATTTCTAACCAGAAAATGTTCGGCATTTTTGCGATCTGAGTTACACCAACAAAGCTAGAACGTGATTTATTACACTAAAACCAATATACATACAGTAAAACCTCGATTATCAAAACCTCCATTATCCGAACCCTCTATTATTCGAACATATGTAATAAAAGCCATTGATGTAATATTTCAATGGCTTGAAAGGCAAGAGAAAGAACTTCAGTTCAGCAGCTTCAACTCGAAAAAATAAAGGGCTTGGCACTGACAAAAAAAAAAAAAAAAAAATTAAAATGTTGAAGCAGACGAACATCAAAGATTTTTTCAAACCAACCGAAATAAAAAAAAAGAGGCCTTTTGTATGAATGTATGTAGATGAGCATAATATTTACATATTTAGTTTTAATGTACATTGTAATAAGCGATGAAGAATTTAAATTTACGTAGTGAATTTTTCCTACTTTTACGGATTTCATTTAACAAACCGACTTTTTTTTCTGCTTCTATGTACGATTTCCAACCTCGATTATCCGTACTTTTCGCTTTTCCGAACCATCCCTGACACCAATTAGTTCGGATAATTGAGGTTCTACTGTTTGTAGCACCTAAGAGGTAGTTCCTAGGGATAATTGACATACCACAAAAAGTATTCTCCATTAAATTTCGTCGTGTAAGCCAACTATTAATCGGAGTGCTCATGTTAATGTTAATATTAATTATTGACTATTTAATGTAATTATATCAAAGTTCGCAAGGAATATATGTATTAAAAGAAAAATTAAAAAAAAAAAAAAAAAAAAAAAAAAAAACTTTAAACTGCTACTTTAAATACATTTATTGCAAAACTGTAAATAGCATGTAGAATGTTTGCGATCACTAACCACGAAAACTACTAAACTTATATGTACTAAATTTTAACTACGTCATCTTTTTAGTTCAAAGGCAAACGCTCGGATAAATATTTATTCTTAGAAAACTTTTTCTGGTCTAATACCTCTCCTAAGTTTTTCCCTTTAAGGATCTTGTGGATTGCATAGGACAGCTTTTGACACATGCTGACCCTTTTCAGTTATAAGATTGGTGAAGGACAGGCTGTAAGGAGGTGGTGGGGTAGGATACAGGAGGCCGTGAAAGGGCTGATCCTCCAAGACGGATGGCTTACACGGCTCGGGATTAAGGTTCGATGAAAGGAACATTATCGGACCCCCCCCCCCCCCGCTTGGGTTTGAGGGCTTGGATATGGGCTACATATACCTCTGACATTTTATATATTTCTCCTTCATACGATATAATTTTCCAAATGGTTTGGAGGGAACTGGAAATGTATCGTCTTTTCTGATTGGGCGTTCCATTAGATCTTAGTGATAGGCGATGCTCTATTCCCAAATACCTAATGATAAAACTACAAATTTTTTTTAAGTATATTTTTCATTCGCTCCTGTTAATAGTCAGCGGATAATATGCTATATATAGCTACAATTGTAATATTGTAAGTAAGAATGCTTGTCAGATATGAGAAAGAACAATACCCTGAAATGGCATCTCTAATCCAAGTTCTTTCCCGCTTGTTTGTCTGAATATGTAAGCCTTTCTTTTCTACTAAACTACATCTTTGAATCGAGTAAATAACAGTGTTAGTTAGTATATTAGCATCTCCATGACTTGTCTTATTGGTAGCAATCACTGCTCAAAACGTTCTGTACGATAAGACTCCGAGGCCAATTTTTATTCAGAGGTGTCAGAGGACTTTCGAAATCAAATGAGAAAACGATTGAGAAAATAGAGGTTATGAAGTTTATCACGAAAATATAGGATTTTAGCCGGGTATATTTATATCTCTGTAGTAGGGGGTACAGAACTCAAAGATCATAATGATTTTTGGTTTAATATTTTTCAATGTATACGTGTGTATTTAGATATGACTTCGTAATGACTACTATGTGAGATCTACCTAGGCCTAGGTGTGAATTCGTATGTGATCTAGTCTAGTCTAATCTATGATCTAACTAGATGGACATGGATGGCGTCGGCACAAGACCGTAACTATTGGAGGAAGTGGTTGGAGAAGGCCGAAACCTTAAACCGTGTTGTAGCGCCTTAAAAATAAATTTATATGCATACCTACGTACACACCTACACACACACACACACACACATATATATAAATTTAAAAAATCTAAATAAAATAAATCTAGGTGTTTCATTTTGAAATATTTACAGTGTTTGGGTATATACACATTAAACAAAAACATAGTAGGATAATTTCTTGCTATTATCTTAGTTTAGGAAGGATCTTGAGGTCAGTCAATAAAAGCAACTATTTTGACGACATTTCGAGACTATATTGTTCTCATAATCATACCCGCCGTATTCTTTCTTTCTGTTAGATTTCTGAAGTTCCTTCATCACTGCGATTGCGTGAGGACCGTGGGTGGACTTGATTTCTTCGTAAAACCCATTCTTCCACTGTAGATATTTTTTAGTATTGACTCGATGTGTCAATATGGATAATTTCTTGACTGTTACTATTAGATGTTTAGTAAGGTTCTTGAGGTTCAGGCAATAAATAAAAACAACTATTTTGGTGACATTTAGAGACTATATCGTTCTCTTAATAAGCTTAGGTATGTCCTTGTATTCTGTATGATTAACTGGCGAGTGCGAAGAATACTAGGACATTTTTACTAAGAAACAGCACATGATTATGAGAACAATATAGTCTCGAAACGTCGCCAAAATAGTTGTTTTTATTTATTAACTGAACCTCAAGAACCTTATGTACAGAATATATATATTCTTTACGTTAGAAATTTAAATTCTTTATTCAGAAAGAATAAAGAATAAATGCAGTCCCGTGCTTACAAAATCTTCGTGAAAATTAAAATGAATATAATAGCACACTCAAACGTCAAAAGAAAACATACATATTACATGTAATTTTGGTTTAATTTGCATGATTTTTTTTTTCCACTAAAATGGTACATAGTAAGAAATCTAGGATGATAATTGTTATTCAAAATTATTAAAGGTTACGCTTTTTTTTTTGAAAACAGAATCTTAATTAGCACTGCTGAAATAATGAAATATATTGTATGTATACTGTCATTCATTTTTTGAAATAATTCTATTTACGATTTTCCTGAATTTCGGGAAACTGTTTTCTTTCTTTCTGTTCTTTTAGTTTAAGTTCCATTTCGAAGTAAATTTAATTATTGTAAAGAGGCTTGTCAGGGTTTGTTCATTTCAGTTTATACTTCACTTCTTTGAGTTCTTTAATAATTCCGAACATTCCATTGAAATCTCTCAATTTCCGCCAGTTGACCGTCGTTGAGGGCCGGAAGTTATTAATGGGAAAATGGTTTATAGAGAGAGAAATAGCTACAAATGGCGGTGACAAATTATGTTGGCAAAATGGAGAGGTTTCGATAAGTCAATCAGTGCCAGGCGCAGCCTCGACTCAACTCCTCTTTCAGCCTTCTCACAACATTTGAGATTGAGGTGAACTGTGAAGTAATTCTCGGTGGAGGCTGTCTAGCTGTCAATGGAAGGGAATCATTTGTATCTATGGCAAGGGAACTTTATTACTAGTTAATGATGTAATATTCTCTATAAATAAAATAAAAAAATGTTTTAATATTTGTATTGATATTTACAACTGTACACTACATATACATCAAGTAAATGTGTGGGTAAATGCATACAGTAACATGACTATAACTTGTGAAGCAACCACCCATTGGTGGTACCGTAAAACAGCCTGACTTTGCACCACTTTAGTTGAACTTCATTCTTTAACTAGCTATCAATAATTTTTATAATGCATGTGTTTAAATATTTAACCATCATATGTTTTCAATTAAAAAAGCATTAGAAACGTATTCTGATGCAAAGTCAAAGCTTGATAGTTGTTAAGAGGTGCAAAGCCATTTCTTGATAGTGTTTGGAGCTTAGCCTAGTGATTTTTTTCTCTGTTCGTAAGGATTTTCTTAAAGGAAACGATTGTAAATTACAATGTTTTTATTGGAATGAGAAACAAATTGCACATTTTTTAAAATGTTAATTGAGAAACGATAGAAAATATAAGAACATACCAACAAAATATTATTTTGAAACAAATTAACGACTTAAAACATGCCTAAAGAAGGTAAACAACTATAATTTTGTTAAACAAGGAACTAAACGATACCTATAAAATAAATAGCACACAGGTTCTTGGGGAAACACTGTTGGAAAAAATGCAGTCTACAATGGTTATATAAAAAAATTATAAAAAATAAAAATGAACACTAGGACTTGAAACAATTTAAAGCTATAACCTGGCAAAATTATTACAGCATTCGTCAATGTATTTGTAAATAGATAACAACAAACCTTATTAACAAAAAGCAAAATGTTATCTGAAATAATTTAGATTTTTACCAGCCTATTAACTCCTTAACTTCAAAATATCCTCGTTTATTGATTGGTTTAGGAGGTGTAATGCCGTGTGCAAATTCATTCCTAATTCATCTCAAAAAAGGGATTCTATTTTATTTTCTAATACCATGACTTTTGGCAAATATTTTGAGCAAAATGAATATCATAAATTTAAATTACAATAATTAAAGAATAAAATTAATGCAAAATTTACTCGATTTGAGAAATGTTTAGTTGTTGAAAGCACGACTTTATCCCAGGAGTCACACCTTTTTAAAACACTACAACCAACTAACTGTTATAAAACATGAGAGGTATCTAGGATCAGCGTGAAAATTCCTTAGACCCAATCAGTGTTGTCTTAAGTAAGTAAGAAATATCAAAAATCCCTCATTTAGACAACAGCAAAACACTTTTTCTTCAACTGAAGCTTTTTAGTGAGCTTGGTGCAAAGTTAACTCACAGGTGCAAAGTCACGCCGTTTTACAGAATATAACATAGGTGAGGAAAATTTTTAAACTGAAGGCTGATATATTGTTTTCATCTCAAAAAACATGTAGAAACTAAATTTTGTCGAAATCAAAAATAGTTTTTTTTTACCTTTAAAATTTTGTAGAGAAGCAGTCAGTTTATGAAAAAACGTAAGTAATTTGCGCTATCTCTCCAAATTGTAAGGTCTCTGAAATCACATCTTCAAAATTTATTAAATTTATTTTACTCGAAAGCGGCAAAAAATCAATATTTTTTGATTTTGATAAAATTTCACATTGTTCATGAAAAAAAATTCACTGATTTACAGCGGATTTCCTTGGAATTTTGTTATTTTTTTAGAGTTTTTGAGCAACCTAAAGCCAGGTGGTGTCTTGAGCGTAGCTGAAGTATTTTTATACCAAATAGCATACATAACTGCAACTAAACGTGAAAGAATCATTTCTCTATCTTGACAGAGCTGAAAAAAAAATAAAACGGTTTTTTTTTTTTCTCGGCTCCTAATGCTCATGGGCGGCTATAACTCTAGTATTACACTTATATATTATAGGTCCCTACTAACCAAACACAAATCGGCATTCAAATCTGTGAGTTACAACTGCAAACGTCCCCTTGTAAGAAAGTATAGATATCTGCTTTGAGACAAAAATGCATGGTTTATATACGTATGTACTGACACGATTTTAAATTCCTTCCATATTGAATCTGATTTAAAATAAATGATTTGAACTGACTGTTTCCACAACGAAGCCGTTTCACGATACCCAACTCGCCAAACATAACGTTTCAAATATATACATGAAATATACCCGCCCTTTAAATTCAAAATGTCATGATAACACAATGGAGAACTGTACAAGCATTCCCCATCTCGATAGATAATGAATAATTCAACCGATGGTTAGGGCTAGTTACTAGTACTTAGTAATATCTACAAGGCTGTTGTGTTTACAAATGAGCCTCTATCCGATTGTTTGTTATACTGAGAGCTCTCCATTGCAAGGTTAGTAACCTAGCCTGACCTCAGCTGGGGAACTCCAGTGCCTTCTAGATTTGTTTCTGTCCTTTTTTAATTAATTAATTTAAACTGGTTTTTACTAGAAGTATCTTTTAATGATATTCCACGGAAGATTAAATACAGACTTCATTTGGATAAACTTATTACTTGCAAGCGACTTTCATGACCGAAACAAGAAACATCTCGTCATTTTTTTACTGCTTCTGCATTTACTAGATAAGTATTTTATGACACTATAAATTATTAATGACTCGTCTACATAGCTATTATCCTATTTGAGTATATGGAGCAGAACTTTAGAGCTCTTCTAAACCATCTGATTCATTTAGTTTCTAATCCCTACTATCTAAAATCCTGTGTCACTTTATACTATATATAATGAATATTTATTATTTTATCCTTCAAACATCCTAGAGGTGACTCATAATCTTCAGAAAGACGTCGATAGCATTAACCTATGGGCAGTAGAGAATAAGTTGATTCCAGAGGAAAGAAAGGCAATCCTCATAGGTTCAAAACCTCACCTAAAAGCCCTTCACTACTATCCACTGCTTTACCTCAAAAACCGACCAATTTATTTCCAAAATTCCATTAAAAATCTGGGAGTAACTTTTGATATCTCTCTTGGAATAATCATATTTCTCAAACACGAGGAAATCACTTTTTATTCTTAAACAACTTTTCCATCACCGCGATCCATTACCACTAAGTAATGATTTCCCATTTCCCAACTTTGACTACGGATGCATAGTATATATAGGACTGTCTAGTGAGCCTATTATCATAGCCAGATGATTGTCCTATGTATTGTACTAATTTGTTATTCTTAGGGGACAAGTTGTCCCAGAATAAAGTTCATTTCTTTCTTTTTCTTCTACTATATAAATATACTCCTGACCCACTTTAACTCAATTATTTTTCAACCTCCTGTTAGATTTCCGATGATTATCTGAGACATTTTTAAAAGAGGCCTCGAAAACTTCGAATATAAAACATAAATTGAAACGAGATATTAGCATTTCATTAAAATAGAACTTCATTAGTCCAACTCCTTGGGTAATCCGACTCTCCAGACCGAGTCCGATCGGTATCAGAACAATATTTTCAATAATGTTACAATTTTACAATAATAGTTCAGTAAAATTGTACATTTTCATATGCAGAAGGTTGGGTAGTTAAGATTTTTTTTTATTTATTGTTAGTGTTGCGCTTGTGTACAAAAATCCTAGTTTTGGATCTTGAAGCTAATAGGTAACGTCAAAGCGTCAAATATTTCGAACTTTTCTACGTTTCCCCAAATATCTGCTGCACGGTTGGTTCTAGTGAAACAAGCTTATTCAAAATTAAACTAAACTAAATTGAATACAACTTAAGCAGAAAATAAGATCTGTAGCTTGAACGGACACTATGATACAGGCATTCAAATTTTCCTAATACTCAGTGGCAGAAATCGTATTCTTTTAATAACAACGTTTAGAGCTGGTTTCATTATGAACGATTTAAAAATTAGTTTGCTATTAACCAAACACAATTCTGTGATATTATGGCCAATGCTTCCAATCATAAATAGCTGGCTGAAACATTTTTATGCAAACGTATTAGTCTATTGGATTATGTACCATTTCTACTTCGTTTACTTTTTATTAATGTTAATATATAACATTTAATATAATACACTTCAAACTAGGAAAAACGTACTTTAAAGCAATCTCTGGTTAATCCGACCTTTTGGCCGTTCCGCCCTACTCCTTGATCTCTAAGTCGTCGGATTCGAGAGGTTCTACTCTATGTACATTATACTTCACATCTACTAAATTTATTTGTTTATACTATAATTAAGTTTAATTTTAAAAAAAATATATTCAAAGTTAAAGAAGTTAGGAGTGTTATCCGATATCTAAAAGCTACTTTTTAATTGGAAATTTTACAATTAAACTCCTTTAATCAAAGATTTTTATCTTATTTTTATAACTTTTTATGACCACCCGTTATATTTTATTTAAAACAGGATTTAAGTACTAAAAAAAAATAAACTTAATTAAAAATATATAAGTATATCTTTGTACTCGAGTTTTACTTGTTGAAAGCAATGAATATACGTTTTAAAGCGAATTCCTGTCAAATACCTCGCTAAGGTACATCTCCAATTCAGACTGTCTCATTTTTCAATTCGAAGCTCGAATGCTCCCGATTGCCTCGTCAATCTTCCCCTACTTTGATTTCAGTTGTAATGTGTACGGTGTCTCTAGAGATCTCGAGGCAAAATTAAAACAGTTGATCAGTTGTACTGTACGATTTATCGTGGGATCGCAAGAGGTTCCTATATCTTCCGGTTTTATGAAGCAGTGAATCTACTCTTAGTGATCAACTCCCAATGTCCATCTTACAAATGTCTAAAATTTATGTATAAACTAAAAATTAAGTATTTTTTCTCTTCCAGCAGATTTATGTATGATTCACCGTATCACAATTCGACTGATATTGCCTTATCTGATCCTCGTCTCTCAAGAAACGTATAATATTCTATATTACTATTTTCTTTTAATTAAATTATCTTTGTTACTTTTTACTTTAAGTCCTACTTTTTGTCTTATGCATTATTATTCAAATGGCATTTGTCCGAGAATATAAAAAATGTCTATTTTTTATTTTTAATGGACACCATTTAAGAAAAATATCGGTCTGCGTACTTACCAAATAGAAAATAGTAGGCGAATATAGAATTATTCTTGGACTCTATTTCTGAGTCTTAGTTTAATATGATAATTATACCTGTCTCTAAGGTAGAGGAGCTATATATAATATAGAGGATAGAAGTAGTATTTTTTTATAGAAATACAAAAAAAAAATTTCGAAGGATTTTTACAAAAAATTTCAGATGTAGGGGATCGATTGTCGAGTTGGGGCTCGCGCTAGGTTTGGATGGTTGTGGGTGCGAATTCCACCTGGGCGGGTTAAAATTTATTTCCACGAGATTAATCTTGAGCTTCCCACCATGGTTAGAATAGGTTGGTAACCTATAGGATAGCCCTTCCTTTCTGCCCTAGTTGGTATATAAGGACCTTAACCCTAATTAAAAAAAAAAAAAAAAAAAAAAAAAAAAAGAATTAGATGTGTCATTTTATTTTTGAAGTCATAATGAATGGATGAAGCAATTGACTGACGAAAAGAACTAGCCAAACAAAATGCGTCTTGATTTTTATGTTTAAGATAGTTCAATACGGTAGAATCCTAAAGGAAATTCCGATAAAAAGTATTCCTTTTGCCTATTGTACTGGAGTGTACAATTGAAGACTCCTAGCCATTCCTATCTTGCTCCTTTATCCATTCTATTTCATATAGTTCAGCCTACGCCATTCCTTACACACTCTGTTCTGTTATTGACATGGACCCCACTAGCTAGGGTAGAATATGCAATTAGTCGCTTAGAGCAAACAGTTGTCCCGCTCTCAGCTCTTGATCCGTCAATACCTCCCTGCCACTTCTCCCCCTCCTAACCTCAATAATTAACTACTCCCTGCTTTTTCCCTTTTATATATATTATTTTAAAATATATATTTATTCATTATTTAGAAAACATAAAAGTGAATACAAATTTATATTAGAATAAAAACAAAACAAACAGGAATAAATATTATAAAAAAAAAGTGTAGACTGAAAACAGAAAAATACTAATCAAGATCAAAAATAAAAAAAAAAAATAGAAAATCAAAATTACCTTTACAAAAAATTAAAACATTATCATTAGAAAACTATGAATAATAGTTATAGGTTAACGTTTTATGTCTTACATACCTGTATTACAAAGATTATGAGACATACATATTAGAGTGTCAGTTTGGAGAGGAACAAGATGGTGAAAGAATAGTGTTTTAAATGTTGCGAGATTTTGCAAATATGAGGGGAATTCCAGAGAATTGAGGATCGGAGTAGAAAGGAACGTTGTAATACAGTACTTTTTTTTGGAATGGAGTATAGAGATAGGAAAAACTATTATGAAATTTACTATATATATATATATATATATATATATATATATATATATATATATATATATATATATATATATATATATAAATGTTTAAAATTCTTATTTCCACTAAGCGATTATCATAATGTCTTATTTCCACCAGTAACTGATGTTTATACCAAATGAAAACACCATGTTTTTTCCAGCTTTAAAAGTAAAAAAATCGATACAATTTGCAAGTTAAATTTTTTGTGAGATTTGCAGTTTTGTGGATAGTTTTTTTTTTTCGAAAAACGGTGAGCGTTTTTTAAGTATTATAAGACATTGCAACTTCCCTAAATAAGGTGAAGATCAAGCTGTTCTTTATATAACAAGTTTGTAAAATTCAATGTTACATCTACTCTAATCTTGTAGGATTTAATGCTAAATCCGAAAATGTGGTCAAAAATTAAAAAATATTTAAACAAAATAGATATATTACAGCGATTATAGTAAAAATCGTGGTTTCCTCAAAAAAAGTCTTTGAATTATCCTATGTCTGCAAGGGATTGGAATAGAAAGGTCTGGCATTTTCCTTTATTTTTGATCTAGTTTCGACCATTTTTGTACCAGAGAGGTACTCACCCTACATAATGTTTTTTCTAAATATATTTTTATTTTATAAGTCTGAAAGCCAAATTTACTCAGTGTAAAGATGGGAAACATTGAAGCGTCTTAATATATAAAAACGTATGTATATATTAATGTTTTTTCTAGATATCTTTTTTTTTTATGAGTCTGAATGTTATTATTATTTTTTATTGTATAGGTATTGTTGACCTACTCGCGTGTTAGTTAAAAAAAAAATATATTAAAATAAAATTTTTGATTGATTGCCATGGATTAGACATACCTACATATTTTTTCTATTTCTACTTGATATTCATATTTTATAATCCTTTATCTGTATATTTTTTATAGTCCCTTTTAATCAAATCCTATCTAGTTTTGTTAGTGCTTTGAAGAATGCCTACTACATAGGCCGAAACGTCAGTGCAAATGAAATAGTTTTGACATTGTCTGTGAATGTATTTTTTAGAACTTTTTTCTCAAATATCTTTTTCATATTTTTAATTTGCTATTTTTATATAATTTAATTCGGATAAATATTTAACGGAACTTAGACTTGAAAGAATTTTAAGTGTATCATGTGAAACACAATGTTATATTTAATTTTGTTACTATAGCAATTTTGTCTTTTAAAAAAAAAATTTAATAAAAGAAGAATGAATAAATAAAACAATTCAAACCAGTTTACATATGTTCAAAAATTGTTTTTTATTTGAATGGGTCCGCCGAAAACCGTTCTAAGCGACAAAATTTCCGAAGTGGCGATTTTAAAGGTTTTTAAATGTATAATAAATAGTACGTCATAGTATGATATAGTACTCCATTATGTTATTATACATTAAAATATAACAAATTAATATGTGAAAAAAAAATCTAACCTACAAAACTAACAAGAACTTTAGATTATGATTTTCTTTCACTGATTACTCAAAATTTGTTTTGTCACTTAAACTTTTTTCGACGGACCCATTCATTTATATTGGAACTTATTCCTTACTTCGTCATATAAATCATTAACTCTGCTAAGGAAATAAGGTATTTGAATTTTGTATTCGTAAGAGAGACATGCCTTTGGCTGTTAAGAGGAAAAAAAAATCGTGTTAATGTGCTGTTCTCCCACGACGTTGCTTTGCATAAGAAGCGACCTAGTTATAATGATAACGCTATTTGGAAGATTGTCAAGATAGTTCTGAGTATCTCGGCTGCCCATGAATTGATTCTTATCTCCCCAATGGCTCACATTATGGAGAATGAGACGCTTTCTTCCAGGCATTACACGATTATATTATCACTGAATTCTTATACAAGTAGAATATATTCCCCCGTCCAAAATAAAAAAAAAAAAAAAATGTATAAAATCGCAGGCACTGCAGCTATAATTTTCGGGGGAATATAATCAATCCTTTTTTTTTTTTTGGGGGGGGGGGCGCGAAAAGGCCTTATAGACCACGCGAATATCATGATTTGGGATTCTTCTTCATTTCCCAAAACTTCCTCATTCGTTCTGCATGTTTGGCTTTTCTTTCCTCCGTCCAAGCCCCACTCCTCCTTATTCTTTCCCTTCCCACGAAGACCTTTATGTCATTTAATGATTTTCTATATGTTTCCCTATCTTGGCAGTCTGTATCCTTTATTCCCATTGAATTCATGTCATCCTTAATTTGTCTAAAAAACCCAGATGTGTTCTTTTGCTGTTGGAAATGTCGGAAGATTTTCCCGTTCAATCTTTCAGGACTCATCCTCATCATATGCCCGTAGAATCTCAGTCTTCTTATTTTGATATCGGTTTCTAGACTCTAATCAATCCTTTATTGATATTAAATATTATTTTTCTGAACTATTATATAATAGGACAAGCCATATTTCATTTGTGAACACTAACCGCGAAAACTACTGAACCAATCTGTGCCAAATTTTAACCACATCATCTTCATAGCTCAAGAAAGGTTTAGCGACAATAAAACTTAAAGATTTTCATTTATATTGCCACAAAAAAGCGATAAATATGTGATGCGCAGTGAAGTTTGATAATCGACCGATAGGTGGCGAGCACCATTCTAGAGAGGTTACAAAGGTACGGTGTTATATCGAGCTAGAAATATAAGATATAATTTACTTATTTCCAATTCAATTGTTTTTAAAAAAGCTATAATTATATGGAGTGACTTCTGGATACCAGTGCAGTTTTTGGTTAGATATTTAAATCCAACTAGCTGAAATCAATAAAATTAGTTCTGCGAAATTGTATGTCTAATTATGCCTTCACGTACTGTTAAAACAACCTTATCAATCCAATTTTAACCAGGTTAAAAATTACTGCCATGCGTAAAAATATAATTGAAGATATAATGCTAAATTCCATACTTCAATACATATTTTTTATCGATAAACAAATAAAATTATTAGTAAAAATAATCTTACAAGGGGAGGACACACTCAGTCTCTCACATCTTGTTGGCAATTTTTTTGGAGGTTCCTGGTCAAAAAAATATTAGACACGTATTTTGCCGTTCCGACCAATGGGCCCTAGAAGCCGAGAAAAAAAAATAAAATAGCATTAAACTAATTTATTTTTTATCTCGAGTTTAAAAAATGATATCGACATGATTCTTGCACCAAGATTTTCAGTTTTGATTGCGAATTAAAGAAAAAATACAGTCGCTCCATAGATTTTGGTTTAGGTTAATTAAATTCTAAAAAAATGATTAGTTTTTCAACAAACAACCTCTATAGATTTTTTCACACAAAAATTGAGGTCAGATTCTAATTCAGCACCCTCAAAAACATTAAAAAACGGTTATTCAACAAAATCAAAAAAAATATCATTTTTTTTTCACCCTCTTCCAGGAAAATGAAATTTTAAAACCGATTATTGGTTACATACCTTTAAATCGTCATTACTTTGTCATGCAATTCACTGGTTGGTATCGCTGGAAAGAGGAGGGTCTCAGCTTTCTTTTGATGTATATATAAATGTAAAATTCGATGAACAAAAACCTATTAAAAAAATTGGAAAATCCGAAAAACATTTTGATTTTTAACTTGAGTTTGAAACCAGATAGGATGATGAACCCAAATACTTTCAAGCGTATTACCACCCTATATTTTGTGTAAAAAAATAAAGTTGATACGTTAAACCGTCTAAGCGTAATTCATGTTTTTATCAATTTAAACAAAAGTTGCCTACCATTTGGTCAGGCAAACTTTGAAGCTTAAAAACTTTTATTTTTCTATTTGGATGAAATTTCGTATTTAAGGGTTCTCTTGAATGCTGAATTCGAATCCGATATCGGTTCTTGTGAAAAAATTATATTGAATATACTTCACTTGAAAAATTTTAGCTTTTACACTGTAAAATGTGATAGAAAATTCTTTTAGCCCTAGAATTCCATCTCAGCACCCTCAAAACTCAGGAAACGTATGTATATATATATATATATATATATAGATATCAATAAAAAAAAATATAAATATATATATATATATATATATATATATATATATATATATATATATATATATATATATATATATAAATAATTCTTAGTTGATAAATATTTTTTAAATATTTATCAAAAATAAAAATATATATATATATATATATATATATATATATATATATATATATATATATATATATATATATATAGTTTTCAAAGTTGAAAAAATAAATTTATAAGATATCCGATTAAACTTTTTGTCTCTCTATATTATGGGAATGATTTGATTTTTTGGGTTTTCATTTCAGGGAACCTTTCCCTTACGATTGCATATTATTGACCGTGAGAGAAACAGGCAGTCTGAAGATCAACTAAAACATTTATGTAAGTTGGCCTTGCAGTAAGCACTCAAAAGTGCCTCCTCCTGGTATGGAATAAAAATAAGATTTATTTGGGAAAATCTCTGATTCAGCTTCTTTTAAGCCTTCTGAGAATATTTCCAGGTATGTCAGACGTGGCCATGTTGTTATGTCCATGAAGTCTGTCCAAAAATCGTCTATAAAGGTTATGTATATGTTCCTTTACTGATATAGATAACAGTGTGAAATGTGTGGTTTGAAATGTATCAAGGTGATTTCGTGATTAGTCTGAGTATTTTTGATTGGAATATTGAATTTTTTTATGATGCGTATTTTTTGCAGTCCGGTATATTTTTGTGGCGTATGTCCATTCGTTGTCGGAGTTTTAATGTCGACCGGTTATCAAGTATTGGATACATAAGTTTAGACTGAGACGTTTTTGTTTTACATGTGGGCCCCAGGTCATTCTTCTATCAAATTAGCAAGTAATGAATTTCGTTTGTTTGTGGTATGGGTTAATTGTCGATGAAAACAGGTGAAAAAGAGTCATGTTTGAGTGTAAAGGTTATTTGCTGTTATTTAGTGTAGTTTAGTTTTATTTTCCATTGTTTGAATTAGTCTCCTAGTATTGTTAAGTGGTGTTGAAAAGTTAATAATGCAATGGTCGGGTCTTTATCACTAGTATAGCTGTATATAGTTATTGTATATAGCTGTATCATCAGCGTATGTTGCTGTTATTGTATGACGGCAAAGTGGCATATCGTGACTATAAAGAATATATAACAGTGGAGCTAGTATTGACCCCTGTGGTACTCCGGCTTTTACTGAATGAATAAAAGGAATATCTAAGCCTTGTCGGACAGAGAAAAATCTATCAGAGACAAAAATTGAAGGATCAGATAATAGGTAAAAGAATTTTACAATAATCACTCGAGTTAGTAAGATTTTTATCGCTTTTTACAATTTAATTTATGTTTAATAAGATATTGTCATATTATTAGTTGTGATTAAAAAGAAAAAGAAAAAAAACATATCCATTTTTTTTTTTTTTTTGTATTAATGTTTTATTCTTTTAATTAGCAATATTTTTTGTACAAGTTAATTTGCAAATTAGAATAACTGGCTATGAGTATGGACGATCTAGTAATTTTTAAGAATTTCATTTGGTGGCGCAAATGAAATTTATTACTCTAGCAGTATTGCCATTTTTAATTATAAACAATATAAAAAAAATCAATAATAATAAATTTATTTTCAGACGGAGCTATCTCAGAACCTACAACAGCTCTCGGAGAAGGCCAGGTCTACGACAGAATTCATTCAGAGGCTCAAAAGCATGACCGAAAAAATTGGAGTGAGTAAAAAATATTTTACCTTAGTAAATTAATTGTATGATTATTTCTGAAAATAGTAATGTTTGTTTTCATTAATGTTAAGTTTTATATTTATCATTTGTCTTTTTCGCTCTATTATGACTTATATTTGTACTCAAAAATTTAATTTTTTTTCCGTAATGACCATTAATTTGGTATTGATTGGTTTGATTTTTAATTTAATGATATAAATGTATTTGCTAAATATAATTTTCGTTCTTTTTTAAACTTCCAAGTTACTAGTTAAGAAAGGCAGATTCCTTTCAATCCCCTTCTTATTTTTTAACACATGATCCTCGAATCCGCAAGACGTAGATAAGATAGCACCCGCGGGACCCTATTTTACAACCCTTATCTCTATTCAGGACCTCCCGCAAAGTTAAACGGATATGGAGTCATATACTGTCTGAATAGAGGATTTGATTTACTTGGAATTCTTCTTTAAGAGAGAGAAAAAAAAAACCGTTTTGTGTTTACAGTTAAAACAATTTTAGCTCAAGAACAGGAGAAAAACAAACCGTAGAAGGATATTCTTTTAAAAGCATGAAGACTTACCTATCATAGTTCAGCTTTGAAAATAAAATAAGATCAGTAATATAGAAATGAAATATGGCACGTACCCGTGTCGAAGACCTGGGCAGAATCAGTGCTTGGGCGACTTAAAATAAATTACAACTTAATGAAAACAAGACACAGGCCTTATAATAGGCTCTAGCTCCCTCCTTAATTCCTACTCACAATTCCCTCCTTTAACCTTAAATAATCACCCTATCTCTTTCTACTACTCTGTAAAATATCTCGGGATTGTTTTTGACCAAACCCTTTCCTGGAAACCTCGGATTGCCAAAATTCCCGCCGTTCCATAGGCCTTCTCAAATTATTCCACCGAAATCGTTACCTTCTTCCCCAGTCAACCCGTAAGCTTTTAGGTTCTTCCTTATTATTCCCTTGCATTGACTATGGTTGTCTGGTTTACGGTGGCCTCTCGACGGTTCTCGAGAGCAAACTGAAGCGAATCATGAACTACTTAGTCGGGTTTGTCTTCGGTAGTCCGAGGCTTTCCCATGTTTCTGACCTCTATTCCCAACTAAATTGGCTCTATCCCACTTTCCGTAGACAATATTTCCATGGAACATTCCTGTACCAAATTATCAATACCCTACAATCTTTTTATATGTACAATATGCTTCAATTCAGATCTGCAGTCAGTCCAATACATACAAGATCCTGTCTTTCTGATCTGTATACCCCATCCCATAGAACTTCATCATACCAGCGCTCCTTCCTCTTCCGCTCAATAATCCTCTGGAACTATATTCCACCTCACTTCAGACAAGCTAAATCCCTGAAAACTTTCAGATACCACCTTCTTATCCAAGCTGACTCTTCAACCTCCTCATCAGTGCGATTTTCCTACGTTAAAAAGTACTGCTATGCGTGAAAATACCATTGCATAATTCAACTGAAACTTTTTATAGATAAACAAATAAAACTTCAATTAATAGTGCTTTACTTATTGAAACCGCGACGGGGAATGCTAGTTTCAATAATATGGTCGTATAATTAAATAAAATATTTTTTTTCTCTCAAAGTACAAATTATGAAACTTTTGATCCCTTTAATTGTAAATAAAAATAACGGAAATAACAATGAAAAAAGAAGCAAATAAAAAAAAAATATATATACTGCGATTTGAACAATACAGAGAAATCTGTTTTAAAGTTAATGATAAAGCTAAGGACCAGTTTAATTGAAAACTATTGATGACAGAAGAAGGACAGAGCTGACCATCAAGGAGATTGCGTGCCTCGAAGAATACTCGATAGCTCGAGTGAATTCGGTGAAATAGCCGCCACACTTAGCTCTAATTAAAGTGCTCTTAGTTTATAGCGCCCGATGACGTATCGGTCCACTCTAACGATAGCAACAGTCCCCTAAAGTGTATCTTCAAGCAATAACAGATTAGAAATTAGATTAACTTGTAATATAATAATTATATTATTGTATTATATATTATTTATTAGAGAGTGGCCAAAACCGGACCCCTGTTTTGTTTTTTATTTTTAAAAATTAGAAAACAGTAAAAAATTATGTTTTAAAAGCATTTAATATTTGCTTTGTGATGTTGATGTTGTCATTTAACTGTTACTTTTACAAAATCTAATTAAAAATTAGTAGAAAAAAAATTATTTTATAAAACCTTACACTTTCTCAATTTGTGATATAGTTGCCAAAATCAGACCTCTTGTAAAAATAATTTTAAAAATGGTATTAAATCAAAGAATATTCAATCTAGTTTCAAATTCAAGTATAGTATAACAATCATAATACAATACAATGAAGATTTTATTCTCAAAAAATGATACAGAACATATTTTAAACAGAAACATAATTTAATTCCTTATCGGTAATAATCGCAGATATACACATCTTTTTCACTTTCAGCACATCCACATGGGCCCACAGTGAGCACAAATGCACATAACCCAATGTTCCATAGCTAAGCAATAGCGAACTTGCGCTTCTTCAAGATCATTACCCAAAACTGTAGGTCTGCCTCATTATTTTTTTTTTTTTTTTTTTTTTTTTTTTTTTTTTTTTTTTTGTCATACTTCATGTTGGACAACCTCATGAGCGTTGTTTTATGAACATTAAAATATTTACTGGCCTTCTTCCACCACATCTTTTTCCGAATTGGTTTCATCATTTTAGAAGGGCTCCACTTTCTTTGGCCAGTTTTTCCCATTATCTTTTTGAAATATGAAACGAAATTTCAAAATAATTAGAGTGTACTCAGATTTATGAAACTTTGAACATGAACAAATAAGGGGTCCGGTTTAGGCAATAAAAGTCAACAGTTTGTTAACCCTATAAAGTTTTAAACAAAGATCTTAATGGAATGGTTGTATATATTATAAAGACTTAGCTATGAATATCTAGGAAAAATAACGAATATTGTAGCACTAGTAAAAACTTTTTTGACTATCAAAATATGTAATGGTGAACTGATTGAACGACAGGTGAAGTGGGCGATGAGTGCGCTATATAGCGATATAGTTGAAGAGAATGCAGTGTCAGAAGACCAGGGGTCCACTTAAAGGGGAGGAGTCCGGTTTAGTGCATTTTCCTCTATTAATTTTTCAATTTTCATTTGCGCCAATAGGAAAAAAAACAAATGTGCTGGCACACGAAATAAGTCGTGAAAGGCATGACAGAGATTATCCTCCAGTAGAATTTCCTCGTGATTAAACATTTTTTAATCATGATGAATGGAGAAAAAGGAAAACTCAATTATTCCCTGGCTAGGAAAAACAATATATCATGAATACGTCTATCTATAATCTACAATTTTTTATCAAATTCCATTTTAGAAATATAAGGATCTAATAACATCAATCAATAAATAAATTGATAATTGAGCATTATTTAAAATAAATAAAGTTAAAAGTATTGGATTCAAAAGCTTTTTTCGTACAAAACAAAACAGCTGCTAAACGTTAGATCCTAGTGACAAACGTTATATAGTAAACGTTAAAAAATTCTCCACTAAATTTCTGATAAGGTAGCTGTCTTCAAATTTTCTATCCAAGCAACAGCAACAGAGCTAGAGCGTGTCAGGAAAGACCCCCAACCAAAAGTTATATCCTTGTCAAAAATAAATAATTTATAAGAAATCAATCATGGAGATCGTTTTGAGTATTCGTCGAGAGTGGAGGGGAATTTCTGTTGTTGACACGTCTTGCAGTGGTGGATTGGTATGTCCTTCCTTTTGTTTTTGTAGAGTCTATTGTTTCTGACAAATGTGGCAACTCACTGCTTAGCTCTACAGCCCGGGGGTGGATCTTGCCTTCCCTGGCAATATTAACACTAAACCTACCGACATTTCATCTGTACATATTTCTACCAAAATTTGTGGGTAAAAAAAAAAATAATAAAAAAATAAGAGAAGAGTGGATATTAAAAAAAAGACTTCATATATTTCTTAATAAAAGTAGTAAAGCCAAAAAGCAAAGAATGTTTGTTCCGAGAACATCTGCCAAAAAGGGTCATATGACCCGTCATGGTAGGTTTGGTGTTAGATCTGTTATTTACATTTCGAAGATGATTAAATGTTTTAATTTGCTATGGAAAATATACAAATGCATATATTTCACAGCCCTAGTAGTCCAGTAGATTGCATGGAATATGCGATAATTTTTGATTTTATAGCTTCGTTAGGGATAGTTAGGAGGTAAACATAGTAAAAGTCCATGCCCCTGGGTAGTGAGCTAACGGTGGGGGAATGGGAGAAGTTCATTTTTTTTTTTTTTTCGATAATATCTTGAAAACGGTAAACTTAAGAAAAATATGTTTCAAATAAACATAAAAGCTAATTAAATTTCCTATAATATATAAATGTTTCGTAATTCTAACCGTTTACGAGATATTCGTTATAGAAATTCGGTGATTTTAGGGAAAAAACAAATGGCACCTCACTTTTTTTCAAACTTTTGCTTCTAGTATTTTCCACATTAGTTTCTAAGAAAAAACGTCAGAATCAAAATTGTTGAGCAATCAATTTACTTTAAATTCATATACACGTTTCTGGTATTTAAAGCAAATGTTTGACAAAAAGTAAGGTGACATGTATTTTTTCCCGAAAATCACCGATTTTCAATAACGAATATCTCGTAAACGGTTAAAATTAAGACAAATTTATATATACTCAATTTTATAGGAAATTAAATTAGCTTTTATAGTTATTTGTAACACATTTTTCTAGAGTCCATCGTTTTCGAGATATAACCGAAAAACAAATAATTGGGACCTTCTCCCCCACCCCTACCGTTAGCTCACCCCCCAGAGGCGGGGACTTTTAGTATCTTTACTTTCTAACTATTCCTAATGAAGGTATGGAGTCAAAAATTATCGGATATTCCACGCACTCCACACCCCTAATTTCAGTCCTCATCGACTGGACTATAGTGATCACAAACAAAAAATAGCTTGTCCTTCATTGATAGAGGCCAAACTGTGTAAGTAAATATACCTGTACTTATGTATATCGTCCCAAATCCTTCAAATCAAATATATTAAATATTATTTTTTACGTTTCGTTTATATTTTTTTAATTATTCTGCGAGTTTATTACACGTAATGTGATTTTAACATGCGACATGATGTATAATCATTTTTCATGTTGCCATGGGCATGCGATGTATGAAATCCTGCTATACTTTCCAGTAATAGCTCTCACATTCTTACTACATGAAACTAGCAAATAATTTTTCATTGAATCAAAGAAAACTGTTTGTCATTCAATATTTGATATTCGAATCAGAATTTTTAGATTTACGGCTTTCCCTTCTATCATCATATTCAATAGTACTAGAACATCTCTGTAGTTTTCCTTGAAGAAGACAGACAGTTAAGGAGTAAATTCACTATCGGAAAACAATTGGTCTAAAATAGATCACAACTAGCGGTGAACGGGACAAACTGCTAAGCGCTCCCTGTGTTCCTCGACAGCCGAGATTATGGTCGCCACTTCCTCCTACAAGTTGGGCAGATGTTTAATGTAGGAAGACAAACTAGGTTAAGGCTTTTAGTCAAACAAGAGTTGTGTAAGTAGATTTCGGACCGGCCAAGTCAAGTAAGCAAACCCTCCTTGCCTCCAACTTTGCAACAATGCCGCAAATTCTCACCGCTCATGCTACAGCCCTCAGCGCGTCTCAAGTATTATCTGGGTTCCTCTTCTCAAATATGTTCGTCCTAGAGGAATCGTATTCAGGTAATCGCAAGGATTACATTAAACGACTTTTACCAAGATAGAGAAAATAAACCTCTTTTCGACTCAAAACCAGTAATTTCTCAACTTGCTTTTAGTCCAGCCAATGAGTGCTGAAATGAGGGATGTAGAGGGTATTAAATATGAGATAATTTTCGACTTCGCAATTTCTTTAAGAGTATTTAGAAGGTTAACATACTAAAAGTCCCCGCCTCTGGGGAGTAAGCTTACAGTGGAGGGAAGGGGAGAAGTTCCCATTATCGAGTTTTTCGATTATATCTCGAAAATGGTGGACTCTAGAAAAATATGTTTCAAATGAAAATTAAAGCTAATTAAATTTCCTATAAAATCATTAGTATACATATTTGTCGATCTTCCTACGGTTTCCGAGATGTACGTTATTGAAAATCGATAATTTTCGAAACAAAAATAATTTATACCTCACTTGTTGTCAAACAGTTGCTTCAAGTGCCAAACAGTTAAAGATGGTCTTCAACTTTATTCTGACATTTTTTTTCGGAGAACCGATCGTAGAAGGCAATAAAAGCAACTGTTTGTCAAAAAGTGGGGGAAAAATTTTTTTTTTTTTCGAAAATTATCGATTTTAAAGAAAAAATGTCAGAAATTTAATTCAATTTTGTTGAAACATATTTTTTTAGAGTCGACCGTTTTAGAGATATAATCGAAAAATCATGAAAATTTAACTTCTCCTCTCCCCTCACTGTTAGCTCACCTCCCAGGGGAGGGGACTTTTAGTATATTTACCTTCTAACTACTCTTAAAGAAGCTATGAAGTCAAAAATAATTGGATATTTATTTAATAATTGCATATTAAAAATATTGCACTCTGCACCCCTCATTTCAGCACTCATTGACTGGACTATATACATATATTCTACTTTAATTTTAAAACTTATTTAATGTATTGAAACCATAAAATAGAACAAGATTTCACGTACAGTTTAGAAAGTTACTCTATGTGTCATAGTTATGCCTATAATAGAGGTAGATTAGAGGGAAGTAGGTACTATAATAACGGACATAACCCGCCTTAGAGCGCTCCATTAACCGCGGATAGACCTATATATCGATTACGGTTGATAGAATTGAAGGTTCTAATAACTAGCCCCTAATCCCTTCTTATCCCTTTTTAGTGCTTACTCATCTAGGAGAGATTAGATAAAATAAAACTAGATATCACGATTTCTACCGGATTCTCTCTACGTGACGGTCAGATAATGAAATAAAGAAATAACCACAAACCTAATGAGAAAGTCTATAGTTTCGCCTCGTTAGCTGGCTTATATTTTATTTTTGTAAGAAGAGTGAGATTGTAATGAAAGTTATTATTTATTACATACTTTTTTCTATGCATTTTTTTATTAAAAGATGTCATAAAACAATAGGCAATTATTCATACAATCAGTCATACAATTTTTTCATCAATCCGATTTTCCCATTTATTAGAAATCTATATTTCAGGTCTCAAATTAAAGCTAATTAAATTACCTACAATTATTTTATACTAGTTGAATGTACCCTGCTCCGCTACGGTTTAATATCATTTGGATGAAGGACAACTTGAATTAGTAAAAGTTTAGCTTAACGTTGATAATTATTATTACTTAAATAAATCTAAAGAATTCCATTCTTAGAATAATTTCAATAAGTAAATTTGACAATTTGTAAAAGTTAATTTTATATTATTTTGATAGTCCTCCAGTGAAGCTTCGAGGCAGCACTACCATCTTACCCAGCTCTTATAACAGACTATCAGCTTTTCTTATGGCATTCTTTAAGTGAATATAGTCTCAACTTCTCAACTTTTTTGATTTTTTCGAATTAAGTTTAGTCTTTCTGTTACTATTTTTGCGTACATATTAAGCATAAATTGGTTGAGGAGATTACGAAATTAAAGTAAATAAGGTTCTTCACCTCCTCGCTCCACTGACATTTTTACATGACGAAAAAATCAGCTACAGACACAGTTTTCTTAAGTGGTGTATTGGTGTTTGGGTCACGCTGAGGGATGTTAATACTGTACCCATCTTATCCATGGTAGAATATGAGACGATACTAAAGACGATCATACACTTAATAGAACTCACTGATTTTTATAATTTTTTTGTCCCTACATCGAACTGGCCTTATATGTTATCACCAGAGAGCTTAAGTCTTTTAACCTCTTCTTTAACATAAGTCTTTTAGTAGCTTCTCGTCACGAAACAACTCAAACTTGTAAGGGTACACCTCTGCAGCTACCATGAGCTCACAGAAAGTACCATATTATAAGGTTTCGACATCGATCGTATTTTTGTTTGTTTACAACTATAATGAACCTAATTTGTGGTCAAAGTGTGCGGCTTAAACATCTAACCTATTTTTTAACTTAGCTTATTCCCAAATACCATATGACAATTAATCTTTTATTATTCACCCAAAAAAAATCGTAATCACATTTTTCGCGAATTAGCCGCGATCCAGGCCGATTTTTTTTTATTCCTTTCTTAGCGAGCACCTACGGCCCTAGAGGAAGCTACATATCGAATTTCATTCCAATCCGTTCGGTGGTTTCTGAGATTTCGTGTTAAATGAGTGAGTGGTATTTGACTAATATATAGTAGATCTTAGGCTTGTTTCCACATGCATTTTAGTTGTCTATATGTACATATTCTATCTTATTATTATTTGTGTTATCCTCTCATTTCCTTCGTGTTTTCTGCATTTTAGTAGAGTACTTTTAGACCATATACGTTAATTATGTAAAATCCTGAAGTGTAATGTTTAATGACTTTTCCTTTTCGATTTCCCCCATTTCTGTGAAAACTGTTTGGCCTACAGGCACGGTTCAATTCTCAAATTAAAGCTAATTAAATTTACTTTAAATTCTCTTCGTAAGATATTTTCGGAAAACAAGTACTTTCGTCAGTATGCGGCTAAGAACTTGATTGTAAAAGAACAATTTCGAGTTTTGTGAAAAATCAGTTTTTAAGAGCTGTACCATATCTCCGCATCTAATTGACCTACGGAGCTGCAATTGGGCCTAAATTGTCCCATTGTTCTTTAGTAGTGTAAATATTCTTTATCATCTATAATCACATAGTTTACCAAGTATAAGCGAAAAATTGAAAATAGTTCTAAAATTTCGTCGTTAAAAAATTCTAAAGAAATTTTTTTAGGAACATATATGAACACTTGAGAGAAAGTGGAGAGTCAGAACAAACAATGAACTAAATTTATTATCAACAGATTTTGTGAAGTTTATAAAAAAGGAGAAGATAATGTGGAGTATGGTAGAAGCGAACGTCTCTCACGGAAGCTGCTATATTAAAAGCTAGGAGGTGCTCGAAGATGTGGTCTTCCTTGAAAGAGAGAGATGGCTTAGAAGAGGACTTACACCAATTGTTAGACGATGGAAAACTTGCGGCCGATTGACCTGCTTGGCAAAGTATCTGTGATAACGTCCATAACTTTGGAAGGCAGTAGCATCGAAAATAATAATAAAACGTCTAGACTACTTGGTGGACATAAACTTTATTCTTGTGGAATTGAGCTGTTTCTTCAGTTCTGATTTTGGCTGGATAGTGATATCAGCATATATTTTGAAAAAAAAGGTTTCTTGATTAGAAACGTCGAATATATATAGGTCATTCTCCCAGGAAGGACCCATTCTCGATTTCGATTTGCATACATTGTGTTACAGTTATTCTTCCAAAGACATTTCTTACTATATATATGAATGTGAGAGAGAAAGATAGAGAGTGTGTGTGTGTGTGTGTGTGAGAGAGAGAGAGAGAGTGAGAGAGAGAGAGAGAGAGAGAGAGAGAGAGAGAGAGAGAGAGAGAGAGAGAGAGAGAGAGAGAGAGAGAGAGAGAGAGAGAGAGAGAGAGAGAGAGAGAGAGAGAGAGAGAGAGAGAGAGAGAGAGAGAGAGAGAGAGAGAGAGAGAGAGAGAGAGAGAGAAATGGAACATAGGCCTGGCAGCCACCCGCACAACACCGGTCGCCCTTGAACCTTATTCGTTGCCAACATTTACGGGACTCTGCTCTCCTTTGCACGACTCAATAACTTTTCTTATTCTGTTATTAACTCTTTAAATAACTTTCTGTATTGCCTCAATGTCAATAGGGTAACTGTACTAATAGTTGAGAGGTTAAGAAAAAAAAAACATTATATTACTGACACTACTAACCTAAATATTGAAGCTAAAATTTACCTTGTTATGAGTTTCGTTTGGTAGACCCCTTTAGATAAACTTGGTATACAGGTTTTATTATTTTATGCTTATGTAGTTGGTAAAAAAGGTTTTAGTTTTGAAATTCCTAAAATGTTCCAATATTTGAAATATGGATTTATGTTTATTTACAGACTAATAAATTCACAACTGTTTTAATAAATCTATCGTTAGAGGGGAACTAAAAGTAACTGATATCTTTGCTCTCGATTAAAAATAAAAACTTTGCAAAAATGAACTTTTTGTTTTAATAATTTGTTTATTAAGTAATTATTACAATCTGCCAAAAAATAAATAAATAAATAAATAATAATAAAAAAAATTAAATAACAGTAAGTAAAAACATGAGAATATAAATTAAGGATATAAAAACACCACATGACTATGGAAAATATATCGAACTTAACGAAACTAGTTTTTATCCGATTGTAAAAGGAAACACCTTTGGTAAGTTGAATAGACTTTTTTTGCGCTAATATCTCTTCCTTGAGAAACCAAAAATTATATATTGTCCTTCAACAAAGAAGTTTCTTTCTTTATTTGAGATACGTATGATGGTATTAAAGGAATCAAGTATTGAAGAATTAATTGCCACTTAAATTATTTTATTTAAAAACTAGTTTCGAATGTTAAATATTCGTCAACTCTAAAACATAAAAATTTTCAAATCAGCACTATATAATCAATAATGATGAAGGTATAGTTGACTGTTATGATGAATGGAGAAGATGATCAGGGATGCAGTCAAATAGGAACACCGCGTCTAAGAAGAAATTCTTTAATACGTGCCAATGTTTTGACCTGCCTTGCAGGTCTTCTTGAGGGCCACCGAACCACACTGGTGAGGAGACGAACGATGACTCCGTTTCGACCTGCCTAACAGGCCTTCTTCAGGGCTATGATGAACAAAATACTAGATGTGACAAAAATAACAGACCGATAAACAGATGATAAATGGAATATAGAATGGCATGGATAGAGAACAATATACAAAAAACCGCATAGAAAAGATCAGATACATAAATCAGTAATAATACAAAACAGCAAGGTAAGATTAAGGGCAAGACAGAAATGATAAGGAGGGGGGATTAAATAAATAAATTAAAAAAAATAAATAAATAAAATAAAAATTAATGGTAATGGATAAAAGGATAATAAATAAACAATAAAAAATGATAGAAGGAAATGTAATGTAAATAAAAAAAATAAATAAATAAAAATATGCAAATATGGGAAAGAACGAGGGAAATAATATAGAACGTGATAAAAGATAAGAAACGGATAAAAAATAATAAAGGTGAAGGAAAATAAAAGGAAAAGGAAAAAAAAAAATGGCACACTTTCCCACCGAACCATACTGGTGAGGAGACGAATAGAGTCATCGTTCGTTTCCTCACCAGTTTGGTTCGGTGGCCCTGAAGAAGACCTGCAAGACAGGTCGAAACGTTGGCACGTATAGAATATCTAGAATATCTTCTTAGACGTAGAGTTCCTCTTTGAATGCATCCCTGATCACCTTCTTCTCCGTATATAATCTATATGTAACAAATATATTATATATATTTAATTTTTTTTTAAATGAAGGACAAGAAAGAAAATATATTGGCACTCATCTAAGAAGGTAAACGTACTTCTGGAAGATTTCAAGAGTGGAAGGGGTCAGCTAGGTTAAATCTTTGGTTTTTTCTTTGCCTGGTTGGTTATTTCCGATCCTATTGAAAGAAAATTTAAAACGGGACTATTGAAAATATTTATCTGATCATTTATCAACAGATATCTGGATTGGTTATAAACGATTTTATTATTTCTTATGATTTACAAGTTTTTCCGTGTTTCTTTTATGAATGCCATTATTCTTTAGTTTAAGATAGGTATATATGTGTGTATGTATGTTTCTGTAGGATATATGTATACATATTGAATGTTTATAATATATCGTTTTAATACAAAAAAAAAAAATTTTAAAATCCCTGTTTAACTTGTTTCTGTTTCCATGTATTACTTTCGTTGATTTTGGTTTCTTTTAAATAAACATTTAGGGTAGCTGTAAACAAAAATAACTAAACGTTGAAAACATAATATTTATCTTTCATAGATTTAGACTCGACTGCCTCAGGTTGCAGAGTTATTTCTGTTACAAATATTTTGTTTTTGTTGCGTTTGTCTAAAAGTTCTCCTCGGCACTGAAAATAAATATAAATTTTTTTTTCTGGTTATTTCGTGTTTACTCCTTCTATTAAAAAATAACTTTTAATTGAAACTTAAATTGTTCTATTAGTAGTCCGTTAAATTATTCCTAATTGTAAACTAGCTTTATCAACGCCAGCAGTGCAGCGACCCAGATGCTCTGAGTGAAAAGGTTAATGACATACGGTATATTCTGGGCTTTCACTTCGATTACAGGCTTAAATGAACGGTTTCTTATGAAATTTCGTTACATAAATTTTACGATATTTTATGGTCATTCAATTTGTTTTGCAAAGTTTAATTTATGAAACCTATTCATTGTCAGTATTAAATGAGAAAAACTAGGGTATTCTCTAAGTTATTTGGTTACTAAATACATGATTATGAAATTTATCTTCTTTTTTTTAAAATTCAATTTTAAAAAGAATAAACATTTTTTAAATTTTATTTATTTTATTACCATATCCTGGTAAGCCTTAAATGAATGTTTTAACAATATTAATATTAATTAAACAATAGTAGAAGGAAGGGTATAGTCTCTTGCAAGAAACAGATAAGTATTCTAACAATTTTGGTATAATTGTAACTATAGATTAAAATGAAAAAAAATGCTAAGGAGTAAAAATAAAAGAAGAAAAAAAAATTAAAAATAAAATTAGTAATAGTAATAAACAAGGCAAAATACTTAATATAAAATTAAAAATAATAACAAAACTATAAGATAAATTTTAATAAAACAAATAATTAAAGAAATAATAAAAATGAAAGAGTATTTATAAAACAGGTGTTGTTATGAAGACGTAAATACTGAATAAAATATTAATGTAAGGTTTATTCATTTAAATTTGTAACTGTATAACAATATACTCTTTTATATTCTTTCCCATTGTGTAAATAGATTTAGAATTGTCTGGGAATGTACCAGACACCACATTTGTAAAAGAATTTTCTTTTATAAATAAAATTTTTATTTTTTTATTTTTTATTTACATATTATTTTTTATTATTATTTATTTAATGTGAAAACACCAGAAATAGAGATATGCGTGACAGAGTCGTATAACCCAGATGGGACTTCTGAAGGCATGAAATATTAAGTGATGAAGGGCCAGATTTTGTGGAAAAAGAGAGAGGGTAAAAAAAATACAAGTCCCTCATCCTTGTCCTAGTGTTTGTTAAAAGTTTTCAAGATGTTTTTTTGTAACTAAGAATCCTTAATCTATGATGTTGGTTTAATCTGTATTATCTGACATATTCATTTATATGTGGGATCAAAATCAAATCCTCCGATTACAATATTTTAAAACTATTGTTCAGTCCGAGACAGGAACTGCCTAAGTACAATTAGAAATTTATTTGTATGTCCTGTTTGTTGTTTGTTCATGTTATATTAAAATGATTCGTTTAGATTTGAAACCCTTTAAGTCCTTTTTTTTTTTTTTAATTTTACAAGAGGACAAAAAAATTACAAAATGCGACAAGAAAAATTGATTTTTGGACAAGAAAAATTTGATCACACATTGAACGTATCTTCAATGTTGTGTTCTTGGAGTGGTCCTAAAATTGTTAAGTTTCTATTTCAATGCATGCTTGCAACAACACTATTTTGTGTTGGACATAACGGGTTTGTTCTGAAATTCAGCCCAAAAATTTATTATTCCGTAATGTTTTGCTCTTTATCGAGTTTTCATAACTCTTTTATTTATTATAGATTATATGTATGAAATATGTTACATTTCATATACATATAATATCTGTAACAAAATGCTGTTTTGAAATTTTTGTATGTTTTCAGAATTGATGATAAATCTTTAATTTTCAAAACTCGTTTTCAAATGAACAGAATTCTAACAGAAGTGGCAATTAATTCACCTGTCCTAATTGTATTGATCCTTGCGTACTTCAAGTGACAATAATATGAGAAAAGAGAAATGACAAGTATAAAGAACACATAGAAATCACTGAAACTTTCTAGTTAGTACATAACCTAACTAGTTTGTATACAAACTATGCGATAAAGGCCTATTATGATTCAATTTTTATTGGATCTAGTACTTTTTGATATATTGTGTTTAAGCTATAGTTAAAAGCGCGTTTGAACTTACAATAAAAAAAAAAAAAAAGTGGATAATATAAATTACAATAATAAAAGCAATCCTTTTTTTTTTTTTTTTTTTCATGATTTGTTACGGAGTTGAAAGTATTAATCTCTTTGCTGAACTTATTTTACTTAAACCTATGTCTCCATATTTTCTGTTTAAAGTAAGATTTTTGTATTGTCATATGTCTTAGAATTAATAATTTCTGACTTCGGCCTCCATTGTTTTTCAGGAGCATTGCGCAGAGTTCGAACAGTTGGTTATCCACGAATGCGATCTCTTGATGTCTGCCCTTGAGGCGAGGAAGCAGGAACTTGTGGAGTTCGTGAAGCAGCAGAAAGACTCGAAGGTGCGGTCGCTGAAGGAGCAAGTTACAGCTTGCACTGCCAAACTGCAGCACACCACCGCCCTCATGCAGTTCTGCATCGAAGCATTGAAGGAGAACGATTCTGCTGCATTCCTACAGGTAAGGAGCCATATAATTCTCTCTTATTTTATTATATTTTTTTAATGAGCTTACTGTTCCATAAGTTGCCAATTTTACAGAAACCAAATCAGCTCTTAAGCAACCGCTGATCACATCTTTCTATTCTAATCCATTGCAGATATATGAAAATTCAAAGGTTTTTTTGAAGAAACCACTTTTTTTTTCTTTTTTTTTTGCCAAAAAAAAGTTGTAATATCTCTACCGAAGAGAGCTTCTCTGATACGTAGGACATTTTGAAAATCTAATAAAATAACGGACTCCATTGATCTGACGCCGAATTATTGACTGTCTATTTTCTTACAAACAATATTTCTTTTCTTTTCTTTTTATTACAATGAACAGTTAATTTTGTTCGAAATACAGATTTTCATTAAGCAATTAAGTTATTATATATTTACCCAAGTACTTGAATTGTATGCCGAATAAAAACACTCGTTCTTCGTTTTAAAAGCGAATTTCTCCATGAAATCGACACGGAATCATTAAATTTTACATACAATTCGAATGTTGGTTAAATTTGCAAGTTTTTTAGTATTTTCAGTTTTGTGGATTTTTTTTTTTTTTTTCGAAAAAAAGTGAGCATTGAAGTTTTTTAAGAAATTGTAAATTTCGCAAGCAATTTGAAGATCAAGCTGTTGTTTAGGTCAAAAGTTTGTACAATTAAAGGTTATAGGAAATTTTATGCTGAATCCGAAAATGTGGTCAACATTTGAAAAATGTTTGAGCAAAGTGGAGTTATTAAATATGGTTATCTCATAATATTATAGTTTCCTCAAAAGAATGTTTGAATTATCATATATCTGTGACGGATTGGAATAGAAAGGTGGTGCAGTCTGCAGCATTTTTCTTCATTTTTGGTCTAGTTTCATTCTATTTTTTTTCTGCACTAACATGGGGAGTTGGCAATTTTGTTGGAGGTTCCTGGTCAAAAAATATTATACACTTATTTTGCCGACCAATGGGCCCTATAAGCCGAGAAAAAAATAATAAATAGCTTTTAACTAACTTATTTTATATGTCTAGATTAAAAAATGATATCGACATGATTCTTGCAACAAGATTTTTATTTTTGATCGTGGATTTAAGGAAAAATACAGCTGCTCCCTAGATTTTAGGATTTAGTTTAGGTTAATTAAATTCTAAAATAATTATCAGTTTTTCATGCAAACTACCTCTATAGATTTTTTTCACACAAAAAATTGACGTCAGATTCTAAATCAGCACCCTCAAAAACTAAAAATAAACGATTTTCTAGTTTATTCTATAAAAACAAAAAATATCATTTTTTCTCACCCTCTTCGAGGGAAATGAAATTTTTAAACCGTTTATTGGAAGCTTTTTTTTTTTTAAATCGCCATTACTTTGTTACGCAATTCATTGATTGGTATCGCTGGAAAGAGGAGAGCCCCAACTTTCTTTTGATGTATATAAATGCAAATTCGATGAACAAAAACCTATTAAAAAAATTGGAAAACCCGAAAATCATTTTGATTTTTAACTTGAGTTTGAAACCAGATAGGAAGATGACACCAAAATCAGTTCAAGCGTACTTCCACCCTATATTTTAGCTAAAATGTGAAATTGATACGTTTCACCGCCTAAGCGTAATTTATGTTTTTGTCAATTTAAAAACACTCAGCATGTCGAATTCCAAGCATGTCCCTACCTTTTTTTTTAGATCAAAGAAAATTTCCAGGATAGCCCAGAACAGAAATTTCATTTGAATTTTCTTTTTATAACGTTTAAATTATTTGAATTCAAAAGTAGGAACGTTAAGTTGTATTTTAAACATTAGACTCAATTACTGCTTATGTTTACTTTTGATAGATATAATTTTAGATGGTTTATTCTGGTTTATCCCAAATTAATTATTACTTTTTTATAAATTACTAGTTTTATTTTGGTTTGTTTCTCTTTTTTCTTTTAAACCGACTTTAGGGTACTTTGGCCCAACCACTTTTAAATGCTCTGTGCCTTTCTTTCAACGAAGTATTGCTTCATTCTTTCTGATCTCGTTTTCCTCTCCTCTTAAGAGGTTTGGATTGTTCGTTTCGTTTTGATTTTGAAATGGTACCTCTCTCTTTTTTGTCTTTAGTTATTTTTTTTATTTAGTTTTTTTTTTTTGCACTTTTATCTATGAAAATATTTTTTGTAATACGGAGTTCAAGTTATTCTCTGTTTCCTTAAAGCGATTTGGTTTGGTCTTTTTGTTACGTAAGTCCAAAATGTTTCTAGCTAGTTTATTTGGATTCTGAGGATGTGTCCATAGAATTCATTTTTTCTATTCCCCATTGTGTCTGAAAGTTTCTCAATTTTTTGGTAAAGGGTTTCATTTGTGGTGTGGGTTAATTCATTGTTATGAAATTTGGGGCCTAGAATTTTTCTTAATATTTGGATTGTTTATTAAATCGTTAGTTCTTATAACAATCTGATACGTTTTTGTTATTTTCTTTTAAATAATTTTTAACTATTAATTATCTTGTGGAATTAATGCTGTGTCATAAATCCGAATACAATAGATATAATCTCTTTGGGATCATATTAGATTGTGGAGAGAAGATCCCGCTCCTTGGATCCGCCTTAATTGTTCTATTCCTATTATCTAGCCCAGAATGCAACAGCGTTTTGCTGTGACTGATGACTCGGCTATGACGTGGACTATTATAGATACAATAGGCTATAAGTACACTATAGCCATTGGGGTACAAGGACATCAGTCCTCAGGAGTCTGGGAACACGCTGACATGTCCTTCCACTTTTAGATAATGGAACTGCTGAGTTGAAATGTCACGCGATAAATGTTGTTTGTATAACTATTTCTGTATTTGTTTTTACCATGTCGAAAAATATGTAGCCTACTCAGAACTTAATTACAAAAATATGAATCTAGTAATCAACAGTTTTCTACAAAGAGAACGTAACTCCATTCCTCAGGAGATTATTGCATTCGTATTCTTTAAAAAAAAAAAAAACATTTTTTGTGCAAAGAATGACGTCTGCAATCAATAGTTCACATGTTACTCAAAAGATCCTCTCTGTTCTTGTTATATAAACGTTGTGTTTTCAAATTAAAAGAACTTGTTAACCATACGTAATCCTTTAGGTTCGCATGATGTTATAGAAGTATCAATACAATTAGGATTGAAGAATTATTTTCCACTTTTATTGGATGAGTGGTTAATGGGATTGCTAGACCGCAAGTTATTAATTTTCTTTTTAAGACTTCCTGTTTTTTTGTCACGTGATATTCAACTCGCGTTTCAATAGAAATAGCAATTAATTCATTAATCCTGATTATGCGTAAGGTTTTTTTATAAAACATTTATTAAAATGTTACCAAAAGGGCATTATATACATATATTTACATGTGAAAGGTGACTTATACCTTATACATGTTACAGCAGCTTTACATATTTCCTTTGTTTTTGGTTTTTACCCATTTTAATATAGTTGCTGTAGTAAAAATTGAAAATTCTGAGTTATGAGTGAATATAATGGCTTGTGTTTTTGACGCATTTATTTTATTCTTCCATTTTTCAAAATAAATACTGAGCTTTTTAAGGAGGATCTTTAAACGGTTTACTGTTGTATCGATCCGGAACAAGGAAGTATAAATTGCGGTGTCGTCAGCATACAATGATCTTTCTACTGATGAAATGAGGGAAGATCTGAGGTATATAGGTTAAATAAGATTGGGGTAAGACAGTAACTTTGAGGAAGGTCAGCTGAAAGGTAGTTGGTTGAGGTATTTTGTAAGCAACATATGAAAGATAAAGATAATTGTGAATTAGCTCTTCTTCTGATTTGAACGGTCCTTTATTGAGTTTCCGTTTCGTCAAACTTTCCTTCCAATGTTCACTGTCCCTCCAATTATCGTCCCTCACACCTCTTCTTGTCATTTCCTCCTCTTTTTCATCCTCCCATCTTATTGCTCTCCTTTCTTTCTATTTCTGGTAGGGTTCCATCTTCTTCCCATTTCAGACAATCTCCCATGAGGCTGACGAACAGCTTGTCTTTTTAATCTCGCATTAAGATTCCATCTGAATTTCTTGGCGATATGAAATTCTAGATATTTTATTTTTTCTAAAGTATACATTATATGTTCACCCTTAAAGAATACGGAATGACTGAAAATCGTCTGTTTTTAACCTGCATATTAAATGGGAATTCGATTTAAATTTCTTTTTAATCATCATTAGCCTATAGGTAATGATGGTTAAAAAGAAATTTCAATAGACCTTGTCTCTTCATCATAATATACTTTCAACTTATTTTTTTATTCATCTAATCTGGATCCACTTCTCTCATAGGCTTATTGCGCTAATTTATAAATTCTTCCTATTGGTAATTTTGTTTCTTGTTTTGGGATTTCGTTGGGTGGGGTCTAATCCATTTATCATTCACACCTGGCAGAGGGGAACACACTTCATTGACACAATTGGATTTGATTTCAGGAACTCCTAATCGAGCCGTCTCAAATTCATTTTCCTCATCTTATTTGCTTCCCGTTTATTCCCGGATAAATCCCCTTACCATTAATCACCGACGCACCGGTCCCCGAATCCTTAAATCCATCTCGGAGGCTTTAAAAGTAATTTATATTGGAGAGGAATTTTGTAATTGTTTTGTAATTATTTCTTCAATTTTATTTATTTTTTGTGCCTATCCTTATATATGAAATTTTTCATGCGATATTTGAGCCATTTCTGAGTCACAATCTGTCCATTTTTAAAAATGTTTCAGGAGTTAAAAAAAACATGAAAATTTACATTTTACAAAAATTACTTAATAGTTCCCAACTGATCCAACATGATTAAAACTATTTGAGCTTTAATTTGACATTTTCAAAGCATTTTTAGGACTGCTCAGATGTGCTGTGATAAAACTTAAATATTATACTTATTGGGTTTTGAATCTACACATTCTTAAAATGATTTTCTAAATAAATAAATATGGCAAAATTATATATCTTAACTTGAAAAAAAATGTATTTGCATCATTTTTTTCTCACACAGATCAACATATTATAGTAATTGTTAATTAAAATTCAACAAAATCACTTTCATTTGCATCTTCATTGTCCGATTGAGTTATATTTGCTTCTTGTTTATCATCAGCATTTTGTAAAGTTGTCAAATAGTAACTTAACTTAGGATTTGAAATTCAATCATAGCCGAAATGTTTTTTTAATAATGAATCTAGCGCACGTACCGTCTCCCCGGTCAACTATGGACTTAGCAGGTTTTGATTTGAAAGCTAAATTTAAAAGGTCACTTTGAAGCGGACTTAAAATGTTTTGGCACGGATCGTCTATAGATAAAAAGTTTTGATTATATAGGCCTCATTTATTTTATTTAACTATTAGCGACTCTCAGTGATTCAATGCTAGATTTTATTCTCATAAATAAGAACAGCTTATCAGCAACTTAAGATGTTTGGCAGGTAAAACTTTTGTATTTACATTGTGAATATCTGTAATGTTTCAGACTGTTATGTTTAGGAAACGGAAGTAGTAATGAGATCAATAGAAAAAGCATAATCTAATAGAGATCGGTATCGTAAGAAGAATACCGATATATCGGTGAACAAAAATATCGCTTGATAATTTTTTTATAAAATGTAAATTTAAATATTCCAATCACGTTATATCTACATATAGTCATCAGTGAATTGTAGGAAAAGTAACTATCCCAAATTTCATTCCACTTAATTTATTTCTTGTGGGTGAGATCGTTCGCCCTGTTCTAGAAAATAATCGTTCTGTTGACACTGAAGTTGCTATATGGCAACATATTTCTTAGGTAATCTACATAAAAATAAAAAAAATGTAACATTAAAAATTTACCCTTTTTCAAACCAATTTTATTACGTTTTGTTAATTGTTAAATATCAAAGTAGTTGTTGAGACATAAACTCTTGAAGTCGTCACCTGTTCTTATTTGATGAATTTACCCACATTTCGTTTTTGGGTTAATTTTTATTTTAGGTCCTGATGAGAATAGTATAAAAACATAAACTTGGGCCGATTTACATTATTTTAATCGACGTAAATATGAATTTTATTTATATATTATTTATTTTAATTGGTCTGAAGTCTGTAGGGGATATATTATTAAACGTATATTGCCCCTGCTACTGGAAAGTATCGGATGTTTTTGCATTCGATCTTTAGCGATTCTTTACATTAATTTGACATAATCAAATAGTTTGTATAATCGAACCTGACAGGGTTATTCCTCTCCTTTACAGAGTGATTTCAGATTTGAGAATTTGCTAAAACTTACATCAGTTCTAAAGCAATTGATGAAGTAATACAAAAAACAAAGGCAATCCTCTTAGGTTCAAAACCTCAACTAACTTCCCAATTCATTTCCAAAATTAATATCTAAGATTAAAAATCTGGGAGTAACTTTTGATCAACACCTTTCTTGGAATAATCATATTTCTGAAATCACGAGGAAATCGATTTTAATTCTTAAACAACTTTTCCATCACCGCGGTTCATTACCACTAAGTACTTGTAAACTTTTGGTATCATCTCATGTTTTTCCCAACTTTGACTACGGATGCATAGTATATGGAGGACTGTTTAGTGAGCTTGAAATGCGAAGTAAAAGATTAATGAACTGTTTTATTAGATTTTTTTGGGGGATTTCTTGACCATCTCACAGGTATACAGAAATCGGGTGGCTTAATTCCAGTTTCCGACGTCAATACTTCCTAGTTGCACTCATATTTCAATCCTTGAAAACCAAACCTTACCCTGCGCATCGAACTGCATCCTTCGAGAAATCCTTTATTATCCGTGCTTCCTCTTTATGGAATTCATTGTCCATATCAATACGTAAAAGCTCCACTCTTACTTGCTTTAAGCTTTTTAAGGACCACGTCCTGATTTCAATTCTCTCTCCCTTGTTCTTTTCTTTTCTTCCAGTATGCCTTCATCCGTTCACCATGTTTCCTCTTTCTGTCC
The DNA here is from genome assembly GCA_003667255.2 of Euschistus heros. Lineage (NCBI taxonomy): Eukaryota > Metazoa > Arthropoda > Insecta > Hemiptera > Pentatomidae > Euschistus > Euschistus heros. The sequence goes on from RCWM02000142.1 coordinate 937,915, forward strand.
TCAGACCATTTTGCACTAGTTCTTTTCACTTTCCTGCCTTGGAATCCCTCCATTTTCAATACTTTTCGCCGAAAGACTTCTCTATTATTTATTTCCTCTATTTTTATATTGTTTTTTTATAAATCCCTTTTTACTTCATTGACCCGAGCTTGTTGTCGATTTCTTACCCCACAGATATCTGAAAATCTTACCTTTCAATCTACTATCAGGCATTCGATATAAGTGACCATAATCAATTTTTATTATTATTGTTTATTATAATTAATTATCATAGCTAGACGATTGTTCTATGTATTGTACTCATTTATTATTCTTAGACGACAAGTTGTCCCAGAATAAAGATCATTTTCTTCTTCTTCTTCTTCTTGTTCTTAAAAAATGTGTTTTTCACATTCGATACTTTGCAGTTGTAGAGACAATATGTTTCCTTTCGAATATTGTATACTCTGCTAAAAAGTTTTTATTTCTGTTTACCTTTCAAAGTTATAAACTAGTCCAATAAGTTCTGATATGTTCTGGTTGTTGCAAGAGCACTTAGAGAAGATGAATTCCTTAAGCAAATATTAGATTGGATGTTTCTCGGCGGAGCTTTCCCTCGAGTTAAATAAAAAAAAAGAAGAAAAAAACAGAACGGCCCAACTTGAACTTTAGGTCCAAACCAATGTTGACTTTCCTCCGAGGATTAAAGAGGAAGGTGAACAAGTCCAAAGTTAAACTCGGCTTCAAAGAGTTTTTTTCTTCCACAGCAAATGTTTTTTTCTCGTTTAAAATTAATGATTATATAACCCTTTTATCTCCTCATGTTTTTATCCACTTTACTCTTCCTTCTATTTGTTTAAATATGATCCTTTGTTATTACCATTTAGGTTTCGTTTATTCTTCAAAACATTTTTTTTGTATAACTATTTTTTGATATTTACAACTGTATACATTATATGAGGCGTGGAGATGCAAATGGGGATAAATACATTTGTTATCGTTTTTAATTTATTTAGTTAGCGTCCTCAATAAGGTGGTAAATCGTCCACCCTTCAAAGTTTGGGTTGAGTTTCAGAAGCGGGTAAATCCTTGTTTCTCAAAACAGCCGCTTGGAGCGCCACTTACGCTTATAACGTAATTAGTAATGAACATTTGAAAAGGTTTTAGCTGTAGATATATTTTTACACGTGTGATAATCAATCTATTGTGTTGTATTAAATATGGAGAGATATCCTGAGATAAATATAACAGCATCGATAAAAAATCTGGTAATGAAGCTAATTGGAAGCGGACTTTGTCAAAACATCAGAGGTTCGTACAATCTTCATTTGCCATTTTCTATCCGTTCTTACATCTGCCGATTCCAATCTAATTTAATAAAATTGAACTTCAATAGATATGCTGCTCCTGGAACTTATGTTCGGATACTTGAATGTAAACACCTCAAGAACAAACAATTAAAATGCTCCATTATTGTCCGAAGTGATATAAGATTTTTTTTTAACATGTTCTTCTCCACTACGAATAAGGTTTTAATATCTGATAATTTTGTTTCAGTAACTGCCTCAAATTCAACACTAGTGTTCGATTTAAAAAAAAAAAAAAATTGAAAAATTTAAAAAAATCTCGGGAAAATCGTTTGAATCAAGTTAGTTTTTTTTATTAATTATTTTTTTCATCAAAGTTTATTCAACGTTAAATTAATAAAACAATAGAATTTGTTAATTGTCATGAGTTTTTTTCTTATTTATAGTTTGTTTTTTTTTAATTTTCCCTTGCAGATTGGGATAAATCCAATTTATTTAGATTGTTTAAACATTTTTAGAAAAGCTGAACAATATTTTACTGATATGTTTTTGATGTTGTTTAAAAACGTCTGATCCAATAATAATTTTTAAAAAAAAAAAAATCACCTGTATTATGCATATTTTTGTGTTTACCGAAAAATTTTCCGTTTTGGATTTACTCCTTTATGCGTCTCCACGCCTCATATGGAAGTAAATTTGAGGAATATGATAACACTGACACTTCAGTAACATTAATGAACTACTCACTAGTAGCACTTCAATATAAGTTCTATATTAGAAGGTATCTTGGCCATCTTCTTTTCAGGTCATTCGGATTTTGGGTTGTAAGGATTGGATACGTGAAGAATTGGCAGATTTAGTGGAGCCCCAAAGCTCAACTCCGTATGTCCAAATGGGTCTAATTACGGTCATGTAAATAAGTCTTTTGTTATTTATTGGATGCATTGAGCTATGAACGCTTTTCTAGTAAATGTTGGAGTAGTCGAAAATGACGAGCAGTTTCTTGCTTTTAAATCTGGTATATCAGAAAATATAAGTTTTTTTTTTTTTTGTTATTAAAGTTCTCAATTCATAACTAATATTCTGGTATTAAATTGTTACCTAAAAAAATACAAAATAATCAGGAAATTCTATCATGATATGTTTTGTCTAATGATATAAGTAAAATAAGAATATTAAATAGTTGATAAAAAATATATTAGATTACTTTTTGCCTTATACACTCCACTAAATATGACGTCCAGTTTAATAAATTAGATAATGACATCAATACAACTGAAACAATTACTTTTTTTGTACAACGTCTTTTTTACATTCATTTTGACAAGCCCTAGTCGGTGTTGATCGGATAGAAAATTTGACGACAGTTTCTCTATCAGAAACCTAATGTTAAATGTTTTTTGTTAAATAACAGGCCTACCGATTAGTTGGCCTACCGATTAATATTGGTTTGAATGAAATTGTTTATTTCGAATAATTATTTATTGTTATTTTAATTAAATTAGAAAACATAGTAGGTTGTTTATAGATATATACATGATCTATTGTTTTTCCCAGTCAGAGAAAATTTTAATTTTTTTTTTTTTTGGGGTAATTTTTTATTTATCTAAACTACCAGTTTTAATATTTAAATATGTATTCCAAGGTGACATCCTAGAATAAATAAAAACATTTTTATTATTATAATAATTATTAATTTATTTATGGTTTCACAAAAATAAGTATTATACAAAAATAGGTAGTATAAAATAATGCTTATCATAATAATGGTTTGAGTATATGTCATCTGTTATTTTATTATTCGGCATTAACTGTAATGCTCTGACGCATATACCGTAGAAATGAATTCCCTCTGTTGTGTAGGTATAATTCAATTAACAAGAGTACAAGAAACAAAAACCGAAAAAAAAAACAGCGTAAAAGGATGGCGGTGTGGAGTAATTGCCTATACAGCGCTGTGCCGCAGTATCAGTTTGATCCATTGCCCTCCAACTTCCATATTTACCTACCTCCATTATTAGCCATTCACTGTTTGTCTTTAGGATACTGCCCTCTCTCTTCACTTTTTTTTATTTCACCTGTGAAATGTTTTAAATCAAATTAAAAATAAAATAAAAAATATGTTACCGGTCAATGGGACCGCCGCACAGTGGGGCAAACGTGGAAAAAACCCCCAAATCTTATGATTTTTTTTTTTTTTTCATTATTTTTGTATACCTAAATAAATGTAGCATAAGGTTGTGGAACTGCTTTTTCGATTATTTCATTACCAAAGTCTGTACACGTCCTTGAAGTTGCCCTTTTCTGGAATTGAGAAAATAACACGGTTTTGAAGTTCTGTTAAAATAATTTTTTATGAGACTGAATTTTTAGCAAAAATTTTGTATAACCCTTTGAACTTCACTATTGATGTTTACTGGTTTATGGACGATTTTTATTTTGTTAATGTAGCCACAACCTTGACTGCCAGGAATTTTCGAAGTTAGCTGTCACGTAAATTTAACTTATGTTCATTTCACTTGGTCTTTCAAAAAAAAGCTACCCGAACTAGGCTCTCTTTAGGGGTTCAAATTGAAGTAGAGGTATCTGAGAAAGCGTGTTATAAATATAAATCCCGGCTTCGGACATATTTGTTCAGGGGATGAATTTATGTGTTATTTTTCATTATACAGAAAATGTTTTTAGAAATTTTTTTTTTTTTTTTTTTTTTATAACTAGGATGTGAAAATTGGCTTACTATATATGTATATTTGTTTTTATTAGTTTGTCTTATTTTATATATATATATATATATATATATATATATATATATATATATATATATATTCTTTTTTTTCTTTATTCATTGTAAAATGATCAGATATAATATGATTTCTTGTTTTCTATACAAAAACACATAACTTTCTTGAGAGACTAAGTACCAGAATATAGCAGAAAGAACAATTTTCAAAAATAGCTCTTCAAATAAAAAATCAAAATCAATTGAAAATAAAAGTTTTGGAATTTGGATGACCAATTTATGGGGTTATTATTTGTATCACTGAGTTCTTATTATTGTATACCTTAGTTCTCTCATGAAGATTATCATATTTATTTATTTTATTCTTTTATATCAATGGCCACTCCAATCATTTTCAATCTAAATGTCTTACTAAATTCAGAGATTTAAAGTAAAATGTTTTTAAAAATGTGTTTTATTAATATATAAATCACATTTGGCTTTAAAACTGAAGGTGAGCTATAATAAACATCACAGAGATCATCATTCAAGAAAAACAGCAACAAATGAAGATGTTTTTCATCTTATCATGGTGACTTCTGATCCGGTGATAAGTAATTTAAGTCCGCATTTAAAAAAAAGAAGTTCCCATTAAATGATGAAGGTTCTTATTTACTGTTATAGAAAAAAAGGGAACAATTCGAAATCTTTTTTTTTTCTTTACTTTAATAGTTAATAGCTTTTATTTCTGTAGGTAATATAACGAGTGAATATAATCTTTGTCAATATAAGATTGATAATTGTAAATAGCTGTCCAGTCTATTCAATAGAATTAAACTGAAGTTACATTGTAAAACTTATTACATTTTTTAAATTATATTAAACATTTTAATTTATTTCCAAATATAACCTAATAATGAATTTTAACCTAATTCAACGAATCTTGGGTCTGTAATAGAGCTATATAGTAAATTTCATTCAATTTAGCACCTAAAAAATATGTATAATAATAACAAACTTGATTATTTTTAATTGATTTTTTTTTTAATTTTTAAACTGAATATATGGCTCAATGCTGATGATCAGATTGCTCTGGTTATAGTTTTATTTTATTCAGCAGCTTAGATAGCATATAAATATACCCCAAATTTACTTTATTAATTTATTCTTACTTTTTGTTCTTAGATTTTTACCCTTTCTGATCATCTGATGAAGCTGATTATGGTTTCATTCAATTCAGCACCTCATGAAATATATAATTCCAAAATTTCAAGCTTATAGCACGAACCGTTTAGAAAATATAACCTGTGCGGCGCACAGTGGGGCCAAATAGCCAAAAAGCGGGAGGGAAAATCTCTTTAAATAGTAACCCTATTAAGTTATATGGTAGTCCTATTCAATTCATAATGAAAAATTACATTGGAATTTCCCTCTGAAAAAAAAAATTAGGAAATCACTTTGAAATCATAATTATCATAACTATGGAATATGCAAGAATATGCAGATAAATTTATTGGAATATTTTCTCTGATACATCCCGATTTTATTCAATAAACGCCAACTTAACGCGGGTCCTATAGTCTTGTTTAAACTTTATTATTCAGCTTATTAGGCCATTGGTCTTATATATATATATATATATTATATATATATATATATATATATATATATATATATATATATATATATATATATATATATATGGCAACTTCTACATATATACATAAAGTTTTTAAAATAAACACTTATCATTAGAATCTACAAAAAGTATATTCTGAAAAATGGTAGATTAAATTGGCAAAGGAAAATTTCTATATGTTCAGCTTTAAAAAAAATCTTTTTTGATTAGGAAATAGGTTTTAATTCTATAGGTTATTCGACATTCACACACAATCAAAATTAACTCCGAATGTTGGCTTTTTTATTTTTTATCTGCGTTTGCCCCAATGTGCGGCGTATCAAGTTACCGTAATGCATAACAACATATTGTTGGTTAGGAAAAATTTATATGTTTGTAAAACTTTTTGTGTGTTTAGATTGTAAGACTATTAAAGTTGTAACTTAAAGATCTAACCAAAAGATTATTATTATCGAAATGAAGTTTTAGGTGAATTATAAAATATATTAAATTTTCCTGGAGATCCCATAGGGCACCCATGCATTTGAATGTAAAATTTTTCATTAAATTGGAAATAACCCCAATCGGTACACAGGACTAATAATTTGAGAAATTGGTCTTTAGTAATTGGTGTGTGTGTGTTTCTCATATTATTAGCTCAGTAAAATAAAATAAAGTAATAAAAATAAATATATAAAAATAAGCAAAAGGTTTTAGCGTTAAAATTGAAGAATAAATTAGCTTATGCAATACTATGATATGTTAAATTAAAATTTAACTAATACTATAGTATGTGTCTAGTACTTTTGTGTACTTATCTTCTTCTATCTTAAGGTTAGCTTGTTATAATTTTCTATTGCTTGTATTTTGGGAATCCCTGAGTTTATGGTTGAGTTAAAAAAGGTCTGGGTCTGGGTGTTAATAAATCGTTTAATTGTTTGAAAATTTAGGTCGTGCAACATATCAGTTATTTTTGTGTACCTTGGGTATTCGTTGATGATCCTCAAGCATAGGTTTAAATCCTTTCAATTTTTTTTTGTAGTCGGTGTCACATGTGTCTGATTTATAAAAAATAATTTTGTTGCGAGTTGATATTGGAGATTTTCTTCGCAAATATGGTGACATCGCACTTATAAGTTTTTTGGCTTTGCAGCATTTATTATTAATGTGGGATGTGAATGTCAAACGTTTATCTAATTCGAGTCCGAGGTAGGTAACAGTTCTAATTTTAGGTAGGGATTCTAATTTTATTAAGGATGATATGATCTGCTATTTTGGTTCTTCTTTTTGTAAACATTGCTGCAGTTTTGTGTTCATTGTATTTTCCATTTGTTGTAATATTTATTGAATTTGGAGTATAATGACTTTAATGTTTTTTCTATTGTATCTATCCTGTAGAAACGAGGGTAAATGGCTGTATTTATATTGATATATTTGTAAGAATTTGCTTGGAGAAATGGATTTAATACAGGGTATTCCAAGTTGTATTCTGTTTGATCAGGTTGGAGGCTATATTGGCATCACCAAAACCAATCGGCCAGAAGTTGATAGGTTCGCTCGTCCTAGCCAATCTTCAGTTTGGATTCTACGTGATCCAAACCCTCCGCCCTTTTTATTTTTTTTTATCTCCACTCTCCTTTTTTTTGTTTTATAACAACAGAGATATTAGTTTCCAACGCCGAGAGAAACAAAATTATATATCTGCTCTGAATTTCTCCTTTTCGGATGAAAAAAAGCGTCTGCTTCAGGATTAAATAATATAACAAAACGAAATGAAATTGACTTATACTTTGGAACAAATTATATTTAACTAGCATACCCCGTTGCTGCTTCGCCCGTTCTCATAAATAAAGGACTTAAATTATTTTAACTAAAAATTGATGTTTTATTTGTTTATCGATAAAAATCTTGTATTGAAGTATGGAATTTAACATTATATGTGCAATGATATTTTCATGCATGGCAATAATGTTTAACCTGGTTAAAATTGCATTGATGAGGTGTTTGAAGAGTACGTAAAAACATAATTAGACATCCAATTTGGAAGAAATAATTTTTCGATCCATCTGGGTGGATTTTAATTTCTAACCATTAAAGTATAAGACAGTTTGACAAACCTCTTTTCTGCCACTCAAGACTATACATTTTAATATGACGATGTTGTAGTTAAAATTTGGTGCAGTTGGGTCTAAAAGTTTTATCATTGCAAACTCTGTTGCAGAATGGCCACATATCTGTCGATTTTTCAACTTCACTGGGAACCACATGTCCCTCCATGTATTAAAAAATAATATAATTGTAAAATCTTTAAATTTTTTTAAAATATAAAATCTTTAAATATTATGGCTAAACCTCCCTTGAACTATGAAGATGATGTAGTAAAAATTTAGTACAGATTGGTTTTAGTATTTTTCGCGGTTAGTGATCACAAACGAAAAATGGCTTGTCCTTTTATATAATAGTATAGATTATTATTATTTTGAATTTTGCCATAGTTTTTTTTTTAGTTTTGCCACGCCAATGTTAAGAAGTAACGGAAACAAGAATAAAATAACTCGGTGATTGGTTAATTGGCCATTATAATCTCGATAAACACATTTTCACATTCTTCCACCCTTAGATATTAAAATTATTACCCATTAGTTGAGTTAGTTTTGCCCTATCAAGTAATAATTATTTCATAATTGTAAATCCAAGCATAGGGACAAACCACGACGATGTAGAATAACCTAAAAATATAACCCTTAAAAACTAAAATTCCAATGATTTCAATTAATATCATTAATTAACATAAATCGATTTAGAAACAATATTTTTAACGAAGTTTATTTCATTGAATTTTAATGTGCGGGGGGCTCAAATTTGCTTTTAGTTTGAGAATCAGCCATATGAAGTCCTATATCGAAGTTACAATTATACAAGTATTACTGTAGGATAGGATGTCTAAGGTTCGTAATAAAGACTATACCTATTAACCTATAATTTTTTATTTACTATTTATCAAAGATAATATTCAAAAATGTATATAACTTAGGACTATGAAGTTAGACTACGCAGCTATATTTAGTACTAGAGATGAAGAGATTTGGCCCAGTGCAGGGCATCCTCGGTCAATCGCGATAAGAAGCCATCAATCACTCCCCGCTACCAGTGACAGCTCTGCGATACAGCATTGCCTCAAACCCTCTTCCCAAAGTCATTTTTCTTTGTATATGTACAATTCACAATTATAACCGTTCTTATAATTATATTTCAAAATACTAATGTATACTATAACTTGAAAAGATTTCTAATCATTATTAATTTCAATTTTAATATTTATTAACATTTTTTTTGTAGTAAAGTTATATTCCAGTCAATAAACACATTGTAGAGTACATGAAATAAGCGATAATTTTTGACTTCATAGCTTCTTTAGGTGTAGTTAGAAGGTAAACATACTAAATATCCTCGCCCCTGGGGAGGAGGGGATAATTTAAATTTTTCGATTATATCTCGAACAATGTTGACTCTAGAAAACTATGTTGCGGATCAAAATTAAAGCTAATTAAATTTCCTATAATATTGATTCTATATAAATTTGTCGAAATTCCAACGGTTTTCGAGATATACGTTATTGAAAATCGGTGATTTTCGATAAAAATAAACAACAAATGTTACCTCACTTTTTGTCAAACTTTTGCTTCTAGTACCTTCCACGATCGTTTCTCAGAAAAAATGTCAGAATCAAAAGTGTAGTGCATTAACTTAACTTTAATTTAATAAGCAAAAGTTTAACAAAAAGTGAGGTAAATATTTTCATTCTAAAATGATCGACTTTTAATAGCGTATATTTCGAAAACCGTTGGAATTTATTCAAATTTATATAAAATCAATATTAAAGGGAATTTAATTAGCTTTAATTTTGAATTATAGCATATTTTTCAAAATTCCACCGTTTTCGAGATATAATCGAAAAACACAAAATTAAGACCTTCTTCCCTCCCCCCACCTTTAGCTCACCTCCCAGGGGCGGGGACTATTAGTATATTTACCTTCTTACTACTCCTATCGAAGCTGTGAAGTCAAAAATTATCGCATATTTCATGCACTCTACACCCCTCATTTTAGCACTCTTTGACTGGGCAATCATCAAAAAGCAAAGGATCAACATTTTGATTTGGTAATAATTTTTATTCGGCAGAAATAATTTTATTTATACCCTATGGTTGAATTTAACTTTCTAACCATAGAAAGTGTGGCTAAATTCGTTTCTACTTCTAAACATTGTACATTTAAATTTTTACTGTTGTAAATTTCATTATTACCAAACCTTCCAAAAACTATGAAGATGCTATAGGTAAAATTTGTTACAGATGGATTCAGTAGTTTTACCATTGTATACTCTATTGAGGAATGGTGCTAACCACATATTTAAATCTTTTTTAATTTAAGAATATTTTATTATAAATTCCAAGGTCGTTATAACTCCATAACTCTGTACCTTTGTAACCTCTCAAGTAGAATAGCGCTCACCACCTATCAGCAAATTCACATATCATCGCATTTTTAGTAACAAATTAATTGCAAACCAGTAGATTTTATTATCGCTAAAACTTCCTGGAACTATAAATATGATGTGGTTAAAATTTGGTATAGATAGGTTCAGCATTTTTCGTGGTTAGTGATCTCAAACGAAAGATGGCTCGTTTATTTATATAATAGTATAGATTATAATTACTTTGAATTTTTCGTTTGTTTTATCAACTCTTCTTATATTCTTCTTCAGAGAGGCTCGTGATCGATAAAATAGCGATTATAGAGGCAGTTGTTTTGTGCACGAATGGTTGCCATAAATGATGGATCCGACTATTCCATGTTGCTTCCTCTTAACATTTCCTTTATCATTTATCCAATTGGGCTGTCTCGTTAACGTGTCACTTCGGTTTCGTGATGCCATATAATTTTATTTCTATTAGTGAGAAATTAATATCTTTTTCAAAATGGTACAATTAAGTAATCAATAATGTTTACTTGATGAAGGTATTTCATTGCGTTGAAGAAACCAATAGAGGGCTCTGACAGTTTCGATAGTTTATCTAAGTATAAAAAGGAGTTGTCGCAGTAGGTTGTAAATTAATGTATTACTCAGAACATTTTTATTTATTTATTGAAATAATGCATAAAATTTCTTGAAGCTGTCTCTCAAGAAACCGAGAGGAAAGTGAAAAACAGGGAGACCAAGGCTGAGGTAGACGGACTATGTCCAGGAATAAAAAATATTTTTCTGTAAAAACTGAGATTTATTTAAAATCTTCCTTACCTACTCTGTCTACTTTATTGAACTCATGGAAAAGCCTCTCTTCTTTGGAAATGGGTCCCTGAATTGTTGTAATGTGTCTAGAATTCAACAGATTCGAAAAAGGGAAATAAAAAAACGAAAAAGAAAGAGCCTACACCACTGAACCCAGGATATTAAACTGGAATGGGTCTTCGAACGGGGCGAAGGGCTGAAGGCAAATAAACGGTTGCCGCTAGAAGAAGTAACTGCCGCAAAAGAGGAATTGGATAACCGCGATGGAAGGGATGGTAGGATTTAGTTCCTGATTTGTGATTAATGGTATCTTTGAAAATTAGTATTATGTTTATATTACGAAAAATCTTATTATTATTTTTATTCCTCCTGTTATTATATACTTATGCGTTATATATGTCACTAGTAATCCTCCCGAACTCCGCCCAAATAGTCAGACCCGCATATCCATCTCGCTCCTCCACTCTGTGTTTTTTATTTTCGATAAATATTTTCCAGAATATTTCTGTTGGAAATCGTTGCTTGTTTTATTAGAAAACATCTATTCTCTAACAAAACACAACTCTTTTCACCATAAATAAACAAAATTAATATTAGTTTGGGAATAGACTTGATTTATCTCCAGTCTTACTTTTATTATTTATTCTAAGAAATTATTATTATTTTCATTGATTCTGTCTGTTACGATAGTTTATTATTTTGTACTAAACTGACAAATCTGTGGGTATTAAGAGAAAAAAAAAGTCCTAATACGGATTTCTCAAAATTACTACTAAAAAAAAATTAGCTTGTGAAATTAATTTTTTCCCCTTATAATAAAAATAAATTCGAGTTTTTCTTATTCTGTGTTCTTTTTTTCATTTGGTTTTATCTTTTCTGTAAATTGGGATTATATGTTTGTTGTTAGGCATCCTTAAGTAAGTCTAACTGATAAATACGTAATATGTACGAAGCAGTATCGTCTTTTCTTTATTAAATTTTTGTTCTTTCTTTATATTGTATGTATATAAATGCAAGCAGAGCGAACTTTTATTAATATGATTAAAACTGACACACATTATTAAAACGGGTGAAATACAACATTAATAACTCCACTAACTTAACCCATAACTTCCTTACTACAATGGAAAAAACCTACAAGTAATTAAAACACCTTTCACATCTCTATAAAAAAAAACTTGTCTATTCTCGGTTGATAAATTATGTTATTTAAAAGCAAACTATGACACTACAGTTTTAATTATTGTCATTTCATTGCAGTTTCATTTATTTTAAAAATAAGTATAACAATGGTATAACCTACCCCCTTTTAGAGAATTGGTTACTGGTACCGAAATAATAATTAAAATTCGTAACACAATTTAGGAATAAAATTATTTGCAAAAAAATGGATTTGTTTCTTTTCTAATAAAAAAAAACTTATAATAAAAATAAGTAGAAATGTCCCAGCTACGTGATGAAATTTCGTCTCGCTTTCTCAAGTTGATTTTTTTATGGTGACTTTGGGTTAGGCACTGTCACTTCAAAACGTAGTAACACTATTTCAGTGTTACTATTTGTCCACTTATATATGCACTTACAGATTGTGATAAGTTGCATAAAAAGTTCTCTGATAAAAACACTGTTTCAATAGTTCAGTATTTTGTAACATATAAATAAATGAAAAAAAAAAAATTAATTTTGTTTGAACTATTTGAATGGGCTACTTTTTAGAAGAATATGGTAATACCCTTTGTTATATAATCCTACATAATTTTAGTATGTATATTTTTAGTCAGTGACTTTCCCAATTAACTGCTGACTTGTGACATAATGTTAATATGATATTTATATACACTATGTGGCAGCCATTTTGATACACTACTCCTCCATTCAATGCACATTTTGCTTTTTCCTTTCTTAAAAATTTATATTTAATGCTATGATTTGAAAGATCTACTAGGGATTGCTAATTATTGAGTAAGAGAAACAATTTATTAATTTAAGGGGATTTGTATAATAATCCCAGTATTATTTTACTAACAATCTTTTTTTAAATCCAGATACAACCGAAAAACTTGTAGAATCAATGCCAAAGTGGCTTCATAATGTTATGAGAATGTGAGGATATCCAATAAATATTAGATTTTATTTTTACAAGTTAAAATGATGAATAATCAAACTGCACGAAAATGAATGTTGTATAAATTAAAACCACTGTTATGCATTTATTGTTTCTAATACAATAAGTTAATATAAAGTTATTTGGTATAAAATAAGTTTTCTTTAAATATGGGTTTGATACTTTTAAGATGAAGCAATAGAATTGGAATGTCACTAACCGTATTATATAATAAATTATGATTTATATGTATACACTTACATATTGCATAATAGGATATTTTTTATGTATTAAAAAAAAAACTATTGGAATAAAATAATTAAAGTTACTGTTTGTATAAATTGATTCTTAAAAGTTAATTCCACCCTGATATAAAACTGTCAGTTCCTTTTGATTTTGGTATTGATAGATGATATTCCATTTTTCTAACTCATGACACTAATGGAACTTGTTAATAAAGTTAATATCAATTGGATTTGTCCAGTATTACAAACCCTACCATTGAGAGTATTATTTCTTGTAAATTATTTCAAGAATCTTTAATATACTGTCAAATACTCCTAAGACTTTTCATAGATTATAGTTATATAAGTTTGTTTTTTCTCAAGTTGTTAATAATTTATTTTTATCTTTCAGATCGGTACCATGCTGATCAGTCGAGTTGCCAATGAAGACATGATTTGGTATCAAGATCCCAATCTCGCCTCTCCTAGGGTGTCTCCCTATTGCGACTTGACTCTTGATCACAAACCTGTGCAGCGAGCCATCGATCAGCTCAACTTTATTCAGATGAAACGTAAGTGTCCTCACCAAGCTTAGTCTTTATCTTATTATATTAATTTTTCATTTAATACTAATGGCTCGATTATTGTTGAAAAGCTGCCAAAGATGGCGAGGAAAGATTACCTGCAGGTATGGCTTGAGTAGGTTTTGCTTTGCATGGCACTTGTTGCAATGCCATTCGTTTACAGTATCTGCATATTTTACTTTTATAGGCTTGCTAATTTTATAATTCTATCATAACTTGCAATTTTCTCTTTTTAAAATATTATTTTCTCGTTTTATTCTTTTTTTTTTTTTTTTTTTTTTTTTTTTTTTTTTTTTTTTTTTAACCACTAAGACAGGAGTTCATTTTTAATTTCTCTTTTTAACCTTATGATGCTAACCACATTATTCAAAGAATGAATTATTAATGGTTTATATAACCAATAAAAATAATTCAAAGTTTTTTTTTACTATAATATGAACAATCATTCAACTGTGTATTTTTTCTTGATGAAAAACAAGGAATGGTAGATCAGAAATTAATTTTTATTACATAAATTTTAATTTGAATATGATCATCATCATGCTTATGGTCACTTTTCCCAGTCCCTGATTTTTAGAATTGTCTTCATAAAGTCCAAGTATAAATCATCTGTAAAATATTTGTTATATAGAATAATCGACTTCCTACATTATTAGAATCACTTTGATAATTCCAGGTTTATTCTGGTCTTCTAGGCCTATGAAGCCGCATTGCATGAACGCATACATGTATTCCTCAGAATATGGATTCCATTTTAAATTACAATTCTGACATCTGGAAATTGAACTATCTGTATTCAGAATTGATTAAGCATTTTAGATAAATAATAAAATTAAAAAAATAATAATATTATTAATTTATTGTTAGTTTTAATGTTCTTGTGTTTTGGTTATATGAGACGTTTATTTTGAAAATGGGGTGTCCATTTTTTGTTATTGCGAGATATTTAAAGGATTGAATTTCAATAAATTAAAAAATGTTAGTAGCTATTAATTGATATATTTTTAAGATTTTGTGGTTCTAGAAAATAAACATCTTTTCAATACTGTTAAGAGGTGAGGTATAACTTTCATCTCCCAAATATTCGAATTTGAATTTTTTTTTTTACTGTAAATTGTTAACACATAAAAATATCATAACAAGTTTTATCTACAACTATCTCAGTTTTTTTCAAAAATGGACTTGCCGTACTTTCAAAATAAACAGCTCATATTATGTTTTATTTTCTCTGTATTTCTGTTTCTATGTTAATTTTTAAACTCTTTCTATGTACCTTACTTTTCTTTTAATTTGTTATTTCTGTTCCTTAGTTTCCTTATTATTTATACTGCATGCTGAAGTATTGTTTGGTCCGTCTATTCTAAATTTTGTTTTAAGAATGTATTTAAATCTTTCTGGATTCATTTGATTTTTTTTTTAATTTAATTTCTGATAAGTGATATGATGAAATGTGGATAAGGTAGTATTTATAGGATTTTTTATCAATACTTTTTTTTAAATAGGTGTCAGTTTTTTGTTGTATTTCAAAAATACAAATGATTCTTGATTTTAGAAATATGTTCTTGTTGGAAATACTTCTCCTTCTACATATATCTATAGAGAATGGAATGTATTGTTGATTTTTTTGTGTTCAACTCGAGTTCAAGCATGTTCCAATAGAAGACAGAAAGAAGACGGAGTTACATTTGCCAGATTGGTTGGTATTGTTCTCCTAATGCATGTGATTCATATGGAACAAGTACCGGGTGCTCCTCTCCTGTATATAGAACACTTCATTAGGGTCCAACAACTTCACCAGCTTCGGATCTAGTTCAACTTTCCTATTTATGCAGTAGTTACTTGATCTCTTAAAGTTTGCACAATATAAGTTTCAATTATATTTTCAAAATTTTACTCTGGAGTGCTTTAGAATCCTTAATAAGATCAGTAAATATTTATGATTATTAAAAACTTCAAAAAGTAAAATACTGAGAACCTCCTAGCAGAAAGTATTTTTTATATAAACTATTTTACATGATGAAAAAAGTATAGTTGAGTTTATGATATATGGTCAGGGATGCAAGTTTTACTACACATCCAAGTTTTAAAAAAAAACTATATATAAGGAGTGCTCAAGTTTCAACCTACCTTGCAGGTGTTCTTCAGGGTTAGAAATAACAAAACATTGGACGTAACCAAAAGCATACAATAATTAATAAAGAAAGTAAATTAATTTACAAAAGTATTAATTACATAATGGCTTGAAAGAAAATTAAAAAAATGATGAATTAAAAAATATAAAGTGTTATATTAATTATAAAGATGCAGGTACATAGGATGTGCAATCATAGAACTGAACACAATTAAAATATAAATTTTAATGTATTGTGCCGACGTTTCAGGATAGCTTTCATCAAGGCTAGAAGAAAAAACAAAAAGATATGACAAAAAGGGAGTGAATGTTAAAATCATAATAATAGAAAATTGTATGAAAATAAAGAATAGTAAGTTTAGAAGAAAAAAAAAAACAATTTTTACTAAAAAATAAAATTGAAATATATAAATAGGTCAAAACATCGACACTCCTTATATTAAGTTTTGGGTAAAAACTTGGATGTGTAGTTTATAAACCTGACTGCTTCCCTGGCCGTATACTTAAATCATAAAATTTTTTATTATGAAAAAATTCTTATGGTTTTATTGGACTTAACTCATGGAAATCTCAAATGCAAAATACTATTGCATCTCAATAGGTTGGCTTTCGTACAATCCTTCAAACTATTGTAGATCTGCTACACTATAAAAGTCAACTTTCACTGACAAACTTCAAGCATCATTTTTATTTTCCCTTTATTTTTTTTTCGAATATTGCATCTATCATGATTTGATTTTGTTTTGTTTTTTCTTTATTCTTGTCACAGATATATTCATATATTTATTTTTAAATATTCTTGAATATTACTTATGCAAGTTTGAGTAGTCTTATCATTTATTCGTTTGTGTTTTTTTATGTTTTATTGAATGACTTGTAGATTGTTTTTATTTTGAAATTTATTAATCAATATTTATATATGAATGTTTTTACATATTAATTTATAAATATGTTTTATAAACATTATGTCGCTCATCCAGTGAAACAATGACGCAGCTGTAAGAAATAAGATTTTACAGGAGGGAGAAACTAAAACCAAATACTTTCAACCAACATTATCGGTATAATTAATATTCATATATACTTGTGGATAGGCCAGCCTATAATTCATTTGATGTTTCTAGCAATATATTAAATTTTTAGGAGCACTTTATATAGCAATATTAGTAATTTTTTCACCCAATTTTGTAGTTACGTCATTGTTCCACAGTATGAGCCATATCAATGCTACTATCATTCATTGTATTGTAAATATTATGACACATTTTAATATACCACTGCCTTATTGATAATAAAGATCTTTTTCACTTAATGTTCACTGTAAGATTTTTTATAGAGTAATATATTTATCAAATATTCACATCTCCAATACTTCAAATAAATTTTAGTTTTAAATAAAATCTTTGTATGAATCTAAAAGTTTATAGTGTGAATAAAAATGAGGTAATAAATGCTAAAGATAGATAGCAGAGGAGATTGTAACTAATTTGTTTATTATAGGATTCCAATATGTCTGAAGCTATTCATTATTTTTGATGATGATTCTATTGTTGACTGTAGAATGTAAGTGTCAGTCAAGTAAATAAACACATTCAAAAGTTTAAAGGAGCACTTCAAAAACAAATATAAAGTTTTTCATTTAAAAACATGGATGTGTTTATTTATTTGACTCCACCCCTGACCATTTCTTCAATTATTTATTATTTTGTCGAAGGAGGATTTTTTTTTTGTTGAAAAATATCTAAAAATTTACCACTGCAAATTATTTATAATCAGAAATTATTTTTTTTTTTAAATTGATATGTCTGTGGGGTTTCATGGATTTAAGATTTGAAGTTTTTTTTCCTTAGTTTTTATTTATTAGTATTTAGTGAATAAAAAAAAAAAAAGAAAAAAGAAAGCCATTCCTGAATTGTATAAATTATGTGAATTTATACGCACATATTTATTTGGTTTATTCACTAGGCTTATATGATGGTTGTATTATATTGGTTGAAATACACCTCTAAAAATTTAATAATTTAAAATTAAATATTTTTTTTAATAAACACATTTTTAACGTAATATGTGATTCCAGCACCCAATGCTCCTATTATCATCCCAGAAGAATGCAGTGCTGAAAACAACAGTGTTACGATTGCTTGGCAGCCTCCTCAGACATCATACATCGAGGGATACATCTTAGAACTGGATGATGGAAACGGGGGAGAATTTAGGGTAATCTTAGCTGATTATTTTTCAATTTTTTATTTACATAATTTTTAATTGTTAGTTGTAATTGTAGCCATCTTATACATCTTTTTTTTCTAAGTTTGTATGAAAAGTAAATATTTATAGTAGGCTAGTATTGTATTTTTATTTCTATATCTAGATAGTTAATACATCTCTTTTTATTATAGAAAATATCATTTTTGAGAATAAAATTTTTTATACATGAATTAAGGACTTAATATTGGCTTTTATAAAATATATCTTGTGACAGTGTTTTTTTCCAGCCTCTTCAATAAAGCCTGGAATCATAAAATAAATAAATTCTGGAAAAGAATTTAGGGTTAAAAATGGTTGTGACTACAGGAAGGTGAATAATATTATTTATTTTTTGTTTTATAATTTTTCAGGAAGTTTATTGTGGCAAGGAAACGATTTGTACCGTTGATGGACTTCACTTTCACTCAATGTATAACGCTCGTGTCAAAGCTTTCAATAGTACTGGTGAGGGGGAGTATAGTGAACTCATTGGGCTTCAAACAGCAGAAGGTAAATCATTTATATCCATCCATGTAAAAGGAAGGATATATATTCATAATTTTTTTGTTAGCTTTATTTTCACTCTTTTTTTATCTTTTTTTTTTTTCTTAATGAATGAAATGAAAATAAACTTTATTTTGGGGCCATAGCCCTCTTCAAAATTATTACAATGAACAATATAATGGCGTCCTATCTTATCTGGAGATAATAAATGAGATCTGATACAATGGTATAAGTTATAACAAAATAAATACAAAAAAAAAATTAAAATAATATTGTGAATATTCATATTTGATTGTGATATTTCAATATTTTCTTTTCCTATATGACTGTTGGATTGAATACCTAATAAGTAAAGGAAGAGTCGCGATTTAAAGCTAATAAAAGCTGAGGAATGGCAAATGTTGGAAGGGAAGAAGTTTCAGAAATTGGATGCTCTGGCAATAAAAGAGCGTTTGAAAGATGGTGTGTAGAAGGGAGTGAGGTAAAGGTCAGAAGGACGGGATCTGGTTTTGGGAGAACTCACTGATGACTTTGATATTAATGCTTTGAGGATGTAGGAAGGTGAGGTGACTGATAGGAAAGAGACAATGCAGATAATTTTCTTTAAATTTTCAAAGATTTTTCATGCTAGCTATTATTAGATTTATTATTAGAGCTATAGATTATTACAAAAAAAAATAATAATAATAAAACATCTATACCACCACAAACTTGAAGAGTCTTGTGTTCAGTATTTAAGGTATTAAATACTATTTCTTGACCATTGGTTGTTCGTAGAGGTCAAATTACATTCAACTTTTAGATTATTTCCTTTTTATAAAGGCTATGTGCCCTCCCAGAGGGTTTACCAACAAACATTATTTATTTAATCTTGTGCTCAGTTACTATTTTCAATTATATATCCTTAATTTTAAAACTACAATAAAGCATTTTTTTGTTTTCTAGTGGCCTGGTTTACTTTTGATCCATGTTTGAGTGGACCGGATCTCGCATTTTCTGAAGATAACTGCACAGTATCTTGTGAGGGTTACGAGCACCGAGTTGCCCTCGGAAGTGTTGGTTTCTCGCGTGGAGTCCATTATTGGGAATTCTCAATTGATCGCTATGACACAGACACTGACCCGAGCTTTGGTATCGCCAGGATAGACTCTGCAAAAGATCAGATGCTTGGTATGCTTTTATTATTTTCACTAATTTTTTTGTTATGCTTAATATACTTTAATATTAATAATAAAAAAAAAAATAATATTAAATATAATTACATTTTGATTGAGTATCTAAAAAAATAAATGTTTTTGTTATGTTGATATATAAAATATCTGAGGGATGTTTTTCGAACTAATTACATTTATAGATGATAACCAAAAAATAACTTTTTGTAACGCAACTTATTATTTTTTTAAACTTTATTTTATTAGTTCATGAACTATAAAAAATAATTTCTATAGTACAACCTTCTATTTTCTTCCTTTTAATAATTCGCCGCTCTGCTATACAAAGCTGTAATTCTTATGAGGACCCAAGATATATTCTTCGACTGGATTTTCCCATATCCTCAATTCAGCAAAACTTTCTCATTCCCTTCAATGTATTCTTAATCATCACCTTCTCTCAACTTTCTAGTCAACTACATAATCTTTTAAAATATATATTGATTCTTTACATTAAGTATAAAATTGTTACATATTTTGATTTTACTACAAATGTAAATAATGATTTATGGAAATTTTTTTATAATTATATGAAGGATGTGTACAGCATTTGTTATTAGACCAGTTTATTAAAAACTTGAATATTTAAACTATAACTCTGCCTCTTCAAGTGATTCTTGAATTATATAATTATTAATTTCAAAATTAAATGTAAATAATCATTTTTTTAAACAAATTAAAATGTATTTAAACTTTTTACTATTAAAAAAAAAAAAAAAAAAAAAAAAAAAAAAAATGATTAATGGAATAATAACATATTGAGAGTAATAACTAGGTATATTGAATTTTTTTATAATTTTAATTTTATCCTTTAAATATACCCATCTATTCAAACAAATAAAATAAACATGTAACGGTTTTGATCAGTTACATATTTATTCCCTCCAATAAATTTATTATTTTTATTTTATTTTTTTTAATATTATGGAACCTTAGATTAGGCCTTATTACAATACTTTGCTATGAGTTGTGACCATTTATTTCCTTAATAGGTAAAGATGAAAAAGGATGGAGTATGTACATAGATAGGCAGAGATCGTGGTTTGTCCACGCCAACACCCACGATCAGCGGTGCGAGGGAGGCATTACAGCGGGATCGACTGTGGGCGTGCTCCTTGATTTGGACAGGCATCAAGTCAGCTTTTATGTAAATGAAGAGCCACATGTGAGTAATTACAATGCATTTTTATTTATTTAATTTCAAAAGCTTAATTATGATATAGAATGCATAGATAAATGTTTAATTAATGCCTAGTTTCAACAAATGGAGTTTCTTTTGAATTTTTCAATTATATGTTGGGTAAACACGTATGTTTGTATGTATATATACACTTTCCTGGAAATCCCATACCGTTCAAATCTCCTGACAGTCAATAAGTGTTCTAAAATTATTTCATCACTTCCTTCCCCTATCCACTCATAAACTCCTGGTTTCCTACCTCATCACCCCCCAATTCAACTTTTTGATATATGGTGGACTCTCGCTGGTTCTTGAAAACACAATAAAGCGCATCATGATTTGCTTCATAAGGTTTGTTCTCAGAACCTGTAGACGTTCTCTTGTGTCCTACCTGTACAACCGCGTTAAGTTGTTGCCTCTCCCCCTCCTTCTGCAGAGAGCACTTCCTTTGTACAGACCTTTTCCAAGTTATCAACATCAATCACACTCCCTTTATTTATAGTATCCTTCAATTTAAGTTCTTAATCCAGTCATTGCATACAAGATCCTGTCTTTCTGATCTCTATACTCCATCCTACAGAACTTCAGCATTCCAATGAATCCAATCCATCCTATCTCTGGAAATCGTTCCCTCCTCACAGTTACAATGTCTCAAAACACTCCTCTTCCACCTTCTCTCTCCTCAAACTGATGCTCTCTGACAACATGAATGTTTCCTAGTGAACACCATTCTAAAATATCTGACATAAAACATTAGCCTGAAAGAAAACTTTCTTATAATAATGCTATAATTTGAATAGATAATTTTGTTTTATTATTATATTTTGTATAACCACTCTGCAAACATTATTTATTTTAATCTTTTACTGTATGGCATATCAGAAATTATTTATTCTTTTAAATTTATATACAATATTTATTACCAGGATTACTTTTCTTTCATTTTTTTTTTTTTTTTTTTTTTTTTTTTTTTTTTGTACCCTGTTTCTAGTTTTTTTTTTCTGTTACCTTATCATAAAAATTTGTATTTACTTTTATTTATCTTGTCTTAATTTAGAAATTCTCGTGGCCAGATATATCAATTTCTGCTATGCAATGTTATTCTATTTATTTATTTGGGCTTAATGTTCTTATGTACTCCAATTAGGACAGGAAGGGCTATATATAATAAATGTACATAAGTGTGTTAAAATTTTTACTGTTGATTGAATTTTATTTATTTATTTTTTTTACTTAATTTGAATTTTTAATTTCTTTTTTTTTCTCTCATAATTTAATTTGTAATACCGATGTGCTGATTTTTAACTAATCTCAGCCAGACAATTGTATCTTTTTAATGAGCACTTTAATTATTCTTAGGGGACAGTCTGTCCCAGAATAAAGTTTATTTTTCATTTCATTTTCATATATAACATAATTTGTAAATTATTAATCCTTTTCCTGTAGGATTGTTGTTACAAAAATATTTATTTATACAAAATGCAATGTTTAAGTTATTAACTATAGTTTATAGAAACAGTTCTCATCTCGCTGTTTCTAATTTATTTGTTTTAAATTAGAGGTATTTTTTAGAATGAGGGTCAATTTAGGGAAAGGTTGACGTTGATTTAATTTTTTTTTTCTCTGAACCAGTCTGATTTTATCCTCATTCTTGCATAATCTAGAAAACATAGCATAGCAATTCAAATCAAATCAAAGCAGTTTCAATGAGATTTATTATTTTTTAAGTTAGTGAAAGAATATATTTTGTAAATCTTCAATTTATTATCAATTTATGGAAGGCCATATTATATAATCTACTATGTATATTCAATTAGCCTGATTACATGTATGTCTTACATCAAAAGTTGATCCATCCACTTGGATTTTATATATATATAAATTTCTCCAAAAATAATTTTATAAAATTTATTTCCGTCAACTATAAACAAATAGTTTTTAGTGAGGTAGATTTTCATCCGCGGAGCCATGGCCTCCTATGGTAGGTGATTTAATTCTGTTAAGTGCTTTTGTTTCATCTTCCATACAGCTGATTTATTGCTATATACTTAAATATTTTTAAATTTCAGGGCATATAGACAAAATCTTTATCTTTAAACTTGAATTATTACTCTTGATCCTTACAAAATGTAAAAATTACTGGCTCTTGAGCTATTATAAAATATATTCTTTAGAAACTCCTATAGAAATTCCTATGAGGGTTACTTTCGTCTACCTCTAGTGCGGTATATGTACAATATTTAATTAAAATTTTTATTATTTCAGTATCGGTCCCCGAGGACCGAATTTTTGGG
The DNA here is from genome assembly GCA_003667255.2 of Euschistus heros. Classification (NCBI taxonomy): domain Eukaryota; kingdom Metazoa; phylum Arthropoda; class Insecta; order Hemiptera; family Pentatomidae; genus Euschistus; species Euschistus heros. The sequence continues at coordinate 961,307 of RCWM02000142.1, forward strand.
ACATTTTTGGGACAGTGTCCCTTAAGAATAATATTATGTAACAGAAAGTTATATCATATTTGGCCTAGAGAATTCTAAAAGAAGACAAGATAAATAAAAGTAAAACCAAATTTTCATAATATGGTAACATTAAGAAAACTAGAAACTGATTAGAAAAAAGAAATAAAGAAAAGTAGTGCTTATGGTAATAAATATTGTATACTAAGTTCAAAGAACAAATAATTTCTATCTATAAATTAGTGTCGATTGTTTTTATTTTTAACCTTCGATCTATCTAGATAATACAGTTTTACGTCAAATCATACAATTTGTTTAATTTTTCTCCTTTATGATTCAGGGCCCTATTGCTTTCCATAACTTGTATGGCGTGTTCTACCCGGCAGTGAGCGTGAACAGAGGAGTCACCGTGACGCTACACACAGCTCTCGACCTCCCATCCGACATTGAAGATACCTAAACATATTCCGTTTTTCTTCACTTCAAGGACAATTAATGTGATATAATTTATTGTTATTAAGATGATATATTCTATTTTATTTTATTTTTTTTAATCAACATTTGTCTTTTACTTAGTTTATTTTTAAAAAATCAGAATTTTGTAGCACATTGATTTTTATGTTTACACCATCGAGTGTTTCTATGTATTCCCTTCTCTACCTAGACAGTATTAACTGCTTTAATTCTTATCACATTCTGTAATTTAGTTATTTTTTTTATTTTATTGTTTTGTTTTTTTTTTTGTGTTTTTTTTGTCAACTATTTTATGAAGATACATGAATGTTCTTCTAATATTTAAGTAAAAAAAAATTGTTGTTAAATGGAAATTTTAACATGAATGTAATTAAAATTATTTTTGTCTTTTGAAAGAAAAGTACATATATTAGTGTTTGTATGTTTTATGTAGTCTTCTTTTACTATTATAATTTAGAATAAGGTTTAAGTCATTACTCATTAGAAAATATAAACTTGAAGAGAGACCCGACATGATATATGCATATCAACTGTTCTTATCATCCTCTAAATATACAAGTCGTTTGTACTTAAAACGCATATGCATTAATTATTCACAATATGTTGTTACTATCTGATACTGTTAGACGATGGAAACCTATTAGATTTAAATGTTTGGTGTTATAAGATTAGAAAAAAAAAATAATAATAGTCTTATGTATGATAAAAATCTAGCATGTAAGGTGCTTAACTTTACAGGTATAGCTACAGGATGCAAAATTAGTCGAAAAGCACATCGAGTGAAGTTTTACAATTCACTGTTTAAAAAAAATAAAAAAAAATGTAGAAATAGCTGTATTCATTTCAATAATAAATTAGTATGTAAATACCGACAAATTTTGGTTTTATTATATCAATGCGTCCAGTTAAATATTTATCTTTCAAAACAAGAAGTAATACTTAATTTTTTGGTATCTCTAGTCTTAATTTCTTCTCTATTCTTCTTTTTATATATCAGGTATCGACGTTATAAATTTTATGCTTCTTCTGAGTTCTTCACAGAGCTTTATTTCCAGCAGGGATCTGGTCACACAGCTTTTTATTTTTCTTTCAAAAATAGTGCAGGTCTATAATATATGTTCTACAGTTTAGTTGCTGTTCTGCATGAACATAAGGGACATTACCTTTTTTAAATGTATTGTATAAGTGGACTCTGAGTCTGTTGTGACCCGTCCACGGCCTGAAAAGAACTCTTTCCGTCCTGATATTAAAAATCTTTGACATTCCAATTTTGGTTTGGTGTATCTACCTCTGCTAAATAATTGTTTTTTTATATTGCAATTATTTCCTATTTAGATGAAAGTGAATTTTTTCCAGTAATAGACAGTTTTCTACCTCATTCTTCTCAATCTCCTAGGGTTCAGAAATCTACTGCTGTTATCTCTGCTGACTTATTCTAAAGAAGTCGCAAAATTTCTCCTTTGTTCTTGTAGCTCTTATTTCGTTGCAGATGAAGTAAATGTAAGGAAGATCGCCATATTTTTCTCTTTTAATTACAAGGTAATTCTTAGAATAGCTTCAATGTCAGCCCTGAAATTGGTACAAGTTAGGCTAGTGACAATAGTGTTGCATTTCTGCGTAATAGGTATTTTTATAAGTCAGGTGGACGCTCATCCTTCCATACCCATATTTCGATAATTTTACCAGATTGACTTGTACTATTCTTTTTCTAAATGATTCTCTATATTGGTTGATTGTATGCCATTTGCTCTTCTGTTCACTTATATTTTCTAAAATCAGCTTTTTCCAATGACCCCATTGGACCTAAGATGGAAGTTAACAAATTTTTATATGAAATTCCATTACCAACTTAAAAATCTAATAGTATTTTCTTCTGCTACACTGATTTTATGTTCAACAGGACGCTGTTTATGTATATAATATAATTTTTCTATAAGAACAATGAATTTAAACCTTGATGTAATCTTAAAAAAAATAAAACTATTTTGGTCAAAAATTATGTGTTTATAAAAGCATACTTTATACAGAAATAAACATGTTGCAAATTACTAGAAATTATCTATTTAAGATCAGTTTGTCATAATAGTTGTTTTCCAAAAATTTACCTCGATGTTAAGGCATTCATCATGTGTGAATACACATTGAATATTTGACATATTATGTTTTCAATAATATGGTTTCCTTTTGCCCAGAAATCACTAATTTTCCTTGTTTCTTTTGTTTAACCTGCTGGAATTTTTCGGTTGTATGTTGAATTTAAATTTTGTTTTGTAATTTAAAACTTTTATTAGATCCTTACTCACGATTAGCGCTGAATGTTAACATCTTTTGAGTTTTCCTGTTTCCTTGGAGGTTCCTCAGCTAGAACTGGGAATGATTAAAAAAAATATTTGTTCTTAACTCGTAAATGATAGAAAGTTATCATTTCTATGTCGCTAATTGAGAAAATTTCTCTATTAAACTATTCAATTTAATCATTCTTACGTAGATTGTAATTTTTTCAAAATAGATTTTAATCACAACAATAATTATCTTTGAATCTTTGACATTCCTTTATTAATTGATACAATTCTGCATGTCTAAGAACCTCATCTTATTGTAATATTTATTATCAAAGAATATTTTTGAATTTTGTTTGTTACACGTAAACTTCTATAAAGAACAATTTTAGCAATAAAAGTTATTGATGTCCAAAATAAAAAATAAAATAAATGAATACTTAGTTATTAAGATTTTTTTTTTTTTATGTTATATACTGTAAATACTTGTAAATATATAAATATATATGTCATATTTGTATGTGTGCTCATAAAAACTACCTTTATATATAAATATATATGAAAAATTATCTCAAATATCTTCTAATTGTTCACTGCCACGTGCATTGTATTTAAATTTTATATGTACTTTTAATGTTTTTCCTGTAATTTATTTTCATTTTTAAACTTGACATAATCTTTTATCAAATTGAATTTACTTAAAACAGGGTAAAATATGGTTCTTCATTATTCTGTCGACTTGGCACAAATAATCGCTCTATTCTCCTCTGCTTTATAAAATTTAAAGTGCATGTAATTTTTAAGATTAGGAAAGACTGAATGACTAGAGTATATACAAAGGCTGCGTAGAACGGAATACCGGTTCGCAGAAACAATAGTGCTGTCAAGTATAAATTGTTTAAGTCTTATAATATCAAATCTTAAAATATATATATATATATTTTTTTTGTTCTTTTTATTTACTTTGAAACTCTTCTAAACCTCTCCATTGTTTTAATTTTTTTATATTAATGAATTATAAATTCTATAATTATAAAATGAGCTATTTATATATATATAAAAAATTAAAATGATTGTTTCATTTTTTTTCTATAAACTTGATGTTTATTTATCAATAATTTAAATTAATTTTTTTTCAACAGTTTCAACAAAGTGTAAAGGAATGCACTTTAAATTAAAAAAAAACAAACTATTTTACTATATTTTCGAATTTCTTTTTTGATAAAAAAAAAGTAAATTTAATTCTCTCGATATTCTATATCTTATGTACCATACCAGAGTTTATTTTTTGTTTTCCAAATACTTTTGTGTTGCTCATAATTCCCCATTATATAGCAGTTTCTGCTAAGAGGAGTTTCTTTTTAAATATTTTTTATTTATATATGTGTAAAACTTGCTGTTGTAAAGATTTAAATAATAATTTATATATTATTAGTATTATATTTTTTAATTAATAATGTTGTTAGTTGATATGGTATAAATGTATTTTTAAACAAATATCATATCTATCAAAATAAAAATTATAAACATTTATTATTGTAATTACTTTAGTGCTTCTTAACTATTAATGTTCTCTGGTAAATATATCATATGTTCATTATCATTGGTTTTCTTTTCTTTTTTTTATATTTCCATGGATTCTTTAAAAATTTAATATGTAATAAACTTATCTTACTACGGAGTAATATAGTTGTTGAGATGGAAAAGAGTTATTGAAGTTCTAAGATGGGTGTAATTGTTGAATTCCTTATATAGCAGGAAACTATAAACTATTCCCTAATAAAACTAAATCATCTATTCCTTTAAAGAATAGAGGTCAAAGGCTGGTTATACTCCTAAAATATGTTGTCCAAATAAAGACAGACAATACACTTATTGTGTGGATTAGGAATCACTCTTCCATCTACTTCTTCAGCAAAACTTACCTCGATATAACACTTGTATTCAAGGAATTTATTTTTGAAACTTGATGGTATTTTTAATGTTATATGTTTGTCTAAATATTAAAATTTTAATTTTTGTATTTTAAAAAAATCTGCTAGCCTTCCACAAATCATTTTAAATTAAATTTCCACAATATCAAAGAGGAAACATTGGACATAGTTATTACTGATTCAAAATAAATTTTTTTTTTTTTTTATACTTACCATTTAATTTCACCGATTTATTGATTATTAATTATCGTTATTATAATCAAAGTCTCACAGTGTCATGTTTTTTTTTTTATTTTTTTTTTTTTTTTTTGTAATTTATGCATATAAATGCAGTACATTTAATTGCCTTTCTTCAATTTTTTCCTCAAGTAACTTAAAATACATTAATCTGACTAAAAGACAATTTATTTTATTTGAAATTACTATTATAATCATCAAAGAAGAATTACTAGAACTATAATCTTTTATAATAAAAAAATAAATAAATAGTGATTTCTGGAATAATATGAAGAAACAACCTCAATTTGATAAAATAACCTGTTTTTGGTATTTCATCCAACAATATCATATCACTTTAGTGTACAAAAAAAGAGAAAAAGAAATTCACTATATTTTCTTTTTATTATCTTACATTATTAAATGTATAGGTACACAAAGGAATTCCAATCAATAACTTCACAAAACCATAATTTTTATTGTGTAAAGTTTCATGCATAGTTGTTTTTTCTCACACGCGTGAGATTACAATGGAATTTAATTAATTACAACAATTTTCTTTTTATTATATAACTTACATTTTATTGAAAATAGTTTTACTGTACAATATTTTAATTTTATCTCCACAGTTTAGTAAATTGATATGTTTATAAAAGAGTCATACATGCTTATTAATGAATAATAAAGTGCATGAATAAGTACCTGAATACAATTGAAAAATAATATATCTCTTGTACTGAGGTCAATAAATCAAAAAAGAGAATTAGTTGACAATTTCATTATTTCACTTATTCCATTATTGCTATATAACATTTATTTTAAATTACAATAATTTCTTGTTTTCTGTAATAATTTCTGAATAACTAGGCCCTCAAATTATGTTAAAAAAGTAACTTTGGATTTAGTTTAAATAAATGTCAAAAGGTAGCAGCACAATGCAGAAAACCAGAGTAAGATAGTTCACATAACCTCCACTAGAGGCCAGCACCTCTCGGCAAGAGTTCGCTAGTCAAACCGTGCCGGAAAATTTTTATTTTGTATTAGGAGATTATGAGGTTACAGGAGCTCAACTGAAATTCACTGCCAGAGCCAGGTAGTGTTGCTCCTAGCGGCAGTTGTTAGAACTAATGTAGTTCCAGTTATTGTCACTAGATAGCAGCACTAGAGTCACTCCTCCTTTGAGTTGAGCTCCTGTGACCTCATAATCTCCTAATACAAAATAAAATTTTTATACGTAATAGGGACTTCGTGAATAGCTGCTTGTTTGGTGCTGGCCTTTGGTGGCGTTTATTGGAACTACTATTTTATAATTTCTCGATTGGTGCTGCTACCTAGTGGCAAAAAATAAAACTATTATTAGCATTTTGTTGTGTTGACTTTTATTTACAGTTTATGAACAGTGCTGGGTCTTTTTCTTAGTTTTTAAATTACTAATTATTTTTATTCACCATATATTTTTTTTGTCTTGTTCAGCTTATCAGATATTGAATGCTATTCTATATTATCTAATTAGAAATATTAATTTGCAATCTTTTTAGTTAAAATGATTCTAATGAGGAGAAGGGTCAAATTTTTTTTTTTTACTTTAATGAATAAAATTCCTCCTTTTTAAAATATTAAACTACATCCATTAAAGAACATTTTTTATTTCAAAAAATAAATAAATAAAGAGAATATGTAATGAGGTAAGGTCCTTGTTTGTTCTAATTTTTAGAATTAACTGAAATCAAAGAAGAGTAATGTTCCTTTAAACCTTTTAAAAAACACTTAGGATTCTGTTTTGATATTTAAGATTGTGGTTTTGTATTGTTTTAATAATAATCAGTGTTAATAATTTCCCTTGATATTGTTAATATTTGTCACAGTTTTGCTATAAATTTCATTATTCCTATCTGTATATTGCATTCTATCTTACACATAAGGTTTGTTCTTAATAGCAAATTCTGGGAAATGGAAAGCGACCTTCTTTTTCTTCTTTTAAATAAGATCCACACTTCTACATTACTATGTTATGTTTCCTTTAATTGTTATTTGGTTTTATATTTCTATCAAATATATAAGAAGAAAATTTTTATTGTTTAAAGGTATTCGTGATACTAAATTATATTTGATTTATGTTTCAAGGCAACAGTAACTGAGTACTGAGGTTGAGCATTGATTGTGGCATCAGAAAGGAAAGAGTTCTTACGACAAGTTAATTCTAACCAATAAATCAACTCTACGTTAATTTTTTTACTTTTAAATCTTAGTATGTAGGAACTAAATACTATAAAAATATTATTTTTTTTCTTTGAGGTGTACAAATAAATGTTATTCATTATTGTCAGTGTTCTTCTTTGTCCAATATTCAATGCTATATTGTTAGATCAGCCCATATTCATTTCCTGAACATTTTTATATTTTGTACCTACCTTTTAGCTTCATTTTTGATTCATTTTTTTCCTCCTTGTCAGTTTTAATATAAGGTTTCACTTACACCATGGTTTAAAAAAATAAAATAAAGACATGAATTGTAATATTTTTTACTTGACTTATTTGTCATTATTTTGATGAAACAAAAATTTTAGAAATATAAGTATTAGTTTATTTACTGTACATACATATACATACTATACATACTGTAATAACTGATAATTGTCCTTCCAATTCTTTTTGCATTAAAAATATCATTTTTTGGAATATTATTTTCATTATCATAATAAATGATCATATATTTCAGGAGTGACATGGAATCAGCTTGTTTCAAGTTGCTAAATTTTGTGTAAATAAACTGATATCGATTTTTAAAATTTAAATGAACAAGGATTGTTATAAATAAGGTTTTTCAATTTCTATATGAGACAAGGATTAAGCAATTTACGTCCAACATTGCGAAAACGCAACTCCAACTTCCAGAATTTTTTGACTGTATATTAATTATTATTTTCTCAATAATTATGATATACAATCACTTATGATATTTTTAGTTAGTTCTGAACCCAACAAAAAAAAAATTTTGTTATTGCATATTTTTAAATTAATTTTTAAAAATTTCATTTTTCATGATTTTTTTTTTATATTTTTCAAAATTCTATACAAAATAGAGATAGATTGATTGATATAATGATAAATAGATAAATTTATTATGCACAATAACTATCAAAATAAGAGAATATTGGAAAACAACTTATTTCATGCTTTTATTTGGTTTTACTTGCAAAAATAGAACACTTTATAATAGATTGGCATTGGCATTTTTATTTTACCCTCAACATCATAATAAAAAATATTTTCTTAACTCTATTTGACCAACATTGCATTTTCGCAATAGTCAAAATTTTCAATCAAACAACCAAATAGATTACAATATCATTAATAAAAAGTCATTGATTTTTATTAAAACAATGTTTGAGATACAAATGTTAAAGTTAAATGCAAAGGGCAAAGTTAATGAAAGATTCATCACTGAGTAAAACTGAAAGGTATTCAAACAATCATTAAATGGCCTTAATCTATTGTATATGAAACAAAAAATTTCTTACAAAAAAATTAAAGTTAAAATTAACCTCAATTTTCAGGATTTTAAGTTCTTAATTTTACAAAAGGTTATCATAAAAAAATACAAGAGATGTGTTTTTATTGAAAATGGTCTATGCAAAGTAAAATGGTATGAAGATTAAACTTTAATTTTTTGAGCATTCATTTTAGTAGTATTTGTCCAGATTATTTTATTTTAATGTATTCCGATCCCCAGAACCTTTTTCTACCAATTCTTGTAATCTGCCCATTCCTCTTCTTCTTCCCACAGTTCTCTTGCTGCTAGTCCTCTAACATACTCAAGCCATGTTATAATCTGGCATATAGAAAAAGAGTTTTTTTGGCCATCTATTGTCTTCCATTTTCATCAGATGACCAACAACTGAAACTTCCTGGTCTCAATGTCATACAAAATATTTTCCCCCTGGCCTATGGTTTCTCTAAGATCATTATTAGGAATGTATTGGAGTCTTCAGATGCCGCAACTAGGTCTAAGGAAGTCCATTTGGGCATTCATTCACTATAAAAAAAAAAAAATAATAATAATTAAATAAACTAATAAATATTTTATTTTTTTATTCTTGATTAGAACATAACATATCTTTCAAATAATAAAAAGATATTATGTAAGCATAACACATTATTATAATTAAAAATATATTTTATTATCTTTAAAAGTATTGAAATAAAATTTGAGTTACATTTGATATACAATTAGTGAGAGTCATATTCATACATCATGGTACACTATTTTTATTCTCACCTACAAAATTTATTATTCAGTTTTAGGAAAAAAAATATATAATAATAAAAACTTATTTTATGTCAATTCACAATAAATTTATGTTGATGTATTATTTATTTAATTTAGTACTACAACTCATGCATGAGACTTGACTTCCTCTAACAGGAAACACCACATGCCCTTTTCCTGTGCTACCACTATCCAGTTCCCAAATCACCAGCCAAGCAGTCCATCCACCGCAGCCTGGATCTTCTAACTCTTCTTTTTCCATGCAGCTTTTCTGTAAGGACAATCCTACGAATGGCTCCCTCAGCCATATGTGCCACATGTCCAGCCCACCATAGTCTCCCAATCTTAATAGTCTGTATCACATCAAGGTCATCATGGAGTCTATAGACCCATAGTAGTCTATAGACTCCTCCATGGATTTGTTGAAGAACTTTGTCGAAAACCATCAGTGCCTTGCCATCAGCCCTTGCTTAAAATAACCAACATTTAAAATTACTACTTCATGTCAAACATATAAATTATCCCCTATTTAAATATAACAGTAAATTTTATTTTTTATGACATAAATAATCGATCTATTTATAAATAAAATATAAATATTATTTACATCCTTACAACTTATAAATACTAATAATCCAACATAAATAAAAAAATAAAAAAATAACATAACTCAATTCTTTCCCATAAACCTATCACTTTTAATATTAAGTGAATGATACATATGAAAGTTTTCTGAGAACAAAGACCTACAAATTGGTTGATACATCCAAAATGTGAGAAGTCTCCAGTTCTGCTGAATTTCAAAATGGACAAGATACTGAAAATAAAACAATTGTGGCTGTAATAAACATTAAAACAATAAAAAAATTAGTGGAGAAGATAGGTGCTCCCTTAATTATCTCCTTGACTAAGTAAATAAGGTCAACCAGCCTACACCATTATATTAAATAAAATAACTTTGTCAGGGTCCATATCTTTTTCTTTATGTTTAACAATTTATTGATATTTACAACTGCCTACATGATAAAAAAACAAGTAAATTTGAGGAGAATTATTACAATGACATGACAATACCATGTAAAGAACAACTCACTTCAATAAAAGTTCTACAGAAGAAGGTCTCTTGGCTATCTTCTTTTCAGAATTCCCAGAGGATTACTGGGAATTGAGTGTGAGACAAGTTGGGAGATTAGTAGATTTGAGTGGGTATGGAGTTTACTGTGAAAGAATAGGTATCTGGTTTGGGCTAAACCAGCAACATATGAAAAATTAAAATCTTTGTGAATTAGTTTTTGACATAATAAGGAGCAGTGAGGATTTTACGAAGGAGTTTGGACTGTGTATATGAGGAGAATCGGAAGGTTTAATCCTAAAGCTCAAGTCCATATGGTATTTACTGTCATGTAATAAGTCTTTGGAATTTATTTGAAGATTTAAACACTTGTCAGAAACGATTAGCAATTTTTTGCCTTTTAAGTCTGGTATGTGCATAATATCTTAAACAATCAATGTGATGTAAATAACTAGATGTTAGTGTAGTTTCTAATAACTAAAAAGAGAATGCTAGAAACATTACACCTCAAGTATTGAAGTAATTAAATGGTAAAAATATGCTCGTAGAAGTAAGAGAATCAATAAAATAAATAAATTCCATTATATTTGTTTATTTTTACAACTAGCTAAGAGCAAAATGGGGGCATTTTCAGTCTATACATTTTTGGTAAAACTAAATAAAAAAAATTAAAGAAATGATGAGTTAAAGGTTACAGAAACATCTTTACAATGAGTAGTAAGTTTCAAATATTTTAAATTTATAAAAATATTTTGCTTAGCTAAAAACAAAGTATATATTGTCATTTCTAATATAATTGAATACTAAAAATATTTAAGAAATAAGGGAATAGAAAAATCAAACAGTTTAAGAAAATAAATTGATAAATGAAATTAATACTAGGGAGTAACAAAAGTCCTTATGCATGAAACCAACCCTTAAACTTCAACTCACATAATTAGTTCTATGTTATTATTGTTCTTATTTTTTATGTCAATGTGTATTTGGACTAATCTTGTAATTCCTTTTTATTGGAATGTCTTAATGGTGTCATTTACATTTTTAAAATGCAAGTGCAATGTCAGGAGAAAACATAAAAAAGGAAAAAGGTTTATATACATCTGTCGAAGAAATTTGTGCCATAGAAGTAGAGTCAGTTATCCAATGAAATAGAGCCATACTTCGGTTCATTTTGATTAGTTAGGGAAAGAAGTGAAGCTTTGTGCTTTTATCTAATGCCTGATGGTCTGGGAGCAGACTCTAACATTTACTGCGAATGGCTTAACAGATTAAATGCAGTTTTATGTGCAAAGGATCCCTCTGTGGTCAATAGAAGCTGATCCATTTTGTAACAAAACAATGCCCCTGTAAATTATTCTTGTTTGAATAAGGAAAAATTATTGGAACTATAAGGAGTAAACATTTAGCCTCATTCTGCATGTAGTGCAAATATTTCACTATTATATTATGGTTTGTTTAGATAAGGAATGGGTATTGATACTCGATATATATAGAAATATCAATATTTTTCATTCAATAATCTGATATTTTATCTTTTGATATATATATATATATATATATATATATATATATATATATATATATATATATATATATATATATATATATATATATATATGTTGATATATATCAACACGTACCTTACAATATATAGTTTTCTATATTTTATAAAAATTTAACATGCAGCTACATATATTTTTAAAAAAAGTAACAGAACCTTCCAAAATTTGTTTAAATAAGGGAATATTTTTAATGTTTGATGTTTTTAATGCAACTTTTCTAATTTTAAGTATGTGGGCTAGGGAAAATGTTGCTACTGTTTTCACTTCAGTGCCAAAAGAGCAAATATTTTGTAGAACAGGGCGAATCATCACCTACAAGAAAGAAATTAAGAGGACAATTTTTAGGATAGTTACTTTTCCTACAATCCACTGATGACGATATCTGGGAGTTGAATTGTTGATGTAGTATTGATATCTGACTAAGTATATATATCTACTTCCTAATGTTTAATTCATAACAAACTACTTATGAATTTTAAACACTTGAAACTATTGTGTTTCTATTTAAGATATCAAATAAATTAAGGTAACAACATTGAACCACAGCTCCCACCCCTGCTCACTCCAAATACCTTTATATACAAATATAGAAAACATAAAACCAATGTTGAAAGTAGTGTTGTTAACTTCTGATAAACTCTCTCACATTAGCAGGTGGAAATGACAAACTACCGCAAAATGGGGTCCCATTAGTATGGTACCAATATACAGGGTGAGTACCTCTTAAGGGACAAAAAATTGGGTGAAACTAGATCAAAAATAAAGATAAATGCTGCAGACCTTACCTTTCTATTCCCATTTGTTGCAGATATTCATTAACTCAATGACTTTTTTGAGGAAACCACATTCTTCAAATTTTGAACACATTTTCGGATTTAGCATTAAATTTCCTATAAGGGAAGAGTACATGTAACCTTTTTCATGGAGAAATTTACGATAAAAACCAGAAAAACATGGTGTTTTCATTTGGCATACAAATCAGTTAGTTGTGCGAATAAAACATTATGATAATCGCTTAATGTAAATATGCATTTTAAACATAATAAACTCTTCATTGGAATAAAAAGCAAAGAAAAAATTCCTTATTTAATAGAAAATAAAGGAAAACTGTCAATGAAGCGACACCAGATCAAAGGATTTTATGTTATTACAGTTTTTTATTTATTATTATTATTATTATTAAGGATTTATTTTATTAGATTTTCAATAAAAGTTTTAAAACCCAATGATAATGAATATAGACCTCCATTTTGCCGTAAGCTTCGGAATGCAGATGATGTTGAAGAATACCACCTCTTTTTGAGGTGAATTTTATGGGCAGATGAATTTGTTTTTACAGGGGAAGGCACTTCTACCTATCCATGCGGGGTATCATTGGTTTATTTTTGTATTGCTTTTGAATAATGTGGAGGAGCACCATGGTGTTGTAAAATTATATTACTTCAGGTGGAATATAGAAGTATTATGACATTGTAACTTCCCTAAATAAGGTGAAGATAAAGCTGTTCTTTAGGTCCCAAGTTTGGAAAATTCAAGGTTACATGTACTCATTCCTCAAAAGGAAATTTAATGCTTAATCCAAAAATGTGGTCAAAGTTTGAAAAGTATTTAAACTAAGTCGAGATATTACAGTTTTAATGGTAAAAACTACGATTATCTCAAAAAAGTCTTTGAATTATCGTATATCTGCAATGGATTGGAATAGAAAGGTAAGGTCTGCGGCATTTTTGATCTAGTACCACACAATTTTTTTTTTTTACACTGAGAGGTACTCACTCTGTATAAAACACTAAATCAAGAAGAAAGTAATGTCGTTAACTTGGAATTTTCTATAAAAAATGAATTTAGTGTTTATTGATATAGAGGAATGGGCAGTATCCTTCAACAATGACCAAGAAGGTTGTTAAGCTAGAAGGGGAATGTACGGTAAACATAGTTCTGAAAAAATCGAAAATGTAAATCACAAAATCAATATTTTTTATCATTGGGAACGGGATCTTAAACTTCAAAACATGTGGATATCCTCTTTCTAACCTCCATAAGACCACCATAAGTAATAGTACATGGGACAAGCTAACGGGCTGTAATGAAATCTCAGTTTCGATTTTTTTGAACATTTCCGCTTCTAGCCTAACATCTGCACACACACAACACATAGCATATGCAAATTAATTAAAACTTAAAATAGCTGTCCTATAAATATGGAATATTTGTTGATAAATTATCGTTAAAATACTTACGACGAAGATACTAATTCAGCCTTTTGATTGTCCTCTATTACAAGTAGTCAAACTCCTTATGGTCTTTATCACATCTTGCCAAATGTTCAGAAAAAATCATAATAAATCTCTGAAACAGAAATAAAATCCTTGAAAAAATAGAAAAAAGAAATTACTAAATGGTCTCTATGAAATGAAAAGTTTAATTAATAAAAAGACAAATTTTAACAATTGACCATGGAAAACTTGAAAAATGAAAACATATAAACTTTTATGGCACTTACAGCACAAGACAAATCCTTGAAATGTCACTCATTCCCTTTCACCATCTCATGAAAACTGGTAAAATAATGTCCAGCTATTTCATAAAGTTTTCATATAAGTGACTCCTTATAAGAACTCATGCTCCACCTTAAACATAAGAAATATATTTATTAGCAGTAAAAATTGAATATAAATTACATGTGTAATTCAAGGTACAACAATGAAACGCTCAAGACTCTTTATTGGAATTATGAATTAAAAACCCCTTAATTTATTAATGAAATAAGGATTAAAAATTAAAGTTTAACAATATGCCACTAAAACAGATTTACAAGCTGTTAATATTTTTTTTTAAATATTGAATTGTGTGAAAATTTTTTGTATAAGATCAAAGCTATTTAATTTTTTTTTTTCCAAAGTTATGAGATCCACAATTTCAGTTAAAAAAATTCAATTATTTGTTTTTGAAATACTCATATCTCAGGAGATATGATTTGTTCTTTATTTTCTTCATGTCTTAATTTTTCTCCCACTTTTTTCAGAAAGGTATTACAAAAAAAAAAAATGAATAGATATAAGGTATTTTAAGTAATAAATTAAACAGTTGATTCATAATGAAAATATACTTAGTGGCAAAACTTCCAGATAAGTGTCTGTACTTATAAACATGCAATGTAAAAACAATCCTAATTTTTTTAAAACTCTTTTATTGGAAATAAATTATGACTACTGGTTGAAAAATTCCGACTTCTATAATTTTCGATAAATTATTTGGTTTATTATATCATATATGATATCTTCAAAATAGAAAATCATGATAAGTCAATTTATAACTGCTAAAGGAGTGAATAACGGACAACTATGAGGGCAAATAATTTGACTCAGTGTTGCCATTCATATGTCATAACAGAAAATAATTAAAAGAAAGTGTTCAATAGAAATCGCATTACAATTATTTAAAAATTACTTTAATTTGCATTGCTAACATTTCCTGCTTTTGGAACGTATTCTAAGAACATAATATACAGTACTTGGGTTGGTTACAACTGAGTACGGCGATCGCCTTAGATTTAATTACCATTACCAACAACCTCATCATCTCACCCTAACCTTTTAGAATTGAAAGCTTAAAAATTCTACAACAGTGCAAGCTTTCATTTAGCATTGCAGTTAGGTGAAGGTTTCAGAATTGCAGCTCAAGTATTGGGCTAAGGACATTTTAATCTAGGTTAAATTGTTTTAGCATGTGCTCTGGTCAAATAGTGCAACCTTGCTTAATTTTTTTTTTTTAATATGCCTCGTGACAGCTAAATTTTATATTTGTTCTTCTGCTTACAGTGACGGAATGATGTGCCTTGAAATTAATGCATTAGTAATTCGTTCCAAGTTTGAATTTTTTTAATGAATTGAATTGACTTTACGTTTTAGTGATGTACTCAAGACATTTTTCTGTCCGAATAAAAAAAAAAAATACCTCGCCTGCCTCTGTCTAAGGACGCCCAATAAAAAAAAAAAACAGTTAATTTCAGCTTCAAAGTTAATAATTGTGCCAATAGTTTGTAAAAATAATTTTGTTCTGTATTAATGTAATGAAATCTCAGTTTCGATTTTTTTGAACATTTCCGCTTCTAGCCTAACATCTGCACACACATAACACATAGCATATGCAAATTAATTAAAACTTAAAATAGCTGTTCTATAAATATAGAATATTTTTTGATAAATTATCGTTAAAATACTTACGACTAAGTATTTATTACTTTACTCTTTTCTGGCAAATATATTTTTTTCTTTAGCCCATTAGTAATGTATTTTGATTAAGATAAAAAACAGTTATTTTTGATTGATTTAATGTTTGTTTTGTTTATAAATATATTTTCGTAAATATTGTGTTGGTAATAGTAATTCTATCTAGAAAATAAAATATGAAAGGGGCACGAAGAAACGGTTAAACTAGATTGAAGAATATAAATGAATCAAACAAAATATAAAACATTATGTTTCTTTCAGCTTCATTATAATAATCAGTGCTGCCGATTATGAAATAACATTTTTTCCCCGCGTGAAAGCAAAACTTCACCAATTTCCCCCCAACCGTTTCACAACTGTAATGCTGCTTATTAACTTTAATAATGAGTAATTATGTTCATAAATACCTTTATGCCATAATTAGAAATTAAGATATTCTTCGTATATTTAATGTAATTTATGTAATTAGATATTGTTATAAAATAAAAAAGAATACTCATTATAGCCAACTTATAGGCTACTTGGGCGAATCGATTTTTTAAAATTGAAATCGATTAAAAAATTAATTTCGAATTCCCCCGCGGGAGAAAATATCTCCCAAACCGGCAGCCCTGCTGATGACGTTTAACCTTCAATGATTGCTCGAATTACCCCCAAAAGTGCAAAGGCTTCTAAAATTCCCCCCCCCCCCCCTGGAAAATTACCTCCCAATCGGCAGCCCTGATAATAATAGCTGGTAAGATTTTTATTTAAAAAATAATTAGTTTCTGAACTTTGGCCATTGCATTAACTTAAAAAAATGTAATCAATGGGATAAATCTAACAGTTATCTAAGGTTTATTTAATAATATCAAATGATAAACAGTGTAATAAAATAATAAAGATTTTGATTGTCAGGTGGCTGCGTATAAGGAAACTCGGACAACACTGAGTAAAGTTATTTTATTAACAAAACAAACCTGCTTGCTCAACTAGATAAAAGATTGAATTTATTTGAAAGTTTAAATAATTAAAGATTGAAGAATGAAATAATTTGACGTATTGCCATTGGTAAATTAATGTTTTTAGATTTTCAAAAAAAGTTTACTAATGCATCCGATCTCACCATAAAACTGACCAGAATCTTAGGTATTATTCGTAGGCGAAGCTTCAATCAAACGAGTAACATGTATATTTTTTTTCAATAATGGTACTGCGAGTTTCAAGGAAAGAGTAAGTTACTCACCTTTTTGTTTTTTTTATTAAGGCATCGATCAATAGGGCAAATGGGTCAAGAGTAGAGTTATTTCGATCACGAACAGGGAATATGGAAATATAGATTTCTAACGCCCGCTATTGGACGTTAAATTATTGAAGGGAAAAGAAAAGATGGTCGAGAGCTCAGGGTCTCGTAAATATTTCAGTTTGCTTTCAAATCGATCCGTGTTGACAATATTGTCTCTCTTTTAATATACTCTTGTTACTTAGCCAACTATTGGTTCACACTTAATAAAAAAGGTGTATTAATAAAATAATAATCGGTTAAATGCTGTTTACAGATTTATTATTAAATATTGATATCGTATTGTCTATCCTCAGTATTTTTAATAACAATTGATATGACCTTGAAAAATTGTTACATCAGATCATGGATTCTACAAGATTAAAAATTAAAACAAATAATTAATATTTTCAGGAGAACATTTATTTTGGGCAAAAAAAGAAATACATATTTGGATTTATATTAATCATTAATAACCTATCATTATAAGCAGATCCGCTAAAACTTAAACTACAAGAAATTGCTCGTCATTTTCAACTTCCTCAACATTTACTAGACAAACTTTAAAAGCCTTCGACTACTAACAAAATACTCATATGACAGTGATTAGACGTATTTTAACACAAGAAATTGAGCTAATGTCAAAATAGATTTAATCTATAAAAGGCTTTGAGGTTCCACTAAATGTTAAAATTCTTCTCGTATCCAATCCTTACAGTTCAAAACCCTTTGTAAAATTTTCAATTCTCCTTGTTATTTCACAAATAAACCTACCCACAATGATCTAAATGTCCCAAATGTTGCAGCATTGTCCGAAACCAGATCCTATTCTTCCATGATCCTAGTTGAACAGACCCGTTACCTAGGACTCCATCGGGACAAACATCTTGTAATCCACATACAAAACTAAAGCGACAAGAAACTGCTCGTCGTTACAGACTACTTTGACATTTACAAGACAAACTTTCAAAGCTTCCGATTGATTTTAAAATACTCATATTACAGTGATTAGACCTATTTTGACATAAGGAACTTTGGGGCTTCACTAAACCTTCATATTCCTCTCGTATCCAATGCCTACAATATTAAATTCTCCATGCTTCTTAGTATGCCATGAATAAACTTATTTATAATGATCTTGTAGCGGTATCCTCGTCTAGGACTTAGCAGTAACTCCCCAAGGAGGATACCTAATATTTGAACAGTAAATATTTATTTATTTTTTTGTCCTACTTTACTTTACACTACTTTTATGTGTTGCGATAGCAACGAGTTTTGCTTGATAGAGAATTAAATTGTAACCTCCTCAGTTGATTGTCATCGTCAGAAAAATAAAATGCATTTTTTTTTTGTTAAGTTTTGAACAAGTAGTTTTTGCCGAGAACTTCTAATCATTCTCGACAACTGGTGGCCCCGACGTGATCTAAGCCACTTCTTCTCGAAAGCTCCGCAGTTCCTCAAGAACAGTTGATGTAGGTGATACTCTAACAGCGGCATTTACTTCTGCTGGCGTATCAACTTCCGTAATCTTGTCTGCCAGAGTGGCTAAAACCTCAATATCATCTTTTCTCGTACCGGCCAAAATTTCCTGAACTTTTGTAGGTAGTTTTCTTAACTACAGGGTCTTCACTATAAATTGGCATTCTCATGTCGACAATAGAAACGTCGCATATGTTGCAGAACTGGTATAAACCTGATATCCCACCATTCCATGATTCACTCTATACCCACTGGAATCCATTTGTATCTCAACTTTTATCCCATATGTTTCTCGATAACCCTCCGAGGCTTCTAAAAAGGTGGCATAGGATGCTCCTTATGTAGATTTTATTGGCGTTGTACTAATGTGCAGTTTCTTTACAAAAAACAATAATTAAATTAACATTTTGCCACACATTTGTATGATGTATAATTTGTATATTGTGGTAAATAACAATAAATTAAAAACAAAATTATATTTCTTATTATTCTCACAAGGGTTATGGGGAAATATAACGAGTGAGATTTTAGCATATATTTCAACACCCACTTAAATACTAATTATTTTGAGAACGTCTTTGTTAATTAATTAAAACATTTTTAATCAATAACGGGTTAATGTTTTTTCCGATTCGATAGCAACGGATTAACTGTAGTACAAATGTTTGCGCTATGAGAAGTAACACTTTTGTTGAGCTACTTCCGTTATACATAACAGTTACAGTAGCTGAAAATTTCAACATTTTCATTACTATTTTTATATTAATGCCGATCGATTAGTTTATCATTGTTGTACATCTTACATACAATAAATTTTAACGATTCCATCTCCCATTTTGTTTCAAGCAATGCAGTTCTTGAGCAGCGCTTCTTGTAGAGTTGGCGCTTGACGAACTACTGACTTGAAGGCGGCCAAGGTCACCAGTGCAGTGCCCAAGAAAAGTGTCACGGTCAGGTTCTTCTGTAGTTGTATCCTCTTCCATAATTTACACACCTCACCTTCATCAGGAGCCATTATAGTTCTGTATTTTTCTCAGCGACATCTATCGATCCTGCATGGTTGAATTTTTTATCTTTTGACCTTGAGGAAATTTCGGTGATACATAAAAATTAGGACAACAGTTGTTTCTTTTTAAACACAAACCTTTACCTACCACCTTACTGAACATGAACATACCATACTGCAAACATACATTTAAAAAAAAATTTTTTACTCGTCCAACCAAAATCACTTCAATTCACCTTTGCTTGTCAGTGTATTTTCTTCATATTGCCATTAATTTGGATGACATTTGTCTTCCGGAAATTTTTTTGTGGGAACTCCTTATTCATTAATTAATTTCTTAAAAAATGAAAAAACAATACATAATAAATAATAAAAATACATATGGAAATCTTATACACATCTTAAAATAAAAACCTGAAAGTTTCTTGGAAATAATCAGTGATTAATAAAATATGAAAATTAATTCCCCAAACGTCTTAAAAATTTATTAAGTGGTCTTGCGATGTTATGATCGATTGGAATATGTTAGTTGGGAAGGATAGGGTTCTGAAATAGTGTTCCTTAAAGCCACTTAAAAGTCACTCGCTGAGGATTTAATCGACAATGATAATTATAAAAATAATCTTTCTAATATTAAAGTTGATTTATGATGTATTATACATATTAATGTATACTATTAATCTACAGGTTAATAGCATACATCATTGTAAGAACCATTTATCCCTTTATTTATTACAAAGTAAACAAAAATTCTATCTACTTGTAAAAACCAGGAATACCAAAAAGTCTAGACCCACATAACGCTCATCCCTTACCTGTTTTCTCAGTATCAACCAGTAACATTGTAAGTAGTTTCATACTCAATATTTTTTAATTATTTACAGTTATATATTCTAACGCATGTATTCTATATATTTATATAGTTGCTAGCTTTATTCTTCAAATTACCTTGTGTAACTTATTTAACTTAGTTGTAGCCTTTTTTGTTCACTGTAGGGCATGATTATGAGAACAATATAGTCTCGAAACGTCGCCAAATTAAGCATTTATTTTATTGGCTGAACCTGAATTTAAACATATATCGTACACCGAGAATGAAATGGGCTCAACAAAAGTGCTATTTCTGATTTAGTAGCATTGTACGATTAACGGGAACGGTTTTTATATTTTTAGCTTACAGGGCTTTTTCTAGTGTGAGCATTTGCCGCTAGTAATGTAAAAAGGTGCAACTAAAAAAAAATTAAAATTCTGCTTGTTTAAAATTAAAATAAAAAAAATTAGAGAGTCGGATAATATTAAACTAGAGTTAATGAGATATAAAAACAAAAAACAAATTCGAAAAAGAACGTTCAAAGCAGAATTTGTTGACATTTTAAATTTATAAGTACGTATTTATCAAGATGGAAAAGAGAGTTCACTGGTTTTTAAATTCATAACATATTGGGATTAAGTGTTAAAGGTTAGAGGTTACGGTGTCAAAATCAAAAAACAGTTGACTTCTTGAGGAAGTTCATATAAAATCCTCAATGTCGAAAACTTGAGACATTAATTCCTCGTGCTATGTATATATAACATGCTAAAATCTCATTGACTTTTGACCTTTTGTTAGTTAAAAGTGCCCCTTGATTGGAGTATTGCTCAACACGGAAGAAATGTTTAACCTCCTCTTAACATGTCATCAGAAGTACAGTTCTATATTTTAAGTAAATACAATATTGAATAGCCATTTAAATCCCAACCTGAGACCACAGAATTTTGAATTATAAATTCGATAGTTTGTGGTTGGAATGGTCGATACAAATGAATGCATTAACCAGTTTTATATTGCGGTTACAGTTTTAAATAATTAAATAATAACTATGTATATTTAAGGAGCAGAAGTATTAGTAACTCTTGGAACAGACAAGATTCGTTTACTTGCACTATCTCAACGGGAGGATCATTGATTGGTCTGTGGTAGTTCATTAAATCAGTTAATTTAATTAAAAATTCTTAATTTAAACATTCTTTCCTTCGAGCATCTAATCCCCGTTCAGTGTTTATTTGAGGAAAGAAAACTCTTTCATCGGAAGAAAACGGTAAAAACTCTTCTAAAGACCGTTGAATTAAAGTATATTTACATATGTATTTATATACTACGATATATTGTCGGTGACATCATAAAAGTCATTTGATTTACATATGCGAAATTTATATACCACCTTTCTGTACTTTACTCACTGGCCTAGGTATATTAACAGGAGCAATAACATCTTTAAGCAATATAAGTGAGAGAGAGAGAGAGAGAGAGAGAGAGAGAGAGAGAGAGAGAGAGAGAGAGAGAGAGAGAGAGAGAGAGAGAGAGAGAGAGAGAGAGAGAGAGAGAGTGAGAGTGAGTGAGAGAGAGAGAGAGAGAGAGAGAGAGAGAGAGAGAGAGAGAGAGAGAGAGAGAGAGAGAGAGAGAGAGAGAGGAAGACAGATAGAGGGAGAGAGAGAGAGAGAGGGAGAGAGAGAGAGAGAGAGAGAGAGAGAGAGAGAGAGAGAGAGAGAGAGAGAGAGAGAGAGAGAGAGAGAGAGAGAGAGAGAGAGAGAGAGAGAGAGAGAGAGAGAGAGAGAGAGAGAGAGAGAGAGAGAGAGAGAGCGAGAGGGAGAGAGAGAGAGAGAGAGAGAGGAGAGAGAGAGAGAGAGAGAGAGAGAGAGAGAGAGAGAGAGAGGAGAGAGAGAGAGAGAGAGAGAGAGAGAGAGAGAGAGAGAGAGAGAGAGAGAGAGAGAGAGAGAGAGAGAGAGAGAGAGAGAGAGAGAGAGAGAGAGAGAGAGAGAGAGAGAGAGAGAGAGAGAGAGAGAGAGAGAGAGAGAGAGAGAGAGAGAGGAGAGAGGGAGGGAGAGAGAGAGAGAGGAGAAGAGAGAGAGAGAGAGAGAGAGAGAGAGAGAGAGAGAGAGAGAGAGAGAGAGAGAGAGAGAGAGAGAGAGAGAGAGAGAGAGAGAGAGAGAGAGAGAGAGAGAGAGGAGAGAGAGAGAGAGAGAGAGAGAGAGAGAGAGAGAGAGAGAGAGAGAGAGAGAGAGAGAGAGAGAGAGAGAGAGAGAGAGAGAGAGAGAGAGAGAGAGAGAGAGAGAGAGAGAGAGAGAGAGAGAGAGAGAGAGAGAGAGAGAGAGAGAGAGAGAGAGAGAGAGAGAGAGAGGGAGAGAGAGAGAGAGATAGAGAGAGAGAGAGAGAGAGATGTTTAGGTGTGTTATATAGAAAATATTTCGGTATAGGAAAAGAAAGACTAACATTGGTCTACAAAACGCTAGTAATCCTCTTAAATTATACATTTTTTCATGCTTAATTTTGATTACCAAAAAATTGTTATGAACCATAATTGAATTTAACGTTTTCTATTTTTCATATTTTATTTTGCTTTAGGGTTCCCCAAGTTATATTGTACCCACCCTTGGGCACACAGTAACAAATTTGTGATTCCAGATAACTATAAAAATAAGTAGATTCTAAGTATGATTCTGATATTATTTGAAGCCTAAAATGCATGTAAAATACAATTGATTTTGTGGTAAATAATTACAAGACGGTATAATAAACTTCAACAAAAAAAAAAATTATTTTTGTTACACTGCTCTCCACTGGACCCTACTTTACGAATGTAAATTATTTGAAATTCAACGATTTGATCTACTAAAAAGAATAATACTCAAACATGGAACATGGCCAGCAATATTTTGTTTTATAAATTTAAGACAGACTTACATTTAAACGAAAGATAGACCAGAGATGATTTTACAAACTAACCAGTGATGTGATGATACGAGTATATTGCTACAATTGTTACTCTTGAACTATTTAACCTGGAATCGGCCCACCAACATGGATATTAATGTAATTATCATCTATACTATAATTTAAAAGGAAATGCTATTTTCAGTTTGCGATCACTAACCGCGAAAAATATTGAACTAATCTGTAAAAAATTTTAACTACATCATTTTCATAGTTCAAGGAAGGTTTAGCAATAATACAAATTAAAGACTTTCAATTATATTGCCATAAAAAATAAATACTGTGGTGCGCAGTGAAGTTTGATAATCGACCGATAGGTCTACCAAAAGTATGCAAAACAATTAAACCCAACTGTACCAAATTTTACTACAGCACTTCATATTTCTAGGAAGATTTATAATTATAAAACAATAATTATTAAAATGTATAGCTGTGAGTGCCAGAAACGAAAACTATTTACTTTTATGGTTAGAAATTTAACTTCAACAAGATGTATCGATAAAATCATTTCTGCCAAAGTTAATTTATAATTCTGCCCAATTATGCTTTTACCTATTCTTCAAACACCTAATCAATGCAATTTTAACCAGGTTAAAATTACTGCCATGCGTGATAATATCATTGAAGAAGTAATGCTAAATTCCATACTTCAATAAAAAATATTTATCGATATACATATGAAATTCAATTATTGGTTAGAATAATCTTAAGTTCTTTATTTATGAGCCGCGTCGGGGTATGCTAGTTTTAAATATAACGAGTGTATTTCGTTTTCATTTGACTGTTGGTCTATTATTCCACTTCTGCTTGCCCACCTTGTAAGAATGAAGGCAGGAAGAATAGCAAGTCAGATTTAGTCGGAAAAGCTTGCAAGAAAAAGAGGAAATAAAGGTCTAGAAGTAAGTGGGGAATAAAGCAAAAAGGACCTGAAAAGAAGTATTCATTGGAACAATAGGAACTGGTGGAGGCCCTGCAATGGCTGAAAAGTCTTTTTAAACTTCCTCCTCACATTGCATAAACGGTAGAGAGGAATAAAACCATGATGAAAATAAATCAGTTTTTTTTTTTCTTTTAACCCCTCCTTTTGTGATGAAGGTACTTGAAAACAAAGGCATAGTACATGTGGGAATTTGGATTGGAATAGCAATGCTTTTTATTTTTGATGATTATTTTAATCCTGTACCAAACAGTTTTTATGAAAACTGATCTGTTACTACAGATGAAAAAATATCTTTTTTAATAACTTTTTATTATTTTATTTTATTTGTATAATAATGAAATAGTCTGGTATGACAAAACTATCATCATCGTCAGCGGTATCGGTCGGTTTATAAGGTTCAACATTGTCGATTCACGATACTCTTTTATCAAGAATCAGCAAGTATCCTAGGCCCCATCTTCCACACGGTGTATACAGCTGACATCCCAACTCATCCTACCACTGTACTCACCACTTAAGCTGATGGCACACGTTTATAATCAGTAAACAATGATCCCTTCATTGCCTACCAAACACTCCAATCTCATATCCTAAACATTCATGAATGGTGTCAAAAATGGAGGATCAAAATAAACCCAAACAAATCTCACTAAATAACCTTTACCCTTCTTCGTAAACCTACGACTTCCTGTCCTGCAGTATCCTTTAATGATGTTCCACTAATCCCTATTGAACAGATCCGCTACCTAGGACTCCACTTGGACAAACGTCTTATTTGGTATCCACATACAAGACTAAAGCGACAAGAAACTGCCCGTCGTTACAGACTATCCAAAATCCTTCCAAAAATCCTCAATGCCCCTTACGTTGTCACCAATTAACTTATCCATAAAGACCTTAATGTTCCATATGTTGCTGAGTGAGCCGAAACCTGATGCCTATCCTTTCATAGTAAGCTCCAT
The DNA here is from genome assembly GCA_003667255.2 of Euschistus heros. Lineage (NCBI taxonomy): Eukaryota > Metazoa > Arthropoda > Insecta > Hemiptera > Pentatomidae > Euschistus > Euschistus heros. The sequence goes on from RCWM02000142.1 coordinate 986,742, forward strand.
AACCACTCAAATCCATTAGTTTCTCAACTTGCTTCCCCGATAATCCTCCGAGGTGTCTAAAAAGAAGGCCTAGAGATCCTCTAGTTTATAATTTTTATTGAAAAAATCGAGAATCGACACTACCCAAGAAAAAATAGTCAAGAAAAAAAAGGAGAGGTGAAACAATTGCTATGCTATTTACTTTATTTTTCAGCTAAATTATTTAAACATTGAAAATGTCCGTGTTGCGATCTGAGTGAAGATATCAAAAGTTAATAAATTAGTTTCCCATAGCCAATACAAATCGATTAAAGTAAAGAGTACTGGCGGACCTTACGTTGAATTTTTCATTCGAAGACGATGATGCCGTGTAATGAGTGGCAGCAGTTACATCAGACTATCTCGATTATTATTCTATGGCTCAAAGATTGGCCAGGGTCGATTTATTTTCTAAAAAAAGACTAAATCGTATCGATTTATAATTATTAATAATATATAATCAATTTGATTTCAATGTCATTATTAACTATATGATGAAATATTCAATTATTCTATCCAGATACCGTTATAAAATAAAAGAAAATACTCCCCGTCAACTACTATATATAAAATATAAAGTAAGGTTATTGAGGTTCAGTCATAAAATAAAAAATATACCCACCCAGTCCTTTTAACTTAATTTTTAAGAAATACAATATTCTGTAATTTTATATATATTTTTATTACCCTACACATGTTATTATATACCTACCTGTACTGTAGCTAACATTATGTTTTGAAATAACTTGTATAACTTATATAATTTTATTGTAATTTTTTTTCACTGTAGGGCATGATTATATATATATCACCAAAATAGTTATATATATATCAAGAACCTTACTATTTAATATATCAAGAAATTTATCCATATATATATATATATATATATTATGAATTATTTTAAATTAATATTTTTGGACCTACGCACTACCATTATGTGCCGAACGAAAAATTATCTACGTATTCCGTTCGTCATAAAATTTCCATTTTTATAAGAAACTAGCATTCCCCGTCGCGGGACATGCTACATCTGATACAAATAGATAAATACAAATAGATTTCTTTGAATAAATGAATAGTTACATTTTAAAAAATAATGTATTGTGATCACTAAACATCCTAGTATGTACTTTGAATATAAACATATAAAAATAAGAAGGGATATAATTATAAAAATAAAACACATTTGTTCAAGATTACTCACCTTTCAGTAAAAATGATACACCTTTGTTTTTTCCAATATTTGTTTACCTTAAACAGATTTACTTTAGTTAAACTCTCGTGTCGAAAGTGTTTGGCTCTATTCAGAACGATTTGAACAAAATCTGCCGTGTTTTTTAAAAACTTTTTTCGATAATGGGGGCACACAGAACGTTAAAGAAACTTGAGTTGGTCATTTAACGCTTTAATAGCGGAAAATCTTCAAATCAAATAGCCGAAATTATTTTAAAAAACTGTTAAACTGTCCTGCATACAGTGGAGAGATCCATGAAGGAAAACTGCATTGCCATAAAAAAGGTTAAAGCACTATAAACATTTCAACTTATAGGGATGAGACTTGGATCGTCACGGAAATTAAAAGAAATCCACGTTTGAGTGCACCCAAATAGCCACGAAACTACCTAAACGCTTAGGTAAGCCAGCAGGTGCAGAAATAGTGCGGTGTGTTCTAAGAAAAAATAAATTTCATGGACTAGTTAGTAGCTCGGAGGAAACATTTAATCAGAAAAAAAAAATCAAGCAGTTAGGATCAAATTTCTAAATGAATATTTACTGAAGAACCCTGAGTTTTGGACAACAGTAATATTTACTGATGAAAGTTAAGTTAATATTTTGGGTTCCGATAGCCGCTGCTATGTGTGAAGGAAACAGGAGAACAGCTAGCAAAAAAAGATTACACACACGTGTAAAACATTGAAGGAGTGTTATATTGTGGGGGTGGATGGCGACTTCTGGTGTGGGAAATCTTCATTTCGTAGATGGAATAATTAACAAGCATGTTTACGAAGACTTTTAAGAGGAATCTTGAAACTAAGTGTGGAAAAGATGTGGCTCAAATATAAGTTTTATTTTTACCAGGATAATGACACCAAACTCAACTATGTTAGTTAAGGAACGGCTCCTTTATAAATCCCCCAATTTATTTTAAACTCCAGTATAGACACCGGAAATAAATGGGACATCACCTATAGGAAAAATTAGAGGTAGAAATTAGAATACATACGATTTCTAGAAAAGAAGAGTTTAAAAAATACCAATTCGAAAAATGGAACAAGATAAGTCCAGGATCCATAAACAAATGGTATACTCTATCCATCATGACTGGAGATGAAGGGAATAGTTTGGAAATAAATTATTCAGTGTCTCAACTCGGTACATATTCCTATTCTTAAAGAAACTTGAATTCGCCTTTAAACCCTTGATGATTTGTGACAACTGGAATACATTAATTAGTTTCAAATCTTAAATGTTGAATTCGTTCAGTATTGATAGTTTTGACTGGAATGTTTGTGCTTTCTGAATGTTTTTTTTTATATGGGTATGTATTTTAGGTATGTGTTTAGCTGGGAGCCTATACATATTTGGTGTAACGTTTTTTTCACCCTCAAAAATGTAACATTTTAACACACTCTATTTCTGTTGGTGTTGCTCGGATCGAAAATTTTTCAGCAGTTTCTTGATTAGAAATGTAATGGAGAATATTTTTTGTTATATAGCATTTGTGCCTAGGACCTACCGTTTAGGAGCTATATGGATTTGTATGAAAAAAGTCATAATTGAATCCCCTACTTTCTCTCACGAATAATCATTAATTCGTAATTTAATTTAATAATTAATTTAAGTTATTTCGTCTTTTTAATTCTATAATGTATATGGGGAAAACCAGCAGATTGTAGATAGACATAGACATGATCTAATGTTGAAAGTGATTTTTAAAATATCTTTATATTAATTTTTTTTTTTTTTTTTAACTGATCCGCAAATTTAAATAGGGATTAAATAAGAGTAAATAATAGGTATTAAATAATTAAATAAGTGTGAAAGTTAAGAATAACCTTTTTAAAAAATATTAAGGGTAATTTATGAAATAAAATACCTCTAGTGAACATTTAAATTTTGTATCGGCTAAGTCAATCTTTGTCTAAAATAAGTTCCATATAGGTCACTGTGTTAGTTTGAGCTATTGCGTGATTGTTTATATAAGCAGTCATACACATTTAAAAATTTAAATGTACTTATGTGAATATTTACATATATATTATATGTGCGTGTGTGCGTACGCACGTAACGCTGTTCCCAAAAGCAGCTACAATTTATCTTTCGTTGGAACATAGCCAGAAATATGAAATAAGATCCTATGATGAAAAATGCTCCACTCTTTTATCCTGTAGAATAAATTTATTTGTATAAAATATTGAGGTATACACATTATAGGTTTAAAATTTAAATTTGAGAAGAGTTTTGCTATTTCAATCAAATGGAATCGCAAATCATTAACTAATCTTAGGAGTTGAGAGGATGGTAGAAGGAAAATCAAGGAGGCACGAACTTCTGAGACAAACTGATCCATTATAAAATGGGTATCTAATCCTTCAATAGATTGGTAGAAATACTAGGCAGTTGAACATTTTCGTCTCTAGACCATGTGACATTTTTTTTTTTTAATATATATATATATATTTTATATATATATATATATATATATATATATATATATATATATATATATATATATATATATATATATATATATATAATTTCGATTTTGGCCGCCTAGGGACTGCGTTAAATAACCACTGTACAATGTAAATTTCTTCTATTGCATTCATCCTCTTTCCTCCTCTGCCGATATGTCTTCATCCTCTGCCTATGCTTCTCCCTTCAGTCCTCTGTCCACACTGCTCCTCTAGTTCTTCTCTTCTTCATTTCAAATCTCTCAAAGCGGCCGAAGGACATCCTTTGCTACTTTCCTTCCCTACTTTGAATTAGTTTTCGTCCTTAAGGATCCAACCTTTTTTTTATTTTAATATTTAACGATTTCATTGGTTTTCGTCCTTAAATATACTATTTTAAAATGGCGGAAGGACATCGTTGGGCCACATAAATATTAGTTTTTGCTCTTAAGGATACTATTTTGAAATATTCCAGGATATAACAGTTTTTAAGATGGCGGAAGGATATTCCGTCATTCTTGTCCTTTTAGTTTTTGTCCTTAAGGATAATATTTTGAAATATTCCACGATTCAACGATTTTAAAATGGCGTAAGATGACTAAATGGTCATACACTTACCGAATAGCATCATATTTATACACATACTATAAACTGGTTGTGTTGCCTACAACCAAACTTCAGTCCGGTCGGCCTTTGAGGCAAAACGAATGAGATTTTGGTATTGCTATTTCGAGCCTACGGGCAACAGGCCTGTAGGGAAACCTCAAATAATTCTTCATCCACACGTAGAGGTTTGCCTGCAGGCCTGGCGCCTCAAAGGCATGCCTTCCGATTTTCCTCTACGTGTGAAGCTATATTTGCTAGTGTAAACTCTCAACACAGAGAGGTTTGCCTCTATTGTAGCCTTGCCTTCCGGTTTTCTGTTGCGTGTGGAGCCACGTTTATTCATTAATAATTCCTAAGTGCCACTAATTATAATTATGGTAAACATAACACTTTTAAGAGAAGATGTCCAATATAATATATATGACATAAACCAGGCACATAACGGTAGGAGATATGGTGTCTCAGGGACAAAATTTAATTTTTTTAAATTTAGTAGTTAAATATATCTTTTAAATAAAAATTGTTTTCAAAATATTTTTAGATGTCTTCAATATTGTTTTATTATATAATTTTATTAATGCAATTGAACATGCGTTAGAAAATATACTAATTTGATTACCAGAAGCTGTCTAGGCCATTAAGACTACCGACTAAGAGTTCAGATAGCAGTAATGGATATGGAAAATAACTTTGCTATTTTTAGATACCAAAATATTCTGAGTAGAGGAAGGTGACCTGGTATATGGCCTAGGGTAAATGAGTACTTGAAAAACTATAAAAACTGCTTGAAAAAAAAAATTGTTAGAAAAAATATTATATAAAATACGTTATACCCGACAAAAAAACAACAAAAAAAAAAACTCGATTTCTTCCTGATTGGGGAAAACAATAAATCATGGATATGTATGTCTATAATCTACTGCTTATCCCAGTTTACAATTTTTTTTTTTTTACTCTTTTATTAATTGAAATTTACAACTGTATTAATAAAAAGACATTTAGTAAATATGCTGTATACAATACAAAATAATGGCATGATTAGAACTTGTAGAGGAACTACCCATTGGTAGTACTCTAACGAAATAATTACAAAAGAAGATCACGAGGCCATCTTCTTCTCAGACGCCTCGGAGGATTGTCAGGAATGGAATGGGAAGCAAGTCGTGCAACAAGCGGATTTGGATATGGAGTAAGTTTATTATGAAAGGATAGGTATTTGATTTGTGCCTAATCGGCGACATGTGGGATATTAAGGTCATTGTGGATTAATTCATTACTGACAAAGTAAGGAGCTTTAAGAATTTTTCGAAGGATTTTGGATTGGAGTTATTGGATGCGGGAAGAATTCGATGGCAATTCTATATCGTAAGTCCAAATAGGTCTGATAAGCGTCATACAGATGAGTTTCTTGTAGTAAATCGGGAGATTTGAACGTTTGTCTAGTAAGTGTTGGAGCAGTCGAAATCGACTTGCAGCTTCTTGTCTTTTCAACCTTGTATGAGGGTTCCAGGTAAGTCTCTTGTCCAGATAAAATCCAAGGTATTGTATTTGTTCCACATTATTTAGAGGTACACCATTAAAGGATACAGGACAGGATGAGGTAGGTTTTCGACGGAGGGTAAAGGTTATTTGCTGGGATTTGTTAATCTTAACTCTCCAGTTATGACAGCATTCTTCAATGGAAGTGATATGTGATTGCAGCTATAGGATCGTCATTGACTGATAACACGCTGGTATCATCAGCATAGGTTGTAAGGATAATATTAGGATGAGTTGGGATATAGTTTACAATTTAGAATTAAAAGGATCAAATTACTTAAATTAAATTAACAATAAATGATTATTCGAAATAAACAAATTTGAGAGGTAATAGCGGTTTTAAACGTGTCTTTTTTTTATTCAAACGAATATAGCTCCTAAACGATAGGCCTAGCGTTTTAAATTCTTAAATTTTTCTCTTATGTAATTATTTAATCCTTATTATTTACTAAGTGAAAAACATAAATAAATTAATATAAACATAATTGAAAAAACAATTTCTCCCTGACTGGGAAAAACAATAGATCATAGATATGTCTACTTATAATCTACCCCTTTTCCCAATTTTAGAATTAAAAGGATCAAATTACTTAAATTAACAATTAAATTAAATTAAAAATTAATAATTATTAGAAATGAACAAAGTTGAGAGAAACTAGGGGTTTGAATCGTGAATATTTTCATTCACACCAATATATCTCCTAAACTTTAGGTACCAGCTATAAATGTTATATAACAGAAAATATTTTCAATTAAATTTCTCATCAGGAAACTGCCGGAAAATTTTTGATCCGAGCAACAAAAAAAATATAGACCCCATCCAAAAGACATATCTATTTCAAAAATTTGATACTGACTCCTTAACTTTTACATTTGATCTAATTGCCGATCCGAGCGACATCAACTTGTTACATAATTACAGAGTGCGAAAAAAAAGTTACACATTTGAGAATGAAAAAAAAACACCTCAACGGTTGGTTCTAGCACTAAATGTTATATAACAAAATATATTCTGTATTAAATTTTTGATTAGGAAATTGTCAATTTTTTTTTAACTGAGCCACACCAACAGAGCTAAAGTTTGTCAAAATGTATGTTAAAAAAAACAACGCTACACCAATGAAGTATAGACTTCAGCCTTGTCCGAGGCGCCTGAAAAGAAGATGGCCTCGGGACCTGCTACTATTGTACTACAATATATAGAACCTTTATAAGTGCAACCAATGGGTAGTTGCTTTAAAAACAAGTGACGTGTCATTTTTATCATTATCATCACATTAACTTTTTGAATTTTATATATATTGTATAAAGTTGTAAACACCAATATACCATATAACTATATAAAAAAAAAAATGGTGGTATATCAATATAAAAAAAAATTATGAATTTTAGTAGAGGTCACCTAAATACTTACAAATTCTATCTTGTTTAAAAAAATCTTCTTTCTCTTCCTCTTCGAGCCATTCGATTAAACAAATTCATGATCAAATTCCAGTAAATCTTAATGGGATACGTTATCTGAGTATTTATTGACAAATAAATATAACAAGAATTTCAAATTAAAATAAGTGGTTTAAATTTGCGCGAGTTAAGAAAAATGTAATTAAATACAAAATCTTGTCGTATCGCGTTGGCATGAGAGCCACTTAACGTCAACATCCTCTCTAATTTTTAACGATATAGTTGTAGACATTGCAATCAGAAAACAGGAAATTATGGAATTATTTTTAAGGAAAAATACAATTTTATAACTTTTATTTAAATAAATAATCAAATTACAAGAAAAGTTGTGAACGTGGGATGAAATTAAAAAAAAAATAAAAATTTAACATGGTACATGTTTTTACGTGACATTATTATTATTTATTATTTATATTATAATTATTTATATTTATTATTTATTTATTTTTTATTAATTTTTTTTTTTACGTGAAATTATTATTGTTACTCATTAATAACAAAACATAATATTATTAATTAATACTATTATTGTTGATATTGTGATTATCTATACTGTTATATGGAAGGACAAGACATTTTTCGTTTGTGATCACTAGGGTCCGGATTTATATGTATTTACATATTGTTTTTTGAACCTTGTATATCAATCTTCGATAGTTTATTTTACGTTTCATACAATTTAAAATGTAATTAAAACATTTTTTTTTTTTTACATATTTTACTCTTTTTTACATATTTTTATCCATATTTAGTTAATGAAAATTGTAGAAAAAAAAATAAGAAAAACAGAAGCAAAGTTTTATAAGTTTTTATTTTTTTTTTTTTCTTCAGTTTTCATTAACTAAATATGGATAAAAATATGTTAAAAAGAGTAAAATATGTAAAAAAAAAAAAGTTTTAATTACATTTTAAATTGTATGAAACGTAAAATAAAATATCGAAAATTGATATACATATACATCCGGACCCTAGTGATCACGAAATATGTCTAATCCTTCAATCAAGAAAAACAGAAGCAAAGTTTTATAAGTTTTTTTTTTTTTTTTTTTTTTTTTTTTTTTTTTTTGTGAATTCCCAGAATTATGGAAGGTGCCTCAGCCGAAAAATTGTATTAGGTTTTCGAGAATGTATAAAAAGCGTTTCCACTATCAATGTCCATTTTTCTATCCAAAATTTGATTTATTTCATGTCGAGACTTTGTTTCGTTATCATTTAGTTGAATTTGTTGAAATGCCCAAAATCAAATCGACTTCGAAAGCTTTAGGCGCCAAATACATTAGCGAGTTTCCCTTCGAAACTTTTCATGGGGTGGTTATGTTGTGATGGTGATGTTTTATAATGTGATAGTTGTGGAAAAAAAGTGTCAATAAACCAACGAGTTTATTGATTGAGTTCTAGTAACTCTACATATTTCAACACTTTTGTACAAGGAAATAAGGAAAAGAACATGAATCTGAAATGGGTATGCATAGACGAAACAAAGGGTGTTGAATCACGGTATGTGGCCAATGCCATTGTGAGGAAAATGTCCAATGAAAAAACAAAACCAATGCTTTTAAATATGGAAGTTTTAGAAAAATGCAGCCACGCAACAATTGCCCAATTTTTTAATGATTCCATGGGTGTACTTCTTTAGCCTGGGGCGTACAACATAAAAACGTTTTGCTTTTTGTTACTGACTCTGTGCCGTACATAATCCAGGCAGGAAAAGCTCTCAAAATATTTTACCCAAAATTAATTCACGTTACATGTCTTCCTCATGCTTGTCATAGAGTTGCTGAGGATATGTGAAGCGAGTTTCAAGATGAATATTCACTGATTTCAAATGTAAAAAAAGTATTTTTAAAAACTTGAGAAAGTGATGAGAAAAAATCCTGGTTTTGAAAATATCAGAACAATAGCTCATATTCTTAGTGGGTAGAATTTCAGAAAATAAATTTCGCTCACACCTAACGAAATTGCCGCGTTCAAATGGGCACCCAATACTTTGGTAGACGTGGAGCGTTCATTTAGCAGATACAAAAATATTCCGCCTTCAGATCGGAGTGACTTTACATTTGATCAGTTAAAAATGTCGAAACTTCTAATAGTTTTTAGGAATAAATCATTATTTCTTTTCACTATTTCAGTCTCAACGATAACGTAAAATCACGATTTCTACATATATATTTAAATTATGTAAATTACCTTACTACAATAAAATAGATTAGTTTTTTTTATATTACATATTTGTTATTTTTACTTACATATTCATGAAAAAGTAAATCCATATATATTTACATATTTCAAGTTTTATTTCACACTAACAACGAAAACTACTGAATCAATCTTTACCAAATTTTAACCATATCCTTATAGTTCCAGGAAGGTTTAGCAATAATAAAATATACTGATTTTAAATTAATTTATTAGTAAAAAAGCGATAGTGTGTGGATAACTGTGAAGTTTGAAAATTAGACGATAGGTGGCGGGAGCTATTATACTATGCTACTATGGTACGGTGTTATATAAAGCTTGAAATTGATAATAATATTTACTCTTGTTCGAATAAATTATTGAAAGAGATATACATTGGGTAAAACAATATTCGTATACCACCTTTTTTACCGGTAAAAGTATAAATAATAATTAATTGGACGCGGAAAAACTTATAATTAGTATAAAAACAGCACTGTGCATTAATTCTTACCAGCAAGGAAATAAAAAGCCCATACAATGTAATTTATAAAAAAAAAAAAAAAATCAATATTTCTAAGCAAAACAATTATTCGTACAGCAAAAGATGCATCAAATAATAATTTTTAAGTTCGTTATCAGATCAATGTTTTCATCTAATAGTAATCCTTTGCTCTTATGTGAACAAAATGAGGTGGATGCACTTGTTTGATTGTGTACTAAAAGATAATTCCTCAAAAATGGGACGCAAATTAAAATAATTGAGTTCTGCTTGCTAAGGAAAAACAAGGTATCCAGCAAGGTTTACCAAGTCTTTGATATATCGGTGTTAAGTCAGCATTGTCTCGTACGACCGTGCAATACATTATTAAAGAGTTTAAAACCGGATTAATGGACAATAAAAAAAGTTCTGGACCCCTATCGATGTGTGAATCACGAGAAATTGTGCAAATCGCGAGTGCCTGCAAAATAGCGGAACACATCGCAACAAAATACAGTAAGCATGTTGCACTTCAAACTGTCAGAAATAGACTCCATGAAGCAGAGGAAGAGCGTCAAGGGAAGAACCCTTCATAAATAAAAATAAAATAAAAATGGGATAAAAGATTTCAGTTCGCACCGGGAACATTCCAACAAACCACTCTCATTCAGATGAAAGCTAATTCAATATTTATTGATGCGATGAAAGGAAATTTGTCTGGTAGGGTCGTCTGAGCACAAGTTGGATTGGTGAACTCGTTATTTTCAATAAAATTTTTAATGTAGAAAACTATGTGAACATGTTGCGAGGCAATTAATAAAAAGGTTACGAAATTTAGGGATTGAAGACAGTTATTTGTTTCATTAGGAGAATGACTCTAAGAAAACTGCCAAAAAAAACGAATATTGGCTGCTATAAAATGTTCCTACACCACCACAGTCACCAGACATTAATCCATTTGAGAATCTATCGGAATTAAGAAAAATCAAATGCTCATCATGGAACGACCTAATTTTCAATCCGAGGGGCAGAAATCGACTCTCAGAAGACCTACAAAATTGTTGAACTGATGCCTGGGAGGCCGTGATAAATGTGAATGGTTATCCAACCAAATATTGACCTGTTAAAAAAAAAAAAAAACATTTGTTAGATTAATATAAATACCATCGTTGAATAAATTTCCAAAAATATGGAAAATTGAAATTTTCGTGTTATTCAAATTAAACTGTTATATAATTTTTGAGGCACATATGAATTAATGCAAATATAGTTTATACAATGCTGAGATAACATTTCAGTTCGCACTTTACAATTAGAGATAATTGTTACGTGTTTAAAAATTAATTAGGCGTACTTTACTCCTAAAAACTATGTGTACAAATACTTTTTTTACCCGCTGTAAATATGTGGGACGATATACGGATCCCAGTGAAGTTCGGAAAACAACGGATATTTGTTCGGCAGCATTCCGCAATAGAGTTTGCAATGGTTGAAATACAGTACTTATTTCTACCATTTTGTACATTTTAACTACATCGTTTTCATAGTTCTAGGAAGGTTTAGAAATAATGCAATTTACATTAATATAAATTTAACTGTATAATGTAAATTGGCTGAAATTTGCCACTGTATATGACAGCATTTATGGTTAGAAATCAAAATGTGGACCTTTGCTTTTTGATGTGTATAAAATATGATTTATGGGGCTTTATTTATAAGCACTGATAATGCTGTCCATTATCCGCTAGAGTTTATAATTGTCTCTGTCCATCTGGATTACCAATTCATACTTAAAAATTAAAAATTGGATGTCTTATTATGCTCTTGCTTAATGTCCTATACCTAATCAATGCAATACTAGTGAAAATATTAGTGAAGAAATAATGCTCAATCACATAATTCAACACAAGATTTTTATCGAAAAAAATAACACTTCAATTATTTGACAAAATTATCTAATAAGGCGACGCACAGTGCTTTCTCAATGGACAAAAATCAAAAATCGAAGTATTTTTTACCGAGCTATTAACCTTTTGGTATTCTTAAATATACCTTAGACAACTTTTTAGTATGAATATCTCATTGTTTACATATCCATTTAAGTCAACATAATCGATAAACTTCAGGAGTATTTTCGTTTTGCGATATATATCATATTAGCCGCAAATTATATTTTGTACCATTCACATCTCATTGGATAAAAAATAACTATTGTTATTTAAACCTATATAAACCTAGTGTTATAAGCACTAGGTTTATGCATATATTTATGTTTGTCCGATAGAAAATAATTTTGTCCACTCTCACTCTATGTTCGAAACACTGTGGACGTCGCGACGTTTTGACTTGTAACTCACAGATTTGAATGCCGATTTTAATGTAGGTAGTAGGGACCTATAATACTGCAAAACTAGAGTTATAGCCGCCAATGAGCATTTGGAGCCGAGAAAAAAAATAAAATGTTAAAATCACGTATTATTTTTTTTTCTCATCTCTGAGTAAAGAGGGAGAAATGATTCTTTCACGTTAAATTGTAGTTTTGTATGCTATTTGAAATAAAACTAAAAAAAAAAAAAAAAAAAAAAAAAAAAAAAAAAAAAAAAAAAAAAAAAAAAAAAAAAAAAAAAAAAAAAAAAAAAAAAAACAACAAAATTCCAATGAAATCCGCTGTAAATAAGTGGAAAATGTTTTTCATGTTTGTTTTTCAGGAATCTAATAAAATTTTAGGGGTAAAAAAATTTTTTGATTTCGAGAAAAATTTGGATTCTACATGTTTGTTGAGATGAGGAATCTAAAAATGATATCAGTTTTTAGTTTAAAAATGTTCGCCTTTATTTTTATTTCAGATGGCATTGAAACCCTTAGATTAATGAATAATCTAAAAATAATATCAGGTTTTGGTTAAAAAATAATAACTCCCCTTACCTATATTTTTAAAAAATGGTCTTATTTGAAATGTAGTGTGTAAAAATTAAAATAATTTTTAATTCAAATTAGTTTTTGTCCACTAAAATCTGGAGTAAACCCAATGTTATATGCATGGATAAAAAGCAGAATACGCTAATTTTTGTGATGCTACTACTATTGTAATTGGTTGAACACAACAGTTGTAATTGCCGTTCATTGCCGTACACATCAAAATTGTTAACATCCTTGAAAGAGGTAAAAAATCAATGTTTTTTTATTTTGATAAAATTTCACAAATAATAGTTGTTTTTTTTTGGCCTTTAATCGAGATTTGAGGTCAGTTTTTCATGATAAAAATTTTCACTGATTTACAGTGGATTTCATTGGAACTTTGTAACTTTGTTGGAGTTTTTGAGCATCCTCAAGCCGGGTTGTGTCTTGAGCAACATACGAGCGAAATACCGAAAGTATTTTTATTTTAAATAGCATACAAAACTAAAATTTAAATAATTGCAGTGAAAGAATCTTTTCTCTATCTTGATTAAAAGCTGAGAAAAAAGAATAAAACGTGATTTTCATATATTTTTTTCTCGGCTCCCAACGCTCATTGGCGGCTATACTCTAGTTTTGTTCTATTATAGGTCCCTACTACCAACACAAAAATGAGCATTCAAATCTGTGAGTTATAAGTCAAAACCTCCCCTTGTAAGTTTATGAGAGAGGGCGAAGCCGCGACGGGGGTTGCTAGTTATTTATAATGTTCTAGTGCGACTCATTAATAATAAAAATCCCAGTACAACACTTAGTGCTTCTTGTATAGACTTGGTGTTTGCACATAATATCAACTTCACCAGTAAGGATTACATTACATACTTTACTCATCATAAACCTGTATTAGATATAACCGAAAGGATGATCGTACATAATGATTCTACCTGATTGTAAATATATACCTTTCCGAAAAAGGTATGTATTTGCTTTTATCCTTGATCTAAACTAAGATAATTTTATTTTTTTAAGACAGACATATTTTGAAGAAAGCTATATCTTAAGTAGTTGTTGAAGTTATCTGATGACTCGTATATCTATATCTATACTATTATATAAAAGGACAAGCCTTTTTTTCGATTGTGATCACTAACCGCGTAAACTACTCAACCAATCTCTAACAAATTTTAACCACATCATCTTCATAGTTTTAAGTAGGTTTATCATAATAAATTTCACTATAATACTAAGTAGTCTTGGATTTTTCAAACTGTCATATACTGTTATAAATTTCCACCCATCTATAAAATTATTTAAATGGATGTCTAAATGTGTAGTCTTGAATACCAGAAAATTATTGACATGCGTGAAAATTCATTCAAACTAAATGTCATATACAAGATTTTTATCGATAGAAAATTATTTTTATAGTTTGAAAAAAAAAACTAGCAGTCAGGCCTTTTAATTTTTAAGTTAAAGGTTTGAAGCTAATTTCTGTGTACTATTCGTGATTTGTATGCCATTTAAGGTTTATCCAAAATCAACCAACAATTTTTTTTTTTTTAACATATCTCAGAGTAGGAATGGGCAAATTTTTAATTTAAAAAGTATAAAGTCCTACCTTGCACAATATGTAACTATCTACAAATTTTAGTATCTAACATGCTTTAATTGGATTAGACATTTCTGCGTTATAGACTCTTAAACATGACCAAAACTAACTTTTTTTGAAAGTTTGAAAAATTCTTCGATGTTTGACAATCAATTGTGGCTAAACGTCTCAATCGAATTCAACTTAAGAGATGTCTTCAGAAGCCCAATTTAATAAAGTTTAATTTTGTAAATAACACATTTTTCGATTAAAAGCATTTTTTTATATGTTTTTCGCAAAAATCTGAAAAAAGTTAAAAAAGTTTGTGTTTTTTTTTCAACCCAAACTTTTTCTCCTTATCAAATTTAGTTTTATTTTATGGGGAGGACCAATCTGGACCATATAAAAACTACTTCACCTTTGGCAAGGCAGACCCCCATTTTGGGGGTAATTTAACTAGACTAAGTGAAAACGTTAGGACATTGATGTGGAAGTATTGTATAGTCATTGGTCCTTGAAACGTGTGCAAATTTTTAAGTTAATCAGATTGCTGGAAATTGTTAAAAATTATAATGAAAGATTCCGTTACATACAGGTGAAGTTAATAAAAGCGTATTAAAAAAGAGAGAGGGCAAATCTGCGACGGGGTATGCTGGTGTATTTTATATTTAAGCTACATAGAATTTTACGTAAAATATTAATATTCTCATATTGTTTAAACTAATATATTTTTTAAAACGTAAATAACATAATCAGATGCTAAGATAAAGCTAGGTTATTATCTCCTACGACCGCTGAAGAAGTAGAAAAGCGTCATCCATCTCTTGGAGCGAGGTGCTCATGCGCGCGCTGAATCCACTACCTCAGTCTAGGCGCAAAGTGCTTACCCGACGGGCTGTTTCGCTGGGCAGTCTAATCGCATCCGTCATATACAACTTGTCATTCGTGTCAAAGTTCACGGGTAAATTATATTTTTAATAATACGAGGTGATACCAATAATAAAATTAAACAAGTTAATAAAAAAAAAAACAATCAAGATATATTTTATTCATCAAAATTACAATTTTTTTTTCCTGTAATTTGGAAAAAAAAATTGTTATATAAACATACAGACTGTAAGAGTTCACGCTTTAAAATTCGATTAATATTTTTTTAGTTGGTAAATATAAAAACTTTATCATACTAGTCCGGGATAAAAATTATAATATCTTTTTTTGGATACGCAAGTATTGTTTACTTGAATGCTATGACCCAGTTTGACCGGAAGTCATTGGAGGTCTAGGACGAATTAGCCCGTGGATCCTCGCCCGATATCCAGCAGCCGAAGACATCTTGGCTACATCCACTTCAGGTAGGTGCATCATCAATGAGTATGAGGTTGGAATGATATAATTTTTTAGTCAAATTATTTTATATTTGCAAAAAAAAAAATAAAAAAATTATACATTTTTTTTCTACATAATTGCATAGTTAATTTTTTTTTTTTTTTTAAGAAAACCTTTAATGATTATAGTTTGTAGCCCATGATGTTGAGAAGTATTACTTTTCTTTTATGTTTAAGAAAAAAGAAATACAACAGTTCTTATCATTGTTTATTTTCAACAAAAGAATTTTCATAGGACACACAGCTTTTTTTTCCACCTATTATCGAATCCACTAGTCTCCCAACCTGTTTCACACTCAAATTTCGATGAAGCTCTGAGATGTCTGTAAAGATGAACAAGAGACCTTCTAATGTAGAACTATTGCAGTGTTACTAGAGAGTAGTTCTTTACAAGTTATAAGCATATCATTGTAATCATTTTCCTCAAAATTACATGCTATATACAATGTATACTGTTATAAATATCAATAAATAGGTTAAATAAATAGGCCTTCCATTCTTAATTATGAATTTTAAATAAATTCTTGACGGATATGCTCCAATTTAAAATCTCATAGCTTAATTTTTTGTTTAATATTCCTTGACATTATTTAATTAATATTTTAAAGAATTCTAATATGTTTCATATTCATCATCATATGCAGGGTAGTATTTTTTTTTTTGTTGACATATTTTGAAAACTGGCGTTTAGATATCAGTAACGTTCACGGAAAACGTTGTAATGGTCCAGGAGGGCGATAGTCGTTCAGAATTTGGGAACGATGGTGAATTTAAAATCAGTTATTTTAGAGTGATAATTTTTTTTTTTTTTTTGACAAAAATTAAATAAGGTCACTAAATTTGGTTAGAATGTAATTTACATATTTCTTGTAAAAATAAGGAAAAATGAAAACTTCTGAACGACATGAAGTTTTGGGAGAAATATACACAGCTGGGGCAAAAAATTCCACTTAATCGGTTTCTTCATTTTATGGGCTAAATGCATCATTCTTTTTCAGGTGTTTACTTCCCCATATGCTTTAACCAGGGCATACGTAAATTAGAAATATTGAAAAGTAGTTTAAAAAAAAAAACCTTTAACAGCGAACCGAACTAAACCTATCTTAGACAAAATCTAATGATCTACAACTATTAGTACATAACATTTTTTGATTGGATTAACCATTTTTGTGTTATAGACTCTTAAAAATGGCCAAAACTAACTGTCGATTTTCGACAGTCGATTGTGGCAAACGCCTACATCAAATTCAGCTTAAGAGATGTCTTTAGATGCACAATTTATTAATCTTCAATTTTGTAAATAACACATTTCTCGATTTAAAGAATTTTTGTATATGATTACTGCAAAAATCTGAAAAATGTTGGATAATTTGCCTCCCAAAAAATAATTTTTCTCCTTATCAAATGTAGTCACATTTTTGATATTTTATTCTCAGAAACCATCTAGACCATATAAAAACATAAAACCTACTTCTCCACCTTTTGCAAGGTGGGCCACCTTTTTGGGGGTATTTCGACTGGACTAAGTAAGAATATTAAAACAGAGTTGTGCAATTATTGTATTGTCATTGGACGTCGACACGTGTGCAAATTATCAAGTTAATCAGATAGCTCCACATTGGTGAAAATTACGATACAAGATTACGTTACGTACAGGTGAAGTTAATGAAAACGTATTAAAACTAGAAAAAAACACGCTTTTATAGTAAACCTAGCTAAAAAGCTAAGTTTGGTAAACAATTTGCGGCACTCAGACCTTTTAATTTTTTGAGTCCAAGGTTCGAAGCTAATTTCCCTGTACTATTCTTGATTTTTTTGCATTTTTAACACAGTTTATCCGAAATCAAGTAACAATTTTTTTTTTTTTGACATATCTCAGAGTAGGAATTTTTACTATAAAAATCCCATCTTGCACAAAATGTAATGATCTACAACTATCAGAATATAAAATTTTTAGATTTAACTAGCCATTTCTGCGTTATAAACATGATCAAAATTAACTTTTTGATTCTTTGATTGTGGCCAAACGCCTAAATCAAATTCAACTTTAGTCGCAAAATTTAACAAACTTTATTTTTGTAAATAAGGCATTTTTCGATTGATATCATTTCGTGAGAACAGTAGAACAAAGTTGTGCAATTATTGTATCGCCATTGGTCCTTGAAACGTGTGCGAATTTTCGAATTAATCAGATTGCTGGAAATTAGTCAAAATTACGATCAAAGATTCCGTTACATACAGGTGAAGTTAATAAAAGAGTATTAAAGATATTAATTACCTAAAAGCAAGAGGTATTTAAAAATATTACTAACCAATTTTAAATTTACAAAATTTTAAATTAATAAGGTTTTTATTTGCCACTTGCGTTGCCTAATGTTATTTGAATAAATTTTTGAGGTATATGCCTTACCTAATGGAAGACTAAAAAATCTTGTTAATATTAAATTTCATAATTTTATAACTTTTTAAAAAAAATATTGCTTGTTTATTTAATTAATTTTACTAAGAACTCTTTTACGTTTCATATGGTCTGTTCATAGAGGCGTAAACACCTGAAAAAGAATGAAACATTTAGCCGAGAAAATGAAGACACCAATAGGGTGGAATTTTCTGTCTGTTAGTATATTCTGTTGTTTCCAGCCTAATCCTTTTTCTTTTTTTACAAGAAGTATGTTAATCACATTTATCATCAAACATGTTCCAACAATTCTATCTACTAAAAATAATCTCACGAATCTCTCCTTATCAGATCTCCGGAATTCTATCTCATCCTCTGCCTATCGCTAAAATACGATAAGCCTAGAAGTTCCATTTCTATGTATTACATTGTATTTATTTAACTAGTACTTTATTATCTATTTCCATTAATAATAAAGCCGTCTCCATTATTCCATTAAGAGTATAACCGTTGTACTTGGATTACATCTTGAGAACATGTCTAAGTTAATTCATTCTTAACAATGAAAAGCTAATTTCGTTTAAGTATCTGAACATTTCAAATCAGAATACGAGGTTATTTTGAGACTACAATCTTTTAGTTAAAAAAAATTACAACTTTTCATTCTTTGTCTCTGGGATAATTTTAAGTAGAAAACTCTTCAAACAAACAAAACACAAAAATCTTTTCTGTTGCTTAAGTTGCTTACTTAGGTAAGATGTTCCTGCTAATAATTCTTAACTTCTTAAAGAGATTCAATCTTAAAGTTATCTAAAACAGCGGTAGATATAGTATACACTTGTTTTATTATTTACTGAAATTCCTAAAATGAATTGATTCGGATTAAGGCCACGGCAAGCATATCATTTGATAGTTCAAAGGCTTGGTGCTGTTTACAGTTAATCTACCAACATCTTGAATTTCTTGACCCACTTAGCTCAATTTTAAAGTAGTTTGCAAGTAAACTTTCAATGGAATTTCACAAAGCGTTTCTGTCATGGAAAACATTGAAATAAATAGTAAAAAGAAAATCTTGTAAGGATAAGAATATTAATTGACTTTAATTTAATTTTAATTAATTAAATTTAAATGTAAAGATATTGGAAATTAACGTAACATTACAAAATAAAAAAATAAGGAAATAAATAGAGAAAAAATAATTGTGCAATTACGGAAAATATCTGATCCCAAAAATGGAAGTCAGATAAAATATATTTTTTCCTCTTATGAAATAGCTATTTATAACACATTGAAGTGGTATTATAAAATATCTATAATCGATCTTAAAATTAATTCTTATCCTTAGGAAGATGATTAAGATATTATTTCTGTTTTAATATAAAATATTATTTTTGAAGGACAAAAGATTTACCTTGGTCTGCTATTTGACCGGAGTACATGTGGTTTAAGGTTAGCACTTCAATACATGTTTTACATTAGAAAGTCCCGAGACCATCTTCTTTTCAGACGCTTCGGAAGGTTATCCGGAGACGAGTGGAAAGCAAGGTAGGAGACTAGTGGATTCGAGTGTGTATTTAGCTTACACACTTAAATCCACTAGTCGGAAGAATAGTTTTCTTTGAATCTTGTTTAGACCAAATCTGCAATGTAGGGGACATTTAGATCATTATAGTTTATGGGAGAGCGACAGAAGAAGTGAAAAAAAGAATAACAGATGGACGGAAGGCTATCGGAATGTTAAATTCAGTCCTCTGGAGTGCCAACATATGTGCCAATGTCAAAAAAATAATATATAAGGCCCTGGTAGAAAGCATAATGCTATGCAGCTCAGAAACATGGCCTCTAGAAAAAATGCAGGGCAAAAGATTTCTGGCTGTGGAGATGGATTTTTGGAGATCAGCAAGAACCTCAAGGATTCAACGAATCCAGAATGAGATCATAAGAGAAAGAATGGAAGTTCAGAGAAATATTCTGGAGGAAATGGAGGGAAGGAGACTGAGATGGTTCGGCCATATTAAACGAATGGAGAATAGAAGAATCCCCAAAATTGCTTATGAATGGGAAGCAGAGGGGAGGAGAAGGAGAGGTAGGCCTTGCATCAGGTGGAGAGATGTGGCTGAAAGTATGAATGGTCGACGATTAACGGAAGAAGAAGCAATACAATACAATGGATAGAGAGGAATGGAGGAACCGGCTGAGAGAAGAGTTTGGTTGAAGGAAACTTCGATAGCAAAGAAAAATCCTTTCAAAGAAGAAGATGGATAGGTTTATTTGTGGCATAATAAGGAGCATTGTGGATTTAACTCAGGATTTTGGATTGTAAGAATTGGATACGCGAAGAAAACGAAGGCTTAGTGGAGCTCCAAAGCTCAACTCTGTATGTCCAAATAGTTCTAATTACTATCATGTAAATAAGTCTTTTGTTATTAATGGAACTGTATACATACTTATATAATATACTTAATATTTAATAAAAATGTAGGGGATTGAAAAATAAAAGAAGTGCTCAGATGAACTGAAAATTCGAATCTTCATGATTTTACCAGAACATGAAGTGAATTTTGTTTAATATTTAGGGGACGTCATAACAACCTATGATTATCATTGGAATGCACTGTCGAATGTCCATGTTCAAAACTTTAAAACTTTCAAAAGCAAGAGACAAGTAACATAATGTTTTATTTAATAATTATAAGTGTTTATTTGTCTGTTTATGTTGGAACTTCGAATTATTTAAATGAGTATAAAAGTCAGCCTTTGGATTGAGGATTTTTCTTTTTTTTTTAATGATTTTGAAAAACCCGAATAAATTATGATAAATCACAAGAAATAACATGTACTGTTAGACATCAAAAATGAACTTCGGTTCACTGTGACAAGAAACTGATTCCACAGAAATAAAATGTATATCTCTTGGTAGAAATACACTGTGCCTTGGTCTGAATGACTTTTCTCATATGCGGGTTTTTTCTTAATTTTTCCTACTGTTCAGAACTCAACTTTAAATAGTGAAACATATTCATTATTAATTAAACTATATTAATCATGTAGAGAATGTATACATAAATGAATTTTTAATTGTAAATATGTAGATAAGGGTTATTATTTTATATTATTATATTTTAAAAAAAATAAATGTCCTGATATTTGACCACACACAGAGTGGCCTTGTTTGAATTAAAAAAAAAATAAAACAAAGGACTAAATGCCAAATAAAAGACTGAAGCAAAGCTTAAATAAAAAGTAAACAGAGTTAATGTGATACAACTGGAACGTTGGTCTGATTTTCTGATTAACACAGTGCGATTACAAACAAAATTATATTTTGTATGACTAATACTTTTATTATTTAGACATTTATTTTTGTACTTTTATGAGCAATTTAATACTTTTAGTAGTCTTCCCTTCTTCCTACCATAAAATTTAAATTAGTAAAGTCCAACGAACAATTAATCAGAGAAATAAAACTTATATTTAGAAAACAAAAGCATTTCAACAAAACAGATGACTAAGAGACAAATATTAATTGAACAAATCTAAAATAAGAAAGTAAACGGATTTCGTGAGATTATAGCCGCCAATGAGCATTGGGAGCCGAGGACAAAAATAAAATATCAAATTTTAATTTAAAAATTTTCCTCTCCTATATTTTTATTTCAAATACCATTAAAACCCTTAAATTGATGAATAATCTAAAAATAATATCAGGTTTTGGTTTAAAAAAAAAAACTCTTTACCTATATTTGTTTTTAAATAGTCTTAATTGAAATTTAGTGTGGAAAAATTAAAATAATAATAAAAATAGATCATATTATAACGTTTTATTTATGTAATATTTGTGAGACATTTTTTAAAACTAAAAACGGATATAATGTTCAGATTTCTCATGTAGAAACCAAATTTTGTTGAAAATTTTTTTTACCCCTAAAATTTTGTAGGATTTTATAAGGTAATGGAGGCTGTACATTTCTGAAAAACTTAAATAATTTGCGCTATCTCACATATTTCGCCACCGATAGAAACCAAATTTTAAGGGCATCTAGAAGCCGTAAAACTGCATAGTTTAGCTCAAATCCGGAGGTCTCCTTATTGAATATTATTTCTCCTTATTGAAATATCGTAAGTATAGTTGACCTCGGAATGTTTTATTCACATCAGTTTTTGTCCACTAAAATCTAGAGTAAACCCAATGTTATATGCAGGTATAAAAAGCAGAATTTACGCTGATTCTTGTGATGGTATTACAATTGTAATCAGTTGAACTCAGCAGTTGTTATGGCCGGTAGAAGTTGATGTAATCTCAACATTAAAATTTAAATGTCCTCGAAAGGGGTAAAAAATCAATATTTTTTTATTTCGAAAAAATTTCTCATATTAGAGTTTTTTTGTGCGTTAGGACGAGATTTGAAGTCAGTTTTTCATGAAAACAATTTCCACTGATTTACAACGGACATCATTGGAATTTTGTCATTATTTTTTATGAGTTTATGAGCACTCTAAAGCCGGATCATGTCTTGAGCATAACGAAAGTAATTTTATTTTAAATAGCACGCAAAACTACAATTTTACGTGGATGAATCATTTCTTTATCTTGTCAAAGAGCTGCGAAAAAAAACAACGCTATTTTCTTATTTTATTTTTTTTCTCGGCCTTGTTTATTTTAAATAACACTTAATTCACGACATTGTCATATTTCGTGTAAAGAAATCGACCTCTTATAACCTAACTTGAAAGTTTGAAACAACCAAACCGGTTTAATTAATTTAACACTATTGATTTCGTCTTAACTACCGGAGTTTTTTTAAATTTTTAATATCATAAAGAACACTTTTCAATTCTAAATCGTTCCCTAAAATTTTGAGTGAGCACCAGAAATAAATATGAAGGATTAGTTACAACTTGTTATGTAACCGCCATAGTGTTTCTTATGGAACATGTTCTTTGTCGGCTCGAGAACAGTTGTATTCTTGAAAAAGAAGCAATCCTGTAATCTAAAAACTAAAACTTAGAGCTATTGTTGCTTAGATCATAAATTTATGTTTCTATCCTTCATCTACTAAGTGAAAAGTCCCATCCTTTGAAATATATACTGGCTAGCATAAAATTCCACGCGATTGATTTTTTCAATTTTCTCGGCAGAAGGTTTCATTCTTTTTTAGGTGTTAACTCCCCGATGCTCTTTGAACAGATAATATTATGGCAATTAGGATTATTAAAAACATTTATCGAATCAAGCAGTATTTAAAAAAATAAATAAAATTACGAAATTTTACCTATTACATGAAACTATTTATTATTATTTACATAATAAAATATGTTTTTTTTCATAATGATTTATATATGACTGCATATCCCGTCCTGGATTCGCCCCCTCTCATGAGTCAAGAACTTAGAAAATTTTAAGTAATAATTGAGGTTTTATGGTTTATCGTTAAAAATCCTGAATTGAAGTACACAATTAAGCATTATTTCTTCAATGATATTTTTAGGCATAACAGTAATTCTTAACCTGGTTAAAATCGCACTGATTAGGTTTTTAAAGAATACTAAAAGCATAACTAGATATCCAATTTTTAACTTAAATGTACGAGTTGTAAAACTAGATGGACAGCATTTTAAAGGAACTTCTTGCGGATATTGGACTGCATTATCTGTGCTTACAGCTAAATACCCATAAATCATACTTTTAGACACAATATGAAAAAAAAAAGAAGAATGGAAATGATGTAATTAAAATTTAGTAGAGATAGGAACAGTAGATTTACCATTGTAAACTGTATTGCGAAATGGTGCTGACCACATATCGGTCGATTTTCACACATCACTGCGATCCACATGTCGCACCACATATATAAATCGTTTTGAATGATTTAATTGAATGCAAGGGAATTGAATTACCAATTTTAAGCTCTATATAAAACCGTACCTTAGTAACCTCGCATGCAGAATGGCGCTCAGCACCTATCGGTCATTTTTCAAACCTCACTGCTATCAACATAGTATAGCTTTTTAAATAACAAATTAACTGAAAATCAGCACGTTTTATTATTGCTAAACATTCCCGGAACCATGAAGATGTTATGGTTAAAATTTGGTACAGATTGGTTTAGTAGTTTTCCTGGTTAGTGATCACAAACGAAAAATGGCTTGTCCTTTTATATAATAGTATAGATTTTATTATCTTTCATGCAAATTTTCTACTTTTCATTCTATTCCTTTCTATTACCATTTAAAAAATTATGGCATTTACATCCATATTTTATTTCTATTACTTGAATGAATAATTTTAAACGTTTCAAAAAATTTTATTTTTATTTATCATTTTAACTACATTACTTTTAAAGTTGTTTCAGATGATTTATATAATTTATGAAGAACCATGAATCTGAAGCTAATGTTAATAAATTAGGTGATTTCAATATTTCGGGACAATCCCAAAAAAAAAAAAAAAAAAATGTTCACTACATAAAACCTGTAAATCGATTTTTTTTTTTTTTACAAATTGTTTCTCTAAGGTGTGTGAATTAAGTCTGTGAAGTGGACATACATAATCTGCAATATTTCTAGATATATTAAATAAATAATAACTTTTAAAATCTAGGGAGTGGAAAAACCACGACTAGGAAGTGAGTTTATTATCATTATCTAAGGAGTGAGAAAAATATCATATTTATTACATTAAATAAAATAAAAGCGAAATTAACGAAGTATGTATATTATAAACTTGGGGTGTATACATGAATTATATTTTTAGTCTTTTAGGTACGTACTATTGTATCTACTTTAAAACCTTCAAAATAAACTTTAAAAATACTAAAATAATATAAAATTGTACTTAATAACGACTGTTCTATAAGGTAACTTTTAAACAATAAAACCTCAATAGATTGTAAATGATAAATAAGCTACGAAATAAAGACTATCACAATAGGTATTAAATAAAATACGAGTATATTAAAAACATTGGTTTGATAAATATAATGTTCCTTCAACATTCATTATAACTAAGTAGGTGGGGATAACGTTTAAATAAATAAATTAACATTAAATAAAAAAAATGTAGGTTGTACGTTTAAAAATAAAACATCAACGAGCAGCAATAATTGAATTTTATAGGAACCAACGAACTCTCTCTCAACTGATGTTGATGGTCCGGCTGTGCTGAATGCCTAGAATTTTCCTTGATATCATGACATGAGAGGGAGAAAACAAGAAATTTATTTTTATAAAATCAGATAAACGCTAATGCAATTCAAGTTCAAATATAACGTCAATACACCTTGCGGGCATAGGTATTACATGGAATTAATTATAATTTGATATATGGGATCTGAAATTAAATCAGCTTTGAGAGGAAAAAAAGGAATTCGGGTTCGAACAAATATTTCTGGAGTTCTAACGAGAAATGTGCCCAAAAAATAAGGATTTCACAATAGTATGGGGGAAAAAATAAGGATTTCATAATAGTATGGGGTGAAATTAACGAGATATGTATATTATAAACTTGGGGTGTATAAATGAATTACATTTTCAGCCTTTTAGGTACGTACCATTGCATCTTCTTTAAAACCTTCAACTAAACTTTAAAAATACTAAAATAATATAAAATTGCACTTAATAATGACAGTTCTATTGGGTAACTTTTAAACAATAAAACCTAAATAGATTGTAAATGATAAATAAGCTACGAGATAAAGACTATCGCAATAGGTATTAAATAAAATACGAGTATATCAAGAACATTGTTTTGATAAAAATAATGTTTCATGACCATTCAATCCTCAGCGTGCTGACATGGGTGTTTCGCGGGATTTGATCAAAACTCCTTATATAGGGTGTTACAGTAAATTTACCCAGCTCTCAGATGAAAAAAAAAACATATTTTAGATCAGGCAAATAGTTTCGGAGTCATAGACAAAAGAGTACAAAAAACATTTTTACCGCAAGTTAGCCGCTTTCTCAGGGCTCTATTCAAAAATTGGTTGATTTTACAAAAAAATGCAGCGGGTATTTTTCGTAGATAATTGTACGATAAACAATTTTTGTTATGACCGATTTGATATTCGTGGAAAAATAATTTTCGCGACCTTTTGACCTTTATAACTTTTTTAGCCGGCATGATATCAACGTCGATTTTTTACATTAAAATGCCGTAAGAAAGATGTATACGAAAACTCAGCTCACTAGGAATTTTTCGGCAGTTAAAACCTAAAATGACTGGACAATAATGAGTTCATTGAATGTAAGATTAATTTGTTTATAATTAAAAGAAAATTTAAAATAAATACGAGACAGTACAGTTTATGAAATGTCTTTAATTTATCATATGTTAAATTAATATTAATAATATTTATTACACCGTTTACGTTTTGTTCAAGATACAGATAATCTATTATTATTATTCACAATGAAATCTATTGATTCGTTGAAGTGAAGTATGGCTCTTTATTTTTCTGTTAGATTCACCTTTGACTTTTTGTTTTTACCTAAACATTCTGCCAAGAAATTAGCGTTTATGAAAAGGAGCGGGAATTTAATATGCGTTTTGAGGGTCTTTTGCCGTTAACGGAATGAGGAATTGGTGATCACGCGAGTATTTTGCCAGAACGTTGAAGTTATCATTTTGTGTGGGACGAAACACGAGCACATTTAATAAATTCTTTATGCTTCCGGGCACGTGACTAATCCCCTGGTTGGGGATATAGGTCATGAAAAATCAAATATGTGTATATGTATATGTTCCATATATGTGTATACTTTTGTATGGACGTTGGTATATCTGCTGTATCGTATTTATTTTATTTATGTTGAAATTCAGACTTAATTCGTGATACATCTGTACCATCGATCACTGTTTCTTTAATTTAATTTTTTTCTCCTTCCTACTATTGTATAGGTTATGATAGTATATAACCAAAGGTTCCATAATTAATAAATATATATATTAGTTTAATTGGTGGGGATATGTAACCGATTAAAACAGTTACTTGCTTAGTTTAATTGTTTGAACAGATAGGTATAATATGAGGAGTTTGTTTATTTCGTTTAACGTCACTCTTATGCTGCTACGGCTTATCAGACGATGCTACGGTTGGAGTCCTAAATTTTGCCTATCCAGGTATAATTAGGATAGGGATCTTTAACGATTACCTGACATCGCACAGGCTCGGGACCCCCATTTTACGTCCCTTCCGAAGGACGGCATAGCTAAGGATTTTTTACTCCCTTTAAAAAATTCTAAGGTCATCTGCCGGGCTGCGAACCCGCGATCTTCGGTTTAGTAGGTTGCTATGCTAACCACTACACCACAGGTGACCCCTAATATGAGGAGAAAATTATAATTATAAGAAAATTTAATTCACACCCTGAATATTTTATTCATTAAAACAGTGGAAAGGTCAATCATACTGCATTTTGTTGAAGAAAAGAAAATTTGAATTCAATTTTGAGATTAATAATTCAATTATTCAAACATCACTTGAAAAGGCAGTTATAATAACTGGTTTAATAACAAATGCTGTACACACTATTCACATAATTATAAATTCTTTCCGTACATAATCATTTAAATTTGCATTAAAATCAAAATATGTAACTATTCATTATGTCATGCAATGAACCAAAATATATTTTAAAAAATAAATAGTTGATTAAAAACAAATAGTGATTTAAGAAAACAGAAGCTGCTGATTAAAGTTTGACATATTTTGATTTTATTTCTTAAACATATTCCTACTTATATTAAGAATGTAAACAATTTTTGTTCTTAGGCCAGTTAATTAATAAAGTAGATTTTTAGAAAAAAAAAACTCTTAAAGATTAAAGATTAACATAAACAACTATTAAGATAATAAGATTAATGTACAAACTTGAACTGAAAAGTAAAAAATGTTTGAATTATTTAAAAACAAAGAGCGTTAAACACAATCAATCAACGAAATAATCGATACTTGTATACTTATTCACAATTTATGATCTATTATTTTAGGAGTCGGTGCCAGTCAAAAAGGGCAGTTTAATCCAGCCTTTACAATTAACTTTCTTTCGATTCCTGTTGGTTTTGGTTGGCACCGACTCTAAAAATAACCGATCATAAATTGTGAATAGGTATATAAGTATCGACAATTTTGTTTATTGTCCTTTAATGTTTGTTTTGAAGAAATTAAAATATAGTTTTATACTTTTTCGTTCAATGTTGTACATGTAGGTTAAATCTTGAAGTCTATTTTCTGTTGTTTTTTTAAAAATTAACTTTATTTTTCATGATAATATATAAAAAGTACTGCTTTTAAAGTGTTTATTATATTTGCAACTTGGCAGAGCCATCTACAGATGATATTTAACACAGTGTTCAGATTAATTATAGATACTTCAAACACTTTTAGTTATTTCAGTTATAAATTCAAGTACAAAACAAGCGTCAATATAATGAGTAGGTTACTCGGAGGTTTTAACTGTTTTTAAAGCCATGTTTTCAAATATATAAAACATTAAACATAATAATAATAATAACAAGATAATGTAATCCGTAGTAAACAAATAATTATTTACATAAATTGCATCTTGAATAAAAGTTTTTGACAAAACATACAAAAATAATTGAACAGGTGTTTGACATGGTACTAGGAGTTCCGTTACATCCTTCCCGATTTACTCTATAGAAATATTTGTATGTATATAAACTCCCTGTCAAAAGTATTGCAACACCCAAAATTCTCGAGATTTTACTGTTTTTGTTTTAATCCATGTTTGGCTTACATTCATAATAATATTATTTATTAAACGTGAGGCATTAACGATTAGACACATCAGTGTTGTCCCCTGTTAATAACAAACGCTGGCTGGAATTTTAGATTAGTTTTTCAAATTTCTTTCAGTCCATATTTATCATTCGTTACGTTATTTACAAGTATGCCAAGACTAGTGGAAGCATTCATTCAAGCCAGAGGGGGCAATATGTATTATTAAATATAAATTATAAATTGTAAAAAATGAAAATTTTAAAAAGTAATTCTTTGTTTATTGGAAGAAATATTGTAATTTATTTTAGTAAATATTGTTAATGTCTAGTTTAGGAATGTTTATCATAAACTTCAGAAGCTTTCTTAATTATGAAAAAAAAAATTTTTTTTATAAAATTCAAATATTTCAAAATGTTGCGATACTTTTAACGGGGAGTTTATAATACAACACCACTACAGCTTCGCTTAAATAAGCATAAAATAATCAAGTCACCACAAACCCCAGTAAAACCATTATGAGTCACTATTAACTAAGTTCATACATTGAATAAATTATAAAAATATTTTATAAATCCTTAATAATTTGTTGTAATTGCTAATTGCGCTGTTATCGTAGTTGTTCATCGCAATTAATATTAAAATCGATATTATGTATTGAAGCATGAAGATAGGAACGGATAATTCCCGATTGATCTACTCCGCTAGACGTCAAGGAACTTTTTTAGATTGACTGTTTACCAGGCTTCGATTCTGCCCCCGCGATGAGCGCCACTAGGGATAGATAAAGATCTTTTTTTCGGTCTAGAGAAAACAATGGCTCCTTCTCTCATCCCCTCGATACCAATCTAGTTGAGCTGCAATTTCTCCCTCAAATTTATTTCTCGATAGATCAATTAATTATCGTTTATCATCGTCAAAGGCCTATAACAATTCCTATTCAGCACTCCATTCAATTTCTCATCTTCTTAATGTCTGTAGATCCATGAATTTATAAGTGTAGTACAAATACTATTATGGCTCGTAGCGATGCATTAGTAAATTCAAGTAAAACTTCAAATAATCATTGGATTCACCAGGTATTCTTTTTTAATAATATTAACGTTTTTTTTTGGCCCTCTAATTCAAAAAAAGGCTTCTTCAACTTATGTAAGTACAACCGTAAACACTTACATTTAAATAATCTTAAAACTAGGTTAACTAAGTAAATTCATACATTTAAATCCAAGAACTATCATTCCATGCATTAATTTCCGGTATAAACAATATCCTGGAAATTTATAAAACTAAACTAAATGGATTTCTATTCCAAAAGCATTATTAAAAACGCAAGCATTTAGAAACCAAGCATGTTTTAACAAGCAATTTCTCCTTGGATCTCATATTCAAACATCCTAGGTCTAAAATATTCAAAAACTATCTATTTTTATAAATTTCCTGTTTCCTTATGTTTTTTCAGCTTAACAATTTGTAATTGTTAGGAAAATAATTGTCAATATTGCCACACTATTTAGTACATTAAATTTTTATTAAACAAGAGGGGAATAAAAGCTTAATACAATATTTACTCAATTCTTTGATCTTTAAAACATTGAAAACAAAATAATGTGTTTATTTCTAACGAGGAGGTTAAGTCCAGATCCAAAAACCTAAAACAATAGAGAGTGACAGAGACTAGAGGACACAGGAAAAATTTTACATTTATTTTTTTAAGTTTTCATTCAATCAATAATAATACTTTTTAAACACATAAGAGTGTTTGTGTTTTATTTTATCGCACAATTACCACATTGACCTATTCATTTAAGCGATTTTGCTTTTAAAATATATAAATGCCCAAGAATTTTATTTAAAAATATATTTCAGTTTTTGAGTTTCATTTACCCATATAATTACTGCTTTTACCTATCTATTTACAGCTTTTTTAACTATCTTGTCAATTAATCATTAAGTCCCGGGAATTAATGAATTTTGGGAATATTGCCGGCAATACTCCCTGGGAATATTTCCTTTACTTTAAATTTTACATCACTATTTACAAGTAATAGAAGGTTATTCTAATTTTAGGAAAATTATGACACAATACTAACTTTAATTCATTTAATGATAGAGTAGCGCTGGGATCTCTAGAGTGTAGTGAAAACGGCCAAAAATAAAAAAATAAATAAAATAAAATAAATAAATAAGTTTGAGAATCTGTAAAACCCTGCGCCGGAAATAGTGGTATCATTAAATTTGTAAAAATTGATGGCTAAAATATGACAGTCTTAAGGTTTTTGGGCCCCCGCAGACTGCAGACTTCCAATCGGCCATAGTTTAGTCGAGTTGGGCTGCTGGTGCGCATTGAGAAGCCAACGGCAAAACTGAGGTCTATGCTCATTATCATTGAGTTTTAAATCTTACATTAAAATTCTAGTAAAATAAATCTTAAATAATAATAATAAATAAATAAATGCCAATAACATAAAATTCTTTGATCTGGTGTCGCTTTATTGATTTATTTCCTTTATCTTCCATTAAAAAATAATTTTTTTCTTTGCTTTTTATTCCAATGAATAGTTTATCATGTTTAAAATACATACTTCCATTAAGGATAATTATAATGTCTTATTTACACAAGTAACTGATTCGTATGCCTAATAAAAACACCATGTTTTTCCGGTTTTAAAAGTAAATTTCTCCATGAAATCTTTACGGATCATTAATTTAATCATACCATATGAAAGCTAGTTAAATTAGAACGTTTTTGTAAGATTTTCAGTTTTCTGGATAGTGTTATCAAAAAACGGTGAGCGTTGAAGTAATATAAGGCATTGTAACTTCCCTAAATAAGGTCAAGCTGTTCTTTAGGTCCCAAGTTTGTAAAATTCAAGGTTACATGTACTCTGCTCTTATAGAAAATTTAATACTAAATCTGAAAATGTGGTCAAAATTTGAAAAATAATGAAAGTGGAGATATTACAGCTATTATGGTAAAAAACGCGTTTTCCTCAAAAATTCTTTGAATTATCGTATATCTGCTACGGGTTGGAACAGAAAGGTAAGGTCGGCGGTATTTTTCTTCATTTTTGATCTAGTTTCACTTTTTTTTTTTTTTTTTTTTTTTTTTTTTTTTTTTTTTTTTTTTTTTTTTTTTTTTTTTTTTTTTTTTTTTTTTTTTTTTTTTTTTTTTTTTTTTTTTTTTTTTTTTTTTTTTTTTTTTTTTTTTTGCACTAAGAGGTAGTCACCCAGTATGTAACATATTTAGTAAATTATCTTCTATTTTCAATATCCGTCCCAAATTTACTGTCAGACTAGTCCATATGACTTTCTTACAAGGGCCATGACCGTCAGCTATCAGAAATTTATCAGTTCATCCGTTCTCTCTTACGCCAACGTTCTCTTTTACCCAGAAAAATATAACTTTCAATTTCTTGAAAATCTATTTTAAACAAATTCCTGTAAACAGGAGATAAAAAATCTTTATTAACTATAAACTAATTATGAAAAGCAAATAAAGAAAATAGCAAGTGTCTTTCTTTCCAAGTAGCACTCGAAGTTCCAAGGTGTGTTACTTCTCCAAGTAACTCAAAATCTTGACGTCATTTGAACGAAGAAATCGATATATAAGAATAGCTCGTACCACTATGTCGAATCTGGTCAAAACAGAAAGAAAACAAACTGAGATTGATGCAAAAATATAAAAAGCAATCGATGTCATGAAAAATTCATCGCCGTCCTCCTCCAACAAATGTACGCCCTTTATCCAGATTTATTGTTTCTCTGGTCGTTCTTCCTCCGGCTAAATTTAGACACAAAAGAGATTTGGTTGGTTGACAAAAAAAAAAAAAAAAAAAAAAAAAAAGTGATGTTACGGTTTCATAATTTTTTACTTGAGGTACATAGATGATGATAATGAAGGTAAATATTTTATATATAAAAAACTCAATTTCTGCCTGACTGGGAAAAAAAATCTACTGCTTTGCCCAATTTACATTTCAGAATTAAACGGATCAAATTTTTTAAATGATTAATTTAATTAAATTAAAAATTAATGATTAATCGAAGTTGACAAAGTTGAGAGAAAATAAGTGTTTTGAACGTGACTTCATTCAAACTAATATAGCTCCTAAACGGTAGGTCCTATCGTCAAATATTATAGTACCAAATTTTTTTTTTTTTTTTTCCATACCGTTGTTTTACTTAATAACCTTTAAAAAAAACAACAAGAATAAAACCATAAATTAATATTTATTAATTCCTTATCAGTCTTTGACGTAGCGAGCTACGATTGTCATAGGCTTTTTAAACAGGAAGAACCACTGTATAAAATAAAATAATGTAATAGACAAAATAGAAAAAAGAAAAATAAAATAATTTAAAATAGCCGCTCTCTAGATTTTTTGTTGCTGATGTCCGCGACAAGATTACAAATTCTATTTTGGCCATGTTGACTGAAAAAATTGTTATTTTAATAAATTCGATATTTTTCAAATCATTTATTTGTCGCAGCGACCTTAGTCCAGGGAACGAAGGAAATTTTGAGGAATTAATTTTTAAGTAGATGCCAATTTTGGCACAGTTGTAGGGGAAGGTGTCCTTAACAATATACTAAAAGTACTGGGGGGGGGGGGGGGGGGTGGAACTAAGGGTGGGGGCGCTCTAAAGGTCGTTTTTTTTCAGTTTTTCGTTAATAACTCGAAGACGCTTGCCTCTGGTGTAAATTTGTATATTTACTAAATTAATTAACATAAAATTCTTTACAAAAAAGGTTTTATACATTGTTTTGCTGAGACCAATGCTTAAAGAGATATAGTGGGGGGGGTATGGAAAATTAAAAAAAAAAAAGTTTTTATTGTTCAAAATTATGTTTATTGTTAAAATTAAAATGTTTATTGTTACAGATGAATAGTTTGTTATTATT
Source organism: Euschistus heros (assembly GCA_003667255.2). Lineage (NCBI taxonomy): Eukaryota > Metazoa > Arthropoda > Insecta > Hemiptera > Pentatomidae > Euschistus > Euschistus heros. The sequence continues at coordinate 1,020,610 of RCWM02000142.1, forward strand.
AATTAAATGATTTTAGATAAAAATAAAATGTTTATTATAGTACGGGGTACATTCAAACCCTGAAATCAAACAAAATAAAAAGGATTGACTACTGGAAATTATTCACTAACCTTACCACTAAATGTGTAAAAAGGTGTCCTCGAAATAGCATCGGGTTTGGGTAGGGGAGGGGGAAAAAGTTTTGAAAATTGTATGTTTTTAGCAGAATGGCTTTTTTTGGTCTTCGTTGCCTGGACTACCTGTTTTTAGATAAGGGAAAGTTATTAAGATTGAAATAAAATAGGACTGTTACATTGACGCATCTGCAAATACATACTTCTCAGATAAATACAGATAAATATTTCGTCAAAAAACAAAATTCAATGGAATATTCATTTTTAAAAAATATTTCACCTTATTCTCCTCTCCTTTTATCTTTAGATTTATTTGGGAATGTAAATCGGTCAAAGGAGTTTAAACTTCCAGCGTGTAGTCCTAAGGATACCCACTTTATTTTTTTTTTCTCAGAGAACCTTATTTTTTGAACACCAAATCCAATAAATATTATCTTTTTTTTTTTTAATTTCCTTAATAGCTATCAGCTGAAACCCCTCTGACGTTCAAAGCACTGATTATTAAATTAAGCCCTTTTCTGCTCGGAAGGATCCTACAGACATCTCAATTATACATTAAAGTTGGATATCGGTGCTTTGTGAATATTCTAATTGACGTCCAACTTATGCTACTGGCTGATTATCGACTTCTTTCTATTATGAGCTCAGCTTTAGAAATAGATGAATTAACAACGTTGATAGTATACATAAATAACAATGAAAGTTTATCTGACAGAAATCAAAGTTTGGTCTAGGTCTCTCTGGTTACCTTGATTGGAACATAGATTATGTTAAAAAAAAAACATAATAAGATGTTTTCTGTAGCCGAATCAAGATTAGAAAAATCTAAGAAAAAAACTCAGTTTCTCCCTGAGTAAAACAATAGATGATGTACATGTTTATCTGTAATCTATTGCTTACCCGAATTTTGATTTTTTAATTAAAATAATCAAATTACTTAAAATAATAATTAAATTAAATTAAAAATCAATGAAAACGATCAAAATTAAAAATGACGCAAAGATTAAATACATATACTTACTTATTAAAATCTTTATGGACTTACGCCTCACAAATTTACGGAATAGCTAAAAAAACACACATCGAAAAACTTTAAGACTCATTACACAATCACCTCGATATGTCAATAACATAACTTTACACACAGACTTACACATACCCATGGTACAAGATCACATCCAGACTTCATACAAAAGACTTCACGACAAACTTCACGGACATATCAACAATTTAATACAAAGTATGGCCTCCAGAAGTTTGCCGGATAATACCCAAAGGAGACTAAAAAGGAGTTGGTTGAGGGATGTTTCATGTTAGGAGTAAGTACCGCTGGGTGCTGTCCTTCCTCATGCCTGGCCAATTATCTTGTATACACATCTGCTAGTTGTCACATGATAAGTGACAGGTGTGGATTAAAAAATTAAAGAGCAAAAAAAAAAAACAAACAATGATTATTCGTAATGAACAAAGTTGAGAAAAAATACTAATGACATTTCAGGATAGATGCTTGTAAAATAAATGCATAAAATAAATAAATAAACTTTAACAATTGCCTAAGAGAGAGGTCTACATTGGAATAAGATGTCTACTGCTTACTAAATCTCTATATATATATATATATATATATATATATATATATATATATATATATATATATATATATATATATATATATATATATATATATTCTTATACACTTTATTTTATCCAAACTCCTCATTTATCTTTACTAAAATGTGACATGTTTCGAGATGTGTTCTCTCATTATCAGACTCTTTTTTTTTTTTTTTTTTTCTTTTGGTGCTATCCTACCTAGTCTGTCTCAAACTGCCACATTTTAAAAACTACATGGGACAAACTAACAAGTGGTCATGAAATCGCCGTTTCAATATTTCTGGACATTCCCCTTCTAGCCTAACACCCTTCACATATGGATCAAGTGGATATTATTTCTTTGTCAAAAAAACAAAAAAAAAAAAACAACTTATTTCTTCAATAAAGGAGTAAATAATAAATATATTATCTTATACACTTTATTTTAGCTGAAGTCCTCATATATCAATTTATCTTCACTACATTTTTAAAAATGTAACAGTTTTAGATAGAAACTGCGATTTCGTCACCACCTGTTAGCTTGTCCCATGTACTATTACTTAATTTGGTTTCACTGAGGCTAGGAAGACGATTTTTATGTGTGTTGAATCTGTACCCAGAGAGAAAGAATATTGACTTTGTATTTTTCATTTGCGATTTATTCGGAACTATGGTTACCGAGCATTCCCCCTTCTAGCCGACCACTCTTCATATCAGCATTACTCTCTTATCCTGAACTATTTTAATATGAAAGGCTTTGATTAAATTCTTAAACAACCTTTCTAATTTCTGACTTAATAAAGGATCGATGATTGATCTTCGATTGTCTTGGAAATTAGAATTATTTTCCAAAATTATAATACTCAGAAAATTAAAACTGATAAACGATGATGCCTGGGCAAATTTATTAAAACCGGGATTATTATTTCTTTCCCAAGATCATTAAAGGAGCAGGAGCGGACGATGTTACGAACTATGAGACGCTAATGATGGATCGATAGGACTACACTATTTACCTATGGTACGAGGTCAACTGCTAATTAGGAACCTATCTTTTATTCACTCGGATCGATTTTGCTTAGGAGCGGCTATAATTGAGTCCAAAACTCATTATTATTAATGGCGTTTAACTTTATTAATAACATTTATAACGGTAATAGAAAATTTATAATGATTTGAGGAAAAATATTTTCATCAGCTTTTAGAAAACGAGTGATGATGAAAATTGGCAGACACGTTCCTGGGAGTCACTATTCGTTAAGGGTATATCAGAGTATCTAAAAGGAAGGAAGTTATTTAGTCCAGTCAATAAAGGATTATAGATTGCGTTTTCTGTAATCAAAGGTTTCGGAAACATGTTCGGGATAGTTAGACAGTAAACATACTATCAAAGTAAATTCCTGGAGTTTTCGGATCAGAAAAATGGAAGGGGGGGGGGCGCGACAGGTCCCTTTTTTTGGTTTTGCGCTCATATCTCAAAAACAGGACGTTGTATGCACAACGTGACATCCATGTTGTAAATTTAAATTTCAGTTTTAAAAAAAAAAAAATCATATATTCCCTTTTTTTTTTTTCACCTGGGAGTTATACATTAATTACTCTAAAATGAAAAAAAATTGAATGAAATAGCAAAAAGTATTTAAATTATGATAAAAAAAGTAAGGCAAAAATAAGAATTCGTGAAGCGATAAAGGCTCAATAACCTCTAATCTGCCTGAGCCCACGACAACTATAATTATAAAGGCATTGTGAACCGGGTTGGGATTGATGGTGTAATTTCCAACAGAACAGCACGTAATCAGCAGTAGCTGAAGTCAGCCAATGAATGTCTTGCTTCCCTTCAGTTATTAGGGTACTCTTTTTCCTCATGCCTGAAATGCTATTTTGATTCATTTTACATTTGTCATAAGTTCGTCTGGTTGTAAATACGTATTAAATTAGTCATGGTTACATTTTTTTTTATCCATTTATCAGTGATGTGTCGGTACCAAAATTTTTCGAATCAAAAATTAAAAAAATAGCAGGGGTCGGAAAACCAGTATGAGCATTTCATGAAATGAAAACCATTGTAAAAATTCATTAAGAATATTAAAAAAAAAAAGTATAATACATTGGTGCTATTGTCTGGTCGCATTATTTATTCAGTGGTTTAGCTTTGGCAGTTGGAAATGTTAATTCTATTTCTTCATGTTCCTATAGCGAATACATATCATACATACATATAATTTGTCGTTTGGATTGAAGATGCAATGCTTGATTTTTCAAGAGAATGTTATAATTCTACCGAGCAGTGTTGAGTATATGAAAAATTGTTCTCTTGTTACAATATATAAACTATATTTTAAAAGTAATTATCTGAATTTTTTTATTTAATTGAGAATCCTCTATGTATGCATACTAATTACTTAATTATGTATTAAAAAACTCTACCTCCAACAGTATCGTTCGGTTCCTAGGAATATACACATTCCTACTATTTATTGAAATTAACAACTGTATAAAAAAAAAAAAAACACATGTTATAATAACATGTCGATTGCTTGTAAATTACCCAATAATAGTACTTCAATAAAAGTTATATATGCGAAGTCTTCTTTTCAGACAACTCGAAGGGTTGTCGGTAATAGAATGGGGAGCAAGTTAAGAGACTAGTGGATTTAAATTGTTATGGCGTTATTTAAATTGGACAAACGTTTAACTTCCACATAAAAAGACTTGAACGACAGGAAACTGCTCGTCGTTTTCGACTTCTTCAACACTAACTAAACAAACGTTCAAACCTTCCGATTTATTATAAAAGACTCATTTACATGACAGTTATCAAACCTATTTGGACATATGGAGTTGAATTTCAGGGCTCAACTAAACCTTATAATTCTTCCCGTATCCAATCCTTAATGCTCCTTACTTTTTTACAAATAGACTTATCCATAAAGACCTTCCAGTGCAGAATCTTTCTTTTTTTAAGTGCTACTGATGTGTAGTTCTTTTCAAGTTTTTACATGTTATTGTAATTATAATCAACCCACTTACTAGATGTATATAATTTTTTATTTTGTGAATGTTAAAAAACACATATATTTGTTGTTGCTAATGACCCTCTAGGGTAGATGCTTGTAAAATAAATAAATAAATAAAATAAATTCTTCCCGTATCCAATCCTTAATGCTCCTTACTTTTTTACAAATAGACTTATCCATAAAGACCTTCCAGTGCAGAATCTTTCTTTTTTTAAGTGCTACTGATGTGTAGTTCTTTTCAAGTTTTTACATGTTATTGTAATTATAATCAACCCACTTACTAGATGTATATAATTTGTGCACTTGTAAATTTCAATAAATGAATAAAAAAAAATAAATAAATTTGTTATGAAGTTTACTATGGAAAGGATAGGTATCTTTTTTTGGGAATATCAGCGACAAATGGAACATTGAGGTCTTTATGGATATGCATATTTGTGACACAGAAGCATTCAGGATTTTGTATTGCAAGGATTGGATACGAGATGAATTGGAAGGTTTAGTGGAGCCCTCAAAGCTCAACTCTTTATGCTTACTAATTACTGTCATCTAAATGATTTGTTATAAATCGGCATCTTAGAGCATTAGTATAGTAAATGTTGAAGAATTCGAAAACAACAAGCAGTTTCTTTTACTTTTAGTCTTGTCGTGAATTCCAAGTTAAATGTTTGTCCAGTTGGAGTCCAAAAAATAAAACGTTCCATTTTAAAATATTCTAAAGATCCTAGATTTGGGACTTTAAAGACATTTCGAAATAAAATTTTTTGTTAATATTTATTAAATTTTTTTTCAGCAGGATTCATTGATGTGCACAAAAATTGTTTAAAAAATACATAAAAAATAATGACATGACAATACTATTTGATTCTACAGTTAACAACGTAATAATTTATGAGTAGGGCTGATACGGCGCAGGACGTAGACTCATCCCGCACTACTCGTTATTCTATTAGCAAATAATTTACATATCGCCAACTAGAAGTTGAAATCGGTTCAACTACCTCGTCCTAAATGATATTTGAGTTAGACCAACCGCTGGGTGAATAATAGATCAATAATAGGACAAGCATTATTAACTAGGTAAACAGCAAAATTAAAGGATTTCAGCAGAATTAAAAGCCAGAATAATTAAATAATAAAGAGCTTTAAAATAGTTTTGATATTATCTGAAGACCTAATGGACAATTTATCAACACTAATGTCCTGGATTTTATATAAATACAATAAGCGAAATTTGAAATTTAAAAAAATTGTTATCGTTAAGGATTCATTTTTGTTAACTGACAAAAATAAAAATCTCATATATTTCAATTTATATATTTTTTTTGTTTTGTTTTTTTCTCCTTCAAATTTTGATTCACACCTGTTATTAGGGTAACAATCAGTGAATGTGAAGAATAGTTACTTTAGATGTTTATTATAAACAACACAATTAGGAATCATTTCATGGTATATTGATTTAGCATAGAACTCTGTGTCATGTTGAGAAACAAGACTTAATATGTAAGGACAGACTTAAGGATTTTAGGTTTTTATTTGGACTTGTTAGATCCACCTAAAGCTTTCCCAGTTGCTTGATAACGATTCGTAGATACGGATTTTGTTACAATATTATATAGACCATATGGTATATCCTAAGACCAGTTTCTGATACTGTATGGTGTCTTGATTACAACTGAACTAGATTCATTTTCATTTTCACTATAGAATTACTTAAAATCCTAACGAGTTATTTAAAAGCCATCCAGATTAGAAAAATTGAAACATCTGATACTGAACATTGCATAGATGTTTAAGCAGCTATTTAAATTTTAACAAAAAAACTATGCACATGGACCTAGATTATGAAATTTGAGGATAATCTAAAAAATAAGAGTGCTAAAAAAAGTAAACCTACAACACTACATAAACTCTGCGGCAAAATGTTAGACACCTCTGTAAATAAGAACAACTATTTATGACTTCTTTATTTTCGATTGATCTTAGTTTTTTAACACTGCTTGAAGTATAAGTTAAGATATTTGAAAATGGTACAGTAGTATCAAACCTTGCTGAATATTGCAATCCAATCTTATTAAATATTCACATTTCATTTGCTACAAAATGATAGACACACTTTCGTTTTTAACGATTTTCTTAATTTTCTCGAGGTTGAGACCAATAAATACCATTTATACTTGAAAGCTGTGTTAAATTTTAACGAAAGTAGACACAACTTAATGTTTTTCAAAAGAAGAGCGCCGTCTGGTTTCTTCACTAATGAGGATGGGATGGGTCCTAGGGAGGATGAAAACCACCTCAAACGGAGTTTTCATCAGTACTTTTCAATTGAAGCCATTGCTGAAAGAAGGTGTCAACTCAGTTTTTTGGAAAACAATTTTTTTGTTTATTCATATTTTCCCACCTGCAGTCATCGTTTTAGTACACAAAAATGTCAATAGATAGGACAACTTGAATTGCACATTAAAAATTGGTCAACTGAGGAGAAAGATTTTTTTTTCTTAAGCAAAGATTTATTTTAAAGCATTAGAGTAAGGATAGCCATATGACCAAAATAAACAATGGATGATAAACAGAAACAATTCTATATAGAAAATACTAATGTCCGGAAAAAGTTCCACACCTGTAACGCGAAAATGCTTCTGAGCATTTTTATAAAATTTAGTAAACACCTTCTTCCGCCAATGGCTTCAATAGTTCATTTAACGTTTTTATTTTTTTTTGTCGCTTGACTGTCGAATAAGTTAAGCAATCAAGTTAAACAAAGAAACATAAAATGTCTGAAATGTAACACACGAATATTTAGAGGAAAAAATAATGTATAACTGCAATGTTTAAGAGGTCATGATGTTTTCTTTTTTATATCTATAAATAAAAATTGGTAAAACATTTATATTTAAACAACAATGGCGGAATATCCTTCCCCAATATTAACTTAAATTAAAGTTTAAACTTAAGTTAAATCCTGGAATATTTCAAATCAGTATCCTTAAGGACAATGATGGGAGTATCCTTTGGATATCTTAAAAACCGTTAAATCCTGGAATATTTCAAAACAGTATCCTTATGGACAAAAACTAATAAAACCGTTGGATTTTGAAAAAAACATAGTATTCTTAAGGAAGAAAACAAATTCTAAATAAAGGGGAAGGTGAGTGGCCAAGGATGTCCTTCGACCTTTAAAAAAAAAAAAGTGAGATCCTGGCAGATCTGAAGAAAAGTATCCTTATTGCTATAAGGATACGATCTGCTGATCGTGGGTTCGAATCCCACCTTTGCTGGTGGAAAAAATATATTATATATTGATTAAATCTGTTTTCAGTCATTTTAAAGATTATTCATCGAATTGGATCATACATGTATGCCGTGATACCAGTTTCCGCGGATCATTGGAAACTTGCCGTGTTTTAAACTTAAATAATATTCAATCATTTTAATCCAAAGTTGTCAGAAATATTATCAATCTTCCAAATTATCAATATCAAGTCTCTCTCTATACATTGAATTCAATTACGTAAATATATATGTATATATTTTTTATGTAGTATTTAATTTTTCACTTAATAATAAAAGTAAATATTCGTTTTACTACTTATTCTATGATTAAATTTAATTAATTAATACACCTAAATTAAACTGTCATTTAATTTGATAAATACTTGTCTGTAGCTAAGAGAATTCCATTACTAGAAACTTGTTATTTCAGAAAGATGTTACCTGCTTATTTTATTTTGGGTTCAGTAATTAGTTTCTCCTCTAGTTTTGCCTGGGACGAAGTAGAGAAAAGCCGCCATGAATTGTTTTGAGAAAACCAATTATCTCAGTTGTAATTGGTTTGTTACATGAGTTATAATTGGTTAATGCACATGGCTGTCGGCTTCCTTAGTTACAGGTTTGTCATTCCGCTCAGCAAATACTATTGCATCATTAAAGAATCAATGAAGTAACAGTTTTCGATTTTCTGAATATGCTAAAAAAGAAGAGGGCAAATCATATCACCTTAAAAACTTAATTAGAAAAAACTTGGGCAAAATGTCTTGGCTTCTAACAATGACATTAACCGTAGCAAAAACATATATAATGATATTGAAAAACAATATTTTAGTATTGTGTGCTTCATAACATCTATTACCTGTGTTGGGGAGGGGGGTTTTTCACTTTAGAAAAAAACAATTCCCAACCCCAGTGAGCGCTGGTAACAAAAACAATTATCTGAGGAAAAAGCCAACAGTTAACTACAAAAAAAAAAGAAGAGAATATAACCCAACCACTGATTTATAAAATTGGGAATCTGAAAAGAATTTAAATTTAAAAAAATAAAATAAAAATAAAAAAAAATAATTGAAACCATTGATGAACAACAACGTAAAATAATTATATTTCTTAATGTTCTGTACATAAATATACATACAAAAAAAAAACTTAAAGAAATATGAGGAAAGAAAAAAAGAAATTTTTTGAAGGATTTCGTATTGTAAGGATTGGATACGAGATGAATTGTGTGGTTTAGTGGAGCCACACCTTTTGATTTTAAAATGTAAATTCGGAAAATAAGTAGATTATAAATAGACATATGCATGATCTATTGTTTTTTCCCAGTCGGGGAGAAATTGAGTTTTCTGTTGCTTGATACATAAGAATGATATATCATTCTTATATATCATACTATTCTTATATATATACTATTGGAATAAATATGAAAATCAAGTTTAAGTTTTTAGAGAAACTTTGTCACTTGCTTTATTTTTTTATTTTTTATTTCTTTCCTTTCGGCAAAAAATAGATAAAATAGATGAGAAGCTAAACTACATGAAACGATAAAATTTATAGATTCTAAGTATATTCAAACTTAAAGAACAGAGTTAAAATCTCATATAGTTTTCTTTTACTGAATCATTTCACTGTCTTTCATAAATTAAGTTTTCAAACCTTTTGTAACTTATTCAATTTTTTTTTTCTAATTATTTCGAAGCGATTCAAGAATAAGGGCAGTCGGAAGAAGGAAACAGCTGGCACACGCCCTTAAGCCCCAGATCTGGGTCAGATCTTGAAAGAAGGTGAACTGGTTTTGGTCAGTCCTTAGATTTTCCCCGCCAACTCCCAGTTAACAATTACCCTAATGTTTCAATTTTTACATAAATATACAGTCATTGTTTTATCTAAAGTATTCGATTTACATAGATATTGAATCATATTATGATAACCAGGGAACATATCTTGAAATAAATCATATCTTTATTGGTTAAATATTTGCTTTTAAACAAATCGATGGTCACATGGATTAAGTTGGTCAGTCAAATAATGCCCTAAATGAGTTAAGTGCGATGTGATTGTGTTGGTTCCTCTTTTGCCTGTTTGTTTCTTATTTGGTGCCAATCGACGGGGATGCCGTTTATTTTTTCCTCTTTTATCTTTTAAACAATAATTATATTAAAAAAATATATATATTTTCCTCGTAATAAAGACATTATCTTTTTAAACCACCTACATTTTTCTATAGCACCTACGTATTTTCTTCATATCAATATTTAAAATATCTTTTTAACAGAAGAAATACAAAGTAAAGAGTACCAACTTAAACATGATAAAAACCATGTTGAATAGTGTTGCAAGTTCTGGTGAATAATCAGGTAACAAAGGAAAAAATCCTTCAATAAATTAAATTGTCTTCAAAAATAATTAATTATTACATATCAAGAAACATTTATATTTTCAAATAATGGATTTGCAGTAAAAGTTCAAAGTTAAAGAGTGCTGCCATGAAAAGCTTCGATTTTAGACTTATATTTTCCTTATTACTTTGTTTATAAGGAAAAAAATATAATTTATAATTAATGATACTCTTTAGTGTTTTCCTTCCAGCAGTAGCCCTGTTGTAAGGGGTTTTATTTATTTCTGTACACACCATACTTAAAAGTATACAACATACTTTTAATTTTTAATTTTTGTTTTCGTTATTAGTTTACATAAACATATACATATATGTTAGTACATGTCTCGAAAGAACAAAACAAAAAAAAAATAAAGAAAAAGAAGTTATACAATATTAAAACTCAATACAGCCAAGAAAAAAAGTTATTTCATAATCAGAAATACGTAAAAAAAAAAAAAATTAATACAGAAAACATAATGAATTTTTCACGTTTTAAACGTATTTTACATTTATATCCTCTATTTTTGTTAAGATTTTTTAAAAAATATTTTGAAATCTTCAAACATATTGTTCATCAATCATTGACCATCCACTGACCAATGTCCTAGTTCCCGTAGTTTTTCTGTCTGTAGTATAGTTCTATAGTCAGGGAGTAGTCTGCATTCATATATGAGGTGGTGTATATTTTGTTCTTGAGTGAAATCACAACGACATAAGAATAAGTCTCTTATTTTGAATCTAAAATTATGTTTTTACAATATTCTGATACATTCGTAGATTTTTTTATTATTTGATTTTGTGCTATAATATCCGAGGCTGTAAGCTGACTATCGACCAGAATGGCAAATATATTTCCGATGAGACGGTCGATGACAAAACCGCATCAAACAATAGAGATGTGCTGATATTTGCTTTGATATTAAGTAGTAGTGACATTTGTGGTATTAGATCACTGTTGGGAATAAAATAAATAGGATTTATATACTTTGATACTTTATACACAAACACATTTTTTTTTAAATTTGACTAAATGATTACATAAGGAATATGGGACTGCTGTTAGTGGCTTCACTAAACCCTCCAATTCTTCTCGTATCCGATCCATACTATCCAAGATCCCTCGTAAAATTCTTAATGATTCTTTTTACGTTACAAATAAACCCCCATAATGATCTAAACGTCCCATAAGTTGCTGAATTGGCCCACATTATTTCTACAAAATATCAGTTTTTTAGATATATACATTTACTAGATAAATATATTTTTGTTTTACTGTTGTAAATTTCTATACAAATATCATAAAAAATATAAATTAAAAGAGTTATTCTTTTTAACACTTTAAATAGAAAACTTTTTTGTTATCCCTTAGTATAAGTCCCTTGACAGATGAAAAATAAGAGAAAAAGGATTTTATAAGGATTTGTTTACGATCGAAACACGGATTTTCGGTATTAAATGTGAAATTACATATGTTTCTTCAACCTATTAAAAAAGAAAATTTTAAAGTATAAGCAAACAGTTATTTTTATTCCTATTTTTTGACCTCTATTCCATTTATATGAAATTTGCTAGCGAAGTCAGAAATGGAATAAAATTTATTTCTGTATTTAGTAAAAATGCCTTACATTTAACTAATTCACATTTCTTACTTCAAGTGAATTCTGATGGGTTAGGATTACGTATATTGCAGTAAGGCTATCAACGTTTTAATATAATTTGGCAATCAAATGTTTTCTGCAATTAAAAACACAAAAATAATAATAATTAACGAGCCAAAAGATAATTGTGAAAAACGGTACACCAAAAAAGTTCTGAGCCCCAGCAAAAAGACGTTTGCATGTAACTTTTGTTTGAAAAAGTTTAATTAATTACTTTAGTATTAACTATGTTTATAATTTATTCCATATGTACTACTGCTACCTACTCTAGTTTGACATGATTACCGATATGCCTTTTGATTGGGAGTATAATTGTTTGCTGTAACCTTTTTTTTCACACTCAAAAATGTAAAATTTTGACACGCTCTGTTGGCGTTGCTCAGATAGAAAATTTGCCGGAAGTTTTCTAATCAGAAATTTAATGGAGAATATTTTTTGTTATATAATATTTGTTGCTAGGGCTTTAATATAACTTTTAGGAGTTATATTGGTTTGAATGAAAAAAAAAAAAATGGGGGTGGTTAGGGGTATACAATCATTAGTTTTATAGACATATGTATGATCTATTGACTTTCCCAGTTAGTTAACAAATTTTTTTTAAAACTAACTGACAAAAAGTCATTGGCAAAATTAATTATATTTTAAAGTTAACCAAGTTAATTCAGCGCTCTTATGAAAGAAATCATCTGCTTAAAATGTTTGTACTTGTAATTTTGTACACCACACACAACTCGGACTTTCATTTTAATACCTTACTCATCCATTACAGATTGAACAAAGGTATCTGGGTCATTCTGTCATTTCGTCGGAATTTCGGCATTGTGATTCCATTAGAAAAACGTCGTGTAAAAAAAAAGTTTTTCTTCATAAACATCTTTATAAAAGTTAACTAATATTACTAGCGAAAAATTCCTTCGTAGAATATAGTCTATCTGTACATTTATGATCATGATGGAAATCATGAGAGTAAGAGAAACTGATAGGGTGTGAGGGAAATAGAAAACATTCGCAATTCAAATAATAAAATTTTATAGTACAAAAGAATTGATAATGAGTATGTAATTAATGAGATCAACTAGTCGATTAAAATATATTAGTTAACATTAATCAAACATTTAAACATAAAACTTGAAAGAAAAAAATTGAAATGGTAAGAGATTATATTATACATTTAAACTTTGAAATCGAACAATAAATTAATATAATTAATATTATATCACATTAACATGAATAGTGAAAATGTTTATAAAATGTATTTTTTTTTTCTTATTTCACATACAGTTTTTCCTACTGTAATCTACCTATTTCCCTCATTTTAGGTGTGCGGAAAATAGAATTTTGAGTTTGATTTAAGATTAACAACACCACACGCATTTAAAAAGACAAAAAAAAAAACAAAAAAAACAAATAGAACTCTGAACTACATGGAAAACATATAGTTCAATGCAAATAAAACAAGAATCAAAGTTACCTTCTTTGAAAAATCACTATGCGAGGGAAATAGAATTATGAATGACACAATTGAAGCACTTGATTCGACGCAAACTTGGGACAACTAGCAAAGGAAATTTGTTGTAAGTGAGGTTACACTCCGTTTGGATGAAAGCTTCTGCAATGTTGCCAGCCTGAAATAAACTGCCCAAAAATGAATAGGGATATTGCTAATTTTGTGTTATTTACTATGCCTACCATTTTTGTATTATTTTTATTTTAAACTGCATTAATATTCATCAGAAATTATTATGTTTTTTGCTGAAATGAAATACAATTAATGGGTCTTAAAAAATAACAAAAATAAAACGTTTTAGTTGCATAATTTGTTTTATTGAACAGATCAGTTTTTGGAAACAATTAATATCTTGTATTATGTCATCTGTTAGCTAAAACCTGCGTGCACCTATTAGGCATGCTATTAATAATGTTGTCACATGTTTCTTGAGGAATTTCACCCCAGAGATGTTGCAATGCTGCACACAGTTGTCGAAGGTCAATTAGTGGCGGATAATGTATAAAAAGCCTTCTCTGTAACACGCCCCACTCGTGCTCAGTAGGATTCAGGTCTGGAGACAATGGGGGAAGTGGCAGACGGGAAATTACCAGGCTTTCTAAAACTTGATGGACAACTATTCCTCTATGAGATCGAGCGTTGTCTTCCAGAAATCGAAAATCTCTCCCAATGAGATCCCTAGTTGGAGGGAGGTATTACTCAATAATTCCATGTGCATATCGAGCGGCTGTGAGGTTGGTTCGTCCTTCAGGGTAAATGCCAACCCAGACCATTACACCACCTCCTCCAAACTGCACTGAAGGCACAATAAACTGGGACATTGTACACATTTCTTGTTCTCTATAGACTCTTCGGCGTCTGCTGTCACTATACAGACAAAAACGCGACACGTCAGTAAACATCACAGCATTCCAATTTGTGTCCTCTTCTAGTCGCTCTCTGCACCACATTCTTCTTAGCTGCTGGTGGCGAGCTGTTGCTGCAGATGGTCTCAAAGGAGAATATGATGTAAGGCTAACTTCCCGCAAACGATTACGAATCGTTTGTGTTGATAAAAGTCTAGTAAAACACCTTCAACTTCATTGAGGATCTGGCGTGCACTATGAAAAAGGTTTCTCATGGCAGTGATAACAATATTTCTATCCTCTCTTTCAGACGTTATACGTTGCGATCCACTGCCCGGCCTTCTATTGGCACTCCCAGTCTCTCGGAATCGAGCTAAAGCCCGGGAGACGACACTCTGGGAAACGCCAACCGCCTCTGCAATATCAACTTGTCGGTGACCTTGATTAGGCATTCTCACTATAATTTCGCGAACTTCGGGTTCAAGATGATGTCTTTCCATGTTTATTGAAAGTACAACTGGATTAAAATACGAGAAAAGCTGTTTATTTAAAAAATGATAAATCTTCATGTTTACTATTCTTAAGAAAACTTGTTATAAATAAAAGGATTAACAAATATTTTGTCTTTGGTTTGTATTTTCTATTTTGTTGTATCCTACTAATATTGAATATATTGGCTAATTTAATTTAAATGACCGGATAAGGGATAAATAAGGCATATCCCTATTCATTTTTGCGCAGTTTATAATGGAATGAATCTTGTTTATACTCAGGCGGGCTTTTTAAAAAAATTTGAAGGAAATAGATTGATCCTAGGGGACACAGGCTTTGGAAGTCATTCTTATTATCGGAAGTGATTAGCCTCAGTGTCAATTCTAAAATTCAATATATTGCAGAAATGGAGGACTTATTCGCATTTAACGTTACCAAATCATGTTATGGGACTTGTGAGGGGAATAGAATTTGACGTTCTGAATTCAGATTTTACCATGGAAAACAAATCAATAACTATGGAAAAACTACTTTACGTTTAAGAGGTAAATACGTGGTTCTTCAAGATCTATACTGTTTATTCCACAAATAAACACAACGAAAATAGGAGGAATGTTCTTTCGTGATATTCGAGTATTTGTACGCATTATGATCGAAATGACAATTGATCAATTAGTTTACGAGTTCGCATCCAACTTTTGGAATCTACTTCACAGCAACGTTCAGAATGTTTAACTAAACATTTGATATAACAATCTGAAATTTTTATAAGTAATATAAAAATAGAATGTCACGAAACAATCATTAGCAACGGATCGATATGTTATCACTAATGCATCATCATTGACTTATGTGATTCTTAATGCCTGCTAATGTTAAGATCAATATCATATTTAACATGTTCTGTAAGTCAGTGGGAAAATATTTATTGTAAATTGGTTTATAATAATAAATTTTTTTTTTCTATCGATAATATAAAAAATACGTGTTGAAAAAAAAAAGCATAAAACAAACTATTCCTGATGGTTTGCAGACCTAATTAAAATAAATTAAGAATAGTTTTATTATTCTCTGACACATCCGTTTACTTTTATTTACTGCAGTTATTAATAATGAAAATACAAATTGTGCCACACTAATTACTTAAGAAAAAAAAAAACAGCTTTATTACATAACGTGATCAAATATAATTGAAATAGGAAAATCTAAATAAAAAAACAAAAACAAAAAAACAAACTATCCGCTTATTAATTATAATCAATTACTTAATGGTTTACACGCGCACACATAAATTTGCAGTATCTTACAGGATACAGGATATCTGTTAATTGTTCTGTTGAAGGCTGAACTAATAGATAGTTTGCAAGTGAATTCAGAAAATATTCCATGAATAAATAAATGCAAAACTATTATTAATTTTGGGACCAGACTCATTAAATAGCCACCAGAATATTTAAAAAAAAAAAAAAATACTGTATAATTACAACCCATGAATGGTCTCGGGTTCAGTGATAAGATAAGGATGTACTATAACTGGGCCAACGGTTGTGAAAGGAGGTGGTTTGGTCAGAATTCACGCTCAACTGCGAGGTTATAACTTAAATTAAGGGTACCAACATTTTTTAGAGGCTGGGTGTGCCCCAGAAAGGTCTCCCTCCCGAAGTCGATCCACCCGAAGGTACAGATTTGGAGCTCAAATATGTAAATCTTTTATTTTGAAAAAATAATAATAAAATAAAATAAAACCTCAGTAAGATTAAGTTCAAATTATTCACTAATATATAAACAAATAATTAAATAATATGTATCAATAAATTAAAATATAATATAGTAAATTGAAAAAACCAAAAAAAAAAAAAAAAAAAAATGATATTGTCATTAACTTTATGTTACAATGTACAATTACGTATGTTTATATTATAGTTCTTACAATTCAATTACTTATTATTATTATTATTATTGTTATTTGTTTGTGTACGTTTATAAATATTATTTTTTATTTGTTATAAAGATATAGAAACCCCCGTTACTATTATAAAATTTGTAATGTTATAAAAGTGGCAGTCATACATTTAGCTGTGATGTCATTTGCCTGATCGTTTTCCTGTCATAAATTCTCAATAAAGACAATTAACATTTATCGGTCAATATAATTGAACAAGTAAATATTATAAAATAATTTATCTAAAGAAGAAAAATGACTTATTGACATGATAAGACTCTAAAAAAGGAGATATGTTTTATTTTTACTTGAAAGAAACTAAAAAAATAAAATTTTGGTATACGAGTAGCTTATAAAAAAGAAAATTTGAATTTTTTTGTTCAACATTATATTATTAAAGGTGAAGAATCAGAATTTCAAACTTACACCATCGAAAAAATGGAACTTTCCTCAAAAAGTCCAAATAAAGTCCAAAAAGAATTAATATTTTTGGTGTTTTTGCTCTCAAATGTAAAAAAATTATGTTCATATAAATATATTCACACACACCAATATAAATAAACTTTATACATAAACTATTTAGGCGGAAGATCGTATCGAAGTTACGAACTGTATGTAAGTCTAGCCAAAAAAATTATCAATAGATATTTATATTTTTTGAAGTACTAAACCCGAATTTCAACATTAATCACACGAAATTCTTTAGCATTCCGAAAAAAGTAATATTTTAATTTTTTAGTGTTTTGCTTCTGAAGAAGTAGGCATTAAATTAAATTTTAAGAAATCCATAAATATTTAAAACTTTCTACTAAAGGTTTTTCTTGTCAAATCAATTATTATATTTATGTTAGTACGTATGTAAGGATGGAGAATGTGAAATCGGATGTTTTAGTTGACTAACGCTTATCTGTGTCTTTCAAAAATAGTTGCTTTAAAAAAAATATATTTATAAAACTTACAAAAAATGCAATCTAATTAATTTTTATAAAATTTTTAAAAAAATATTTAAACTAAAAGAAAAGGGTAGTTTTTCACGAGCTAGTAGTTCCTAAATAATTTCACAATCAATATTTAAATGTAAGAAATAAATAATATTTTCGTATTATATATTTTACTATTTCGACGTACACTTTTCATCTTTAAACGAATAGCTGGATTTAGATATCGTTTTTTACCATGGCTGCGTCTTTTGGTTGTGGTATATCCTTTTTTTGCTGTGACGTTTTTTTCACATTCAAAATGTTATATTTTGACTCGTTCTAGCTCTGTTGGTGTAACTGTGATCGATAATTTGACAATTCTCCGTCATCAATTTAATAGAGAATAATTTTTGTTATATTGCATTGGTCAAAAAGACTTAACGCTTAGGAGCTATATTGCTTTGAATGAAAAAAGTCACGTTTCAAACCTCTATTTTTAATTTTAGGGACTTTTTTTACACACTAGCTATGTTGCTCTGATGAATTTTTCAAATACTTCAGACAATGATTTTTTATACACTTTTTGGTAGGTACTTTTGGGCTATAATCATGATTAAGTCATTATGGGCTGTTAAACACACAATATTCATATAACAGACATCGGGAACTTTTTAGTTATATACAGTCTATATTGCATGAAATGATTTTAAATGGAAGAACCAAATACTGATACAGATGTCACATCGCCTCGTTAAAGACGTTCCAAGTAATGGCACGCCTGAGGAACCTATTTGCCCAACGGTCACCAAAGCCTTCGCCCCATGATTTAGGCTAGTTAGGTCCAAATTATATTTGCACACGGGTCGTTAGAGGTATCGATCATCGGACCAGCGGTAACGGGTTACTATAACAGGTTACTAAAAGTCGCTGTTGGTTCCGCGATCCGAAGAACTGCACCAACGACATCAACTTATACAAACCGTTTTGAAAGTTATGACAACCTTGGCTGGCCAAGGACTCTATCGATAGGATGAAATAGTTATCAGGCCATCTTGTTAAAATTTCATCGCCCTTGATGACGGCTCTTCGACGCCTAGCTCTGACCTTGGCTCGAAAGTGGCAAAGCAGCAGAATGCGCAATGACGAGTCGCAACACATCAAAATATTATCTTTGATATTTTTTTTTATAAAATAGTCTTTTTCTGCAAAAAAAAAAAAAGTACCTAATTAAAAATCTTTCGACGATTTTTAAAATATTTCATCTGGTTGGATTTTAATTTCAAAACATTAAAATATATAACAGTGTGACAAACCGCGTTTGAACCACTCAATAGGTACATAAACGCACCATTCAAATTGTTATTATTATAAATTTTATAACTGATAAATTTTACAAAAATTATGAAAATGATTTAGTAAAAATTTGGTACAGATGGGTTCATAGTACTACAATTGTAAACCCTGCTGCGAAATATTGATACTTGAATATGTACGACACTGTTTTACAGATCTGCCAGGATCTGACAATTTTTTGAGGCCGAAGGACATCCTTGGCCACTCTCTCCATCCACAATTAGAATTAGTTACGTCCTTAAGGATTGCTGTTTTAAGATGGCGGAATTTTATTAGTTTTTCGTCCTTAAGGATTGCTGTTTTAACGGTTTCTAAGTTATCCGAAAGGATAACTTCCGCCATTTTTGTCCTCCAGGATACTGTTTTAAAATATTTAACGGTTTTAAGATGGCGGACCTTGTATATTAATCTCCAACTTCCCGTTGAATGTGTGAAGAATAGTGGAATAATCCTTCCGCATCTTTTAATCGATAAATTGTGGAACATTTCAAAATATTATCTTTAAAAACTAAAAGGACAACAATGGCAGAATATCTTTCGAATAATAAAACTAATTTTAAGTGTGGAAGGAGAGTGGTCAAGGATGGCCGCCAAAAACCGTAAGATCCTGGCAGATCTGAAAAACAGTATCCTTATAGCATATAATCCCTTATATCTTGGAATATTTCAACATATTACCGTTAAGGACGAAAACTACTATCTATATATATGGCCCAAAGATGTCTGTTCCGTCATTTTAGTTTTCTTCCTTAAGGATACTACTTTGAAATATTTCAGGGTTTAACGGTTTTTAAGATAGCGGAAGAATATTCCGCTATTGTCCTTTCAGTTTTAGTCCTTGTGGATACTATTTTAAAATATTCTAGCGCTGGGCCAAAAAATAAATTTAAAAATAAACAATAATAAAATAAACTATTTCTACATATCAAATATGTACTAGAATTCCCCTTCTAGTAGTAGGCTTCGCCCGCTCTCGTGAGCGAAGGACTCAGATAATTGTTACTAATAATTGGAGTTTTATTTGTTTACTGATAATGATCTTGTATTCAACCATGCAAATGAGCATTATTTCTTCAATATTTTCACGCATAGCATCAATTTTTAAGCTTGTTAAAATTGAACTGAAAAGATGTTTAACGATTACATAATTGCATTGATAGGACATTCAATTTTTAATTTTAATGAATGAGTTGGAAATTCAGATGGACAGAGACCATTAAGAAACTTGCGGACTCCATTATCAGTGCTTACAACTAAAGTAATATGAATAATATTTTTTCACACAATATCAAAAAAAGGAAAGGATCGACTTTTTGATTTGGTTTTAATTTTATTCAACAGGAATAATTTTATAGGTTTCATTAGGTTGGATTTTAATTTCTAGCCATAAATTTACACGACAGTGTGGCAAACCTTCTTTCCGCCACTCAACATAGTGAATTTAAATTTTTATTATTTTTAAACGTTCTTAAGACCATAAAAATGAAATAGTTAAAATTTGGTAGAGATGGGTTCAGCAGTTTTAAAATTGTAAACTCCATAGTCGAATGGCGCTAACCACCTATCGGTCGAATCGAAAAAATGGCCAACGATCTTCCGAACACCATGCATATCTTTTTAAATAAGCATGTGTAAAAGGCATTATTTTTTGTACTTTGTCCGAATTGAAACTAACTATTATATGCTGTAGATAATAAATGCTACTTGCTGTTTAATAATTTATTTCTTGAATAATTATTGTTTGCTTTTGTAATTTTAATACTATTATACTACCAACAGTTCTCTACGGATGTGATACATGGCCGCTGAGGTTAAGGGAGGAACAACGCCTTAAAGTTTTCGAAAATAAAGTACTGTGTAGAATATTTGGCCCAAAAAAGGATGAAGAAACAGGAGGATTTAGAAGGCTTCACAATGCGGAACTGCGCGAATTATATCCGGTAAATATAGTTCAAGTAATAGCAGCGCGACTCTAAAATTGGCATGTAACGTCGATGGGTTTAATAATGATCGAATTCCGAAAAAATTAATCAGTTATGAGCCGTCGGGTAAACGACCGAGGGGTAGACCGAGACGAAGATGGAATGATTGCGTCAGGGCCGACCTGGGGGATTTAGGCTATGGAGGAGTGGATTGGAGGGAAGTGTGCGGTCGACGGTTGATGGTGTCGGCATCGAACCTTCGGGTTCGCTAAGCCTTAATTTATTTTATTTACATTTGTAATTTTAATAGCAATTTATTTTTAAAAGAGATATCGGTACCGAGAGATCAAAAACCGCCACATCACTGCTTTAAATTAACTCTGTATAATAAACTGTTTATATCTAATAAACTATTTATTTTTCATCTCCTAAACCAATATTTGTTTTTCCTCTTTAGCATAATCTGTGCTATTTGTGTTGGGGGCTTAATTTGTGTAAATTTCAGATTTTAATCTCTACCCCATCAGAGTTAAAAATATATAGCTCTGAACTGATATTTCATTGTTTTTTTAGACATTATTAATGTTTTCTTAGTAAAATAAAGAAGTTTTTTTTTCTTAAAATATACAAAGAACTAAAATTTGTGTAAGTTTCAGATTTTTATCTCCAGTCCCATCTCAATTAAAAAACATCTCCCTGAAGTGATATTTCTTTGTTTTTCAGGCGATATAACTTTTTTTCTATGTAAAGTACACAAGATTTTTTTTTATTCTCTTGAAACACATAAATAAGAACTGCAATTCGTGTTTCATTTTTTTTATTTTCAACTCTTATTAGAGATGTTGAAAGACAAATTGTGCGATGCTTTAAAAATTCATAAAACAACTAACAACAAATAAAACTAGCAACATAGAGGTGAGCACTTCTTCGTGTAAAAAACAAAAAATAGGGTGTAACTAGATCAAAAAGTGAAGGAAAATGCCGCAGACCCCACCTTTCTATTCCAATCCCTTGCAGATATGAGATAAATCAAAGACCTTTTTGAAAAAACAACATTTTTTACCATAAAAGCTGTAATATATCCATTTTGTTTAAATATTTTTCAAACTTTGACCACATTTTCGGTTTTAACATTAAATTTTCTATAAGAGCAGTACATGTAACCTTGAATTTTATAAACTATCTTCACCTTATTTAGGGAAGTTACAATGTCCTATATTACTTCAATGCTCACCGTTTTTCGAAAAAACTATCCACAAAATTGCAAATCTCACAAAAACTTGAAAATTTAATCACCTTTCGAATAATACGTTAAAAGTTATGATTCTGTTTCGATAGTATGGAGAAATTTACTTTTAAAGCCGAAAAAAAACGTGGTGTTCTCATTCGGCATACAAATCAGTTACTTGTGTAAATAAAACATTATGAAAATCCCTTGATAGAAATGTGCATTTTAAACATAATAAATTCTTCATTGGAATAAAAAGCAAAGAAAAAAATTATTGTTTAATAGAAAATAAAGGAAAACTGTCAATAAAACGACAATAGATCGGAGGATCTTATGTTATAAAATTTATTTATTATAATTATTTAGGATTTATTTGATTAGATTTTCAATGTAAGGTTTAAAACCAAACACTTACACTAAGAGATACTCACCCTGTATAAAAAAAAAAAAAAAAAAAAAAAAGTAGTTAAGTTTTGCTGGATTTTACGTTCTGTGATTTTAATAAAGATAAAATAGAGATAGGTAATTAAACTAATAAACCTTTATTTTTCTTGCACAATTATAAACAAGATGGTTTTTGTTTCATGATTCTAAGTCAAACACTTATAAAGTTTTGAAAAATATGCGTGAGCAGCGAAATAGCCATAAAAAAGAAACTGTTTGAGTTAAAAATTTTATTGGTATTCAAGTCTTGAGACATAGTGAAAACAAGCTGGAGAGTTTCATATTTTTTTTTAAATGGTCAAACAACCATCCCTGGATCACTTTAAATGGAATGACTCTTGTTATGAAATGTTTGGTCGTTGTGAAAATATTGTAGCTTAGTCAGGAAACTCTGCTACCAACTACCATTTTTCCATGGAACAGACCCATTTTTTAAACGATAGAAAAATTATTGATAAAAATTCGATAGAACTCATAAATGGTTAATAATAAGGATTTAAAATTGTATTGAGAGGAGCCAACATGTGGGATGAAATGTATTGATGTATAAATGTATTGAGTCAATGAGTGCTGAAATGAGGGTAGAGTACATAATATGCGATAATTTTTTAATTCACAGCTTCGTTAGGAGTAGTTAGAAGGTAAATATACTAAAAGTCCCCGTCCCTGGGGGCGGGGAGGGGGGGAGCTAACGGTAGGGGGTAAGGGAAAGGTTCCATTTTCCGGTTTTTCGATTATATCTCGAAAACTCCAAGGAAATATGCTTGTGATCAAAATTAAGGCTAATTAAATTTCCTATAAAATTGTTTTTATACATATTTGTCGAACTTTCAACGGTTTTCGAGATATACATTATTACAACTCGATAATTTACGAGAAAAAAAAATGTTTACCTCAATTTTTGTCAAACATTTGCTTCAAGTGCCAGAAACGTATATATGAAATTAAAGTAAATTTAATGTTCTACAACTTTGAATCCGACATTTTTTCTGAGAAACGATCGTGGAAGACACTATAAGCAAACATTTGACAAAAAGTGAGTTTATTTTTTTTAAATTATCGCGTTTCAATAACGTATATCTCGAAAACCATTGAAAGTTCGACAAATATGTAAATATAAAATTTTATAGGAAATTTAATTAGCTTCATTTTTTGTTTTTAATAAATGTTTCTAGAGTCAACCGTTTTCACGATATAATCGAAAAACCCAAAAATGGGACCTTCTCCCTTCGCCCACACCGGTACCTCACCCCACAGGGGCGGGGACTTGTAGTGTGTTTATCCTCTAACTACTCCTAGCGAAGCCCTGAGGTCAAATATAATCACATATTTCATGCACTCTACAATATGTTTATTGACTGGACTATGGGAGGAATGGAGCTTATTTTGACATGTTCAAGCTCTGCTGGTGTTGCTTGGATCGTAAATTTGCCAACATTCTTATCAGAAATGTTATGAAAAAAATGGACTGGCACTCATAGAAAAATATTAAGACGGATTTTAGGTCTAGTTAGACAGGGAGAATGGTGTATGGTGAAGGAAAAATGAGCTATTGGGGCTTTACAATATCGAATATAGATAATAGATTACTACCTCTTGACCATATGGCACAATCTCTCCAGCCTTATGAGATTGTTTGAGATGATTATGAGAACAATATAGTCTCCAACGTCACCAAAATAAGTTGTTATTTTATTGACCGAACCTCAAGAACCTTATGTATATATATATATATATTGGATCTCTAAGAGCCTATATCAATTACACACATAGAAGAGGAGGGAGGAAACCTGTCTAGGAGGTCCTAGGCCTGGGTTTAATTATAAATAGTTATTTTTATTATTGAAATATTTATTTTATTATAAATTTTATTTTTTGTATCCATTTATTCATTTGCTCTTTTATAAAATAATTTTATACCATTTTGTATTTTTTTCACTTCTAAATAAAGCCCTATTACTTACTACCCTTAACTATCCTAAGTTTTATTCTTTGTCAAAATATATATATTTTTTTGGCTAACAAATTATTTTATAATATGGTAGTATTACTACTATACTACAATTTACTATTATTTATTATTTATTTACTATTCTTACTATAGTTATTTATTTCAGATAATGGCTGATGTATTCACGCGGGGTCCCACGTAGAAGACCATGCCACGTCAAAAAGGTAAGCTCAATATCCAATAATTATAATTAATAATGACCAAATATAATTTATGAATCAGAGTTCAGTATTTTGTGTCATTATATATCTTCAGATATTCCGAAGGTTGCCTTTCCCTTAACGATAGATGTATAGAAATAAATAGACTTAAATTCTAAATCAAGTGAGTTTTTTTTTTGTTGGTAATAAGAAATAGATAGTCTTCTCTATTCTTCCTTTTGTGCCATCTAGGTCAAGAAATTATTTTTTTAAATTTTATTTTAATTTATTTTTTTTTTATTAGAAACAATAGATAAACTATTTAAATTTTAAATACTAGACATAATTTTTACTAACTGTTTATGCTCCTTATTTATTAGAACATCATGTAAAATAAGCAACTTTCATTTGTTAAATAATAAAATTAAATTGACCAAAAACCTATGAACACCTCAGTTTTTTTCTCGGAATTAGAAAAATTAATTCCTGTTTTTCTATTTTTTTTATTTTTATACTACTTTAAATTCAACGAAATTGGCTTATTTTTTTAAGTTTTTTTTAATGCAAAACACTGTCATCAATGCTCATTTTTTTTACAAGCAATCAATAAATTCCCTACTAATAATAATTTAAAAAAATATAAATTTAAAAGATTTTTTAAATTTTATAAAAAAGTCCTTCTTTGTACAGGAAGTTCGTGACTATATAGACATTTTTTTTACCGTTTTCCAGCATTACTGATATGATATGGTATAACCTGGAATAGCTATGGGTATATTCCTGGAAATAGCGCCGGGTTCAGGCAGGGGGGGGGGGGAAAGTGTTGAAAATTGTATGTTTTTAGCACATTTTGTGTTCTAGCCATTATTAAATCTAAGGAAATTTACAATAAATTTGCTTATATTCATTTTGCTCAGATCAATGTTTTTAGAACTACGAAGGACGAAAAATTGACTAACGCGCGGTAAGTAACTCCGAAACTATTTGTCTGACCTGAAATTTTTTTTTTTTTTCATCTTAAAGCTGGTTAAATTTACTGTTACATTTATAATTAATTAATACTCAATTTCCTTCGTTGCCTGGACTAATGGCTCCTTAGTAAAGATAATTCTTCTGGCTTTACAACATTTGTTATTTATATGAGAGGTGAATATTAATATTTTATCTAGTTCCAGGCCTATGTAGGTGGCAAATTGTGCCCAGGAGATTCGAATATTATTCAGGTTAATACGCTCCGGTATGATAGATCTTCTTTTTAAAAACATTATTGTTGAATACTGTATCTGTATAGTAATTAATACTCGGTTTGGAAAGAGTTCATTAAGATGGATCCATTGTCCATTGAGAACAAAACCTGAAGGAGAATGATTTGCTTAATGACTGCGGACATAGTAAAAGGAACAAATGCATTTCGGCAGATACGTGATCCCCTCCCCCCTTCCCCTACCCCCCTGACCTAGAACGGTCTGCCCTTGGAGTTCTTGTTTCTTTTTGGTTTAGTTTCCTTTCCTCGACCCTCTGCGGCTTCCCTTTTATACTTTGTATTCGCCTGTCTAGCATTGAAATGGACCTAACGCCCGGTATCAATTCACCATTACATAGGGCGAATTGCAGTCCTATTATAGAACACCTCGGTCGTTTGATAGATTGCTGAATAAAAACCAGGAAGACATTTCATTCACAGCTTGGCCAAACCAAATTGAAAATCTAATATTAAAACAAAAATACTCACCAGACAAAAGACAAAAAACTGCTCGTCGTTTCCGACTACTCCAACATTTACTAGACTAACGTTGAAAGAACCCAAAGAAGACTTATTTACATGATGTAATTGAGGAGGTAGCTTTCAAAACGTGTTTGGTGACAAAAAGTGTTTTTTTAAGATTTTGGTATCACTAGATTTGGTTTTGAGAACCCAACAATATGTGATAAGTATTAGCTATCAATACAACCTTTGTCCCATCCAAAATTAGTAAACAAAATCAGGGTTTTAAGCAAAGATGTTTTGTCCATAGCCTGTTTTTAGTTCAAACCATTCAAACTGGTACAAGGTTGTACTTTTTGACTCTCCTAGTGTTGAAAATGTGGAAGAGGGTGAAACTTGTGACTGTTTAGAAAATGAAAGATGTGAACTGCATATTTAAAGATTAGTGACTGTAAAGAAAATGAAAATATTCCCCGAAAATTATGAGTGTCACTAACAAACATCAACTATAATATAATTATAATTTTTATTTTGTGTACTTTTGAGCAAACAGTTAATTCTGTAAAATAAAACATAGCCGCTTCAAACAGTGTTTTGTCCCTTTGTTATTTCTTCAAACCGTGTTTTGTCCACTGTGTTCCTTCAAAACGTGTTTAGTCCATATTTTTTTTTTTTTTTTTTTTTTTAATAACAGTTTATTAAAATTTACAACTGTACAATATTTATACATCAAGTAAATGTGCTGTTACTATTACAATAACGCGACAAAGCTTGAAAAGTACTCATCAGTAGCACTTAAATAAAAATTCTACACTAGAAGGTCTCTGCGCCATCTTCTTTTGAGACGCCTCGGAGGATTATCAGGAATGGTGTGGGAAGCAAGTTGAGAAATTAGGGGATTTGAGTGGTAATGGAGCTTACTATGAAAGGGTTGATATCTGGTTTAGGCTAAATCTGCAACATATGGAACATTAAGATCTTTATAAATAAGTTTATTGGTGACAAAGTAAGGTGCATTGAGGATTTTTCGAAGGATTTTGGATTGTAAGGATTGGATGGTTTAGTGAATCTCCAAAGCTCAACTCCGTACGTCCAGACAGGTCTAATCACATTCATGTATATTAGTCTTATGTAATTAATTGGGAGCTTTGAACGTCTGTCTTGTTGTCCATATTTAAATTAAAAATACTAATTTTAGAAGTAAAGAATATTTCTGATCCTTGTTGTAATGTGTTTTGTAGATGCTATAAGTTTAATTAGGAATTTTTTGTTTCTGAAGGGTAATTGTACCTCATAATGTACGTTTTTTGTCATTGCTGACAATAGGGATTACTGTGATAAAAGTCGTTTTGAAAGATACCTCAATGAGATCCATTTGGACATACAGAGTTGAGCTTTGGGGCTCTACTAACCCTTCCAATTCTTCTAGTATCCAATCCTTTCAATCCAAAATCTTTCGTAATATTCTCATTGCTTCTTATAATGTCACAAACAAATTTATCTTTAAAGATCCTAATGTTCCATATGTTGCCGATTTGGCCCAAAACTGATACCTATCCTTTCGTGGTACACCCCATACCCACTAGTTTCCCAACTTGCTTCACACTGAATTTCCGATAGTCCTCCAAGGTTTCTGAAAAGAAGATGGTCAAGAGACCTTTTAATCTTGAACTATATGTGCTGCTAGTGACGAGTTCTTTTCACATTATTGGCATTTCATTGTAGTGATTTTCCTTAAATTTACTTGCTGTATGTAACGTATACAGTTGTAAATAACAATAATAAAATTTAAAAAAAATAAATAAATAAAAATAGGTAACAACATCGAACCACTGTTCCAAATAATCCATCAAACTCACATTAATATTGCAGATCGATTCCAATGCTTCATATTTATCTATAGTTCTCTCCCCACCTATAAACTTCCATTTCTGTAGTTTCAACTTAAATTGTATTGCTTGATCACGGTGCACTTCAATCATTTTGGCCATTTTTCGACTTACCATTTTATTCCTTATGATCATCGATATGAGATGAAAGTATAGAGGAGTCGCAAAGCTCAATTCCATGGAAATGGGCCCAATTGCAGACATGTAGGTGTCTATCTTGTAGTCTATATGAAGATTAGATTTGCGTTAAGTGTTTAATTCGCTGAAATCGAAGGCCATATTGCATTTTCAATATCGTTGGAATGTTTTATGTGATTTTCTTGCCGAATGCAAGATAACGTGTCTATATCTCAGAATTTAGCGGTACACTATTAATGAATACAGAGACTCCGTGTGTGTGTTAGACAATGAGTAAATTTAAGGTAATTTGTCGCCATTTACGAGATATAAATCTATAAACAATCCATATCATAAAATTCATGTAGCCATAAATTAATTTTTTTTTTATTTTATCATCATCATATCAAACGTTATTCGCGGAAAATAAAATATCAAGCAGCAGGTATAAGGTTAGATGTCAGTAGTGCAAGTAAATGACACATGGTCGATGGCAATGGCACAAAAAAAGATTGTCGCGTGTGATTGTTGTCCGAATCTGACCTCCACAAATCTACCCCTATTCCCTCCATCATATATATTCGAGAACTTAATCACAACCTTCGATGAATTGGAACAATCGTATTCTACGGTGGTTAAGACACTCACACCTTGTTATTATTTTTTATAATTATTATCTACTTGTTAAATTATATTAGGAATAGCCTTACCTGATCTTATAGATAAAACAAACAAACAAACAAACTTTATTTAAATTTCGGTTCAACAATAAATGTTATCTACGAATTGTTTGAAGAAAGGAAAATGTTATAATTCAAGTAAATCTTGGTATGCCCTAGGCTTTAATCTTCTTGATATGGAGTTTCCAAGGTTATACTCCACAGCTCCAGATGCGACGTGGAGAAGCTCACGGTGTCGCCTTGTGAGCCTGTTAAAGACCTCTTCGAGCCGATCAACACCCAGTTCCCGGTGAAGCTGGGAATCCCTTATAAACCAGGGAGCGTTAACCGCCATACGCAGTATTCTGTTTTAGAATGTCTGTACCATAGTCTCTTTTTGGTTGATTTTGAAGTGTTGTACCAGACAGGACAGGAGTATGTCAGTAGGGGCCGCAACATGGTTTTGTATACTAAGATAGCAGTTCTGTGTCGAAGTAATGATTATCTGTTTAAAAGAGGGTACAAAAGTTTAAGTCTTTCGTTAGCTTGTTGTAAGATGTAGTTAGTGTGTAATCTCCAAGTCAGTCTGGTGTCAAGGTGTACTCCTAGGTAACGTACTGCCTGGTCTCATAGAACTGGTAAAGAACTTAGTTATTTAAATTTATATTCGTTTTTCGATAATAATCTTGTATTGAAGTATGTATTTGAGCATTATCACTCCAATAATATTTTTACGCATGTCAGTAATATTTAAACTGGTTAAAGTAGCATTGATTAGGTCGTAGAAGCCACGGTAAAGGCGTAATTAGACATCCGATTTTTAATATTAATGTATGCGTTGGTACTACAGATGGTCAGAGACAATTAGAAACTCTTTCAGATAATGGACTGAATTGTCAGTGCCTTCGACTAATAGCCCATAAATCATATTTTCTCACACAATATTAAAAAGAAAGGGATCGACATTTTGATTTGGCAGAAATGATTTCATCGGTCCGTCTGGTTCATTTCTAACCATAAACGTATATGATAGTTTGGCAAACCTCGTTTCTGGCACTCGTACTATATATAACTATATATTTAAATTGCTTTATAGCAAACTTTATTATTTTAAGCCTTCCTAGAACTATGAAGTTGTAGTTAAAATAGGTTCAATAGTTTCGCTATTGCAAACTCTGTAGCAGAATGAAGCTATATCGGTCGATTTTTAAATTGCATTGGGATCCACGTGTCGCTTCAGATATCTACAGATTTTTAATAATAATCAAATTAAAAATAAGTGAATTTTATTATCAATGTCTAAATATATATAACACTGTATCTTTGTAACCTCTCTCGAATGGTGCTCGACACCTATCGATGGATTATCAAACTTCACTGCGCACCACATATTTATCGCTTTTTTATGGCAATGAAATTGAAAATCTTTAAATTTTATTTTCGCTTAGCCTTCCTTGAACCATGAAGATGATTAAGTTAAAATTTGGTATGGATTGGTTCAGTAGTTTTCGCGGTTAGCGATTACAAACGAAAAATGGCTTCTCATTTTATACAATAGTTTAGATAACTGAAAACAAACACGTTGAAAGATTTATTTTTGTCTGTGGCATTGTACGTTTTCGTTAAATAATGATATATCTTTGCCTCTCCTAGCTAAAAAATGAGAGGAATATAAAATTAATAAAGAATATGAATAATTACTACGAATAAAGAAATTACTATTGACCTCTAAAACTTAGTATGAAGAATACCCCGTTTTCTTAATTCAACACATAAACTGAGAACTAGGCCAACTATGGCATTCTACTTGAAACTTTAAATTCGACTCTGCCTTGCTGTTCCTTTAACATCATCCTCTTTTTCACTTCATATGCTTATAATCTACCAAAGCATTTCTGCTCCATATTATCCAGTGACCACAACCCTTGAAAAATTGCATCACTAAAGTTTCAATAGATAACAAAAGTTTAGTTTACAAGACTATCTGGGTCTACAGACTTCAACTTTAGGGTAAAGCAAACATTTGAATATCAAACGTTTCCAATCTTTCCCATCAAAGTTCCTAAGAACCATAATCAACACTCCTTAATATTTAAAAAAAAACAAAAAAACATTACGTATTGACCTTAATAAACGTTTTGTCCTAGTATCCATACCAGTCGTTCTCAAAATTTTATCAAAAGCTTTCTCATCATCCAAATGTTTATCCTGTTCCTTATAATCTTCCTCGCGTGTTAAACAATCTATTAGTAGGGCTAGGAGCTTTTGGGATCTCTTTAGACCTGGCTTGACCAAGTTTGCTTAGGCGATCCCTATGCTGAATATATTTTGTAAATAGAGAACGATTGTATTTTTAACTTTTGATTATATTTTCACTGATATTATTTCTTATTATATATATTATATATATATATATATATATATATATATATATATATATATATATATATGTTAATGAAAATTGCCGGTATAACTCGCCTCGGCGCGGTAAAAATGGACTGTATAGAATTTATCAAAGCGAGGTTCTGCAACTTTGGGGAGATGTTAGCGGGAAAATAATTCAACCAAAAAATACAGATAAGCGCACTCACCTGGTTACGGACGCCTTCTAGCTCTCGCGGGGCCCCTGAAGTCCTCACAGACAGGCGAATAAAACTTGATTGAACTCTCCTCCTCTGCTATCACCACTCATTAAAGTCAAAAGGAAATTTTACTGGTTGTAGCACGAAAGGAAAACACTTTTAACATAAAAAGGTTCTCGGAAGGCTATGTTTTTTTTTCCAGGGCAGAAGTGACCGAGAATGGTCCTGAGGGGATTAAGATTATTAGAACTTAAACTTTGCGAGAGTTAATAAAGTCAACTGCCCTTGGCAATAGGAAAACTAAGTAAGGGCCGGTTAATGAGGGAAGTCGGTAGAGGGCGTCACTTGAACTAAATTACAATTTTCTCATTCCCCCTTAACACAAAAGCGCCGATCGGCGCGAACAATATATTTTTTTTTTTTTTATTTATTTACTTCTCTCTTTATATAATGTATAGTTCTTTTACTTGTTTTCTATTTCTTTTCCTCTTTCATTTATATATTACTGTACGTATTGTGTGAATAGAGTCGTAAATCCACCCATACTACGTATTGCCCTCATTTGATGCCTATTGTCATTCTAACTTAAATAGATTTTTTATTATAAAATAAAAATGTTTTAAATTAGAGGAATATAATATAAGATTCTGTATGTAACTTCATATATAATTCAAGAAATTTTGCGATATATATATATATATATATATATATATATATATATATATATATATATATATATATATATATATATATATATAAGCCTCTTGAACTAACGAATAACATTTTCAGCTCATGAGCTTAAAAAGGAAAAATCAAAATTTTAATTTTATAGTAAAAAATTGATCTGAACATATATATTAGTTGGTTATGTGAAACGGTATGATTAATTAAGTGTTATGCGATTCGAAATAAATAAATTATATTCAAAATGTTTAAAGAATTACTAACCCAAAAAAGTCATGATACACACTCGAACCCACTAGGCTCTAAACACAGCTTTTCACTTGATTCCCGATAAGCCTCCCAGGCATTTAAAAAGAAGGTGATTTAGGGACCTTATAATATAAATTTTATTGAAGTATGTATTAACAAAAAATTAAAAAACGTTGCTTCTTGGATCGGCACAATGTAAATAATCAATTTTTCTAAAAAATCAAAATCATATGGCTACATACAAAGAAGTCATATCGGAACAAGAATGTAAATTGATCTTTTAAAATTAAAAATTTAACAAATTCATCTTTTTATCTAATTTTTTGTTGCTTATTTTCTGAATACAAAGAATATTTTAATTTGCATGTTGTGAGAGTTTGTTCATCCTTGCTTCTAAATGTATTCATAATTGTCATAATTGTTTTCAAAACTTGAACAATAAAAAAACAATTTCAGTGCAAATTTATTGAATACATGAGTCAGATAATTTGAAAATTACCGACTGAGCATCAATACAACCCTCTTCGACCTTCACTGGCTCAAATGAGCCGCAGTCCACTGCCCATTGTGTTCCTAATTAGAGGCAATCTACGGCTAATTTCTAGCACTTGCTAGTAGTCTGCGATTTATATAGGTCTTATAATGGATGCCTAATATTCATAATTATTTTGAAACATATTAAAAATTTTCGAATTTTAAAATAATTTTATTAAGTATTAAAATAAACTTTATTTTTAAATACTTATTAAATAAGTAAAATTAATATTAATATTAATATTAAATATTAATATTAAATAATAAAATTAATATTTGACTACATAAAATAAATAATTCATTTTATAATTTTTTCGGCCACAGAATTTACTGTTCCCACTTCAGTGCCAACATAGCGATTATTTTTAGAGCAGACCGAACCATCTCACCCACAAGGAATAAATTAAGTAGACATTTTTGGGAGTAACTTTTCATACAATCCACTGTTGACGATATTTGGGAGTTAGATTGTTGATCTCAAAATATCTGACTAAATATGCCTGTTAATAAAATAATTGTAAATTGCAAAGATTTGAGACAATTGTGTTTCCATTATTTGGATTCTGAGAATTCATTTCTCACATTAGTAAAAAAAAAAATAAGAAAATATTAATGTGTAAAACACTAAATCCATGTTGAAACTGATGTTAACTTCTGTTAAATATTCTTAAAAGTGAGAAGACGAAACAATAAACTAAGCAATTCATACAATAAAACTAAACGAAATGGGAGATTACGGATAAAATTATAGAAAAGACCTACCGACAAATGCGATACTCGAAGTGAAGCATCAGAATTTTTTTTTTTTTTTTTTAAAATATTTTTGTTACAATTGTTGCCAAAAGGCCATTATATACATATATTTGCATGTGAAAAGTGTCTTATACCCTATGCATGTAATAGCAGCTTAGCATATTTCTCTCGTTTTTGGTTTTTTACCTACTTTTAAAAATATTTACAGTAGGATAAATTGAAAGAAAAAAAAAAAAAAACTACAGTAGGATAAATTGAAAGAAAAAAAAAACCTACACAATAAAAGAAAAAAGTAAATAAGAAATAAATAATGTACATAAAAATAACAATAAATAACTTAAAATACATATTATGGATATTACTTAGATTAAAGAATAATCGAAATAATTCTTAATATAAAAGCGATATATATTATTTCATGTTACGTCTATTAATATATGTTTAGTACGTTTGTGGCTGTATCTTTTTAGAGACGTCTTATCATAGTCTCCTATTTTTTATATGATGGGATATACGGATATTGTTGTAAAGGAAAAGAAATTTTTGTGTCTCTAAGTGAGTGTACTGTTTAATTGATGGCAGGTTTATGTCAGATAGCATGTTTGAAATTCTGGTATACATCGGGTAGTTGTTAATTATTTTCATACGTTTTGAATAACTTCTAATTTTCTATAATTAGAGTTGCAGTTATAGCTCCTGGCAGGGGAGAAATGTTAATATTGGTCGTTATAACAGATTTATACAATATCAATTTGTTTTTAGCAGATAAATGAGATTGTCTATTGAAATATGGTTTCATTTTGCTTCATTTCATTTATATGTTTAGAGAATGTCAATGATTTGTCTAGTTCTAGTCCTAAGTAACTGATAGACTGGTTCCATTTATAATTATATTCTGAGTCATGAGTGGTCTTCTTTTTGTGAATATGATACCCTTTGTTTTTAATGCATTTATTTTAATTTTCTATTTTTCAAAATAAATGCTGAACGTTTTAAGGAGGGCCTGTAAACGGTTTATTACTGTGTCAATCCGGAAGGAGGATGTATAAATTGCGGTGTCGTCAGCATACAGTGATCATTCTACTAATGGATGTGAGGGAAGATCTGAGGTACATAGGTTAAATAAGGTTGGGGAAAGACAGGATCCTTGAGGAAGACCAGCTGAAAGGTAGTGAGCATCAGAATAGATCTGGAAGAATGATGGGGGTTTTAAAAATTAGGTGGAGCAGTGGTTCAATAACCGATAAAAGTAATACCAATGCCAATGTAACATGATTGGAATATTTAAAATCAAGTCACAATCAATAAAATAAAACAAATCGAGATTTTTGTCTTCGATGTATCACGTATCGTATAATCAGAGCTCAAAAATTCTTCGATATGGAATATAGATACTTTACTTGTATCCCTAGATATAACTCAAAGTGAGGTCATGATATCGTCTCTTGAATTCTGATTTAAAACGATAACAGAGGCTGTGAAAAACCGATCCCCTAGGTTAGGAAGAGCTCCGTGCGCTGTTGCCATCCATCTTGGCAAAATAGTTTTCTTCCTCGGAGGGACAAGAGAGCTGAGGAAGAGAGGCTATGGAGCTGTGACTTAGATTGATGGAGCTAGCTTCCACCTGTTCCTTCCCTCCTATCCTTATAGAATTATTCCTAGCAAATATCTCAGCCCTTGTTTGTATGTCTAGTACATCCCTAAACTTATATTATATTTCGCAAACAAAACGTAATACAAATTAAATATTTTGATTTCATCAAATATTCTAAAATCGTTCCTATTTTAATAGAAGAGGGACAAAAAAATCAAGAAAGTGGATAAGCTTAAAGCGAAATTCCCAGATATAGCTAAGATAATTCACAAAAGAAAATGAATTTGAGCTGGTACCCCCGAGATTACAAGAGAAGCAGAGGACGACAACCAACCCCATGGGATCAAGAAATGAGGACTACATAAGGAGGAGCAACATGGTAAAGAGTAACTGACGAAAGAAAAGAATGGAAAACATTAGGAGATAGGAGGGAGCCAAAGCTCACTATTTGGCCAGATTAAAACCGGAAGTATAAATGCAGTGAAACTCTAAAAGAAAAAAAATGAACTTAAAAGCCTCAGCCATTAGTTGATTTTGTACAATATAATATATATATATATATGTGTGTGTAAGTAGGTTATTTAAAAACGAGAATTATTATTCTTGTTCTGAAAGGATATATTTCAATAAGCTACAGAATAGACAAAATAAAAATAAATAACAATGAAAGGTAAACATTCCTGTAAGGATAATCAATCTACAACTTTATTTGAATGTTGCTTTTATAACAATGTAACCTAAAATAGAATTTATGAACCATATGGAGAAACAGAAATAATAATTTACACCCCCCCCCCTCCTCTCGGGACGCTTTATCGGAAGAAAAAGTGACAACTTACTACTATGCAAAAAATTAGCTTCTTTCTTCCTTTTTCCACAACCAACTTCGTAAAATGATGAAGAAATTTTCCTAATAATTCGAAAAGGTCCTACTCGCACTCTGTCGGTTCTCTTCCTATTAGGTTTGCTACCATTTTCAATATAACACGATTTATGTCAATCCTTTCCTTGCTGATTTCAAAACTACGGCTAGAATATAAAAGCTCTCTTCCTATCTTCAGTCAAATTATTGCTAAATTCTGGGTCGACTGGGCAAATATTTGATTGTTATCTATATAGGAGATACGCAGGTTCAAATTTTTTTAAACTATGAATTGTCCGATTATAATCCTGAACACATTCCTCTGCTATGGTGGACCAAGCACGTTGATCTTATAATTCTTGGCAATAATAATTCTCGTTTTTGAATAACCTACTTACAAATTAATTTACAACTTTATTTGAATGTTGCTTTTATAACAATGTAACCTAAAATAGAATTTATGAACCATATGGAGAAACAGAAATAATAATTTATATATATATATATATATATATATATATATAATGAAATGAAATGAAATGAAAGGAAATGAAAAAAAAATGAAATGAAATGAAAAAAAAAATCTTTATTCTGGGACAAATTGTCCCCTAAGAATAACAGACATGTATAATAAGTTGTACAATAGTCTGGCTATCTTAATTTCAAATGGACAATAATAAGTATAAAAGGTAATATATGAATATACAATTGAAAATAGAACTTTGTGATAAATATATACATGAGAAAAGAAGAGAGAGAGAAAAAAAAAAAAAAAGTAGGACAACAAAAAAAAAAAAAATAATAATAATAACAATATGCTAATAGAATAATTACAATGCGTTCAGAAAAAAAAAGAAATATAAAAAAAAAAAAAAAAAAAAAAAAGTAAATAAATAAAATAAATATAGTGAAAAGAAAGGAAAAGATATATAGAAAAGAAAAATAATAAGACTTATTTGAATGATAATATAACAAAATATTTACAAATATCTAAAAGGTAATATATATACAATTGATAATAGCACTTTATCAGTTAGAAGAAAAAGGAAAGAAATAATAACAATAATTTTTAAGAGAAAAAAAACAAAACAGAAACTATTGTTGGAGAAACGAATTTAAATTTATATAATGATATACTCATTGAAGCAAACTCATCGGCATCGGATATGCTTAATTTGATTAACTGACTTTCAATTATCACTCATATTGGCGGGCTGTAACTGGGATTTAAGGAGATGTCGGAATAGAAGAGTTTTGAATGAATTTAAGGAAGAAGCATGTCTAACTTCAGGAGGGATCGAGTTCCAGAGGGTAGAGGATCGAGCTTGGAAGGAGTGTTGGTATAATGCTGTTCGATGGAAAGGAGTATATAGGTCAGAGGAACGTGATCTTGTTGTGAGTTGGGAGTGGACGGAAGACTTGAATATCAATAGGTTACAGATGTAGGGTGGGCAATGGTTATTAATGGCATGGTACAGGAAGGTGCCCAGGAAATATTGTCTACGGGAGGAAGGATTGAGCCACTCCAGGGCAGTGTAGAGGTGAGATACATGGGAACGTCTCGGGGCTCCGAATACAAATCTGATAAAACTGTTCATGATACGTTGTAATCTGTCCCGGAGCCCCATCGTGAGGCCCCCATACACCACACACCCGTAGTCAAACTGAGGAAAAATGAATGAGGAAACTAGGAGTTTTCGTGTGGATCCATATATATATATAAATGTATGATTATGTACCATTATTGTACAAATAAACTGAAAAATAATTTTTTTTTTTTTTGTTGCTTGTATTTAGCTTGTCAAAAGTCAAGTACTGAAATTTTAAACGAATTGGGCACGGTCGATTATTTGGAAGTAGGTGCGGCAACGAAAACTTTAACCACTTATGTGACACATCTTGTATTGCTATATGAGGAAATTCTTAAAGTCTTACTCATGTCCTCTTTCATTTATTTTTAAATTAAAAAAAAAAAAAAAAAAAAAAAAAAAAAAAAAAAAAAAAAACATAGCGCTGAGGCCATTGACCAAAGATATTTGGTTTCGGTGAATTCAGTTTTTTATCAAATATACCTAACATGTTCTCAGCCGACATTGCTCGTAAGAATATTTTGCCAACTTTAAGTTTTCACTTATTTAGCTCCTTAACTGTACAAATTCGCAGATATAAGCTTAAAAACTTTTTTTTAAATCAAAAAAAAAAAAAAAACCATTGAGAAATTTTACCGGCTAGTCTGTGCATTGATTGGCTGGTAAAAACCTAAAATAGTGTTTTTAAATACAATCAAAAAGAGTAATTCTCAACCAATTATAAGTTATTGTATTTTATTGCATATATTTAAAAACAAAAATACATTACGAACATAAAAAAAGAATCTTAAATTCAGTACTAAATTTACAAAATTTGGCTCGGGCCTCCAGAAGCGACCAGCACTGAGGTTTTACAAACAAGGAAATTTTGAAAATCTAATAAATTAACGGTCTCCTTTGATCAGGCAGAACTTTATTGACAGTTTTCCTTTATTTTCTAATAAATAATAAATTCTCTCTTCGACTTTATTTAAAATACAGATTTCCACTACGCGATTATCATAATGTTTTATTAACCTAAGTACCTGGTTTGTAAGCTAAATAAAAATACTTTGTTTTTGCGGATTTAAAAGTGAATTTCTCTATTGAATTGACACGGAATCAATATTACGACCATACCATTCGATGTCGAAAATATTTGACCAAGTCGGGATAGTATAGCTTTTACGGTAAAAAACGTGGTTTCTTAAAAAAAAAAAATTGTATTATATATATGCAACGGATTGGAATAGAAAGGTGTGGTAAGGGAACCACTCTGTACATTACTTTGATAAACTTAAATCACTAAAATAATTTAACTATCGATTGTTAGAACAAAGACATGATTATATTCATTTTTATGGAGGTGAAAAAAAAAAAAAAAAAAAAAAAAAAAAAAAAAATTCAATTTCAGATTAATTATTTGTCAAGAATACCGAGAAAAGTTATCATTGAGATTTTTATTCCTCTAACAGGGAATTGATTACGAAATTCTTGAATCTAGAAACATTTTATAACATCCGTGAAATAAACTTCTATCGATATTATGAAGTGCTTATGAACTCTGACAGTGATGTTTCATTATTGGAATTATGACGGAAACAGGAAAAAATCGAAAATAATTTATCACTAAATGTTACATTTAATTTTTTAAACCAATCTTAACAACTTACAACAGTCGTTAAGTCGTAAAAAAAAGTCTTTCCTTAGCTTTTTGATATCGTTTGTAAAAATATGGTTCTTGGGCCTATTTATACAGTCCATTATCCGAGTTTCTTCAAATATTTGTCCATCTGGATTACTAACTCTTACATTCAAATTAAAAATTGGATTAGGTAATCTTCGAACACCTAATCAGAGAAATTTTAACCAGGTTAAAAATTACTTCTGTGCGTGAAAATATCATTGAAGAAATAATGTTCAATATTTTAATACAAGATTTTAATCTATCTATTTATTTTTATCAATTTTATTAATCTATTTATTTAAATAAATAAAACTTAAATTATTAGTTAAAATTATCTTAGTTCTTTACTTATGGGAGTAGCCGAGGCTGGGACGGGTGATGCTAGTCTTACAAGGGGACATTTGACTTGTAACGCACAGATTTGAATGCCGATTTTTGAGTAGGTAGTAGGGACCTATAATAGTGCAAAACTAGAGTTATAGCCGCCAATGAGCATTCGGATCCGAGAAAAAAAAAATATGAAAATCACGTTTTATTTTTTTTTCTCAGCTCTCAGTCAAGATAAAGAAATGACTCTCTCACGCTCAATCGTAGTTTTCTATGCTATTTAAAATAAAAATAGTTTCGAATGCTGAAGACACGACCCGCCTTTAGGGTACCCAAAAACTCCATAAAAAATAACAAAATTCCAATCAATTTTCAACAAAATCTATCCAATTTCATGAAAAACTGATCTCAAATCTCGATTTAACGCACCAAAAAACCCTTGAATTGTGAAAAGTTATCAAAGCCAAAAAATATTTATTTTTTACCCCTTTCGAGGACGTTAAAAGGTTGAAGTTGAGATTTTATTAACTTCTACCGGCCATAACAACTGCTGTGTTCTACCGATAACAATAGTAATAGCATTACAAGAATCAGCATACATTCAGCTTTTTATTCATGTATAAAATATTGAATTAATCCCAAATTTTATTGGATAAAAACTGATGAGAATGACACACTTCATGGTCAAATATAACTTGTGATATCTCAATAAGGAGAAATCGTGCGACATCCGGATTTGGGCTGAACTATGCAGTTATAGGGCTTTTAAATGGCCTTAAAATTTGGTTTTAATCAGTGGCAAAATATGTACAATATTAGATAAAAATGAAACTTAAAAACTTGTGTTGTAGTTTTTCAACAGACGTCACAAAATTAATTAGGAGGAATTTTTCACCTGTCAGTGTATTACACTGAACTATAACATACAGAACTATATACAAATCATAATTTATGTTCTATAGTAAACTATTTACAGTTTTATAAACAAGACTAAGAAGTGCTTCTGCCCAGCGGGAGTTCGTGACCCTAATAGATTATGGTGTTGAACCGAAATGCAGACAGTTATCCTAGGTCGATAGTGGACCTTGCTCGGACTAAACTCAACCGAACGATCTAGAACTAACAAGAAGAACATTGACAAAATACTTTTCATTTTAAAATACTCAATATTTTGGTTTATAATTTTGTTTCTATCGTCTCATACAGCCAGTAAAAGTATAGAAAAATAAAAAAAATATACGAGAAATATCGTAATAGAAAAAATTGAAAAAAAATGAAATAGTTAATTGCATTATGGAAAATTTAATTTAACATTATGATTATTTCTGTAATTTTTAA
This sequence comes from Euschistus heros, assembly GCA_003667255.2. NCBI lineage: Eukaryota > Metazoa > Arthropoda > Insecta > Hemiptera > Pentatomidae > Euschistus > Euschistus heros. The sequence continues at coordinate 1,061,999 of RCWM02000142.1, forward strand.
ATTTGATTTTGGTGTCTGTTTATTTGTTAGTTAAGCTCATGTTCCCCAGTCTTAAACAGTTGTCATTGAACGTCAGATATATAAAAGAAAGAATAACCGAATTTATGTTTTTTGAAAAACAAAATTTGAACCTACAACTTCCTGTCCTACAGTATCTCCACTCCACTTGGAAAAACTATCAAAGTGCCCAATTAATTACAAAAGACTCAAATACATGATTGTGATTAGACCTATTTGGAAGTACGGAGTTGAGCTTTGGGGCTCCACTAAACCATCTAAAATCCTTCGAAAAATCCTCAACGCTCCTTACTTTGTGACCAATAAACGTATCCATAAATATCCTAATGTTCCATATGTTGCTGATTTAGCCCAAACCAGATACCTATCCTTCCATAGTAAGCTCCATAACCACTCAAATCCCGTAATTTCTCAACTTGCTTCCCATTCCCTTCCCGATAATCCTCCGAGGCATCTGAAAAGAAGATAGCCTAGAGATCTTCTAGTGTAGAATTTTTATTGAAGTGCTACTGATGAGTAGTTCTTTTCATGTTTTGACATGTTATTGTAAACGTTATCAGCTCATTTACTTAATGTATATATTTGTACAGTTGTAAATTTCAATAAACTGATATATATATAAGAGAACAATTTGGCCAGTGAAGTTTTGTTCTCGTTGGATAACTAATGATTTCTTGTGAGTAAGTTTCCATTTATCTTCAGTTAGTTGGTGTTTGAATAGTAAACAAAGTTTTTTGCAATTTCTAACCGATCTATTTTTAAAGAAATTTGTTTTGAACTGTAGTGTGTGGGGCACAGTGTTACGTAACGTGTTATACATTGCCTCCTTTAATTGTAAATGTTATTTTCTAGGAGTGCTACATCAGAAATAGTTGAGAATAGAAAAAAAGAACAATGGTCTGAACAATGCTAATGACAATAAAGGAAAAAATATAATGTTCTCATATTATAAATTTTTTTAAGCTACGTTTCGCTTACAAAAAAAAATGTTGTGGAACATAATTGCAATTAAACTTTTTCTATTTTATTCTGTTTAATGTATGTTTAGTGCCCCTATTATTGAGGCACACTGTGACAAATTTTTAAATTAAGAAAAAAAAAAAAAGAAAAAAAATTAACTTCTACTTATAATTTTAGTATTAAGGTAGTATAAGGTTAAAGTAAATAATCAGAAAAAGATTTAATAAACATATTTTTTTTTTTTAAATAAGAATGACTTTTTGTGTTTTTAGTCCCCACTTGATCCTAGAATATCTACTCTATGCATTAAATATTCACATGGTTTTACAACTTATATCATCGTAATTAATTTAATATTGATTATTTTGATATTTAAAAATTATATTTAGACAAATATTCCATATCTAGAATTGTAATTTAATTTCTAGGTCACAGGCAACAGAAACTAAAAATTTTAATTATAAGCAATCGGCACTTAAAAAATACATTAACCATTAAAACCTGATGACCGATAATGTAGGTCAAATCATCTGCGCATGTGCGAGAGGGATGGGCTGTAAAACTTTTTTTTTCCTGCCAATAAACGTATTTTACGTTTATACCGGCAATACAATTCATTCAATGAATATTAATAACATGAATTATTATTTCATCCTTAGTGAAGCGAACTCCTGGTTAAATTGACACAATTTTTAATACCGGCTCAATACATTTTTTTTTTTTTTTTCCAAATACATTTTATTTTATGCTACACAAAGTTTAAAAATAACTACATCACTTAGGCGTACAGACAAAAATAATCAGAGTGAGTTCATATCCACGTTTTACAGTAAATTTGTAAAAAAATAAATTAAATAGAAAAATAAAATGAATGAATAAATCTATACTTCTCCACTTCCAAGGTTCTCCACATTTTCATATCCTTTAATAGTTATGAATTAAATTCCTTTCGGGTGAAATCAATAAAATTATTTCTATCCAATAATCAAGCAAGAGTTTCGTAACAGTTTCTGTCAATCTGGATTGCCATTTCATACCTTAAAATTGCAAATTGAAATAATGCACAATTGCATACTTCAATATATGATTTTTATCGATAAACAAATACAACTTTAATTATGAGGAAAAATTAAGTTCTTCTCTTAATTACAAGAGCGCACGAAGCCGCATCGGGGATGCAAGTAAATTAATAAAAGGGTTTTGTTGTGCAAAAGGTAAGAAAGTTCTGATATTTTTATATGGTATGTTATTAGTGTTTTAGGTACTTAGTTATAATGCTCGCGTACTTAAATCCAAGTTTTGGATCTTCTTAGATCTTGGATTAAAGGAGAATTTAATTTTTAATAGTTTTTCATTAAAGAACTTAATTTGAACCCCCAAAATTTACATATTTACTGGTCTAACATTTTTGATATTTTTTATTTTAGATATTTTTAACGAGCTGATTATATATAGACGCATTAGCCGTAGTAACACTATACTGAGTTTCTTAAAAGCAAACTAAAAAACCTTTAAAATTTTTCATAATAAAGTTTGCTCTAAACGTCGCTGTTCAGGACGTATAGAGCGAAAACTGCAAAACAATATCAACTTCCGTCTCTTCTTGAAAAAATTCTAAAATCCGTATTAGTTAGTTCCCGTTTAAGTGAACTTTTGCACAATAAAATTCTGCTTTACAACATGGGGTTAGATCATACAATTTATGACTTGATTATGTGTTATCGAAACAACTGAAAATTCTAAATTTTTTTTGAATATGAAATGAACCGGTTTTAGAAGCAATCGTCTCCATTATTTTTTATGTATCATAATTTTTTTTTTTTTAATTATATACATTTACAGAGTACTTCAACATTTACTAGACAAACGTTCAAAGCTCCCAATTAATTACAAAGATAAACAAAAGATAAAGATCTTCATGTTCCATATGTTGCTGATTTAGACCACACCAGATACGTATCCTTTCATAGTAAGCTCCATAACCACCCAAATCCGTTAGTTTTTCAACTTGCTTCCCACTCCATTCCTGAAAATTCTCCGAGGCGTCTGAAACGAAGATGGCCTAGAGACCTTCTAGTGTAGAATTTTTAATTGTGTGCTACTGATGAGTAGTTCTTTTCAAGTTTTGACATGTTATTGTGATCGTTGTCAAAACGTTTACTTTATGTATATATTTTGTACAGTTGTAAATTTCAAAAAATGTATTAAAAAAAAAAAGAAGAAGATTATATACATCCTCAATCACTCCAATCTCATAAACAAACCTTCATGAATGGTGTCAGAAGGGGGGGAATTAAAATAAATTCAAACAAATCTATTATGCTGACGAAGTACGAAGGCGGGATTCAAGGTTGCATTTTCTTATTATGGTCATTAGTTGAACTTTAAAGCTCTTAGAGACCTCTTTAGTTTGCTTGTTTTTCCTCTCAACTATATAATTTGTAATTCACGATAATTAATTGGGAACCTACTCAATTGAGTCATTCAAGCTCAACTGAGCCGATCGATGATGGAACCATAGCCAGCTGTGAAAACTGTATTCATCAACTTTCCGCAAAACAAGATTTTTTTTTTTTATATTTTCATTGAAATGACACAGAAATAAAGAAATTAAAAGTTAGTTTTTAAATACAACTAATAGAATGCAATAGGTTTAGTGGGTTAAGCATAGGAAAACTGCACTAGCTTCGATGAAAGATTCTAATCTTGTTATTGATGTTCATCTAAAATAGGTATACACTTAATTGTATATCACCAGGGAAAAATAAGGGGGTGACAACCCTTAACATATTTTTTTTTTTTTTATTATTCTCTATTGAAGATATTTTTGCGAAATTGAAAAAGGTACATAACTATTTATGATCTAATTATTACACATATATATATCATACAAGCATCTCCGTCACGGCTTCGCTGCTCTTTTAGTAAAGAGAATGTTAACTAAAAATTGAAGTTTTGTCTGTTTATTGATAAAAAAACTTGTTTTGAAGGATGGAACTTCAATTAATTATTATTATTTAAATAATTATCAATGGATCAATTTTTTATTTAAACCACATTTTAGTTAACACCTGTAAACATGAGATTTTCGTAAATAAATTATGGCTGCTAATTGTAAAATAAATATGAGGAAACCAGTGGTGTTGGTTAAAAAAATTAATCCATACAAGCCTATTCATAATTTTTTTTTAAACTGAGTTCCACCAATACCATCCTGTTGTAATTTTATTTGATTCCTCTGGCAAATAACATGTAGTTCCTAATAAATGAAATTAAATTTTTATAAAGTCATTTGCAATAAATATGGGGGAAAAAATTATCTTCAGGATTGCCACCTCTTTCTTTTTCCTCTTACTATAGAGGTTAGGGATATCAAATAAGATGTTGGCTATTTTCGTTGAAGAATAACAAAAACAAGCAGGAACCCTTCATCAAACGTGTTTGCAAGTTTTCATATGCTTAATCCGTTAATCCCTTTCATTCTTCAGCCTAAAATAACCTCAACTCACCCAAAGTTAAGCTTAAATAATTGAATTAGTCTCTACAGCGAGATTTTCTCGGAGAGATCTGATGGACGGAGACATCACATAAGAACACCGGATCGAGGGAAGGACAGGTTACTCCAAGTCCTGCTGAAGACAGAGCCATCCATCAGTCTCAGGATGTCATCTGTCATCAAGTAGAAGAACCACTATCTCAGTCCATCATGCCAATATGAATCAGCGGATGCTCTATATGCTTGTATTTTATGCTTTCGATGCACTATAAAATTTTATGAAGTTGAAAAAAAAAAAAATCCAAAGGGTAAATCTGTTTTTTCTTGATGTGTGAAGCGTTGAACTGCAATAATTTAAATTTAGCGGGGATAGAGTTTTCCAAACCTATAATTTTAAAAGAAAAATTATAGTTTAAAAAAACTATAAAACACGCTTTTATAGCAAACCTAACTAAAAAGCTAAGTGGGTTAAACAATTTGAAGCAGTCAGACCTTTTAATTTTTAGTGTTCAAGGTTCAAAGCTAATTTCACTGTACTATTCCTGATTCGTTTACAATTTTGACTCAGTTTTTCCAAAATCAACCAACAGTGTTTGTTTCTCAAGGTAGGAATGGGCAAATTTTTACTTTAAAAGTTCTATCTTGCACAAAATGTAATAATCTACAACTTTAAGTTTATAAATTTTTTTATTGTACTAGCCATTTCTGGGTTATAGACTCTTAAACATGACCAAAACTAACTTTCTAAAGTTCGCAAAATTCTTCGATGTTTGACAATCGATTGTGGCTAAACGCCTAAATAAAATTCAGCTTGAGGGATGTCTTCAGACGCACAAGTTAATAAACTTTAATTTTGTAAAGAAAACATTTTTCGATTGAAAGCATTTTTCTATATATTTTTTCCAAAATCTGAAAAATATCAAAAACGTTTGGGTTGGGAAAGATTCCGTTACACACAGCTGAAGTTAATAAAAGCGTATTAATGAGTATTAAATGATTCTGATGAACTTAATATAATTAGATTAAGTTGGTTATATGTCCGCGGAATTAAAACAAAAATATTTGTGTTAATATTTTAAAAAAATAAACTTTATTCTGGATCCATTGGCCATAAAGAATAATTATATTGTACATTATAATGATTATAGATAATTATTTTAGTTATTAAATTATGATAATAGAAATTAGTACTAATAGTCGGGAGGTAATGTCATGTTCGAACAAGTGATCTCAGGACTAATTTTTCCCAAGAGTGGTTCTCCCATTTCCTGTATTAAATCCACTCGTCAGCCAGTCCAGTAGTGGTGGGTGTGGGCGTGGGAGGAGTAAAGGGTTGAAATTTGTATGTTCTTATCTGTTTGATCAAATAACTTGAAAACCGTTACTTTTACCGCATTTTGTGTTTTATACATTATTAAAGCTAATTGCAAAAAATTTGGTTCTATTAATTTTTTTTTTCTCAGATCAATGATTTTAGATTTGTGGAGATGGGAAAATTGAAGAGGTTGCCTACCTTGCGGTAAGTCTATTTGAAACTATTTGTCCGATCCAAAATTTCTTCTTCTTTTTTTTTGGTTAAATTTACTATCAGATTCCATGTATAAAATATTGCTTAAATTAAATAGATAGGATGTAATAGCAAATTTAACCATCTTTGGGATGAAAATCAGAAAATTGGGATCGGACAAACATTTTTAGAGTTACTGCGAAAAATGTTCTAATAAAAGTTGAATTTCACAGCAGCGTGCTGGCTTAGGTATTTTCCTGAATTTAATAAAAGTTTCATTTATAGGGTCAGATAGTTAATTCAACTAGATTTCAGATGAAAGAAGGAAATTTTGGATCGGAGAAATAGTTTCAGAGATATAGCCAAAATAATACAGACAAACGTATTTTTGCGAAATGCGACTTACGGCAAGTTACCCAATCTCTTCAATTTTTCCTTCCCCAACAGCTCTAAAACTATTGATCTGAGAAAACAATGATTGGAACCAAATCTGTTGTAAATTCAATTTACTTTAATAATGTATAGAACCCAAATTGTGCTAAAAGTAACGGTTTTCGAGTTATTTAATCAAACAGCAAAGAACATTGTCAACCCTCGTGCCGACTGACGCGACAAAACCAAGTTTTGAATGATGTGTTCCGTGCGATTCCGCACTATAATCCAACATCACTTACAAATAAAATGTTCAAATTTTAAAGAAAAATTAATACGAGAGACAACATATCAATAAAAAAACGATGTGGGCATAATGATAATATCAAAAACAAATTTTTACGTCTTCTCAGATAATAATATAGGTTTAAAAATAATATTACAAAATGAGCATTCATTATGATAAATCTTTGTTGGAATGTTGGATGGGAGGGGGTTCCAGAAATTAGATGCTCTGGCAATAAAATGTGTAATAACTTCCTATATATTCAAATCCATCTATAAGAAATGTGGCATATTATAAAAAGTTGTTTTTACAGTTTTACATTTTTTTTTTAAATCCCTCCTTAAATAAATTTATCTATACCACTAATTGCGTTATATTTATTAATTTCCAGGTTTTATGGAATATCAACAAGTTTACGTACAAAAAACAATAAAAATAATATATACTTAATTAATAAGTTTTCATCAGTATTTATTCAATGGTTTCGTGAATTCAAAGAATATTTTTAAAGTCGAAGTGAACAGAAAAGTAAGTTTTTTTTTTTCCATGCTAGAATGCAGGAAAAACTACCAAACACAGTTCGCTCCTAGTAAAATTATAAATTTAAATCTTACAATGAATTACTGCAGCTCGGGTTGGCTTCTTCTTCTTCCTAAAAACCCAACTGCTCAGGCAACCTCCTTCTTAGACTACGGAGCAAAGAAATTAGTTCTAAGTCAATAAGTTTGTTATTTTAGCCTAATGATAGTTAAGTTAATGACTATACTTTAGTTGTGTCTAATAAATATAAAAATCAATGACCTTAAGCAGATGAAAATGTTTTCTCCTCAATTAGTAAATTATATTTAAAATGGTAGCAATGAAATAGGAATTTTTTAAAATTTTAATATCTGTTTCTATCGTTACTATTTTCAACGCATTATTTCACGGTTTTCCAAAATCATCCATTACTTATTACAATTACATCAATCATACAAAAAAATGAATAGTTAATTTTACTTTCGGAAAAATTAACAATTGTTAAAATACTTCAAGAAATTTCACCATACTTTCTGTGACGGCTTGCAACGCGACCGACATCGGATGGTGTCAACCAGGGCATGAAGTTAACAGGACAATAACAAACTACTTTCCAAGACCGAAATAGAAGATGAAAGAAAAAAAAACGGATATAAAAATTTGAATTCTTTTTTATATCCTTATTTAAATTATTTTATATTACAGTAGATCTTGTGTTATTATTTATCTGCTATATTATTTTTCCTTACTATTTAATTTATCTTTCTTATGTTAAATACTTACTTTCCTTGATAAAACATCAATCGCAAAAATATCCAATTTTTCGGGTAAATACATTCTTAAAAAAACAAAAAAAAAACGATAAACCAACAAATAAACATCTGGAATCAGCCAGAGAGGTGTGTTTGAGTATTGTGTCTGTTTTTAGTTTTTTTAGTTTAGTTTTTAGTTTTTTTTTTTTTTAGTTTCAATAAATAAACTTAACTTATGTTAAGTGACACTGTTCATGATCTTCTCCATGCAAAACATGATCTTAATATCTAATAAATTTCAAATATTTCAATACAAAAGATAATGACAAAAAAAAAAAAAAAAAAAATGTAGTTTCATTGACAACCGAGAGGTAGAACTGAACAATTAAAAAATCATGTAACATGTTAACAAAATTGAATTAATTTGAAACAATTCACTGTAGATTACCATTACTGTTTATGCAAGTACAAAATACCCTAAAATCTGAAAGAGATGCATAAGTTTAATCTTAAAAAACTATTTTAAAATAAATAATTAACATTTTAAAGAAATAATAATAAATTTAATTTATTCCATCCTTTACCATAACATGAAATGATATGCTAGTTATTTCAACTGCTTTATACTAATAATAATACTCCTAGACATCTTTTCATGTTTCGAATAAGCAATAAAGAATGAAATAGTTGAAAGTACTTTAAATGATAAGTGTCTGATAAATCGTAATACAAAGAGTACATTATTTGTACATCATTTTTCAGTTTTTATGTAATTTATAATTCTAAATAATTACATATATTTGAAATTTAGTTTGTACCTTCAGAATTAAGAAGTGATAAACACCTTTTTTTTTTCCTTCATTTTTCAGAATCAACACTTTTTTCTGTACCTTTATTGTATATTATTTATTAATAAATCACCTATCAATTTTTATTTTAGACTGTGATGATAATTTTTACAAAGCCTTTTGTTAGAAAGGAATGTCTTTTTATAATAGCTGATATGAAAATATAATCAAAACATGACAAAGGGATACTTTACCTGGACAACGTTGATTACTTCCTAAATAAACAAGCAGTTACAATGAATTTATAAAAGTTTAATACGTTTGTATAATGTAAAATAGCTAGTTTGTATAACAATTAACAGTTTGATTTTTACCACACTGCACTAGTTAATGGATAAATCACCCGAGTGCATATACATATAACCGTACATATACAAATATACAATGAATCAAAATGATAAAAAAAAAAAAAAGTATATATATTATAATTGCAAACTATATTTAATTTCCACAAAATTATACCATGAAAAATGGTAGTATTATACTTTTTAATTTATTTTACACATAGATAGCAATTAAATGTAATGAAAACAATTAAAAAAGATTATAAACCTGTAATATTCCATAGCTAGTCATGAAATTTTAACAGCATTATTAAACAGAAAAACACTAGTCACCATTAAATAAAACACTATCACCGTAAAGTTTATTTTCATAAACCAGGCAATAACATTTTTACCAACAATATTTACTGTAGGCTTTAGTGATTTTATGACATAAATTATTTATTTTTATTTTTTATCCCTAGTTATGTTAAGAAAAGAGGTTATGAGACCTGCACTCATTTATGACTTTAATTGCTTAAGAAACTAAAGTTATTAAAACAAACTGAATTTGATTATGGAAATTTATGCTCTATAGAAATAAGAGGAGGAATGGTATAATGGCACCTTGCTTGCGCATATTACAGGGCATTATGAGTAATATATAATCATACATATATTTCATTCTCAAATAATCTACATTAAAAGTGCTAAATATTACCATTTTTTTATTGTAAAGATTTTATTTAGTTTCCCTACAACAATCACTGAGTATATATGAATTCTTGTCAATGAATTACAAACGATGCCTTTGCAGGGACATATATGTTGAAAAATCCAGTTTAATGGAATGTATGTTTATAAATATTTAAAACTGCCTTTAAACTAGAGATTAGTTAAATATTTATGACAAATGACAAACTATATCAAACGGATTATGGACTCTTAAGCTTTTACAAATACTTTGAATTTATTTGAATTTTATGTTTTATAAAGCACAAATAATTATTGATATAGGGTAAAATTATAATGAGCATTATTAATTCATAACAAAACTTTCATAATTAAAACAACAACATTCGAATGTTTGACATTGTTTATTTTTAACAATGTAAAATTAAATAAATAGTTTTATTTGAAATTACTGAAAAAATAATTTATTGTAAATAAATTAATTTATTATTAAATAAATTAATAAACCTGAATTATTGTCAATTAAGCTAAATGTATTTCAAAAATATGATTCAATCTATTTATTGATAGATCAACTTATATTAGTAAAGTTAGTAATTAGAAAAAAAAATAAGAGTAATCATTTTAATAATTAGTAATTAGCACTTACAGACAGAAGAAATCTAAAAAACGGCATAAAATCCAGTCAACCAGAAAGCAAGCTTTCCACTTAATATCAAAATAAAACTTAAATTAAATTCCTATATTTTCAAATCAGCATCTTGAGGTGAATGTCTTAGCATTGGTGGTGGGGGTAGCGGAAGGCGCGAGACTTCAGCCAATCAGATGACAGTATTGCTATAACTTAATTACCAAGTCTCAACGGTCTGTACAATATATTATTGTTTTAGTCTCATAACTTGGTCTAGTGAGGTCAGGTGTTTATATTACGGTTTCATTTAATATTAATATTTGTTAAGTGTTAACATCGTTTCTATTAAACTAATTGTAAGCATTTAGTGGTTTTAATTGGTTTATTGTGAAATTGATGTTAGAGGATAGTGAGAAATATTCAAAAAGTGTACTCCATGGCTTCAATTTTTTGTGAGTTAATACATATTTATTATATTATATGTCATATATGATAAAAATCTATTTTATAATATGTGTTTGCTTAGGCAGGTACAATTCTAATCACAGTTTCCAAAAAATTAATTGTTGACCAGGTTTAGCAATACATCGATCTAAATAATAATTTTATGTTTAGCGTGACATTAATGCATTTTTCAGTACTTGAGATCTATTTAACTTGTGTATTTTATAATTATCTTTATTAATCCTAAAACATAGATCATTTTTATCAATGTTTATATAACCTAACATAAATTTATTAACTATTCTAAAGTTTTGACTAAACCATTTAGACCATCATTATGGCTTAGTTATTTGGGGCACACAAAGTATTTCAAAGAATAAGGAAAATTTAGTTTCAAAGTACATTCAGAAATATGTTTATTATGAAACTTCAATGAATATTAACAGGGGAGTAATTTTATCGAGTTTTAATTGATATAACCACTGATCTTAATTTAAATAAGAAAGTATTGTGAGGAGTCATTTTTATATTTGCAGGTGACGCATTCTAGATATAGTACAGTCAGTAAACATGAGTGCATAATATACGATAATTTAAGGAGTAGTTAAAAGATAAACATACTAAAAGTCCCCGCCCCTGGGGAGTGAGCTAACGGTGGGAGGGAAGGGAGAAGGTCCCATATTAAGTTTTTCGATTGTATCTCGAAAATGGTGGACTCTAGGAAAATATGCAAAAGACCAAAATTAAAGCCTATTAAATTTCCTATAAAATTGTTAATATACATATTTGTCGAACATTCAACATTTCTTATTTTTTCTTTGATTATGTGAATATATTTGAAATTATAAATTATATTAAATTAAATTAAATTATATAAGTGTATATTTTTTATATAAATTATGTGCATATATATTTGACTCTTACGTTTAGATTACCATCTGCATAAAATATTATATTATACCATCTATTAATATTTATTTGATCAATTAAAATTAAATTGATTATCCTCATATCTTTTAGTAAATTGCCAGGAAATTAATATCGTAGTTCGCTACAAGTAAGTTGAAGCATATTTAATTAAGTAATATAAACAGGTTAATTTGAAAACTAGGATAGCGAAAATTGGCACGAATCAACCGATAAGAATACAAATCTATGCAAATAATCAAGCATTAAGCAAATATTTTATGGGACCGTGTGGCTCAAGCGTGTTTGAATCCGGTCTCTGGGAATTAACGTTTATTTTGTGAAAATAAATTTCTATCTTGCTCTTCCCTGGAATGGGTTGACCACCTGTAGAATACCTCATCCTTCCCGCCCTAATTGGAATAAAAAAAGGACGTTGAATCCCGAAAACTGATATACTTACACTGACATTCTAACTTTTTAAGTGGATATACTTCAATAGTTAACTCTTGTGGATTTTTGTCTGCAAATTACCATTGAAGATTTTCTTACACACTGAAAAGGGAATTCCATACAGGGCCATGTGGGGAACACTGTAACAGAAGAGTCATTTTATTTGTCATTTCATATTGGGCTTGAAATCATATCAAAATTATGCTTAGAAGCTACTTATTTTTTTAATTATCTGGAATCACAAATTCGGTAGTGTATCACAGTTTTACAGCCATAGGGATACAATATGCAAGGCTGCCGATTGGGGGGTAACATTCCCCTTGGGGGAAATTTTAGAAGCCTTCGCACTTTTGGGGGTTAATTCGAGGGAAATTCGAGCAATTATTGGAGGTTACACGTCATCAGCAGGGCTGCCGATTTGGGAGATATTTTCTCCCGTAAGGAAAATTTGAACTGAATTTTTTATTCGATTTGAATTTTAAAAAATCGATTCGACCCAGTAGCGTATAAGCGTATAATAAATATTATTTTTATTATTAGATATAACAATATCTAATTACATTAAGTATGCGAAAAATATCTTAATCTCTAATTAAGACATAAAGATATATACGAACTAAATGTCTCATTATTAAATTTTAAAAGTAACATTACTCATTTGTTATTTGGGGGAAATTTTGAAATGGCTGGGGAGAAATGGTAGGAATTTTGCTGCTACCCGGGGGAAAACTGTTATGTTGGAATTGGCAGCACTGACAGTATGTGATATGCTATGACAGTATACTAAAAATACATTAACAAAATAATATGTGAAAAAGAGAATATTTTTAATCTAAAAAATTGTTGGGCATCAATACCATAAGCATAAACAAATTTATTATTATTATTTTATTTTTAATCTTCTTTAATGTTTAACATTGCGTTGTATTGACCAATTTTTGTCTTCCTTTTCCTATTCCGAACTATTTTCGATGTAACACCCATAGAAAAAATAATCAAAGGAAGCACAGTATAACATGTTATGTTATCCTGTGCCTCACACCCTGTTGTTAAAACTAAAATTTGTTAAAATTTAATTGGTTGGAAATTAAAATACAGTTTGTTTATTATTCAAACACCAACTAATTGGATATTAAAGGGAACATATAATTACTCACTAGAAATCATTATTTTCCCAACAAGAACCAAATTTCACTAGCCACATTGTTCTCGATTGTTTTAAAAACATTAATTCGACTATTCTTCCATTTATCTTGCAATTTTACGTCCAATGGCTCTTTAAGACAGCGGCACATGAGATTGACAAATAAATTTTCCTTCGCTTGTTTCGATTCGTTTTTCTTTAAAAAGTATAATTCCTTCAATAAATATTATATTTCAGACAAACTTTGTTTATAAGAGTTCACGTACACGTTTTCACGTGAAATCTCGCCCCACATAACTGTGATAGGTAACCAATTTCTTGCACTAACACTTCCCTTTCCACCAGCTGTAAATTAAGCTTGTACAAAAATCATTGAGGTTAAATTATGGTTTTAGTTTGTTATGGTTTGTTTACATTGTGCGATAACTTCAAAATCGGTTAAAATGGACCAATTCTTATATTGTGGTACCAGGTTTTTACAGGAATTAGACTTGGACTGCATTCTCGAGTGGAACCGTCTAGCAGGTTAGTCATTCCTATTTTTTTTTATTTATAAAATTTACATTTTACTAAACCTGTTTACGGACTTTTTTTTAATCAGGACCGTTTTATCAATTGAATCATGTGCTCAATAAGATAAAGAGCATATGTTATTACAACTCTCATTACACTAACATGAAAAGTCGTATTTAAAAAAATAAATAAATATATATTATTTCAGTCTTACTTTATTACTTCTCAGTTGAGAATCCCCTATATTTATTTTATGTTTATCCTAAGATACGTTTTTAAGTATGATACAAAATAAAAGAATCTTGGGTATTCGTGCACTATATGGGCCACTGTGATTTGATACCAGATAACAGTGATTATATAAATATTACTTTTAATAAACACATGACTTAATTTTTAAATATAATAACCTTATTTCTCAGATACGAAAACAATACATATTATTAATATTGTTTAATATGTGCAATTTAAAGTTGCTTTTTAGAACAGTTAATAACAAAGAATGTGCAGTTACGTTTTTTTCCGGAAAAGGACATTATTTCGAAAGAAAATACATTCAGTACTGGACTTTCTGTGAAGTTAAATTATTCAGATAGGTATTGTATGGAGATTTCATATGAAAAACTGTAAACTCAAGAACGGTGTAAGGCGTGAGACTCAGCTTCAGGATTCTAAACTGTGTTTACAAACATTTCATTTATTCATGGACAGAAGAAATGCCTTCCATAAAATGTTGCGTAAAACATTTAGGAATGAGTATTAAAACTACCGTGGATTGGAACCATTACCTACAATTAGTTAGTGTGTGGAAAATGGAAAAAAAAACGAATCGTCTCATAAGGTTCTGGTAAAATTGTGGAAATAGATGAAAGCTTATACGTAAAAAACAAAAAACAATGTAGGACGCATGCTACCTCAGGAATGGGTAGGGAAACACTACAAGAGGTACGCACCCTGTATATCAACCTAAATGTGTGAATAGTAATTTGTTATGGTATCCTGTTCACGTAATATATAATCAAAACCTTAGAAACTGCTTGATATGTCCATTCTTTGCAACAAATACTCAATCCTTCCTTTGACATATTTTACAATTTTTCAAAAGAGACAGTGATAATTTTCTACATTTTTTTATTTAAAAAAATATTCATTTACGATCTTTAATAGAACCTAGGCGAGGTGACTAGGAATCATGAAGGCAATTTTTCTCGAACCTTCTAAAGATTTTTTTTTCGAAGGCCTGTACCCAGGGATCCACTTAGGCTTGATGAGTGTTAGTTAATAGCTACTTGAGGCAAGAATTATTAGCGACGGAACCTGCCTACAAGACCTCAAACCAAGCCATTTTCTTATCATTGCACTTTGTTCAATTGTCACTGTTTTAAAACTATTTTGAACGTAATAAAACAAACAAGGAAAACACTCGTTATTTCCCAACTCAGCCAATCAAGATCATTATTATATCTTCTAAATTTTCAATTAATTTGGTTCAGTAAAATTAGATTTTGACACGGTGTGTCTTTTGGCTGGAGGACTATACTTTTGCGGTGTAACGTTTTTTTCGCATTCATTTTGCGGTCTAGCACTGTTGGTATTGCTCGTATTAAAAATTTCCTTGTCAAAAATTTAATGGAAAATATTTTCTGTTTTTTCCCTAGGACCAACCGTTTAGGAGCTATATTGGTATAAATTAAAGAAGTCACGTCTGAAACCGATATTTTCTCTTAATTTTGTGTATTTCGAGTAATCAGTGGTTGTTAATTTAATTTAATTATTAATTTACAGCATACCTAATTAAAAAGTTAAGTTTGGTAAACGATTTGCTGCAGTCAGACCTTTTAATTTTTTGAGTTCACGGTTCGAAGCTAATTTCCCTGTACAATTTTTGTTTTCAGATCGCAGAGTAGTATTGGACAAATTTAGACATTAAAAATCCTATCTTGAACAAAATTTAATGATCTACAACTTTTAGTATATACAATTTTTTTTTTTCAGTTTGCCATTTCCTTGACTCTTGGACATGACCAAAACTAATTTTTTAAAGTTGGCTAAATTATTCGATGTTTGACAATCGATTGCGGCTAAACGCCTAAATCAAATTCAGCTTAAGGGGCGTCTTTAGACGCACAATTTAACAAACTTTAATTTTGTAAATACAACATATTTCGATTGAAAGATGTTTTACCCCCAAACATTTTCTCCTTATCATATTTAGTTTCTTGTTAGATATTTTATTCTCAGTACCCACCTGGACCATATAAAAACCTAAAACCTACAACTTCATCTTTTGCAAGGCAGACCCCCATTTTGGTGGTAATTTAACTAGACTAAGTGAGAACATTAAAACAAAGTTGTGCAATTATTGTATTGTCATTGATCCTTGAAACATCTGAAAATTTTTAAGTTAATGAAATTGCTGGAAATTGGTGAAAATTACGATGAAAGATTCCGTTACATACAGGTGATGTTAATATAAGCTTATTAAGAAAAGCAGATTATACATAGGAATATTCATGATTATTGTTTTTCTAGGCGGGGAGATATTAAGTTTTTTCCCTTTTTATTATTTAAATAAACTGTATATTTTTCTATTTATTTATTTCTTTATTTTCTATTTACATTTATCTATGTTTATGCATATCTGTAAGTAATATATAAACAAATAAATCTATCTTTATGTATATCTATAAATATAATGTATTGCTTTTCCCAATTTGTATTTTAGAATTAAAATGATCAATTACTAAAATCAAATCAACAATCAATGATTATTCGAAATAAACAAAGATGAGAGAAAATGTGTGTTTCAAACGTGACCTTTTTCATTGAAACCAATATGGCTCCTAAATGGAAGGTCCTAGTAAGAAGATTTATATAACAAAAAATATTCTACATTAATTTATAATAAGGAATCTACTCATCCGGCAAGAAACAATTTTATTTTATTTCAGTTTTGCAACTAACTACCAGAAAACGGTAAATGTATTTATTTATAAACATAATAATAATATTGTTCATTTGGTTTGTTCTGAATGATTTTTTCTTCTGTTTTATATATATCATACTAATTTTCTATATTTCAGCTAACAATACAAATCTGTTGTGCAACGCCATCCTTTACATTAATTGAACTTATGTTTAAATTTTTATTAACTATAAATGGCTAATACAATTTATTGAACTAGAATCATATGTTTTTTTATATCAAAATAAATATATACAGAATAAAGTAAAAGTAAATTTTAGTTTATATTCCAAAGCCCTAAATATACCTTCGCTATATTAGACTGACCGCAGTGCCGTCACATTATGCGGTCCCCACCACCTGCCGTTGAGCTCATATCTTTCCATACTTATACTTACATTGGTTTAAACGGAAAATCTAAAAATATTGACGAATACTGAGTGTTCCATTTTGAATCATTTAAAGAAATAAACAAATAAAATTCTCAAAGCCTAGTGATGTTATTAGCTTCATTTAAATGGTGTCTCTTATTACTGTTACTTTCAACTATTGATTTTAGCAGCTCATAATATTATCAGGCAGTTTTAATATATTATAAAAATAATAGAAACATTCATTTCATTCATTCATTATTGGCGCGACAGACGCATGTATGACTTGGCCTGCTCAATTAATTGCCTTTGCCCAATCGTCCCTGTTGGCAGCGCATGCGCACCTGATGGATATTCTGTTCTTCCTTAAATCTTCTTTCACGTTATCGATCCATCTAGTTTTTGGTCTTCCTTTAGCCATCCTCCTTCCGACTTCCCATGATAAATTCTTCTTGCCGTTCTCGCATCATCCATTCTCAGTACGCACCCCAACCATTTCATACATTGGACTCGACCGAACTAGGAGATAGATAAGTCGCCGTACATCAGTTAAATTTCTTTGTTCGTTCTTAAGCTAGGTAATGCTTCTTCAAATTAAGGAATATGAAAAGAGCGAAATACCTGAATAGGGATACTCATCGGAATCGTAAAGAGTACCATGGCGCAAGGACCCATACTAAGAGAGTACTGAGGTAGAAAAAAAGATGGTCCTTTATGGAAAAAGTTAAAAACATTGAAGAGGCAATGCTTAGGAATGAACACAGAAATTTTTTCTAGGACGTAAAGCAAATTCTTTTATCGAGTTAGGTACGGTGAGAGACAGAAATGGAAAATTGATGATGGTGGACCATGAGGTCCAAGAAAGATGGAAAGAGTATTTTCAGGAGCTACTCAACCCTGCTATTGAAGAAGAGGAAACTCACGTAAGAATGTCGGCAATGGAAGATAATGATGATGAAGAAATGCTACCTGATTCTAATGACATTGAAAGTATACTGGGAAATTTAAGAAATAATAAGTCTCCAAAATCAGGCAGGTTTCTCAAACTGGCGGGAATGGCCTCGCAGATGAATTATGCCAACTGGCATCAAATGTTTGGGAAACAGAACTGATACCGGAAGAATAGGAGTTGCTCTTTGTCCCTATATTTAAGAAAAAATGAGATGCAAGTGATTGTAGAAATTATAGAGGCTTCAGCTTGCTTAATTATGCATATAAGGTCTTCTCTATTGCTCTATATAATCGCATCGCGCCATACATTGAGAGACAGCTCGAGGACTACGAAGACAGACTACAATAAGTCGATAGACTTTCAGGCGGCATACGATACAGTTGTTAGGAAATAATGCAATGCAAGAAATATGAATACGAGCGAAGCTAATTAATACGTTTGACAATGGCAACGATATTGAAAAGCACTGTCGGCAAAGTAAAGATGAAGTTCCCTTTACGCTTCCGCATTCGGTACTCCTTCGAAGTTTGCTCGGGCCTGAAACACGGGAACTCTTTAGCCACGCTCTTGTTTAATATTGTCCTGGAGACCATTGTAAGAAGAGAAGGACTAAATAATACCTTGGTTCAATAATAAATGATACCCACAGCGAATATGATGAGATGTCGACAAGAATAATGGCTGCCGATAGAGCGTATTCTCTAGCGAGCCTTCTGAAAAGTGGATTGTTAAGTCGTGCAACAAAATTCAGACAACATAGAACAAAACTTTTATTATGCAAAACTCTTATGCGAGCGATACTTGGACTCTCAAGAAGGCATTTTTGAAAGAAAACTACTTTGACGTTTATTGGGACCTAAATTTGTATATAAACGTTAAACCCTTGAATATGAAAGAGAGGACAAGCTAAGTTGATAAGGTTGGACCTTTCACCTTTGATGACTTGAATTGCCGGTCGATAATAAGTAAACATTTCAAGAAAGTATTTAATCACTTAGCAGGCTTCGTAATTTTTGTTATCCTCGCTACGAAATTGTTATTAATTGCCATGTTAATTGAAGTGACCTAAAAGCTTTTATGGGTAATAACCTTGTTTCTAAAGTGATATTAGGAGTATTTAAAAAATATAATCAAATAAAATCATTATCAATAAACTATCATTATTGTTTTGCGATGAGATTATAATTTCCATGAATAGTTCACTATAGAATATTATAGTTTTACTAGCATTATCCGTCGCTGCTTCGCCGGCCCTTACAAGTAAATAAATTAGATAATTTTAACTAATAATTGAAGTTTTATTTATTGTAGGAAAAAATAAATTCATAAGTCATCCGAATAAACTACATTTCGACTTTTGTATCCCTGTGTTATGAGAATGATTTGATTGTTAGGATTTCTAGTTCCAGTATATACTATTACCTATGGGACAAGCGGTGAGTCTGAAGTTCTGCTACAACGTTTTTGTATGTGTAGGCTTGTGATTTTTTAATTTTAATAGCAAAAGTAACTTTAATTGAAAATTTTAATCATTTTAATCGAAATGGGAGATGAATAGAAATTATTGGGATTCAAGGAATATATGTGTGTTCTTTAGTCGCTGTTCCAGTAAGATTCTTAGCCTCAATGATATTTCCACTCCTATCAATAAGTTTTAACCATTGCACTCAATAGTAGTGTAGTTTTTCATTAACATTGAAGGGGTGCATCAAATATGCGATTTTTTTTACCTCAGGGCTTCGTTAGTTGTTAGAAGATAAACATACTGAAAGTCCCACGCCCCTGGGGGATGAGCTTACGGTAGGGGGAGTGGAGAAGGTCTTGGATTTCTATTAGCTTGACTTGTAATTATGTAACGGGATCTTTTAGCGTAATTTCACCAATTTCCAACAAGGACCAATGACAATACATTTATTTTACAACTTTGTTCCAATTTCGTCACTAGAATGATCAGAATAAAAGGAAATATATATAGTCCATGCAATAAACATGTTTTAGAGTGAATGAAATATGCGATAATTTTGGACTATAGGGTTTCGTTAGGAGTAGTCAGCAGGTAAATATACTATAAGTTCCTGACCCTGAGGGAGGGAAGGGAGATAGTCACGAAATTTAAAAAGAAGAAGTTTATTGCTCAAGTTATATATTACATTATATCTCGTACGTTACAGTCTTTAAATCTCGTACCAATGACCATGGCTTGGATCAAATACCTTTAAAAATAATCAAACTCTGCCTTCCTGTTATCTTACCTGCCCTGCTCCACATATATAATTTCTCCTTACAAAACTCTATTTTCCCTACAGCTTGGAAAAAAAGGCCTTGTCCGTCCATTAAATAAAGTTCCTTCTCCTTCCTCAGTTTCCCACTTTAGACCTATATCAATCCTATCAAATTTATCGAAGCCATTAGAAAGATTAGTGCATACCTAACTCAACTTTCTTAACTGTAAAACCCTCCTTAATCCTTTCCAATCAGGATTCCGTTCCGGATACTCCACGCAGTCTGCTTTGGTAAAAATTACTCAAGACGTTTACTACTCCTTAGACCAACAGAATATTACGATCCTGATCCTTTTTGATTTTTCAAAAGCTTTTGATTCTGTTAACCATACAATCCTCCTCTTCAAACTCCATAACCTCTCAATATCTGATAGTGCGTTAAGCTGGCTTCATTATTTTTTATGCAACCGTTCCCAAACAGTGATTATACCTGGAAAACCTCATTCATCTTCACTACCACTCTCACGAGGAGTCCCCCAGGGATCTTCTCTTTCACCTACCCTATTTTCTATTTATGTTAACGACTTGCCGAATCGCATCCACTACTCCCAATATCATCTTTATGCTGACGATTTGCAAATATATTTATCCTTTCATCCTTCAAATATGCTAGAGGCGACTTGTAAGCTACAGAAATACATAGATAGCATTAACCTTTGGGCAGTGGAGAATAAATTAAGTCTAAATCCAGAAAAAAAACAAAGGCTATTCTCATTGGGTCGAAACCTCACCTAAAAGCTCTTCCCTACTATCCACTGCTTTTCCTAAAAAACCGTCCAATTCATTTCCAAAATTCCATTAAAAACCTGGGAATAACTTTCGATCAACATCTTGCATGGAATAGCCATATCTCTCAAATCACGAGGAAATCTATTTTTATTCTTAAGCAACTTTCACATTACCGTGATTTATTACCATTAAGTACTCGAAAACTTTTAGTATCATCACTCATTTTCCCTAACTTGACTACGGATGCATAGTATATGGAGGACTGTCTGATGAGCTCGAGATGAGATGTAAAAGAGTAATGAACTGTTTTATTAGATTTATTTTCGGGATCTCCAGACGTTCTCACATATCTCGCAGGTATTCTGAAATTGGGTGGCTGTACCCCGGTTTTCGAAGTCAATTCTTCCTGGTTGCTCTCATATTTCAAACCTTGAAAAAACCAAAAAACCCACCTATATCCATGACCTCCTTACTCTGCACTCCTCCATTCACCTCTTAAATACTAGAACCCAACCCATCAACCTATACACTCCGGCGCATCGAACTGCATCCTTCGAGAAATCCTTTATTCCGTGCTTCCTCGTTATGGATTTCATTGCCCATCACAATTCGAAAAAGATCCACTCTTACTTCCTTTAAACATCATTTATTCCTTTACCTCCTTCATTTTCAATCTTCCGAGCTAATGTAAAACATGAATATTTATATAATATACATTATATTAGTATACATAAGATGTATCCTCTTACAAGATGTTTCAGTTATTTTTGTAACACATAATTTAATTATTTATCAATTTTTATTATTATCTATTCTTATTATGTATTGTAATTAATTATCAAAGCCAGATGATTGTCCTATGTACTGTAATCATATGTTATTCTTAGGGGACCGATAGTCCCAGAATAAAGTTCATTTTCTTCTTCTTCTTATATATATATATATATATATATATATATATATATATATATATATATATATATATATATATATATATATATATATATATATATATTATGTAAGTTTATATCGAACTTGATTATAAATACTGTCCATATTGGTTGGAGACTAAAATTTAAAGAAATAAATTATAGTTTTAAAAAACACGCTTCAATTGCAAACTAAAAAGTAGAAAATAATTTTTATTTCATACCTAAATAGTTAGTTTTATGACAGTAGAAACCCAGACAATGAATTATGATTAATTAATTTTGAATAAATTAAAGTAAAACTTAAATTATTAAGAATAAGAAGTTATTCAGATCTAAGAATGGTTGAGCAACCCAGTAAACATCATAAGTCTTTATAATTGTAACACTGGAACAAGAAAATGTATTATTAAAAAAATCACAAGAGGAAAAATATATATCTCTACCAAACACCACACAAATGGATGTTGTTCCTCAGGATACAAATCCTTTGGAATAAATTATGTTATTTTTTTATTAATGAATAAAACAAAATATTTGTATTATTTAGATCTGAATATCTTTAATACCGGCCACAGACTATCAGGTACATTTGAGAGGTACGCCTTAACAGTTCGCCTGTTCAGGTTTACCTGATACCTGAGGAGCACACACAGTCTTCATGTATACCTTCTCAAGTTTGCCAGTTCACCATTTTGTGTATTTTCTGCGAAATATAAAAAACAGACGGAAGAAACGCAAACAATAGTGTAAGGAATGGTTGCAGAAAAAAAAATAAATTTACCCCTATAAGTCTCCTTAATGAATTAAGACATGAACCATCTGTATGCAGCATTTCTCTTGTCTCTGTTGCGGTAGTCATTGTCTTTCACTTTCCACAAGCAAGGTTCACTTTTATAAATTTTAATGAAATTACCTTTCCTCTACCAAACGGAAAAAACTACAATCTTTCTAAAACAAGGTCCTGAGAATTGCTGTAGATGCTCCCTGGTTTGTAAGTAACAGTCACCTACATCGTGAATTAGACATGGAATTAATAGACGATTACATCAAAAAATGCTTCGACAGGTTTCATAGCAAGATACCAGCGGTTAAAGGTTCAGTAGCTTTCAACATAAGAGCCAAAACAACATCCCGCAGATTGAAACCAAGACTGATGCAAGGCGTCCTGATGTAAACACCATTACTATTTTATTCAGTATTTACTTCTTCGTTACAACACCAATTATTGTTCATATTATTACAATTTATTATTTTATAATTTCATTATTTCTTTACTTTATTCATTTAGTTTGTCTTTATTATTAATCTCTTATATATATATTCTTTCTTTTCATGTTATTTTTTATTTATTTTGTTTATTTAAATTTTTATTTATTATTATTTATTACCTGATTTTGCCTTGTATGTTACTATTATTTATTTTTGTTTTCCTATTTATTTATTATTATTAATTTATTTATTTTTTGTTATTTTTGCTTCTTTGCACTTTTTTTTTTTCTTTCCCCTTTAATTTGTTGTTATTATATACTTCCTGTAAAGTTATAATTTTTCCAAAATTATTAAAAAAATTATCTATTATGGTGTCTCTTGCACGAGACTATACCCTTCCTTCTACTATTGTAAAATCATTATTAATATTGTTAAATATTAAGTATAATATTTATTACATCCATGTAAGGCTTACCAGGCCGATCTGGAAAATAAAATATGTAAATAAACAAAAAAAAAAAAAATGAAATTACCAACAAATTCATAATTTCGTTGCGACATTTTTCAATTTTTGAGTTGTTTGTTGATTCTTTCATTTGGTGTAGAACAAATCTAAAAAAATCAAACAGTTAACAAACCACAACAGAACTGTATAACTGAGACCTGTTTTAGGTTTCCGCCACGCACAAGTCTAATCCGCTGTCAGGCAGGACTGATCGAATTCTCATCAAGTGTCAGGTCGCCTGAGAGGCTAGTTATTCCCGCCACACACTATCAGGTACGCCTGAACAGGAATATTCAGGTGTACCTGATAGTCTGTGGCCGGCCTAAAGGAATTTTAGATCGGATTGATTGTTTTGAAAAATTGTTTTTAGTACCTTATTGAAAAGAAAAATTCTAGATGTGGGATGTAGACCAAAATTGCTGAATAAGCGCTGATAGAGGGACATGACACCTTGAACACATGGGCTGTGATGTACCTTGGAGTAGGTGCTGATGTGTGAGCTCAGTGTGTCCGATGAGCACTCTTGTCATCTGTTCTTTTAAATATCCATCCGTTCCTGTCACCTTCCCTTACTTTCCTTTCCACTCTATACCAGTATCTTAGAAGCTCCCTGAGGGAGACACGTCTAAAGAGTTCTTTCATGAGATTCAATCTCCTTATGTTCCTATACTCCAATCTAACCTACTGGTGTGAATATCCTCTCTCATTATAGAAATGATCACATTATAAGCCAAAAGTAAAATTAATTTGTTTAATCTATTTATTCTAAATACCTATATTTGTAAACGAACAGCCCAAGTATAATTTTGTCCTAAATAAAATACAATATTAATAGTTTATTCCTAGAAATTATTTTCATTAATCACCTTCTAGGCAAAGTACAACTAAATTTAAGTAATAGAAGTTAGGGTCGAAAACAAAAAAAAAAAAAAAAAAAAAAAAAAAAAAAAAAAAAAAAAAAAAATAATAACAATGATAAAAGTTTAATAAACGAAATAAATCTGATTTAGTCCCGGATCTTAAATCTGTATTTATTTTAATTCAGCTTGTTTTATTTTAAAAATGTTTAGGCGTGATATGATTTTACATTTTGTTTTGTAATGTTATTCTTAACGGACATTGTTCCAGAATAAATTTGTCTTTCTATTCAATTAGCGGAGCTACAGAATAAACTTTACGATGGAGAGTAATGGATTAGTTTAACTAAAATATATCTCTGAATTCCTAAATTGAAAAACTCTGGTTTAGATTTTCAACTAAAATTCATCCCGTTTTAGTGCTTGTACATTACGAATGGTTTTCTTCTTTCTTTTCACCTAGAGATAAACCTTTTAAAACTTACTGGAATAAGACATACGGGAACTGCTTTGTGGTACAAAGAGTGCAAAGTATATTGGTGCCATGACCTTTGGCTAGAAGGGCTCTTAGCCTTGTTACTGTGTACACCGCACACTCCTTCTCTATCTGAGTCACTGTTTCATTACGTCAAGGGAAATCCTTGCAACCCCGCCCACCTATGCAAGCTATGACTCATTTAACTTAGGACTATATCATATTTGTTCTGGTTTTTAACTTTACATTTTTAAATGGTGTTACTCTTCTATAAGATAGCGCTAGGGTGGGGCTAGAGTAGGGATGGGCTTCTTTAGAAATATATCGATATTTATGATCCGCATCGGTGATTACAAGTATCGATAATCCGATAAATCGTGATTTTATTTTTTTTTAAGAAATGCCATTTTAAATATTCTGTCAAATTCTTCTTCTTTCTTCCCTTTAAATGCCTAATTGGGATTTAAAATGGAGAACTGGCAGTCCTCCTAATAAATATTACTGTTTATTTTATCGTTTTAGTTAATTTATTTCACAACTTAAAAATTTAAAAGCGGATTTCAGGTACATATAATTACAATTAGATGCGAATCACGTGTAGATGCATTCGGTTCCCTTCTTGCGAGCTGTCTCTGCCCTGCCCATAACATCAATAACTTTCCCTTTATAAAGCATTGTTCCTTTTTTGTTTCTTTTATTTTTTTTTAAAATATATATATAGTTTAATGTTGTATTTTTATATTATACAGAGAACGATAAATCGTATAGTACGTATCGATTGATACAACTATTTATAAAATAATACATTAAGATTTTTTATGTAGTTCCACTTTTTTATGTAGTTCCACTATGTACATAGATAGTACATATATATATATATATATATTATTATTATTAGGCACGATTTTGACCTAAGAAAGAACACGTGAAGCTCTTGTGGTTCTCTCCTTACGACGCGCCCAAATGATTTTCATTTTCTCTCCATGTTTTTTTTTTCCTATCTTCCAACCAAGTTCTTGCATTCTTCTTGATTCTTTTCTCTAGTTGTTGTTTCCACGTGTTCACCTTTCCTCCGTATGCATTTCTTATATATATATATATATATATATATATATATATATATATATATATATATATATATATATATATATATATATATATATTTAATTTCGTAAGCGATTATTCCGTCAATTATGATTCGATTTTGATGATTCTCTTATTTGCTGGGTAGGTTATACTTCAGAGTGGCCCTATATAAAATTTTTTCGAAATCAATGCGGTTTTTAAGAAATAAAAAAGGAATCCGAGCTCAAGATTTAACCTAGATCTACAAACTTGAATTGGAAATCAAAAGAAAACAAAATACAATAAAAATTGAAAAATAAAGGTAATTTTTAGAGAAAAAAAAAAAACATAAGATCGGTTCAGACCAAAACAAACAGAAATTGAAAGAAAGCTGATAATGCGAGATGCAAAGACAGGATTAAACCGCCCTTCTTGGCTGACACCGACTGGATACTCAAAATGTCAACAGATAAGACGAATTGATGAAGATTGAATGATGGGTTACTCAAGAGAATGATTTTTTTCTTGAGCAGCGAGCTGTTAACAATATATTTTTAAAGACATTATAGTAAGGTCAGCCATTATGAACAAAATAAAACAATGGATAATAAATTAATTTAATAAAAAAAATACTAACTTCCGGAAATGTTCCAAACCTGTAGCTAAAGGAGAAAATGCTCTTGTTGGATATTTTAATAAAATGTTGAGTTAACACCTTCTTCCACCAATGGCTTCAATTGTGAATTAAACCAATATATTTTAAACTCATTAAAAAATATGTCTAATATAATTTCCATATTATATCTTAACACCATAATCAATAATATTTTTTTTTTTTTTTCAATTTGAACTGTTGTCTGCTTGATGAAGGTAATTCAATGAGCGAGAGTATCGTTTACCTTGACCTCACATCAAGATCTTTTAACAATGAAAAATTGGCCGTGTCCATCCTCTGTGCGTGCCCTGTCAGATCCGACTAACCCAATAATAACAACAATAATAACAAATAACTTTTAGCCGCCATTGATCTGTATTAATGGGATCTTAGCTAGCCGCCTTTGATGAGATGGATATAGTTACATAAGTGATTGGTATATTTACTAAGAATAATAATAGTTTTAGTAGAGAAGAAAATGCAGTTCTCTTACCGAAAGTGATGCAAAATCAATTTATAATCCACTCATAAAATAATGCTTTCCAATAAACAAGTAACGGTAACTTGTTAGTTAAAACGTTAAATTTCGTTCCGTTCCTGTTGGAACTGCGTAGATGCTTTAGAATAAAATTATCGTTAATTACGCCTTTTTTTCAGATATCATTAATAGATCAATCTACTCATTAGACCTCTCCTACATATAATGTTACGTTGTTTTTTTTTGCTATGACTATGACATTGGCCGACTATTCAGGTGGCCAGAAGGTCGATTAATCTACCAAGCTGATCATTGCTTAGGTTAGAATTTGGGTAGCATCGCACTATAGCACTTCGTGTATAGTTTTTAACCGACTTAAAAAAAAAGGAGGTTATCAGTTTGACATATATGTATGTAATATTGTTGGAATTGTATAATATTTGAGTATGATGGTCCATTTAGGCTTCCAAGCACGTTTGCTTAATTTCGCAAGTGTATGTTGGTATGTATGTCAACAAATTTCTCGAAAACTAAAAGTCATATCGAGATGATCCTTTTTGATTACTTTATGTACACTTCAACTTAGGGAACAGTTTCATTAAAATCGGTCCAGTAGTTTCAGAGATATGGGTAAATTAAGGAAACATAACTAGGTATTTGTTTAGTTATTCACCGACTTAAAAAAAAGTATTTAAAAAAAATTAAACCGACTTCAAATTGGTAGATAGCTATAAAAAATTAGAAACAGCCAGTCAACTCAAAAGGAAAAATATATTTTTTAGGAATTACGGAAAAGGAAAATAAAATTCAAAAGCGGATTTGTCTAAGATATACCTAATTCGGTATAATTTTTTTGAGGTCGGTGCCAGGAGCAGGATCTGTTAAAGTCCGCTTGCTCGAACAGAGACGACGCGTGCCGTAGATTTTTGTTTTTATTTTTTTAAAATTTTTGTTGCACTGTGATGGCTACAAAAAAATTGTCAAAGTGGCTACACCGACCTAAAAAAATTGTCGGCGTGTGTACCGAATTAAGTATATCTTAGACAAATCCGCTTTTAAATTTTGTTTTCCTTTTCCATAATTCCTAAAAAAAAATCGGCTCCTTTTGCCGACTGATCGCCAACTACAAAAGCACCCGACTAGTTGGCCAGTCCCTACAAATTATCTTTAAAACTACTTGACTTTTAACCTTCACGCAAGATTTTTAATATTTCCATTGTGAAAAATTGGTTAAGTTGTACTTCTTAATCAGACCTTAAAGTACCTTTTTCGGAGCTAATGTTATTTTTAGAGTAATTACTGGATTTTGAAGAACTATCAAAATACCCCAATGAAAAGTGCACAATTTTAACTTAACGACTTCTTAAAGAAAACCCGGAATATTGTATCGCAATTCTTTCCGTTCCGTTCTGAACGAGTTGTTACTTTAAACTTTTATCCCTAACTGATCGGTGTTTAAGGAGAAAGAAAAATGTTAAGATTACAAAAAAGGAATATTTTTTTCTTCAAATTACAATATTTTCTACTGCTTTATTGATCCAACAGATAAAATATGTTGTTGCATTTTTAAAATTTTATTCACCTCTGGGTATAAAATGTTTCCGAAAAAATAAATATAGTGTTTCTGTTATTCTCCCTGGTTGTCTTAAATGCGGACATTTATAATTAATGAAAAAAGAAAATCCAAGGACTAAAGTACATGGTAAAGAAATCGAGAAATGAACAAGTATTGACTTTTTTATTTTTATTTCAAACTATCTAAATGTTTGCATTTAAAACAATTGTTAAATTTAATAAGAATGTTAAACGATATCATGATTAGAATAATTTTTAAAAAATTAACTGAACGAAATACAGGCATGTGAGATCTCTTTATACAATTATCATACACGGGATCAGTTAAGTCGATCATGTTCAAGTTTTATTAAAATGTGTGTAATAACTGAAATATTTCAATAAAATTGAAAGCTTTGCTTCCTTCATATTAAGATTTTCTAGGGAGTGAGAAGTTGAGGAGAGAGGCTTCATTCTTTTATGAGGGGGCTTCTTATACTTTTGAAAAGAATTTAATCAAAAACTTTTTCAACAAATTACTATCAAACTAGAATGTTTATGCAAAATTATATTACATTTTATTAACCGACTTCGAAAAACAGGAGGTTCTCAATTTGTCTGTATTAACAAAAATAATTTACATATATAGTCAACTCTCGATGTGATGAACTTGAATAAGCCGAAACCTTCAATAATTCGAACGAAATCTATGGTCGCAAGTACATTACAAGTAAAGTTCAAGCACATAAAATCGATTTCAAGCAAAAAGAATTAAAAAAAGAAAAATTATATATACGTGTAGAATAGACAAAATAAAAAAAAATAAAGACACTAAAACGACAAGAAACTGCCCGTCGTTACAGACTACTTCAACATTTACTAGAAAAACGATCAAAGCTCACAATTAATTACAAAAGACTCATATACAGGACTATGATTAGACCTATTTGAACGTACGCAGTTGGGCTTTGGGGCTCTACTAAACCATTCAATTTATCTCGTATCCAATCCTTACAAACCAAAATCCTTCGAAAAATCCTCAATGCTCCTTAATTTTTTTTTATTAAACTAATAAACTTATCCATAAAGATTTTAATGTTCCATATGTTTCTCAACTTACTTCCCACTTCCTTCCTGATAATCCTCCAAGCCGTCTGAAACGAAGATGGCCTGAGGCATTATTTTATAGCAATTTAATAATCATACGACATTGCATCTGACCCTGAGAAATAATGTATAGGAACTTCTCGGAAAAGTGTTCTGACGACATGAGAAAAAATATATAAAAAATCACCTTTTCTTTATTATTTACATTAAATTACATAAGATGTGCTTGATTGAACTTGCAGAACTAGAACATAATGTGTTGCTGATTTAGCCCACCCCAGATACCTATCCTTTCATAGTAAGCTCCATAATCACTCAAATCCGTTAGTTTCTCAACTTGCTTCCCACTCCATTCCTGAAAATCCTCCGAGGCGTCTGAAACGAAAATGGCCTAGAGACCTAGTTTAGAATTTTTAATAAAGTGCTACTGATGAGTAGTTCGTTTCAAGTTTTAACATGTTATTATAATCGTTTTCATTACATTTACTTGATGTATATATTTTGTACAGTTGTAAATTTCATTAAAGGAATAAAAAAAAAAAATTGAAATTCTAAGACCTGAATTAATTTAAACAAATGAAATTGACAAGATAAAATCAACATCAGTGAAAGATTGGATGTGACTTTCTTTTTTTTTTTTCTTTTTTTTTTGCTATTCAAAGTGCTGGGATAGCTAACTGCCATTTTGCAGTTGTAAATTTCAATCAATGTATATTCAAAAAAAAATTATGTAGTTTCTTCTAGTTCTTTATTTACGCTCTAATTGCCATTTATTATAAATGAGACAGAATTATGATATGACGCATATATTATATATTAGTAAATAAATAATTATATAACTAAATATATCGATTTCAGTACAACAGTTAACATCCCTTGACCTTTTCCTCCTCTAAAAATAAAAAGACAGCATGAAGTTTATACCAAATATCGCTAACGAGACATTTTATCGTGGAAGTCAAAACAACACAAACTGCGCTGACACATTATTTCCTGACCTCTCAACTTCTGAATTCTTTCTATTCATAAATTTATCTCATTTTCCTAAACTTTATTTTGAAACTGATCTTCGTCATGTCGCTTTTTGGTAACTTTTTTCGAATCATTTGTCATTTAGGTATTCGAGTCGTTCACGATGCAAAGCCGTTAGGTCTAGTTTTATCGAGAAATATATTTTTTTTAAAAGCGCCTTTAAATATGGCTTAAAGACAATAGATCAAAAACCACTAGACCAACAAAAATTTAATCTTGATCGGCTTTTATCGTTTAGTTTGTTTAGGCTATGTACACACACGCAGTTTTCAGTGAATTCTATTTTGTGAGTTCTTATATTTGTCTCTTGAGGTACGCATGATGATATAGAAGGATAATACAATTAGTGTAGGCGAATTAATTGCCACTTCTATTGGAATGCTTTTTATTTCAAAACTAGTTTTGACTGTTAAACATTCATCATAACTTCTAAAAGCAGAAGAAAATTTCAAATCAACACTTTAGTAAAGAGATCATAAATATGAAATGTAACACATTTCATATAATCCGTAATAAATAAAAGAGTTATGAAAACTCGATAAAGATCAAAAAATTTCCAAGTAATTAATGACCAAAGTATAGTTGACTGTTATGATGAATGGAGAAGATGATGATCAGGGGTGCAGTCAAAGAGGAACACCACATCTAAGAAGAAATTCTTTAATACGTGCCAACGTTTCGACCTGCCTTGCTGGTCTTCTTCAGGGCCCCCGAACCACACTTGTGAGGAGACAAACGATGGCTCATCGAAGGCAGGTCGAAACGTTGGCAAGTATTAAAGAATTTATTCTTAGGCGTGGTGTTCCTCTTTAATTGCATCCATGATCATCTTCTCCAAATAATTAATGTTTGGGACGATTTTTTTTAAACAAAATCAGTTGTATCATACACAAAAGAGTAATTTTCTGCTTGCATTGAAATTGAAAATTCACAAGTTTAAAAACACCCCAAGAACAAAATTATAAAGAAAACTTTAATGTGTGATAAAATTTTCGATCTGCCCAAAAATTAATATTTTTTAATTTTTTGTCCTACTGTAAAATTTTGAAAAATGGAAATAACGGGTTAGGATTCTAAAATACTTGTTTATCTTTTGTAATATTAAATACAGGTCGTCTATCAAATCTATTTTTGAATAATATTATAACAAACATAGAAATAAAAACTTCATCTATTCTTAGCAGCACGAATGTGTTTAACATTACTTTTCTTTTGCTGAAAGGGTTAAAATATATTTTAGGTTGAAGACCATTTTGCTGTTTAAAAAAAAAACAAATAAAAAAAAAATAATGGAGCATGTATTTCACATTTTTTAAAACTAGAAATGATTGCGGACAAACACACGTAGTTACTATTTGCCGATCGAAAGACAATATTGGATCATTGATTAGATATCAGGGAATCATTTATTGAGAGATGAATTCCTGTCGACGATGTTACCAATATATTTTTTCATGTGTCCGTTTATCGTTGAAAAAAACTATATCGCAACTCCTTCGAGTATCAATCTGTTATTTTTGTTTTTTGTTTGATTGATCAAATAAATATACACAGAATGGCGAATTTGGGTTTTCCCTGAAATTCACTTCTTGGTAACCACACTTTCTAAAAAAAAAATCGTCAAAAAAAAATACCAAGATAGCAAGTCCGCAATAAATTCTAAATTTTCCAAAGCCCAATTAGTATGAAAACTAGATAATTCTTGCACGACAATCAACGTAAATGCACTTTATAACAGAAAAACGAAATTATTAAATTATTCGAAAATTTGGAGAAAACACTTTTTTCTCTCTTATGAAAAAATTAAAAATCCGTAATTACATTGTTTCCGCTCTCACCTGAGTATTGTAATATCTATTTTGGTCTTATGAACTCTGACGCATCTTAAAAATAACCAAAAAAAAAAAAAAGTATTTCTCTATTCTTGTGCTTTTTTATAGACATTGATCTGTCTTTTGGCTGGAGTCTATGGAACATTTTCAAATAGAATGGCAATTTGCTATCCCAGCACTTTGAATAGAAAAAAAAAAAATAAAGAAAGAAAGTCACATCTAATCTTTCACTGTTGTTGATTTTATCTTGTCGATTTCATTTGTTTAAATTAATTTAGGTCTTAGAATTTCAATTTTTTTTTTTTTTTGTTTTATTCATTTAATGAAATTTACAACTGTACAAAATATATACATTTAGTAAATGAGTTGATTATGATTACATTAACATGTTAAAACTTGAAAAGAACTACTCATCAGTAGCACTTAAAAAAAATTCTACACTAGAAGGTCTCTAGGCCATCTTCTTTACAGACGCCTCGGGGAGTGTTCGGAAATAGAATGGGAAGGACTAGTGTATATGTGTGGTTATGGAGTTTACTATGAAAGGATAGGTATCCGGTCTGGGCTAAATCAGCAACATATGGGACATTGAGATCTCTATGGATAAGTTTATTTGTAACAAAGTAAGGAGCATTAAGGATTTTGGATTGTAAGGATTGGATACGAGATGAATTGGATGGTTTAGTGGAGCCCCAAAGCTAAACTCCGTGTGTCCAAATAGGTCTAATCACAGTTATGTAAATGAGTCTTTTGTAATTTATTGGGAGCTTTAATCGTTTGTCTAGTAAATGTTGAAATAGTCTGTAACGACGAGCAGTTTCTTGTATGTAGATATTCTTGATATTAAAAAGATTTTCCAATGAAACAATTATTTTTCTCTTATAATCATGTTTCAATTATATATCTCATTAACAGTTCTTCCGTCATAGTACCTCTATGATTCTATAGGAATATGGAGGTCTAAAAAAAATCGATGACTGGTTACTGATAATCGAAATTAAATAATTCTTGTTAAGTGAAAAGAAATGAAATTTTTACTGTAGGGTGACTAAGATGGAAAAAACTAATATTTATTGAGAAACTGATGTATATATTTTTTTTACCATCTTTAAAAATTTAACTAGTGAATTTGATTAATGCTATCTTTATTATACTTATGAGTGAGTCATGAAGATATAAGATATTTACTTGTCATGAGTAATTATAGTGTAAAAAAAAAATTGCATTTATCAATAATTATCGTTTACTTAGTGACAAAAAAAATAGCAATTGTTATCTTAAGAGTTGGTACTTAAATCGCTGAATAATTTGTTTAAAATCACACTAATAGAGGTTTCTATGATTGGAACGGGTATTAAATAAAACAGTTTAGAATAAGGAACCCAAGGGGTAGCAGTTGTAAGAATATGCATTGTTGAACAATGCAAATGTGAAGTATAAGATAAAAGAAAAAATAAGACAATGCACAGAGTAGAAAACCTAAACTTATTTTTTTTTTTTATTCATTTCACATTTAATACATTTACTTGGTTGCGCATTGTTACCTATATTGTAAAGATAACATCTCTTCCTTTAGCCAGATGTCTAATTCCAAGATCTATTTTTTCCACTCGTGTCTGAACCATTTTAGCTATCTCTATTCAACATGTCATTCAATGAGCTTCAATTTTCAAGCCGATGTAAATGTAATTTTTAATTTATCGAAAAAGTCAGTTCTCTGTTATATATTTACTTCCTGTGTACTTATCTTTTCTTTAAAACTTTTTTTATGTTATATTATTTATGTGGGTGTAAATATTATTTAAAAAAAAAATAAATAAATAAACCCTTAAAATAATTATGACAAATCTATGACGGCTATTTTAATAAACATTGACCTATGATAAACCATTTACATCTGTATAAGGATGTATGACTAAGTTATAAATTTCGTAATAGCAAATAAACAATTTCAACGCGAAATTCGTTTGCGTTCCATCGCACTGCGGTTGATGATGCTGCTGCCCACAGTTTAGTGCTGCAGTATCCAGAACGTCTTCAGCACAGCTTAACCGAAGTAATCTAAGGTCTTCTATCTGATCGTCTTCCCTCCATACCTGATTCATATCTGAGCAATTGTATTCTATAATAATTCATGCAGATTAGGTGACCAAACCATTTCATTTATTTTCTTTATAAGAAAGTTTCTGCCTTTACCTCAAGGTACAGTCTTGATTGTCGCCTTTCTTCGTCTCTCCCCGCGACTACCTTCAGGTCCTCTTATCCAATGCGTGGATCTGACTGATGTGTTTCGAGGTGATTGTCCAAAGCCTTGAGGAATAGGTAATGAATGTTGACCTGTAGACGGATATCTTAGTTTTCTTCGAAAGAGGAGAGATGACTTCTTATTTGAAAATTTCTCTTGGAACATTCTTCCAGCTGCTCCTAACCCTTCCGTAATCTGCTGATCGTTATAAATGCCTTCATTTAGGCAGGACTCAATTAATTTAAATCGTGGACTTGTTTGAAGATTTGTTCTTTCAACTGCAAGATCCTCATTACCACAGGGAGTTGTCTTTCTACTTTCAACTATTTTGTTTTCCTCGGGTTAGTATCCATGTTGATATTGGACAGTTCTTCATTCTAGATAATCACATTGTGTTGATGGTCCCTGGTCATTGGCAGCCATTATGACGAGGTCTTCAGCATATTCGAGCAATAATAGAACAACGAGCATTTTTCTATGGTCGAGTTGGATTTGCCGATGTCTGGATTTTCTTTCATAGGTTATCTTTACGTATGTAAAACTCAAATATAAATAATTGAATAATATAATCGAGGACAAAACTGAAAATGCCGGTACCGTTCTCTTGGAAGGCAATCAGAAATCACAGATATAATCAGGTTGCATAAAGAAAGAAACCTTTTATGCAGAGTATAGACCAACCATCAGGATTTTACACACGGATATACTTTTCTTTTTCTTTTTTTTAAAACTGTTTTAATACAAATGTATACAAGGTCTTATATCGAAATTCCTAAAAATACACAGAAAGAAGTGCAATGTCAAGAGACAATAACGATATTGTAAGAGATAACTAAATGCAGTAGAACCTCTCTAATCCGTTTTCCGCCAGTCTGACTCTCTACTCTACGGGTAAACCGGTAACCCCTCGTGAGCGAGGTCCAGGGGGTGGGGAGTAATATTTTGGCGAAATTCCTAATATTTAAGTAATTGCTCATTTTGGTATGCAAAAGTTCGGGTAGTTTTAATTTTGTTGTATATTTTTTATGTTCGAAAATCCAGGTTTTGGATCTTGAACCACTCTGATGAGTTGCGTCAAATATTTCGAACTTTTCTACGTATCCCTAAAATGTCTGCTGCAAGCTTGGGTTTAAAGAAACTCTTGTTATATTCAAAATTAGACTAGACTATATTAGTTTATTCGTGTGTTTAACATACGTATCTATTTCCTTTACTTTTTTAAAATGTTAGTATATAACATTTAAAATAATTACAATACACTTTTAAAAATTATAAACACGTGCTTCATAGAAATCTCAGGTTAATCTGACTTGTTTTCTGTTCTGCCCAACTCCTTGGTCCTTTAGTGGTCGGATTGGTGAGGTTCTACTGTAATCGTTTTATAAAAATTACTTTAATGAATAAAATACTAATAGTAGGATATAATTATAACGACAGTTTCAATTTATTTTCTTCTACAGTTTTCATGCTACTTCAAAATTTTTATTAAATCTAAATTATCTTAATATCGAATTTAGTTCAATAGTCGAAAAAAAACGAAAACATTAAGAAAAAATTATATGATCCTCATTAGAAAACAAAACATTTAAGTATTTGTTTTCAACTTCTCCAATTATAAATGAGTTATTTTATAGCAATTTAATAATCATACGACATTGCATCTGACCCTGAGAAATAATGTATAGGAACTTCTCGGAAAAGTGTTCTGACGACATGAGAAAAAATATATAAAAAATCACTTTTTTATTATTAACATTAAATTACATAAGATGTGCTAGATTGAACTTTCAGAACTAGAACTTAAACTGTTGCTGATTTAGCCCACACCAGATACCTATCCTTTCATAGGAAGCTCCATAATCACTCAAATCCGTTAGTTTCTCAACTTGCTTCCCACTCCATTCCTGAAAATCCTCCAAGGTGTCTCAAACGAAGATGGCCTAAAGACCTTCTAGTGTAGAATTTTATTGAAGTGCTACTGATGAGTAGTTCTTTTCAAGTTTTAACATGTTATTATAATTGTTGACAATATATTTACTTCATGTATATATTTTGTACAGTTGTAAATTTCAATAAATATAAATTTATTTCATATTTTTTTATATAAATATATTTTTATATATTTTTTATTTTTTTATTTTAAAAAAATATAAAATAAAATAACTCGAGATATAAAGGAATGCAAAATACGTGTATAATATTTTTTGACCAGGAACCTCCAAAAAAAATTGCCAACTTGATCCATGAGTAACTGAGTGTGTCCTCTTTATGAGATAAATTGGGCTAATTCCACTACTAATCGATTTTTAGATACTGTTTCCCAAGAAGAAATTAAACTTTTCGTATGCCATAATTCGAATATAATAAAGAAATAAATTATAAACAGCAGTTCCAGAACGTTCCGAAGCTGGAAAGTTACTAGTTCCATGTAGAGCCTACAGATGGCGGTGAACTACCATCGATTGTAGAGGCATTGGCTCCCAGTCCCGGGCAGTCAGTGCTGTGTTGTCTTTCAGTGTGTGATTTGTGTCCTGTTCAGTTCGTTGATTTTCGTGTCTTAAATTTTATGTCAGAAACCGGCTAAGGCTGAACAATTGTGTTATAGTGGTTATTTTGCAAGTTTTATACAGGCATATCTTAGCACGGGGGAAGAGAATCGGATTTAGCGAAATTTGGGGGAAAAAGTAATTTATTTATTTTTCTTACAACATTATTATTTAAGTAACTATATTTATAAATTGTATGAAGAACATTTTGTTCGAATTATATGTGTGCTCATTCAATTTAAATTATCAGAAGTGCATGAACTTAAAAATGGCAATGAGAATATTTTTTAATTTGGATGGAATGTAACAGTTTTATTATTCAAAAATCTAGAATTCAACTGAAATCATTCTGAATCAGTTATATTCATCTGCAAAGCTAGTTTCCGTGAAGGCTAATTATTCGGTATAGATCTGGCGGTTATATTTGCCGGTGATGTATATATTTATTTTAAATATCTAATATAATTATTGTAATCTTCATTGGTTACATATCTTATCCTATTATATATAACTATATAAGTTGAATAATTTTTCTGTAGAGATACTAAAG
This sequence comes from Euschistus heros, assembly GCA_003667255.2. Lineage (NCBI taxonomy): Eukaryota > Metazoa > Arthropoda > Insecta > Hemiptera > Pentatomidae > Euschistus > Euschistus heros. The sequence continues at coordinate 1,100,145 of RCWM02000142.1, forward strand.
AAAAATTCGTTAGTAATCAAACATTATTTACTAATTATTTCATTATTTTATCATGGAAAATATATCTGAAGAAACGTGTGAAACCTATTATTGATTATATTCATAAATGGTTAAATAATATCTAAGCAAAGCTTAAGACTTTTAACACATTGCAGTTTATCAGATATTTAGGGCATTGATTTCCTGTCTTCTTTTATTTATTTATTTTTTTTTATATTTTACTCGGAAACGTTAGATGGGGAATCACAATACGCCAAAACTACCATAAATACAAAAATATTACTATTTTATCAATTTTTATAAGTGTTCAATGAATTTTATTATCTGTTTATAACCAATCTGTCATCTTTGAAACTCTTGACCTAGAGATGGTTTCAAGCCAAGGTTTTTTTTTATTTATGATCAGCAAGTTTCTTGAATCATTCTTGTCAATCGAATGGCACATCGAGAATTATAAGCCAAATAATAAAAAACTATTATTTATTCTAACAATGATTTCCCCCCTGAGTCAACAATTGGATATCAATTTGTTCATATTTTTTTGTTTATTTTATAAATTAAAATTTATTCTAAACTACTTGATTGACCGACTCCCTCTAGAATACGAAATTAAATTTTAATTTAATTATAAAATAGATGCTGTTATTTTATAATGTCCCTGAAAAGTTCCATTATTTTGGTGGTAGTCCAACTGGTTAAATTTTTTTTTTTTTTTTTTTTTTTTTTTTTTTCTGTTTCTACGAAAACACTTATTTTCCTAAATAAATCGGTCCCATTAAAAAGGGCTCGAGTACATTCTTTTTATTAAATGAGTTAGCACTGGAAAAAAAAATTCTATAGGTAAACCCGCATTATGAAAAGAATGAAGTCTTTTTTGCTGAGACCGATTCAAATGTGATTGTCAGCGCAGTGGGTGAAGTATGTAATAGACTGCTCACTTCCAACAGTTTCGATTTTGCCGGGGGCAGATAATCAGTTATTCTTTTATATCAATTGAGGATCGACTCTTAAATCGGGGATCCTCCTCGGGCACTATAACACACTCAGCCTCTATAAACTGGAAGTACTAAATTGGAAAACATTTTGAATCACTGTTTGATGATTGAATTTTAGCTCCATTTTGAATGCATACATTTAAATTTTAATGTTAAGACGTTTTTAATTGGAAAATGGGTATATATATAATTTTCTCCACCATATTACCCTTTTGGATGTGTCAAGAAAATAAATAAATTAGTTCTTACGAGTTGGGTCTTGCTGGAGTCAGAAAATTAATTTTAGTTACTGCATTTAAAGATCGATGCATCGATGATCTTAGACATTATCGCTTATGGGCATGAACCTTGTAATAATTATCGGGATTACCAATGATTGTGAGTACAAAATAAAAATAAAAATAAAAAATACTGCAACAATGTATGTAATAAGAAGTACGTACGTATGGTGAGGATAATAGTTACGCAATAAACACTGATTTATACTAAATTATGAAATAAACAAAAAATGCTATGAAAAATATGGGGATAGTTTTCTAGATTAAATAAACAACATTCAAATATTTATTTTGAAAAAAAAAAAATACGTAGTTTCTTTCTTTTTTTTTAACGCAACCCTTGTAAACGGGAATTGTCAAGAGTTAGACGTTTTATGTGACCTTGAGTAATAAAAATTATAGGGATTACCGAGGGGGATTAAAAATGCATTATACAACTTATCCAAGAACTATAATTAAATACTGGAGGATGTATTTATACATCACTCAGTATTATTTTATTTACAAATTAGTGGAATATATGGTTTCATTTTGATTTCAGTCCATTACTGTTGGATTTTGTGGGAGGTGAAATCCTTTAAGGTATGGTTTATCAAGGGTTATTCTGCACTTTTTTTCTTTTTTTAAGCTATTTATTGATATTTACAACTGTATACATTATATACAACAAATAACAATGAAATGTGGGGAAAATCGTGGCAATAACATGTAATGAACTACTCACAATGTAGCACCTCAATAAAAGTTTTACATTAAAAGAAGGTCTCTTGACCATCTCCTTTCCAGACGCCTTTTAGGATTATCGGGGATTGTATTGGGATTGTACAAGTGTATTTGAGCAGGTATGAAGTTTATTATGAAATGATACGTGTCTGGTCCAGGACAAATCAGCAAAATATGGAACTTTATCTTTATGATAAGCTTTCCTGTGCCATAAGAAGGAGGATTGAGGATTTTACGAAGGATTTTGGATTGTAAGAACTGGATACAAAAAGAATTGAAAGATTTAGTGGAGCCCCAAAGCTCAACTCTGTATGTCCAAATGAGTCTAATTATTATCATGTAAATAAGTATTTTGTAATTCATTCGGCGCTTTGAACGCTTGTCTAGTAAACGTTGGAGCAGATTATGACATAATAAGGGGCTTTCAATCAGGAATATGTCAGTTTATTATATGTTCTATTAAATGTATCACAGTTTACGGGGAAAGTGTCTTATTCGTGTCTGGAATGGTTGTAATTGAAAAATTATATTTGTTTGTGTATCTTGAACAAAGTTATAACAAAAATACCCGCAGCCATGTCATCAGCGGAACTAGTTTTAGATGATAAAAAAATAATTGCTGTTATTAGCAGCAAAAAGAATTGTCGATTTGGGAAAAACAACCTTCTGTGAGGTAAAGAATTCAATCACAGCTAACGGCTCTTGGCTGTTTACTTATGCGTGACTATCAAACTTACCAGTTCATTGTTTTCAGGAAACAATTTCCTGTATAGAAGCGCAAAGAAATAAGTTTCAGGTCCTAACTCATTCAGTTCGCTCACTAGTATGGAAGTTTATGATCAGTAATAAAAGGAAAAAAAAAGCTGTTTGTTCTCTTAGAGGAGATACCTTGAGTTTAATTGCGGGTGAGTTATGGGCCCTTGTCATTCGTCTACTTGTTTTTCTTTTTATATCTCGTATCTAGTTCAGCTGTTGCTTCGGTTAAAAATATTCATTTTGATTTGATTTTTAAAAAAAATTTATATTATCTTTTTTCACGTAATATTATTATATATATATATATATATATATATATATATATATATATATATATATATATATATATATATATATATAAACATTTATTTTAGAAAAGTATTACAATCTGCCTCAATGTGGGCAATAAGTAATGTGAATGGCTTAATGGAAGAAGATACAAGAATAAGTGAATAATAAATAGAAATAAGTAAAGAATCTCCTCATAATATATCATACAATAAAAAATGTGAGAAAAAAAAAATTAAATGAATAAGCAAAGTACCTAGATCTATACAAACAATACATAAAAAGGAAGAAAGAAAGAAAAATATAAATAATTATTAAAATAAATTATACAGATTATATATATATATATATATATATATATATATATATATATATATATATATATTATATTATGTTTATTAAGGTTCTTGAGGTTCAGTCAAAAAATAAAAACAACTATTTTGGCGACGTTTCGAGACCATATTGTTCTCATAATCATGCCCTACAGTGAAAAAACAGGTTACAATAAAATTATACTAGCGATACAAGTTATTTCGAAACATAAAGTTAGCTACAATACAAGTATATAACAACATTTTTTTTTTTCCTCTCTGTTGTATTATTCATGATGCCTTTATTGGATTTTACATAGAAATTTTCTTACGAACGTATGTGATTGTAGGAATTATTGTAATTATTGCAATAGCGAATCTTGATTTTGTAAAGCACTCGCTTATATTTATCATTGCTCAGTATTTCAGTATTCATTACAACTTGAAGTAGTAAGTCTTTGGGCCATTGGAAAATCTATTTTAAAATGGAGTAATACTCTAATCTACAATGGATTGATTCCAGCCTTAAACTCAATTAGGAAAATATTTAAAATCACAGTCGTATATCAAGATTAAAATTTGTTAATAATTTAATATCTATAAAGATTATTGCATTAGTTTTACAATCTTATCTTATCTAGTAACCTTTAAATCTTGTAATAAATTTGATTCGGTTATTTACATTTGGATTTATTATTTTTTAAATCACTTCAAAGAACATAACTAAAAATTGAGACACTATGTGAATCGCGGATTAACTAATTAAAAGAATATTTAATATTATCATTAATAAATTTACTATTATCTATTTTAAATAATTTATGCGAAATACTTTAAACAAAGAGAATTTTGAGTTCGTGTTTAATTTTTTCCCCAAATTTAAATATTTAGTTAAACATTTTATTTTCTAGTATGTAACATTATCTGAACTAACAAAATGAGCAATTTTCTTTAATCAACTTTTAGCAGGGTCTAAAAATATGTTCCTAGTAAAACCTATGTTCATTGAATTAAAAAAAAAAAAAAAAAAAAAAATTGACAAACTTTTTTAGCATTCCGAATAATTTATTATTTAAAAAAAATGTATTTATTTATTTTATGAATATCTTTTTTTTGAAAAATGTTTGGTTTGGGTTGGCGGTTTGGAAGTTCAGATGTGCTGTCCCTATGTTTGTGTTTCTAGATCGTCATGTACATTCTCCAGGGGTCTTTTAACATATTCAAGCACATGAAAACATTAAATAATATTAACAGTAATTAAAAAACATAAATGGTAATGCTCAATACAAAAATTAAGTAACGAAAAGTTTAGCTGTGTAGGACTACATAAGGACGTTTTACCCCAACAAAGAAATAATTTTTATTTTATTTTCACCATTACCTGAACACATTTGTGAATCAATATGTTTACGATAATTTTTTAACCTCTCTATATATACACTGGAGATATTAGGGAATCAAAAGAAAATGTTAATTTGTTGAAAATGTTAACACAAACCAATAATTACAGAACTTATTCCATTTATTCATATCTGTCTTCTTATGGGTTATTTATTTAATGTTTCATTTTATTTATTTAAATGTTATTAAATTCCTAACAATTATCCATTTAGATGTTTTATTTTGTTTTGCATAATGTAGTAGATAATCTTTAAAAATTAATTTTTTTTTTTGTTTTATTATTTTAATTATAAAATTTAATTCTCACTACGGATTATAGAAAAATAACAATAAACATGAAACTTTTAAATTTTTAGTTATAAATTTACTAAGGACATTTCAATTGTGCATTGATACTTTAAGAATTCCGGCAGTATCTAGGTTAATAGGGGATGACTTTCACTTACTCGGAAATCATTGTATAACTTCACCTGTCTACTTACCTTCGACCACGTCATGTTTATAATTTTTATTTATTACAGGATATTATTATTACAACATTTTATTATTATTATATTTTATTGTCGTTTGCTTTCCCATCGTATGAGAGAGAAGGTAAAACAATGTACATGACGTATATGTCATTGTTGCAACATTAGTTTAAATCTCAATTTTTTATTTACCTAATAATATGTGTCAGTACCAAAATTTTTCGGTTTTTGATACCTGTACCTTTACAAAAAAAAAATCTATCATCAATAACGATTCCTTAGTTTAAAAATAAAATCCTATTACTAAATATAATCCATATTTCAGTTAAAATACAAGCCTAATATATTAAAAAACTATAATTATATACGACAATTATTCAAGAAATGAATTAGTGATTAGCTAAAATTATTTATTACCCTAAAAAAGAATATATAAGTTAACTAAAATTCAGCTAATGTACAAACAGAATTCATTTTAGGAACCCCTATTTAAGAAGATAAATATTTCAATGATTCTGGTTTTCATTTAATACCTAAAGAATCGCAAGTGTTACTCAACAAAATATTATATCATATTTTTCTTATAGGCTACTTCAACATTTACTAGACAAACGTTCAAAGCTCCCAATTAATTACAAATGACTCATATACATGACTGCGATTAGAACTTTTTGGACGTACGGATTTGAGCTTTGGGGCTCCACCAAACCATCCAATTCATCTTATATTCAATCCTTACAATCCAAAACCCTTCGAAAAATTCTCAATGCTCCTTACTTTGTCACCAATAAACTTACCCATAAAGATCTTAATGTTCCATACGTTGTTGATTTAGCCCAAATCAGATACCTATCCTTTTATAGTAAGCTCCATAACCACTCAAATCCGTTAGTTTCTCAACTTGCTTTCCAAATCCGTTAGACTTTCTAGTGTAGAATTTTTTCTACTGATGACTTTTTAAGTTTTGACATATTGTAATCGTTGTCAATAGATTTACTTGAAATATTTTATAGTTGTTTTCTTGATTTTTCTTGATTTTTTTTTTTTTTTTACTAGTGTATTAGAGTTCAAAAACCAGTATGTTCATGTAATTTAATGAAAACAATTATAATTCTGAGATAACAAATGACAATTTTGGATATAAACAAAATAATATAGTGATGCTATGAAAAATTATTAAAGTTGCACGGAACTTTTAAAATGCAACCTGTTTTCTCCATTTTCCAACAGAACCTCATTGGACATATTAGTTTATGCTTACAGTAGTAATGCATGATTTTTTGAAATGGAACGTTTTTAATTCTCTACCATTTGGGAAAAACAAGATAAGTTGATTTTTGTCCACAATAAGATAAATATTTTGAGCAACCCATGTTGGAGTCATACTCATCATGTCTAAGTAGGCAACTTGTAATGGCAATGGTATCATTTTATAAAATTGAGATTACAACTTGCCTACTTTTACAAGATGTGTAGGACACTAATATGGGTTGCCCAAATTATTTATCTTATTGTGGACAAAAATCAACTTATCTAGTTTTTCCAGGTTCAGAATTATGAACAGTGTTATTAAATCACCAAAGTTCCTGAGGTATGTTCATATCCTTTGGACTTGATCTCTTTTCTATATTTGGCGGAGGAATAAATATAAGAAGCACGTGTTATTTATTTATTTTTTCACGTATTCGATTTTTCTTAACCTCTTTTCTCAGTTCATATCGTCCAAGCTTTCCCTTACTTCATTCTTCCATTTTGTGTCAGGGTTTCCTCCTTCGATTTATTTTACCTTCAACCTTCCATTTCATCATTAATTTCTTTCATCATTATTTTACTTGAATACATCCGTTATAAATGACCGCTCTAACTTAATCCGTAAGCATTTAGTATCGTCCCTTATTCTTCGACTGTATACTTGTTAGTATGTAGAGAAATGTCTACTGAGCTCTAGAGGAGATAAATGAATTCCTTTAAGATTCAGTGTTGGAGGCTCTTATATCAGCTGGTATTCCCAGTTAAGGTGGCTTTATCAGAATTTCCTATCCAAGTTTCTTGGTACCTTTCCGTTTTAATCTTTAAAGACCAAAAACCTTCCTATGTTTGACTTTATCTCCTTACGTTCCTCCATCTTCCTCTCGAATACCACATATATATTACTAAATTCGTTCAAGAAATTTTATCTTTAAAACCCCAAATTATTAAAATTCTAGTTATTCCCATTCTTTGTGATAGAACAGTTTGAACATTAGGAATGCTTAAACTTTAAAGGGAAAAATGATAAAGGATATTATTACAGTTTTGGTTATTCAGAATGTTTATTTTTCACAGCTTCTATAGGCATACGTTTTTGTTTATTGTTGTATGGCTTGTTAACATTCCTGAATATCATCCTAGTGGTTAAACTGTCATAATATCCTGATGGAAAAAACAAAACAAAAAAGAAACAGTTTATTTATATACTTATTATCATTCTTATGAATTATTGTAATTGTTTAATTTAAACAATTAAATATTACTTGCATTTCCATTCGCTTCTTTCCTCACTCTCTAAAGTAAAGAACTGAAGATAGTATTATCTAATAATTAAAGTTGTATTTGTTTATCGATAACGATCTTGTATTGTAGCATGCAATTAAGCATTATTTCAATGATATTTTCACGCATAGCAGTAATTTTACCCTGGTTAAAATTGCACTGTTAGGTGGTTGAAGGCTACGTACGCATAATCTATGAGTTGATAATCCAGATGGGCAGAGACTCTTAAGAAACGTTTGCGGATCATGGACTGCATTAGCTATTCTTACACACAATTTACAATTTACACACAATATCAAAAAGCTAGGGATCAATATTTTGATAAGGCGATAATTTTTAGGGAGACAGATATGATTTTATAAATCTGGTTGAATTTTCTAAACATAGTTTATGACAGTGTGGCACACCCCTTTTCTGCTGCTCAATACTGTAAATTTAAATTATTATTTGAGTAAACTGTACTAATATAAGCCTTCCTAGTACTACAACAATGATGTACTTAAAATTTCGAGTTCAGTAGAGTTACCATTGCAAACTCTTTTTTAGAATTTACCTCGCCATTTTCGTGAACTTCTCAGCGCACCACTCATTTATCGCTTTTTAATTGAAAATGTGTAAATTTTATTATTGCTGAATCTTTCTTGAACTATGAAGATGGTGTAGTTGAAATGTAGTATTGATTGATGAAAATGAATGAAATGAAAAAAATAATCTTTATTCTGGGACGTATTTTCCCCTAAGAATAACAAAATTGTGTCATAAAGTAGTACAATGGTCTGGCATATATATTTTCATACAAAGGTATGAGGAACAATAGACATGCAAATACAGTTAAGTAAATAATTGTCTAAATAACTTTAGTAAATAAGATAACATAAGAAGGATAAATGAAATAATACTAAAAAAAAAAATAAAATAAAATAAATAACCCTGAGAAAATGAGAAAAGATATATACAGAGAATGAACTATGTCTATATGTACATTGGATGAAGAAAATATTTACAGAGATTACGATATATACTTATATACACTGCACTCATTCACTTATACACCTATAAACACAACTATACACAAATGAATTGTCGATAGATAAAATTTCTTTGTTTAGGAAAAACATTTAAAGTAAAAAATAAAAATAAAAATAAGAAAAAAGAATTTTTATAAAAAAATAAATAAAATGATTATTTACCAATGTGGAACAAATAAAAGATTATTATTATATGAAAGAAAATTTATGAGTCAATTCACCGGTATCAAATTTATTAGATTTGATCATATTTAATAAGAATTACTGTTCATATTGACTGGCATCTGGCTGGGATAAGAGGAGATATTGGAAAAGGAGTGTTTTAAATGAGCTTAAGGAAGGGGCATGTCTTATTTCAGGAGGGAGGGTGTTCCAGAGGGTAGTGGATCGGGCTAGGAAGGAATGCTGGTATAATGTTGTTCTATGGAAAGGCAAATATAGGTCAGAGGAACGTGATCTTGTTGTGAATCGGGAGTAGAAGGAAGACTTAAATTTCAACAGATTATAAATGTAGGATGGGCGATGGTGATAAATGGCTTGATAAAGGAATGAACCTAGGAAGTATGATTTGCGGGGTGGATGGGTAGAGCCACTTCAAGTCCATGTACAGGTGTGAGACATGGGAACGCCTAGGGGTTCCAAAAACAAATCGAACGAAGCAATTCATAATTCGTTTTAACCTCTCTTGGAGACCCACAGAGAGACCCCCAAACACCACGCAGCCATAGTCGAAGAGAGGAAAGATGAGCGAGGAAACTAGGAGTTTGGGAGTGGCTTGGGGGAGAAATGACGGGCACGATTGAATAGTTTCAGGGTTCCGATTGAATTTCTGGATATTTGGGCAATTTGAGGCTTCCAGGAAAGGTTTTGGTCGAAGATGATTCCTAAATTTTTGACGGAGGAGCAAAAGGTAATAGGCTGATTACTTAGATTTAGAGAGGGATAATAGGAGTTTGATCTGAGAAGGTGACTTGAGCCGATTACTATCGCCTGGGTTTTATTTGCGTTTAACTTTAAATTATTCAAATTGGCCCAGGTACAGATTCTGTCAAGGTCTTCCTGAATCTTGGAGAAAGCATCAAGGATTTCGGCAGGGGAAAAGGATAAATATATTTGACAGTCATCTGCATAAAGGTGGTGGGAGCAGTGTAGAATTGACTGATACAGATCGTTAATGTAGCAATTAAAGAGGAGAGGTGATATGCTGGAGCCCTGGGCTACCAGTAGATTCAGTAGTTTTCCTGTTTAATGGTCACAAATGAAAAGTGGCTTGTCCTTTTATATAATAGTATAAATTGAAATTATGTTTGTTTTGTTTTTTTTTTGTTATTAAATGAAGATTTGGCTAAAAATAAAAATTACGCCATTTTCATATTTCATCTCTTCGTTATAAAAGTGTAACACTAAAAAATTGCATTATTTTCCCTCTATAAATAAGGAAAACCTCTATAAGAGTTAGTTGACTAAGAGACTTGGCGTGCGGTTGGGTTCTTAAAATTCTTCGCACTGATTACCGTATTGACCCGATTCACCTGGCTCTGTGAGGTCATTGCATTTCCTATTGTCTGATCAGGAATTCTGATGTTATTTAGAATATTACTAAAAGTAAACATGGTTAGGTTATAGTCGTTTTGAATTTTCTAAACATAATGCTGTTTTTATTTATGTTTCTTAGATTGTGTATGTACAGTGGAACCTGGATATAGCTTATTCCTTGATAAATCGAGGTTTTTCTATTCCCCTTGAACCTGCCTACCGTTCCTATGTTATTTTTACCTCTCATATCGAAGGATTGGTTAAGAAGACCTCGACATATCGAATTTTTTGAAGATTCCTTAGCTTACACCGCACCTCCACAAAACAAACTCTTTATCGACAAACCTCTATAAATCGAAGTCGACTTGTTAAATGAGTAGAGTTTAGACTGATCAAAGATTCTACGAAGGATTAACTGTAACTCCCATCCTGACATTTGTTTACGGTTTGTTTCAGTTACTGATAAAACAATTATGCGATACGTTTTGTTTTCTGTTATTCCAAAATATGTTTTTATATTCTTAAAAATTATAAAGAGCAAAAACCGTTTCGTATGAAGGAAAATTGAAAATTATTCAAGCCGTAAATACCGGGGTTGACAGAAAGTGCGATATTGCAAAAAAGTTTGGAATACCAGCGAACACCTTATCCACAAAAAGGCCCTGCAAGCAATTAAGGTTAAGAGGATTTGCAAGATATCGACTTGAACAAAGTGTCGTTTTCAGGTAAACAAACTACTATTTCGATTTTTTTCCAAAGGTCTGCTTAAATTAACCGTTTTCGAGATATAGCGCGGAGGAGAAGCTGGCACCGGTTCGGACATACATTTCTAGTGCCTTCGACGATTGTTTCTCAGAAATATTGTCAAAAACAAAGTTGTAGCGCATTAAATTTACTTTAATTTCGTATATACGTCTCTGGGCACTTGAAACAAATGTTTGACCAAAAGGTGAGGTAAAAATATTTTTTCTCCATAATTATCTATTTTTAATAACGTATTTCTCGAACACCGTTGAGAGTTGGGCAAATATGTATCAACACAATTTTATAGGAAATTTAATTAGTTTTAATTTCGATCTATTGATCATTTTTCTAGAGTCCACGATTTTCGAGATATAATCGAAAAACCTAAATATGAGACCTTCTCCCCTTCCCCACCATAAACTAGGGATTCCCGTACCCCAGGGACCGGGACTTTTAGTATATTTACCTTCTAACTGCCACTAACACGGCTGTGAAGTCAGAAATAGTCGAATAATTCATGCACTCTACACTCCTCATTTCAGCACTCTGGCTGAAAAAACTCTGGCACTTCTCCGCGAAAACACGTTTTTCTGTACGCTTTTGGCTATAACTCCAAAAGTATTAGTTCTATCTAAAATATATTTTTCCATCTGAAAGCTGGTTAAATTTACATAAGTACTTTTATTTTAAATTTCGATCAAGTCCCATAAAATATCGATGTCAGCACCCTCAAAACTGCTTACTGTTTTGAAATCCAAGTTTTTTTTGTAAATTTTTCACTATAACTCCATAACTGTTTCTCCGATCTGAACTTTCATTTTTTCAACTAAAACCTGATTAAATTTACTATTAGGCCCTTTATAAATTTTGATTAAACCATGTAATACACCCTAAGCCAGCAGGCTAAATATGTATGCTTTGGCAATATCTGACGTTTTTTCATTTTCTGTGGCCTTGCTTGGGTATACTGCAGAAGGTATATGCAAAAATTCAGCTTCATTGGTTCATTTCCGAGGTAAAATCTTAAATTATTTAAAATCTTTACTTATGAGAGCGAGCAAAGCCGCGACGGGATATGCTATTCTATTTATAAGCGTAGAAATATAAATGAATAGAATACCCTGCTAGTCGGCGTTTTTTGCCTACTAGTCGACGATTACTCCACTGGCCCTTCTCTAATATTTATGTATGGTTTATGTTTGTAAAAACAAATCCGCTTACTTCTCTGTCATATAGAAATATATTAATTATTGGAGAAGTTATGTTTCACCAAAAGCTTTTAAACATTCTCTGAAAGGTCTCCGTTTCGAAAGCTGTATAAACTTTTGAAAATAGCCTTGACACCGCTTCTCTCTCCCGGCCCAGTTAACTGTAACTTCGTTCCCCCGGTATCGAGTTTGAATATTGCTCTGTGCTCAATTTCACGCCTTGAACTTCTCTGGTCGGTTTTTAAAGGGATTCATTAGGCTCACAACAATCAAGTTAGTTGTCGAGATCCGTGGTATCGAACCGTCATCTTCACATTTTCTCAGTTTCAGATTCTTCGTTATCTTCTTGCCATAAACCTCTCGATTATAACTTCTTTATTATTTTCCTTCAAGTTCCGCTTGAATTTTACTCGTTGACAAACCGGTGCTAATTTTATAGCAAAGGTATAAAGTGAAATATTTATTACAAGCATTCCCCATCGTGTTTTCATTCGCTTTCATTAGTAAAGAACTTATATAATTTTAACCAATAATTGAAGTTATATTTATTTATTCAGATCCGCTACCTAGGACTCCACTTGGAAAACATCTTATTGGAATCCACATGCAATACTAAAACGAAAAGAAACTACACGTTGTTACAGACTGCTTCAACATTTACTTGACAAAGCTCCCAATTCATTACAAAAGACTCATTTACTTGACTGTGATTAGATCTATTAGGACATACGGGGTTAAGCTTTTGGGCTCCACTAAAACATCTAATTCATTTCGTATCCAAAGTCCTTCGAAAAAACCTCAATGCTCCTTACTGTGTCACTAATAAACTTATCCATAAAGATCTTAATGTTCCATATGGTGCTGATTTAGCCCAATCAGCCACTCATACTCTGTATTTTCTCATCTTCCTTCCCTCACCATTCCCGATAATCCTCCGAGGCGTAAAAAAAGATTTTGTACAGGTGTATATTTCAATAAATTGCCATTAAAAAAAAAAAAATAAATAAATAAAATGTATATTTATCAATAAAAATCTTTTATTGTACAACAAAAGATTTTATTAAATAATGAAGCATTCAAAAAGGAAAAAATAAATTCATAAGACATCCGATAGATTTCGAGTTTTGCCTCCCTATGTTATGAGAATGATTTGATTATTAGGATTTCCAGCTCTGGAAAGTACTACATATAATTGGATCTATTGGATCCAACGTTTTTGTAAGTCTAGCCTTACGCTTTCATAGTTTATTATGATAAGAATTATGTCTTCGGTACTTATAATTATAATTATGAAAAATTATCTAGTGTAAAAACCGCATTATTTGTTTTTGTTCTTTAGCGGTGTGTTCTGTACCATTTGGGAAAAACTAATTAAGTCGATTTTAGTCCAAAATGAGATAAAAACTCTAGGCAGCCCATATTGGTGTCCTAAACTTCGTGTAAAAGTAGGCAAGTCGTAATATCAAAGGTTTCCTTTAAAACGCATTGGACATTTTTAGACTACTCGGAAATTTTCTTACAGATTTATGCAAATTCATTTATCTATTTTTATCAAAACAGCATTCGTGCCCAAAAATTGGTTAAACTTATTTATCTTGCTTTTACAAAGATTTGTCCAGATGCGGTGAAGAGATAATTACGGTTATACAGTTCTGAAGCGCGCCTTTCATTGGCAAAAATTAGATAAGTACAATTATCCTTATTGATAATATCGTGAATGACTAGGTATGTGATGGTGTTAATAGACAATGCTTTTGATTTCGGGTGATAATACGGTAAGTACGGGTGCAATTTTAGATAAGTCCTAAAAATGTATGATACATTAACAAAATTAAAGATATATGCATTCCATTATAAAATAGAGAGAATTTGTAAAATAATGGCGGTTAGAAAAATAATTTATCGAGAAAATTCGATTTAAACTGAAACCCGAAAACTTCAAAGAGCTTCCCTGAAAAACTGTGATTTTGGACTTACCTAGTCTTATCCAAATGGTACAGAGTTATTGCTTCTAGCTATATTCAAATTGTTTGCATAATCGACCCTTCGAAAGGGTTATTACTCCCTTTTGCTGAGTGAATTCAGATTTGTGAGTTCGCTAAAAAGTACATCAGGTCTAAATCAATGGCTAAATTAAAACAAAATGCGTTTTTTGACATTCGTTGCTTTAACTTTTTATTAACAATGTAATTGAGTATTTGTGTATTTTTATTCTGTTTCAACTACTGTCGGCGGTTGGCTGAATAATAGCAAAACTTAGGTTTTCTTTAATAAATTAATGAAACACGTAGGAAGTTCTCAATCTTTTCTTTTTAGGATTGTTTTAATTCCAACTATTTCTCGGACCCTCGAAAATAGACATATTTTGGTCCGTTTTTAATTAAACTAATGTTGGTTAAATTTAAAATTCTATATATATTTTTTTCTATATACATATATTAAATTATTGAAATTCACAACTATACAAATATATACATTAAGTAAATGAGCTGATAACGATTACAATAACACGTTAAAACTTGAAAAGAACTACTGATCAGTAACACTTCAATAAAAATTCTACACTAGAAGATCTCTTGGCCATCTTCTTTTCAGACGCCTCGGAGGATTATAGGGAATGGAGTGGGAAGCAAGTTGAGAAACTTATGGATTTGAGTGGCTATTGATTTTTACTATGAAAGGATAGGTATCTGGTTTGGGCTAACTCAGCAACATATGGAACATTAAAGTCTTTATGGATAAGTTTATTGGTGGCAAAGTAAGGGACATTTAGGGTTTTTCGAAGGATTTTGGATTGTAAGGATTGGATACGAGATGAATTGAATGGTTTAGTGGAGCCCCAAAGCCCAACACCGTACGTCCAAATAGGTCTAATCAGAGTCTGGTAAGTAAGTCTTTTGTAATGAATTGGGAGCTTTAATCGTTAGTCTAATAAATGTTGAAGTAGTCTGTGACTACGAGCAGTTTCTTGTCGCTTTAGTCTTGTCATAATTTATAATTCAAGTAAGTTATCCTTCGATTTGAGAATTTAAAATTTTATCTTCTGAAATTATTTTGCATTAGTCAGTCTCTATTATTATGACTGGCAAATGTTTAAAAAAATATATATACTGTTTTAGTTTATCGATAACCGTTTTCAATTCTTGTTTTTGAAGCCTGTGTAAATTTTTCTTCGAACTGAGTCGTGGATGGAGACAGCGATATCGCCGTTTGCTTGCTCTGCAGTCAGCTTGTTGCTGAGTTGCTGTAAACATATTTTTGTTTTTATTCTCTGTCTTCAAAATGTTGTTGACTTTTCAATTTAATTATTCATCGCATTTTTTTTTACTTTCAGTTTCTTTTCCCTAAATTCTTTAGTTAAAACATAGAGCTAAAAATTATACGAAATCTATAATACCACAAAAATTACTGAACCCATCAATACCAAATTTTAACCACATCATCTTTATAGTTCCAGAAAGGTTTTACAATAATAAAATACATTGATTTGAAATTAGTTTGTTATTGAAAAATCAATGATATGTGGATAATAGTGGAAAGTTTAGAATTTGAACGGTAGGTGACAAGCGCCATTCTATATGAGAGGTTCAAAGGTACGGTGTTGTATAGAGCTTGAAACTGATGATAAAATTTATTGATATTCAATCGAGTCACTAAAAAAACTTAAATGTGTGGTGCGACATGTGGATGAAAATTTGAAAATTGACTGATATGTGTTAAGCACCATTCCGTCCGCAGTTGAGTTTATAACGGTAAACCTAATGAACCCGTCTGTACCAAATTTTCACTATATTATTTTTATAATTATAAAATTTACAATAAAAAAAATTTGAATGTACATTGTTGAGTGACAGAAACGAGGTTTGCCACATTGTCTTAGACTTTAATGCTTATAATTCAGAATAAAACTAAATGAAATTAATAAAATAATTTCTGCCAAATAAAAATTGTTACCAATCAAAATCCTTTTCTCTTTGATATTTTATCGAAAATTTGATCCATATGCCTTCAGTTGTAATAACTGATAATACAGGTAATTATCCGCAAGTGTTTATAAATAGTCCCTGTCCATCTGGATTACCTAGTTATACATTTTTTTTTTCCATTTATTGATATTTACAACTGTGCAAAAACATATACATCAAGTTAATGTGTGAATACAATGGCATGTAAATAACTTGTGAACAACTACTCAATAGTAGTAATTCAATAAAAATCTACACTAAAAGGTCTCTAGGCCATCTTCTTTTCAGACGCCTCGGAGGATTATCAAGAATGGAGTGGGAAGCAAGTTGGGAGACTAGTGGATTGGAGTGGTTATGGAGCTTACTATGGAAGGATAGGTCTTTATGGATAAGTTTATTTGTAACAAAGTAAGGAGCATTAAGGATTTTGGATTGCAAGGATTGAATAGAAGATGAATTGGATGGTTTAGTGGAGACCCAAAGCTCAACTCCGTACGTCCAAATAGGTCTAATCACAGTCATGTAAATGAGTCTTTTGTAATTAATTGGGAACTTTGATCGTTTGTCTAGTAAATGTTGAAGTAGTCTGTTACTACGAGCAGTTTCTTGTCGTTTAAGTCATGTATGTGGATTCCAAGTAAGACGTTTGTCTATGTGGAGTCCTAGGTAGTGGATCTGTTCAACAGGGATTAGTGGAATATAAGTTATACATTAAAATTAAAAATCTGATTCATAATTATGGTTTTGTTTTCTTCAAACACCTTATCAGTTTAATTTTAACCAAGTTAAAAATTACTGCAATGCGTGAAAATATCATTCAAGAAATAATGCTCAATTCAAATAATACATACTTCAATACAAGATTTTTATCGATAAACAAAGAAAACTTCAGTTATAACTTAAAATTGTATAAATGCTTTACTTATCAGAGCGGGCGAAGCCGGCATCGGGGATGCTAGATTTAATAAATAATTAACACATTAATCATTAATTTTTAACTGTTCTGAACAAATGAATTATTCTCCTCACTCCTGGCCCAGTATTTGTCAAAAGTAAACAATTGGGTTCATGTTATTTCAGAAGAGTTTAATGTTTGCTATTAAAAAGCTTGAGGTATGCCTATCGAACTGCATTGCATCTCGATAAGGGGTCGAATCGATAGGGTTAGCGTGAACAGCTTAAGAATTACTCATTCGTCAGCTATTTTTTTTTCTTTCATAACCGACAAAATTATTGAACATTATCTAGTAACATTGTTCACGACTCTCAAAATAAAGTATATTTATCATCAAACTTAAAAAATAAAATCCTACAATATGACATATTCAAGAATATTAATTATTAGAGTATAAATTTGTATCATATTTCTGTATAAATAAATAAACAAACATATAGCATGAAAATAGCTTAAATTCGTCATTTTACTTACAAGGGGAGGACACACTCAGTCTCTCACGGATCTTGTTGCCAATCTTTTTGGAGGTTTCTAGTCAAAAAATATTAGACACGTGTTTTGCCGTTCCGACCAATGGGCTCTAGGAGCCGAGAAAAAAAAAAATATAGCATTAAATTAAAATTTTACATCTCGAGTTTAAAAATATCAACATGGTTCTAAACACCAAGATGTTTAATTTTGTTTGCGGATTTAAGGAACATTACAGCCACTCCATAGATTTTGGTTTAGGTTAATTAAATTCTAAAAAATGATTAGATTTTCAAGCAAACTATCTCTATAGATTTTTTCACAGCAAAATTGACGTCAGATTCTAATGCAGCATCCTAAAAAACATTGAAAAACGCCTATTCAACAAAATAAAAAAATAGCATTTTTTTCACGCTCTTCGAGGAAAATGAAATTTTTAAACCGATTATTGGTTACATAGCTTTAAATCGCACAATACTTTGCCACACAATTCACTGGTTGGTATCACTGGAAAGAGGAGAGCCTCAGCATTTTTTTGATGTATATAAATGTAAAATTCGATGCCACACCGACACAACATATCAAATGTTGGTTAAATGCAAAGGAGCATTGACTGTTATTCGAAGAATAAATAAATTCCCTGTATAAAATGTATTCCGTAATTACTGAAGCATTTAATTTGTAAATGATACGGCCAGACAATTGTACTTTTAACTCTGCATTATTATTATTCTTAGGGGACTGTAAGTCCCAGAATAAATTTTATATTTTCATTTCATTAAAATAAATCAAACAGTGTAAGAACTAAGGAATAAAAGTTCTTTTTCAGCCTTTCGGCATTTTAAGATCTATCTTCTTAGACATTTCTAAAAGTTCCATGTCGTCCGTAGGAATTCCTACGTATCGATTCTTAGAATCGATTGTTTTTGAAGTGTAGATCATAGGAATCTTTGTTTTTAATCATTTTCTAGCAAAGATTTTTTCAGATTTTTTAAAATATTTTTTTGAGAAGGCTGTTTGGTTTGACAGCATAATCAATCAACGTACTCTTCTTTAGCAACTCTGTCCTGTGTTTTTGTTCTCTGCTTGATAAATAGCCTGTCTTCATATATTAAATAGAATAAAAGTAGCAATGGCAGTGTTAAGTCTTCTGCGAAAGTTAATAAAAAACTTTGTCGAGTTTTTTTTTACTGTAATACGTCGGTTCGTACAGAATAAAAAGATATACTCGTATTAATTTTTACTAGCGCATTTATGTTGATATATGTTGAGTGATATTTAAGTTAAAAATAAAAATAAAAAATCGAATTTAATTAATTTGAATAAATACTAAGAAAATTCTATCTACTAAGAAAATTCTATGTTATATGTCTACTAAGTTCGGATATTCTAGGTAAAGAAAATAAATTCAAATTTCTTGAGATTTAAGAATGTATTTTTAACTAAGGAGTATTATTCTAGGTAATTTTATATATTCATGGGAGAAATTTTATAGCAGGTTTAAATCAAAATTTTCTGTTTACCTATTTCAAAAAATATTTGTGTCAAGTGCTGATTAGAGGTTACTCTCAAGTAACACCTTCTTTATTACTATTATTTACTGTTGTATTACGTAAATTTGGACTGTTGATAAATATTGTTACTAGATATTTTTAATTTTTATTCAGTGAATATTTTAGTTTTTTTATAAAATAAGCTTGTGTTGTTCAGAAATAATATATGGAGCACTTTCTTGTTATGGCTAAAATAAAAAATAACAAAACTGACAAGTAAATTTGTGAGTAAATTTCTTTTTATTCAGAGAATTCATAAAATATTTTATGTTTATTAAATTTTGACTGAAATTTTCGCTAAACTGTTTTAAATATTTTATAAAATTATATAGGACGAGGGTTGTTTAAATGTATCTTTTTATCTGAAATATCGCGGTAATCATCAACTTTAGCAAACTGTTTATCTATACTATTTTAGAAAAGGACAAGCCATTTTTCGTTTGTGATCACTAACCGCGAAAACTACTGAACCGATCTCTACCAAATCTTAACTACATCATCTTCTTGGTCCAAGGAACGTTTAGCAATAATAAAATATAAAGATTTTCAATTATATTGCCATAAAAAAGCATATTGCCAAGATAAGTATATGATGCGCAGTTGTTTTATTCGAGAGAGGTTACAAAGGTACGGTGTTATATAGAGCTAGAAATTTATGATAAAATTTACTTATTTTCAATTCAATTGTTATTAAAAAAGGTGCAAATATATAAAACGACAAGTGGATCCCAGTAAAATTTAAAAATCGACCGATATGTTGCCAATCTGTAATAGCTGTTTTCCGAATTTTAACTACATCTTCATAATTCTTAAAATTTATAATTATTATTAAAATGTATAGTCTTGAGTGCCAGAAACGAAGTTTGCCTAACAGTCATATACTTTTATGGTCAGAAATTAAAATCCAACCAGATGGATCAATAAAATTATTTTTGCCAAAGTGGATACCTAATTATGCTTTTACGTACTCTTCAAACACCTCATCAATGCAATTCCTAGTAAAATGTTGATCAAAAGTTATTCCCAGATTTTGAATGGAATTTTGGAAATGAATAGAACGGTTTTTGAGGAAAAACAGTGGATAGTACTTTGTATTGATCACTAAAATTCATTTCTATACCAGAATTCATAAATTTGTTTTTTTGTCAGCGATTTTTAACCTTCGTTGCTGAAATAATAGACCAATTTAAATCATACATAATCATCATAAAACCAGGAAGCAACAAATCTATGTTCAATCCGTCATTGAAAATTCTCAGTACTACTTCTGTCATAAATAAGTGACCTTAAATCTGTTACTTTACACAATGCAAAATAGTTAATTATCCTTCCTTTATAAACGTCAAGCTCACTAATCCACAACCTCATATTTTTATATAATTATGTAAAAGTCAACCTTAGTATCTTAAAAAAAAAATGGCCTTGTGACCATATTTAGTCGAACAATGTTACTTTTGCTTTCTTTGTATTTTTATCTTTGCACTCTTTGTTCAGTGTTTCCTTGCATGTTCCATCTTTGTTATATTCTAAATATAATTAAGTCTTTAAATATATTCTAAGTGTTCTTAAGACTTTTTAGAGCTAATTTAACCTATGAGTTTCGTCATGAAATTTTTCTACTCCAATTGTAGTATCCTAGAAACATTACATACCACTGAATAGGTTTCGATTCTTGGAATTTTTAAATACAAATATTTGGCGACAAGTTAACTCTGCCTTGACTTGTCGCAATATTTATAAAGGTAGGCTATTGTCAACATTTAAGCGAGACATGACTCACTAGCTACACACCTTTGCCAGATATCTGATAGAACTATATCCTTGCTGAGTGTACGTGCACTCGAACTTACATCTAGGTCCCAGTTCCAAAAATAGTTGGGACAGGATTTCTATTTTCGGTTGGGCTGTATAAAATCTAGAGTTGGGAAGATCTTTCTTGAGATTATTATTTTCGGATGAATTTCATTTCGTTTCTAGAATATGCGAAGTTTGATTAGATATTATTACCTGCTTTGAATATATTTTATTAAAACGTCTCATTGAATCGAAAATCTCCTGTCTGGTATACGTACCTAAATTATGTTTATTGAAATAAAAGTACCATTTATAATTATTAGTTTTATTTATAAAATTTGTTTTGTTTTTTTCTTTTAATATACTGGCAGGCAAAAAATTCCATCTGCTTGAATTTTTTTCCTTTCCTTAACTAAACTATTTTCTTTTTTTTTTTTAGAATGGTTGTTATCATTAGATATATATCTCTCAAGAATATATTAAACATCACATTAGACTTATATCTCATCGAAAGCAAGTTATAATGAACATAAGGGTCGGACATAAGCTTTATACATTTATAATTTCTTAAAATCAAAACAGCTAGTTTTTATTTAATTACTGTATTTATTTATATTTTTTTGTAATTTAAAAATAATATTTAAATACGATTAATCTCCCCTCGTAGACCTTTTTTATTATTATTACTATTGTTATTATTGTTTAAGACACTCCACTCGAATTAAAAAAAGGAGGAATTTTTTTTCTAATTTACAAATTTTGATCTTCGTTGCCTGAACTAATTCTGGCATTCTAAATTGTATACTCACTATTTCAATTTTTTTTTTTTTTTTTTTTTTTTTTTTTTTTTTTTTTTTTTTTTTTTTTTTTTTTTTTTTTTTTTTTTTTTTTTTTTTTTTTTTTTTTTTTTTTTTTTTTTTTTTAAATATGGAATTATGGAATTATAATAAAATCACTGGAAAATTAGAGAAATATAATTTTAAATATAAACAAAAATCAAGACCAATATAAATTTAGCTGCATGATTTAATTTTCACATTTAAATTATTATTAAAATATACAATGAACTGTAAGGCAATCCTAAAAGACGTATACAAAGTCTGTGAAAAAGTCTTACATTGCTACAGATAAAGTATTTTTATAAGTTATTTTAAATGAATCACTATTCGTTAAAAGATTTTAGTGACAGTTATTTGGCTAACTGACAACTGCCTATTTTACATATAGCTTATGTTCTAAGAGTAAGCTATATTTCTAATAGCAGATTATTATATTCTATTTAACATATATAGTTAAATATAATATATATTAGATATTAAGATTATATACACGTATATTTATAATGCTTAATATCTTGATTTTATTTTAATGATAACTTAAAACATTTTATATATATTTTTTATTTTTGAAGAGAAAAGATTTGACACGGTTGGGAATCGAACCCAAGTCTCCACCTCTCTAGCGTGGTGCCTTATCCACTAGGCCACCGAGCTTTAATGAAATCCTTTCTCTTCTCTGATCCCCGGCACTCGCAATTGCGATGTACAAATCGGGGATGAATGTTCTTTGAACATTACTGTTAAATGGATCTATTTGACATACGTCAATTATATTATTTAAACTTGTGGACTGGAACCAGCAGCTAAAGCAGAACAGAGAAGCTGTGTTCAGTTATAAAGATTGCGAAGCCAATCAATATATATATTTAATCAATATATATATTTAAATAATTTTTATCAATAACTAAGAATTAAAACATTTTATATTCAGCCCCGTGAAGCGTTTAGACGTGATCATGTTGATTTTCTCATTAATATATTAGCGTTATTACACCATTTCAGTTTTACAGAATAGAAATTTAAAAATTTAAATTTCTGAAATTATTTATTTTGTTATGTTCTTAATTTTAATTTTATTTTAAAATACATAAATATGTATAAAAAGGAAAATCCATAAAATCTCAGCAAATAGTCTTTACCCTGCGTCATAAACATAAACCTACCACATTCTGTCCTCCTGTCATTAAATAATGCTGAACAGGTTCAATACCTTCGATTTTATCTGGGCAAAGATTTTATCTGATTGTATTTATCTTTAAATATTTGATAAAATTTTGTTTTTAATATAAATATTTTATGATTTATTGTTTAAACACTGTTCTCCGGTAATTTATTACTACCTATATTGAAAATGACTTCTGGGTGGAGAACATCATTAATTTCAATTATTTTTTTCTTTAGTGATGTCTGAGGTTGATGGCCCAGTGTAATTATTTAGCTAACGGACAATTTACCGTATTCTAATCTCCTATTTTTTTTATTTTTTTTCTTACTTCGCCAAGTCATTCCTTTAAACTTGTGGACTGGAACCAGCAGCTTCCAGCAGCTAAAGCAGAACACAGAAGCTGTGTTCAGTTTTAAAGATTGCGAAGCCAATCAATTCCTTTTGCCTCTCCTCTTCCATTCTGAATAACCCACAAACTTGATGTATAGATCAAAGCCGATAATTGATAAATTTTATATTCAAGTTAGTCAAGAATTAATGGTTGGTAAAAGTAAATTTTTAAATTAAAAATGAATGACGGCCAAAAGGTTGGATTATCAGCAGATTTTAATGAAGCACATTTTTTTCAAAGTTTTAAGGTGTTATTATTGTTTTAAAAGTTATTTTTAAATATTTTAAAAATGTTAAGAAAATAGAAGCGTACGTTATTTATACCAATAGACTAATATGTTTGCGAAGAGTACTTTATATATATATTATTTTTATTAATTATTATTAGCAAATGGAAATAAATAGATAGGAAGATGAATCACTGCTTTTATTGACCGTTACTCGTTCTTGAATATTATACTTTTAAACTAAAATTTAGATTTATTTACTTCTTAACCAAAAATAACAATTATGGTCGTGAAATGGTTGTAGTAATGGAAATGGCAATGAAAATCCACGCCTTCAATTGTTGGTTGTTTTACGGTTGCTTGAAACCTTTAACTAGTTTTCGCCTTATCCTCTCACATTATCTGTATTCTTTTGTTCTTTTCTCAAACAACTTCTACTGACGGTGTCATTAAAAATATATATATGTATATAAAAGAAAAGAAACAAATGTATGCTCATGCACAAATAACTGATGCAAATTTTTGCATTGTATTGTATTGTAAAAAAAATTCGTTGGTTACAGTTGCTTTTTTTTTTTCTTTACGATTTTCCACTGACCGAAATATTCCATGACCTTCCATTTTTTTCTGTTTAAAGACTATTCCTTCTGTAGACCACTTAAATAGATCCACCCATATGTTCCATTCTTAGTTTATTTTTTGAAGTATTGATCTAAGTCCCATACGTCATGGTTCGCAATATTATGTTACTGTTGGTAGGCTAGGCCACTACACAATATAACGAAGTCTAGTTTCTCGATCTTACAAAAAGGTTGAGTGGTCAGCATTCACTTACAACCGCAAGGTTCTCCTACTAGATTCATTAAATTCATCAGACACTCCTTGTGACTTAAAATACGGGAGGGGATTCTCTAAAGCTCCAGGTACGGGTGCTAAGGAATCTAGTACTTGTAAAAAATATTTTATTTATTTTTAAAAATTTCGTTATAATTTTAATAAATTTATAAATTTGTGTTACCTAATCTACTTTTGCTTAGTCTATAAGTAATTTAAGATCTGTGTCTTATTTCGTACCTTTGAGTTAACTGATTTTTTTTTTCAATGATAAAAGATTTTGTTCTTATAAACTATAATTATTAATAAAAATAAAAATATCTTAATGTATTTTTAAAGCCTCTGTAAAGTGATTTCTTATATTGTGTTGTTTTCAGGAACTTTAATTTTTTTTTTTTTTAAATCGTTCACGAATAAGATTTTTTTCTTTACTAAAAATTTCACCCACTGGAGGAAGTTTAAAGGTCTTTTCTAAAACATTTGAAATCATTATTTGAATCAATAAAATATAGAAGATGAAGGACATCACTCAAACAAAAAAACATGAAATCACTCGATTAATGATACAAATAAAAGAATTAATATCCCGGAGTTTTGGAACGTTAACGAAGAATTGATCGTGTTTCATTATTTTCTGCTGATGTGCATGGCTACCTTGACCAGCATGATGGCGGTGGTAATTTGGTGATGAATTTATGGTTAAAAAAAGAAAAACATTCCATTTTGTGCTTTTATTTGTTAGTTCAAACATGTAATAATTTTTAATGTTTATAATATTCTCCTTATACGAGTGTAGTATTCAACAAGTTTACCTTCACTGAAGTTTCGATGACTGCCACTATTTCAATCAAACAAATTCGAAAATTAAAAACATTTTAGGTTATATTATATTTTGGACCTATAAAATTAAACTAATTTATTATAACAAAAAGCATAAACAATAACTGGGATTTTATCACCCATTTCCTAGTTCTAACTTACCTGTTACAGTCGACTCTCCTTAATCCGGATTCTTAGGGCCGAAGCAAAAATTTCGGTCTACAGATGTTTTCGGTTTAAAGAGAATATAACTTGGGTTGGGTGTAAAAAAAAACTTTAGAAATAAACAGTTTTACTAAAGATAACTTAATTTACAATTTATCAAAAACGATAACATATGAAATACATAATATATAAATAATAACAGTAAATATGTGTAATTAATCTGTCATACAAAAAGTCTGTGGTTTTCTTTTGAGCGAGGGATTCCAAACTTGTCTTTTCTAAAGAGTAGTTTAGAGCAAAAAGAGCGGCAAAAAAATGGTCGCCTACATCTTGTCTGATGCCAGTACAAGAAGTACACTCGCAATATTTTGAAAGATTTTCTATCTTCTATCTTCCTTTGAACTGTAAAATTCTTGAAGCGGCTTCTGGTCTTTATTCTTATCATGATCGGAGTTTTGATCAGTAAAGGAAAAAATGTCTACATCCGTTAATGAGCCGGAGATTGTCAACTTATCGTCAACAGTGACAAATTCTTCAAAAGAAACTACAATAGCTTCATAGCTTTTTAAAAGGTCTCAATCCGCCACTCTTTTTTTTGCTAACATTTCTGCATGTTTTCTACTTTGAGCTAGAGATCCTTATCATTTAGTAAAACCTCACGTAACCAAGCAGTCAGGAATTGTTCCTTCAGTAACATTTTCCCAAGCTTCATCAGCCATTTCTATTGCTCATAAAACCGTGATTTTACAGTCGGTAACTTCTTCCATACTCTCCCCCAAAATTCTGACCACTTCCTTACGGTATAGAGTTTTGAATTTTTTTATAACTCCTTAGCCTAGAGGTAAAAGCCAAAAGCCTTCAGGCAAACACTTCATGAATAACAGCCAAAACATTGTTGATTTCAGGTTATGCTTGAACAGGAAGTGGACGAATTTTGTTCGATTTATAGAGGTGCGTTTGGTCAAGTTGTGAAACATTCGTAATATCGAGGGGGTTTAATTAAATTAATTTTCTTCGATTTAAAGAGTTTTTCTGAAGAGTTCTTGAGTTTCAAATTAGTGAGAGTTGACTGTATTGTCGAAATTTCGATACGAGCAATACCATCTGCATAGTTACCATACAATTTTCGATCTGAGCAGCAACAGAGTTACTGACATTAGCATGTCAAAAAAGCCGCGCCTCTAAAAAAATGTTGGCAAAAAGTGACTTACTGTCGTGCATAATAGTTAATGCAGTCGAACCTCCTGGATAAGTGGAATACATCTATAAGTGGTTCAAAACTTATTTTTCCGTTAGATAAACTCTTTAACTGCAATGTTTTCACCTCTATAAGTGGAATCAATATTTATGGAACTTGCCTCTGTAAATGGGGCTGTTATTGTATTTACCTCCATAAGTGGAATTCACATTTTACTACTAAGGAAACCTGAAGGGATAGATGGGTCTGTTTTGTTATGATTGGTCCTCAAAGTGTATACATTAAGCACATTGATATTCCACTCTAACCTATCGTTGCTACATTCTAATCTTTGCTAACCTCCCTGTCAGTTTAGAAGTAAAACACACCCTGTCAACATGTGGCAAAATCTAAAATATTTTTCTATTAGTGAATAATTAAGTTTTGTTCGTGAATACTGAAATGGGAAGTCAAGGAATGAGGTCGCAAAACAGTTTGGTCGGGTATTGATTTGTAAAAAGAAAATTGAACATGAGAGGACATGAAAAAAAAAAAGATATTTCGGGCTTGTGAATACCCTGGGCCTGCACATGCGAAACCTTGTTGAAAGTGGGATTGAAATCCTGTCACCTAGAGATTCCACTTATCCAGGTTTGACCGTAGTAGTAATTGGTTATTATAATGTGAACAGTAGAGTTAAACCAGCAGCACTTCTCTATTTCTAGAATAATCTGTGAACGGTTCCCAAAAAAAAACTCATGTCATAGCTGTGACATATATTTCGCAGTGAAGGATTCCAGTTCTCGGAATGGTTCTCCTTATCCGACCGGTAATTGTGCTGGGATAGACCTTGATTTCTAAACATGGGACTGTCATTATCAGGTCTTCGACGGCTATTCTGTTGTTCAAACCTCTGTATTTACTCGTTGCATCTCTATACCAGAAATAGGTGCTGCTGTTGAGAAGGCAATCCTGCTTAAAAATTTGGTTTGATGAATTAATTGCCACTTCTATTGGAATTATTTTATTTGAAAATTAGTTTCGAATGTTAACCATTCATTATCAGTTCTGAAACATTCAAAAATTTCAAAACATCAGAACTTTGTTATATAGTTTACATATATTAAAGATTTTAAAAATGTAAAACAAGAAATCAAATATAGTGGTACTCCCCTAAGGAGGCAAAACGGACTAATGAAAGATATGAAGAGTGGAATGGGGGTGAAAAGGGTTGATTTTTTTTCCAATAGGAACGGAAAAAACCAACTATTCATAGGAAAAACTCAAAAATTTATCCTACCTGGCCCTTTCTACCTCCACTTTTTGATATATTTTAGAAGTCCGTTTTGCCAATGCTAAGTATATTGATCCTTCTACAACATCATGCTTACCTCAAGTAATACTGTTTCAATTGCATCCTCAGATATCCTAACTTAAATTAAAATCGGTTCAAAATCTATACCATTCCAATTTTGAATGCCAATACCTCGGTTTAAAAATAAGTTGCTATTACTAAAAATAATTCATAGGAGCTAAAACAGAAAATCTATCTATTTGAAGAAAACAATAATTTAAAAAAAAAAAAAAAAAAAAATTTATATACATATATTGAAATTTACAACGGTACAATATATATATATATATATATATATATATATATATATATATATATATATATATATATATATATATATATATATATATATATATATACATCAAGTAAATGTATTGACAACGATTATAATAACATGTTAAAACTTGAAAAGAACTACTCATCAGTAGCACTTAATTAAAAATTCTACACTAGAAGGTCTTTAGGCTATCTTCGTTTGAGACGCCTTGGAGGATTTTCAGGAATGGAGTGGGAAGCAAGTTAAGAAACTAACGGATTTGAGTGATTACGGATCTTACTATGAAAGGATAGGTATCTGGTGTGGGCAAAATCAGCAACATATGGAACATTAAGATCTTTATGGATAAGTTTATTGGTGACAAAGTAAGGAGCATTGAGGATTTTTCGAAGGATTTTGGATTGTAAGGATTGAATACGAGATGAATTGGATGGTTAAGAGGAGCCCCAAAGTTCAACTCCATACGTCCGAAAAGGTCTAATCACAGTCATGTATATGAGTCTTTTGTAATTAATTGGGAGCTTTGAAACGACGGGTAGTTCCTTGTCGTTTTAGTCTATTCAAAAAAAAAAAAAAAAAAAAAAAAAAAAAAAAAAAAAATCAATTAGTATTTATCCACAACTTAACAATGTCAGTTAGGTACTTATAATACAATATAGATAATTTATTTTAAAAATTTATATTTAATAACGTAAATATTTCCAAATTTCTGGTATCATTTATTACTTAAAGAATCAAAAATGTTACAAAAACCTTTCATGTCCATCTTTTCTTCTAAAGTGTTTAGTAGACGGGTTGGTATTTCTTTGGAGTTTGTTTCAATAGTGTATTAGTGCTATAAAAAAAAAAAAAAAAAATGGTATGAATATGTAATCAGATAAAATATGATAATCAGTGTTTTGGGATCGACATTTGGTGTCTACACATCTCTAATAGAAAGCAACAATTGTTTAAAGATTTTTCTAACAATATATTTACAATGTTGATGATATCTTTTGTTTTGGTTTTTATTTAAAGGAGATTAGGTTGTTCCACATTAAAATACCGTTTTTATTTATTGAAGCGTGAGTTTACCTGTTTCTTACAAAGGAAATGTTTACTTCTATAATCAACTGTTCTATAATTAATGACCTAGTTATTCATGGTATTTGTTTGGTATCTATATAATTGTAGATTAAATGTGACTCACAACCACTTGATCAAATAAATGAAATTAATACAGTTCATTAAAGAATATTTAGGAATTTAAGAGAAACAAGTGTCCTTAGGAATCGGTGCGACAAAACAATATTTCAACTGAAGTTAAGTCACTTTCGATATTAGCTTATTTGCATCTTGAGTTCGAAATGTGTTAGTTACAATGCTTCTTGGTGTACGAAACTACAAACAGACAAGGACTTGACTCTAGCAGGCGCGTCAGGTATACTATGCGGCATAGCAAACTTAGCATAGCTCAAATCAGGTTAATTTAATTTTTATTATTATTATTATTTTTTTAGCAGGCTTTATTTTTTCTCTCATTAGGACTCTTCGTTCTTCTTTCCAATTAGCCACTGCCTTTTTCTTGTGATCTCTCTCTGATGAAACTTGTTCACTTTGTTTCTGCAAACTTTTTTATGTGTGATGTCTGTTTCTTCGATTACTGCGTTTTCAGGTTTCCTGCGATCAAATCAGGTTAATTATTACATTAATTGAGGATACTTTATATATACATATATAATTAAATTACTAATTTATCGTTTCCATGATCTAACTACTTATCTTTTCGTATAGATAGAC
Source organism: Euschistus heros (assembly GCA_003667255.2). Lineage (NCBI taxonomy): Eukaryota > Metazoa > Arthropoda > Insecta > Hemiptera > Pentatomidae > Euschistus > Euschistus heros. The sequence goes on from RCWM02000142.1 coordinate 1,130,176, forward strand.
TACTATAGTATAGATTCTTCTACAAAGAATAGATTCTTTGATATTCTGTTGTTTTTATCATTTTTGTAAATTTTTTATAACGTTTGTATCCATTTCGTGTAAGTGGGATGAATAAACCATACCTTTTATTAAAAAATATTACAAAATAAAAAAATGTATATATATATATTTGTATAATATTATTCATTTAATTCCTATTATGTATTTAGTATAATTGTATAAATGAACCCCAAACTGTTCTACCATTTAATACCATCGTAATTATTCGAAACCATTTGTTTTTAATTATTTTATTTTCAGTTTGTTATATTTCTATAACGTTCTGGATTCGACGATATTTTTTAAACATTTTCCTGCTCCATGAAAATTATTTTATATTACCAAGCGATTTAGGTTTAAAAAAAAACAAATAAAAATAATAGTAATGATTATTGCAGTCGTAAAAAAAATAATAAAAGAACGTGTAATCTTATGATATCCATATTTTAATATTGATATTCCAACTGTGCTAGAAACTATATTGTATTAATTCAATAATAGGAGATGTAGGCAGTTTGGGTAGGCAGTCATAGATACTCAGCAGATCAAAATAAAATAGTTTTTATTTTAATTGTTAAAGCCTGAAGGGGTTTAGAGAGAATGGTAAACACACTGAAAACTAGGATTTTTGGGAAAAAAAAAAAAAAAATTATTTTGATCTGCTGAGTATCTATGACTGCCTATCTCAACTATCTACATTTCCTATACTTCACAGTCAACTATACCTTATGAATAATTCAATAATGTTTCTATATTTCATTTTACTGTATACCTATTAATGATATAATTTTTTTTTTTTTTCACGGAACGGCCTTAGAGACCACGCGAGTATCATTATTATCACTTCTTTTCATACCCCTTCTCTCCTACCTTCTCCTCATTCTTTCCGATAGCTCCTTCCTTCTCTCCTCGGTCCACGATATTCCTTTTCTCGCATCTCTCTTTCCCACAACAACCTTAATTTCTTTTAGTCATTTCCTAAAGGCATACCTATCGAAACTGTCTTGGTCTGTTATTTTCAGTCTCTCAGTTTCTTTATTTTTATTTTTTATTTATTTTATTTTTCTATGATTAAGTATAGGTAGGTTGAAATCTCTGAAGTTCTATTTAATTTCAAAACTAATACTAGGAATGATTCTGCAATTAATTTTTATATTTCTCCATCGTTGCGTGCTGAATGAAGGACTTCTGAGCTAAGTTATATACTATTTAAAGCTTTATCGATTTCACCTTCCTAGCCTAACATGAATGGAAGCCTTTTTTTTATTTATTCTCAGAAATTTTTGATATCCCTAATATTTGCAATTTTCTTCTTTATAATTTTTATGAAAACTTAATAGTTACGGTGATATATATTTATCTTCTGCTTACACACATAGTAAGGTAATTTAATTCAATTAGGATAAGTAACTGTTCATTTTAAAATGATTCCGAATCTTAAAAATGCTTTTCCCAAAAGATAAGAAATTAGAGTTACGGCACTGTTCTTGCCTACGTGCAATTTATGCAACCACTACCTTTAATTCAGTACGTTTATTGAAATCCTGCCGATGGGTAGTTGCTTTAAAAATCATTGGCTGGTCACTTCTTGTTTGTCGCTCTTAGGCAAAAACAGTGTCATAACTCTAATTTCTTATCTTTTGGGAAATGATATTACACTAATCCCTGTTGAACAGATCCGCTACTTCGGACTCCACTCGGACAAACGTCTAACTCGGAATCCACATACAAGACTAAAACGACAAGAAACTGCCCGTCGTTACAGACTACTTCAACATTTACTGGACAAACGTTCAAAGCTCCCAATTAATTACAAAAGATTCATTTACATGACTGTGATAAGACCTATTTGGACGTACGGAGTTCATCTTTGGGGCTCTACTAAACCATCGAATTCATCTCGTATCCAACCCTTCCTATCCAAAATCCTTCGAAAAATCCTCAATGCTCCTTACTTTGTCACCAATAAACTTATTCATAAAGATCTTAATGTTCCAAATGTTTCTTATTTAGCCCAAACCAGATATCTATCCTTCCATAGTAAGCTCCATAACCACTCTAATCCACTAGTCTCCCAACTTGCTTCCTCCTCCATCCCTGATATTCCTCCGAGGCGTCTGAAAAGAAGATGGCCTAGAGACATTTTAATGTAGATTTTATTGAAGTGCTACTAGTGAGTAGTTCTTCACAAGTTATTTACATGCCAATGTATTCACTATCAACACATTTACTTGTTGTATATTATTTTATACAGTTGTAATTATCAATAAAAAAAAAAGGATTTGGAATTTCTTTGAAATTAACAGTTACTTACATAAATTGAATATAACTTTGCGCCCATTTAATTAACTTTGTATTCACACTTTTCTTCATCGTAGGTTGTTAATTTCCTTTCTAGGATTGCTGATACAACTCAAAATTAATAAATTTCGAGATTTGATATTTTTCCAGCCGATGTGCGGAATGTCCTTGTGCATGAATACATCTATTAATTTCAACTCTCACAATTAATTCTAAAAAAGTATTTGTTCCTACTATTTATGTCAATGTTTTGCTTTGAGAGATCCTTTCATGTTTCATGACTTGTGTTGGCTTTGTACAATACATTAGACGTCGGTTTGGAGAAAAATGTGATACGTTGTGTTTAATAGAACCTCGAAGGAGTTTAGTACTTTGATGAGATCATCCTTTAGGACTAAGACAGAGTTACTGCAGTTTTTATTGCCAATTACACCGCTTTACACCGACCGATAGGTGGCGATTGCTATTCAAGAAAGGTTACAAAGATAAGGTGTTTTATACAGCTCAAAATTGATAACGAAATTCAATTATTATCAAAAAAATTTATAAATATGTTTTGTGACGCATGGATTTCAGTGGAGTTTAAAACTTGAGCGATCATTAGCTATCGCCATACTGCCACAGAGTTTGCAATTGTAGAACTATTAAACCCACCTAAACTTAAATTTTCATGGTTTTAGGAAGATTTCCTACAGTAAAGTTCAAAAAAATAAATATTTTAATGTACAATGTTGAGTTGCAGAAACGAGGTTTGCCACACTGTCATAAACGTTTATGGCTAGAAATTAAAATCCAACCAGATGAAATCAATAAAATTACGAATAAAATTTATTACGAAATAAAAATGTCAATCCTTTGATTTTTGATACTTTGTATAAAATATACGATTCATGGGTCTTTTATTGGAAGCACTGATAATGCAGTTCATTATATGCAAGTTTCTTAATTGTCTCCGTCCATCTGGATTAGCAACGCGTAAGTTAAAATTAAAAAATAGGATGTCTAATTATGCTTTTACAAATTTATTTTGTTTTTTATTACAATGAACAATGGATTCTAATCCTTAGATCTGTAAAAATAATTAAGAAATAACAGTTAAGAAAGTAGATTTCTTTAAAACAGAATTACTTCGTTAATATCCCTATTGTAAAATAAGATTTAAGTTAAAAATAAAGACAAATAAAATGCCGTAAAGTTACAAGGTAAGAGGAACTAGTTTGCGTGTCCTGTCAAGTACGAAGTATCTGTTCTAGCCTCAGGAAAGTGGATAAGTTTAAGTGTGGCTTGTTCAGGTTTATGTATTCTTAACTTATCGAAGTATTTTATTTTGAAAAGATCTATATATCTTCATGAGTTTTGTATAACAGGTAGTCAATTGTGAACTAATATCGTTTGGTCGATTTCTCCGTAGATTTTTTTTAAAAGGAAACTTGTATGCTATGTTACGACTAGGAGATTCATAATAAATCACAGAGAAGAGTCCAACGTTCTGATATTCCGCTCACGATTGTCACGAACCCAAAGCAACAGTCGAAACCCATTATACATTATTTAGATTCGGTGATCAATCTCTGTATTTTACGTTATAGTTTAGTCGTGAGGTACCTTTTAAATTTTAACAACATTATACAGTTTAATGAAGATGGTGGAATCACTAACATTTAATATTTCTAAGAATACTGCCTTGGAAAATGGTGACATTATTGTCCAGAATTAGAGTATCTCACGAATGAGACTGGCGGAAATGACTTGGCATTGTGATTCAGAGAATAATTGCATCTGTTTTATGTTCTATGTTCATAGGTCATATCATTTCTGAAGATTCGTTTTGTTGAACTATAAAAGAACTGTAATTTGTCATTAATATGCTTCGACACTAAACTTCGTTTCAGTAATGACTTAGGGATCCTTTGATCCCTAAGTCATTATTTACACGTTTTTACAGAAAAGTGTCTGTTCGTCATCATTTTTTTTTTTTTTTTCGTTAAGGACCACGTTTAAACCACCAAGTTAGCTTTACGCATTATTTAATACTCCTTCATCTGTTCACTCTATCCTCGTTCATATTCTCCCCTGTCTTTTTGGACCTGTTTTGTCTCGGAAGCCTTCCCACTCTTTAAGTTTGTTCTGTCTTTAATTTCTTCTTCATTTAAGCCAATTTCTTTTGTATCTTCATGCACCTTCTGAAGCCAGTTGGGTTTATCTTTTTACATTTCAAAGTGGGCAATGTTTATTTTTAATTTGAACATTAGTCTCCTTTTCCTAATTTCATCTGTAATTTTTTCTACATGTTTTAGGATACTTCTGTGTCTCTTCGTAATTGTTCTTTTTTCTAATATCTTCCTCGCAACATTTCTTTCCTTTTTCCATATTTCTTAAATTTTTTTTATTGTTCCTAAAACTACTTTTTCAGCTACACATAAGCATTCTGGCCAAATTACTGTCTTGTAATGACAAATTTTAAAAAATAAATTCATGTAAAGTCAGTAACAGTAGTTAATAAAGTTAAATTTAAAAAATTACTCCTTTTCTGAGGCACATCTTCCTCTAGTAACAACAATGTTGAACTGACTGCATGTACGTGCTTATGTTTTCTATAGAAGATTATTAGTCAATTTATCTGTGAAAGCTTTTAATTTATATGAACTTTGAATTATTGTTATTCATGATAGTTGTAACCTTGTTTTATTACTAAGCACTTTAAGGAATAAGAGAGTTAGTATGTAAATGTAGATTCTAATAGAAGAAGGGGTAAAGAAATACAGAAAGAGGTAGGCGAATTATATTGATCAACTAAGGGGTATTGTTCTGAAAATGGGAATAACAAATCGAAAATTTGGTATCTTGTATCATAGTAGAAATATAAGCTCAAGGATGAAGGGAGTTTTTTCCATTCTAAAGACAGAATAAAAATATACACATAAATTTATGTTTAAGCAAATTAGCACTAAACCATCCTCGGCCCATGACATGAGAGCGAGCTCTGAAATCTGATTATAAATTTAATGAAAACATTCATATACCCCAGGCCAATGGTGGAACAGCTGAATTTATCCATAATATCTATTCCATACATAACATCCCGAATTTCAAAAATTAAATTAAAATGAATCGTACCTACTTGGTGATTGACAGATATCGACAAGATTAGAATCTTAAAAAAAAAAAGTGGTATTTATTGTAAAATACACCTCTGACCTCTGGATGAAAATAAACTGTGAAATGTGAAAAATGGACGGGAATGTGTGGACACGGATGGTTCACTTTGGTTGAATCATTCAGGATGATCAGCATAGAGATGAAACAGCTATAAGTCAGATGTGTATTTGGTAACATTAACATAAGGATAACCTGTTTGCTAATCTTACCAGTATACATCTTCTCGCAAATAAATAAATAAATTTTAGGAAGAGGATATTTTTTCAACGATTATTATTTTTATATTTTTAAAAAATAAATTCTATTGAAGTGTTTTCGGAAAACCATTTTTTGATGTGTAGTATAATTAATTCGGGAAAATAAAAATGTAATAAAAAAAACGCATAGACAATGAGAAGAGCCAATAATGATCGTCCTAGATCCGATGGCCTTACATAAAGAGAGAGAGTGAGTGCTGGTATAGATCTTTTTAGAAGTGTGTCATCCATTCTTCACTGCGGATATTCTCCAGGGTGGAGTAATAGTCCTCTTTGTGCTTCATTTCCTTTTCTTCCTTGTTTCCGATATCTGTCTCGTTTGTCCATTTTGATACCTTAATAAACTTTTCAAATAATTCAACTGGATATGTGGAATGGATATGTCGTCTTGCTGGGGGGCTCTATATATACTCCTGTGGTATAACGTTTTTCTCACATTCATTTTGACTCGCTCTAGAGCTGTTGGTTGGTAATGCTGAATGGTGGTGCTGTTGTAATGCAGAATATTTTTTATTTTTTAAAAAATTGTCGCTAGGACCTGCCGTTTAGGAGCTATATTTGTTTAAATGAAAAAAAGAAACGTTTTGTTATATGTTTCCATGGTTCGGTATCCTCAACGTTTATCAATATCTATACCACTATATAAAAAGACAAGCCATTTTTCGTCACTAACCGCGAAAACTACTAAACCAATCTGTAACAAATTTTAACCATACCATCTTCATAGTTCAAGGATGGTTTAGCGATAATAATATTTACTTATTTTTTATTTAATTTTTATTAAATATGCGATAAATGTGTTTTTATTAGATTTTGAAAATCGACCAACAGGTGGTGAGAACCATGTTTAAGAGAGGTTACAATGGTACGGTGTTATCCAGAGCTTGAAATTGATTATAAAATTTACTTATTTTCATTTAAATTTTTGTTAAATATGTGGTATTATATAGAGTTTTGGGAACTGAACGATATGTCACCAATAATATGGTAAATCTTCATTATCAATCTGGATTACCAACTCATACATCAAAACTAAAATATTTATGTCTAATTATCTTTTTACGTAATCTTCAATGACTTAGGCAGTGCAATGCTTGCAGGTTAAAAATAACTATTCTCACTGAAATAGCGACTAGGGATCGCATATTTTCCTAAAATCCCAATGATTGTTAGTTATCTATAATTTTAATTCAAACGATTACAATGCCTATTTAAAGTTTCTTATGCTATTAGAATTAACAAGTCACAAGGCCAGACTAACAAAAACATTGAAGTGGATCTTCGGACTCACTTTTTCTCTCTCGGTCAATAAGATATAAGGCTTTCCAGAACTACAAAACCCTAACAAACAAATCATTATCATAATATCGGGAGACATAACTCGAAATTTAGTTTACTCGGATGTTTTATGAATTTATTTTTTACTTTTTGTATGCTTTCTATAGTACATGATTTTTATTGATAAATAAATAAAACATCTATTTATAGTTAAAATTAATTAAGTTATAATAGTGGGCGAAGCCGCGTCGGGGAATGGTAGTTAAACAAAATTTTTTAATATAACTTATTAAACAAAGGGTTCTACAAAATATTGCTATACGGTTTATTTGCCTCATTTTTTAGTGTAATTTACTCTACATTCAATACACTTCTCCATTCGTCAAAACCAGTCCTTAAACTAGCTACTAGCTCGTAAATTCCATACGAGAGTGAGGGATACCGGCCACAAGCCCTCAGTAGGTCCTCGTCACTAAAGAAACGTTTTCCTTTCAAGTTCGTTTTCCACTGCGGGAACATTGCAAAGGTACAGGGTCTGAACTGTAAGGAGGATGTTCAAGAAGTTTCAGTTCAGTAGTGGCCAAATACTTGGTGCAGGCTCTGGGACGGTGACTTAGAGCGTTGAGGCACCATTCTTGATTTTGGTAGCAGGTTTTATGACTTTATCTATGTCTTCTGTCTGCCCAAAACTACACTTTCTATAGTTTCGCTCGATCTGAAAAGTACAGTGATCATTTTTTTGCTCGATAGATCGGTCTTTTTTTGACAATTACAGGTCCTCAGCACTACAAAGACAGAAACTTTGTTTTGAGCCCTGGTCAAATCAAAATATAACCCTGTCCCTTCAACTGTCACGATGCTGTTCTCATACTTTGATGGTTCCCTATAAAATATTTTCTTTGTATTTCGGCGCCAAGTCTCACAATTATTCATTCCGTCTGTCACCAAAAGACGTCAAAGTTGTAAGGTCTTCACTATCTTTTGATATTTTACTCGCCGTTCTTCGTCAAGCATGCTTCCTCACAGCAGTTACATTATCTTCTATCACCAATGTTCGTCGCCTTCCTTTTCTCTCAGTATTCTCCAGCAATAAATTTCTCTTTTAAAATTCTCTTTTCCTCCTACTTATACGTATGATTCTTTTTCAGGCTATTTGGTCTTTCTGTTGTCACATTTTAAAACTTTTGTAGTAAACTTTGTATTGAAGGAATGTTCTGTTCTCTGTTCATTGAAACTTGAGTCTGGAAGGTGTGTCCTGCGGTATGGTACACACGATCTACCTGTCGCGATCAAAATTGTTTAATACACAACTGTAAAACTAGTTCATTTATAATTTTAATTTTAAAGATATATGTAAATATCATAAACCGTTATTTTAAATTATATATATATATTTTTATAATTTGAAAAATTTAAAGATATATGTAAATATCATGCCCATCAAACCGTTATTCCTTTACCTCCTTTTGAACATTTATGTATATATATATAGTATATATATATATATTTATATATATATCCCAGAATAAAGTTATATATATTTTTTTTTTTTTTTTTATAGAGAATCTACAGATTTAAATATAACTCTCGAACTTCAGTGATAATGTTAATTCGCTATCTTAATCTTTTGTGAAATAATATTTCAACGAAAAGATAATGGATTCATTTCTTGTTGTATCAATATTTATTCATATTGTTTGTCAAATAACTACGGTATTGCATTCCAAACTAATTAATAAAATAAATCAAAATTAGGAAGCTTGAGATATTTTTAGAAAAAAAACCTAGGAATAGTTAATAATCATTTTACTTCATATAGTCCATGACTAATGTGATTGACCTTGGTCGCCCTCTCAACTTCTTTTCGCTCCATCATTTTTTATGCCTTCCTCTAATCCGGAATCCTTTGGACGTAGTTGAGCTCCTGCGGTCGTCTCTGTTTATGTCCACAATATTTTGCTCGCCAAAGAGGTGTTCGAGTTCACTATTTCCTTAACCTCCAATTTCTATATACTGGACCTTCTTTCTTAAGTCCTTCCTCTTCCAAACCTTCAAGATCATTCTCAGGACTCAATACTCGCTCTCAAACGTTTCCGTTTGTCGTATTTTTGGTTTTATAAATAATGGTCTTCGCAGATCGAGATAATTATCTGAATTCCATGAACTTTAAAAAAGGTATTCGCTGCCAGCCTCTTTTCTGGCTTTGATCTTCGATTGTTTAATTTAATTTTCAGACGCCCTAAGAATTTAAAACTCTTGTAACAATTCTTACATAACATATTTACTATGCACATTGTAAATTCAAAACATATATTCATGTAAATTAACTCATTTTTTAAATAATTCTCACATTCTCTAAACCCCTAATAAGCATTAGGTAATCGCGGCTTATCGATTACGGAGATGTACGCATAAAATTAATAAACATATTTTGCTCTTAACATTACCACATTGTGGCATAACCTTGAATATTTTTTTTAAAAAATCCTGTTCTTGATTATTTTATCAGTTAAGGAAAATATTCTTCTTTAATTGTACATACGTAAATTTAATAAAGGCTGAAATTTTATGAAATTGATATCCAAATCAATTACTTAATTATTGTATTTATTATATGTAAATCAACTAAACATATTTGTATTTAAAAAATTACTCAGTCTTTTAAATTTATGAATAATCTACTCTTGTGTTCATTACGCCTTGCATTCGATCTGGTATTGGTTTAATGTGATTTTTATTCTTTCAATGTGATTTTTATTCTTTCGGTTTAATGTGATCGGTTTAATTCTTTATTGATTTGGTCTTAAGGGCTTAAGGACAAACCCATCTAATTCATCTCTTATCCAATCCTTGCAATCCAGATTACTTCGAAAAATCCTTAATGTTCCATATGTTGATGATTTAGCCCAAACCAGATATCTATTCTTTCATAGTAAACATCATAACCATTTAAATAGCCTAGTCTCTCAAATCGATTTTAATTAAAACCACCGATCTCGGGATCTTATCATATAGAACTTTTATTGAAGTGCTACTGGTTGGTAGTTGCTAGGGTTGGACGATAGTCGATAGTTAGCACTATCAATAGGCCGATACTATCTGTTGAAAACTGTCGATTGCTATCGATAGTTTTTTGATAGTTGCTTCCTTTTTTTCCAAAGCTATTCAATAAAGAATTTCAACTAATTTAATTAAATTCAATTATCTACTTACTTCTTGAAATTTGCAGGATTATAAATTATAAGATTATATCATAAACATGAATGAAAAAGAAATAATTTATTTGAATTGTACAAAAGTATTTACAATTTACATGGTTAAAATAATAATGAAGAAATCAAATCTTCAGAAAAGAAAAATAACGAAATAGTTAATTTCAAGAGTCAAGTGTGCTCCTTGACCCACATAATTTCCGGAAGAAAAACTAGCATTTGTACTTTCCTTTGGCTTAATCTTTGAGAGAACCTTTGAGCTCTACGAATTCCGAATTCGATTTCAAAATAACTCGACACTGGACAGAGACAGATCAGCATAATCCCGAGAGTTTCAAAACTTGAGGGTAAGGAAGATCTATCGATAGTCGAAACTATAGATAGTGACCATCGATAGGGCTGGCCTATCGATATACCGATAGTAACTATCCACTATCGCCCAACCTTAGTAGTTGCTTCAGAAGAAATTAACATGTTATTATGAACGCTATTTTTACATTTGCCGGATTTATGTTTTTATGTTCAGTTGTAAATTTCAATATATGGATAACTAATAAAAAAATAAATTCTTGAAGGATATGCCCTGTCTAATGCAAAACCGTAAAATACTGCTTTTATTTAATTAATATTTTTAATAATCTTACTAGGTTTCATATCATCTGCTTGAAGGTAAAGTCATTTAGTAACAAAATCAATTTTTTTCTGTTTCAATATTCAAACGGAAATATGCTCGTTAAAAATTTCTCAGATAGTTATATAGTGAATTTCCTCATTCTATAATGTGGATATCAGTTATATTCACTAGGTGACTTTTTATAATTATGGGAAATTATAATATCAACACACAATGACTTAGTGACTTTTACCTCCAACAGACGATATAGCGTTGTTAAAGGATATGGGGGGGGGGGACGTTAACAGCTGAAGAAAAATTATACATTTTGCAAAGAAAAAAAATTGGGTGGATATTTGAACATGTGTTCTTTATAAACTCGATAAGCTGTTTTTAGTAATATAGTCTACTTTTCTTTAAAATCAACTCTGCCATAATTACCCTTTGCTTATACTTTCGTGTCATTCTTTGGAAATAATGCGCAAGAGAATCAATATTTTCATTTAATTTTATGAAAAAATATAAATAATGATTTCTTATTTATTTATGATCTATTACATTTTCCTATATATTGCTATACATTTTCTGGCAGGAGACTCTATGTATCAAGGATTAGACACTTTTTATAAATCCTCTGTAGCAAGACGCGCCAACAGTACTACAGATCAGCTGTTTATGAAGCTAAAAATACTCAATCTTATATCCAAGAATGGGAGGATAAACTGGCGACCTAGTCAGTTCACTTTTTTACGTAGAGGTTTTGTTTTATTTTCTTGTTTTTAACAGTACACGCGCCTAGGGTTCCATCGTATACAGGCAGAACGCATTGCTGCTGTTATTATATTTTTCCTTATTTATGAGGTCTTTAGGATTAGTGGCTATGTCAGCGTTAATTATTGTCGTTGTAATCACTGCGCTAGTTCGGTTCAGATCCTCAGCTTGTATTTTTCCGCCATAGATTTATTTTCAATCCTGGAACAAATCAGTTAGCATTTATGAAATAGAACATGAGATCGTGAGCTTTTGAAATTCTCATGACTCGTACAGTGAGTAATACTGCTGTTAAAAAAAAAAAAAAAAAAAAAAAATAAATAAAAAAAAAAAAAAAAAATAACGAGTTTTTCACTGTGCATAAAATATATAATTTAGGGGACCTACAAGGGGACGTTTTGACTTGTAAATCACAGATCTTAATGCCGATTTTTGTGTAGGTAGTAGGAACCTATAATAGTGCAAAACTAGAGTTATTGCCGCCAATGAGCATTGGAAGCCGAGAAAGAAAAAAAATGAAAATTACGCTTCTTTTTTTTTTTCTCAGCTCTCAGTCAAGGTAGAGAAATGATTCTTTCACGTTAAATTGTGGTTTTGTATGCTATTTGAAATAAAAATACTTTCATAATGATCAAGACACGACCCGGCTTTAGGGTGCTCAGAAACTGAAAAAAAGAAGACAAAATTCCAAAGAAATCCGATGTAAATCAGTGGAAAACTGTTTTCATGAAAAAATGACCTCTTATTTCGATTTAAACCACGAAAAAACCTTATAAGTGAAATTTTATCGAAATAAAAAAATATTGATTTTATTACCCCTTTCGAGGAGGTTAAAATTTTGAAGTTGTGATTTCATCAAATTCTAATGCCCATAACAACTGCTGTGATAAACCGATCGCAATAGTAATAGCATCACAAGAATCAGCGTACATTCTGATTTTTATCCATGCATATAACATTGGGTTTGCTTCAGATTTTAATGGACAAAAACTGATGAGAATAAAAAATTCCCAGGTCAAATATAACGAGATATTTCAGTTTTACGGCTTCTAGATGTTTATAAAATTTGGTTTCAATCGGTGGCGAAATATGTGAGTTAGCGCAAATTATTTACGTTTTTTTTTAGAAATTGACTACCTTTTCAAAATCCTACAACATTTTAGGGGTAAACAACTTTTTGAGTTGAGGAATCTGGAAATGATTTTGATAACATTTCACATATTAGGTTTTTTTAGTGCGTTAAATCGAGATGTGGGGTCAGTTATTCATGAAAAATGTTTTCCACTGATTTATAGCGGTTTTATTGGAATTTTGTCTTTCTTTTTTTAGTTTTTGAGCACCCTAAAGCCGGGTCGTGTCTTAAGCATAACGAAAGTATTGTTGTTTCAAATTGCATACAAAATTACAATTTAACGTGAATTAATCATTTCTCTATCTTGACTGAGAGCTGAATAAAACAAACAAACGTGATTTACATTTTTTTTTTTTTTTTTTTTTTTTTTTTTTTTTTTTTTTTTTTTTTTTTTTTTTTTTTTTTTTTTTTTTTTTTTTTTTTTTTTTTTTTGGCTCCCGATGTTGGTTGGCAGCTATAACTCTAGTTTTGCATTATTGTCGGCCCCTACTACCTACACAGAAATCTGTGAATTTGTGGCATTCTTTGATTGAATCTGGCATTCAAATCTGTGAATTTCAAGTCAAAACTTCCCGTTGTTAGATATGCAGGATGAAAATTAAGGATATCCTTGTAGGAATTATGTATTAAAATGTGGGCAACGTTTCATGGCTTTATCTACGTTATTAAGCCTTGGAGTATAAAACAATAATAAATATTACAATACAAAAATGTGTATAATAAAAACAGCAATGAATTTTAAGCATCCTCAATAACTAATTCTGGTTATATAATATTCAAAGTCCTTTTTATTCTTAACTATACATATTAATTTTACATATTAAAAAAAATAAAACATAATTATTTGCAAACAATTATGTAGATATCGGCTAATTAAAATAATTTTGTAAAAATATACATTATTTAATACATTTTGCATATTACTATACAAAAAAAGTGTATTATAAAAACAACAAATATGTTTAGGTATAAATAATATTTGTAAATAAATAACCCCTGTTATGTAATTGTTACAAAACAGTATTGTTTCAGTTGAAAAAAAAAAAAAAAATGCAAATCTGTACCGATAAAACCCATAAATGGAGTTTGGCCAGAATCTCAGTCGCATCATTTTTCCGCATTTAATTTTACCCACTTTATAGAGGCCGAGTGTACCCTGGGGGGGAGGGGGGTATCCTGACTCAGAAGTAAATAAAAAACATTTTCTGCCTATAGCCGGTCTCGAACTCGGGCCCAAGAGTTAAGAGCGCAGTTCCTTACCCATCGAGATATATACTGCCCTGCCTGTTTTTCTTCCTTTTTTTTTTTTTTTTTTAAATTTTTAAAATATTTTTTTTATGATTTATGTAATATGTAACACTTAAATTCATCAATATATAAGAGTTTGAATATGAGACAACAGGTAAATAACTGTTGTAAATGCTTAAAATATTTTTTTTATTACTTTACTAATTATCGTATTGATTTATTTTTTTTTGTTGTGATTTTCCAGGGCTTGATAGTTAGCATGCACTATTTTTACCTTAAATATATTATATGCTTTCTAAAACTTCTCGCTCGTTGTGATAGAAATCCATAACTTTTTTTTTTTTTTTTTTTTTTTTTTTTTTTTTTTTTGAGAGCGATTCCAAAATAATCATAAATGTAGGAAAACAAAATAATCAGTATTCAGATTTTTTTATGCTTTCGAATCATGGTTAAATATTTTCAGGATAATTCATGATTTTTTTAAAATTAAATGAATGCAGGCTATTGGATACAATATATGAATATTGGTATTAGGAATCACGTAACACGGATCATCTTCTTTTGTTCAGATTTCACAATTCATTCCTGATTCTTTTAATTTTCTCACAAGTATTATTCCTGAGAAAAGTATTCGTATTCATACATATATATATATATTAATGAACATTTACATAACCCGTATTTTAGAAACATCTACAAAACACTGTATTAATACATAAATAAAGCTGTTTGTTGGGAATTATTCTTATATTCTCTAGCCAGGGTTTGAAAGTTTAGATTTGTCCTATGATTCCTCTACGGAATAAAACTCGATCAACTTCGGATGGATACAAACCGCGCATAGTAAACTATAAGGCGGATTTAGCTTAAGATCTGGAAGTCAAATGTTTCGAAAGACTAAAACGACAAGAAACTGCCCGTCGTTACAGACTACTTCAACAATTACTGGACAAACGTTCAAAGCTCCCAATTAATTACAAAATACTCATTTACATGACTGTAATTAGACCTATTTGGACGTACGGAGTTGAGCTTTGGGGCTCCACTAAACCATCCAATTCATCTCGTATTCAATCCTTACAATCCAAACTCCTTCGTAAAACCCTCAATGCTCCTTACTTTGTCACCAATAGACTTATCCATAAAGATCTTAATGTTCCATATGTTTACTGATTTTTCATAGTAAGCTCCATAATCACTCATAATCACTCAAATCCGTTATTTTCTCAACTTGCTTCCCACTCCATTCCTGATAATCCTCCGAGGCGTCTGAAACGAAGATGGCCTAGAGACCTTCTAGTGTACAAGTTTTAATAAAGTGCTACTGATGAGTAGTTCTTTTTAAGTTTTAACATGTTATTATAATCGTTGTCAATACATTTACTTGATGTATATATTCTGTACAGTTGTAAATTTTAATAAATGTATGTAAAAAAAAATTTTGTTTTAAATGTTTCGAAATGAGTATTAATTGATTTTTTTTAAATGGAAGAAAGTCGTCCTCATCAGTATCCAGAATGAGAAAAGAGGAATTGTATAGATATTTACTTATTTGTAATTGAATTAGAAACGTCACATCTTATATTAAGTTTTCTTAATCTTGGTGTGTAATTTATACACCTTACTGCATCCGACCATATTCTTCTACCATTATAGATATCTTCTCCTTCTTCTTCTTGTTCTCCTCCTTCTTCTACTCTTCTTATTATTATTCATTTAGCTTAACTGACAACATATAGCAGCCCCTGGCTTTTTCAACTTCTGCCTTCCATTTCTCTCAGTCCATTGCATACAACCCATTCATTCTCATTTGCCGTATGTTTTGGAGTACACTGCCTCTCAGTAATACATCCAGCCGCCAATGTCGTAGGGAGGAGGTGGTACTGACGAGACTCAGGATAGGCCACACCAGACTGACACACTCCTACCTGTTCACCAAAGAAGCTCCGCCGAAGTGCCAATACTGCAATAATATACTGACAGTAACATACATATTTCAAGAAAGCCCTTTTTTCTCGTCGCGCCTCAATAGCTTGGGACTGACCTTCAAATAGTCTTGGGAGATGACAGTGAATCAACAAAATTAGTGTTCAAATTCTTAAAATTAAACGATTTATTTACAGAAATTTAGCACCAATTTTAAGTATGTTATAGAACAAAAGTCTATATAAAATATGTAAATTAAATCAAATAACGGAATATTTTGGTACAAAAATAAAATAAAAAGGAAAACTTGGCGTTGATAACCGGTGTAGTTGTACGCCACAAAACCTAAACAAACAAACAACTGCCTCTCCAGTGACGTTTGGGTCTCCCCCTACTGTCCTCCATATCCCTTAGGCGACCAAACTATTTTAATCTCAGGATTCTAATGCTTGCCGAGATATTAAGATCTTTGTATTTGCTGTACAGGTCCCAGAATATTCCTAAGTATTCTTCTCTCAAACCGGTCCAGTAGATGGCTTGTCTTTTTGTTCATGGTCCAGGTTTCGCTGGCATACATTACCACAGGTTTAGTCAGTGTTTTATACATCCTGAACTTCGTGGCATTAATGTTCAGTCGACTCCTCAGAATTTTAGACAAGCTGAAGTATGCTCTTATTATAGATATGCCTTTGTATAAATACGGTATTGTTGCAATATCGTATAATATGATACGAGAATTATATTCAAATCTATTTGAAAATGAGTCTTCTTTTTTAGGAATCTAAATTGATTAAAATTTTATTGATTAGGTGTTTAAAAGCATAATTAGACATCCAATTTGGCAGAAATAATTTTTCGATCTATCTGGTTGGATTTTAATTTCTAACCATAAAAGTATACGGCAAACCTCATTTCTGGCATTCAAGAATATTTATTTTAATTACTATTATTGTAAACTTAATTATTATAAACCTCCCTAGAACTATGAAGATGTAGTTAACATTTGGTACAGTTAGGTTTAATTGTTTTACCATTGCAAACTCTGTTGCAGATTGGCCTGTATATTGGTCTACTTTTAAACTGCAATACAATCCACATGTCGATCCATATATTTATATATATATTTTTTTAATAACAATTGAATTGAAATTAAGTATATTTTATCTTAAATTTCTTGCTCTATATAACACCGTACCTTTGTAACCTCTCTCGAATGATGCTCGCCACCTATCGGTCGATTATCAACCTTCACTACGCACAACATATCGCTGTTTTATGGCATTATAATTGGAAATCTTTAAATGTTATTTTGCTAAATCTTCCTTAAACTATGAAGATGATGTGGTTAAAATTTGGTACAGATTGGTTCAGTAGTTTCCGCGGTTAGTGATCACAAACGAAAAATGGCTTGTCCGTTTATATAATAGTATAGATTAACTTAATCAGCAAGCAGTTTTTTAAAAAAATATTACTAAGCAATTTTGAACTTATAAGATTTGTTTCCGCCCAGTGTGTTCATGCATTCGATGGGTTGCAGGTCTATTGTGATTTTGAAAACAATCTCGACGGGTATGTCCCATCTAATGATATACTGTAATAAATCATATTAATTTAAAGTATCGTAGCATTATTTTTAAATAATACTTGCTTTTATTTAATTAATATATTTAATATGTCACCTACACCCTAGTCCTGTAAATTGGGGCGTAAACAACTAAAAAAAAAAAAAATGAAACTTTCATAACATATTAGAAAATCAACAAATCCATTGGGTAGAGTTTTTCCCTATCAGTGATATAGACTGTTAAGATACAAAGGGAATCAAATTTGAGAATTCCTACACATCCGGGATGGACAAATAAAATGAAGATGGTTCGACAAAATTAAAGAATCTTCAAGCTTTCATAGCCTTCCTTTAATAAAATATGGGGCAATGTAAGGCGTAGGCATAAAGGCATAAAATACTGGACTCCTAACGTCTGGAGCCAAGTTCGAGGCAAGAGCATAAAATGTTCTTTATATCAGCCTCACTTGTATCACTTCAATTAAAGTTCTAGGTTAGAAGGTCTCTTGGCCAACTTCTTTTCAGGCGCCTCAGAGGATTATCGAGAATTGAATGTGTAGGAAGTTGGAAGACTAGTGGATTTGACTGGCTTTGGAGTTTACTATGGAAGGGTATGTATCTGATTCGAGCCGATGCAGCGACATATAAAACATTTATGGTTAAGTTTATTTGTGACACAATAAGGATTGTTGAGGACTTCACGAAGGATTTTGAATTGTACGGATTGGGTACGTGAAGAATTGGATGGTTTAGTGGAGGCTCAACTCCGTACGTCCAATTGAGTCTAATTACTGTCATGTAAATAAAGTCTTTTGTTATTTATTGGGAGCTTTGAAATTTCTTCAATTTCGAAAATTGGAGTTTCTTGTCTTTTAAGTGTGGCATGTAAACTAGGAATATTTTGTTATAATCGTAAAAAAATATATTATTGTAATGAAAAATATTTATTATCATAATTGAACCCCAGCTTATTTGTACTTATCGTTTTCTATAGAAATATGTTTTACTAATATGGCAGAACGGATATCTGTAATCTAGGCCTTTCGGGTTTCGTTCGACTTATCATAATTATGTGTACTTGTATCTAGTTTTATTTTCTAAATTAATTCTTCTTATCTTCAGTGAGATGCTCTACATTTCTGTCCTAGACTAAATCAATTAATTTACTCCGTTCTATTCCTCGTTAGTTGAAAGCTTTTAAATTTGCACTACCTGGTTTTCTTGTGTCTTCCAACTACTCTTCCTTTATTGCCTTCAACGGGCCTTCCAAGAAATCAAGTCTGAGAATATTCTAGCAGGCGTGTCTTCAATTTTTTAAAAATTATATTAAACAATGAGCTTATATTAAGAATAATACGTTTACTCACTGTTCTATTGTAGTTTCCACGATTTCATTTTGGCACTATCCGAGTTATTGTAGGTGGCGGTGCGGCTTGTTATATTCGGCTGAGTTGATTGAGCTGGCTTTAACTGGACTAGCGCAACCTGCCACTGACCTACATTTCCTCCGTTTGGTCGTTTTTTATCGCCAATTATCTTATTAATCCATTCATTAAACGTTTCTCGTCTTTACACTCGGTTGTTTAAATGTTGTTGTATCAACTCAGTTGTCTGCTTTTCAGTCTCAGATCCTTTATACAATTATTTTATTAGTGGAAATATGTTAATGTGATGAGCAAAATATTTTTAATTTCGAGGAGTTCTTTGTGATAAATTAATAAACTATAATTAGTATAACTTAATTTATGTAAAAATTGTGACAATAACTATTAAAACTTGTAATTTTAGGATTCATATTAGTCTAATGTATTCTAATATATTCTACATCTTAGGCAATGTAACATTCCAATAGGTCAGTAAATTAAGCTATAAATATTTATTTAGATGAAATTTTTACCATTTTTGTAGAATGCAAGAATAATTTTTCAATTCGTTTTTTTTTTTTTTTGGGGGGGGGGGAGGGTATTACTGAAATAATTGTAAACGAAAATTATATTTTAATTTTTTATATATGGATACACGTTGAATAACCTATTTTTCGTAACGTTGATGCACCATTAATTCTCTTATATATTTAAGTAAAGAAATGAAAGACAAGATTGGATGAAATAATTAAAACAGCAAGACTGCCTCAAAGAATACCAAGGAAAATAAATTTTGTTTCTATTTAAAATATACTGTTTTTTTTAATTTTTATTATACATTTTCAAATATATCTTTAATAATATTATATGACAAACAAAAAAGAAAAGTCGATCTTAGAGGTGAGTTTGAACAACGTCATTATTCCTAATTTAAATTTTAAGAAACATATCTTTTTTTACCCTGTAACATTACATCCTACAGAAGTACTGCATCCAAGACCCATGAATCCATGAATCCAGTGTTGTTGTTTTTTTTGTATTTTTTTTTTTACTTAAATCTATAATTATTATTATGTGCAGAATATGAATCCCATTTTTCTTTTCTTTATTTTTCAAAACAAGGAATATAAATACGTATATTTATTATTCTTTAAATTCATTTTAAATACTCTGTAGGCTGACGGCCTTCATTACCCAGAGGAATAAGTGCTTGATCATAGTTGGGTTCTCACCTATTACAAATACTTCCTATGTGTTAAGGCTATCTCATCCCAGAAAATATTTATTCATAATCTGTAGGACTGAAAATTTATTCATATTTTAGGGATTTTAAAACGAAACAATTGTCTATCGGCTCTATAGTCTAGTCAATGAGTGCTGAAATGAAGGATGTAGAGTGAATGAAATATGCGATAATTTTTGGCTTCACAGCTTCATTAGGAATAGTTAGAAGGTAAACATACTAAAAGTCCCCGCCCCTGGGGGTGAGCTAAGGGTGGGGAGAGAGGGGATAAGGTCCCAATTTTATTTTTTTCGATTATATCTCGAAAACAGTAGACTCTAGAAAAATATGCTGCAAATAAAAAATTAATGCTCTTTAAATTCCCTATAAACTTAATTATATACATATTTGTCGAAATTCCAACGGTTTTCGAGATGTACGTTATTAAAAATCGATAATTTTAGAAATAAAAAAAATGTTTTGTTAAACATTTGCTTCAAATACCAGAAACTTATATATAAAGTTAAAGCAAATTTAATGCTCTATGATTTTTATTTTGACATTTTTCCTGAGAAACGATCGTGGAAGGTACTAGAAGCAAAAGTTTGACAAAAAGTGAGGTAACATTTGTTTTTTCCCGAAAATCACCGATTTTCAATAACGGATATCTCGAAAACGGTTAGAATTACGACAAATTTATGTAAAATTAAATTTATAGGAAATTGAATTAGCTTCAATGTTTATTTGAAACATAGTTTTCCAGTGTCAACCGTTTTTGAGGTATAATCGAAAAACCGAACAAATTGAACTTCTCCCCTCGCCCCCAGCTCACCCCCCAGGCGGGGACTTTTAGTATGTTTACATTCTAACTATTCCTAACGAAGCTATGAAGTCAAAAAATTATCGCATATTTTATGCACTCTACAATGTGTTTATTGACTGGTGATTAGTGATTTTTGTTTCATTTCAATCAGGAATTCTTTTGTTCGAGAACAAAGATTCTTTTTTCTAATCTTTTAATCTGTTTTAAATGTTAACTCACAATCAGAGAGGAAATATACATTTATACTACAAACTGGGATCGACTAAGACATAACAAGATGTTTTTTAAATAACTATGACTATATATGAAAGAAGATTTTTTTCATGAATAATAAATTAGTATATGGAAAAATGAAAATTCTATCATCTAGTGATATTTTTTTCCTGTTGTTTTCACGGTTTTGCGGGCATGATTATTTTTCCATTTTCCCTGCATTAAGAATACGTAATTAGTGTTTTTTTTTTAAACGCGACTGACGTCAACTTCAATCTTCAAATAGTAATAAATTACTTATTTGATTTTACGGTAGGGAATAGAAAAAAAAAATAATAACTAATCTTCAATCGAAGTAACAAAATCTTTCACTTGGGATCTAAAACCTGTTTTTTTTTTCTAATTTTAATTTTGCTATTCATAAATATTTTGCTTAGTTTTCATATCCTTAATAAAGTGTTTCCGGCATAAGACTGCGTTAACTTAGGGAATCGGTTCTGACGACGTTTGCAACAAAAAATTCCATGTACACTGAGCTTCTATTCTCTACCATTTTATACAGATATTTTTTTATTTAATTTTTTTTTTTTTTTTTAAAGAAATTAAATCTTTTTGACCAATAATTGTCTGTGTTTCCTGAACTAGAGCGATTTCATGCTCATTTGAAAGAGATTAAATTTTATTTAAAATTTGCTTATTAAGATTAAGACTAAGACTACTATACTCTACACTTCACAAACAATCGATTCTAAAATTCAGACAACGATTAAATACTTATACTTACTTACTCAAACCTTTATTGGACCTATGCATCACAAATTTTCGGGAGAGCAAAAAAGGCATCCAAAAATTACAAACTTTTCAGTCTATGGTTTTAAGAATCATAACTCGCTCACCTTGGCACGTGAGTAATAGAACACTGCATACAGACTTACATACCCACTGTATGGGACCATATTCACACTTCATACAAAAGACTTGATGACAAATTTCAAGACTCTACAACAATCTGATTGAAAACATGGCGACTTTGAATATGCCTGAGTCAACCCGAAGAAGGCTAAAGAGGAGCAGACAAAGAGATCTGAGATAATTCTACAAACAAATACAAGACTGGAGTAGGCACCGATGGGTGCTTAACTCCCTCATGCCAATTTTACATAATTTTGTTGATAGCAAATCCGCTTCATGTCGCGGTTTGGGTAAAAGGAGTATAGTGAAAAAAAAATAAAACAAACTTCAAAACAGCATTTTGAAGTTTGTTTTTTTTCATATCTAGATTCTTATGTTTCAACTTTGTTGCCTAAGAAGAAGAAATAGCTAGTTTTTAATTTCGTTCTTCAACTTTGACTGTATTTATCTCAATTATATTACTTATATTAAAAACATGTACTGCTCAAACAATCTTCTACAAATAAACGCCTTTCGAATGATATATGTATACCATGATAATTTATATTTACAAAAATAGGGTGATATATCTGCATTTTGGGAAATACTTAAAAAAGTCAGTGCGGGGTAGTTTAGTGGGTAAAGGCAGAAAATTTAATGTGTGTTTCTTCGGCCGTGAATCAACTTCGGGTTCTAGAAACCCTCCGTGGGTATACCCGGCTTCTATGAGGTGAGCACCCTTAATTGGGGGAAAACCTGGCGGTTGAGTGTTACCGCTGACCACATAATCTTCTTGTAGTATTAAACCCAAGACCCTCATGGGTTGTAGCGATACAATTAATTTATTGTTTTGTTTTTTTATTAGAACAGTAATTCAATCACCATTAGCTATTTATCACACTCTAAATACCTGCAATTCAAGAAACTTTTAAGAACATCATATTAAACTTTATTTCACAGAAAGTAACATTAATGGTTGAAATTTACCTCTTAAAACCCGAGAGGAGTTTGTAGAGCAATATTTATGCATGCAGCAATACAATGCGGCAAAATCATGATAAACTTCGCCGAGCAGCTTTTAAATTATCTTAAAATTTGTAATTTTGATGTCTATTCAAGTTTTTTTTTTTTTTTTTATAGGAAATTTAATTATCTTTCTGATGAGCATAATGCAGGTCTAATTCTATTAGTTCGGAAAATATAGATATTTACTTTTCAAAAAGTTTTAATTTCTCGAAAAAACAGAGTAAATCACTATTTCTGGTCACCTCACCAGTTATAGGCAGGCTAATACATTTATTTGTGATATCAGCAGGATAAAAATTTCTAAAAAGTATTTAAGATTCGTTTACTAATGAAACTCTCCCTCCCATCCCTTTCCAGTGACCATTAAAAAATATTTTCCTCAAACAATGTCCTGAAATACAACTTTTTTTAGTAAGATCGTTTTTAAAATTGAGCATTCTCAAGGAATTATAGTGAAATTGCTTCATTAATTTTTAGTTTTTGAGTTATGTAACTTTTCATTGGAATTCAGACTTCCAAACAAGCTCCATTATGTTGGACTATCTTATTTTAATTATCAATAATTTTGAACTGACCATAACCAGTGTATAAAAATACGAGATATGAGTTATGGTCACCCCTTTCCATTTCAATTTTCTTTAATGTTACAAACGTTCTTTCCCTTAATAAGGGGGAAAAAAAAGGATTCTCTTCATTTGATCACGTGATTTTAAAACTTATATACTACATCCCTTCCTAGTATTGGTCATGTTCGACCTCACGTCTTTTAAGTGACCATTACTAGTGAATATAGTTAGTTACATTTTGTACTTCCCGGATGGCTACTGCTGTTTAAGAAAATGGAAGTATTGAAAGAAGACAATTTATAAAGAATTATTTCTGATTTCTTTTAATTCATTATTTTTTTAGTGGGATGATTACCATATTGTATGCCGTTACTGCTTTTGTAGAATAATCAACGAGAAGTGCGGCTATAAATTATACTCTGATAAACAGTTGTTTTGATTTATATTCAACTATAATTTCATGATGGTTTTTTTAAACTAATAAGTAACTACAAAATTTGTAAATGAGTACGATTGATTTTGTTTTTAAATATATTTTTTACTTTTTTGTTAGACTGTATTAGTATTTAGATTATTTTTATAGTTATAGTTGTTCATTAATTATTACTCATTTTAAATTATTAAAAACATTTTTTCAAAGATTATTTTACCACATGCCCATAACTGGTATTTTTAGATTTTTGTAAAAAAATATAAAAATTTATTTGAAAGGAAGCATTAGTGTATTTGTCAATTAAATCGACAAGTTCCCTTAACTATGACCATAACTAGTTATTTACCTAACATTAAAATACGTTGTATAAAATTAATGAGAATCGAGCCATAGTTTATATGGGTTTCAAACGATGCTTATAAAAAGTATAATGAAAATGAATATATCGATAATTTAAAGCATAGAAATATAAAAATAAAATCATACCCACTGTAGCAGATTATTCTTGTGTAATTTCGATGACTGAACATTTTTTTTTCCCGTTATACAAACATTGTTAGTTTAAACAATGTGAAATCGCTATCAGTCGTGCCTTGATGGGTATACAGCCGTCATAAAGAGAAGGTGTAGAGAACAAACAGATACCATTCTGTGGAAATGTGAACAAAGATACTGACACGCGGTTGACAGTATCAACTGTATTGTGTCGATAAAACTCTCCCTACAAGTGCCCTGCTAAATCTATTCCCTATTTGTTTACCGAATTCCCATTATTCAATTAAATCATCTTAATTATTATCTGATAAAAGAAAGAGTCAATTATAACAATATTCTGATGATTGTGATATTTTAAGCACCTTGAATATAATTAATTTTTACACACATACGCACAATATATTTTCTTTTTTTTCGGAAATCTATCTTAATTTAATCGTTTTTTAAATGATTACACGTACATATTTGTATATATACTTAGAAATAACCAATACGCGTATATATTGGTGTCACGTCGAGGTAAACACAGGTTCCAGCTTATTAAAGTTTCGGAGTGACGTCGCTTTAGAAAGGGAAAACCAACAACGTTCTAAAAATAAGTCCCCAGAATACAAAAACAACGTAATCATATCAATTCTCAATGGGATTCAAAGCTTCAGAAATGTTCAAAAATTATCCAAAATATCAATCGCTGAGGTGTTCTTGATCTCAGTTCGAATGCTTAAAAATTTATTGCAAAAAGATGAGAGAGCGAAATAGCGAATGAAAACAAACTAAGCAAATAGGTCTGCTAACATCAGTGAAATTCTCTAAAAGAGAGGAAAAAAAAAGTATAAGATGAGAAAATCACGTAAACTATTGGAAGAAGGAATAATCTATAAAATACAATATAGCAAGAAGAAAACCAATGAGAAATAAAAACCATTAAAAAATTTAAACTTTTACTATTTTTGCTTAATTTAATGTCGATGTTTTTATTAACTTCACATGTATGTAACGGAATCTTTCACCATGATTTTCACTAATTTCCAGCAATCTGATTAATTTGAAAATTTACACACGTTTCTAGGACCAATGGCAATACAACAATTGTACAACATTTTTCTAATGTTCTCACTTAGTCCAGTTAAAGTACCCCCAAAAGGGGGGGTCTGCCTTGCAAAATGTGGAGTAATAGATTTTATGTTTTTATAAGGATCAGATGGGTCCTGAGAATAAAATATCAAAAATGAAACTAAATTTAATAAGGGAAAAATGTACGGGGGAGGGGGCAAAAAACCCGAACTTTTTGAATTTTTTTCTGTTTTAAAAAAAAAAAATATATAAAAATACTTTTAATTGAATAATGTTATATTTTCAAAACTAAAGTTTATTAAATCGTGCGATTAAAGATATCTCTTAAGCTGAGTTTGATTTAGGCGTTTAGCCACAATTGATTGTCAAACATCGATGAAATTTGCTCAATTTCAAAAAAAAGTTAGTTTTGGCCCTTTTTATGAGTCCATAACACAGAAATGGATAATCCGATCAAGAAATGTTATAAACTAAAAGTTGTAGATCACTACATTTTGTGCAGGATGAGATTTTTAAAGTAATAACTAAAAGTCATAATACCACAGATTACTAAAGACATATAAGCGACCGAAGATTATGCAATAATCTAGATTTAATATCAACCTGAAAAAGACAAAGGAATCTCATAATTAAAGTTTACAAGTTTATCTTACAATTATTTTTCTCTCTATATATTTAATTAGTATCTATTTATATATTATTGTTTCTGACCTATGTAACTCTCTCTCTCTCTCTCTCTCTCTCTCTATATATATATATATATATATATATATATATATATAAACGCCAGTGAGAACTTTCATTATATAAGACTGAAATCCTAGCACTATTATTTTTTTCCATAGGCTAATTCTGGTATTCGTTTTCTTATATTTATTTTCAGAATATTTTGTTTTTTCTTTCACATAAAAATAGGTATATATTTCTTATTAAATAATTCAACGTTTCAAAAATGTGTTAAATTGGAAAATTCAATGATAATCTTTCTTTGAAAAATTATTTGCTTTTCGCTAACTTTCTTCTATATCCTTTCCTTGCTGTTCCGCCCGCTAGCGTTTTCCTTGTTAAAAGAAAGGCGGTGATTCCATCGGACCGAAGCAGGAACTGAGACTCTTTTATCAAAGTTTTATCAAGTTGCTAGAGTAACGCATTTTTTGTATGCACATCTCTGTTTCTAACCAGAGATTTTGAGTGAGTTCTAACCAAAACATGGTTGGTATCACGTTATACACGTGGCCTATTTGAAAAGTAAAACATGGTATCTATTGGTTTTTCAGTAAAGCTTTGAATTTATCTTGAATCTCAAAAAAAAAAAAAAAATGTTTTCATTCATCCTCACTCCCCAGGGTGTATCAACACACCCTAGGGAGTGAGGATGAATTAAAATACGGTACTTACCGAACGGAGTCAATGCGCCTTCACTTGTCTACCAACGATCTCTTGAAACAGATGGCAGTAGACAGGTCTACCAGAGATAGTGTTGCCCACTACAAAAAACCACTCAAATTTTCCTTTAAGAGAGCGTTGGAGGGATTTTTAAAAATACTAAGGAGTGAACTAGAGGGTTGTGACCTTCTTTATGTTGATGTATATAATGGTAGGCTAAACATCAATCACAAAATTATTTTTAGATAAAAATTTAAAACAATACCCCTTCATATTTTCAAACTAGAAAAAAAGAGAAGGCCTTAAATATTTTCGAAATATTTATGCTATTTATCGAAATACAGTGGAGCCTCAGAGATAGAGCTGTTTTTTATTTTTAGCTTCCATATAGAAAAAAAAAAATATGTCTCTAATTCTTTTGACATACACTTTATTATTAAATGTATCATTGATTTACGAAAATATTCAACGTCATTGGATTATTTGGCTCGTACCCCAGGTATCTTGGCATGCAGTCTTTCTCAGATCTAATCATTTAAGACCGGTGTACACCGCTAGCCCTAGAATGACGTGTGGGCTATATTTTAAAAGGCCGTCATTCTAAAATTAAATATCTAAAATTAATGGCAGTGCCATTGACATATGTCGAAAATAACAAAAAAAAAAAAAATAAGATCGTTGAAGATTGTTATTATAGTTTTGTTTGAATGAAACAGCACTGCTTTGAAATTATGTAGTTATTATAGAACTTGGATACATGTAATCTTTAAAGATTCATAAATCTAAATAAATTAGGATAAAATTTATTTTCGAATTCTTGCTAAATAAATAAGAGAAATTAAGTTTAACTCTGTAATTTTTAAGAGTTAAAAAAAAAAATGAATATAATAAACTTTTTGGCTCATTTTATTTTCTTCAACTTAGGTATACAGTAATACCTCACTAATTTGGCTTTATATCCGGTAATCCAACTCTCCTGCGGATTCCGGGAGTGGGGGAACAGTATTTTCGTTGAATTCCCAATAGTTTAGCAAAGTTATACATTTTTTTATGAAAAAAGTCGGGTAATTTTGATTTTTTGATTAGTTGCTAATTCTGTTCTTGTGTCCGAAAAACCAAGCTATGGATGGTGAAGCTTCAATGCGTCATATATTTCAAACTATTATATTTTCCCCCAAAATATATTCTGTACAGTTGTATCTAAAGAAAAGCTTATATCAATAACTAGCATCTCCCATCGCGGCTTCGCCCACTCTCATAAATAAAGAACTTAGATTATTTTAACTAATGATTGAATATTCTTTTTTTATCAATAAAATCTTGTATTGAGGTATGGAATTTAGCATTATTTCTTCAATGATATATTCAAGCATTGCAGCTATTTTTAACCTGGTTAAAATTGAATTTATTAGGCGTTTAAAGAGTACGTAAAAGCATAATTAGACATCCAATTTGGCAGGAATAATTTTTCGATCCATCTGGTTGAATATTAATTTCTAACCATAAAAGTATATGACAATTTGACAAACCTCGTTTTTGGCACTCTAGACTATACATTTTAATTACTATTAAAGTTTATAGTTATTTCTATAAACCTTCCGAGAACTATGATCTGTTGTAGTTAAAATTTGGTACAGTTGGGTTTAATAGTTCTACTATTGGGAACTCTGTTGCAGAATGGCCACATATCGTTCGATTTTCAAACTGCACTGGGATCCATACGTCGCTCCATATATTTACAGCATTTATAATAACAATTAAATTGAAAATCAGTAAATTTTATCATAAATTTCTAGCTCTATATAACACCGTAGCTTTGTAACATCTATCTAACAGCGCTCGCCACCTATCGGTCGATTATCAAACTTTACTGCGCACCACATATTTATCGCTTTTTTTATGGCAATATAATTGAAAATATTTAAATATTGCTAAACCTTCCTTGAACTATGAAAATGATGTGGTTATAATTTGGTACAGATTGGTTCTGTAGTTTTCGCGGTTAGTGATCACAAACGAAAAATGGCTTGGCCTTTTATATAGATTAGACTAGACTAAATTTAGTAAAACCAGAGCAGAAAATAAGCCCTGAAGCTTAAACGGGTTCTTAGATACAAGCTTTTGAATTTTTAGATTTCTCTCTAAAAGTGGCAGAATTTTTTTTTTTCGGTTTTGCTCTATACGTCTTTAAAAACGACGTTTAGAGTAGACTTCATTATGAACGATTTTGAAGGTGAGTTAGTTTGCTACAAAACTAACAAAATATAGTATTAATGCAGCCAATGCTGTTATGTATAAATAAACAGCTGGTTAAACATATCTATGAAGTGTATTATTATATTAGTGTTTATAACGTACGTTTCTAATTCATTCATTCTTTTAATAATGAAAACATTTTTTATTGATTTCTCCAGTTAATCTGAACTTTGGGCCGTCTCTGTAGGGTCGGATTAGTGAGGTTCTGCTGTGTATACAAATGGTGTTTACCAGATCTTAAGCTACTATCTGTAATTTAAAAGGTTATGTTATTGTTTACAGGCACTAAAACAATAATAACCATCAGTATTTTAAACACCAATAAATTGTTTTTTTTTAATTTCTTTTTTCTTGGAAATCCTATTTAACCAATATAATTTTAGCTTTTTTTTTTGTAAACTCCTAAATCACTCCATATCAGCCTTTAATAACCACTATAAGCCCGTTTTGGGATCTTCCAAGGCTGACGTTTTGCAGAAAGGGGAGAAAATATTACATAATCTATCGGGTGAAGTTGACGTGTCAGGGTATTGGGTAACACTAGGAAATCGAAGGCCTTTCATCTCCGGAGAGCTTTCTAGCTAATGTCATTCACGGGATAAGCGTTAATGAAAATAGCTAGGAAGAAAATGTAAACTCTTGGAGGTTTTAAGGTTTATATATTATATATATATATATATATTATATATTTTTACATCTACAATATCATTTTATATATATATAAATGAACTTCTTTATATTTTTTTTTTTATTTCGAAGACTAATTTCGAATCATCATCAGTTCTAAAAACATTAAAAAAAAAAAAAAAAAATTAAAACATCAGCACTTTGATTTTCAGATTATCGACTGCAACTGCAAAAGGGAAGTAGTCGGAGATCGTAACTTATGTACAATCTTGTGATAAAATAAAATATATGTGTATATTAGATGGCACAGCTCCAGTAGCTTGTTTTTTTACCTTGTTAGATGATTTATCTACAATTGTTATTTATCATGTGGATCATAAGATGGGACTGTCTTATGTTTCTTTATAGCAAGTTTGTTCAATTTTTAAATAAATATATAAATAAAGGCTTAGCGAACCCGAAGGTTCGATGCCGACACCGCTAACCGTTGACCACGCACCTCCCTCCTACCCACTCCCCAAAACCCAAATCCCCAAGGGCGGCCTTGGCGCAATCCTCCCATCTACGTCTTGCTCTACCCCTCGGTCGTTTACCCGAAGGCTCAAAACTGGTCACTTTTTTCGGAATTCGATCATTACTAAACCCTTTGACTTTACATGCCCATTTTAACCGTCGCGCTGCTATTACCTTAACTATATTTACCGGATATAAGCCTTCCGTTTTGCGACCAAGAAATAACAAGCATTACCGGATTTTAACCTAGCTCATATTTCCTCTTGAATTTCATTTTTTCTTGATCGTTCAATTTTTAATCAATTTTAAAATTTTTTACGAAAAATTCATTAGGGGAGCTACCTCCTTTTTACAGCAAACCCTTTAATTTTAAAATAAATTGTATCAACCACTGCACGGTTTTTATTTTCTATTTCTAATTGAACAAGCAAATCGCATATGAAACAAGTTCAAGAGGTCAAAATTTGCAGAAGAAAAAAAAAAAGTGCCCCTGGATCAGAAAAGTCTGGTTTCGAAACCGATTTATGCTGTAGTTCGATCTGACATAATCTTCCAATTATTAAGCCACTTTAAGTCTTATAACGTGTTTTCTTGTTTTAAATTCGCCTTGTCTTTTTGTTTTGACATGTTAGTACTTTTTTGTGTCACGTTTTTTTCACATTCATTTTAATACGGTCTAGTTCTGTAGGTGTTGCTTGGATCGAAAATATTGACGACAGGTCCCTTGTCAGAAATTTACTTGAGAATATTTTTGGACTCATAACATTTGTCGCTAGGATCTTCCGTTTTGGGTCTATATCGGTTTGAATGAAATAATTCACTTTGTAAAGTTATTTTCACTCAGAAATGTAACATTTTTACACGCTCTGACCAAAATTTTGACGACAATTTCCTGAATGAGTTTTTTTTTTTAAATTAGCACTTATTTTCTTCCAATTAATTCCCTTTTTAATACAATTAGTTACTTAAACTTGATTTTGTACTAATGTATAAGTTCGTTATGCATTTTTTTTTTTTTTGGCATAATTTACCCAATATATTTTCTTATATATGTGCATATTTTTCAGTTTTTATTACGTAGAATTCATGGCTCTACTAATGACTAACCGTATAGGTGCACTTCTACGTGTGGCACAATGGCGTAAAAAATAGTCAAGCCAAATTAAATGAATGAAAAAGCACATCGCGTGCTCTGACTATTGACGCGTGCCAGACAGCTCAATAATTTTCGTCTCTTGACTTCAGTAGTTAAAAACTTGTTATTCCTTCTCTTTAAATATGAATTTTTAATTATTATAATTAACCCAGGCACTCTTTGACTTTAAAAAACAATTAAAAAAATACAGTTTTTATTTTATATATACAACGTAAGTGTGAAAAGAAATAATATTTCTTATATATAATTTTCTGTTTAGAGAAAATAAGTGGCTAATTTGACTTAATCACTCATTACGTAGTTTTTGTGTCTCGAACAAATATTTAAAATATCTATTTAAATTTATATATATAATCTTTATACTTTTAAACTAAAACGTTTGTGTAGTTTTTCGTCTAAATTATTTCTTAATTCAGAGTTTGCAAATAAAGCAAATTTTTATAGGAATATCAAAATGGAAATTTAGGCAAAGTAGATTCCCTTGTCTGAAGATAGCTTGAATAAATCTAAACCGATAATAAAATTATGCGTTATTGTTTTTTTCGTTTAAAAAAATGAAATGTTTCAAAATTGATGATTTTTCACACGAATATTCTATTTTAAAAAATCATACATTTATATTGAGGTTTTTTCTAGAATTCATTACTTTTTCCATTGACTTCTGAGGTAGATTATACGTAACGTAGAAAAAACTTTGAAATTTGTTATTAATTATATCACTCAAGAACAAAATATAAACCACATCATATATGAATGCAGACTAATCACTGGCTACAGAACTATACTACAGACAAAAACTAGGACATAGGCCTGTGGATGGTCAATGTTTGATGAACAATGTATTTAAAAATTTAAAAATATTTCTTAAAAATTCAATCATTAAAATAGAGGAGATAAATATGAAATTTAAATGTTATATCTTTGAACCATTTAATATTTATAAATTTTTCTCTACATAACGTTGTTGCTTGATTTTGTTGAATTTTGAATTATTTATGTTATATAACTTCTTGGCCTTCATTTTATTTCATTTTTCTTGTTTATTTTTTATATTAACCTTCCAACACATGTACTATCTATACGTATATGTAAAATAATAATTACATGTACATTGTATCCTTTGTACAAGTATGATGTGTACGGAAAAAAAATAAAATCCCTTCCAACAGGGTTACTGCTGGAAGGAAAACACTAAAAAAAAAAAATCACTTATTCTTTTTATAATTGAATGTATCCGCCGAAAAACGTTCTAAGCGACAAACACAAAATTTTTAGTGATCTGTGAAAGAAAATTATAATCTTAAGTTTTTGTTAGTTCTGTAGGTTAGATTTTATATTCACATATTAATTTGTTATATTTACATGTATAATAACATAATGGATTACTATATCATACTAAGACGTACTATTATACATTTTAAAAACTTTAAAATCGCCACCTCGGAAATTTTGTCGCTTAGAATGTTTCACTACAGGGAAAAAATGATTGAATGCAAGTAAAAAATGAAAAAGTATTGTTTTGTTTGTTGTTGTTTTTTTTAGAGGGTTGATAATTCATAATTTAAATTTTACCCCCTAGTCCAAAAATTAAAATTTTATATTTATAAAAAAAAAATCCTGCTCCTAAATAGTTTATTGGAATAATAACAGTTATATGAAAGACATCCATTTTTTTCTTTTGATTTTTCCAAGTTTAACTTTAAACTTACTTCACTGAACCAGAGCATAAATATTTGATGTGACATAAAAATAAATAAATAAATAAAATAAAATAAAATTATAAGAAATAATTTAATGTACATTTAAAAGTATCTTATATATATATATATATATATATATATATATATATATATATATATATATATATATATATAAAAATATATATGGATATATTATATATTCATATTTATATGGATCGTTTTGCTTTTTTTTTTACTCAAGTTTTTCGAGGGGGTAAATTTGGAATATGGATTTAGCATTCCAAAAAACTCAAACATTTATTGAAAAAAAAAAAAAAAACTTGTATAGTTTTTCCTAGATAAACAGCCTGTTCGCTGAACTAATATAAAATATTAGAAGTAATTTGTGAGATTTTTAATAACGTTTTTTATTACTATTTTATTAATGTCAGCCATCACATGGATATGTTCCGAACTAAAAATATTGAGATACCCAATCCGGATTCAAACTCACGTACCTTATAACGATGTACTCTTATATTACGAGATAATGGATGCGGGAAATTACTCAACCATGTGAAAATTACATAACAACCCGTCTCGTCGATAGCGAAAACTGTTAGCGCAAGTAATGAAAGCAAATTATTTAATTTCAGGAACATTATAAACTACATTTTGTTTAACGGCCGCTTCATGGGAACAAACTGATTTAATTAAAGAAGTTTCCTCTTTTGGATTAGTTACGTTTCTGTTCTCAAACGTCTGTTTCAAGAATCGAGACTACCGTGTGATATTTAGGAAAATCAAATGGAGATACTTACGAGACATTGTGGTCATCAGTGTGCTCCAACTGCCTAATTAATCGTATAATAATATCCTACTAATGTAAGGTATATTGGATGTGTACGTCTTGAAATTCTCGAAAATTCTAATTTAAATTGTCTTCTTTATCGTTTAAATGGCTGTAAAAATGTTTGCAGTTTAATTTTATATTAAGGCTTAATACCAAAAGTTGATAGTTTACAAAATATTTGAGAAAAACTGTATAGAAACATTTAAGTCATTTGTCTCCCTTACCAGTGGTGGTAACTTTTATGCATTGTAATCTTATGCATTAAATTCTTTTTTTCTGTTATTGGCTTCATAGTAACGATAATAGTTTTGTTATTACCGACTTTAAATTTATGTTTGTTTATTTTTTAATACCTAATACTGCCTGCCTCTACAGTACGAATTTAGTGAATTCTTTTCTCACTCTCCAAAAATATATCTTTCTTGGATAGTCCGGTATTTTATATCGATATTTTTCGTATCGTTTTCTCTATATTGTAAAAATACAACTTACAACTACATACATTAAAAGTAGAAATAACAAAACCTTATAAAATTGGTTTAAATAAGGGAAAATGTTCAATGTTAGGGGACAGTTGGCAAGACTGTTATTGGTTGCATCTGCACCTGGTAGACATATTACCTACTGCCAACTATTTAATTCATCATAATCTACTTTTAAATTTTAAAGACTTGAAAGAATTTTGTTCCTATTCGGGGACAATTCAACAACTATTCAATCGTGAAATAAATGTACTAAAACGATTAAATAGGGAGGAATATCATTGTAATATGATAGGTTATTTAAAATAGCAATTCATAAAAAAAAAAAAAAATCACATATCTGTGTATTGATATTTGGTGTCACCTATATTCGATATTTTTCTTACGATACCCGTCCCTAATTATTACTTTAAAATAATTCATTTTGTATTGCATAATGGCAATACCTAAATATGAATCGCTTTAGTTGATAATCCCTCTTCAGAATTCATACATTATGAGAACTGATTTATTTTCTACATAGATCAGACTGAATCTCTAAAAATGATTTCTTTGACACTTCAAAACTTTCTTCGTTGACATCTAATAGGATATGATTTCGTTTCTCTTATAATCGCAATCAAGTATTGTGTTTATTCAAGATATATTTACTAATTGTCTTCGTTAGTCCCCATTATAATATAACCTTGTACGTTGATATTCTCTATATGGAAATTCCTTTGAAATTTGGAAGGACGTATTTTTTTCTTTGAACAAAAACATGTTGTTTTTAGTTTATTATTACATATTATCCCTACACTACACATTACTATAATTAGCGTACTTATTCAGCAGTCGTTTAATCAGTCGATCAATAAATTGTTTAAAACTTCGCGAATTACAAATAAAAATTTAAGAATAAAATAACTATTAGCCGAACTTTACGATTCATCATGTTAAAGGAGAAAATATTGTAAATTAGCAACATTTATGTGAGTATTTCCTAATTCACAATACTAGTGTTTTATTTTCTCATTTCAAATTGCGGTATATTTTGAATTAGTTTTACGTTGGTAAATTAAAACAAAGTTCAAGCGTAAGCATCTTGATTGTACTGGATCGCTCAAGATGCGTGCAAGGTCATTAGAGCAGGATTTCCTGATTACGGAATAGCTTTGGGTTTAAATTCGTCTGTTATGCGAGTACTCATGTTTTTGATTCATATTCATAGATACTAGTACATTCGGGACTCTGATCATCCGCGCATAAAAATATATTTTTTAAAATTTTATTTTTATATGAATTATTTTCCACGAGCATTACTACGGAAAGGCTGGACGATAAGGAAAACGGTCTACGAGGAAGCGAACCGTCATTAACGATTTCTTATGTAAAAAGGTTTTACCGGGTTGGTAAAGGCACTTTAATGTCTGGAAGGCAGGACTAATGCTACATCGTTAGGTTTGATGGTTTCCAAACAATGATCGGTAATTAAACAAAAGAAAACTATTGATTTCTTTCTAGTAAACAACTTACATATTACATATGTAATAATGTTAAATACGTGCACTATCACTCCATACATTAATAAGTATTATTTCCTTATTAAATATAAATTTTACTACGTTATTTTTTCTTATGCATTTCCCTTACTTTTTGGGTGGTCTTGTTTAACTGAGGATTTCGTTTTCCGAGCCAATGTCTGTCCCAATAGTCTAGAAGCCAATGATAAATTAATTCAGCGGACGTAAAGCTTCTGGTAATCTTAATTGGTAGTCTTTGTCCGGAACATTTAGGATCGACAAGTCTGGCAGTCCCAAGCGTGTGCATTTCTGGTGAACTTTAGCGAATATGAATTTTAAAAAATGTGTTCCGTTGAAAAAATGTGTCATGCTCCTTCACTACAACCACGTCGGTCAATCTGAGAGTCTATAAAGTGTAGTTTTTTTTCTTCTTTTTTTTTCTATTTATGATTGAGTCTATGAACGGAAATAAAATTTTCCGTTAGCTGTTATATAAAAACTAGATAGTACTAACCAGTTTTGCTTGTAGTTCTAATTTATCTTTTTAATAACATTATTCAACTAATCCTCCTAAGAGAGTCATATTTCTTATCACTTTCCTCAGAAACAATTTGTTTTATTTAGAAAATAAAAGTATCAAATATAGTTAATTTAGAAAGTATTCCTCTGAAATATTCACAAAATTCATGTATATGAAAATACCTATGAATTTCTTTTTAAAATAAGGTTTGCTTTGGTTATCTTTCTAGTTCTCGTACAAGGTCATTTACTGTTCTACAAGTTCAACTATCACTATCCGAAAAAATTCTTTCTTTTCTTTTTAAATAAAACTTTCAAAACCATTTTACAAATATATTCGATTCTATTTTCATGTATAATGAAAATCTTATTGAAAAATGAGCACACATATAATTGAACCTTATCAATTATTTATTTATAAAATTTACGAATATTATTTGTAAATCCATGGATCAAGGACGTCATGCAATACTGAAAAAAATATTTCTGTTGTCCTGGGTCGTAATTATTAAATAAATAAATTTGTTATTTTTATGGGATTTTTATAACTATTAAAAAAAAAATAGAAATTACAAGAAATTTATTTTGCTTTATAATATTTATATATATATATATATATATATATATATATATATATATATATATATATATATATATATATATATTTTTTTTTTTAATTCCTGAATCGATGGTCCTTTTTTTATAGAGAAAATTAAAACAGTTTTAAATATATATGTATTTTTATCTATATTCTTAAGGATAGAATCTTTTAAGCTATACTGTTTCGCCTGGCGATGACCTATTTACTTCTATTGGAATAGAGAAACGGTTACTGTCACACATTCCTTTCCGGTCGGACGTGAGCTTAGGTACTGTACACGCAGCATTTTAACTGGGAGACTTCAACTGTTCAATATTGTAAATTTTTAGTAGTATAAATACTACTTTGAATTTTTGATTTATTACACAGTTCTGGAGATTAATTTCCCTGAGTAAAAAAATCAAATTATCTTCATCCTTCATTGAAATAAAATTTCGATTGAAATTATATTTTTTCATCAAAAGTATATCTACTTTGGAAAATGATTTTTGAAAAAACTAATTTTTTTATTCCCGAAATGTACAGTAGTTTTAGAAAAGCCAGACTCGGCCGTAGCTCGTGGGAATAATTCCTCATAGGCCTATTATGTTTTACCATGACCTTTTTTTTGTTTTCTCTTTTTTCTTCTCGATTGAATTCCATTATGTAAAATCTTTGCATAATATCTTTGAGTTAATCGTTCTTGTGAAAGAATAAAAGAAATATTGCAAATATCATTTATTCCGGTGCGGTTCCAGAAAAGGGGAGATAGGGATAATTCCTACTTGAAATACTTATATTTTAAAATATAATAATATTTTTATAAAATCCTTTGGTTCATTTTTTATGTGCAAAAAAAAAAAAAAAAAAATCGTATTCACAAGAATGTATGTATTTTTCTGGCTACCATTTTGTTCTAGGACCGCGCCTGATTGTAGTATTCTATATTGAACTTTAGTAATTTCTAAAAACAAAATGGTGATTATTATAGTTCACTTATAGTTCCTTTTCTTTAAACCTTCTAATTTTTTAAAAATTATTACGTTTAATTGATTATATAAAAATATTTTTCATTTTTAGTGGGACTATTCAATTAACAATAAAAATACAATTAACAACATGAACTAATTAATATGACTTATTCTCCATATTTTAATAGCCTAATAATTGCTGGGAAAATAAAGAATAAGTGTTAGTCATTTAATTTAATTAATGTATAAAATGTAATTAATATTTTCTTTAAAATAATGTACATAAATGCACTAAAATGTACATCAAACTTTGCCGTTGAAAATTAAATCCCGAAGGTTGATGAAACAGAATATTTTTAAAATTAAGAGATTTTATTCTTTAATATAAATATATTTAAAGAATTTAATAGTCCCTTAGTCTTGGTGATTTTAATTATTTAAAAATAAAGATATTAATGTATTTACGATTAAAAACGATGTTGTTTTGAATTGGTTTACTACCGGAAAGTTATGTTATGGGACATCATATCTTAGTTGACGACCTTGATCCTTGAAGATGGATTGGAGTCTCAGGTTCCTATATTCTTCTAGGTCTAGTGTGATGGTAGAACGGGCTGCCAGAGGGTAAGCAGGCATGCCCAGGGCAACGACTGGAGGATACTATGAGCGCCACGGTGCGGGATGAGCTGGTGGAGATAGAGATGCTGGGTAGGCGCGGGGGGCAGGTAGACGAAGACACTTCTGGAAGTTCGGAGGAGGCCAAGAAGAAGAAGAAGAAGCGGGGAGGACTTCTGGAACTTCTTGGAAAGCTTTGGCAACCGCGGAGGAACAGGTACAGCAGGAGGAAAACCCCCAAGAGGAACAAGTTTTCCACATCGACGGATTTCCAATATGGAGGTTAGTATTTCATAATATTTGATAGTTTATATTTCGTCGAATTGATAAATTTTAAATAATTCAAATTAAAGGAAAGGACTGTCGGGCCAACGTTCAATCGAAATTAATTAGCCTGTAATATTCATATTGTGTACTAGCATCCCTTCGTGGCTTCGCCCGCTCTCATAAGTAAATAATTTAGATTAATTAATTAATAATTGACTTTTATTTGTGTTACGATAAAAATTTTGTATTGGCTTATGGAATTGAGCATTATTACTTCAATAATATTTTCACGCATAGCAGTAATTATTAACCGGTTGAAATTGCAGTGACTAGGTATTTGGAGATTACAATAAAGGCATAATTCGACTTCCAATTTTTAATTTTAATGTAAGTGTTGCTGATGCAGATGAACAGAGACTATTATTAAACTCTTGCGGATAATGGACTGCATTATCAGTGCTTACAACTTATGGCCAATAAATCATATTTTTACACACAATATTAAAAAGAAAAGGATCGACATTTTGATCTAGCAAAAATAATTTTATCGATCCATATGGCTGGATTTTATTTCTAACTATAAAACTATGTTACAGTATAGCAGACCTCGTTTCTGCTACTCAAGGCTATACATTTATATTATTATTATTATTATTATTATTGTTAAATTAACTTTATTATTGTAAACTTTCCTAGTACTATAAAGTTCTTGTAGTTAAAATTTCGTATATTCGGGTTCAATAATTTTACCATTGCAAATTCGGTTGCCATTGTCACATATTGGTCGATTTTTAAGCTGCATTGGAATCCACATGTCGCTCCACATATGTATAGCTTTTTTAATAACAATTAAATTGAAAATAAGTAAATTTTATCATAAATTTCTAGCTCTATATAACATCGTATCTTTGTAACCTCTCTCGAATGGTACTCGCCACCTATCGGTGGATTATCAAACTTAAATGCGCACCGTATATTTATCGCAATGTAATCGAAAATCTTTAAATTTTATTATGTCTTAACCTTACTTAAACTATGAAGATGACATGGTTGAAATTTGGTACAGATTGGTTTAGTAATTTTCGCGGTTAGTGTTTACAAACGAAAAATGGCTTGTCCTTTTACATAATAGTATAGATTATAATTTATTACAATCCTTTGAACTAACTTATAGTTGAAGTTAAAAGAACTACGTTCATGTAATTTTACTTTCTTCAGTTCCTAATAGACTATCTTTCCGAGTTGTTTATTGGACGTTATTTGAGATATTAGATCATTTTAATGCTTTTTATTTATTTATAGTTGCATCGGCATGGTCATTAGCGATTGGGGGTACAAATTATAATAAATAAAGTAAAGAACATATATGAGTCTATTAGACTATATTTCAATACATATAAAATACAATTTCAGATTACAAAATATATTTCTTTTTATTAAATGTCCGGTTATTTTTAAAATAAGAACCTTTCTCGCATACTTTCTTCTTTAAAATGTCTTCTAATTCTAAATTTAGTTTACTGATTTCTACTTCTATTCACAAGCACTCCTCGAGTATATGAATAACAGACATTAATTGTCGTAAGTATGAAGACGGAGGTCCCTTTTTTAAGTCATTTTATTATTTTATATTTTATCATAGAAAAAGAAAAAACGTTTACATAAATGTGAGTAAACCTATTTGGACTTATGAAGTTCAGCTTTAGGGTACCAGTAAAACATGCAATTCATCTTGTTTCCAATCCTTACAAACCAAAATCCTTTAAAAATTCCTGAATGATCCTTACATCACAGTACCTAAATAAAATTATCCGCAAAGATAATGTTCCTCATATTGACGATTTAAATCTGTACCTATCCTTTCATGGTGCACCACTCAAATATACTAGTCTTTCAACTTGCTACCCATTCTATTCTCGATAATCCTCCTAGGAGTCTGAAAAGAAAATGGCATCGGGACATTCTAATATAGAAGTTTAATTGTAGTGCTACCAATGGTTAGTTGCTTTAAAAGCTATTGACATATTATTGTGAACATTATCTTCACATTTAATCGATGTATTTTTTTGTGTAAAGTAGTCAATTTCAATTGGTAGATTTAATTTATATATATATAATTTATATATGTATATTATTCCTTCCCGTCATGTCGGGAGTTGCACCCAGGACCCCCACTTCATGTTTTTCCCCCTCAAGTGGTTGGTCTTAGGAACCATTAACTTGACATCATACCATATCTTCTTTAGTTTAGATAATTCCAGGAGAAAGTTAATTTCAATTTATGATGAGATTATAAGTTTATTTATTTATTTTTTTTTCATCTTAACTATTTCTATATAGCCTTGGGTACTTTGCTGTTGGACTTAATCTAAAAATATTAGGAACAATTTAATTTTGTATACAATATTCTATACAATAATTTGTATTTACTGTTATTAATCTTTTGAAATTCTCTGGGCCAGATCATCACTTTTCGGTTTTTTTATTTTTAAGTGACGTCCCACAATAAAATCCTTTTTCTATTCTATAAATTTGGTATTTTACCTGTTAGTATATTAGTTTTGTTTTGTTTTTTTAAATAAAAATATTATTTTAAAATTTTAAAAGATAAATAAATAAATAAAATTAAGGACCAATGGTGTTAACAAACAAAAAATATGAATCTGCACATCTCACTTCTGTAGTTTCGCTCACCTTTATATTTTCCTCATCGAACCTAAGGCATTCAATGAGGTCGAATTAAAAACATAATATTCTTATTTTGAAACAGGTACTGTGTCCTGCAGTTTGATACAACCCATCAGGTACCATTAGGTTTCGATTTGTTTCTAAAGCGATAGATAGTGACTTGTATTGTTCAGGGTTAAACAACCCGTAGTAGAAACTCCCTATGAGTCATTGCACGCGATCTGTAGGTTACAACCGATGTCACTTTTTTACTGTGTACCAATTTATGCGGCACGCAATTATACTATCTTGATTCTTCCCCTTTACGAAAATATTTATTCATGAAATGATACTCTACGTAGGATTAAAACGTTTTTGATTTATCTGCACTCAAAATCATTTATCTTAAACCCGTCTTGTACAAGACAAAATTCTCTATTGTCAAAACAACATTTACTCTTCTAAATTTACAAGAAAAAATGTTGTTAGTTCCTTTGAATGAATAGCTACTCCTTTACATAACTATAATTAGACCTATTGTAACATGTGGAGTTGAGCTTCAGAGCTCAACTAACTTCTAATTCCTCTTATAATCCTTCCTTACGATCTATATTTCTTCTTAAACTATCTTCTTATGTCTCATGTAAAATTTTCCATACTAATCTCATTTTCTCAGATGTTGCTAATTTACTCCTTATCAGACCAGATACTCATACTCTCTTAATTAAACTCCATGCCCACTGAACTTATATACATGGACTTCCATATTCAATAATGCTCCGAGCTTCTAATCCGAGTGACGATATTTTTTCTTTCAAATATTTGTCATATCTATTCGTGCGGTACGATATATCGTTTTATCTATATTATAAAAATACAACATACGCGTGTATATATATATATATATATATATATATATATATATATATATATATATATATATATATATATATATATATTAAAAATAACTATAACAAAACCTTATTAAATTGATTAAATCAGGAAAAGTTTTTAATCTTAGAGAAAGGGGACAGTTGGCAAGACTGGAATCTTCACGTGTTCCACCCTAGCATGTATACCTACAGCCTTCTGTTAAATGCATGATAAGCTGTTTTTAAATTTTAAACATTTGAAATAATCTCGTTCCAATTTAAGATGTGTTATAAATTTACTAAAACGATTAAATAAATGATGATATTGCAACATCTTAGGAATATTTTTTTCTTTCTTTTAATTTTTTTTATTTACACCTTTTATTTTAGTAACAATAAGTAATAATTCAGGCCTTATGGACGTGAGGGAGAGTAGCACTCAAAAGTACCTCCTCCTGTCATGAATTAAAAAATAAGAAAAATATAATTTATTTGAGCAAACAGTGGGGGGGGAGGGGGGAGAAGGTCCCATTTTTGGGTTTTTCGATTATATCTCTAAAACGCTGGACTCTCGATAAATATGTTTCAAATGAAAATTAAAGCTAATTAAATTTCCAATAAAAGGTGATTTTATTATCTTATATTTATATATATATATATATATATATATATATATATATATATATATATATATATATATATATATCGTTTCTGCCGTACTATGGGCGGTTTTCATGATATACGCTATTAAAAATCGTTAATTTTCAAAAATAAAATAATTTTTACCTCACTTTTTGCCAAAGATGTGAAATTAATGTAAATTTAATGCTCTACAACTTTGATTCATTCAATTCTTCTGAGAAACGTTCGTGGAAGGCACTAGAAGCAAGTTGACAGAAAGTGTGGTTAACATTTTTTTTTTTTTTAATTATCGAATTTCAATAACGTATATCTTGAAAACTGTTGCCAGTTCGACAAATATGCATAGAATTAATTTTATAGGAAATTTAATTAGCTTTAATTTTGATTTAAAAGATATTTTTTCAGTCCACCGTTTTCGAGATATAATCGAAAAAAGACAAAAATGGGACCTTCTTTTCTTCCATCCCCCCACCGTTAGCTCACCCCCCTCCCCAAGACATTTAGTATGTTTACCTTCTAACGATTCCTTACGAAGCTATGAAGTTAAAA
Organism: Euschistus heros; assembly: GCA_003667255.2. Taxonomy (NCBI): domain Eukaryota; kingdom Metazoa; phylum Arthropoda; class Insecta; order Hemiptera; family Pentatomidae; genus Euschistus; species Euschistus heros. Next base: position 1,173,919 of record RCWM02000142.1, read on the forward strand.
ATGTTCGCATATTTCCATGCACTCTATACCCCTCAGCACTCATTGACTGGACTATGTTAAGACTGAGGTCATTCTTCTTACAAGTCCTAAATAATGAATTTCGTTAGATTAGATTTATTTATATTTGGACACTTGAGATCTAAGGTTTTCAGTGTTCTATTCCTTAGTTCTTCTTTTTGTTAATTTTTTTTTAGAATAAATTAATTCCGTTTGTCTGTGTTATAGTTTATAAAAGGAATATTTAAAATGGCATTTCATTAAAAAAAAAGAAGATATATCGGTGTATCGATACTAGTGGTCTCCGATGTATCGTGTATGTTGTAAAAATTGAAGATAATAAGTCATTTATATTAGTGAAACTGTATAACAGTAGACCGTACTTATGGCTAATAGATCCCCGGAACATATAAAACACTCATTCCAATTGAGAAGACTGATCTAGTTAGTCCTTTCAAAGAAAATTTCATTTTTCTTCAACTATTATGCTAAATTCCATTAAAATCCATTATGTTTTTTTTTATGACTATTTTTGTTTGTTTTTTCATCGTTTACCTCTGTATATAACTATATGCCATGTCATATTTTTTTCTTACATTCGACAGCCGTTACAACAAAAAATAACAACTACTGGTGACAACCTTGGCCATTAAAGCAGACGTAAACTAGGAAGCAGTTGACAACCCCCACTCGAGCAGCGTATCGATGCAATTGGTTCTCCCTTAATCAGCTTCCAATGTCAGGGCCCAATAGCGTTCTGTTGTCCAATAAATGAATCAATTGTGATATATCGCCCCCCATCGATGTATCGAAGGAATGTAAGTCGACTGGCGCCTCGGTAGCCCTGGTGCGGGGTCAGAGTAATCTGCAATGGTTATGCTCGCTCCGGGTGCAAATAATCACTTACGAAACTATTGTGAACTTAAACTGAGAGGTCAATTGGACGCTGATCTGTTGCATCTTCTTGAACTACTATAGTAGCCGTAGAAAAGATCCGTTAATATATTTCAAAACAATTACAATCACAATATTAAATAGTTTACATTAATTTTTTTCAACTCTCTATTGAAATTTACTATACATAAATAAATCTAGATAAGGGTGATTCTCAATCTAAGGTCAACTTTCAGGTGGAAAATTTTCAAAAAATCACCCGATCCAAATATTCATGAAAAAATTCCACTTTTATGATTAAAGTGCTGAAAACGTGTTTAGCCGAAATAAAAACTCTTGGATCAGCTTGCAAAAATAATTTAACTAAACTCGATTCCGTGCACCACACTCCAATACGTCTCGCAACTTTCAGCCCAGATTCTCTAGAAAATTCCATCAGCAGAACAATACCACATTACAATATAATACAATATTACAGAATAATACACATTGATCCTCTTGTTACTTCCTTACATATTTTTATTATAATTATAAAAGAAGTATTAAGTTCAATTTTTTCACACAATTATATTTTAATTTAAAAAAAACATGTAATTTGTAAATGAAAAAAAAAAAAAAATAGGTTTAATCCTTCAATGGCAGTGTTACCAGGAGTTAACTTTCGTTGGAAATTCCCCACTGGCTACGTTGCCCGTTATATCCGGCAAGTTTTTATAAACAGGAGAGTGGCACTGAAGTATTGTGATAGCTAATGTTTCTCAGGGAAGAAAAATTCTTCGATGCTAGTAAATTATTGGGAATGGATAACGTTGGAGAGTTAGTATAAAGTGCTTGGCCGACTAGTCGGATATCAGTCGGCAGAAAGCGTCGACCAGTCGGCTATTATATTCATTTATATTTCTGCGCTTAAAAATAGGTTGATTGAAATGAAAACATGGTCATTATCGATAACTTCTACAGTACTGAAAAAAGAACTTACGTTACTTTTTTTTTTTTTTCTAATCACAGTTATGTGCCAATATTAAAAAAAAATAATTCTTCATTGCAAAGGAATATAAATATTGGAAAAAGAAAAGGAAACTGCTGTTCTTACAATTCTCATAAGTATTATTTTACTATTACATGTAAGATATTTTAGTGTTACATTTTCGGGTTATTCGATTATATTTCGAAAACGGTGGACTCAAAAAAAATATGTTTCAAACGAAAATTAAATCTCATTAAATTTCCTATAAAATTGTTTATATACATACTTATCGAACTTCCAACCGTTTTCGAGATAAAGGTGATTGAAAATCGATACTTTTTGCGAAAAAATAATTTTGACCATACTTTTTATCAAACGTTTGCTTCTAGTGCCTCTCAGAAAAATGTCAGAATCAAACTTGTAGAGCATTAAATTTACTGTAATTTCATGTATACGTTTTTGGTACTTGATGGAAATTTATGACAAAAAGTGTGGTAAACATTTTCATTTTTTTCGATTTTTAATTCAGAGTATATCTCGAAAACCGTTGAAAATTCGACAGATATGTATATAAACAATTTTACAGGAAATTTAATTAGATTTAATTTTGATATTTAGCATATTTTCCTAGAGTCCACCGTTTTCGAAATATTACTGAAAAACCAAAAATGGGACCGTCTCCCCTCCCCCATCGTTAGCTCACCCCCCAGGGACGGGGACTTATAGTATGTTTACTAGGAGGTAAACTATAATTATTGAAGCCTGGAGGTTAAAAATAATTTTATATATTAAGAAAAATATCGATATTTGATCTTGATCTTGTCTCAATTCCCAACTCTACTAATGATATTGAATCTAATGTCTCCTCGGCATTCTAGTCTTTTATCTGACAGATTGTCTTTACTTTTTTTTTTTTTTTTCTTTTTGTTTAATGTAATAAGTAAAACCAATTCATTTCAGAAGAGACGAAGACGAAACCTCCCAAGCCTGCTAGTTCTGACTACTTGGCTTGTACTTTCACTACTCGCAATAAAGGCGAAAGTGTTGACCGGTTGTAGGATATAGGCCAGTAGCTGGCCCCAGCTTCAACCCGCTTGCCTTGTCCGAGTTACTGCTGTCTTCGTAATAACCCCATCAGTTGTGCAACCTCTAATCCTGCCTCTTTAATCTCTACGTCTCTACATTTTTCACGCTGATTCAGTCATCGTATCTAAATGGGAAAGGAAAAAAAAACACCATAAACAGTACCTATTTAATAAGCCATTTAATTTCCTTATAATTACAAAACCGAGTGAAAAAACAAAACAACTAAATTTAAGTAATGGAAGTTTATATGGTGGAACAAATATATTAACTGTGATGAAAGTTTAATAAACGAAAAAAAATCAGAGTGGACTATCTTTTTGTCCCAGACCTTAAGTTACCAATTCTTATGTTTTGAGAGATGCATTCTTTGAACGCATAACATACATGTGTTTACACCGATTCTGTCTTTATGTTCCTTAATGCATCATCTTCATGACTTTTCTCTCATTTTTTCTTCAATAAAGCATTTTAAAATATCATTTATGGTTTTAATTAATTAATTAATTCATCCTTAAGTGGGAAACTTCCATTGTTTTCTTCCTCTTCATCCCTAAGCATTACTGTTCGGATGGTATTCAACAAAGCGCCACGCCGCGGGACAAATGTATACTGTATTGTCATTCAATGTTAATTTTTCTATCACCATTAATGGACATGGAATTCAATTATAAGAGTTTTCTCTTATGAAAGTTTTATAAGTATATATTTATTCTTTTGTAATTTCTTGAAAAAATACAGCTATGTCGGTCATTTCGATCATTGTTTCAGTTTGGAATCGGGTGACATCGTGAATGTTCGAGGCGCTTCGTTTATAACTTTATTGCCGTCTATACATTTAGATACTGGTTTTTGTTTATTTTTTTATTTTTTTTTTTTTTTTTTTTTTTTTTTTTTTTTTTTTATTTTTTTTTTTGTAGAAAAATAAAGCAAAAGTCAATAGTAATTAATTTGACTTAGCTTAGATAGTTAATTATGAAATTTGTTACTCATTCATACCAAAAAAGAAACCGTTTTTATGAACATATAGATTTGATAGCAATTTCATTTTCGTTAGAATGACAGAGAAGCAAAACTGTGATGATAAAAATGTAGTAGGATAATTAAGTTCTTTATTCAGTATTGTAGATGTCATAGGATTTTTTGTTTTTAATATGATCTAATTCTTCCCGTATCAAATCCTTACAATCCAAAATCCTTCGAAAAATCCTCAATGCTCCTTACTTTGTCACCAATTAACTTATCCATAAAGATCTTTATGTCCCATTTGTTGCTGATTTAGCCCTGACCGAATACCTATCCTTCCATAGTAAGCTCCATAACCACTCAAATCCACTAGTCTTCCAACTTGCTGCCCACTCCATTCCCGATAATCCTCCGAGGCGTCTGGAAAGAAGATGATCTGAAAAGATCTTCTAGTGTACATTTATATTGAAGTGCTACTTCAACCTATTTACTAGTTGTATACATTGTACAGTTGTAAATTTCAATAAATTGAAAAAAAAACAAAAAACAATTTCTTAAAGTGCGGTAATTTAATACAAAAAAAAAGAGTTCCTATTCCTAGGTTAAACAAACTGTAAAGATAAATCTCAAATAAAAACTAAAATCAATAAAATTCACGTTTTCATTTCCATCCACCGTTTTTTAATCGTTAAAATATATAAGTATTAAAATGGCCGACTGGTCGCCTACCATAATATTTATTAGAGTTTATCTAATATAGTTTATTATTATTTATTAAAGTATTTGAATGATGTACAGTAATCCTTTAAATCTTTTGGAGTCATTACTCACGGAGCATATTAAGATTTCGAGAAATTTATCTTTACTGACTCTAGAATTATGTGTGATAATTCTTTATCTATTAAGGTGCAATCAAGCGCTTATCTAACTCGTGCCATTTCTCGAGTTTGTTCTGTTCCTATTAATCTACTACTTCCTTAGTTAAGTTAACGTTAATATGTGTATAAATTTATTATTTTATTTTTATTCAATTATAATTTTTATCTTCAAATTGTATAAAATTGATTTAAAAAAAAAAATTAGTTTATGATATTTATTTCATATCCTTATCATTATATATGGCTTACCATATTATCAACTCCTAATCCTAAAATTGAAGTAAGCCTCAAGTCGTCAGGTTTGGACGAACACCAACATTCACACAATATTCTGTTTAACTATGCACACTCCTTCATTTATAAAGGCCACCCACAGTATACACTAGCATCAGCACTTCTAGGTTTCCTGTTTGAAGGAGCATTCTTCAACTCTTACAATCATGAAAACATGAGATTTAGTTTGAATAAAACCACGCCTTTTACAGAATGCCTAGTCTCAATGACTGGATGATAAGCCGCATATTATCCATGCATATTCATGGCCTCCTTACCCTGCGCTCCTCCATCCACCTCTTAAATACTAGAACCCAAACCATCAACCTACACACTTCTTGGCATCGAACTTCATTCTTTATTATCCGCGCTTTCTTTTTATGGAATTCATTGCCCATCTCAGTTCGAAAAAGCTTTACTCTTACTTCCTTTAAACATCACCGATTTCTTTACCTCCTTAATTTCCTATCTTCCGAGCAAATGTTAAACATGAATATTTATGTAATATACATTATAATAATATACATAAGATGTATCCTTTTACAAGATTTCTCATTTAGTTTGTAACTCATAATTTAATCGTTAATCAATTTTTATTATTATTTATTATAATTAATTATCATAGCCAGACGATTGTCCTTTGTACTATAATCATATGTTATTCTTAGGGTACAAGTCGTCCCAGAATAAAGTTTATTTTCTTCTTATTATTATTATTATATGTAAAATATAATAAGTAAAGCAGGCGCTGTAAAATTTACTTCACAATGTTGCAGTTCGTAAAGAGCTGTAAGGCATGTATAGAAATTCACAAGTGTTAAGATCCGCTTTCGAATATTAAATTTGTCAAAACGAACCAGAGTGGCCAGGAGACATAAAATATTTTCTCCAGTGGAGTAGGATAAATTATTATATGTAAAATATAATAAGTAAAGCCGGCGCTACATGCAATAGACGGGGGCGAATGGCGATGCAAATAGACGGGATAACTGGCGGTCAAAACTGCAAGAGGCCTCGTCCCCATGCGGGATGTAGAACCATTTATGGTAAGTATGTACGTACGTATGTCGTATAATGTATTATTGTTTTAAATAAGAAACTCGCACATAAATGTTTCTCAAAATAAAATTAGTGACTATGATATTATAAATATAAGTCATCCACTATTATGCCTCAGAATAAAATATTAATTAACCTAATAAATCGTTGAATAAATTAATCCACAAACGAAAACATTAAACTTAGACAAGAAGATTTATCACAGAATAAATTATTCTTACAAATAAAATGTGTATTGTAATTAAACAAATAAAATTACCTAATTTTGATTGATTTTTTTTCCAAATATATGCTTCTTGTAATTGCAAATAATAGGTAAAAATAAATAAAAATATCAATCACAGAACAAAAGTAGTTGTTATTGCGGTAAAAAAAAGAGATAAAGGCAACTTTGTAAATAGATAGCTACTTACAAATTTGTGCTTCCAATTGCCGAGATAATTGTAGCCACTTTGACAAATGTAACAAAATACTTAATAGAAGCAAAGTATCGCTCTTAGTTTTCAAACTGATTTTTAAAAGTTCCCCAATTCTTCTTTGGATTCCCCTTTTCCCTCTAAAACCAGAAATTCATCAAAAGTGGGGAAAAATCCTAACATCAGGCAACGCTGAAACCAACCCTTGCAAAATTCTGTAGTACACAAGTGGTATTGTACTCAAGATGGTTGGCGATTTTCGGGCTATTTAAATTGTACCTTATATTTATAATTGTATTATTGGTTTTATACAAATCTTAATCCAGAAGTTGAACCACCTCCGGGTATTTTAATTGTATTTCCTTGCTTTTAATATATTTCTAAATTATACACACGGCAGCTAGGCCGCTAATAATTGTTCATTATAATTATTTTTAAGGGGCAATGGCCCCAGAATAAAATTTATTTTCATTCATTCACTAAAAAAACTCATTAATATGACCATTATCAGACGTTTTTCCCCCGAATCATCGAATTATCGCCGCATCCTATCAGTCCAATCCAAGTCCTTCGAAAATCCTTAATGCTCCTTACTTTGTCACAAATGAACTGATCCACTATGACGGTAATATCCAATATATCTCTGATTTGGCACCAACCAGATACCTTTCGTTTCACAATAAACTAAGTACTCACCCAAATCCACTTGTTTCTTAACTACCTTCTGATTCCGTTCCTGGCAATCCTCCGAGGCGACTGAAGAGGAGATGGCCTCGGGTTCTTCTTCTATTGTAGAACTTTCGTTAGAGTTCGAACAATGGGTAATCCCTCTACAAGTCTTAGTCATGTCATTAGTTTGTATTGCAATTATCACATATTTACCGGATGTATTTTTGTAATACACTTGTGAATTTCCATATATATACTCGTATATAAATTATATATATAAAAATTGATAGAGCTTGTGAAGAACTAGCTGCAGAATGACGTGGTATCATTGAAGGAAAATGAAACTGTATTCTAAGTACGGACAGGTTGGTACCTAGAACCTACCTGATGGTACGTAGAACAATTTGGAGAAAGAACAGCTATGAGGATGCAGGTATTAGTCCTTGAATATATATATATATGTTTAGTAAGGTTCTTGAGGTTCATTCAATAATTAAAAACAGCTATTTTCGAGACTACATTGTTCTCATAATCATGCTCTGCATCTTGGTAGGAATGTCCTTGTTTTCTTTGCACTCGCCAGTTTTCTGTTGGATTTCTGAAGTTCCTTCATCATTGTGATTGCTTCAGGACTGTGGGTAGCTCTTCTATTTCTTCTTAAAATTCCACTCTCCCACTTACGATATTTTCCAGTGTTGACTCGATGTGTTAATATGGATGAATTTCTTGACTGTTACCATTTTGTGTGTGTGTGTGTGTGTGTGTGTGTGTGTGTGTGTGTGTGTGTGTGTGTGTGTGTGTGTGTGTGTGTGTGTGTGTGTGTGTTGTTATTATCATTTTCGTTACAGGCCAGCTAAGGACCACGTTTAAGCCACCAAGTTAGCTTTACGGTACTCCAATACTCCATCTGTTCACTTTTCTCCTTCCTCTCTTCTGCCGTCCATTTTCTGCCCAGTCTTTTTGGAGCTGTTTTGTCTTGGAAGCCTCCCCACTCTTTATTTTTGTTTCTATAGTCTGTTCTGTCTTCAGTTTCTTCTTTATTTAAGCTAACGTCTTTTAAATCTAAATGTACCTTCTGAAGACGATTGGGTTTGCTTTTTAATGTTTCAAAATGTTGTACTAATTTTCTTGTCAATCTGCTTGGTTTTATTCTTTGTATGTGCCCATACATACTATAGTAATCTATCTATACTGAAAAACTACTATAGGCACCTAGTTGATAAATGGCAGTAGTTAGATCACAGTAGCGATAAATTAGTAATTAAATTATATATATTCGCCACTAATGATATATATAATCCTTATATTAAGCTCGTAAAAACCTTATCTTTTGTTATTAACTTTTACAATACCTTTATGATTTTCATTACCTTATATGTTGTTATTACGTAATAAACTTATCTCGTATTTAAGTTTCTTTAACTTAAAATTATATTTTATATATCTCATCCATTATACTATTTTTATATTTAAAAAATTGAATGTCTTATTTTTATTAATGAAGAATAGGGATGTGTATCGTAAGAAAAATATCTATATATCGTAATATTTATGAAATGCCATTTTACGTTGGAATGATATTCCTGTTTATTTTATCGTTTTAGGTAACTTAGGTTTCATGGAACCACTACTCTATCAAATTCATCTAAAATGATTAAGATTAAAATGATAAAAATTAAGATGATTCATCTTAATTTATTTTACAACAAAAATAGGAACACAAATATTTCAAATGTTTGAAATTTAATAATAGTTCATTATAGAACAGTAGACATTTGGTACATGTTATGAGATATCTATATTACGAGGTAAACAATGCAATATTGTCATCAGTAGATTGCAGGAAAAGTTTTGTAGGAAATTTGTTCACTTAATTTATTCCTTGTTGGTGATTTGCCCTGCTTTATAAAACGATTTCTCTTTTGGCACTGCAGTGGAAACACTAGCAACATATTTCCTAGACAACTTACTTAAAATTGGAATAGTAGCTTAAAAAACATTCCCTTTCTCAAACCACTTTTATAAGATTTTATTTCCTTTTTTGAAATTTATGTTGTTGTTTTGTTTTTTTATTTCAAAACCCTTATTTATGAAATAACTACAGTGGTGGACATTTATAAAAATTATACAAGCTAAAAGGGATTATGCTCCTTTTTCTGTAACCAGGTTACATTTTAAGGCGGTTCTGTGTTAAAGTTTACACTAATATTGATTATCTCGAGGTTTATGAAGATGTTGGGGCACATCTTTTTCTGATCTGTTTCTTAAGGTAAGATAAAAATAAAAATATTATATGCATGTGTACAACTATACTTTATTTGCCAATGAACAGGGATAAACTTTGAAATAATGGGTTCTCTAGATATTGAAGTGAGTCGAAAAACTTGATGTGGCGTTTGTTAATGAACTTTGGTACTGTAGGTACATTAAATATTTGATGAAGCTCTGGTAGTTTCTTCTTCTGTAGCGTCGTTGTTCTTATTATTCTTCGCAATACGGTGTCTTCAACACCCTGTAGTTGACGTTTCGCGCCGTCTTAGAGGTGAGTGAACAACAGTGTGCCGTAGAGAAGTACTGGGCGGATTACTGATTTGTAGATGGCAATATATTAGTCCAGTAGAATAAGGCTCAAAAAGTCTGTTTTCAAGAAAAAACTGCCGAACTTTTATTCTCAACGGATCTTTATGTTTTTTGGGGTGCTGAATCCGGATCTGAAGTTTGCTACCACAGCAAACGTCGGTTTCATACCCAAAACCGCAAAAAACCGCCCAAAATATCGGTTATTTAAGGTATTTTACCTATAATACGAAAACTAAGCTTTTTTCAATGAAAGTCTTTAAATATTAGTTATAGCTAGAACTATTACCTACGAAATGAAAAAAAATACTCCGAAATCGGAACGTGTACCTCGAAGCTATGGTCTTGGGGAAAAGTGTAGAAATTGGCCCATTGGCGGTCAGTCCCACTTCTCCGCGAAAATATGTTTGTCGTACTTTTTTGTCTATAACTCTAAAACTATTTGTCCGATTCTTAATTACTTTTTTTTCATCTTAAAGCTAATTAAATTTACTATTAGTTTATTAAATATGAAGTTTTAATAATGTTCCTTATAAGCACGATAATAAACCCGTATTGTTGTGAAATCCACGTTTTTTGCACACTTTTCACTATAACTTCAAAACTATTGATCCGAATCACAATTTCTTTGTGTTTTTGTAGGTAAAACGATATATCTTAAGGTACCTATAAATATATCGGTTTTGCACACTTTTCACTATAACTTCAAAACTATTGATCCGAATCACAATTTCTTTGTGTTTTTGTAGGTAAAACGATATATCTTAAGGTACCTATAAATATATATCGATATATCGTAAGAGAAAAAAATCGATACCCATCCCTACTGAAGGTCTTTTGACCACACCCCTTCATTCCCTTTTTCTAACCGTCGCGACGTTCAACATCTCAATATGGTAAAAAAGTTTTTATTTTAATTTTTTATATATATATAAACAGTGAAGCTTTCATTTTAAATAAAAAGTTCCTAAATATTTATAGGTGCTCAAATTTAAGGTGTGAAAATTAATCGTGTGTAAACAATTTTTTTTTTAAATAATTTAACTTTTCTTTCTGTAAATAAAAAATATATATTCCATCGACACAATAGATTGAAATGAATCGGGAAGCAATTAGCGTTCAAATATAACTTTTTATTTTTTTTGTCTATTGTCATGTTCAAGGAAATCGAGAAAACCGTTTTTGAAAGTCACTCTCTGTTTTTGAAAATAATTTAAAACAACGCCTTTTGTGTTTTGCTCAAGGTTGTTTCCTTCTGATGCAAGTAATGTGAAGGAGCGGTTTATAAGAAAAAGTATTCAAGGAATAATTTAATATTATGCCAATATATTCACCTGCGATTAATCGATTGTAAGATTATTTTTAGAATAGTTTTCATTTTATTAAATATCATTTTGAATTCAACTTTTTCTATTCTAAAAATATTGGGTCGTTTCGTATGAAATGAAAGGTTATTTCAGGTATAGAATTCCAATTCTAAGTCCTTTTTAGAATTTTTTTTACAGCTGGTCGATAAAGGAAGAGGTCTGGGATGGATTAGGAATAGCCCTTATTTTGTATGAAAGAGAAGAAAAAAATGTTCAAAAAAAAAACTCAGGAAATTGGAATTGGATGGATTTGGGATTCTACGCCTTGTTTAGTAAAACTACTTTATGAAATCAAAATATATACCCTTATTTTACTGTACATTTTTCCCAACGCGTTATCAACATTTCAAACCCTGAACTGAGAAATTATGGGTTTCGCGAATAAATGAAGTCAGAAAATGCGTTTTTGACCTGTGAATCGTTTTCACAAGTTTCGTCTTAAACCTTCCGAATTTCTGAAATGAAGGAAATCTTTCGGAGATGAGTTTTGTGTATAAGGTGGGTGTGGAAGGACTTCGTAACGCAATCCGTTTAGTTTCTTCACTGCCTGTCGTGAAACGTGATGTCTGGTGTTGTCATGTAAGAGTACACGTTCCTTCTTATAACCAATGCAGGTTAGGTTTTATTTTTTTGCATTGGGTCACAGGGCGATGTTGAATGTGGTGGTATGGATAAAATGGAGAAATGAATTATTCCTTTTGTTGACCGACACACAGAAAATCATTTTATTGGATTCAACTATGGTTGAATATCGTTACAACACCCTTCTCCGAACGCCGTGGTAATGTTCCTTTTAACTTGGACTGCCTAAAGTTCAAGTTTGGCTTGAATAAAAAAAACTCTAAAACAGATTGGATTGATAGTAAATATCAATAATTTAGTAGTTTAAACAAAATATAAAAACACGCTTTTATAGCAAACCTAACTAAAAAGCTAAATGTAATGAACAATTTGCAGCAGTCAGATCTTATACTTTTTAGAGTTCAAGGTTAGAAACTAATTTCTCTGTACTATTCGTGATTTGTTTGCAATTTATCCAAAATCAACAAACAATTTTTGTTTTTGACATATCTCAGAGTAGGAATGGGTAAATGATTACTTTAAAAATCCTATCTTGCACAAAATGTAATGATCTACAACTTTTAGTATATAACAATTTTTTTATTTGATTAGCCATTTCTGCGTTATGGACTCATGAATATGACCTAAATCAACATTTTGTGAAAGTTTCTTTCAATGTTTTACAATATATTGTGGCTAAACGCCTAAATCAAATTCAGCATAAGGGATGTCTTTTGACGCAAAATTTAATAAACTTTAATTATTTAAAAAGAACATTTTTCAATTGAAAGCATTGTTATATATATTTTTTTCAAAATCTGATAAAAGTTAAAAAATTTTGTTTTTTTTTTGCCCCCCAAAACATTTTCCCGTTATCACTTTTAGTTTCATTGTTAATATTTTATTCTCAGGACCCATCTAGACCATGTAAAAACATAAAACCAACGACCCCACCTTTTACAAGGCAGACCCCCATTTTGGGGGTAATTTAACTAGACTAAGTGAGAACATTAGAACAAAGTTGTGCAATTATTGTATTGTCATTGGTGTATTGGAACGTTTGCAAATTTTCAAGTTAATCAGATTGCTGGAAATTGGTGAAAATTTCGATAAAATATTCCGTTAAATACAGGTCAAGTTAATAAAAGCGTATTCAAAAAAAGAGAGGATTAAAAAAGGCTCATTATAATCTGTAAACTTAAATTTAGTAAAAGTAAAAAGTTGAAGTCCTATAATCCCAAAATTTCTGAAATGATAAAAACGGGCATTTCATATGAAACGCCCTAGCATCGTTGTTTTTTATTTTCCATTTATTTAGTATGTGGATTCCAAGATAAGAAATGTCCAGATGTAGTACTAGGTTGAGAATTAGTTCAACAGGGATTAGTGGAATATTGCGAAAGGATACTGTTGGACGAGGGGGGTCGTAGGTTTACGATGTAGAGTTGAATGTTTTAAGTATTATTTTTTTTTTTCTTCTTTCCACATTATCTCGTAATGTCTTCGACCGCAAATACAATTTTGAAATTATTTCAATTACCTATTATGAAACAAATAATACCGTAGACTGCCTATCCTTGAATGTTTACAAACTGCGGCACTGGCAATTTCTGCGGCTGTCCTTGTAGAGTGCAGGGTCAGTGCTGAACCGTGTCCTAGATCAAGGGTACGCTCAGTGTTCTCTTCGGCCTCTATTGTTCTGTCTTTCGTGTATCATATCATCTTTGTTTATGTTCAAGTAGTGAAAAACACTTATGGAATCGTAGAATTCTGTATTATTAACAGCGTTGAAAATATGTTACAAAGATCCCAAAAAAATAACCCAAGAGTTATTTATATATAATATTTAGTAAGGTTCCTGAGGTTCAATCATTAAATAAAAACAACTATTTTGGCGACGTTTCGAGACTATATTGTTCTCATAATCATGCCCTATAGTGAAAAAACAGGTTACAGTAAAATTATATAAGTTATTTCAAAATATAAAGTTAGCTTCAATATAAGTAAATAACATGTGCTAGAATAATAAATATATATATAATCACAGAATATAGAGGAGTATGAAACTACTTACAATGTTACTGGTGGATATGGTATCGACTAACTAAATTCTAACAATTCTAGTACACAACTGACCTGGGGAATTTTTGAAAAACAGTTACAAGGTTTATAAGGGATTTCCCGACTGATTGTATTCCCAAAGATGCAGGTATAAAAAGGATTTACGTAAATAGGTGTAATATACTTATAAATGGATAAATGATTTGTATGATGTATATTAATGTAAATGTATATTATTGGTCTGTATGTATTAAATTGGAATAACAGGTGTTGAGATTTAGAACGTCTGATTTTTTTTTATTGCGCGATTTTTAAATTTTTCTATGGTTATCATTTCTTTAAAAATTATTTTGCTCATTGTGATTATTTTGGGTAATCAAATTTAAAAGAATGTTTTGTTTGCCTGTAATGTGTGGTGAGAGCTGTTCGGTCAGGTTTATTCGGGTTTTATTTATAGACGTGCAACTGTATTTATGTTGATAAACACGTCGTTTAAGGAATTGTTCCGATGTACCGAAATAAGACTTACCACAACATGTATTTACTGAGAGGCAAAAAATTCCATCCCTTCGATTTTGTCTTTTTCTCGGGTAAAAGTTATTTTTTTTAGGTCTAAGTCCCCTTTTACTTAACCAAGACATATGGTATTATGATTTTTTTAAAAATATTTATTAAATAAAATCTAACAGAATTAAAAAAAAAAATCATGATTTTTAAATTAATTTTATTTATTTCCGTTTTGCATTAAATGGGGCATCTATCCCTCATGCTTTTATTCAAAATTAACATTATACCTATACCCCTTTGAAAGCAAGATTTAATATAATCCTATTCATTTATAATTTCTTTAATTTAAAATTTCTTGGTAATATTTTTTATTATTGCTGTATTTTGTTAAATTTAAATTTTTAATAATCCTTAAACGTTTCCTATGCCCTTTTCGATACATATGGTAAGATATTAGATATTGAACTAAGATGGATGTTACGTATTTATTTTAAAAATATTTCTTGTACTTTTTCCTTTCATATTTTTTATTGACCTTTCGGTCCCCTAAACTTAGTAATCAACTTTATAGTTACCTTTTTCTTTTTTTATTGGGACTTCGAAACGATGTTGTTGTTATTTAAGAATTTAACGATTTTCTTGAAAAATAAAAAAAAACATATGGAAGAGCTAAAGGCAAAGGTCGAATCCTATGTCTTCTATTTTTCCTTTGGCCGTTTCATTGCTTCTTCCCGAGAGCTCTGATCATTTCTCATGGTCAGATACAACGAAGAATCTCTTGATTTATATTACATGTAATTTTATTTTATGAAATATTAGAACGTTTTTCTTATGTTTCCCAAATTTTTTCACTAAAAATTCCCCTCAATACGGTGTTTTTGTATTATCAGATTTTGAATTTCATAAAAATTTGTTGAATTTTTTTATTTATTTGTTTATTTTTTTAAATATCAGATACGTCTGTGGAAAAAATATCATTTTTTTAATAGAAAATATTACAATCAGTCAGTTTTGGACATTGAATATTTTTATTGTTTCATTCTTACCAATGCAAGTTAAAATAAAAACTGCCAAACAAAATTAAATAATATCAAAATAAATAAGTCTAAAAAGTAATTAAGTATGAACAATTTAAATAAAAAGTAATAAGGAATGAACACTTAAAATAATAATAATAATAAACATTTTATTCAAATAATTTAACAGTTTACAATTACACATATTTAATATTATTACAAGAAAACAATTTACACTACATAGTGAGCTTAGCTAAAATGGATATAATTTGGAATGGATTTTTTTTTTAACTGTATGAAAAATTTACTAAACCAAAATGCATAATTTATTAACTTTTTGTACGTTAAAGTTAATCAACCTTTCGGATAATTGACTTATATATTATTTTTGTTTCAATAAATTTAATTTCTTTAGAAAAATTAGTCATACTTGTATACAATATACAAACTCCACCAGGGGTCCCCTACACCTATGTAGGTATGACAAGGCATTTTATTATTTATTTATTTTTTTTTTTTCAAATACTATAAATAATTTATGGATTGTTTTGTTTTTATATTACATTATATTTTTAAAAGAATTAATAGTTTTAGAAATATGAATACACTCGTTTCAATACAAGTTACTTCATTTAATTTTTAGCTATAGTGAACCCTCTACAATTACGAAGGTTATGTTCCTGAAAAATCGCTCCAATGCTGAATTTATTTTCTTGGGTTCTATGACAAGCGTGAAAAAATAAAATGTTTTGAATGTATGTTGTCCTATTATTTGTAAATTAAATTTTATGTAATCTGTTGGTATATCTAAAGTTACATCAATTTGTGCTAATGAATTATAAGAAATAACTTTTTGCTTCAGTATTGATGCGTTGTTCAGTGTTGTCTTTTGTCGTTCAAATTGCATGTTTGTCATAGCCTTTCCCTCTTATATAGTAAATTTTTAATAATATACGAATCATGTTATACTATTTATTTAAATTCTTTTTTAATAAAGAGTTTGAATCTGCCAATTTTTCGTGGTGAAGATTGTTATACCTTTGAAAAAAAAACTCAATAAAAAATACAAATATTGCGTTATCAAATTCAAGGAATCCACCATGTTTTATTCTAATTTTTTTTGGACTACATTCCCAATTTTGATTAATTTTTCTTATTTATTTAGATATTTCTTGTTACTTCCCTAATATGCCTTTAACTAGTAGACTTGATTTTTCTTCTCTTACCTTGTATCTTCTATTTTATTCTGTTTATTTTATATCGTATCCTTCCTTAGCCGTTTTTATATTACCCTCCTTTACTTCTTATACGATTTTATTTTGTTGGATGTCGACTTTTGGTCAATGTACTGTATATATTTATATTGGTAGTTGTCTTATCTTATTTTAAGATATTTTTTGTGTTGGTTTCCATTTCATTCCTTCTTAATATATATATTATAGCCTATATATATTTATGAACGTACGTTCTTACAAATACATTCCATAGTTGTCGTAATGGAGTCGATAAGTCAATATTGTGCTCGCAGGTCATTTTTGATCGTTTTTCAAAATCCTGTAATTACTCCAAAACACCATATGTGCCAAAATAAATATTTTTAAGGCCTTATCAAAAAGCATTCACAACCCAGATATTAAAAATCCTGCTTTGCAGGTAAATTGTTAAATAATTTTTCGAGGTAATTTGACTTATCTACTTCTTCACGAGAAACACCGAATTAATTACTTGTAACTATGACGTGAATGTAAATTTTTTATATAGTAAAATAGGTACGTTTATCTAACAGATGGAGGAAGAAACTGAGAGACTGAAAATAACAGACAAAGACTGTTTCGATAGGGGTGGCTATAGGAAAAGTCTAAAAGAAATTAAGGTCCTTGTGGAGGAGAGAGATGCGAGAAAAGGAATAGCGTGGACCGAGGAAACAAGGAAGGAGCAATCAGAAAGAATGAGGAAAAGGTGGGAAGAGAAAAGTGGTATGATAAGAAGTGAAAGTAATGATAGAGGAGAAAAAAAAAAGTAAATTGTAACTACTCCGTACTTTCCTGTGGTGAGCACTGAATAATGTGGAGAGAAAAAATGTACTCTGATGTGATTCGATCAAACTACAATTTTCTAGAATTGCTTGGACAACACTTCGTATAATGTGGCAGATTGTATTCGCATATTCTAAGAGATACTTTGTGTGTCAAGGTTATTTAGCGATTCACTAACTTTAGCAATTCTCCTTTTGTTTACTGTTACTTCACGTAAAAATTACGAAACCGCATACATATGTGAAAGATTACCCAACTTTTATTTCAATGACAATCCGATTGGATTTCTATGAATATGAAATACTTGTTAAAAATCTACATAATATTCACTATATAAAGTGAAATTGATAATTATAATTTTGTACTTACCCAGGATTGTGATATCACTACATGAAGTTTATTGTTCTTTTTTTTCTTATTTATCTAATAAAATAGTCTACTCATTATTACTAAAGAAGTACTAATTAAGGCCAGTCCATAACTTCGATTCTAACTTCAGGTGGGTATTCTCTTACACGCGTGCGGTCTTGCTTTATCGGGCATCAAAATAAAGTTTACCCCCCCCAAATGGGAGAACGTAGTCCTGGATTATGTCTGTATTAGTTTACAAATAGCCTCCCTCAAAAAAATACAGCTCAATTTTTCCATAATGAAATGCCAACAGATATCATGACTGTGGCTTGAGCATATCTCTTACCATGCCTTCTACAGACTAATGCGTCCATCCAGTGAGCTAAGATGAAATCTGTTCACAGGAACCTTCTCCAGTCGTCCTCAGTCCAATGATTCCTGGCTAATACTAAACTTTTTCGAACTGCAGTTTCTGGTTTACCGATAGAATGAGCTGCGTAAAGGACACCCCATCCATCTTTGACAAGTGCTATCACCTTGGGAACTTCCTCCACTATAATTTGCATTATTTTTTTTAATGCAAGAGTTTAGTAATGGAATAAGCAGTAGTAAGAATTGCAGAAAGAACCGTAATTAGAATTAATACCGGTCAAACTAATTCATATTATAATATAACGAGAAAACATGATCACTCTAAAGCTTTAAAATCATCTAAAACATTTAGAGATCAGATTCTGAAATAAAATACATGGAAATTTCACTTTATTCTTTTTGTAAATTGATGGAAAGAGGAGGAAAAGTTAAATGTTAATAAATTCGAGGAAATCGAGGTATTAAAGAAATACAAATTTCAAGTGATCATTACAGTATTCGTAATACCATTTAGAGGGAAAATAATAAGGAGCTATATTTACTTCATGTAATGTTTGGGAAAAGTATTTCCAAGAATTGAATTTTCCTTTTCCATTAAGTCAGGGTATTTAAATATATTTCTGTATTTCATCATTAAAGGTATCAAAACGGTAGAAAAGTTTAAATATCTGGGATCAACGTTCAATAATGAAGGCACTTCCACCAGCGATATTGAACGAAGAATAGGAGAAGGAAGGAAAGTCACAGCAATGCTAAATGGTGTTCTCTGAAGCTCAAATATACAACCCAGTACTAAGATCCTAATATATAAATCAATATTCGAATCTATAACGACATATGCATCTGAGTTATGGGTAATCAATGTAAGGCAACGGAAAAGACTACTAGCAGCTGAGATGGACTTCTGGAGAAGAGCAGTGAGGAAATCCAGACGAGAAAGAATTAGAAACGAAGATATCCGAGAAATGATGGGGATAAATAGGAATATCCTATCGACCATTGAGGAAAAAAGACTCAGCTGGTTCGGGCATGTGAGGAGAATGCCTCCAGGAAGATTACCGAAGAAGATAATGGACATGGAAGTGGATGGAAGACGGAGAAGGGGAAGACCCAGAGTGAGGTGGAGAGACGGAGTTGAAGAGGGCCTGATGGGACATGGCATAACGGAGGAACAGGCCTTGGACAGGGAAGGTTGGAGAAGGATCCTGAGGGATATTTGGGGGAAGGAAAACCGCATTAGTGGAAAACTCCTATAAAAAAAAAAAAATTCATCATTCTCTTTCATGGAGTGTATGTTTTAGATGATTCCAATTACCAACGGATTGAGCGGTTTAATAAATATGGAGCAGGAAGCTTTTTCTTCTCCTTTTAAATATGTCAAACTACACGTGTGCCTAGAGACTGATAAATCATTGTCATATTTTCAGGTACTGAAATAATTATTTGTTAATTTATTAAATTACTGACAGGCGAAAAAATCCTAATTGATATTTCCATTTTCTCGCCTAAAAGCTTCACTCTTTTTTCTAGAGGTTTACCTCCCCATATACTTTAACCAGGGCATATGAAGCGTATTGGAATTATTAAAAATTAATTAAATAAAAGGAAGTGGCAATTTAAAAAAAAATATATAAAACACTTTTAAATTTACGATACATACTAGACTTAGCTGCTCGTCGTCTCCATTGAAAGCAAGTTGGGAAACCAATGGTTCTCGAGTATATGGGTCATTTTCAAATAAAATGGCAATATAGCTTTCCAGACAACCCAAAAATCTTCAAAAAAAAAAAAGGTACTTATTTATGTGCTGTGGCATACTATGATGTTGCCAAACTACTTGAAAATACATACCTGAGTTGGTTCGTCAAATTTTAGCTTCCTTGATTTTTAATGAATTTTAATATAAATAAAACCTTTAATAATTTGACATACGTAACCGGATTTGTAACTTGTCAGAATTATGATTTTTATTCAGCTTTTGGTAAAGGATTCTAAAGGTTGCTAATTTAAAGCGATTTCCCAGGAAGAGCTATAGTAATAAATTTTGTGTGAAAAATAATTTCCAAAAAATTTAACGTATTTTACCAAATTTTTTTTCACTTTGTTAAAACGTTTATGGATTTTATTATTGCCCCCCCCCCCCGAAGTTATTAAAATCTGTTAAGAATGTCTAGACCCTTTCAATAATCCTTCATTACCAAAAAATCATTATTAACTGATTAATGTATTTATTTTTAATTGTTGGTAACGTACGTCAAAAATATATTCACACTTAATGCTGACTTAGAGAAACATGTAGAAAAATTGCATTTTAAGAAAAAGTCTTAATAAAACAATATTAAAAGTATTTATTATGTGTTTTATCAACAGCATTACAAAATGCTAGGACCTAATTTTCATTTCTAGCTATCACTTTGTTTTCCATTGTATATGTATATATTAAGAGAGAGAAAAAGAAAAAAAGATTTATTTCATAATTCTTCTTTCTTTTTTTTACCATAAATTAAAAGAAAGAATAGAACCATAAATTAACGTATGTCAACAGTAACGTATGTCAAATATTAGGATTTTTTTTTTTTTTTTTTTTTTTTTTTTTTTTTTTTTTTTTTTTTTTTTTTTTTTTTTTTTCTAGCCTCCGACTTTATTTTATTTTCATGCAAAGAAAGGAAAACATATATATATATATATATATATATATATATATAAATAATATCCAAAAAATTCCAATATATATTCCAAAAAAAAAGACAAAATTCCATTGAAATCCACTGTAAATCAGTGGAAAAACTTTTTTCATGAAAAACTGACCTCAAATATCGATTTAGCGCACCAAAAAAACCTTATTCGTGGAATTTTATCAAAATGAAAAATATTGATTTTTTACCTCTTTACTCCCTATAAATAAGTTTTTTTTTTTGGGGGGGGGGGGAGGGAGGGCTTGCCACCTTCACAACTCTTTATCCATCATGCATATGGACAAGTGATAAAAAACTAATACATTTATTCAATCTAGTAGGTATGTGGAGCAATCAAGTATTTATTCTCTAGCGTGTTTTTCATCAGAAAAACGTCTGTTAGACTCAAAAAGTGAAGTGCAATTGTATCATGAGTTACACCAATAAAAAGCTAACTAAATTCTGCAGTTTTTGAGAAATTTGACGGCTTCTAGGGTTCTCCAGTGAGGAGTGAGGAATTTTCAAAAAATATTAAAAATTTAAGTTTTAATAAATGTTTTGTGTTTTGCGCGTTAAAAGGCCCCTTAAAAGTGAATTTAAATTAACTAGACCTATTTCATCTTTTAGAAAATTTAATGCTGATTAAGAAAATATCATCGTTTTAGTTTCTACGCTAAAACAAAGTAGAGAAAACTGTAATTTTTCAGAAAAAAGTAAGATTTTAAAAATAAAAACGAAAAAAACTCTATCTCCTCAAAAAATTGACATTCAGATCTGTGAGTTACAAATCAAAACATCCCTTTGTAAGTCCCCTAACTCATAAATACTTGGAACTATTTTATGTACAGTGAAAAACTCGTTAATTTTTTTTTTTTTTTTTTTTTTTTTACAGCAGTATGAATCACTGTATGAGTCATGAGAATTTCAAAAGCTCACGATCTCATTTTCTATTTCCTAAACGCTAACTGATTTGTTCCAGGATTGTAAATTAATCTATGGCGGCAATATACAAGCTGAGGGTCTGAACCGAACTAGCGCAGTGATTACGACAATATTTATTGCTGACATAGCCACTAAGCCTAAAGACCTCATAAATAAGGAAAAAATATAATAAAAAGCTGTTACGCGTTCTACCTGAACACGGCGAAATCCTAGGCGCGTGTACTGTTAAAAACAAGAAAATAAAACAAAACCTCGAAGTAAAAAGGGAACTGACTAGGTCTCCAGTTTATCCTTCCAATCTTGGATATAAGATTGGGTATTTTTAGCTTCATAAACAGCTGATCTGTAGTACTGTTGGCGCGTCTTGCTACAGAGGATTTATAAAAAGTGTCTAATCCGTGATACATAGAGTCTCCTGCCAGAAAATGTATAGCAATATAGTGGAAAATGTAATAGATCATTAAATAGGAAATCATTATAAATATTTTTCATAAAATTAAATGAAAATATTGAATCTGGTGCGCATTATCTCCTAAGAACAACACGAAAGTATAAGCAAAGGGTAATATGTAGGAAGGAAATTTCGTTATCAGAAAAGAAAAGGAGATTATCTTTTGTTTTATATTTGTTGGAAGGACCTTTTAGGAGCTTTTATTGGTTTGAATGAAAAAAGTCACGTTTGAAAACTGTATTTTCTCTCAACTTTATTTATTTCGGATAATGATTTATTTTTCATTTAATTTAATTATTAATTGAAATAATTTGATGCTTTTAATTCTAAAATGTAAATTGGAAAAATAAGTAGATTATAGATAGACATATTCATGATCTATTGTTTTTCCCAGTCAGGGAGAAATTAAGGTTTTTTCTATATTTTTAAATAAGTTTAATTTATGTATTTGTTTTCTTTTCAGAGACAGAGAGACGAATTAAAGCGAACGATCGGCAGTTCAACGCACAGTTCAACTATGCTGTAAGTAAATTAAATAATATATGTTAGATAGTTACACAGATGAGTTACATGGTGAAAATTATTATATGACGTGTTGTGGCTATTGGCTAACTGATTCCAATTGGCCTTTCGCAGAGTCCGGTTTGATTGCTTCAAATAGGGCGCAAGGTTATTTGACCGCTGCAAATTCTGATCCCTCTCACATCTCTCAATTACACAATATAAGTTATCGTTTTTGTTTTGCTTTTTTATTTATTTACATTTTAGTTATTAACCATTTTATATAACCGTAAAAAGTTGCTAGTTGAAGTTAATTATAAACGGCGATTCTAAAACGATTCTAAAATCACTGCATAATTTCCATATCTTTGGTCATCTCTGAGAATTTTTAACGATTTATTTTATTTATATGTTCCAATGAACAAGGAGAGATCGTTGACATTCTAAAGTTGGTTTTGTTAAACATCTTGTATCATTACTTTAAAATTCAGCAAATAATATTTCGTTGAGAGAGTTAGGAAATATCTTAAAGATTTGAAGAGCCGGCTCATCCTGCTGCTGTCCTCACTTCACCCTAGTGACTTACCTTGTCAGTAAATAATGATCCTTCCATTGCATCCCAAACTCATCAATCACAAAACTTCGTGAATGGTGTCAAAAATGGAGAATAAAAATAAATCGAAACAAATCTCATCAAATAACTTTTACCCCTCGTCGTACCTGTCCTTTAATAATATTCCCCTCATCTGCCTTAAAAAGATCCGCTACTGAGGTCTCCATCTCGACAAACGAATTGCATTGAATCCACATAACAGACTTAAAAGCCAAGAAACTGCTTGTTGTTTCCGGTTTCTCCAACACTTACCAGACAAGCGTACAAAGCTTCGAATAAATTACAAAAGACTTATTTACATGACAGTAATTAGACCCGTTTTGACATTCGGAGTTGAGCTTTGCGGCTCCATTACCGCTTCCAATTCTTACAATCCAAAATTCTTCATAAAATCCTCAATGCTCCTTATCATGTCACAAATAAATTTATCCGAGATCTTAATGTTCCATTTGTTTTTATTTTTTTAATTTGGAACTATTGATATGCTGCTAGTGAGTAGTAGTTCTTTACATATTTTTTACATGCCACTGTAATTTTTTTTTCTTAAATTTACTTCTTGTACACAATATATACAGTTGTAAACAGCCAGAGGATACGTAACTACTGGGCCAACATCAAAGCCCGACCCAAACGCAATAGTTGAATGTCGTGGTCCTTAGGTGTCCTATGCGAAGCAAAAAAATAGTAGTTGTAAATATCAATAAATAAATTTTTAAAAAATTGAAAAGTTAAGGGATTCCTATACCATTCCACACAGTTAAAAATTAGTTCATTGGTTTAGTCCATCTTATTTCCTATTCTGTTTACTCTAAAAAAACATTGTATATATATTGAGAGGCAAAAAACTCCAACCAATTGATTCGTTTTCGTTTTATCCTCAATATCCTCAACCAGGGTATATGAAACGTAGTAGGATTTTTTAAAATATTTATAAAGCAAAATCATGCAGTATTTAAAAAAAAAATTACGAAATTTAAAATTAATATGAATTATTAGAGTTTGGTTTTTGATGAGAGCTATAGTTCAAAATATAGCTTATATAGTTCAAAATCACATTAGAATTGTGCTCCGTAGAATGCATAATGGACAGAAGGGGTTGATATAAACTTTATTAACATTTACAACTGTTTACATAATACACAGCAAGTAAATTTGAGGAAAATTATTACAATGACACGTTAGCAGCATGTAAAGAACTACTCACTAGTAGCACTTTAATAGTTCTACATTAAAAGGCCTTTTGACCATCTCTTCAGACGCTTCAGAGGATTATCGGGAATGGAGTTTGAGACAAGTTGGTAAGCTTGTGAATTCAAGTGGGTATGGAATTTACTATAAAAGGATCAATCTCTGGTGTGTGCCAACATTATGATCTTTATGGATAAGTTTATTTCTGACAAAATTAGGTGCATTGAGGTTTCACGTAGGATTTTGGATTGTAAAGATTGAATACGAGAAGAATTGGAAGGTTTAGTTGAGCCCTAAGGCTCAACCCCGTACGTACTAATGGATCTAATTACTGCCTTGTAAAGTGTTCTGTAATTTATTGGGAGCTTTGAACGCTTGTTTAGCAAATGTTGGAGTATTCGAAAACGACGAGCAGTTTCTTGTTTTATAATTTTTTTTTTTTTTATTCCTTGTTATTATTTAATTAACCTTTTTAATAATCCTAATACATTTCAAAAACTAGTAGACTAATATTCAAATTTTATCTTGCCATCTCTAATCCTAATCTTACTAAATGGTAATCCTAGAATTTATGTCAACATATTTTTACTCTAAGTAGAAGAGTGAAAAGATTCCCGAGAAGTGGAGGAAGCAATACAATTGGACCTATAAAGCCTCCTCCCCCCTTCACCGTAAAAGCACCAATAGAGTGCCTTGTCATATACCTCTCCGATGTCCCGGAACCACCTTCAATCTCCAGGCATCCCGTAGAAATAAACTTATCCACCGTGTCATCTCCGTTTTATATCCTTGACATTTCTCTTGTATCCTTCGTATCAATTCCGACTCTTCCAAGAGACCAAGGAATCACTCTCGCCTTAATGATCCGTTTCATTCAGCGTATCATTCAGGTTTCGCATGTCGTTACGGTTATTCGACTCCTGTATAAAACGATCTTTCCTTATGGATTTCCTGGTGTGGATATCAACCTCAAAGCGGCACATTGCGAAGCTTGACTAAGCCACGGAACTGCTGATTGTGTGAATTCTTTACCTATCTCCCACTTTCCTTATCTAAACGTTCTTTCTATTTGTAACGTAACAAAATTTAAACAAATAATCACTCAAACACTTAAGTATTGGCCCAATGGATCCTTCTTTTAAGTGTAATATTTAATTTGTAAGTAATACGGTCAGACAATGGCACCAATAATTGTGCATTATTATTATTAAAGAACAGTAAGTCCCAGAATAATGTTTATTTTTCATTTTCATTTTCATAATAAGTTGTATTTTTTTTTTACTGAAATTTACAACTGTATAGTCCAATCCCTAGGGCTGAAATAAGGTGTCGAGTGCGTCTTCTGTAATCCAAGGTTTTTCTTCGGAAACTTGTTCAGAGTAGTTAGAAAGTAGACATACTAGAAGTCCTGGAGTTTTCGGGCCTGGGAACAGGAAAGGGAGGCGCGAAAGGTCCTTTTTTTTGGTTTTGCGCTCATATCTCGAAAACGGTGTGTCGTATCCAAAACATGATGATTTACTTTATTAATGTTATTTAAATCCTCAACCACTTTTATCATATACAAATTTTTAATATTCTGTACCGTTTCCGAGATATACGCTTGGAAAATCTTAAAATTTTCGAGAGAAAACAAATTTCACCTCATTGGGATATATATGTGTTTTTTGAAGGAAGTTTAATTTTCTACAATATTATTTATAAAGAATTTTGTCGTCGGATGAACCCTTTAGAAGATATGGAGGGAAGTTTAACAGAAAACGTGGCGTGAAATTTTTTTTATCAAAGTTTTACATACGACACGTAGTGAAGAGAATGATTCAGATTTGGGTCATAAACGATTTCTGGGACCCAAGTTAATAATAAGGAATAGTCATTTGAATAAGGTAACTGTTAAGTTAAGTAACAGTGAATTATGAGCGGTAGAGTGACGAATAGTTGACTGTTCCGGGAAAAAAAAAATCAATTGTGTTAAATTTTTTTTTAGATCATGAATAAATGAATTTTATTCTTTTTACTGAAATAAAAGCTAGTGGAATTTTGTTTTAAAAACTTTCAACTATCCAAAGTAAATTTTTTGTAGATGTTAAAATGTACTATTAGTTTTTATTTTTATCTTCTTATCATAAAAAGAAATAATAGCTAGTGGAATTTTGTTTTAAAAAACTTTCAACTATCCAAAGTAAATTTTTTGTAGATGTTAAAATATACTATTAGTTTTTATTTTTATCTTCTAATCATAAAAAGAAATAAAAGCTAGTGGAATTTTGTTTTAAAAAACTTTCAACTATCCAAAGTAAATTTTTTGTAGATGTTAAAATATACTATTAGTTTTTATTTTTATCTTCTTATCAAAAACGATCTATTACTAAAAATAAAGTAGGTTAGTGATTATTAATATAGTTATAACTGAGTTATATACGCAAATGCATATTCTTTCTGCTTATTTTTTATTTATTTTTTTTTTTTTGTCAAAAAATATTATTTAATGTTCATACGAAACAACTTGATTTAAACCATTCAACAAATTTTATGTTACTTATTTCGCTAAAATTACACTTTCGTGCTTATTTAGACTTCTAATTCATATATTGTGCATGTTTTAAATGGATCAATTCATTTGTGGTATACATGTATTTTCTTTTTTTTTTTTATTGTATATTTTTATGTGAATTAATAATTCACATGAACATATATTTAGATTTTAGTTGTTACTACAATTGAAATGGTAAAATTATTTTTCTTTTTAAATAAAGACAAAAACCATTGTATAGACCTATGTATACTAAATGTTGGCTTGAAAGTACTGAGAAGTTTTTACTTTGGATGGAAAAGTACTGGGAAGTCTTTCTCGGGAAAGGCTATTGATTGTTGGAACACAACTAGAATCATTCTCTGTTGCTAGTTTCAATCATAATTAGAATCATACCAAAAACAAAGTCTTCTTTTTCTTACTAAATGAGTAGTTCGCCTTTTTTTTAACACATGCGATGAAATGGTTTTTTCCACGCATAGACTAATAGTTCAGTTCAACGAAAAGTGTCTGATTTTTTTCAAATATAATATTTGTGAAAATAATCTTTATTCTGGGACGTATTGTTCTCTAAAAATTACAATAATGTATAATAAGGTAGTACAATAGTTTGGCTTACATAATTTCACACAAGGCTATTAATATATGAAAAACATGATGAGAAATGTAAATACAGTTAATAGTAAATAAAATTGCATGAAGAACTATCAATAAATATAATATAAGAATATATAATATAAGAAGTAGAAATTTATATTATAAATTTATAATATAAATACTAACATAAGAAGAAGAAATAAAATAAAATAAAAATAAACGTTATTGAGGTGCTGCTGATGATTTAAATAAAAAATATACCTCTATAGGTAGATCTCTAGGCCATCTTCTTTTCAGACGCCTCGGGAGGATCATCGGGAATGGAGTGGGAAGCAAGTTGAGAAATGGATTTGAGTGGTTATGGAGCTTACTACGAAAGGATAGGTATCTGGTTTTGGCTAACTCAGCAACATATGGAACATTTAGGTCTTTGTGGATAAGTTTATTGGTGACAAAGTAAGGGGCATTTAGGATTTTTCGAAGGGTTTGGATTGTAAGGATTGTATACGAGATGAATTGGATGGTTTAATAGAGCCCCAAAGCCAAATAGGTCTAATCACAGTCATGTAAATAAGTCTTTTGTAATGAGCTTTGATCGTTTGTCTAGTAAATGTTGAAGCAGTCTGTAACGAGTAGTATAAAGTATTTGTCTTTTGGTAATTTCTTTTGGTAGATGGGTCTATAGTTTTCTAGTTAGCTTGAAGGGGTTTAATTGCAGCCTAGGATGCAACTAGGCTAGGTGAAATAGGTTTTTTCACTCTCAAAAATGTAGCTCTTTTCGTATTGCGCGGATTGAAAATTTGCTGACTGTTTCATTTTCAGAAGCAGTGGATTATATATAGACATATTCATGCTCTATGGGAGAAATTGATTTCTTGGCCTTAAACATATGATTTCGAACGCATTTAAAGTTGTCTTTGTATTACACCAATTTATGATATCATTTCCGGTTAAGACTAAGCCTTCTCGATTTTTATGTACTTACGATTCAATATTTAACCATTATTGCCCATATTCAAAGTTTATTTGAATATTATACTTGAAATTATCATAACTTTTTATGATGTATTGTAATACATTACTGTTGTACTTTTTATTGAATATTATATGGCATATTTCAATGTTTTCGTTGCATATGAAAACAGTTAATAATAGTTATTTATTATTATTTCATTAAATTTATTACTGATTCTTTACTCGCATTAACTCTACATTGTTAATAGTATGTACATTTTTAAAAAATTGAATTCTAATGATTTTTTGTTTATTATGATTTAACCTTTTAAATAATTATCTGTGATATTTTTAAGCAATTTCATACGATTTTGTCATAGTTATATCATACATTTGTAATGTCAAATATGTGCGTTTATGTTCTATTATGTTTTTTAGTCTGTCTTTTAATTTCCGGATTAAATCTCAGAATTTTAGAAACTTGTGATATTATTCGAAGTTTTGGTGTTCGAACCAACCACTCGGAAGACTGTCGTTGTAGCAATGATCTTGTTAAACTTGGAAATTCCATTAATGAAGTTTCTGCTTCGTCTGCTGAGCTTCATGTTTACCACGCTAATTTAATTTTCCTATCAAATCCGATACTAACTATAATTAAAGAGTAACTTCAAACGTTGTTAATTTATTTATTTTTTAAACTATTATCTCAGCATCTTCTTTTTCAAAATATATACTCTCACACATGCAGACGCATACCTATATACATATATGTAGGTGATTCTCATGCTATGGGCAGTTTTTGTTTCCTCATGAGATCTACTCCAAAATAAACAATAAAATCGAATGTTTCCTAGCGTATATGCTTAGTAATGCATTCTTTTTATGAAAATCGTCTTAGATATAATGCATTTAACTGTAGAAGTTTCAGCATATTTCTTTAACTATAAAGTGCCCGTTGGTAATTTCCATGGTTGTCCAGAAATTCAATGTTCACAATATCAGGTAGTCCTTCTAAACCTTACCAATTATCAAACAAAAAAATTTTATTTTTATAAAGTAGAAGAATGAAATTTAATTAAACGATTATGATATTTTATATCTTCTTTTATTCTGACGCTACAGACGGAAGTGGCCTTTGGCCTGCCTCATCATCTGCTGTCACATAGTTCTGTCCTCCAACAAGCGGATGCCCGCCAGTTCTTCTTCCATCAAGCTCTTGGTGTCACTCATCTAGTGACGAAGATCTTTCCTTTATACACCTTTACCTGTTGACATGGTCAAACCATTTCAGCCTGCTTAATGATAATTTATATTTCATACCTAAATTCTAATTGATACCACTTAGTACGTTGTCCTTAATTTTATTGTAATTACCGTGGCTAGAAATTAAAACTGGTACTTATTCGGTTATTTTATTAGGAGATTATCGATCTTCATGATTGATTTTGAATCATGAAATGTCATTACCATGT
Source organism: Euschistus heros (assembly GCA_003667255.2). Classification (NCBI taxonomy): domain Eukaryota; kingdom Metazoa; phylum Arthropoda; class Insecta; order Hemiptera; family Pentatomidae; genus Euschistus; species Euschistus heros. The sequence continues at coordinate 1,203,892 of RCWM02000142.1, forward strand.
CATAAAACGTAACATTATCATGGGATTTTAAAAGTCCACGGTAATTTTGTTTTCCATTGTTATTTACTGATTTTGAGCCTAAAAATCAGTTTTTACTTTGGCAAACTGCACGTTTTCGGCACCTCAATCATAAAAGTGACGATCAGGAATTTTTTCAAGAATTTTTGTATCTTATATTTTTTGTAAATGCTCCACTTGAAGGTTGCCCTTAGTTTGGGAATAACGCATATAGTTCTTATATAACAATAATAAATAGGTCAGGGATATGTTGTTAAATATGATAGGTCTTGTTTGAAAAGCTAAATAAATTAAGAAACTATTCGTGATGTATATTTGATTGTGGAAATTCCGCGAGCTATTAGAAGGTATGCAGAGGAAACAATAGAGGAAAAACTGTAATTATTTTAATAACTAGTAGCAGTTGGATATCCAGATGGAACGCTGTTGATTTCCTGGGGAACGAAATTATGTAACATACCTCTGTTACTAACGAGTACTAATAACTTAGCATAACTTTAAACATGGAAGTTAAATTAATAATTAAATAAAAATTTTAATTTGTTTTTGTTTTTATTTATAGTAATTTAGAAGTGCACGTATAAAAGACAAAATATGCGGTATGTATACGTAAAAATGATTTATTTGGAAACTGTACATTAGTTATGGATACTTTCTTCTCCGGTAGGAATTCCGGGAATCTTTCCATTTCCTCTAGGGATTATCGGGAATCTTTTATGAAACATGTAGGCCTGTAGGGGTGTAGATTTTTTAAAAGTAAGGTATCTAGTTCGAACTGTCAAAAACATATGCAAAGTGATGGTGATGGATAATTTTCTCTGACAAGATATCGTTCGATAGGCTTAGTTTATTAGTAGTAGAAAACCTTGCAGAAGGCACAGTTAACCTTTGTATGATTACATTTATGTAGGGATTACATTGACTGGCACTAACGCCCTTCTACACACATTTTGACTTTTTTTATATGACTCATAAATGCATATGGATATATATAATGCTATATTTATGGAGCTACATATGCGACTCGAACTATAAAAAAAATTTGAAAGGGTGCAAAACCTATATACAAAGATAACAGACTTGCTACTCGAACTAGGTTTCCAATCAAACAATTTATTCACACACAGACTCAGCACTTTTTCAACTCTGCGAACAATTCAGGAAATCCAATAATTCAAACAATAGGCAGTTATCACAAGCAATCCTTAAGAAGATGCATATAGCCCAGTCAAATAAACAGTTTTATACAGCAAATCTCGGAATTGAACCAATGAAGCTGAATTTTTGCACATACCTTTGTTTTGGCATTCTAAATTTATTTTTAATTAATTAAATATTGTTTTATTAATTTTAATTAAATTTCCTATAAAATTGTTTTTATACATATTTGTCCAACTCTCAACGGTGTTCGAGATATACGTTATTAAAAATCGATAATTATAGAGAAAGAATATTTTTCCCTCACTTTTTGTCAAACATTTGATTCAAGTGCCAGAGACGTATATATGAAATTAAAGTAAATTTAATGCTTTACAACTTTGTTTCTGACAATATTTCTGAGAAACAATTGTCGAAGGCACTGAAGCAAATGTATGTCCAAACCGGTGCCCGCTTCTCCTCCTCTGCTCTATATCTCGAAAACGGTTAATCCAAAAAAAAAAAAAATTAATATAACCAAAATAATAGAGAATGTTATTATCTACAAGTTTTGTAAGTTTCTTGATTTATGGCCGATGGGTAGAAATCGAGATATTTGAAAAAAAAAAAAAAAAAAAAAATGATTTTTTTGACCTTCGTCCTTGAATATCTAATTATGCTAACGTGCTGAGATCGGTGACTTTTTACCACTTATTTAGAAGATCAAAACAAAGGTATATGCAAAAATTCAGCTTCATTAGTTCATTTCCGAGGTGAAATCCTTATTTGACTGGGCTAATACACAAACGTACAAACCACATACTACTAGAATAATATTTAGCTAATAAGACATCCAAAAAGTTATTGTTTCAGGTTGAAATTAAATTTATTGAAACAAAAATAATATATAAGTTAATTATCCGAAAATTTAATTAACTTTAACGTACTAGAAGTTAATCAATTATTTATATTAATTTAATAAATTTTATTGTGTGATTTTTTATCAAGTTTTTACTTACTACGTAGTGTGAATTGTTTTATTACCAAAACATGTAATAATAATATGTTACAATTGTAAATTAATTGTTGATTTAAATTTAATTTGAAGAAAAAACGGGATTTTAGCCCCACTTTTTAGCGTGGTGCCTTATCCACTATTATTATATATATTAATGTAATTATACAATTATTAGTGTTGAAATTTTTCAGCTGTACACCTTAACACTGTTGTGTCTATAAGCAAGGTTTTAAGACCAACTTTTAGTTTATTGCAGGCTGTCATTGCCATCATTATTTTTTGATGGAGTAATAAAACCTGTATATCTCTTTTAGTGTCTCAATAAAGTAGTCCGCAATATTGAGATGTTTCCTTCACATAAATTCACCCAAGTGCTTATTTTTTTCATGTTCTTCATTTATGCATCGCTAACCATCCATTTTTATTTTATTTTTAATTTATCAAGAACTGTTTATCCCTACGATCATCAAGCATTCGTTTTACAATTTTATTTTCATTTATAGTTCAAAGCTTCCAATTAATTGCAAAAGACTCATTTACATGAATGTGATTAGACCTATTTGGACGTACGGAGTTGAGCTTTGGGGCTCCACTAAACCATCTAATTTATCTCGTATACAATCCAAAATACATCGAAAAATCCTAAGTGCTCCTAACTTCGTCACCAATAAACTTATCCATAAAGATCTTAATGTTCCGTATGTTGCTGATTTAGCCCAAACCAAATACCTATCCTTTTATAGTAAGCTCCATAACCACTCAAATCCACTAGTTTCTCAACTTGCTTCCCACTCCACTCCCGATAATCCTCCGAGGCCTCTGAAAAGAAGATGGCCTATAGATCTTCTAGTGTAGAATTTTTATTTAAGTGCTACTGATGAATAGTTCTTTTCAAGTTTTGACTTGTTATTGTAATTGTTATTATTAACACATTTTCCTGATGTTTATATTTGTACAGTTGTAAAATTCAATAAATTGATTTTTTTTTAAGTTTTGTTTAAACAATTAGCTCTAGATATATTTATTAATGTATGAAGGGCCAGGAGGAAAAATACAGTCAATTTTAAGAAAAATGAAATTTAAAGTTTCTCGCTCGTGATCCATTTTCAGAAAGTGAGAAATTAAGTTCTCAAAAAATATTCTCTTTAACCAGATAATCGTTTATCTCTATACCAAATTTTGAAGCCCAAAAATAATTTTTAATGCCCTAGAATTTAAGAGATATTCACAATAAGACCAGATTGCTTATTGTTTGTGGGAAAAATTACTGTAGTCCAGTGCTTTTTGTATATGACCAGTAAATTGGAAGTACATGAGAAAAAAAACATTATTCTTAAAAGTTAACCCTTATTCTTTTCCTTATTCCTAGCCAGTAAGTGGGAATGCGGATAGTATTCTTCAGTGGCTTCGTGCGTAGTGCAGGGGTATTCTCTGATTCCCGCACCAAACCCCCGCGATTTTATTTTGTACCAATTGAGTAAAAACTTTCGACAGGTATGGGTAGATAGGGTCGAAAGACTGTCTTCGACATCCCGACGAATATATTAGACAATGACTTAAACATCCAAGATCCAAAGGATTAAACGGGAAGAAGTGTTCTTTTGAAAAACGAAAATATCTCATCAATTTTCAAAAGTACAGCAATGGTGGAATATCCTTCGGTCATCAAAAATCGTTAGATTCTATGTCCTAAGGTTTTAACGGGAAGAGAGAGTGTCCTTAAAAAAAAAAATACATCATAATTTTTCAAAAGGACGAAACTTAAATTGTCGGGAAGGAGTCGCCAAGGATATCCTACGGACGCCAGAAATCGTTAGATCCTGAATCTGAAACTATCGTTTTATTTCCGATAGTAATGTATACTTAAATAAAGTACACTTCCGAACTATCAGATGGCTCCACCAGTTTAAAATTCACAAAAAGTGGAGTTCCGAGTTTTTTCCCCTGTCCTTTATATTAATAGTTCTATTAATATCGAAAAATTAAAACTTATGTGTTGATATTTTTGGCATCAACAATTGTGCGGAGTTTTTTTTCCGGCTATAATTAACGTGTATTACATTTTATTTTAAAAAGATAAACGTAGCTGAACAATTATAAAATACTTTCATCAGAAATGTCGGGTTGTTGAAGCGGAAAAAGGTATCGGAATGGATTGTTGGCCGGTGATGATGTAGAGGGTTCGTCCTATGGTCAGTAACCGTGTGATTCAGTCTTCTGTTTCATCGGTTTCATTCCCCATGAATACCGGGTAAAATGTCGTTAGTTTTCTAAAATGTTGCTTTACGAAACTCATAGATTTCTCGTAAATAAATAATATTAATAATAATCAGTATATGCTGATTATTTATCTGTACTGAGTAATATATATTTTTATGATGATACTGCAACAATTTCATGTAAGTTACTCGATATATTATAGTATCGATAGTTCGAGGGGAACAGGACAAGCTCTGACAATCGACTTTAATGTGGGAAAATTTTATAAAACGGCAATGAAAAATTAGGAAATACAAGCTTTATTAAAAAGTTGAACATAGTATTGTTTATATTTTTCTTTTTGTGTCCTAGTATATTTGCTGGTTTTCTTTGTTGTCAGCCAGTTGTGAATCAAATACATATCCCTGTATCGATTCATATTGTATATAAATATCGATATTTTTCTGTGATAGTCCGATATTTTTTCTTTCAGATATTTGTCGTATCCATACGAACGTTACGATATCGTTTTCTCTTTATAAAAATACAAAAAACAACTATATAGTAGTAACAAAACCTTATAAAAAAATTTTAAATAAGAGAAAGATTTTTATATTTGGGGCACAGTTGGCATGACTGGGACTGGTTGCATCTGACTAGGTATATGTACTTACATAACATTTATAAAAAGTTATTTGGTTCTTAAATAAAATGAATCTTCTTTCTAAATAAATATATATTTTTTAATAAGAAATAATTTATTTAGTTTAAGGCCTAACATTACAGGAATTAATTAAAATTTTATATATGGGATCTGATATTAAATTTTACCAGCTTTGAGATGAAAAAAAAGGAATTTGGTATCAAACAAATATTTTTGGAGTTATAACGAGAAATGTGCCTAAAAAATAAGGATTTCACAATAGTACGGGGTTCTCAGCGGATTGGTATGGATGTTTACGGGACTTGAAGTAAATTTAACCAGCTTTCAGAAAAAATAAACATATTTTAGAATAGACAAAGAGTTTCGGAGTTATAGACAAAAGAGTAACAAAAAACGTGTTTTCGCGGAAAAGTGCGACTTCCCGCAAGTTAGTCGCTTTCTGCTATAAAAAAAGGTTGATCTTGGAGAAAATATAACTGGAATTTTTGTAGATAATTGCACGATGAACAATTTCTGTTATGACCTCAATTGAGCTCCGAGCAATAGGTCGCGAGATATTTGCTGATTTTCGCGACCTTCTTTAGCCGGGACGATATCAATGTCGATTTTTCACATTTTCGTTAAAATGCCCTGTAATGGGGTATACGAAAAATTCAGTTCACTAGGAATTTTTCCGCAGTTAAAACCTAAAATGACTGGACTAAAATAAACTTCTGTTCAGGAAAAGGGAGGAATTGCATCTTATTACCAACTTTTAAGGAGCTAAAGTATAAGATGGAATGTTTTCCGAACTATTACATATATAGATGATAAATTTTAAAAAACTTGTATATGCAGAAAAAAAAATTTTAATTAAAAGTTCTTTGTTATTCAATTTATTATTTTCATTAATTTTATTAGTACATGAACTTAAAAAATATTTTTTGTTGTTTAATCTTCTTGAATAATTGGCCATTCGCCGCGCTGCTACCTTCAGTTCACTTCATTATTAACTTACAAATTATTCTTTCTGCTTGTTGCCTTGGGCCCAAGAGATGTTCCCTGGCTGGATTCTCAACTCTCAGTGGTTTCCTCTAGGAAAACTCTCATCCGCTTCTATGTCTTCTTAATTCAATTCTTAATATTAAATAGTTACGTACTTATTTTGATTTTACTACTACTGTAAAAATTTATTGAAAATGTTCATAGTTACATGAAGAACGTGTTCAGTATTTGTTATTAAAACAGTTTATAGAAAACATTGAAATATTTTCACATTGCCACTGTATTTTTAAATAATGTTTGCAAAACATAATTATTAACTTTAAAATTAAATGTAAATTTTCATTTCTTTAACAAAATAAAATGTAATTAATCTTTTCACTCTTTTTTAAAAAAATATTAATGAAATGATTAAATAATGAGTGTTTTTATAATTATAATTTTCTACTCAATTTATAGTATGTCAATTCGAACTTTTTTTTTTCTTTTTTTAAATTCTGGAACATTTGGTTAGCCCGTATCATTACACAACTTAAAGCAATAGCTGTTTCAATGATCGTTTGCAATCTCAAAGAATATAATAATCACAGAAGGTAACTATCTAACTATCTCTGAAATACAAACAAAATTAGAGTAGAGATTACTTAGCCACAGCAATCACCTATTACCATCTCCGAGCCTGTGGCACAGTTGTTCTTAACCGACATTCATTTTTTTTTTTTAATATCACATAATTATTAATGAATTCGTTTAATAATTGAGGGACGGAATATTTTTGAATATGTAAAAGATAATAAATATATAAATATAGAAGTATTCTTGAAGAAGTTTAATTATAATGCGACTATATTCAGATTTGTACTAAATTAAAAACCTATCCATTCAAATATTTTAAATATCATTCGACTTATTTTTTTTCTCCAATTTTAAATTATTTTACCTCTGGTTATTGTATGTTTTCATAGAAGCGGCTTTGTGTTTATAAATAAACTAGCTGGACCTCAGTAACTCCGCTCAAAACTCTATTTTTGATTTTTTGGTAAATTGACTATTGTTTGTGACTAAAATAATCTACATAATGTTGCAAATCAATAAGTAAACATTACGCGCTCCGGTTTGTTTGCTTTCAATCTTTTATTAAACCGTTCCATGTTCCGGATTATTAGACTGAATTATTCAGTCGACTGTGTAAACTGCAACGCATTTCAGTACGTTAATTTTTTTTTCTTTTAAACTTTTATATTTTAAGTCACAATACGAGGTGTTCAAGTGAAGGTATAAAATATTAAGGATGAAATTTAAAATTACAATTTTTAAATCTTAAATTCGATTAATTCAATTTTGCGCAAGGGAATTTCAAAACTGCCATTGTGATATGTTAATATAATTTTGTAAAAATAGATGAAATTGAAAATAAATCTTTAAATTTAAAAATTTGAAGCATAAATTTTTGAATTCAATTAATTAAATTTAGTGCAACGGAACTGCAAGCTGCCATTGTAATATGATATTAGAAGCTCTTGTAAAAATAAATGTGAAGGCGAAAGGGAAATTCCATCGCGCAAAATTAAGGTATTGAAAATTTTGAATTTAGTGGGAAGACTTTTAGAATTCATAACATTAAAGACGTTTTTAATTGGCCGCTAATATCTTCGATCTATTGATAACAAACTTAGAAAAATGCCAACATAAAAAACGAAATTATTCGACCCCGAAGTTTGTGAAATGTTACCAATGGACTCGGACCATCTAGCTCAGTCACATAGCATCTACATCTATTAGTATTTATATTTATATTTATATATATATATATATATATATATATATATATATATATATATATATATATATATATATATATATATATAGAGAGAGAGAGAGAGAGAGAGAGAGAGAGAGAGAGATTACATTCATCAGGTTCATTATTGCAGAGGTCTCATACATACATAAAGTCTGAAGTACTTTTTATCTACCAGTTTAACCTCTGTACACTAATTTTATTGTGTATTTTTATCGTATTAAGATCTGAAATTTCATGAATTGTCTCTTCGCAATCCTTGCATTTTCATCAGTCAACAGATAAGATATTGCTGTAACTTTATGACAAGGGACAAAATAAACAACTGAGGCTGATAAACGCTACCGTTTGAATAAGCCTTGTTTTACGAAATGTACACGCATGAACTACGAATGCTTACAAACGATTTTGAAATTAAACTAAAATCTGAATTTTAAGTTCGAAACAAATTTCAAAAATTAGCAATCATCAAAAACACAATACCTTCTAATAAAAGAAAGCATATCATAACTGCTAATGAATAAGTCATAAATTCGGTTAAAAATTGTTTTGCTGAAACTACACAAAAAAAAAAATACTAAACACGTCAGGAACAATTTAAGGTTACTAAGCATAGGCCCCTGAATCTTAATTAAAAAAATTAAGATATCTCAGTTTCAAAATGATAGATTAAGTTGGTTGATGACTTAAAAATGGAATATAAATTTACTACTTTAAAAAAATCAAACATAAAAGTACAAAAATTTAAAAAAATCAAAAATAAAAGTGCAAAAATTAAAAAAATAAATAAATAAATGGACTAATAACTGCCAACAAATGTCAGATTCGATTTCCACAGTTCAATAAACACAATGTACTAGTTTTAATGGTATTAAAAATGTTGAGTTATTCACCCTAAAATTTGCCTAGGTACATCACTCATTTTTTTTTCTATTATTATGACAAAATTTAGTCATATTCAAAATGTTTTCTGTACTTTTTTTAAAATGAGAAACTCGAATCTTACTTTCGTTTTATGTTAGAAATTTTTTTTTACTTTTTTGTATTCCATAAAAATACAAAAAAAAATGTTTGTATCTCTATTTTATTTTTTTATTACAATACTTTTATTTCATGTTATTATTGAACATTTATTTATTTTTTTAAACCATCGATTTACTATGTTTTGTAGTACCGTAAATGTCAAATTTGAATGAAATTGTAAACAACTTATTATTTTTTACCCATCTAGCCTCCTCTTCCTAGTTGAATAAAATAGAAAGAAAGCTCTATTTTGGGACAATGTCCCTTTAAAATAAACACTTCATAGCATATAGAAAAATCATATCTCGCCTAGATATTTTTAAAACAAAATATAAAGATAAATAAAAGTGAATGCAGATTTCCGTTATAAGATTATTAGGGATGGGTATAACTATAATTTTATTATTATTTTTGTAGTTTATTTTTCCTACAACTTAAATAAGAATAATAGACAGTGCATCTCCTAAGACGTGGATAGCGTGCAGATGTAACCAGTACCAGTCTTGCCAACTGTCCCCTAACATTAAAAACTTTCCCTTATTTTAACCAATTTTATAAAGTTTTGTTACTTTTGTCTCTAATATATATATATATATATATATATATATATATATATATATATATATATATATATATATATATATATATATATATATATGTATTTTATATAGTTGTTTGTTATATTTTTGTAATACAGAGAAAACGATATATCGTAACAAATGTATCGATATGACAAATATTGGAAAGAAAAATATAGGTATAAAAACATCGGGCTGTGGAAGAAAAATATTAATATTTTAATGTTTATCCATCTCTAAAGATAACAGAAAAGAAAACTAGAAACAGAAAAAATAATATTAATAGTCAACACGGGAATAAGTATTATTTACAAAATTTTAGGGATGGGACAGAAACAAATACAATGAAAAAAAAAAATAGATCATAAGTTATCTGTACAAAAATGAAAGCATTATCATAAGAAAATTTTAAATTTAGGCTAATGTTTTTTTTCTGATAAACTAGAATGACATTCATTATGTTTATCCATATAATTAAGTATGGGCTAAATAAAGATGACTTAACGTAACTTTTACTCTTTAAATTCTAAAAACCTTGAAATAAAATAAAAATGGGCCATCCTTGGGTTTTCCCTGCTCCCTTCAAATCATAAAGGACGTAATGAAGTCTGGCCTAGTTCTTATCTTTGTGTGTCGGAATTGCACGATATTATGACAGACCATGAGCCAAGCTAAATTAAATTTGTAGTATTTTTTTTCTCTCTCTTTTAGGACATACTTAGATTGAACACTTTTTACAAACGAGAATTCAGATATAGGACAGAGGCTAATAAGAAACTTTCGGATAATGAATTGTATTATCAGTTCTTACGACTTAAGACCCATGAATCATTTTTTTACACATAATGTCAAAAAACAAAGGATCGATATTTTTATTTGGTAATAATTTTTATCTGGCAGAAATCTTGTTGGATTTTATTTTCTTATCTTAAAAGCATATGCCACTGTGGGAAACTCGTTTTTACCACTTAGCCCTGTTCATTTAAATTATTATTATGATAGATTTTATTATTTCTAAACCTTCCTAGAACTATGAAGATGATGCAGTTGTCTCAATAAAGTTTATTTTTTCATTTAAAAATAAATAAATAAAAAAAAATATATATGGTTAAGATGGGCTCAGTATTTTTAAAATTCTAAATTCAATGGCAGAATGGCGCTAAGCACATATCGGTCGATTTTCAAACTTCACTGGGATCCACATATCGCACCACATATTTATAATTTCTTTAATAACAAATTAATAGAAAGTAAGTAAATTTTATTATATATTTCTAGCTCTATATAACACTGTACCTTTGTAACCTCTCTTGAATTTCGTTCGCCACCTATCAGTGCAGGATGCATGTATGTACCTATCGGTCGATTTTCAAACCACACATTTGTCGCTTATTTAATACCATTTAGTTGGAAGTCTGTATATTTTATAAACATTCCTTGAACTATGATGATATAGTTGAAATTTAGTGCAAATTGGTTCACTAGTTTTCTTGGCTAGTGATCTCACGCAAAATGGCTTGTACTTTTATACAACATAAATATAATGTTACTTGTGTGAATAAGATTATTGTGATAATCGCTTAGTGCAAATATGCATTTTAAACATAATAAACTCTTTTTTGGAATAAAAATAAAGAAAAAAAAGTTATTGTTCAATGGCAAATAAAGGAAAACTGTCAATAAAGCGACACCAGATCAAAGGATCTTCTGTTATTACATTTATTTATTATTATTATTTAGGATTTATTTTATTAGATTTTCAATTTAAGGTTTAAAACCCAATGATAATGAACATAGACCTCATTTTTACCGACACCTTCTGAATGCAGATTGTATTGGAGAATACCGCTTTTGGAGGTGAATTTTATGGGAAGATGAGTCTGTTTTTACAGGCATTTATACCTATGCATGTATAGCGTTGGTTTATTTTTATATTACTTTCGAGTAATGTGGAGAAGCACCATGGTGTTGGAAAATTATATTTCATACGGTAATAACATAAAATCCTTTGATCTGGTGTCGCTGTATTGATAATTTGCATTTATTTTCAATTAAAAAATATATTTTTTTCTTTGCTTTTTATTCCAATAAAGAGTTTAAAATGCATATTTCCACTAAGCGATTATCACAATGTCTTATTTACACAAGTAACTGATTTGTATGCCAAATGAAAACACCATGTTTTTCCGGTTTTAAATGTAAATTTCTACTTGAAATCGATACGGATCATTAAGTTGATAATACCGTATGAAAGCTAAATAAATTTGTAAGTTTTGTGAGATTTGCAGTTTTGTGAATAGTTTTTTTTTTGTCGAAAAACGTTGAGCTTTGAAGTATTATAAGACATGGTAACTTTCCTAAATAAGGTGAAGATCAAGCTGTTCTGTAGGTACCAAGTTTGTAAAATTCAAGGTTATTACATGTACTCTTCCCTTTAGGTTTTTTTTTTTTTTTTTTTTTTTTTTTTTTTTTTTTTTTTTTTTTTTTTTTTTTTTTTTACTCTAAGAGGGACTCACCCTGTATACTACTATAGATTGAATAGCTTAATCACCGGTTTGCTGCAGTTTAGAAAGTCCCTGAGGATTTTGATGATACTCGGCATTAAATTTCAATACACGGTTTGATAATTCAGCTTGTCCCTTTGGTAACTAATTTGGCATGATGACGCCATGCAGTCCCAATATTGGATACGATGTTTGTGTACACTGGCTCATGTGTTTGCCCGTTTGATGAGGCCCAATAGGATGGCCTAGTCGCTCTGCTTCCGATTAGGTTTGAAGATTGTCATCAATTGTGTTATTTATATACTTATATATTTTACTGAGAGGAAGGGGGAAGATTTAATTTTTTTTTTTCGTTTTTCTACTTAAAAAAAGATCTTAAAATATTTTTATGTTTAGTCCCAGGCTCCTAAAGAGCTGAAAATAAAAAAAAACTAAATCGTGAGGAAGTCTTATTATGTATCTAAAGTTTTGTATCTCAAGAATTTATTTTAGATCAAAAATATTTGAGAAAAATATTGAAACCGTTGAATTTTTTTTTTTTTTGAGGTGCTAAAATCAAATCTTAAACCAATTTCGTATAATAAATCGTACAGTTTTCTACGTAGAATGAAAAAATATATGCGGTCAAGTACAAACACACTATATGGAGTGCATGATGTATACGTCTGCATAAAACATTATTGCATGTTACATGCATTTAACGACTTTTATTAGGAATAACTTTTTCACAAGGCGGGAAAAAAAGACAACAGTTATAATATAAACAGGTGTGGAACATCTACTTACAAATCTGACTTATAAGATATGTCAGCTCCACAATGTTTTGGAAAATCTATTGGAAACAACTCTCTTCATAAATGGATAATTCGTATCAGTCAAATACTTATATAGAAAGTTGCCATTATATAGAGCATTCCAACGGTTCTGTACCATCACCACCTTTCTGAAGAAACAAAATTGACATTTATATAAAAAGAAAATATTACACGCAACAATTAATTTTTATTGTACTTTCTTCGCTCTTAACACGTATCATCATGTTGGCTGTTTATAAACAGTTATGTCAATGTCTTAGCAAGGGTTAGCCATGTTGATAGCTGCAAAAGATTTGTCTATATAGAATAGAATAGAAGAAAAAAAAATTATTTTGGGACCAAGACCCTTAAGAATAAAAAAATAAATAAATTATATCTGGTTTACATATTAAAATGACAAATTCAAAGAAAAAACAATAGTAATAAAAATCACTTGAGGCACGCATGATGGTATAAAAGGATCTATACAATTAGGATTGATGAATTAATTGCCACTTCTATTGGGATTATTTTATTAGAAAACTAGTTCCGAATGCTAAACATTCATCTTCAGTTCTCAAATATACAAAAAATTTTCAACACATCAGTACTATGTTACATGGATTATATACACTAAAGTTTCCAAAAATGTAAGGCAAGAAATCAAACATTAGTACTCACCTCAAGAGGTCTAAGAGATAACTGAAATATACCCATCGTGAGAAGTGGAGGGAGGCAGGTAGGTTATTTTATTGTGATTTACTATGGGACTCATTTGGGACTATTGGGACTCCTTATGACTCATTTGATTTTTCCGTTCCTATGGGAAACAAATTTAAAATTTGGCTATTGGAGATGTTTATCTGGTCGTTTAAACAAAAATCTGGATCGGATTTAAACAATTTTATTATTTCTAATGATTCATAAATATTTAATTTTAGGCTATTTTCTACTTGATGTAGTATTTTTACTCCCGAGTCTTTATTAAATTTATGGTTATTTTCATTTAGATGGATAGCGTAATTGGAGTTTTGGGTCTTATGTAGTATTTGTATTTAAAGTAGTATTTTTACTCCCGAGTCTTTATTAAATTTATGGTTATTTTCATTTAGATGGATAGCAAAATTGGAGTTTTAGGTCTTATTAGTGTATGCTCCTATATGTTCTGTTACTCTTTGATTTACCGATCGTCCAGTTTTTCTCGTGTATTTTGTTTCACAGTCATTACATTTTAGTTCGTATACACCGTTTTTTTGGAAAGGGTCTATTTTGTCTTTAGGTGAAGGGACGTATGATGACAATGGTTTACCTATTTTAAATGCAGGGTTTAAATCTATTATTTTAAATTCTTTTCCAACTTTAGTAGATATTGGGCCGTAATACGGTATGAAAATATATTTCTTCGGGGTAGCCTTATCTCTGGGGTGTTATGTATATATTATTCATAGTTTTTTTATGTATTTGTCTTCTTAAAATATTATCGATTGTGATTTTACTGTATCCGTTATTGCTGGCTATAGTGTATATTGTTTGGATTTCTTTATTATAATTTTGTTCATTTAACGGTGTATTTAAAAGGCGGTAGATCATGCTATTAAAGGCTGCGAGTTTATGTATTAGTGGTCTCCTGGCATTATTGTGTATAACTACCCCTGTGTGTGTGGGTTTCCTGTATATACTAAATTCATGTTTTTTATTAGTTATAGAGATTTCAATGTCCAAACAATTTAATGTTTTGTTGTTCTCTAACCCCAGTGTGAATTTAATTGAAGGGTTAATTTCGCTTATTTGCCTGTTCGTCCCAAACCATAGGCATATTATGTCTATAAATTTTAGTGTATATAATCAATCCATGTAACATAGTACTGATGTGTTGAAAAAATGTATGTTTTAGAACTGAATTTAGCATTCGAAACTAGTTTTCTAATAAAATAATCCCAATAGTAGTGACAATTAATTCATCAATCCTAATAGTAATAAAAGTAATTTTGACTGGGAGGAATGGCTACCTCCTGTAACCCAGCTATTCGGAGGTCGGGAATTGGGATGAGTATAGAGGCAACAAAGAAAAACCCTTAGGAGCTTAGCAATGAGGACAAAATGTCCGCACTAGGTTTATCAATAAAACAAAACTTAAAAAATAAGTGACGAAGAAAATCTTAATAAATTAGGGCGATTCTCTTTGTGCGGCGCCTCATACCAGGTTGTCCCGCCATCTTGAATTCATGCTCTGCGAATCATTTTCACTGTGATATGAATTTATTTTCTGATCTTTATAAAGGTTTTGTTTTTTTTATTTCTTGTCCCTAATTTTTTGAGAATAGTTACAGAAATATCTCCAAGTAAGGTTCATGAATAGATTCTTAAATCAGCCAACTTGTTAATTCGTTTAAAAGAGAATTGTTGAGAGAAATATTTATAGTGTTATGAGTCAACAGGGCTCCTTTAAAAAGTCCAACAATAAAACAAACTAAAAATAGGGCGGCCATTGAAGTGGCATCCTGCCATCCAGTTGCTAGTTTATAATTAAGTTATTGGATTATTTATTACTATTGATTAATTTTCATTAATCGGCCTAATTAATATCACTTTTTTTTTCTTTTAAGAGGAATCCCAAGGTGGGGGGGAGGGGGGGGGGGTATCCTAGAGGTTACCAACCTATTCTTACCAAGATGGGAATGTCAAAATTTATCTCGTGGGTCCCTCACGAAATATATTTAAACCCGCTCAGGTGGGGTTCGAATTTACGACCTTCTGTATCTTCACTGTCATCGAGACCCCTATGTGTATAGTAAACAGGGCTGCCGATTGGGGGGGAAATTTGAGCTATCATTGAAGGTTACACGTCATCAGCGAGGCTGCCGATTTAGGAAATATTTTCTCCCCTGGGTGAAATTCGAATTGAATTTTTTGACCGATTTTAATTTTTAAAAATTGATTCGAACTAGTGGCGTATAAGTTGGCTATAATAAGTATTCTTTTTTATTTTATAACAATATCTAATTACATAAATTACATTAAACATACAAAGAATATCGTAATTTCTTTTAAGACATAAAGATATTTATGAACTTAATGCCTCCTTATTAAAGTTAATAAGCAACATTACTCATTTGTCTTTTGGGGAAAATCGGGAGGGGGGAGTTTTGAAACGGTAGGGGAGAAATTGGGGAAGTTTTGAAATGGTCGGGGAGAAATTGGGGATGTCTTGCTCTGACACGGGGGAAAAATATTATTTCAGAATCGGCAGCACTGCACATAATAATTAAGGGTAATTTGTGTTTAGTACATACATTTAAAAACAATCGTTTAAAAAAAAAGGTAAAAAATAACATTTAAAAGAAAACATGATTATAATGAAGAGAAATGATTCATCAAAAGCTTCAAGTCCTAAAACCAAGATTTTATCTTGGTTTCGATTTTGGAAATAAAATCCAAACTTTTAATGCATTTTTCCTAAAATATGATTTTCGCACTTAACATGCTTTTCACAGGTGACACAGAGTTGATATTTTATTTTATTTATCCATTTTCAAGTTTCTTGAGCGAGTATTTAAACTTTCCAACATTTAAAGTAACCATTATTTTGGTTGACGAAAGTTTTCATTTTTTCCTTTTCTCAGTTTAAAAACATTTAAATTTGAATGAAACCTGGTTCCACTCAGAATTTGTTTTTAAATCATGGAAAAACTTACCTACTTTTTACTCATACAATTTTCATATTTTGTCCTCAAATCTATTGTTCTTCTTAATTTAATTGGATAGGTTTTTTAATATCTCAATCATTCAGAGGCTTTGAAAAAAATTAATATGGATGAGTTAAAATAGAATATTTTAAATTCACATCCGGAAATGATATTTTACAGGAAAATAACATTTAAAAGTATTGAAATGATTAATGATGAGTAAAATTCAAATGAATGATGTTAAGAATTCATTATTTGATCATCCGTTTGATATCAATGAAGAAAGTTGTTTATTTTTCAGTTACTATCCATACCCTTTCATGACTATTAATGGATTTGTTTTTTGTTTCAGAACAATTACATCAAAACCTCTAAGTATTCACTGCTCACATTCATCCCGCTCAACCTCTTCGAGCAGTTTCAGAGGCTGGCCAACTTCTATTTCCTCTGCCTCATGGTCCTGCAGATGATAAATGTCATATCTTCACTTACTCCTATCACTACAGCTGTTCCGCTCATCGGTGTCTTGTGCCTCACTGCTATCAAAGACGCTTATGATGACTTTGTAAGTGTTTTATTATTACATTTTGTTTTTTGAGAGGCCATATTAGTCAAGAATTTTGGAGCCAATAAAAAAAAAATTAATGATTGTTTGCTAGTTGTGTAGTGACTGTGTTTCCTGATTTGAAAGACTATATGTGCTTCATTTTTTTTCCCTGAAAATAAAAAACACAAAAATTAATAGATTAATAACTCACATTGATGAGGTATTTGTTAACTGTGGAACTAATGAAGATGTAAGTATTTAGGGTGTGCAGTTGTGGAATTTAACACTATTAAAATATAAATTGTAATTTATTGTGGTTACGTTTCAGCTACTAGCCTTCATCAGGGCTAGAAGAAATACAAACAAAAAGATATGACAAGAAAAGTGAGTAAATTTTGAAAAGATAAGAAAAGAAAAACAGTATGGAATTTAAATAAATAAAAATAAATAAGAAAATAAAAATAAGTATTAAAAAAAAAAGAAAAATAAATTGAAATAAATGAATTAAATATTTTGTTTTTACAAAGATAAAAAAGGTGTTACGACACAAGACAAGTCAATATAAAAACAAATTATTTATTTTTCTTGTTTTTTAAAACTTTTAAAATTTACTCCCTTTTCTTGTTATATATTTTTGTTTGTTTTTCTTCTTGTCCTGATGAAGGTTTACAGTGTAAGCTGAAACAATAAACTAAAATTTATATTTTAATTTGTTTCTATGTCTGCACACCCCAACTACCTACATCTTCATTTATAATACTTGATTTCTTCTTAAAAAATAGTAATTATATTTTTTATATTTTTTTTTTGTTTTATTCAGCAAAGACATGTCAGTGACTCCCACGTTAACAACAGAAAGGCATTGGCTGTCCGTGATCGTAAACTTGTGGAAAGTAAATGGTCACAGGTCAGGGTGGGGGATGTTATTAGAATGGAGAACGATCAGTTTGTTGCTGCGGATGTTCTTCTTCTCAGTACGAGTGAACCAAATGGCCTCTGTTTTATTGAAACTGCTGAGTTAGATGGGTAATTAATCCTGCTACATTTACACATTATATTATACACAAACAAAAAATTATTATATTGTGGAATTAAAATAATTTATTTTTCTTATTTCAGTGAAACAAATTTAAAGTCAAAAGTGTGCTTAATTGAAACTGCTGATATGGGGCAAGATGATGGTTTACTTGGAAGTTTTGATGGTGAAATCATATGTGAACCTCCGAACAATTTGCTCAACAAATTTGATGGTACTTTGATTTGGAAAGGAAAAAGGTAATTTGATATGTACAGCTATCATTATACTTATGTAAATTACCTTTAGCAATTATTCTTTTGGTGAGATATATTTAACAGGGATAGTTGAGTTTGCCCTGAAAATTTAATATTAACCTCTTCTGGGTGTAATTTTTGAAATCATAATATTTTCTACCCCATTTTGTCAATAATAAATACTTTAGATCATTGCCAAACCATCTACTGCCTTGTGATCTTATAAGCTGATAATTGAGGTTTTACTTTATATTATTATATAAATATTTATATTATAATCCATCTTATTTACCAATTTTTAAACTGACTCATAGAGCAGATTTATGGACTATTTTAGTACATTAATTTTCAGATAAACTGTTTTAAGAGGCAAGATTGAATATTTTTTATAACAATAGTTCATTTTAGGTATCCTCTTGATAACGACAAAATATTACTCAGAGGCTGTGTTTTAAGAAATACTGATTGGTGCTATGGTGTGGTCATTTTTGCTGGGAAAGATACCAAGCTAATGCAGAATTCTGGAAAAACCAAGTTTAAGAGGACAAGCATTGACAAACTATTGAATTTTATTATCATTGGAGTAAGAAATTTTTTTATATTTATTCGTTTAGTGTTTTGTTATTACTTACTGTTTATCTACTAAATATGTTAAAAATAATTTTCATATTTGTTTTTTCAGATTGTGTTTTTCCTCATTTTAATCTGTTTATTCTGTACTGCTGCATGTGGTATTTGGGAAACTTTGACTGGAAGATATTTTCAAATTTACTTGCCTTGGGATAAACTCGTCCCTAGCCAACCTGTTAGTGGTGCGACAATCATATCATTACTAGTATTTTTTTCCTATGCTATTGTGCTGAACACTGTAGTGCCAATATCACTTTATGTCAGGTACCTAAATTTTACTAGATCTCTAAACTTATATACAATATTAGTATTATAAATATAATAATAATAATAAGTATTATAAATATATATAAATAATATATAAAATTATCTAGAACAGAAAATTAAAAATAAATTTATAAACAGCAAATAATATATATATCCTATTCATTAATAATAATAATAATATATAAATAAAAAATAACATGTTCATTCCTCTAGAACGAAATATAACAAATAAACTCTTTCTCTATACAAAGACGGCCGAGTTCAGGATTGGAACTCTTCTTGTAATACTTTTCTCAGACATCTATACTTCATTTCAAACCCTTATAGAGAACCTAGCACGATGGTGCTTTTCATCAAATTAATGAATATAAAATCAAACATGATCATTTTTATTTTTAATTTATTACTAATTTAAAATTTGGTTCCGTGCTGATGATTTATCAGGCCATGATTTCATTATATTCAACACCTTAAAAAACATATACAATGCCAAACATTTTTATAATTATGCATCTAACTTTATAGAAATAACAGTTTAAAAGTAAATTAATCAAGCTATCCTTTTCTCATTGCTTTGTATAAAACTTTAATTGTTTTTACTAATATGTAGACAAAATTATCACATTGTTTTTGAAGCACCATAACGTTTTTCGAAAAAATTATTAAAAAAAACACAAAAAAAACAGAAAACACTAAGAACCAGGACACTAAAAGACCATAGAAGTTGAGTGTCCAAAAACAATCAATCTAATCTATATATCTATTCATTAATAATAATAATAAGATATAAATAAAAATAACATGTTCATTCCTCTAGAACGAAATATAACAAATAAACTCTTTCTCTATACAAAGACGGCTGAGTTCAGGATTGGAACTCTTCTTGTAAAATACTTTTCTCAGACATCTATACTTCATTTCAAAACCCTTATAGAGAAACCTAGCACGATGGTGCTTTTCAATATTAATGATTATAAATCAAACTGATCATTTTTATTTTATTTATTACTAATTTAAAATTTGGTTCCGTGCTTATCAGGCCATGATTTCATTATATTCAACACTTAAAAAACATATACAATGCCAAACATTTTTATAATTATGCATCTAACTTTATAGAAATAACAGTTTAAAAGTAAATTAATCAAGCTATCCTTTTCTCATTGCTTTGTATAAAACTTTAATTGTTTTTACTAATATTGTAGGATGTCTTACTTCATGAAATTTTTAAATTTCTGTATTTTTTCTTTATCGATTATTTAATAATTTTATTTTTTATTTTATAGCGTCGAGGTGATAAGATTATTGCAAAGTTTTCTAATCAACTGGGATGAAAAAATGTTCTGTGAAAAAAGGCAGATGTTCGCCAAAGCAAGGACCACGACTCTAAACGAAGAGTTGGGTCAAATTCAATATATATTTTCCGATAAAACCGGAACGTTGACACAAGTAAGAAATGTTTATTTAGTAATCCTTATGAACTATTTTTATGAATGCTTGTTTATAACGTTTTGTTAACTGATTTTATTTTTTAAATTAGAATATCATGACATTCAACAAATGTTCCATTGCTGGAAAGAGCTACGGAGATGTTATTGATAAAGTTACTGGAGAAGTGTTAGAGGTAACCGAGGTGAGTATATCTCTTTACCAGCTAATTATTTTCTTTGTAAGTTTGATCAGGCACAATCTTTTTTTAATTACTAACTTCAATGGAACTGGAAAGCACAAAATATACGAGTTTTAGTGTATGATGAATCTGTTAAATTTTTCAGCCTTTGTAATTTATTCTTATTTTTCTTCAAGAACTTCCTTATTTATACATATTAACAAATTAAGTATAGAGGTATGGTGTTGGTGTTGGTTCTTCTCAAATGTTAGAGTTTAGTAGGATCCCCCTAACCAGCCTGTTTGACTGTCCTATCCTGCGGTTGAGATTTAACTTACCTCAATAATTTTTTATCATTTTTTTTTTTTTATCATTTAGACTACTGTATTGTATTACCTTCTAAGTATTATATTTTTCTATGAATTAGTTTACCGATCATTCTTTTTCAAATTCAATATCAATTAGGTTACCCTCTTGCTTTCTTATTGAAATGAAGGACGGCAGAGGAATCAATTAAAATGCACTGTGTAAAGTTTAACATTGAAAAAAGTTCTACCTTAATACAGTAGACAAAATTGAAGAAAGGTTTAACAATTAGTTAGGAAAAATTCCAACAGTTTAGTGCAATCTTAAAAAATGTGTTCTGATTTCATTGACTTAGCTCTTTGAATGATGTTTGTTCAAGAACGTTGAAAAGAAATCAATAGCCTAATTTTGATTGAAAAAGCACTGGTAATTGAAACTAAAAATTGACAATGCACCAACATTGATGGTAAATTTGCACTATGTTGAGGCTTGGCTTTTAAAAAATCATTGGCTTGCAAAAAACAAAATATAAAAAAAAAAACTAATTGACTTATAAAATAACAATGCTGTCGATGTGCTTAGAGTTCTTGCAGTTTATATAATACTGATTTGTATTTTTTTGTGTTTATATATCTATCATCCCAGTGAATAAGCGGTTAAGTTTGACCAAAATGAGTTAAGTGACTAAAACGAATCGTGGAGGTTTTTCTTCATAGTGAATTAGTGTTTAAATAAGATATTCATTTTAAATAATTAATTTTTAGAATGAACTTAAACCCTTTATCACTCTGAAGAAAAACCCCACAAGAATCTTTTTAGTCACTTAACTTATTTTGGTCAAACTTCGACTTAACTACTTATTTGCTGGTTTACTAATTAATTCTAGATCTTGAAAATTTTACATCCCTAGAATTATTAGTCATATCATGAAAATATTACCAGCATGAGATTTATTATACACATTACATGTTATATTAATATTATCAATTTTATTTCAGGATACGGAAGCTGTAGATTTTTCTTTTAACAAAGACTATGAAGATACTTTTAAGTTTTATGATAAAACTCTTTTAGACGCTGTAAAAAGTAACAAAAATGGTGATGTGGTTCAGTTCTTCAAAGTATTAGCTCTTTGTCATACTGTGATGTCTGCTGAAAAAAGTGGTATGGTTTTATTTTCTGTAATTTTTAATTCAGCTAGGTCCTTTTCAGTTTCTTTAAACCAATTGGGTTTTGTTTCAATATTTTATTATATTCAATTACAATATTAAGTTGCTACCAACTCTGTGGTCAGGTTATCCTCCTGAAGCCCATCCATCCATCATGAAGTGGTTACCTGATGGTTGGGGGGAGGTGGAAAGGAGGGGCTTTCTGAGTTAAATGTTTTTCAGTTTGGATCTTTGTTATGTTGGCTTCTTGATGTCATATCATCTCTCTTCATTTATATGGAATAGGCTTTGTCCATTGTATAATAGACCAATAGATAACTCAATAATTGTAGACTGAAATCATTGGTATTTCATTAATTATTTGTACAACTAGTGTTATATGATGCCACAGTCACCTCTCGAGATCAGATCATTCTATACAAATTCATTTAAAATATTTTTGATATGTGATTGAGTGAATCCTTTTTTCATTTTTAGGAAAGTTAACTTATCAAGCTCAGTCGCCTGATGAAGCAGCTCTTGTTTCGGCAGCAAGAAACTTTGGCTATGTTTTTAGAGAACGGAGTCCTAATAGCATCACTATTGAGGTTCAGATATTTCTCTTGATAATTTGATTGTATCATTTTATTTTTAATTTTATGGTATTAATGATGTTTTTTTTTATGTTATAGGTATTAGGAAAGAAGGAGGTTCATGAACTATTGTGTATATTAGATTTTAATAATATTAGGAAACGAATGTCTGTGATATTGCGCCATAATGGAAAATTAAGACTGTACTGTAAAGGAGCTGACAACGTTATTTACGAAAGATTAAAACCTGGTGATAATGAACTTAAAAGAGCAACTCAGGAACATTTGAATGTAATTATTTTTCTTTTGATATTTTGTTTTTCCTAATAATGTATTAAACAGTTTTAGATGTTTATAACCATTTTATTTAATTTCATGTTTTTATAAACATAATCTAAGGCCTATTATTTCTAAGTATTATTATATTGAGGAATTAAATAATATTGACTGTTTAGAAATTTGCTGGAGATGGGCTGAGGACACTTTGTCTAGCGGTGAGGGATTTGGATGAGAACTACTTTAGCCAATGGAAAGCGAGGCACCATGAAGCAGCGCTTTCATTAGACAACAGAGATGAAAAGCTTGATGCCATCTACAATGAGATAGAAAATCACATGACTTTAGTTGGTAAGACATTTACTGAAAGATTAATTGAAATTATGCTATTGTCTTATTATCGAGAAAACCTTCTAATTGAATTCCATATCGAGCTTGTCCAGATTAAAAGTCTTGTCTTATAGGTCATTTCCCTAAAATCCCTTTATAGCAAGTAAATTTCATACCAATTCTTACTAATGCAATTTGTATTAAAAAGTAAATTTACTATCTTAACTAAGTTATAGGTTGGTACATAAAAATCTCTTGGGGATTTAAAAAATTCATGTGTCATTGAATAAGTCATGCATTTGTGAGATGTATTAGTGAATTTCTCTTAAAGCAGGATTTGTTTATAAATTTAGCTTGGCTATGTTATTTAGTGTTTGATTTCCCTTTAGGTGACATTTATAAATAATTTCTGTGAGTAAATAAATAATATTTGTTTTGAGGAAAACCAGTAACAATAATTTACCCATTTATGAATAAAACTTTTTTATGAATATTATTATAGTTTGATTATTTATTTTATGATAGCCTATGGCTGAGTAGTGATGCAAGCAAAATTGTTATCATCAGTTGAAAGTAGGGCATTATTCAGTTGATGTTTTTACTGTGATAGGCAAATGTTATCAAATCGAAATTTTAAGAAACAGAAAAAAATTAGAGTGGGCCGTTTTTTTGTCATAAAAGTTTGTTTTCATACGATTCAGTACTTTCAAGTATCAATAGGGTTTGGCACTTGACATCGCTATGAAAGGCTTATCGTTTATTCCATGTCCTTTTTTTGTTTTAAATTACTATAGAACCTAACTAATCCAACCTCTAAGGGACCACGGTAGGGCGGAATGGCCAAAAGGTCAGATTAACCGAAGATTTCAATGAAACTTTTTTTTTATAGTTAGAAGTGTATTATAATTATATTAAAATTATTTATTAACTCTTTAAAAAATAAAGGAAACAGAAACGCATGTTATATACACTAATGTAATAATATGTTTACATAGAAATGTTTTAGCCTGCTATTTATATAGAAGCATTGGCCATAGTAACACTCAAAACTACCCGATCTATTGCCCAACAAAATATTCAATTTTACTAACTATTAGAGATTCCTCAAAAATATTGTGCATCTAACAGGAACCGACGGGAGGGTCGGATTACCCTGAGAGTTGGACTAGCCAGAGGGGGATTAGTGATGTTCCACTGTATAGCATTTGGTGATAGGTTTATCGATTACTTATTAATATTCAATTTTCATAGTTTTTGTATAAATTGGTGTTATATAAATAAATGTTTAAACACTTATGTTATTAATAAATTCAAATATCTTTTCAGGAGCAACAGCTATTGAAGATAAATTGCAAGAAGGTGTTCCTCAAACGATTGCCAGTTTAAGTGCTGCTGGTATCAAAATTTGGGTACTCACCGGCGATAAACAAGGTATATTTACAAGATTCCTTTTCCTTTGCTGATTTTATCTTTATTTATAGAACATCTTAAGGTTTAAATCATTTTGTATTGAGAATAGACCTTTGCTGTTTATTTCATTGTTCAATCTAATCTAATATTTACCATGTCCCTTTTTCCATCCCCTGTTCTTTTCTTTACTTTGATATCTTAAACTTAATTAATTTCCATGTATTCTTATATTTCCATATTCATGAAGATAAATAAATTTTTAGATATCCTGCCCTCTGCAAAATGAAAAATTTGGAGATTTTTATTTTTATTTATTATTTTTTTTATTTTCGAAAGGCTTCTTACCTCTTGTTCTGGATTTTTTGTATTAAAGCATCAATGTATGTTCTTCATTGTTCATAACTTAATGGTGTTTTTTGATTTCACATTTATGAATTTGTGAATTATATTTAAAGAATATACTTCACTTAACATTTCCTATAAAATAAAAACCTGTTTCACTATAATCCATGAAGTGTATTGTCTTTAGTTATTGATAAGCAATGACTCTTTCATGATTAATGGTCATTTATCTTAGATTATGATCTAGTAACTACCTTTCTTCAAAGAAAATTTCAGTTGGAATAATTTTTGTAATTTGATTTTTTAATAAATAACTTATAGATAAAAAAAAATTTCAAAATTTTACTTATATTTCAGAAACTGCTATAAACATTGGCTATTCCTGCCAGCTTCTCAGCGATGAAATGGAAGTTATGATAGTGGATGGTCATACAGTTGAAGAAGTTACAAAACAATTGGCGAAATGCCGCGATACACTTCTGCTTGGAGGGCACCCAATGGCACAACATAACAACAACGCACATCACCCACCAGCTATTTCAGTAGTCACTTTTACGTAAGTTATAACTTTTTACAATCCTTCTATTTCCTTGATCCAGCTTTGAGTGATAATTAGAGCTATGAATTAGGTGCAATAAAAATTGAAAAATATGCACATATCACATGCAAATATATTGGGTAAAACATGCAAAAATATCACCTATCTACATTAATTAGAAAAATGAAAAAAAATTGCAATACATACTTATACATAAGTACAAACTCCAGTTTAAGTAACTAATTGTGTTGAAAAGGGAAACAATAGGAAGAAGACTATTAAAAAACAAAAAGACAAGGTGAATATTAAAAAAGAAAATATATTATAAAACTTATGTAATTTATGGAAGGGTATGTCAGTTTGAACTATAGTAAAACATAAACCAGTATCGAATACCAGACTTTCGATACCAATCTATCGGCAGCTCTGTAAAAAAAAAAAATTTTCTTAACTTCTTACCTCTGTTTTCTTTGTGTTCTGCTATATTTATGTGCTGTGTTACTAAAAACTGTGAAGTAGTTAATACAACTTTATCAAAACAAACACAATATAAAACGTCTTCATCATCCTTAAAAGTAAATTGAAAACTCATTAATTCAGATACATAATTTCGAACAATATCTTTCACCTTTGCAAAACTGATTTTTGGCATTTTAGGAGTACATAAATAAACAATTAACGAATGGTTTGTCTTGCTGGACACTGCATGAAAGACTGGGTAATGTAATGATGGTAGGAAGAATGGAAATAAGAAAAGTAAAGTAATATTCCAATTAAACAATTCCAATAGAAGCAAATTCGATCAAAACTTCACACTAAGGGAAGAATCAGTGCCTGGACAAACTCGAATGAAATGAAAATAAATTTTATTCTGGGGCCATTCCCCCTTAAGAATAAATACAATGAACAATATGATGGCGGTATAGCTGCCTTATATAAAATTCCCGACATACTAAGAAATAGTAATTAAATTAAATTATGGTATAAAATTAATATACATACACATTAAAAAATATTACATGAAAATGAAAATAAATCTTGCGAAAAAAAATTAAAATAAAGTAAGAAAGGTGTAAAGAAAGAAAAAATAAATAAAATGATAAATGAGATCAGAGATAATGATAAAAGTTACAATAAAATGAATACAAAAACAAATTTAAAATTATATTGTGAACATTCATATTTCATTATGATAAATATTTTCTTCTTCTATCTGACTGTTGTATTGAATTCCTAATAAGTAAAGGGAGAGTCGGGAATAAAAGCTATTGAGAGTGGAGGAATGGCGAATGTTGGATGGGATGGAGTCCCAGAAAGTAGATGATCTGGCAATGAAAGAGCATTTGAATGATGCTGTGTTGAAGGGAGTTAGGTAAAGGTCAGAAGGGCGTGATCTGGTTTTACGGGAACTCACTGATGACTTTAATGTTAATGCTTTGACAATGTAGGAAGGTGACTGAAAGGAAGGAGATTTGTAAAGGAACGAAGCAAGGAAGTATTGTCGTCGGAAGGAGGGGAATAACCATTTTAATTTAGTTTGGTGGTGAAAAATATGGTCATGACGGGGTATCCCTAGAACGAATCTCAGGTAACAGTTTATCAGCTCGATTTCATTCATTAGGTAGTAAAGAAGAATAGGAGTTCCCATAGCTTTTTTTCGGTTTTTATTTTTTTGTATGCTTAGAACCATGTAAAATTTCAAATATCAAATGCTGATATGCTGGATATGCTGTTTTAATTCAAAATATACAAAATAAAAATAACTCAAATTGATTCCAAATACCTCAAAACATTTACATTTTGATTATATTAGATGTTTTAGCTGGCTAGAAGAAAAATGCAAATGCATATATTGCACAGCCCTAGTGATAACATATATTTATTTTTAGGGAAACGGATTACCAGAAACCTGATATTGAAGAAGACACTAGTTTATTATTCGCACTTGTCATGAATGGACACTCTTTAGTTCATGTGTTTCATCCACAAGTTGAAAAAATGTTTTTAGAAGTTAGCACAATGTGTAAGTTATCGAATTATCCAACTTCTGTATTTTCAATTATTCTAGATTGGTTAATGATTTTATTATTATTTTTTTTTTTTCAGGCAAATCCGTCATATGTTGCAGAGTAACTCCACTACAGAAAGCAATGGTTGTAGAACTCATTAAAAAGACTAAGAAAGCAGTAACTCTTGCTATTGGCGATGGTGCTAATGATGTCTCTATGATAAAAGGTATATATAAAAAATAAAAAAAATTAAATAAAAATAAACTTCGATAAAATTAAAATAAACTTATTATGAATCATTTATTATGCATGAAAGGAACTAGACTTTTCAATGTTATTACATGTCACATTCCCATTTTCTATTTTACATTAAAGTGAGACTAATTAATACCAGAAAAATTTAATAATGATGAACCACAGATCTTTAAAAGCTATGTTGACAGTATTGACAAATATTATTATTTATTATAATATATTATTATATGTATATTAATATATCCAGCTTTTGGCGTATGCATATGACATGGACATCATGGGACGGTCATTGGACTCCATCAAAGAGGGATTCCTAGCCCTGTTAAAGGCCGCCAGAACACTTGGGCTGGAGGTGAAAACTAAGCGTATGGTCACAGGAGAAGTACCCCGACCTGGCGAGACCATTGATATTGGCCCCTTTAATTTCAAGAAAGTGGCCCAACTCACCTATTTGGGTTCAATGGTGACCGAAGATAATGCACCTGAAGTGGAAGTAAGTGCTATTTTAGCCTATGCAAGGAACTCTCCTCTTGCCTTCTATCCAGACGGACCCAGATCGATTTGAACAAATCATTAATACACCCAGTTTTTTCGTATGGATCGGAGACATGGACTGTATCCAAACAGATTGAGCATGACCTTGTCTGTGAGAGAAGAATCCCTCGAAGAAACTTGGGTGGAGTTTTTGTCAATGGAAACTGGCCAAGAAGAACAAATAATGAAGTCTACTCAAATTAAAACAAAGCAGATGTAGTTTAGTCATTGAAGATTAAAAGGCTACGATGGGCTGGCCATGTGGCTTGAATGGATCATGAGGTCATTCCTGAAAGGCTGTTAGTTGGAACCTTGTTATGGCAAGAGAAGAAGGGGAAGATCGAAGCTAAGGTGGCTGGATGATGTAGCCGAAGACACAAAACATATCCTGGGAGTGAGGAACTGGATGGCGGCTGCACAAAACAGAGAAAACTGGAGAAAGCTAGTGGAGGAGGCCAGGACACGTCACCGAGTTATAGTGCCATAAAATAAATAAATAAATATATTATGTCATTACTCTATACTTAACATCGTGGTCTGGAAATGATATGAATTATTTTAGAACTAAATTACAGTTCTGAAACTTTCATGGTAAACTCTGATAGAAAAGAATATACATCTTCTATACATCCCAGGACCACCTCATCCAAAAAGACCGAAATCCAAAGGATTTAATAGGAAGAGAATCCTTTTAAAAATTAAAACAATTTAATCAATTTTCAATAGGATAAAATTAAATTAATACAAAGAAGGAGCAGCCAAGAATATCCTTCGGCCATAAAAAATCGTCAGATCCTGGTAGATTTGAAACCAGTATCCTACAGCAGCTTTGTAAATTAAATTGTTTTATGGAATAAAACAACTAGTATTTTTTTAAAAAAATACTAACACTAATCACATCTTACTCTCATGGATTACAAATCACACACTTCACTAATATTTGAATGCACCAACAATAAACAAACATATACTTACCCTTAATAAATGATTTTGTGGCTTCATGGATGTTATGAAATGTTCATACAAAACGTGTACATGGCTGTCATACAAGCAACCTATCTTTATTATTTTATATCATCTTGATAAAAACTATCCTGTATTTTAACAATTTATATATGGTTGTTCCATCAGCTAAATCTCTTAAAGTTTTATATTGTATATTTATATTTGGACCCAATTGTCTATTTATTTTATCTACTTATACCTATTTATTTTCTGTATAGCTGCTCACATTGGAATAGGCATAAGTGGCCTCGAAGGAAACCAGGCAATGTTGGCATCAGATTATTCTATTGGGCAGTTCCGATTTCTTGAGCGATTGTTACTAGTTCATGGAAGATGGTCTTATTATAGGATGTGCAAATTTTTAAGATATTTTTTCTATAAGAACTTTGCATTTACTCTTTGCCATTTTTGGTATGCATTTTTCTGTGGTTTTTCTGCTCAAGTAAGTACATTTTGTCATTTTTCTTTAAAATATTCTATATTTTTGAATATTAGTTCTTACTATTTCAATTTATTGCAGACAGTGTTCGACCCAATGTTCATTGCTGTTTACAATCTATTTTATACATCTTTGCCCGTCCTTGCTATCGGGGTTTTCGATCAAGATGTCAGTGATAAGAGCAGCATTATTTATCCTCAACTCTACACTCCGGGTCATACCAATTTGCTTTTTAATAAAAAGGAATTTTTAAGAAGTGCTTTATATGGTTTTTATACTTCGTGTATATTGTTCTTCATTCCTTATGGTATGCTTTAAAAATTTATATTTTCTAGAGGTAAATTATTTGAATGATAAGTAATTATTAATTATTATATTTTAGGTACTTATAAAGATGCAGTTACTCCAAAAGGGCACGTGCTTTCTGACCACATGCTAGTCGGAAGTGTGGTTGCTACTATTCTAGTCATTGTTGTTACTGCTCAGGTTAATAATTTTGTTATGATTTTCAAACAAATAAATTAATTTTTATTTATTCTTGTATTTCACCATCAAATGAATTTTCAGGTTGCTCTTGATACATCTTACTGGACTATTTTTAATCACATAACTATATGGGGCTCTTTAGGGTGGTATTTTATGTTGGATTATTTTTACAATTACATCATCGGAGGAAGTTATGTTGGCTCCTTAACTACGGTAAGATTTTTCAAACAGCGTCAATATGATTGCATTTTTTTTTTTATTGGCATTAACGGATTGATTAGATTGACATTAACAAATTTTGATTTTTTTCCTCTTCAAATTACTATAAAAAATTCAAATATTAATCAGTAATGCACTACTGGAGAAATGCTCCTTGAATTGCCATTGCACATTTTAACAACCATAAAATTTTTAGTTAAGCAAAAGAACCCAAAAAAGAAAAAAATGAAGAACTCACTTTTTCTTATAAAATGAGTGATCTAGTTTCAGACTGATCTCTGTTGTTAGCTCATGTTTATACATAGGCAAGTCAAATATAAACCGGACTTCTTCCAGAATTATTTTTTTAAATTTAATTTTAAAAATATTTTATAGTTTTTCTATATACCCTCCTTCCACGTTTACACATTTTTCCCACCAGGTGAGTTGGGAGTTTCTGGATCCCCTCTTGATAAAATGTTTGAAGACTTATCTTGAACTAATTGCGCAGGAACCCCTCTATGTTGTCATTCCTTTCAAAATAAAGTCCGTCTAGTGCTTCCTTCAAGTCACAGGGGAACAAGTCTGGGCTGTAGGGAGGATTTTTAAGTGTTTCCTTATGCCATTGATTCAATTTTCCTTGATTCAGTGTGAGGCCTGGCATTATCATGCAACAAAATGATATCTCTGACCAACTGGTTGCGTCTTTTGTACCTATAGGCAGCTTTAGCATTATTTAGCAGCAGGCAATAATGAGCAACATTTACAGTTTGATGATCATGGAGAAAATCTCCCAGCAATACTTCTCTCCAGTCAAAAAAGACAGTGGCAAGGACAATATGAATGATGATAGACATTTTTCAAATGATAAAATATTTGTGTACAAAAATAATTGCTATTCAAATGGCAAAAAGCTAACTGTAGTTCTTGTAAACATTTTCATACTTTAAAGTTTTCTTTATATTTGTTCACACTGCTTATCAATGATAAAACTATTTATTTAAACCTACATCAGATGCAGATATGATTAAAACATCACTTTTCTTTCCACCAGGCATTAATTAGAATAAATATAAAAATATCCAAAATATATACTTTTTATAAATGTAGTATATTATATTACAGTATAATAATCAATATATATTAGATATTTGTGTCAACACATTAATATTATTATTTTTACAACATTTATACTGAAAGAAGTTTATGTGAATGCTTTAGTGAAATATATTCACCATACAGTTTCTAGATTCTTACAAACTGTTGCAAGCAAATATAATATTGCAATTTGTACTGCTAATGATTTTTATACAATAAAAAAATATTAACTCAGTACTTCAATTCTTAAATTCAGTGACATACTTAACTTAATTTTTCATACAAACAATAAATAAAACATAAAATATGATACAAAAGTTTTTTGAGCTTGTGGCTCAATTCGGGGTCCTCTGTCCTAGAAGAAACCAATTTTAAGGTAGAGATGGTATCTTGGTTCATTATAACTTTTGTTACTGACTGTATTTAAATGTAGTTAAAATATGCATAAAATATAATATCTCTTTATAATTAAATGTTTTAAGTAATTTTCATTTTATTAGAGATTAAATATTATTTTTTTAAATCTTGTTAGGGTAGTGGTTGTTTATAAAACTTGGTCGAGTGTTCAGAATATGAATAGCTGCTTGAATAAAGTTACTGCTGATTTTAAACCTACTTAAACTGGTATTGAAAATTTAAATCAAGGTTTTTGGAACATAGATATTGCTATCGTATCATTATCTGTACCTACTACAAAAATTACATTGGTGAATTAGTCATTTTTTCTTCCACAAGTTTTGAAGTTTTTATATTCAATCATAAAATCATTAGAAGGTGAAAATCTTTACACATAATTGTAAATTTTCATGTATTATCACGCTTATTTCCTGCCAAGTTTATTCTTCAGGTTGTAAAAAAGAAATATAATAATAATTATAAAAAGTAAGTAAATAAAATCTGTCCACTTTTTGTCTTTTAATCAAAAATAGTGAAACTGATTCATACAGATAAAGGAATGATTATGACGAATTCTTCTTGGGGATTTTCAAAAACAAATATCTCATGGTCAATAGTATAAAACACAACCACTACCATATTGTGACTGCTTGTTTAAGAATAAAATAAAATATAAACTTAATGTTTTGACTTTTCAAAAAGTAACAAATATGCATCTTTTGTTTATCCATTTAACACATCAAAATTTTTTAACATTGTTTTGTTTCTGAAGGCTATGAGAGAATCTACTTTTTGGTTTACTACTGCTCTTACCCTTGTTGTTTTACTTGTGCCTGTCCTCGCATGCAGATTTTTCTTCATAGATGTGTTTCCTTCATTGTCAGACAGGATAAGGCTAAAACAAAGACTCGCTAGTATAAGGTAATTTGTCTAAATATATTCATAGTCTATCTTAATTATTAACCTAAGCAATAGTAGTTATTGAATTTTATCTTAATTCACTTTTTTAAATTGATATATTTAGATTAGGAAAATGTATGGCTTGACTCTGGTCTTAGAAAAAAATTAATTTTTTTTATCATGATCACTTTCAGTAATAATGATTTTTTTTTTTTAATTTTACAGTATTTTATATATTTATACTTACCCTTCTTTTATCAATCTACCCTTATAATAAAAATTATTGCTGTTCTTTATTTTTTATTAAATTTGGGACTATAATAAACCTTTGTTTTTAGAACTAAACAAGCTCACGATATTTTAAGAACGCCTTCAGCTAGAAAAGCTAGGAGATCTATAAGGTCAGGCTATGCATTCTCACATTCAGAAGGCTTTGGAAGACTGATTACTTCAGGAAAAATTATGCGGAAGCTACCCCGTTCAGATTTTCTGGGTTTCCATTCCCCGTCCGTGAAGCCTGGAAATGACCCAGCTCCATGACACGGTAACTAAATTTTTAAAAGGATTTAATTTTATTTCTAAAGAACTTAAAAAGAGAATCAAATCGTATTTTTCTCAACTTATTCTTTGTTTATATTTTTTAGTTATATGATTCATTGAGAGCATCACCTTACATTTTTTTTAACAGTAGAAATTCATGTTTTTAGTGCTGCTTTAGATTTCTAAGAGCATTTTTATTCCCTGATTTGTTGTACTTAAACTCAGGCTATAAATTTAGTTTTCCATCTATTTTTAGCAATCAACGTTGCATTATGATTTTCATTAAATTTTCTCTTGACTTGAAATTTATAATTTATTTTATTTTACTACTTTTTATTTCCATTAATTTTTCTCTTTTATTTCAGGGGAGGAGGGTGGGGGAAACCTACCACCTGTTATTCCAATGTATCTGCCTTAATGGTTGATATTCCTCAGAAAACGGCTCCCACCCTCTTGTTTCTTCATTTATCATTGGACTTAAAATGATAATTATGAGGTCAATTATATGTATATTTTTTAATACTTGTTAATTTGAAACCGGAGGTGAAGCTATTTTGTCTTTGAAAATAGCAGTACGAACTGTTATTATAATGTTAAATATACTGAAATACTTCTTTCATCAGAAATCCTTCTTCATTCACAGTGAATGTACTTTTTGTATCTTTGAACAATGTTCCTTAATTTTAAAGGAAATATGGCTAAAGCATATATTCAGGCCATTTTTTTATAAATAGCTGTTCTAACTTTATCATTCTTATATAAAATTAGTTATAACTAAGTATATTATGACATGTCTGGTTTCATTTTAGTCAATACATATCTGTTGTAAATATAATTATTAGATGTTTGTAGTTATATAGTAATTTATTTATGATGGATGTCATTTGTTTTTGAAAATTTTAAACTTTTACATCAAGATGTGTCAAATGTCAGTTAAGTGGAATCCATCTTTGTGTAAATATATTTAGTAATAAAGTTACGACAAGGATACAATTTATGTATCCAGTGCATCAATTCTAAGAAGTATTATTGATACTGTATGTCTATATTTTTGTATTGTCTATATGAAAGATTAACTTTTTGTACCAAAAAATATTGTACAGAAATACTTGGAATATATATATATAGTTCTAAAATTTTTTTGTAAATCTAGTTTTCATATAAAAAGATTTTTGGCCAATGTTGATTTTTGTATAAAGTTTATAAACAATGTTAAAAACTTTTAAGAAATTTTAAAACTGATTATATTACTGATGTTATTTACATTGTAAATATGTTGAATATATTTAAAAGAAACTTTTATTTTTAAATATTTAATTTACATTTTGTTATAGTACCTCCAAAATAAAACTACCATATCACTAGTTTTAAATGTTGTTTCAATTTCCTTCTATGATATGTGATTGTCAGTATTTGTTCACCATTTATAAAAAAATAGCTAAAAGTTATATTATTTTTAATAAGTTATAAAAAAAAACTTGGAATTGTGTTTATTTCTGAACATAAAAATTTATTAAGCTAAGTTTATGAATCTAGTGTATACCATTTATATTAAAATTACAAACACTTCTTAACCTTTTGACCGAATCTATCTAATTTCTGTGATGTGTGGTATTTAATCTTGAAATGTGAATATTATTTATAAAGACCTTGAATGGGGGTGGGGTGCTTCTATTGGTTAGACTGTTTTATAACCAGTGGTCATTAATAATAATTATTCTAACTACATCCAATTCAAATTCGAACGACATCATTGTTCTTGGAAGGTTTTTTTAGCAGTAATGAAATTTACAAAAATAAAAATTTAAATGTACAATTCTGAGCGGCAGAAATGAGGTTTTCCACACATTTACTTTTGCGGTAAATGAAAATCCCACCAGATGAAATCACTAAAATTATTTCTGCCAAATAAAATTACTACTTAATGAAAATGTCGATCCTCTGCTTTTCAATATTATGTGTAAAAATATGATTCGTGGACCCTTAGTTGTAATCACTGATAATGCAGTCCATTATCCACAAGAGTTTCTTAATAGTCCCTTCCCATGAACGAACTGGTTTCCCAATATAAAGTGTTATATGTTTCTGCCCAATTAACAGACGCCTTGAATGCCGACTGTTCACATTTTTTCACTTTGTGAGTAAAGTTAATGTAAAAGGAAACAATGAAACCAAAACCGAACAAAGAAAAAGAAGGCCCATCTTAATGACTAATATTTCTTTCTCAAATATACAATTTGGGTTGTTATAGCCAGCCATTTGTTATTAGTTATACACGATATAAAAACATATAATTTCAGATCAGAATTGATGAATTTGGTTAGATATTACAATGTTATGTGATTGAATAAAGTTTTTTTATTTCTAAGAGTTAGGCTAATACATGTTTTTAGTATAATATTGGAATAGAAATTTGCCGGTCTGTAAGAGTCCAGTCCAACATAGAACTGAATAATAAATAGTTATCTCAAATTAATTTACAATAGTTTAAATAATAATATTCATATACCTAAAAGTAAAGAAAATTATAGTTCCCCAAAATGTGTAAATAAGTTTAGTGAAGAAATGATACTAAATTTTTACCAAGATCTATCATAGTTTTCAGTTAATATTAGGTATTCTGCCAAAATTGCATTATTAGGAAAGTCATTTTACATTTGGGTAGTTTTTAATTTAAACTTTCAATGATTTCTGATGCTTTTTTAATTTGTTTATGTTTCCTTCAAACGTCAACATGCTTCCATGTTGACAAAAATTGTCGCATCAAATACAACATATATTGTAAAACTCCCAATTTTAATATTTTATTTTATGAATAATTAATATAATCAATAAATTAAATTTCATACTTACACTTGACATATTATTGTTGCCAGTACTATATTTTTAGTTTATGACTTGGTCTTACTTATAACTAATATTAATATTATATAAGTTGTTATAGTTGAAAAATGACTGAGATTTTTTAAATTACTGAATCAATAATTTTAAGGAGATAATCTCTCTTTTATTAAATAATCTTCATCAATTAAATTAATATGGGATGGTTTGGCTGTAAACTGCTGGATTCCATGGCAATGGGAATATTTTATTCCTTTCAACCAAGCAGTTGAAGGTTTGTACATTTTTTCATCATTAATTCCTAAGCTTATTTTATAATATGAAAAGAATTAAAAAAAAAAAAATTTTTTTCTTCAAAATTGCCTGGCATGTATGTTTGTTTATACTGTCAAAAAAATTTTCTACCTATATCACAATATTAAGGACCTTATCTTTTCATAGAATAGGTTATTATTCATATTTCTACACAATTTAACTAATTCCTTTTTCAGTTTAAATATAATGGTAAAAAGCAACTTCTTTGACTTTACTGCTTATTTATTTATTTTTTTAAATCTTTAATGATTGTTAGAGAGTAGAGTAGAGATATATTCTACCTATTAATTGTAGAAACATTTATACTTTATGATAATTGTAACCATAAAGTAATATTATCATTTGAATATAATACACAAAGTAATGCTATTATTATTATGACCTACTGCAATATCTATCTTTGACCATTATGGTTCAGGTAATATAATTTCATAAAAACTAATCATCCACAACCATTTTTATACTTGCTTGAATGGCCCTTTAACACAAGAACACATAATTTGTTTTAAAACACAACTGAAGGCTGAATTGCGGCTCCCGTGGATGGTGTTTATTCAGCTCATTTGTTCAGTACACAGAAAATTATTCGACTGTTCATAGCTCCAGTGGAAAGACAGTTATAATACCTGCTAATGAGTGGTTAAAGTAATGCAAGATTAATATTCATAAAGTAAAAACTATTCTTTGTAATCCTTTTCCTGGCAATAACAGAAGTATTTGGATTTTTTTTACAATTCTTTGGAAAAATCGAAGTTTAGCCTTTACAAATCAAGAAATGATTATCTATTCCGGCCACTATTGGTTTTAATTGTTTTTATCGTCATTCATCAAAAAAGGGAACTGTACCAGGTTACCTTAAGGTTGCTCTTGCAACAAATAGGGAACTGTGGTTCTCCTTGCCTGGTTACTGTCTAGGAAAATTAGGGAAGATAAAATTTTATATCTCATGAAACATGTCATAAAATTTTAAGCTATATCAAAAATAAACACCTGCTTTCTGAGATTTTAGAAAGGTAGAAATTCAGTCTTACAGCATCACATTGGTATCAACTTAGAAACGATTCGAATTCCACATTAACTAAAAGAATAATTCCACATTTTTAAGAATAATAAACCAAAATCAAGAAAATATGACTCTAAAATGAAGAAATAAAAATGGATCTTGATAGAATGAAAAATTTTAAAACCTCCCATTGTAAAATTTTTAAAATTAAAAAATGATAAGGCTATTGCTCACATGGCACAACTGATATACACTGGAAGTGATGTGGTATTGAACGGACAGTTTCTGGTAGGAACTGTCAATTTTTGATCAGATAAAAATTGTTTTGTTGATGTCACATATTGGACATTTATTTACCTTTCCCTGTGAACATCCACCACCTGAAGTTTCATTGAAATTGCAGCAGACCCCCCATGAGTTATTTGATTGTGGGTTGAAAACGAAGCGCGACCAGGCTCCATTCCTGGATACAGACCAAACTCCAGCAAAGATGAGCTGTTAAGCGACATCGGGCCAGGATTCTTTTAGAGAAAATTCTAGCATATTTGATGCTCTTTTTTCCGCTAGGCGTTTTATCTACATTTTTCTTTCTTTCTCAGTCTTCATTTTCTTGATGTCCTTTTTACAAAGATTTTTATTCAGGCAAGAAGTAAAAACAATTGCCTTTTTTTCAATACTGGTAACCCGACAAGGGGAACTTAGGTTCCCTTTTAAATGTCTTCGATTTTAAAAGTGTGAATGTAAGTTTATATTATTTTTTTTGCAGTCTTCTATAGTGAACAACTCAATCTATATGGATCAACAGATCAAAGGCCTGAGAAACAACGAATAACTAATAAAAACTTGTAAACATACCTAACTCACCAAGCCAACCATGGTCAACAGCCCAACCGGACTTTGCAGCAAATATCATCTAAAAGCTAAGCTCAACACGCACCTCCCACCCTGAAGGGCTGCCTACTTTTTGAGAAAGAACATTGTTTGCTGTTAAGTTCTATAAAGAATAATGTCGTTTGTGACATCACCAATCAGATGGTGACTTCATATACTTTGACCAAAGTTGAGGGGAACTGTAGTTCCCCTTGCAGGATTAATCTGTTAATATATTAAATATTTTTCTTAGGGTAAGTATTATAACAAAATTGCTTTTCACAAAGAAACTTTTAAACAATACGCTTTGAAAAATTAAATTTGAGTTGCAGTTATATTCGAAAAGTGAATATGGGAAAAAATAAAACAAGTGTTAACTGATTATGTGAAACCTGTATTATTTACAAAATTATACAATCATACAAAACTTGAGAACTTATATTTTATTTTAAACTTCAGTTAAAAGATATAAATAATAAATATATTTCATATATTCAATCTAAACAATAGAATACTGCTGTGAAAGACGCTCAAACTCTTTTTCTTTGTTATTGTATTCCGTCACAAAGTGGTGGTCAGCATGAGAATCAAATAACTGGCTGCGGTAACGGTTGGTAACCTACAATAAAAAGTAAAAACATGTGTTAAGAACTATTTGCAAAAAAAAATATCTGTTTTCATATTAAAAAAAAAAAGAATACCTCAAGAGGTTTTCCTAAATGCTGTGATAAAACCATCATATTGAGAAGTGTGTCCGGATTATTATTATCTTTGTCCATGGCTTCTGTGAGAGCTGCTTCCGCTTCTTCATACTTTCCTTGGCCAATGAAAGTAACAGCTTGGCCATTCAATAAAACAACACTACTACCATATTTATCCATCAGTTCTTGAAAGATATAGTAAGCGTCTTGCAATTTGTCACCACCCTACAATAAAAGAGTTAAATAAACATGATGTTATTTAACACAAAACTGAACTTTAACAAAGTGATTAAATCAAATTTTATAACTAATATGAATTATTTTGTAAACTATATTTCAAAAGAATAAATATTTGTAGAGAAGTTAAATAAGATATATTTTTTATTTTTAAAGAAGATTTAGACGTTTTTAATAATATTGTTAATTGTATACAATATATTTGGTTAACATCCAAATAACAAACATATATCAATAGTTAATATATTTTAAAATTTTCAAATAAGTGCTGTGAGATATGACCACACACACATAGGCAAATATGACATGAACAGTATAAAAATAAGTAACGAAATTGCTACCTGACAAATAGGACAAGAACAGGAAAAGGAGGGGCGAGAGTAGTATAAAGAGGCACTGAAGGAAATTGAAGAACAGAGGTCTTTGATGAAGGAGGGTATGGAGAACAGATAGAAAAGTGAAGTCGAGGAGGATATG
This sequence comes from Euschistus heros, assembly GCA_003667255.2. NCBI lineage: Eukaryota > Metazoa > Arthropoda > Insecta > Hemiptera > Pentatomidae > Euschistus > Euschistus heros. The sequence goes on from RCWM02000142.1 coordinate 1,243,864, forward strand.
CTTGAAGAGATGGAGGGTCAACTAGTCATGGTCAGGCAGAGATGAAGGCATTCAGCGTCCATAGGAAGACTGTAAGATACCCAAGTTGTGGGTCCTGGAGTAGCATAGAAGTCAATAAAAAATGCAATTTCAATAGACTTTTTTTCTTTTTTTTTTCAATTCTGAGTATGCACACAATAATGCAACAGATTAACACACAGCTGATACAAATGGAATTTTTAAGAAATCCTAAACATCATCTGTGATATTAGCATTACACTGGAACATCAGTTTCAGAGACCATAATAGTATGATATGATTTTACAGCATAAGAGTTAACATAGGTTCATTTATTTCACTATCAATTCAGAAGAAAATATGGTACCGTTCCACAAGCACATCTCCATGAAACCTACCTGACTAGTGCTACACCGACCAATTCAATCCTTAAGCTTCACTTCGAGTTTACATTTCTCGATAGTTCATTCCTATAACCTTACATGTAAACTATCACTTCTATAGTTTCATTGTGTTTAGTGTATTATATTGATATTTAGTCTTCTTACATGTAAATAAGTGAAACAGAAGTTAACAATAAGAGTTTCATAAAGGATTTAGTGTTTTATAAATTCATGTTTTCTTATTTCCTCTTCTCTAATGTGTAAAAGTGTTACAATAGTTAAGAAGATTAATTTCTACATGGATTTGGTATTTTATATATTTATATTTGTTTTATCAATTTAAGTGAGAAAATTTCAGTATTTTGTGAATGAATTTTTAGTCGTCCATATTACTTATTGCCCTAAAGTGAGGCAGATTGTATTATTAATTCAATAAAACACATTGATCTAAAAATAAATGAGAGAAAGTATATCACAGGTTTCATATTTTCTTATTTCCAGTTCCCTAGAAAAAAATAGAGCAGAAATTAACTCATAACTTTCAACAAGGATTCTGTGTTTTATATTTTTATAATTTGTTATTTATACTTCCATAACATCAGAAAGTTTATCAGGAGTTAACATTACTAGTTTAGCATTATATTTTTTGTATGTTTCAACAACCTTCTTATGATAATGTTTTCTCTTTTATTCTGATAATTTTCAGTTTTATTTTATTTTTCATCACTTTTTTTTTTTTTTGTTTTCCTCTCAACAAATATTATTTATCTTCATGCTTTACTATATGTAACACCAGAAATTTTTCGTTCAATCAACTTTGTATATAAGATTTTTTCCTTACTGATTGTAAATATGTGTTTATATATAAGTATAGATTTTTTTTCTTTATATTAACTATTTTATTGTAAACTTGTATTCACTTTTATTTAATTTTTTTTTATTTTTTTTTTTATTATTTATTTAATTTAAAATCTCTAGGCCAGATATAATTTATATTTTGTTAATTTAAGTTATTCTTAAAGGACTTTGTCCCAGAATAAATTTTTTGTTCTATTCTATTCTATATTAATTTCGATTTAATGTAATATTAATTCATCATTGATTTAGTACCTTATATTTTGATATTTTCTTATTTCCACTTCATTATTTTTCATTTTAATATCAGAAGGTAAACAGGATAATTTAATACTACTTTGAACAGGGATTTAGAGTTTCTCTGTAAATGAAGGAGAATGACCTTTCACCTCAAAAAGTAGTGACTAAAACACCGAAATAAATCGGAACAAGGTTAAAATCGATAAAAGGTATTCTGGGCACGCGTAGGGGCTGGAGAAGTGCTTGTGGAAGGGTACTGAAGATAATAATATAAGATACTAACTGCTATCAGAAGTGAAGTAACAGTAGCAAAAACATGGTTCATGAAGTATATATCTTACAAAGACAATTTTCACCATATTAAAACGAGAACTACTTTTCTAATATTTTAACCAATATATATTCTAGTAATTAGAAATATTTTTTATAGAAAACATTAGTTACCATTGCAATATTCAACCAAGCTTGTGCCAACTGTGTCAATGTATTGTCTTCATCTTTTTCTTGCATAACTTTTAATTCTTTTTTAGCTAAATCAATTCTGTCCATTCGTATATAGCACTGTAAATTCATGGCTAAGCTAAAAAATTAAAATAAAATAATATATAATGAAAGCTATTATATTTTATCATTAAATATAATTGAATACATGGTATAATGGATTTGCTGTTTTGTATTATATTACCTTTCAATATGGTCATCATTATACAGTACTCTTAAAGCTGATTCATAGTTCTTCTCATGGCAATAAATTGTAGCAGCTACAATTACAAATGTATGATTACTCAAGTTATTTGAATCATTGAGTTGATCATCAATTGCAGAAACAATTGCATTTCTAAAAATCAAAATAAATAATTAGTGTCATTAATCAAATTTTAAATAAATATATTACTGTTGTATATTTTGAATAAGATGTACACTATTTTAATGTAGCATATTTAATATACAAGTATAAATCACAGGAAAATTACAAAGATGACTATTATAACATTACTGGGAGGTTTTACAGCACTCAGTGTTACTAACATCATAACATTCTCCCACACTTAATTTGAAAAAAATAAAGAGTTTTAATTACAAACGAAGTCCTTTAAGTATGCTGGCAGCCTTCTCACTGGGGTAATGAAACGTTGTCGACGAAACAAAAAAGGCCCAACTACTGTCAGTATCAATAGGGCTTGCTCATTACCATAGTATGAGCAAGACAACCCTATCAACAAATTAAAATATGAAGACCTAAAAAAACATTTCACTCAAATGCCAGTGAAAGAGTACTTGTATTTTTCAATCCTACCTTCCTGCTTGTGCTCGCCTGTGATGCTGGGCCTGTGTGTATCACTGCAGTCCTCTCACATCTTAAAAATGATGTAGAACAGCAGGTCAGCTTTATATCTCGTTCATTGACATCAGCTGAGCAGCATTACAGCCAATTAGACCATGAAGCCTTATCAATATTTTGAAGTTTTCAAATTTTTTGTATATATTTGTATGAGCACAAATTTACATTAATCACAGACAATAAACACACCCTGCACATCTTAAATCAAACTTCAAAACTGCTCCTCATAACATCAGCACGATTGCTTAGATTGCCTAGAAACGTTGAATATTTCTCTCAAGCACCTCTTGCCAACACACCTTACCTCCCTGATGAAGAATGAAGACCACGTCAACAACCAAATATCATCAACGAAAATCAATAGCAAAACTATCGCCACCGAAACTTCAAAAGATTCAGGACTCTCGAAACTTAGGGCTGCATTACACTCCGGTGCAAACATAGATCGAATGTACAGCTTACACTCTGGAATAGTATTCCGTGGCCTTCGCAGTTATATTCCAAAATCATTATGAGCAGAGATTCTAAATGAGCTACATTGGATTTTTCAATGACATGTTCAGTTCTCACAGCCTCCCAGACATATTGGTTTCAGAAAACGTGAGTATCTTCACTAGCACGGAATTCTTCAATTTTTGTGCTTCAAATGGAATCTATCAAAAAACTATCCCATCCTCGTTGCCAAAATACTGTTGTATATTTTGAGTGAGATGTATACTATTTTAATGTAGCATATTTAATAGACAGGTATAAATCACAGGAAAATTACAAAGATGACTATTATAACACTATTGGGAGGTTTAACAGCAATCAGGGTTACTAATATCATAACAATAACTGTATATATTCACTGATTGTCAATATTAAAATTTACAGGTGTAAATAAAGAAATAAAGAAAAAAAATAAGCAATAAATGTCATAATATAGAACGGTGGTTCTCAAACTTTTTATTTTGATCCCCCCTCTCCCCTTTACAGAGTATAACTTTAATCCATACCCCTCTTGTGTGTATATAACAGTGTATATTAGTATAACACTTTTACTTTTGTAGGTAATTCTTATTCTAGTTACATATTCAAAGCTTATTCCTATTGTGACAATCAGTTCAACGTTATAATAATTAAGAACACAATTACATATAAACCAGGATGCATTTTTAATAAGTACATGAAAATTTAGTCAACTTATGAGAAACCACAGTAAGAGAGGGAGACATTATGTGAAAATTCTAAAAGTAACTATATGGCTTTTATAAGTCAACAATTTTACACACAATGTACCAAGTATACAAACATAAAATAATATATTATTTTAGTTTTTTAAAAGAAAAGTTAGAATAATATAAATTAGAATAGATACAAAACAAACACAAATGTAGATACAAAGTTAAAAATCTCCAGCAGGTAGATGATTAACAATAGCTAAATATTAACGATGATCCTATTTCAACAATATTTTTGCAACAAACAAATGAGATAAAAACTTACCTCTTGTTTTTATTGGAAAAATAGTCAGCCAAGGTTTTCAATGGTCTGAGTTCAGCTGGTGAGGCTCCATTGATTTCATCCAAAACTACTCGATATTTCCTTTGAGATATATAAGATCTGTAAAGGTATATATCTCTTTCAAGCTGTATTTCACTGGTTGGAGGCTGAAAAGCCAATAAAATACTATAAATATCATTTAAACTAGTGCATAATCAGAACAAGGAGATAAAACAAGGAAAACAAGGAGTTAATCTAACTTTTTACCTTCAATTTTTGAGCTTCAGTAATAGCTTGTTGGTAATTACCAATATAATAGGAATTCTTAACATCAAAAAGAATGTCAACTTCTCCCTGTTGAGGACCCATTATTTAATATATGTCAAGAGAACAACAACCCACAACCTCTTTGACAAGAAACCTACAACTACGAAGGTTATAAACGTCAATCAACATGTGGAAGAACCTGCCACGTTTCACTTAATATTAATTTTACCCAATTTATTAAAACAACCGATTCAGTTATTTATATTAAATTAGTAATATAAAAATAAAATTAAAATAATTTTTAAGTTTAATAAATAAATCAATTGGTATTTTATGAATTTCTTTATATCTTGGAAATATTAATCTAATGAACACCTGATAAGTGATAACATGAACGAATTTTGAAAGTGATTCTCTGTTGTTTATGGCAAAAAGTTGAATTGTAAAGTAAATTTTACTACAAGTAAACCGGTGAAAACTGTAATGATGGACACTGATAATGATTTTTTGCCTTCAAAAGCCTTTGATATTTTTGAAGACATTGGAAGTTACGATCCAAAAGAATCTCCATCCAATGGCTATGAGTATTTGTACCAAGTTATTCTCGAATCCTCAAAAGCTCCCAAAACATTAGTCGCATCTATAGATACAGAAAAGTATAAAAAGAATCAGACTTTTTACGTTCAGGAAACTAAAATTGAAACCATTGACAAAGGCTTTCTCCCTACTGATGAGTGGCAAGCAAAACAACTCCAACACTTTAAGGTGGTCAGAAATTTAATTGCAGACATGAGACAAAATTGGAAAAAAAGGAAGAATGGTGGAGATGATGCTCCTGTTAGTTCAGTCCCTGAAGATCTAGGAAAGGAAGATGAGTGGTTAAAATTTTGTTCTGAAACTCAGCCACTTTTAAGCATACTGTTCTCAATTAATCAAACAGGTTTGGACCAACTACTAAATTATTATTCGATGTGGTTGCAAGAAAATCTTATGGAGTTCTCACATAAAACTAGTATGTGGATATTTTCCATATTAGCTTGTTTAGAGGAACCTTTACCCCCTAATATCTGTGCTAATATTAGGAGTATTATAAGATATGCAAAACAGAGAAGGTCTTCTTTGAAAAGTACAAGTGATGAAGATTTAGTACCTTTGAATGTAATAATTTGTATCGCAGTCAAGTATTTCAGACAAACAGATCTTGGAGATTGATAACAATGTATTTTTCTGAATTGTCCATTAATTGGTGGATTAATTGAATTTGTTGTGTTGTTTTTTTTATTCGTTGTGTCAATATATCTTGTTAATAATTTTACATTTTTGTATTTTTTTTCAGTTTATTTTTATGGCAACTAAACATTAAAGTGTAAAGTTTACTTACCTAGAGCAGTAATTTAATTATTTTCTTATTTATTACAATGGTTTTAAGAACACACTAAATTATTTATCTTTTATGAAGATTAGCAGTTATTGGAATATTTTAAAAAGATGATTTGTGTTTCTACTTCTGTTAAAGATAACTATTGTCTGGTTGAGGTGAAAGGAATTATTAGGAAGCTGTGATCTCATTAAAATTCTGTTATCTTACAGTTAAACATGAGTAATCGAATACTTATTCGTCCTTATTTTGTCTACCTATAAGTTTTTTATATATTTAATTATAGCATGTATAAAATATATTTTATCAAGGATTTTGAAAGACTTATATTTATGAATTACCCACGTTAAGGATTTTTTTTCTCTCTAGTTAGTACTAAACAAAATGTTCTCCTCCAAATTAAATAACTGATACTAAAATTCAAACTTAGGAATTGTATATCTGGTATAAAGCTAATTACGAGATTTAGTTGTTTTTAGAAAGAAAGTGGAGAAAAAAAACATTGGTACCTAGCTGTTTAAATTAATCAAGTCTAAACAAATTTATGTCGGTTTATTCATCAGTGTTAATGTGGTTTATAAAAATTAGGAGTCTCAGGAAGCCTTAGTATTCTATTTAAATTATGAACTTTTATTTTAGATTCTGGATTTCAATATTTCCTCCTGTCGAAATTTATGTCTAAGTGCATGAGGCCCTGTCATGTCGTCAAAATTAATTAACATACCTCGCATAGAAATGTCTCTTCAGTGTTTAATTATAGATAGTATTCTATTCAAATATTACATTGTCGTCCTACTTAGAGGATATCTTGATTGACTTTAAATGCAGGATAGTTTAACCGAAAACAACGTAACTTCAGGTACATGTTGTTCTTATCTTTTTATTTTGTTTGAATATAAAATCAATTTTATTCTATTTCGACTTTTAGTTTCATAACAATCTGAATATTAATAAGAGCAAGAAACAAAAAATAAATCTCTAATTGAACAAAAAATTTATTTTTTTGTCCTGTAAAAGTTCCTCTTTTTTTTTCAATTTATAATTTCCATCCTGCTAGAGCTGATTCCTGAATATCTACCATCAGAAATATTGAAATGTGAGTTTACTTGGAATATGTTTTAATAATTTTCTGGTTGGTTTAACAGTTTAATAAACAAATTTAAAAACGTACTTTAATTTGAAATTGTGAAATAATTAGTTCATACGGGAAAAAATCTAAGAAGCTCAAATTATTATTATTATTTTATTTTATTTTTTTTGAATTATAGATATGTAATTCGTAATCGGCGTGTTTGAATTCAAATGCTGTTGAGGTAGTGTAATCCACAGGAGCGATATAGTCGCCACCAGCTTACATATGTCCATTCATGCTGAAACACTTTCAACAGTTTTTGAAACGCCCAATATATTGAAAATCTACCGAATTGCACAATATAAATTACTTTGACAGGAGTTAGGTTAAAGGAAAAATAGGTTTTGTAAAAACAATCTGGACCAGGGATTTGTTAAAAGTATGGCAGACTTAGAAATTTGCGTAGGAACTGGTTCAAATGATTACTTCATGTTCAATGAATTTTCAGCGGAGAATGAATGGCCGTCCTTTTTCCAGAAATGACTAGTATGGATAATAATCCCTTAAAATACTTTTTTCATTCCAAAGTTTAAATAAAAAAGTCCTGAGATACTCAAATTATTTTTATCTGTCATATGATTGTAGATGTTTAAGTGGTTATTAAAATTAAAGATAGATAAAGTAATTTAGTTCATTAATATGAAATCGCCGCAACAATGGAAAAGTCTACTAGAAAACATAAATTTCCCGAACTTCAACAAAGCAGAAAATGAGGAAGTTTTGGAGTTCATTTTTTCCAACTGTAGACAGAGGGACGCTCTCTTGACCTGGATTATAATACAACTTGGAGCTGATTTTGACACCAGGATATCAAAACATGAAGGTAACATGGAATTTACATCTGTTACTGGCAAGTGATGAAATTAAAGCATTATTTTAAAGATTCGCTAACTCGTTAGAAACTACATACAATGCTTTATTTAGTACCTTACCTGTAACTAAAAAAATAGGTAAAGTTTCGAATGAGCTTTGTTGTTTATTGTTTTCAGCCATTATTGGATATTTAAAAAAAAGACGAATTGTGGAAAACAGCAAGATAAAAGATTTTGTAGAAGTAAGTAGAAAATATCTCATTGATCTAAATTTCCATTTTGTACATTACTGTTTAAAATACCATTTTTGTATTACTGTTTTAGTCACTTATATGAAGTGAACACTATACACATGGCCATAGGTTTTCTTTACGGATTACCTAACCACATTTGCATTAACGATTTCAAAGAAGATAAATAATTAGCTAAACCAATTACAATGTTAAAGCTGTGCGTTATCATATTTCCTGCTTATTGCAGAAATCTTCACTGGACGGTTGCATTAATTCTACTTGGGGTACCTCTCAGCTATAATAACTCTACCCTCTTCTTAAAAATACTTTTATCTCGAGTTGTCTAAAGTTTCTTCTAACCTCCTTTATTTTCCATTACTTACATAAAGTTTTTATTTATTCAAGTTATGGACTTTACTGACAAGATCCCCTCACCACAAAATTACAGTTCGATATAGCTCTAAGTTGTAATCCAGGGGAAAAGTAGACAAGCTGATTGCTATGCAGGTCTCTGGCTTTTGGCTAAAGGAAGGCCTAGACGGTCAATCTGCTTGATCAAAAGATTAAGTCAATCGATTGACGCGCGCTTCAATCAGCCCCTTCAATCTTTTAATCAAAACCCCTTCTTCATGAATCGGAGCAGTTCACAGACTTATTTTCATGAAAGTAATTAGACCCATTTGGACATAATGAGTTGAGCTTTGGAGCTTCACAAAACCTTCCAATTCTTCTCTAGTGCCGCATTTTTTTTTTTATATTTAAGTTGAAATAATGTTTGCTTTTGACTTTTCACAATTCCGGACAATCGCGATATAAATCAATTAAAAGGCTAACGTATTCCTGTTCCACCGAGTGACAGATGCAATGCTTGACGAAAATTGCCCTAGAAGATCAAGCTCCCTCTTCAACCGCTTGAGTCATTCAAACTTTCTATCAATCACCGTCCATGATTGTTTCAAGCGTCAAAGGGGTTTCTAAACGGTCAATCGATTGACTCAAGCTATTAATAATTGATTGACCGTCTAGAGCCTCCGTTGGAAATGATAGAAAATGAGGGTAGTACCTTACTTCGAATATACATAAATATTATTTGGAACTTTTTTCTTATTCGGTATGGTATAGTTGTATCTTAAGCTTTCGATATTTCATTTTAAACTCAGAGCTAGATATACCAGTATTGTATTTTTGTTTTAGGCAACACTACCAAGATATGACCAAGAAGTTATATGGGACAAGCTATTTAGTTATCTGAAAATGCAGAAACGTCTAATGCCACAACTTGACGTGAACTTACCTCCAATAGAGCCTCCTACTTTCCAAGATACAGACTTCAACGAAGTCAGCATATTTTAATAAAATATTATTTTCCTACTTATAAAAATTAATTAAGTGTTACAATTTGTATACTATTTTGCTATTACTGATCTAAATAGTTTAATATTAAATATTGTCGTATCACTTTTGTAAATATGGATTAAAATGAACTAAATCAATAGGATGTTAGTAACTTATTTCTAATTACCGAAAGTTAATTCACCTAATGTGCCACCCATCAGTTACGTTGTTTTGTTATATTATAAAAATATATTAATATCAGAATTTCAATTAGAATCTGTCTGAGAGAAATACAAAATGTTTATCATATACGTGTTTTGAAATGTAAGCAATTTATGATTTTTTAGATATTATTGTTAAAATCTGTATTGCTCCATTAAAAATTAATTTTGATTTGTTTATGAAAAATAAAAAAATGAACTTATCCTACCGGTAATGAATAAAATAGTGAATAATGAAATTTTGTTATGACTATTTCTACTACATAGTGTAAATGAATTAGGACTAAATTTCTATTATAACCACTTTTGTATTTTTTATAGAAATTTCCTGACCTCTCAGGGAAGAGTTACTTAGAGCCTCTATACAAAGAGTTTGATTTATTAAAGAAACTTAGAAAAATCAAGCGTGGCGTGAGTAATTTCAAAAGTGGCCAATTCATTTATTAACTCTCCAAATCTAAATTTTACATCCAATATTCATCCACAGGGGTCAGAAACTACTAAAAGTGTGGGTGAAAAAAACCTTGAACGCACAGAAGACTATGTTGAGGTAAAATCAATATTATTTTTTAAATTGTCTTCTATCTGCTTACATTAATAAATTATGACATTCAATGAATTAGAACATAGACGCAGAGCACGGAGATATTCTGACCGATTTGAAGAATAAAGAAAGAGCTGAAGATTTTAAAAATACCAAGAAACCTGTATGTATATTCAACAAACCAGTAAAATAAATATTATTTATGCATAGATGTCTTATTTAATTTAACATATTTTATAACTTCTATCATAGGAAAAGAAAGATGGTGTTGGAGATGCTAGCTCGCCCGAAAAATTTTTACCTACAGAGCAAGTAAGTTCGTAAGTTCGTTATGCCAAATTTAGTCTCCGAATTATTTGTCTTCAACTATGATTTTGATATTTTTGTTTTATTCAAATAGATTAGGCGAAATTTTAATCAAATGCAAAACTAATTTACTGCAGTTCAAAAAAATATATATATAGGTTATAAAGATATAAATAAAATAAAGATATATAAGAGTAGTTCAGAAAGAGTTTTTGTTGTATAGATAATTTTGTTAAAATTACTTTTTCGTTTTAAGAGTCCTCTAAAAGGTAAAAATTGATATGTCTTGAACCACTTTTCGATCAATATCTGTATTTCGTTACATTATACTGCAACTTTCATGAGAACATTAAACTTAAAAGTAGTTAAGTATTAAGTAGAGGTACTAAAAGTAAGGATAGATGAGCCGTTGATTTTTATAACATGATTTATTGGCTGGTTGAAGAAGGTAGTTTAATGGGTAACGCCTGATTCAAATGCTGGATTTATTGTATAGCCCTACTAGGTCAGACAAATTTTTTTTTATTAATTGTGAACTCGTTTATTTCAGACAACAAGCGGCACGTGGTACTGTTCTCCAGACGGGAGACAGAAGGTTTTCGTGCCAATTGGAGCTCCGCCGCTAGGAGAGTTCAATTTCGATTCGAAAACTATGAAAATAGTTTGTGAGGTACGATAGTAATAATGTTTACATGCAAATATTAGTATGAGTATTGAATATAGGATTGCCGCCCAGTTTACCCAAATAACATACAGATTCCACTGACACTGTACACCACTCTAGTCTGAGATTTGACCTGAAAGTGATATTAGTTCCACCTAAGAATATCTTGGGAGGCGGGGTAGCTCAGTGTGTAAGGCACTTGACTATCAAGCTCCCGAGCTTGGGTTCGAGTCCGACTGAAGGCTCGAATTCGAGGTCAGGAGATCCCTCCTGGGGCACACCCAGCTTCTACATAATGGGTACCCTTAATTAGGAAAAACCCTCGCAGTTGAGCGATTAAGACCAAATATCTTCCTTTCACAACCGTTGCCCTAATGACGTTACATCCTTACTTGAGTACTGAAACCATGATCCTTTATGGGTTGTTAGTGGTACAGGTTTTTTTGAATTTGATGTAAATACATTAATTAATTAATTTGATGTAATATTAATTTTTTTCAAAATGTTACTTTTAGGAGGATAACAAAACTGAAAGCACTGAAAAAGAAGTAAAGTTCGCACAAAAAATGGAAGAACTAGAGAAGAGATTTAAGAAGCTGATGAAAAAAAGAATTGATGAAGCGAAAATAAATAACGATTAAAATCAGTACGATAATTTGTTCACATCATACATTTACTTACTCTTAGAGTAATGTTAACAGAAAAAATAATGTTATTTAATATGAATAACTTCATATTTTGTTGATATGAAAAAAAGGAAGTTTATTCCGTAATATTTTGTTATATCGTCAACTAACCATCTCGATATCAATGTATTGTTAATTAATTATTCATCTGGAAGCTCAAACGATGCAACTTACTCCGAAATACAAATATAATACTTCGTTATTTCAACTTGCATAACTGGAAATGAAATGGTTATATATAACAGTCATCAGTCGCCCGTGTTACTCCTCCCCCCTTATAACTTAATCTGCTTGTAAAGTGTTAGTTAAATTAACCTTGAGTCTTTCAATTTTAAAAATGCCTTTTATTTGTTATTTATTTTACTTGAACAATCGTCGTACTCACTCTCGTGCTCAGTAACAAATCACTGATAAGTATTTATCTGGAAGTTAACACATTCACCTGGTCACAACTCCTCAATACTTCATAAGATTCCACGATTTCCTAATATTCTAAAGATACCTCTGAATATTAGCCAGATTCTCGTTTGATCCCTAATTCTTCATTGAACATTTTTATGCAGTATGTACGGAGCGTCATAATTATCTTTGGATTCCTCAACTACACTTATACCATACCTCTCGCTGCCAAGTTGGGTCAATAAGGTTTTATACTATTTACTGAAGAAAATACTTCATTATAGTCTGATTTCAATTCTTGTCAGTTTAAAAATAAAATTGTATCTAGTGTTCCTCTGGGCAACAGTTTGAATGCGTGATTAATAGATGAATTGCGCACTCCTTCAGCCAGTTGAAAATAATTTATTATTCATGCTGTTAAAAATTCCCTATCCTTTGTCAATCCAGAACGTTTTTGCTTGAAGAACTGTCAAGAAACTTTACTCTAGGCAGAATCAGTGACCAATAGTTTTGTGATGAATGATTGGCAGAATGTCTTCGTTCCATGTTTGGGTAGGATAATGAAATTAAATCCAGCACCAAGCCGGCATCTACGTCTGTCTCAAACAAGCTACTCCACAATCTACTATGGTTTCTTAGGGTTCTGGCATAACTTGGTTTTTTTTTTATGGAAATGGTAATTTTCCAAATACATTTGGAAACAGGATCTACCGATTTCAAATTTTTTATGACAAACGCTAAAGATCAAAAATAATGAAAGTTTTCAGATTACATGTTTATTTGAAATACTTCAATTTAAGGAAAGTTATTGATTGACCAAATGCATTTAATTATGTATTATCTGGCGGTCCAACTTTCTGAAATCGGCTAATACAACTATAATTTTTATATTTAATAACGCTTTTAAGAAATCACGTGGGATTCTCTTTAAAAAACCCAATTAGCAGTTTTACAGCAATATATATTTTTAATTCGTTCTTTTTACTTACAAACTAAGTTGTTGAACGCTGTTGGCGATTGTTATATATAGTGCAGGTGTTCTGCGGGATAGTAGCTCTAAGTACTGTTTACATTGATTCGTTAGTTGCAGGTTAAGTTGGTGCTTTCGATAGTTATTAAACTCGTTAATTATCTGTTTCTATCAAAATGAGTAGAAGAAGACCTTATGATGACGATGATGGATATGGTGAGTAATTGAGTCGTTTTGCTCTTTATATACTTAATTCATTTAAACTTCTAAAACAATTTTTATTTCATACATTGGTATATTTAATTTTGTATTTTATTTTTCAGATCGTGGATACAGAAAGAAAAGGAGGGTTTCCGATTCTCAAGATCTTGAGGATCATTTGGAATCTCTTATTCTTCAAGTTGGAGAAAAGGTTTGTACTTAAATGTGCTCTAAGTTAATAAAAAAACACAAAATCTCATGGTTCTTATCAGCAGTTGATTTAAAACCTATAATGTTCAACGCTTAAAATTAACTCTGACAATTTTAAGGAGTATTCACGATTTAACTGTTTATTTTCCTCTTACCCTCCTTTACATCTATATCTCAGTTTATGTTTTAAATTACAGCAGTGTATTTTTTGATAATGCATCTCTTAGAATTTTGTTTTGTAAAATAAAATGTCATTATAAAAATGTTTATTTAATGAATGGCTTAAATTTCTGATAATGCTTTTCGTTGAACAATGTATAGAATTTTATGTAAATCTTAAACAACCACTATTCTATTAATTTTAATTGGTACGATTGTCTTAAAAGCTTAGAAGAAAGATGTGCCATGTTTGCTTGTGAGTATGTAAATCTCTTCTGTTTCATTTAAAGCTTTAATTTCTCTTTCTGAAGTGGTAGTATAAGTTCTCCTTTTACAATTATTCATTTACCCACCTTCTCCTCCAGTTTTGTAGCAGATTTATTATCATAGCTATGTTTTTTACAGCTTTTCTTTTAGATCTCCTGGACTCATGGTTGATTAAGCGACTTAAAATCATCTATCAAAACTTTTTTTTTATGAAATTGTACCTTGTTAGTATAATTTATCTTGAGATTTTTCTGTGATTTCATTCCTTGTACGAGAGGTAATGCCTGTAAGGCTAAGATTATATGATGCCAGTTTCTCCTTATAATAATGATTTTCTGAGTTTATTTTGGAGCTTATGGAGTAAAATCAATATGTCTAATTTCAGAAACTGTAACATGTTACGTGAATCAAAAATAGTTTTAATCTTGTTAGTAACATCAAAAAATAATTTGAATTTACTTGCAACTTGCTAACATTAGTAATGTATTTTGTGTGTGTTAGTATCTTAAAGTATATCTAATTTATTGTATATTACAATACTTTGTCAAAAAAGACTAGTCATATGTTTGTTTCAGAGTACTTCATCATTGGAAAGTAACCTGGAAGGTTTGGCAAGTGTTTTAGAAGCTCATCTTCCTAACTTCCGTTCCAAGTTCCTGAGGTTACTTACTTACTGTGCGGTCAAAATGCCTGAAAAATGTACTATTTATACTACACTAGTTGGTCTGCTCAATGCGAAACACTTTAATTTTGGAGGAGAGGTAAAACAACTTATCATAATTTTTTTTTTTTTTTTTTAATTAAAGCAATGCTATTATTAAACAACGTGTTTGTTTTAGTTTGTGGAACAGATGGTGCGAATATTTAAAGAAGCATTGAAAACCTGTTCCTGGGATTCTGCAAGATATGCTTTACGATTCTTTGCTGACCTTGTCAATTCCCATGTAATAGACGCTAATTCGTTACTACACTTATTAGACAATATGCTCGATGCTGCCAAAGAAGATAATGTCCCTGATGTAAGTTTTGCTTTTCATTGATCAAAACATCTAGCTGTTACAATGGAATATTTGTAACATATGTGTCTGTGGGTACTGAAAATAAGTTGTTAAGTTTAAAATTGCATATCTTCCCTGAAAAGTTTCTTACTATTGTAGAAAATTAATTTTTTTTGATATGTATATATCTTTTGGTTAGGGGTCTATAGTTGTCTTGTATAACGTGAAACTTAGTCATGGCAATCTAGAGTGTAACATTTTATTCACCCTCAAAAATGTAACATTTTGACATGCTCTAGCTTGTTGGTGTTGCTCAGATCAAAACTTTGACGACAGATTCCTTATCAGAAATTTAGTGGAGAATATTTTTCCTTACATAACATTTGTCGCTAGGACCTACGTTTAGAAGCTACATTGGTTTGAATAAAAAATTGTTTTAAGTAATGGGGGGGCTTCTTGGACTGAAAATTTGCCGACAGTTTCCTTATTAGGAGCAGTAGATTTTAGATTGATGTTTCCATGATCTATTGTTTTTCCCAGTCAGGGAGAGATTTTTTCCTATTACATCAACTATGGTTTGACATTAATCGGGAGAAACTGCTGGGGCTTACTGGATTCTATAATATAGTTATCTGACCATGGGTTGGGGAAAAAACCTATTAGTTGAGCTTAAGTACTGACAATATTTCTTTTACAGGTTCGGAGATCATGGTATATCTACGCCGTTTTATCATGTCTTCCTTGGGTAGGAAGAGAACTGTATGAAAAGAAAGAACAGCAGTTGGATATGTTGTTAACAACTATTAATGTACTTCTAAACAAAAGAAGTAAGAAACATGTCCCTGCTTTGAGGGTATGGACCATAGATGTTCCCCATACACAAGAAGAGGTAATTGTTTTTCTAATTTTTTTCTTTTTTTAAAACAGTCTGTTATGACTTGTTTACTCGATTTTAAATGATTTATTTAATATATTTTTATATGCTGAATTGTTCACAAAAAATTCAACAACTCTGGTCTGCAAGATCGGAATGGATTTGGAACTTGTTTTGAACTAATTAATAGTTTATACAAAAAAACAGTTTGGTTTCCATATGTATTCTTACTTTAATTTTAATAATATATATTTATTTTTAAATTTAGCCCTTCATGTATTTATATGCTTGATAAAAAAAAAAAAAAAAAAAAAAAAAAAAAAAAAAAAAAAATATATATATATATATATATATATATATATATATATATATATATATATATATATATATAAATAATGTTAATCTATACCATTATATAAAAGGACAAGCCTCTTTTTTTTTTTTTTTTTTTTTTTTTTTATTTGTGATTAATAACCACAAAAAGTTCTGAACCAATCTCTACCAAATTTTAACTAAATCATCTTTAACTTCATTCCTTAATCAGACTTAGTTCCTGGAAGGTTTAGTGATAATAAAATTTACTGATTTTCAATTAAATTGCTTTAAAAAGGTGATAAAATATGCAGATACCAGAGAAGTTTTGAAAATCTACTGATAGGTGGCAAGCCCCTTTCTCTAAGAGATATGACTTGGTGTGTTCTAGAGCTTGAAATTGATAATACAATTTATTTATTTTCAATTAAATTGTTATAAAAAAAAGAGAGAAATACAACATGTGGATCTCAGTGATGTTTGAAAATTGACTGATATTTGTCTAATCTACTATATATTTGTCAAATACCACTCACTCATTTAACATGAAATCTCAGAAACCACCGAACGGATTGGAGTGAAATTCGATATATAGCTTCCTCTAAGGCCGTAGGTGCTCGCTAAGAAAGGAATTTTAAAAAATCGGCCTGGATCGCAGCTTAAAGCTCGAGAAAAATGTGATTACAATTTTTATTGGGTGGATAATAGATTAATTGTCATATGGTATTTGGAGATAAGCTAACAAGGGGACGTTTGCAGTTGTAACTCACAGATTTGAATGCCGATTTGTGTGTGGGTAGTAGAGACCTATAATAGTGCAAAACTAGAGTTATAGCCGCCAATGGGCATAAGGAGCCGAGAAAAAAAATAAAATATGAAAATCACGTTTTTTCTTAGCTCTTAATCAAGATAGAGAAATGATTCTTTTACGTTTAATTGCAGTTATGTAAGGTATTTGATATAAAAATACTTTCGTTATGCTCAAGACACCACCCGGCTTTAGGGTGCTCAAAAACTCTAAAAAAATGACAAAATTCCAAGGAAATCCGCTGTAAATCAGTGGAAACTTTTTTTTTTATAAAAAACTGACCTCAAATCTCGATTTAACACACCATAAAACCCTTATATGTGAAATTTTATCAAAATCAAAAAATATTGATTTTTTACCCCTTTCGAGGAGGTTAAAATATTGAAGTTGAGATTTCATCAACATTTTCTACCGGCCATAACAACTGCTGTGTTCAACCGATTGCAATAGTAATAGCATCACTAGAATCAACATACATTCTGCTTTTTATACATGCCTATAACATTGGATTTACTCCCAATTTTAGTGGACAAAAACTGATGTGAATGAAAAAATCCAAGGTCAGCTATAACTTGAGATATTTAAATAAGGGGAAATCCTACAACCTCCGGATTTGAGATAAACAATGCAGTTTTAAGACTTCTAGATGACCTTAAAATTTTGTCTTAATCAGTTGCGAAATATGTGAGATAGCGCAAATTATTTACATTTTTTCAGAAATTGACAGGCCCTTGCCTTCTAAAATCCTACAAAATTTTAAAGATAAAAAAAAATTATTTTTGATTTCGACAAAATTAAGTTTCTACATGTTTTTTGAGATGAGGAATCTGAAAATAATATCAGTTTTTAGTTAAAAAATTTTCCTCACCTATATTATATAAATAAGACTGATATAAAATGATCTTATGATAAATAAAACGTTTTAAAATGACATATTTTTATTTCAAATTGCATAGAAATCCTAAGATTGATGAATAATCTAAAATTAATATCAGGTTTTGGTTTAAAAAAATGTATATATTTTTTAAATGGTCTTATTTGAAATTTATTGTGTAAAAACTAAAATAATAATAGAAAAAGATCATTTTATATCAGTCTTATTTATATGAACTTTGTAAGTTAAAAATAGGTTATATGTTTAAGCCACTCACTTTGACCACAAATTAAGTACCTTATAGTTGTAAGCAAACAAAAATACGATCGATGTCGAAACCTTATAATACGGTGCTTTCTGTGAACTCATGGTGGCTGCAGAGGTGGACCCTTACAAGTGTGAGTTGTTTCGTGGCGAGAGGCTATTAAAAAACTTATGTTAAAGAGGAGGTTTAAAGACTTATGTTCTCTGATGATGACATGTAAGGCCAGTTCGATGTACATATTCCTTACGAGCAACCCACCAACATTGCTTCACCTGTAGCTTCATCCCCAACTACTCTTCCTTCAGTTTTCCGGTCACAAGATAATCGTCTTTTCTAAACCAGGCCCAAGTTATATTTTACAAGTTGTACCTAGCATTTCTGAATTTCATTCTTTGAACCTAGAATATACACTTTTCTCAGTTCAGATGAGTCTATTGCAACATTGAAGTAAACCCATCAATCTAAAAGTAAACAATATAGGAATTGATTCACAGATTCAGTTCGTAACAAACAACTAAGGAACTCAGTTGCAAAATGTATTCAAGCACATGTAGAGGTCAGCAGGGAAGCTGTTATGAAATACATGACAAATCATCCTGAAATTAGCAGAAAAGTGGTTAACAAACATAAAGAAAGCCAACCCGAAGTTAAAGGATATGCTGTATACTCATATTCTGAGAATCACCCAACTGTACTTTCAAGAATATCCTGAACACTTGCACAGCCTCCTTACTTTCGAACACCCTGAGGCTGAGCATTTTCTAAGTAATATTTGAAAAATGAACGGTTGTTTTCAAATGGCGTCATTTGGAGCAAAAGAGATAAAAGAGGGAGATATAATGCCACCAACATTTAAGGTGCGAGGACAGGTATATTTCACAGAATAGGGAGTTTGATGCCTGTAACACAACAGCAACCGTCTTTTATCCAGGTAAATTTTGTTGGTGATGACAACCATGAAAGAGGCATTCGCTGTGGTCACTTTCAAAATGTCAAGCCTGCATTCGTAGGCCAACTCCAGAAAATTCTTCATGAACATAATGAGTATATCAAGGACTTCAGAGCTGCTGTTGAGTCTGTTCACAAAGATCTACAAGATTTCGAGAAAGTTATCAGTGCTGACAAAAAACCTTCAAATGCTCACTGAGGACGTTACAATACTGCTACCGCTAACGAAGTTGCTGTGTTTGTTGTTGGCCAGGTGTTTGAAAAGCGAGACATTGTTCTCCACAGCAGGTACAAAAAATGGATAAGAATCAGTGAGTTCTATCAATCAATAAATTATCTTCAGTGTCACCTCATGTTCAGCCATGGAGAAGATGGGTACAGTATTAACATCCCTAAGTGTAACCCAAACACGAATACACCAATTAAAAAAACTGTGCCTGCAGATCATTTTTACGCCTAAATGTTGATGGAGCGAGGAGGTGAAGAACCTTATTTACTTTAATTTCGTAATCTCCTCAACCAATTTATGCTTGATATGTGCGCAAAAATAGAAAGAGAAAGACTAAACTTTATTCAAAAAGTTGAGAAGTTGAGACTATATTCATTTAAAGTATGCCATAAGAAAAGCTGATGGTCTGGTATCAGAGCTGGGTAAGATGGTAGTGCTGCATCGAAGCTTCACTGGAGAACTATCAAAATAATATAAAATTAACTTTTGCAAATTGTCAGATTAACTTATAATTATTCTAAGAATGGAATCCATTAGGTTTATTTAAGAAATAATAATTATCAACATCAATAATTTAATTAGGATTGATGAATTAAATGCCACTTCTATTGAGAGATTTAATTCATCAATCCTAATTGTATTGATCCTTCTATATCATCATGCGTACCTCAAGTGATCAATAATTTAAGCTGAACTTTTACTAATTTAAGTTGTCCTTAATCCTAATGATATTAAACCGTAGTGGAGCAGGGTACTTTCAGCTAGTAATATAATAAACATTATCTATCCCTCTTGATTTCTAGTTCATACCTTAAAATTAAGAATTAGATGTCCAATTATGTTTTAACGTGATCTTCAACCACATAATCTTTGCAATGGTACCAGATAAAAAATTACACCTTTGTTGGAAACTATTAAGGCTATAATTCTCACTGGACCAGGGCCTGAAGAAATCGCATTTATTCTTAGAATCTTAATGATTCATACCGATTTACCACTTCAATTTAAACAACTAAAATTTCTTGCTATTACCAGGCCAGTCTTACTAAAACATTGTAGTAGATCTCTGATTGTTTCTCACACGACCAATAATATTAAGGGATTTTCAGAACTGGAAACACTAACAATCAAATCATTCTCATAATATCGGGAAACAGAACTCAAAATGTAGTTTATTCAGATGTCTTATTAATTAATTTTGTGTATGCTTTCTACAATATTAGACTTTTATCGATAAATAAATAAAACTTTTATCGACTATTAGTTTCAATTGTCTAAGTTCTTTATTTACGAGAGTGGCGAGGCCCGCGACGGGAGATGCTCGTAATGTATAATCACCTAGTTGTTTGAATCCTCATTTATTAAACATTCTGTATATCTTATTAAGTTTTTTTTTTTTTTGTTATTTAGAAAAAACAATATTTGTTTCAGTATTTAGATTGTTTATGGGAACAGATCAGGAAATTAAAACAAGACAATTGGGTGGAGAAACACAACCCTCGCCCTTACCTTGCCTTTGACAGTATTCTCAGTGAGGCCTTGCAACATAATCTTCCAAATATTCTTCCTCCGCCTCATCATGATGATTATGTATATCCTAAACCTACTGTCATTTTCCGGATGTTTGATTATACTGATTGTCCTGAGGTAGGTATTACTATGTTTATTTATTTATTTCTGTTTTGTTAACCATACTAATGGATATAATAAATATTAATTGAAATTTAAATATTGCATTCTCTTATAAATAAAATATAAATTCAAATATCTTGGTTATTGGTTTCAGAACGGCCCAGTTTTACCAGGTTCACATTCTATTGAAAGATTTTTGATAGAAGAACACTTGCATCAAATAATAGAAATGTATCATTTGGAAAGGAAGGAATGGTAAGAAAAAATAATTGTTGATATATTGGTTTGGTGCAAGAATAATGCAGGTTTTGAATGTTCATTTTAGTTTAGGCAAGTGCTTTAAGTGCTTGCTAAGTAAACAAAGATAATTCTCAAGTCAAGTTAATGTTGTTTTTCCTCAAAGGTTAGGCTAGTTTGTCTTATATTTTCTATGAGTTAGGACCTCTGAAATTTACCATGTCAAAACAAAATTTTTCTCAAATTTATTTTTACCAGCTCAATCTTGGTTGATGAAGTATAAACCGTGGAAAACATCAATGTTGTTTGGAGTGAAGGGAGCTTCAGTAAATGCACAGTGCAGTGATGGTTCCAAAAATTTTATTTTGGAGACTGATTTCAGAGATAAATGGTTTTAGTTAAAGATAACACTAGCATAACTACTCGATACATTGTGAGAGAAGTTAATGTTGACCACTCAGCATTATAAGCCACTCAAAATTATAGTAAATTTTTTTTGTCACATATAAAAAAAAAAAAAAATGCATAATTTTTGCCCCAGTCCAGTATATATAGATATATTATTTTGTTTAATTTAATTATATTGTAAGTTTATTCCTATTTTTTCAGTGCTGCTAATCTTCTGGCTTTCCCACACAAAAACAAAGTCCCTCTTGAATATTGTATAGTAGAGGTTATATTTTCTGAATTATTTAATCTTCCCCAGCCGAGATATTTGGAAATTTTCTATGGATCCCTTTTGATTGAATTGAGCAAGTTGCAGCCAAGTACAATGCCTCAGGTTTGTGATAAGTTCATTTCTATTTATTATAATTTACCTCTTTTTATTTTTAATATTCAGCGATGTCATAAATGCAATTTTTTTGAATGAGTGATAAAGTCATAAAACCTTTTTTATTTTGCCTTCGATATGAGATTTTCCTGTTTAGGAGGGGGATAATTCATTGATTGAGCAATTAATACCACCATGCTATGGCTGGATTGAGATTCTTAATCTTCCGTTAACACAGTTAGGGTAATGTACTCTTTTGCCATGTTTTACCACGGCTGCATCTTACCCCCTCCCCCCTTATCATGATAATATTAACAGCAACTGAACCCTTGTTGCCGATTTCTTCCAAATCTTCTTTATTATATCACTCATTCATACTATATTCAGGACAGTTAAATTCAATTTAAATTAAATAATGATAATAATTAAAAGTAGAGAAGTAAACCTGATATAGAAAAGCTGATTAAGAAAGATTCACTATGAAAAAGATTTACTATGAAAAGATCAAAAGTAAAGCTATTTACACTCCTCGACAAGATTGTAGGCCATATCTGAGTTTTTGGTCAAACATTAATTCTAATAGATGAAACTTTTTAGAAATATTTTGGGTTATTATATCTTCGCAAATGATAAACAAAAGCTTATATATTTATAATAGAAATTTATTTTTTGTTCTAATAGAAATAAAAACATACAAATGACCACAACAAAAATATAGGCCAGTTTACTTATTTATCTATTAACTCTTAGTGGATGTACTAACAGTAATGTAATGTGTTGATCCTCTGTTTCTCTCCAAGGCTTTAGTAAATTGTTTTAGAAGAGATTAAAAATTTTCTTTACATACTTTAAATGAATATCAACCCACTTTTCTAGGATGTGAGTTTTTAGCTATTCTATAGAGTTAAACTATCTCCCTTGAACATAAACGGGAAAACTTTCTTCTACCTCTGTCACCATGAGGGATGTTCAGAAGGAAATTTCTTTTTGTTGGATTTGTGCGCTTTTAAAAGAAGAGGTTTTGTTTTAAGTTAAAGATGCTTTTAGATAGCTGGTGTTGTGCAAAATGCATTGAATCTTACTGATGTTTGTCTGGACGAGTTAGATGCTTGGTGTAAAATAGTTAACTGTTCTTGGACTGTTGTTGCTATGTCCCTACCAATCTTTTTCTTTACTTCTTTTGGTCATAATCCTTGCCCAGCCTAAGGAAATTCCTAAATATGCCTAATTCTATTTAAAGGACGAGTGATTTTAAATATTATCCACTTTTTATTACATAATGTTTTAATTACTTCCTTTTCACTTTCTGGCCTCTCTTTCCCTCTTGGCATTGCTTAGTTAAATTTAATAAGATGAAATAATAAGACATAATGTTTTATAAGATTGCACTTTATATGAGCTAAGGTAAGAACTGAAACTGGCCTATACTTTTGTCGCATGTAGAAATTTATGTTATAGATATTCTGTGAGCAATAAGAAATAAAACTCAGCAAAAACAGTTTTTTTTGTTTTTGTTTTGTTTTTTAATATCTGTGTATTGCTAATTGCTTTGGTTGAAGTATTACATTCTTTAATAATAATAACTAATAAAACAGGGAGTGGCCTATATATTTGTCGGGGAGTGTAAATCATCTGAAGTCTGTACAGAGTGTAAATAAAGTGCAATTTGAGGACATGGAGATATAATTGACAAAAAATGAGAGAGAAATAAAAAATAAATTTTTTACGAGTTAGGTCATTGTGTTAGGTGGCAACTAGGTTTAATAGCTATGGATACATTGAACATACAAATATCGAAAGACTGGATTTCAAAAAGTTTTAAAAAGGTTAAACACAGAAAAAGAATTACAGATTTTTTTTTAAAAACGATAGTATTATTTGTGTCCATGCAGTTTTTTTAAATCATTATAATTTTTTTTTTTTTATTGTATTCATATAAATACATACTTTAAAAAAATGTATTAAATTCATTGCTTTTTTACTCACGATACATGATGTATTAGGTTCTTATTGAACCAAAATTCATTTTTCATAAAACTTACCTTTATTGGATTATATTATCAAACATTCCTCCATATTTTCCTTAAATTTCCTTATTACCAGTGGAATACAGTTTCAACACACCTCGTTTATAAATTTACTATTTATACTTCCTCCTTTATGGTTTCTATATCAATTTATATTTGTAAAGCTTTCTTTTGGACTTCCCCTTTAAATGTTGATGAACCCTCTTATTCAAGACTGCTTTTTTAGTCCTCTATATATATCTGAATAATATGTATTTAGATTTTTCTTTTTCCAAATTTTCCAATTAGCGCCGATCATGTATGTATGAATTTAATAAAATTCGTAATTAATAAAATTACTATATTTTGATTTTTGAATATTTTGAATTTTTGTTTGTTTTCAGAACTGATGTATGTTTAACATTCGAAACTTGTCTTTCATTAAAAATTAGCCAATAATTCATAATCCTTATTGGTTGATCCTTCTATACCATCATGCTTACCTCAAATATTTTCTGAGTTTTAGTTGTTAGTTTACTGGTTATAACATACATGACTATTATTATTTACATATATAAATACAGCAGAACTTCACTAATCCTCCTTCTGCTATTCGGTCTCTCTGGACAATCCGACCCTCCCACAGAGGCAGGAGTGGGGGAATGGGGGAACAATATTTTTGCATAATCCCTAATAGTTCAGTAAAATTGTACATTATGGTGTATACAACAAGTGCTTGTGTATGAAATCAAAGTTTTGGATCTTGAAGAAATTAAAACACGACCGCTCGCTAATTAGTAGCATCAAATATTTTGAACTTTTCTGAGTTTCACCAAAATATCTGCTGCTCGTTTGGTTTTAAAGAAAGGCTTGTTATATTAATCTAGGTTAAATTTACTATAATTTGAGCAGAAAATAAGCTCGGTAACTTAAATGGGATCAAAAAATAGCAGGCTTTCGAATTTTTGGAACTCTCTGAAAAAGTGGCAGAAATTGTGGGGTTTTTTCTTTCCCTCCTTGGAAATGACATTTAGAGTATACTTCATTATGAGGAATTTTAAAAATTAGTTAGTTTTTTTTTTTAATGCGAAAAGGCCTTAAAGACCACGCAAATATCATGGTCAGGTTTTCTTTATGAACTTCCTCTTTCTCCATACTTCCCTCATGAGCTCCACGTGTCTTCGCTTCCTTTCCTCCGACCACGCACAACCTTTTTTTGGGCGTTTGTTAGTTAGTTTGCTATAAACCAAATACAATACAATGTTATTATGGCAAATGCTTCTACACATAAATAGCTGGCTAAAGAATTTATATGTAAATATATTAGTCAATTGTTTTATATAATGTATATTTCTATTTCTTTTGCTTTTTAAAAATGTTAATATATGACTTTTAATACAATTACAATACACTTTTAACTATGAAAAAAAGTTCTTTATCCGGTGAATCCGACCTTCTGGCCTTTCTGCCCTACCTCTTGATCCCTTTGGGGTCGGATTAGTGAGGTTCTACTGTAGTTAAATTCATCTCTAAGAAATTTATTTTAAAACAATCATTGTTGTAGGTTTTGGCGCAAGCGACTGAGATACTGTTTTTACGAATCGAAACGATGAATACTGCATGTTTTGATAGGTAAGAATATTCTGCTATTAGTTCATTACAAAATAATATTAGTGGAGAAGAAGATAATCAGGGACGCAGTGAAAGTAACACCACATAGCCCTGAAGAAGACCTGCAACGCAGGTCGAAACGTTGGCATGTATTAAAGAATTTCTTCTTAGACGTGGTGTTACTTTGACTGCATCCCTGATCATTTTCTTCTCCTTTCATCATACTAGTCAACTATACTTTTATCAAAATAATATTATATTGTAATTTTCAAACTTGTCCACACGCACAAAAATATGAGCCAAGTTCTCTGATGGCCAAAATCTGTGTATTTATCCATTATGCAAAATTAGATTTACTAAAGGTATTGCAACAGTAAATAATTGTACTCATAAAATCATACATAATATTGATAAACAATATTGCAAATTTCTTTAGTATGACTATGGATTAGAATTTTTATTTTTGTACCATTGTTAGGCATTTGAAATTTCAGTACTAATCTAGAAAAAAATAAATCTACAGTAACTTATTGTCCAGTTGATATATAAAAAGAAAAAAAAAAAAAAGGCAATGTTCGCCAAAACGCATGTTATTTACTATTTTTTAATATCTTTTTAGGCCCATAAGGCTAGATAAAGTTCAAGTTTGTAACCCTCAAAACCAAAATTTTTCACCAAAATTTGAAATTGGCACTATTTTCATTTTTTTGCTTATGTGTTGTAAAATATCTTAATTTGATTGAAATAGCATATTTATAATATTACCTTTAATATTTGAAAAATTTCAAATTTGGTGAACAATCACCATTTTTTAAAGAGCTATATCTCCACAACAAATTAAGCTACAGAGCTGTCATTCAGATAAAATTGTCACAAACTTAGTGCTCTTTGATATTGTAAATGTGCTATGTCAAGCAAATTTACATTTTTTATGAGATATGAGTAAAAACGTGAAAATATCTTGATTTTTCAAGTAATACAAAAATCTCACCAGGTTTTGAGGGTTGTAAACTTGGATTTTACCTACCCTTATAGGTCCTAATGATATATTTAAAAATGGTAGATACATGTGCTTTTGCGAACTTTGATGTATACATTGACTGGGCTATTACGTTTTCTTGATTCATATTGCTACTAATTGATCTTACTAATTATCATCCTTTTTAGAATAGTCAGTGAATTCCTAAGTCTAAAATAATCAACAGTTTAAATTAAATAACCTCTGAGTTTATTATATATTAAATTTATTTTAACATTCGATATAAACTAAACAATTTTAATATAAATATAGTTACTAATGTTTATAAGTTACCATCAAATATACTTACTTGTGTGCGACATTTTTTGTTTTGTGTTAGCATTTTTATATTTTAAAAATTATTGTCTTTATTTTTTATGTTTGTTTTATTATTGAATTTTTTTTTTCCATTGTCACAATAAAGTTCTCTAATAAAAGTAACATTAAGTCTATCACTTCTTAAGTTTCCCAGAAATTTTCAGTCAGCTTTTACCAAAACTGATGTTTTGCAAGTTGTGTACACATTCAAAGATTATTTTGACCAATATGTTAGATTTTTTATTCCTATAATAGAGATATACCCTTGTGCTCTTTATTTTGATTCCCTGTTGACTTAAATGATAATGATGACAAAAACTATGTTTTCTTTTTCCAGGTTTGTATCATGGTTTTCCTATCATCTCAGTAACTTTCAATACCGTTGGAGTTGGGAGGATTGGGAAGAATGCCTCAAACTTGACCATGAACATCCAAGGCCGAAGTTCATCAAAGAAGTTC
This sequence comes from Euschistus heros, assembly GCA_003667255.2. Classification (NCBI taxonomy): domain Eukaryota; kingdom Metazoa; phylum Arthropoda; class Insecta; order Hemiptera; family Pentatomidae; genus Euschistus; species Euschistus heros. The sequence continues at coordinate 1,271,311 of RCWM02000142.1, forward strand.
TGCTGAAAACTTTAAGGTAATGTATTTGAACTCCTATTAAAGTATTGAAATTATATATTCAATTTATGAAATTATTGAAAAAATATGCTAAATGTTGAATCTTCAGTCTATGTTGTTCATTTATTTATTTATTTATTTTTTTTAGTATGCATTTAATAAAAAAATGTCTCTCTTGTTGGATATGTAATGTCTTATAAAATTATTTAATTAATGCAATCCTGGTACTTTATTCAGATTCCATTCCTTGAAAAGTGATTTAAGTCTTGTTGGAAGGAAATATATTTAAAATTTTAATGGATGTGATTGCCATATGTGAGGCGTTGAATTCCAAATCCAGCCCTCCATTTTTGAAAATTTTTCATAGTTGGTTGATAAAGGTAAAGGTTTTGATTAGGAAGAGTCCTGATTTTTGTATCGCTGTTTTCAATGTAATTTGACTACTTTTGGGAGACCATCTTCTACCTAAAGATAAACAACTAGAAAAACTATTAAAAGAAAATCTGGAAATTGGACTTGACTGATTTTGGAATTCTAAGCTTCATTATGATATCAGTTATTATACTTTTATCTGTTTTAAGCGAGCACATTCCTTTTCATTCATCTCTCTCTTTTTTCATGTGTAGCTTTTCTATTATTTTTTGTTTTTCATTGTTTTTTTTTATAATTATAATTTATTTTTTATGGCTTTGAATACAATTTTTAACTTGATGGTTTCTTTATGTTTTTTAATTAATTTAGTTATTTTATAGGTTTATTTTCTTGATTTTTTATATTTTTTGTATTATTTAAGTTTTGAACTTAATAATGTAAGGCCAGCTGTACTAACCTGATATTACCTCATACTTGATTGTGAACATAATGCTGCCAGGATCCACTATGTTTTTTTCCAGTAATAGGATTTTGCATTATTATGAATTATCCAGTTTGGAGAGCCATCTGGAAGTAATTGGAAAAAGTTAAGAAATACTTTTAGATGCCTAAAAATAATAAATTTTGATGCTCTTTGCTTGACCTAAAACCTGGATTCAAAAGTTACCCAGAAAAAATAATAATTCCTGAAAAAGGTATTTTAGGAAATACTGTATTCTTATTCCATAGAAATGAAGTATCTGGTAAGCCAATCAAATGAATATCAATCCAATTTGCCTATAAAAAAATTTGGAAGAAATGGAGGAATGGTGGATGTTTCAAACGTTTCATTCACCACTCTGCTGAATTGCATATTTTAACTTCCAATCTTCAGTTTATTCAGTTCCTAAGGTGCACTGTTACCATCCAGTTGTGTGCACATTACTCTAGCTAGTTCCTGGGTGGGTAGTTCCAATCAAAAACATTAGAGAAACACCAGATCAAATGATAAACTGCCAGATATATTGTCTTAGATATCATAGTAAAGACCATGGAATGTAGTTGAGATGGAAGAACTGGAGGATGGTTCAGGATGTGGTTTCCCTATAAATACAAGTAAGGGAAGAAGAAGCAATACTAAGATAAGAATGAGGTATCTAACTGGAAGCTAATTTAATTGAGTTAATAATACCCAGATTTCTTTTACCGTTCCCTATTAAACACTGAAAGACACCAACTTTTTCTCTTAGCGAAGAAGAAAAAAAGTTAGAGATGGGTTAACTAGTAGGCCAAGCCGATCATTGCTTCAGTCAGAATTCGGGTGACATCGGCAATGTTCGAGGCATTTTGTTTCTGTCTTTATACCTGTCAGTACATTTAGCTATAGGTTTTTGTTTGTCTTATATTTTTTTCTTCTGTTTTTTACAAACAAGCTTATAAGTAATACAGTATTTATTAAGACATTTTTTTCAGAAGTCAGCAATTTACTTTGCTTAGCTTAAATAGTGAATTGAATGGATCCACTGAAAAACGTTCTAAGCAACAAAAATATTTTTGAGTAATTAATGAAAGAAAATCATAATCTAAAGTTTTTATTAGTTTTGTAGGTTAGATTTTATATTTACATATTAGTTTGTTATATTTGCATGTATTATGACATAATAGAGAACTATATCATACTATGACGTACTATAGTAGAACCTCAATAATCCGAACTAATTGGGACCAGTGGTGGTTCGGACTATCAAATTGTTCGGATTACCTAACAAAGTGCTTTCCAGGCATAGTATGTAGCATGCTAAAAATGAACACTGACATACTAGTTACCATAAAATAAGAAGCACGTTGTATTGTTAAAGGTAAATAATTTGTTTTATGAAAGACACCATCCCCAGCAGAGTGATTCCTCCTCACTTGTTCAACAGACAGGTAGACAATAGTCAACTGAGGTGCCGGGATCTAAGATTAAGCAACCAATCTTAAAATGCTGGGAAAGCAAAAGAAGATCATTATATTCTAATTATTATTTGCTTGTTTTTATATTAATAAATGGAGGATAAGATAGAAAAAAAAAATGTAATATTTTAAAATAGTATGTATACAATCTTATACACACCGAACATACAGTACTGTACACACAAAAAAATTATGCTGTACAGAAAGATAAAAAAATTCAAGAAAACAAAAACTAAACGTTTGGAAAATAGTCACTTATTTTTTTCTAAACTAAGGTCGAAGAACGTTTTTTGGCTGCCTAAATCATGGATTTTCAGAAAATAATTTTTATTTTTCCCAAAACGGCATTCGAATTATCGAGCGTTCGATAGCGCATTACAAAGGTTCGGATTATCGAGGTTCTTCTGTATTATACATTTTAAAACCTTTAAAATCGCCACTTTAGAAATTTTGTCATTTAGAACATTTTTCTCGGAGGATCCATTCAATTCTGAAATTTGGAGTTTGGAAAAAGATATCTGTTTTATGGACTTATTTATGTAAAACAAAAATATCTTATATGTAATTGTAAAAAAAAGTTTGTTGATTGCTAAAATATTAATTTCCTTTTCATGTTCCAACCTTTATATTAAACTTCAATTAAGAATTAATATTTTTTAAATGTGACACGAAACTAAAACTTAGATTAAAAAAAAAAAAATAGTAGGTTATCTATGTTCTTTATTCAGTATTGTAGAAGTTATTGAATTTATTTTTTGTTGTTATCATGATCTTCCCTAAAATTTGATAACTGATTTTTAAAAAAAATGAATTCCTATTCCTACTTTAAATAACAAACTGTTAAGATGAATCTTAAATAAAAATTATAATCAATTAAGGCCATGTTTTCATTACAGTCAACATATTTTCAAATGTAGAAGTACAAGTGAATGAAAGGACTGACTATTCGGCGCTTTTTGTCGACTAATCGCCGACTACAAAAGCAGCTGACTAGTCAGCCCATCTCTAAAAAAATTGAACTTTGATTTGGACTGATTATCTAGTTTTATGCGACATTCTGTGGAATCTTTATTTTTTCTTGTCATTTGTTAAAATAATGCCTTATGTGACATTAAAATCAAGGAATTTAAGAATTCTTGTACAGAAAAAATATGTGTCTAAATAACTAAACATCGGAAGCAGTAATGGGATTTAAACCAGAAATATGGGGATTGTCTTACAAAAGTTTATGTTGATTTACATGATTTGCTAATCCATTTTATTTAAATTTAAGACCATTTTGGCAAGATTAATTAAGCTTATTATTTAATGAATATTATTTTTTATTTATCTTTTTTAGGCTGTCATATTATCAAAGAATCAGAGATATTGTACCTCGGAGTTACGACTGTGTTTTACCACCTAGACCTCAACCATTTTACAAGTATCTGGCAGAAGGAAGCTGTAAGTAAAACGATTCATACATATTATTTGAAAGATTATTACTTCAGGTTTCAATATTTACTGAGGGCTGTTTTTAAAATATATTAAAAAACAAAACAGTTACATATTTATAGTACAAAATTTATTTACATTAATAATTACTGGTAAATTACATTTTAGAGTATCGCAAAATATAAAATTATCATTTTAAAGATTTTAAGGTTGTATAATACATTTCACAACAATCATAAATGTTACCACCATTTTTTAATTCTATTCAATTTTTTAAATAAATCTCTTGATATAGTTCTTTATACTTTATTGTCTTTTACATTATTTACAGATAGAACATTATTTGATCATGCTATTAGGTTATCTCTCGTAACTGTTTCAAATTGCCTATGTGCCCAACTGATGTTTTGTATGAATAAGATTGTGATATTCTATTAACTACAACTGAAATAGGTTCACTGCCCTCTTCTTGGTTGTCCTCATGCTTCCTTGGTTCCTCTTTCTCTTGATTTTCTTGTTCCCCCACTTTATATTGTTCGTTTCTTTTATCTGCCAGTACAATTGTAGAATTGATAAGACCCATTGTAGTCAAATCGCTTACTATTTCCTCTGGAGATTTAATTGTGATGTTGTTTATGTAATAGTTTGTCGTATTTAGCTCCAATGGTTCCGTGGTGGTTGTGTAATCTTGTGTCTCTGTTGTATTTTTGATTTCATTGTCGACAGTTGTAGTTTCCTGTTTGTCTTCAATTTTTTCATTGGAAGTAGGATCATTGTCATATGTGTAATCATTTATTTCTTCTGGAATTATCACTTCAAATTTATTTTGATTTAAATTATTTTTAGACTCAGTTATAGTTTTCTGTGTTGTTGTCCTAGTTTTGTTTTCTTGTGGTTTTATTTTTTCTCCCCACCTTATGTAAAGTGGAGCATAATCATGATTTTCAGTTTTCATCAAAGAACTCACATGTGGGCTTTTAACTGTATTTTTTGCTCTTGTTTTGGTTATTTTCTCTGTTGTTGTATTTTGAACTTCTGATTCTATTATAATTGGCAATTCTGTTGTACTAATAGTCGGTTTTTCATCAAATGTATTTGATTTTTGAGGATAGTTTATTATTAAAGTTGTTGATGTAGGTTCTGCTGCATTTTCTTTAATCGAAGTTCCATTATTGATTGTGTTTATGGCACTGTCATAGAGGCTTTCTCCTGGTTTTAGAGGTGGTATATCTATCGATATTGCTGGTATTGGACTATTATAAACAATTTGTGGGAATTGGTTTACATTCGGTGGTTTAGGATCCACTGTCGGCATTTCGACTGTTACTGCTGGGTTTTCTTCAGTTGTATAAAACGGATCAACTTCAGAATATTGTATGAATTCTGCTGAAGGTTTGAAATATGTAAGGGGTACCGGCTTTTGTGTTGTTAGTAATTGTGATGAGGGATATGTTGGATAATAGCTTTCAAATTGTTTGTATGCAAGGGGTTCAAGGGGGTTGCTCTGGTATAGAGGAGGACTTCCAGTAGGGCCCATGGATGGTATGAATCCATTGTACTCAGTGTTTTGTTTAAACTCTGGAAATAGTTTGTAGCTATTGATGGAATAGTAGTCATTGGGCTGGCTCCAAGTTTGATACTTAGCAATCGGAGGAGGTGTTTGAAACCCTACTATGGTATAATATTGTGCTGGCTTATATATGTATGCTTGCGGAGTTGCCTTTGACTTGTAATTATCAGAAACTTTGTACGTGTTAGTGCTGGTTGGTTGTGTTCTTCCCACATAACTATCTTGTCTCTTTATGGATTGGACATTTTCAATTGGTTCTATGGATCTTGCACTTTTGCTATCATTAGACTTCCAAGAGAAACTTTTATTTTGCTTGCCTTTATTGTAAACATGGTCTTTAATGGTAATTTCTTGAAGACCATTTTCTGAAGTATATTCATATGTGTCTTCTATGGGTGGTTCTTGGGGAATTTTTATCAGTATTAAGTAATGGTTCTGATTAAGCTTCTGAACTTTCCATAGTGCTAATATCCTGTGATCTCTCGGTTCGAAGTTGTAACGAGCATTGTCAGTCTGCCGGTATTCTAAGTAACCTGTGTCTCTTGTCATGTCAACCAGCAGGCCGGTTTTGACTGTTTCTGGTTGTTCTCGTTGTTTTTGGCCTTTTCGTATATATTTTGCCCCTTCTAATTTTTCCCAAAGAAGTGTGTCGACTTCCATTTTCATGTCCAAACTCGGTGAGAAATCTGTATATTTAGTCAGTGTCCTGAATGTTGCCGATTTCAGTAAAAGGTGCCAGTTGTTTTGTTTACTGTTTGATGATCTTCTTGAAAAGAAAGGGAGTGGAATAGATTCTGGCGTTAGGATACCATTTGCAAAAAAACAGCAGATCACCTGAAAAAAGAAATATTATCAATTCAACAAGAATTATTTTAATTTTATCATCTTAGAAAGGTTTATAGTCATTGATTAATTCAGTATAGAAATTACAATGTTATATTGTAAGTTTTTTAATTATTGATCTATTAACTTTGTTGAAGTTTTAACTTTTTAAGAAGCAAGGAAGTTTCTTTCTTTTTTATATATAAATAAATAATAACTGTTATTAGACCTTTCATTATTATTAAAAAACAAAACAACAACTATATGATGGGGAAAACATTAAGATAATACAATTTCTTATATTTTTAAAATCTAAATCATCAAGTTCGTTTGGAAACCACATTAAATTTCTATGTTTACAAAAAGAAAATTCACAACACTCCTTATTTACAGCTGGCAGTTTTTTTTTAGTTATGTTTTAATAATGTTATTTTTAAAGCCAATTTTTAATAAATGATTTTATTGCTGTTAATTGTATGATACATCAAAGAAACAATGTGTAGACCTGTTAAAATCTAATTAGGTATTATATGATAAATAGCGTTTCTGGTGTAGCTTCAGATTCAGTTATAAACTGGAAATCAAAATGATAAAGTTTTTGAATGAACCAGTAACTAGGCTAAAGGTTAAAAGGCTTGGGGTAAAAGCTTGGTTGTCACCTTGAAAAGCAAAGGATATGCCTTTTTGTATTCCCTTTCTTCTTATTTTTCTCCATTTCATATCTCAAGTTGTGCTAAACATACCACAAAATGACTGTTTTGTGTTCTAAAGGAAAATTTTCTCATACTCCTTGCTGACCTAGTTTTCATAATATTTTTTAATTTCCTGCAGAGGTTCTTATATGTCATTAGTTGACGTATTTTATTTTTTTATAATTTAAGGTCTTTCTTTTCCTCTTATTTGACTTATCACTAATTGGGGCAGTTATTTCTATGGTTATTTCCAACTGTAAATAACTCCGAACTAAAATGGACATATTGCTTTGTTATGTGGAGGAACGATGAACATTTGTGTCACTACCTCCCTTAACATTGTTATCTATATTTCAAATATGGTGATAAAACACAAAATTTACGGCATTTTATATAAGAAATACTTTGTAAGAGGAATATTTATTTTATGACCAATATCTGTTATCCAATTGTGCAGCTGTAGTATCCAAAATATTTAAGGTTGTTATTTTAATTTCTCAAATTTTCTCAGTATATGATTGAAAAATAAAGTCACGATCATAAAAACCTAACATGTCCACCTAAAATATAAAGTAAAATTACACTGAAAGGTCAGGGTAGAACTCTTCAAACTTACAGTATTATAGTAAATCACATGGGCCAAATTTGGACCAAGTATGGATGTAAGTTCTGGTATTAGTCAGATGGGGAGTGAAATAGAGGTAGACCCAAAGATATAAAACCTATGTCTTCTCTACTTTTAAAAATTACATATGTTTATTATGTTTTATACTCTCTAATCGGTTATAAATTCTATAATTTTTAGCCCATATTAATATGATATTGGTTCTTCACTCCTGATAATACCTGAATTAGTGAAACATGAAATGGTTAGTCATGAACTATTGTTTGAGGTTCAGAATTTTCCATTAAAAACTTATTCATTATTTACTGCAAAATTACTAATAGACAATTAACTTTATTTGATTAGATTTCTAGTTGTTTAAAACTAAAACACAGTATCTTCTGAATTAACCAACTTCTTTAAAACTAAATTCATTTTAAACATCAAGAATTGAAGAGTAACTTCTAAGATTCTAGCTTTATATGGTCAGTAAATCCTTTTAATGATTCTCTAAACTATACCTTAATTATTTTTAAAACAATAGAGTGATGTATTTAATACTTTGTAATTTTATATTACATTTATGTTAAAAATTAATTACAAAAGCATTAAAAAAATAATTAAAAAATTACAATCACAGTAATTAGTTAAAAACTCACTTTGTAGTTTAGTTAGATTTAACTATTATTTAAGAGATAAAAGGTTTTTTACTGGAATTTAGTTGTAAACAATTTAAGCAATTAAAGTTTCTTGTTATAGTTTTTGGAGTGATTATTCTTAATAAACTTAATTTGTGAATTAACTGGACGTAATTAGTTTTAAAAACTGATTAAATTTCTATGTATTATACACTGTTGCCGCTTTCAGAAAAATTGTGGTTATGCCAGACAGGCCAAACATTTTGTATTTGCATAAAATATATTTGACGTATTTAGAATTAAACCCTGCTAAGTCCATTTTATTTTATTTTATTATTATTGGTTTCATAAGTTCAAACAATATTTTTTTTTGCTGGCCTGAAAATTTGTGCCGAAAACTTTAAAATTCAGCTTTCATATCAAGTCCATATTTAACCAGGGAGACAGTAGGAGTGCTAGGTAGATTCATTATTAAAAAAACATTTCGGCGATGAGTTGACTTCAAATCCTATGTCAGGTACTATTTGGCGTCCTTACAAAATGCTGATGATAAAAAAAGAAGCAAATATAACTCATTCGGACAATGAAGGTCCAAATGAAAGTGATTTTGTTTAATTTAATTTAAGAATCATGATAAATATGTTATTCTTTGTGAGAAAAAATAATGTAACGTATTTCTTAAAAAAAAAAAATCATTTTAAGAAAGGTTAGATTCAAAACCAAATGAGTCCAATATTCAAATTTTATTATAGCACAACTGAACAGAACCAAATTTTTTTTTAAATGCCAAACTAAAGCTCAAATTGTTTCATTTTAATCATGTCAGATTGGTTGGGAAATGTTAAACACATTTTGTTTAAATTTTTACGTTTTTTTGATCTGAAAAATTTATAAAAATGGACTTATCAGGTTTTGACTCTTAATCAGGTCTATGAGCACTTGGATAAAATTTATGATACTTCTCAAATAACTTTCAAATGATCTGTGAAGTAAATAGTTTTCTGTTCATATATTCCTTTTAAGTTAATCTTGTAAGCATCACAATTATTTTCTTTGATTACTATTGACTAAGATGACTACTTCAGAGGCAGTCAAAAGAGGGTGGGAAGTTTCTGTCCTCATTAGATGATGGCCTGAAGTCAGGTTGGCCTTGGAATTACGATCCAAGCTAGCCATAAACATTATATTTTTTATTAATTATTATTATTTACTTTTTTTCTTTATGCACTGACGCATAAATTTTCACGCAATGGATTTTTTTTTTTTAATTTTGTAGGTTTCATTATTTTTTTGGGGTTAACGTTTCTACGTACTTTAACAGGCTATATGTAGAATGCTAGGAAAAATAAAAATAAAAATAAAATTAAATACAGCTGTATTAAAAAATAATACCTAGCAAATTCAAATTTACATAATTTTATATTAATAAGGTTTATCTCCGCCTTTCGCGTTCATTACGTCTTGCATTCGATGGGGGTATAGATCCAATTTGATTTTGAATTAATTCTTGGCCATCCCTCTAATGCAAAACTGTAATAAATCGTATTAATTTAAAATTTCATGATTTAAAAAAAAAAAAAAGTTATGTCTTTTGGCTGGAGATCTATAGTTTTTTTGCTGTAACGGTTTTTTCACACTCAAAAATGTAACATTTTGACACGCTCCAGCTCTGTTGGTGTTGCTCCGATCGAATATTTGCCGATAGTTTCCTGATCAGAAATTTAATAACGAATATTGTTTGTTATATAACGTTTGTCGCTAGTACTTACCGTTTAGGAGCTATGTTGATTCGATTGAATTAAGTAACGTCTAAAACAGCTACTTTCTCTCAACTTTCAATTATGATTAATTGTAAATTTAATTTAATTATTAATTTAAGTAATTTGATCTAAAAGCAGTAGATTACACGTAGATATATCAATGATCTGTTGTTTTTCCCAGTCAGGGAGAAATCGGTTTGTATATGAGGAGGTGAGGTGCCATCTTAGAATCCACAGCCATCTCAATTTAAAAAAAAAAAAAAAAAAAAAATGGAACGAACGAGTTTTGCACCTCATCCCATATAATGCTTGATTTTATTTTATTAATCTTAATAAAAATTAGGGGACACTAAAACGTATAAAAGAATGAAATGTATTTATATTTATAATGTAACATTTATGTCCCAACACATCTATGTTTGTGGTATAATGAGGCGGGTTGAAAACAATTTAGTATTGTATTAAGATATAATTTCCCTAATGGGTTTTTCCACTTTTTGTTTGTTGATTATTGATTCTATTATTGAAAAATTGATGAGTCACCATGTTGAAGAAGTATAAAACAATATAATTAATGCAATTTTCCGAATATAATGAGTATAGTACATTGTATATAACATAGCAGGCGAGAAATATACCACACCTAATATGTGTGTAATCGGTGATATACCCGACCGGAGATGGTAATCTGTGTTCACACAGTCCGTCAGTCTTTGATGAAATTAAACTTAATTGAAGGACATGTTTTTTAATGAAGCTTTGTTGTGTTTTCACGAACGCATCCTTACACACTCGCACATTCTCTTTATTTCTATTGTTTGATTATCGTTTCTCTAGGTTTGCAATCTTCATCGTCCTATTTCAGCATTATACTTCAGGATCAACTGTATAATTATTTCATCTCAGTTGTCCATGAAACATTTATTGGCCTTTACTGTTCCATTAGGAGTTTTCAATATGTGCACTGAAAGTTTTTGTAAAATGTTTAAAGAAAAACGCTTTATCTATATTTATACTATTATATAAAAGGACTAGCCATTTTTCGTTTGTGATTACTAACCGCGAAAACTACTGAACCAATCTGTACCAATTTTTAACTACATCACCTTCATAATTCAAGGAAGGTTTAGCGATAATAACATTTAAAGATTGCCATAAAAAAGCGATAAATATGTGCGCAGTATAGTTGGAAAATTGACCGATAGGTGGCGAGCACCATTTAAGAGATGTTACAATGATAACGTGTTTTATAGAGTTAGAAATTGATAATAAAATTTGCTTCATTCGATTACATTCTGCTTACAAAATTTTGATCGTTTTCCAAAATCCTGTAAGTACTCTAAATATACCGTTTTCGTCAAAATAGATACTTTAAGACCTTATTAAGGAGCACAACTTGTCCAATATTTCACAACTCTTATATAAAAAATTTTGGTTTTGAAGGCACAGTTAACTCGTTATTGGTATTTGGAGTTATTGACATCTTCAGGACAACCACCGATATATATTATCAAAATGAATAAGATATTTGGAGGTGTGAAGTGGTAAGTAGTTGTGAAGAGGATGAGTCGAGTGAAACCGAGTTATGAGTGAAACTTCGACATATTGGCCGTCATGGCGCTTCCCTGGTATTGTAGTATTTCTACATCACTTCACATGGCCTGTCAGAAAGTTTCGAAAGCTTACAAAATAATATCTGTAGATTAATTTTTTTTTTTAACTGAAAATATCCTCCTCTATCCCTAGCAGGACTAAAAAAGATTACGAACTGGGTGTCTACCAATCGGAAAATTAGGGAATATGTCGGGGAATTCGTATTGTCGGGAAAAAGTCGGAAATTTACAGTAAATCTGCGAAACTTGGGAAACGTCGTCGTTAATTCTATAATTTTCTATCGCACTTAAATTTTCATTACGTTTCCCGAAATTGGTATGCTTGTACGAAAGCCCTAACAATCGAGATTATATTATTTCTTTAGATTTTAGGGTCTAATGATATATTCCAACTGAGGAGAGAACGCTATTCGTCCTTTGACCGATAATAAGCTGGTTGGTTTTAATGGCCGTGTGGTAAAGACCCTTCCTATTTTCCTTCCTTATTGCCACACAATGCTTCTTCCGTTGTGACATAACTTAGTACCGCTGCACACTCTCCTTGTGTTCTTTTGTCTGGTGGCAATCTTTTGTCACCGCCGTCGGAGGAGTTCTCCCTTTGCGAAAATTGGAATAGTGAGGGTCACCGCGGCACATGCCGATTACAATGGATCAATAGTACGCGTCTATAACTCTGATTTTTCTCTCGTCGTTGAGGCGCTCGCAACGGACATGGCTTACAGCATACCTTCTTGCTTGTAGATATAAAGTCCACAACTTTATTAACATTTAGTACAGTCTAGTCACTTGTAGAAAAAAAATAGCAGCTTTTCTCTCGATTGAAGTTTTTTTGGATGCCTAATTCAAATTTTAACTTAAACAACTTTTCCGACTACTCTAACATTTACTACAGAAGCGTTCAAAGTTCCCTATAAATTTCAAAAGACTTATTTACACAACAGTTTGAACTTACGGAGTTGGGGCTCCATTAAACCTTGCAATTCTTCTATCTAAGTTACCAAGATTGATGGTCCTATTACAACCGCCATTATCCCCTTCCAATTTCCACATTAATTTATCGGTTTTGAACTTACAGGGATGATGATTTTATTGAAAATGCTTTTCATTGTCGAATGTCTTTCATTATAGGTCTAAAAAAAAAAAAACATGAACTAAAATGTAATGTCTTTGGAGCTAAATCCAATGGAAAAACTCGGCTATCTGTCGTTTCCGACCTCTCTAACAGCAACAGTTACTAGACAAGCGTTCAAAGCTCCCATTAAATTACAAAAGACATATTTAAATTAAAGTAATTAGACCCGTTTGGGCACACGGAGTTGAGTTTCGAGGCTCCACTAAACCTTCAAATTCTTCTCGTATCCAAAATCCTCAATGGTGTTTATTATGTCACAAACAATCTTATCCGTAAATATCTTCATGTCCCTTATGTTGCTCATTTTGCCCAAACCAGATACCTATCCTTTCTTAATAAACTCCATACCCACTCGAATCCACTAATCTTCCAACTTGCCTCACACTCAATCCCAATAATTTTCCGGGGTGTCTGAAAAGAAGATGAACAAGAGACCTTCAAATGTAGAACGTTTATTGGAGAGCTACTAGTGAGTAGTTCCTTACATTTTATTGACTTGTCATTGTAATCATTTTCCTCAAATTTCCTTGTTGTTAATAATGTATACAGTTGTAAATATCAATAACTAGTTTATAAAGAAAAACTATTTTTAAAAAATCCACCGAGGCTTCTGCAAAGATGTTTATAAAAAAAACAACAAAAAAAACAAACTTATTTTTCAGTTTTGCTTTCAATTATGTATTAATTTTTTATTAGTTACTTTGTATAGTTTTTTTTTTTTTTTTTTTTTTAAATCCAACTATTCAGACACTAGTACGAAAATGGAGCGAGAAATAGCAGCATAACAAAAAACATCCAATACTCAATGAAGCGAATTTAATTTATTTTTTTAATTTGTATTTTGTCAGTACCTCCTGACACCTCATAAAATCACATATCATATGCACATACTTGAGTAGATACTGTTAATTGGTGGCACTGTATTTTTTATTTTATTAAAATTGAAACATTCAACGTACCTCATGATCTTATAACATTAATTTCATAATAAAATATTAATGTGTCTACTCTTTATTACGCAGGTATGGGTTTAATTCATGCATTATGCACTCATAAATACGAGTATGTGCATAATTACATCATACGGAAATAATACAAGTTTCCGCATTTTTATCATTATTTGAATGCTATTTCTCCTGTATTGTTTTTACTAACGAAATGTCAATGTCAAACGATAGTAAATGTTCGTGTCTTAAGTCCCTTTGTATTGAGTAGCTGAATTTGCCCTTAAATAAAACATTGATTTTAAATTTTTATAAGTCGAATTACTTATATTTATCTGGCAGAAGTGAATTTTTGAAATGATTATATCTATTGGTTGGATGTCTATACATTTTTGGTGTGACATTTATTTTAACATTCATTTTGACTCGCTGTAGCACTGTTGGTGTTGCTCGGATCAAAAATTTGCTGAATGTTTTCTTACCAGAAGATTATGGGAGAATATTTTTTTATTATTTAACATTTCTCGCTAGGACCTACAGCTTTGGAGCTATATTGGTTTGAATTAAAAAAGCAACGTTTGAAATCGCTATTTTCTTTCAACTTTTATTTCGAATTATCATTAATTTAATTCAATTATTAATTTAAGTAATTTGAATCTTTTAGTTCTAAAATGTAAATTGGGCAAATGAGTAGATTATCTTTAATCTCTCTCTCTCTCTCTCTCTCTCTCTCTCTCTCTCTCTCTCTCTATCTATCTATATATATATATATATATATATATATATATATATATATATATATATATATATATATATATATATATATGGATAAATTTCTTGGCTGTTTCTATTAAGTGTTTAGTAAGGTCCTTGAGGTTCAGTCATAAAATAAAAAAACAACTATTTTGGCGACGTTTCGAGACTATATTGTTCTCATAATCATGCCCTACAGTGAAAAAAACAGGTTACAATAAAATTATATAAGTTATTTCAAAACATAAAGTTAGCTACATTACAGGTAGGTATATAACATGTGTAGGGTAATAAAAATATATATAATTACAGAATATAGAGGAGTATGAAGCTACTTACAATGTTACTGGTGGATATGAATAGACTAACAATTCTAGTACACAACTAACCTAGAGGAGTGAGTTTAATTAGACAGAAACCCCACACAGTTGGGAATACCCACACAGTCCTGTTAACTTAATTTTTAAGAAATAGGGTTTTTCTCCACTAACCCTTGTTAACTGTCTGTTTGAACTCACTCCCCTAGGTTATTTGTGTACTAGAATTGTTAGTCTATTCATATCCACCAGTAACATTGTAAGTAGCTTCATACTCCTCTATATTCTGTAATTATATATATTTTTATTACCCTACACATGTTGTTATACACCTACCTGTACTGTAGCTAACTTTATGTTTTGAAATAACTTATATAATTTTATTGTAACCTGTTTTTTCACTGTAGGGCATGATTATGAGAAAAATACCAGGTATGCAAGTTTAAAATGTCGTTTATTTCTTAAAATAAATACACAGTAATTTAAAAAAAAAGTATAATATATTTTATTCAAAGTACTGACCCTCGCTTTCTAAACATTTTGCCCATCTCTCGGGCAATATATGGATACCATTCCAAAAGAATGCTTCATCTTTATTTGAAATCCATTCATCGAGCCATTTTCGTACGTTTTCGAAATTGTTGAAGTGTTGCTCCGCCAATGAGTGTCCCATCGATGAGAAGAGGTGATAATCAGAAGGCGCCAGGTCAGGTGAATACGGCGGGTGGGGTAGGAGTTCCCAACCAAGCGAAGAAATCGTTTCCTTAGTCAATCTGGCTGAATGTGCAGGAGCGTTATCATGCTGAAGAATGACTTTGGCGTGCCTGTGAGCCCATTCTGGGCGTTTTTCGATCAATGCGTGACTCAAATTGATCATTTGTTGTCGGTAGCGCTCGGTATTGACTGTTTCGCCGGGTTTGAGAAGCTCGTAGTAGACTACTCCCTTCTGATCCCACCACACACACAGCATTGTCTTCTTCCCAAAACGATCAGGTCTTGCACTCGATGTGGATGGTTGTCCTGGCGTTACCCATGATTTTTTTCGTTTGGGATTCTGAAAATAAATCCATTTTTCATCGCCAGTTACAACTCGATGCAAAAAACCCTTTCTTTCGTGGCGTAAAAGCAGCATTTCGCACACAGTTTTTCGTTTTTCCATCTGTCGTTCGTCCAATTCATGTGGAACCCATTTTCCAACCTTTTGAATCTTTCCCATAGCTCTCAGGCGATCGGAAATGGCTTGCCTAGTGACATTCAACTGTTCTGCCATCATTTGTTGGGTTTTGGTATTGTCTTCGTCTAATAAAGATTGCAATTCGAAGTCCTCAAACTTTTTTGGTCGATTTTTGTCATTTTTGATCAGTAACATCAAAATCACCACGTTTGAAACTTTGAAACCAACGTTCACATGTCTTGACGGTTGGAGCAACATCGCCATAAGTCTCAACAAGAATTCGATGACATTCAGATGCCTTTTTTCTTTTGATTAAATAAGAAAATCATGACATGCCGCAAATGCTCTTTATTTGGCTTAAAATTAGACATTTTTAACACCAAAGAAAGGTATGATACGTCCACGTAAACGACTTAAAAACAACTGACTTTTGTAAACAAATGACTAACAAACAAAATAGCGTTTAGAGATAAGCAAATCCTTCAATAGGCTAAGAGCGCATTCTATTGGAATTAAAACGACATTTTAAACTTGCATACCTGGTATAGTCTCGAAACGTCGCCAAAATAGTTGTTTTTTTATTTTACGACTGAACCTCAAGAACCTTACTAAACATATATATATATATATATATATATATATATATATATATATATATATATATATATATATGATCTATTGTTTATCCCAATCGGGGAGAAATTATTTTTTTTTTTATTTATTATTAAATTGTTCCTTATTTTATTACTAATAAATTTGTCCATAATTATTTTAAAATTCGATGTGTTTATAATTTCCTTAATCCCATTGTTATGAACAAGAGTAATGAACCCGGAAACTGCCTAGAAAGTT
This sequence comes from Euschistus heros, assembly GCA_003667255.2. Taxonomy (NCBI): domain Eukaryota; kingdom Metazoa; phylum Arthropoda; class Insecta; order Hemiptera; family Pentatomidae; genus Euschistus; species Euschistus heros. Next base: position 1,287,920 of record RCWM02000142.1, read on the forward strand.
TGCCTAAAAAACAGTTCATTGAATATGTTACCTGTTTATATTATAAAAAGAAAAGAAGAACTTTTATATTATTATGTTAATTTTAGGTTTAAAAAATTTCTCCTTTAAGAAAATCTGAAGCTTTGTCAATTAACTAGTGTTTTGCCGTAGGAAAATAGACTCTTGACGTCGGAAGTAGGGTTGTTAAAATAGCTAAAAAAGTAATTGTATCGGTAATAATGCAGTGCATAATGCGATGACGTTCCATATCAAAACATTAATAGAAATTGTATTAAATCATTTTAGATTTATGTAATTTTATTAGATCTTATAATTCTTCACATTTACTGGATTATTTTATTTAATGCAGTTGTATGTTTGTATAAACATTAAAAAACAATATCTTATAGTTTTGGTATCCTGTTTCGTTAGCCCTCTCGTGTTGTATTTGAGGAAAAAAATGATATTTAAACGCGATTTTTGTTACAATTCATTTAAAAATTCGTACTGATTGCGTTATAAGAACGGGACTATATGCATGTAATCTTAAAGGTTTTTTTCGTAGTGATTTGAACTGAGAAATCAGGGTGAAATGTTAGGACACGAATCCGGAATAAATTTGAATATAAATCGATGTTTCTTAACATTCCTCGTGTTTTGATTCTACCAAATACGTCTGAAAATTATAGTTATTTACACACTTATGCCAACATAACATACAAAAAATTAAGTGAAATGAAAAATTACAATTAGGTGTTGTTTACTATCAAACTGTACCGAAACACATTTTTATTTTATTTTTTTTATTTCATCTTGCTTAATCTTGACTTTCTAAAAATTGCTGACCTTTTTCATCCTGATTGAACGTTTGAAGGTCGTAACGAAATACATTTAAAGTAATCTTAATGTGAATCGGACAAGTTTTTATTAAAGCTACTTGGATTTAATATCTTCTGATATGGGAAAATTTTCTTAGAGCCATTTTAGTTGTTTTCTTAGTTCTTGTCTAGTAGATAACGGATCTAAAACTAGAGATTTTTTTTACTCCTGTCGGATGATTCAAGGCGTGAACGATACTTGTCTTCCGTTTTCATCTCCGCCAGAATTTCCCATCTTAATCTCCTTTTCTAGGAAGGAATAGTTATTTTGTCTTCTTTCTATAGCTTGCCTAATATACTATATCTACTTTGGTATGGTCGATTTTATCTACAACCATTTTTTCAGTTATTACAAATTTTATATAATATTTTTATTTTTATTTAAATCCGATCTGAATATCTTTTAATAATTTTTGTTAACTGTAGCTGCTCAACGGTACTATTAAAATCGTACTTTGCTTTTATTCTGTCAATTAACTTTTCTATGAACAGCAAATACTGTTTTCCTCTTTATATCGTTTGAAATACTTGACTTAAAAGACAAGAAACTGCTCCTTATTTCCGAATACTCCAACATTTACTAGACAAGTCTTTAAAGCTCCCAATAAATTGCAAAAGACTTATTTACATTACAGTAATCAGACCAATTTCGACATTCGTAGTTGAGCTTTGGGGCTCCACTAAACCTTCCAATTCTTCCCGTATCCAACCCTTACAATACAAAATCCTCAATGCTCCTTATTATGTCACAAACCAACTTATCCATAAAGATCTTAATGTTCCATATTTGGCTGATTTGTCCCAAACCAGATTCCTTTCATAGTAAACTCTATACCGACTCGAATCCACTAGTCTCCCAACTTGCTTCACACTCAATTTCCGATAATCCTCCGTTGGAAGATGGCCAAGAGACTTTCAAATATAGAACGTTTATTGTAGAGCTACTAGTAGTTCTTTGCATGTTATTGACATGTCATTATAATCATTTTTCTTAAATTTACTTGTTGTATATAATGTATACAGTTGTAAATATCAATAAGTAGTTTAAAAAAAAGTGTTCTTTATAAAATAATATTCTTCTATGTTCGTGGAATGACATAGCACTTGGTTTTTGAATTTAAATGCATTTCGTTGTTTTAAACCTTTGGAGAAGTTAGTATTACAATCCTGGGTTTGTCATTTTGTAATATAATATTTTTGAAAATAAAAGTATAATTTTGGATTTCTATCAATTCATTCAACTGTTTTCTTGTAATAACGGGTTTGGTGTATTTCTAAATATCAAATTATTGTAATATCCTTTGACTGTTTGTATCCTTTGAATATACTTTAAATTTTGAAGAGATGACAGATAACTATAGAGATAACAAAAAACCTATCTGTCATTAATAATATATTGGCAGACCAAGAATGGTTAGACTGGTTTTATCTGGTTCTCACTGTTTCAATTGTTTTTTTTTTTTATTTTACATAAGTAATAAAACTATTTTCGAAATATTTTAACTGTTACAACGTGTTATAACATTATTACTATCACAATTCGGTGATTTGATTTAACTGATATCCGTTACTTTCTTCCCGAATATGATTTGTAAACGCACATTATTTAAAAACCAGTTTGGCTTTAAATTGCTTTTCGGTTGCGAAAAACAGGTGTGTTAGGGCAGGACTTGGAACGCTATTATTTTTGGAGTGTGAAATATTATTTTCTTTATGGCTTAGAATAATTTGAGGAAAAAACGATTATAATTAATTTCCAAACCTAGTAGTGCTGGATAAACAGTCTTATCATTTTTTTTAAAATAAACTCATTATTTATTTACAATAAAACTATTTAAAAATATAGACCGCATGGACATTTGCGATTCTTCGGATAACCTTCTGTTTTCCATTCTAATATTTTTTTTTTTAGTAAACTTTTCCATCCTTATTACATTAAATATACAACTTGAAGCTTATAGCATGAAAAGTATGGAGAATGTTTTCTATTAGGTTTGCCTGTTGCCTTATTTTGAAATCAGCAAGCCAACTTCATGAAGTTGAAAGACACCACAAGAGTTTCGTGATTCAACAGATATATGTGGAAATGTTGAGATTTTCAATTTCTTTATTCTTCGCTGAATTTTATTTTTGATTTCTATATTCCCTTCGAGGCATTTAAAAAGATCTAGACCTGTTTTTAAAGTGCTTCCTGTTGGTAGCTGCTTCATAAGCAATTTATGTTATTAAAAGTATCATCTTCACATTTATTCGATGTGTTTTTTGTATATAGTTGCAGATTGCAATAAATATATTATAAAAAAAGAAAATTCTATACAATTATGGAAATCCTCTGGAACCGAATATTTCCGAAGTCACGATACCGGCTGCATAAAACATGCTAAGTAAGGAAATGAGGAGTCTGAATATTTCTTACGTACTCTCCTCACCGGTGAATCTTTCTCTTCTGGTTACCGCTGACAACTAAAACTTGCCTATTGTGATGTAATAACACGTCATCAGAACTCGTGCTTCTTTAGTGCTATGCATGTGAATTCTCTCTTCTCCGATATTGCCAAAACTTTTCTGGAGTGAGTATTCTTTCGTAATAATTGTGGAACCATCATTGGTTCCTTTATATATTTCAAAGACACTTGAAATCTTAGAAATAAGTCGAAGAACTTTCTCCATAAAATATCTTTGCCATCATCATGTTCTTCTAAAATGCTTACTGTATTTTATGCATAACTTTTGGAATTTGAACTATAAAAAGTTGTAAGGATAGAATTAGCTATATTGCTCGTAGCAATACACACTCACTTTATATAAATGAGAATTTAGTTTTGATATGGTAAATATTAAAATAGTTTCACGCTTTTACTTATCTTAATTGCAATTATGGGAAACATAGTTATAATATGAGCTTAAAATTTATAATTTCCACTACGCTCTCCTTAAAATATATACAAATTTATGAATTATATATTATCCTTCTCTTATTTTTAAAATCATATTCCATCCATTAAAAATTTTTTTTTTTTTAAATATGTACATTTATTGAAATTTACAACTGTACCAAAAATATACATCAAGTAAATGTATTGACAACGATAATAATAACATGTCAAAACTTGAAAAGAACTACTCATACACTAGAAGGTCTCTAGGCTATCTTCGTTTCAGACGCCTTAGAGAATTATCAGGAATGGAGTGGGAAGCAAGTTGAGAAACTAACGGATTTGAGTGGTTATGGAGCATACTATGAAAGGATAGGTATCAGCAACATATGGAACATTAAGATCTTTATGGATAGGTTTATTGGTGACAAAGTAAGGAGCATTGAGGATTTTTCGAAGAATTTTGGATTGTAAGGATTGAATACGGATGAATTGGATGGTTTACTGGAGCCCCAAAGCTTAACTCCATACGTCCAAATAGGTTTAATCACAGTCATGTATATAAGTCTTTTGTAACTAATTGGGAGCTTTGAACGATTAAAAATTTAAATTTTTTATTTAAATTGTTTTACCCCTAAAATTTTTTTTAGGATTTTAGAAGGCTGTCAATTTGTGAAAAAACGTAAATAATTTGCGCTATCTCACAGATTTCGATACCAATTGAAACCAAATTTTAAGGGCATCTAAGAAGCCGTAAAACTTCATAGTTTAGCTCAAATCCGGAGGTCGCAAGATTTCTCCTTATTGAGATATCTCAAGTTATAGTTGACCTCGGAATTTTTTATTCACATAAGTTTTTGTCCACTAAAATCTGGAGTAAACCCAATGCTATATGCATGAATAAAAAACAGAGTGTATGCTGATTCTTGTGATACTTTGGCCGTTAGAAGTTGTTGATCAAATCTACACTTTAAAATTTTAACGTTCTCGAAAGGGTCAAAATAATAATATTTTTGATTTTGCTAAACTTTTACATATAAGGGTTTTTGGGTGCGTTGAATCGAGTTCTGAGGGCAGTTTCCGATGGAAAACATTTCCCACTTATTTACAGCGGATTTCCTTGGAATTTTGTCATTTGTTTGGAGATTTTGAGCACCCTAAAGCCGGGTCCTGAGCTTAACGGAAGTATTTTTATTTCAAATAGCATACAAAAATACAATTTGACGTGAAAGAATTATGTCTCTATCTTATAAAAGGTGATTTTCATATTTCATTTTTTCTCTCGGCTCCTAATGCCTATTGGCGTCTATAACTCTAGTTTTGCACTATTGCAGGTCCCTAATACCCAAACAAAAATCGGCATTCAAATCTATGAGGTACAAGTCAAAACGTCCCCTTGTGAGTAATGAACAATGAGACATTGCTTTTATGTAGTAATCCCGAGAAGTTTAGACATGTTTATACACGAGTGCAAAGCCACATAGAAAAACGGTGCAAAAATGAGTTTATCAATAATAATTATTTCAATGTTTTGAAATGTACATATGAGACTAGATTTATACGGATTAACTACCTGATGAGTTATAGTTTAAGACATAATCCTTATAAATACATTCTGCATATAAATAACTTCTGCACCTAACTGTATATATTTGTTTGGCACGATGTAAATTTATATATAAGTTCCTGATGTAACCGTCATGATAATTATTCTATATTGCAGTTGCTTCCTTTTAATTCGTCTCTGAGTCTTGCACAATTATGATTCTACAATAATTTGATTATAGAACGAACTGGCTGTTGCCTAGAAGCAGCCTGTTGATTATTGACTAGTTATACTGTAGCTAATGATTACCCTCAAGCAGTCCCCAATCGGTCGGACCTCAAGTGGCTACACCTAGCCAACTGCAATTAACCCGTCAGTGATGCTTCCTGGTTCCTCTTTGGAATGACCATAAACTCCTTGGTCCGTTTCCAACCTTCGCGGTTCCTAATCGGGAGCGTACTTTCTAAAGCCCCTTCCTTTCAGGATCAAGTGCGACCCCTCCCTGTGAATTCTTGCGCAAGTGTTTTCGCTTTCGGGATATCAAAACATGGCCCTTGTAGCAGTAATCGTTATCTTGTTCTTAGGTTTGTGTATGAGATCCTATGTCGATCTAGACTACGTTAGCGGTACTGGTCTGTTTGAGGTTCTGTCGCAGCCTTCACGTTACCTTCTCCGGTAATCTCTTTCCCCCTCTAAAGTTTTCGTTGCCAGGGACAACTAGCGGGACAACTATTATAGAAGTTTAAAACAATGTAAAAAGGTCATGAAAACTGTCAGAGTTATACCGTACTAAGCACAAGTGATGGTATATGTTACATAGAAATAGAATAGAATAAAAAATTAATTTTGTTCTGGGACCGAGTCCCATAAGAATAACAGAAAGTACAGAAAGAAATAAAATTAGTTACATCTGGTCAGAGACATACTGAATAAATAAAATGAAGAAATAATAAAATAAAATAAAGAAGAAATAATAATATAACAATGACAATGTATACATAGATACTAATTGAATATATAAACAGGAAAATAAGAAAACATTCTACAAATGAAATAATAAATTGATTTTTTTGATACAATGCTTATTATATAAAATAGAAGAACCTAAATGTTATATTGAGAGTGAGAAAAAATTATTTTGATTGTTATCTAACTTGAGCAAATAGTAACGAAAGTGTTCCAGAAAGAGTTAGATATCATTTAATTGAAAAAGAAAATTTTTAGCAAGCGTCACCTTGGATAAAAAGGGGGTACTGGAAATAGAGGAATTTAAATGTTGGCAGAGATTTCGCTTGTCTAATATGAGAAGGAATGGAATCCCATAGGATGGTTGAGCGGAATAGAAAGAGCGTTAGAATGCAGTAGCTCTGTGGGTATACAAAGTATAATCTGTTTGTGAGCTAACAAATGGATACTATATGCCGAAGTTTTAGTTATTTATTTTATTTTATTTTTTATTTTTTATTTTTATTTTTTATTTTATTTTTTTATTTTATTTTACTTTTTTTTATTTTATTTTTTTTTTACTATTTATTGATATTTACAACTGTACACAATATACAAGTAAATTTGATGATAATGATAACAATGACATGTAAATAACTTGTAAAGAATTACTCACTTGTAACAATTCAATAAGAATTTTATATTAAAAGGTCCTTTGGCCATCTTCTTTTTAGATGCTTCGGAGGATTATCGGGAATGGAGTGGGAAACAAGTTGAGAAAATAAGTGGATTTGAATGGTTATGGAGCTTATTACGGAAGATAGGTATCTGGTTTGAGCTAAATCAGAAACATATGATTAAGATCTTTATGGATATGTTTATTGGTGACATAGCAAGGAATATTGAGGATTTTTCGAAGTATTTTGGATAGTAAGGATTGGATACGAGATGAATTGAATGGTTTAATGGAGCCCCAAAGCTCAACTCCATAGGTCCAAATAGGTCTAATCCCCGTCATGTAAATGTGTCTTTTGTAATTATTTGGGAGCTTTGATTTGCTTGGATTTATTTTAATTTTCTTTAAGTGGTGAGGACAGTGTTAGGGTGAATCGGGATGTCAGCTGTATACACCGTGTAGAGGATGGGACCTAGGATACTACCTTGGGGAACACCAGCAGATTGGGTAAAGATGGAAGAATTTAAAAATTTACGGTTTACTTTAAAGGTTCTTTCACTGGGATAGGGTCGAATGATAAGGAAACAATAAAATGTTTAAAATTTATAAAAAATAGTTTATTATGAACTCAACAGTAGGCTGTCCATATGCTTGGCCAGCTATCAATATTATGAGATCAACAATTTTACTCACACATATCGTCATCAATGGATTGTAAGGAAAGTAACTTTCCTAAAAGAATTCCACTTTATTTTTATCCCTTTGTAAAATAATCGCAGGAAATATTATTGTTATTATATAGGGAAATAGATGCGACAAATATTTGAAAGAAAAATATCGAACAATAAAAATACAATGTCGATATTTTTGGTATATTGTGTATCGATACCCTTCCCTTGTGTCAAGTCCCATTTAATTCGGATTACTGTCCTGCTAAATAATTTATATTAAAATTAATTTGTGTTTTCTTTTTATTTAAATAAATGAATAATTATCCATATATAATGAATAATTATCCACATTTATAGCTTTTATAAATGTAACGGTTTATTTAGATTAATTTTTTATGGAAAGAAAATTAGGAATATTTTCTTCCCAGACAATACTTTTGTCATTAAGCGTTTTGTTGTGTTTCTCATCGCTGTGTTTACCCAAAAGTATTGTATTTTGAATACGCTTTTATTAACTTCACCTGCATGTAACGGAATCTTTCATCGAAATTTGCACCAATTTCCAGCAATCTGATTATCTTGAAAATTCGCACACGTGTCAAGGACCAATGACAATACAATAATTGTACAACTTTGTTCTAATGTTCTCACTTAGTCTAGTTAAACTACCCCAAAAATGGGGTTCTGCCTTGCAAAAGATGTTGTAGTAGGTTTTATTTTTTTATGGGCCAAATGGGTCCTGAGAATAAAATATCAAAAATTAAACTAAATTTGATAAGGGGAAAATGTTTAGGGGGCAAAGAAAACCCAAACTTTTTTTGAAATTTTTCAGTTTTTTTGAAGAAAAAGATATAGAAAAATGCTTTCAATCGAAAAATATTTTATTAACAAATCTAAAGTTTATTAAACTGTAAGTCTAAAAACATTACTTAAGCTTAATTTGATTTAGGTGTTCAGCTACAATCGATTGTTAAACATCGACGAATTTTGTACACTTTCAAGTTAGTTTTGGTAATGTTTAAGAGTTCATAACACAGAAATGGCTAATTCAATCAAAAAATGTTATATACTAAAAGTTGTAGATCATTAAATTTTGTGCATAAGATTTTTAAAATAAAAATTTGCCCATTTGTTAAAACCACTCTTAACTTTTTAGTTAGATTTGCTATAAAAGTGTGTTTTTCTAGTTTTTTTAAACTATAATTTTTATTTAATATGAGGTCTGTATGTTTCGATTAGTTCTTGCTAATTTTTAATTTACTGATCCTGATTTGATACTTAGCTGATTTAATTAAATTTAATCCGGTAATAATTTTATATTAATCTCAAATATTGCATAACTATTTAGTAAATATATGATTATAGCTATTATATAATTTTCTACTAGGAAACCTAAGAAGTAGACAATAACACAAAAGTTACTCTAATAGCTGTACCATTGACCTATTGGTATAGGTTTAGCAACCAACGCCCCTGCTCCGCCTTTCACTAGGGTAATGTCCAACCCGATCTTATTCAGTTTATAATCTGACGTGGAAACCGTAATGTACCTCCATTGGAATTTAATATCCTTTAAAATGTCAGGAAACATCTGTGCAAATCCCTTATAATTTACTTTAGTTTTTCTGCAAATCATTGATAGGATCCAAGGTGTTAGTATATGAAAACTACACCAGCGTAAAAAAACAACAAAAAAAACATAACAATAATATATAATAATAATAATAATCACTAAATAACAATTTCATAAAAAAAAAAAAAATAATAATAATAATAATAAATAAATAAAATGCCTGATAGTAGATTGACAAGTAAGATTTTAAGATATCTGTGGGGTATGAAATCAAAAACAAGCTGGGTCAATGAAGTAAAAAGGGATTTAGAAAAAAAAAAACAATATAAAAATAGAGAAAATAAATAATAAAGAAGACTTTCTGCAATAAGTATTGAAAATGGAGGGATTCCAGGGCAGGAAAGTGAAAAGGACTGGTGCAAAATGGTCTGAGGACAGAAAGAGGAAACGGCACGTGGTCCTCTGCTGGCCCATTCGGGGGGGGGGGGGGGGGAGGAGAGATGTATAAATTAGATTAAGTGAAGAGTTCATGTTTCATTCTTTTGTGCTTTTATCTTTTAAGTGAGTTTTTTTGTACTTATCGATTTCTCGTTTGTTTTTTTTAAATTGTTTTTCCGAAGTGTTGGTTTGATCTTAGATGTAAAGTTGCATAGTTTAAGATTGGGATCGTGCAGGATTGTTGATATTTTTGTATAGCGAGGGTAATCATTGATTATCCTCATACACAAGTTTTGTATCCTTTCGAGTTTACGGTAGTTGGTTGTGCAAGTTGAGCTCTACACAGGTGAGGCATATGTAATCTGGGATCGGATAACTGTTTTATACAATATAAGTTTATTTTTAGGACTTAATTTAAATTTTTTTTTGCAAAAGTAAGGTACATCTTGTATATGATATTTTTTTTCTTTGTCTACTTTATAGTTTATGTGGTCTATATTTTATTTGTTCTTTGTTCTTATTGTTATACTATTACATGATTCGAATGGTTTAAATTAAATCTTCAAAATTTAAATGTTTGCTATTTTTTTTTACCTGTCAAGCAGATATTTATAAAGTTCATGCCATTTTAAAGTTATTCTGTACTCCTAGATACCGGAAAGTTTGTTCTCTAAGGAAAGAGTGTCAATAAATGCTATGAAATTACATTAGTAATTACGATCCATCAGTGTGTTCTATGATTATATTTATAATATATATTTATATGTAGAATATGCATGTCGAGCTGAGAACCTCCTTTTTGAAGTTAACGAATGGTACGCGTGAGAATTTCCTTATTCACGAATATTTGAACAAAAGAATGACTCAAAAGCAGTTTTCCTCGCCCTTGTAACTAACTTTACCGTTAGCTGCAAGTCTGTTCCTAGTTCCGATAACATCGTGGATATAGAACTGGATCTGAATCGACCTGCTTGAAGGTTCTTATCGGGTGCCATCTCGCTAAAGGTGATGGATTCCTTTTGCCTCTCACTAGTTCTCTGAACCGGTGCTCTTGTGCTGCAGTACTTGACCGAAAGAAATCAACTTAAACGGAATTGAATGATAACCATGCCAATATGAGGTTCTATTAATTATAAAAATACTAATTAAAGTAATTGTAATTTAAAGTTTTGATTATGGTTTTTTCTTCGATAGTACCACTATATTCGTAACCTGTTTAGAGGCGTACTCTTTTTTTCCCCTGGCTGTGACGCAATGACTGGGTTCACTATTGCTATATGTGGGGGGATACTTGTGATAAAAAATATGACTATAAATCGAATTAAATGTGATTTTCAATATTTATTTCTACTATCTGTTCATGTTCTAAAAACTTACATAACAAATATCATGAGTATTGTTTAAAATTATTATGTTCGTTTCGGCTTAGCGTCCTTATGTACTCCAACTAGGATAGAAAGGATGTGTTATCCTACATGTTACCAACCTATTCTAATCAGAATTAAATTTACTTCCTAAAACTAAATTTCATTCCACCCAGTTTGGATTCGAACCCTAGTTCTTCTGTACTGGCTGCTCTGAGACACTCGAACCGACGCTTTCGGCCCTTAACCAACTGAGAGTGAAGCACGAATGGTAAGGTTGGGCCATTTTAACTCAATGGCAATTAATTTTGATTTTTGGGCTATTTATTAGCTTATTGGGGATAATAAAACTACTGATACATCTTATAGAATATTTTTTACTAAAAAAACTATCTCCAAAGTAAAAACATAAGATGTACAATTAAAAAAAAAAAAAAAAAAAAAAAAATTGCTTGGGAGCCTCCTAATCATGAGTTGTTTCGCAAGCAAAAATGCTATCTTCTTTAGAAAGGTGGATGTGGCTCTGTTAGGATATGAAACCTCAATTTTATTAGTTTAACAACACTTGAACATTTCATAACTGTTTCCATCGGTAATATCAAAAAAAAAAAAAAAAAAAAAAAAAAAAAAAAAAAAAAAAAAAAAAAAAAAAAAAAAAAAAAAAAAAAAAAAAAAAAAAAAAAAAAACTACCGCATGGGCCATCGGCGACTTTTTCTTTAACTTCATGATAAAGCTTGTTCATAATATCAACTACACTTTTCGGCATGTTATAAAATTCTAGTAAAATTTCTTCACGTTCCTTCGTTATCCTGCGATAAACGAATCCATCGTCGTTATTTGGTAATGACCCGTACTCAGTCTCTAAACTTGAATCTTCAAAACTATCAACGTTATCTTCAGATTCCTCCTCTTGGCGAAGTATTTCTCGGAAAATCTCTTTAGGGTCTCTGCGTATTTCTCGGAAGATCTCTGCTATACGGATACTTGAGCAAAGAGTATATGGAGTCTGGTGTTGATATTCGAAGAGACAGGTTCGTGGGCCAATCTGACCCTAGCCTTACCCTTTGAGGGTTAAAATTATTATATTCATGTGCTAATGGAAGACCTTCTTTGACTAATAAGTTGTTTATGTATAAGACTATACGCCCGGTTGTAACCTATGGCAGCGAAACATGGTTCCTGAAAAGAGACATGGAAAGAAGGCTAAGCAATTGGGAAATAAAAGTTCTTGAAAATATATGGAGCTATCTACTCTGAGGGAGAGTGGAGGATTGGAACAAACAGTGAACTAAAAGTATTGTATGATCAGCCAGATATTATGATTTTTTATTTTTAAAAAAAATAGGGAAGGTTGAGGTGATTTGATCTTAAGGTTTTCCCAAGAAAACTGCTATATTAAAAAGAAAGGAGGTACTCGAAAGCTTGGTCTTCCTAAACCTCCTAAAATAAAATGGTTAGATGACGTAGAAGACTTACGATTGGCAATTAGGAGCCAGGCGATGGAAACATGTTGCTGCCGATAGATAAGCTGGAAACCTATGGTGAGAGTCCTAGGAGGTCAAGCGCCAAATATAATAATAATAAATAATGATAGACAAGAATAAATACATGTGGGTACTATCCTAGCCCTAATAGTCCAGTCATTTCAGAAGTTTTAAGCCCCAATCTGAATGTTTGATATACATTCAGATTGGGGCTTAAAACCCCACAAACCCCTGTTACACCCACTGAACAGATCATAACTGTCATGTTTTGCCTAAACATACACATTTAGCAATCTAGTATGGGTATTACACGGAATTAATTAAAATTGATATATATGATCTAATAGCAAATTTGAGTTCGGACAAATTGTTTAGGAGTTAGAGAAAAAATGTGCTACAAAAAAAAACTTAGATTTTAAAGCAGTTTTCAGTTTTTAGCGTGCTGGCATGGGTATTACATGGAAATCATTAAAATGATATAGGGGATAATATAGTAAATTTAACCAGCTTTGAAGTGAAAAAAAGGAATTCGGGATCGGACAAATATTTTTGGTGTTATAATGATAAATGTGCCGGAAAAATGAGGATTTCACAATAGTATGGGGTTCTCTGCATGCTGGCATGGATGTTTTACGGGACGATCAAAACTTGATCATATATATTGTCTGACACTAAATTGAACCAGCTCTCAGATGAAAAAGACATATTTTAGATCAGACAAAGAGTTTCGAAGTTATAGGCAAAAGAGTACCTAAACACGTGTTTTCGCGGAAAAGTGCGACCTACCGCAAGTTAGTCGCTTTCTCAGCGCTTTGCTCAAAAAACGGTTCGTCTTACAGAAAAATACAACAGGAATGTTTTTGTAGATAATCGCATGGTGAACAATTTTTGTTATGACCTCAATTGACCTCTGAGCAATAAGTCGCGAGATATTCGCGGAAAACTTATTTTCTCGACCTTTAGACCTTTATAACGTTTTTAGCCGGCACAATATCAATGTCGCTTTTTCACATATTCATTAAAATGCCGTAATAAAGGGATTTAAAAAAATTCAGCTCACTAGGAAATGACTGGTCTATAAGTGGGCAGGACAATAACTGTTTTAACAAAAGGGCAAATAACTTTTAAGAGTTACTAGAACATTCGAAACTAGTTTTCAAATAATCATATAGTTTCTATTTTTTATTCAATTCAATAGTTTCAAACATTTATCAATTCCTAATAAGATCGATCCTTCTATTCTATCATTCTTACGTCAACTAGGAACCATTAAATAGTTTTATTGCTACTTAACTCATTTACTCACACGACTGTGATTATACACATATACATATACATATAAACATAAGGAACGGGAAAAGTGGTCACAGTACACATAGCAGAGATTATTGAGGCAGTTAAATTATAACAAACTATGTTCTGGTTACCCTTCCCCGAGGACCAGTGCATGTCCTTCTAACCAGTCTATGGCAATCCAGTACTCCTGGTATCGTCAATTATATAATTTATATGACTTTTACTTGTTTCTTTTTTTCTTGTTAGGCAATCCAACTAGATATTGACAATTTTTTCTTGTATTCCATATCCGTTCTCGATTTCTGAATTATCTAACACTTCCTTGTACTTTGGAAGCAGCCCTTTTAAGAAAATGGGGTACCTTTAAGAGAAATGCTGATAACGAAAAATGAAATTATGTTTACATTCGGGTCTTCAGAACACTAGATTTTTTTAATTTATTTTTTTATTTTTTACCGATTACAATACTTTAATTAAATACTTATGGCTTAATCCTGTGTGGGAAGGGGGAGGGAGGTTATCCAATCTTGGATATTCAGTGTTGTTATTTGGATCCTTTTCCTTCAATCGAACAACCTTCCTCTGAATCTTGAACCTTAGCATACTGATTTGGAATGGGGCTACTAATTTTTCTTCAGCACTCGGTGCTAACCTCCAGTCGGTGTCTTTCTCTTCAAATGGATTCACAAGTTCTAACAAGCGATCAAAAAGTGGCTTCGACGGATGCAGTGAAATCCCGGAAAATACTTTGCCAGTAAGGTTCATTACTATAGCGACATAACTAAAAGATCTTAAGTTCGGATCATGTGGCTGAACGTAATCTGTAACCTGAAATATTCTGTAGCCGATTCCTTATGATCAGTGATATAGGTGAGGATATGACAGCCATAGCCTTCTTGATATATCGCGGCAATTAGCTTTATTGATTCAAATGCATTTAGTAATATCTGAGGATAGTTTTATAATTGTTATTGAAGCACCGGCCTTCATCGAGCCGTAAGTTTATTTATTTATTTACGACGATGACAAGCGTAGAATACTAATGACAGGAGGTTTACCTCGGGTCATTTCCTCGAACCCGGTACTAACGGGAACCAACTGCACTTCGTATAGATTGATACCTTTAATGTAAGGTAGGTAGGGCTGTAGTAGCTGTGTCAGTAAGGAGTGCCGTCTTAAAAAAAATATAGTAATTCAAACACTAGCTTGAACCCTTGTGAATTTCATAGAAATAATATCGAAATTTTATTTGTTAAAAATATTTTCTACTAGCACAAGACTACGTTTCAAAATCTCACCTATATTTATTGTTAAAGACATGGGCCGCTATATTCTGCTAGTATTTTAGCCAAATTTTACTCACTTGTATCTTCTGCCAGGAATTCATTTCATATCTAGTGCTTTCGGAAATTCTTTTTATTTTTTCATTTTATCTTTCCATACCTAGTGTATCATTTTTAACCTGTCTTCTAAGTATGTTATCTGAGAATAATATTTGACCGAAGAGTCCACACTTCTCAGCGTAACTTTAAGCATTAAATCAACGGCTTGGGTTACTTTATTTCCACATTAGTCGATATTTTAAATTAGACCTAGTAATAATAATAATAAATAAAGGCTTAGAAGGTTCGATGCCGACACCACCCACCGTTGACCAAGTCGGCCTTAATACAATCCTCCCATCTATGGCTTGGTCTACCACTCGGTCCCTTACCCGTCGCGCTGCTATTACCTGAACTATATTTACCGGATATAATTCATGCAGTTCCGCATTGTGAAGCCTTCTAAATTCTAAATGTAAATTAGATCTAAAAAATCTTAATTTTTTTCCTGGATTCATTCTCTTTTCTCTCTTGTGACTGAGCTAGCTGTTTGTAATATTTTTTTGAAAAATTGGGTTGACAATGAACACTTTCAACAACTTATTTTTTTATAACTTATTTTTATTTTGAAATATATACCTGAGTAAAAGACAAGAAACTGCTCTTCGTTTCCAACTACACCAATATTTACCTGACAAGCTGCAAATAAATTACAAAATACTTATTTACATGGCAGTAATTAGACCCATTTGAAAATAAGGAGTTGAGCTTTGGGACTCCTAAACTTTTTTTCTCGTATCCAATCATTACAATACATAATTCATCATAAAATCCTCAGTGCTCCTTATTATGTCACTAACAGACTTATCCATAAAGATCTTAATGTTCTAAATGTTACTGATTTGGCTCAAATCAGATATCTATTCTTTCACAGTACACTTTATAACCAGTCGAATCCACTAGTTTTCCAATTTGGGTTACACTCAATTCCCATAATCCTGTCTGGATACTATACCGTCTGAAAATAAGATGGCCAAGAGACCTTATAATGTAGAAATATATTGAAGTGCTACTAGTTTATAGTTCTTTACATGTTATTGACATATCATTGTAATCGTTTTCCTCTAATTTACTTGTTGTATATAATGTATACAGTTGTAAATGTCAATAAACGATTAATTTTTTTGTTTTTGTAATTTTGATTTATGCAGGTTTGTACAAGTCTGTAGTATTATTGTAACGAGTAAATGGGTTAATTGATTGGTTTGACCACATTTTCCTCCACTGGTATTTACTTTAATTGGTTCTCTTTAACAAAAGTTCGTTATTTTTGTAGGTTTGTTTATTTACTTTTTCTTTTTGTAATTCACTGTGACCCTTCAGTGTAACATTAAGTGATACACAGACAAAGGTTCCACTGAGCCATGACTGCGAATCGATTGACAACCATGAAATCGCTAATGAAAACAGGAAATTGTCCACCCCATTCATTGTTGAGTCTATTGTAGACTACAAGTTAATAAAATCCATTATCAAGAATACACTATAGTCCAGCTTTATATTCATGAAAATGATGCATTGATATTGATATGTTTATGTTTAAGTATAACAATAGAACAATAATCTAATATAAAAGAATCTACTACTTTTATCTTAAATTTCCCGTTAGTTTTGGGTTGCCCAAATTTTGAGGAAAATCCCAGTTAAAGTTGAAAATCCTATTAATTTTAAAATCTTTTCGGATTGAAGGAAGTTCTAAAATCGTGGATTTCTCAACTTTTTTTTTTTTTAAATTATTTGAGAGAGACCGTTGAGGCTCCGTGGTTTGTCTATCGATTGAGACTGTTTAGAACTCAAAATTGAATTTTTAAAAATTGGGGTGATGAAATACAATGAAGATTTCGGAGCTCCATCTACTTTTCAGACTCGTTTGAGAATAATCGGGAATAGAATAGGAATGAAGTTCAGAGGCTTTTGGTTTGAGTAAGTATAGAGTTAAAGGATAATAACTAGGACTGTGATTATTGGGTACAAAATGCAAATAAATACCAAAAATATACAACTATTTACATTACTTAGGGGGGAAAAAAAAAAAAAAAAAAAAAAGAAAAGCGCAGTAGATATTTAAATGTAAATATAAACTCAAGTTTAAGTTAGTAATTGTGTTGGAAAGGGACACATTAGGAAGAAGACTATTAAAAAAAAAAAAAAAAAAAAAAAATACAAGCCGAATGTTAAATAAGAAAAAGACGGTATAAAATTTAAAGTGGCTTAATTTATAGAAGGGATTGTCAGATGGAACTACAGTACAACATAAATCGGTATCGAAACTAGACGTTTTTGATCGAATGGCTGTTCGTGCAACAAGTTTTTTTTTTTTCAAATTTTGACTAATTCTTCCAAATTTTGTTTTGTTTGTCGCTGTTTTTATGTGCTGTGTTATTATAAACCGTGTAGTAGTTGATACAACTTGAAGAATACTCAATATGAAACGTTTCCATCACGCTTCTAAGTCTTAATTCAGAACTCAAGTAGATCATTCCAACAATATCTTTCGTCTTTGAATGGTTGATTTTCGGCATTTTGGATTACTCTAATAAACAGCTAACGAATATTGTATCTTGGTGGACACTGCGTGAGAAACTGGGTAATGGAATGATGGTTGGGAGGAGGGAAATAAGAAGAGAGAAGTAATACTCGTAAGTACTTCACCAGAGCAAGAACGTAAAATTAAACCGATTAAATAATTTCCAGAGAAGTAAATGTAATCGAAGCTAAAAATCAGCACCTGGACTAACGTGAATAAATAAATAAATTTTTCGGATTTATTTTTTTGTTTGCTCAGAATCATTAACAAATTAAAATACATATGCCATTACAGTATAAATATGCAAAATAAACATAACTCATCGATTCCAAACATTTACATTTTGATGATATAAGGTGATTTAGTTGGCTAGGAGAAATATAAATGCATGTATTTTACAGCACTTTTAATAACGAGAGCATAATAATGGATAAATTTATTCGTGATTTAATAAGGAGCGTTGAAGATTCTGGCAAATGGAACTATTTTCCTGTCAGTATATATAAGTAAAGAGTAAGATTTTCTGTGATTTTTTTTCTTGTAAAAATTTTATATATTTTACGAAACCTTCTTTAGGATAAAGAATATTGATTGATTAACCGTTTTTTGAATCGGCTTTGTATTATGCTATCATTGTAAGGTAATGAACTGTAAAAAGAAAAGTTTGAAGAAAATGAGAAACAGTTAAAATCCCATCGATTGGATTGTTGCAATTTTCGTTTCGCTGTAACATTATTTTTTTTTTTTTACATAAACAGCAGTAAGGCCCTCCGATGGAAATACTTCGGTAACTATGAGGATTCCCGTCGATATTTTATTTTTTCTCATGAGAAATCTTCCGCTCTCGCCAATATTTTTTTGTAGCACTTGTTGGATTGCTCTCATTGAAAGATGAAGTGAAACCAGCCGGAGCCATTAACGCTATTTCCCGATGGAGAAGAACGCTCCGCCGACGTCCTTTCCATTTCCTATTGTAATTTTTTTTCCGACTTGGCCACCGTAGGAGTTAACGCTTTCGTGTTAATGCCGTTTCATTATAGTTGTTATTGAATTATTTTCTAAAAATTCGTCATTGCAGGATGCATGGGAAACTTCGATAATTTTTTTTCCAATACATTGTTATTGAAAGGTTTCGTCATACACCTATCCCAACTTGACTTTATCCATCTCTCTCTCTCTCTCTCTCTCTCTCTCTCTCTCTCTCTCTCTCTCTCTCTCTCTCTCTCTCTCTCTCTCTCTCTCTCTCTCTCTATCTCTCTCTCTCCTCTCTCTCTCTCTCTCTCTCTCTCTCTCTCTCTCTCTCTCTCTCTCTCTCTCTCTCTCTCTCTCTCTCTCTCTCTCTCTCTCTCTCTCTCTCTCTCTCTCTCTCTCTCTCTCTCTCTCTCTCTCTCTCTCTCTCTCTCTCTCTCTCTCTCTCTCTCTCTCTCTCTCTCTCTTCTATTATTTTTTTCAGTCATTTATATCCTCAATTAGTTTGTTTTCGGTAACTCCATTTTCTTCATTGATGGAATGAAATATGTACAGTGAAACTCCAATTATCAGGACTCCGGTTATCCGGATTGATTTGAAGAAAAAATATATTTTTTAATATATACTATTTTTTTAAAAATAGTATATTAACTGACATTGTAGGCCGTGGTTCGGAGTTAAAGTGAAATACTTTAGGTCCCATCTCATTTGTTCTCATGACACAATAAAAGACGTAAAACTAAATTGACCAATCGGCAGCTACCGGAACTGCGTCTCAGAATTGAATTTAAAATACTGAATTAGAAAACTGCTAAGAAAGCAATGCTTTCGTAAAGCCACACTAATTCGGAATACTAACAAGAAATGTGAGAGTAGAGTTCATGTGAAGCCCAAAAACGAATCTTACGAGTTCATAAATCTTTTCAGTCTCATCTCGAGCTCGCTGGGTATTCATTACTGGATACTCCATATACTAAGCACCCGTAGATCTATCGCCTTAAACAACATTGCATTTAAATAATGTTGTACCGGTCTCTAACCCCTAAACCATATTCTCAACCTAACATACACATACACTTTCCCCACTGAGATGCTTTCTAAACGGCACCTGCTACTAACAGCGTCTCTTACGTAACTGACACCCAACTCCAATTTATCTGCCACTGTTCCCCTTTAATGCGACTCTACTTTCTTCCAGTGTCACTTTGTTCTCGGCTGCTTTAGCTCTCGTCGAGGTAGTTTTTATATCGTTATAGTCACTTTAGGAATGGAAAAAAAACCTTTGTCGCTTAAGTGTCATTTTATAAGAAACAAAATGGCTAACATAAAAAATAAAATAATAATAAAATAAATATTGCGTGTGTAATGTAAGTTATGTAACCGAAACCATGAATGTATCATTACATTTTATATCTTGATAACTGCTTTGTTGTTGTTGCTTTCTGTTAGAGCTGTTTTTTTAAAGTCCAATTTAGTCTTACGTTTAACCTAACCTATCTTCCTTCATTCAACCATTTCAATATTGTAAATTAAATAATTCGTTTTAATTCTGACGCTGAGTAAACTCTTGGTTCGAACAATGTGTTAGAGTTCATTTAACTGGGTCTTCTGCCTTTAATGTATATGCATTTTTATAATTTAAAACTACAGACGTTTTCGACTTCTTCAACATTTACTAGACAAACGTTCAAAGCTTCCGATTAATTACAATAGACTCATTTACATGACAGCTATCAGACCTATTTTGACATATTCAGTTTAGCTTTAGGGCTCCACTAAACCATCTAATTCATTTCGTATTCAATCCTAAATCTTTTGAAAGATCCTAAATGCTCTAAGGAGTGTTACAAAGTAAGCTTTGTCACCAACAAACTTATCCATAAATATCTCAATGTTCCATTCGTTGCTGATCTTGCTCAAACCAGATACCTATCCTTTCATAATTAAGCCCATAACCATTCAAATACGTCAGAGTCTAGTGTGATTCATTAATGACAAAAATTAATATCATAAGAATATTAACAGGGTGTCTACTAGTCGGGAATTTCGTGTGGTCGGGAAAAAAAATCGTCGTTAATGCTAAAATTTTCAGATTTATTTTTAGTTTTTGCTCAATATGTCAGGTAAGGAAGCTTCTGATCGTTATAATCACTTTACATACTTTTAAAGTAAACTAAATATGCTATAATTTGTGATCAGGTTGGGCTCTATATAACCATTGGTTCTCGTGATACAGGGATTTTATCTTCGAAAATAGGCCATTTTTTCTAAAAAAGTGATGTTTTTTCGCTATGACCACTTATTTTTTTTAATATCTCCTACAATATGCATCTCACGTCAAATATTATGAAGTTGTAGAAAATTTAATTAGCTTTCATTTGATACGAGACTGGTACCTGTGGGCTCAGCGGATAATTTTTGACTTCATGGCTCCGTTAGGAGTAGTTAAAAGATAAACATACTAAAAGTCTTGGTCTGATTTGCTGTGAGACCTCTTATATGAAATGTGTAAATCCCATAAAATACCCACTCCAGCACGCCGAGAATCCCATACTGTTGTGAAAACCACTATATACTGAAAAAAAAAATGGATTTCACAAGAGTATGGGGTTCTCAGCGTGCTAGCGTAGGTATACCCTGGTATATACATGGGACTTAATCAAAATTTCACGTATGAGGTCTCATAGTAAATTCAACTAGCTTTAAAAAAAAAACCATGATGAATATTATTCTAGTCTGACTCATTAATAACGAAAATCCCTGTACAACACGAAGTGGTTGTTGTATAGACTTGGTGTTTGCACATAATGTCAACCTCAACAGTAAGAACTACAGAACTTACTTTACTTATCATAAACCTATATTAACTATAACCGAAAAATGATTGTAAATATATACCTTTCCGAAAAAGGTATGTCTTTGCTTTTATCCTTGATCTATCTGAGTTTTTTTTTTTTTTTTTTTTTTTTTTTTTTTTTTTTTTTTTTTTTTTTTTTTTTTTTTTTATTTTTTTTTTTTTTTTTTTTTTTTTTTTTTTATTTTTTTTTTGTGCTTGATCGATATTCATCGAACTGCCGATTTGATTCTATTTCAAGTAAACAAATGATAATTTAATATGAAGTTACTTGCTCTGATTAGCTACGCACAGGCTCAGTTGCGATACAATTTAATTTAAGCAACTTTTATGTTTTTCTCCCAGTAGCCTAGTTCCCATCGTCGCCATTAACTCAAAGTTATTCAGAGTTGTGAGTTGCCGTAACTCTTGAGATTCCATCTCCATACCTGAGCATTGTCGAGCAGAGTTCCTCTCCTGCAAACTTTCTCGCTACGCTGGCGAGCTTCACTTGCTACTTCGTGCAACACATTTACATAGGAGGAAAACATATTACATAAACCTTATAATGATAGGGCTTAATTACGTTATAAGTTATTACTGTATGAAATCCTTTTCTGATAAACATCTGTAACAAAGATGAGATCACTTATTATTTTGAATTAATTGAACGAATTAGGATTGTCATAATTGGGATTGTCACATCTTAACCTACTATAGTAAATTAAAATCCAGTACTGTATCTGGGCGATTGAGCTGACAATGTCAAAGTTTTAAATTCTTCTCTAATTGTTTCAAATATTGAATAGACATCATTATATACCGTTGTTATATGCTACTATTATAAAATATATGTTGTAAGTTTTGAGTTATAACCAGTCATCAAAATTTTAGTTTGAATCAATCACGATACAAAATCAGTCCAATTGGATTAGCTGTTGACGGGAAAATTGAGCGATTCCTGCAATTAAAAGCTCGTTTACTGAAAGTAGGTGCCGACTTAAATGGAAGTAACGATTTTGTTCTGTACTCAAAAATACATTTACTAATTCTGACCGTTATATTTTGGCAACGCTCAGATTTTCTGAATTATTTTTTTTTTTTTTTGACATGGATATATCTTTTGGTTGGAGTTTATAGTGCACGTGGGAGTCTCTATTTTTTTATTTTCTATTATTTACGTAAAGCATCGTTCTGGCAACCTATAGTGTAACGTTTTTTCACCCTCAAAAAAGTAACATCAAGTAGCTATTATTAAATTTTAGCTATGATTAAATTTTGTCGAACTCAAGTTACAGTACCTACCCCATGAAAATCCTTGATCCATAAGATTTTGCATTCATTTTTTATGTAGTATTTTTAAATCTTGGTTTGGGCACGTGTCTGCCCTAACTTCTCGGATACCTAATAAAAACCTTTTTATTTATAAAAAAAAATTGATTATCTGTATTTACCTACAGATTACGCCTATTCTGAAATACTTGTATCGACTACTTATATCAAATAACCCCCTTTTGAATTTTCAAATCGAGATTACGTTTAACCTGCAAATGGCTCTGGTATTGTCTATCTCCAGTTTCTTTTGTACTTTTTTTTTGTGTTGACGTTACGCGAATTGTATTGAAGAGTTGGGTAACTGCTTTGAGGCGGCAGAGAGCGATTTGATGGGAAAATCTCACTCGAGAATAGGACGAAATGTCGAGCGTAATACCCGTCCGTGCGATTAGCAGCTGCCTGTTGGAAACTTCGGCTCACTTTTGATTTTCTTTTCAACTGTTTTAACTCGATCCTTTCGGTTACAGCGTTATCTCCGTTTACAATGCAATAAAATACAATGTGGGTCAGAATGTATTGTGTTTATATGCGTTTGTACGACGTATTCAACAAAATCGTGTTATTGCATAAGATTATTTCATGAAGATCGATTTTTTTATATTCTATAAGGCCGCATTGTTCCTGGTATTCAAGCAAAGAAATTACGTTAGACTGTAAAAACAGATTGGTTTTTCACGCAATTTCCGATATTGCTTCTAATTTACATGAAATAATAAGGTTGTTAAAAAAATATATACAGTCGAACCTTGATAAGTGGAATCTCTTGGTGACAGGATTTCAATCCCACTTAAAGAGTTATACTTATAGTGCAAAATAGTGGGCCTTTTGTTTTATCAACGTCCCACCAACTGGTATATGGTTACTTAGGCAATACTGCAGCCATGTTAGGAGACATTTTTCTAGCTCAGAGTATCCACAAGCCCGAAATCTCTTTATTTTTACACGTCTTTCTGAAAACTCGTGTTAATTTATTTTCTTTACTTATCAAAATCCGGCACAATGTTTATTTCGGCACACCAAACTGTTTTGCGTTCTCATTCCTTGACTTTCTACTTTCAAATTCGATAACAAAACTTAATTTTTTACTATTTGAAAAATATTTTAGATTTCGCTACATCTTGGCAGGATGTGTTTTACTTATCAACTAGCAGGGAGGTTAGCAAAGATTAGGGTGTAGCAACAGTAGATTAGAGTGGAATATCAATGTGCTTAATGTTAACACTTTAGGGACCAATATTAACAAAACGGACCCATCTATCCCCCCACGTTTTATTAATAGTATTGGGAATTCCACTTATAGAGGTAAATACAAAAACTTTTCCATTTACAGAGGCAATTCCCACAAAAATTGATTTCACTTGTAGAGGTGAAAACATTCCAGTAAAAGAGTTTATTTAAAGGAAATCAAGAGTTTTCTACCACTTATAGAGTTATTCCACTTATATTACTCATCCAGATTTGACTGTATATTCATAAATATATAGAGGCACGTTAAGCAGGAAAATGGAAAATATTTAATATTCTTTATCATATAAATCGACGGTAGGTGTTTACACTTCGATCTTGGAATATCAGGTATGCTCTCTATGAGAGAGAGTTTGGAAGTCTTCGAGACCGGACAGCTTTAGTGGTTCGCCATGTTGTAAAATTTTTATCATTTTGGTTTTAACAAAAAAAAAAAAAAAAAAAAAAAAAAAAAAAAAAAAAAAAAAAAAAAAAAAAAAAAAAAAAAAAAAAAAAAAAAAAAAAAAAAAAAAAAAAAAAAAAACTTTTTCCCCCTGACTGGGAAAAACAATAGTTCATGGATATGTCTATCTATAATCTACTCCTTTCCCCAATTTACATTTTAGAACTAAAAGGACCATATTTCTTAAATTAATAATAAAATTAAATTAACAATCAATGATTATTCGAAATAAACAGTGTCGAAGGACACAGCGGTTTCAAATACGAGTTTTTTTCATTCAGACCAAAATAACTCCTAAACGTGAGATCCT
Source organism: Euschistus heros (assembly GCA_003667255.2). Classification (NCBI taxonomy): domain Eukaryota; kingdom Metazoa; phylum Arthropoda; class Insecta; order Hemiptera; family Pentatomidae; genus Euschistus; species Euschistus heros. Next base: position 1,312,690 of record RCWM02000142.1, read on the forward strand.
AGCGACAAATTTTATATTACAAAAAATACTATCCAATAATCTTATGATAAGGAAACTGCCTGCATATGTTTGATCCGAGCAACAGCAACAGCAACAGAGCTAGAGCGCCTCGAAATGTTACATTTTTGAGGGTGAATTTTTTTTTACATATTTGATAGTGAAAAAAAACGTTGCAACGTGACTTTCTTCATTTAACCCTCCAGTTCCTAGGACCTGGTTAAACGATTTTTTAATTTTTTTCATCTTAAATCCTTTTTTTTTTTTTTTATTCGAAAAGTGACATTTTAATGAAATCTAAAAAAAAAATCAATCAATATTTTCTGCAAGAAAAAAACAACAAAAAAAAAAAAAAAAAAAAAAAAAAAAAAACAAAAAAAAAAAAACAGGTGTAGTGTAGAGTACTTATAGCAGTACTCCTGTACAATTCCCCGCCGGAAATTACAGTAAGAAAATTAACTGTCGTTCTAAGCGTCTAACAAAATTTTGAGTAATCAGTGAAAGAAAATCATAATTTAAAGTTCTTGTTAGTTTTGTAAGTTAGATTTTTTTTTTCACCTAGTAATTTGTTGTACTTACATGTATAATAACATAATGGATTGCTATATCATACTATGATGCACTATTTATAATACATTTAAAAAACATTAAAATTGTCACTTCAAAATTTTGTCGCTTAGAACATTTTTCGGCGGACTCATTCAATTGCTAGGCATTTTGACAGGCCGCATGTATGCCGAAGGCAAAAAGCTTCCACCACCATTTTCTTCCCTTCATTGCATTTCTCAGAGAATATAAGTTCTGATCAAATCTGTCAACCCCTCCCATGTACATATTATACATTTTTGTTACGTTTGGGCAGCTCACAGTGATTCTAGTTCGTTTTTTGTCCACCGTCCCTACCCGATTTACTTTAGTAACGGGTTCAATGCCGTGGCAATTGGATACAATAGTAACTTTACTATTGTCATTACATTTGACAATTATATATTCCTTAGTGTTTTACACTAGGACAAAACTAACTTTTTTTTTTCTAGAGTGAAGGTTTCTGTAAAAATGAAGAAAATATAATTTTTTTCTAGTAGGACTAAAAAAAATTAGGCTAGTTAGGATAGTCTGGCTTTCAGATACATATTTGACCTAATAAGTTAATTTAGGAAAATGAAAAAGGAGGAAAACGAGAAATCTTGAGATAATCACATGGTGAATGAAATGGTCACAATATCCCTGAGGCACCTCAGGCTGCCATTGGCTCTTTTTCCTCATTTTCCAACTAAATAATTACAATTATTTTAAAATTAAAGCCTTTTGGCACTAATTAGAACTTTCTTAAGTAGAACCCAATCAAAATATTCATTGTAACTTACGTTGTTACTGCCATAGTAAATCCGAACAAGGTCCTGCACATCTGTCTGATTGCTGGATGACGAAGGGTTGATTCCATGGAATAAAACTGCAGGTTAGTTCTTATGGATGCTATCAGAGAAGAAATCAGACCAAAAATATGATATCATAAGAAAATAAACCCGTTTAAAAAGTAAGCACCCACAGGTGCCTCTGGGAACTGGAGAGTTAAAGTAAAATAGCAGCCTAACGGTAGACCCTAGCGACAAATGTTATATAAAAAAAGTATTCCCCATTAAATCCTTGAATAGGAAACAAGTATAGACTCCTTCATATCCATACCAAAATATAATTTAGTAAAAAGATTTTAGATTTTAGTGAAAAAAAAACGTTGACTCAAGTGATTATGTGTAGCATTTTACTATTCAAACAAGTACCTATTGTTATTTAAGTCTTCCTTCAGATTTATAAAATAGTTCAGAACATGAGAACTAGTTTATTTTTACTACATAATATTTTTTTTTTTTTTAGTGATTCATCTTTGGTAGTTGGAAATGTTAATCCTAGTTCTTCTTTTTCCTATAACGAATACATATCTTCAACAATTTAACGTTTTGCTTGCAGTAGCAATGCATTCATGCATTTATTTTTCAAGAGAATGTGATAAATTCTGTGTTAATGTTATAAGCAGCGTTGATGTAATATATAAAAAATGTCTCTGTTATAGGCCTAAAAGATATTTTAAACAAATCATCTTACATTTGTTTTTATCATTAGGTATAAGAATTGGTGTAGGTATAATAATTACGTAATTATGTATTTGAAAACTATTGTCGACGTCAACGGCATCGACTGATTACTAGAAATCTAATTTGGATCATCGATTATTTTCTTAAGAATCGACATTCGGAATAAAATGTCTTCTTTCTTCTTTGGGCCACCCTGGTTGGTTTCGAACCCACAGAAACTTTAATTTTTAAAGATAATTCTGTCATTTTACATTCTGATCATTACAAATATTATTGGTTTTGTCAGATTATTTCAGCCTACAGTTAACTATTTAATCCTACTGCATAACTTACTTCATGAAAACATTTATGTTTTCATTAATAATAACTTCGCAGTGACAATCGATCTTGTGGAGTGACAACGGACTTCCATAATTTCATTTATATGCCTTTATAGATGTGATATATAATCGGAATCATCGACATGTTAATTATATCGGATTAGTCAATTTCCTGATTTGTTAATTGATACTAATTTACTAGACCGTAAATAAGTTATCTGATTACCTGTCACTAAGGTTCGGAAACGTTGGCGGTATATTAACGACCTTAGGTTACCAAGATTGATGGTCCTATTACAACCGCCATTATCCCCTTCCAATTTCCAAATTAATTTATCGGTTTCGAAATTATAGGGATGATGATTTCATTTGAAATGCTTTTCATTGTCGTATTTTATTATAGGCCTAAAAAAATATGTATGAACTTAAATGTAATGACTGTGGAGTTAAATCCATTGGAAAAACTCGGCTATCTGTCAAAGATCCCATCAAATTACAAAAGAAATATTTACATTAAAGTAATTAGACCAATTCGGACAGACGGAGTTAAGCTTTGATGCTCCACTAAACCTTCAAATTCTTCTCGTATCCAAAATCCTCAATGCTCTTTTCTATGTCACAAACAAACTTACCCATAAAGATCTTAATATTCTGATTTGGCACATACCGAACACCTATTCATAGTAAACTTCATACCCACTCGAATCCACTAGTCTCCCAACTTGTTTCACACTCAATTCCCGATTATCCTCCGAGGCGTCTGAAAAGAATATGGCCAAGAGACCTTCTAATATAGAACTTTTATTTCAGTGCTAGGAGCTGAGTAGTTCTTGACAAGTTATTGGCATGTCTTTGTAATTTTTCCTCTAATTTACTTGTTTTATATAATGTATACAGTTATAAATATAAAAAATAGTGTTTTTTTTTTTTTAAATCTTAAATCCACTAGTCTCCCAAATTGCTTTACACTAAATTTCAGATACTCCAAAATTCTAGACTTGGTCCAATCAAGATACCTATCCTTCCATAACATGTTCCATACCCACTGATCATCCTAGGCGTCTGAAAATAAGTTGGCCTAAGGACTTTCTAATGTATAACATTTACTGAAGTGCTACTAATGGGTAGTTTATAGTAAGTTATTGATTCGGAATCATTTTACCGCATATTTATTCCATATATCGTATAGAGTTGTAAATATCTATAAAGTATAAAACATACATTATAGTTATGGTATGAATTTACTGCCAATTACAAATATAAATATAGAACTTCTTTCTCCTCAGAAGTCCAGTGATCTGGTAGCGGTTATGAAATACGCGCTTGGCCGCTGAACCGCATTATGTCCTAACTTGAAAACTTAACATCCTTTGTTTTGTTGATATAATTTCCATATAGACATAGCTTGCGCTATCTATCGTTAGTGATAGATAACTTCCTTACTGCTATCTTACCACTCTTTGACGGATGGTCTAGGAGCCAAGAGGGGGGGGGGGGCAGTTTCCGTCTTGAAGAGTAGTGTCCCGTAGTGTCACTTCGACCGCCCCTGACAGGTGTCACGGTTTAAATGCCACGCCGTCACAACCTTTTTTTTTCTTTCTTTTTAGATATCTCTTCCTTGTTCCTTTCATTTTGTTATTGAATTGGGATTTTTGTCAAATTTTCGTGTATTCTATTATATATACACTTTCTCGCAATTAACATGTGGGAGTTGAATATGTAAACAGTTGGCCGAATTGGAGGCAATAAGTAAAATAAATAATTCGACAATTGAAGGTTTTGGTGGACGAAGGGGTTATGTAACAAAACACAATTTTTAGTAGTTTATGTTTATGTTACACAGCTCCTTCATCTTCTTCATTTCTTTTTTTCCAGTTGTTTTAAAATATTTAGCTTTGGCTACCTAACTCTTCTGCAGATAAATACTTCATCCAATAAACTAGATAGTGTTCTTAAAAAAATGTAACATAACATCTTCATCCACCAATCCCTTCAATTACAGATAAAACAGAAATTAGGTCTCCAAATAAATAAAGGGAAAATACATTTCGATAACAAAAATCTAATAAATTATTATTATCATTTATGAACTAAATAGCATTATATTCATTAGTGTTTTTCGAAAATTAAAATAAGTGATAAAAAAAAAACAAAAAAAAAACTACCAATAAATTATTATTATTATGAGTTATAATTTTGATGTTCATGAAATAATTAATAATTTAAATAGATACGATATTAAAGTGATATATACATACTGACAGTCCTAAAATTCCGCCCAATGGTTTGTTTTTTTAAATTATTTTTTCTCGGCTAAAAGTTTAATTTTTCTTGATGTGTTTATGTCCTCACATTCTTTTACCAGAGCGTAAGAAACGTATTATGATTATTAAAAATATTAGTTATATAAAATCAAGCAGTATTAAAAAATAATAATAATAATAATAAATTTTAAGTTGATATTATTTATTTCAGTTTTTTATCAGTCAAAATATGTCAAAATTATTTTAAATAACAATTGACTTATACCCCATCATATGCAAGATTTAATGAACGCAAGAGGGGGACATAAACCGAATTAATTTAATATTTCGTAAATTTGAAATTGCTTGGATTTTTTAAAAATATACTGCTAGCATTTATTTTATTAATATTTTCAATAATCCTAATATATTTCGTAAGCCCTGGTTAAAGTATATAGTTACTGTAAAACGACTTTGCATCAGTGAGTTAACTTTGCACTAAGTTGACTAAAAAGTTTAAGTCGATGAAAAAGTCTTTCGTTGTCTAAATGAGATATATTTCATATTTCTTACTTCCTTACTTTAGGATATAAGACTTAAAATATCCCTTATTAAGACAAAAAAACACTTTTTTTTTTTACTGAAACGTTTAAGTGAACTTGGTGCAAATTTAACTCACTGGTGCAAAGTCAGGTTTTTTTTGCGGTAAACACATAAAAAAAATATTGAAACTTTTAGCCGAGAAAATGATAAAATCAATTGGGTCGATTTTTTTACTGCCAGTGTGTCCATTTATTTCTTGTTTAAAAATTTTTTTGGTTAGAGTCAACTAAAAGTATACAATAAGCTACGTATATATTAACATTTGTTTATAATTATCATGGACATCAAAATTGGCCGGTTTCTTATTGGTGTTAGACTTGATTATAAAACATGTTTGCTATTGATAATAAAATCACATTCATCACCATTGTGTAATATGGAAAATTAGCCATTTATTCTTATGGTGCGTATATTTTAACGGTTAAGTTGTTCTGATTTTTCATTAACAACATTTTATTCAAAATATTTGCCTTCCACTTTTTAAAAACTATTGAAAAAATTTAGTGATTCGAAAAGCGATTAAGCAATTTATCTTTTGTCTATAAACATTAATTTTTTAAAAAATACTCCTACCGTTTAAGTTCTTCACATAGTTTATTTAACAAATTCAAGATTATAATTAAAACTATGAACCATATAGTTAATATGTTATTATATTTGTCGTGTGGAATCACAATATTTCAAATCATATCAAGTATACCATTTCAAATAATTTTGATTTAAATCAAAATTTTACTCTCCTCTTTTCTTTTCTTTTTTAATACAGTATTCATTCATTTAAAGGTTAATATATATTATTCTCGCTTTCATAAAATTTTGTTCTTTCCGTCAGTTTATTGTATTTAATTTGTTTTATATTTTTATTTTCGTCTTCACATTAAACCTGTACTAACACTTATATTAAATGATCATTGTTTATTGTTAGTCGAGAATCGTGGAGAGAGCAGGAAATTTCGAAAATGAAATCTCTCCAGGTAACTGGTAAAGTCTAAAAACATTTTTGGCGACGTTTTGCCTTATGTTATGCTGTCAAGGATCAAACCTGTTATGAGGTTTTATTATTTATTTTTATTTTTATTTTTGTATATAACTACCAGAATTTTAATGAAAATCTCTCTGATAGAAAATAATCTCCCACCCCCTAGCCATTAACACAATGAGTAAAATTTTATTTATTTATTTCTCAAGGCAATTACTTAATAATAAGTATACTTAAACAAAAAAATCATTCTATCTTACTATGTTAGCAGTATTAAATTTAAGACATATTATTCAGGCGGTGTTATGATAGAAACATTTTAATCTGTGAATCAAACTGACCAGTTAATAAAATAAGACATTTTAATAAAAAGTCGTATATCGTATTTACATTGTTATGTAGTTATAAGTGATGCATAAAAATAATCTATCAAATTAAGTTGTTAAACGATAAGAAAGGATGCAAATAAAAAACTCTCTGGATACATAGTAACTATCAAGAAGGCAGTGCAAATAGTAGTGTTGGAACAGGGAATTCATTTATAGGAAGTCGCAAGACAGATCACTGTTTTGTCTATATAGGTATATATTTAAATGATTCATGCTTTCAGTTTTAATTAAAATTAAGAAAAGAAAATAGAAAAACACTGTACCATTTCTTATTATTTTTGTTAATTTATCCGAAATAGTTAAGGGTTAGTCAGTTTTTTTTTTTTCAAACTTTTTATTAATCACTAAAATAACAACTTGTAGAAAATACGTATTTCAACAATATCATTAAGGGTGAAGAGTGAATAAAAATAATTATAGATAAATTAATCTAAAAATAGATAAATTATTGAATTTTATTGTGATTTTTTTTTTCATTATATGATTTTTAAAATATTATTATTTACTGCTTAGTTTGCATTTATATATATATATGTTTACTAAAAAATTAAATCTATGTTTTCTGATTTTTGTTTAGAAATGAAATATGATGTACCGTACCACTTTTTTTTTTTTTTTTTTTTTTTTTTTTTTACTAATTTTTAATAACAAAAATTCATCGTCAGTCAAAAATCTGAGAATGAATTTATCAACATTTAAAATTTCGTAGAATTTACAACTACTTTTTTTAAAATTTATTTATTTTTTTATGTTATGACAGCAAAATGTTTTTTCTCTTTTTAAAGTTTCTTACGTTTCGATATTAAAATAGTCTTCTTTTTTCATTATAACTAACTGATATACATTCTCGTGTATATATGAAACAACTAATATCAAAATATTGAAGTAGTTGTAGATTGTATTTTTATTCGTTTTCCAAAAAAAAAATTTAAAGCTTTTATTTTACTGAAAAAATATATATATTTTTTATATTATTCATTACTGTACTCACCTCTTTTTATGTTGAAAAGCATTATTTAGTTTATTTTAATGTCTTATTAAATAACTATCTTATTAAATAGTATTTATTAACTAGACAGTTTGACTCATAGGCTAAAATCTTTAAATGTGTTTCTATCATACCACTGCGTGAATAATATGTTTTGAATTTAATATATATATATATTTTTATCTATTTATTGAAATTTACAACTGTACATAAATAAAAAAGATACATCCAGTAAATGCTTACCCGCTGGTAACACTTTAATTGACACATGAATTTAAAATTAATAAAAATTATTATTTTAAGATAGAATTAATTTTTTAATGATATTTAGTATACTTAATATGCTTTAATTAATTTAATTAATTAATTTAGGAGGTGGAGTGCAAAACTCGTTCGTTCCATTTTTTTGAAACATTGAGATGGCAGTGGTATAGAGATATTAAATATCTCTTAGAATCCACTGCCATCTCATTTAAAAAAAAAAAAAAAATGGAACGAACGAGTTTTGCACCTCATCTCTTCAAATATAAATTAATAAAATTGTATTTATTGAGTTAATGTTTGGGGGGGGGGAAGGGGTGAGATGATTTTCTATAAGTGAGATTTTCATTAAAATTCTGGTAGTTATGTGTGTATATTATAAAATACCTTGTAAGAGGTTTGATCAGTGACAGCGTAATGCAAAAGTCACCAAAAATGTTTTTTAATTTTAGGAGTTACCCGAAAAAATTTCATTTTCGAAAATTACTGCCTCTCTTCACGATTCTCTACTTACAATTAGCAATAATTATTTATAAATAAGAATAACCTGTTAGTACACGTTTAAAGTAAATACGAAACTAACAATATAAAACAAAATAAAATAAAATAAACTTATTGAAAGATTTTGTTTTGAATTATAATAATTTAAAATGGTAAACTTGATATATTAACTACATGATTCATATTTTTATGTTTTATTATGATATTTGTTTTATGTAGAATTAATTATAGGCAATCATGGCTTTATTTTAATTTAAGTCCATATCTGATATAATATATGGTGTTTCATTAAAGATTCAAATAAGGTAAAACTTATGAAACTTGATGATACGGACATGCTCATGTCTTTGAAATTTTAAGTTTTCTGATTTAATTAATGATTAAAATTATTTTTGTTATATTAATGTTAGTTTTAAATACCTGTAATAATACGAATGAAGTTAACATTGATGCTGATGTTAGACACTAAATGGTATTGCCGGTCCAGCGGCTGTCGGCAGACTGGTGTAGGCTCCAACCCCCTCTTGGCGTCATTCTTCTGGTTCCTGTACTCGGAAGTCTAGGGTGTATCTCGTCGGGTGTCTGCTTGATTTGAAACCAAAACTTAATTATTCAATTTTTTAAAATTTATTAATACGCTTTTATTAACATACACCTGTATGTAACGTAATCTTTCATCGTAATTTTTACTTATTTCCAGCAGTCTGATTAACTTAAAAATCTGCACTTTTCAAGAACGAATGACAAAACAATAATTGCACAACTTTGTTCTAAAGTTCTCACTTAGTCTAGTTAAACTACCCCCAAAATGGGGGCTACCTTGCAAAAAGTGGAGTAATAGTTTTTATGTTTTTATATGGTCCAGGTGGGTTCTGAGAATAAAATATCAAAAATGAAATTGAATTTGATAAGGGGAAAATGTTTGGGGGCGGAAATTTTTCAGTTTTATGAAAAATATAGAAAAGTGCTTTCAATCGAAAAATGTTATATTTACAAAACTAAAGTTTATTAAATTTCGCGCCTAAAGACACCTCTTAAGCTGAATTTGATTTAGGCGTTTACCCACAATCGATTGCCAAACATCGACGAATTTTGGCACACTTTCAAAAAAAGTTAGTTTTTGACATGTTTAAGGGTCCATAACACAGAAATGGATAATCCAATCAAAGTTGTAGATTGTTAAATTTTATGCAAGATAGGATTTTAAAAGTAAAAATTTGCCCGTTCTTTCACTGAAAAAAAAAAAATAAAAAAAAAAATTGTTGATTGATGTTGAATAAATTGAAAACTAATCACGAATAGTACAGGGAGATTAGCTTCGAACCTTAAACTCTAAAAATTAAAAGGTCTGAGTGCCGAAAATTGTTTAGCACTCTTAGATTTTAAGTTCGGTTTGCTATAAAAGCGTGTTTTTTAGTTTTTTATTTATCTTTTAATATTAAACCGAAAATAAATGTGAACATTTAGTGTATTCTTCAATATCACCTGCATTCAGAAGCAAGCGACAAAATTGAGGTCTATGTTCATTATCAATGGGTTTTAAACATCACATTTAAAATCTAATAAAATAAATCCTAAATAATAATAACAAATAAATAAAATGTAATAACATAAAATTCTTTGATCTGGTGTCACTTTATTGACAGTTTTCCTTTATTTTCTATTAAACAATAATTTTTTTTTTTGCTTTTTACACCAATGAAGAGTTTATTATGTTTAAAATACATATTTCCATCAAGCGATTATTATAATGTCTTATTTGCACAAATAACTGATTTGTATGCCAAATGAAAAAAAAAACATGTTTTTAAAAGTATTATAAGACATTGTAACTTCCCTAAATAAGGTGAAGATCAAGCTGTTCTTTAGGTCCCAAGTTTGAAAAATTTAAGATTACATATTCTGCTCTTATAAGAAATTTAATGCTAAACCCGAAAATGTGGTTAAATTAAAAAAAAATGTTTAAACAAAGTGGAGATATAACAGTTTTTATGGGCAAAAACGTGGATTGCTCAAAAAAAGTTTTTGATTTATCGTATATCTGCAACGGATTGGAATAGAAAGGTAAGGTCTGCTACATTTTTCTTCATTTCTAGTTTCTTTTTTTTTCCAATTTTTTTTTTTTTTACACTAAGAGGGACTCACCCTGTATATAAAAAAATATCCTATATTAATTTTTTGATGGGAAACTAGTTAAATGTTTTATCCGAGCAACACCAACATAGGTATAGCCAGTCAAAATGTCACATTTTTGTGTGTGAAAAAAACATTACACATTTTGAGGATGAAACAATTTTTTCCATACATTTCAAAATAAATAAAAATATTTCCTTTTTTTTTTTTTTACATTATGTGGATATATTTTTTCTTAATATTTGCTTGCTTATCAAAATTGTCTTAAAACTAAACAGTTTCACAATAAAAGAATTGTAATAAAATATTTTTTTAAGTACATTGATATTATATACAGAATTAATACATTTAAACAAATGTTCTTCAGTGATTTAGATAAACAATCTTGTAGATAATCAAATTATTCCGATTCTAACCACCAGTTTTTCAATCCTATGGTTTTGATACATTATTGAATAATTTGTCGGAAATGAATGGAATAACACACTTATAATTGGCTAATAACTATGAAATGATAGTTTACTTCTTTTTTTCCCTGATTTTCTGGAATGACTGGACATAATCGTTTTGCTTTTGATGTCCAATGAAACCTTAACCAGCTGTTGGGAACATTATGAAATATATTGGACCTTCCTTCGAATAACAGTTAGAGGAAACCTGGACAAAACTATAGGACACGAGTGACCTAACTCGGTCTCTATAACAGGAGCTAAACAGAAGATAGTATTGTGCCAGCTCTCCCAGTGACGCCTTTACGCTCTTCTGGAGTCGAACAAAAGCTAGGAAGCGGTAGAGTTTCCGCAATAGTCCGATGTAATTAAACATAAAACGGGTGAGATACGGGGAAGTAACGCGAGTACTATATGTTTAATCACCATAAAAATTAATAACATGGAAATTTCATTTAACACATAAATAAAATCGAAACACTTACTATTTATATCTCCCAAACACTTAGTGAGCCCCATCACTAGATCAACTCCTTGTATTGTATCAAGGTTTTTTTAATTTTTACAGAACCCTTATAATGTACCAAGTGCAGAAAAAGGTGTAGAATCATATTTTTGTATTTGTATCATAAATCAATAATAAGTAGATCAAAGAAAAAAAAAATTAACTATTGTTATTGATAAGCAACACAGAGAGATGCCTTCAGAGGTTAAACATAGGATGCCAAGGTACAATCCATAAGAGAACCGGCAGGAAAGAAAAAGGAGACATGGTGTAAAGAAGAAAGATTATTGGTGAATGATAATACAACAAACGATAGTGAATCGAAATTGACAATGGGAATGTTTAGTGTTCATATATACTTACTTTATTTGACCGGTTATTAACATGTATTGAGTGCTTTAATTTTTAGTTTGAATGGTCTCATCATTCATATTTGATACGAAATGGATATAACGTTATTTAAGTTGTAAATCTTCGTTATAATTTGTGTTTTTTTTCCCTCCCTATTTTTATATTTTACATTTTCTGTCAAAATCATTGCTTACATATAGGACATTTAAACTGTTTTGGTGTGTATAACAAATCTTAAGTTAAGAAAGTTTGGGCACTGGTGAGTAAAAGAACAACTGAATTCCATAACCTATTTATTTCAACTAGAGTTAAAATTTACACGTTATTAAAAAACTACTTTCATATAAAACATAATATAACAGTTGAGTAAATATCCTTGTTTCATAACTTCTTTCATGGTTATGTTTTATTAATAGTATTAAAACAGAAATATTAATTATATTTAGTGTAATTGATAACTTCATTATTACAACTGCTAGGAATAGTAATAATAACACTTCGCATCCACATAAAACTATATATTTACTGATAAATGGTGTATATATGTGTGTGTGTATATATATATATATATATATATATATATATATATATATATTTTTTTTTTTTAAAAATCGAAATGATGACCCATAACAGTTTACGCTATGGCTATGACTCATATTTGATAAACTTACGTACTTAGCCACTGCCGTTTGAATCAGAAACACATCGACTTACACTCCTAATTTGTTCACTCTTTAATACGTTTTAAATTTTAGCACCACATTAGTTTAATTTTTTTTCTTTTTCTAGATTTATTTGAAAATTATATATTTTTATTGTTTTGTTTATTGCTTTAAGTACTTTTTCATTTTTTATTGATCGTGAGGTTTGGCATTGGACAGTTGATGAGGCCATCCATGGATTGCTTCTTATTTCTGTTGAGCAAATTATACAATGTGATATTAAAATATTTATGTACCTCAATTCTAGGAACATTTAATTTGTATCAAATAATAATACAATAATCTGTTTACACTCTTAAAACATATGAACATATATGTAACAAACAAGATCATATATATTAGAAGCCGTATGTGTAAATTAATGTTTTTACGTACCGCCTCTTAAAAGTTATTAGTTTTACTCAATAAATTTTATATCGGTACTATAAACTGAAAAGAAACTGGAAAACTATTTGGTTTTAACGTTTAAATTCTAGTAAATATGCTTTTTTTTTTAAATTATAATTCTGTTAAATTATGACATCCTCTCGAAACAATATGAAATCTGTTGATGTGGGAATGATATTTTAAGAATGAAATGAAAGATGAATCTGTTTGATGTCTCTGTATTTTGTTAATTAAATTATCTTGGATAACTCTTATAATTAGATCGATATGATAATGAGATCAGTGAATAATGTATTTGAAGTATACAATTCTAAAATATATGCTATATTATTATTATTCAAATGCTTATAGTATTATGTATGTATCTTGTTTGGAACAAATATTAATAATTATTTTGTAAGTGAGAAATGTTATCATATAATCGATTCTATGAGTAACTTTATAAGCACTAGGATCTCATGCAATTAAGGACAGAAAATATCAGAGAGGAGACAAAGAAAAAGATGGCCATGGCCTAAAACTACTGTAGTTTCTCACCTTTAATGATTAGCCATTGCTTCTTTCTTGACTTGAATTATATCGTAGAAAAATATCAGTCATTATATTATAGATGATTTTATCATGTTTTATTTTCAACATTATTCTTAAAACACCCTAACGTTCTTTATTTTGCTTTATGAATGTCGAACTGTACTGATCAGATGTCGGAGAAACAATATTAACTTGCTTAGGATAAAGTTTTATCTTTGATTATAATCCTGAGCATTTCATTTGCTTCATGTTTTTATCCAGCACAATGATAATTAGGCAAAGTTGGACTGTTTAAAGCCTCAAAATATTATAGTTTGTTAATGTTTATTATTTAAGAAGACTTTCCATTTTATGCTCAAGCCAATTGTATTAAATATTCTAATATTTTAATTTTTACTTTTCTATTTACAAATGGAAATGAATTACATTAATAATACTTAACCAATATTTTTATTTAAAAATTTTTAACTACATGTTTCAGGACCAAATCTGATCTTCTGGTTATTTTTTTAACTACAATTTTTTATATTTTTCAAAATATTTCGATCAACTTTATTACAATGTTATTTTGTTAAATCTAATATAGCACTTTTAAATTATCTTATTATTGCATATATGTTGTTATTCAAACATTATATTTTTAATTTCCTCATTTTTAATATATTTTACCAACTTCATTTGGTCAAAATTCTTATTAAACTGTAATTAGAAAACCAGATTTCAGGTGTTCAAAGTACAATACTTTAAGATATATCATTTTATGATTATAAAATAAAAATAAAAAAATGTACGCTTAACCAATCATTCAAGGTTTATTTCAGTTAAAGGTATATCTGTTTTTTATTAAATTGTAATAAACTTTGAAAAATCTTAAAGACAATGTAGTTTTAGTGGGATAGTATCTTCTCTCGTGTTGTGATATAGTTTGCTATTATTCTGTATCAAATTAACGTTAAATTAATTTTTAATTAAATCATAAATATTTCTTCTCACCACTTATGTGTTTAGATTTCTTTATAGGAGCTTTATTACGAACAGTTTGAAAAATGAATATAGGATGTTTGTATATCTAGTTTTGGATATTACTGTAAACAAGTTCTTCTCGCCAACCTAGTGTAAGCTGTTGCTTAAAATGTATATGTTTTTGTTTAAAAAAAAAATTATTTGCCCAGTTTCATTCTAATCAGCATAGAAATTATATTTTACCACTAAATAATTGAATTGTTTTTTGTTTTTTTGTTCTTGTTTTATGTTTATATCTTATAAAAACTCTAACGGAAGAAATGTAACATTTTTCACTAATTGAAATTTTTCTTTTCAGCTAGTTTACCAGGGAACCAAGTTGCACAACAGCTGTTATCAGCCCTCAAAGATCGAGGGTGCTCTCCTGAAGATGTTCTCGGCCTTCTTAAAGAACTTCCAAATCCTCTTGAGGATGATGAAGGTCCTGAAGCGAGGTATAACCCCCTCAAGATAGACATCTTCGTCCAGACGCTCTTCTACATTGGATCTAAAAGCTTTTCGCATTCTTTCGCTGCTCTGGCCAAATTCAATCAAGTATTCAAGGTAAAAATAAAATATATTTAAATTTTTTTTTTTTTTTTTTGTGATATTAAATAATTGCATTAATGGAAATTCTGTTATAGTTACTTGCTGATAGTGAGGAAGCTCAGTTATGCATATTAAGAAGCATTTATGAACTTTGGAGGAACCATCAACAGATGATCTGTGTTCTTATTGATAAGATGTTGAAGATACAATTGCTCGAATGCGCAGCAGTCGCTAATTGGATATTTTCTAAAGAGATGTCTCACGACTTTACTAAGTATGATTTTTTATTTAATTTTACTATATTTTAATTAATGTTAATAATTTTTAAACTGAAATGATTTAATAAGCTTCCAAATTCTTTTTTAAGAAATTTTATTTGATAATATACAAGTACAAGGATTCAAACAAATCTTATGGACATTTAAAATTGGTAAACAAAATTTTAAAAAGGAACCATACAATTCTGTCATCAGCCTTTGAAGAATTAATATTTATAAGGAAAGAAACCAAGAAGAGTCTTTCTGTGATATTATTTTGACTAGTTTAACATATAAAATAAAAATAAACATCAAAATTTGGTAAGTGATACGTTCATAAATGACACTATGAAAGCTGGCTTTTCAATCTTCTGAATTTTCATTAATTTGATTCACAGCCATCTGAACAGACCAAGCCAAGTGTTGAAGAAACAAAAACTGCACTCATGATATACATATTTGTCGTAAGACAGGGTTTGCAATGCTTTCTTGATGATACTTCAATTTTAGAGTTTTCACCATCCATAGCTCCGACTCTAGTAGAGACTGTATGTCTTCGATATTTGAGGCGAAATTTCAATAATTCTTGTGGTCAGTATTCTAGGAAGATTGGAAAGTACCCTAGGTTTGACCAATTGGTCTTCGATAAGCTCTCTTCCAAGCTGATGAAGGAACCACCGTTTACTTAAATAATCTAACACTGTCAATTACTGTAGCTTCCCAAGTAAAGAAGATACAAGAGAGGGAAGATCACTCACCCAAGCGGCTTAAGGGGGGAACAAATAAGCCACCCCTTGGGTCTGTGAGGTCCAGTGCCCAGCATCGGAGTGTTAAGAGTGTTAGGCTATAAGAGGGAATGTCCAAAAAAATCAAAACAGAGATTTAATCACTGCTTATTAGCTTGTCCCATGTACTATCGACTATAAGACAAGGTGGTCTCATGGAGGCTTGAAAGAGGATTGTCACATGTTTTGAAATTTAAGAACTCTTTCCCAATGATAAAAAATATAGACTTTATAATTTAAATTTTTGATTTTTTTCAGAACTATGGTTACCAAACATAGTTCTTCTAGCTTAACACCCTTCATATGTATTTAGATGCCTCTTACTGATAGTGAAAATATTTTATTTAAAAAATTTTTGTTTATAACTCAATTACAAGATATTTACATCTGTATATTTCTATATATAACTCGCAACTTATACATACTTTAAAAACCACCATATTAAGACAAATATATTATGTTTCTCATCCTACTTATTATTTTATTAGCAATATTTGTTCATATATTAATATGAAACATGTATAGGTCATGAGAATAAGTTTTTTCATTTTTAAAATCAAAGTAACATGATGCACACTTACAAGTTCCCTGTAGGATTGATTTAAATTCTACCAAATTTAAATTGATTTATAAAAAAATTTAAGTGGCTTTTAATTAATTAATCCTTTTACTTATCAATCTAAATGTATTATCACTTCACAGGTTGTATGTGTGGGAAATTCTGCATTTAACAATAAACAAAATGAGCAAATATGTGAACCGTTTGGGCCGTGAAGTGACTGAAGCAAGGGAAAAGTTAGCGAGGAGTGGAGGAGGCAGCTCAGGCGATGAAAGTGACGACAGCCGAGGAGATGACAGACCAACAGAAGAAATGCTTGAAAGAATGGAAGAGAGGCTTGAAAGTGCTCAAGGAGACCAGAAAAATCTTTTTCTTATTATATTCCAGGTATACTATTCACTTTCCATCCTAATTATATAGAAAAACAGCACCCTATTTAAATGATAATTTAATAAAGAAATGTATGATTTTCTCAACGTTTATGAAATTAAATAAATCAAATTAAATTAAATTTTATTCGAGGGTCATTACACCTTAAGAATAATTACAATGAACAGTATAATAGTGGCCTAGCTGCTGTATATAAAATTAAGGACATAATACTAAGGAAGAAAACAATATTAAAATTAAATTATGGTATAAAATTAATATTACATACACCTTATAAATATTTCATGAAATAAAAATTAATCTTAAGGTAAACGAAAATTAAAAAAAGTAAGAAAGCAGAAACAGATGAAAGAAAAACAATTAAATGAAAAATACAGTTAACAGGTATAAAATTATATATTATCTGGAGATAATAAATGAGATACAAGATAATAATATAAGTTACAACGAAATAAATACAAAAAACAAAATTAAAATTATATTGTGAGCATTCATTGTGATATATATTTTATTCTTCTATATGTCTGATGGATTGAATACCTAGTAACTAAAAAAAGAGACGGGGTTTAAAGCTATTGATAGTGGAGGCATGGCGAATGTTGGATGGGAGGTAGTTCCAGAAATAATATGCTCTGACAATAAAATAACGTTTGAATGATGCTGCGAATAATTTGGCTTACTATTGTTATGGAGGGGAGAGCCACAAGATATTAATTTAATTTATTTTTACTATTTTGGGATCGTGTAGCAAAAAAGGTTAAGAATCACTGCTTTTTAAGGCCTTATTAAGAACCACAACGACCAATTTTTCATTAAACAGATATTAAAAATCCTGCTTTCCAGGTTAATTTTCAAATTAATTTTATACCGCATATTTGGTGCCATATAAGTTGGTGAGAATTGGAGAAGGCGGAATAACAGGGAACTTTACCAGATGTATAGTGAAGCGGATGTGATGCGGTATATAAAGCTGGGAAGACTGCACTGGGCGGGCCATGTTGCCCAGATGCCAGCTGATGAAATCCCGAGGAAGCTGTTGGACGGGAGGCTCCATGGAACTAGAGGAAGAGGTAGACCGCGACTTAGATAGGAGGATGCTGCAAGCAGGGACTCCAGGGACCTTCTGAAAGCCCGCAACTGGCGAGCGACCGCACAAGAAAGAGCTACATGGCGAAAGCTCATAGAGGAGGCCTAGGTCCATGCTGGGCTGTAGCGCCACGGATCATCATCATCTAATTAATTTGACTTATCAACTCCTTCACTACTACCACTAATTTATAAAACCTCCACCTCTTGAGATTGCTTGTGATCATAAGATTGATAAAAATATTTATAAAAGAATTTTTGTGCTGCTTCCGATAAAATAACGTTTATTCTCTTTCAAGTTTTTTAAACACCGTTTTTACCTCCACCTCCTCTATTCTCTAAAGAATATAATGATGCTGTTGTTAAAAATGATTGTAAATATAATTGTTCAGTAGTTTTATTCGTTTGTTTTGTACATTTCAGAGATTTATCATTGTTTTGTACATCTTGAGATTGCTTGGGATCATAAGATTGATAAAAATATTTATAAAAGAATCTTTGTGCTGCTTCCGATAAAATAACGTTTATTCTCTTTCAAGTTTTTTAAACACCATTTATACCTCCACCTCCTCTATTCTCTAAAGAATATAATGATGCTGTTGTTAAAAATGATTGTAAATATAATTGTTCAGTAGTTTTATTCGTTTGTTTTGTACATTTCAGAGATTTATCATGATCCTGTCTGAGCATTTGGTGAGATGTGATACAGACAATAAAGAGTTTGACAACTATTGGTATCGATGGACAATAGGAAGGCTGCAACATGTCTTCTTAGCTGTGAGTATTTTTAAGACAATTTATCAAAAACCTTTTTCAGACATAAATTTGCTTCTTTGAAATATTAATTTATTTATTTTGTTTTCCTTAGGTCATTGTCATTGAACAACGTATGTAATAGGTTTAGTGATACATATCGCATTTAAACAAACTTAGCAGACAGCATTTTCAATTAATTATGTAATGTTCAATCTTTATAATCTGGCCCTCTTGCAAGAACCCTCCCCTAAGATAAAGAATCGAACAATATTCATGAAATCCCTACAATCTCCGATGATGAAACATCGTTAGATAAAGTTCAGTGTGGGCAGATTATCTTCTTATCTGTCATCTTAGTAGAATAACGATGTTAAGAAATTTATAGAACTCTCATTAAAAGTTAAAAAGCAAACTAAAATTGATGAGTTTTTCAAAAATATATATAATTAACTTTGTATGATATGTATGTACATACATAAATTTTTGCATAGCTTTTAGCCCAAGCCTACTGGCTGGTTCCACCAGAGCCTGAAGAGAGCGCCCAACATGTTAATATCGTCAGCGTAAGCTAACAGTTGAACGATCTTGGTAAAGATGTTTCCTTGTCCTTGCTCCCATCTTCATAAGCCTGCATCTCTTAATGCTTTCTCTCTAAGTTCCAGATTGAACTCTTTATTGTTACTTACTTACTTACTTACTATGTAGCACTAAAGTCCGGTGTGGGCCTTGGTATCCTGAACAATGTCCTGCCATGTACCTCTATCCTTAGCCTTCCGTTTCCATGCTTAACACCGAGGATCCCTAGATCTTCTTCAAAGTTCTGTAGCCATCGTCTTCTTGGTCGGCCAACTCTTCTCTTTTTGCCAATTATAGAGCCATGCAAAAGTTTGCTCGGCATTTTATTAGAGGGCATTCTTATGATATGACCCAACCATTCCAAACGACATATTTTAATAAATTGGACCACATTTACATCCTTGTATAAGGAGTACAGCTCAGCATTTGATTGAAGCTTCCACATATTTGATTGTGGATCGTGGACTGGACTGTAAATTTTCCTTAAAAGCTTACGTTCAAATAAAGATTGATTTTTCATCATGGCGGTTAAAGTCCACGTCTCCACTCCATATGTTAGGACTGGTCGAATTAAGGTTTTATACAGCTACACCTTAGTGGTTTGAGACAGTAGGCTACTTTTAAAAAGTTTTATATTTGCAAAGTAAGCTCTATTTGCCGCCATTATTCTTTTTCTTACTTCATTGATTATTTTATTCTCATCATTCAGTTCTGAGCCAAGATATGAAAAACTTTTAACTTTTTTGAAGGAATAGCCATCAATATCGATGGTAGTATTGCTCTGCCCTGTACTAGTACTCATATATTGCGTTTTTTCCTCATTTATGCAGAGGCCCATCTTTTTGCTTTCATTATTGAGAGTACTAAAGGTCTCTTTGAGCGATGGAATATTCCTGGCTATGAGGCATATATCATCAGCATATGCGCATAATTGAATGCAAGAATGCATGATATTCCCTGAAACGTTAATCTTTTTCAAGACACTGTGTAAGGCTAGATTGAAGAGGGTGGCAGACAGGGCATCGCCTTTTCTCACGCCAGTCAGAATGGGGAATTCGGAACTTATGTTGCCGTCTATGATGACTTTGCCGTCACTACCACTCAATGTCATGTTGTTTATTGTTACTATTGTTATTAAATTATTTCACTTGAGGTACGCATGATGATATAGAAGGATCAATACAATTAGGATTGATGAATTAAATGCCACTTCTCAATAGAAGTGGCATTTAATTCATCAATCCTAATTAAATTATTTGCAAACAATGTTAACTTCATTTGGGTACATCCACATATTCATGTGTTCATTACATGTGTTGTTTAGATATAAGAAACCATTAGAAATGAATAGAAGAAACCAATAGAAATTTTCTGCTTATGCAAGCATGCATTGAAATTGAAAATTAAAAAGTTTAAGACCACTCTAAGAACACAATATTGGAGATAGATTTAAAAAATGATCAAATTTTTTGTCTCTCCAAAAATTAATATTTTGTCCTCTTGTAAAATTCTGCTAAATGAGCATTATGGGTTTTGATTCTAAACGACTGATATGTTATGTGTTGTTAACAAACTGTTTGCTATATATTGGTTATAGTGAACACTGCATGTAGCATAAGATATTTGATAGTCTTCTGAAGTTCGTTACAACCTTATTACTTTGTATGTTAACTTCTATGAGTAGTGAAAAAATATCAATTTCACATAAATTACCTATTTCTGTGCCACCATTAATTGTTATTTCATTATTTGAATATTAGAGGCTTTTGTCATTTACATCTATGATACCAGAAAACCAGGTAGTTTGGTAATGTTTTAAGATATTTTAGTTCCTAACAAAAATTATTTTATTTTTATTATAATATTTATATTTTTATTTTCCAGCACCACGAACAAGTGCAGAAGTACAGCAGCACTCTAGAGACTCTTCTCTTCACACAAGATCTTGACCCTCACATTTTGGACATCTTCCACCAATTTGTTGCTCTATGTTCTTAATTTTTTTAAAAATATAATTTGTATTATTTGCTTTATGTTATAAATGATTGGGTTTTGTGGAATAATTTAGTTCCATTTTTTTTTTTTTTTTTTTTTTTTTTTTTAATTATTATTTATGTCATCATTATTTGTAAGTTATGGAATTGTAAATTGTATTTATGTATTATTCATAAATAGATAAATTATTATCAACTGGTATATCAGAAAAAAAAATTGCTGTTATTTTTTAAAATGGGATAATGTTAAGCTAATATGCTTAACATAAAATGTTAATTTTAAATGTTGGCAGAATGGATATTTTTTTTATTATTATTATTTTTTTTTTTTTTTTATAAATAAAAGGTATTATAGAAAAATAAACTGCTCATTAAAATTCTGAAACTGAAATATATTTTCTATTTTTTATTCTTAATTTAATGTATAGATTATTATATTTTTTTTTAGATACGTTTTTATTGAAACTGGTCATAGGTGTCAAATTTCAGTAAAAACAAAAAAGATCGTCAATGAAGTGAAATAGCTAAATTATGAAAAACTTTCCTTCTGATTTATATGTCATAAATATTAGATGTTGGTTTTGCTAGATTTATAATTTGACATTGTGTCCGGTTGTGGAGTTGATTCTATTCGTTCAAACTATAAATTACTGATGGTTGAAAATAGAAAACATATTTGTAAAATTTATTATTAAAATATTTACTCGAGGCATGCATGATGGTGTGAGGGATCGATACAATTAGGATTGACAAATTAATTGCCACTTCTCTCGGAATTATTATATTTGAAAACTAGCTTTATATGTTAAACATTCGTCAGTTCTAAAATATTTTCATGTTCAAAACTTTCAAAATTAAAAAAGTGCTGATGTTTTGAAAATTGTGTATGTTCTAGAACTAATGATGAATGTTTTAAATTTGAAAATAGTTTTCAAATATAATGATTCCATTGAAGTGGCAATTAATTCATCAAATCCAATTAAATTATTTTATTTTTTCCTAGGTATTTCTTTGTCATGTGGTGCTTTTGTTTTATATGCACTTTGATCATCATTAAATTAAAATTGATTACTCTCGAAAATCCCAGTTTCTTCATTTAAAAAAAAAAAAAAATAAAAAAAAAAAAAAAAAAAAAAAAAAATAAAAAAAAAAAAATATCGAATTGGTTTTAAATTCCACATTGTTTGATTGAAGAAACTACTCAAACTTTTAATTTAATGGGTCCTTATCATGCCAGTTTTTATATTTTGGCAAATACATTCGAACGAAAGTTTTTCAGTATCCACATCTCTTGTAACTATAATCTTATTTCAGTGGTTCTAAAGTAATGAAAAATATTATGAAATGATCTAAAGTATTCTTAATCTTAATTAAAAATTAAATATTCTTCCATTTTTCTGATAGGGAATCACTTCTTTTCAAACTTATGTTTAATCTTCAACTCGTTTTAATTAATTGACCATTTTCAATAAAAACATATTTGTATTTTTAAAAAAGAAGAAGATAATTCTTTGTAAAATTAGGTACTTAAAAACCTGAAAACTACTGTTAGTTTTTATATATTTTTTCAAATATTATAAATTCTTATACAGTTGACTAAAACTGTTTATTAATTGTTAATTGATTACAGTTCACCCCAGGTGTTAAATCTTCTATTAAATGGATCCTCAAACTTTGTAATTCCGAAATTTTGTTTGAATCAAAATGAATTCCTTTTTATATGTACTTATTTTTCTCTATTACCTTGAAGACACAATTTCAATTCATGGTACTATGATGAAGTGGTTTTTCTAGAACGGTGTCTATAACAGAATTTAAAATAAATTTATTTATAGCCTGCTTCCATCATTAAAACTTTAGCACTCCAGAAACACTAAACCTGTGGATATTACATGTATACCTATTTCTACAATAATTTCTCAGTAAAAAACAATAATAAGAGAGAGAAAAAAAACACTGTTTTTTGTTAAAACTAAAGTCAAAAAGCAAATTAACGTATGTTGTTTCGAGGAACTTCTGCCAAAATGTTTGAAAAGGGTCATTTGACCCATTGTGGTTGGTTTAGTGTTAGCTTGAAACTGTCCCTGATTTCAAGTCATTACTAAATTATGAAATGTTTGGAAAAGTACTCATTTATTGTTCAACATTTTTTTATCAACGATCTCTGCTCAAATTATGAAATTATATCCAAACTAATTCATTATATATTCCACTAGAAATGTAATTAAATTTAGAATACAGTGATAGGAACTCTATTTTCAGACAGATGTCTTTTGAAATTTACTGAAGAAATAAAGAGAAAAAAACAGTAAAAATATTTCTTTAATATGACTCCCTCATTAAACATGTATACAGGTATAACTAGTTTATATACAAATACAATATAATTAACAGATATTTTTCAAAAATACATTTTATTTTTAAAGATAAATAATAAAATACAATAATTTCAATAAAAATATATTCTAAAATAAAAAATAACATTTGTAATGCAAAATGATCAATTTAAAATTTAAAAAAATAAAAAATATATTTTTATACATGAAGAAATTACAGGAATTGATGAAAAATAAACAGAATATTTAGTCTCTAGTATGGAATATTGGAAAAATATATTTTTGAAAGTTATATAATAGGAAATAATGATAATAATGGGTTATAAAACAAAACAAACATTGTTTGGTTATTTCTCTAGTTGTGAAGAAGTCGATAAATCAAAATTGTGCATTTCACAGTTTGGCACAGACAATTTTTTTTTTTTATTGTTTCCTGAAATCATGTAATTTTCCATAGTACTGTTTGCGCTAAAAGGCCTTATTACTGAAGCACAACCAATTTTTCACTTTTCAATTTTTCACTACACAGATATTAAAAATCGGATTTTGCAGGAACAGAACTCATTTTCAAAGTGATTGAACTTACTGATTTCTTCATTCCAACTACTTATGTAACTCTAAATTAAATATAAAAAGAGAACTGCAGACTAAAACCAATTATATAAAATTAGGATAAGTCAAACATATAAGTGTTGAATTAAGAAGAAGTAAAAAAAAGGAAGTGAAAGTAATATTTATTTATTCTTATAAAACTAAATTATATTTTATCTTACTACATACTAATATTCAAAAGTGTTAAGTCAACATATAATTGAGGTTTTAATTTGGCTATTTATCTTGCTGGTCCTTCAATAAGATCAGTCAAAGTTGACAGTTGAGTTTGTCTAAATAGATGTAATTTACTATCACAAATAACAAACGATTTTAAACAATGATACATTTTTTTAATGTTCTAAATAAAACCATAGAATAATTATAAGAAACATCATAGCAGTGGTTTACAGAAATATTTGTATATGGACAATAAAATAAAGTCTTAATAAACCACGCATTTTACACAGTGAAATCATAAAGTTTATCACAAAACAGGTATATGGAGATTTGAAAGACTTCAAGAGAAGCATTATCTTCATTCTATTATTACCTCATGTAATATGCAGTTGAATCACAAAAAGTGGTGAATACCAAAAGAACTTATTGAAATGTTTAATTTCAAGCTTAAAATTGATAATATTCAATTTAAAACAGCTCTTCAAAATAACAGAAGTCTTTTCTTTTTTTTTTTTTTTACAAAACCCTGGTTTTCCATTATGACTACTTGAAAAAAAAATCATTCATGAATATTATTACTTTAGCAAAAGAAAAAAAATACATTGTTAAAATGTTAGCACCTAATGTATTAACTCATAATTTTGTTTTCCTTTATAAATGATTTCTTGAACTGGAAAACTTTCATTTCATAGTGAAAAGATTTAAAATAAGCATACAAAACCAGATTTAAGATATATACAATATCTATCTAGAAAAACAGAACAAAATACGTATCCTAAAAGAAAAATTTAAAGTGAGAAATTCCTTTAAAACATTATTATTAGAATTATAGAATCTATTATAGAAACGTAATAATAGTTCTATTTAATGCCACAAGATAGCAGCACAAATCAAGCACCGAAAGTAGTTCAAAAAAGCGCCACTAGAGGCCAGCACCAAGCAGGCCGGCACATCCCGAAGTCATATTACGTATAAAAATTTTATTTTTTATTAGGATATTAGGAGATCAAAGGAGCTCTAATGAGAAGTAGGAGCCTCTCGAGTGCTGCTACCTAGTGGCATTTTTAGAAACTACTATAGTTTTACTTCCTGCCGCTAGGTAGCAGCACTACAGAGGCTCCTACTTTTCAGTTGAGCTCCTGTGACCTCATAATATCCTAATACAAAATAAAAATTTCCCGTGATATTTTGATGTACGGTATCTGTGGCTGGATAGTGCTGGCATCTGGTGGCCACAATCTGCATTAGTTTCAACTTAGGTTTCTCGATTTGTGCTGCTCTCTGTTGACAGATATTTGAACTAAATTCTGAATTTTTCAATTATCAACTTTAGGAAATATTATTTTCCACTTTTATTAACGTGTGGGGTGAACAACTTGGTAATTGTAATAGCTAAATAATGCCATTATAATAAAGAAAACATAAAGAAAAATTAGTGAAAAATAAAAACAAGTATATAGGATATATACAAAAAAAAAAATTACAGTAGGAAGAAACCAAGCACTCATTCATGTAGCTAATTGCATAAGTATATTTATTTAAATGTAAATTTGTTTGAATCCTTTTTTATGTAATTAAGGAGAGGAAATGTAAAATACTTTTGTATAAATTTCAATGCCTATTAGAGTTATAGGAGCATTATCACTTGAAAAATTCCAAACTAAAGCAGATTTTATTCACACATTCATCTCTTTTACTAGAATATTTTTCAAGTGTAATTAATTAGTTTGATATCAAGGGTTTTTCTTTTTCAATGCTAATAATACTAAAAACAATTCTGTAGTTTCTAGCCATGGAAACATCAAAATCAATGTAGAATTTATATAAGGCGACTTCCATTGAAACTTAAAATACTAACTTTCGAGCAAAACATGAAGTAATCAAAATTGATAGTGAATAAAGTAATTTAAGACTATCTTACACTTTAAGTACATTCTATATTTATTTGCTAGTATTATTGGCCATGAAATTGTTACTTATACTGCCAATTAAGTTAGCTTTATTTTTTTTTATGATGGCATTTGATGTAAATCTTATTTTTTAAATGTACCTAGTTAATACTGTTAGGAAAAACATTTTATTTAGAAGTTATACTGTACCTTGAAAATAATTCATACTTACCTTTTTTTAACCCAACATCAACAAAACTTCTTAAAATTAATTTGAGTTATTGAAAGTTGATTTATAATTATTGTTTTTAATAAAATTAGTAGTCTGTTGACCCACTTGATTAAAATGAGGAGAAGGGATTAAATAAGGTGAATAAATACAATTAAAGATACTGCTCTTTAATGTAAAAGTTTGAAGAAAACTCTATCAACAAATAACAGGACAATATGAGAATTAAATACTAATATAATAATGATGTCAGTGGTAAGACATTTATAAAAAACATTTAAATAATGACCATAGAATACAAAATAGAGACAATATGTAGCGCCTGTAAAAAAATCCCTGATTTCTGACTGTAGATTTCTTATTATTGTAAATATTTCACAAAAATATAACTTTATCGGCATCACCTTGACATTTATATTCTTAATATTACCAATCTGCTTTCGTAATCATCGTTACAGTCTTAACAAACAGTGACAAAACTTTTAATTTCAGGGCTTAAAGCACCGTAATAACAGTGCTTTAGAAAAAAAAAAAACAATCTTTGGAGTAGATGATCATTGTTTTAATGAATGCATAGTTTTGATTCTGTAATTTAAAGAAATATAAATCAGAACATAATTATATTAAATTCAACTTAAATATGATTGTAAATCAATTTTCATTCATATAAAATATACAATGCCATGAGCAGAAGTCAAATACTTTTATAAAATCTTTAAATTACAGAATCATGTAGAAAAAACAATTTTTATTTTTTACAATAAAATTAAATTGCAATCATATAAAATTTCTTACTAACTTTCATATTTTGTGATAGTTTTCTTACAAGTATTAAGCTCTCGACCATAAACAATATCTATAGATATTAAATTAAAAAAAGGAAAAATGGGATCTAGATACAAAATAATCGAAAGTTTCAATTTTACATTTTGATAATGCTGTAACTCTAGACGATGCAGATCCATAAAAAGACATCTTGACAAGCTTGTAAAACAAGCTTCGTTAACAACAACAAAATAGAACACTTTTAAATTAAAATCTGTTCCGTCATAACATTTCACGTTAATTTATGCATGCATAATATGTTATTTACCAGTAGAAAATAAAATTTAAAAAAAAAAATGGAGATAAAATTAGCATGCATAAATAAAAATGAATGTTATCATAGAATGTATCTTAAGCACCTTCTAGTTTATAATAATCAAATAAAAACTATAAATATGTACAAAGCTAATAAACAAATTCTTAGTGCTTATATATAACAATAAACTCTAACACATGAGAAATATTGCCAAAAATCTATATAATGCCTATTTATACATCATTTATATTAAGTAGACACTTAAAAATTTTCCATTTTTCTCTCTAAAAAAGAAAAAAAAAGTCTTTTTTTACTGTTGCCCGGGAAATCGACGATTCACGAGGAGTGAATTTATTGATATAAACAAAAATAAAATAAAAAGTTCAAAACAAAATAGGAAATCTCCCGTGCGGCACTTTTTTTAAATCCTTCTCAGATGATATACAATTTATAGAAGTCTTTTTTTTTTTCTTTTTTTTTTTAAATCTGTACAAACGCTGAACACATCACTTTCTCATTTTGAGTGAGACTGAGATAATACGATCACAAAGTGTGAGAGTGTGAACCCTCGAGATTCAGAAAGCTGCTAGCTACTGCTGGCGCTCCCGCTGCTCATCGGCCTCGATCATTTCTTCGATTTAGAGCGAGGTCAGTAAATTACCTCATAGACTGTTGCTTTCTTATCACCTGAACCCGTAACTATGTACTTGTCGTCAGCTGATATATCACAGCTCAATACTGATGAAGACTCTTTACTCTGGAAATAACAAATTAATATTTTAGCCAATTGGTACACAAGAAATATGTTTAAACATAAATATAATTGGTTCAATTTCAATTTAATAATAAAAAGAAATATAGATAAAATTCTATACCTGGAATATGGAGGCTCCATATGGTGTCCTCCACGCATTGAGAAGGTTGTCTTTGCCAGTAGAAACGAACCATTTGCCGCAAGCCGCAAACCTCAGGGAAAGAACACATGATTCATGAAGGTGTAGCTGGTACTTGTCTGGCTTCATCGCATGAAGAACTTCGACATTTGAGTTCTCCATCCCAACAGCTAACCATTCACCCGTGGGGCAATATCCCAATGAGAAGATCTGTAATAATAAAAATAATATAAAATGTAAGTGATAAGAAAAATCATAAGAAAGTTAATATGATATTATTGAATAATTACTTGAGATGAAAAATCGTGTTGTTGCAACTGCCTTCCTTCCCTGAGATCCCAAGATCTTACTGTGTTATCAAGACCACCAGTCCATAATTTTGTACCATCAGCTGAGATGTCGATGCACGAAGCACCATCCGTATGGCCTTGGAACTGCCTCACTAGGGTTTGATTATGTAAATCCCAAACAGCGATGTTACCATCAGAACAACAACTAAAGCATACCTGTTAAAAAAAAAAAAAATTATATATTAAACGAGTTATTACATATTGGAATGAAATTAATTTTTCAGAACCACCACAAATTAATGCTAGTCTCCTCAGACATGCGTTTGAGGCGTGTTTTGCTATAATGAGCCAGAAAGCTGCTCCAGGTTATATACTATTTGTCTAAATATTTAGGCATTTAGTAACATATTTTATTGGTCAATCGTTTAGAAGTAATTGTTGATACTTAGTACATCTGTCGTCGAAAATAGAGAAAAATAACTTATTAGAAGAGAAACCCATTTAAAAATACTTGAAGAGAAGAGTTGAATGACTGGATGAATATATTGAATAAGATGGGATCAGTAAAAAAAAAATTTAGGCAATGTTTGAAAATTAACAAACATATTTTATTTTACATGCCAACAGTTTGGTTAAATCATAGATGGCCATCATCAGGGCTAAAACAATGAATAGCTGAATAAAGAAATTAAAAATAGAGAAAAGGAAAAATAAAAGATAAAAAAAACAATATAAATAAAATAAAACCAAAAAAATATAAATAAATAAAATTAAAAATAATAGAGCTAAAGAACAATTTGAAAAGATTTAAAAAAATGTAGATAAATTATACAATGATATATAAAATGAAATATAATAGGTTTAATAAACAATATGAATCTTTTTATGTAAATAGTCAAAATTATAAAGAGGTTAAAAATAAGATAGAGTGTCATTGTGTTAATAATTTAACTTGTTTAGTTTTTAGTTTTGTTTTCTAATTATCCATATGGTATGATTTTGTTATTACTTGTAGTTTATTCTGTTAGTAGTTAAACTTTTGATCATCTTATATTTTATTTATTTTTACTTTATTACATTGTTTATTGACCCTATCATATTTAATTTAATTTCTATTTTCTTTAATTAAAACTATTATTTTAAATTTTATTTATTCATTTCTTTATTCAGCTATTCTTTGTTTTTTTTGATTTTTTATAAAACTTGTTTTTTATTTATTTATACATTTTTTTATTTCCTCTTTTTTTATATTTCTTTATTCAGCTATTCTTTGTTTTAGCCCTGACGATGGCCATAAATGATTTGGCTGAAACATTGGCGAATAAAATAAAACTTGTTTATTTCCCAGTGTATATATAAATATGTGCATGCATATACATATACACATGCATACATAGTTTAACAAGTGATGAAAACAACCAAGTTTGATTTGGTCAACAGCAAGGAGATTGATAAATATACTAAATATCAATTTTAAAGAAAAAATATTATTTATTTATAATAATGATTATACCAAATCTGATAGATATTCACCTTGCTGTCAGGGCTAATAGCAAGTGCATAACATGCAGGTGCACTTGAGGTTAATTCAGCCTTTATCCTGGGGGTAGGCGACGCAAGGTCCCATATGGATAAGTTACTTGCTTCTCCACCAACAATTAACGTCCTTCCATCAGGAAGAAGCTTCACAGATCTAATATAATTATCTCTTTGCTAAAAAATAAACAGACGTAGTTTAGTTTCAAAGTAACATTAATACCATAAAAGTTGAGCACTTAACAAATCTAAATTAATAAACTTACAAGACAATCTAACTGAGAAACGGGGCTCTTGGATCCAGGCTGACTAATGTCCCAGACTTTGACGCAGCCTTTGCCGCCCGTATAGACGTATTTAGTAGGATTTGAAATCGTTACCGCACAGACCACTTCACCGTGACTGAGAGTATTTATCTGTCGAGCATGCCTCGGAATCCCTGGTCCGATGAGAGCGTCGGGAGGAAATGGAACTGGCTGCATTTGTCCCTCAGCAGTGACATGGAATGAATAGGCTCTGAAAAATATAAAATAAATTACATAAAGCTTGAAGGATACAATATTAATTAGGATGGTTTAAATGGATCAAAATTGAATACTATTTCAACCCTAGAATACTAACACACATAGCTGGTCATTAAGATGTCAGTAAATCTCAGAAACCTCTTCTGGTTCCCACCCCCATGTATTCCTCCAACATTTAGGAAAAAAATTGTCTTTGCCAACTTTATATCTCCGGGTTTTTAAGATCTGCAGCTAAGAAGATGGATTCAAAAAGAAACTGCTTGGTGCTTACATGTTAGTAGTGCATTGTTTTTGTTTTTCTGCATAATATAGTAATTATCTATGCTAGTAAGTACTTAGAAAATATTGGCAAGAAATATACAAAGATTTTGAAGAAATATGGAGAACAACGCAGGAGCTGAGCGGTGAAGAGAATGACTGTGAAGACAACATGGATTCATTGAAAATTCCAACGTATGAACCTTGTGATACTGAAGAAAATATCAGAGAAAGGATTAATGATATTAAAAAACGTATATTCCAACAAAAAAAAAAACTCGAAAAGCGAAGATATATTTGAGTGAAAAAGATACTAAGTCATTGCCCATATCCATTACATGAAGTAGCTCAAATCTTTCAATTCAAGACAACATGGTTTTACCAAAACACCGACAAATTATTTGTAAAAATGGATATAGTTAGACAGTACAGCACACCAGCATCCCTGCAAAAATAACTACCCGGACCATCAAAAAAAAAAAAAAAAAAAAAAAGGTGGCAAAGATATACAGTAGAAACTCGATAATTCGTCATGAGTGGAGGAGAGGGGGTGATGAAATAACGGAAATGACGAATTACAGAATTTTGATAGTAAAGTAACAAAAAAGCATTTTAAACTAAATAATTGTAATTTGTTTGCAACTTATTGAATGATGTACTTAATGATGATGTTGCAAGTAAAAATGATCGGATTAACATTATAAACATTGGAATTGAGTGACAATGACAAAAAACACAAAAACCTTGGAACACAAACATTTAAAAAAAATGAAGTTATATACAAAAACGTACATATGTTTAAAATAGAAAAAAAAACAGACATACATACCATATCTATTCAATACATACATGTCTTGAATGTAAAAACAGAAACTCATAACACACACACACACACAAAAAAAACACAAAAAAAAAAAACAGACGAATTATCGAGTGATGAAATAATGAGTTTCCACTGTATTACATTGAAGTTTTCAAATTGAATCGAAACAGTGTTTAGGAGAGAAAAAAGAACTGAGTAAATGCGAGAAAGAAAAATTCAGAGCCGAGATTCACTGCTCTTTTTGTCACAACTCTTTTAGAAGGCAAACAAAATCATTTGCAGCAGTTGAAAAAAACCTATTCGGGGTGATCATTCATATAAAATGTGTACTGAATGTAGGAAAAAAGTAAAGGAAATATAACTTTAAAAGTAAGAAATACAATTTATGTTATTACAAGTATATATAAAAATATATTATCAATTACACGTAATATATATGTATAAAGCTTGTTATCAAATATATATATTTTAAATTGTGATAAAGCTTGTTTTTACCCATTTAAAACAGGTTTTAAAGAGGCTTTTAAATGACAAAGAAATGTGTTACACGTTGCCATTAGGTACATTAGCATTAAGCGACCAAAAAATAACGTTAGTATTCCAGGGTTAATTATAATAATATAAGATGTTATAAAACTTACGGTTTTCCACCAGGAATGGCACCTAAACTGGGGCCTAAAGATGCCCTCATTTGTGTATGTGGATCATAGCCAACCTTTAGAAAATAAAACATTTATCAGTTTAAATAACAACACAAATAAAATATGATAATATAAATGAATATAATTGATGGTATACCATGGGAGGCCTTGGGTAACTGTTGAGCGCTGGAGGAAGATTATTGTGTAATGCTCCGTAGCCTGCCTGTAGGTCGTGGGGACCTGCGCCAGCTAGGTAGTGCGGGTATTGTGCTGCAACATTATCTGTTTAAAGTTTTTTTTCAATAGTATCTTGGAAATAGCTTCTTAAAAAACATAAGTAGATAGAAATTAAAAAATTTAATTTTCTTGTTCAAGATAAATCTTTTAACAGATATTCATAATAGTAACTCTTAAAAGAATAGATTAGAACTAAAAATAAAAACATAATGGCAATTAATTATGCCAAAAAAAAACAAAAAAAAAACAAAAAACAATCAAATACTCTTGGATAACACAACAGTTACATTATGAATATCTTATTATAGGTATTATCAAAGAATTCCTATGCTAATGCCCTAGAAAGTCATCTGAGAGCTTCATTATGATATGGAAAATATTTTCGTTATTATCTGTTTTAGATATAATCGATGTTATAAGTTCCTAAAAAGGAACTCGTGTATATATATGACTTTAAAGAAAAACATATAATGGTCTCATATTATAAATTTGTTTATGCTTGATTTTGATTACCAAAAAATTTTAATTTTGATTTCAGATAATTACAAAAATAAGTAGCTATTAAGTACAGTTTTGATATTATTTCAAGCCTAATATGGAGTACAAAGACTGTTGATTTTATAGTAAATAATTATAAGATGATATAATAAACTTTATTTATGTTTCTATAAGTAAATATGACTTTTTAGTTACACTGTTCCCTACCTATTGGCCCAACATATTTCTTTCATGGCTGACCGCACAATATAACATAGATCAAGCCTTGGTCAACAAAAACATTATTATTATTATTTTTTTTTTTTATATAGGAAAATAAAACAGATCATTCCATAAAATAACAACTAAGGACCTAATCAAAAGTTCATTATACCAAGAAAGTGACATCCACTCTGAGATAAAGGAATGCAATGGAATATTTTGCAATTTCGAATAACTTGCCGTTGTACAAACAACATAGTTCTTCAATATGAAAAATTTAAAATACAGTTCAAGAAAATTACATAGACAAGGTAAGTACAGATATACCCGCATGTTAATGAATAATTTAAATTTTTCAGAAATCAGTTTAAAAATGATTCACGACAGATGTTTAGGTGTTTTGTGACAAAACACATTTTTGAAGTGGCGTTGACAGACATGATACGTCTCAGAAGTACTAAGAAATAAGATTCTTGCTACAAACAAAATGATACTTTAAATATATAATATTAATTGATGGTTTCAAAAATAATGATTACACCAATAAACTTACAAAGTGAAGGTGGTTTCACTAAGGAAGGCTTGATAGCTCCAGATCCCGCGACACTACCACTACTGCCACCACTTGTCGGCGTGACTGACTTGGAAATGGGAGTAGTTGGCTTCTCTTCCATCTTTTTCGTTGACGGAGTACTGGCATTAGACGAGGTGCCACTCCTAGGACTGTAACAAATGATTCATAAAAATGTTATATATTTGTAAATAGATAAATATGACAATAAATACCACTTTTTACATTAATAATTCAAAGGAGAAAATAAAAATAAAAAGTATTAATGAGAATACCAGACAAACAGAAATGTATTACAGCATGTAAATGAGTATAGATGGGAAAAAACCACAATCATTATAATAACTAATAATAATAAGTGAATAAATTTACATATATACATAATTTACAAAAATTTTTCAATTATAAAGAAAGCCTATTTTTGGCTATCTGTGTTTATATCTGTTAGCAGATAATGGAAAAATTAATTATTAACGTAAACAATGAAAAAACACTCCCTATTTTAAAAATGAAGAAAGCTTTTAAATTCATAAGACTAATAACATATGTGCAGTACTCTTGTTTATAATTATGTTTTGAACTATGTATTGTATGCTTGGATACTAAATAATAGCATGCCTAATATGTTTATAAAATTATGATGATAAAAGTATAGTTGACTGTTAAGATGAATGGAGAAGAAGATAATCAGGGATGCAGTCAAAGAGATTGATCAGTCATCCTTCGTCTCCTCTCCAGTGTGGTTCGGTGGCCCTGAGGAAGACCTGCAAGAAAGGTCAAAACGTTGGCACGCATTAAAGTATTTCTACTTAGACGTGGTGTTTATCTTTGACTGCATCCCTGATTATCTTCTTCTACTATAAAAATTATGGAATAAAATATTTAAAATATCATTATTATAATTTATTATATCCAGATACATATCCTTTCATAGTAAACTCCATAACCACACAAATCTACTAGTTTTTTATAACCGACAATCCTCGTCTGAAAAGAAGATGGCATCGAGACCTTCTACTATAAAACTTTTATTAAAGTGACACCAATGGGTGGTTGCTTTACAAGTTATGTCATGTTATTTCATTCAATTCTCCACACATTACTAGATGTAAATATCAATAAAAAGCTAAAGCAAAAGTTACTTTAATAACTCACATTGTAGTTTAATAAGATTTAAAGTTCATGAATTAAGTGAATATAAACTAAATATTTAGTAATTCATAACAACATTAATAAAACTCAATACATCCCACAATCTGAAGGTTCCTAAAAGACTAATTCAAAGATTTGAAAACTACCTAATGTTCACCATTTAAATACATATTAATGTGATACGTTTTAATAATAGAAGTTAAGGTTTTATAGTTGTAAGAATTGTTTCTAATAATAACTCGCAAAGATATGTAACTATACTAGATAATTTTAATAAATATATGTGATGAATTTCAATGTAGCTTTTAATCTCTTAGTAAATAATTGTTGATACATTGATACATAGGATACAGAGGGTCAACTGTTATAAATTTTCACAAGTTATTATTACAATATGTAAGCAAAATCATAATAAATATATCATAATAATATACCTGTGAGGACCAACATGTTCTTTTTTAGGTGCAAGTTTATCCAGTCCATTTTCTCTAGGTGAAGTTGTTCCATTTGGAGGGGAAACGGGTTCCTGAAAATAAATTAAATATTTACATAAAAATCTTTTCAGAACATGATATATTACTTCAAATTAAATAAAATTAAAAAAAAAAAATACACAAAACTTTCTTAAAATCTAATAAAAAATTAAATCCAAAATTGAAAAAATAAAAATTCGAATGTAGGAAATTCAACAAGTCATGTTTAACCAATTATTTTGATGGCTGTTACATTCAATGCCTTAATTTTTCATGCAGTGACAACAACAAAATAATTTAAATGACATGCTTACACATTTATGCATGTACAGTAAATAGCACAAATTACAACATCGAAGAGCCACTTGCAATTATAATATCGAGCAAGTTTTCACATACCATTCAAAAAAATGGCGAAAAAAGTGACCAGGTAAATGAACCAGGTAAACTTATACTTGTCTTCATTTCCTATTTATAACAATAACTCAACATATATGTTCAATGCCGGAACTGTAACGGCTTTGTTATTTTTTTTTTTTCATACTTTAACTAATGTTAATTGTTCATGCACAGCTTTCACCCTAGAGGTTATTGAGGTATTAATAATCGGAGTGTTAGGTTAGGAGTTAATTTAATTTAGTTTTTTATTTGTTAGAAATTAGATTACTCATGGTTTTTTTTTTTTATTTTTTTTTTTATTTTTGTGTAAAAATTTGTGCTTACCTCGCTGGCATCGTCTACAACTAAGTCTTGGTCACTTTTTTCCCCGTCACTAGCCTGTAAACGTACATAAGCCGATTAGAAGAAGAAAGGACATGTAGTTCCTCAAAAAAAAAAAAAAAAAAAAAAAAAAAAAAAGACAAAAAGAAAAAAATAAAACAAAAGGTTAATATCAAACTTTTTTCGAGTCGAAAAAAAAAAAAAAAAAAGAAGAAGAAGAAAGAAAACAAAATGTGTGCCTTATCTTGGTACATCTGACTTGAATTATGAATTATTAATATTGTTTTAAGCTATACCGGATGGAAATATAAGAACTTATAAAGGTCAAATATGAGAGTGGCTCCTGATTTCTGGAAGTGGCATGCAGTGATAGTGCACCAATAGTTACCAAAACTGGATTTTAAATGTTTTAATAAAAATAAAATTTTCAATTGAGGCAAATCGTTACAATGACATATGATAATTAAAGAAAAAGAAATACAAGAAAAAATTAACTCAATTTCCAAGCGTGAATAGGACAGAAAAATACAAAATTGTCGAATAAATAATTTTATTTTAGGATAAAAATCAGGATATGCCATTTATTTATTATGTTAGTAAAATAAAAAAACAAAAACATGAAATAGATGTTTCCTTCTTAAATGATTTCTAACTTATTCAGAAGTTAAGAATTATTGGGTTGAATATTACTATAGATTAATTTTTTATGATTCTTTTGTAATTGATTGGAAGCTTTGAATGATTGTCTAATAAATATTGGAGTTGTTAATAATAAGCAACAGGAATAAAGATTAAATTTATATCGATGAAATATTCTTAACTTTTTACCCTGAGGTCAAGAAAAACAAAACTATAAATTAAATTTGTAAATATGTCTCTTTAATTAAGTCTTTTAATAAGTTAACTTTTAAATGGAAAGTGTTTTACATTACATAATTGTTTGTAATTTTCAAAACTTTATCCAAATCTATACAGTTTCCACTAGTATCTAACCTATACCATTCAAATAGGTGCCTTGGTTTGTACATTTGTACACTCAAAGGAGGGTTGAATATTCAAAATAAACTTTGAAAAAATCAACCGTCACGATTGAATTATTAATGTTAACAAAAATATTAGAAGTCATTGTTATTTGAAACAGCCAGATGAAGATTTTAAGAAAATCGCAATTCCGCCGTTTAAATACAACAAAGAAATAATTTGCTTGAGTGAAATTTTACTTTTCAAATTACAAAACCATACGAATTCAGTTGAGTAACAATGAAGGATACCAAATCCATGTTTAATTCACTGAAGACAATTGTTTGAACTATTTAGGCTAATGAGCTAACGAATAGATTAACATAAATCAAAATGCATTGAGGCAGGTGTTAGTACAGCTCACATACATAATTTGCAATGAATATAGTTTAAAACTAATAATTACACATTTTTGCCAACCGTTTCACTTTATTATCATTGGTTTATTTATTAGGAAAATGCGAATGGTCCACTTAAAATTGCCGATAAGTCTATCTCTTTAACAATGGTGTAAATGTAATTACAAATTTTTGATTCCCATCACTGTATTAACGTTCAGAAAATATATTTTATTTTAAGTATTTGAAAATGAGTTAAAGTGGGTACTCGAAATAAAAAATTACAGGCGATATACATTTTATTGGAATACATAAGTGAAGAATGGCTAGTAATACTCCATAATCGAATTTACAAAAATTTTGTCCGTTTTTTTACTATACAATTATAAGATAAGTTTTCTCACTTGGTCAGAATAAATGTTCAGTGGTTACTTTGAAAGATTCACTGTTATATAGATCTACAAGATAAAAAGATGGTTAGGGTAATTTTTTTTTTTTTTTTTTTGCATCTAAATTAATATTTTTTTTTTTTTTTGTACCGGAAGTCTTAAGCTATTACAATAATTAGTTAGTATAAACAAACTATTAGAACACCCACAGATAATCTATTTATTGTATTTACAAGAAAACGAATACATGCATGTTTTCATTTCTTTATGCGTGCTTTTAGCGTGGCAACACTGAGTGGTGGAGGTTACTTATCAGCTGGCAAAACCTAAGTGGCATAGTGAAATGGATTTATAAACTTTTATAATTTTCTCATCGTTTTTACTTAGATGACATTTTAATTTTTAATTATTTTTCTGTAGTAATATTGTGCAATTTCCATTTTTATACTAAATCCATCAGATACCTCACCCCAGGTGATAACTACTACCCCCACCCATCGCTGTGTCTGCATACTACATATCTTTTTTTAATGTATCGTTTAACTATTATCTTCATTAATGAATTATTGATTTGACCAAGGCTTTGCTTAAAGGGTCTGTTGTCTAGATTACGATAATAAAGGTGTTGAATAAAGAATAACAAAATGTACATAAATGACCTTCTTTCATATCTCACTAAATGTTTAATAAAAGTTCTATATCCATTGTATCTGAATATTTTCCTGTACATTTGATTGGCTAATTATGAAATCACTAAACAAAGGGGAGGGCACAAATAAGAGAAGCCGTGACGTGATCCCCTGGCGCAGGAATACATTAAGAGGCAGTGGCGAACAAGATATCTATCGCATAGCCCTTCTCATTTAAATAGCCTTCATTAGCGGCGCATTGCCTGTCTTTATCGCCCTCAGTATAGACCGGTCACGAAGTACCCTCATGGAAGGGAGTTGTGAAGAAGAGAAGAATGTTCCCCTTTTTGTAGGATCCAGATGTGTAATACGGTTCCACGCCATCGGTCCGCAGCCCATTTCACCGACTGAAGGAGAGCAGTTCCCGATTTTACAATTCATTTAGCTTCCGACCTCTGAGGCGGAAGACCGGATGTGGGGGTTCTGGTCGTTTATCGACCCGACTACAGGCTCACTCTTTTTTTTTTTTTTTTTTTTTTTTTTTTTTTTTTTTTTTTTTTTTTTCCTTCACGAGCTAAAACATTCTAGAACGAGGGTTGTAGGATATTTATCTGCGACGGTTCTCCGACAACGGAAAAGGTTTTTACAGTACTGATTCTGCGGATTTTATGTTTATCACAATGAGAAACATCATTAAAAATCGAATCGTAAAATAGTAATTTATCCGTTTCATAGATTGTTAAACAATCTAAAAAGTAAAGTGCCAATTAAATTTATATTTTATAGATTTTCACAACAGTAAAAACAATAATGCATTTAGTGAATGCGTGGATTTTGAATTTAATGACTTGGCAAAAAATACACTTTGGGAGGACTCGATGCCATCTTTTTAGGCACCTTGGAGAATCATCTATAATCGCCTTTATAAACCTGTTTAGTAAGCAGGTGTTTAGCTAAGTACACACGCGGCAAATGTTTATTTTTTTAACTTCCTACTAGTTCGCGATGGATATCCAAGGAGTTAGATTGATAAATTCTTCTATAAAAGTTATATTAAGCGAAATTTTAAAAAAAGAGGAAGGCGAAATAAAATTTTCAAATGTCGAAATAAAAAAACAAAAAACAAATCTCTTTGACATTCCCTCGTTCCAACGGCTGGCCGTTGAAATTATCTCAATTAAATAGGTAGAAAATAAACAAATAGAGTTTTGATCAGAATGAACAGAATTCATCAGATAACAATTTTAAAACAAAAATTGCCTAGGCCATTTAAATTTAATTTTCTCGTAGACGAGTAAACCAACCTGTTATTGATTTACTATACAGAGAGCAAATAACACAGAGAGAAACAAAAATAACGTAGTTCCAGATCAAAAGGAAGAGAAAAGGAATTGCTACTAAACAGAAAAATATAAAAAATTCTATTCTACTTGCTACTAAATACTTGCTCGGATTACTAAACACTCGACTGTACTTAACACTTGACTGGCCTTTTACACGTTTCAAAATCAACTAAATACTTCACTAAACACCTGCTTAATAAACAGGAGGACATAAGAAGGACCATTGAATATTTTTTTGAAGGGTTTTAGATTATGAGGATTAGAATATTCAAATTTATTACAGGTATTCACAATTTAATTAGGTAAGTGGTTCACATTTACATCAAAATAAAAAATATTTTCTACTTTTTTCCCCTCCATTTATTCCATTAACTTCTTTTCGTTGTATTTTTTTTTTTCAGTTTCTTTAAGCCGAACGGTCATAAAATTATTTTCACATCCTATTGGCGGGCAAAGTGATAAGCGTGCATCTTTTTATCGCGAGGCAATAAAGCTGTTTTATCATAAAAATAAATAAATAAATGGGACTATTCGATATTTCCTTGGCAGTTTATCGGGAGTATTAAATAAGAAGAATACGAGAGATCTAAGGAGAGACGGGTTAAGGAGTATTAAAGGAGACATAAACTTTTACTGCGCACAGTAAAATCCACGCCAAGCATCGTAAAAAGTGGGCGATAAGAATAATCATAAAAATGAAACGCAATTAGTGCGCCTTTAGAAACACAATGAAAAGGGGGGGAAAACAGGATGAAACGGCCAGAACACCATATTTTTCGTTTGTTTTATCATTTTCAAACTATAATCAAACCAAAAAGTAACGAATACTTTTCATCATTTCCAAAAAAAGACGGAAAAAGATATAATGTAAAGGCAAATGAGACTCGTTTGTAACAAAGGATAGATGGGACCAATAGAAACAAATCAAGAAATCTCTTCTGATCTTTTATTCTGTAGATATACCTTGAGGGTAATCAGTATTCAAAACGGTTCCCAAGACCGTTGACAAGATTCTCAAGAAATAAAACAATCTGTTAATGACACGTATTAGTCAAGCTAGGCATGTCCACCAAGGTTCTTGTTGTTAATTAGAATTCTACCTGCCGTTCGGGAGGGGGGCGTACAAAAAAAAAAAAAAGAAAAAAAAAAGACTTCCGTTACACGATTTGTGAAATGGGATTCTGCGAACTGAGGAAAAAAAATTACGGCTTAATGACGTATGCTCTTTCCTTACGAAGCAATAGCTTGCTGGTTACTTTTTTTTCTTTCCATTAAATAAAATAGTATTCCTTAACTTTGCAATGTGATTTGTGTAAGTTGCAATGATTAAACTGTTCAACTCCAA
This sequence comes from Euschistus heros, assembly GCA_003667255.2. Lineage (NCBI taxonomy): Eukaryota > Metazoa > Arthropoda > Insecta > Hemiptera > Pentatomidae > Euschistus > Euschistus heros. The sequence continues at coordinate 1,354,283 of RCWM02000142.1, forward strand.
CTGTAATTCCAAATTAATCAAACTAGATTGTTCAAAAAAAAAGACGGTTATGTAAGGCGCATGCGCAAGGAATTAGAACCAATGAATAATCAGTAATGGATAAATTATACTACCATTAATATAATACACAGCCTATCGAAAAAAAATGATCAATTCTAAATTATTTACAAAGCTGTACGGGACTTGTTAAAACATAAACTGCAATAACACAAGAAGACGTTTTAAAATTGGATATTACTTGAGAAGAAGTGGCTTGCCCAGCATAACAGTTACTTTTCGGTAACCAGTTACTGTTTTCCGTCGCGCATTCTAGCGGTACCCATTCGAAATTAGAACTTAATTTTCCGTTTCATCACCACATAGGTACTAACTAAGCCCCGATGTTTTCCAGCCTTTGAAATTCCCTCACTGCTCTTCACTACGGTCCGCGTTTTAAGCAAAAGCAACCATAGAATGTTCATTTATTATTCTATAATACTTTTTAACACAAAACTATACTATATTTATTTATATAAATAATATACTTCATATATTATTCTACTATTAATAACATAGTATTATTAGTTTTCAATTAAATCATTCGCAAACCTTGCCATTTATTTATGCCTTCTCAGGCTTTTTACTATTGTAGTTGTATTATAAATTGTTGTTGGTTTCATTTAGAGACTATTTCTAATATTTATGGCTTATTTAAATATACTAAAATGGAATCACTTCTTTTCTGGCTATTTTAATTTCTTCTGCTTTTAGAATACAACGTCTATTTAATATTATAACAAGGATTTCGTATTTATTGAATAAAATACAATTTTAAACATTGATATCCAATTTAAAAAAGCATGTAGTGTGATTTCTAATTTGCATATAGAATAGAATCTGAGGATCTCGTGCTGAAAGGAGGGAAATGTGGAAGTTTTAATTTCGAATAGGTACCGCTAGAATGCGCGCCGGTAAAACAATAACTGGTTACCGAAAAGTAACTGTTGAATGAAGCAAGCTACATCTTCTCAAGTAACACCTAAATTTGTTATTTAATTTAACAATAAACAATACGTTGTACATGCAATATTGCTTTATATCCTTACAAGTCTTCGTTACATTTTACAAAAGGGGGGGAACAGATTTACACATGAAGTACAAAAACAATTTTTGACAAATTTTTCTGATACGTTTGTTGCTACTTAAAAGGATGCCTTTAAAATAAGAGCATCAAAATTAAAAGTTATGAAATTTGTTAATGGTATTATGAATATGCATATTAAAATATACTGACTGTTAAAAACATTCGTTTAGGTGTTAATTTATTAAATAAAGGACAGCAGTACTTAAAAAAATTTCAAGTTACGAAATTTTAAATTAATATGATCCATTAGTTTTGCATTAGGTAGGTAGGTCATACCCCTGAAGAATTTATTCAAAATCACATTACACCTATCGAATGCAAGACGCGATGAATTTAAGAGGCGAATATGAATCTTATTTATTTCGTAAAAAATATCAGGAATTTTTTGTTAAGTAATATTTTAAAATACTGTTCGATTATATTTAATATTAATATTTTAAATAATCCTAATACGTTTTACATGACCTGGTTAAGGTATATGGGGACATAAACACACAAAAAAAAAAAAAAAAAAAAAAATACAATGTAACTATCTGTCAGTGTATAAATAAGTAATTTTTTATAATTTTTTTTTTTTACATATATTTAAAAAAATAATACATATTAAATTAAGAATAATTATTCTCAAATTATTCATTAACATAATAATATAAGTATCTTAATGTTTTACAAATGCAGCAGTTTGACATGATTATTAAATTCTGTTGATAGCATGCTTAGAGTAAGTTAGATCTGATACGGGGGACGTATACCTGTCATGTCTGCCATTGCCACGAGAAACCTTTTATCAAAACTAGATAACTTTTGATGTTAAATTAAAAAGTTAAGTACATTACTTTTTCTACCTCATCTTTACTGTTAAATATACTTAACTTGGACGGCGCATATTGAGTTGCATCAACAATGTTGCAAAAACCAACGTAAAATTTTGATATTTCTCAATAAATTACAGAAGACTTATTTACATGACAGTAACTGGACCCTTTTGAATATACGGAGTTCAGCTTTGGGGCTCCACTAAACCTTCCAATTCTTCTCATATACAATCTACAATCCTCAGTATGTCACTAACTTGTCAATAACGATCTTAACGTTCCATATGCTGCTGATTAGGCCCAAACCAGATACCTATCCTTTCATAGAGAACTCCATATCCACTCGAATCCAGTAGTCTCCTAACTTGCCTCATACTCAATTCTCCATGACCCTTCGAGGCGTCTGAAAAGAAGATGATCGAGAGACCTTCCAATGCTTAACGTTTATTGAAGTGTTCCTTGTGAGAATTTCCTTACATGTTATTGTAACCATTTTCTTCAAATTTTCTTGTTATATATGTATATAGTTGTAAATATCAATAAATAGTTAACTGAGGAGGCCAAGGGCCACATCAGTAGCCCCACGGAGTAGTAGCAGTAGAAATTATTTTAAGAGTTCGTAATACAGGAGATATATTTTTTACAATACCATTTAGTATACATAAAAACATATAGATACAAAGATGTTTTATTCCAGCGAAGCGAAGAAATCTGATTAAATAAAAGACCTCTCCCAAGTGAGTATAGACAGCCCCTAAACCTTTTATCCCGATTAGAGTGGTTAGGGGGGCTATATGTCAGGCAGCCCCCCTTCTCCCCCTGATCCCTCTAGTACCCCCTAAATCCCCCGCTCCCACTTTTTTAAATGAACTCGCATTATGGGAGCCCATTTTGTCTGATAACTCGACGCTACACACTCGGTTTAACGACTTTACTCTTCATGTAACAGGGACCGTATTTCATTGGGGCACTGGGAGGTATAACAGTACAGCGCGTAACTGAATAGGGAAATATTTTCGTTTAAATACCATACGGTGTAACAAACTGTTGGGGACTCGATGCCATGGGAAGTCCCAGTAAAACAAATAGATAAGTCGATAAATATTTATATAAGTGGTTTAGAAAATTATATAAAATAATATAAAAGCAACTATCTTGTTCAATATCCAAACTTTAAATTTACCAATTTCAGAATACAATATTATAATGTAAAAAAAATTATAAAATAAATAAACCGGAACAAAGAGGGGAAGGAATATATATATATGTTTAGTAAGGTTCTTGAGGTTCAATCAATAAAACAACTATTTTGGCGACGTTTCGAGACTATATAGTTCTCATAACCATGCCCTACACTACAGTGAAAAAACAGGTTACAATAAAATTATATAAGTTATACAAGTTATTTCAAAACATAAAGTTAGCTACAATATAAGAATATAACAACATGTGTTAGAATAATAAAAATATATATAATTAAAGAATATAGAGGAGTATGAAGCTACTTAAAATGTTACTGGTGGATATGGTATCGACTAACTAAATTCTAACAATTCTAGTAAACAACAGACCTGGGGAAATTTTGAAAAACAGTTACAAAGGTTATGGGGATTCCCTAGGAAAAATTAAGTTAAAAGGACTGGAATACCCAAGATGCAGGTACAAAAATATTTCAGTGTAATATACTAATAAATGGATGAATGATTTATATGATGTATACTAATGAAAATGTATACACTACTACATGTATGTATACTACTAGAGAATACCATTCAGTCCTTTCAACTTAATTTTTCCAAGGGAATCCCCATAACCTTTTTAACTGTTTTTCAAAATTTCCTCAGGTCAGTTGTGTACTAGAATTGTTAGAATTTAGTTATTAGATACCATATCCACCAGTAACATTGTAAGTAGTTTCATACTCCTCTATATTCTGTAATTTTATGTATTTTTATTATTCTAACACATGTTGTTATATACTTGTATTGAAGCTAACTTTATGTTTCGAAATAACTTGTATAACCTATATAATTTTTATTGAAACCTGTTTTTTCACTGTAGGGCATGATTTTGAGAACAATATAGTCTCGAAACGTCGCCAAAATAGTTGTTTTTTATTTATTGACTGAACCTCAAGAACCTTACTAAACACATATATATATATATATTAAGCAAGTTAAAAAACAAAACATAAGAAAACGTCGACTTTTAAAGTACCAAATAATTTAAAAATGTAAGTTAGTCGTGGAAACAAAACCTGCATATATTAACTAAAGAACATGAAAAATTCTTCTTTTTTTCTGATAAAAAAAAAATTCAATTTATAAAACTCAATATTTATGGATTTTCTACAATTAATCCAGATTGATTTGTATAAAATAAGTAGAGAATAATATAATCGATAGAATCGGGTTAAAACTCTGTACAAAACTGACACTGTGAGAAACAAACAAGCAATATGGTACCATGCAGAGAAACAAATTAAGTACCACGGAGTCTAGTAAGGTGCGACAAGCCAATGTACAATACAATGTTAATAAACCCAACAGTAAATAAATATCCCCTAATTTTCAATTATATTAATAAATACAATATTTTGAGAAGTAGTTTTTAAATATTTTTAAAATTGTTTAAAATTTCATTTTTGATCCATAGTACATAGATATATAAAGTATTAATATTTATCATTGCATAAAAGAAAATTTTCTTGTACGAATAATTAAGAATAAGTCTGAATGCTTATTTAACAAAATGACTTCATAAAGTAACTATCGATTCATAAATTTAAAGAGAAAAGAGTCAGATAAGGCACCGTTGAAAAAAAAATATATAAAAAAATAAAGAAAATTATAGAAAAATAAAAATGAAAAACTGTAAATAAATAAATTATTTTGCGCCTAACTATGCAAAATTTGCAAGTCTAGCAGATGTAAGGTAAAGCGCATGCGCACTACCAAATATCATGTTACTAAAACTCACGTGACAGTCTTTCTCCTCTTTTTTGACTTTTTTATGTTCAGGTTCGGGGGGACTCCTCGGCCTGTATTTTTCCCTCTCAGCCGGTGAAATGGAATTTCTCTGAAAAAAAAGAAAAAACAAATTATGATGGTACAAAATATAATCACAAAACATGTGTTAAGAAAATTATTTTTGCAATAGGTAAATGTTTACTAACGTGCAAATTTGATTTAAAATGTTAAGACAAAAGAAACTAGACATTCTCAGATTACTTGCTAATATTCAATCCAAAGGCTTTAGCAACTTAAATTTTTGAATAACATAATTAAATTATTAAACAGACTACAGAAATATTAAATTAAAATAATAAAGCAGTTAAATTCTCAATAATTCTATATTTGTTTATAGTGGCATGCCAAAGTCTTCTTCGCCACAATACTTTTCTAACCTGTACTAAAAATTATAATAGATTATGGTGAATTTATAGTAGAGTATTATTCTGACATTTATCACTAAATATTACTCAGTATCACACCCCATGAAGCTGTCCGGAAAGTAAATATATTTAAATTTGAGTAGTTATGCCAGGAAGCGTTAAAACTTCGGCTGTGTCAGAAACAGTCTTTTCTCAAAACGCTTTTTCCCACTGAATTTTGTAACATTTTTTGAACCCGAAAAATGTAACGCTTTAGCTCTTTACAAGCTCTGTAGCTGGTATAGCTCGGAAAAAAAATTTCATAGAAGTTTCCTCATCAGAAATTTAATGGAGAATATTTTTTGTTATATAACATTTGTCGCTAGGATCCTACCTTTTAGGAGATATATTGGTTTGAATGAAAATAACAGAAACACCTTTTATCTCTCAACTTTATTTATTTTGAATAATCATTGATTGTTTATTTAAATTAATTATTACTGTAAGAAATATGATCTGAGAAAAAAATAACATATGACAATTATATTTTATTTATTTTTCTCACCTCTTAGTCAAGATAGAGAAATAATATTTTCACGTAAAGTTTACATAAAAATACATTCGTTATCCTTAAGATACGTCACGGCTTTAGGGTGGAAAAAAAAAAAAAAAAAAAAAAAAAAAAAAAAAAAAAAAAAAAAAAAAAAAAAAAAAAAAAAAAAAAAAAAAAAAAAAAAAAAAAAAAAAGAGGACCAAATTCCAATGAAATCCGTTGTAAATCAGTGCAAGTTTCTTTGCACGAAAAACTGATCTCAAATTTCTATTTAACGAACCAAAAAAATCCTTATATGTGAAGTTTTATCAAAATCAAAAAAATATTTATTTTTTACCCTTTTCGAGGACGTAAACATTTATAAAGTTGAGATTTTATCAACAAGTTCTTGTTACCATAACATTTGTGTCAACCGATTAAAAATAGTAATAGCATCTCAAGAAGCGTACATTCTGCTTTAAATTTCGAGTCTGTGATTTACAAGTCAAAACGTTCCCTAGTTTTTTTTTTTTTCCATTAATGTAGACTATACGTTATGCATATTGGTTGATTAATATATTATTTACATTTACGGTATTTAAAAAAAAAATTAAAATATCTAACCTTTGATTATAATACGATAACCTGCAGGTTTAGAAAGGCTGAAGAGCTCACAGGGTTTATCCCGAGGGAGAGAGAGGAAGGGATATTGCGAGTTATAAAAGAGAGGAGATCCTATTTAGAGGAAGCACACGGGATATAAAGGCCCCCCGCGGCTTATAATAATCCTCGCTTTGTCACAGCTCCTAACGCAATCCTAGTGCTAATCTTATTTGGAAGTTAGGAGGGTGGTGCTAATGACTTAGAGGGATCGACGGGGGGGGGTGGGGGGTGGAGAGGGGGTGAATTAACCCCGCGTGTGCCCGGGGCAAAAAGTCGACAAACAGTCCCAGGAAACCGTTCCATGATAAATTCTGGCCCGTCGTTTTTGCCGCAACTCCTCGACGGAAGGGGGTGGTATAATACCCGGTTGTTATTCATGCTCACTTTTGCAGCATAGAGGCAGAGCCCAGAACAAACAAGGGGGGCTTACGTGGGGCGAATTCCCCCCCGACGGTCCCTATATTCCCGTCACGAACCGAGTACAGACCGTATCCTATTGATACGGCCGGTTTGTTCTGGGCGTTCCCTCGCCCGCTTTCTACTCTTCCAACTCCAGCTCACGCACAAGCGGGGGGATAGCAACGGTGGTTCTCACCGCAGCTACTGTATTCAAAAAGCACCCCATGTCTCAATATCTGCACCTGTTCTGATATAAAAAAAGTTTCAAACTGCAAAAAAAGTTTTTCTGGAGATATTTATTATAATTATAATTCAAAATAAATTAATGAAATTAAATGAAAAATTACTGATACAATTCTCTGGCCCTGTTTCTTACAAACAAATAAATGCATCAGTTATTACGGTACATATTTTCATGACCTTTCAGTTAGGCTAGAGAAAAAATCTAATAATAGTACTATATATAAATAACATAAAACATGTCTATAATAATGAAAATAACTTGGAGATGTAGATAGTTGGGGTTTGCAGTCATAGATACACAGCAATTAAAAATACTATTTTAATTCATAATTCCGACGTTTCAACTTGCATCGCAAGCCCTCATCAGAGGGAATGGTAATCAGAAACTGATACAATTTTGACCGTAAAAGAGGGGGGGGGGGAGAGTATCCAAAAGTCAAAATTGTATCAGTTTCTGATTACCACTCGCTCTGAAACTCTGATGAAGGCTTTCAATGCAAATCAAAACGTCGGCATTATAAATTGAAATATTATTTATAAGTTATATTGTTCGACTTGAAGTACGCATGATGGAATAGAAGGATCAATACAATTAGGATTGATGAATTAATTGCCGCTTATATTGGGATTATTTTATTAGAATACTAGTTTCGAATGCATGAAGACATATCTCATCATAGATTAATAAATAATATACATAGAGAAACAACTAAAAGATTAACAATAACAGTCCTATTAGGAATATATTTCACAATTATCCAAGCATATGAATACATATAAGCCATTTTCATCCGGGAAGGATGAGGGAATATGGTATAAATTAGCTATTTGACAACAGCAATCTAATATAAATGGAAACAAAGACAGATGAAAAGGAGAATTGGTAGGGTGAAAAGGAGCAGAACGGTAGATCGCTAATGTTGAGGGATAGGCCAGCGGTGAACCGACCTCGCCGCAGCCACTGTCCGCTGGTCACTGTTCCGTCCTTAATCACAGTTTGTTAGCCTTGTTTCTCTTGTTCTATTGAATGAAAACGTGGTGCCAGAGCCTCCTCACTGTTTATCCAAAAAAAAGCTTAAGACAGATACTAAAGATTTGCTTTATTTGGTCAACGGTTTTAAAAGGAGATTGGTAAGAAATCTTTTTCTTTTTTTTCCAACTATCAAGAGCTCAATCAAAGGCTGGACTGTCCCGCCCACGGCTGAAATAACCCATTATAAATATTCTGACTTTAGCTGGACTCGAACTCGGGAGCATCATAGTCAAGTGCCTAACCTACTGAGCTAACGCGCCTTCCTTTTTATCAAACTAAAACTTTATTTATACTGAGGAATACTTTCTCTGAATAGTTATAATTTATAATTCAGGAGTATATAAATATTCATTAGTTTAAATAAACTATTAAAGGTTAAAATACTCTTATTTATGAAATTGTATGATCCTTTATGGAATTAAACTATATAAGATTTAATAAGAGCAAATTTATCTTTTAACCTTTTTTGCGAATAATATTAATGCAGTTTATTTATTTATTTTTTCTTTCAAAAATTCTTACTTTTTTGTTTTGTTAGATTGAACTATTTGATATTTATCTCTTCTTCTTGTACATTTTAAATTAATGTTCCATATGTTGCTGATTTGGTCCAAACTAGATACCTATCATAGTAAACGCCATACTCAATCAAATCCATTAGTCTCCCAACTTGCCTCACACACAGAGGCGTTTGAAAAGATGGCCTAGAAACCTTCTAATGTAGAACTTTTATTGAACAGCAACTAGTGAGTAGTTCTTTTATATTATTGACGTATTGTATTAATATACTGGACTATAATTTTGTTGAATATGTTGTTCCCAATCAGCGGTAATTTTGAATGAAAAATTCTGGTTTTAAAATTTTAAATTGATCTAAAATTGCAGATTCTTAATATACTTGAAAAGAATATATCTTTCCTGTATAACAAAAAACAAAAAACATTGTTCTCAGTAAAATGTCTTTCTACTAGTTTTTCCGCGTGAAATCCAATGAAAAATAATAGTAAAATATTATGGTAATCAAACTCTTACATGTACAGTATGAGGTAAGAGTTACTCTAAAACATTATCTTCCATAAAAAAAAAAAGTTTATTAAAAAAAAAAATGCTAAAATCTGAAAGAGTTGAGATACCACTCTTGACGCAGTAAGCGATATCTTGCATGATGAGGCACTATTTACATACAGCGCTAAGATTGTCCGACTAGGAGTCTGTTTGCTTCGGCTAAGAGAGTGGAGGAGAGAGCAAACAAGGCAGGAGTGCACGAGTGGCAGGGAGAGAGAGAGCGATAGAGCGAGGGAGAGAGGGTGAGGAAGAGAGCGATAGAGAGAGAGATTGTTGACAGAAGGCCCTATTAGAGACAGCGGCCCACGTGTGTCCATTATTATAATGTGTTTGTGAAGGGTGGAAAGGAAATGAAAACACCACCCTCTGTTTGCACAGTAAACAGCCGGCATCAACAGCCTCTGATCCATCAACCATTCTCCTTCCTCTTTGTACAGACTCTATTTTTTTTTTTTTAAATTATCAGTGAGTTCATCAAAATTCAGGGATTAATTGAATAACCAAACAATAATATGTGATCTTCAGGTAATATCTAATCTTGAATAAAAGCTTGAGGCCTAATTTTTAATGACTACATCGTCAAGGTAGAACAGCAAACATTTACGCCTGAGCTGTAGGCGAAGTTTCTGCAAGTTCAATGCAGAAGAACCATATTAGCCTTCATAAATAGAATCCAAAAAATAAAAAAAATTATGCTAGTGTACTAAGTTATACATAATGCATTCTTGCAGATTTACGCTAAGAATGATGAGAAGAAGGAAAACTAAAACATGAATTTAAAATAAAATGCAGAAACACTCCTATCTAACTTTTCAGAATCATCCTTGCAAATACAAAAAAAAAAAAAAAAAAAAAAATCCCATAAAGCTACACTTGAACGCATCAAACAGGATCGCTAATCATAATTATCCATGCGAAAAACGACTTTATAGCTTTATATTCTAAATTATTTGAAGTCAGTTCAAAGTAACTAAAATAAATTCTCAGAAAGTTATTAACGTCCATTAATAGAAACAGTGGATTGTGGGGTTCCCGTGTTCGAGTCCGACTTTCAGAAAGTGTGAGACTGCTCATTTCGTACTAAATCTTAATTATTTATTAAAAAATTGCTGGGTGTTTAAGAAATAACTAAATCGTTTCAGATCATCCTTCCTAAAATGGTAGTAGCGTACCGGGTCACCACTTCGCCTTCCCTAGCAAATTTTGTTTTCTGTTACTTCGGTCGTGGAGTGAGAAAATAACTGGTACTCGCTCCAAATCATAATAAAGATAAGGCCTAATACAAATATATAGATAGCTGAAATGATATTGTAGTAGGAAATGTTATCTTCGGTCACACACATATTCACAGAGTCCAGGTATTCAGTTCTTCTTTTTTTTTTTCCCTCTGTATAAATTGATAAGAGGATTTCATTTTAGCCCTCAGTCTAGTTGCAATGTAACACACCGAAATTTAGACTCTTTCTCACAAGATCTTGGAACACCTCGAGAAGTAATCAGTGAGGAATCATAATCTGGAAAGATTTACTTATGAGCATCGTGTTGCTCTATCCAAACAACCTGAAAATGTTTAGGACGTAAACAGATGCCAATGATAAAAGCCATGTTACAACTGTTGCTCATGAAATAGGATCAATATTTCAAACAGAACATTACCCCACCTGTAGTGGCTTACGGTATCCTACCATATGTCATCCAGGCCTAACATGTAACCTAGCAGTACTTTCACAACTGGAACAAGTTCCAAGTACACGACAGCGGGACATCTGGCGACCGGGAGTCGTTGAAGTTCGAGCCGACACGCGTGTGGTCCGGTCTAATCGGTTATAGCTTAACAACCGCCAGGGAACTCTTTACGACGGCTATTAATATTCTCAGGCTATTACCTCCCTTAACTGCCAACGGCGAGGCTAATCTCCTACCTTTACAGCTAATTGTATTTTTCCCCAGTTGGTTCCTTTGTAGCAGCCGGTGTTGTCTTGGATCCATCGCATTACATAGAGAAAGTAACGAGATTGATGAAGGCCTACCTCTTTGTAATTGCTTATCTACCTCTCCATATCCGGGGTTTTCCATTAATTAAGGCAAAGCACTTTTTTATTATAACCCTAAAAGCAAGTCAAAGCCATTCTTTATCACTTAAGGCTGTCTTATAGAAATATATATATTTTTTTATATCATTAGTTTTTATTCACAACTGCATATAAAACGAATATGACAAGCGAATGGTAAGTAGTACAAAAATTTGTAACATGAGCAGGCATGAAGGAGACAGCACCAAACGATGCATCCTCCTCACCTTCAGGCGATTGATATTATACAACCCTCTCATCCAACTCTTTTTGAGTCTTTGCCAAGGTCAGGTATGTCGGCTGTAGACATATAAGTTCGTCCATATGACATGAAATAATTAGTCCGCCTATTGAAGAAAATCAGTTGGAAAACTAATAAAAGTCCACGCGTAAAGTATCATTCAAAACATAAGGTGAACAGTTATCAGTCTTAATAACTTTGATTGGATATGTATTTTTTTTTACTTTCACATAAACAATTTAAACAAAATCTATCATTCAGAAAGTTTAACCAAGAATCTACAAATAGGCAATCCGTTGAAGCAAAATATAAATATAGGCATCGTGTTTTGTGATTTTTAACAAAATATTTGCTTTTAACTCTAAAAGGCACCCAGTACCATAACCGGGACAACCATTTTTAACGTTTCTACAGATATAAAAATATTAGCAGCGATATCTCTTAACATCTCGATAGAAGTATCGGATATTTAGAAACTGTATAATACAAACCATAGATGTCGTTTATGTTTCTGCTACTGTAGGAATAGTGTAAAATTTAAATAAATGTGTTATGTTTATTGCACGTGCGAAATCAAAAATCTAGAAAAAATGCTGTATCTTAACAAACTTTATATTTTGCAGAGGTAAGTTTTTTTTTTTTTTTTTTTTTTTTTTTTTTTTTTTTTTTTTTTTTTTTTTTTTTTTTTTTTTTTTTTTTTATATTTCTACAGTAAACTTATTAACAATACTAATTGAAGTAAAAGACAGAACAGAAAAAAAAAAAAAAATCCAGCCAAATATTGGATTATTATATATATATTTTTTTTATTATTATTCCTTAACTCCTAATCACTAACTACACCATAAAAAAAAACAACTAGGGTTGAACAAATTTAATTCACCATTTCAAAAATCATGATCTGAATTTTCATTGGTATATTCATTATTAATTCAAAGAATAATTATTAATAAAAAAAAAAAAAAATACTTTTTATATTTCATGGATTTGATTGCTTAATTTCATTATTATATTAAATTTTGTTTCCCATGTACAAAATCTATCTTTAATTTCACTTATGGGGATATCATGAGTGAATTTAAATCCACCCCCCTCCCCCCCCCCTCGAGATATGACAATTGTAAAGAAAGATATTTTTTTAAATTTATTTTTATAAACATATTCTCATTTGATATTTTATGTATTAGAAATAATAACCAATTTCGTGTTTTAGAATCCGTTTTATTGGATTTTTACTTAAAATACTCAATTAATTTTTCACTATCAATAACAAACACAAATCCAACAGGTCCCACAAAGAAAAGTTAGTAAAAATCACACCACAAATAATCAATTCGCTAACAATACAAAGCTTTAAATTTTGTTAATTATGTACAATTATAAAATAATAACAAAACAGACAAAACGACAAATATTTGTTAATAGCAAAAGCAAGTGGGTGTTATCATAAAGCGACAATTTGACCAGTAAAATTAAACAAATAAAAGCATTCAACATACCCTATTAAGTCTTGCTTCTTCAGGTTTAGACCGGCCCGACCAAAACTAAAATAAATACAGACTTATAGAACCTTATGTAATAAAACATTCATAACTACAAATAAATATTAATTTGACTACATCAATTTATCTAAAAATAAAAAATACAGAGTTAAAATTATTTTTGAGCTAATGTCTGCAAAAATCTGAAACATATACATATAAAAAAAATGTTTATCCTTCGTAAAAAAGTATACATAATTACAGCAATGCTATTAACTTAATAAGAATATATAAATAAAAAAAAAATTTGAATTAATTTGTGGCAGGTGTATGCAAGTTTGTTATTTGTTCAGGGATAAAGCTTCACCACTGACATACTGATGAATATAATTTCACCTAAATATAAATAATGTTTCGTAAAGTGTAAAATAACAGTACGAACAAAAAATCCTTGAAGTTCGATTCCAGTAAACACTTTTCTCTTATTTACGATAATATATACATGTACGCGTAATCGTGGAGTTTTATGGAGGTACGGTGTCTGATTCATTATGAAAGTGTATAAGTGCATTTTATTTTTTATTCTTGCAATCTATTTTTAAACATTTTCTCCCTCAAGTTTCAGCTAATTCGCTTATTGTTACTTTAACAACATGTATGAATAAAAAAAAAATAGAGAAAAAAACATTAAAGGCCTTCGGCAATCTGTCAGCTACAGAAAGAAGAATATGGAACATGTTTTATGTAGGTGATGGTTGATTTTTTGTTTAATCAAATAAAATTTCAAACTAATATAGTTTCTAAACGGCAGGTCCTAGTGACAAATATTATATAACAAAAAATATTCCCCATAAAATTTCTGATTTAAAAAACGCCTAACGCCCTCGAGTTCCCCAAAAACATATGGTTAACTAACCAAGTCCTATCTTGAAAAAAATTCAAATATTATAGATTATTCAACTCCGTATAATCTACTATTAAAATAATACACACCATCTTGTTAGGAATGAAATATGTATTGATTACAATAAAAAAAAAAAAAAAAAAAAAAAAAAAAAAAAATATATATATATATATATATATATATATATATATATATAAAATTAAGTAAAAGGTAAACCACCTTGTCAAATGAATGTTGGCCCTCCGGTTTATTTATTTTTACGGAACGGTGATCAACATCAAACAGTAAAATAAAAACTTTAACAAAAAGTAAAAGAATACAACCTAGATTATTTTAATTGGGAGGGCAAAAGACTGAGAAGGAGATACGGAATCAGAGACCCTTAAAATTTCTTTTCAGTGGCCGAGAGCCTTACAAGGGCTATCGGAAATCCAAGCTTGTATTGTGGCTGGCCAAATAGGGCGCCCCCCACCGTAATTTGCGACGGGGCTGGAAGGGCAAATTGCCCCCTCCCCTCCACTTTCCGAGCCCTTTTTTGCCCCCCAGAGCCCTTGAAGACCACATTTCCTCTACCCTCTTGTGCAGGGCCTGAATTCATTATAAGCTGCCTACCTGAACCAACAACCACACCAACGGTTCTTTTACTTTTACAAAACTACCACCGCACCAACGGCCTTTCTCCCTACCTCTTTCCAACAGCCCTCTTGGTATCAAAAGGGGAAAAAAAAGAAGAAAGAGCAAAGAGGGAGAAAAAAAAAAAGATTAAAGGGAAACAAGTACTGTCTAGGACCCTTGAAATGAGCACGACAAAGACCTTTTCCCTTCACAGAGATGTCTAAAGGATTTTATGACTTCTTGAGACTGCCTGTTTGTTTACTGTTCAACGAGTCCACTGTAGATCAAGGGCTCTCCAATATCATGTCATTGTCGGGCATAGAACCATGGCATCGCAGGGACAAGTATTATTTATAACAATTTAAATAAATATAGAATTTTATTTATCTGATATACATAGATGCCTCATAGTTTCTTTTTAGGTTGCTAAGAACTAATCCATTTCTATTCAAAAAAACTGAATCCTTATCAATATAATATCAATCCTTCTTGTTTAACGTCGTTGCAGACTTAATGATTTCGGAAATAATACCGTATTGTGCCTGAAAATAATCAAATTTTGAATTTGAATGTTGTAAATGAAGAATAGAATTCCAAAACCAGATAAGTCTATTTTAAATATTATTTATGGCTGGTTGATAATGTTAAAGGTCTCAATGGATTAGAAAGAGGATATATTATTGTATGGCCGTTTTTAAGATTTGGGAGAATACCTTCCACCTGAAGATAATCTAGTAAAAAAACCAAATACAAAAAAAATCTGGAAATTCGACTTGGCTGGTTTTAGAATTCTAAGACTCAAATTTCTTTTTATAAGTATATTTGTTGACATAGATATGTCTTATGACTGGGGTCTGTAGGTTTCTTGGGTAAAGTTTTTTTCACACTCAAAAACCTTTAGACATGATCTAGCCCTGTTTTTTATAGTAATCAATACATATTTCATTCTAAACAAGATAGTGCATTGTTTTAATAGTGTGGAGTAGAATAACTCATAGTAATACTTTTCGTTTTATTTAAATTGGACATGTTTAACATTTTTAAATACAACACGGATACGCGGAACGCGAGGGCGTTACGCATAGTCTGACACACTCTAGCTCCTATGGAGTTGCTCAGATGGAAAATCAGACGACAGGTTTCTTATAAAAAATTAAATGGAGATTATTTTTTCCGATATAACTTTCATCGCTTGAGCCTACCGTTTAGGAGTTATACTGGTTAAATGAAAAAAAGCCACGTTTGAAATCCGTATTCTCAACTTTTATTACGAATAATCCTTAATCGTTAGTCTAATTTAAATAATTTAAAATCATACAGGTACGCAAAAAAAAAGAAGGCAAAAGTGCTAAGTCGGTCAAGGGGGCAACCCTTAAATATGTTCCACGTTATTTTTCTGTAGACGACAGGCTCAAGGGGGCCTTTAATTTTTTTTTTTACTTTTAACAAAATAACTCCAAAAAGATAGCTTAAAAACGAACTTGGAGCATTCACTACACCGCACGAACAATGAACAAACGAAACGAATTGATTAAAAACAAAACAAAAAGTAAGGGACCAGAGCTGAATAAACAAACAAAACTAAAAACCGGCTGTGCGGGGGGTAATCAGAGGCGCCTGCAACGGTTTTAATTAACAAAACAGCCCCCGCGCAAACATTTGTCACAATAGAGAAACAATTAAAAGGCAATTAACGTGATTATACAGATTTTAGGGATTAATCCCCAGGGAGTGAGGGAGGGATAGGGAGGGAGGGAGTGAGGCAATTAGAAACATTTAGAGGGTTGGAGAGTGGCCAAACCCTCCGCTCCAATTAAGGGCCGCTCTGTAAGGGGCTACAAAGTGCCCCGGGGCACAATACACAGCGGTGCCCCCTTCCCCCCAGGCCCACGGGCCTAACTCACTTATTGTAATGGAGCCGTCTCATTAGTCCTCTTTCTCTTACAGTCTTCTAGTTAATTACTAATGCTCTAGCCGGAAACAAACTCACCACAGATTGTTTCTGTTCGGTGTATATATATATTTTTTTTAAGAGATTGAGAAACTATCCAATAAAAAGTAAATTCTCTCTTTATGTTTCTATATCGTAATCCTTTAACTAAAGGTAGCGGGACCTACCTGCTTCAACATTGTAGAGGAGCCCCATCCCCTAAATATAATCTTTCAAGAAACCCTCACCTTATGACAAAATACATTTCCTGTAGGCCTTACATTGTACACAGTACAGAAAAAGGCTAAACATCCTAAATGCATCCCATTCCTATGATAAATACAAGTATTATATCCAATAGTGGCTTGGGGAAAAATACAAAAAAAAAAACAATGCATTCGACCAATTCCAATTTATTTGATGGTATAGAGGGATCAATACAATCAGGATTGATAAATTATTTGCAACTTCAAATGTTATTAATTTTATTTGTAAACTTGGTTTGAATATTAAATATTCGTCATCAGTTCTAAGAAGACATATTAAATGCACTTCTGAAAGATATCCGTACCTAGAGACAGTGTAAACAGTCAAAAGGGGAAGTTAGGTATTTAGGTAAATACATTTTGATCTCTAAATTTATTCTTTTTTAAATTTTATTTTAAACTAATTATTGGGTTACGTATACTCCATACGTATACGTATACTCCTACGTATACAGGTACGGTATGGGCCTTATCGGCAACATATGGAACATTAAGATATTCATGAATAAGTGTTTTTGTAACATTATAAGGAGCATTGAGGATTTTAGATAGTAAGGAATGGATACAAGAAGAATTGGAAGATTTAGTGGAGTCCAAAATTGACTCCAAGTAGTAAATGTTGGAGTAGTTTCTTGTCTTTTAAGTCTTGGATGTGAGTGGTGATGTGTCAATGAAGGAAAAACCAAGATCCTTGTCCTAAGGAAGAAGAAGCCCGCCCATCCACCTCAGCACTACGTCGTAGGAAACCATTTCCAAGTTGTCACGAACTTTATATACCTTGGGTCAATAATAAATGATACCCATAGAGAAGATGAGGAGATATCGGCAAGTATAATGGCTGCCAATAGAGCTTATTATTCACTAGCGAGCCTGCTGAAAAGTAGATTGCTAAGTCGCGCAACAAAATTTAGCCTGTATAAGACTTATTTGGACAGTTGCTGCGTATCCGTGGGAGACTTGGACGCTCAAGAAGGCATCTTCAGAACTTTTAGACCGTTTTGAAATAAAAATACTAAGACGCTTAGTTGGGCCTAAATATGAAGAAGGATTGCCTCGGTTAAGAACGAACAAAGAAATTTAATCGATGTATGGCGACTTTTCTGTATCCCAGTTAGCTCGAGTCCAACGTATGAAATGGTAGGGGGCACGTCCTGAGAATGGATGAGGCGAGAACGACAAAATTCATGGGAAGCCGGAATTAGTAAGGTCTAGAGGAAGACCAAAAGTTCGATGAATGGATAATGGGAAGGAGGATTTGAGGAAGAATGGAATATCCATCAGGTGGGTTGCCAACACGGAAGGATTGTGCAAAGGCAACTGAGTAGGCCAAGGACCGCAACATGCGTTTGTCGCGCCAATAATGAATGAATATGAGTGGTGAATTTAAAATACCTAAATCCACAAGTGCCTAAATCCCACCTAAATCCCATCAAATAAAATTACAATTCATTAACCGCTACAGCTACTAATAATGAGGTCGTTGAGTACTCAGGATACAATTATGAGAATCAAAATAAATAAAGTAAAATCTCAAAAAACATAAATATACATACCATATATATAAGTTATACCTTTAGGTAGTAGAAAAATAAATTATACAACTTATATCAGACTCAAAGTAAAGTAAACAAACGCTAATAAGTAGTAAATGTTAGATCCAGAGAGATAGATTATTTTTTTTTAATAAGAAAAAATCCATTAAAATTAATAAAACCACCCTAGGTGTTGTTGGGCTGAGGGGATCGTAGCCGGCTCCTTAATAAATCTGAAGAGGGTGCTTTAAAAAAGTGCTCAAAGCGAGGAGTGAAAAGACTGGAGTACTGGAGGGTCCTCGGGAGTGATGTTGACTACGGCGGTATAAAGAGCTACTAATGGCCCACTCCTCTTTTAGCAGAGCCTGTACTAATTCGAGAGGAGCTGGCCCCACCTCTTTCACCACTTGAGCTAAAAATCAATAACCCTGCCCACAATAGTAACATACCATCAACATACGCAATTCACATTATATTAAAAGTCGGAGGGACAACATTCAAGAAAGTTTGGAGAACCAGCAAGTAATGTTAATATTGCTAATCAGAGACCATAGGGAGAATTCTGGCTAGAATAACCCGTCTCTTCTGCCCTAGTTGGATTACATAAGGACGCCAAACCCCCGTGAACGGTAACAAGCAACAGTGTTCAAAAGAGGCCCCAATATAATTAAATCGAACTAAATGTCGTTAACATCTTTGACACAGTTCTTTTCAGAGATCCTTGGTTTGGGACCAATCACAACATATGGAATATTAAGATCTTAATGGATAAGTTTGTAAGTGGCATAATAAGGAGCATTGAGGATTATACTAAGGATTCGATACGAGAAGAAATGGAAGATTTAGTATGTCCAGATGAGTACAATTATCGTCATGTAAATACGTCTTTTATAATTAATTGGGAGCTTTGAACGCATGTCTGGTAAAATCGAGTAAAAACGAGCAGTTTCTTGTATTTTAAGTCTGGTATAAGACTAAAGCGACAAGAAACTGCTCGTCGTTACAGACTACTTCAACATTTACTAGACAAACAATCAAAGCTCCCAATTCATTACAAAAGACTTATTTACATGACTGTGATTAGACCTATTTGGACGTACGGAGTTGAGCATTGGGGGCCAAAATCCAATTCCCGTTACCAATCAAAATCGTTTCATCGTAAGCTCCATAACCACTTAAATCTATTAGTTCTCAACTTGCTTCCCACTCCATTCCCGATAATCCTCCGAGGCGTCTGAAAAGAAGATGGCCTAGAGATCTTCTAGTGTAGAATTTTTATTGAAGTGCTACTGCTGAGTAGTTCTTTTCAAGTTTTGACATGCTATTGTAATCGTTATCAGCTCCTTTACTTAATGCATATATTTGTACAGTTGTAAATTTCAATAAATTGATGTAAGAAGAAAAGTCTGGTATGTGCAATGATCTTAAATAGTTATAGATCCTGTCAATTTAGAGTTACTTTGCTAACAAAGTCTTAAATTGTGTAACATAAATAACAATTGCAGCCCTATCGCTATATTCACTAAGGGTTGGCTAAGGGATCAATATAATACGGGTACACAGAACCAAAGGAGAAGATTTTATTATATCCCATACAAAAGAACACTCGAATAAAGGAGGTGAGAGCAATAGGAATTAGAAATGCAAAGCAGGAGTAGGGGAGCTCTTTCTGAAGGAGCGGGGACGAATACAGACTACAAAAGAGATTGGGCTATCGGGCCATTTCACCTGGGGCAAGGAGACAGGAGCTTCCTTTATCTTCATAAAAATTTGGAAGTTGCGCCGGGTGCTAGGAGCTACTTAGAACAGATAGGGCTATAATTGGCCCGAGCCGGGTGGAGTGGTTTCCCTTGTACCGCCGCCAACTTTTTATCTCTTTTCTCTTCCTTCCTTTTTCACTTTTCCAAAAGCTCTTATATCGTCAACTTTGTGCCTCCCCTCTTCCCTAAGTCATTTTCTATCCGTTCCGCCTTCTTTTTAACTAACGGCTCGTGAAACTGTTTCTCCTATCGGGGAAGTAAATGCTGCTACGTGGTTAGAGTTTTGGGCGATTGACGTAAATAATACAATAATGATAAAAATCTGAGTGGTTCAAATCAATAATTGAGTAATCTCACAAAATAATGAACCCTCTGTAGCTCTGCGGTCAAAGTCTGGAACAAAAGTTTACATAGACGTTTTAGTTATAATTATATTTAAATAAGTACAATTATAATTTTATTTATGTAATCTCAAACAGTTGTTTTAAATTTATAGAAAAGTCATAGAGCCAGAAAAAATAATTCATTTAGTTAAATAAATTAACTGAGATACCGTAAATCCAAAACGTTCTCCAAGCCTTATTAAAAACCACGGTTTTTGAATCCTAAAATGTTACACGTGTGGAATATTATTTCACACTTTGATTTCGGCCACCAAGACCAGGTTATCCACACAAGGAGAAGAATCGTTCCGGACCGGAAATAATCCTTCGAGGCTTAAGAAATCGAATCCGCGACTTTACGGACATCAGTCACGAATACTCGATAAGGTCACGGATGATTAGTTTAAGGCCTTGATATCCGTTTTTCAAGTGACAAGACCTAACGAATTTTCTTTTGCTGAGTTAAAGAATTGAAGGAAGTAAAATATAATGAAGATATATAATAATGATGGTGCTCATCGATATAGGGTTAATGTGGTTGAGCTGGTTCCATTGCACTTTTGAAGCATTTGTTTATTATTCGTAGGACGTTAATATAATTACGTTTTCGAATTCTGTAAATATCGTTGCACAATTTGTATTCTACACTTATGCAGTTAAGAAAAAAATATATACAAAAGCCTGAACAAAACGTTTCTGAGAATGGTGGAAAAACTAAAGCCTCACTCGGAACAGGGCAATTAATCTGAAAAGGAAAGGGGCCAGCCGAGGTGACGACAAACATAAAAACGATAACAAACTGGCTGAAGACTGGGAAGTGAGGAGGGAGCAGGGAGGAGTGTAATTGGGAACGGGGAGGGTGTGAAGTATGACGTCGGCCGGGGGGTGTAAAATTAATGTCGAGGGGGGCGCGCTGCGGTGGGGAGGGGATCAGATTACAGGGAGGGGGGCCGCATGTGTCGGGGATAAAGCGGTTTGCGGATCAATACTCCTTAGGGCTCCCTCCCTGTCTCCCCCTCCCCCCTCAACTCCCTCCCTCGGAATAAAATATCCCCGCCCCTTCCTCCCTCCCGACCAATTTATTAGGGGATGTCACTTGGGCCGCCGCCTCCTCTTCGAGGGAAACAATTTGCTTCAATCACACCATTCTAGCCGCAGCCTCCTCTATATACCTCTTCTCGGCTATCTCACCACCCACCGATATATCTTTCCCACTTCTTCAGATGGAATTATATACAGGGGGAATAAAATAAGAGTAAAACCGGATTCTATAAACAAATACCTTCCAACGGAACCTGAAAGTTTAAAGGAAATTAATATGTAAATTAAGAAATAAAGAAACACCTTAAGAGGGCGGTTGCATAGCAGGTCTTGAGTTCAGGTAAGGATGCACAGTTAATAAAGTCAACTGAGGGGACAGGAGATATGGCGGAAATCAAGCTCAACCGTCAGGTTTTTCCCAACTAAGGGGAACTCTCTTTATAGAGCTTGCCTGGCCTTCGACTTTATCGACCTCAAAGCCGGACTCCAACTCGCGTCCGAGAGCTTAGTCAAGTGCATTACCCACTAAGCTACCTAGAAAGTGGTCAAAGGATTCATTTTTGATTGAATATTCAAAATGTCTGAAAGTAACGCTATCCTTAAGGTTTAAGACAAGAAGCTCCACTAAACCACCTGATTCTCCTCGTATCCAATTCTTATAATCTAGAATCTTTCGTATGCTCCTTATTATGTCAAAAAACCTTATCCATAAATGTCTTAATGTATCATATGTTGCTGATTTAGCCCAATCCAGAGACCTATCCTTTCATAGTACATTCCTTGCCTACTCAAATCCACTAGTTTCTCACTTGCATCACACTCAATTCCCGATAACCCACCGAGGCGTCTGTATATAAGTTCCCATTAATCTGCAATCAATTGGTGTTTGAACATTAAAGGTTCTTGCAATTTCTAACCAATATAATTATAACCAATTATTGTTTCTAACAGTAGGATGTGGGTCACTGTGTAACGTAACGTGTTATACTGGGCTTCCTTTCATTATATATATATATATATATATATATATATATATATATATATATATATATATATATATATATCTTTTCTAGATATGTTACATCAAAAGTAGTTCGACATTGGGAAAATAAGACTGATATTGGTCCATATAATGGTAATGACTTAAAGAGGAAAATATTAAGATCTCATATTATAAATTTGTTAAGGCTAAATTTTGGTTGAGATTAAACCGTTTCTTTTTTTCACATTTTATTTTGTTTAATGTATGTTTAGTGTTCCCTTTGTTGTTACACTGTATCCATATGGCTGTTGCACTGTCCCACCCCAGGGCCACTGCAAGAAATCTGTGATTATAGGAAACTGAAAAAATGAGTATCTTTTCAGTATAATTTTGATATTACTTTAAGCCTGATGTGGAGGTTAAAGACAGTTTATTTTATGGTAATAATTAAAAAATGATAAACTTTTTTTCTTGTTTCACTTTTTCCCACTTGACTCTACATCAAGTGGATACAATAAATATTAAAATCTATTTTATTAAATTACTTTTGAAAACATGTTTTTTATATTTAAGTATATTAAATCTTAACTAATGAAATAAGAAGGAGCATAAGATGCAAATTACACGTTCCATTTTAAGCGAGCTATAATTCAAAGTTATCCGAGAGAGGGAGAGAGAAGGAGGGAGAAGAGAGAGAGAGAGAGAGAGAGAGAGAGAGAGAGAGAGAGAGAGAGAGAGAGAGAGAGAGAGAGAGAGAGAGAGAGAGAGAGAGAGAGAGAGAGAGAGAGAGAGAGAGAGAGAGAGAGCTCATTTAATTAATATAAGCCAACCCCTACAGAATGGGGGGGGGGGCGCTGGTAAACAGGGCTTGACCCCCCTCCTAAACGGCCTAATTAAGGAATTAGATAATTTACCCCCCCCTCACTCTGAATTTATTAGCCTCAAAAAAGTAATTAAAATTGATCGACCCCTTTTGTTTGTCAACAACCTCCGCCGGCTTAGGAAAGTGTAAATGCATTATCTTTAAGTTGGTTCGGGTTCAAAAATAATTAAACGAATGAATTTTCTCGGTTCATTAATAAATTTAAATTTATAATTTTCTTTTCTTTTCAAAGTGTTTCAATATCTATCTAAATAAAAATTAATGTTTATCTGAATATCTCTTATGCCTTCCTATCTGCCTTACCTTTCAGCCGCTGAAATTTTAGGGAATGGTTAGACGCATGCCCGCGGATGATTCTTAGTTAGTAAAACCATGTTCCAATAGATGTCGAAGTATGGCGCGTTTTATCATTTCCAATTCATGCATGACATCCTAAAGTTCTTAATTTGGCAATACAATTGGTTTACTTGGTGTACTTCCCAGCAAAATATGTACGTAAAAGAGCAATGTCACCACTGCAAATGATATTGCACTGGCAATCGCATCATTTGGAATTGCAGCAATTCTTCTCGATGGTAGTCGAACAGCCCATTCATTACTGACATTGCCGTTGAGTATCCAAATCACTGAAAGACCAACATGCAATATCATAAAAAATTTCGGAATGAGTAAAATACTCCAAACTTGGGAAATCGTCATATGGAACGAATGTACTTCACCCGCTGATGAGCTCAATGCATGTCTCGAATTATCAGTTCTATGGCAACACGCTAACAAACTGAACTTGAAGACCAATATGCTTGTACAACTACAAAATAATCCATCCGTTGATCCTTTCGCAAAATAATTGTTGGATATGAGAATGGGAAAGTAGCCATAGATGAATCAACACAGATACTATCTACAAATTTCTGTAAAATTTGTAACTACACACGAGTTAATAGACTAAGTTTTCGCAAATGCAGCATAAACTACAGAAATCATCAGTGGCTCACGATAAATAAAAATATAAATATAAAAACCACGATATATCGGTGTATGTTATGGTCACCAATATGTCGTCTATCTATTTACGGAGCTCAAAAAATTGTACATATGGAATATACATACGGTTTCGGACATTTACAGAACTGAAAATTCAACAACTGTTCTACATTAGGAGGACATTCTCCATTGTAAAAAGTAATCCTATTGTAAAAGCAACCATACACAAATAAACGATTTTCTTAAGGACAAGCACACCATGTTGGTAGTATAAGCCAACTGGATACCAAACCACTAGGCCCGCAGTGGTGGCGCGACAATTCTAGCACCGCTATTCGACAGAAGAGAAGGACTTAATTAAAGACAGACGGTGTGGATAGTACAGGCTAAGAGACCGCAGGAGCACACCCCCCGCAAACTAATTCGCTAATTAGGGCAATTAACAAGGGTCGGGGGAGGAGGGGGTGAGGGGAGGGGGGATGACGAAGGGGTGGGGGAGGTCGGAGGGGTGGGGGCGGTGTTTACATGTCCCTCTTCCGCAGGGATTTGTACTAATTAAATGCCTCCAACCTCCGTCGCCTTTCTCGCTTAGCTTGTTAAACTTTCTGTGGGGTTTAGCGGATTAAGCGAATAATATAATTAAATCATTTTTTTTTATACACAAAAAAAAAATCTCAAAATAAAAGAGAGGGCAGAAAACGCCATTGATTTCTACAGAGGGTGTAAACATGGCTTCGTCAGAACATTTCACACAAATGTGTAATAAAATGTTCTGTATTTTTAAGTTACATTTTTATGATTCCCCTCTATCTATGGTGTAAAAATTATTTTTTTGAAACTGTTATTCGTAAATGGGGATGTTGCCAAATCACATACAAGGAAAGTTTAGGTGTACATAGTATGCATTTACAGAATTATAAAAAAACAAACAAATATATCTAGTGAATATACATAGAAAATGTATAACGTTAAAAAGGAAAAAAAATACAAATGTATAATGAAAGAAAATAATTTAAAAAAAAAAACAAATAAGGTTGTCACCCTTAAGACGCCCTAAACGTAGGCGCACAATAAATTGCTGCTTCTCTAATTATACCTGCAAAAACACGGGAATATCACAAAGTCTAGAAAAACCCAAGTAACCCCTTGCGTTCTCCCAAATGCCCCCAGTTCAGTTGCTATAGTTTGGTAGTAGATAATCATTAGCGATATCGACGAGTAACATTGTAAGTAGATTTATACTCTTCCAATTTTTTAATTATGCGGTTAAATATTCTAATCTATGTATTTTATATATCTATATTGTTGCTAGGCTTTATTCTTTAAATTGCCTCGTGTAACTTATATAATTTTATTGTAACCTGTTTTATTCACAGAAGGGCATGATTATGAGAACAATATTGTCACGAAACATCAAGAACCTTATCAAACACACGCAGGGTCCCCAATAAAATGGAATCATCAGTTTGGCTTCTCAAAATAGATGATGTCCTACATTGAAATTAAAAGACTTGACAGGTGTGTCAACTTTTTTTCTTAAACATAAAATTTAAAACGCCAAACTTTCCTTACAGGTTCGTAGTCGGCATACTATTAACAGGGATACATCTCAATCTGGCAACTCTCGAGTCAACACGGTCCTCTCGAAACAAGAGTAGGAATATTTAGGAAGTGAAGAGGCGATAAGAATGGGAAGTGGCGCGGCAGGAATGAAGAGATAAGGCAACCGCTCGAGCGGAACTCCAATTAACTATAGAGCCCCCCCCCCCGATAGCCCCTCCCCCTCCCCTCCTTGCGGCCGCCAAATGAATTGATTTTTTCCTTCGAGTACCGGCCACGTGGCGGCATCTCTTCTAACTTTTCACAACCAACACAGCTCCCCTCACCGCGGCGAAACAACCTCTCAACAAAACACCCAACAAAAAAATTATTGGATCAACACCGAACTAGGGAGTGACGTATCTTTGTAGAAGCAAAACAAAAGTCATGTTACCATGCGATTTTAGTTGGATAGCTTTTTTTTTTTTATCTTCTAAGCTTCTATAATCCAAGTTAATGCTATGAAAAATGAAAAAAATATCAATGGGTATAAAAATATATTCATATTTTTATGATCTGTTTGTTACAGAATCCTAGCTTATTCATGATGATGGTTTGGCAGAGTCTTGTGTATGAAAATTGAATACATTAGGCAGGCGACTGTTGTATTACGTTGACCATAACAATTCCAGTGATTTACAGTTAAACCTTCACTAGATGCTTGAAGCAGTAGCTCTATCTTCAGCAAAAGATGGCCAAAGCAGTTTCAAGCTTTTAATAATTTTCTCAGTTAGCTTAATGTGCTTTAGTGCACCACTCAACTAGTAACTTGGAACCATTATACCGGCAATATCCAGGGAATTTACCACTACATTACAACGGATTCTAAAGCCGGCGATAACCACTCAAGTACCATCAGGAGTGCACGGCTCTTTTGATATTGTACCCTATGGGAGGGGCATAAAGGGGACTGCAGAGTTTTGTGATGTAGAAACGGCCGCGCGAAGTGGCAATTAGAAACGCAGATGTAAGCAACGGAGATAGTTATAAAGGCGAGTTGATGGGAGGGCATATGCCGGAGAGATAGTAATAAAGGCAGTTAATGGAGGGTATATGCCCTCGAGGGTTTTTATAGCGGAACGACATCTGTAGGGAACGGTGATAGGGGCGTCCTATAGGGGCGTCACGTCCGAGCGGCCCTAATCCCCCCCGAGGATGCTGCGGCACGCCTCTCGACAAATACTCTATTTTATAATTAAACAAGGGACAGAGAGCACCCCCTAATCGGAGCTCGTTCCCACAGCCATTGTCCTTGCAACCCTTGGGCTGACTCACGCCCGGTAGGGGATGGTTGGTTGTTTACTTCACGGTTGGCAATCTGTTTCCCATCGCAAACTGCCTCCAGCTAGAATCGATGATCTTTGGAATTGATAAATAGATTGTAATGGTTTGTGCCATTTCATCAGGATAGACAGAACCGATAGTGTCTTTTAAAAAGAATATTAATAGGTAATTTTAACCATTGAACGCTGAAAGGATAGATCCAAGCATAAGAGGGGTTTCTGTTAACTCTGACTGTGGAAGTTTAGGCAGACATGGGTGCAAATTGAAAAAACACCAAAAATAAAATCCGAATAAATCCAAGTTTACTTAAAGCTTAACATAACTTTTTATTTAAGTTGTTGAGGCCTTTTGTAATTCAGAAAAACTATTGAAATCAGTTGTTAATTGTTCCCTTTAAAGGCGGAAATGCTGTTCGATTAAGTCGGGAAAGAGAAAATATTGAGAATATGTCATATCCAAATAAAAAATCAATGACTCATTTTGATAGAAACTGACATTCTCAAAGTGAACTTTACAAAATATGTACTTTCAATTCTGAAGTCTTACAATATTTTTCCATGAAGTTTCAACTTTACAGGAGCCTTTAAGATTATCATTACAATGAAATCGAAATGTGAAAGAGTAATAAAGGGAAAATGATAATAGACTTGACAATGCTACAGAAAATTAATGGGTTATAGTTGCCGGTGTTCAGTAAGTGAAAGTAAAACCCTGCATGGCCCCCAGTACCATATGTGGGACAACCATTTTTATCGTTCCAACAGCAGAAAAAAGAAGCAGCGACATCTCTTGACATCTCGAAAGAAGCGTCGGATGTTTAGCAACTGTATAGATGTCGTTACTGTTTCTGCTACTGAAGGCTTAGCGTGAAAATTGAATGAAAGGGTTATGTTTGTCGTAGAGAACTACACTACATAACGAAGTGCAGTTGCAGAGGTACGTTATTTTTTTTTCTACAGCAAACGTATCAGATATAATGACTAAAGTAAATGACAGAAGACCAGAAATAAAAAATTCGTTTTTTTGTCAAATATTGGGTTATAATTTTTGTTATCCTTTCCCCCTAACTATTAACTACTAAGTACATCATATTGTTTTCTATACCATTAAAAAAAAATATATATAAATAAATAAAAGTGCCTTCTAGGGTTAAACCGTATTTACCAATAAATTAAATTTGAACTGATTTTATATATTTATAATTATTAAATTAAGACGAAACTGAATGTCAGTGGTGCCAACACAAAAAGAGAAAAAACAAATGTAATATAAATACAATTTAATCTACCCCATAAAAAGCTAAACTCGAAGAGTGAATAAAAACAAGTTTTTTAAAACGCTGCCAAAAACGTAAATTACCTAATTTACTAATTACGATGAAAAGCCACTTTAGAGTAGGACAGAGTGTCGAGATGAGGAGGGGGGAATTAGACAATAATTAAATCTAATTCTGGTTTGTTTAATCTGGCGAGGGATGATAATGGACCGGCGAAAACAAATCCCATTAAATCATATTAAGCAACAAAAGGGAAATTATATTTAGCCCTGCTTTACTCCTGATATCGCCCCCCCCCCCCCCACATAAAAGAATTTTGTCAGCGATTTAACTACCTCCAGTGTACTTTTTTTTTTCGGCGAAAGAGAAATTAATTATAACAAACAGAAAATGATGGAATTTTTCCATTAGGTTATTTAAGTTGTTTGCTATATGAATTTTAGAGGAGGGTTTTGAATAATTATTTAATAATTTTTTTCCATTAAATTTTCTTGTTTGCATTAATAAATCTCCTTAATTCAACAACAAAGAATCTAGATCGAATTTCGGTCAACTGTTTGCAATATCTAGTATAATGGTAAAAATTCACTTTTTAATATTTAAAAAAGAAGATTAGATACGCATTCATTCATAAACATTTTATTCGTATCTTCAATACTAAAAAAAAATATTAATATTGTTTAAGTCACACAATAATTAACATAATTCAGTAAGTGTGACCTCACTAGTTTTGGTAAATTTAAACTTGAGAGAATCATTATTTAAAATACATTTTTATTCGAAACATATTTATTGCATGGCTATGTTTTTTTTGTCAGAAATTTAATGGAGAATATTTTTTATTACTTAACATTTGTCAGCAATAAATCAGAAAATGTAGAATGTATTTTGTTTTATTACATTTGCCGGTAGGACCTACCTTTTAGGAGCATTTGAAATCGCTGTTCTCTTAACTTACCCAATTTGATCATTTTATTTCAAAAATGTAAATTGGAAAAATCAATAGACTATAGATAGACATGAATGATCTATTGTTTTTCTTGAAAATGAGCTTTTTTAAACTAAATGGATAGAGAAAAATATGAGAAAAAATATCGTAGAAAAATGTATAACCCTGATTTATTTGTGTGTTTTGTATATATTAACTCTATCTCTATTCTTCCCGTATACAATCCTATGAAAAATCCTTAATGCTCCTTACTTTGTTACCAATAAACTTATCCATGAAGATCTTAATGTCCCATATGTTGCTGATTTAGCCCAAAATAGATACCTATCCTTTCAAAGTAAACTCCATAACCACACAAATCCTCTAATCGCTCAACTTGCTTCTCACTCCATTCCTGATAATCCACCGAGGCGTCTAAAAAGATGGCCTAGAGACCTTCCAGTGAAGAATTTTAGTTGAAGTGCTACTGATGAGTAGTTCTTTTCATGTTTTTACATGCTATTGTAATTGTTATGAGCTCATTTACTGGATGTATATATATCGTACAGTTGTAAATTTCAATAAAAGAAAAAAAAATCTCTATCATTATCAAACATCATTCATTACCTATTTTACCCATAATCCCTCACTGACAAGGGGAGGACACACTCAGACTCTCACGGATCTTGTTGGCAATTTTTTTGGAGGTTCCTGGTCAAGAAATATATAATATTTTACCGTTCCGACCAATGGATTATGTCTCGAGTTCTAAAAATGATATCGACATGATTCTTGCACTAAGATTTTTATTTTTGATTGCGGGCTTAAGGGAAAATACAGCCGCTCCATAGATTTTGGTTTAGGCAAATTAAATTCTAAAAAAATGATTAGATTTTTAAGCAAACTACTTCGAAAGATTTTTTCACACAAAAAATGACGTCAGATTCTAATTCAGCGCCCTCAAAAATATTGAAAAACGTTTATTCAATAAAAAGAAAAAATATCCTTTTATAACCTTTTTCGAGGAGAGCCTCAGCTTTCTTTTGATGTATATAAATGCAAAATTCGATGAACAAAAACTTATTTAAAAAATTGGAAAATCCGAAAAATATTTTGATTTTTAATTTGAGTTTGAAACAAAATACATTTCAATCATATTACCACCCTATACTTTAGGTAAAAATATGAAATTGATACTTTCAACCGTCCAACCAAAATTCAAGTTTTGTCAATTAAAAAAAAAAAAAAGAAACCTACATTTTGCGTCAGACAAATTTTGAAGACTACGATTTTTTTTTTTTTTTTTTTGGTTGAAATTTCGTATTTAAATGTTCTTTTGTATGCTGGATTCGAATCCAATGTCGTTTCTTGTGAAAAAAATATATTGAACGTACTTCACTTGAAAATGTTTAGCTTTTACACCGTAAAATGTGATAGAAAATGTTTTTAGCCCAAGAATTCCATTTCAGTACCCTCAAAAACCTGGGAAACGTATGTATATACATACATATATATATATATATATATATATATATATATATATATATATATATATATATCAATAAAACAAATATATCCTTATAAAAAATCCGACCTTAACAAAATAAGGGATCTGACTAACATATCGTTTTAAGCTTTCTGTTTAAATGGTTCTTTTTTATTTTTTTTTTTTATATAGAAAGCAAAAAAAGTCAATCGCATTTAATAAACGGACCGGATCCATGAGGCAATGAGGCACGAAGGGGGGGGGGGGGGGGGGTTACAAGCAGGAGCACTGGAGGATCGGACGTGGCATCTGGTCGGAGGCAATCTATCGAGAGCGGGCGGGAGCATTATCGATAATGAATTTATCGATAAACTGCGGGGGCCGCTAACAGCCTGACTCACCCTACAGATGCCTTCCCCCCTCCAGATTGGATTGAATAATCTAATTTGTCCCGAGTTTATCAGGGAGTCATAGCGCCCTATCTTCATCCCATCTCCTCCCTGTCGTGCCCTAATGCTTCCCTGCTTCGGCGCTTTTTGATTCGTTTAAAATCTCTTCACCCCTCCGCGTCATCTGTTCGGCCGTTTATCGCAGGCAGTCACTCGGCCACAGATTTAAGGATTATCCGAGCACATTGAAGTCGAGGAATAAAAAATACCCAATAAATAAAAAATAAGGAATAAAAAATTTTTCACTTTAAAAAAAAATAATGACGTCTTTAATAAGATAAGAATCCTATAGAATTCCGTCCACTCCCAGTTCACAACAAGATCACGTCTCTCGGCCCTATACTTGCCTTTCCATCAAACAACAGACCAAAGCTGAAAACAGGCAAGCAATTGACCGATGAAAGAAAGGAGGCTCACAGGATAAAAATGCGAGAGTACTGGGGAAGAATTAAAGCTCAAGATCGCAAGCAGTTGAAATAACGTGGTCCACGACAGGCCGAAAAGAAATTAAAAAAATAAACCTTTAGTTGTTCAACAATAGTACATAATAGCTACGAGCCCGTGGTCCGTAGTGAAAAAAAAAAAAAAAAAAAAAAAAAAAAAAAAAAAAAAGTACATAATCATTTCTTTTATCAAAATTCATTTTTTTTTTTTAAACTTTAATTGTTATTTCTCCTTTACAAAGAAATATTCACTTCACTTAATATCTATTAACTTGCGTATTGAAACTATTTCCTTGGCTGCGATTCCAATTTATCTACTTTATCGTAAAAATATATATATACTCATTATAAAATTGAAAACGCATTTAAGCACCTCATTTTTAATGAATAAACATCGAAATACTAAAAAAATAAACTTCCATTTCCAGTGCTAACATGATCGGTGGCAAGTGGAGGTGAAAAGGCGCCATAAAGGGAGCGATGCTAATTAGATTTGGCGGGTTTGTGCTGGTAGGGCGCCAAAAGCAAACAAGAGCCGGCGCCCTTCACAGCTGTTCACTCAGTGCCCTTTACGGCTCTCAAAGCTACTACTCTCTTGCGAAGCGGGTCTGGATAAATCTGATTTTAATGCTTTACTATACATAAAATTTAGAGCAGTGATCATGGATGTCGCTTAACAAAATAAGCATAAAAATTTTACATGGATCTATGTTTAAAAGGATAATATGATTACCAGTGTAGTTAGTTTGATAAAATGGTATGAGATTTAAACAAATTACTGTTCGTCATTATCCACTACTCTAAAACTTGAAAAACGTTAAAGCTTAATTACAAAATACTTATTTACATTATAGTAATTAGACATTTGGAAATAATTAGTTGTGCTTTGGGGCTCCACTTAAAATCCTCCATGCTCATCATTACGTCACAAATAAACTTATCCATAAACTTAATGTTCCATATGTTGCTGATTTAGCCCAAACCAGATACATATCCTTCCATAGTTAACTCCTCACCCACTCAAATCCACAATTCTCCCAACTTGCTTTCCACTCGATTCCCGATATCCCTTTTTCTTTACTTCAACCCTTATTGTCATAGATATTACAATCATACTCAGTGAGGGGTTATAGCTAAAAGAGATGATGATGTTTGATAATGATAGAGATAGAGTTAATATATATAAAAACACACAAAAATAATATAGGTTCATACATTTTTTAAAGAATTTTTTTCTCTATTCATTTTGTTCAAAAAACTCAATTTGAAGAAAAACAACAGATTATTGATATGTCTATCAGTAATCTACTGATTTTCCCAATTTACATTTATGAAATAAAAGGATCAAATTAGTCAAGTGAATTAAGAGAAAATAGCGGTTTAAACGTGACTTATTTCATTCAAACCAATATACCTCCTAAGCGGTAGGTCCTAGCGACTAATGTTACATAACAAAAAATATTCTCCATTAAATTTCTTATTAGGAAACTGTCAGCGAATTTTGGATCCGAGCAACATCAACAGAGCTGAAGCGTTTCAAAAAGCCACAACACGCTAACCGCGACTTATTTCATTCAAACCAATATACCTCCTAAGCGGTAGGTCAGGAGCGAGTGTTTTATAACAAAAAAAAATCTCTATTAAATTCTAAGAAGATAACTGTCCGGAAATTTTAGAACTGAGGAACACCAACAGAGCTAGAGCGTGTCAAAATGATTGTGAAAAAAAGGTTACACCAAAAAAGTGTAGACACCCAGACAAAAGATGTATCCATGTCAAAAAAAAAAAAAAAGTATGCAAGACAAAGACATGGCCTCTCCAAATTATGGAGTCTGAGTAATTAGGAGCATAAAGTGAAAAAAAAACTTTGAACGGTTTATTCTTCTTGTAACGTATATTTAGCTCTTGGTTACTCCGCTTAATATTTGACGACCTGAGATTGGGGTTCTCAGACATGAAGACAACACAAGAGACATTTAGTAAATGAATGATGAAAGAGAAGGCGGCCTAAGTGTGGGTGATTAGAGGAAGTAGAGGACTAATGGGGTCTAACTCCAGTGGCCAAGAGTGGACCTGAATTATTGAACCTGGAGTGAAATCGGCTCCGGGTCCTGGGGTGGAGGGGAATCGCCTTATCCGCTGGGGGTTGGCGCACGGGGGGGGGGGGATCGCCTTATCCGCTGGGGGTTGGGGCGCGTTATGAATAATAGAACGGCCGGGCCCCACCATCCAGATAAACCTTTGCAATATTAAGAGGAGCAGCAGTCTGAGAGCGGGGAAAAATGGCGGGAAGGGTTAAAGTTTTAGGTAGGGGGTGAGGGTAATTTATTTATAGGTTGGGGGCCATTTACCCCCACCCCCTGGCTCTGTATAAATGTTAATACACACGTGTGCTCGCACACACCTGCCCTCTTGTCCTCTACAGTATTAATTTTGGATTTTACTCACATGTCTTTCCTCCGCTGAGTTGAGACCTGGAACATAAAGAAAATATATCCTTATTAGTTAAGATCCATTATATAACATAAAATAATACATAAATAGCAAACTAGCTGACAAGATATTCCTAAAACTAATAAACTAAACTTTATTTGTTCAACTATTCTAGTGTGTTCTGATAGTATTTTGAAAATTGGAATAAATTTGTTAGCATCAAAAAATAACTAAAAATAAAGCACGAATAATATATTTTATTTCTAATACAAATAATGCAATCTGTTTACCAAGAAAAAGGAACGTAACCTGTGACAGAATTGGCAGTAAGAAAACTGCGAGAAACAACAATATCAAAACACTAGTGTCATGTTAAAGTGTATGGAATAGAAAAATAATTTTACTCCGGGACCAAGGTCCCTAAATAATAAAAAATAAGAACAGAAATAAATACAATCACATCTGGTCTGAGAAATATTAAAATAATTAAAAAATAAGAAGAAGAATAATAAGAATAATTATAATAAAGATAAAAATAGGAGAACACTTCACAAATAAAAATATTTAAACATTATAAAATCAGTAAGAAATATTTGTGGAATTTGAAGTGGAATCAAAATTATAAATATAATGCTCGATAGGACTCTAGACAATGCAGGAACATGATATAATTTAAGTGAGTTGACAGCGTACTCTTGGATAAGAATGATGTGCTGAAAAAAGACGTATGAAAATGTTTTCAGGGATTTTGCGTGTTTAGACATTAGTGTGTGTTTAGATATTAGTATGAGGAGGAGTAAAATTCTAAAGGAAATACTGCCTACAGAAAGTATTATCAAGCTAACTTAATTTTAGTACGACCACTTGTCCTACAGTACCTTTTCACCATATTCCACTAATCCCTGTTGAACAGATTCGCTACCTAGGACTCCTGGACAAACGTTTAACTTGGAATTCACATACAAGACTAAAGAGACAGAAACTGCTCATCGTTTTCGACTGCAAAATTTACTAGACAAACGCTCTAAGATACACAAGACTCCTTTACATGACAGTAATTAGACCTATTTGGACATTGGGAGTTGAGATTTGGGGCTCCACTAATCCATCTAATTCATCTTGTATCCAATCCTTGCAATCCAAAATCCTTCGAAAAATCCTCAATGTTCCCTATTACTTCACACAACAAACTTATCCATAAAGACCTTAATGTTCCATACATTACTGATTTATCCCAAAACAGATACCTCACTTTTCTTAACTTGCTTCCCATTCTAGACCTGAAAACCCTCCGAGGCGTCTGAAAAGAAAGATGGAAGTAAGTACTTCTTCACCAGTCATTGTAATCATTTCCCTCAAAGTTACTTGTATACAATGTACACAGTTAAAAATATCAATAAATAGCTAAAAAAAAGAAAGAAATCATTTTCCAAGAGAGCCTGTAAAATTAGGCGTATAAAGAGGAGAAGGCCCAACCGTACTATAAATCCGCTCATTCCGTTTACGATTTAATTACAGAGATAAAATAACTGGATTGCTAATTACAGAGAGGAGATGAGAGGGGCCGACAAAGCGTCAATGGGAGCGGTCCGTTTTAGGAGGGAGTTATTTAGGAAGGATTGTAATTAGGAGGGACCATTGTCCCAGGACAATAGGTGGCGACTCCTTTGTGGCCCCCGGGTCATTAGAATGCTCCTCACAATGGCGAGTGCCATCCGGGGCGCCCCGTGCTCTTGTGCGTTGTCTTCAGGTTCTGGTTGTACAACAGGAGCCGAGCGGAATAACCAGGGGTATGGATACAGTACCTTACATGGTTGTAAGGTAATTTGAGCACACACCAATTCAAATCAACAAGAACTAATTAAGTGGTCAATTGGTTAGGTGTTATTATGTTTAGAATAGAAACTATTTACCACTGCTATTGGAACTTTTGACTTGGATATGTATTTTGGAGGGGGGGGGGGGGGGGGTCTATACTTTTTTGGTGTAAGGTTTTTTCACACTCATTTTGATACGCTCTAGCTAAGTTGGTGTTACTCAGATCGAAAATTTGTAAGTAGTAGTTAATAAATTTAAAATTAAAAAATCGTAAAAATAACTTAAGTAAAAATCTTTATTGTAATCGAAATTCCAACATATTAATTTTTTTTTTTTATAAATGCAACAATAATTATGGAAATGAAGCAATAGGGGTCGAAAAACACCATGACCAAAAGTCATGGAAAAAATGTAATTGTTATTCTTATCTTTGGCATTATTTTAGGGGGTGCCTAAGGTAACTTTAAATGATAACTGAATATGGACGCGTCGCATGATAAAGACCATATCCCCTCGCGGCGTTATCATCACGTGAACCGAGCTCGTAAAAAGTCAGCCACTATCTCCTGCCAGGCTCACCTCTTTCCCCCACTCCTTCCCCCTTTAATAAAACATGTTTTATCGCAGGGCATTAAGTTTTAGTGTGTCTGCTTGAGGGGTTCGTCCCGACCCCTCGACCACTTCGGTTTTCGGCATGTCGTTTCCTATCTCTTCTTCATCTCCTCCCCTCACAATCTCACTGCATTACTAAGCATTTTCGTTTATAATAAATTTTCAATAATGATGAAGCGCTTAAGAATTATTTGACATGCACTAAACAGCTATCAACTAAAGGTACAAAGAAATTGGTATAAAAATCATTGGCTTATTTCTATAAATAGCAAACAGACATTGCGTCAATAAGGTGACTAGAATATCTCCAAAGAAGTTATTCAAACAATGTATATCGCAATGAAGAAATTCATAAGTCAAATGAGAAAAAGGAAGAGAGAGGAAGGGTATACTTCCTAAAAAAAAAATAATATTTCCCTGACTTGGAAAAACAAATGGATAGATCTATCTATAATCAACCGGTTTTTTTACATTTTACAATTAAAGATATCAAATCAATTAAAAAAAAAACAACTAAATAAAGTCAATAATAGATGATTATTCGAAATAAAAGAACTCAAGAGAATGCAGGAATTTTCGAGGAATTTCAAACGTGACCAATATATAATAGCTTCTTAGACAGTTCCGATTGACTTTAGAATTAAATCATTTAGTATCTCGAAGGCGGTGTATTTCATATGGGAATAACTGCTCGCGAAAAGGAATAATGTTAAATAAATCTTCTTCATATGTGATTTTTGACTTGTGGTTATTATAATTTCTCAGACAATTTTCAAACTATCAATGCCTACTCTTGAATCAGGTTGATATTCTGACAGTGAGGAAAAATTGTTTACAGCTTGTCAGATGAGTACTAGACTATAGAATTAAAAAATAAACTTCATATAGATGCTTCCCATATCTGGTTTATACGTGTAGCAACAAGACCTCCTAACCAATATTCCATCTCGCATTTTGAGAAACTTGTTCCCTCGAAGGGATGGCAAAGATATGCTCGGCAGTAATTCGAGACGAGGGGGATGTAAATGCTTTCCGGACGGATGGGTCGAAGACAAGCCGCGACAGGGGGTAGGGAGGCAATAAAACAGACAGCTCCTCAGGCTTGGATATGAGCCTTTTGTGAAGCGGGAAGGAAGTAAGTGGGACTGGGAGGTTTAATATCCTCAGGGTCTTGGCGGTTTTTAAAGGAAACCTGGATCGACATCAGATCCAATAAGCAGTGGCGGTGGCGGGATATATTAAAGTCGGTCCAAGGCCTCAAAAAGACTAATATAATCTTTATGGCGGCTCGTTCTAGCAGCCCTTCTGCTACTTGTTTTATTACCCCCTTCTTCACTATTCCGTCATAAACTTAAATTGCAGTCCTGCCCTGGATCTATCACGATCTTCTTTTATTTTTCTATTTTCTTCTCCCCCTTCTATTTTCCTCTTTAGACTTTATCATTGCATTTCTCAACAACTTTAAGTGTCATCAATTAGAAATTTCATTTGCGTTTTATGATTATGAGGGCTGTGGTTTGTCTTGAACTTGTGACGTCGAAACGTGTAGTCTCCAAATTCGACACTTTATTAAAGAGTTGTAGCATCTTAGAATGATTCAGGTCGAGAGGGAAATACACTGAGTTATAAAAAAAAACATTCCTACCAAGTCTCTTCATCTCTTAAACAATAGGAACACCTATGAAAAGAATACTCGAGCCTGAAGCTTAAACCATATAAAAACTACGACCTACGTCAACATTTACTGAGCTCATTTCCTGTATTTTTCTGAAGGTATTATTTGGCTTTTTTTATAGCTGCATTAAAATATATTTACAGCACGCAACAATAATTTACAAGTGAGAAAATCAGGTTCATATTTCAAAGTAAGCCCAATTGTTGCAATCGTTTGCGACAAAGAGTGTACTTTATTCTGTACCGTGTATTAATTTTAGGATACAGCATAGCAAGTATAATGCTCCGACCATTTAATTTATAACTAGCATTCATATGAGAGCTCATGTAATAAACAAGAAAATGCTCTGAGACTAAGATTTACAGGCAGATCCAAGACTGTAATGTAATGTGTAATAAAGTGAGTGTTTTGAATAATAGATCCAGTGAGTGTGATAATAGTTAAAAATAGAGTTGATATAGAATGGTGAAATTTAGTTTTCCTACGATTCGGAAAAGGTTTTAAATATACTTATAGACTTTCCCTACCAGAGAAGAACAGAAGAAACCATGAAAAGAAGTTAGAGAGGGAGCGGAAGTATAAACAAGAGGGTGGAAGAGGGCTGTTGCCCTTAAAGGAAGGGATTGGGGTGTGATTTCGCCCAAAGGAGAGGGGGGGGGGGGGGTTTGACGACAAGAGCCCTCGAACAGCACAGTCATCTGGGATAACCGTCCGCTCTGGTCGCCCTCTTCTTTGTTTGCTGCTTCGGGGGAAGATAACTCTCTCTCTCTCTCTCTCTTTGCCCCCTCCCTATATATCAACAGGAGAGGGAATTGCCTTTTTGAAAACCTTTACTGGGTTCTATAAATCTTTATTAGGGATTTAAAATCGGACAGATGGGTTCAATACTCAGTACAAGATAAGTGTCATGCTAAGCGAGCTAAATAAAGGTAGAAAGGAACAATTGGGGAGAGGGTACACTGCGGTGGATTTAGTATAACAGAATGGAAATATTTACTTACTTCTTAAAACCAAATTAGAAATACTAGTTTATACGTTAATTGAAGGGGTTATGTAAGAAAACACAATTATGATTAAATTATGTTTAAAGTTTTTTTTTTAACAAAATCTTTTAGCAGAAAAATGTTACATAGCCTCTCCATTTCATACCTCATTTTTTAGTTGTTTTGAAATATTCTAATTTTGCTACTAAACATTTCGGCACCCAAATTCTTCATCCAAAGAACTAGATTGTATTTTTTAAAAATGTGACAACCCTCTCCATCCACCAAAACCTTCAATCATAGTTTTACTTGGAAATCATTAATAACAAAAAAAATGGTCAACAAAGTACATGCAATTTGAAAAAAAAAATGTTTTACAAGTTTTATATGGACTTATGAACAGTGAGGTTTCGCGAAATGTAACGTCATGCGCAGATAAATCTCTATCAGATAAATCCGGTGGAAAACAATACTACCACCTAGGAACGATCCGGTAAAAGAAGACTTAAGAGCTGTTGAAGGGAGCCAGAAGCTACGCGCTTGAACAAACACAGCCCCGAAGTACAATGAACACTCCCGGCAATGGGGAGGGTTTTCGGTCGAGGGTCCGGAAAATAAATTGGCCTTGGTTTCGCCCCTTTCCCAAATGGAAGGGGCCCTTTTCCTTTATAAAACGAGGTGGGGTTCACGAGGGGGAAACCCTTAGGGCAGAATTAGGGGGATGATAAAGGTTATTGGCGGGGCGGTCGAGGGGTAATATCTAGTTGGTAATTGTTTAGGGCGCACCCCCCCTCCCCACTTACAACCCCATAAAATCCCCATCCCGAACCCCTCACCATCACAAATATATTTCTCTCTTATAAGCCCTTAAGGGCTGGCTGGCTATACTGTCGATGAGTCACGTATAAACAACTCCTATTTATAGGGTTCACTGATTCTACCAAATACGATTGGGCTTGAAGAGTATTCGACTATGTACAGGAAAAATATTACTTTTAGCAGCCACAGATTTTTTTTTTTTTAAAATGTTTATTGATATTTACAACTGTACACTGTATTAACACTTTATAAAAGTAAATAGATTAAAATATGTCAATAACATGTAATAAAATAGTCACTAGTAGCAACTCAATAGTTCTACATTAGAAGGTTTCTTGGCCTCTTTTTTTTCCAGAGATTTTGGAGGATTATCGGAAATGGAGTGTGAGGAAAATTGGGAGACTAGTGGATTCGAGTGGGTATGGAGTTTACTATAAAGGGATAGGTATCTATTTTGGGTCAAATCAGCAACAAATGGTACACTTCAGAACACTGAAGTTCTTTATGGATAAGTTTGTTTTTGACATAGTAGAATTGTAAGGATTGAATAGGAGAAGAATTGGAATATTTGGTGGAGCCCCAAAGCTCAACTCTGTATGTCCAAATGGGTTCAACTACTGTCATGTAAATAAATCTTTTATAATTTATCAGGAGCTTTGAACGCTTGTCCAGTAAATGTTGGAGTAGTCGGAAACTAGGAGCAGTTTGACATTACTTTAAAATCTGCACACAAATTAATATTTAACTGAGTATAGTTAATTATTAACATGGCACTGCTTGGGAAGCGGAGAACAGTAATGTCTATTAATGCGATAATTAGTCGTTTAGTATCGGCAACACTAACAGTGCAGCGGTGTATTAACCACAACTTGTGTTATTGCAATTCCGTCAATAATTGACAATTAGATCCCTAATCTAGGACTAGATATTGTAACTAGATTGAAACCATATTGTAACCTAGGCTAGGACTAATTGCCATTGATAGTAATCATCGAGTAAAATAGGGGTCAATTGTATTCATAGAATAGAACGAAAGTAAATAACTATTAAACGTATGTATTCATGGAAACGTGGACATAATAAAGTTAACATAACAACAAGCGTTCAAAGCTCCCAAAATATATACTTACATGGCAGTAATTAAACCCATTTGGACATACGGGCTTCACTAATTTTTACAATTTTTGCTAACCAAACAATCAAAAACTGAAAGAAAACATATTCCGTTCAATGCGACCTGAGTCGGATAGCGATGCGTTATGGTATAGCTTATGCGCCTAGCGGAAAAGTTTTCTTCCAAATTTAAGAAATTGCGTCGTTTCATTTATTCACAGTTTAATTTTATCACAAGACTAAAGTATATTTATAAAACCGTTATATTTTTATCTCAATCTTCCCCAAAATTTATTTGAATAAAAATTCATAAGTATAAAAACATTACTTCAAGCATCAATGTTGCATAGTTTTATGTTAGCTCTTATAAACGACGCGATAAGTTTAATGGTCTCTTTTTTAAGTACTCAGCGCTACGTAGATGGACGTAGGCACTTTATAGCAGTTTCGTGGTAAACTGCTTGCGTGGAACTATTAGGGCCATTTATGCCAACAATAAGAATACTGATGGCTATCTCGTATTTTTTAACTGATAAGGAAACAAATTACAACGAAAAAATCTATTTTTGCATCAACGCTAAAGAAGGAGCAGTACATACTGTTAAAATTCAGCTGAAGCTTGATGTCAACTATTTTCTTTATTAAATGTAGGCTAGGTAACGTAAACAATAAAAATTCAGAAAAAAGGGACATTTTTATATGTTTGAATGTTGATGTATTCTTCTTTTGTTTTTTCTATAATTAAAAATTAAAAAGATTTGTTTCATCCGAATAAAAACAACTTTACCACTACAACCAATGAAGGGCTCTGGGTTCAGTATTTTGTTAAGGATGTACTATTACTCGACTAGCGGTTATGAAAGGAGGAGATTTGTCTGAAATTATTCCCAGCCCCTAGGTTTTCCCCAATTACGGGTACCCACTTTATTGAGACTGGGTGTGCCCCATGAGGGTCACCCCAGCATGAAGTCAGGACCAGGAGCAAGGTACTTAAGTATCCCGAGGCGGTCACACGTTACTTGCCGATATTCTGAACTTGGGGGGCTGTTTCCTAAATTCCGAAGGCTATACTTTCTGGGTACTTTCCCATTTCAATCTCTAAAAACCAAATAACCTTCTTATATCCTTGATCTATCAACTCTGCGCTCTTCTATCCACCTCTTAAACACTAGATCCCAACATTTTAACCTGTATATCCCTCACATAAAACTGATTCCTTTGACAAACCCTTCATCATTCGTGCTACCTCCTTCTGGGATTCCCTACCCACTTCTATTCGTGAAGCAGCTTCCCTAACTTCCTTTAAAAATGATTTATTTCTGTACGTTTTAGACAATCAATCTTCCACATATATGTAAATAATTAAATAAATAGGATAACTTTTTTTTTCTCTTTCTTTCTTTTATATATACATTTATATACGATTGTATTTTATGTTATTATTATTTCCTATATATTTTTTAAAATCTAATTTATTTTATTTTTTTCCTGTCGAAAATGTATGCTGTAATAACTAAAGCTTTTAATTTGTAAATAATACGGTCAGACAATTGTACTTTTAACTGTTCATTATTTTTATTCTTAGGGGATAGTAAGTCACAGAATAAAGTTTATTTTTTCATTTCATTTCATTGAGCTACCATGCCTCCAAGATAAAAATCTAAAGCCATAAAAAAAATTGAAAACAAAATTTAAATACCAATATAATATAAATTAAAAAACAAAGAAGTTTTTTGCTTTTTAATAATTTTATGCCTATTACCAATTAGTTTCATGACAATTATATATCCTACATGATAAAAGATAAATTAATAGAGGAGACTAAAATGTTCCATGTAACTGTTAAAGAATTACTCGGCGTAGTTAAAGTTTAATGCCGAGACAAACAGGAGTTTAGGAACTAGTAAACGACCCAAGAGTGTCGAGTGTTGGTTGAGTGGTAATTGTCAGACCATCAGCTCAAATGACTCAGTCTCTCGCCGGCGTCATTTAATTCTCATCTTCTTGTCGGCTCTCTAATTGTTTCCCTATTAGTCGGACCTCCAATCTCTAGGACTATTAGTAGTTCTTATATTATATTTTTTTTTTACACGTAATTCTGTTGTTTTTTTTTTTGTTAAAAAAATCTGCATACAACTATGAAAATTACATAAACTATACCCCGCCCTCCCCAAGTAACAACAGAGAATACAGAAGACTTATTGGATAGATAAGAGGGGGTTTATCCAAAGTGGTTCCAAGGGCCTGCGACCATTAGTTGATATTAATGGTTGCGGATTTGGAACCGTGGGGAGGGAGGTAGGGGAGGGTAATGGTTGTGGAAACAATTGGGTCTATTGTGCTGCCCCCTGGCGACCTCCTTGATAAATGATCTCGGATCCAGGAGGTCGTGTTCCATCTAATTAGCGCTATCAATGCCGCGCCGGCGGGAATCGACTGCGGGTGACAACGGAGTTGCGGGAGTCAATTTGGGCTAGATTAGGTGGAAGGAGTGGGCATTTATATAACAAAATATTTTAGTTTGGACAGGTGCACACAAGTGGGTTTGTTTTTCACAGTTTTTTTTTTTTTAAATAACTTTTTTTTTTTTTTTTTTAATCATTTATTGATATTTACAACTGTACAAAATAATATACATTAAGTAAATGTGTTGATAGTGAATACATGTAAATGCATGTATTCAACACTGCATGTAAATAACTTGTATGTAAATACTGCATGTAAATA
Organism: Euschistus heros; assembly: GCA_003667255.2. Classification (NCBI taxonomy): domain Eukaryota; kingdom Metazoa; phylum Arthropoda; class Insecta; order Hemiptera; family Pentatomidae; genus Euschistus; species Euschistus heros. The sequence continues at coordinate 1,398,248 of RCWM02000142.1, forward strand.
ACTTCTTGTATTCAAGAATGCATGTAAATAACTTGTGAAGAACTACACATTAATAGCACTTCAATAAAATCTACACTAAAAGGTCTCTGGGCCATCTTCTTTTCAGACGCTTCGGAGGATTATCCGGAATGGAGAGGGAAGCAAGTTGGGAGACTAGTGGATTAGAGTGGTTATGGAGCATAACTGGTTTGTGCTAAATCAGCGACATATGGAACATTAAGATCTCTATGGATAAGTTTATTGGTCACCAAATAAGGAGCATTGAGGATTTTGCGAAGGATTTTGGATTGTAAGGATTGGATAAGAAATGAATTGGATGGTTTAGTGGATTCCCAAAGCTTAACTCCCTACGTCCAAATAGGTCTTATCACAGTCAAGTAGATGAGTCTTTTGTAATTTATTGGAAGCTTTGAACGTTTGTCTAGTAAATGTTGAAGTAGTCTGTAACGACGAGCAGTTTCTTGTCTTTTTAGTCTTGTATTTGGATTCCAAGTAAGACGCTCGTCCAAGTGGAATCCTAGGTAGCAAGATCTGTTCAACAGGGATTAGTGGAATATCATTAATAATATTTAGTGGTTATTATTTTTGTTTTTAAAAATATTTACAACTGTATACATTCTATACAAGTAAATTGGAGGACGATTACAATGACTTGGTCAACATGTAAAGAACAACAAACTAGTACCACTTCATTAGTTCTGTTTTGGGCCTAATCAGCAAAGTTTGTTTATGACATAATAGCATTGAGGATTTTTCGAAAGATTTTGGATTGTAAGGATTGGATACGAGAATTGAAAGGTTTAGAGGACCCCAAAAGCTCAAATCCATTTATTGGAGGCTTTGAACGCTTGTTTAGTAAATGTTGAAGTATTCGGGAACGTCTGCTATATGCTTTCTTGTATTTTAAGTCTAGTATGTGGGTATCTTCATTTAAAATAAATTTTAGTTAAAATATTTTATCTATTTCTTCTATTTGGGGTGTACCTGTTGTCTCTTATTTAAAGAGTTATTAAAAAAGTCTGTTTACTCACTTTTGCAACAAAACAATCATATTTATACCCTTATATCATTCTATATCTTTGGCGCAAGATTTGATCAGAAATTTTAAAACTCTGGGCAGAACTTAAATGATATTTCTTAACATTACAAAGAAATGTACTCACCAGACGCTGACTTGGTCTCCTCTCGGTGAAGGTCCGGCTTGGCGGCCAACATGCTGAGGGGGTGCGCTGCCGGCCCCGCTAAAGATGCCGAGAGGCCGAGGAGAGAGGCTGCTGTGGCTGGGGGGCCCGGCAGTCCTGGGTGGGGCATCATCGGCAGGGGCGGAGCGTGACCGGCGTGTGGCAGCTGTCCGGCGTGCATTTGTTGCTGCGGAACAGACAATGATCTCAACATGTTGAAAGGCGAGGCATATTATATACTAGGTTATATAACTGTAATTGCAGTCACGAAAGTAGAAGCTTAGAACACGCAAAACATGGGATGACCCCTTTGCATCTTTGTGCACTCTCCTTGTCCTATCCTTGTAAGATAAGAGAAAAAGAAAGATGTGTTGAAACAGCGTGAAATTCCTCCGGCTAGTGCTCTTTAAAGACTAGCGCACACTATTGAAGGATCGGATCGGTGCGGATTTTCCAACACGATAGGTTACATTGGTTAGATAGAGGCAACATACGTTATGTCGGAACAGTGGAGCGCATTTTCCTATATAACCAACTTTGTTGAAAAATCCGCTCCACGGCACTGGTCTTAAGAGTCCAATGCCTAGTTTGCATCTTCAAACATCACCTTTAAACCAAACTTTCGTGACGGCAACTACAAGTAGCAGTATGGTTTAGAAGAATGGAATAATTGTTATAGTATAGTAATTATTCTTCAACCCAAAAAGCGAAAAATATATTTTCATTTATCTTAAAATTACTTTTTACCTATTTTCACAGGGGAAAAAAGAAAAAAAAAAAAAAACTTTCAGGAATTAATTTTTTTTTTGTTTCAAAAATTTATTTTAGGCAATTTTTGAACTGAGTTCTAGATAACGGAGCCTCATTTGTAGTATTTTTCAATTCTAAAAATGATGATAACGATTTATTTTTTTCAGTCAGCAACAACATTGTTTGACAAGGTTTAGATAACATATTAAACAAATTAAATCATAAAAAAAAAAATTAATAAATAAAATAAATATATCTAAATATAAATTTACATAGTTGATTATAAATTGAAGCATAGGTTTGTTACTAATGTTTTACAATATAAGCATGTGATGTACAACGCAAATAACAAATTAAATTTGTATCTAAGTTTTTAATTCAATTAACAATGTACAAGTAATAGTAATTAAATTAATTCTCTTTTCGCTCTATTAAAATGTACAGCTAAAACCTTGTTATAAAAATTATAATTAATAATTAACTTTATTACATGAATTTAATACCGGATCCTTGCAGTTATTTAAATAAAATATATATCTATATATATCTTTATTGGGGGTGTACACATAAACATATCGACGTAATTCAATTATTAATAATTATTTTTGTTATTCATATCATAATTAGTAAATAATTATATAAACAATATGGTAATAATAATAATAAGGCTATGTCATAACACCAGAGTGAAATTTATTTTTACCCTAGAACCCTAAAGCTAACACTAAAACACGATGAGGAAAAAAAGAAAACAATTCAGAATATGTTTATTCAATGCTATTTACATTGTCAGAATATTCAGAGAAAAATTAATAAAGAAGAAGAGAAACAAACATGAGGAAAGCTTCTTCTGGTTAAATACCAAGTAACTCCATTAAAATTAAACCTGAAGCAACATCCATGAATATGTAAAATAATATGAAAATAAATAAAAAAAAGAGTAACCCGTTTAAAAAACTCCAGAAAACAAAGTATTAATTTACACTTAATATAACAGTGGAATTCTTCCATTAGTACAATTTAAAAGCAATTTGAAAAAATAAATAGATAAATAGTAGGAAAATTAGGAAAGTACTCGAAAACGTTTGGTTTATCATAAAACAAAATTTTGTAATGGCCTTACCAATATTCTCGGGAGGTCCGGTCGTTGTTGCTGCAACATAAAAGACAAACAAAAATTGTATACAATCATAATTTAAATCTGTTGTAGTTGTTTTGTTAATTTCAATAAAATATTAAAAGGCGTAGATAAAAAAAATAAAACATTAAAAAAAAATAATCTAATAATAAAACACAGTCTACACTGACAAATTTACAAAATAAAAAAAAAAATTGAACACAAAATAAAAATATGTACAGAATAAAAAAAAAAAAATGAGAATATTTCTTAAAATAACAGCAATTAAAAAAATATATATAATCAAATAAAAATAAGCTATAATTTTAACACAGAGACAACTTCCGGACCTCGCGGTGAGACCTGCTTTAAAATTTTCTTTTCTCGTGCCTAACGCAAAAATTTGACAATGTGGTCTACAACATGCAAACATATTTTTGGGGTGATGTGTTTGGCTAAAATTCCATACAAAAAATATATTTACCCGATCATCAGTTTTTTTTTTATACAAGGACAAAAAAGTTATTTTTTTAGTTCCTTACGTTTTGGAAGGTTTTGATAATGAAGTAAAAATGCTTTGTTTAAAAAAAGTAAAAAATTTGTTAGTTTCTTATTTTTTGCCATTAAAGAAGACAAAGTATATATAAAATAGCAAATTTTAATCATTATTATTTTAAATATAATTACAGCAGTATGTTAGCAAAGCTAATTATGTACATCAAATAATTAAGAATTGAAATAATTATATTTATATTTTTCGAAATAGAATACAAAGGTAATTATTAGGTACAAATGTTAGCAAGCAAATCAAAATTCATCTGCGTACATTTAATTTTTAACCGGTACGCAAATTGGGCCTCGCTGTGATGGGGTGCAGAAGGAAATTATCGATAATAAACATTAGAATTTAACAAATATTAGCTCTGAGTATTGACAGGGAAATCTGGCCGGTTTCAATTGCTGTTGGGATATTCGGTCGTGAAAAGGCCTGGAACAAATGATGTGGAATGCGGTTGCTGATTGGTGTTGACCCAGGGAGAGCAAACAACCTCCGCCGGTAAACAGTCATTTCGGTCCCGGCTTTATTTTTCTTGCTCCAACCCGGTCCGAACAAACACTCGACTGTTCTCGACGAATTAGCTTGTATTAGCGGGGGATGGGGAGAGAGAGAGAGAGAGAGAGGAGAGGAGGAAGCTAGTGGCCAATTATAGTTTAGGGAGGGGATTCCAAAATCGGATAAACTCGTTGGAATGTGAATGTTAAGTATTTATCCACATTCCAATTTTTCTCGTATCAAAAACAAAATCCTCAACGCTCCTTATTATGTTACAAACGAACTTATCCATAAAGATCTTAATGCACCATATGTTGCAGATTTGGTACAAACCTATCCTTTAACACTAAACTCTATACCCACTCCAATTTACTAGTCACCCAACTTTCAAACTCAATTCCCGATAATCCTCCAAGGCGCCTAAAAATAAGATGGACAAGAGACTCTATGCTTAGCGTTTATTGAAGTGCTACTAGTGAGTAGTTCTTCACATGTGATTGAAATCATTTTCCTCAAATTTACTTGTATGTAATGTATACAGTTGTAAATATCAATAAATAGTTAACTGAGAAGACCAAGGATCACATCAGTCAGGAGCACCACGTAGTAGTAATAGTAATAGAAAATATTTTAAGAATTCATAATACAGGAAATATATATTTTACAATCCCATTTAGAATAAATAAAACTGGTAAATATGATTTTGATAACGCAAATTCGCCACAACTATATTTAGGTGAACCCATCACCTAAATACAATCCTCGGAAATTCTTACCCCATGAAAACAAAAACGTTTTGCAGGCCTGACAGTGTACATAGTACAGAAAAAGGCTAAACATCCTAGTTGCATTTCATTCCTAAAATAAATACAAGAATTCTATCAAATAGGATCTTAAAAAAAAAAAAAAATGAATCGAAGAAATCTGATTAAATAAAAGACCTTTCCCAAGTGCATATATAAGTATTGCTCTAAACGTAACTTAAACTTCTGATTTTTTTTAGGACAACCCTCTAAATCTAGGGAGCTTTAAGAAGAAACATAACAAGTAAATGCCATGGAATGCATCAATGTTCAGAATATGAAGGCAAGAGGAAAACTAAAACTAAAAACTAATATAATAAAACGGATCGATTTCTTAATTACTTATTTATTTACAAAATCAGCTGTAATCGATACCACCTTGACCAGAGTAGTACGAGACATCCACTGAAAGTGAGACAGAAGTTGTTCCCGGAACTCGGCGGAGTAATTAGGAATTTAACAGGAAGGCTGGGATGAGAACCAATACTGCCAACTTCTGGGTCCTCCACTCTCCCACCGGCGGATCAACACGACTGTACACATCCGCCCTGTATACTCTTCACCCAGAACTCAAACAGGCGCTACCAACAATCCTCCCCGTAATCAAAAACAAACTCTCTAGTCATTAAAGGTACCGCCCTAGGCTAATATTTAGGCAAACGGTACAAACCGGCAAGAGACATAATCGTTTTTCAGTGGGAATACATTATGAAATTGGAATGCAGTAGGTTGAAATTTAATTATTCTACTTAATATATATTTAAAATTATATCTTTGAGAAAGAACAGATTTACAAGTAAAAAAAAAAAAAAACTAAATAAATCAATTCAAATTTTAAAAAGTATCTTAAAAAATCAGGAGGCGCGGTAGGGTAGCAAAGTGCGTAAGGCGCCTGACTACCATGCTCGCAGGACCGAGTTCGATTCCGACTGAAGGTAGAAAATTTATTTTCTGTAATTTCAGCCGTGAATCGGCTTCTAGGTCGGGAAACCGACCAGTGGCGCACACAGCCTCTAAAGAGAACCCTTAATTAGGGAAAAACCTGGAGGTTGAGCTTGAATTCTGTCCAAACCTCCTCCTTTCACAACCTTTGGCCCAGTAACAGTACATCCTTTCCTACCTACTGAATCCAAGACCCTTCACGGGTTTGGATAGGTACATTTTTTTATATTTTTTTAAAATCTTAAAAACCAAAAATTAGATACCGAATTATGTAAAATCGAGTATTTATTTATTGAATCTTAAACTGGAGAGGGGAGAATCTAGAAAATGGGATATTTTTTCAATCACCATCATAAAATAATTATAAGCTAAAGAAAGGATCAGATTTTTATTATGTTTAACTATCGTGTTATCAATTTAGCTTGAGGAAAGCTAAGTATTAATGACTTCAACGAAAACACAATGTGCTAAATTGTAAGAAACCAATATTTAGTTTGTTTTTTCTCTTATGAGATCCCTCATCCAACTCCTTTTTAGCCTTCGGTATATGCTGTAAGGGATATTTGTTGTAGCCCTATTAGTGGGTAAGGTTGTTCATAAAGTTTGACGCGAAATATTTTTTGATGAATTAATTGCCACTTCTATTGGAGTTACTTTATTAGAAAACTAGTTTCGAACGTTAAACACCCATCTTCAGTTCTAAGGAGATCAAACGGGTTTCTGAAACCTTATAACTGAAGATGAATGTTTAACATTTGAAACTAGTTTTCTAATAAAATAATTCCAATAAAATTGGCAATTAATTCATCAATCCTTATGTATTTATCCTTCTATACCATCATGTGTACCTCAAGTGATTATTCCTTATTGAGTCCTTGTTTTATTGAGTCTTCGCCTCATATTATGTGGAGTAGAATTCCAAAACCAGCCAAATCCAATAACCACTTATAAAAAAAAAAATTAATAGTATTATAATAGATTATCTTAAGATGGAGTGTTTTATCCCAAAAGAAGTTTGATCACATTAAAAACGGAAACACAAAAAACAATGCCCCTTCATTGTTGTCGACCAGCTGTAAATTTTTTTTCAAAATGGACTTGGCTGGATTTCGAATTCTATGCTTATGAAGCCTATGTTGTGTCGTAGCATAAATGTAATTCAATAAGGATTGATGAATTCTATGTAATGCAAATCCTAAGCGATCCTTCAATAATATCATGCGTACCTCAAGTGATAAATGTAATGTATTATGATTATTCATTGTATAGATTGATTTTCCATTTGAATTATTAAACATTGTTGATATAATAATAATAATAAATATATTACAAAAACAATGACTTTATATAAGAAAAAACTCGAGAAATATCCAAGTATCGAGCATGCTCAAGGGCTGGAAATGTTTTAAAGATATGACCCAGGAGTGGTTTGATAAAAGTGCGAAGGCAGTGTCTGGGAGTTAATGAAATGTAAAGGGGAGCCGGCTTAATGGTTCAGAAAGTTAGCGACTCCGCGATGGGATATTTCTTTTTAAATTATCCCCAACGGAGTGCCAGGGAGGGGGCTTCTAATTGTATTAATAACATGCAAATGAGGGGCTTTTCACGGGGGTGCCACCCCAACCTTGATTAAAAAAGTATAATTGAAAGTCTTCCAGGGGGTCGCGATACCGGCCATCTTTCGCGTCGTTATTGAAGGGTTGGCAGCCCTGGCTGGGAGGAAGGAGTCTTTAAGTTTTAATAAGGAAACCCTGCTAGGGACTTTTTTTTCCCCCTTTTCCCCTCCCTCTCTTCCGTCACCCCTGGAGGATTAGCCGGTAATCTCTCTTAGCCTGGACCAAATTAACAGTCTGTCTCTGGCTTCGTCCACCGTAAATCCTTCCGCCATCAAACTCCCCAGGCGCCTTGCAAATGAGATAAAGCTACACTCGGGGCAGGAAATTGAGGGATATTGGATAGGCTTTAGGTAATGAGTAAAAATTAGTTCTAAAATTATTTAATAGCTGAGTGAAAAAAAAAAAAAGAAAAAATCCTTTACACGAGTAAAAAACTTTTCTTGGAAAAATTTAGTACATAACTATGAACATAAGAAACTCAGACTCAGTGAAATCATGATGGTAATTATCAGAGAAAGGTGTCTCCATACACAAAAAAAAATATATATAGTATTTTTATCTATGGACACATCAACAATTATGGAATTTAATTTTGTTAATTTCCGACTACTCAAAAATTTACTAAGACAACCAGGAAGAACATTCAAATTTTTAGTTTAATTATTACTACAATTTATGTAAATATTTCTTCTTCTATTATTACAGAACTGAATTTAGTGTTCTAGCTGTAACAGATGAAAATTCCTGGCAAATAGATCTCAGCCTGTTCCCTGCTAGGATAGTTAAATCTCAATCAGACCTTATAGCTCGCTCGTTAGCCGCCCGACCTCCTAATGCCGCAGACCCTCCCAGATGATAGACACTTTAGCCGGCCGAACTCTTTTATTATGGCCTAATGATGGTTGATGGGATCTGGCGAGTGAAAGCTCCTTATGGTGTCCGCTCTCCCGACCATGATATTTTCGCATTACCCTCACCCCCGTTTCGGCAGCCTTATTATTTTCGCTTATTAGTCCTGACGAATTTTCTATTGATGTGCCGGCGTTATTTTCTGTTGAGATTTGTATCTTTACCAGTGAGATTCGTAGTGATAAATAGTCAATCAGTATACATATTTGTTCTTTTTCATATCAAAATATAAAAAAAAAAACCTAGGAAAAAAAAAATCAATTTTCCTCCTGACTGCAAAAACCAATAGATCTTTAATCTACTGCATTTCCCAATTTACATTTTAGAATTAAAAATATCAAAATACTTAAATTAAATTAGCAATCAATGATAATGCGAAACAAAGTTGAGAAAAAATAGCGGTCTCAAACGTGAATTTTTTCATCCTAATCAATATAGCTCGGTAGGCCCTAGTGACAAATGTTTTACAACAAAAAATATTCTACATTATATTTCTGATTAGGAGACTATAGTCTAATTTTTGATCCGTGCAACTTCTACAGAGCTAAGGCGTGTCAAAACGTTACATCTAAAAAAGTACAGAACCCAGCTAAAAGACTTACTTATCCATAAAAAAATATTCTTTGACTTTAATATACTCCTATTATGCAACTCCTTATCTAATTTTTTTTATTAATAAAATTACTTATATTATTAACGTCAACTCAAAGTAAATCTTTTAATAATTTTTCAGCACAATTATTTAAAATAATTATGATATTCAATGTATATAAATATAATATGCTAGACTGTAGGATTTTTCTAAGGTTTGATTTATTACTCCTTGATCAGATGTTTAAAAAACATTAAATGGAGTGCCGACGTTTTGACTTGCCTTGCTCGTGCCTGGTAACAATGAAGAAGACCTGCAAGGCAGGTCGAAACGCTGGCTTGTCCTCCCAAAAGGGACATTTTGGTCTGAGGTTTTTCTGGGATATTTGTGTACATTGTATATTTAGTATGATTGTGATTTTTTAAATTTATATATTCATTTTTTTAAAGTTTATTTCTATCTCTTTATTATTGCTTTTTTTAATATTCTTTATACTTTTAATTATTTAGAGGATTTTATTTGTCATCCTTATTATTCACCGCCTTTTAGAGAGGCAGCTTATAATATTAAATAAAACAATAGTTATTAAAAAAAAAATTAAAGAAATAATTGATTTGAATAAATTTCACAGATTGTGTGAATGAAATTCTTTGTTAATATTATAGGAGGGGGAACTTTTTATGTAGTTTTGGATTTTATAATGTACTATTCATAACAACCGAGCGGTTTGAATGACTATTTTTACTTTTTAGAGTTTTTCTTTAACATTACAGAGCTCAACCTTGGCAGAACTTACTTTATAAAGAGTTAAGAACAAAGTTTTCTATAAAAAAAAAAAAAAAGTCCTATTAATTTTTTTTCCGTGAGGCTAATATTTTGGAGCATATTGTGCGCTATTATTTTTTTAAATTTTACATTGAGTCACTGCATGATGGGTGGGCTCACATTTTGAAATAAAAACTACATAGACAAAGTCGAGATAAGTACAAATTGGCATAATTAATACGATTGTTGGATATGATCGGATCCATTAGATATAGTATAGGCAAGGAGGATATAAAGTTGTGTATGTACTTAGCCAAACACATAAGTTACATTAGGAGTTGGACACAATTGAGTGATGTCTTCCACTTACTCCAATTATGGCGTTCAACTCAGTCATCGTGACCTGTTTCGCCCGGTCCACGGCGGTCGCTACTTGCTGCTGGTGCTGCAACAGATAAACAACATTAATTATACATTTTTATATTTTTAATATATGGATAATAAACAAACAATAATTTCACATTAAAACATATTTAAAAAAAAAAAAAAAAAAAAAAAAAAAAAAAAAAACTTACCTCAGAGTTTAAAAATGGTAGGATTTGTGCAATTATGGCGTTTAGTCTCTTGGCTATTTCAGTCTGAAAAGGGAGCAATACAAACTAAATTAGTCTTTTATATAAACACAGTGGCAAATTAAAATAACATATCAATTAAAATAAATTAATGTAATGTAATAAGAAATTCCTAGATCATGCAACGTAAATACACGTTGAAACATTCAGATGAGCTACCAATGGGTAAGATAGTACAAGTTTGCTATGTCAAACTTATTACTTTAACTAATGATTGAATTTCATTTGTTTACTGAAAAAAATCTTGTGTTTATAAGTATGGAATTTAGCATTATTTCTTCAACGATATTTTCACGCATAGCAGTAATTTTTAACCTGGTTAAAATTGTATTTATGAGATGTTTGAAGAGTACGTAAAAAGCATAATCAGACATCCAATTTGGCAGAAATAATTTATCAATTCCTATGGTAGGATTTCAATTTCTAACCATAAATGTATATGGCAGTTTGCAAACCTCGTTTCCAGGACTCAAGACTATACATTTTAATTATTATTATAGTAAAATTTATTATTATAAACCTTACTAGAACTATGAAGATGTAATCAGTTCAAAATTCGGTTGGGTTTAATAGTTTTACCATTGCAAACTCTGCTGCAGAATGGATATGGCTCCATATATTTATAGCTCCAATAACAATTTAATTGAAAATAATTACATTTTATCATACATATCTAACTGTATATACCACGGTACAACTTTGTAACCTCCCTCGAATGGTGCTCGCCACCTATCAGTCGACTACCTTCAAACTTCACTGCGCATCACATACTTATCGCTTTTTTATTGCAATATAATTGAAAATCTTAAAATTTTATTATTGTTAAACCTTCCTGAAACTATTAAGATGATGTGGTTTAAATTTGGTACATATTGGCCCAGTAGTTTTCGTGGTTAGTGATCACAAACGAAAAATGGTTTGTCTTTTAATATAATAGTATAACGCAGATAAATAGAATAAAAACGAGTATATTTGCTTCTCTTATATTTATTTTATTTAAGAGTTAAAACTATAAAAAACAGAATTCATTAACTAGTAACAAGCGATTTGAATAACTTAATGGGGGGTAAGGAAAAGCTGATTTTTTATTTGTATTCTTTATTTTTAGTTTATTATTATTTTCACTTGAGGTACGCATGATGATATAGAAGGGTCAATTGTTTTAAAAGAAAACTAGTCTGGTCATGTTTATCTGGTCATACAAACAGTTCCAATTGTCCCATTTTAAATTTGTTTCCCATAGGAACGGAAAAATCCAATGAGTCATAAGGGAAATCCCATAGTAAATCACAAAAATTTAACCTTCCTGCCCCTTCCCCTTCTCACGATGGATATACGTTAGTTCAGTTATCTCTTTGAGGTAAGTACTAATGTTTGATTTCTTGTCTTACATTTTTGAAAACTTTAGTGTATAAAATAATCCATGTAACATAGTACTGATGTGTGGAAAAAATTTGTATGTTTTAGAACTGAAGATGAATGTTAAGCATTCGAAACTATTATTCTAATAAATCTCAACAGAAGTGACAATTAATTCATCAATCCTAATAGTATTATTATTTTGTTTTTTAAAAAATTATCTCAAGGATCATAATCGAATCCAGTTTCATAGCTTTGCAAATAATAAAAATTGAATAATCCAGATGTTAAGGGACTAAGTGGTACGATTCAAGATCTTAAAAAAAGAACAAACAACTGATAACAGAAAAAAAAAAAAAAAAAATAATCTCTTATGATTTGGGCTTCAAGAATCAATATAGTAGAGAAGAACATAATTGACCAGATAGTTAGGAAGAGACCTTTATCCCCCCCCCCCCTGGCGCTCCTAGGAACAGTAAACAAGAGATGGCCTGATCTAAGATCCTACTGTAATTGAGACTTTGCTACTGCCAGCTCACAAGGGTTTTATCTCCTCCTATTGGCTGTCGCATTCCTTTCGCTTCGATTGGTCACTTTATTACCAGCTTTTCCTCTACGAGGCCTTTAATCTGACCGATAGGGCAGGCCTCCAGATATTAGACCAGCCAATTCCGACGTCGTGGGGGAGGGAGAGAGAATTCTTCAACAAAGAATCTCAATTCTTTATAATTCCCTATCAGGTGCGAATGAGGGACATAGAAGTTACTTAAATTAATCAAAAAGTGAAAATGAACACTAAATACGTTTCCTTTATATACCTATACTATCATATAAAAGGACAAGTCATTTTTTGTGATCAATAAACACGAAAACTACTGAAACAATCTATATCAAATTTTAACCACATTATCTTTATATTTCCAGGAAGGTTTGCCAATAATAAATTCTACTGATTTTCAATTAATTTGTTACTAAAAAAAAAGCAAAAAAAAAAGCGACAATGTGTATATAACAATGAAGTTTGAAAATTCACCGATAGCAGAATGGAACGCTTGAAATTTATGATAAAATTTACTTATATTTAATTTTAAATTTTCAATAAATATATATGAATATGTAGCGCTTCTTTAGGATCACTGGGATTTGAAAATCATAAGGAATAATCAGTAAAGTTTGAAACCAGCAGTACCAAATTTCAACAATATAATTTTCATAGTTCTAGGAAAGTTTATGAATAATAATATTTATAATAAAAATTTAAATGCACAAGGTTAAGTAGCAGAAGCGAGGTTTGCACTGCCATATACATATTATGGCCAAAAATTAAAATCCTACCAGATGAAATAAATAAAATTATTTCTGCCAAATAAAAATGATTACCAAATCAAAATTCCCATCATTTGCTTTTTTACTTGTAAAAATATGATTCATGGGCCTTAAGTTGAAAACACTGATAATGCACTCTATGAACCAAAAATGTTTCTAATTATTCTCTGTCCATCTGGGTTACCAATTCATCCATTAAAACTAAAAATTGAACTTCTAATTATGTTTTTACGTAATTTCAAACACCTTATCAGGGCATCTTTAACCAGCTTATAAATTACTGCTATGTGGGATTGGGCGATAGTCGATAGTTACTATCGATATATCGATAGGTCATGCCTACTATGCTGTCGACTATCGATAGATCTTTTTTACCATCAAGTTTTGAAACTCTCGGAATTATGCTCTGCAGTGTCTAGTTCTTTTGAAATTGAATTCGGAATTCCTAGAGCTATGGTATGTTTATAATATCGAGGGTTCACTCAAAGATTGAGCCAAAGGAAAGCAGAAATGCTAGTTTTTCTTTCGGGAAATATGTGGCTCAAGGAACACACTTGATTCTTGAAATTAACTAACTATTGAGTTATTTTTCTTTTATGAAAATTTGATTTGTTCATTATTATTGTAACCATGTAAATTGTAAATACTTTTTTAAAATCCAAATAAATTAGTTTTTTTCTCTTAGGTTTATGATACAATCTTATAATTTATAATCCTACAAATTTCAAATAGTAAGTAGATAATTGAATTGAATTAAATTAGTTGAATTTTTTTTATTGAATAGCTTTGAAAAAAAGGAAAAAAAAATCGAGGAAGCAACTACCGAAAACTATCGACTATCGCCCAATGTTACTGCTATGCGTGAAAAAGTCATTGAAGAACTAATGCTAAATCGGATACTTCAATACAAGATTTTGGTCTATAAACAAATAAAACTTCTATTATTAGTTAAAATTAGCGAAGTTTCTTCAATGAGAACGGGTGAAGCCGCGGCGGGAGATGCCAGTACTTGCATAACCAGTGAAGTTGCTACTTAAAAAGTGAAAGAAAAATTGGAAATGATTAGCTTTATTCAATCAATAGCAGTTTTTTTTTTTTATTCCTCTCCACCATTATACCCTTTAGGGATTTGTTGTTTCGATTCGCAGAGAGTTGATGGGGGCTCGGGTGTAATTGAGAGGGAAACAAAAATAATAAAAGGGAACGGAAAAAAAAAAGAAAAAAAAACGGTAGCCTGGAGGACGATAATACAAAAACCCGAAAGCTATGGAGAGAGGCTGCTGGTAACAACTCATTTGCATGGGGCAGACACACAGTAATAGATTGCTCTCTGCAAAAATAGCTAGGGCTCCCCCCTTGACAATTGTGCCATATGGTCGCCCCCCCCCCCTCACCACAATTTGTCACTCTCTCTGTCAGGGCCTATCGATTCCTCGGCCAATTACTCTCGCCTATTCCTTCCTCTTCCATCCGTCTTCCGTCTCTTATGGAGGCTCGGCTTCATTCCCAGGCGGGCGTGAAATCCGTATATCCAATGGGACGGAACATCGATACTAACTGTACAGTGGAAACCTATGTTTTTTCTTATAGCTGAGTAATACCAGAAATATAAAATCAATATATCAACGAGGAATTATTGCTGTAAGTGCTGTGATTCAACTTAAATCTTTTTCGCTTTTGATATATTTTAGCCATGACAATTAGCTTCGAAGATAGCTTGAATTCCTAAAGATGGATATGCTGGAATCTGCTAGCCAAACTTAGGTAAAGCGAAACTTAATTATAGCACCGGCTGTCACAAAGGATACGAATAACTTGCTTCCAATGCTCCATATTTCAAAAATTTTACGACGAAAAAAAAATCGTGACTTTCTACAAATACATACTCAGCATAAAAGCGTACACAGGTCATCTTTTGATCTAAAGACGTCATATATACTTCACATGCAGAACGAAAGACAACCTCGAAAATTCATTTAATTAGCTTTAATAATTTGGAACTATGCCACTGAGGAAAATGACACTATAATAATTGATACATCAAGTAATTTGTCAGCAATGGTGACATACACTTGTGAGACATGGAGATTTATCAAGGAAAAGAGTCCTTTCGGTGTGGAAGAGGAAGGCATTACAAAACATTTTTATTACAGTGTTTTCGGAAGGAATATTGAGGATCCTCACTCATTGATGAGATCGACATAGTCAGGCACATCAAAAATTAAAAATTGAAGTGGCTCGGCCACGTGGAAGGTGAGACGGGGCATAGAGTACCAAGGAGCACGTTGTACGGCAAGCCTGGCGGACAGAGACTGAGAGGAACGCAAAGAGTGAAAATGGCCTCCACAAGATGAGACGATGGCGGAGAAAAGCCAAAGATCGTCAGTTGTGGAAGAGCCAAGGTTATTCGGAACCTTAAGAGCCCTAAAACTATATTCAAAACACAATCCTCAAATAGTAGTTTTGTCATCAAAACAATTTCAACTTTGTATAAATGTAAACTTTTATGTCCAATAATAACCAGTTCTTCAACACCTCTTATCATATCATAAGCTTAGCATAGTAGATGCTCGCATGACAGCAATAAAACTGTTAACACTCGCAGACATTACAGATACCCTATTCCCTTTTTGTTAATAATAGATGGGTATAAGATGGAGAACCTGGATCGTATAGAGACAGAGAGATCAAACGAGCACACTGGCTCGAAATAAGGGAATGCGTTGGATGTTGCCAGGTGGCGGAGTGCCAGCAGCTAATGCCCGACCTCTCAACAGCACGGTCTTCACAAGGGTCTGCTATTTCAGGAGGATCACCCGACTTGTCTGTTTATCGCTTTCTCGTTCATAGTCGCCAAAGCGGTTTCTGGGAGAGTGCAACGGTCTCATTCTGCTAGTATTACGTTCAGCTATAGACCCAGATCAGTTTAAATATATGGCAATGTCCCTTATGATTAACATCACTTAACGGAATGTATAATCATGTGTGGCCCTGACAACAATAGTAAAACAAATATACATAATTAGATAACAACAAAAAAGAAAAAGAAAAGTACTCATTGTAGGAATAAATATAGTAATCAAAATTAAAATAACAAATAATTTCGTACATAGCATATAGTAAACGATAAAAACAAATCGAAACAGAATATATGATAATAAAAAAATACACTGAACGAAAAGAAATCAAATCAAATAAAATGTTATCTTAAGAAATTTGTAAAGTTAGGCTAATGTTTTATGCCAGATATATGGCACGTATACGTTTAAAAAAAAAAAAAAATTTAAATAAAAAAAACAAACAAAAAACAAAGGACTAAAAGAAAACATAAATGTAATGGGACAGCGTCAGTATGGAGAGAGCGGACGTGAAAAAGGAATGTTTTGAATGTTCCGATGGAAGAAGTATTGCGAATGTGAAATCATACTGTTAACGTGTAAATAGTATTTATAATGAATCAAACTTTTAAGTTCTTGGAATAAAAATTCCACATATAAAATAAGATCGATGTAGATACGTAAAAATAACCATTGTTAACTTAATACACATACTAATAAGGAATGTAAATTATACTGAGGTTAAAAAAATCGCAATTATCCATGAACAAACATGAATAATTATACTGTAAAAACATAAATTCTTGGATATATGTTATATCTAATATCAATATAATTACATATAATTGGCTCTTATTAAATCAGATTAAATATACGCTTTTTTATTTCTAATTAGTACACGGAGTTGAGTAATGCTTTGAAAGCGGTATCTAGTTTATTTGAATTATTTTATACAATTAAATAATAGAACAATTTTGCTTTTTCAAATCTATGTAATTAGTAATTAATTTAATAACCAACAAATATGCATATTTAAAATATTGACATTTAAATATAATTTACTGTTTTCGTATGTTTTTTTTTAATATAAAATAGAAATTAGACTAATGTAGAAAAAACACCTGTGTAACACACCTATATTTTTTATTTTCCTGGTTTTTAAATACAGTTATTTTATTTAACTATTTATTGATATTTACAATCGTAAATACTCGTATTATATATAAGTAGATTTCCGGTTAACGATTACAATGACATGTCAATAAAAGTAAAGAAATACTCACTAGTAGCACTTAAAACCCCTCAGAAGATTATCAGGAATTGAGAGTGAGGCAAGTTTGGAGGCTACTGCATTCAAGTGAGTATTGAGTTAACTAACTATTTAGTATGAAAGGATCTGGTTTAGGGCAAATCAGCAACCTGTGGAACATTAAGATCTTTATGGATAAGTTTGTTTGTGACATAATAAGGAGCATTAAGGATTTTGGATACGAGAAGAATTGGAAGGTTTAGCGGAACCCTAAAGCTCAACTCCGTATGTCCAAATGGATCTAATTACTGTCATGTAAATAAGTCTTTTGTTATTTATTAGGAGCTTTAAACGCTTGTCTAGTTGAAATAGTGGGAAACCAAGAGAAGTTTCAAGCCTTTCAAGTCCAGTATGTATTTTAAAAATTTGAATAATATACTTTTGAGTACTTAAAACACGATTTAATGATTTAATTAAACCATGTTTATAATTCTTAATTAAACAGATATAAAAGTAGAAGGTAATTGAAGATGGCTTTAAAGTTAATTGGAAGTTAATTCATCAAGGCAACAGCTTCCACAAGGCAGAAGTTTTCTCTCCAACTATATTTCTATATCAATACCATTTTTTTTCTAATTGTGTAACTTTGTTATTAATACAACATACCTTTTTTTTTTACAACCATCCGATATCAGAAATGTCGAATAGGTCAGATTATAGATTATATAATATGTTTTACATTTTATTATACAAACTGATATTTTTTTTATCAGTTGTAAGATGGCTAATATATATACATACGTTTTTTTTATTTTTATTTTTCAAAGGTCAGATATGACAGGATGGTATACAAGTTAATTTACAAGAGAGAAACATGTCGAGACACGGCTATACAATTAATCAGAACAGATGTTAGATACCGTTGTCCACCTTGAACACTCCCCTCAACCAATACAAGATACAAATTTGTTATTGATTCCTCTACTCTACACCAATGATAAACAATATTCAATATTGCCTACGAATATGGACAATATTTTAAACAAGTTAAATTTTTAATTTATTGTTACAGAAGTTCTTAACAAAGAAAAAAAAAAAATGCAGATTCTCGACTAATAATATAACACTTATATGTATTAGTAAATATTTCGTGTAATCATCATTGAAGTAGCTATAAATTCTTTTCTTTTTCATTTTATTTAATTTAATTATTTTCTTTAATTTTTTTTCCCCCTGAGCATATTGTAATTATTATTATTTCTTTGTTTTTTTACGTTCGTATTAATACCAAAAGATCTATTTTCAATTATAAATATTATTATCTTTGTTTGAAATTATAGTAGCCAGACTATTGCAGCATATTAAAAGCTTCTTCAATTCAATTCTTATAATGAAAACAACAAATATATTCTGGATAGGTATTTTCCAACTCTTTTACAGTCTTAATTTTTGAAAATACATTTTAAGAACTTAAATAGGGACAAACGGACACTGTTCTTTTACTTAACATTTATTAATCTTTACATTTAAAAATATTTTACCAATTAATAACAAATTCGATATTTTTAATATAATCAATACTATTTTAAATTTATATGATTTATTCAAGTTTTGCATTAGGTGGGGCATAATCTCTCAGGAATTTATTTAAAATCACATTAGATCAATACCCCATTGTATGTAAGACGCAATGAACGCAAAGGGTGTATATAAAACTTATTTACTTAAAATTCCGTATTTTAATCATAATACTATTCATATTACTTACACATTTGTGACAGATTGTAATAATTACTCAATAAAACTTTTTATTCGAAACGAAAAAAAATCCGTAAATTTAAGTAAAATTGGTAGGTAAATTATTTAAATAATCATTGCTTTTATTATATTAATAGCTTTAATAACCATATTATATATGCCCTGGTTAAAGTATATGGAACGTCAACTTCTAAAAAAAAAATGAAAATGCATTATTCAAAATGTTTGAGATTAAGTGTATTGTAGAGTGTATTACTCAAGTAGCGAACAGTTTATTCGCTACTTGAGTAATACACGTGTTTTGTAACTTCGCTTCCTATGAAGGCAGGTTGCTTCAACATGATTAGGCATTGACTGTCATCCAAGAATGAACTAGACTCAGCAAAGGGCGTGGCGAAATGTGTGCCATATGGAGTCAACGAGGGTCGACCTGACATGTGCATGCCAGATGTGGCTCGGCATCCCCAGGGCAGATGTGGCATTAACGCCCCTTCTGCTTCTTGTTGTGCGGTTGGTCCGTGGGAGGTAGAGAGGTCCCCCCTTCTGTAAACACCATGAAAATTGATAACGGGATTAGTGGCTATTCAACGAGGTGGCCTTTGTCTCCGCTTTGGGTTTGTTCCCCTACTCCAAGGATTAAGAGTAATCCATAGATGGGACTGGAATAGCACGCTAATTTAAGTTGGTTTTGGATTCTACATCTTATATACTTCGATTTCTTTGTTCTTCGTCGTAAGCCTACGACTTCATGTCCCACAGTATCCTTTAACAATATTCCATTAATCCCGGTTGAACAGATCCGCTACCTAGGAATCCATCTGGTCAAACGACTTACTTGGAATCCACATACAAGACGAAAACGTCAAGAAACTGTCCGTCGTTACAGACTACTTCAACATGTACTAGACAACCGTTCAAAGCATCCGATGAATTACCAAAGATTCCTTAATGCTCCTTATTATGTCACAAAGAAAATAATCCAAAAAGATATTAATGTTCCATATGTTGCTGAATTAGCCCAACCAGGTACTTTATATAGTAAACTAAATATCTACTGGAATCCCACTGTTCTCCCAACTTGCCTTACACTCCATTCCCGATAATTCTCTGAGGCGTCTGAAAAGAAGATAGCAAAGAAATCTTATAATGTAGAACTTTTGAAGTGCAAGTAGTTCTTTACTTCTTTACATGTCATTGTAATAATATTCCTCAAATTTACTTGTTGTATATAATGTACACAATTATAAATATAGGAAAATAGATTTCTTTGATGGCCACATTAAAGTAAAGAATCATTTATTACTCATTTACAAATAAAATGCCGCATCTCCGTTGGCATGCCCTCCTAGATCCTTTATGCGAGGAATGCATAAAGCTGTTTTTATCATAAACCTCAAAGTCATTAATATTCTCTAGGGAACTGTTGATTACAACATATGGTGCGGGTTGAAAACGAGATCCGCTTAAAAGACTACCCTTCCTGCAGCGGGTACGGGGTACGATCCGGGTGATTACCCCCCCCCCCTCGGAGGGTGAGAATAGGGGGCTTAGAGGGCGAGGGTAGAGATGACAAGAGTATTGATCGCGGCGAGGTGTCACAGCCAAGTAGCACCCAGCGCCTCTGATGAATATTTACGGTTCCTCTTGTTCACACTCTTCATTGTCGCGTCCCTTCTTGTCTCCCTTTTTTTTCTGTTATTTTTTCTTTTTGCTTTTTGTCAATCCTTATTTTTTTTGCCACTCTCTCCCTCGGGGCTAGGAAACACTGCTGCAGAGGTTTCACCTGCCTCTTTGTCCTGCTACTGCGTCAACAGTGACGGCCCGCTGAGCAAAACAACATGGCATCCGTTTTAAAATGCAACAACGTCAGAGAGCTATCGCGTGATAGATGTTGATAAAAAAAAGAACTATTTTTAAAATAGTACAGAATTAATAATATTTTAATTATTTAAGAATTAATAAATATTTTCATACAACAATAAATACAGCTGAGAAAGCAGCTTTGGGATCTCTTTGGACCTAACGTGTCCCTAAATAAGTGGGGAGGAAGGTTTTGTTGGGGGATCCATAGGCTGAGTATATAGCTTGTAAATAGAGAATGATTGTATTTTAACATTTAACTTTACAAGCATTCAAACCTTCCGATAGATTACCAAACACTCATTTACATAACAGTAATTAGAGCAACTTGGACATACGGAGTTGAGCTTTGGGGCTCCACTAAACCATCCAATTCACCTCATATCCAATCCTTCGTAAAATCCTCAATGCTCCTTACTTTGTCACCAATAAACTTATCCATAAAGATCTTAATGTTCCATATGTTGCTGATTTAGCCCAAACCAGATACCTATCCTTTGATAGTAAGCTCCGTAACCACTCAAATCCGTTAGTTTCTCAACTTGCTTCCCACTCCTTTCCTGATAATCCTCCGAGGCGTCTGAAAAGAAGATGGCCTAGAGACCTTCTTGTGTAGAATTTTCATATATTTTATAAGTGCTACTCATGAGTAGTTCTTTTCAAGTATTGACATGTTATTGCAATCGTTATCAATACATTTAATTGATGTATATATTTTGTACAGTTGTAAATTTCAATAAATGGATGTTAAAAAAAAAAAAAATTAACTATTTGATGATTAGTATTATATATATATATATATATATATATATATATATATATATATATATATATATATATATATATATATATATATATATATATTTTGCTTTATATAATGTATAGTTTGAGATTCTTAATTTTATATATTATTTTTAATTTATTTCTAATAGCACATATTGTGTGAATGGATAAATAAAGTCTTATTAATCATGGCTGAAATGTAATAAAATATTAATCACCTAATTTAATAATGATTGAATCTTATAATGATTGAATATTAATTAGTTCACTAAATATGAAATGACTGGAGGATTGATAAAATGATTGATTGTTTGATGATTAAATTTTAGCTGTATTGAATTTTGCTTACTTAAAAATATTTTGAAGATTACAACCTGAAATAAAGGAAACTACGTAACAGTGCTATAACATAAACGTCCAGTATTTATAATCCGAGAAAAAATGAAGTAGAAACATACCAATAAAGAAAAAAAATGAAAATTATAATAAAAAAAAAAATTAAAAAAAATTAAATCAGTATCATCGATTCACCCAGACCGATCCCTGGCAAATAAACCATGACGCTAATCGGTCAATTTTTAAGTTAATAATGAATTAATTATATAATAATTTTAATAGCTGTATCCTAGTTATAAGCCAACTAATAGCGGGGGTGTAATTTTTATTTTTCACAGATGTAGTAATTAAAAAATAAATGATATAAGAAAAGTAAATAAATTCAGGGAAAAAAAAAGGCAGGAAAATGAAACAAATACTTTCATAGTATAGCATATAAATGCTTTTGTGTTGTAATAAGAGCATTAAGTTACATCATTGTACTACGATTAAGGTGTTTCAGAATTTAAAAACGTATATTAAAAAAATATACATGAATAAGCGATTATTCATTATGCAACCCAATTAAAATTTTTCAGTAATAATAAATTAGGGATAATGGAGAAATTAAGATAACAGAAGCATAAAACTGACCGAAGCGATTAAGAGGGGAGTTATGAATAAAAGAATAAAATGCTGATGTCAACATTTCCAAAGCGGGGAAGTCTCTTCAATAATACAGCTCCCCCCACAAACCCATTAGCTCCCGATACTTCTTCAGCCATTCAAGGCTACTCATTTATTTGCAGTCTATTGATTACCATATTTAATATTTATTGAGTCCCTTAACATTCATCGTGTTCTTTTTTACTAGGTTTAGTAACCATGATCTCCGTGATGCATGGATATGTCTATAAAAATAATATAACTTATTTAATGACGATGTCAGAGTGAGTTAAAAAATGATAATTATATCCATATCTCCCTGAATGGGGAAATAGACCTTAGATATGTTTATCCATAATCTACCACTTTTACCAATTTACATTTTAAAATTAAGCGGATCAAATTAATTAAATTAAATAAACAATTAACTACATAATTAGTAAATATCTTAGTGATATCCGATCAGTATAAATATAATCACCTTTACACATACCAGAATTAAAAGACAAGAAACATTTCGTCGTTTCCGACTACTTCAACATTTACAAGACAAGCGCTCAAAGTTCACAATAAATTACAAGAAACTTATTTATATGACAGTAATTAAACCCACTTGGACATACAGAGTTGAGCTGTGGAACTAAACCTTCTATCTTCTAGTATCTAACCCTTACAATCCAAAAGCATTCGTAAAATCCTCAAAGCTCCTTATTATGTCACAATCAAACACATCCATAAAGATCTTAATGCTCCATATGTTGCTGATTTGTCCCAAACCAGATACCTATCCTTTAATGGTTAACTCCATACCCACTCTCTAGTCTCTTAACTTGCGTCATACTCAATTCCGATAATCGAATTCGAGACGTCTGAAAAGAAGATGGCCAAGAGACCTTCTAAAGTAAAACTTTTTTTTTTCTCCAGTATGGTTCATACTTATAAATACGGTTCTTTTTTTACAATTCTATCAGGTAGGCTTTTTTTGATATACCTATTTTTTATTAAATTAAAGTCATTGTTATTTAGAATCTTGTATAACAAATTTTAATTATTTTCATATGAATCAAGTCAATAGTATTAGTAGCAATAACCGGCGTTTTATTTTATTCCTTTAGTTAAAGCAGGGGTTCCTCAAGGTACTGTTCTAGGATCGTTACTCTTTAACATCTAGCTATCAGATCACTTCCAACCACGCAAGAATAAATTTAAATAATCTCTTAGCATTGTTTGTTATTATAATATATGATAATAATAGCTTACTAAGCACGAACATGGCTGGAAACAAGCCCAGGTATAATTGAAAGATATAGAACCCATATTCAGTTCACTGATCCTGAATGTTACAGATCACTGATCATTTTAACAAAATGGCGGTAGGATTGGCTCAGACGATGTTCTAGTGGAAGGCTGAATGAATAATGAAAGAGCCGGAGGTAGCCGCTCAAGGATACAACCATGAATTAGATTTTAGCATAAAGTGTACACTTTAAAAAGTCAATTTCACGGTTTACGGTCGAGTTAAGGCTGCCCGCCATTCGTAACGGCTCTGCTTACTCAAGATAAAAGTATTTGTGAAATTGCTGGACCTAATGCTCCTCGAGGTATCGATGGTTGTCAGTTGTTGAAGTCGATCACGAAGGCATTATTTATGTAAACTAGTGGATAAAATATTTGCATAAACATTTACATAATTGAGAATTTATTTTGTATTTGTCTATCTCTTTGTATTGTTTATTATACTTATCTCTGTACTTTCGTATATTAAAGATGGTCTCTCAAGGTAAGCGAAGTATAAGGCCTTAGATTATGCTCTTCGTCTTATCAAGAGTTCCAAAATTTAATATTTTCTTCAATATACCAAGAGATCGTCCAGAGACCAAGAATAGATGTATTAATATCCATTAGTTCCCGGCCTCAGGAAAAAGGAAAAGAAAAAAATTGTGACATTGTTTTTCAGTATTCTCAAAACTCTTCACAATAAATACAATACTTAAGAAACAAAATTTTCAAAAATGTTTTTCCACAACTTCTTGAACCACTTCATCCAAATGTGTACTGTGTGGTAGATGAGAAATTTCTAAGCAGATATATACATTAAATTTTTAAAAATGTAAGACAATAAATCAAATATATTGCTATTCACCTAAGGAGGTAAAATGGAAATGACTTCTGAAACATATCAAGGCCTAGATGAAACTTAATATAAATGTGGAGGTCTCCATGTCATTCAGACATGGCAATTAATCCATCAATTCTAGTCAATAAATATCTTAGTTCATTTGGCTCTTAATGTTATGATAAAGTCTTATCCATTTTTTTTTCTCATGAACCAGCGTGCGTAACTAGTTCCAAAGCTGATCTGCCTAAACCAGTAATGAGTTAATTGTATCCATACACAAAATTATCAATGAAAGCATTGAAATGTATAGAAATCATGAGTCACAGTTATATTCCAACTCATAAACAAGGTCATTGTTACCTAGCTACTAATGAAAGTATATAAGGTGGATATAAGCAGTTATGTATGACCATACCCAATCCATTCCTTTTCAGTATTTATTATGCCATGAATAAAATTATCATGTATGTTTATATTTTTCTGTATGCTTAGAGAAAGTGGTTCCTAATTCTATTGCTTAATTTTTATTTTATTTTCTTTTTTTTTTTTTTTTTTTTTTTTTTTTTTTTTTTTTTTTTTTTTTTTTTTTATAAAAGAAAACGAAATTTATTCTCTGTGTAAATTTTTTAAAGAGCTTAACTCGCTAAGCTGTTTCTAGAGCTAAACCTAAAAGCCTATTAGGCTGAGTAGGTTTCTCGTCGAGTTGAAAGGTTTCCTACGCCTCTTGGCTTACACTTACCAATCTTGAGTGTAATATATTTTTTTTGTTTTAGTATCTCCCATCGATGAAAAGATCTTTATGAAACCGAGGCGATGCCGCGGTGTGGGCGGACACCGGGCTGGAATGGGGTTAATATCGTCATAGCTAAAATGTCACCCCGTTCTTTCCTCTTATTGCTTTCCATTCTTGGCATTTCTCCCCGAAGTATGACTTGTTTTCTCCAATTTTATTATTTCATTAGTCCAACTCTGTATTAACTCTCTCGGTTTATAAGGTTATTCAGAAGGGAAAAAAAACATTCTTTCATACAACGAAAATATATGTATTTTTTTATTATAATTCATTTATTTAACGTAGAGTTCATAACCTATATATATATTGTTATCTTAGGATAATTTTTAAGATTTAGAAGGTTTAGTTCCACAGTTCAACTCCGTATGTCCAAATGGGTCTAATTACTGTCAAGTAAATAAGTCTCTTGTAACATATTGGGACCTTTGAGCGCTTGCCTGGTAAATGTTGAACAACCGATTCTTGTCTTTTAAGTCTGGTATAAGTACAGGTAATTTTCATTTATACTGATCTTATATCAAACTAAGATATTAACTAAAGTTAAATACTGTAACATGTAATAATGATGTTCGAATTACATGTTCTTAATCGGCATCGGTTTTTAGTTAACTAGAAGAACTCCGTCAGTGAGTGTAGGCAGTTTCGAAACGTTGTGCTAATTTAATTTGAATAAGAAATATCTCCAGAGAAAATATTTACTCGACGGGTTGTAACAACACTCTGTAATATTTAGCGCGTATGTTTTAATTACAACAGAGAACTGAGATCAAATATTTGAATGTATCATCTCAATTTGAATTGCAAAAATAGTACTGCGCTCCAGGCAACAATCGACTAGAAAATCCTAAAATACCTCGATTGTATTAGATTTTCCTCTAGACTGTTTAAGTGATCAGATCAGGAATTGAAACTAGATAGTCCTACACAGCCCCATGGATCAGTTGGACTTGATAAAATTCTGCGTACAACGAAGTATAAAGATATTGATTGATATAAAAACTAAAGTTGGGGAAAATTATTACAATTAAATGTACAGAATTACTCATTATCGAGCGCCTTGGAGGATTATCGGTAAGTTGGGAAACTGGTAGATTCAAATGGGTATGTAGTTTATTTACCATGAAAGGATGGGTATTTGGTTTGGGATGAATCAGCAAGATAAAGAACATTAAGATCTGTATGGATAAATTTGTTTGCGAGAAAAAGGATAAAGAGAATTGAGGATTTTACCAAGGATTTTGGATTGTAAGCATTGGATACGCGAAGATAATTTATAAGTAAACAGGAAGTTCCGAGATGATTGATACCATAATGAGGTTAAAAAATTACTACATTTACGATAACTGGGTAGCAGTTTTCTACGACTGGAAGAACAAAAAAAAAACAATATTAAATTACCCTTAATTGGAAAAACACCACGGGGTTTGAGAGTGGCCGATTACAGGGAAATGTCGGGAGAATTACTACGGGAAGTAAGGAATATTGTAGGAAGAACTGAAGAAGAGTCGCCATATCCTAGGGAGCCCCTTCATCGGGAAGAATCCAGGTCAAGAGGATTGTCAACAGCCCGAGGACCACTCCACACCCCTGCGTCTTGTGACAAGTTAATCTCCCTTCGCCCACTCATAGCACTAGGCAGTAATGGGGCAGTCGTAACATCACACCCAGTTAGTTATATGGCGGGTCATCTAATATTTTTTTATTTTATTTTTAATACCTATAAAAAATATATGAAATACTCAAAATTCTTTATCAAATTATGTTTTATTTAATTTTCATAATCAATATACCAGACATAAAGACAAGAAACTGATCGTCTTTCCGACTAGTCCATTGTTTACTAGACAAGCTTTCAAAGCTCCCAATTTATTACAAAAGGCTTATTTAATTGACAGTAATTGGACCCATTTGGACATACGGAGTTGAGCTTTTGGGCTCCACTAAACCTTCGAAGTCTTCTCGTATCCAATCCTTCTTAAAATCCTCTATACCTCTATATTATGACAAAAAAACTTATCCATAAAAATCTTAATGTTCCATATGTCACTGATTTGCTCCCCTATTTCAACGATTAAGAGTAATCCATAGTTGTGGGGACTGAAATAGCACGCTAAATTAAATACAAGTTGGTTTTGGATTCTACATCTTATATGCTTAGATTTGCCCTTCGTCGTAAACCTAAGACTTCTCGTCCTACATTATCCTAAAGCAATATTCCATTAATCCCTGTTGAATAGATCAGCTCTCTTGGACTCCATCTGGTCAAACGACTTAGAATCCACATACAAGACAAACACCACAAAAAACTGCCCGTCGTTACAGACTACTTCAGCATTTACTAGACAACCGTTTAAAGCTCTCAAAAAATTACAAAAGACTCATCTACGTGACAGTTATTAGACATGTATGGACATACAGGGTTGAGCTTTGGCACTAAATCTTACAATTCTATTCGAATCCAGTTCTTACAATCCAAAATCCTCTGTAAAATCCTTAATGCTCCTTATTACGTATGTCAAAAACAAACTAATCCATAAAGATATTAATGTTCCATATGTTGCTGGTATAGTCCAACCAGATAATTTTCATAGTAAATTCCATACCCACTCGAATCCACTAGTTTCGCAACTTTCCTTACAATCAATTTCCGAGGCATCTGAAAAGAAGATGGCTAAGAGACCTTCTAATATAGAACGTTTACTGAAGTGCTACTAGTCAGTAGTTCTTCACAAGTAATTTAAACTTCATAATCCATTTCCTCAAATTTAATTAAAGAGTATTGAAGACAGTTAAAAAAATATATAACAATTTAATTAAAGAGTATTGAAGACAGTTAAAAAAATATATAACCTACATATATTATATTACAATTAGATATTATCCGAGCACTATTAACGGATATCCATTACTAGAAGTATATTATTGCTTATTTGTTAATTTTATTTTAAAACTCCTTTAAAAAGAGTTAAAATAAAACTTTGTAAAACCCTACTGTCGTGAGCCTCTATTTTTGTTTTTTCCTTTATATGAATAAATATTTAACAAAGCGAGAAATTTAAAAGGAGGTTGTATTAATTAATATAATAATTATAAATATATAAGATCCTATTCAAATAAAATTTTAAATAAAATAATTTTCCTTTTAAACTAGAGAATGTTACTTTTACGATTCCGTTGGTTTTAACAGATAAAAAAAAAAAAAAGAAGAAAACTATTCCAAACTTGATAACCAGTACAATGTTTGCAAACGCAATTCCCGTAACAATCATACTTGCAATTATCTGAAAACATAAAAACTGACAAGAAAGGAAGTGAAGAGATAACGATATGATAAACGGCAGTCATTAACTTTTTCCGTTTCCAGTCTATTTTTTTCTGAAGGACGTACTAAATTATTTTCATGGATGCAATCACCATATACTATCCTATGGAAGGTACATTAATGCAGGATCGAATTATATGTAGAAGTCTATGAGGCCAATTTATAGATTTTTTTTTTTAATCATATAATAACATATTTGAATCTCAACTAGAAAGCGATTGCATCTCACAATGTATATAGGATAGGGAATGTTTTGAGCCAGAAAACAGGAACACGAGTAAACATTAAAGAGTATTGACAGACGAGGAAAACTAAAAGAACAGAAAAAAAAACAGGAAAACACAGGAAACATATACAATCCGAGGGGAATAAGAATAGAAGCATCAACGGATTGAACTGTCAATCCGAAGTCAACGTTGAGCCTTCTTGAGTAAACTGTGGTCGATTCTCGTCGACTTCAAAAGAATTCAGATATTTTATAAGCCGCTGAGGTCCAGAAATAATTCGAATTTTATGAATAATTATTTCATAAAGGTTCAAAGTAGAACATGTTTACAATAAACACAAAAATACATATACATACAAAAATAAACAAATTAATATAAATATATACGGACCTATGAGACCATTATAATATAAAATATGTCAGTAATTATTTGATGAAATATATGATACTAATACATATTTAAATGAAGTTGACAGAAAACATATAATTATTAAAAACTAGACTTTATAAATAATTTTTAGAGTACTGACAATGGCTAGTTCCTCTACAAGTTTTATTATATCTCATATATACCGCATATTTACTAGATGTGTTTTCTAATAGAGTTGTAAATTTCTATTAATAAAAGAATATATATATATATATATATATATATATATATATATATATATATATATATAAAATTTACTATAAATTCAATTAGTTCTATATATCAATTGCGTTTTTTTTAAATTTTTTTTTTGTTGTTAAATTATTCCTTAAACGGTTATTTGTTTATATTGGTGGGGTTTATTTGTTGACGGAGAAGTTGTATGTTGTTGGGGTATGCAGTCATTGATGCAATGAAAAATAAATTTTCATTTATTGTACCGACGTTTCAGCTTGTAATGTAAGCCTTCTTCAGGGCTGGAAGAAAGACAAACAATGCTATGAATGAAAATAAATTTATTAATATTTACCATTTAATTCCTCTCTTTGTCATATTTTCGTTTGTCTTTCTTCTAGCCCTGAAGAAGGCTTACATTGAAGGCCGAAATGTCGACAATTTAAATGTAATAAAATAAAATTTATTTTTAACTGATGTGTATCAATGACTACATATCCCAACAACCTACATCTTGGTTTATATTAAAACGTTGCCAAATCAAATTTCACTAGATACTACCTTTCCCTGACTAACCCTCTTTTTTCCCCTTGAATTCTGAAAACACTCTTTCAATTTCTATTTTCTATTTTATGTTATCGTTTATTTACCATCTTGATATTTTTTTTCTCATTTATTACTCTTTAATGTGTCACATAAAGTCCCTCAATAAAATTGAGCACAAATGCTTTACCAAATTTTAATAAAATAAAAACAACCAATAGGATGGTAGGAAAGTTCATAAATAATATTTTTAGAAATGTCAAGCATTATAAAAAAAATGCGACTACTAAATTTATTAATGTTAGTAAATTTCTTTATTATTTTTAGTTCTATATTTTTATCTTTACATTTTACAATAAAATAATATAACTAAATAACTAGAGCTATTTAGAATGATAATATATAGATCCCTCCGAAATTATCCTAGGTTTTAACCTATCATCCTCTGAGCGGAGTACATTTCCAGATGCCAAAACGTAAAATGTTTCCAATAAACAAAGTTGTGCCAACATTACAGCGCTAAAGGGAAGAACGCTGTTTGCCGAACACTAATCAGCTGACGGTCTCATTTCCATTTACCTCTATTTCTACGGATCGGTTCAACAGGTCCGGTATGATTAATTATACATTCGAAAAATATTCATTTCGTTCCACCATTGGCCCGTTAGTTTGTTTAATGGGATTTGCATTCTATTTGGGAGTGAGTTCGTGCCTCCAATCCTCCAACCCTTGTTTGGATTATTCCATTACGGGATCCAGTACCCGTTCCTGTTAGCGTTTTGTAATCCCAATACACTCCACCCCCTCAATCGGTTAGTTAAAGGTAATGGCTTTATTTATTAGGAAGCCTGTAACAAAATGGGTAGGGATTTTAAAATTGAATCAATCGCTTAGGTATCATAAATTGAAAATTTAGGAATACTGCTATCAGTAATTGGGTATAGGCTTTATTATATTTATATTAGAGATGGACCGATTAGTCACTAGCCGACAAGTCGGCTGGCAAAAACCTAATCATTGCTTCATACCAATTCGGGTGAAATCGGCAATATTCGAGGTCGATTTAAGGAAATGTTTAAAAAATTTAAGTATGATTTATCTAATTACTTTACTTAATTTTATATAGTATATCGTGTTTATGGACTTTCTGATGACTCTAATACAAAAAAAAAAAAAAAAAAAAAATAGATAAATAATTCTAAAGGCGAATCTTAAAGAAAAATTATAATCAATAAAGGCCATGTTTTTATTTTTTCTAAACGTAAAAATAGATATGAATAAAAATGGCCGACTAGTCGAAGCTTTTTGCCGAATAATCGGCGACTAGTCGCCGACAACAGGAGCAGCCGATTAGTCGGCTTTATCGGCGGACCATCTCTAATTTATATTGGAAAAAATATATATTCTGCACATTAAATTTTCTTATAATGTAGCTCACACTTTTTTTAAATACTTGAACAGCTCTTTTCTTGCTCAAGGCTGATTGACACCTATTATTTAAAAAAAAATTAATTACTAAATTTTTACATTATAATAAAAATAAATAAATGACAACAAAATTATACATCACAAGATTATATGATATCAATTTCATGCATACATTTACAATAGAACCATTTGCAAGGTTTGAACAAGAACAAACTTAAGTTAGTCCTACTTGTGGCCAACGGCTGACTTAACACTTGGATCAGACTTACACGATGTTAAGTATTCCGCAACACTCTCGATAGATTTAAAGGCATTTTAAATAATACAGAAATTAATTTTTAAAATTTAAATAAGCTTAAAATCAGACTCACCTGCTTGTGCATTTCCACATTGAGACCGTACGACATTTCGTAATACTGAAAAAATAAACAAAAGAAAATTATAAGTAAACAGTATTAAAAAAAAATCAACAGAATATTAGCCCTCAGCATGCATTAAATCTCTTTTAGCAAAATATTTTTCTAAACCAAATTTTAAAGGATATTTCAATATTAAGTTACTTATAAAAATTGAAATATATATTAAGGGTACAGTAGCCATATATACGCATATATATTTTTTTATAAGAAAATAAAATCTTTTCTTAATAATTAAACTAGAATTTTTTAATTATTAGAGACAAACTTATCACCAGCGCATTATCATTTATTTAGAATAAAATATCTTCCTTAAACATTTATAATGCATTAGATAAATGAGTGTTTTTTTAAGAATTCTTTTCTAAATATTTAAAATTGGTCATGAGATCAAAACTGAGGTTTAAAAAAAATTGACATTCTAGGAGATAAGTCAAGATAATATAAATATTTTTTTTCCAATTGCAAAAAAAAATATATTCTAGTTTTTAATTATAGGAATGAGGGTGAGGTATCTCATATTGGAGAGAATTTAGTATAAAATAGTACTTTTTTATTGCATCATATATGTTATGATTTTAAACATATGAAGCATAGAATTACAAAATCAGAAAGTTTATTTTCTAAAACATTTTCACAGCTGGTCGATAAAGGTAAAAATTTTACTGGATTAAGAAGGGGAATTATTTTTCAATGTAATTTAAATACTTTTTGAGAAAAGCATTCACATGAGAGTCTAATGGAAAAACTATTCAATAAAAAAAAATAAAAAAATCTGGAAATTGGACTTAGCTAATTTCGAAATTCCTTGGAATTCGCCTTATATAATGGTTTATTATTTACCCTAATATAGGTATATCACTTATTTGAAATGTTTGGTGGATGAAGGGATTATGTAACAAAACATAATTTTGAGTAATTTCTGTTTGAAGTTTTTTTGTTTACATTTTTATTTAGCAGGAAAAATGTTACATAATTCCTTTATCTAGTTGTTTTGAAATATTCAGATTTTACTACATAACACTTCTTCACATAAATTCTTAATCCAAAGAACTAAAAAATATACATATGTTTATTTATAAATTAACTATTAAAGAAAATTTTCAATTATTTTATTAAATATTAATAAAAATATGCAAAATATTATTATCATATATATATATATATATATATATATGTAATTTTTCTTGATATACATCAATATATTAAATATATTATATATATATATTGTCAATAGATCCAATAAATGTAATGTTCAATATGAACATTCATCCCCGGAATCACATCGCGATTTGCGATATGGATCACTGAAGAATGGTTATAACTTGGGTTCGAATCCCGACCGGGTCAAATCTTTTCTCTTCAAAAATAAAATAAGATAATAAAATATATATATATAAAAAAAAAAAAAAAAAAAAAAAAATTTGTGCAGAGCCTAATAGGAGAAAATGTGCAGAGCCATTGGAGAAATATTAGAGAGAGAGAGAGAGAGAGGAAAAAAAAAAGAGAAAAGCAGATGCAGTGTGGCATGCAACACAGCAATTGAGGCATGCACGGGCGAGATGTGGCGGTAACGAATCAGGCTGGCCAACCCCCAGCTACAAGCGTAAACAAATTAATGGCCTAACATTTCCATTAACTCATGTCCAGGTGGCGGCCCTGTAATTTCGCCCCCTCCCATCACAGCGAGGGGGCCCCCGCATTATAATTTCATAATCTCAAATTGTTTTCTCTCTCCGCGAGCCGGTCACGAAGGCCACGGTATAAGCTAGTCAGGTAGGGCACGCCATCGCTCTGTCCGTTATGATGTATCGAAACGTCGATAAATCGATTTTTTTCTTCTTTATTTTTAAGAAATTCAAATTATATCGTATTCTGTAATTAAATATGTTTTCTATGAATTCGTGGCCGTAGTTAGAGCTGATAAAGGCGCTGATTTCATTTCATGTTCCACGATGAAAGGACATAACAATTCCCACGGGAGCACTTATCCAAAAAATATAGCACCAGAACTTTAAAAAACTAAACGCATTTGTACTATAATAGGGTAATATTTAGGTGGCATATGATTAGCACCGCTACCGAAACAGCTATCACCATGAACACCTATTAGGTGTATTCTTAACTGGCGGTGGCCGATTAGAAGGCGGAATCTGTTTACAGTCTCCATCAGGAACAGCCATCTATAACAATAAATCTCACTGATATCAACCTATCGCTGGCGCTATAATAACCGACTCAGTGGTACCAACCTTACATTATCTCCGTTTCTCGAATTTAACGCCTCTTATA
Source organism: Euschistus heros (assembly GCA_003667255.2). Classification (NCBI taxonomy): domain Eukaryota; kingdom Metazoa; phylum Arthropoda; class Insecta; order Hemiptera; family Pentatomidae; genus Euschistus; species Euschistus heros. The sequence goes on from RCWM02000142.1 coordinate 1,432,505, forward strand.
TTCCGAATTTATTTAATATTTAAAATAATGGTTTCTGTTCAATAAATTTTCAATAATGAATCAGACTAAAAAACAAGAAACTGCTCGTCGTTTAGGACTGCTCCAACAATGCTTAAACTAGACAAGCATTCAAAGTTTCTAATAAATTTCAAAGAACTTATTTACATGGCAGTAAATAAATCCTTTTGGACATACGTAGTATAGCATAGGCTCCAGAAAATCAATTCTTTCGTATCCAATCCTTACAATCCAAAATCCTTCGTAAAATAAACAATGCCCTTATTATATAACAAACAAAATTATCCAAACCAGAAACCAATCCTTTCAAAGTATATTCCATACCCACTCGAATCCACTAGTCTCCCAACTTGCCTCACACTCCATTCCCGACAATCCTCCGAGGCGTTTAAAAAGAAGATGGCCAAGATACCTTCTAATGTAGAACTATTGAAGTGCTGCTAGTGAGTAGTTCTTTACATGTTATTGACATGTCATAGTAATCACTTTCCCACAATTTTCTTGTATTAAAAGGTATTAAAAAAATAAAGAAAAAATTATTTATTTAGCACGTTCAGAGGCAGCTAGTATTATGTCGGACACATCACATTTCAAGTAAATCTAACGGATTTTACGCTTGTTAGGGCAGTTACAAAATTAAATATACAATTGACCACCCCTTAAGCCCTGAGAGGGTTGGATGAATAGACCGTGCACATGTAACCGATAAGTTCCCTCATTCGCATAAGGGGTTGAGGCAAATAAAAGATTCAGGGGAAGATCGCGTGGCCACCCTTTAAAAAATTTAAGGGCCGCAGCCATCGGGGTTGATGGGGCGTGGGTTATCCTCCACAGGGCATCAAAGATGGAGGGCTCTCTAATTGCTGTGGGAACTGCCTTCTGAATAACACATAACTCTCCCTTTCTCCTTGGGTCGCCATAATTCATAACATACTTTCATTATTGCATTATAGTTTAATTAAAATATCCATCAAAGTAATTTTTAATAGAGGGGGGGGGGGTTCGTCTGAGGATGAAGATAATAGCTGAAGAAGGACAAACCTTACACCATGTAGTATGTTTCGATCCACTTTTATCAAGCAATACAACCAACAGGAAAAATAAATAATACGCTCTTTCGATTCATGGTATTTTATTTATTCAAAAAATTAATTTTAACTTTTTATTCATATTTTGTTTGTAGCCTTAATGAAGGCAAATAAACATTGCCGAAACGTCGGCAATAAAAAATAATACTCATCCATTCTGTTTTATTTTGGCTTCTTGCAACGCAGATCATTTAGATAAAGATATAACACATTTTAATCTAAATATTTTTATATAAATATGATACATTAATCGAAAAAGAGAATAACGATTGCAATATTACCTCCTAAAAAATATTTATTATACCAAAAAAAAAAAAATTATTATATAATTAGAAACGTTTCATTATCAAGCCCTACAACATAGACAAACAACAGAAACTTCATTATGACAATTACAAACACTAAAATCATATTTTAAATTAATATATATTAACATTATTACTATATACTACATCAATTGTAATTGTCATAATGCAGTTTATGTTTTTTGGTATCTAAGTTGTAGGACTTGAGAATGTGGCACTGGCAACGAACGTTACCCAGTTACTTAAAATTAAATTTCTTTTTGTTGAAAAATAAATATTTTTCAGGAGATAATATTGCTGTTATTATCCTAAGAGATACATAGCATATTTTATTATTTGTTTCTATTTTATTTTTCCACTTTATTTGTTGTATAGTTTGAGGTCCTTTCCTATTTTTTTTTCACCTTATTTATTGTATTATATATTATGAGTTTACTAAATTGTTTATTTTTTTTTCTGTTCATTTAATTTATTCTCATTGTATATATTGTTTGAACGGATCCATATTACTAATTGCCATCTCTGAGGAAGATTGTAATACTTTGTCAGTAAAAGGTTTATAATGAAAAAAAAAAACAAAAAAAAAATACATTTTATTTACCATTGACTTTTTAAAATTTATTTCTCATTTATTTAATTTCTCGTATTAGTATATTTTCTGTTACTGTATATGTATTTTACTTGTTTTAGCCCTGATGATGCAGATAAAAGCTATGGCCTAAACGGTGTCATATTAAAATAATGTATTACTAATTTTAACCATTCCTATTTTTTATCCCTTTGACTGATACATAATAACCAACAAGATACTGTGCAATGGAATCCATCTACTTATTAATAATAAAGTTATTGATTAGCAATGTAATCTATATACATTAATAATATATTAAAGAAAATAGGGTCTCTTAAAACTTCCAACAGTAACAATAACAAACCGGAATATGTTTAGTTTTTTTTACAATTTTTAAATATCTTCAAAGACATTTCAACACTTCCACACTCGAATGATCTCACTAAACACTTCCCTCACCCAGAACACTTCTTCACAGGCTGACAGAAGAAATTGAATGATTACAGAGGATGACAAAGTGTTGTCAGACCACTTTTAAACAGAGATTGGCTTCTGTTCAGCGAGCTTCTTATGCCTGTTTAAAAATATTAACGGAGTGCCGAGGGGAGTATTTTAGGAACGGTTTTTTCGTTTTCCTTTTCTTCAGCAGTCAACGGTCGGGGAGCATTGTGAAGCTAGACCCAAGTGCTGCGGTGCAGAACCCATTTCTCATGAGCTGCCCAGTCGACCGAGGTCGCTACCCGAGAGGGTCACACGAGTGCACACGCTCACTGGACACAGCCGCGACGCTTCAGTGACTCTCAACTACTGCTTCAAGAGGTACTACTAATCCCCGCGAATATGTTTGTAATATATACATTTTTTAAGTTACTTTCACTTATATAACTCCCGCCGAAAAATAATTGGACAAAAAAAAAAAAAAGAAGTTCCTACTTGGCTATTTATCAACAACTCAATAGTCCTATTTACGTACATTTACTCCAAGGCGCAACGTCTTATATCTTTAAGCTACAGGAGCTTTCCATCCAACTTCAACAACTTGTATTGTTTCACAAATTGCAGGAAGAATCAACAGATCGTCCCAAGGAGTACGTATTGCTATGCGATTTACGAATATGAAACGAAGGCGTAGGTGTTGGTCAAGTGCCCCAATATTATTTTATTTCTCGCAATGAACATAAAGATTGGGGGCTGCCTGGGGATCTCGAGATGAAGCTGGGGAGACTGATGAACTGTTTCATTAGATTTATCTTCGTGATCCCCAGGCGGTCACACATTACTTGCCGATATTCTGAGCTTGGGTGGCTCTTTCCTGAATTCCGACGGCAATACTTTTTGGGTATTTTCCAATTCCAATGGCTAAAAACCTTCCTATATTCTTGATCTATTAACTCTGCGTTCTTCTATCCACCTCCTTTTAGATCAGACATTAGATCCCAACCTATCAAACGGCTTCCTTTGACAAATCCTTCATCATTCGTGCAACCTCCTTCTGGAATTCCCTACCCACTTCTATTCGTAAAGCAGCTTCCATAACTTCCTTTAAAAATAATTTATTTATGTACCTTTTAGAAAATCAATCTTCCGTAAATATGTCAATAGTCAAATAAATACGAATAATTACTTTTTTTTCTCTTTCTTTCTTTTATATGTTTATATATATATATATATATATATATATATATATATATATATATATATAGAATTGTATTTTGTGTTTCATATATTTATTTTATTTTTTAATTTAATTTCATTTTTTTTTTCTGTAAAAAATGTATTTTGTAATTACTGAAACATTTAATTTGTAAATAATAGGCCAGACAATTGTAATTTTAACTGTACATTATTTTCATTCTTAGGGGACAGTAAGTCCCAGAATAAAGTTTATTTTTTCATTTTATTAAGTCATGAAAGAAATGCAGCCAACATAAGACATACTTACAGCCAGTTGAATTGGGATTTAAAAAAAAAAAAGAAACTGCTCGTCGTTTCCGACTTGACCAAAATGTTCAAGAAAAGCATTCAAAGCTCCCAATAAATTACAAAAAAATTATTCAAATGACAGTTATTAGACATATTTCGACATATAGAGTTGAGCTTTGGGGTTCCACCAAATTCTTTTCGTATCCAATCCTTACAATCCAAAATCCTTCGTAAAAACTTTAATTTTACCTATTATGCCATAAACAAACTTATCCATAAAGATCTTAATGTTCCTTATGTTGCTGATTTGGCTCAAACCAGATACCTATCCTTTCGTCGTAAATACCATACCCACCCAAATCCATATTCATAGAGTGTAACTAGTAAGTAGTTTTTTACACGTTATTGACATGTCATTGTAAACATCAATAAATAAAAAAAATATATTTATGTATACAATATAAGAATTTCATTTACTTTTCCGACCATTTTTTTTTTTTTTTTTTTTTCGATATTCATACTTATGAAGAATAAGCATGCTGAAGGTCCCTACATTTCAATAAATTATGAAATTCAATTAAATTAATCCACAACGGCTTCTATTAAAAAGAACAAGCACGTCTGTTTGCTAATCAAAGTTCAAAAGAGCTTTTATTTAAATTTAGATGTTGATACATTTATAAAAAGAAACGATCCCCTAATCATTAATACTTTCCTTATTTACACAAGGATTCAGAAGGATAGACGCGGAGAACAGAGAGAAGGCAGAAAGATAGAGAATAAAAACAAAAAGAGAATTAGCTGGCAGAACGAGACACTTGATAATTAAAAGCCAGTGAGAGATTTAATAGCCGCGGATTCAAAAGGCCACTAATGGATACTTCAACAATGGTTAATTACCGCTTCACAAAAGGATCTTCTGAGGATCAAATCAAACACCGGAGGGGAAGGAGCGAGAAAAAAAAAAAGGATTAAGGAAGAACAAAAAAAAAAGTAAGAAAGAAGGTATTAAAAAGAAAGAAGAAAAAAGTCGGTAGTGGCTAAAGGAGAAGGGACCCCGGTTAATTCGACTTAGGCACCGTGGGAAAGGATTCTTCTATTTTTGTTCCTAATTCTTAAATAACCCCTCTATTTACTGTCATATTTTTTTATTTAATTTATTTTTTTAAATATATATAAATCAACAGCCTGCTGACGATATACATGAATATATAATTCATACTGAAACTCTCTAAATAGAACCGACACTAAATATTAGTAGGGATCGGTGAAGATAAACATTTTTTTGTAAAATATTTAGATATTTTTGAACTGCATATCGACATTTTTCTTACGATACCCAACAGTAGTTAATTGGAACCAAAAACACTGAACAAAATCATATAAATTATTTATGGTCGAGAGAAAATAAACATTTAATAACGAAGCCATATTGAGTGGCCATCAAAGACGGAGAGAAACATTATGGAACCTTTCCCGGCTGCCAAGGAATAAATTACAGAAGCCGCGAGCCGTGTAGACCTGACCAAAAGCCCATCAGTAGTAATATCGCAATGATGTACGGTAGGGGGCGATATAATAGCTTCTGTGTCACCATAATGCCAAAGAGAGGTGTAAATTCGTTTTCTGGGACACTTTTGTCCCTGTTAACCGGTTAAAATAAGCTTACCGCAATCATTTGGCAACGAAAAACGAAACATTTCTATTTCTGTCCCTGGGATCTTTAAATTAGATGCAAATATAACGTGATAATATTGAACAAATTGTTTTATATTTATAAAACGATTCGCAATAATAACTTCGACAAAATGTGAGTTAAAAAGGAATTGGATGAGGGATCTCTTTAAGTAACAAAAAAAAAAATGTGAGGTGCTACCAATGGGTACTGGTCTCCCTCATGTTTATTCACGTTTTGTTTATTATGTATTCAGCACATTCGCTGATTTTCTTTCGCTTGAAGACATGTGTAAATCAATAAATAAAGTTACAAACTACTTCAACATTTATTAGACAAATGATCAAAGCTTCCAATTCATTACAAAAGACTTATTTACATGACTGTCATTAAACCTATTTGGACGTACAGAGTTGAGCTTTGGGGCTCCACTAAACCATCCAATTCATCTCGTATCCAATCCTTACAATACAAAATCCTTCGAAAAATCCTAAATGCCCCTTACTTGGTCACCAATAAACTTATCCATAAAGACCTTAATGTTCCATATGATGCTGTGTTAGCCCAAACCTATCCTTTTATCTGACCACTCAAATCCATTAGTTTCTCCCACTCCATTCCCGATTATCCTCCGAGGCGTCTGAAAAGAAAATGGCCTAGAGATCTTCTAGTGTAGAATTTTTATTGAAGTGCTACTGATGAGTTCTTTTTGAGTTTTGACATGTTATTGAAATCGTTATCAGCTCATTTACTTCATGTATATATTTTTACAGTTGTAAAATTTAATGAATTGATATATATTGAGTGGCCATCAAAGACGGAGAGAAACATTATGGAACCTATCCCGGCTGCTAAGCAATTAATTACAGTAGACGCGAGCAGTGTAGACCCTAATATTGGACAGGTTATATTTTATAAGAAATTTGATAATTATTTCTATGTCATTATTTTAATTACAAAGAATAATAAGAATAATAAAGAATAATATTTTTTTTTTTTTTTTTTTTTTTTTATTATTATTATTATCTAGTAAAACTATAAAAATTCAGTCAATATAGTTTAAATTCTAATTTTTGTTTTTGTGCATTCGAACAGTAATATGATCAAGCTATGATAATCTTGAATGTACACAAATCTTACCTATAAGAAAGCATTGCTTCTGAGGTACGTCTAAAAACGAATTCCTAACATTTTTGAGGGTTTTTTTTTTTCTTAATTTTTATAATCGTGTTGTAAGTTAATAAATACAAGGCTAGTTATAGATATTATAGAACATAACACTGGGAGAGGCCGATTAGATTAAACATACACCTAGCGCTTCAATACTTATCTTTGATCAGGCCGCATTATGACGGATGAAAAATTACCCATAATCATATAATGACTAGCATTTTTTTGTTTAATACTTGTTTTTACGAGGCATATTCTCGCCTCACCGGCTCTAGTCCGCTACAAGGCCGACAAATTATCTCTTGGAAAGATAGCAATCCAATCCCGGGAGGTATATAATTTAAAATTATAATACACCGAGGAATGAGCGGCTGGTAAAGAGACGAGGCTATAAAAAAAGTATATATATAATAACGATTCAGAGAGAAAAAAAACATAAAAAACATAAGGACATTAGCATATAGAGAGCTGTGTTTAAGATGTCAAGATAGGCGTTGAGCTGAATTATGAAGTTATCAGTGGGATCATATCGACGAAATAGGTAGGCAGCGTAGCGTGATCGAATCATAGCACCTCCAGGTGTCATCAATTTATGTTATTTATAATTAATTATATCCTAGTTATAAATAAGGCAATAAAACAAGGAGGCTTAAAATGATAAAAAAAATAAAAATAAAAAAAAAATATAGAATCCGTGTAAATCTAACTTCAAACTACTCAGAAAAAAATTACGACCTTTATAACTAATACAAAATAATTATTCCTATTATTTAATTTTTTAATCTAGCATCTAATAGTATTTTAATTTTATTAAATGAGGTGAAAAACATCATCAAACAAGTAAGAAATAAATCTCAATTTGTATCTCAGTTTGGAAAGCTTCCAAAGCTAGTTTTGTGGATTTCCTTCAGTTATTTTATCTCAATAGGCATTATCTTCGGATTAAAGTAAATCTTTTTTTTTTTTATTTAATAACAATATAGTGATTTTAGATACGTAAGAGTTCAATAAAGAAGGTTGGTAGTGAAATAAAAAAAGTTATATCTGAAGTCTGAAACATGGAATGAGGAATATTAAATATTTGAAAAAAATATTGAAGGAATTTATTTACTTCAAGTGCTTGGCATAAAACAAAATAAAATAATCAGGATGAGAGAGATCCGAACTTAAATGTCATATAAAAACTGAATACATTAAAAGAGATAAAAGGATTGTTGACAGAACGTAACAGTAAAGTTAGGTGTTCCGTCGAAATAAATTTATAATTTAAGGAAAAGATATGAATCAAAGCAAAAAGAGATAAAAACTACGTTATAAAAAAAATTCTGGTTTATGTTTTTTTCTCCTTGTACTGTAACTGTGTTACATCACAAAAAATAAAATATAAAAAATAAATAAAAATACATTTCTGTTGGAAACTACCTTTATTTGGGCGCCAACGTTTCAGTCTTCAAAGAAGACTTCAAGCGACTCAGATTGGTTAGAATGAGGAATGGGTAATCTTAAGAAAAATATAGCAATAACGCGATATATCGGTGACCACAATTATCGATGCATCGAAATATTCCTCTCATGTTACTATATATTCGTGTTTATTTAATCGGTTTTGTTAATTTATTTCACAACTTAAGTATGGACAAAATTATGCTTAAAATTTGAAATTAGTTCTTGATGAATTGAACGGTAGGCAGTAGTTACATATACTTAGATTGTGTATAATGTGCAGATGCAAAGAGCTCCAGTTTTACCAACTGAGGAATAATGCTTAATGCTCAATGGCACAATTCAATACAAGATTTTTATCTATAAACAAATAAAAATTCAATTACTAGTTAAAATTATCTAAGTTCTTTACTTATGAGAGCGGGCGAAGTCGCGGCAGCGGATGCTAGTAAATTGTATATCTTGATTGGCTACATTGGGAAAGAGGGCAGACTCGAATAATTCTCCATCCGCAGTCGAAAACGTTCCTTAACTCGGAAAATGCTGATGAAAGGAGAACGGTTGGGACTTGGTAATTGTGGCAGGGCTAGAACAGATCTCAGTCATTAGTGGGGCAGCTCAAATTGTGCGTGCTAGTTCCGATTTCACGGACTCCATTCGCTTCCCTTCGTCGCGGGAAATGATCCCGGTAAATCCTGGCCGGCCCCCCCTCCCAGCGGCGGAGGACACGTACAAGTCTCGCCTATTTACTGCTCCGTCGACGTGAATATCTCACGCACGGACTTATCGACGGCCTAGGAGGACCATAAAGGTTGCACGATCTTGGTAGTTGTCGTTTTGCCGAACAAGAAGAGTAAGGGATAAACCTTAGCCTGATCATGTTTTCCATTTTGACGATGAGCGATTTTGTTATACTGGACCAGGAGATAATGCATACACACATAAATAAAAAAAATTAACCTTAGTCAGCAACTTAATAAAACTTGGAATGTAGTGCATTTTTTTCACTTTACTCTTTTATGGTGAAAGTTAAATAGTTCCATTGTTTTTACGCAATACATGTCTCATTATTATTGTAAGCATCCAAGGAAATACAATTTCACATGGAGACTACCAATCACAGAGAACGCAGCTCCCGGCTTTTTCAAGCATATTCCTGGAAATTCCCGACTATTTCAATACTCTTTCAATAATAATACAAACAAATAAATCAATGCTTTAATTACATGTTATTTGTTGTTTCAAGCGAAAGAAAGACAGTCTGTAACTGATTAAAATTGATAATAAAAATGACGGACGTGTTAAGCGTTGGTTCAATAAACCATTTAAGATAAGGGATATTTTAAATAATAAAATAAATCATTTGGTATTTTTTCAAAATTAGTTTGTTTTAAAACTTCGAAACAAATCCTTCAGAAAATTGATTAAGCTGTAAAAAGGTAATCAATCATGTCGTTTAATCATAAAAACATCAATTCTACCAATAACAGTTTTTAAAATAAGAGAACAATAAAACTGTTGAATACATAATTGTAATCTAAACCTAAATTACAGTCACTTAAAGTACGTATGATGGTATAGAAGGATCAGGATTAAGGGTTAGGATTGATGAATTAATTGATATTTCTATTGGGATTATTTTATTAAAATACTAGTTTCGAATGTTAAACATTCATCTTCAGTTTTCAGGAGGTCGAAGATTTATCTCTTGAGAACTGAAGATGAATGTTTAGCATTCGAAACTAGTTTTCTGATAAAATAATTTCAATAGAAGTGGCAACTAATTTATCAATCCTAACTAAATTACAGTGTTCGCTTTTAATTTTCCAAAGAAAATATAAAGCTTTTTCAAATCTATAATACATATTATTGTTTTTATTTTTTTAAAGAGATTCAATGATCAGTTGAAAGATTTCGATAGGCTCTGAGAGCTTGGTATAACATTTCAATTCCGCTATTACATTTTAGTTATGTACATATAAAGAACTTTGAAATAGAAATTAATGCATAAGAAATTAAGACGATAAAGAGAGGACATTCATTATGAAAATTTAAGCACGATGGTAAATTATAGCTTTAACGATTACGTTTTCTTGACTTTCAAAAATTTAATGTAAATTCACGACTTTTTCTCGATCACACGAAATCCCCGGGTTGACACTCTGATTCAGCAGGTGTAGCGATAATAAATTGACTTAAAAATCTCTATATAAAAACTCCAACAAACAAGGACAAGATATAAAAAAAGGCACTGGTTTCCTGATCCGGAAACATTTCCATATTTTTCCCGTTGCTAATTCCTGGTCGAAGAGAGGCTTGTTGGATGACCGATGACAGAGCTCTTATAGCCCCGGAGACTAGACAGTTGGACAAAGCTCCTTTTACGACCGCGACATAAAAACGGGACAAGACAATTATTTAATACTCCCCCCTCCCCCACTGACTGGTGTATTTTATCCCCGGGAAGACTTTAATGCTTTCTCATTCGGCCCTACTGATTACAACTCGTAAAACCGCTCCCTCACAAACTGATTTTAAACAACCGCAAAAGGAATACTACGGGAACAGACGGGAATGGTACAGGAGATAAAAAGTTTTACGAAAGGAACTATAAATAGCAAGCCGAATTAATAGTTTGGTATAAAGTTCAAAGTGGAGCATACACGGTCATTAATAATGTCATTACCTTAAAAAAAAAACCTTATATCATAAAACCTTCACTACTTTTAGAACCTTACGATATAATTTTAATACCATCACAAACGATCATGATGTCATATGAAATGGTGAAAATTAATGAAGAAACACTTTATGGGTAATGTCATTAATACTAATCTCGTAAGATCCTTTTAGCATTAACTGCCAGATAGCTCTAAATATAAATCCGCTGTTATACTGCTCAGCTTTATATTATCTTTTAAATGTAATGCCTCATCTGCTTACCTTGATAAATAACATGGCCTAGGATTTTTATATTAATCAATCTACACCCTATTTTTATTTATTTTTTTTTTTTAAATGAATGAAATAAATAAAGAAAAAAGAACTATATAATATATAATCATACTTTATTCACAATTCACATTCAGCCTAGGAATATCCTGACCAAACCTGTCCCTCCATTTATGGAGGAACAACGCAGGTCTAAAGAGATCCCAGAGTTTCTCTCTCAGCTGCGTCACTGGTGTAAAAACCTAATCAAGCCCGAGTGAGAGCGCTATAGTACAGACACTTAGGCCAAGAGCGGAGAAGCTGGTCATTACCAGGACTCCTTGTAGAATTTTATAATGGATATTGAGACCACTTCCTTTTTAACCAGCGAGGACGATAATAGGGGTTTATAGAACTGGATAGATAATTTGGATGATGTGAATGATTGTCTATTTATATATTTTGCAAGTTTATATATTTTATTCCAAACATAAAAGTTTTATCAAATTGGTTTAAATTTTTTATTAGAATAGAATTTTTAGTAAACTGTTTCATAATTAATTTTTATACCTAAAAAAAAAAAATAAAAATAAATTTTCGCTTAACTGGGAAAACAATAGATTGATCTGTAAATCTATAATCTAATGCTTTTCCAAATTTACCTTTAAGAATTAAATGGATCACTACATTAAAAAAGCATAGATCCAAAAAGACATATCCATGTCGAAATATAATTGTTTATTTATTAATTCAAGATGATTTAAGTTAAAGCTCTTTTAATTTTGAATAAGGATAAACAGATTTGAACGTTATATGAATGAGTATTCTAAATTTTATTATTTAAATTTAATGACAATATTTAACTAATTGCAAATTCGCCTTTAAGGAAGGTGTAAATTATGGCTAGTAGCCTGGAAAAGGAAGGACAGACTGGTTAGGGGTCTTACTGTAATTACTTAGCGTAGCCTTATAAATCCCTTCAAATAATTACCATAGAACAACTCTTTAGCAGTACCCTCCTAACTACCCACAGCTACCCGCTACATTAGCATCCTCACGGTTCCAATAACTTAACCGGCTTCCAAGCTCCTTGTTTGTCTCTTATATCGGAGAGTCCATTGCAAATGGTCAACGGCTGGTCGGGAGTTCTTGTTGCGCAGCTTTTGTTTGGAATATTCAGATCGGAATGACTACCTCAGCCTTTCGTAACACCATGAAATGTGTCTCGGGTAAAGAGGCAAGGTTCGTCCTTCCGTAGAGTAAACACGATAACAACCTCATTTGAATTTGTCAACGTAAATAACGCTGTTCAGTAACGCTTCGTAGGAAAATGTTACGTTCAATTGCAATCTGAATAACAAAATAAGAACAACTAAATGAATATAAATTGATTAGTAGATTTTCTTAAACGTCTCTTTTCGCATATTTCGAATACTAGCTGATCACTAATAACATTGATACAACGCATAGAGAAGACAAAACCTTAAAATATCTTTACAATATTGATCGATACTCAATTTACCGGTACAATATCAATTAGCATTCAGGTAAAATTCAAAGTCATTTACGTAAAAAGGTAATTGGTATTGGTTTTAAATTTTTATTAACTATTTAATCATGATCCTAGCATATATAAATTCTCTATTTCGTTTTTCAAATGATAGGGAAGCGTTAACACATGACATCCATGTTCACAACGTAGAAAACTAACGCTAACTTTTTAAACCTGCTGCTACCGATTAATAACAGTTATTTGATAAAAAGTTATTTTAACACCTTTAACAACCGTTCCATCACACACTTAAAGACGAGGCTAATCCGAAAATAATTTATTATAAGAGTTTAACAAATATATTTATATATTGTTCAAAAAAGGTTCATTCGAATGTTAAACTAGATGTAACTTGTAATCCGTAAATAATGGCAGCCAACCTATATCGAAGTTTGATAATTTAATAAAAGATTATATCTGAAAGAACTGTTGAATTAAATTTAATTTGTAATTAATACTTCCACGAACTAGCAGGGAATAAAAAAAAAAAAAAAATTAAAATAATAAGAAAAGAAATAAATGGAAATTGGAAATATGTGTATATTCTAATTTTTGTTAATTCGACTATAATTTCAAATATTAATATTTAACATTTTAAATTTTTATTTTATAGGAGTAAGCTGATTTGAAATCACCTGGGTTGTCGGGAACCGAGTTTGAAGGAAGTTGGCACACTAGGATTTTTGTGTTTACTATGAAAGTATAAGTACTTGGTTTGGTCTAAATGAGTAATATTTGTATCTTTAAAGTCGTAAAAAAGTAAGGAAAATTAAGATTTTTCGAAAGATTTCGGATTGCAAGAAATACGTAAGAAATATTCTAATAACCACCATTTTTATGAGCTTTAAAAATCGATACAAAATGCCATGTTAAATATTCATATAATGTTGTAAAGATATTCCTATTTATATTATTGTTTTACTTAATTTATTTCAAAAAAATAAATAGAAACAAAATTATTTCAAGTATTTTGAATTTAAATGTAGTTTACAAAGAATTCAACAGTAGGCAGTATGCATGTGCGATATGTTGCTTACAAGATGAAACCAGTACCAGTCTTGTAAATTATGCCCTGTCCCTAAAATTAAAACCTTCCTTTTTTTTAAAAATAAATTTATTTAAATTTACAACTGTATAAAATATATACAACAAGTAAATGTGTTGAAAGTGAATACAATGGCATGTAAATAACATGTGAAGAACTACTCACTTCAATAAATTCTACAGTAAAAAGTCCCTAGGCCATCTTCTTTTCAGCCGCCTCGGAGGATTATCAGGAATGGAATAGGAAGCAAGTTGGGAGACTAGTGGATTGGAGTGGTTATGGAGCTTACTATGGATATAGGTATCTAGTTTGGGCTAAATCAGCTACATATTGGACATTAAGATCTTTATGGATAAGTTTATTTGTAACAAAGTAAGGAGCGTTAGGGATTTTTCGAAGGATTTCGGGTTGTAAGGATTAGATACGATAAGAATTAGAGGGTTTATTTGAGCCCCACATTCCTTATTTAAAGGATTTTTATAAGGTTAGTTAATTAGTACATGTAATTGTATTTTTTATCATAGATAAAACAAATAATTAAATTAAAATATATCGATATAAAAATATCGTACGGTCCAAGAAAAATATTGATATAAACAATACCTATTCTGTACAAAAGAGATTTAGATGTATCCGGCCACACAACTATCATATTGCTGTTCTAATACATTAAGAAACAACCAATTACAGTTATATCAAGAGGCAAAGTAGTAAATAATTAAAACATTAAAATATCAATTAAGATAAAGAACATAATACCAACGTATAATTGTCTGAATTAATTAACAAAAAAAAAAACAGAAAAAAATAGTGTGACTACAAAACAGGAAGAACAACAAAAGAGACCAGAGCCATTGTTAGAATAATTTATACAGACAAGAAGAGAACATTACAGCTGACCTTTAACAGTAGACAGCGTATGATAATCGGGACAAGATAAATGTGGTGAAAGCACTTTTAGGGGGAACGAAGGAGGGGGGCGTAGGGGGGAAAAAACACTGAGTTTCTGCCAGCAAATGCTTCGGGGAATTGTGGCACAGAATGGGACTTGTAATCATTTTACAGCTATATCATAAAGGGATTCACTTCTGTCTCTTTTTTATCTTTCCTTCTTTTTTTTTTTATTCCAGTCAGTTTTTTTTCCATCTCCCTCTTTTTTTTTTTCTTTTTAAAAACGCGTAATGATTTATACGGAAGACAAGAACCATTTTTCATCGCGATAAAACGTTTCGGGACAAAAAGAGGAAAAATTTTCTATTTAGTTTATTCCTTTCAAATAAAACGATATCCGATTATGCCTTTTGAGTGTAAGGCAATCGACAACAGTACAAGTTATGAGTATCTTCTAGATTTTGATCTGCTTCAGGATTAATAGACTGAATCGCCTATTCGTTTTATTATTTTTTTTTTCGAATGTTAAACATGCATCATAAGTTCTAAAAACATACAAAAACAAAAAAAAAATTAAAATAAATTATATATATATATATATTGAAATTTACAACTGTAAATACAATATAAAAATATAATACATCTAGTAAATACGATGATAATGAAAAAAATAACACGTCACTTGTTTTTAAAGCAACTAACCATTGGTAGTTTAAAGGTTCTATATAATCTTCTTTTCAGGCGCCTCAACCTGTTATCTGGAATAGAGTGAGAAGTTTGATACTAATGGATTTGAATGGTTGTGGAGTTTGCTATGAAAGGATAGATATCTGGTATGAGCTATGTCAGAAACTTAAGGTATATTAAGATCTTTGTGGATAAGTTCGTATGTGCCAAAGTAAGGAGTATTTAGGAATTTTCTAAAGGATTTTGGATTGTAAGGATTGCATGCGAGATGAATTCGTTGGTTTAGTGGAGCCCCAAAGTTCACATCGGTCTAATTACTGTTATGGCAAATGATTCTTTTGTAATTAAGAGGAAGCTTTGTACTTTTGTCTAATAAATGTTGAAGTAGTCCTTAACGAGGAGCAGTTTCTTGTTGTTCCCAAGGTTCCATATGCTGCTGATTTAACCCAATGATGATACCTATCCTTTCATAGTATGCTCCATAACTACTCCAATCCACTAGTCTCCCAACTTGCTTCCTATTCCATTCCTGTTAATCCTCCGAGGCGTCTGAAAAGATGGCCTAGAGACCTTTTAGTGTAGAATTTGTTGAAGTGCTACTAGTGAGTAGTTCTTCACAAGTTATTTACATGTAATAGTGTTCCCTATCAACACATTTACTTGATGCATATCATTTTGTACAGTTGTAAATATCATTAAATGAGAAAAAATATTTTAACTGTGTAACCAGCCAGAAGTAAATATATACTCATTCTGATAAATATAGTCACATTCCTCTGTATACTGCGAAGTTCTAAAATCGATTCATTAGTCATACTATGCAATGCAATCTATCGATACCGATATTATCTTTAATTACACCTCAATAATCCACACAGTTCTCCACTTCCTATAATTTATTCAAATTTTATTATATCCTAATTGCAGGGTAGAAGTTGAGGCCTATCATTACTGCCAAACTGAGATTAGCTTATAAATCACTTTGCCGTTGATAGGATCAAGATTGTTTTACTCGCTTCTTGCATACGAGGAAATATGTTTTAGTTTTTATCTTTTTTTTTTTAATCTATTTTTTTTTTTGCTCTCCACCTCAAGAGTTGTAGGTCAGATCAGATGCGAGGAGACGGAGATTCGAACAGTATTTACCTTCATAATAATACTGAGAATGAATTTAATAAAGAAAGCCTTAAATTTGTAAAATTTAAATTATAATGTTTATACTATTAATTAGTATCACCGACATGACGTTTTGACACATTCGGCTTAGGGCTTGTATTTAAATTAACATTTAAAATTGTATGTCTAAAAAAGCTTTAATTTTACGAAAGCTTGACAGGTTAGTCATTAATTTAAATTCAATCCTGTTTGAAGATATTCAATTTTTTTCAAAAATCCAACTAATTATAGCTTCTATTTTTTATAATATTATTTTTTTTTTAAACTTTCAAATGTTTATTGTTTACTCAATTATACACTTTATTAATACTTACAACTGTATATAATAAATACAATAAGTAAATGTGCTATGAAAGCATTACAATGACGTCAAAAACTTCAAGTATCATTACAATAAATGTTCTAAATAAGAAAGTCCCTAGACCATCTTCTTTTCTATTTGTATACCTTTTCTCTCTAACAATCTTATCGTCCATTCATAAATAAAATCAGTATTATAAGAATTTTATTTAAAAAAAAAAAAAATTACCAGATAAAATTATTGGCTTAAACTTTGTGGTAACATTATTCCTCTAGTAAATATTTTTTTATTTATCCATTCATTGAAATTTACAAGTGTAAATAAAAAAACATACATCCGCAAAATGTGGTTATAACTTATATAATATGACCTTTCATTGTGAATCAATTACCCATTGGTAGCACTTTAATAAAAGCTCTATATAAGAAGGTCCCGAGGCCATCTTCTTTTCAGACTTGAATTTAATAATTTATTGAGATGTATGGATCTAGGGCATACTTCATAAGTATAAATGTCGATTATAAAAAATAAATATATTTATTGATATTTACAACTGTATAAATTATATGCAACAATGAAATTTCAGGAAGATTATTACGACTTGTGAATAAAATAAAAAGAACTATTTACTAGTAGCACCCCAATAAAAGTTCTGCATTAGAAGGTTTCTAGGTCATGGATTCTAGTGGGTATGGAGTTTACTACGAAAGGATAGGGATCTGGTTTTAGCCGAATCTCATGGAACTCATGGAACATTAAGGTCTTTATGGATAAGTTTGTTTGTGACATAAGGAGCATTGAGGATTTTGGATACGGGAAGAATTGGAAGATTTTTTTCAGCCCAAGAGCTCTACTCCGTATATCCAAACAGGTCTAGTATAATTACTGCCATGTAAATGAGTCTCTCTAATGTTGAAGAATTCGAAAACGACGAACAGTTTCTTGTCATTTTAGTCTTGTATGTGGGTAGAATAAAATAAAATCAAATTTATACAATTTTTTTTTTTCCAATACAACATTCTAGTCTAATACCATGTCTTGAATAATGTTTAAAAAAAAATTGAATATATATATTTATATATATATATATATATATATATATATACACAGATGCACAAACTCACATTTATATTGGAGTGTTCCTAAACTTTTACCCCCATAAGGCAGTTATAATACGAGACAGCCTACAGGGAGGTAGCCAACAGATAGGGTAATTGATTGGGGGCTGGACACATGTAGCATTTGCATAGGACGAGAGACCCTCTTCTGTTGGCATTAACTCCATCCAGAGCGGCTTTACATATTTATGACTCGCTTTCCCTCCGCCGTGTAATTGTCTATTAGCCAGCCAGGATCATCTGGGGCTACCCAACGGCCGGGTTATGGATTAAGGAGAAGTTAGAACTGATTACAACTATCAATAGTTAGGAGGGTATTAGCTGCCTGGGAATGGGATGGGCATGCGCAGTAGCTTTTCATTTGTTATAAGTCAAAACTGCATAAAATACTATTATGGGACTGTTTTCTATTAGTCGATTCCCCTTTGTGTTGCTTTCTATGGATCTACATAGAATATTTACAGTAGTAAACATTTAAATTGATAAGAAAAAAATCTATATAAATACATACATATTTATATAGATTATTGAATATATAACCAATATTGTGAACAGATATTGATTTTTTTTTTATACATAAATCAATGTATAAATAAATAATATGAAAAAATAAACTTTATACTGGGACTTAAAGTCCCCTAACAATAATAATAATTTACAAGTACAATTGTCTGGCCCTATTATTAACAAATTAAAATTCTTTAGTAATAACAGCATACATTTTTGACAGGAAAAAAAAAAAAAAAAAAAAATTAAATTGAATTAAATATATATATATATATATATATATAATATATATAAATAATACATATAAATATAATATATATATAATCGTATATATATATATATATATATATATATATATATATATATATATATGTATATATAAAAGAAAGAGAAAAAAAAGTAAGATTAAGTATTTATTTAATTATTTACATATTTGCGGAAGATTGATTGTCTAAAAGGTACAGAAATAAATTATTTTTAAAGGAAGTTAGGGAAGCTGCTTTACAAATAGAAGTGGGTAGGGAATTCCAGAAGGAGGTAGCACGAATGATGAAGGATTTGTAAAATGAAGCAGTTTGTCATACTTATAAAATTGCAAAAAAAAAATTCATTCGCTTTTTCCTAATTATTTACTGTTATTATTTCTTTTAACTTATTTTATAATTTTATTCAGGAAATGTTTATTGTTAGTACATATCGTATGAATAAAATCATTGCCATCTCTACTATCCATTCGCTTGAGAGAGGCAGATTGTATAATATTCTGTGAATAATAGATTATTCATTCGTAAAAAAAAAAATAATACGATGTATTTCTTCTTTAGTTTACAAAGAATGGCGAAGTATTCTTAACTATACATGAACTTTACATATAATTTAGGATTCTCCACAGTCGCACATGCAGTATATAAGGTTTTATTTTTTTTCCTTATTTTTTTTTTTTCTTTTTATTTTTTGAAAGAGTAAATAAATAAACATAAATTATAATTATCAGAAACAAACACATAACTGGGAACTAAGAACTGTCAATCAGCAATGTTTTTCCTTACCATCTAAAAAATAGGAAAAACAAAACAAGATCTTAAAAACTGTTAATTAAAAATATTAAAATACAGGTACCCATTTAATATAAGATAGGTTACAATCTGTTAATTTGATTATATTTTTTATTTTATACATATTTAAAAAAATAAAAAGTTTTAAAAATATAAGATCGATGTAAAGAACAGCTTTTGAAATATAAAAAAAAATTGCCACCTTCCGCAACAGAAGTTTAAAAAATGCTATATCATTATAACTGAAAATACACTTGATAACCTATTTAGTGTGTCATGAAAAGCAATTTTCGGTAAACACAACAAAATATATCTCGAGAGGATATCTCGAAGAAGTGGTAGGAACAAAGCAATTAGGAAGTAGAAACCAAGCATAGATAGGACAGTAAATACAGAGTACAAGATATACAATCAGGGAACAATTACAAGGCGAAATCAATTGCTTCCCACGAAGATAGCTTACAAATTAGACAATAACATGCTAAGGAAGACAGTAAGCTTTAAGATTACATAACCAGATCTCACCGCACAGTTAAGGGAATTGTGTGGGAAGCGGATGCGAGAGGTGTGGAAGTGTTCTCCTAATGACTTCATTAATATCTTTGGACAGCCGGCAAGTAGTACGATCTTAGCAGAGTGCGGAGGAATCCCAGAGTGGGTCTGCTGTTAGTAATATCTTCTGTGGTAAAGGTGGAGACCGCATGAACCGCAAGCCGAGAGTCGCCAACGGGAAACGTCTCGAGCCAATTTTAGCAGTTTGTGGAAGTTTTATGAATAAGTTCAGGAAATCTTGCAGAATAGAATCCTTGAATATTTATTGTGGAAACTCATTTAAATAAGTACTACAGGCTTTAATATCTACAAAAGATAAAGTAATTATTAATAGAGGATGAATCATGATTAAATATTTGACAACTAAATTCCAGGAATCAATCATCTAATTTAATCATGATTAAATTTTTCAGTTCATTTTGTAATCAATTGATTAATTTAATCAACGGAAAGATTTAATAATCATTAAATTGGATTTTTTTCCCAACAACTGAGTCAACTGCTATTATTTTCATACCACTTAAAATAGTAAATAAATATATAACAATTTTTATCATCTTGTGCATTTATTAAACATAAACATCTGAAAAAAAAGAAGAAAAAAATATATATACTCTTACTCATTTACAATAATGCGATAGTCCCGTAACGCGTAAGATTACTTATCTTCGCTTTAAAATTGTACAATAATCACTAAAATATAAGTTTAAAAAAAAAAAAGATTAAAGCTACGTTTTGGAAGCTAAGCCCGCAATCTAATTTAGATTTAAGTTCACTCCAACATACGAGACAAAAATGGCAAGAAACTGCTAGTCATTTCCAGCTTCACCGACATTTTCTAAATAAGCGTTCAAGGCTCCCAATAAATTACAAAAGACTAATTTACATGACGATAATTAGACCCCTTTAGACATTCGGAGTTGAGCTTTGGGGCTCCTCCAAACTTTTCAATTCTTCTAGTATCTAACCCTTGCAATCCAAAATCCTGCTTAAAATCCTCAGTTCCTACTCCTTATTATGTCATAAACAAACTTATCTAAAAAGATCTTAATGTTTTATATGTTGCTGATTTGGCCCAAACCATGGTAAACTCCAAACCCACTCGAATACATTAGTCTTCCAACATGTTTCACGATCTATTCCCGATAATTCCCCAAGATGTCTGAAAAGAAGATAAGACAAGAGACCATCGAAAGTAGAAGTTTTATTGAAGTGCTACTAGTGTGCAGTTCTTTACACGTTACTGACATGTCATTGTAATCATTTTCTTTAAATTTACTTGTTACATATAATGTATACAGTTATAAATATTAATAAATAGTAAAAAAAAAAAAAAAAAAAAAATTTACTGCACCGCAAGCCTATGAACATAAAACTGCAAGGCGTTCTCACATATTACAACCTTTATTAGACAATGCTTCTAAACTCTCTATAATTAGACTTCTAATAATGAAGTAATTGGACGCAGCTTTAAGGATCTATCATTATCTAATTCATTTCGTATCCGATACTAATGATGTGAGAATAATTTCTTACTTCTTATTTGCGGGCATAATTAACTTATCCGTAATGATCCTAATGATGCATATGTTGCTGATCAGCTACGCAACCCGATGGACTCCTATCCGTACATAAAAACTGCATACCCATTGTAATATACCAATCTCAACCTAATGAAAATTTATAAATACTTTAATTTATATTAATTTGAAATTCTCTAGGCCAGATATATCACTTTCAGTTATGTAATATTATTCGTAAGGGACATAGTCCTAGAATAAAGTGCGTTTTCTATCTATTCAATTCTGAAAAAATATTTTAAAATATCATCATAGAATAATGAAGCAATTTTTATGGGGGAAACGTATTTTAAATTTTAAAACTATATTTAAGAACACCCAACTTTTAATAAGAACTCCAGAAATTAAAATGCTATTTTTTTCCAGTAGGGAGAGTATATGAGGGAATTAAAACCCACATGCAATATACACTGCATCGATGATATAAAAGATATCCTAAATCGACAGCTATTGCGGCGAGAACTCGACCGACGATTAGAAAACAATAGTACAGCCACACCCACAGAGAGAAGTGTCTGATTTATCCTGTGGGATGTGTGCGTGTGGTCTCCAGTGTGGGCGAACACTAACCACATCTGTCAACCACCACTAAAACCCTGTCTATGTTCTGTCACGGCGTCCAAATCCTATATCGAATCCCTTTAACGGTAGTTTAAAAATATGTCGTTATTCTTCTATCCGCGCTAGTATGAATAAATCAATAGTAACATTTACTACAATAATATAGAGATAAATACAATAAATAAATATAGTAGAAAAGAGACTGATTTATATAAAATATTTAAATTATTATGGGATCAGTGGTCACCAAAACAAACAAACAAAATATATATATATATATATATATATATATATATATATATATATATATATATATATATATATATATATAATCATAGAAGAAGAAATAATTGTAATATATCAATACAATTAGGATTGATGAATTAATTGCCACTTCTATTGGGATGATTTTATTAGAATACTAGTTTCGAGTGCTAAACATTCATCTTCAGTTCTAAAACATACAAAATTTTAAACACATCAGCACTATGTTACATGGATTACATATATGGTACTTAAGTTTTCAAAAATGTAAGGTAAGAAATAAAACATTGATACTCACCTGAGGAGATCTAAGAGATATTTGAAATACATCCATCGTGAAAAGGGGAAGGGGGAAGGAAGGTTAAATTTTTGGGATTTCCATTTTATGATTTCTAATGATTCATAAATATTTATTAATACATCAAGTAGAAAATAGCCTAAAATTAAATATTTATGAATCATTAAAAATAATAAAATGGTATAAAACCGACGCAGATTTTTGTTCAAATGACCAGGTAAACATTTTCAATAGCCCCATTTTAACTTTGTATCCAATTGGAACGGAAAAATCCAATCATAAGGGAAATCCCATAGTAAACCCCAAAAATTTTAACCTACCTACTCCCTTCCCCTTCCCACGATGGATATATTTCAGATATCTGTTAGATCTACTCAGGTGAGTACCAATAATTGATTTCTTGTCTTTCATTTTTGAAAACTTTAGTATATTAGTATACGTTTTAGAACTTAAGATGAATGTTTAGCATCCGAAACTAGTATTCTAATAAAACAATCCCAATAGAAGTGGCAGTTAATTCATCAATCCTAATACATAGGAAAATTATCTGGCTATAACGATTGATTAATAACTACATTATGAGTTACAACATAAATGAGAAAAGAAAAAAAATCTACTGTTTTTTTTAAGTAAG
The DNA here is from genome assembly GCA_003667255.2 of Euschistus heros. Taxonomy (NCBI): domain Eukaryota; kingdom Metazoa; phylum Arthropoda; class Insecta; order Hemiptera; family Pentatomidae; genus Euschistus; species Euschistus heros. Next base: position 1,455,850 of record RCWM02000142.1, read on the forward strand.
ACCGATTATCCACAAATCAGATAATTCACTCGCGGATAATCATGAGTTCACTGTATTATAGAAAATAAATTATTTTTAAATATTTTTAGACTATTTTAAAACACTGATTCAAACATTATTATTATTATGGATATTAAGTTCCCCAAAGAATTTTTTTTTTTTTTTTTTTTTTATTTATCTTCATCAAACAAAGGTTCATAAATCTTAGAAATGTATATTCAGTTTTAGGTATAATAAAAAATTAAAAAAGATAAATAATGCAATTATTTATCAAACTTTACAAATTTACTTTTTTTATAGAATATATTTCTAAGTCACGGTCGAGGATAGCATTCAAATTTTATTAACTATGGATTAATCTAAAATTTAAAATTTTGAGTACAGAGGTTAAACATTAAAATGGTAAGAAAAAATAACTTAAGTGTGGCTTGAAAAATGAAAAATTCAAAATAGCTAGAAACTCTCGGAAATATGGTGTCACGATCAAAAATTTGAAAAATTTTAGTATTTTTAATTTTTTAGAAAGTGTGCTAATTTACAACTTATTACAACCTAATAAAATTTAGTATGCTTGTAAAATATAAAGACATTTCTTTGAGAGATTAAAAAGGTTGAACGGGAGATTAAGAGATGATGTTCTAAACGGAGTAATAATACACAGGGCGAAACGCCGCTATTATAACGAAATAGGGAAAAACAAATAAATAAAAAAACAAACAGAAGGTGTAATAAACAAAATAAAAAGACTTTACAAAAAGGTAGTAAAAAGTAAGGTAGTTATAAACGGGAACAGAAAGTGTGTAGGTGGGTTTAGATGGGTATCAGTTACTGTTGTTAACAGGGATACCTCGGGTATCTGCTCCATCATTACTAATAGTTGGTATTTTTTTCTGGTATTTCCAAGGAATCAATTTTATTTTTATATTAACTGGTTATTTAATGATTATATTAATCTATCAAAATTATAGGCATAATAGGTATTTACATGAAATATGTAAACTTTGAAAAACGAGTCATGTGTAGGATTATTAAAAACAACAGTTTCTTATATTTTTCTTGTAGATGGCTATAAATTTATTTTAAAATAATCTCATATTATTTGAAATCGGCATAAGTAATTGTATTAAAAATATGTAGATCCTAAGGCCAGCTATTGTTATAATAATATAAAAACAAAAAGTTAAAATATACGTACATTTTGAACTGTTCATTTCCGAACTATGAACACAATTTAGTGCTCACTACATGGTAAGTATTAAAAATATTGATTTATATTTGTGTTAGTAAATAAATTACCTAATTATATGATAGGAAATTATAGGAACCATTTTGAAATGTATCAATCTTAATTATATGTAATAATCATTAAACGGAATGGCAACCTAGACACACACAAAGAAAACAAATCAGGCATAATTCCAGGTTTTTCAGATTATTTTTCATAATATTCAAGGCAAATATAATTATAAAACTGGCTAGATGTGTTTTTTTTCCTTTTCTTGAATGAAATTTTTCCTTGTCGATTTTATAAATATATATATATATATATATATATATATATATATATATATATATATATATATATATATATATATATACATATATATATATTTAAAATGATTAATTCAGTATATGAGGCGTGGAGATGCAAAAGGGGATAAATCCACTTTTTATCATTATTAATTTTTTTAGTTAGCGTCCTCAATCAGGTGGTAAATCATCCACCCTTCAAAGTTTGAGTTGAGTGTATGTGTACGTGTGTTTCGAAGTCATCATGGGTTCAAACTTTAAAGGGTGGACGATTTACCACCTTATTGAGGATGCTAACTAAAAAAATTAAATTGATGAAAAGTGGATTTACCCCCTTTTTTCACCTCCTTCCTTTATCAATGATTTTGTTATGAAGGATTAAAAAATCCACAAATTAAGAAAACCGAATTGTGTGAATTAAATTAAATTGTGCGTTTAAAGCTTATTTAAAAAAAATTCCCGATTTTCAAGGAATTCCCACCTAGCTAAATTGTAAATCAACCGCGTCTATACATACAACTTTAAAAATATAATTTCATAAAATCAACTAAGAAATGTACATACCTGAAATAAAAATAAGTAATACATTAATAACTAAATGCATTTATAAATGAGTAAATATACATATAAATTATAAAACACCACATATCGCCAATTACATGCAAAAATACTTTAAAACAAATCAAACAGAAACATGCAAGGGATTTACTAACACAACAGACTCATGCAAGGGACAAACTCACCATGACGTAATGCCTCTGCATTTCTGTTTTGTCTTGGGCTAATTTCTCGATCTCCATCTTTAAACTGCAGACAGACACGACGGGTGGTGGTTAGGATACAAGGCAATTAAGTGCATGGTTAATTACTATTAATAGTAAACAATTAATTAAAAAAAATTACAACAAAACAATAGCTAGTAAACATTAAAGGTTATGAAACAAGGTGAAGCAAAAAAAAAAAAATAAAAAAATAACGTTGGTTTTGTATAACAACGACATAACAGTTGCTGGTGTTTTTTTATGAGTGCTTAAATAATTATTATTGTTGTTATTGGTTAAGCAAAGTTTGTGCGAGGCGTGCAAAGCAGCGAGTGTTAGGCTTGCCATTTCGGTTACAAAAAGGATTTCAGTTCAAGAAATATAGGATATAGGAATAGGAACAAGATTGTAATGAGGAATAGGTAAAAATATGTACATTTATAAAATATTATATTATTATTAACAATAAAACATATGAGAAAACAGTCAGAAGCAAGAGAAAATTTATAAAAAATATATTAACTAGGCGCGTCAGGATATACTGTGCTGCATGACAAGCAATCTAATTCCCAATTTTTTTTTATCTAACAGGCAATAATTATTATTATTATTTTAAATAAGTTTCTTCGTTATAGACAGAAACTAAGATAGATTTAAAATATAAATAATTGAATTAATTTATCTATATTTATGTTTTTAATTACGTACAATTGATTAGAATACTTTAAATAACTAAAAAATAAATTAATTGAGTGATTGCATCTAGATTTCATAATAATTTTATTTCACCATTTATTTTCCTTTTATTATTATACATATAAACATACATATTTTAAAATATAAGATAAATTAATTTTTTTTAGGATTCAATTAGAATTAAATGGTTGAATATTAAAATTTTAATGTTGTTCTTAAAAATGAGCTTTAAATATTCACAATTAAAAATAAAATGAAGGTATTTAAATAAACAATAAAACCTATCAAATCATCCAAAATTTGTGAGCAAAAAAACAAAATAACATAGATTTTAAAATATAACATACATTAAAACAAAATAATTTTAATTACGTATAGAACAAATCAAACATTAAAAACAAAATAAAATTAAATACAAATTATTTAATGCTTACAGTATTTTATTTGTATTTTATTTAGAGTTTTATTTGTATTATATATTTTTTTCTTATTACTTTAAAGAATATAAATTTTTCTATTTTATTTTTTTAAGCATAGCAATTTTATAAGGATGACATTTATAATTGTAATTAATTATTTAATTAAATTGGAAATGAAACCAGTGTAAATTATAGAAAGGAGATTATTGAGGAAAGTGAGGGTATTTTGGAAAAGTTAAAACCGATGAGGCAAAGGTTTAAGCTCCCAATGGCTCTTTTTTTATCTTTGCTTTTTTTTTCTTTTCTTTTTTTTTTTAATTTCTTACCATAACGTAGTGTCGCTGGATTTCGATTTTCTCGCTCGCAAGCTTCTCGCACTCCATTTTCAAACTGAAAATTCACAATAAATTTCCAATTTTCAAAACTGTTATGATTGAATTTCATTGTTGTTGTTTGTTTTTTTTTTTTGTAATTTTTATATTTAAATAGACCATAATGAAACCGCGACTTTATAATCAGGCAAGTAAAAAAAAAAAAAAAATTAAATCATTTAACATTTTTAAATAATTAATATAGATAAGAATTAAAAATAAACGAAACAATTCAAAAATATTACAAATCAAAATAAAATATCAAATTTATCTTTTCAATTTACGCTAATTAATATATTCTTAAAGACTTCTGGAAGTTTTAAATTTTTTAATTTAATTGTAAAAACAAAACACGTCAACACATACATAATATGTATTTGCAACGTCATTGTGTAAAGAATACCAGCAAAGTAAGAAAAATATAAACTAAAAAAACATAATAATATAACATAGAAATGATAGTATGCTGTAACTTGAGACAATATGCCAGGTAGGATAGTTAGTTAATTGGTCAGCTATTAAAGAGGAAGCGATCTGTTGCTGTTTTAATTATTATTCTTATATTTTATTCTTATTTTTAATTCTTTTATTTAATATATAAATAGTCTCAAGTTACATCAATCAAGTTATAGAATAAGTGTGCTTCTCATGTCAACTTCTTTACAATATTTTGTAATCCAAGATATCTTTCAACAAGAGTTAAAATTTTAAATTTAATTCCAGTTTTTTAAATAGGATTCATTTCCTAAAAACACCTCATCAGTATTTAAAATTATGATTTAAAATAGAAAATTAAAAAGTGAAACTCTGAAATCTATAAAAAAGAATTGTTTCAAAACAATATTTAAATATAAACAGTTAAAAGATTGAAAAATTCTTTAGTATCCTTAAAATCATTATTCGTTTATTTATTCTTTTTTATTCGTATTCTACAAAGAAAATGGAACTTTATCTGAAAAGTAATAATAATTTTTGAATAACTGTTTGCTGTTTTTTTTTTCCAATATGAATTTATTAAAACAAAAAGTATTTCAAAAAAATAGTTTTTACTATTATTTGATTTATTATAATATTTAAAAAAATAAATAAAGGTTGAGATATCACAAAATAAAGAACTCGATAGGCTCCATGATAGAATGGCTTTAACCGGAAGAGTCCATCTCAGGATAACTAGATTTAGAAGTGATGGGGTGTGTCCCTATTCATCTAACCCACTCTGGTGTGGAAACACTATGTCTTCTTCAGAGGCAACAGTCATTCGTTATATGATATAGTCTGGTTATTTTTTAAATATATACATATATATTTATCTATTTATAATATTTATTATATCATTGCACATCGGGGCTATATTATATATATATAAGAGATTTCATTACAAGAAAAACTGTAAAATCTTCAGTCCGCTCCGAATGCGATTAACCGAGACTCTATCAATCAAGCCTTCTATTTTTATTTATATTTGTTTTCATTTTACTTACATATATTGTTATTTTAACAAAAACGAGCAACAAGACATTAGGCAATCTTTGTACGCAGTATTACTTCTGGAACGCTGAAGGATGGGGGGGGGGGGGGGACAGTCAACTAGTAAACGAATCGTCATTAACAATTTCTTATAAAGAAGTGTTTTACAGGGTTTGGAAAGCACCTCATATCATTTCGGATGGAATTAACGAAAAGAAAATTAGTATTTTTTTAAAAGCTTTAAACACTTTGATTTACATATGTAAAAATGTTACTTTGAGCTTTAGGGGCTCCACTAAACCTTCCAATTCTTCTCGTATCCATTCCTTACAATCTAAAAACCTTTGTAAAATCCTCAATGCCCGTTATTGTGTTAAAAACAACTTATCCATAAAGTCCTCATAGTCATCCTTCCAGAGTAAAACTCTATACCCACTCGAATTCACAAGTCACCTAACTTGCTTCACAATCAATTCCTGATATTCCCTTGAGGCAACAGAAAAGAAGATGGCCCACAGACCTAATGTTGAATTGCTACTACATTTTATTAAATTGCTACTATTGAGTGTTTCTTTACATGTTATTGACAAGTCATTGTAATAATTTCCTCAAATTTACTTATATTACATATGCATACAGTTGTATATACAGTGGAACCTCGATGTATCGAACCTCAAGGGGAACGAGAAAACATCGAGTTATCGAGGATATCGATATATCGAGGTTCGATTTATTGTGGTGATTTATGACTGACTTCGATATATAGAAGTTAGTTGTCACGGCACTGCTTTAACCATTTCACAACACACTCGTCGATATCTGGGAACTCGGGTTCTCTTAACCTCTTTGATAATGAAAAAGCTTGATTTTCATTATTTAGCCTATTTTTCAAAATTGTGGATAAGGTGTTAGCTGGTATCCTAAACCTTTTTGCAAAATTGCACTTTCTGTCAAATATTATTTTTCTAGAATAAAAAAAAATATTGTGGAACATCATAAAACGAAACGTATCCCACAAGTGTTTTATCAGAAACTGAAACAAACCGGAAACAAATGTCAGTATGGGAGTTACAGTTAATCCTTCGAAGAATCTTTGATCAATTTAAACTCTACTAATTTAACAAATCAACTTCGATTTATGGAGGTTTTCCGATAAAAACTTTGTTTTGTATAGGTGCGGTGTAAGCTAAGGAATCTTCGAAAATTCGATATATCAAGGTCTTCTTAACCAATCCTTCGATATGTAGAGGTAAGGAATAACATAGGAATGATAAGCAGATCCAAGGGGAATAGAAAAACTTCGATTTATCAAGGAACTTGCAATATCGAGGTTCCACCGTAACAATAAAATATTAACAAAATAATGTTACTTATGTAAATTATCAATCCAAACATAAGATGCATTGTTTCGTTATTAAATAAATACATTTATTACGTCAACTGTCCTTTGTTATTTTTTTTTATGTTTTTCCGCATTTTGTTTTTCGACTAAGATTTAGTTATCCGAGCCTATTTCGCTCCCATAATTTGGGTTAATCGAGCTCCGAATGTATATACTTTTAATTTTCAAAGATTTCAACATACAATAAAAACTCGTAAGAATATATAAAAAACATTGTTTTATTCTAAATCGATTGTCTGTTTGATGTATTGGATCCTTTCAAATAATAAGCCCTACATATAAAAATAAATATCCTTCAAGATTCAAATTAGCACTAAGGAAACGTGACTGAAAGTCGGCTGAAAGCTGTTGATGTAACGGAACCGTTTGGCGAAAGGTGGAACACGAAGCCGACGCTCTAATGAAGCAAGCCGATGGAAGACTAAATAGATTCTGGATTGGAGTTATATCGATATGAGCCAGGGGTTTGTTTGTGGAGTCAATATTTGGCAGTTAGCGACACTGGGGCGGTTAATGAGAGGGACGGCCTGTGGCTTGTGGCCACCCGCACGCTGCCCGCCGGCTGTGGTCTTCTCTAGCTCACACTATTAGCCGCTACCATCCCTTCTCACTTATATAATTATAGTGTTATAAAACTCGTATTAATAAAATATATTGTATATTTTAATAAATATGTCAGTGCAAATACATTAAAAGAACAATGAAAAGCGTTGTCGGACTTATAAGCTATTATAAGAAGATGATCAGGAATGGAGTCAGGAGAAAGAAAAAAAACACGCCCGAGTAGAATTTCATTTTTATATGTTCATATATAACCTATTTTTTAAAATTCCTTCCCGACTTTGGCGGATATTGTGCCGTAATACGGTATCAAAATATATTTCTTCAGGGTAGCTTTATCCTCTAAAAAACAAAACAAAAAACACTATGAATAATAAATACGTAACACCCCCAGAGGTCAACTGCGTGACAAAACGTTACATTTTTGAGGGTGAAACATACGCTACAAAGTGACTATTTTCATTGAAACCAATATAGCTCCTAAAAGGTAGGTCCTAGCGACAAATGTTATATAACAAAATATATTCTCCATTAAATTTCTGACAAGAGAACTGTCAACGTACTAAAAAGTAAAAGTAATGTGAGTAAAATTTGAAGTAATAAAACACCCGTTCCCAAACCGTACAACTAACTCCAACGAAGCATAGAGTTCCGAATTTGAGCTTAAACTGTGAATCAAGGATTTCCGATCTGCCGACACTAAATAGTTGCAATAGGATAGGAAGTTCCAATGGAACAAGCGTTTAGCCCCGGACTCCATCGGGTGTAATGAAGGATTTCCACGGACCATTGGACCCACGGAGGAGCCCAACCAAATCTAGCTAGTTAATCCATTGCCATGGCAGAAGCTGCTGTAACGTCACTGATTAAATATCTGTACGCCCAATCCATCAGTGCATCCCGAATCCTGGTTTCAATCTGAATTAATTAATGAATAAGTTCATAGAGGAGATATTATTAACACCAAACCTACCGATGTTTTGTGTGTACACATTTCTACCGAAATTTCTTAGTAAAAAAGTAATGACAAGAGAGGAGTGAATATATAAACACTGATATGATTTTTAATAAAGGTAATAAAGTAAAAAAACTAAGTCATGAATGTTGTTTCGAAGAATTCAAGCAAAAAAATGCGAAAAGGCACATTTGATCCGTCATGGAAGGTTTAGTATTAATCTTAATAACGGAGTGTATTAATAACTGATTTATTAACTCGTTATATTTTTGATTTGCTGATTTTTGAGAGTAAGTTGAATTTGAAAAATGAATCATACTTTATGTAAATATCTTTTTTAAAACTGCTTTTCAGTAACCCAATTCACGTCAAGACTAATATTATTAGTTTAAATAAAGATTTAGAATGCTACATACATTTTAAAGAAATGATGTGGGGATCCACCAAACCATCGTATTCTTCCCGCATCCAATCACTCCAAACCAAAATCCTTCAAAAAATCCTAGATGCTCCTTACTTTATCACAAATGAACTGATTCGCAACAACCTTAAAATCCCACATGTTGCTGATTTGGCACGAACCTGGCACCTTCCCTTCTATAATAAACTCACTGCTCATCCAAATCCAATTGTTGCACAACTTGCTTCCCATTCCATTCCCAGCAATCCTCCGAGGCGTCTGGAAAGAAGATGGCCTCGTGATCTTCTTTTTCAAATATTCATTAGAGTACTACCAACGGGTAGTTCCTCTACAAGTTATATTCATGTCATTATATCTCATATATACCGCATATTTACTAGATGTGTTTTCTATCACAGTTGTAAATTTCTATTAATAAAAGAATAGAATAAAAAAAAAAAAAAAAAAAAAAAAAAAAAAAAAAAAAAAAGAAAAAAAAAAAAAAAAAAAAAAAAAAAAAAAAAGAAATGATGTAGGAGGCAACAGTCAAGATGAAATAAATGAAACTTGTCAATTAGCATTTTTTTAATTATGATTAATGTTTAGCACAAACTGTATCTTATCTTCAAAATTATGTTTTTATACAAAAAAATTCTATATTAACTCCAAATGTATTATCTAAAATTATTATAATCAGATACATAATAATACAGACATATTAAGCTGATCTTTGGGGTTCCACTGAATTTCGACTGCATAACAAACTAATTTCTATGTAATAAGTTTTAATCAACTTAATAGTTATTTTTTGACAAAATACTGATAAAGAGTGCATTTTTTTCACTGTTATGGAGGTAATATCTTCTAAACCATACTACCGTTTAAAACAAATGCATGGATGGAGAAAAAAAAATATGCTAAAACTAGATAACAAATTTACTGTTAGAAGACCTATTGAACCGCCAGGATGTGGTTAAACAGCGTGAGGCAATCCGCAAGTATGGCCTGGAGGGGGGGGGGGGGGGGAAGAAGGGGGTAAGAGCTTGTGCAAGATAAGGCAGTACGTGACAGAACCTACGTGTCTTTGTCTGTTCCTAAGTGTCTCTCTGAGGGGAGGAACTGTCCCAGCCTTGATAACAGTTATCGCTCCGTACTGTTTACCATCTACAAACACGACCAGAAACTGTCGCACTCAAAATGTTTGTCTAGGGCATTTATTCTGCCTAGAACAAACACCCGGGGGCAATTCCGATGATAAAACCATTTAGTCGCCAGGCAGCACCACCATCTGCCAGCATACCCTAGGGGCACGGCAAATGTATAATACATAGGCTATGTTTAATATGAGGGGTGAATTCTCATGGGGGGCATTATTTATTCAGAAAATATTTATTTTTCCAAAAGCTGCAGGAGAATCTCATGTTCTCAAATAATTATAAATGTAAAGGAAGCTTATAGAATGAACGCTTTATATTTTCAGAAATTTATGAAGTATTTTGAGCTCACTTAATCCCACCAAGAAACTAAGAAAATTAAGTTTAAATCCTGCATTTAAAATAGATAAACCATTGTTATCCCCTTTCCCTTCACCTAAAACAAAATAGACCCTTTCCAAAAAAGCAGTATGGACTAAAATGTAATGACTGTGAAGCTACACGGAAAACTGGACGATTAGTAAATCAAGATAAAAGAACATATAAGAGCATAGAATAATACGAACCAGATGATAATAATGATCCCACCTTCGCTATCCCTTTAAATGAAAATAAACTTAAAATCAATAGTGAAACTAATACATCGAGTAGAAAATTAAATATTTATGAAACATTAGGGATAATAAAATCGTTCAAAAAATCAAACATAAAAATGAAATTGGTTTAAAAACTGTTTACAAACCAACCCAAAAATTTCTGAATTCATTAAATCAAAAATGAATCATCTCGGATTTATTTTTTAAATAAATAATGTTCAGCAAAATATGAATATATATTCTCTATAAAATAAACATTACTTTCCCATCAATAGATCATAAAATGAGATGAACAGATTTTCAGTTATAGACAGAAGAAAATTAAACATAAAATGTAAGAATGACATAAGAAGCATACCCATAATAATAATATAAAAATGTTTTATTTCTTTTAAAAATATATTCCTTTGTTAAAATAAAAAACATAAATTAAAATAAATATAATCATTCAAAAAATATTTTATATAATTTATAATTATTAAAAAATGATTAAAAAAAAGTATTAACTGGATTCATTGATTAGTTTTTTATTTTTCATAACATTTGAATGATTTTTGTATAAAATATTTCATAGAAGATTGTTCAGAAATATTATAATTAATAAAGATTGAATAAAATAAACATATCTGTAGTTTTTAAGATATTTTTAATTCTAGCATATTTTATTCTTAGATAAAAAAATTTCAAAAGTAAAATGCCTTGAGATTTATAACACATAGATATATTTAATTTTTAAATTGTATAATTGTTTATAAAATATTTTATACTTTGTTTCTTTTGACTGTTCTTAAAATATTTATACGTATTCTATAATTTATTAACATTTGATCAAGAAAAAGCAATTTTCCTCACCTATGGTACTGCGCTTGAAGAAAACTAAATTCTTCCTTTATCCTATCACAGGACTCACCGACCGTGAACTTGAATGGCTGCCCCGGTTGTGGAGGCCCCTGAAATAATAATAAAATTATTAATAACAATAAAAACAAAGATTAATATATAATAAATAATATATAACGCTAAAATCAGGCACTATAACACCGTGATTAAGCCAGAGTGTTTTTATCTGAATGTTTGTCAATGAACACCAACAAGGAAATGGAAGCTATAGCGAAGGAGCGAAAAATCATAGGAAGAGTACTGGGACCGAGGTTATGCCGAAGTGTATTACAATATTGAGAATGTGAGAGATACTATGAGGAAGAGAAGAGTAAGCATCTATGCCCATTTGAAAAGAATGAACGATGAAAGGGTGAAAAAGAAAATATTCATGTTTTTTTGAAAAAAAAAAAACAACCAAATTACATTGGTTCCAACAAGTCGAAGCAGACTTAGTGGAGATGGGAATGGGACAGGAAGATGTAACAGACAGAGACCTGAACTGGAGGAGCAGTGTGGAGTGAGGACCGAAGGGAGCAGCATAGGCAGAGAATGAAGACATATTGGCAGAGGAGGAAGGAGGACGGACGTAATAGAAGAAATGTACATTGTACAGTGGTTGTTTAACGCGGTCCTTAGACGGGCGAAATCGATGGGAAAAAAAAAATAGATAAAATGTTAAAGAAGATTATGATTTTATGAAATAAGTATCGAAAACCACATAAAGTACTCATGACGGTTTGGAAGGATCTATCCTAATTTAAAAACTAAATATAATAGTAATGTAAAATAGAACTGACGTCTGAAAAAAAGTATTTCCATATAATTGTTATGAGTTTCTTTCCATTAATTGGTTAGTGGTTTCAATAGCCATTTCCTAGACGGACGCCGCTATCCCAGACTAACCCATTAGACCACTATCCGCAGGGACTTACCCGGCTGAGGACAAACCGAACCCGAGGGAGATATTAGTTGGTGAGGCCTCAAGCCACAATTTATGCGGGGGCCTGACCGCGGGCATCAGTATTCCACTGGCTTTGCGGATTCCCTGCCCAGCTCACGTAGGCTCAACTAACAGCCAACTCCGTTCGGGTCGACGTAATTGACAACAAACTCCCGAAATTTTGTAATTAAATTGACTCCCTAGTTCCCCGGCTATAGTCCTGTCCGAGGAATCTAGCCTTCGGCAAACACAATTTCTGTTTCCCTGTTTCTCAAAAACTCTTAGAACCAATTCCCTTCGACCCAACACATGTGAGCGTATAACATTAAAAAACTATAAAATGGCATTTTTATTGCTTTAGACTCTCGAAAATTCAAAGCAGGAGGTACCTATGAACAACGCAATAGTGCAAAGTCAAAACTGTATCACATGATACTTGAATCAAATAAAATAAAAAAATAAATTTTTTTCTTTAGTTTTTTTTTTATGTCATTAAGAATAGGCTAGATCTGCTATCCTGGTGAGTGAACTAGCAAAAGTGAGTGAATGTTAGAACAGAACCCACTACGGGTTGGGCTAACATTATAGCAAACTTGGAATTGTTAATTTTGAATTATCGCATGTTAAAGATTGACTGAGGATTTTACCCCCAGTAAGCTGAGCCCAACGAAGCTGAGAGGAATATATAGGAAAATTCGCTTCCCTCTGTAACAACATATGATGGCCTATCTAACCAAAGCAAATATCGTTTCGGAAAATCAGGTCCGAATCACTAGAGGGGTGATAGCCATTATACTTCGTATTATCTAGAGATTTTTATTGTTAAAAGTTAAAATTATCAATAACATATGTCTTTAACAGACATCAATAAGTATAATTATCATATAAATATACAAGAGGGGGCTCGAATAAACCATCTAATTCATCTCCTATCCAATCCTCGCAATCCGAAATTCTTCGAAAAATCCTTAATGCTTATCTAATACTTTGCCAAATAAACTTATCCATAAAGACCTTAATTTTTCATATGTAGCTGATTTAGCTCAAACCAGACACCTATCCTTCTATGGTAACCTTCATAACCATTCAAATCCACTATTTCTCAACACTTCACACTATATTTCTGACAACCATCTGAGACGTCTGAAAAGAACATGGCCTTAGGATCTTCTTATATAGAGGTTTTATTAGAGTGCTACCAATGGGTAATTGATTCAAAAGCAAAGGTCATGCAGTTATGTAAGTTAAGCCATTAATTGTATCTGCTAAGATTTTTTTTATTAAATAAAATTCTTACAATACTGAGTTTATTAAAGAAAAAAAAAAAAAAAAAGGATACATTAAATATCTGTTTCTTTGCTTTGATTTCCATCTCTTTTCAGGTTGCGTAGTTATCAGGAATTCTGTATTGAATGTAAAGCCAGTTCCTAGTTAGGGATCAAGATGTTTGAACTGACTGGAAAGGATAGTGGAATGGTCCGGCCCCTGGCTATTCAGAATAATGAAATAGTAGAGGGCTGGAGCTGGAGGACTGCTGGAATTCCTGGAGGGATCCTCTCTTCTGGATGGCATTTCAAAGGAGCCGCAGTGCCTGCGGGAGACAAGGGGAGCTAAGTGGACTATCGATCCCTCGCTCAGGAATCAATTGGCCCTCCGAGTCGATCTATTTGGCGGGGGCGGCAGTAATTGGCGGGAAGGCCAGGTAATCCCGCCATTAGCTCACTGCCTTCCTGTCTTTCCTCTCTATTTCTTCTCCTATTTACTATCCAACTCCTTCCATTACAGTTTCGGCTACGCCATTGATACCATGATTTCTTTCGTATAACAAAAAAAAGAAAAAATATCAATCCTTCTGATATTAAAAAAAAAAAAGAACAAAAACCTTAGGTTCACACAAAAAATGGTAACCATTAAAAGGTACCTTACAGAAAGGTATTTTTAACCAACACTTCAACATTTAAACCAATCCAAATTTTTATGTTCATAACAACTAGGGATGGGTATAAAAATAAATACATAACGGCTATGTTTTGGGTTCGATGCAATATATATCCATACAATATACAATCGATACAATATAAAATTATTTTACTGACTCAACTTCAAGAACCTCATTAAACATCTAATAGTTGCAGGTACCGACATCACTGCTCCACCAAATTCTTCAAACCCGCATCACTCGATTCCGATGCTTGACTTTTTACCAAATTTATCGATAGCTTAATCTTATAACTTCACCTGTAAACTTCCATTTCTATTCATGTTGGATTGTAAGGCCGAAACGATGGCATAATTAGTAAAATCTAAAAACACCTTCAAAGATCCTTCAAAATAGAGATCCATCATGAATTGCCGTTTTAACATGGATTATAGCATGGTTAGATTTTTTTCGCAACGCCACAAAAATTATTTCCTAAACATTAAATAATTAAACTCTATACATACAGAATAGTACAACAAACATTAATAATAATATTTTACAGCATAATCACGGCTACTTTATATATTAATGTATTACTGATTACAAACTGCGCAGTCGACTCCGCAATCAAAGCTACCCTACCGGCGGCGGGCGAATCTACAGCCACCGACTGGGACAGAGCATGAATAAAACATGCGCATCGTAATGAGCTAGTGTTATGTGGTGTTGATCCATTTACAGCCGCTACACATCTCCCTTCTGCACATTTACATCAGAAAAGCACCGAACCCCTGCTATCTACATAAAGGTGGGTACCTCAACCATCAGCCTAAAATATGTCACTCTCAGCTGCTATCTCAGTCTGGATCAAAGTGAATTGTCTCTGACATTCTTATTCTCTTACGACAACGCGAAGTTGGAAACACTAAACACGTGGCAGTGTTAAAATAATTCTACAGTTAACCATAGTGTGGAACAATACTTTTGAAAAATATTAGTGAAATAGGAAATGGTAACGCTAATAAAAGTGTAGATTGTCTAAAAAAAAAAAATATTTAGGCAAATCCGATACAAACCTTAATAGAAGTAATAATGTTTTTGCATAAAACCAAAATATTTA
The DNA here is from genome assembly GCA_003667255.2 of Euschistus heros. NCBI lineage: Eukaryota > Metazoa > Arthropoda > Insecta > Hemiptera > Pentatomidae > Euschistus > Euschistus heros. The sequence continues at coordinate 1,471,025 of RCWM02000142.1, forward strand.
ATTGCTGAAAGAAATTAAACATTTGATAAAATTATTAGACCCTCAGTTTCTTCTATAGCTTTAAACCTTTTTTTCCTCCATGTCTTTAAAAATCCGAGCCTGAAGATATGAGCATAAATTAAATCTCTCCATCGAAAATAAGACTTTGCTTTAAATTATATTTTTTTATTTATTTATTAACACAAATATTACAGCAAAAACTAACAAGAAATATTAATAAAAATGAATAAGTTAGTCTCATATCAAGGAGAATCTTAATAATTTATTCGCTTTGTAATATTTAAGGAGATAAAAATTAAACTTATCTTTATGCACTGGGAAAAAACTAAAATAAAAACTAAAAAAAAAAATGGAAAAAGGATTAAGGAAGAGAAAAGAGTTCAAGGCAACTGGTTCAGAGCGGACAAAACGGAATTAAAATTTTAAAAGAGCTAAACCAGATATCTATCCTTTCATAGCAAGCCCCACAACCATTCAATTCCATTAGTATCACAACTTGCTTCTCATTCCATTCCAGATATTCCTCCGAAGCGTCTGAAAAGAAGATGGCCTCGGGACCTTCTAATATTCTAATATGTTACCGATGGTTAGTTGCTTAAAAAACAAGTTACATGTCATTTAAATCATTATAATCGCATTTACTTAATTCTATTTTTATATTGTATGTACAGTTGTAAATTTCAATATATCTTAAAAAAAAAAAAAAAAAAAATGAAATTATTAACCAGTGAATAGTTATAGTATATGAAAATTATATAATATATAATGTCTTGAAGGAGTGCCTATTTCTTTATCTTTCGGTATTGCGGTATAAGGGCAGATAACATGATCTATTGGTGTAAGTTTTGTACAAACTCATAGGCCATCTAGATAATTTATATATTATAGTATTAGAAATAATAAAATTAATTGGTTAGATGATATTTTAAATAAATAAAGAAGTCGTTTAAACAAGGTTGGAATGGGGCCAGAAATGACTGTGTCTATAAGTTACGGCATTAGTTTAAATTGAAAATACAAATATAAGATATACTTTTTTAAAACGAAAATACATCACTAAATTTATAAAGTCCATCCTGTAAATAGAATCATATTTTTGATAAATAGTTCATTTAATAGGTATACAGATTGGCTTGCCGAATCAATTGCTCCGTCAAGCAATAAATATGCCAAACTTATATATTGTAGCAAATATTTTTTTTTCTAAATCAGTTGTAAGTTCTATTGCTTGGTATCCAAATTATTTCTACTGGAATAGTTAACTTGAATAATGTAACCCATCTATTATTTTTATGTTTGTTAGAAGTTTTTCTCGACGTCTAGGCATAACAAAATCTGACACTTAGTGAGACAACAGCTCATTTTAGTCACTTATATGTTCCTTTTTTTCTTTTTTGTTATTGTCCTGAACACTATAGATCGATACAGTTTACTTGAATATAAAGTAATTTCCCAGCCTTTGAGCACGTTTTCGAAACCTGTTACAGATAATAATAATTTTACCCAGTGAATGGAGGGGCAACCATGAAGTTCTTGATTATGTCGGTGGAGACACGGATTAAAAAATTAGCCTAAATAGCAGCCATTCCAATGGCGGGGGAATTTACTGGAAAGTAAGGCGAGACGACATTGTCTCCGGTGTCCACATTGTGTTCCCCCGGAATGGATTATACACGCGCCTTGTTCCCGTCTACACGGCCACCTTCACTCGTGTTTGTCCTATCCCTTCACACATTTCATCGGTTCCTCTTTCTTCATATCCTATTCAATCCGGCTTGTGATATACTTTTTTTCATTATTCAATACATTTTCTTTTTTCCCCAGGAATCAGAAATGCAGATGGTCAAAAAAAAAAAATCAATATCTCTCGGAATATGAATATAATCTACTGATTTTCCCAACTTACAATGATTATTCGAAATAAAAAAGTTGAGAAAGAATAGCGGTTTCAAACGTATCTTTTATCATTCAAACCAATACAGCTCCTAAACGGTAGGTCATAGCTAAAAATATTATAAAACAGAAATCCGGAGTATTTTTTAGGAAACAGATTTCATTGATTGTGCTTAGACATAAAATTGTTCCCAACCTCTCTGTGACTTTATTCATGTATAATATAAAAAAAAAAAATCACGTGAAACCTCATATCACTGATATTCATCTGGTATTGCAATTGGTTTAATGACCTACAAAATAATATACCATATTAATTTGGTCTTAAAGTTTTGTAAAATAGTATATAACATTTTTTGATTGGATGAGTCATTTTTGTGTTACAGACTCTTAAACATGACCAAAACTAACTTTTGGCTTGAGAAAGCTGGAGAAATTCGTCGATTTTTGACAATCGATTGTGGCTAAACGCCTAAATCAAATTCAGCTTAAGAGATGTCTTTAGACGCACAATTTAATAAACTTTAATTTTGTAAATAACATATTTTTCGATTTAAAGCATTTTTGTATTTGTTTTTTGCTAAAATCTGATTTTATGCCACCACCCAAACATTTTTCCCTTATCAAATTTAGTTCCATTTTTTATATTTTATTCTCAGGACCCATCTGGACCATATAAAAACATAAAACCTGCTATTCCACCGCTTGCAAGGTAGACCCCCTTTTTTGGGGTAATTTAACTAGACTAAACGAGAACATTAGAACAAAGTTGTGCAATTATTGTATCAGATTGCTGGAAATTGATGCAAGATTCCGTTACACACAGGTGAAGTTAATAAAAGTGTTTTAAAAAAAGATATGTATGGGAGAATTTAGAAGGCTTAACAATCCATAACTGCGGGAGAGCTTTATCCGGTAAATATAGTTAAAATATAAAGTCGTTAGATTGAATAATCACCGAATTCCAAAAGGAGTAATAAGTTTTGACCCAAGCTTGATCATAAGGAGTCGGGGTTTGACTGAGTGGTTTGGAGGGAGGTGTGAGGCCTGAGGTTGGTGTCGGCATCGAACTTTCGGGTTCGTTAAGCCTTCATTATAAACATAAATCGATGATTTTTTAAGGTAAAGGTTTTGTTTAGAAAGAAAGGAAAAGTTTAGATTACTTATTTTTGTTTGTATACGGTTTTTTAAAAATAAAAATTGCGCGCTATTTAGATTAGTTTGGAAACCACTACATTAAAATAACCAGATATTTTAATTTTAAAACAATATTTTAAAAAATGGTAATAATGACTACAGAGTCAGTTGAGTTAAGCATGAAGAATTCTTAATTATCACAGGCTTCTAACAGGAACTTCAGACAGGAATGCAATCCTCTCAGAAATCCATATTAAATTCGTTAAATAAGGTATATATTATTCTTCCTAAAAATCATAACAATATATATAATATTATATAACAATAGCCACTCAATAAACAATTTATAAGAACGTCACTAAAACGTTAAAAAAAGATACAAAGTGGAGTTTCAAGCAACCACAATAGTCGCTAAAGAAGCAAAACTCAGCGCCTTGTAAGTTGGAACCATTAAAGCCATGTGGTTCAATTTAGATAATTACGGTCGGTTTGGCATGGGGCACCACTGGGCGGTTCCGACAAGGGGTCAACTTTTTGGCGGGTTGCCGATTTGGCGGGAGCTACCAGCAGGTGCCAAATGAGATCAAGGGCCCTGCGGCAGTTTGTTAAAGACAACCTCCCCCCCCCCCACACACACAACCCTCTTGCCCCTTCTCAACTCGTAATTTACTTAGCAATAATGATTTTTCACAGAGGCAATTTGGCTCCGGACCAAAAACAGGCTCTAATATATAGAATATATATTTCCACAAAATATTTACACTAAAATGGATTTAAAGTTTCATTCTCGGATATATATTAGTTGATATATCTGGAACTCAAAACCATTTTCAGCTTGCTCCTTATCCAATTCAAGATAGCACTAAGAGAGATATGAAAAGGAGATGGCCTACAGATCTGCTAACATAGAACTGCTATGTTAGTGCTTAATAGCTACCGATTGAGACGTTGTAATCATTATTGTTCTTATTATCCAGATCATATTTTTTGTACTGATATAAATTTAAAAAATAAACGTTTTAGGGCTCAATAAACCTTACAATTCTCCTCGTATCCGATCCTTACAATCCAAAATCCTTCAAAAAATCCTCAACGCTCTTTACTTAGTCATCACAAATAAAACTTATCCATAAAGATCTTAATGTTCCATATGCTGCTGATTTAGTCCAAACCCGATACCTATCCTTTCATGGTTAACTCCATAACCATAAAAATCCAATTAGTCTCTCAACTTGCTTCGCATAACCCGATAACCCTCCGAGGCGTCTGAAAAGAAGATGGTCTCGAGACCTTTCCAACAACATAAGCCTCCTGGTCTCTGTCATACAAAATATTCTCGTAGTGCGCTATGGTTTCTCTAATGATATTACTAGCCGGAGCTTTGAGATGCCATAACTACGTCCAGCGAACTACGTACAACACAACGTATAAGGTATTTCAAGAGTGAGCAGTTAACTTCCAAGGATGTTCCAAAAAGTAAAGCATGATTTTTTTTTTTTAATTTCCAAGATCTCTTTAATTCCAGAGAAGTGAGTTCAGTATCCTTATAATGTTCCTTTCTTAGGATGTCTTCATGGAAATTCTCGTAAAAAAAATCTAACAGCTTTCATACCCAAAAAAAAGTAGGAAAAAAAGATAATAAAAATAAATGCGATGAATTTCCTATTATTAAATATAAGTCAAAACACAACTGACGTTTAAATATTTCAATATGTACTTAATTATAATTTTAAACTACAATATAAACAATATGCTTACTGTGCTTTATTATTCAAATTGTTCGATCAGTGACAATTAATATAGATACAAATAATATTATAAAAATAAACATAATAGTTGTTATTTTTTACACTTAAAACGAATATTAAAAGAAGAGTTGGCAAAGTGCAAAGTGTGTCCATTTAATCCACTCGTGGCTTTAACAATTTTACAACAAAGTAAAACGGTTCTATATTTTTTTTTATTTTCTAAAAGACTTTTACTGAGTAATTATAGCAATCTGCCACAAATGTGGGCAATAAGTGATATAGATGGCTTTATGATTATTTGTTTTATTTTAATTTTTTTTTTAAATACATCTGATTGGATAGGTACACCGAACCACGTCGTAAGAATGTCACAAGAGCTGTGGGAAATATCTGAGCTAAGAAATTTAATGACGGATCAGCGTTGCGGTCAGCAGATACTTGCAAGCTCGGCGTTTTCTTAGCTCAGCTTTTACAGTCCTAGCTTAAAAACCTTTTCATACCACGCAACCATGTCATTTCTGAACATTTAGGATATAATAATATTTTATAGTTAAAAGGCTGTGTAATAAAAATAAAAGATAATAATTGAGCCGAAGCAGACCGAGACCGCAACCCACACATGGCGGTCGTTAATAGAACAAACCGTAATTGGACTCGTGCGGTCTGCGTAATGGGTTATATATGATCCTCTGGGGTTATGGGGTTTAGTCCCTCTCGTGTAGCTTGTGTCTTATGGATTTTGTTAGATGGGATATTTATCAGCAGTTTCATAATTCAGAAAGGTTAGAGTCGGTTTGCGATGTATAAGTGATTAAAGAGGCACGAATGGATAACGTAAATAATGAAACGAAAGAGATAATAGAATAATGTAGAATCTAGTTATAAATTCACGCAATGCGAACGAGGTATTAGTTACAATTACAAAAGAATAACAATTAATGATATTTATTCATAACTTATTCATAGCCCAAATATTGTATTCATTTTTGGCCTTTATCATAAATTTTCAAACGATTTTAATTTATCAGAATTATAAAAAAATGTATTAAATGATGAAACCATTAATGTTTCATTTCTTCTGTTACATTTCGCAAACCTTGAAAAATTGTGAATAATAATTGAAGGGTTAAGTAGATGAAGGGATTGTGTCACATTTAAAAAAAAATACATTCTAATTCAATGGGTGAGCAATATATGTGAAAAAGTGTCAACTAGTAAAATCTGAATATTTCAAAACAACTATAAAAAGATATATTAAGAAGATGAAGGGGCGATGTAAAAAAAAATTACTTCAAACATAAATTAAACAAAATTGTGTTTTGTTACATAGCCCCTTCATCCACCAAACCCTTAGAGCTTTGCATCCATACAGACTCCAAGGGCAGGAAGGACGGTTTATCCTACAGGTATAGAGTCAACTATACATTACTATGAAAGGACAGGTAACTTGTTTGGGCCAACTCGGCAACATATGCAACATTAAGATCTTTATGGATAAGTTTACTGGTGACAAAGAAAGGAGGATTGAGGATTTTACAAAGGATTTTGGATTGGATACAAGAAATATTGGAAGGTTCAGTGGAGCCCCAAAGCTCAACTCCGTATGTCCAAATGGGTTTAATTACTGTCATGTAAATAAGTCTGTTGTAATTTATTGGGAGCTTTGAACGATGGTCTGCTAAATATTTAAGTAGGCGGAGACGAGTCTTGAAGAAAATTATATGCCCTTCTATTTATTTTTATTTAAATTTTTCAAAAGATATTTAAACTATAAAAAACAGTTTTGCATCCTGCAATCATAAGTTCACAAGAATACTCACTCAAATGTACCTCAGCTCATAACTTTTCGGTTGAATCTTGGAGTTATCAGATGAAATTAACTGAACAAACAATGTCAGTTCTATTTAATGAAATAAAAACCAACAAAAAGACACATCAAACGAGTTAGCTAAGAAGCAAGATGTTTTTATTGCCATCTCAAGAAGATAAGAAGAGACTCCTTGCACATATCAGATTATTTTCAAACATTAATTGAACATCTTGAAGATGGGAGGTTGGATGTCGAGCAGTTTTCGTTTATCTATTTGCTGTTGCTCCCGTCAGTTATACAATATTTGTAGATTGCGAGCCCGTGAGAAAACAAACATCTCGACATAGTGGGGTTGTAGATTTTGTTATCTCCTGTTATGATAAATTTGTTAAATACACAAGAGCATGCCATATCGTGCCCCTGTTTATTATGCGCACACACTGATAAGAAGATCCGTTTACAGCGGAGAGGATGGTTCTATTTGACTAGGGTAAGGGAAGCTGCTAGGATTTGTAGGATGTGATAGTTGTTTACCACTTCAACGGTGATAAAATCTTCCAGAAAAGAAATATAAACAGCGATAATAAATTAAAACAAGATAAAACGGTACCGACATCTGAATTTAATTAATAGCTGTAAAATCGACGTTAGAGATTATGTCATTGGAATTTTATCTTGACATATTATTTACAATAAACAAAACAGATTACAAAGGTTTATTGGATGCAATGTAGGTTTATGATATTTACTATATCATAGTTCATTATGTGTCGAAGATTTCAGCAGGGACAAGCCAAATCTCTTAATCTCTCTCCCCGATTATAAGAGTATACGGCGCAATTTATACACAACAGGACTTTGTATATTTATTCAGACGTACAGCGCACAACTTATTGCCACATTCCTTGAGAAGACATAAGGTACTGCAGATGATACTGATTGGATCACTAGTCAAGAGTATTGTAACGGCTTGTTCTGCTGTCAAGCTCTTCGTAAGCCTAGATTCGTAAGGCATTGGCCGCCACTAGCGCTGTGGGGTGGGCCATCAAGGAAGAAACTACTCCTGTACCGTCTTTGCTGCCGAACAAATCAGTGTTGTGACGAACACTATACGTTTATTTTAAATACTTAACCCAGCGGTAAGCATTCTAATATTGATTAACAGTTATTGTATTATGTTTTATAGTATAGGTTAAATAAGTTTGTATAAACATTAATGATTTGGTTTATTATTTTAGTTGATGTTTTGGCCTCAACTGTTTCCCGTTATGATTGCCTTCCTACATATGTAAATATTGTAAATATATATATATTGATGAGAAGTTATGTGGAAGAAATTATTTCGTTCGATAAAGGAAAAGAAGTACCCTTGGACCCCAACACACATATAAATTGGTCACAGTATCATTATTAAAGAAGTAAAAAATCAAATTTCAGGCATTGCATAACTTGATGATGGAGCTCTACCCTGAATGGTACAAGAGAAGTAGCAAAAGAAACAAAGATCCTGAAGTTTTCACTTTCGTCAATAGGCAACGACTCCTGATGATTTAGGAATAATCGGAAAGGTTGATCCAACACCATTTCCGGAGACTCTTAGTGTGCAAAAACCCAATAATATCGTGTGATTTAACAAAAAACAAGAATACTTTAAAGTTCTTTCCACAGGAGTTACGCATGGTGGTATACTTGTAAAAGGATCAATACCACAAGGATTGATTAATTATTTGCCACTTATGGACTTCTTGTCATCAATTACAAATGAAAAACTGGAAGATAGGTAAACCAAAGAATAAAATAACATGCAAGAGCGTGCAACAATAAGAACCCAGAGTATGAAATTCGCTATCCATTTAAATTAAAGTTACCATAAATTTAACAAAGATTCGGGAGTGAAATTAATACATCAAGAGGAAAATAGTCTAATTTTTTTATATATATATCAATTTATTGAAATTTACAACTATACAAATATGTACATCGAGTAAATGAGCTGATAACGATTACAATGACATGTCAAAACTTGAAAAGAACTACTCATCAGTAGCACTTCAATAAAATTCTACACTAGAAGATATGTAGGCCATCTTCTTTTCAGACGCCTCGGAGGATTATCGGGAATGAAGTGGGAAGCAAGTTGAGAAACTAATGGATTTGAGTTGTTATGGAGCCTACTATGAAAGGATAGGTATCTGCTTTGGACTAACTTAGCAACATATGGAACATTAAGGTCATTATGGATAAGATTATTGGTGCTAAAGTAAGAGGCATTTAGGATTTATCGAAGGATTTTGAATTTTAAGGATTGGATACGAGATGAATTGGATGGTTTAGTAGAGCCCCAAAGCTCAATTCCTTAGTCCAAATAGGTCTAATAACAGTCATGTAAATAAGTCTTTTGTAATGAATTGGGAGGTTTGATCGTTTGCCTATTTTCAATAGTCCCATTTTAAATTTGTTTCCAGCAGGAAAGAAAAAAAAAACCCAACCAGGCTGAGTGAACACCGAAAGTCTTTAACCCACTAATCTGACTGTATATTTTTAGTATTGATTATGAATGTTAAACATTCGAAACTTTTCAATCAAAAATAATTCCAATATCAGGAGCAGATAATTGATCAATCCTAATAGTTCTTTTCTTTCCAGATTTTCAATTAACAATGTCTCTATAAAATGAGTACTTTTTTCAGAGAGCTAGTTGCCTCCCCGAATCTATAATTTTTTAAAATAAGGTTTGTTACTTTCTTCTATAATTCACTCTCTATATAATAATAATTACTTAACAAGTCTGGTACAATAAAAAAATATATTATTAACCTCTCATCCACCGCTGAATCCATCTCCCAAGTCCACTTCCTTTTCCTAAAATAGACAGGAATACTCACAATTCTTCTCAGGTTGCTTTAGAACGCTCACTAATTCTCTTCTAATGTCCAACTTATAATTCATCCTTAATCCCCTTTTATAAACCTCTTAAGTCTCGAAATCGAAATCCCGGATTCGACTCCTTTTAAAAACATTCCTTTTTTTTCTTCTTCCCTTTATTTCTTTTCTCCTTTGAATTGGTCTTCCTTAATACGTCCCATGTAATTCCCTGAACACTGTCTTTTCTTAAATCATCTAAATGGAATTCACTTGAGATAAAGTTAGGAATTTATAGTAAAAAAATAAATACCTATTCTTTGATTTCCTGAGTAAAATTATGTTTGTAATGAAGTTCAAAAAAACAGAAATAGAAATTTTCGTTATTTATCTTATAAATAAATCTCTAAAAAGTTTATCAATCTATGTTCTCTTTGAGATGAGGACATTATACAAAAATTTGTGTTAACCATACTATTATAAATTTCAAATTTTGTTTTTTTTTAATATATCAGCCCGAATTATATATCTGTCCCTTCAACATATTGAACTCCATAGCCATTTCTATTTTTTTAGTTTCCTAACATGGAACTATTTTATCGAGGTTCCACCAGTAGGTAATTTGCTTCCTGAGTTATTATACATCCTCACACTCAAAGTTTCTCTCACTATCCAGATGAATATTTATTATTCTGTTGTAAATCCTACTTTTTTTAATTAAAAAAAATAAATATCCAGACATTTCTTAAGTTAGAATTATTTTTAATTTAATAGAAAAGAACACCATTTTATATAAAATGTAAATCTCAATTGATTAGCTTATTATTAACACGACTTGTACGTGTACGCTACTTATTTCCAAAACGCAGGGACTTAACTCTACAGAAATATTTTTCAACATTTTTTCTTTCAAATATTTTTCGTATCGATGCGTATGAGACGATTTCTATATTTTATAAATACAACATACAACTATATGTATTAAAAATAAAAAAATCTTATAAAATTAGTAAAAATAAGGAAACGTTTTTAGAGTCAGGGGACAGTAGGCTAGACTGATACTGGTTGCATCTGCACGTGGTACACATCTAAGTATATGTAACTACTGCCTAATGTTTAATTAATAATTATTAAATTTAAAACATTAAGGATAATGTTGTTCTCATTGAAATTGTGAAATAAACGATTAAGTAAAAGCAGGAATATCATTGTTATTTAAAAGAAATATTTAAAATGGCTTTTCATGGGGAAAAAATTAATAATAAAAAAAATAAAAATCACGATATAGCGATATTCAGACAGCAAATTTTCGATTTAGAAAACGATACTTATCCCTATTCCAATTTTTTGTTAATATTGTGAGTTTGTATTCATTAACCCTAAACATTCTTCCTTGATTTTAAACAGAATAAACTATTTTAAAAGAAATGTATCTCTTGGATAAAATGGTGATAAAATAAAATAGGATATGCTAATTCGTCGTTTTATAAATGTTTATTTCGTTTTAAACTTAATTAGTATATTAATTGATTGCTTCAATCCCAAATCCGTTTTATACAATAGTACACAATCAAAATGGCATTGGAACTAGATAGGAAGCTGATCTGGTGGGCAGTGGTTGATGTGGATGGGAGCAACAGTTGGTCGACCAAGTGCCCTATCAAAACCATATTAGACCGCTCTCCAATCAACTCCCATCTTCTTCCATTTTATTCAGCCCTTTCTCAATGGCCATTTCATTGGCTCATTTAACCGAGATATCCTCAGGGAACATAACGCAGGATCATTTCGTATATAAAATGTATTTTAAAGGATTTGCTTTTTAGAAAAAAAAATTATATAACGATTTCACGAACGAAAGTCAGAGCAATCATTTGTTTGAACTAATTACATAACTCAATTTCTATGAATATTGTTTAATAGGAGTGAGCGGGAATGAATATTTACTATAAAGCGTTAAGTTTTATGAAATTATGAAGCGATTCAAATAAAAATACTAAAATCTTTAAATATATTTTTAAAGCTGTATTTAACTTAAACTTGTTACTTATGAAAATAAATAAAATGACAAACAGTTTCAGTCATCCTTTCAAACAGTTTATGACCATCCTAATATATTAAGTAATGTTTTTTAGCTCCGATATATCATGATTACCTCCTTAGACCATACCCTCCTTAATCCGTTCCAATCAGGTTTTCGTTCCGGTTATTCCACTCAGTCAGCTTTGTTAAAAATTACACGAGACCTTTATTCCTCTATGGACCAATAACAAATTACGATCCTTGTCTTGTTTGATTTTTCAAGACTTCAAAACTTCTCCCTATCTAATATTGTCCTAATATGGTTCCACTCCTTATCTCATCGTTCCCAAACAGTCCTCCTTCATCTTCCCTACCTTTAATCCAAGGTGTTTCACAAGGATCACCTATCACCAATCCTATTTTCTATCTATATCAATGATTCACCCAGCTTTATCCACTATTCCAAGTATCACCTATATGAAGACGACCTTTAAATCTACCTATCTTTCCGTCCTTCTGACATGCTCGAGGCATCTCGTTAATTATATCTGAATCCAACGAAAACTAAGACTATTTTCATAATAACCTTCAATAACCTTCCTATTCAGTTCCAAAACTCTATTAAAAATTTATGAGTTGAGTTACCTTTGATCAACACCTATCCTGGAACAACCATATCGCCCAAATTTCAAAAAAATCCATCATAATCCTTAAGAAACTATAGATTTCAAGATTTCTTTCCCCAGAATACCCGTCAACTTCTAGTGTCCTCTCTTATTTTCCCTTGCTTTGATTACGGTTGCTTGGTTTATGGCGGCTGTCTGGGGATCTCGAGAAGAAGCTGAGGAGACTGAGGTTTACCTTCGGGATCCCCAGGCGGTCACACGTTACTTACCGATATTCTGAGCTTCAGTGGCTTTTTCCTAAATTCCGACGGTAATACTTTCTTGTTACTTTACTATTCCGATCTCAAAAATCTAGGTTGCGCTCAAAACTAAATTGTTTATAATCACCGGTTATGAAATAAAATACTTGTAATTATACACAAAAACTGTTTAATTATTTTTTTTTTTTTTTGGGGGGGGGGGGGGAGGGAGGGAAGAAATATATTCCCAATCACTCTTCCTCAAAAATCACACTCTCACTACCATGTTTCTCCAAATACAAAGAAAAAGTTTCGATTCCAATCAAATTTTACATGAGTGTCTGCATGTGAAAAAACATTTAATGAATATTTGTTAAATAATTAGAATTGTCCTTCCAAATCAAGTTAGTATTTAAAGAATGAAAAGCGAAAAAGCGAAGCACTCGAAAAAAAAAAAAAAAAAAAAAAAAAAAGCCAAAATCTGTCAGTTGGGGCGTTGAACCGAGAACAAGTTAATGAGAACGCGGACTCTTTTAATAGGGAGCGGATAATGCGCCTTAATTATGCCACTTCTTCATGTCACTAGCTATCTAGAGGGGGGGGGGGGGGGGGGGGGGGGCTGCCACTAAATCAGATAGGAACCCTGAGTAATGGCCATGGATCCGGGAATCCGCTTAAACGCTGGATTACGTAACGATGAGGCTCACCTCCGGTCTGGAAGAATATATGTATATATTTTGATGGCTCATCATTAATTATTCGGATTTTGAATAATAAAAACGTGAATTAGTAAAAAAAAAAACTAAATCCAACTGATAAACTATGCAAAGTTAAAATCACCCTGAAATCCACGATGATAAATCCTGACATCTCTAAGGACATTCTAATCTCCCACCGCAAAAAAAACAAAAAAACTTCCGAAATTGGAAGTTCAGTTAGAACTACAGAAAAACATGATGTAAACAGTTCTGATTTCAGAGGAGACGCCATTGTTCAGTACAATTTTTGCCCAATTTGATGTTCTTATATGTTTAGTGTTGGCCAAATTACAGCGTGGCTGATAATCTGATTTATTGGCATGCCATTGTAATCATTATCCACACATTTGCATGATGTATATATTGTATACAGTTGTAAATATCAATCAAAAATTGATTAAAATAAAAACGGTAAAACCTAGCTTATTCGTCTTCCGCTAATCGGACTCTCCTGCGTTCCGTGGGGTGGACAATCTTTTTGCGGATAATATGATAGTCCAGTAAAATTGTACATTTTAGTGTGCAAAAGGTGGGGTAGTTTTTATTTATTTAAAATAAAATCTATGTTTTGGATCTTGAAGTACTGCCGCTCGCTAATCGGTACCGTTAAAGCGTCAAAACTTTCGACATTTTCAATGTTTCACCAAAATATCTCCTGCCCAGTCGGTTCTAAAGAAAACCTTTTTAATATTTTTAAAAAATGCGACATAACCCCATCATCCACCAAACCCTTCAATTAAAAATACAAGATTAGTAAAAAATAATTCAAAAAATTTTCTTTTAAACGGATTATTTTTTAAATTGCGAGAATCCTTCTGGTTGGTTAAGGCTTGAAGCTGACGGCAGAGAAAACAGAAGATCAAACCGACTATAACTGTTAACCGGAGGAGCGGGACACAGAGAGGGAACTTTAAACAGCGTGAGGAAGTGTGAGGGGGGAAGGGGGAGGGGGAGGGGAGAAAGGGGTGGGGGTAATTAACCCCCTTGGAGATAGGGCCCCGCGGTCTACCGCCCCTATAAACAACCCTTTCATTAACCCCCTACCCCCACACCATCAGCCCTTCTACCCTTAATTATAACAGTTTAGACCTGGCTGGCTTCCACTCTTCACGGCGATCATTATTTTAAATTGAATAATTTTATAAAAAAAATGTTAAAAAACAACAATAACATGATTGGAACATAATAAAACACTTAATTATAATTTAATATCCCTTCTACTTAGTAATACTACTAAACCTGTATCATTATTCCAACTAAAAATAGATGAGATCTCAGTAGTTAAACATAAACATTTACACAGATAACATACATAACTTATTTATCATGTTGGAGTAACTTTGTTGCCAATGTTATGCAACTTTCAACTCTTTTTCTACATTTACAGATTGCAAAACTATTTATTGATGTTTACAACAGTGTACATTATATACACGTAAATGCGAGGAATGTGATAAAAACGACATAACAATAACATGTAAAGAATTACTCTCTAGTAGCACTTAAAAATTTCTACAATAGGTCTCTTAGCCATCTTACTTTCAGAAGCCTCGGAGGATTATCTGGAATAGAATGGGAAGCAAGTTTGGACACTAATGGATTTGAACGGTTATGGAGTTTACTATGAAAGCCAGGTATCTGGTTTGGGGTAAATCAGCAAAATATGGAACATTAAGATCTTTATGGATAAGTTTGTTCGTGACATAATAAGGAGAATTGAGAATTTTACCAAGGATTTTAGACTATAAGGATTGGATAAGAGTAGAATTGGAAGGTTTAATGGAGCCCCAAAGCTCAACTTCGTATGCCTAAACAGGCCTAATTACTGTCATGTATTGCGTCTCTTAATTGGAGATCCGATTTCTAAAAGCTGACATTTTTTGATTCAGTTAGAAAAATTTAGTATGAAGAAAACTTCCGAAATATAGATACAACGTAATACTGTATCGCTGAGGAAAACTAGGCTGGGAAGTCTATTAGTCATTTTGCCAAGATTTCTACAAAATACATAATAACCTCTCTTTGTAAAATAGGAACTATCTTTATCTTGAATATTCGTTTTTAATGGTATTTTTAATTTAGTTTTTGAACATATTTTATAAGAGTCATTCAGAAAAACGGATGGTGACATTTCTTCACATATTTATTTGAATTTGAAATAATTGAGCTTAATGTTCAAACACGGCTACTAGGAATGGAAAAGTCTGAATGCTTACACCCAAAAGTCCACTGACTCTTTTGCCTACCTTCTCAGAGAATACGTATTACTTTGAAAAAGAATTTATTGCAGTTATTATTGAAAAAAAAAAGAAAAAAAAAAAAAAAAAAAAAAAAAAAAAAAGACAAATGTTACACCAGATTACCAGGATAACCCTTGATACACTAATACAAGGTTTAACAGCTATAGAGAGATTTATACTGGATCAATACTTGGAAAAATCCGTTGTAGCGTAGATATAATAACCGAATACAGCGTTGATTCACGCCCGTTATCTCAAGAGTTGATAAGAAGATCTTAACTATTACTAAATTGCCATGTTCATCGCGATTCAAGGCCGATTTGACAAGGCACTCTGTCCCAGACCTAACCTATAACTAACCTTGCTATTGACAGCCAGGTGCAAATATTTACACTGAGGGTGGGGGATTTTTTTTTTTTCCAAACTACCATAGAGCTCACGTCAGGGCAAACATCACCTTGATTATAGATCTAAAGTAAACATACATAATTTAATTGTTCTTATGAGTGTCACGAAATGTGAAGTTGTTTGTCTATCTTCTGTTGACACAAGAGGGTACCCTGAATTCTGTTTGTTTATGAATTGGAATACCTGAGTAAGTAATTATTTGATATGTTATTATAAGTATTTATCCGTATGATTAGTCAGTAATTTCCGGGAACGTATATTTAATGCGTTATTTATTCCATGAAAAAATAAAATAAAATAAAGAATTCCATTCGGTCAAGCAATATTTATGAAGCGAAAAAATAAAAAATAAGAGGAATCGACAAATTTACCAGGGTTTCCCATGTTTTAATCATACCATAAATATTTTAATATTTTCGCTTGTAAAAAATAAAACAATTAACCAAAAAATACTCAAGTAATGTAACCAGCTATAAACCTTAATCCTAATGAATTTAGTACGCAGTTTATTAAAAAATAAATTCTTTATTTAAATAACAATAATAGCATAAACATAAATAAAATAATTAATATGTTTGGTATTTAAACATATATATGGGATACGAAATCTAAATATGTTCTTCTGATTTTTTTCTATTTCCATATTTAATTGATTATAAACTTAAATACATAGACTGAAAATTGTTAATAAAGTTTATTTAATATAAAATTAATAAAAAATAATAAAAAAAATATCGAAAAATATTACTAAATGCGGATTATTCACCATGCACACAAAAAGAATAAAAAAAAATATGATAAAAAAATTGATTCAAAACTATTAATAAATAATTACAGCCTAGAAATATTACATTAAAAAAATAATTACTAAAAAAAATTCATACATTATTAGATTGATATTTAATTGAGGGGAACTTGAGAACTGTATAAAAGACAATTATAAGATTTAACGACCCATGAAGCAGTAAACAACCACATCCGGCGAAGGAATCATTAAAAATCTGATAATTATTCTTTGGGTTTCTTTGATGTAAATGCTACAATTTGCATAGGACTCAGGCAGTCTCTCAGCGTTCCAGTTTACAAATGATGTTCGTTGCACATCAGGGAATCTCAGAACTTATAGTCACAATGAGATAAATACAGAATTAGTATGCATATGCAAAACCGCAGAATAAAATTGTCACTTGTAATAATAGAAAAAAAAAAATGTATATGTTAATTTTTTTTAAAATATATACTTATATATAAATTAGCTAAATAATGTATGTGCATATAAATTGGCAGTATCTGATGGGAAAAAAAAAACTAAAAGTAAGAGAAAAAACATTAAATTATCGATGGAATAATCTTCAAACCCTGAATCTAAGTAACCAATCACGCTTTGGAATTAATTAGGATTAACATAAACAAGAATAACATGTTGTAACTTATAAAGCGGATGAATAAATTTAATAAAATGCGACGGGCTTTGGAAATGAAAAGGCATTTGAATAATTTTGAATATAATTTTAAGCACGACGTAAGCTAAATGCACCTGCTATCATCTGAAATACAACATATGGTAAACATGATAAATTAGTTTAAAATTTTTAAAAATATGAAAATGTCTAATAATTGCTTTATAAATTATTAATTCAATGGTTTACTCAAATACCAACAAGGGAGGCGTAGAATTCCAGAAACCAAGTCGGTTTTTTTTTTTTTTTTTTTTTTTTTTTTTTTTTTTTTTTTTTTTTTTTAATTTTCACAGCTGGTCGATAAAAGTAAAAGTTTGGCTGGATTAAGAAGAGGTCTTGTTTTTTGTATGGCCGTTTACTACTTTTGGGAGAAAATCATTCACCTAAAGATACAGAAAAAATATTAAAAAAAAAAAACAAATAGTAATTGGACTTGGCAGGTTTTAAAATTTTATGCCTCAATTATATTGATATTCCTTTATTAAAATTTAGTTAAGTGATGTTACAAGAAAACAATTTTTTTTTTTTTTTTTTTTGTTATTTTACTATACGGAATCATAATACTGACCGTAAAAAAAAATAATAAAAACTTAAAAAAAAAAAAAAGGCTTCCCATAACGTTCAAAACTATTTAAATCCGTAAATGATAGTAATCTAATAGAAAAACAATTTTTTTAAAAAATCCTGGAATAGGACGTGGTTGATTTTGGAATTCGAAGCCTCTTTTTGGGAATAAATATTTTACATTATTTTTATTTATAATTCTTTATTTTATAATGCAATTTTTCCCCTCAAGTAATCTAGAATCAATATATGCTGAGAAACATCTATTACAATGTCCATTTTACTTCTCAATCAAGCGAAATGATTTATATCATGTTATATTTATTACATAATTTTTAAAAAATTGACAGTTTTTTTAAGGTAAATTCTAATTATTTTTGAATTATTACTGTTTTATTTATTTTAATAAATCAAAAAATTTGACTCCGAGAATCAGAAAATAAATTTATGTATACTTTTTTTAGGAACATGGCCGTATCTTCATTTAGCTGTTCTATACTTTTTTTATCTAACCTTTTTTTCACAATCAGAAATGTTACATTTTTACACGCTCTAGATCTGTTGTTGCTCGGATCGAAAATTTGTCAACAGATCCCTTATCAGAAATAAATAGAGAATATGTTTTGTTATATAAAATTTGTCGCTAGGATCTATCCTTTAGGAGCTATATTCGTTTGAATGAAAGAATGTCACGTTTTGCCATATTTTTTTAAGTTTCGGAGCTTTTTTGACAGGCTTCAACTCTGTTGGTGTTGCTCGAAACGAGAATTTTCCTATAATAGCCAATTTAAATCAGAAAGTAAGTAATTTTTTTTTTTAAATTCATAATGTTTGACACTAGGACCTACCATTTAGAAGGTATATTGGTTTGAATAAATAAGGACATGTTTGAAACCCGTACTTTCCCTTAACTTCGTTTTTTCAAATAATAAATTAATGTACGTTTAATTTAATCATTAAATAAATTTATTTGATATCTAAAATGTAAATTAGGAAATGCATTGGAGTATTTTATTTTTAGTTCAATACTATATTTTTAATAATTAGCGGTTGAAGGATAATATAGACTTATTATAATATTTCCATAAAATAATACTTTTAACCATTCTGAAGTGTATAAAATATGTTCCTCTGCTCTTATAATCAGAGGTAAATAAGCACGAGAGAAAATATAAACCAAAGCGGCTTCAAGTCATGAATTTTTATGAAATCTTCACCTACCATCAGGCGTGCTTCAAACCAAGGAAAATGTAATTACTTCCAATTATTTTCCAGCGTCGTAAAGTAAAGCTGCACTTACCTGAAACATAAAAATAAAGAAAATTAGCCATAAAATAAAAAATAAGGTGATTTGTTTTATTACTTCTATTTTTTTACAGAACTGGTAGTAAAGGGAATTTATTAGACAACTTATAAATCCTTTCCAAACGAAACCCCCCCTTTCAATTAAGTTTGAAAATTATTGACCAAATAATCAATATTAATTCTAAAAAATGTTATCATAATAATTCTTGATACTGAAGCTAAGAAAATATAGAATTATTAAATATTATACCATAAATAGATCGAATAATCTGTTACTTCTAGTACATTGGATGATGAATTTATGCGTAGAAGTGTAAATATTTCAAAACAACTAGAACAAAAGATATATGAATAAGATGATGGGGCTATGTAATATTTTCCTGCCAAAGGAAAATTTAAAAAAATAAATAATCATAAATTACTCAAAATTGCGTCTTGTTAACCTTTATCCGCAAAACCATTCAATTAAGAGTTATTTTTTGTTTAAACAACATAAAGGTTTGTCTATTTACTAGATCTAAGCAACCTTTTTTTCAATTTCCCACTGTTTAATCTATGAAACATTATCTTCAAGAAGCCTGTCTATCTATAGGCATAGATATCTATGCGAATATGAGTAACATGCACTTCCCGCCTTATATTTTTAAACCAGTATTTAGAACTAAACCCAAGAGCACGGTACAGGTTATCACTTAAATAATCTAGGTTTATATATAAATATATATATATGGATAAATTTCTTGACTGTTACTATTAAATGTTTAGTAAGGTTCTTGAGGTTCAGTCATAAAATAAAAAATCAACTATTTTGGCGACGTTTCGAGACTATATTGTTCTCATAATCATGCCCTACAGTGAAAAAAACAGGTTACAATAAATTATATAAGTTATACAAGTTATTTCAAAACATAAAGTTAGCTACAGTACAGGTAGGTATATAACAACATGTGTAGGGTAATACAAATATATATAATTACAGAATATAGAGGAGTATGAAGCTACTTACAATGTTACTGGTGGATATGAATAGACTAACAATTCTAGTACACAGCTAACCTAGGGGAGTGAGTTTAAACAGACAGTTACCAAGGGTTAGTGGGGAAAACCCTATTTCTTAAAAATTAAGTTAAAAGGACCGTGTGGGTATTCCCAAAGATGCAGGTACAAAAATATTTCAGTGAAATATACTAATAAATGGAAGAATGATTTGTATGATGTATAAAAATGTAAATGAATATTATTGGTCTGAATGTATTAAGTTGGAATAACAGGTGTTAAGATTTAAAACACATGTTGTTATATACCTACCTGTACTGTAGCTAACTTTATGTTTTGAAATAACTTGTATAACTTATATAATTTATTGTAACCTGTTTTTTTCACTGTAGGGCATGATTATGAGAACAATATAGTCTCGAAACGTCGCCAAAATAGTTGATTTTTTATTTTATGACTGAACCTCAAGAACCTTACTAAATATATATATATATATATATATATATATATATATATATATATATATATATATATATATACGTATGTATGTATATATATATATATAAGTTCTTTATTTATTCTGGGACCTTAATTCCCATAAGAATAAAAAATAATGTACAATCAGGGGTTTTCAGAGCCTCATGATGGTTATGAAATATTATTAAATATAATAAATAGTAATTAATAATGATAACAAAGAAAAATTAAGCTTAGAAATATTGACAAAAAGAAACAGACATATTTTGATTCATTTTGTGAATCAATTGTGTAAAAACAATAAAATTTCGTGTGCATAAACTTTTATATTTTAACCATTAAGTGGCTAATGACAGTTTTCATGGACCTGGGTGGACAGTAGGTAGTTAAATAAATGATATTTGAAAGTGGAAAGGGTGTTTGAGTGTAAGGGATGGAGTTCCATAGGGACGAGGATCGGATTAGGAATGATCTGTCGAAAGCGGTGGAGCAATGAGGACTGAACAAATCTGATGGGCGGGAACGGGTTTCGGAAGAAAGAAGATGGCGAACGTAATTGAGACGTTTTAGGATTGGGATGGTGCGACGGGAAATTTTGGATTCGTGGTTTTTCCAGGATAGGGTTTGATCGAAAATGACTCAAGATATTTTTGACTGAGGGGAAAAATTTGATAGGATCATTGATAACTCGAACCTATTGCAAGCGCTTTATGAGATTTTAAGATGACTATTTCTGAGCGAAAAATCGCTTTTAAATAAGCAAATTTTAAGAAACAAAACGAATAGGAAATGTGTGTATATGAAAGGCTTACAAGTCAATTTGTTAAATTAACAACCGAACAGCCCTGTGGCGCGGTATATCCTCCGTGGAAACAAGAACACGACCGCTGCTTCGTATTATGTAAATGCTTATCACGGTTTGACCTATTCTGAGAAGAAGGTGGAACGGTTAGGAGTGGAAGAAGGAAAAAAAATAGATAAAGCAAGCGAACAGTTTTTCATTGGGTACGGTTGGAATAGTTTTATCTGTCCCTGCCATCCTGGCTTTTATCTCCTTCCTATTACATTTTACGGCCTTCGTCTTTTTATTTTCTTGTTTTTTATTTTTATTCCTTCCATTTTTTTCCTCTTTGTTCTCTCTTTCCATTCGCTTAATCCACCGCCCCGCGGAGTTGTTTACAGCCCGAACGAATAACAATCTCCCTTGGTGTAGTAGCTCTTAACTGGCCTTCGTTTCATTTTATTTTTATTATTATTATTATTTATTTTTTTTTACAAGTCTTCATAGCTGAGAGATGAATAAAGAGAAATATAAAACTGCCGAAGGAGACTATAAAATACGGAATTAATCTTAATATAACGATCTCAGCGCTAATAGATAGTAATTTCATGGTAGAGTCAAGTTTAGCTGTGACGAATTTGATTTAGGTTCGTTCCCTTCCTTGGGTTTAGTATAAGAATCCTTTATAATATGCATATTAATTTGAATGAAATAGTTCTTTTTCTTAATGTAATTTAATTAATTTTAAATATATATATATATATATATATATATATATATATATATATATATATATATATATATATATATATATATATATCTAACATTAAGATTTGAATAAAATCACCATTTTTCAAAATATTAAAATTATAATTGCAATAATTTTTTTCTTGAATTAAATAGTATTTGCCGAATTGTTTACTGCATTATTTAAAATTTGTATGTTTTAAGGTCTCTCTCTGGTCTTTGTATACTATTATTCACTATCATTGCTTATTAGTAATGAATACAACAAATTTTAAGCAATGACAAAACATTTAATACTGTAAAATGTTTATTTATAAATATTTATAACTTTTAATTCCTTCTCTTCCGTAGTAACCCTACAGAAGAGGCGATTATTTTAAAAACTGCAAATGTAAAAAGAATATTGTATGCATACAATGTTTCATATATATAATTAATGTAACATAAATAAGTCTTTTGTAATTCATTGGGAGCTTTGAACGCACGTCTAATAACTGCTGGAGTGGTAAAAAACTACGAGCAGTTTCTTGTTTGGGTGGTGTGAAAAAAAATTAAAAAAATACTGATTTTTCGGAAATAAGTAAACATATTATAACATAATATTGATAATTTTATAACTAATAATTTTCTTAATTGAAACCAATATTACCAGATTTAACACTCGAGAAATTAATTAAATTTTTTTTTTTTTTTTTTTTTTTTTTTGTATTTGAACTAATGAAAAGAAGACTCGGGAAACTAAATTCTAATTTTACTCTAATTATAGCGTCAAAAAAAAAAAAAAAAAAAAAAAAAAAAAAAAAAAAAAAAAAAAAAAAAAAAAAAAAAAAAAAAAAAAAAAAAAAAAAAAAAAAAAAAAAAAAAAAAAAAAAAGTAAGTAGCTCACCTACAAAGAAAATATCAGGAAGTAATTTGAAACTGGTGAAGAGCTTAAGGAAATAAAAAAAAAAAAAAAAAAAAAAAAAAGGTAGAAAAAAGGGAGGTAGAAAAAAAACTAATTGCACCTGAATGATGGGCTTCCAAATTACAGGTATATTAAGGGCTTGTGGTAGTTTATCATCAGGCAGGGATTAACACTCTGATTGATTGCGGGGGGTAACTTTCTACAGGAAAAGGAAGGAGGGGGGGCGGGATCGATTCTACTTTGTAAAGCCCTAACTGGCAATTTGTCGGCGAGCTGTCTCAAGCTGAGGGCATAATTCCAACGGTAGCTCTTTACATTCCAGTGTGATCCTATTAAATAATACTAGAAAGCAGGAGGAAAATCTCAAAGTCAACGGAGAAGTCGGGGAGGTGTCAGATCATGTAGTATTCTTAAATTAAAGTTCGAAAATAAACAAAATGAGGGAGTCAGTAGTTTAGTCGTCTTCGGGGCTAGTGAGCAACATGCACAAATCAAAGAAAATGCTCGTAATATTTGAATATACATACCCCAGACTTAAAATGCAAGAAACTCTGCGACCACTCCAGCATTTGTTACACAAGCGTTCAAATAAATAAAGCTCCCAATAAATGACAACGGACTTATTTACATGACAGTACTTTGACCCATTTGGAAATACGAAGTTGAAATTTGGGGCTCCACTAAACCTTCCAATTCTCCTCTCATCAAATTTTTAAAATCCAAGATACTTATTATAATCCTTATTAACTTATTATAAAGATCTTATAATAATAATAATAATTACTGATGTTCTATGGGTACACACAAAGAATGAGTCCAAGCTGATTGATAAGAAAAATTGTGCAACATTTTGAAAGATTAAAAGGCAAACCCAATTGGCTTTAGAAGGTACATGAAGATATAAGAGAAATTGGCCAAAATAAAGAAGAAATTGAAGACAGGGCAAGCTGTAGACAAACAATTAAAGAGTGGGAAGTTTTCCAAGACAAAGCAGCTCCAAAAAGATAGGGGAGAAAATGGACGGCAGAAGAGAGGAGAGACAAAAGTGAACAGATGAAGGGAGTATTGGAGAAACCGTAAAGCTGACTATGTGGCTTAAACGTGGTCCTTAGCTGGGCTATATTATTATAATAATAATAAAGATCTTAATTTTCAATAAGTTGCTGATTTGGCCCAAACTAGATATCTATCGTTTCATAGTAAACTCCATACCCTCTCGAATTCACTTGCCTCACAAATTTCCGATAATTCTCCGAGGCGTCTAAAAAAAAGATGGCCAAAAGACCTTTCTAATGTAGAACTTTTATTGCGGTGCTAGCAGCTGAGTAGTTCTTGTTATTGTCGTGTCTTTACAAACATTTTCCTCAAATTTACTTGTTGTATATAATGTATACAGTTGTAAATATCAATAAGTAGTTAAAAACATATACGACCCAAAAGAACACAGTAGCTTAATTTGTAACTTGTTACTATTCTTAGGGGACATATGCCCCAGAATAGAGATTGTTGTTGTTCTTTTAAGAGTTTTAGAGCGTAAAACATCTAGGTCATCAACGCTCAGTAAGTATAAAAATATTATATCATGATTTGAAGGTGTCTCTGGGCAGAACCCGACTGAGCCGAAGGCATGAAGTCAAGGAGCCAGGAGCCCACAGGGGACGGCCAGGAGCGTAGGAGACGCCCCAATCCCACATGTTTTTGTTTTATTTATTTATAAAGAATAGAGATTGTTTTTCATTAATACCAGGGCAAAAACATAAAGAAATGCTAAAAGCGTTCGAAGATAATAAAAAACGAGGCATCCTTGATTAAGTTACAACCGCACCTTTAAAGTTATCTCGGCGGTGTAAGGACCTAAGTAACGTCCTTAAAGTAGGTTACCAAATAACCCAATAAGAGGAACCTATGCCCAATTAACAAGACCTTTAACGAAATCCCCTTAGTAAGGGCTACTAAGAGAGGGCACGAAGGGGAAGTAAAGTAATAGGAAATGAGGTGGGACGGTTGGGGTTTATTGTGAGGGGGGCAAGAGGGAGGGGGGGAGGGGGGCGAAAGGTCAGGGGACTAGTAGAGCCCACAAATTGCCGTTTTGGCGAGGCACAAAGGCTATAGGGCACTTTGGGTTCTAAAGGAGTCCGGAACAAGGGCTCTTCTTTGTGTTCCGGTCGGAGCGTAAATAATATCCATTGGCTCTCTTCCACTCCCACAATGGGATTGTGTAGTTCATGTATACCGCTCTGTCTCAGGATTTGTACTAATACGTCGCAATTATTTTATTTGTAGTATAATTTTCTGGTAGTAAAGATACGTACACGCGATACAGAATAATTTTAATAAGCTACGTACATACGGTATAGAAAAGTAGCATATGGTTGAGAGATAGTATTACTGTAGCTATGTGACCTTTTCAACCCAAAACTATTGCTACAGATGAACTCTACGCTAGTTTCTTTTTAGCTGTAGTATAGTAGAAAACTATCCCTGTTTAAACCATAGAGTATTGAATATTATAGAGTCGATAAGTAGGTAGATAAAATGTGTCACGGTCCCCCTTCCCCTGGCTTCCAGAACCCTCTAGGTCTAGTTGACTTCCTTTGTCCTGAACTGTTTCGTTGCTTTAGTGTTGTTTAAAAGAGCTTT
This sequence comes from Euschistus heros, assembly GCA_003667255.2. Classification (NCBI taxonomy): domain Eukaryota; kingdom Metazoa; phylum Arthropoda; class Insecta; order Hemiptera; family Pentatomidae; genus Euschistus; species Euschistus heros. The sequence goes on from RCWM02000142.1 coordinate 1,496,642, forward strand.
TGTTTGTTTTTCTTGCAGACTACATAATTATTGTGTATAATAAAAACTATATTATATCTATGTGCGTTGTATACGGCTGCAAAAAACGCAATTGCAACGAATACACTAATGTGCAGACTGCTTAGCCGCACTAACATATGTTGATGAACATGGGTTTTTACATTTAAAGACCTTTTTTCGCAAACATTTCAAACCAATTAATACTACAGCAAAGCGAAAAAATCAACTGGTAAATAAGACGAACGTCTTTCTTCTCCTCTGTATAGTTCGACTACAGGGTAGTAAAATTTTGCGTATAATCTTGATGTAACTAGACTTTATGTAAACTTATGCTGATTTACAATACCTATTGGTAATTCAAAAGCTAGTTTTCTATCCACTGTGTACTTAGCTTCACAGGTATTTCGTAATTCGAAGCTGAAGAAAAACCGTACAAAATAGGAGATGGGTGGGAAGTTATCAATGATAAATTAGGCTAAATTGTACCCTCATCTGTCTAGGGTCAGGTATTACGTGATGTATGGCTGTCAGTTTTGAAACATCGAAACATTATTTCACCAGAGCTGCGTTTTTATCTGACACTGTATAACTTTCGCCAGTAATCGAAGGGCAAGTGCCTGACCTGAGAATGGATATTCAATTAAGACGCCTTTCACTGCAACTATTTGTGTTGCCTTTCAATGATTAGTGTAACCTTAAATGGGACAATATGGGACACAATATAAACCTCCTACTTATTAGTTACCGTTAATCATTTTCTTCTACTATTACTTTTTATTTATTTATTGTTTGTTATTTTTATATTGATTCGCTCATTGCTGATTACCTATTTATTTATCCGTTGTTCATCAAGCTCAACATTATACAATATAACTAACAGCTATGTTATTTCTTCGTTTATATTATAATTAATTCAGTAAAGGCGATTCTAATTTTTGTGTTAAATGTCAATGTCAAATGAAAATCTCTAAACCTTATTCGTTAAAAAAAAATCGGAAGCATTATAAAAGTGGTACTAATGTTATATGGTAAACGCTCTTTTAGACCAGGTGTTTTTACAGGAAAATAGACAAAATCTTTTGTACGTAACATTACTTTGTTATTCGGTTCACTTTAAAAAAAAAGAAAAGAAAATGCAGATCCTAGATACTTATTCTGATATTACCAAGCAGTTCCCATTGCAGTTGATTCGCCTGTATGATTGATATAATTGATGTTTTTAAAAATTGACTTTCTGTAATTATTTATCGTTATTATATTTTACCTTCGCAAAATATATGGTCCAACCAAGTATGGATTGAATCTCTGGCGAATGAGAACAAATGAGGAACTGAGAACTCTATATGCTGCTTCAGATATTGTAGCCAACATAAAAAGAGGCAGAATTAGATGGCTGGGGAATTTGCAAAGAATGGAGGCAAGAAGGCTCCCTAAAATGATGTTGGAGGGGCACCTGGGTGGAATGAGAAGGAGAGGAAGGCCTCGACTTCGTTGGCTGGAAGATGTAGAAGACGATTCTCGGACTCTGGGTGTGAGAAGATAGAGAAGGGTTGCCGAAGAAAGGTTTGAATGGCAGAGAATTGTTGAGAAGGCCAGGGTTCTACTAGGACCATAAGCGCCATAACATGATGATGATATTTTGATGTAATCAATTAATCAATAAAAGGAATGCATTTCCTATTCTAGTTTCATAATTAACCAAAATTTTAAGACCCCCATTAAAATTTGAGTAGACAGATCTATATTCTGTTGACGGATTCTTCAAACTTGTATCTATAATTAAAACCAGACGGTATCGAGTTCCGTTAACTATTGTTTTCATGTTAAACATTTTTTGGCAAGCATTTCCACTCGCGCGATGTCTGATATATTTATAGCCCGGACGTTGTGTCTCCTTCAAATATATAGTTTCTAGGCAAAAATTATTTTAGTCGTTGAGTAATTACACTAACAAACCTAAATACCTAGTGTAAATTGCCAAATTGACTCGTAGCTGTTGGCAACCAATTGCGCCAGATATTTTTCTGTTATTTCAGTTAATTTATAAATATGCGACATATTACTTGAGCCTTGTTCGACCGAAAAATTTGTTTTTAACTCTTGTACTGGGAGAATTTAATTATTTTAGGAATAAACAATATCGAAGCACTAGATAATGATTTCGAAAAACCTTAGCAAATAAGTAAAAATTCTGAACTACTTATTGTTTAAAATTTTTCATTTAAACCTTACATTATTTTAAAAATCAATCGTGCATTTATATTACAAATAACACAACTTTATTCAATTGTTTAAGGTATCATAAAATATAACAGAAAAAATAGTTTTCTGTATCATTTATAAAATTTTTAAGTAATTATTATTCCAATAAAGAGGGCGAAATGAAAGTTGCTTAAACCAAAAAATAATTTTAAATATAAAAGACGGTAATATTATACGCTAGACCAATCGAATAGACAAGTTTATATTTAAAAAGGTTTTAAGAATATCAACTACATATCAGACTTGAAAGACAAGAAAATGCTCTTTGTTTCTGACTCCTCCAACATTTACAAGACAAGCGTTCAAAGCTTCCAAGAAATTACAAAAGGCTTATTTACATGACAATAATTAGAGCCATTTGGACATATAGAGTTGAGCTTTGGGGCTCCACAAAACCTTACAATTCGTCTCGTATCAAATCCTTGCATTGCAAAATCCTCAATAATCTTTATTATGTCACTAACATACTTACTTATCTATGGTGATCTTAATGTTCCATACATTGCTGATTTGGCCCAAACCAGATACCCATCCTTTCATATTAAACTCCATACACACTTGAATCCACTAGCCTCCCAACTTGCCACACACTCCATTCCCGATAATTCTCCCAAGCGTCTGAAATAAAGTTGGCCATGAGACCTCCTAATGTAAAACTATTGAAGTTATTAAGTAGTTATTTACATATTGTAAATTTCCTCAAATTTTCTACAGTTCATAAGTCAGACACGACAGAAGCGACCTTGAAAGAGAAAACCACAAGCAAATCTCAAATAATGGATTACTTTCCGGTCTAAATGCTTTACATGACTATGATCCGACGATGCACCCGAGGAACAAGCGCAGGACATACTCCGAGGGGTTTCGGAAGAGCGCTCCCGGGTCCCGCATTTTTCCGGAGTGTTGGTGCGTAGCGACGAGATGAACATAACAATCGACCGAGGCAGTACAACGGAACGCAAACAGCCCGTGACTAACAGCCACCTTTCACTTCCCTGATTAGGCGCCATTAGTGGCCAGCTGCTCTTCGGAAAAACGGAGTCCAATTTAAAATAATACATCCTCTTTATACTGGAGGGATAACGAACATTGCGTGATACCATGATTTTCGCCTCCTCGGGGATTACAGGACAAGCAGCCTGTTCCGACATGTATAATTTCTTCATTAAGCGAAAAATAAACCCATACTATTATCTTTCGAAGCTACAGAAAAGTTTCTTCGAGTTGTACTATACATAACACAAAGTGATACATAACATCCCCGTTTTGATTTGGCAAATGTATCAATTACAATAACATGTAAAGACCAAGTCAACAGTATAACTACAATAAATAATCTACATAAATTGAAAGGTCCCTCAGTCATCTCATGTACTGTATGAGGTTTTCACACGCCTCAGAGAATAATAGTGAATTGAGCGCGAGGCAATTTGGGAGATTAGAGAATTCGAGTGGGTATGGAGTTTATTATAAAAGGATAGGTATATGGTTAGGGTCAAATCAGCAACATATGGAACATTAAGATCTATATGAATTAATTTGTTTGTGACATTATAATGATCATTAGGGATTTTTAGTTAAATTTGTATTTAGTTTTAAAAGATTAAGCCCCAAAGCTCAACTACATATGTCCAGATGGGTCTAATAACTGACATGTAAATAATTCTTTTGTATTTTGTTGGGAGCTTTCAACGCTTGTCTAATAAGTGTCGGATTAGTCGGAAACAACGAGCAGTTTCTTGTCTTTTAAGTGTGATATGTTTGTCAAAAATGAATGCTCAAAACCATGAGGTATGGGCTAAAGCTGTTGGTGTAAGACTATAATGCAAAAAACTATTTTCAATTTAGTGACAACTTTTGAAGAGTTTCCTACAATGAAAAACTCAGCCGCGCCTGTCCAAACCGAATACCTTGATTGGTGGTTTTCTTCAGTCTTAATTTATATAACAATACATCCTTCCTTGTTTGCAGGAATGTACACATACATTAACTAGAATTACATCAGCTATGACATTGTTATTGTCAATGCTGTAGAAATGATTTAGGTAGTTACTGCCAGAGATTGGAGGGAGAAAAAGGAATTTCAGGAAAATTAACTCTTCCCAGGCAGGGGACTCAACGAAATCATCTGCCAATGAACGATTATTAAATTATTCACCGGACGGACGGTACGACGGTAAATTTGTACGGTGAGATGGTAGCAGGCCTATAAAAAAAAAAAGGAGGCAAAAAAGGTTTAACTAATGAAGCCGGGAGTTCTTTCATCCCCTGGCCTATCTCAAATTGAGTTTAATAATTGCTTAAAAGCCTATACTCTCTCCTTTATTCTCTTTTCTTCTCTCTCTGGTCTCGCTTTATGAAAAAATCCCCCTTCCGCAGTACATCCTGTTCTGCTATAGACCCTTTTCACCTGGTATTACCTGTGCAGCAAGCTGCCCCTTCCCAATTAGGTATCTCTTTTAAGTGTTGAACATTCCCTGTGGCAAAAGAGGGAATCATTTTAAGGTGATTAAGTTGTGTTTACAGGATCTCTTTCTCTTTCTAATTTTATTTCAACTTAGTTTTAGGTTCTTATACCATATTGAGTATTTTAGGCATTGTTTAAATACTATGGTAAGTGTTTAATTTTATATATTAATATTATAAAAATTTGATATTTTGGAAATATCATTAAGAGAAAATAATAATGCAATAAAAATCGCTTTACCGCCTATCACAAGGCAGCCAAGATGGAACGATTGAAACAAAGGCGTGACGCTTGCTCACTTTCCGTTACTAATAACTTCCCTGTCGGAGTTCCCGGGTGTATTGTTCTTTTTCTACAATTAATTCGGCACGGTGCAAGAGGTAGGCCGGGAGCGGGAGAACGTTTCCCCTTGGGTCATCAGGATGTAGAGCGGCACATCCGGGCGAAGGACGTTCATCGGGATTCTAGTCGATACTTGGAGGGCCTGGGCTCACGTCCAAATATACTCAGGAAAAGGAAGCAATCAGCTTGCATACCTAAACGGCCGTAGGTGCTTCCTGTGGGGTTCGTTCCTTGGGATACAGGACCCGTTCCAGGACAGGTGTCCGCTCCACCCAGGTAACAGCCGGGCTGCGGGAGTGGTGCCAACTGTCGGGGCCCCAAGTATTTCAGGAGGAAACTCATATAAAGTATTTAATTTCATACTTCTCTGAGGAATACCATTAATACTGCGAGAAAATTGAGCAAATCCATTCAGTAGAAAAGTTTACGTATTGGCCCCAAACTCCTAAGTTCTAAAATGAAATCTGTACTACATATCTTCAGAAACAATTTTACTTTCATTTAAGGTATATTACATAAGCTTATATTTTATTATGCCTTATATTATTTAAGGTCTATGTTGAATCATATCCATTTTATTCGCAATCTTCATCGTTGTTATTTATGTTAGTAAATAACACTATACTTGAGGCTTAGTTAATCCTACCATTTAATGTAATTACCATACATAATATATGAACAAAACCTTTAAATGGTGTTAGGATATGGTTAGTGTCTGGAACAGGACGCCAAAGCTTTCAGACCTATTGCTGTGTCTCTTATCTTCCACTTGAAGCCCCAAGAGGTTGTTAGTCCGTGGCACTATCTCCTAGGTCTTCGGTAAGACGAATATAATATAAATTAGTTAAAAGAATTGTCATCTTTAGTTTTATTTCTAGAAATATAACTTTCCTTTTGTACTCAGAACATTGCTTTAAAGTATCTAATTGTAATCAATGCCTTTAGGTAAAATGAGAACTAGTCAACTTGCTTAAATAACAACGTCAATTGGATGTGTTAAATAAACAACGCTAAAAACTTTGTTATCAATAATCATTAATAATAGATCTCTCCTTTTATTTATTTTTTTTATTTTTGTATCTTTACAAAAAATATAACTCTGCTAAGAAGCGTAAACTAATTTTATCCTCACCACACAGCGATGCCACCCGCTTAGCTCAGGACAGCCTCTCACCACACAGGACTGGCACCTCCTCTAATTTTATACTTAAAGAAAAACATTGATTTTCTTTTTCTAAACCATTATACTCTTGTACATATTTCAGACTAAAATTAGTCTAGACGGTTTATACATGTCGAAGATTACCGACTAATTTAATTGATCTGGATATCAGTAAAATTAAAATGAAACAAGATTAATTAATAATCAATATTAATAACTATTTTTTTAAAAAATTAGTAATTTAAAATTACAATACATGTAACCCTCTTAAGTAAGACGAGTTTCAAAAACTGATTATGCTCTTGTTAATACTGTTTTGCACATCTTTAGAAAATAAAACGCAATTTACACAACAGACTTAAAAACTGTTCATTTCTGACTATTCCAACATTTACAAGACAAGCGTTCAATGTTCCCAATAATTTACAAAAAACTTATTTAGATGACAGTAATTAGAACTATTTGGACATGGGTTAAGCTTTAGGGTTCCACTAAACTTTCTAATTCTTCTCGTATCCAATCCTTACAATCCAAAATCAATCCGACACTCACACAAACGACTGTTACATAACTGTGCGTCCAAAATGGCTGAAACTTTGGTGACTGTCAACAGATGAACAACGAATTCACTAGACTTTTATTTACGAGTGCTGCCATCTTGACTTTGAGGTCGGAAACTTTTCAGACCACCCTCGTACCTATGGTTCCATATGTTGCCTATCTGTCCTAAACCATATACCTACTTTCAAAGTAAAATCCATTCCCACTCGAATCCACTAGTCTCCTAACTTGCCTCTGTATTCCCGATAATCCTCCGAAGCGTCTGAAATGAAGATGACCATGAGACATAATAATGTAGAACAATTGAAGTGCTACTAGTGAATAGCTCTTTACATGTTATTGACAAGTCATTGGCATAATGTACTCAAATTTAATTCTTGCATTTATAATAATACTTCGAAGCTTACATAGAGACATATGAAATGCAATGGACATAATGGAAAAAGAGACAAGGAGACCAATAAAGAGGAGAGAGGAGGATATATAAAGGTAATTGCCCGTTTAAAGTGCTGAGAGGTTAGCTTGCTATTAGTATTCTCCAGCGGGTGCGCTACGCTGGAATCGCTTCTCCATTCCAGCCTGATTTGGATTCAAGGCGTCGCCCGCGGATTTTTGCCTGGTTCAGGCCTGGCATAAATGAAGCCTACCTTTATGGGGACTTAGTACCTACTTTTGGTTTGTCTTGCCACCTTTGGCTAATCCCAGCGAGAGCTACCTAACAGGCAATATTGTTATTCAATCCAAGTTGGAACTTAATCCAGCTGCATAGTAATTATAATAGATGAATTTTTATCCTGTTCGATTTTATTGGAGTGTAATAATAATATAAATTTTACAAAAGTCAGCAAGAATCCTTATAGTACATATATTAAAATAATTGTAGAGGTGAAACGAACATAATACATAGAATACCAATTTCTTTTTTTTTTTTAATCCCCATTTAATGTAAAGCTATCTAAAAATACAGTAGTGCAATGTTTAAGCGTATGCATTTATAAAAATATATCATTAAAAATAGCCAGTACCTTTTTCAAAAATGCAAATTTATGTCCAACTTTACAAACTCATGTACTGTCAATGCTAAATTCCTTTAAAATCCTGACTTATAAAGTTATAGCAATACATATTAATATTTACAAACTATATTAATCATCAGTAGAATGGATTTTTACCAAGGTACAACGGACTACCATTCAAATGCTTCTATATAAATTTATTAAAACTAGAGAGGCGATGAATGTATTCGTTTCTGTTTCTACACTAAACGATAGATTGATTGAAATGAAAACATAGCCTTCATTGATTACATTTTATATTCATCTTTACAGTTTCTTACCTATTCTAGGAATTAGGAACTATTTTTTTGTAATCAATTGTCGAAATTAAAGAAATATCATGCCGTAAACAAAATATTAATTCAAAAACTTCTACAATACTAAATAATAATTTTAAAATTAACTTTTGGTTATGTGACATAATGAAAAAATATTAATTCTTCATTAATATTCGTGTTCCATTAATATTTCTAGGAAAGGTAATACATAATAAGGTTGGAACACGAATAGGAAACTGCTAATTTAGCACTTTACATACTTTTTATTTACAATTACATGGAAGATATTTTTGTGTTGCATGCATATCATAATATGCATAAAACTATATCTTTTTCGACATTATTATTTTTTTTTCTTCTCATTTATTGAAATTTACAACTGTATAAATATATGCATCTAGTAAATGTGTTGACAGCGATTACAATAACATGTCAACACTTGAAAATTGCTACTCATTAGGTCTCTAGGCCATCTTCTTTTCAGACGCCTCGGAGGGTTATCGAGAATAGAATGGGAAGCAAGTTGAGAGACTAATGTATTTGTAAGGTTATGGAGTTTACTATAAAAGTTTCGACATTAAATTTTTAAATTTCACAATTAACTATCATACCTAAGTAAAGTAAAGTAAATTGCTGACTTTCGCTTTATTTTTTTTTTAAAAACACACGCAGTTACCTACCAGCCGGTTCATAAAAAAAGAAGAAAAAATATAAGATTAACAAAAACCTGTAACTACCTGTACCAACAACCATAAAGCTATTAACGAAGCGCTCCGAATAGTTCCGATGTCATCCGATTTCCAACGGAAGCAATGATCGGTTCAGCGACTAGTCGGCCAACTCTACTTTATATCAATTTAATAGAAACCTTATCGAGAAATAGTCAACAAGAACAGCAAAAGACCTTTTTTCAAAGACTAATGTTCAAGTTAAGGGATAAAATTGTCTCAAACCGTAAACCGTAATATTTAGCATCTTCTTACGGTATTTTTAACTCCTTCACCCCTTCCATTTTTAAGAATATATTAATACCTGAATTTATTGAATAATTGACATGCTGTAAACAGATGTCAAAGTATTATTAAGTAGTTACATTTAATCTTTATGACAATTTTATTCATTTAAAAAAAATACAGTGCTTTAAAGAGTTCACATCCACAGTGAGCGGATTTGCTGATGGCTTTGAAGAGAGAAAACGATCTATCTACTCCCGAATGGGATAGTACTCCATAATTTTATACAAGAATAATGATTCCGTTCCTTTAAAACTTGTCAATAGACCATTTTGGTAAGAAGTTGTGGTTCTGTTTAATTGTGGCCGCTATTGTTGGAGCCCTACAGACGGTCACAACTCCTGCGGTCGCCGGCCACAATTGCCTGCGGTAAAGATCCCATCCGATTCCTCTAAGGGTCTGCTAACATTGAAAAAGTGGGTGTGGAGTTATTACTTTTCTCTGACCGCTGCGTTGTGGTGCGGTGCAACGTTACGGTTGATGCCTTCCAAGTATACCTTAGCTTATCAACAATCATGAGATCCAGAAAAAATAAATAAAAGGGAAAAAGCAGTCGAGGTATTTTTTAAAAGATTCAATGTACGGGTATGCAGCAGTTGATCAGGGTATTAGTTTCAAATCACCATGTGCGTAAATCACCATTCCAGAAAGCATTCGATTATGATTTCAGAGTTTTACAAACTTTTATTTAAAATTAGGAGCAATCTTATCACAAACCTTCTTCATATGGATTTGTTTGCTCTTAAAAAAAGCCATGATAAAACAAAGACTCCAGGTTTGAACCAGACTGAAGTACGGTGAAATTAATTTTAAAGCTTTACATGAAGAAAATATTTATTTAGAAAATCAAGTCAAGACTGCTGTTGCAATATAACTGAGTTAACTTATTAAATAAAGAATAAAAATAAATAAATACATACACCAAATGAAACTCCAGCTAAATGAGCCAAGAAAGAGTCAAGTTAATTCCGCTTCCAACGACTTCGAAATGGCTCTAGATTTGGCGAGGTGTATCTCCTAAAAGGTCGGGATTATCTAAACAGCTGTGGCAATTTATCTCCGATGTTGCCGCTTAAAGGAAATTTATTTGGAATTAATTGGTGTCCAATTACAGAGGAGGCTCCCAGCCGCCGCGGGGGCGAACAGCCACAAATCCAGCGGCGGAATTAGGCACTTAAGTAAATGGGTTCTTGTCGATCGATAGCCGTGTCTGTACCCTCGGCTTACAGCAGCCTCTTCCGCTCATCCCTTAATTGCGGTACTCTGTACCATTATTTTATATTTGTAACACGTAGCTTTTAAAAGAATAAAGTTATTTATTAATTGTGTATTTAATAAACTAATGCTTTACTTTATTAAAGATGGAAGAATAGTGGATTCTAATTGGGCCACAAGTCATGGAAAAATACGTATCTTGTTTAGGTTAAATCGGCAACATAAAGGACATCTAGATCGTTATGAATAAGTTTATTTGTGACATAAGTATCATTGAGGATTTTACGAAAGATTTTGGATTGGAAGGTTAGTGGAAACCCAAACCTCGATTCCGTATGTCCAAATGGGTCTAATCACTATCATGCAAATAAGTTTTTCGCAATTAATTGGGATCTTTGAACGCTAAAGTCGTATTTAGTTTTATTTCTCTTATATTGCCTAGGAATGCCATTATACTGCTATTAATGAGTAGTTCCATTACATGGCAAAGATGAGCTTGCACAAACGTGATTAGCAGGACTAATCATGCGGCGCTGATCTCAAACAAATTACCAAACGTGTGTGGAATTCCACTGATCGGAAACTCGGGTTACCTATTTGTTTCATAGGATTAGCCTCGTTTGAAGGCATTTAGAGTGGGAGTTGTTGCGATATCCTCAACATATCAGGTTACAGCGCACACTCGAGCTGATACATTGGACCGCCAGGACACTAAGACTAACACAGCCAGTAACTATTGGTAAATACCAAAGGCCAGGAGATGCTAATCGGGTCGAGTGCCGCTATAAACAGCTGTAGCGGTGGGTGAAATAGTGCCTGCAAGAGAATGTCCTCAGAGTGTCGTTTATCCTTCCATGTAGGCGGCTCCAGGAGGGCCGTCCCATTTCCATACAATGGAATTGTCCAGGCTTGGAATTGTCTGTTCTGTTGTTAGTCGGTACCCGCCACTTTTTGCTATTCATTCCGTCTCTGTCCTATCTTCGCATTCCTCTGTCCCTATGCTTTCGTGGCCCACGAATTTTGCTCTTCTTTTTCTGTTCATAAGCATAAATTTACATATGTGTGTGTGTGTGTATACATGTATATATATATATATATATATATATATATATATATATATATATATATATATATATATATATATATATATATATATATCAACCTTAATTTTTGTTTTAGAATTCTTATTACAGGTTCTCTTGGAAAGAATAAAAACACTGTTCGTTCCAAATTTCATAAAAACAAATTAGATTTTTCTATCTTATTAGTGCGTAAAAGTCTATCTTAAAAAAAATACTAAATGGAATAAACTGATAGGTGGAAAAAATTTCACAAGATTATCCTCTTTTTGTTGATATTTAAGCAATATTTTTAATTATTTTATTTCATTAACATTGATATCATTTCATGATAAAATATATTTAACACATTAACGACCAATTCAAAGAGGAATAGATTGGATAAGGTTGAGCTGGGGTTCCTGTGCGGTCTGGACCTCCCCCTTTCCCTTCCCAGCGGATCGCTTTAACGCCCCGTGAAATTTATGCAATCATTGGTTGCGAATCCTTTTTCCCGGTCCATTTGCTTCGTTTCAACAGGAAGATAACCCTCCAAATCTGGCACGCTATTCTGGACTAGAACATTATCTGTTCCTATGGGTATCTCAAGAGGAATCGCTTTGTTCGGTGTTATGTAAGACAAATAGTTTTGTAATAGTCTTTTATGTTTTCCTCAGTCTGCTCATAGCCATGAGAAACAATGTTTTATATAAATCGTTGTAGCCTCAGTCAACTTCTTCAAATTCATCCAAACCTAAAAAACTACTTAACATAATGAACTTAAGATGAATTCCAATATACCCACACGATTGCCAAATACCCATGACTAATCCGTACATACAATAACTGTCAATAGAGTGCTTCATGTAAATTAGGTAAGATCTGTATGCAGGTGACATCCTTGGAGCTCAAGTGTCCTGTAGGACCCTTTTCCTGTTCTCCCACGGGAAGTCGTCTCCATTGTAAGTCAACAGGATAAAAAGCTAACAATGTTAGTTAAAACTTATTCATACTATAAAATTTTATAAAATCAGAGTACAGCTCCATAACTATAAATTAATTTGTAATATAAAAAAGCTAACCGTAGTATTTTCCTATAACATGGTACAAAACAATTTTATTGGATACGTTTCGGCGTATTGTAGACCTTCTTCAGACAAGTACAGGCACTATCAGGTTCTCTAATATTCATTATTATCATTATCATAGCTAATCCTCTCCACTGTTTACACACAGTATTTAATGAGATACTGTGAAACTGACCAAAAAATAAACCGGGGACTCAGGATTTCTCGGCGACTTCGTGAAAATAATGAAATCATTTAAACGTGTAGGTTTAAAAGCAGTTAAAGGTGGTTAGTTTTTTGAGATATTTTGAGAAGTAATATGGATATACACTTCCTCCACCGACTTCCAGATGAAGCTGCGACAAACCGAGTTCACTGTGAAAAGGAAAAGAATATTGTGAACTTTTTTGGAAAAAAAAAAATCATGTATCTTCTTCATTAAGGTAATTTTATGTACAGATAACTCAATGTTATGGTGTAAATGTAGTATATATATGAGAGATAAAAGAAATAAGGTACTTGTATATTATGTCTAAGTTATTATTATTACCCATTACTCCTGATAAGCCAGAATTTCACAAACTCGGCCTCCATCCGGTAAAAATTACGAGTTTCTGTGACTGCTGTACTACAAAATATCTTTAATTTAATTTAAGATATTATAATTTTAATTACTTCTTTTTTTTCTGAATCAAGATTTGTACATATAAATATTGCGTTAAACTATGAATGACTATTGAAATTCATAAGCATGAAAATACAAACGGGATGTCCTTGCCTGTGTCACAGAAATGTCGTGACACGTTCCTATCTATACTTTACAGAAGAGGTAATTAAATAAATACAGGCAGTTAAGACAGAGGACTGTAAGAGTAATAAATAATAATGGAGTAGATATAGATAGAGAGAGAAGAGGCTGTTATTTAAATACAATGAGACCTTTCCCCGAGGCTGCTATGAATCCATTACCGCCGGTCGATAAATAATGGAAGAGGGGGACCTCGCCCGGACTTTATTCACGTCTCGCTCGTCCGTTTTATTTTTGCATTTTTATCTCTCCCTCCTCACTCGTCGCTCCCTATTCCTCCTCACTCCTCGTGGGGAGGTCGTTTACGGGAGGAGACCGAGGCTGCATTTTAAATCCGCAGCTCGCTCCTTGAATACCTGATGACCTGGCATGGCGCGAGAATCCCGATGTTTACAAGCCGGGGACATGGCGGCGTTGCTTCTTTGATCTCTTATAACAGCATAAGGTGGGCTCTTTTTGTCAGAGCTGTTTTTCAAGCATAATTTATTTTCTTCGTCTTTTTTTTTTTTTTTTTTTTTTTTTTTGGATAATAGTGACAACATTTTGAAAACATTCCTTGAATATCAAATTATGGAAGCTGAGACGTGAGTGGTCTAGGCTCTTTATTATCATGTCACTCTACTCTTAGACGTTTAGAAGCGTGTACGTTTACGCTTCACCGTAAGGATAATTGCACAACTTAAAACATATAAAACAATTTACACACAGAACAGTTTGTATTTCTGTTAAATTTCGTGGAAATACATTAAATTTCCTTTGTCAATATCATTTTCTGATGAATTACGTGATAATTTCAAATATTAGATCCAATCAGTTGTATAGTCTGTTAACAAAACAAATAAACAAAAATATGTCATATCAGCTTCTATTTTAGAAACGGGGATTTTTATACCCTTTTTTACGGAACAAACTTTGATTTAAACTATTTAACTACAAAAAAAAAAGTAATTAAAAAAAATGATCTCTTATTTATTTATAAAAAATAATAATAAAAATTTCAAAGAATTAATAGAACATGAAGATTAAAATATATCTCGGACTTTTACAACCGATCATCTTTTCTCTACTTGAAGTAGTTGAGGTGGAGAAATACTCTAAGAGACAATAAAAGTGTCATGCGTACTTGTTGAGCTATCTCAACAATTATTTTTATAACTCTTCAGATAAATAAAAAAAACATAAAACATATATCTGAAACGATCGAGAATCGCATATTGGAACACACGATAACTACATCCCACATAGCAGTGCTCTGAGTCAGAATATCAATTAATCCAATCGTCCAATTAAAGTTTTATTCTATTCTTATTCACGAGTTATTTATTACTATTTGTTCTTCGACATTTTTTAACATTTGTTATATAACTATGTAGATAAATGAAATCAGCATCACTAATCAACATGCTAGCAATGACTGCACCCATTTTTTTTTCCTCTAAAGCCGTCAGAGTTATCAGGCAAAGAATTAGATCGCAACCATTCTATATCAGCTACGTAGTTAATAAAATATAATAAATAAATAAGATAGTAATTTAAAAAAAAAAAAACGGAACGTGATTCTATGAAGTCATAGTTACTTCAGTAATTTACAATGTATGTAGAATTAAACACAGACTAAATAATAAGAGTTAGTAAAGAAAGTTACAATACTTATAGATAGTTGTATAATGTATTTTGCATTGATACAGTTGTATATTTACATCTCAACTTCTTCTACATTCAACACCTAAGCTTTTAGTTTCTTTCCTACTATTCCCATTCGTTGTCTGGGTTGTCTGATTTACGGTGGTCTCTCGACGGTTCTCGAGGACAGATTGAAGCGAAACTGCTTTGCCAGTTTTGTCTTCGATATCTCGAGACGCTCTAATGTTTTCCACTTCTATTTCGAATTAAATTGACTGAGTTCCACTTTCAGTAGACAAAATAATCTACCAAATTAAATTTCCTTCACCGTTCCTACATTTACAATATGATTCAGCTCAGATCTGAGGTTAATTCCATGCAAACCAGATCCCGTCTTTCTGATCTCCATGCTGATACTCCATACCACAAAACTTCTGCATACCAACTCTTCTTCCTCTTCCGCACAACTTTTAGAATTCTACTCCTCCTCTTATCAGAAAAACTAAATCCCTTAAAACATTAAAATACCTTTATTTTCTGTACTTAACCTTTCTATCTATCTACTCAATTAAATTATATCATACTTCGAATTTCTGGATTCCAATCAATAACTATTTGCATAATTTAGATTCCATTTAATATGAATTTTTCATACTCTGAATATAACATTTTAGTACTTCTATTATATAAACAACACCACAAACATACCAAAAGAATTTATTTCTCATTTCATTTGAAGGTTGCTCTATATATATATATAATCAGTATCATTGTATATATTACCATTATTATAATTATTATTTTATTTGACCAAATGTAACTGATTTTATTTCTGTACTTATTTGTTATTCTTAAGGTAAAAATAAAATTATTTTTCTATTTTATTCTATATTAAAGTTAGTTATATAATATGTTGTTAGTTTTTTTTTCTATTTATTGATATGGAAAAATGTATACCTGCATTATGTACAAGTAAATTTGAGGAAAAATTATTACAATGGATATCAATGACATGTAAAGAATTACTCACTAGTAGCAGTTCAATAGTTCTACATTAGAAGGTCTTCCAACCACTTCTTTTCAGACGCATCGGAGGCTTATCGGGAATTGAAGTAAAGAATGTTGGGAGACTAGTGGATTCTAGTGTGTATGGAGTTTACTATAAAAGGATAGGCACAAGATCTCACAAGAGCCAACAAAATGGAATTTGCTTTCCAAAAAACTAAGGATATACATAATAAAAAAAATCTCTCAACATTTGTTCGTCCTAAAACCTTATATGCCTCTGAATGTTTTTTTCTCAACAAAAAAGGAGAAATTGCAAATATGGAAAAGGAGAGAAAAATATTGGGACCAAGAAAAACTAAAAAGTTATACGGAAATATATCAAAATATTGAAAAATTAAGTGACGCAATGAGGAAACGTAGATTGAAATTTTATGGACATTTGGTGAGAATGGATGAGAAAAGACTGACAAAGAAAATTTTCCAACACAGGCTCCAAAAACAGAAAAAGAATACATGAATACGGATGGTAAAAGATGTGATGGTGGCAAATATACAATGGAATTCAATGTTGTACAGAGAGCCAAATTTCGGACAGCAAACAACAAAATCAAATCTCCGGAAATGGTTAGGACACAAATTGATAGACGGTAGTCAGATGAAAGGAGAAAACATCAGGCAGATGAAGAAATATTGGAAAGAACGAAAGAGCAAGGAATAAATTGTTAAACGTGGTCCACAGAGGGCCGAATTCGAAAGAAGAAGAAAGGATAGGTATATGGTTTTGGGACAAATCAGCAACATATGGAACATTAAGATCTTTATGGATAAGTTTGTTCATGACCTAATAAGGAGCATTGAGGATTTTAGTATTTAGTTTTTAAAGGGTAGTTCATAGCGTATTGTGTTGTGTATAGTATCTAAAACTGTGACTAAATAAATAAAGTTGTTTAGGGACTACATTTCTGACCTTATAGAAGACAGTTTCGAATTTTATTTATAGCCTATGATGGCAGGCACTCAAAACGTCCATATTCTCGGGTGATATGTGGAGAGTGAGAGAATAACAAATATTCCATTATTGTTTTTTTTGAGAACATCAAGGCTCGAGTACGGCACAGTTGTTAATTAACAAGCTGAAGTGGATGCGATAAGGAGGATATGATGGATGGTTTTTTAATAAAGTGTGTGCTAGCGCTGCGAGGGGCCCGGGTATTACGTAACAGTGTTGCCCCTGGATGGAAATGTCTGTTGTGGTGTAATTGGGAGCACTGTTCTCACCGCAGATTTATATCTAGTGTCAGTGCTTATACAAAGTGTCAGCTTCTAAGTGGCCGGACCATTTGAATTGCAAATGAGTAGCCCATCTTTCCTATTTCTCTCCAGGCGCTGTACCTGACAACATTTCTTGCGGCTTTCTTCAATTCTCCTGCCTAATTTGTTTTGTGTTAATACATTTTAAAGTTATTATTATCTTGATGTCATTATAGTTTTATTTTAAAATTATAACAACAATATTCCACTGATCCCTGTTGAACAGATCCGCTATCTAGGACTTCAACTGGACAAACGTTTAACTTGGAATCCACATACAAGACTAAAACGACAGGAAACTGCTCGTCGTTTTCGACTTAATCAACAATTACTAGACAAACGTTCGAAATCCCGATTTTCTACAAAAGACTCATTTACATGACAGTTATCAGACCTATTCGGACATATTGGAGTTGAGCTCTGTAGCTCAACTAAACCTTCTAATTCTTCTCGTATCCATTCCTTACAATCCTAAATCCTTAATGCTCCTTACTTTGCCACAAATAAACTTAAACATTCAGATCTAAATATTCCATACGTTGCTGATTTAGCACAGATACCTTATCTTTCCATAGTAAGCTCCATAACCACTCCAATCCACTTTTCTTCCAACTTGCTTCCCTTTCCATTCCTGATAATCCGTCTGAAGGCCTAGAGACCTTTTAGTGTAGAATTTATTGAAGTGAGTAGTTCTTCACATGTTATTTACATGCCATTGTATTCATTTTCAACACATTTACTTGATGTATATATTTTATAAAATTGTAAATTTCAATAAATTCATAAAAAAAAAAATTATATTAAAAAAACACAAAAATCAACTCTAACTGAAACGACTTGGAGATGAGCATAATAATGATACGACAACTACCGAAATAAACCTTTTCTTTATATTTTTTCAATAATTGTAAGAAGGGTAGACGCGCCTTAAGAAGGCGAGAGCGTGTACTACTCATTTCGTACTAAATTTAATTTTTAAAATTTGTTAAGGTATTACAGAAATTGTTGCATAAATGTTTTTAGAACTCCGTTTCAACTCTCGTAAAATGAAGTAATGTACCGTCTCACCGCTTCGCATTCTCAAGCTGCGCTTTTTCTAACTAAATTGGCTAGGATTTTATGAAAATATATATTTTTATAATGAATCTTTATAGAGATTACTCCATACTCCTACGTAATATTGCAAGTCCCACTCTGCTTATTTCAGAGCTAAAAAATAACAAGTATTGGAATATAACTTAGCTCGAAAGATAAATTGTACTAGTTAAGTAGACGCACCTCCAGAAGGCGAGGGTGTACTACTCAATTCAAAATAATTCTTATTATGAAAAAAAAAAAAAAAAAAAAATAAGACATTTTTTAAAATTTGCTAAATTAATACAGAAAGCGTTGCATAAATGTTTTTAGAACTACGTTTCAACTTTCGTAAAATGGAGTAACTTACCGACTCATGTCCTCGCCTTCTTAATCTGCGCCTTCTACTCCATTAAAAAAAAATATATATATAATTTTAATCAAAGCAACATCTTGATATCGTTGATTTAATAAAAATTATCTCATTTATAATGATCGAATTCAGTTCATTGGTACAATCATGTTTTATGATTATTTTTGCAATCAATCACTTTAACTTATAAAATAAAAAATATATATTAGAAAGAAAAAAATACAAAAAAATGAAAGGGTAATTCCGGATATAGTTCTATAACATTTATTTAATTTTATATAGAAATTATTGGACTTCGTTATAATGGAACTCCAGCATTCACTAAAACCTGAGTTTTAATTTTACGATACAATAGGGCTTTTAATTGCTAGTATACCTATAAGAGATTCAGTACTTATATTTTTTTAATTATACACGAGCTTGAAATAACACATCATTAACTTTTAAATATTTTAGAACCATGTATGCTTTAAAATACAAAAAATGTTTTAATTATCTTACTTTCCTACCTTGGGTACCTAAGGCAGCAAACAATATCCGAGAATAACTTTTAATTTTATTTTTATTTTTTTTTCAGAATTGTAATGAACGATTAGCAATATTCTCTAAACCATTCCTTTTGTTATCCTCCCAATCACACTTTACAGTACAACTTAAAATGTGCGCCGGAGAAATACGTGCCCGTGCAGGTAAATCCTTCTAAACTACAGCCTAATGACTTAAGAGTGGGTCGTGAGTTCTCATTCTACTCGGTTCTTTTCCCTTCACCGGCTAAATGGTAATGGTCTGAAAATTCCATCATGGGTTCCCACTCCATCTGCTGTTGGATAACATACAATTGTCATCATCGCTATATTGTGGATCGTTTAGGAAAATGAGTGAACTGATAAAATTATTTGAAAAAAAATAAAATAAAAGGATATCTATTCACTTGAGGTAAGCATGATGGTACAGAAAGATAAATATATTTGGGATTTCAGTTCTATTGTAACCATTTTAAAAAAAAAAAAATTAATTTCGAACGTTAAACATTCATTATCAAAAAAAAAAAAAAAAAAAAAAAAAAATAACAGCACTTTGTTATATATGTTATAAATATATACAAAATTATATATAATCGAAAAAAAAATATTAAAATAATATACAAGAGCATTCAATAATAAGACCCAAATTCCATCTTCGCGATCCATATAAATTAAATTATCATAAATTCAAGAAAGACTCAGGAGGGAAACTAATTCACCAAGTATAAAATAGCCTAAAGATAAATGTGTTAATCGTTCAAGACCGATCTAAAGTTTTGTTTAAATGACCAGATAAACATTTCCAACGGATCACTTTGAATTTGTTTTCTATAATAGGGGGAAAAAAAACTATTTAAAAAAAAATTAATTTGTCAAAATATATATATATATATATATATATATATATATATATATATATATATATATATATATATATATATAAAATTAAAATCGTATTAAAAATATTATTTTATTTTAAAAAAAAAAACAAAAAAAAAAAAAAAATAGATAAAATAACCAAATATATATTATAAATTAAAATTTATGAAAATTATTTTAAAAAAACAAACAAAAAAACAACCGAAGTAGAGAAATAACCAAATACTTTTTTTTTTTTAATTCTTTTTTTTTTTTTTTTTTTTTCAATTTGGTTAGGCTAAATTTATTTATTTGTATAAAATAAAATTAAACTGAAATTCACGAACTAAAATTAGACATAAAATGAATCGTTAAAAGAAAGTTATGATGAAACAATCAATGAAGGTTACACGCAGAGAAGGCGAGACGGTACGCTACTATATTTTAAGAAAGTTGACCTGAAATCTTCTTCTAAAAAAATTTAAACAATGCTTTCATCAATACCTAATACAATTTTTAAAATTTACTTAATTTCACCAAATAATGATTTAGTACGAAATTAGTACACCATCTCGCCTTCTGAAGCCGCGTCTACCCTAGCTGATAAAATACAAGTAATACGTACAAATGCTTTAAACAATTCATTAATACTACCGAATTTAGTATTGAACCGATGATTTTTCAGGTTGGAATAATTCAGGTGATAAAGGAGAATAACATTCTCTGATACAAGAGCCTTCAGAATCTATTGTGAAATTGATTTATCTATTATTAAATATCCCAAGTTGTTGTGAATAAGTGGACAAGTAAAAATAGTTTATTTTCGAGTATCATAATTTCGATCCATTTTTTACATACCGCAGATATTTAAAAACCTACTTGCCGAAATATTTAACTTATTTTATTTCTAACACCTATCATAATAATTGATCTCATATATGGTTATGGTTGAATTTCGTGTTAAACTATGCTCTGTTCTTTTAATTATTCAAGGCAGCAAAGTCAAAAATAATGCATAATGTATAGGAGTGAATATACAAGGGCCATAACGACTACATAATGACAAGGAATGCCTAACGAATTGAGAGATTAGACTAACAGATTAGGTCGGAAAACAGTTAAGGGAAGAATATCCTTTAAAGAGCGAGGGAGCGAGGAAGCCATCTCTCTCCCCGGGAGAGGGATATTAGGGAGTGAGAGGGAGATGCTAACCGAGTTAGGCCGTCAACGGAGGCATTAAACGAGCTTGCTAAATGCCAGAGAGCCAGCTTGAATATTTAGCACCCGTCGTTCTCTTCATCTTGCTCTCTTCGGCCTCAAACAGTTCAAAAGTATAGTCAGAACTATTAAAACAAATAGAAAAACATTTATTTCAAAACTAGATTTTCTTTTCTTTTCAACGTTCAGAAAAGCCTTGTTAACCGACTAACATTTTTATTTTTCCATGAGAAATACCTACTTTGGTTTTGGATTTGAAAGTTGACTTCATCAGCTTGTATTTTTATAAAATACAAATATTCGTAAAACCCATAACAAAGACCAACGAAACCTTTACACTAATACGATATAAGAATGAAACTTCCTTCATCATAAGACTGCAGTAACTCAGCATAAGACTGCAGTAACTTCGGGAGGCGGCGATTCTGGGCATCATTTGCAACAAAAAATTCCCTATAAACTATATAGCTCGATTCTCATCCGTTTTGTACATATTTTTAATTTTATGTTTTTCCAAGAAATTTCTACTTTTTGACAAATAATTCTCTATAAGACTGCATTTATCTGATACTGAAATCGCTTAACTTAATTTACAATAATTCTTCAAAATGTCCTCCCTCTTGTATCAATTTTAAAAATTATCATTATTCATGGTATACCATTCGAAAGATGTTTGTTTGTAGAAGTTTTTTTTTAGTGGTGCACGTTTCTAACATGTAATATGTTTGAGAAAAAATGCAGTCATATAGAGAATTATTTGTCAAAAAGTAGAAATTTCTTGGAAAAACATAAAATTAAAAATATGTGCAAAACGAATGAGAATTGAGCTATAGTTTATAGGGAAAGTTTTGTTGCAAATGAGGCCCAGAATCGCCTCCCGAAGTTACTGCAGTCTTATGCTGAACACCCTGTATAAAGCTTGCATTATTTCACTTTCAACAAATTTACTTATTGTAACATTAATAAGAGGTTTGAATAAAAAAAATTGAAAGAGGGAAAAAAAAAATCTTTTTCTATTTTAGTTTCAGACAATGCTTTCAACAATAATTGTCTTAATAATTGTCTTAATTTAATCTTTTTTCTATAGTAAGAATTTACCATTTATTATTTTTTTAACTTTATATTTTCTTTCTAGTAGAGTAAGTTTTCAATACATAATTTAAAACAAACTGTATTTTCCATATTAATTCCAACAATTTCGTTTGCCGACAGAATAACCTTGGATTAAAAAATTTGAAATTTGAATTAAAAATTGAGAAACAAAAATCTCCCATTCATATTAAATGAAGGCAGCGCGGGAATTTTTGTATTTATATATATAAATATATATAGAAAAAGAGAGGCGGAATATATATACTTTATAGGGTGGTCTCAAACTTTTGACCGGCAGTGTATATATATATATATATATATATATATATATATATATATATATATATACATATATGTATGTAAATTCAAATTCATAGTATGAGAGGGTGTTATTAGTAATACTCATTTCATATTAAATCTTCATTAGAAGAAAAAAAATTACTTGTAGAATATGGTGTAGATTGCAAGATCTAGCTATGTCAGAAGCCAGTGACTTCTATATACGTTTAAAAGTCGTTATTACATATAGAGAGCTAACAAATTAGACACGCTATCAGAAGCGGGCGAACACAAGAGCTGGGAGGGCTGTCGGCGACAGGAAGGGGCAGGTAACCGAGCCCTTCTTGCTCCGATAACATCACACCAGTTCCTTACTTTCCTTTTGTACTCCTTCTGTTGTACCAGATGCGAAGAGGAGTGTGTAGATGGAAAATAGAGATTAGTTTGTACTGAGGGTACGAAAAGACCATTCATCAGGATCAGGCATGTGGATGGTTAGTACACCTCAACTACCTAATCGGAGGGAATACCGATGAACGAACGTCATGTGTTAAAAAATGAGTTAAAAAATTGTTTAGTCACGATTTGGCAAAATAAAAATATATATTAACATCTTAAATTAATATAAAATAAAAAATATAGTTATACTAGCCCAAGAGATGTAATGTTAAAAAAAAGAAAAGAAAAAAAAGAAGTTTAATATTGTTTTCAGATTTATTTCCTCTAATTTAATCTAATCTAACACGTTCCTCTAATTTCGATTGATTGTTGAAGAAATGTAATTCTTGATCAATTATGATAGGTTCCTACATAGAAAATATTAAATAGATATAACATATACGATTATGTAAATCATTAGTCGAATTATGATTCTATTACAAAAATACTAGTACAACAAAGGTAACGAAAAATTGTTACTGAACAATGACTCTCATTAAGAAAAGTAGAGATATTAAAAAAAAAAAAAAAAAAAAAAAAAAATGTAGATTAAGGCAATAAAAATAACCCTAATAGTTAAAATAAGAAAATTACAGTGACGAAGCTAATGGATTTCCAAGGAACATTTTCACCTTCCCACTTTTCTCAGGTTTAGTTTACAGAGCGTTTATATTTTTATTTTTTCTTCCCGGGGTGTAATTAATCTCTCTTTGAAAACATGCCCCTCTCAGAGGGGACTTGAAAGAAAAACGAGAAC
The DNA here is from genome assembly GCA_003667255.2 of Euschistus heros. Classification (NCBI taxonomy): domain Eukaryota; kingdom Metazoa; phylum Arthropoda; class Insecta; order Hemiptera; family Pentatomidae; genus Euschistus; species Euschistus heros. The sequence goes on from RCWM02000142.1 coordinate 1,520,485, forward strand.
TTTTATTAAGAACTCGAGGCGAGGGGAGTGGGGGAGTAAAAAAAAAAAAAAAAAAAAAAAAAACTCGAAGAGAAAAGTTTCGCGAATGAAAAAAATAAAAGAACTGTTAAAAAATAAAACGGGAGAGAGGGAAGATGTCGAGAAGGAAATAGCTGGAAAAATGTTTTAAAAGCAATAAGAACGACCTCAGTTGGCAGCTTCCTCGCTTAGTTCCAATTCTTATTCAAAAAGAAAAAGAGCGGTGAAGGGAAATTCTATTGTATTTTCTTTATTCCTTTGTTTCCCCTTGATATCTTTATAATACTAGAAATAAGATAAAGCGGAATAAATATAAATATTTATGAGGATACTGAAAAACTTATTCGATAATCTTAGCGATAGGAAGTGATTTATAGGAACGCCACTCCGAAACATTTCTTGAAGTTTGTTCCTAGAACAAAAAAAAAATAAAATAATGATTCCCGGATAACAGTCTGAAATTTCGAGGAAGAATAGCACCTTTTAAACATTAAAAAAAAAAAAAAAAAAAAACCCTAAATCTAAGACTAAAACAGCCACTTTTTACTAATTTCAATATAATAGCAGAGACAGAACAACTAAACAATTCGGATTGATGAATTAGTTCTATTTGAGTTATTTTATTAGAAAACTAGTTTCGAATGCTGAATATTCATCTTCAGTTCTAAAAAATACAAAAAATTTTCAACACATCAGTACTATGTTACGTGGCTTATATACACTAAAGTTTTCAAAAATGTAAGACAAGAAATTAAACATCAGTGCTCACCTCAGAAGGTCTACGGGATAACTGAAATCGAGAGAAAGGGAAGGAGGCAGGTAGGTTATTTATTTGTAATTTCCGTTCCTATTGGAAAAACATTTAAAATGGCGCTAATAAATATTTTAGTGCATATAAGCCATGTAACATAGTACTGATACATTGAAAATTTTGTATGTTTTATAACTGAAGAAGAATGTTTAGCATTCGAAACTAGCATTCTAATAAAATAATCCCAATAGAAGTGGCAACTAATTCATCAATCCATCATTGTACCTCAAGTGAGAACAATTAAAAGATGAAAATAACTTCGTAATTTTAGAGCAATAACTAAGTTACTGTTGTAAAATATTAACGACCTGTAGACAAGTATTTGTTGGATGTATTTTTTTCACTTGGGGTATGTATTGTAGAAGGATTAATACAATTAAGATTGATGAATTAATTGCAACTTCTAACAAACAGACTCAGACATCACAAGGTGTCATGTAAATGTTTGAGTAGTCGGAAAGAAAGAGCAGTTTCTTTTCTTTCAAATCTTGTAAGTGAATTCTAAGACGTTTTCCCAGATGGAATCCTAGGTATCGGATCTCTTCAGCAGGGTTCAGTGGAATACTAAAGTGTAATTGTAAATTCTACTCTGCAAGTTGATATATTTAAGCATATCCATGTCTTGTCTTTAGAGAATGAAGGATTTTGAAATTTAAAAAAAAATAAATAAATAATGAACGTAAAAATAGAGAAAGCCGAGTAGATAAGAGGTTAGGCAGACGGGAGTTGACAGTGGGGCTAATCTGAAAGGAGAGGATGTTTCGGTCCCTCCAGTCTGTTGACTCTCCTCAGCTTCTGTTTGCCCACATCAAGGGAGCCATTAGACCTCTTGCCAGCGCTGTGTAAATGTCTACAGGGCTCGTCTTATGGACAATTACTCTGTTTACAATAGTTTTTCTACTTTTTTTTTCACGTCAACAGGATGAGGAACGTCCTTGGACAACACTGAGAATAGCACTGATAGATGCACTCATATATATTCATGCAGGACAATCAACGAGGAGGAAGAATTATTAACTAGCTATTTACAAGTTAAATTACAATGAATTTTTTTTTAATATGCAATGAGTGTGCATTGTTCTCGGCCATAAGTGCAATTCGAAAAGGCAGTGAGAACAAGGAAATGCCAAAGATGCCTCATTGTTATACCTGTCTGTCTGAATGCTAATGAAGAAGGTGCATTATCATTACTTTTAAAAGTAAAATTTTATTTTACACGTGCATAGCGACACACAAAAAAACACACATGGGAAACGTGAGAAAAAATTAAGTATTTTTTTAAAAGCAAATACGTAATTCTTAAGTGACACAAAACAAATATTTATTTTATTTTATTGAAAAGACTAAAGCGACAAGAAACTGCTCGTCGTTACAGACTACTTCAACATTTACTAGACAAACGATCACAGCTCCCAAATCATTACAAAAGACTTATTTACATGACTGTGATTAGAAATATTTCGGAGTTGAACTTTAGGGCTCTACTAAACCATCCAATTCATCTCGTATCCAATCCTTACAATCCAAAATCCTTCGAAAAATCCTAAATGCCCCTTACTTTGTCAAAAAAAACTTATCCATAAAGATCTTAATGTTCCAAATGTTGCTGAGTTAGCCCAAACCAAATACCTACCCTTTCGTCGTAAGCTCCATAACCACTCAAATCCATTGCTTCCCACTCCATTCCCGATAATACGAGGCGTCTGAAAAGAAGATGGCCTAGAAATCTTCTAGTTTGGAATTTTTATTGAAGTGCTACTGATGAGTAGTTCTTTTCAAGGTTTTTACATTTTATTGTATTCGTTATCAGCTCATTAACTTAATGTATATATTTGTACAGTTGAAAAATTTCAATACATTGATATAAAAAATATTTTATTGAATTCTGGTGAATTCATGCGACATGCATACGATTTGCACTAAACCTTCCGATTCTTTTCGTATCTAACCCTTACAATCCAAAATCCTTCGTAAAACCCTCAATGCTCCTTATTATACAGATAAACTTATCCATGACAATTTAAATGTACCATACGCTTCAGATTTGGCTCAAACAAGATACCTTATTAAAGTAAACTCCATAACCACTCGAATCCACTAATATCCAAACTCGATTTTCTGTATTTCAGAGGCGTCTGTAAAAATAGATACTTTTCGATGTAGAACATTTATTGAAGTGTTACTAATCGGCAGTCCTATTACAACGAACTTTTATCACTAAGTTTCTTAATACGGTGAAGTTGGATTGTCAGGTAACACATTTTCTTGAGGTATTCCTAATAAAACTATAAATCATGATAAATACAAGTAAATATATTGTGAAAATGTTTTGATTATTTTTTTGCTTAAAATGTTGCCATTTTTATTTACATAATAATTTTACTATAAAAAATATCGTATTTAATAAATATTTTTAATTTAAGGAAAAATGTATAACAACTTCGAATAAAAAATTATAGTTTAAAACATTTTTTGATTGGATTAGTCATTTGTGTGTTATAGACTCTTAAATATGACCAAAATTAACTTTTTGAGAAAGTTGGCGAAATTCGTCGATTTTCGGCAGTCGATTGTGGCTAAACGCCTGAATAAGCTTCAATTATGTAAATGACACATTTTTCGATTTAAAGCATTTTTGTAACGTTTTATGCAAAAATCTGAAAAATGTTTGTTTTTTTCGTCACCCAAAATTTTTCAGCTTATCAAATGTGGTCACATTTTTGATATCTTATTCTCAGGACCCATGTGGACCATACCGGATCATAAAACCTACTTTCCCACCATTGGCAAGTCAGACCCACTCTAGGAGGATATTTCGACTGAACTAATTGGAAGTAAGAATATTAAAACAAAGTTGTGCAATTATTGTATTGTCATTGGTCCTTGACACGTGTGCAAATGTTCAAGACAATTAGATAGCTGGAAATTGGTGAAAATTACTATGCAAGATTCAGTTACAGTTAATAAAAGCGTATTAAAACATTAAAGATTACAAGCAATGTAGTGAAAATATTTTAAGCGTTTTAAATTCTTTACATGTCCCTAACCATGCTTAATTTCACCCATCAGGTTTTGGAATACATGACAGACACGACTTATACTGGCATAATTGTAGGATAACCAATTTTGCCTGAATATTTTTTGTAGTATCTAAACTGAAAAGTTAACACTTTTGTTAAATTGCAAAATATAATATTGTAGTTGATTTTTCATTATTTATCTTATTTTAATTAAACAATTTTTTTTATTTTATTCATTGAGTATTTGCTTTTAGATTTATTGACATTTCATTGTAATAATTTTACCGCACATCTGCTTATAGTATATATTGTATACAGTTAAATATCAATGAAGTTAATTAAATTAAATTGAAAAAAAAAAAATTGTTCTGAATCCAGATCAAAAATGCTGACGTATAGATAGATGGTGTTGAAAAATCGATTTTTTATGTTAATCACCAAGACACATCACCTTGTACAGCTTATTTGCATTGCTGTGTTTACACTATTGTCTAACATGTCTATAATCTTACAAATAAACCTCTATTTACCTTGTAAAATAAATATTGAATATAATGAAGATTAATTGGCAGAGAAAACGTGATTGAAAAGATTCTTTCCCTCTTTCTTTCTGTCTGGGCTGTTTCAAGCGTAGGAGGTACATAATAGCAGATCCTAGTAGCAGATGCCTAGAAGAACCTAGAACACATGGTCCCTTGGCATAAAGGAGGAAGATAAACAGATCCGAAGCAGGTAGCAGGCGGCCTTCCCAGGAAGAGGCTGGCCACACCTGGTACCTTTTTTACAACCCCCTTCACCCATGGTTGTCTACTCTCTGTGGATTAAACAATATTACCCTCTACTTTTTTTTCTTTCTTCTTTTCCACTTCAACAGCTTTTGACTTCCTAAAATTAAATAGAACCGTTTCTCCTTACTAAGTGACTTGTAATTGGATATTCTTTGTAGGATTGTAGGATAAGCATAAGGTTTATTTTTAATACTGATTTACATTATAATATTACTAGGGGTGGGTATCGTAAGAAAATATCGATGTTTCATATCGACGATTCATCGACAGATCAGTACTATGTTACATGGATTATATACACTAAAGTTTTCAAAAATGTAAGACAAGAAATCAAACATTAGTACTCACCTCATGAGGTCTAAGAGATAACTGAAATATACCTTTAGTCTTTATTAAATTTATGGTTAGTTCTATTTAGATGGGTTTAGGGTCTTTTTTCGCTATCCATCTAAATGGAAATAAACATAAATTTGATAAAGACTCGGGAGTAAAAATACTACATCGAATAGAAAATAGCCTAAAATTAAAGATTTGTGAATCATTAGAAATAGGTTTAAAACCGATCCAGATTTTTGTTTAAATAAACCACATAAACATATCCAATAGCCCCATTTTCAATTTTTTTCCCATAGGAACAAAATCCAATGAGTCCTAAGTGAAATCCCATTGTAAATAACAAAACTTTTAACCTACCTGCCCTTTCCACTTATCACGATGGGTATAGTACTTTAGTTATAGAGTACTAATGTTTGATTTCTTGTCTTACATTTTCGGAAACTTTAGTGTATATAACCCATGTAACATAGTACTGATGTGTTGAAAATTTTTGTATATTTTAGAACTGAAAATGAATATTTAGCATTGGAAACTAATATTCTAATAAAATAATCCCAAGAGAAGTGCAATTAATTTATCAATCCTAATTGTGATTTTTTTTTAATGAAATGCGATTTTGAATACTTCTATCAGCTGTACAATATTTCTATATATTTCATCTTTTTAGATGATTTTATTTACAACTTATACAACTTACAATTATTTCGAAGGTTAAGTACAATAGTTCATTTTGAATTAAAAAAAAGAAGGTAGAGGTACATATACCATGTGTAACAGGTACTGATGCACCTAGTACTAGTCTTGCCAACTGTTCCCCTAACACAAAAAACTTTCCCTTATTTAAACCAATTTACTAAGGTCTTGTTACTTTTATGTTTACATATTTTAATACATATAGTTAGTTGTATTTTTATAATATTGAGAAAACTATATATATTACAATTACGACAAACATTTCAAAATATATCGACAGATATCCCTGATTAAAATCGTTTCTTCAAGTCGAGGTAAATTCAGGGGATAAAAATTCCCTGAGGTATTTCCAAGGTATCGGAGTTGTGACCGCGATCAATAGTCTTCGGCATGTCTTTACCTCAAGAGGGCTTATAAGGAGTTCTCGGGTTTCTCCGGCATGGCGTCTCACTGGAGTGGAATGGAAAGGAAATGGGTCAACAACCTGGAACCAACAGTTCGCTCCGGATTCCAACCAAAGGTCACCATCCGATGCACTTGGCTCCAGTGGATTCGTCAAATGAGGAATATATTTTGGCATTTGGGAAGGAATGAGATAATAGTAAAAATACCTGAATAATTTATTTCGGCTTGCAGAAGAACTGTAGGACAAGAAATATGAAAAGAAGAGATATTAAACAAATTTTAAATGCGATCTAAAACCATTTCTCTCAGTCACGATTCAAATTTTCAAATTAGTATTCAAATATACTATCCTTAATAATTATAGTAAAAAAATACAAATACAAAAGTTAGGATAAACTGTTTTGGTATAATAAATTCAAAATAATATATTTTTTTTTTTTTCGAGATTACAAAATCGTACAAATCCAAAAATTTCACCATAAAAACATTTCGAAGAGACATATGTAATTGCACTTTTTGTTGGATCAATTTATTAGCAATTTAAACACACTGGTATATTACAAATATCAAGATTAAAATGGTAACAATAGATTCGTCAGACTTAAGCAACTTACAGAAATAAGGAAAATTTTTAAGAGGAATATATTTCGAAAAATATAATTTTATTTTATCGACTCTTTTAAACAATAAAAAACATACAATTATACTAAACGGGACAGAAATCGAAACAATGATTGAATGAATTTGTATTTACAGTAAAAGGCATATAATAAATAATAAGGCAATCATTAGCGGACAATCGAAAGTTTACAGTATTCGAATCGTGCAGCAAAAATGACAACAGTTAAATTTTATCCTAAAACTAAAAAAAAACTGAATTAAAGAAAAAAATAAAATACATTTTTAATTAAAAATTTATTATTACCTCAAAAATTTATTAAATTGCATAAAAATTTTATAGTTTTTATGTTATTTCTATAATTAGCAATTAATAAAAAATATATGATGATGATTATCCTACAGTTGACTGTAGGATGTAATGTAAGTGAAGGGTCGCAGTCAAGTAAATAAACAGGTCCAAGTTTTTAAATAAAAAAAAACCTTTATATTTGGCGTGCCGACGTTTCGACCTACCTTGCAGGTCTTCTTCAGGGATAAAATAAAAAAAATTGGATGTGGCCAAGATGATAATAAAAAATATAGTAACACATGAGATTCTCAAACACTCGAAAATAGTATCAAGTGAAGACTTATAAGTAAATATAAAATGTATTATTAGTACATTCATTCATAATTTACTAAATATGTTAATATGCAACACTGAAGGCATAAAGCATGGTCATTATTTGTTAAAATAAATTGGGAGAGTTATGTTAGAATGACGCATTACAATATACATTTAGTTTATAATAAGATATTAGTGTAGCATAGACCATTAGTATTAAAATATTCCCGAGCTGGCTCAACTTCTAAAATAGTAACATGATTGAAATATAGGAAGACATTAAGTAGAAAATACTAGGGGCATTTTGCCGCCTTGGTGCCGTCTCACAAATTAGTGTAGTAAATTACCGTGAGCGGGATGTGGGTTATTAGACTGTAACGACCCGACGCACACAACGCTAACGCAAAGGTCACGAAAACAAGAGGCACCCTGTAATTACAGCGATACACTCGGCGAGATAACCTGCCTCCCTACAGCGACCATTTTACGCAACGTCCGACACTTGTAGAGTGCTAACTTAAATAAACCCTCAAAAAAGGTTGGTGTATTACGAGCGTCTCGGACCCGGCTAACAAGTTAAAAATTAACGTCTGTTGTAACCCCCTGTATCGACTGGGCGGGCAAATATTTACAATTCCTCTTAGGCTGAATTTCTATGTTCTCTGTATACAGACGGAGCCAAATACTGATTTGCATATTCTATAAGTGGACTCATGAATTAACCATGTACAATATGAGAGTGGAATATTTTGTTTTTATTTAACAATCTTAAAAACTTTACAGCGATACAATATGGTACACGCATACATTTTTTATTATTAATTTAATATTATTAGGACATAACTAACATAAAAGACAAAAAACTACTCGTCGTTTCCGGCTACTACAACATATACTAGACCATCGTTCAAAGCTCTCAGTAAATTACAAAAGACTTATTTATATGACAGTAACAAGACCCATAGGAGTTGAACCTTCCAATTCTGATGGTATTCAATCGTTATACTCCAAAATCCATAGTAACATCCACAAGCAAGCTCATCCATAAAAATATCTTCATATTTCGTTTGTTCTTGATTTAGGCCAAACCATATACCCATACTAACAGTAAACTTCATACCCACTAGAATCTCTAGTCTCCCAACTTGCAACACAATCCAATCCTCCGAGGCATCTGATAAGATGGGCAAAAGACATTCTAATGTAGAACTATTGAAGTGCTACTAGTGAGTAGTTCTTTCTTTACACGTATTAACATGCCATTTTTCAAATTGTATATAATATATACAGTTGTAAATACCAATAAAAGGTTTAAAAAAAAAAAAAAAAAAAAAAAAAAAAAAATAGAGCCTCATTTATATGGCTATAATTAGAACAATCTGGAAAAATAAGTTGATATTTAAGATTTGCTAAATTAAAGTCATATAGTATCCAATCCTAACAGAATAAAATCCCTTAATAAATCTTCAATATATAAGAGGTATAGAATCCTATTTCATAGAAAGATTAATTGTAAGGTAAGTTACATAAAAATGTTTTATATTTATTTATACTATTTTCTGTGGTGGGAGAGAATAACATCCTTATGTGCTCCAATTAGCACAGGAAGGACGGGTTACCAACCTATTCTAGCCTGACTGATTCATTTCGTACATATAAATACAATAAACAGTTAAGGAAACGAAATCTTTTAAAAATAAATCCATTCAAACTGCTCTCCTGAAAAGTTATGGAAATGTGACATAGTGTTCTGTAACTCCGAGGTACAGAAATACAATAAGTAAATTTGAATTAATTATTACAACGTCTTGTCAGTGACATGTAAAGAACCAATCACCAGTAGCGGTTCAATATAAATTCTTCTTTTCAGACGCTTCGGAGGTTTATCGGAAATATATTATGAAGCAGGTTGGGAAACTAGTTGATCCGAGAGGGAATGAAGTTTAAAATAAAAGGACATGTGTATGGTTTGTGCTAGCAATAAATGGAACATTATGATCTTTATGGATAAGTTTGTGACAGGACAAGGAGCATTGAGGATTGGATACGAGAAGAGTTGGAAGTTGTAAATTTAAATTAAAGAAAAGAAGATTAATAGAAATTGAAAAAAAAAAACGAGAGAAATATGTTACATAAAAACGTATATTCTGAACATAACAGGATGGATTAGTAACACACTCAAAGTGAATAAGCAACTTGCATTGAAATGACTAACGCTCCTCAACTCATCCTAAAGCTAAAACATATTGAAGCAAAGTCCATTAGCGGCGGCAATACGGAGAAAATGATTTGTATTAATAACGGTGATTGGTCGAGGGGCAGATGCAATCATGCCGCTGATTGGCCAGATGAAGCAATGAATACAGATGACGAGCAAGAAGAGACGATGTTAGTGGCCATTAGAGCCCACCTGTCTGTCTGTTCCTATTGCTAATTCGTCTAATTATTCTCCAATTTACTGCGGCCTGGCGGCTTGAGGCGATGTCTGGTAAATTGTTAATTAAGTGGTTAAGGATAGACATCGTAGGGTCATCCAGACGGCAACTAGTATCTATCGTAGAAACATAGAGCATGCAACTGAGTGTAAATAGAATTATTTGCTATGGCTAGTGGTGGATCGAAATTAAAAATAAGAAAATAAAATTTTTATACATTTTTTTTTTTTACACTAGTATTGTAACTGTTGAGAACGAATTTTTATAGAAGTATATCATTATATTTTCCTTCCTAGTTACCACTGTCCATAGTAGGATAACATAACTAATAGAAAAAACACGAACAATCAGTCAATTGGAGACCAGACCACGACGAACCATAATAAACCGACTGTAACAGACTGCACTACACAGATCTTTGGCAGATGTTCAAGGTGACCGGCTTATTCGTTTTAATTGGACCTCCGCCTACGTTTCTGTCTGTCCCTTACACGATATTCCTATGTCGGCGGAGATCATAATTCTCACTTATTTAATAAATTATAATGCTCTCTTGGACAACAATATTAAAAAAAAAAAAAAAACTAATTAAACGATAGTGAGAAGAGTATAAAAATAGAGATTGTTCAGAAGTACTTTTGACTAATCGGAATATATGATACAATTTATCACTGTGTCGTTTTAATACTACGATCGCAGTAGCACTTATGTGAACGACTTGATAATTATATCAATAAGTACTCGAATTTAGTCATTGGAAATAACCATGGAGGTTTCTTATAAAACTAAGGAATCATGGTTTTATTTATGTAACTTGTGATACAATTTTTCGGCGAATATATTAGTAAATAGTTTAAAAACATTTTTTTTTTTTTCAACTGAAGTACCCACATTCTGAATCCGTGATGTCTTTATAGAAATATATTAAAAAAAAAAAAATCATTTGGACCTTGTTAGGCTTTGTCGAAGAACTGATTATTTTAAATCATGTTTTTTAATATTTTTTTTTCTATATCCTTATACTACAAATTTTTTAACTTTCAGCTAAACTTTCATTGTAAACACTTTTAACGGATATCTGCTATTCACGATTATGAAACTATGTAGAATCCTAGGATCCTTTTGACTGCCACTATTTAATTCAATTATATGCCTTTAACAGCTAAAAAGTCAATTACCTCAATTCTATAACCAATTTACTAAGTATTTACATCATTACCACATAAATGCCACACGAAAGAAACATTAATGAGAGCATTTTTAGAAGTTATTCAAAAACGTAGCCCCGAAATTATTGAAATTATAACCCATTTGAATAATTATACTTACAAAAAAAAAACATGATCATGCTTTATTAAACGATATGAATTAATCAGAGGGAACAATTGAATGGGAGCGTACAATATTTGGGGTAGTAACCGTGAGGGGGGAAGTACGTTGAGATAAAAACTTTTCAATTTTTAAAATATTATAGATTTATAAAAATCATATTGAAAACAAATGTAAAGATGTACCTTTAGCACTTTGATTTGCAACAAATAAAACCATTTGAATTGAAAATTTTTTTTTTTGTAAAAAAAAAAATTGACATTTCAATTGTGACAACACAGTAACAGATCTGGTAAAAATTTTAATCTATTGTAATTTTCGTTTTTTAAATTTTTTTTTTTTATAAAAAAAAATTCAAAATTGTACACTAATTGGAAGTCAAAATTTTCAATTCATTCTATCTTTGTCGGTTTTACTATAAATTTCGAAAGCACGTGCATAAAGTGTAACGTTTTTAAATTTTTCAACGATAATGAAACCTCATACTTTGTTTTTTTTTTTTTTTTTTTTTTTTTTTCTGCATGGAAATACTTAAAAGTCTAAAATTATTTCGCTGTTATGTAAAACAACAACTAACAATAATATCCCACAAGGTACAAGACAAGGAATACAACCAGCCTCATGCCTTCACAAAGAGATGGAGAAAGTTGGGTGTTTCTTGAAAGCCAGGCACCTTACAACTCGAAAATTACCTACCTCTGCACCTTCAACCCGAAAAGTATATCCTGATGTTTCAAAAGCTGTTGAACACATGGTTTCAACTAATAGATTTTTTTTTAATTGACACATGTTGAATAATTTTAACAAACACTTGGGATTCCAGAAAGATGTCCCCTGTGTATTTTTTCCTCATTCAAAGAGAAAAAAAGTTTAGATTGATAAATTACGGAGAAAATTGCAGAATGAGAACATTGAAGGAACCGATTGTATAGCACTTAACACACAATTCCACTCTAAGACACAAGGAAGTCTTGGTAACGTTTATAGCATGTCTCTGACATACTCGAGTATCTGGAACCATCCTATTGCCTTGCGACTTACCATACTCACTACTGAATATTTTTCCACAACTCTTGCTTAACTAATTTTGTTTTGTTTTTTACTTAACTACAAATATTTATTTATTTAAAAGTACAATAAGTTTAAAACGTCTATTTTATTCCAAATCCAAAAAAAAAAAAAAAAAATAAAAAAAAAAAAAAAAAAAAAAAAAAAAATATATTGCCCATTATTAATAAAAGTGGAATCATAAAACAAAACAAGAAATTTTAATCATTAATCATGTTATCAGATAAACTGATCTATTCACAGAACTAGTTAAAAAAATATACATACATTTAAATAATTTCGCAATTATAAAGTGTAAAATGTATAATAATTTCTTTAACATAGGAAAATTTAAAAAAAAAAGTTCAGGATAAATAATATTCCTCTTCTCAAAAAGGGAGGGGAAAATATACTAAAAACATACAAGCTTCGACTAACAATACTCAATGAGACCGGTTGTTTTAACAGCTATCAAATATTTGCTCTTAAAACAAACCCTGAAAATATACCCGTCAACTCATGTTTCAATTATTGGCAATTAATAACTGAAATATTAAGAAACACGTCGATTTTCGACTTTAACGTACTCGACGATGAAATATGGTTGCTGAAATTACATTTCGAAATCGAGTGGCTGAGTCATGCATTTATTTACAATTGGATTTGAGTCTTAATTTAATCGCAGTTTTATGAACAAATACTAGGATATAGATAGTGAAATTATATTTGTAAAAGAAATATTGCATAAGCCTAAAAGTAGAGTGTACATAAATGAGGATGTTTTAGCAAGCATGAAACATCTTGGATCAAAATCTTCAATTAACCCAAGATAAAAAAAAAAAAAAAATAATAATGAAAAATTCAGGAATCATAAAAATTGACAGAACAATTAAGTAAAACCATAAAATATTTTTGTATATAAGAAAATTTTAATTCAATATAAAACTAATTAATTCAAAACTTATAGTATCAAAATAATAAACATTTAAATTTATTTATCAATACTGATACAACATAATATAACATAGGCGAAATTAAGTAAAAAATAAACAAATAATATAATACATTGATAATTATAATTCCTAAGATGATTAGTAAATATACTAAGTATAGTATATATTGTGTTTAAATTGATAGTTGAATTGCAATTTTTACAACATATTCTCCTACGCATTTTTTTTTTTTTTTTTAAATCTTTGCTCAGAGATTATGTTAAGATGCAAACCACAAGAACGTTATATGCAATAAATTACCCCAACCAACCAGATAACCTTTGAGTATAAAAAAACCAAAAAAAAAACAAAAACAAAATTGTAAAATCCATTGTTCTATGGTCAGAATACGTTACAAATGATAAGATTGCCAAAAGCGTTCTCAGTTTCATAGATAAAATTGGTTATTAACACGAAATGAGGGAAGGTTATTGGGCAAATGAAAGTACACGTGGTTAATCGAGCAGCGATAGCCCACACGTGGAGGGAAAGTAGGTTAATTACAGACAGCTACTGAAATATTGTTACTGGTACGTGTCAACTTGTATCAGTGGTTAATAAAAAATGCCTAGGGGTCGAACACTTATAAAAGGCGCGTCATTGTACGACAAATGGCGGACAGGAAATAATACGTTGAGTATTTACCGGATGGCGAGCCGCTGCGGCAACTGCTGCTGCTGCATTCATTCCTGCTGTAGGGTACATGTTACATCAGAACATCACTGGACACTGTGCACCACACTCACTCACCACAGAACACCACTCAGTGCAGAACACCACTCAACAGATCACACGAACTCACAACAGAACGGGCGACTGTACCTCTTCGATGGCTGGCACTCGACTGAGCGCTCTGCTTCCCCTACTCCCGCCCCCCACCACCCGGTCTCGTCACTTCCCCTCCGGCGGCACTCGCCTCGACGAGCACGCACTCTTCTTCCCTTTGAACGAAAAAAAAAAAAGAAAAAAAAATCGAAGGGGAAATGGCCGCCGGTACACTTCTACCCCCGCCAATAACACAAAAGGTCCCTCCAATTTTTCCCCTCTCGCTCCTTCCATCTCTCCCTATCGCTCTCTATCGCTCCTTCCATCCCTCCCCATCCCTCTCTCTCCCACTGATTTCAACCCCCTGTCGGTTTGCACAAATATGGCAGCCGTATCAAGGGCCCGACCACCCTGATTACCAGCCTCACTAGTCTCCCCCTCCCACCGCCCGACAACACTTCCCCGCACACATTTTTCCCAGCGGTAAAAACCCGGCTCCACGTGGAGCCCGCTCATCTCCTACAGAAACGTCCAATCAAAAGGCTAGAATCCTACTGGTGGGGGGTGACGCTCTCCCAAGTCACGCCCTCGTTCTATATAGAAAGTACAGCGCCAGGCGGAGCCGCTCCTAACCATCCGACCAATGAAATGCCTCTAGCGTCCAATCAGCTCCTGTTTTCAGCCCGCGGTCGACTTAAGCCCCTCCCACTGACGGCTCCACGTGGAGTCCTATTCCTCTCAATAGCGGTCCCACACACACACACACACACACACAGGCTAAAAAAAAAACAGTAAGGATGGATTTTCGCTGCCTCCAGTCAACTGTATACTGGTGGAATATAATAATAATAAAAAGGCAAGATATATCCCGGGATACGGCTTTAAAGAATTCCATATTAAGCGAAATTCTTTATTTCGTCCTACAATTTCGCTCTGGCAAAACAGTTATTTCTTTTATTTTAAACCGACGTTTTTTTCCCGACTATGAGTAACCATTGTTTCAGTGAGATGGAAAAAAATGTAAAATGAAACCTGGTGGAATAAAATTGGAAATGAATTAGGATTTATATATTTTTTCAAACTTTATTTAAGCTCCTTATTTATCCACACAAAGCTGTTTAACCGCAATCAAAAGTTCTATGAAAAAGCAAGGACTCATTTTAATAGTAATTTCTTAATAATCATATCCGTAACAATTATACTAATTGGTTTTATATTTATACACATTTATTTTTTTTATACGTTATTATTATTACATTCATTCTTAACACCTTAATTAAATTTTTAAACTGTATTCTTTACGAAATGGATTTTATTAACATTTAAACAATATTTTTTCTAATAATCATAAGCAGTAAAATTAAAAAGGATCAACCTGTAAAATGTCTAAATGAATAAGAGCTGTTCTAAAATTCTGAGTTGATTTTGAGAAAAATAAATTAATGAATGTTGGTTAGACATCTATAATCCAAATTAGGCAAAGTCGCCTGAAGAGTGAAATGGGCGTGTAAAGTTGAAGGCATGAGAATAGATGAATCAATAAAGGCTTATGAATGCCAGGGGAGGCGTCATTGGGAGAATAACAAGTCTGTAGTTGTCGATTTAGGGTTCGATGGGGCTTGCTGGGTAATAGGACCCCCTTTAGTGGTTAGGGAATTCCGCTCCTAGACCGTTATGATTTGTTTTAAATTTTTTTTTCAATTCAATATTTTAATAACTAAATTAAAAAAAAAAAAATAACAGAACGATATCAAGAAGAAAAATTATTATATTTTATTTTTCTCTGTACAAGGGGCTAGTAAAATTAAAAAAAAAAAAAAACTCAATTTCTTCCTGACTGGGACAAACAATAAATCCTGGATTTGTCTATGTATAATCTACTGCTTTTCCCAATATACATTTTAGAATTAAAAAAAGACAAAAACGACAAGAAACTGCTCGTCGCTACGGATTAATTCAACATTAGACAAACGTACAAAGCTCCCAATTAATTACAAAAGACTTATTTACATGACTATGATTAGACCTATTTGGACGTAAGGAGTTGAGCTTTGGGGCTCCACTAAACCAACCAATTTATCTCGCATACAATCCTTACAATCCAAAATCCTTAGAAAAATCCTAAATCCACTTACTTTGTCACCAATAAAATTATCCATAAAGACCTTAATGTTCCTTATGTTGCTGAGCCAGCCCAAACCAGATATCTATCCTTTCATAGTAAGCTCCATAACCACTGAAATCCAGTAGTTTTTCAAATTTCTTCCCCTTCATTTCTGGTAATCCTCCGAGGCGTCTGAAAAGAAGATGGCCTAGAGATCTAGAGTAGAAATTTTATTTATTGCTACTGATGAGTACTTTTCAAGTTTTGACATGCTTTGTAATCGATATCAACACATTTACTTGATGTATATATTTGTACAGTTGTAAATTTCAATAAGTTGATATATAAAAAAAAATAATTAAAAGGATCATAATTCTTAAATTAAATCATCAATCAATGATTATTCTACATAAACAAAGTTGATTTAAGACAGGTTTAAAATGTGATTTTTTTTCATTCAAACCAATGTAGCTCCTAAGCGATATGTCATAGCGACAAATGTTATATAAAAAAAAAATTATCCATTAAATTTCTAATTCGGAACTATTGTCAAATTTTCGGTCAAAGCAACACCAACAGAGCTAGAGCGTTAAAAAAAAAAAAAAATAAACTTAACAAAAAAATTTTTTTTAAAAAAAGTGTTTTTTTTTTTTATTCAAACCAATAACGCTTCCAAACGGTAGTTCCCAGCCAAAAATGTTATATAACTAAAAATATTCTCATTAAATTTTCTATCGTCAAAATTAATGAAAAAAAAAACAAAAAAAATTGACTATGACTATTTTCCGCATAAAAATTTAAAAATTACTAAAAATTTCTTTTTTAACATACTGTATTAACGTGATAAGTAATATTAATTTATAAAAACCATATTCATAATAATATATAAATACAAAATTTATTTATTATTTTATAGAGTTTTTCCTTTTTAAAAAATTCAAAAAGCCAACAGCTGGAAATACCCTGGTAGGATAAGAAGTATGAGGGTTTAATCAAGAGACCCTCGTGACAGATTGGCCGAGATTTCCGTTGGCAGTGGCTCAAGAGGCGGGTTATCTCTACTCTGATAAAAATAGCTTCGCCTTCTGGGATATTTTAATCCCGATTGTCACCTCTTTACCACTCTCTATCTCCTAAATAATATTTAAAGGTCAATTAATTTTTATTAAGACCGAGAATATCATAAATTATGTTAATTAGTTCTGAAAGTTCAAATTTTATTTTTGTATCAATTATAAAATCGTAACCATGAAAAATCCTAGGTCAAAAGAATTCTTCATTTTTTTTTTACAGAAATAATAAAAATTCTATTAAAAAATAATATACAGGGTGTTCAGAAGATCGTTGGCCAAAGAGGTATTTCGGTTAGGGAGGGTGTATGTATATACAAAGTCTTACGGTTTTTTGTATGATTTTTTTTTTAATGGCCAAAGCCAAACATGCCTTATAACTTTGTTGTTTACTGATATACCAACGCCATTTTTTTTTTTTTTTTTTTTTTTTTTTTTTTTTTTTTTTTTTTTTTTTTTTTTTTTTTTTTTTTTTTTTTTTTTTTTTTTTTTTTTTTTTTTTTTTTTTTTTTTTTTTTTTTTTTTTTTTTTTTTTTTTTTTTCAATGTAAAATAAAAAAGATTTGATTGCAAAAAACAAAAACAAAAAAAACGAGAAATCGTTAAATCTTGTTAAAGGCAAAAAATTGGGAACTTCAAGTTTAGGTTAAAAAAAAAAAAAAATAGTAATCATAACAGCCAAATCCAAATTATTTAAAAAACTTTTCTAGTTAATTGTTCTTAATTTTTTTTCCTTTAACAAGATTTAACGGTGTTTTTTTGTATTTGTTTTTTGCATCTGATCTTTTTTATTTTAAATGGACAATGTATTAGTAATTACGGCAAAAAAAATGGCGTTGCTATATCAGTAAACAACGAATTTTTGATGCATAAATGTTTGGTTTTGGCCATTTAAAAAAAAAAAAAAAAATCATACAAAAAACCGAAAGACTTTGTATATAGGTAAGTGACCTTAAATAGGTTCAAAATGAACACCCTGTGTAATGTTATAGTAATATATAGGTTAAGTTACAGCAATTTTTTAAAAACTATTTTAATAAATAAATATTACAAGCCGCCTCACACAAGTGCAATGATTAATATGGTAGACAATAAATAGATCCATTTATGCAATATGCACAATAAAGCAAAAAAATAAAAATACAATTATTTTGTTTTAAATTATTTATTGATATCTACAACTGTATACCTAAATACAATATCACTTGAGGTAAGCATGATGGTATAGAAGGATCAATACAATTAGGACTGATGAAATTATTGCCACTTCTTTTGGCATTTTTTTTATTAGAATACTAGTATCGAATGCTAAACATTCATCTTCAGTTCTGAGGAGATCTAACACACACACGTACATGTACGGCATCTCCAATGATTTGTCGATAACATGTAAAGAACTATTCACTAGTAGCACTTCAATAGTTCTACGTTAGAAGGTCTCTAGGCCATCTTCTCAGACACCTTGGGGAATTATCGGGAATGGAGTGTGAGCCAATTTGGAAGACTAGTGGATTCAAATGGGTATGGAGTTCACTATATGAAAGGACATGTATTTGGTCTGAGCCAAATTAGCAACATATGGAACATTAAGATCACGATTGATAGTTTATTTGTTAGGATAAGGACCATTGAGGATTTTATCAAATATTTTGGGCTGAAAGGATGGATACGAGAAGAATTGGAAGGCTTGGTGGAGCCCCAAAGCTCAACTCCATATGTCCAAACAGGTCTGATTACTGTCATATTATTGATTGAAAGCTATGAATACTTTTCTAGTAAATGTTAGAGCATATTCTTGTCTTGTAAGTCTGAGGACTCCTCGTAAAATAAATAAATAAAACTTGAATTAAAACCTCCAACTAATCAATATATAATAATTCATTATGTAAAAAGAAATAGAATAATAATAATGGATAAAAAAAATCTTTCTATTTTAGAGTAAAAAAAAAAATTAAGTACTCATTCTATATATACAATATAAACAAGCGTCAAACCAGGTTCAAACAAATCCCATTGCTGCTTTCACTAGCATCACAGCTGCATCACTAGCAAAATCCGTGGAACCTGAACGAGAGCTCTATGCCACAGTCGCTCTAGACTTGAGCAGAGAAGCTGGCCGTTGCCAGAACTACAATAAATATATTTATATGTTGTTTGGGGTCTCTACCGAATAGGCATTTTGGTTCCATCAAACCCTCCAATCTAAAATATTTTGTAAAATCCTCAATGCTCCTCATTATGTCACAAACAAACTTTTACATAACGATCTAAATATCCCAGACGTTGCATATTCGGCCCTAAGAAGATAAAAAAAAAATTGTAATGGGAAGTAAATATTACAATGTTTCTTACGGCGTTTGTAATAAAATTGTAAATCTTAATTAATACATTTACAAATATATGCATGTCTTGATTATTGTTTATTACAATTCAGCCAGTTAATTATCAAAAACATTGCATGAAATAAATATTGTTAATTCATATGAAACTACGTAAAATTTAAATACTAAAAACAAAATCCAATGACAATATTTGAAGTGTTATTATATTTTCTATAAGTGGCAAAATAATCATTGTTCACTCAATTTTTAAAAAAATTAAAATATGTCTTAGTAATTTATCGAATCTTATTTAAAATTTATCAAGTTTATTTTACACAATTTTCCTCAATATTTTTCAATATAAGTACTCCTTAAAAAGGCAATAGTCAAGTCAAAATAAAAATGTTCTTAAACTTGAATTTTGAAGAGCATTATTAAAAAAAAAAAAAAGAAAAAAACTGTTTAAAGTGCTCATTGAGATATAAAGTGTCTCAAGTGTCTAGAATTTCTTCATTGGATGTAATGTTATTGCAATCATTTGTGATAGAAATAAAATTCAAATGATTTTAACAAACAGAAAAATATATACTAATAATATATTATCACATTTTATAATATATATTATAAAATCATTGATGACAGGGTGGCAAGTTATATTTTTATTTGTTCACTTATTTATTAATTTTTTTTTATTATTTATTTATTTGTTTGATCATTTTAATTTAATTTCAGGCGATTTAGAACTTGTATCAACGTTTTTGAAATAGTAAATATAATGTGGCTTTTGTAAACAAAAATAGAAGAAAGAATAGAATTAATATTGCATTATTTAATTATTTTTAACTTTTCAATTAACAATAGCATCGCAAACATGTTTAATACATTCCTTTTAAAATTATTATAAAAATTATAATCATAGTCACGAATAAAAATAATGCTGGAAACATTACAACTAAAATATACGTATATTTGTGATATATATACTTAGTGCTTATTTTAAAAATTTTAAATATAAAAATGTCTCTACGGAGTATTTATTTTTAAAGTTTTAAATATATAATACGGAATTCTTTTATCGATTGTCAGCTAGCACATATTCTTGTAAATCTTAATAAATACATTTAAAAATATATTGTAAAAAAATTTCTTGATTATTATTTATTAAAATTCTGCCTGTTTTTTTTTTTTTTTTTTTTGTAAATTTCATTATCAAAAATAAATATCACAAAAAATTCGATGAAAATATTTATAGTGCTACATTTTATTTAAATGGAAAAATAATTATTCTACATTTAATTTTTTTTTTTTTTTTTTTAATAAAAAAATGTCTCTAAATAATTTATTGAATTTTTTTTTTTTGGAATATATCGCAAATTTTAACACACTGCCACAATCTTTGGATAAGCAATATTCCCTGAAGTCCAGCCAATGAGTGCTGAAATGAGAGGTGTAGAGTGCATGAAATATGCGATAATTTTTGACTTCACACCTTCGTTAGGACTAGTTGGAAGGTAAATATACTAAAAGTCCACACCCCTGGGAAGTGAGCTAAGGGTGGAGGAAGTGTAGAAGGTCCCAATTTTGTGATTTTCGATTATATCTCGAAAACGGTAGACTCTAGAAAAATATATTTCAAATCAAAATTAAAGCTAATTAAAGTTCCTATAAAATTTACTCTATACATAGTTGTCGAAATTCCAAGGGTTTTCGAGATATACGTTATTAAATTTCGATAAAAAAAAAAAAAAAATGTTTACCTCACTTTTTGTTAAACTTTTGCTTTAAATACCAGAAACGTATATATGAAATTAAAGTAAATTTAACGCTCTATAATTTTGATTCTGACATTTTCCCTGACAAACGATCGTGAAAGGCACTAGAAGCAAAAGTTTGACAATAAGTGAGGTAAATTTGTTTTTTTTCCCCGAAAATCACCGATTTTCAACAACGAATATCTCGAAAATGGGTAGAATTACGAAAAATGTGTATAGAATTAATTGTATAGGAAATTTAATTAGTTTTAATGTTTATTTTAATTATATTTTCCTAGAGTCAACCGTTTTTGAGCTATAATTGAAAAACCAAAAAAAAAGTGAACTTCTCCCCTCCCCCCTCACCGTTAGATCACCCTAGAGGGGCGGGGACTTTTAGTACGGTTACCTTTTAATTATTCCTGACAAAGGTATGAAGTAAAAAATGATCGCATATTCCAAGAACTCTACAATGTGTTTATTGACTGGACTATTTGTTTAAATAAAAATATATGATTTTTCATTATACATGTTATTTTAGTTAAATTATATATTCTATTTAATTTATTAAATGTTTTTTAAAGATTTATTTCATCTTTTATAGTTATTTAAGACACAAAAACGTTTCGTAATTTCGATAGTTTAATTGTTATAAAAATGTAGTCATAGGTACGAGTAAAAATAATATTGGTTGAGAAAAAACAAAATTATAACGTTACCTAAACTAGAAAAATAATATATACTTATATTTATTTTAAATTTATTGATGTTTATACAACTTGAGATTGGGTAAATAGTTTCTTGTGCTTTGAGTCATTTTTTCGCTTTCAGACAGATATATAAAAAAATATATAACTTATATTTCTCCCATCAATAACTTGATGGAATCTTGATTATAAATAAAACTATCTTTCAATAATTTTTGGTTAAAGAGATACCGATCAATTGTTGTCAAACATAGTACATAGATTAATTTATCTTACTTTTTTTTTCTAATAAAATGTACTTGTAAAAATATAAGTTGAATGAAAATTTCGGTTCCAAATTATTTAAATAATTATCATAGGATGCTTAAAACTTACCATTAGGAGCATCTTGCGAAGGCGCGTGTGGTATTTTTTAAATTTAATCTTTCTAAATTTATTTGAGGAACGTAAATTAAATAAGTGTTAACAGATTAAAGCTTGTTTGACAAGAATTTAAAATCCAACGTAACCACGGCGTATCAACAGATATCCGTACGATCTCAATCTGGCCGCTGACATTACTTCACTGTATCAACACGCTTACAAGACTGCCCGTCACAGCTAATTCTCAAGCGTTGGCCAAATATTATTTGTGTTATTTACGTTTAGAGACAGAGGCTTATGACAGATTTTGTTATGCTTACGATCTATAGAAACACTTATATTGTATTTTTCAACAATATAAACTAGGAGGTCATTCATAACGATCCATCGTTAACAGAAGATAAATTCATGCAGTGGGAACATGAAGCTACATTTGCTTATAATAACATAGTTATTATAACTATATAATAACATGATAATCGTCCACAATGCCACTAATAAAATAAATAGTTATAACTATCATTTGACCACGGTCATAACATTTCGATTTCATTTTTAAAATTTTATAATGTATTACAAAATGAAAAAAATTGGAGAGCTTAAGTAATCTTATGCTTTCTTGTTTCTTATTTAAAATCTTTAAATAAGGCTCTGTTGTATAAATGACATTGTTGAAGAATTGTTTTTATCGTATAAGGCTATGGGTTGCAGTATGTCCTCAAAAAATCATTTTTTGCATCCCCATTTGAATTTCTTCTCTCCCAACTTCGGAGTAGTTTTAGATGAACACGGAGAACGATTTCATCAAGAGATAGTCCAAATGGAAAAAAATTTATAAAAAATTTACAGCGGTAAATGCAATAAGATTCTTGCCAACTACTGTTGGACACTACAACGGGAAACACGTGATGTTGAGTACAGAAGGTAAAAATATACGCATTAATTATGATCAGTATTAAAAATTATTATTTTATGTATTACTGTTTTCCACCAAAAAAGGTGTTATACAATTATATGAACACAAAGTGCTATTTCAGGTTTTTTTTTTTTTTTTTTTTTTTTTTTTTTTTTTTTTTTTTTTTTTTTTTTTTTTTTTTTTGTTTTTTTTTTTTTTTTTTTTTTGTTTTTTTTTTTTTTTTTTTTTTTTTTTTTTTTTTTTTTTTTTTTTTTTTTTTTTTTTTTTGTTTTTTAACAATCTTCTATCTCTAAAAAATGGTGATTGAAAGATTTTTTTTTCCCTATTGATTCTTATAATATAAATTTCACAAAAAATAATCATGGGAGTGAAAAAAATAATGAAATTTAAAAAATTCATTA
This sequence comes from Euschistus heros, assembly GCA_003667255.2. Lineage (NCBI taxonomy): Eukaryota > Metazoa > Arthropoda > Insecta > Hemiptera > Pentatomidae > Euschistus > Euschistus heros. The sequence continues at coordinate 1,543,981 of RCWM02000142.1, forward strand.
TTTCAGGTTTTTAAAAAAAAACGTCTATTTTCTCAGAAGTGATGCTAAATAGAATTGTTTCAGCACACATAAAAATATGAAAACCACAAAAAATATTCATAGGAGAGAAAAAAAAAAAAATGATAAAGCTATTTCAGGTTTTTAAAAAATAACTTTTATTTTTTCAAAAATGATGCTAGATAGAATTTTGTTATCTCCAGATTCTAATTCAGCACACATGAAAATATAAAATTCACAAAAAATATTCATGGGAGTGAAAAATAAACGTATGAAATTTTAAAAAATAAATATTTCAGGTTTTTAATTCCCATAAATAGATAGAACTTTGTTGTCTTCAGATTCAAATTCAGCTCACACGAAAATATAAAAATCACAAAAAATATTCATGGCACTGAAAAATAAACATATGAAAATTAAAAAAAAAAAACAACCGCTATTTTAGGTTTTTCAAAAATGGCGTTTATTTTCTCAAAAATGATGCTAGATAGAGTTTCGTTGTCTTCAGATTCGAATTAGGAAACACATAAAAATATGAAAACCACAAAAAATATTCATGGGAGTGAAAAAAAAAATGAAATAAAAAAACATAAAAAAAAAAAAACAACCGCTATTTTAGGTTTTTCAAAAATGGCGTTTATTTTCTCAAAAATGATGCTAGATAGAATTTTGTTGTCTTCAGATTCAAATTCAGCACACATGAAAATATAAAAATGACAAAAAATATTCATGGGAGTGAAAAATAAACATGAAATTTTAAAAAATAAAAAAAACGCTATTTTAGGTTTTTCAAAAATGATGCTGGATAGAATTTTGTTGTCTTCAGATTCAAATTCAGCACACATGAAAATATAAAAATGACAAAAAATATTAATGGGAGTGAAAAGAAGTTCTGATGTATTGAAGCTTTCGCAGGTTTTTGAAACCATGTTCTAATAGAAATTCAATTTGAACTGGCAAATAATTTATTAGATATAATTGTACTGACCCTTCTATTTCTATATTCATTTGTATCATACTAAATTTAAGTGTTATTCATAGCTCTGAAATAATTAACAGCATATTTAACCAGGTTTTTATGTTTGTAATTCAATCAACATTCAACAATATCTACATAATCATAAACGTTCAATGGCAATATGGGAATAAAAGGATTTTTTTTTTTTTACGATAAAGGTTAATTTATTTAGTGAGAGATTTATTGGGCACTTCAAAGGATATTATAAAAGCTTGTTAAACAGGCCCGGCGGAATTTAAGAGTTCATAAACGAACGTTAGTGAACGACTCACTGGGGCCGAAATTGAGGTCAATGGGTCTGTCAGCTTTGTTGTCTATAATGGCTCTTTCACACGTTGCGCCATCTGTTTTCACTTGTTTAAGGCCATTGTACAAACACTTTTAAAATAATAAATAAATTTTATTAGATGAATCGAAGAAAAGATACTATTTGTTTAAAATGTATTTAAAAAACCTTACAGATAAATCAACCATGATATAATAAAAATCCCAGCACAATTGATAAGAATAAAAAAATGCTATTTCTGAAGACTAACGGATAACATAAGAATCTTATTTAAAATAATTAATTAATAAAATCTTATTAAAAAAAAAAAAAAGAAAACAGGAACCTGCTAATTACAGTGTCATATAGAAATAATTTTTTTTTTTTAGAAATTTTAAATAATTGAAGGGTTTGGTGGATGATGGGGTTATGTCAAATTTAAAAATAAAAAATACAATCTAGTTCATTGGATGAAGAATTTATGTGTAGAATTGTTAGGTATCACAATCTGAATATTTCAAAACAACTTAAAAAAATTATATGAAAAAACTTAAGGGTTTATAAAATATTTCCCTGCTAAATGAAAACGTAAAAAAAAAAAAACTTTAAATACAAATTACTCAAAATTTACAAAAAGTTTCCCCTTCATCCACCAAACCCTTCAATTTGTTATTTTTTCAATTATCTAAGATCCAACTATTTTTTTAAAATTGAATATCATCATACCTATGTACTAATCTTTCTCATTTTTATTCTAGGGATGCTGCAAAAATCATCTCTAATTATTAGATTCAAACTGCTAGTCTGAAATTAAATTAAAATCTGAACCTTGACCTCTTGAAAAGTATTGGGTACTGTGCTGTTTTCTTTCTTAGCGAAGGAGATTTTTAGCCGTTATCACTCCTAACCGTTTTCACTCAAAAACGTTTTCCTCCAATTAAAGGTACCCAAGGTTACCTACTGGCTTTGCTAGATGGTGTGTTACTTTTCATGAGTACATATAATTTCACGTATACAGTTGAAAAGCTGACTTCTTCGTTACTCATTTATATATATCGCCTAAAGTCTAGGAGATAAACTATTCAATAAAAAAAAAAATTTGGATATTGCACTTAGCTGGTTTTGGAATTCAAAGAAGTATATTTGATTTGTACTAGTAAGTCAGTTCAAAGATAAAAATAAGAAAAATCAATTAATTTCTATCAAAGATATTATAAATAAATAAAAACATAAAACAAGGCCTCTGTCGTCAAACTATGAATAAATCAACAGGACTTCCTATTCAGCTCGAAAATTGAATGAGAGAACATTCAATTCGCATGAATATTTATCAAACAATCATTGCTAAATCATTTGAGAAAAATATGACTCAAAATTTATAAGGCTTATTTGTATCTCAGGGTCATTTAGGAATTCCATAATTTTCACATCTTTTATCGACAGATTTTCTTTTTTTTTTTTGTGGGAATAGAATCTCAGAATAAAATGACAGAATACGAATTCCTAACAACGGCAACTCAAAGCTATCTCGATGTGCATACATATGTATCAAAGTTTTAAATACACGTCACCCTGAGTGGTTTTTAATTTATAGACCCACTTATCACAAGAGCCATATATACTCTGAAAGGCAGCTCGTGGGGCGATCTAATTGGTCATTGGAGACCTGCCTTTGGGAGTCGTTTTGGAAGTAACAGGCTTATTAACATATTTCCTTTTATTTCCAGCGACTAGCTCTTGTCTTTAATGCTGTTACCTCTTTGCCTTCCAGGAGGTCTGGAATGATTTCACAAGGATAAATGAGTAGACACTGGAATAAACAAATAACTGTTGGGTCTAAAGGAACAAAACATTGAGTTCCACGCTCTTAACAGACCTAATCAATATGGGAATTCCAGCCCACTCTATTTGCGAAATTTATAGGAGAATGATTTTCATACAAAGAAATGCTCCATTAGCCAATATTCCTTAAACAGATAATGGTTTTGCAAGCACTAAACTCAAAATAAAAATTATTATTGCATTGATTATTTATTTTAAAGATATATTGTAATCACATTAGTCCGATGATTGGTTTTGACTTACCTAGGAAAACTTCGGAAGTATAATTTTTTAATTTTTATCCTACATCGATAAAAATTTAGATGCAATTTTTATTTTCGTTCACTGGATTCCAGGAGCTGAGGGAAAAAAAAAAAATATAAACCTTATATTTATAATTGAATTTATGCACAAGCATCTAGGAAGTGATTGATCTGACGTACCCCAAAGAAGGGTGATTCGAAGGAAAAAAAAAATTGAATTTATATATCGAATTTTAAACATAATTTAAATGAATCTATACTAAAATAAAAATGTTATTTAAACAAAATATCTGTATTTTAGTATGGATTACGCGAAAAATGTAAACACTGATTTGAGTAAAACAATTTTCATAGATCACCCCCCCCCCTCAAAAAAAAATCAGTTGTCGACTAAGCATACCAAAAGATATTTAAATTAAACCTATTAATGATTTTTTAAACCTATATATTATTTTATTTTTGTTCTCTTTTTTATGTATGCTTAGTATGAGTGGAAATCAGATAACTATAATTTAATGCCCAAATTTACAGATTGTAATTTTTCACTAACTTAAACATAATTTGATTGTGTGTATACACACACAATCAAATTATGTCAAAAATGGTTGACAAAAACTATGACGGGTTAAATGACCCTTTTCGGAATTTCTAGCAGATGTTCTTGGAAACATTCATTCCTTTGCGTTTTGACTTTACTAGTTTATAATATTTATCAAAAAGGGTTTTTTAAATATCTATTCCTCTCTTATTCTTGTTGTTTACTGAGAAATTGTAGTAGAAAAGTATATATGAAATGTCGGAACTTTTAGTGTTAAACAAAAATACACTTTTTAGCTAATAGATATTATATTAATAAATATTATAAATCGAAAAAAAAAAAATTCATAACTTTAATTAATTAAATTATAATAGGAACCATTTATCCATTTAAATAATTACACAGCAAACTAAAATTCTGTCTACCTGTATTAAAAAAATAAATTTAAAACATATCACAAACGGAATATCACAAAGTCGGGAAAGACCCATGTAAACCTTTACCCCTCCCAAACTCTATTCTTTTCAAACCCTTTGAATCTGTTTGTAGTGAACAAACAGTGCTCTAGAGTGAGTAGAGCATAATTATGAGAAAAATATCGAAACGTCGTCAAGTTGTTAATACATATACGAATAAAGTTGCTATTTTATTAACTGATCCTCAAGAACCTTATTAAATATCGAATATTAACAGTCAAGAAAATATATATATGTGTATATATATGTAAATATATACACATACAAATGTGGGCGGTAGAAGAAATGGTAATAAAATAAATTGAATGTAGCTGCCCGAGAGAAGCATTAGCTCCACTGTCATTTCTTAATTCTTTTCCCTCGCTGGCCACTTGGGACCGTTCCTAAAGGAGATCCGTGCCGCAACCTCACTTTTTCACATTTTATACGGTCTTGTTTTTTTCTATTTCTTTTTTTTTTCTCTTTTCTTTTTCCGCAAGGTCTGTGTGTAATCGGTGTAAACCTTCCACCGACTGTGGTTGGATTGGTCTCCATTGTGTGACTAGACCGAGCAATATTTTAGTCCCTCGGTTTTCTTAACAAGTCCTATGCATTCTGAATGTTTCTGCCAACGCATTTGTATAAATAAATGGGAAAAGAAAAAAATTTAATTTTTTTTTTTTTAAATTATAATAGTTATAATATATTTGAATAATAAATAAAATAAAATAAATGCATTAAGATTTTATTTAGGGTAGCATTATATGTGAAAAAATTTCTACTAAGCAAACTAAAATAATCCATACAAACTTATATCTTCTACTGCCTTAACTTTTATTTTTAGGAAAAAATAGTGAATAGATTGGCCAGGACTTCCTCTCTGAGATTTAAACATTATCAGAAAATATAAATGGCAAGATTTGTTTGATAGAATTTCTATATTATACTGTTTTACGAATAAATATACAACAAAATAAGGAGATATATTATGCTTATACAGAAAAAAGATCAAACCCAGGTGTCTTGCCTTTGCATAAAGTTTGGCTGTCCTGTCTGAGAGAAAAAAATACAAAGATTATTGAATTATAAAAGAGAAATCAGTGAAGAAGGATTACAAATCTCCTTCTAGTAAACTGAAATAATGACTACCATGAAAAAGTAATCTAATAAAGCAGTGAAGACAAAATATAGACAGGTAAAAGTAAAAAAACTTTAACATTTTCACAAAAATATTTAGAAGTGATCATCTGCAACAACGGATAAGAGAGGCCTGCAATTGAAGAAAAGAGCTTCAAATTAGAAAAATTTAATATCCTCACAAAATATATTTATAATAAATAAAATTACCCAAAACGGGAAAATATTTATAAAACTACTGAAGATCAACAAGCAAATATTACAAAAAAATTATTGCCCAAGAATAATACAGGGAAACTTCAGACTGGGATCGAATAACGAAGTATACGAAATGACAGATGACTTGGAAACAATCATGAGAAAAAAGCTACTAAGTTTCTAAGGGCACATGGTCAGGTTGGCTGCTAAGATCCATTCTAAAAAGTTAAATAAGCAAATATTTGAGAAGATATACAACCTGAAAATACAGAGTGGTTATGCTAAGCAGATGAAAGAAGAACGTAAGAGACTTAGAATCACTGATGGGAACTGTCAGGATAGAGACCGACTTAAAAATATCAGGGTTCTTGTGGAGGAGAGATCAAGGACGGAAGAGAGAAGATTACGGCAGTAAGAGAGAATGAAAAAAAAAATGAATATAATGTACATAGGAAGATTATCTTTCTCTTATGCATCCTTTGAGTTACGTCATAAAAAGTTATCACTTGAGGTACGCATGATGATATAGAAGGATCAATCCTAATAAAAAGTTATATCACTATATCATGTTATAATGTTTATTAATAATATAATATAGTTTACTATTATTATATTCACTTTGCGATGTTTCGATCGATCAGAAGTTTTAATATTAAGGTATTAAGATTAAATTTCCGAACGCTGACATCCCAACTCATCCTATCACTGTCCTCACCACTTATGCTCATGACACATGCGTGCTTCAGTAAACAATGATTCCTTCTTTGCCTCTCAAACACTCCAATCCCATATCCTAAACCTTCAAGAATGGTGTCAAAAATGGAGAATCAAAATAAATCTTAATCTCCCAAATAACCTTTACCCTTCGTCGTTGACCTACAACTTCCTGTCCTATAGTATTCTTAAATGATATTCCAATAATCCCTGTTGAACAGATCCGCTAACTAGGAATCCACTTGGACAAACGTTTAACTTGGAATCCTAAAAGGACAGGAAGCTGCTCGTAGTTTTCGACTTCTTCAACATTTACTAGACGAACGCTTAAGCCTTCCGATTCACTACAAAAGACTCATTTACATGGCAGTTGTCAGACCTATTTGGACATTTGGAGTTGAGCTTTGGGGATCAACTAAACCTTCTAATTCTTCCCGTATCCAATCCTTGCAATCGAAAATCCTTAATGCTCCTTACTTTGTTATAAACAAACTTATCCATAAAGATCATCATGTCCCAATTACTATAGCCCAAACCAGATACCTAACCTTCCATAGTAAGCTCCATAACCACTCCAATCCACTAGTCTCCCAACTTGCTTCGCACTCCATTCCCTGATAATCCTTCGAGGCGTATGAAAAGAAGATTACATTGAGACCTTTTAGTGTAGAATTTATTGAAGTGCTACTAATGAGTTATTTACATGTCATTGTATTAACTAAAAACACATTTACTTGTTGTATATATTTTGTACAGTTGTAAATTTCAATAAATTTATTTTTTTTTTAAATTATGAACAGCGGATTAGTTCATAGCATGTAAATAAACAAAAAAAGCTGGATTGCTATATAATTTACCTGTAAAGTAAGCTCGGAAAAAGAAACATAGTGGGCCTTGCCAACCTGAGCTGTACCGGTTTTTAACATTTTATTCAAAAATTTAAGTAAAAGACATTTACGTTTTGCATAAATAAAATATAAAATAAATAAGAAATGTTCAACAACATAACCATATCGTATTGTACGATGTATTGTATCGTATTGTATTAGCTAAAACTTAAGTTTGTTGTGAATGTTTTTTTATTTCAATGTTCCTATTTTATAAAACAAGACCCCTTGAATGTTCACCCTCTCAGTTCAAAAAAAAAAAAAAAAAAAAAAAAAAAAAAAAAAAAAAAAAAAAAAAAAAAAAAAAAAAAAAAAAAAAAAAAAAAAAAAAAAAAAAAAATGTTCTGAGATGTTATTAAGAAATGTAGAAATTAACATATTTCCTAAATACGTTTTCATAATATATTAATCACTGAGGCACTTATCTATACTTATTTCAACGTTAGCCCGATTTAGTAAATATTTCACAGTCAAAGTTTCGCTGTCTGTGTGCCTTACAAGCTAGCTAGCACCTTGATCGAGAACTTGTTGAAAATTTTAATATGTCGTAGCTATCAGGATCTAATACGACAGAATGGCTAGATGGATCTTAACACTCTGTTCGGACAGGCGGGAGATTCCGGGGACCATTGTACTGGAACAGAGGATACAAAGACCAATAGTGCCTTATTGGTGCCCCAATGGGAGTCCATTGTGTGTCCACTGCCTTCCTGATCCCAACGGTTAGCTGTTGCCGATACAATTAGTTTATTTAGCCCGCAAATGAGGAAGCTTTCATTCCCACCAATTAGCCAGCTCTTTGGCCCACTTCTATCTCCCTTCCCTAATGCCTCACTCATCACTTCCGTGTATGTTTTGACAAGATTTCAAAATGCGTTATAACTATTTTTAAGTTTATTGTTTCCAATATTATGTAAATTGATAAGAGATAATAATAAAAAATAAATAAATAAAAAATAAAATAAGAGAGTTTCAGACTACTTCAACATTTACTAGACAAACGTTCAAAGCTCCCAATTTATTACAAAAGACTCATATACATGACTGTGATTAGACCTGTTTGGACGTACGGAGTTGAGCTTTGGGGCTCCACTAAACCATCCAATTCATCGCGTATTCAATCCTTACAATCCAAAATCCTTCGTAAAATCCTCAATGCTCCTTACTTTGTCACCAATAAACTTATCCATAAAGACCTTAATGTGCCATATGTTGCTGATTTAGCCTATCCTTTCACAGTAAGCTCCATAATCAATCAAATCCGTTATTTTCTCAACTTGCTTCCCACTTCATTCCTGATAATCCTCCGAGGCGTCTGAAACGAAGATGGCCTAGAGACCTTCTAGTGTAGAAGTTTTAATAAAGTGCTACCGATGAGTAGTTATTTCCAAGTTTTAACATGTTATTATAATCGTTGTCAATACATTTACTTGATGAATATATTCTGTACAGTTGTAAATTTTAATAAATGCATATAAAAAAAAAATAAATAAATAAAAATAAGAGAATTTCTTTGGGAAAAGCAATAGACCATGGGTATTTCTATCTGTATTTATATTTTAGAATTAAAAGGATCAAATTACTTCAATTGATAATTAAATAAAATTAACAATATTCGATTATAAATCATTATTTTTTCACTCAAACCAATATAGCACCTAAATTTCAAGGCCCTAGTGATAAATTCTATATAATAAAAAATATTCTCCATTTAATTTCTGATAAGGAATATTTGATAAGATTAAAAGAATATTACATTTGAATAAATCAAAAAATGTTAAAATCGCATGCCCGTGAAATTCAATAATGATTCATTTTTTTTTCTTATGAAATTTAAATTTTAAAAAAATATTCTAAGAGATCAATTAGATTCTTCACAATCGACCATTCTAAAATTAATAAAACAATTTAGGATAAAATTGAATAAACTTTGTAGTTGATACTAAGTTTTTATTTCGAAACAGGTATGTTGAATTCGAATTGGAGCCCCCAGAGAACAGTACAATAACCCGAAATTCGTTATCAACGAAGGCATCATCCGATCTCCAAATAGAATGAACATGAATCACAATTTCTAAAATTAATAAAACAATTTCAGTAAATACAAATAATAACACATTAAACATTCCTGGATAAAATTGAATAAACTTTGTAGTTGATACTAAGTTTTTATTTCGAAACAGGTATGTTGAATTCGAATTGAAGCCCCAGAGAACAGTACAATAACCCGAAAATTCGTTATCAACGAAGGCATCATCCGATCTCCAAATAGAACTGACACATCATAACGTAAAATAATTGGTTTCATCCTCGGACGATAATATCGATAAATCCTTGAAGGAATAGAATAACCAATGATTTATATATTTCATCCTTCCCGTATTATAACATTATAATAGTATGATAGGGATAGAATACATTCGTAGGAAAACAGGTATGTTGAATTCGAATTGAAGCCCCAGAGAACAGTACAATAACCCGAAATTCGTTATCAACGAAGGCATCATCCGATCTCCAAATAGAACTGACACATCATAACGTAAAATAATTGGTTTCATCCTCGGACGATAATATCGATAAATCCTTGAAGGAATAGAATAACCAATGATTTATATATTTCATCCTTCCCGTATTATAACATTATAATAGTATGATAGGGATAGAATACATTCGTAGGAGAATGAATAAGCTATTAGCTATACACAAGTTTGACTAACACCATCCCTGCAACATAAATTTCTCTTAATCAAGCTCACAATGGGGCTGGAGGCTGGAGTCCAGAGGTGGCTATAACTCAATGATTGATGATCCAAGGGCCCACTTGTGGAGTTTTCTTGAGGAGTCCTCATCATGTAATAAATTGTGAGCTTGGGCTTATTGAAGTTTTAAAATAATAATTTACAATTAATTAGCAAGTCATAAACAGCTCGTCAGGAATTTTAATTTCAAAATGCAAAGATGTATATTTTATCTTTTCTTTGTTCTTATTTGAAAATAATCATTAATTCTTAATATTGAAAAAAAAAATTATGGAAATTAACTAGCGATAAAGATTTATTTCCCAATTCTAAATTCGCATAAACAATTCTAAATATATCGAGAGACATATGTAAAAGAAAATGATTCTGTAAATTTTAAAAAATCGCTTGAGGTAGAGAAGGATCAATATTATTAGGATTGATGAATTAATTTCTACTTGAAGTTTAAAAAATATATACAAATAAAATCAAAGATATCTGGTAAATGACATGATAATATTAGTAATAACATGTCAGTTACAGCATATTATTCTTTCTTTAGCCATCGGGCCTTTGTTTTTTTAAATATTCTAAATATGACAAATAATAATACTGTAAAAAGAGAAATAATTTTTATATTAAACAGTACAAAGGCGAATGAAAAATATAAGGGAAATATTATTTTTTAATATAGCAATCTCTTTCCTCGAAAAAATAATTAAATAAATCTATTAAAAATGATAAATTTTACTCGTATTTAAAGATTGGCTTTTCTTTAGTAGTAGCGAGTTTATCTGTCAATAAAAATCTCATACCTTGAGTAAATAATAATATATATTTTTTTATTGCTATTTATTGAAATATACAACTGTATACAATATGAAATAAAATACATGATCATAGTGGCAAAAATTACGAAATTACTTATAAACCAACTACCCATTGGTAGTAGCATTTTAATAAGTTCTATATTAGTTCAGAGACCATCTGCTTCTCAGACGCCTCGGAGGGGTATCTGGAATAGAATGGGAAGTGAGTTGATATAATTCTAGATTTGAATGGTTATAGACTTGACTATTAAAGGATAACTGGTATGAGCAAACGAGGGAACGTTTTGACTTGTAACTCACAGATTTGAATGCCGATTTTTGTGTGAGTAGTAAAAAAAATGATAAAATTTCAATGAAATCCGTTGTAAATAAGTGGGAACTTTTTTTTCATAAAAATCTGCTCAAAAATCTCGATTTAACACACCAGGAAACCCTTACATGTGAAATTTTATCCAAATCAAAAAATATTTATTTTTTACCCCTTTCGAGGACGTTAACATTTTTGAAATTGAGATTTTATCAACAAGTTCTAACGTCATAACATTTGCTCTGTTCAACTGATTAATATAGTAATATCATCGCAAGAAACAGCGCACATTCTGCTTTTTATTCATGCATATAACATTGGGTTTACTCCAGATATTAGTGGACAAAAACTGATGTGAATAAAAAATAAAATTTTAAGTGAAATAAAATTAACTTATAAGGGTTTCTTGGAGCGTTAAATCGAGATTTGAGATCAGTTTTCCATGAAAAAACATTCTCACTGATTTAAAGTGGATTTCATTGGAATTTTATCATTTTTTAGGTCCCTAAAGCCGGGTCGTGCCTTGATCATAACGAATTTTTATTTCAAATAACATACAAAACTACAACTTTACGTGAACAAATTATTTCTCTATCTTAACTGAGAGCTGAGAAAAAAAATAATACGTGCTTTTTATATATTTTTTTTCTAGGCTGCCTATGCTCATTGGTGGCTGTAACTCTAGTTTTGTACTATCATAGGTCCCTACTACCCACACAAAAATCGGCATTCAAATCTGTGAGTTACTAGTCAAAAACGTATGGTACATAAAAATAAGTTTGTTTGTGATAAAGCAAAAGCATTGAGAATTTTTCTTGGGATTATTGATAGGTTTGGATGGTTTAGTGGAGCCACATTACCTTGTTTAGCACTATCTTCATATTGAAAAGTTAACAAAAATAACAACAAAACAAAAATTTACTCATCTATTGTACTTTCTGAAAACTCACTATTGTAAATTTTATCAACAGATCAACCTCGACAACATTACTAAATCCAAGAACAGTTTCATATCCCGCACGTCCATTGCTGTAAAACGGTCTCGAATCGGAATGTTATCCTCCCAATAACGCCAATAGTCTCTGATGGACCTTCAAAGCTGAGTACGTTCCCGGGGACTATCGGACACATGAAAGTTTAATCCAGGCTGAAGCCGTAGGTCTCCATGGAACATTGATGACGCGGCCGAGGCACTACGTCTTGTTTACACCGACCGTATAGCCGTTTAGGGGACTTCCGTCGTAAAAGGAGGCGTGTAAGTCGATCCAGGGCTCCGGCAAAAGGAAAGAAAGGAGCGAATAGAAAAAGAAAAGAAACTGGTCCCGGGCTATCTCGATGCAGGCCGCATAACAAACGATCTCTTTAAGGACGGACTGAGATGTCCTCGCCCCGCGCCTGTAAACAGGTTTGTATCCTTCTACTGTCACCTCCTGCAGCACTTGATGCACTTTTAGTTAATTTATCGTCCTCTTTGTTCATGTAGCGTTTTAAGATTGAAAAATAGAAATAAAACATTAAAAATAAATGAAATAGTCATTTGAGAAGGGTAATGGATATCGCTGAGAGAGCACTTTCAAGTTCACTGTAAAAAAAAAAAAAGCAAGTAGTACCAATGAATTCCATTTGATATACAGAATATTATCATTATTTATAAAAAATAGATAATAATTGCTCATAGAAAGAACGTCACGCATCTCAGAAATCGTCTTATTACGTCTAGCAGACTGAATGCTATTATGATAGTGTTGTACGAACCAGGTAAAAAAAAAATACAATAATACAAATCGAGTTCTCCCTAAGTGGCTAATAAGAATAATAAAACTATAATCTATTGTTTTACCAAGTAATATTTTAGAACTAAAAGGATCAGATTACTTCAATTAATTTTTTTTCTCTTTAATTTTGAGCACCTGTTATTAGGGTAACAATAAGTGAATTTGAGAGGAGGGGTTGGTGTTCTGCGTTTCGAAAACATTATACATTTCGTCTTTTCAGATGAGAATTTTAAGCCTGATTGTGTAGACCACATTTCTAAGTTTCTTAGGCAGTTTTGCAGTATTCTTTGCATCCTCTCCCGGTCTCTAAACGATAAAAGCAATGCCAAATCATCAACAAACAGAAACGTTTTAATCGATTTGGGTATAATAGTCGTAACTTTGTTTATGGCTATTGCAAAAAGAGCACAGCTTAGGACGCTTCCCTGTGGAATACCTTTGTATTGTATAAAGAAAAATTGTTACCTATTCTGACTTGCAAAGTTCGATTTTACAAAAGGTTTTTAATTAGATGGAGAAGACGACCCGTAAATCCCCATTCTTGCAGCTGTTGTATGACGAGTGCTGGATTCAACTTGTCGTATGCTTTTTCAATATCGAAGTAAATTCCGATGCATTCTTTCTTCTCTGCAAAGCTAATCAGTGTCTCGTATTCCATAGTTACAAGATGGTCATTTGTTGAGCGACCTCGCCGGAATCCACTCTGTGCATTTGATAATAAATTGTTCGTCTCCAATACCCATGTAAGACGCTTGAAAATCAATTTTTTCAACAGTTTACACACACAACTTGTAAGTGAAATGGGTCGATAGTTTGATGGGAATAGTTTATTTTTATTGTTTTTTAAAATCGGAATTATAACTGCTTTTCTCCAGATCTGTGGAAATTCTCCAGTGCACAAAATACGGTTATACAGGGTTAGGAGAGCATTCAGTGTCTGTTTTGGAAGATTTTTAAGCATGTCATTATGTATGTCATCTATTCCTGGTGCAGTCGGTTTTAAATCATTTAAATTGGCTTTTAGTTCTTCCACGTAAACGGAATGTTGTATGAATTATCAATGTTATTATCGCTAAAATCCAAATTTACTTCATTTTCTTCTATCTGGTGGGCTTGAGGAGAATATATATTTGAATAATAATCTGCAAAATATTCAGCCAAAGTGTTTGGGTCTTGTGTGAAATTACCATTAATTAATAAACCTGGTTAATTAATTAATAACAATTTAAGAGATTTTCTTCGGTTATTAATAGCTATTTTGCACTCGTTATCATACCAGGGGATGTTTCTATTGGCTTTTGTACTGGTTGAGCATCGTGGGATTGAGCTTTCTGCTGCAGCCAGGATCGATGATGTAATTTGATCATTTATCTATTCACTGCTACCTCCCTCAGATATAACGATTTCCGCTATCTGGATACTGCTTTTGAATTTCATCCAGTCAGACTTTTCCGTAATCCACCTAGGATATCTTTCAGCCAGAGTGTTATTATTTGCGAAATCAATAATCAAGGGGAAATGGTCGCTAGAGTATTGATCCTCGCTGACTTTCCAGTTGAGGTGTGTATAAATGCTAGAAGTACACCAAGTCAGATCTGTGCAGGAGAAAGAGTGATAGGCTGGGCTCAAGTATGTTGGCTGTCCTGTATTAAGAAGAATAGAATTAGAATTGTCAATGAGTTTTCTAATAGCAGTTCCTCTCGTAGAATTAGTCGAAGAACCCCAGGAAGTGTGATGGCTATTAACGTCGCTCGTAACGATATAAGGAGACGGCAGGTTATTCAGAAGATTGGTGAGATCAGTTTCAACAAAATTTTCGGGTGTTAAATATAAATTTAATAGATATACGGGGAATTGTAGTTAGAGTTTGGCAAATATTGAATTTGATATTGTAATATTACAGGCCTTGTAGGCGTTAGAGACTAGCACTCAACATTACCTCCTCCTGGCATGGATTAAAGAGATTGATTTGAGCAAATCTCTCATTCAGCTTCTTTTGAGCCTTCTGAGAGTGTTTTCAGGTATGTCAGTCGTGGCCATGTCATTAATGAGTATGTTGTGTCCATGAAGTCTGTCATGAAATCGTCTATAAAGGTCACGTATATGTTCCTTTACTGTGGGTACTTCTAAATCAGAGTGAGTGGTTTGAAATTTTAAATGAGAAAATAGGCGTTTCAAACTTTTTTTAGATTAGAACAATAACGTCACGCGCCGTTTGGAGGCATTAAATCACTATTTAGACCTCAAAGTCTAATTATAAATTAGTTCAATTTATTCATTTATTCATTCAAGAAAATCAGTTGTTATTGAAATCATAGCTAGAAAAAAAAAATTAGAGGATTGCTTGATAATTTCGTAATGGACAACATTGATCAAAATTACCCAAAATAAGTGAGTGCACAAAATTCTATATAGTGAAACAGCCAGCAACAGAATTGTTACTGCTGTTTAATTTACATTTCAAATATTCCGTTACTGATTTTATCGAATACGCAACACCAATGAACTTTGTGCTGGTACTAACTTCCGATGAAGCCCCCCATCGGTTCTTTTCAGTGGAGACGTTCTTAAGCCGATTCATAATATAACATCATTTATGTATTTACCAAATAGAAAGTAAACTAGGCTTGGTCAGTTGGTTGGCACTTGTATTACCAAATAATTTTTTTACGTTTAACGTAAATGAAATTTAAAATACCAAACGACTTCACTTGAACAAACGTCTAACTTGGAATCCACATACAAGACTAAAACGACAAGAAACTGCCCGTCGTTTTCGATTTCTTCAACATTTACTAGACATATGTTCAAAACTCTTTAATTACTAAAGACTCATTTATATGACTGTGATTAGACCTATTTGGAGGTACGGAGTTGAGCTTTGAGCTTCGCAAAACCATCCAATTTATCCCGTATCCAATCCTTAATATCCAAAATCCTTAGAAAAATCCTAAATTCTCCTTATATTGTCATCAATAAACTTATCTATATGTTGCTGAGTTAGCCCAAAACAAGATACCTATCCTTCCATAGTAAGCTCCATAACCACTCAAATCCACTAGTTTCTTAACATGGTTCCCACTCCATTCCCGATAATCCTCCGAGGCGTCTGAAAAGAAGGTGGCCTAGAGTTGTAAATTTCAATAAGTGAATATATATATATATATATATCCAAATGACCTATAAGGAGGCAGATGGTGCTCTAATTTCTTTTTGAGACCTGGGTCGCAATCCATTTTGTTCTTTCTATAGTAAGAAGGGTACAAGGTTTGGTTTACTTTAGAGTTTTCTTCAGTATCCCCAGATATTGGAATGGTCCAGGTCAAAACTCCACCCTTTGGGGCGTCTTTCCCAAATTGGGAAACCAAAACCAAAAGACTACTCAGAGACTATGACGTAATTTTAAAGGGAGAAAATGGATATTTATGAAAAATGTATCCATTTCCTCAAAGAGGAATTCCGCGAGACATTCGGAAATAGAGATTTCTCCGTCAAAGGATAATGGTTTGGGTCTCGCGGAGTCATCCCCCGAAAAAACAAGGAGCTTTTTGGAGGACCTTGGCGTGGAGGTGAGGGATATAGCGATAATGGCCGAAAATATAATATTGGACTCCCTGGGAATTATTCACCACCACATACATGGTGCATAGGATGGCCCATTACAATTTACAGTTATTAAATATGTAGCAATCTATCCGATTCCTGACTCTATGTGCATTTATGTATATGAATGTGCGGTAGATATGTGAATATTAGAGGGGGAATAACATAAAATGAAAGAATAAAGTGAAAGAGGAAAAGAAGGGAAAAAAAAAAAAAAGAAAAAAAAAAAAAAAAAAAAAAAAAGCAAAAAAAAAAAAAATGTTATTAGTATGTCTAGTATTAGGTGGTATTAAGTATTATATATATATAACTAAATTATATACACTGTTGTCTTTAATTGGATAGATGAGTATGCTGTGTGTTTATTATAAAGTTGGGCAGCACTATGTTTATTGTTAATATCTCTCTAAGAGATACAAAGAAAAAAAATCTAATAAAAAGCAGACAAATGTTCAGGAATAAATTAATTTTCGTTTTAAATAATTATTTGTATGACTTTATGATTTTTTTTTTAATGATATTTTTTTTTTTATATCCATTAAAAGTTGTTTTATAGCGATGCTATGTTAGGAAATTATCAGTGTTACTTAAAAAACCTTTAAATTATAAAAACAAATCTCAATAAATAATAGATTATCAGTTTCTCACAGACTTGGAAAAACAATAGCTCTTGGATATGTCTATCTATGATTTACTCCTTTTCTCAATTTTAGAATTCAAAGGATGAAATTACTAACATTAATAATTAACTTATGATAAAAATGAATGATTATTAGAAATAAACAAAGTTGAAAGAAAATAGGTGTTTCAAACTCGACTTTTTTTATTTAAACCAATATAACTCCTAGAGACATATTATATATATATATGTATATATATATATATATATATATATATATATATATATATATATATACACACACACATTTATATATAAAATCTATAAAATATTTTCCATTAAGTTTCTGAAAAGGAAACTATCGTCAAATTTTTTACCCGAGCAACACCTACTAAGCTAGAGCGGACAGTGGGGCCATTCGAACGAAGGAACTAATACCTCTTTAATTCTCTACGATTTAAGAACTAAGTAAGTATTCTTTCAAGCACTCAGCAGTTACCATCAAATAAGTTTTTTATTTTTTTTTTACATTTCACGATGAATTGCATTCAAAATAGTAAGTATTAGTACATTTTGTTTTTAATTTGACGGCATTTTAGATACTCAGACGGTACGCCAATCAAAAAGTTGACAAATAAAAAACATATTCATGTTTTAATCTGAAACTTTTTACGTTGGCAAACGCAGATCTTAAATTATGGTTCTGTGTGTCTGGGGACATTTAATTTTAGTGAATATATTTCATTTTACTGCCCGTTTATCGGTAGGCGGAGTACTTTCAGTTGCGTGATTGGAATGGCTGAAGCGTTACGGGTAGGGGTTCAGTTTTAATAATTCTCAGAAAGAAAAAATGAAATCTGGTCAATTATATAATTGAAAAATTTGCAATTTGGCAACTCACCGAGGATGTCCAAAAAAGCGAACGCAAAGAGATAAAAAGTTACAGGGAACATTTTCCTCGGAAAATGTCTCGCACAGTAACCAACAATGTGACATTATGAATAATTTGTTGATTTCGTCCTTTAATTAGCTCATACAGACCTGAGAACAGTTGGCTTGTAATACCAGACGCAGATACGAGTTTGATCCCCTTGCTTAGTGATGATAGTCATAATCTCACAATATTGATTTGTCATTATAGACTATAGACTATAATTTTCTTTTCAGTTTAAAACAATATAATGTGAGTTCTGCTCGTTTTAAGATATAAATTAAGTACTAAAGGCTATAGTTTGATAACACATTGCCCTAATTTATATATATATATTATAAATTCAGTTTATTTATTACTGTACAACATATCAGAGAAATTGTTAGTTCTTACTAAGGAGTTTTTTCAAATCAAAATATTGACATTATTATCATAAAGTAGGTGTATTAATTTTTTAAAAAATTCAATTTATATAATCATCGATAGATAAATGGTTTTGTGAAGTTTTATTTTCTTAATATCTAAACATCAGGTCACAAATAAAATTTTAAATCTTTTATAAATCTTTCAATAAGCTCGTTTTGATCATTTCAAGTTGTTCTGGATCAGAAAAAAATATTACATTTTCCATGCGATCGTTTTCAGACTTTTGTCCCGCTGGATTGACGAAGGGCCCCACTGCGGAGCGTGTCAAAATCGCTATATAAAATACAAATATATTAGGAAATTGAATAAAAACTGATTTATAATAAATAAATAAATAAATAATTATTTTGATGGTAGAGTATCAAAGTGTTTGGTTTAAAACAATCTAAACAATTTACATTCAGATTAATTGGTCATAACAGATTTGCGGTTGTTCAATTAAAACTTATTTGTGTTTTAAATTAGTGAAATATTTATTTGTACATCTGGGATGTAGCTAATTAACATTGTAGCTCGTTTAATTACAATTTGTGAAGCGTACATTTAATATTTGAAAATATTAACGGAATATTTAAAAAAAAATAATTTAATATGTCTAAAGAGTTATTATCATTAATGTGGATTCTCACGATGATAAAAAAAAAAATAAACAATCCATTTATCTCGATGTTTGTACATTTAATGGCGCAATTTCCTTAATCATCATTAACAATATGTTAGCAGGAATTTCACAATATCACATCATTGTGAAAATTGCATAAACTTACTAAACAAATGAAAACGATTTTAAAGTATATATGAGTGTGTACGTTGTGTCTATATACATATTCTTACTGTATGTAATACGAAATATTTTTCCATAAATAAAAAAAAAAAATTAAAAGGTACGATTTATTAATTTATATGATTTTCCAAGTTATTTGGCATGATTTATACTGAAGGATTATTATAATAATTACGGTTGGCTTAAATTTATTTAAAGGGAGAGTATAAAAAAATAAATAAAAATAAATAAAGTTTTTTTTTTTTTATAGTAAGGGATTATGTAAAACAATTCTATCATTTTGTAAATTTGACGAAATTGACATGGATCTGTAAAAACTATACAAATTAATTGATTAAAAGATAGATGTCTAACCTGTAAAGAATGATAAATATTTCAAAGAATATGATTGTTATTGTTTGCATAGTGCTTTCTGGATAGTTAGGAAAAAATTGTTGGAAACAATAAGTCGATATTAAATAAATCTTATTATATTTATTTTTATTTTTTAACATTTCCATCTATCCGAGAAAGATGGAAGATTAGTATGTAAAAACTTAAAAAAATAAAATTTCAATTTTAAATTTATAATAATTTTAAATTTTTAATTAATCACCTCCTAACTACATCTGTAACGATAAACAATAAATTATTAAATAATTTATTTGTTTTATTTAATTAGAGTCAGGCGATAATAAGAAAATCAGAAATATAACAGAAATTAAGAATGAAGTATATATGTCACGTTTTATTAAATTACTCTACGTATATGATTAAAAAAATAATACAAGATGACTCACCAACTGGTTTTAGATTCAATATGATTCATTTATGGGTTCTGAAAAGCAATGAATATGTTAATATAAACATTATACTAATTAATTAGTAATAAAACTAGGAACATTTTAGAATACAGTGCTGCGTCGAAATGATTACTAAGACCATGTTATTATATTATTAAATGATTACTGAGCATTGGTCATTTTTTAGTAACTTACATATTTCTGTTTATAAATTTGTTTATATAGATTTCAAAAATTTAGATTTTAACAAATCAGAAACATATGTAGAATATGCAAATATGCAAAAATAAAAATATATATATATATATATATATATATATATATATATATATATATTTATTATTATTTCCGATTGTTCTCTTTAAGGAGAAGGAAAGAACATAAACCAAAAACCATTTTTTTTTTCCATTTGTCTTCCCAAAATCCCTTCATTAACTCAATGTTTTCTTCTTTCTTCTATCCATTTATTTCCAGCTGAAATTTTTTTTAATTTTTCACAATTTTAATTTTGTTCTCTGAAATTTCGTATTGATCTAAGTTATTCTGAGTACCTTTTAACCAATTAGTTTTCAATTTGCTTGAACTTATAAAAAAAAAAGATCATATATATGTATGTGTGTGATCATATATCTGTTGTTTGTCTTATGCCACCATCATTGAAAATTTATTATACCTTCCTCACTGATATTCCTAGCTATTAATCTTATTATATCTACTGAGAGAGTGAGAGAGAGAGAGAGAGAGAGAGAGAGAGAGAGAGAGAGAGAGAGAGAGAGAGAGAAGGTGAGAGAGAGAGAGAGAGAGAGAGAGAGAGAGAGAGAGAGAGAGAGAGAGAGAGAGAGAGAGAGAGAGAGAGAGAGAGAGAGAGAGTGAGAGAGAGAGAGAGAGAGAGAGAGAGAGAGAGAGAGAGAGAGAGAGAGAGAGAGAGAGAGAGAGAGAGAGAGAGAGAGAGAGAGAGAGAGAGAGAGATTGAGAGAGAGAGAGAGAGAGAGAGAGAGAGAGAGAGAGAGAGAGAGAGAGAGAGAGAGAGAGAGAGAGAGAGAGAGAGAGAGAGAGAGAGAGAGAGAGAGAGAGAGAGAGAGAGAGAGAGAGAGAGAGAGAGCGCGATTGTGACAGATATTAACAGTTGCATCCTGGTACACATTGACTACTCTAGGCCCTCGCGCACTGGAAACTTTAATCATCAGCAACTTTACTCACCCTTGAGTTGTCCACCACCACGCTGGTGACTAAATAGTTGCCTCTCAGCTCAGCCTACAATGGATTTCGTGGAAGCCACCTGTGCTGATGCGCTTATTTTGAGACGTCGAAAAAATAAGCAAAAGAACAAAATGTTTTGGGTACAACCAATAATTAGCTCCCGACTTCTTGACCGGTAACTTTATAAGCTCTTCTACAGATTGAATGAACATCCAAACAAGTTCTTTAATTATTTTAGAATGAGCATGTCAGAACAAGGCCGCCTAGCAACAATATAGTTGACAGTGCGCGTAGTTACGTAGAAACCCACATGATTCATTTCTGCCGGCAACTGTTTAGTCACACTTGGAATTTGTCTAGGCGCAATTATTTAGTCAAGGCAACATAAAAGTTGCCCGTGCGCGGGGCCGCATTCTATTCAGTGTGTTTCATTTGAATTTCTTTAAAGCAGCTAAATAGATGCTTTGACAAAGTTGCCAGGGCGCGGGGGCCCTAAATATGTATACCGGATACTCAACCAACACATTTCCCGAGATTTCAATACACTTTAATAAAAGTATAATTTAAATAAACTGTTGAAATGGTTAAGAAAGTAAAAATAAATTTGAAGGGTAAATAAAAGTACAACAATAGACTAATCCAATTAATGGGAACAATTGACTAGCATAACCATAACAGAGGAAGACTATGATAAGAAGCTGAAATAGAGATCTCGCTCCGTGATCTACGTTATTTGATTCAGACATGCCAAATGTGACTGGGCGTTGTCTTTCAAAGTGTTTAACTATTTGTTTTTTTAATTTCTAAATTTATGGAAAACAAATGACTTATGAATTCATTTTCTTCCGGCAGACCGTGTTATAGGTTGTAGCCAAAGCGGACTACCCACTCCCCTTCACGCCTCGCTCTAACTACTATCCTCTCCTAAGGAGTGATTCAGTATTCAAGATCAGACAATACGATATTGCATCGATCAATTTAACCAATCTGGTTCCTGTAAGAGATCCATAGGCCGATAGGGGGGAAGTGTTGTGTTTCCAACAATAATGCTGTTTAATATTCCTCGGGGATGTGGAGATAGCGGAATCGTGACTCCCGATGGTATGCTATTAGCTCACTTAATTATCTACCGCCCACTTCTCATCCGCGGCTACTTAAACATCGATAGTCCCTCGTTCGATATTAATCATCTATCACCTTCTTTATATACCATAAATTGATAATCGAAAGACTCTTGGCAGCTATCTTATGATGGCTCATTCTGTACCTGGCGGTAAAATTAATTTATGGACATAATAGTCATTTTGTTTCAATTCCTGATTACATAAAAATGTTTCTGCTTGTACATAAGATTGTCAGTAAATATAACAATAATATATTAATTATCAAATGCTATTAATGATTTACACATTTATCAGTCTTCCAGCTTGAATTAAGATCCCGAACGGATTAGGTACAGACTTTTATCTAACTAGTTGTTCTCTCTGACTGTCCGACACCTTCTTTTTTTCACATACAGGTTCTTTTTATTTTTTATTATTTTACGTTCTTCATTTTACGTACAAACAAATTATATATATTATTTCACGACAAGAAACTGTCCGTCGTTTTCGACTCCTTCAACATTTACAAGACGAACATTCAAACCTTTCCGGTTAACCACATAAGACTCATTTTCATAACAGCAATTAGACCTATTTGGACATATGGAGTTGAGCTTTGGGTCTCCTCAATCCAATTCATCTCAAATCCAATCCTTACAATCTAAAATTCCTCAAAGATCTTATTAGTACACAATGAGACAACTAACACATAAACTCACAGCCTTTAATAATAGCATGATCTACCGCCTTTTAAATATACCGTTAAATGAACAAAATTATAACAAAGAAATCCAAACAATATACACCATAACCAGCAATAACGGATAAAATAAAACTACAATTAATAATATTTTAAGAAAACAAATACATAAAAAAACTTGAATAATATATACATAACACCCCCAGAGGATAAAGCAACCCCGAAGAAATATATTTTGTTACCATATTGCGGCCCCAATATCCACTAAAGTCGGAAAGGAATTAAAAAATTAGGTTTAAGCCGTGCATTTAAAATAGATAAACCATTGTCATCATACTTCACCTAAAGACAAAATTTAACCTTTCCAAAAATGTAATGTAAAAATGAACTAAAATGTAATGACTGTGAAGCAAAATACACGGGAAAACTGGACGATCGGTGAGTCAAAGAGTAAAATAACATATAAGAGCATACACTAATAAGACCCAAAACTCCAATTTCGCTATCCATCTAAATGAAAATAAACATAAATTTAATAAAGACTCGGGAGTAAAAATACTACAGCAAGTATAAAATAGCCTAAAATTAAATATTTATGAATCATTAGAAATAATAAAATCGTTTAAAACCGATCCAGATTTTTGTTTAAATGACCAAATAAAACATTTCCAATAGCCCCATTTTAAATTTTGTTTCCAATAGGAACGGAAAAATCCAATGATTCATAAGGGAAATCCCATAGTAAATCACAAAAATTTAGAACTGAAGATGAATGTTTAGCATCCGAAAGTAGTTTTCAAATAAAATAATTCCAATAGAAGTGGCAATTTATTCATCAATCCTAAATAGGAAAATATCGTGTTTAAAACTTAATATGTAAAATAAGATTTTTTTACTTCACAGTTCCAAGTGCCCATTCGACGAAAATAAATAATAAAAAAAAAATCAAATATCTCTGAGAACAGATTTATATTTTTATAGTTCTTAGGCAAGAAGCAATTCTAGATGTCCACTACAATTAAGTATTTCTGTCAGCTAAACCGACGAGATATTTCCATTTCCGAATGGAAACCCTAAACTATATCTACGTTTAGGATAGAACTAAACTTCAGTAATATGGAACGTGAAAACAAATAGGTGAGAAAGACTCCTTGTTATTGGCTGGCACATGATCGTAACTATTTCTATTTGCTAGGATCGGGTAGGTATTGCCTATACTTGAGCTGATTCCAATCATATTATATGACTATCCCTGTTTCCTTTCCTGTCTTTTGTATTTCATTCGTTCTCTCTTCTTTGTATATTTCACGACTAGATCCGAATAAAATAAAACTTTATTGAAAATGGCCAGAATGATTGAAATATTAAAGAATATTCCTTGTACGCATGCATTTCCAAATACATTTTAAATTTATTAATTTTTTAAATAACTGGCTATAAGGTATAGTGGAATCATTAATTTATTTATACTATCATTACAACCATTATTTATATAACATGAACTATATAACATCCCTGAGAGATGGGTAACTTTCGGTTAACTAACGATATTTTACAGCAAATTCAGCTGTAAACACCGGTTTCGTAAATGATTTACGTATTAACTAATAACTATTAATTATTGCCAAAGGATACGTAATCTCCACCCATTGTCTAAATATCATTCATTATATTTAAGACAGTACAATTAATAATACTTAAACCATATGTATTCAATTATAATTGGGACGTCTCGATCGTTTTGAAGTATGAGATGTGGAACTCCAACGTCTACCGAAAATGACGTAATCTTTTCACACTTCATTAATTCTGAGAGCCTGTATCACTCCTATGAAAGATTTTTACTGAGAACTCGGTGTTATCTTCAGTTCTTCCATATCCTTGACAAAGTACTACTAACAAGATAACAGCAAAATTGAAGAATTATGGCTAATTCATAGGAAGCGTTCTATTTAGCTATGCCCACCAAATATTAATTAATTAAAATAAATATAAATAAATAAAATGTGCATTTTTCTGGGATCAAATGACGTCGTTTACTCCTTCCGCTAATGATATGGCCATCGTGGTGTTTCAACCGCGGTAATATTAATTCAATACTAACAAAAAAAAAAAAAAAAAAAAAAAAAAAAACTATCATTATAGTTACCTTTCACTGGAAAAAAAGTTCCCCGTTTCAAAAATAGGAACATTCTGCTCTTAATGAACTTCACAATACATATAAAGAAAAAAACTATAAATTCATTAAGACTTGGGAGCGAAACTTTATAACATCACCTAAAAAATGGTAATATATATATATATATTACTATTCTACAATATTCAGGTTATAGGTCCTCCTTTATGTTTAACAATATTTTGTTTAAAAACTATATGCTTTATTACATTTTTATTTTAATTTTAACTTATTATTTATTTTTCAGACAACAGGGTACTGAGCTGCTCTGCGGACTACACGGCCAAAGAGACCGAGGTCCAATTACATAATTTTTTTTGTAACCAAAATATAACATCTATAACTAAAGAAAAAACAATATATAAACATACACACACATACGCGATCACACACATATATAGGGAATATTTCCCTTCGTTAAAAACCAATAAAACAATTATGCTAAAAACAATACACAATCAAATATTTAAAACAATTTAAAACAACAATCTATTTTCAACATTTAATATAACCTA
Source organism: Euschistus heros (assembly GCA_003667255.2). Classification (NCBI taxonomy): domain Eukaryota; kingdom Metazoa; phylum Arthropoda; class Insecta; order Hemiptera; family Pentatomidae; genus Euschistus; species Euschistus heros. The sequence continues at coordinate 1,569,763 of RCWM02000142.1, forward strand.
AAAAATCATTTTTACAATTTTATAACCATCATTTTACAAACAATAAAATAGCCAGTCCAACAACCTAAAAACAACAACAGTATTTTGACTCTTTTATATATTAAAAAATTATTTTCAACTAAAGATTTGATAAATCAAATAACAAATAAAATTTTGGCAATAAATAAATAAATAAAAATTTTGAATTTTGACACATAAATAAGTTTACAATTTTGGCAATTAATTAATTGTAGACCAAATAAATATTTTAGAACAGCCCTATACCCTCGTATAATAAATCGTTACTTTATAGGCTTTAGAATATTGTGGTAAGCTTGATTTAGTTTGGAACAATCATTTCTCGTGTTGATGGTATTATCATCTTTTTTTTTGTGCACCATTTCGAGGATGAGCCTTTTTTGTTGATTTTTTGATTCCACATCTAATATCCTCACCCTCTCAAAATCAAACACGTGATTGTTTTTGATTGCGTGTATCGCTAGAGCTGTTTCCTCTTTGCCACTTTCTGTACTATATTTGTGGCTATACATCCGTCTGTGGAGGTATTGGGAGGTCTGCCCCACCTATTTTCCATCACAATTTATTTCATCAACTAAGTTTGACAGTTTCTCTTTGCTGGTTTTGTCTTTTAATTTGGAAAATATTAGTTTATTTAAATTATCATTATATTTATGTGATATAATTTTGATATATATTTTATTTTATTTTTATTTTTATTTTTTAAACTATCTGTTGAATCTTTCTTATCATTAATTGATATATACAATTTTATACATTATATAAAACAACTAAATTTGAGGGGAATTATTACGAAGTGTAAATAACTAGTAGCAACTAACTAGTAGTACTTCAATAAAAGTTCTACATTAGAAGGTTTCTTAGCCATCTTCTTTTCAAACTCATCGGAGGATAATCGGGAATTGAATGTGAGACAAGTTTGGAGACTAGTGAATGCAAGTGGGTTTGGAGTTTACTATGAAAGGATAGGTATCTGGTTTGGCCCAAATCAACAACATATGGAGCATTGAAATCTTTATGAATAAGTTTGTTTGTGACATAATAAGGAGCATTGAGGATTTTTTGAAGGAAAAAAAAATTGGATTATAAAGATTAGATACGCGACTAGTTGGATGGTTTAGTGAAGTTTACTGTCCTGTGAATAAGTCGTTTGTAATTTATTGGGAGCTTTGAAAGCTCGTCTAGTACATTTTGGAGTAGTCGGAATCGACGAGCAGTTTCCTTTCAAGTCTGGTGGCATAACATTTAATATTTACGAATCATTAGAAATAATAAAATCATTTAAAACGATTCTTTTCGATGAGTCGTAAAAAGTGTCATGATAATACAATCCTTTGAGCTTTGAATAAAAAAATCTTAAACCTAATTTTCAACGTCATTCAAGCTTGTAAATATTTTTGGAAGTCTAAAGAAAGAATCTGAACAAGGGGTAGTCTAGTGGTGCTTGGTCTGAACTATAAGCTGGAAGAGGGAGAACTTCGATTCCTACCAAATTACCTAGTTTTTCTTTTTTATGGCGAGAGGTGTGGAGATGTTTTGTTTGAATAATACTTGTTTTCTCTTGACTGAACTTGATTATAATTATTAATCCTTAAATTTTATTCAAAGATTGTTCATCCTCTAATTCATATACTAAAAGTTTGACATCGGCTACTAGAAACTTCTGTTCCAAGCATAATTACAAAATTACAATTAAATGCTCCCAAATCTAAATAAGACAGGAAATACGATTCGAAGTTCAAACATAATGAAAACGGTTATTTTTTGTTTTTCTGTTTCAATCATCATCAATAAAAATAATTTTTCTCTATTTTTATTTTATTTTTCCAGAAATTCGACAAGTTATATAACTTGTCTATTTCAAATCGAAAACCTATGTATAGTTCTTGTCTTATACATTAATATAACAAATACAGTGTGTATATCAATTTCTTTATATTTTGAACTTTCGTGTATTTTCAAAGATGAATGTTTAAAATGTATGTATCATGTATGTATGTACCATTTTTTCTAGTAAACTTAATGTCAAAAAAAGGTGGCAAATAATTCTTCAATTCATAATTAATATTTGAATGTGCAGTATTATTAAAATTCTTCCCTTGAATGAAGTTTTACTATCAACAATATTTACTTTTAGACTGATAAGACAGACAGCCCCAATCTTGGAACTGTTAGCAATAATTTCTCTTATCTGATATCGCTCTGTCAAACTCTACTCTCGTATTGTCATTGATCCATTGAAAATAAAAAATATTCTCAAATATAGAAAACAGATATAGATACCTCTTTCCAGCCTATTACTGATATTTTTATGGCAATCCTGGTTGTTGTCTTCAATGTGATTCACAATTCGAATGGCTATATATTAATAACAATAATTCCAACTATATAGAAGGATAGTCTACTAAATAAATAAATATTAATTTAATGAGTAAACATATTAAGCTCATTGGAATTCTGTTTGTCATGAAATCATTCAAAGCGATTAGCAGGTACTCGAACTACAAAAATGTTCCAACGTAGTGTCTTATCTCAGTAATATTGAAGACAATATATAAAATTTATTTAATCTAAACTCATAGCGTGTTAACTATTCAGTATTTTGCAGAAAGTAGAGAAAAAACTCAATTTCTCTATGACTGGAAAAAACTATAGATCATGAATACGTCTATCTACTGCTTTTCCCAATTTTTATTTTAGAATTAAAAGGATCAATTTACTTGAATCAATAAATAAATTAAATTAACAATCAATGATTTTACGAAATAATTGTTTACATTCGAACCAATGTAGCGCATATTACGGTAGGTCCTAGCGACTAATGTTAAAAAACAAAAAAAATTTGCCATTAAATTTCTGGTTAGGGAACTTTCGGAAAATTTTCGAATGAGCTATAGCGTGTCAAAAAAGCCCATATACTTATAAATGTAGTGATTTTTTTCAGTCAAGCAAATATAGCTCTTAAACGGTAGGCCCAAGCGACAAATGTTATACAGTAAAAAATATTTTCAATTAAATTTCTGATCAGGAAGCTATGGGTAAATTTCCCATCCGAGCAACACCAACAGTAAAAAAGTATAAACTTTTTAAAAGTATATAAATATTTATTTATTTAAAGTATATAAATAAAAAGTATAGACCCCCATCTAAAATACTAGCTATGTCAAACATGAATGAAAGAAATATGTTAATAATATATAATAAATCACTATAGAGATAATAGCCAGCATCGTTTTAACTGAATTATATAAAAAGTAATTTTAAAGAGTTTCACAGAAGTTGAAAAAAGAAATACATTGAAATAATATTCTCAGCTAAAGTCTGACTGGATAACGAAAATTTTTGGGAATAGAAGAGTTTTTGAATGTGCCATAGGTCGGAGCAAGTCTGACGTTAAGAAGGAAAGAGTTACATTCTTGATGTTTTGGAAGGAGCAATACAACTCTTATGATTTTGAAATAGATAGAGGAGTTTTAATATCAGAGGATTCTAGATGTTTTGGACAGATTATGGTTACTTATGGTGTGATACAGGAATTCGCCTAGGAAATATTGTCTCTGATTAGGGGGAAAGAGAGATAGAAAGACACTCTAAAGTAGAGTAATGATTAGAAAAATGTTAAGTCCTTGAGGCTCTCATAATAAACCTAATGATGCAAGATGTATATAAATATATAGATATACATATGTTTGCATATATACGTATTTACATATAGTTGACAGTTTATTTATAGTATCAACCATCTGATATACTGAGTTATCATACACAACAGCATACTAACGATATTCCATTGCATAATCTAGGCCTGTAAACCAATACTGGATCCAGTGAGCCCCGGGTTTTGATGTAGAGGTCTTGTGTCAACATCCTGCCAAACACTGAGTGGAGATATTGTGTTCACTATTCCGTCTACAGAATCGATTCCCCCCGATTCTAAGTAAACATCGATATCGAACTGTCGAAGTGTTAATGTGATGCGTCACCATTTGCTACAATTGGTTTTATCTTTCATTTACCCGCTGTTGACACGTCGGTTTGTTTGCCCAGATATCAGGGACTGTGCGAGCTAGATATTACCCTAGTATTTGTACCATGTTTTTTTTTTGTTTTTTTTTTCATTAAACCTCCAATCATTTATGTACTTTTGCTACAATAATTTCAGAGCCTAATATAAAATTTTGTAGAAAACTCAATTTTTCATATATCTTAAATCAACTTTATACTTCATATACAAGTAAATCTGAGGAAAATTATTACAATGACGTAATATTCAATAATATGAAAAGATCTACTTACTAGTAGCACTTCAGTAAAACTTTTACATTAGAAGGTCTCTTGTCTTTTCAGACACTCCGGAGAATTTTCGAGAACTAAGTATAGGGCAAGTTTAGAGACTACTAGATTTAAGTGAGTATTGGGTTTACTATGAAACGATAGGAATCTGGTTTGGCCCAAATCAGCAACAAATGGAACATTATGGTTTTTATAGATAAGATTGTTTGTAACATAATAAGGAGCTTTGAGGATTTTCGAAGGATTTTGGATTGTAAGGGTTGGATACGAGATAAATCGGATGGTTTTGCGGAGCCCCAAAGCTCAACTCCGCACCTCCAAATAGGTCTAATCACAGTCATGTATATGAGTCTTTTGTAATTAATTGGGAGCATTGAACGTTGTCAGGTAAATGTTAAAGAGATCGAAAACGACAGGCAGTTTCTTGTCGTTTTAGTCTTGTATGTGGTTTCCAAGTTAGACGTTTGTCCAAGCGGAGTCATTTGGCATTTTAAATTGGAACAAAAAAACCCCTAAAATTATCTGATAGTACAAGTACCACACAAAGATCTTTATAAATAAGCTTGTTTGTGACATAATGAGGAGCATTGAGGATTAACGAATGATTTTGGATTGTAAGGATTGGCTTCGAGAAGAATTGGAAGGTTTAACTCAACTCCGTTTGTCCGGAGGGGAGAGGTCTGATTATTGTCATGTAAATGAGTCTCTTTTTGGAGCAGTCGGAAACGACCAGTAGTTTCTCGTCTTTTAAGTCAGATATGTACTTATAACTTGATAAACTTTTTACTGCGTTCAGACCACCAAAACGTTATCCTTTTGAACTGTTAGTCTAAAAATTAATTATTCTATTTTTCAGAATAAAGTCTCATTCCGATTATTTTACTGCTACAATAACATTTTATTATTCAACTGACATTGTCAGTTAAGAAATGAACACACATCTTGTGGATATAATACGACATGGGATAGGACTATAGCGAGGTCCATGTAATCAGCCGTGAGGGTGTTCTGGGAAGTTAATCCGACGACATGGAGTGCTTGGAGTCTTTTTTTTCCTGTAGGGGAAGCGGACAATGACAGGATAATTGCTTCTTAACAGATCCTGCCCCGCCGACAGAGGAGAGGTACTGCCACTCTGCCTCTAAAAAGGCACCTCACCCTTCTTGTTTGTTCAGTCGGGGCACCCGTAGGGGTACTTCCTCGCCAGATGGCGCCCAACAGGTATATCTTTCTTCTGCATCATGTCACTGGGGTGAACGACTGCAATGAAGAATCTATAGAAAGCCCCTATAAGCTGGTTAAATGATGAAACATTTAAGGGAGAAAAACAGCTTATTCATTATCTACTTCAAAAGTAAAGAAATAAGAATAGTTCTAGATGAATATTAATACAGTAGACTCTCCATTATCCGACGATACCGGGACCGACACTGCGTCAGATAAGGGAAAACGCTTCAAAACGGAAATTAATTTAATTACAAAAACATAGATATAAAATAAAGCACTTGAGGTACGCATGATGGTATAGAAGGATCAATACAATTAGGATTGACAATTTAATTGCCACTTCTATTGGGATTAATTTAGTAGAATATTAGTTTCGTAAGTTAAACATTCATCTTCAGTCCTCAAACATACAATGACCAGATAAACGTAAAAATCCAATGAGTCATAAGGGAAATCCCATAGTAAAGCCCAAAAATTTAACTTTCCTGCCCCTTCCCCTTCTTACGATGGGTATAAATGAATGAAAAAAAAACTTTTGAATATATTCTGGCACATACAGTCCCCTAAGAATTAAAATAATACACAGTTACAAGTACAATTGTCTGGCCCTATTATTTACAAATTAAATGCTTCAGTTATTACAGCATACATTTTCGACAGGAAAAAAAATTAAGTTAAACTAAAAAAAGATATGAAGTAATTATAATAACATAAAATACAATGGTATATATATATATATATAAAACAGAAAAAAAAGAGAATAAAAAAGTAATTCTAAGTATTTTTTTAATTATTTACATATTTGCAGAAGATTGATTGTCAAAAAGGTACAAAAATAAATTATTTTAAAAGAAAGTTATGGAAGCTGCTTTACGAATTGGGTAGGGAATTCCAGAAGGAGGTAGCACGAATGATGAAGGATTTGTCAAAGGAAGCAGTTTTATGTGGGGGGAAATACAGGTTAAGGTTGGGATTTAGTGTTTAGGAGGTGGATAGAAGAGCGCAGATTTGATAGATCAAGAATATAGGAAGGTTTTATGGTTTTTAGAGATTGAAATAGGAAAGTACCCAGAAAGTATTGCCGTCGGAATTTAGGAAAGAGCCATCCAAGCTCAGAATATCGGCAAGTAACGTGTGACCGCCCGGGGATCCCGAAGATAAATCTAAACAGTTCATCTGTTCTGATTCTGAGATATATTTCAGTATATATATCCTAAGGTGCGTACTAATGTTTGATTTCTTGTCTTACATTTTTGAAAACTTTAGTGTATATAATCCATGTAACATAGTACTGATGTTTTGAAATATTTGGATGTTTTAGAACTAAAGATGAATGTTTAGCATTCGAAACTAGTATTCTAATAAAATAATCCCAATAGAAGTAGCAATTAATTCATCAATCCTAATAAAATAAAACGTTTCCGACTACTCCGACATTTACAATGACAAGCGTTCAAACCTCCCAATAAAATACAAAAGACAATAATTAGACCTTTTTTGAAAAACGGAGTTGAACTTCGGGACCTCCACCAGAACTTTTCTCGTGTCGAATCCTAACAAACCAAAATTCATTCGTTAAATCCTCAATGCTGTTTACTATGTTACAAATAAACTTATCCATAAATATCTTAATGTTTCATTCAATTAAGTTCAAGAACCATGAATTGCAAGAAGAGCCTATAAGTAACAAAGTTCCTTCTATTTTTTTACCAAGTCGACTTATCGAATCGAAGTTCTTACGAAATTGAATCGATAGAGAAGATGTTAGAACGTTTCCCACAAAAATTCCATTGGCACTTTAGGCCCTTATTGCAGCCACATCCTCAATTGTTATAAGGAGTATCGCTGAAGGTTGAATTTGACGTTTTATATTTATATAGAAAAATTTATTTTAAGTACTATGTGGCTTGAGGTAATGCTAATGTTAATGCAAAGATTTGATATATAATCTACACTAAACTTATTTTGAACATTATAGAATACTTTTTGATATAATGTTGAATAATTAATAATAAGGAAAAAAATAACAAAGTAGAATTGTATTAGTGGAGAAGAAGATGATCAGGGATGCAGTCAAAGAGGAACACCACGTCCAGTAGAAATACTTTAATACGTGCCAACGTTTCGATCTGCCTTGCAGGTCTTCTTCAGGGTCACCGAACCACACAGGTGAGGAGACGAACGATAACTCATCGTTAGTAAAGTATTTTTATTTAGAAATGGTGTTCCTCTTTGACTGCATCCCTGATCATCTTCTTCTCCATTCATCTTAACAGTCAACTATACTTTGATCATTATATAATTATATCAGTTATATTATTATTAATATATGTACAGTAATATAAAACTTTAGATAATTAATTAAAATACGATTTATAATGATTCTTACTTCATATAACTGATTAATTATGGATTTATCGTAAGTTGTTTCAGAGATCAATTGGCTCGGGCATTGATGATAGTCCCACATTATATAAACTGCTCGTCGAGAAAATTCCCCGTTACGATTTAATTTCTAATGGCTTCTATGACATCTGGAATTGAAATATAAATCATCAACGAACAAAAAAAAAATACTTAAGCCAACCTTTCCGATTCCATTTGAGGACAGGAATGTTAAGGTGTCGAGATGCAGTTGAAGAAAAGACCTGCTACTGGCTCCTCCGACCCTCTCCTTTTCTGGTCCCTGCCTCCATTATCCTGGAACTGGTTATTCCATCCAGAGAAGTAGTTTCTTTTGCCTTAATTAATATGTTTATACGTCTTTCTAACTAGCCCGGCCATCGTAAAGTTTATAATACGACCCCTTGGGATTATAGCTTCGAAATTTATGAAGATAAAACGAAACGAAAAAAATAAAACAGATAGAAAAAGAAACTGTCGCTACCTTAAAGGCGAAATGGAGAAATACGAGATGTGAAAATGCCTGATAGGACGTAAAGTTTAATATTTATCGACGGTTGTAAAAGACTTCTTTTAAAACTTGTAAGAAAAAAAAAAATCTGAAAAACATTTTGAAGCTAAATAATAGCCTCGCTAATTGAAGTATAATTTTTAATCTTAGAGGGGATTATAAGGTTATGTTTTTATTACCAATCAAATGGAAAAATTATTTTAATCTCTATTCACGATAAATCCGATTTTATATCCATAATACTTCTCAATTACTTTAATTTATCAATTCTATAAGTAAAAAATTTAAACTTTTTTCTGGATAACGGGAATACAAATGATGGTGGACATTATGAATAGTTAGTTCATGATATGATACAAATTGAAGATTAAAAAACTTGTACAAATATATACATCAAGTAAATGAGCAGATAACGATTACAATAATATTTCAAAACTTGAAAAGAACTACTCATCAGTATCACTTCAATAAAAATTCTACATTAGAAGATATCAAGGCCATCTTCTTTTCAGACCCCTCGGAGGATTATCGAAAATGGAGCGGGAAGCAAGTTGAGAAACCAATGCATTTGAGTGGTTATGGAGCTTACTACGAAAGGATAGGTATCTGGTTTGGGCTAACTCAGCAACATATAGAACATTAAGGTCTTTATGGATAAGTTTATTGGTGACAAATTAAGGGGCTTTGAGGATTTCTCGAAGAATTTTGAATTGTAGGGATTGAATACGAGATGAATTTGATGATTTAGCTGAGCCCCAAAGCTCAACTCCGTACGTCCAGATAGGTCTAATCACTGTCATGTATATGAGTCTTTTGTAATGAATAGGGAGCTTTGATCGTTTGTCCAGTAAATGTTGAAGTAGTCTGTAACGAGAAGCAGTTTCTTGTCGCTTTAGTCTTGTATGTGAATTCTAAGTAAGACGTTTGTCCATAAAATATGAATTTAAAAATGACTCAGCCATGAAGTTAAAAAATATTCATATTTAATAGGAATCATTTATGAAACTGGAAACAATGTTTTTTTTATTTCCTACGGAAACATTACTAAATATGGGACAGCTTATTTTAAAAATAATTTTTTTTCAGGAAAAAAAAAATGTTTTAAGTTTAGAAAATTATTTTGCTAATAGTTTGGTTGAATATTGAATTATATCAATAAAATATTTCAATATGTCACTTTTTTATGTTTTAGTACCACATATAAAAGATAAAAGAACGGATAGAAATGATTGGAGTAAAATATAATTAGTATTCAGAAAATAAACAAAAACAAATACATTTTAAATATTTCAGTAATTGCAAGTCCACTGTTTGACTAAAAAGAGATCTGTTTCCAGGGTGATCCCCCAGAGAGGCACTCCTTCCCAGGAAAAGCACTAAGTCGAACAAGAAGAGCCGAGGCGTGTTGGGAGGGTTCGGAATTGAAAAGGAATCGGAGGAGCGAAAAAGCTGGGAAAATGAAGGACTCTGTGGAAATGCTGAGAAAATAGCTGAAGAAGGAAAATAAGAGGGGGGGGGGGTAAACAGAACTGCTGGTAACAAGCTCCCATCTTCTCGGGTTTTTCTTACACTCGCTCTCTTTTGTACACACTCACTCCGTCTCGATGATTTGTTTTTACACAGGCTCCCGCTACCTATTTACATTCTCCCTCTTTCTTTCTTATATTCCTTCCCCTGCGACAACTTTCCAGACCCGCAGCCTTCTTCTTCTTTTTTTTTTTTGCCCCTTTTTTTCTTCTTGCTTCATTTACATGATTACGACTTACAACCTCTTAAAATTTACAAATAACTAGACCTTGTGCGGAGAGTAATGGACGGTCGTTATTCTTTTTAAGATTTCAATTTTTTTAAAAATCTCTTATAATTCTCACTTGACTCATTTGTTTTATTTAAACTTACTGGGCTCCGTATTTTTGCTTCCCAGACCACTGCTGCTACATACATTATTAAATTCGTTAAAAAAAAATTGGTGCAGAAAAACTTTTAAATAATCAGGGGATAATTAGTAAATATTTTCTTTGCGATTATATCCATATACATTATTGATTTTTATTTCTCCAAAAAAAATTTCCCCATCGTAAAAGGTCCCATCCTCTACACAATCTGTACAGCTGATATCCCGACTCATCCTAGAATAGGGTTGGACGATAGTCGATAGTTGGCACTATCGATACTATCGGTTGAGAACTATCGATTGCTATCGATAGTTTTTCGATAGTTGCTTCCTTTTTTCTAAAGGTATTCAATAAAAAAATTCAACTAATTTAAATAAAATTCAATTATCTACTTACTATTTGAAATTTGCAGGATTATAAATTATAAGATTATATTATAAAGATGAGAGAAAAATAATAATTTATTTGAACTTTAAAAAAGGAATTTACAATTTACATGGTTACAATGATAACGAACAAATCAAATCTTCAGAAAAGAAAAATAACGAAATAGTTAATTTCAAGAGTCAAGTGTGCTGCTTGAGCCACATATTTCCCGAAAAAAAAACAACTAGTATTTCTGCTTTCCTTTGGCTTAATCTTTGAGTGAATCCTTGAGCGCTAGGAATTTCGAATTCAATTTCAAAAGAACTCGACACTGGACAGAGACAGATCAGCATAATTCCGAGAGTTTCAAAACTTGAGGTAGTAAAAGAGATCTATCGATAGTCGACCAGTTAAGTTTAAAATATTTAAATTTAGTAATAAGTACAACCTATTGTTAGGTATGAAAGGAATGGAGGAATTAACAACAGATATTCATATTAGTAAAAATGTAAAAGAATTTAAGATAAGAAATGTAACAATTAAAGACGGTAAGATAATAAACTAATAACAATTTAAAATTTAATTAATAATCAAAATGAATTATATAAGGTCATTCGCCATGATCACATTAATAAAGAAATAAAAGAAAAAATTATTTGATACCCTAATGAAGTATCCCGAAATTGTTAAAACAGAGGAAGATATTTTGCAGAGCACAAATTTAGTAAAACATTCCATCCGTTTAAAAACTGACAAACCTATATTTACCAGAAATTATCGATTTCCGCAACATTTTCAAAATGATGTAAATTTAGAAATAGAAAAACAATTAAAAAATGGAATAATAAGAGACAAAGCAATTCCCTTATAACAGCCCAATTTGGATAGTACCCAAAAAAGCGGACGCAAGCGGACCATCGATAGGCACGACCTATCGTTATATCGATAGCAACTATGGACTATCGCCCAACCCTACCCTAGAACCACCTTCACTGATGTCATGTGTTTTATTAGTAATGAACCTTACATTGTATCTCAATCACTCCAATCTTAAATCACAAAACTGTATCAAAAATGGAGGATTACAATAAATCTAAACAAATCCCATCAAATAACCCCCTCCGTTATTCCCATAATTTTGCCCTTCGTCGCAAACCTACGACTTTCTGTCCTGCAGTATCTGTCCTCATAAAAGACACTTAAACGAAAAGAAACTACTCGTCGTTTTCAATTACTCCAACATTTACCATATAAGCATTCAAAGCTTTTAATAACTTACAAAAGACTTATTTCATGACAGTAATTAGACCCATTTGGACATACATAATTGAGCTTTGGGGCTCCACTAAACCTTCTACCGCTTCTCCCATCCAATCATTACTATACAAAATCATTCGTAAAATCAATTCTCCTTATTACAACACAAATAAACTTATTAAAGATCATATTGTTCCATATGTTGTTGATTTGGCCTAAACCAGGTACCTGTCCTTTCAGTAAACTCCATACCTGCTCGAATCCACTAATTTCCCAACTTGTTCTACAGTCAATTCCCGATAATCTTCCGAGGTACCTGAAAAGAAGATGACTGCAAGACCTTCTAACGTAGAATTTTTATAGAAGTGCTACTATTGAATGGTTCTTTACATGTTATTGGTTAGTCATTGTAACAATTTCCTTAAATTTACTTATTGTATATATGTACATAGTACATATGTGCATACAAGAATGTTGTTTGTTTCGATTTACAATTAACTGATAAGCTTGGAAAAATAAATAAACAATTTTATGAAATGTTGAATTATCCACAGATTCTCCAAATCTAACATCTTAAATGTCCCACGAAATTCCAGAAATGTTTTTATACGTTATTTGGAAACACTTTTTTTCTGGCATGACATTCTTGCTTTTTTGAAAATAAATAAATAAACGAACAAAAAAAAAAAAAAAAAAAAAAAAAAAAAAAAACTCTGACACTATTCCAGTAAGCTGGACTGAACTGTAAATTTCCAGTTGACATTAAGAGACTGGCCCAGTAAGCCGAACAGGTGTCGGGGGTTTGTTCCAGTGAGGGCACTCTCTAATGACATCAGATAAGATTTAGTGGCTCCGAGAGCAGGTTATTTTCTGACCTTTCCTCTGTCACATTCGGATTCCTTCAACATTTAAGTTGGTAGAGAAAAAAAAGGGATTTTATCGCCCAGAAATTTTCATAAACGATTATTATTTTTTATTTATTTTTTTTTGGTGCCTACCAAATAATTGGACTATTTATATAAATAATAAATGTTATGCAACTAGTGTTGGGAATTTAAATTACTTTTTAAACCTATTGCATATTATTCACACAAACACATACACATACATACATATACAAAAACTTTAAATATCTGGGCGATATAATAAACAGTTATTTATTAGAGAAAGAACGCATAGAGTACAGGGTTAAAAATTTGGAGTATTCATGCCACTTAAAAAGTAGCATTTATAATAAAAAATGCCACTCAAAAAAGGCCAAAATCAGTACAGTACAACGGTAAAACCATAAATATTGTACGGGACAGAGACATTGTGATTTCCCATTCTGGAAAAACTGCTGCAAAAGAGAGGATTCTTAGGAGAATCCACTGGTCCAAAAAAACACCAGAAGGATACAGGCTGAAATCCAGAGAGAAATTTACATTGAAATCCCTGACTTGGAAACAGAAATGAGGGTAAGAAGGCTCAGGTTTTAGAGAAATGCAAAGAATGGGGGAAGAGAGATCGAACAAGAAAATTTTAAGTAAAATTAAGAAGGTAAAAATTCAATCACGGATACAAAAGTAAAAATCAAACAGGAAACACAGTGTCTTCTTCCGGTACTTGTGGTGGACAGTAAAAAAATTCCCGTCCATGAAGACCTGGACGGAAGAAACAAGGAAAAAGAAACCTGCAATATTTCTTAATTGGTGAGGTTTATTTTCAAGTTCAATTTTTTTTTTATAGGAAATAATGTTTTTTTTTAGGAAATAATTTTTTTTTTAGGAAATAATTTTTTTTTTTAAAACAGTCAATTGAGGAACTGATTCGAATCCGGCTGGTTGACTTTTATTTTTATGATGGATCCATGGGATAAACTCCAGAAGAGATATCCAACCTGAGAGATGACTCATTTTCTTCCCCTAGTTTGAGTTCATAAGAACTTATAGTACTAATAAACAGTCATAAAATAACGGTACAAAAGGAAAGGGAACTCAATACATCCCTCACGGTTCCTTTTTGCTTCTCAGTTTATTGAAGGGTGAAAAAAAAAAAATTAAACATGAATTGATAGTTTGATTACAATTGTTATACTTAACGAGTATTTATATATTATTAAATGCCTGATTAGGATAATATAAATACAATGGCTAGTCAGGTTAAAGATTTTTTTGGTACCTACCACTAGACAAAATACTCTTATCACGAAATTCTAATATTGGAACGACGTTTTCTGGGGATATGCCGTAACCCGGGTTTTTTAAAAACTAAAATTAAGCTGAAGATATTCATTTATCATATTTTATCACCTCTCTATCACATTGAAACATCAAACAAATATATCATACTCGAATGTTATTTATTCATCTATCGTTATTAATGTCCCCTTGTGGTTTCTATTACTATTAATAACTTGAAATTACTTCCTCACTCCTTATTAGTTTTCTGTTTCATCATTCTCACACCTTGCGCTTATTTATGACTGCGACTCAGGGTTTGTACAGTTGTAAATTTATTATAAATTGCTGTTTATATCGTTTTATGACTGATATTTTTTTTTCTTTTATTGAAATTTACAACTGTACAATATCTAGTAAATGTGTTCATAACAATTACGACAACTCGAAAAACAAGAAAAGAACTACACGTCAGTAGCACTTCAACTAAAATTCTACACTAGGTCTCTAGGATATTCTTCTTTTTAGACGCCTCGGATGATTATCGGGAATGGAGTGAGAAGCAAGTTGAGCAACTAGAGGATTAGTGTGGTCATGGAGTTTACTATGAAAGGATAGGTATCTGGTTTGGGCTCAATCAGCAACACATGGGACATTTAGATCTTTATGGATAAGTATATTGGTAACAAAGTAAGGAGCATGAAGGATTTTGGATTGTAAGGATCGGATACGGGAAGAATTTGAAGGTTTAGTTAAGGCCCAAAGCTCAACTCCATATGTCCAAATAGGTCTGATGAATGTAATGTAAATGTTGAAGAAGTCGAAAACGACAAGCTGTTTTCTGTCGCTTTAGTCTTGTATGTGGATTCCAAGTTAAAAATTTGTCGAGTTGGAGTCCTAGATAGCGGATGACTGATCTTAAAAATAATAACTGATTTTATTTTTCTGAGTAAAAAAATTATTCTCATACAATTTTTTATTTATTTATTTGAAATTTACAACAACTGTACATACAATATATTATACATCAAGTAAATACGATGATAATGAAAAAAATGACTCGTCACTTGTTTTTAAAGCAACTACCCATTGGTAGCTCTTATAAAGGTTTTATATAATGAAGTATTATATTAAAAGGTCTCGAGGCCATCTTCTTTTCAGACGCCTCGGAGGGTTATCTGGAATGGAATGAGAAGCAAGTTGTGATACTAATGGGTTTGAATGATTGTGGAGTTTAAGATCTTTGTGGATAAGTTTGTTTGTGACGAAGTAAGGAGCATGTAGGATTTTTCTAAGGATTTTGGATTGTAAGGATTGGATACGAGATAAATTGGATGGTTTAGTGGAGCCCCAAAGCTCAACTCCGTACGTCCAGATAGGTCTAATCACAGTCATGTATATTAGTCTTTTGTAATTAATTGGGAGCTTTGAACGTTTGTCAAATAAATGTTGAAGTAGTCGAAAACGACGGGCAGTTTCTTGTCTTTTTAGTCTTGAGTGTGGATTCCAAGTAAGACGTTTGTCCAGATGGAGTCCTAGGTAGCGGATCTGTTCAAAGGGGATTAATGGGACATCATTAAATGATAATGATAATAAAGGGCAGGAAGTCATAGGTTTACGACGAAGGGTAAAGGTTATTTGATTGGATTCATTTGGATTTATTAAATCATAAAATTTAAGAAAAAATTTGCTTGTTAATACCAAATTTGGAATACTTATTTTCAGCTGAATAATTAAAATAGGAAAAGAAAACATCTTTCTCCACACCAATTGATATCTGATTACCCCTCAGAAAAAAGTATTCTAGATTTCTGAAGATTAAACTGATGTTATATTCAAATGTAAAGGATAAAGTTAAAAGAAAAAAAAAAAAATAGAAATCATGATACTTGAGACTATTGGTAGCCGAAGCCGCCAATAGAGACAAGTTGACTATTGATCGGAGCGGCTTGACAAAGGGAGCGGTGAGCAAAAAGGTCCAAGGTACCAGAGCGAACCACAGCGGTACCCTTGAGGGACCAATTAGGGACCGAGGTACAAAAGGTACAGGGACGAGGCTATAAAGTAACAGATTTAACTGTCCCCGATTCCCTAACTGGTTATTGCCTCGAGAATAATTGGAATTTTATGCAAGTGTCTCTCTGGGCCTGTAAAACCCCTTTACTTCATTTTCTTTTTTCCTCCATTCCACTATATTTCTTTACCTTTTTTCCTCTTTTTTTTATTTTTTGTGTACGCACACTTTCGCCGTTCTTCCCTACCTTTGGGATGGCCCCCTATACCCCACGGGAGAAAATAATTTATAAAGCAGCAAAACAAAAAGGAATAAAACTGCCGGTCTTAATCTCGGAGTATGCCTTCCTTATATGTTGAGCCGGCAACGAGGAGAGGTTTCTTCAGCCTTCGGGGAAATCAAAGCTGGGAAGAATTTACTTCATCCCCAAAGAAGAAAAAAAAATTGAATGAATAGAAGAAAACGATTGAAATTAAATTTTAAAATAGTAACGTTTATAAACATAACTTATAAACTTTTTTTATTTATTTTTCTATTTATTGAAAATTAGAACTGTAGATAAAAACATAGATAAAAAACATACATCTAGTTAATGTGATAATAACGCACCTAATAGCACAATCGCTTAAACCTACTGGTAGTACTTCAATAAAAGTTCTACACAAGGAAGTCCTGAGGTCATCTTCTTTTCAGACGAGCGGAGGGTTGTGAGGAATAGAATGGGAAGTAAGTTCAGATACTAGTGGATTTGAATGGGCTAAATCAGCAACATATGAAATGAAATGAAAAAATAAACTTAATTCTGGGCTTACTGTCCCCTAAGATTAAAAATAATGCACAGTAAAAAAGAACAATTGTCTGGCCTATTATTTACAAATTAGATACTTCTGTAATTACAGCATTCATTTTTTACAGGAAAAAAAATTAAATTAAAAAATAAAAATAAATAAATATATGAAATAATAATTATAACATAAAATACAATAGTATAAATAAGAACATAGAAAAGAAAGAAAGGAAGAGAAAAAAAAAAGTAATTCTAAGTATTCATTTGATTATTGACATATTACTAAAGTCTAAAAGGTACAGGAATAAATTATTTTTAAAGGAATTTATGGAAGCTGCTTTACGAATAAAAGTGGGTAAGGAATTCCAGAAGGAGGTAGCACGAATGATGGAGGATTTCTCAAAGGAAGCGGTTTTATGTGGATATATAAGTTAAACGGTTGGGATCTAGTATTTTGGAGGTGGATAGAAGAACGCAGAGTTAATAAATCAAGAATATAGGAAGGTTTTTTGGTTTCTAGACATTGGAATAGGAAAGTACCCAGAAAGTATTGCCGTCGGAAATAGAAAAGAGCCACCCAAAATTAGAATATCGGCAAATATCGTGTGACCGCCTGGGGATACCGAAGATAAATCTAATGAAACATATGGAACATTGAAGTCTTTATGGATAAGTTTATTTTTGACAAAGTAACGAGCATTAAGGATTTTGGATTGCAAGGATTGGAACGATTGGAGCCCCAGATCACAAAATTATAAATGTAAACGTTAAATATTATCAATTGAGGGGCGCATGATAGTATAGAAACATGTATTGATGCTTTATTATGATTAGAAATGATGAATTAATTGCCACTTCTATTGGAATTTTATGTTATCCTATATTTTTAATCTATTATTAAAATATATATTATTAATCTGGCCCTTTGTACCTCGCCTTTCACTCATGATATCGTTCAATGTTCGGTTTGCCTCCTCAGGTGGTTCCAAACTTGTCTTGCATTTTTTAAAACTTAAGTACATATAATATATGTAACAACGTGCTGATGTTTTGAAAATATTGTATGTTTTAGAACTGATTAATTTGACATTAAAAACTATTTTTCTAATAAAATGAATCCAATAGAAGTGGAAATTAATTTATCAACCGTCATTATAATGCAGTGTATATTCAGAAGACTGTGTTTCAATCAAATAATCAAAAGTTTTCTTTAAAAAAATCAAAGATCAAACGAACCGCATATCCGAACGTATCCACAAGTTACTCAATTCAATAAATAAATATTTTTAAAATCTATCCAATGTAAATAATGATTTATAAAGTAAGTCATTAGCAGCACACTAAAGCTCTATATATGTTGTTCTTGATGCCATCTGCAATTAAAGATTTTAAATTAATATCTTTAATTCCAATGTTCAATCTAGAGGCATTCCCTCTGTAATAGCAGATCACTTATATATTTACACGCTAAACGGTTTTAATGGTTGCCTAACAATGAACTCAGTGTCTCAGAGATCGGACCGTAAAATAAATGTATCAGTTCTGCTTGAAATAATAATAAAAAACAAACACAATCAAATCCTGCTGCGTTTAAGGTGTCACCAATAATTGAAACTACACGCTCCGTTAAGCCTTAAATGATTTTAGAAAGCGATAATATCTCCAAAATTTTACAATCATTATGAATTACATGGTCATTTATAATTTACTATCTAGACTGTTTTTATATTCTCATCTAGCCTTCAGGCATTCTGGGATTGATGCTTAAAGACAATCAAAGATGAAAATGAGTTTCATTAATATTTTCAGGTAAAACTATTATTTACGGATAAGTATACCTATGACATATAAGGAGTATACTATAATAAGGAGCATTGAGGATTTTACGAAGGATTTCGGATTGTAAGGATTGGATATCTTGACTGAAGAAGTGTTTCATTAGACTTATCTTCGGGATCCCTAGGCTGTCACGCCTTGCTTGCCTATATTCAGAGCTTAGGAGGCATTTTCCTAAATTCCGAAGGCAATACTTTCTGGGTACTTTCCTATTCCAATCTCTAAAAACCAAAAAACCTTCCAATATTCATGAACTGTTAACTCTGCGCTCTTCTATCCACCTCTTGAAAACAAGATCCCAACCTTTTAACCTGTATATCCCCTCATATAAAACTGCTTCTTTTGACAAATCCTTCATCATTCGTGCTACCTCCTTATAGAATTCTCTACCCACTTCTATTTGTAAAGCGGCTTCCCTAACTTCCTTTAAAAATAATTTATTTCTGTTCCTTTTAGACAATCAATCTTCCGCAAATATGTAAATAATTAAATAAATAGTTAGAATTAGTTTTTTTTTCTCTTTCTTTCTTTTATATATACATATATATTCTATTGTATTTTATGTTATTATTATTATTTCATATATATATTTTTTAAAATTTATTTAATTTTTTTTCAAAAATGTATGCTGCCATTACTGAAGAATTTTAATTTGTAAATAATAGGGCCAGGCAATTGTACCTGTAACCGTGCATTATTATTATTCTTAGAGGACTGTGCGTCCCAGAATAAAGTTTATTTTTTCATTTCATCTCATATGAGAAGAATCGGAAGGTATAGTGGACCCCCAAAGCTTAACTCCATATGTCCATACAAATCCAATAACTTCATGTAAGTGAGTCTTTTGTAATATACTGGAAGCTTTAAATGTTTGTCTCGTAAATATTTAAGCAGTTTATAACAACGGTATTGGCGATCGTCTTTTTAGTCTCGCATGTGCATCCCAAGGAAGGCGTTTGTCCAGATGGAGTCGTGGGTTGCGGATTCGTTCAACAGGAATTAATGGAATATTATTGGGGATACTGGAGGACAAATAGGAAGCTTCCAAAGAAGGGTGAAAGCTGTTAGAAGAGAGTTGTTTGGATTTATTTTTAATTTTGATACCATTTTAGCCACTTTGTAGATGGGATAGTAGTGCTCGGAATAAAGTATCACTGAAAAACATTTGAAAAATCTTCTTCCAATTACGTATGAGACTATTACTATATTCTGGTCAGTATAATCCGACAGTTGGGAGTCTCTTCCCTAATTCCAGACTCCCACGATCTACCAAGCATCCTCTACTACACAGTCGATCCAACTTAAAGGGAGTCTTTCTCTGCTTCCTGTCCTGTGTATGTTCTCATTTATTATTCTTTTAGTGTTCTCACACCGGATCTTCTAGGAGGTTATATACCTCTTAATTGTTTCTTGGATGGTATGTTTGATGCCGCAAAATGATTCTTCCGAGCCGTATGATAGATATTTAAAATTATTTACATATATCCCAAACAAATTTTTGATTTTTGTTCTTAAATTTTGACCCTTTCTGATCACCTGAAAAGCTGATTAGAGTTTCATTCAATTCAGCACCTTATGAAATGCATGATTCCAAAATGTTAAGCTTAGAGCACGAATCCTTTTGATAATGTGAAGTTTTTACACATTTGTCGCCGTTTTGCCACACTTTGCGCACACTAATTGGTAGAGTTTACCATATACGTCAAAACTTTCGACCATTACTACGTTTTACCAAAGTATCTGCTGCATGGTTGGTTCCAAGGAAAAGCTTTTTATATCCAAAATTAAATTAAACTTTTATAAAAACGTTTATCGAGTAATTATTACAATCTGCCTCAAATGTGGGCAATAAGTAATATACTTGGCGTATGATTACATTCACACAATATGTACAATGAGAAAAAAAAAATAATTAGGTAAAAAAAAAAAAATAATATAAAATGAATTAAAAGAGAAAAAAAATAACTAGCTAAACATAAACAATATAAAGCATACAATGTGCTTATAAATACAATAAAAAAGTAAATACAAATAAAATAAATAAATAAATAAGTAGTAATAATAAATAATAAAACATTTTTTTTTTTTAATATACCAATTTATTGAAATTTACAACTGTACAAATATGTACAACAAGTAAATGAGGTGATAACGATTACAATGGCATGTCAAAACTAGAAAAGAACTACTCATCAGTAGCACTTCAATAAAAATTCTACACTGAAAGATCTCTAGGCCAACTTCTTTTCAGACGCCTCGGAGGATTATCGGGAATGGAGTGGGGAGCTAGTTGAGAAACTATTGGATTTGAGTGGTTATGGAGTTCACTATGAAAGGATGGGTATCTAGCTAAAACAAAATTAAAATAAGATTTAAAAACACAATCGTACTTTATTTACAGCACACACTCATCACATGAGAGTGAGGAGCAGTTCGTAGGATTTTTGATTGAATGCGATTGATATTCGACTGTTTTGCTGTCCCCCACAGTTCAAGTCCATAAGTCCAAAGGGGCATAATTATGGTTTTGAATATGAGAAGTTTTTTTTTTAATGGAAAGATGAAAAATTTAACTAAATTTTCTACAATTTGAACAGCTTTAACGGGATTAATGGGGATACAAGCTTTCAAATTTTTGGAAATCTTCTAAAATGTGACGGAAATTGTGATTTTTTTTTTTTTTTCACGGCTTTCTATTATACATCCTTTAAAAAAATATTTTAAAGAATATGAAGGTGAGTTAGTTTGCTACAAACCAAACACTATGTTGTGTTACTACGGCCAATGGTTCTATGAATAAATATAGAATTATATATATATATATATATATATATATATATATATATATATATATATATATATATATAATTATTGTATTAGTTTACATAGGGTACGTTTCTATTTCTTTTATTTTTTTAAACTGTTCTTATATAACTTTTAATACAATTATAATACATTTTCAACTATTAGTCCTGTCAATGCGTGGGTGTAGAGTGCATGGAATATGCGATAATTTTTGACTTTATAGTTAGTGAATAGTTAGAAGGTAAACATAGTAAAAGTCCCCGCCCTTGGGGGGGGGGAGCTAAGGGAAGGAGGAGAGAAGTTCATTAATTTTGGTTTTTCGATTATATCTCGAAAACGGTTGACTCTAGAAAAATATGTTAGAAATAAGCATAAAAGCTTATTAAATTGCCTATAAAATTAACTCTCTGTAAATTTGTCGTAGTTCTAACCGTTTACGAGATATTCGTTATTCAATGTCAGTGATTTTCGGGAAAAAAACAAATGTTACCTCACTTTTTGTCAAACGTTTGCTTCTAGTACCTTCCACAATCGTTTCTCGGAAAAAACGTCAGAATCAAAATTGAAGTGCAATAAATTTACTTTAATTTCATATATACATTTTTGGTATTTGAAGCAAATGTTCAACAAAAAGTGATGTAAACATTTTTTTTTTTTTTATTTCTCAAATTATCTATGATTAATAACGTATATCTCAAAAACCATTGGAATTTCGACGAATATGTAAATAATTAATTTTATAGGAAATTTAATGAGCTTTGATTTCGATCTGTTGCATATATTTCTAGAGTCTACCGTTTTCCAGATATAATCGAAAACCAAAAAAATTGAACTTCTCCCCTCCCCCCCACCGTTAGCTCACCCTCCTGTTGCGGGGACTTATAGTATGTTTACCTTCTAATCATCGCATATTCCATGCATTCTACAATCTTTTTATTGACTGGACTATATGTTAAACATGTGTGTCATTGTAATCTTCTATTAATCGGGCTTTTTGGCATTTCCGCCCTACGACTTGATCCCTCAGGGGGTCGGACTACTGAGGTTCTATTGTATTATAGATGTATTTAGTAATTTTATTTATCTTAGTATTTTCGTTTTTTTATCATTTAGTAGGGGCATCCCATTCTGTCCACACATAATTAGCTCATGAGATTAGTACTTTATTAAATCCTCCTTACAGCAACCGAATAGAAAATCCAATATGATCCAAATTAAGACCCAGGCTGCGACTAGACAAACCTCTAACCCTTCCCCCTCTGACGGTAAAAATGATGGCAATCGCGGCACGTGCCTGTTAGATCGAGATTAGTTATTAGTTGAGACTGGTGATGAAGGGGGGGGGGGGGGGGGAGGTGAGATATTAGCTGCTGCCGCTGGGGGCGCTAATATAGCCAGCCTCTCTCCCGCAATTTGAGCTCATCCTTCAGCCCTCAAGTTTTAACTTCAATTTTCACCCTCAGCCCTGTCCTAAGCCTCTCAAAACACTCGGCGCTTCTGCAGATTTCCAACATAACTAGTCATAAGTAAGTAAGAAGTTCGTATAATGCAATGACTGTTAAAAAAAAAAAAATTATCTCAATAAGAAAGAGTGGGTTTACAAATATAGTTCGAAAAAACGGAGTTGATGACTACGGATTCGAAACTTTCAGGAAAAAACGGTTAAAACAAAATATGGGGAAATCAGGGTCACAAATAGCTTCAAGTATTTGGGAGAAATTATTCGTAGTAATGGGTCCGAGAAAAGGGGAATGGAGGAGAGGTCTGTCAAGATGGAAAGACTCAGTTTTGCCACCAGTAGCCTATACTGTAAAAAAGGTCTTTCAATAAGAGCGAAGATTAGACACTACAATACGGTTGTCAAGTCAGTTAAGTTGTATGGAATGGAGACCGCTTCTCTTCCTAGGTTAAGGAAACTTTTGGGAGTAGAGAGGACGATCTTCAGGAAAATTTATGGGTCAATAAAATTACCGGAAGGATATAGGCTGAGGCCTAACAGAGAATTATATAGAGAAATGGTTGACCTGAAAACGGACATTAGGTTAAGGATGCTACGTTTCTACGGCCAAATGGTCAGGATTAACCAGAGCAGAATATTGGGGAATTGGGGATTCCAAGTCATGACTGTTTCGATAGGGATAGATATAGGGAAAAATTAAGGGAAATAAAGGTCCTTGTGGGTACCAAGGAGGTGAGGGGCAGGAGAGTATGGAGCGAGGAAGAAAGAAAAATGCAGTCTGAAAGAATGAAGAAGAGGTGGTTGGGGAAGAAGAGGGAGGGATGTGTGGGGAGAGTTGGGAGGAAATGATATTCGCGTGGTCTATAAGGCCGTTTCGTGTAAAAAAAAAAGTAAAAAAATCATGAAAAAATTCCTGACGGTCACTTAGATGGTTGAGGTGCCAAGATCGTGTTTTGTCAAAATAAAGCATTTACTCTCAAAATTAGTAATTACCAATCACAAAATTACTTCGAACTTTTAAAAACCCATGGTAATTTTATGTTCCCTGCTATGGAAACGACATTTCATGATTCAAATGCAATTATTTCAATGATGAATAATCTCCTAATAAAATGACGATAAAGAATTCAAACTTTATGTGATGAGATAATATGAATATGAATGACTGATAATTGCCTAAGATAAAGGAATCTATGGTAATTACATTTTAAACGGTGCTCACCTACCTATTAACCGTCTTTTCACGTTGAAAAGACAATTGTTTAGTGATGACTGACGTCATGAAGAAGTTGGTTATCATCCTAGTAGGGCTGCCACTCGTCAAACACTGTTAGGATGTGCTTCCTCTCTTATTCTTTCACGATGTACCGGTTTTAACTTTTAGCCACGGTAATTACAATAAATTAAGCACAACGTACTAAGTAGTCTCAATCAGAATTTAGGCTGGATATATAAAATACCATAATCGTTTAATTAAATTTCGTCCTTCTAATTAACGAAAATAATAATAATTCATTGATTGATAATTGAAAGTATGGTTTTAAAGGAAACCCTAATATTGTGAATATTGAATTTCATGACAACCGTGGTTATTACCAATTGGCACTTTAGTTAATAAATATTTACACCTGGACTTTCAAAAGACAATATTTGTATTTAAAAGTATTTTGTGCCTGGTATTAAATCCACAGTGTGTATGATAAGGTTGATGAACAACTAGTTGCATTTAAAATGAATAGTTTTATTCCAAATAAACGTCTGCTGGAATTATTATTATTGGAAAAGGAGTGTTTTAAATGAGCTTAAGGAAGGAGTATGCCTTATTTTAGGAGGGATAGTGTTCCAGAGGGAAGTGGATCGGGCTAGGAAGGAATACTGATACAAGAATGTTAGATGGAAAGGCAAGTATAGGTCAGAGGAAAGTGATCTTGTTGTGAATTGGGTGTGGACGAAAGACTTTAATTTCAAAAGGTTATAAATGTAGGATGGAAAATGGTGATAAATGACCTGATAAGGGAATGAACCCAGGAAATATAGTTTGCGGGTGGATGGATAAAGCCACTTCAAGACAGTGTACAGGTGTGAAAAACTCTATAGAATTTGGGCTGGATGGTGGAAAATCAGAATAAAACTAATTGCTTTATCTCATCTTTTTAACAAAACGTATGAAGAGTCCACGGGAGATAGGTGGAATGTCATTAGGCATGCATTTTGAAAAAGTTAAGTTTTAACGTTTGCATCTTTAATAACTTCAGTATGTTTTCATAATTTTAATTGTAATTTTTGTATGCCATTTCGTTATTTCTTTTGCGAATTAAAACTTTTAATAATCTAAGAAATAAAGTTTTAGTGAAAAAACTCCAATTTAAACACGGAGGGAAGGTGGACGTTTCCCTTTTCTTCCAAGTATGGATATCTTTCAAACTCTTGTAACTAACTTACAAACCCCTTTTCTGACTGATACATTTCACCATCTTATTCTACTAAACAACATGAATATCTTGATGTAAATAACTCCGTTAAAAAAAAAAAAAAAAAAATTGGCTCTCCCCCTTTCTCACGCGGACCCTACATACATTTCAGGACTAAGTATTTATAAGTTTTTGTTTATCAAAGTGAGTTAAGTATACGAGTATATTGGAGTTGCATAATCCTAACATAGCGTTGAGGTATGATTCTATCATTGACTTAACTATGTAAAGGTATGCTGAGAAGCAGTGACATGATCCACCATTTTTAGAAATAAAGAAAAAAGTACTTATGGACCCAGACACCAGCTAAAGGCTAGTCCCTTTTCCTAATTTAACGCAAAATTTGACTTTGCTACCATTTGTGCGATGAAGTTATATTATATTTATTTATTAATTAATATAATTCTATGTTGAATCCAGGTCGTGTGTGACATAACACAATCGCTAATGGGTAATAAAATAATTATCAATTTTACCATATGGAAATTTGCTGTATCAACAATAGCGTTGGATAACACAGTCACGATGATTTATGTAAATGATCTGACGAAACTGAGGAGGTTCGTGTTTAATGTACATTTTTCAAGGGTTCTTTTTCTACTAGCGTCTCTAGTCATGAAATCGTATAATTTTTATGTCATTTCCCTTATCGTTTTATAATCTTAATGTTCAGTTCCATTAAAATATTGTTTCCTTTTCTATTAATTCAAACTCTTAATTTTTTCTAACAAAGTTAAAACACTCGAAAAAATATATTTATGAGTTTTAAATCAGACAGATAAGACTTATGTACAAGTAGAATGAAAGCGAAGACCTAAAGAGGGTGTTATTTCTTGTCCATGTTTGTAATAATTCTACTTTTGCGTTTTAAATATATCTTCTTAATCCTAACTGTTAAGATAAAAAACGAATTATCATGCAGAATGAGAAAAATGAAAATGATTTTATTCATTTTTGAAGCCTCTAAAATCTTTGAGCAGCATGAAACTGGGAGGGTTATATCCGTTTAACACAGCTCAGATAAAAGAGTGCAACGACTGCTCCACCTGCTCACCTCTCCAGCTCTTTCTCTTCGACTAAAATTGACCATTTAAAAGTCCATTCTCCAACCAGCACATCACTACGGCGCACCTCTCCGATGACACAAGTCTTCACGGATTTCAAGTCACAGTGCTTCGAAGTATTGTGAGGAGAACGAAGCTACTAAAGAACTGGAGGCCAACATATTTATAAAAAAAATTATAAAAAAATACAAGTTTTTCGATTGCTTACATGATCTATAAAATCCTTTATTTCAGAGTCTCACACAAATTTTAATTGCAATTAATATCTCTAAAATGATTTATAGATTTTAAGTGCCCCAAAGTACATAGCGCTATCTATATTTCGTTCCCACCTGCTCAAAATACCTTAAAACTGCAGTATCTTTCTCTCTTTATATTAAATAATATAAAGAATTATTTATTATGAAAAAAATAACAACAAAAAACGGTTAAAATGGCCATGTAAAATCGTTTGGTTTAGTAATCAGTTTTGTGACGTTGTGAGAACGACCTGGGGGGGGGGGGGGGGGGGGGGAGTAGACTGAAACGTGGATGGGAGTTAATGAAGATCATCGGCTGAGATGGTTTTATTATGTCTCAAGAAAAGTTGAAGGACGTGCCACTATAACCACATAAGAGTCTGGAATACAAGACAGGAGAAGACTAAACGGAGGAGGCATTTACTAAGGAAAGGGATACATGGATCAGGCTGTTTGCCCCCCCCCCCTGTATGCAAAAGTGGAGATTTGGAGAAGTAAAATCTTGGTAGAAACAGAAGTAGTTTTGCTATTGAAAATATCAAAGAAATGTAAATGCAGATCCAGATCAAAATTACAAATAAGATCCACCTTTAAGTTATTTTCGAGTTTCTACGATTTTTTTGGGGTTTATTTCTCAATTTGAATAATGCTAGTGGAATGCTCTTTAACAATGCCTGTCAGGAAAGCTCAATGCACCAACTGAGATTTTAGAGGCTTCAAAAATGAATAAAATCCTTTTCATTTTTCTTATTCTGTATGATAATTCATTTTTTATCTTGACTGTTAGGATTAAGAAAAAATATTTAGAAAGTTAAAGTAGAGTTATTATAAATATGGACAAGAAATAACACCCTGTTTAGGTCTTCGCCTTCATTCTACCCGTATAACAGTTTTCATAGATCACTTCATGGATAACAGGTTTATCTGACTTATTTAAAACGCATAAATATATTTTCTTGTGTGTTTTAACTTTGTTAGGAACAATTAAGTGTTTGGATTAATAGAAAAGGAAATATTTTAATGAAGCTGAACATCAAGATTATAAAGCGATATTTTTACAAAACCACAAACAAACAACAACAAAATAGTTGTTTCATTTATTAAATGAACCTCATTAAACATATATATATATATATATATATATATATATATATATATATATATATATATATATATATATATATATATATATATATATATATAAATACATTATATTAATATAAAAACCGAATAATATATCACAAAAATCTTAAAGTTATTTAACTTAAAGTAATAGATATAATACGATCAAAAATATTTTTTAAGTGGTACCATCAGCCATGGCTAAAAATATTATAAAAATATTAACCATGGCTCATGGTTCAGTTGATAAGGTACCCCCCCCCCCCTCACAAGTTGATATTGATGGTGGAAGGGTTCTTGGAATCATATTTATTTTCTGAGGGCCAAGTCGATGAGCCCGGATTGATTTTTTTCAAGTAGTTGGAACGAGTAGACTGTCCCTTTGTATAAGGAGGGGGGGGGGCGATGGGGCGAAGTGTGGCTGTAAGCGGAATTGAAGACGCTCCAGAGTTGAGGGGTTAGTGGCTGTGAAGTGGCGGGAGGCCAACCAGTCAACTTATTAGAGCCCAGACAAAGCCGCTAGCTCCCCTTCCTCTTCTGATAAGGCGGTGTTGACAGCTGACACCGGCCGTGCTCTGTAGGCACACAGCAGTCCATCTCGAATTTAGCTCCTCCTCAACATTCTACATTCTCTCTCTCTCACTCTCTCTCCCTCTTTCGACAATTATTGCATCAATGGAATACGGGATTGTCGAGAGAATTTTTTTTGAGTATTCACGTTTCGCCTGTCATTACAATGTCTTAGTAATAAAAACTTATAAATGACCACTGATGGAATTACAAATTTTGAAGAAATGTTGAAAAAATCTTATATTTTATTGTCTTTCTTGTAATAATCGTATTTTCCAAATCACGAGGAAATCTATTTTTATTCTAGTTTATCTATTTTTATCTTAATATATCTATTATGTCTAGTCACTGGCAATAATGAAGGATCAATCTCAACATGAAACAGTATTAGAAATTCTTGAGCTTCTTTGGAAAATTCAACAGAAACACAAAATGATTATTTTTATTTGGGTTCCCTCCTACTGTGGCATTTGTGGAAATGAAAGAGCTGATTCAGCAGCTCGATTAGCAAGAACAAGAGGCAATGATATTGTTTAAAATATCAACCTTATTCCTAAGGAAGACTGGGTGAGACATGTGAGATAGGTGATTCAAGCGAAGTGGGAAGATACATGGATAACAAATAGGTCTAAATTGTTAGATGTTAAGTCGAACTGCTCAGCAAAGTGGCAAACAAGTTATAGGATGTCCAGAAAGGAGGAAATAATTTTGTGCCACCTGAGAATCGGCCAATGTGAATTCTTCTCCGCGGCTTGGAGCCCCCAACGTGCGTTAACTGTCAGGAACCCAGGACAGTAAAACATGTATTAGTAGATTGTCCACAGTTTTCATCTCTAAGAGAAAAATTTTAAATTTCATATACTCTGAAAGAAATCCTTACATGATGATGATAAACCAGTGAAATCATTGATGGGATTTCTTAAGGCTATCAGGTGTTATGGACGGATATAGGGGATACTAAATCGAAGAAGAACTGCCAATGACCTTGAAGGGTAGTGGCAAACCAAAAATAAATAAATAAATAAAAAATTTTCTTAAGCAAATCGTATCTTACCACTAAATATTCGAAAACTCTTGGTACCACCTCTCGTTTTTCTCTACTTTGACTACGGTTGCATATTGTATGGAGGTCAAAGTAGTGAGCCCGAAATCTATACTATTATATAAAAGGACAAGCCATTACTCATTTGTGACCACTAACCACGAAAACTACAGAACCAATCCGAACCAAATTTTAACCACACCATCTTTATGATTCCAGGAAGGTTTAACAATAGTAAAATCTATTGATTTCTTATTTAAAAAAGCGACAATATTAATTCACTCATATTTCAATCATTGAAAACCAAAAAACCCACCTATATTCATGACCTCCTTACCTTGCGCTCCTCCATTCACCTCTTAAATACGAGAACCCAACCCATCAACCTGTACACTCCTGCGCAAAGTACTGCATCCTTCGAAAATTCCTTCATTATCCTTGATTGCTCATTATGGAATCCATTGCCCATCGCATTTAATTTGTAACTCATTGTGTAATTACTGATCAATTGTCACAGCCAGACAATTGCCCTACGAATTCCTCTTATATGTTATTGTTAGGAAACAAGTTGTCCCAGAATAAAGTCTATCTTTATCTTCTTCTTTTAAAAATAATATAAAAAATATTGGCTGAGTTGGGAAAATTTTAAAATGTCCACTTTTATTCTCTCCTTCGCTTAAGCCGTTATTCATTATTCTAGCTCCTGCTCATTCAGTCATTAAAGTTTTTGAATAAGTCTCTGTAAGAATCGTCGATATCTTTCAAACTGAAATATTCTATTCTTTATGTTTTGCACACAGATTCTTTTATCGCCTCTGTTCAATTAACCAACGGCTGTTACATCCAACACATCACCAATAAAATATTCTTGGAAGGCTGTAATAGATTTTTTGTTTCATTCTGTGTTTCGTTTGAAAACAATTGTGGATGCAATTGTAAAATTACTGGACGTTGATCTCATAAAAGACACGCAAATTAATCCTGGAATTGTAGTGAATAGCTAAATTAAGGGGAATTCATTTGTATTTCTTTATTGTTCGTCAATAAAAAAAAAACTAATAAAATAGGCTGTGAATTCATTTGAATTTTACCGAGAATCTCGTTTCCGCAAAAAAACATTTCAATCACAACTATCTGTCGAATTACTGTGAATGTTTGATATTTTCGATGTAGAAATTAAGAACATTTATAGCTAAATAAAACAAAATCTTAATCAGCAGTATTTCATATAGTTATTAATATTTCTGGCATTGATTCATCTTTAAGAAAAAGAAAATGAACTTTATTCTGGGACAACTTGTACCCTAAGAATAACATACATTACAATACATAAGATAATCATCTTGCTATGATAATTATTAATAATAAATAATAATAAAAATTGATGAATAATTAAATTATGAGTTACAAAGTAAATGAGAAATTTTGTGAAAGGATACTTCTTATGTTTACTATTATAATGTATATAAAATAAATATTCATGTTTTACATTTGCTAGGAAGATAGAAGATCCAGGAGGTGAAGAAATATATGATGTTTAAAGGAAGTTAGAGACGAGCTTTTTCCAATTGATATGGGTAATGAATTTCATTATTAAGAGGAAGCGCGGATAATAAAAGATATTTAGAAGGATGCAGTTCGATGCCCAGGAGTGTACAGGTTGATGGGCTGGGTTCTAGTTCTAGAGGTGAATGGAGGAGCGCAGGGTAAGGAGGTCATATATATAGGTGGGTTTTTTGGTTTTCAATGATTGAAATATGAGTGCACCTAAGAATTATTGACGTCGGAAACTGGGGTAAAGCCACCCAATTTTATATTTTAATACCTGTGGGATATGTAAGAATGTCTTGAAATCCCAACAATAAATCTAATAAAAGAGTTCATTAATCTTTTACATCTCATTTCAAGCTCACTAGACAGTCCTCTATATACTATGCATTTAAAGTACCTTAATTACTATAAAATAATATAAATTAAGAATTTCATGTGTAATATGTACATATATATACTTCATCTTTAACGGACTGCAGCCTCAATATACGCCTTCTCCATTATCTAGGAGAGAAAGGGATAATACCCTGAGAACAGTTTATTCTCTGGGAATACAAGTCGTATCCTTAACGACTTGAGATCGTGTGCTAGAAGCAATCCATTGCAGGATTTCTACCAGTTACCCTACTTCCCGAAGGAGGCTATGATTTTTTCAAAGATATAAAGTTCTGCGAGACACTTAACTCCTGATAGGATTCATGACACAGCCACGATGATCAGAAAGTTCGGGAAACGCGGCGAGGAACTGACGTGATCGTGGGACATGAAAGGCGCCGATATGAACCGTTAGTCGCCTGATGACGGACCGGAATCGGTAACGAAACGTACGTGCGAGGGAACCGCTTTGCATTTCACGTACACAGGATTCTTATTAGAAGGAAACAGGGAGTAATTTCCATAAAACCAAAGGACATGTCTGAAAGATTATTTTTCTATTCCTAATTAGGATGTAGAACTTATTATTTAATATAAATCCTTGAATTGGGAAGACAACAACTAATTACGGGGACCGTGGTGGTCAATCATGCTGGATTCTCAGGCATCATTCTCGTAACCTATATGGAGCCAGTGCATATATGTATATTTAAACTATTTACAACTGTATACATTATATACAAGTAAATGTGAGGAAAATTATTACAATGAAATGTCAATAACTGGTTAAGAACTACTCAAAAGTAGCACTTGAATAAATTAGTATACATTAGAACTCTTCTCCATCTTCTTTTCAAACGCCTCGGATGATTATCAGAAAATGAGTGTGAGGGAAGTTGGGAGACTAGAGGATTCAAGTGAGTATGTAGTTTACAATGAAAGAATAGTAATCTGGATTGGGCTAAATAAAAAACCAGTATAAATCTTAAATTTATTTAGAAATGGACAAACGGAATTCATCTTGGGCTTTTCCACTTTAACTTAAATTGGTTGAACCGACAAATTCAACAATAACTCATTCCTGGTTGGCTTCACTTATAGATGTTAATCAGTATGGGCAGTAGTAACTTAATACAAATTATCGATTTTAATTTTGCTTTTGAGTTGAGCGAATGAGGTTCCAATTTTAGATCAGAATCATTGATTTTCCAAAATCACTCTTCAATTAATAAATAATAGCAAAATAAAAAAATGGACTACAAAGGAGCGGTAAAGGGAAGGGGAACATAAATCGCTCCTGGTTTACTTAAAAGAGCGGTAAATCTTTATTAATATGATCACTCACTCTGTAAGAGATCTGTTTTGTTGAGCCAAGGACCATGTCTCTCATCTCTCGACTATTATAAACTCTAATAATTATAAAGTCTAATATATTTTCTATCTTGATAATGTAAATCAACTGCCAAAAAGCAATCCGGACATAATTTGCAGACGCTATCGCGGTCACAAGTAGCACCTTGAACGCTAGCCAAGCAAAACATCCGAAAAGATGTGCATGAAGAAAGGTGAAGGGCTCGCGCATGTAAAAAAAACGATGTTATCCGAAATAAAACAACAGGCATTGTATTTTCTTTCAGAAATGGCAAGAAGAAACTCCCAATCATATTTATTTTTTTTTTTTTAATATTATTTATCGATATTTACTGCAGTATACATAACATTGAAGTAAATTTGAGGGAAATGATTACAATGTAACCAATGTACAGAATTACTCACTAGTTCCACTTCAATAAACGTTCTACATTAGGGCCTTTCGGCCATCTTCTTTTCATACGCCTCGGAGGATTATCGGGAATTAAGTTTGGAGATTAGTGGATTCAAGTGGCTGTAGAGTTTGCTATGAAAATATAGGTATCTGGTTTGGACTAAATCAGTAACATAAGGATCATTAAGATCTTTATGGATAAATTTCCTAGAGATATACTTAATAAGGAGCATTGAAGAATTTTACGAAGGGTTTTGGATTGTAAGGATTGGATTCGAGAAGATTTGGAAATTGGTGTGGTAGAGTAGTGAACTCTGAATGCCCAAATGGGTATAATTTTGTAATGTATATAAGTTTTTTGCAATTTATTGAGAGTATTTAAGTCTCTTAAATTTTATTTAGTAAGTTGACTCCGGGAGGAGTCCTAGGTAGCGGATCTTATTAATTTACCTAATTATTTTTTTTTACTGTTGCAAATATCAATAATTTTTTTTTTTTAAAGTTATTAAAAAACTTCAAACCCTGAACTGTACATCAGAATTCTTGAAACTGATACTTTTTCTCACACCGTTTTGTTTCTGTTTCCAAATATGACCTATAAAACGGTATGAACCATAATCGATGACACCGTTTAAGAACTATAAATTTAAAGGGCCATTATTCTATAGTAACAAGATCAAGTGCTAAATGCAGAAGATTCCGGCAAAGTACCTGAAACATACTTTACGATGGCCCAGGTAGGCAGGGGCTCCAGCCATCCTTCCATGAACTGGCTCCAAAACCTGGACAAAAAGTTGTTTGATGTTGGCGCCTGTTCTTCACCTATTAGCCAGCTTAGTTTATTGCCATCCCTTGGTATTACGATTTTCGTCAGCCCTTACTTATTGCCCCATCTTTTTGCAGGCCAGGTTGTTTACTTCCCGGTTTCTTATGATACCTTGGTTCTGTTTAGTTTCCTAATTTTCTTTACGAGATGTTGGAGCTACCTGCACTCGCCTCTAAAGAACCTGTAGAAACAAATTTCTGGTTTTCTTTTTATTACATAGAAACCAAGTTTGCAAATATATGTTGGAAGCAATGAAATGATGGTTACCGATATAATGTAGCTTTATGTTACATTTTTCAATCAATTTTGAATTTACAGTTAAAACATTAAATCTAAATCTTAGAAAAACAAAAACAAATGTCTAATACATAATCTTTTAGTGGTATTAATGTTAATTTTAATTTATATCAATGACGCATGGACTCGTAAATATTCTCATATCTAATGCATAGAACTACTGCATATAGCTATTTCTGTGATCGTATGTTTAAATGTATTTATAGGATAATTGATAACGGTTTCTAGAACTGAACTCGCTAATCCGATAGATCTTTACTAGTGAAGCGACTTGTTCAATTAATTGATTCATGAGTTTTTTTAATTCCTAAAAAATCTTAAATGACAAAACTTCAACTAGTTATTAGCAACTATTTTGTGAGGCATGATGCTTTTATGCTTACTTCAAATAATGATATAATAACTTATGACCAAGAAAAAACTTGAAGTCACTCCACCAGTTTTTGAAGTCTGCTCAATATCTATATGAAGTCACAATCACTAGAATTTTATAGAGTCATCGAGGATGTCCACAAAACCTATCTAAATCTAGATCCTCAACTTAAAGTGCTTTTAACCCATTTCCTGGAAAACAGGAAATTTGGGAATTATGCTGGTAACTTGACATGGGGAACTGATCTGTTCTATTTCTTCCATTATAAATGTGAATATAGGTTTCGACTATTTTTCAGCTATTTCTTTTATAAAATAAGTCAGTCTATACCTAATCAACAGATTACAGTCCTGGAAAAATACGAATGACGAACAAAAGATTTTAAACATAATATGTGACTCGCCAAGCCAACCATGTTCATCAACAGTTGGCCACTAATATCGTCGAACTGCGAGCGTTTCTCCCACCCTGCAGGGCTGCCAACTGGACGAGAAGGGTTTTATAAAAAGTAAAACACTGTTTGCGAGGTCCAAGGTTTATTTTACTTTGTTTATAAGGAACTCATTATTTATTAACGCGAATATCATTACTTATTCTTCTTCACAACTTTCCTATTCCTTCTTCATCAATTCTCTCTCATACTCTTGGACTGTTCTGAGAGGACAGTTCATTAGTTCATTTTCTCCCACGTATCTCCCTCTTCCACACAAGAACACTAACTTCTTTTAGTTAATCCCCAAGACATTCTTCATCCAAGCAGTCTATATATGTGATTTTAAGCCTACCCACCCAGTTCCTGTTATTTGTTTTACATATCCCGCATACTTTTATAGCTGCAGACTTAGTCGAAAGTTTTCTTGTTTAGCCTCTCATTGTTCATTCTAAACATGTGTCCATACAATCCCAGTATTCTGATCTTGATGGCTGTCATCATTGGATTTTCCCCTATAACCTTCTTGCGTTACAACGGGTTCGTGAATCCTCCTCAGAATTTTCCTCGGTACAGTTTCCACACCATACAGTATCGTCGGTCTTACTACCGTGCTGTAGTGTCTTATTTTTGAATTAGAGGACAGATTTTCCTGTAGTAGATGTTTTGAAGTTCAGTCTTTAATTAATAAACTATAATTAATTAACTAAGAGTTTTATTGACGAGTTATCGATAATTTACTAAGACAGTACAATGGTATGACTCCTGAGCAATGGAATGATGGGCATTAAGAGACGGCTATGGAAACTAGGGCCCGACAAAGGGAGATGTAAGAGCCCCCAAGACGTGAGCTCATCAGCCTGAGGAGGACCTGAAAAAAAGTTGGAAGGAGCTGGAGATCGCTCTGTCGTGAGGCGGCTAATGGAATCCACATCTGACAAATTGTGTTTGATGCCCGCTCTCAGGATAAAGGAACATAATCTTCTTGGGAAAAGAAAAGAAAAGGGTCAGCTAGGCCGCTCCCGTACTATAAGGTAAAAAAACTTAACAACAACTGGAACGCTAAAGGTCCTCCACAAAAAATAACTATCACTCCAGATCTAGAGATGTTTCTCATAAAGGCATTTGCGGTGGCTTCGGGAAATATTTTTAGAGAAATCCTATCTCGGGTGTGCTGTTTTGTGATATATTTATTGTTGTCCATATTAGATATACTAGAAGATTGAAATATTAGAATCATTGGAGGTATGTATGATGGTATAGAAGGATCAATACAGTTGATGAATTAATTGCCACATCTATTGGAAATATTTTGTTTGAAAACTAGTTTCGAATGTTACACATTTATCATCATTTCTAAAACATACATCATTTTCAAATCATCAGCACTTGCTACTGGTGTTTTAAAAAAAATAAGTAAATAAAATTTTGTAAGTATATTAGACAGGACATAGATCGGATAATTGCTTGGTTGACTATAATATCTTTAGGAGCAAAACATATTCAATGTCACCTTTTATTTGGTTTTGCCTTTTGTTTACGAATTTATCCATCCAACTTCTTCTGCTACATAACATCGGTATCCAAATCCAGAAGGTTAGCCCATGTACAATTCCACATTATTAAAACTTTTTCAATAATAATTTAAATGTATAGTCTTGAATGGCATATCCGAGCTTTGCCAAACTGTCATATACTATTATGGTTAGAAATTAAAATCTAAACGATCCGTCGATAAAATTGTTTCGACCAAATGAAAATATGGATCCTTTTCTTTGGTAAAAATGTGATTCATAGGTCTTTAGTTTTAAGAACTGATAATGCAGTCCATTATTCGCAAGATTGTTAACAGTATTTGTCCACCTGGAGTACCAACTCACACAGAAACATTAAAAAGCGCTTACTTTTTTTATGTAATCTTGAAACACCTAGTCACTGCAATTTCAACCAGGTTAAAAATTACTGCTATGCGTGAAACTATTATTGAAGTAATAACGCTCAATTCCATACTTTAGTACAAGATTTTTTATGAAAAACAAATGAAAATCAATTATTAATTGAAATAATCTTTAAGTTTTTATTTCTGAGAGCGGGCGAAGCCGCGACGGGGAATGCTAGTTGCTTGATATTTTTTTAGAGTCTGCTTTTTTCTTTTTTTAAAATATATTTTAAATAATACTTATAAGTTTCATGGGCGCTGGTTAAAGCATATGGGGACGTAAACCCGTAAGAAAGAAAGAAACGTTTAGCCAAAAATATGAAAAAAATCAATCAGGTGGAATTTTTTGCCTATTAGCGTATAAACTAAATAATAATCTAAAGATGTTCTTAAACTGTCATTTTTACAAGTAATCGTTTTGAGTTTTCGGATATTACGTGTGATCGATTAAGGAAAGAAACAGCTCCGCAAAAACCCCTCTAAATTACATCACCTTACATTACACAGAATCGATATGAATCTTTGATCTCATAAATAAACAGTTTGCGATCAATTTAGCTTCCATTATACGGTAAATAGAGGTGGAATATTGAAGAGGACCGAGCCACTGTAATATACTGTCATCAACTATTACACGCTATCGATATGTCCTTATTTATTTAATCGACTCTGAAAGCTCAAGGGTCTTTTAAAAATAAACTAGTCTTGAGACAAAGTCGGTTTGCGTCTAATATTAATCTTACTTCGGCCTGTTGTTCACCCAACAACTTCTGAAGAATGTATGAAATCGTTGCTTAACGTTCAATGGTTTTTCTTACGTATATATCTAGAAACTTTGACCAATATTATTATTTTCAAGGGACAGTAAGTCCCATAATAAAGGTTATTTTTCATTCATCTGGCAGCGATCAAATTCGGATCATTCAAGATGCCAAAGACGTCAAAATGACGGTACTGTAAAACATATGATGTATCCATGTGAAAACTTCTAAATGATCCATAAAAATCAAATGCGTTTATACTAAATAGTCCGTATTACGACATATCGCAACATACTTTTTCTGTTCGACTGTCCATGTTTAACATGCCCGCCAGTTTTTTTTACAACACACCGATTCCTCAAACAGACGCGGTACACTATCTTGGTCTGACGTTTGACCGAAGAATGACATGGGTCCACATATAAAGAAAAAAATGCTCAACCACAGACTAAGACTTTTATATTCACTTCTCCTCATACGTTCAACTATAAAAACTAAAGAAAAAATGAACACTTATGCTTACTGAAACCTATTTGGACATACGCTTCGCTGATTTTAACAAACTCCAAATCTTCTATGCAAAAACATTCAGGACAATCACAAAAGCACCTTGGTAATTATAGTACAGGGAAATTAGACCAATAAATGACCAAACTTTGAACTCCAAAAATAAAAAGGTTTGACATCAGGAAATTGTTCACCAGCCATAGCTCTAGATGTGGTAAAAAGTCTTTCTCGAAATATGAGTCGGGTTTGGGCGGGGGAGGGGGAAAAGTGTTGAAAATTGTATGTTTATTGTATAACTCCGCACTTTTGCGTTTTTTGTGTTCTATACATTATTATCGCAAATGAAATTTACAAGAACTTCGGTTTATTTAGTTTTTTCATCAAATCAATAGTTTTACAGTGGTTCACCACCAAAGATTGGTTTATTTCCGGTAAGTCGCACCTCGCTTTTTCTGCACATTTCTCGCTATAACCCATAAAAATATTTAATTAAATTTACTCTCAGGTCATACAAATGAAGTTTTTATTAAATCCCTCAAAATACCCACGACCAGCCCACTGAACATATCAAGATTGTCATATTTTGCCAAAACATACACATTTAGCGTGCTGGCATCGGTATTTCATTGGATTTAATTAATATTTCATACATAGGATCTGATAGTAAATTTAAACTGCTTTGAGATGGAAAAAATGAATTTAAGATCGGTCAAATAGTTTCGGTGTTATAGCCAAAAGAGTATCGACAACGTGTTACACGGAGAAGTGCAACTTACCGCAAATTAACAAAGCTTTAGTGACGAACTACTCTAAAACTATTGATCTGAAAAAAAAAAATGAATAGAATCAAATTTTTTGGAAATTCAATTTTCTTTAATAAAGTATAGAATACAAAATGTGTTAAAAGTAGTAGTTTCCGAGTTATTTGGTCGAACACTCAAAACATATAAATTCCAACTCTTTCTCCCCCTCCCCCGCCCAAACCCGACGTTATTTCTAGGAAGACTTTACCACATTTAGAGCTATGGGCGGTGAACGATTTCCAGCAGTCAGACTTATTATTTATGGAGTTCAGGGTTCGATGCTAATTTCCCTGTACTAGTGTGCAACATAACTTTACATGCTGACTCTCGCATCCCAACAATTACGAATACGAACCCACTACAAACGATTCCATGAAAAACTACATGGACATCATAATACACTTATAACAAAAAAAAATACATGGACATCATAATACACTTATAACGATATGGCCACAATACATATGCCAGACAACACCTAGAGAAGGCAAGGTCTAGACTAAAATTAAAGAAATTAAAACCAAGAAAGGAGGTGCCACTGGATTCTGCTCCCCTTCATGCCATTCACACTAATAGTCTGCATCGTAATAGACAGGTGTAGACAGGTGTGAATATAGAAACAAAGAAAAAAATATTATACTAAATTAAAATCGAAATATTAGCATAGATTAATTTCAATGAGCTGATAATGTTGCCTACCACCCATAAAACATCCTTTTTAGGTTTATTTCTTTAAGTTTTTAGAGATAGTTAGAAATCATTAGACAAAGCAAGGAAGGTCAGAGATGAACATGGATAGACCGAATTATTTACTTTTTAATTCGCTTGTATTTTTAGTTTGTATTATTATTATTATTATTTTATTTGGGTGAGTATGGAGCAACGTAGTAACTTGGAAAAACTCCATTTTCTTAAAATTCAATAAACAAGTTTCTCACCTAATCTTACACAGATATACTGTGATAGTATAGAAGGATCAATACAATTAGGACTGATGAATTAATTGCAACTTCTATTAGAATTATTTTATTTGAAAGTTAGTTTCGAATGTTAAACATTCATCGTCAGTTCTAAGAACATATAAAAAGTCCAAAACTTCAGCGCTTTGGTACACAGATCAATTTTAGTAATTAATGTAGATACTAACCTAGGGAAGCAAAATGAAAAGGATTCTAAAAGCTATTAGGAAATAGAGTTCCTAGAGGATTTCAATAAAAGTGGCATATAATTCATCAATTTTAACTGTAGAAAAATGCTGACCGTTTCAATGAAAGTCCACTTTTTACTGACCACTCATTTGTTTTTAAAATTATTTTTAGGCCATTTTGATCTTCCGTAGTTCCTCTTTTAATGTTCGTATATCATCTGAAGATTTTATTGGTCAGATCTTTGGAGTTATTTAGTAACAACATAAAGCAGTGATAATAGGTCACTAAAAATGATTTGTCTACAGCGAAGGTAGTTAGTAGATATAGGGTCCTTCGGTTGACACACTTCCATTTTCCAAATTT
This sequence comes from Euschistus heros, assembly GCA_003667255.2. Classification (NCBI taxonomy): domain Eukaryota; kingdom Metazoa; phylum Arthropoda; class Insecta; order Hemiptera; family Pentatomidae; genus Euschistus; species Euschistus heros. The sequence continues at coordinate 1,610,439 of RCWM02000142.1, forward strand.
CACAGGACAGCTGTTTTCTTATAAAAAATTCTCATATCATCATTTGAATGAAAACTAACATTGTCACTAGAATCACTAGAACAACTTGAACCGCTCTTTTCCACAAGGTTTATAATATGCAATTACATTTTCGTCACCCTGTCTATGGAAAAATGTTTCGTTTCCTCTTGAGTAAATAATTTCAATTTAGATTTTAAAAGTGTTAATGATTTAATCAGCCGCTAATTTTTTTTTACATATACAGTCACTCAAGTATAGTACTAAAATAAGGCATAATCTCATTTTCGCAAAAAGTCAATTGAACAACTCATATTAAAAAAAACACATAATCTTTTGATTACACGGACGGATCTTATGAAATGAAAAAAATAATCTTTATTCTGGGACAATATATTTTATATATATAATTATATATATATATATTATTATTTATATATATTATATATAAACGGTATATAAATACCGTTAATTGTAAATAATTGTATAAAGAACCTCTGTAAATATAACATAAGTAGGAAAAATGAAAAAAAAATTATAATAACTGAGAAAATAAGAAAAGATATATATACAGAAAATAAATTATCTATATTTACATTGAAAAATATATTATATATTATAGATAACACAATATATGTTTATATTTACTGCACACATTCACTTATATATCCATACATACAACCATACACATAGGAATTGTCAAGTTAATAGATAATGAGTGAAGTGAATATATCTTTGTATTGGAAAAATAACAATCAAAGTAAAAGAAAATTTGAATTATTATAATAGAAATGATTATGTACTATTATTGAACAAATAAAGGTTTATTATTATCATTATATAAAAGAAAATTTATCAACTAATTCACCTGTATCAGATTTATTTAATTTGACCTAATTAAATGTTAATTATTATTCATATTGACTGGCGTCTGACAGCGATGTGAAGAGATATTGGAAAAGGAGTGTTTTAAATGAGCTTAAGGAAGGAGCATGTCTTATTTCAGGAGGGAGAGTGTTCCAGAGGGTAGTGGATCGGGCTAGGAAGGAATGCTGGTATAAAGTTGTTCGATGGAAAGGCAAGTATAGGTCAGAGGAACGTGATCTTGTTGTGGATCGGGAGTAGAAGGAAAACTTAAATTTCAAAAATATCATAATATGAATATAAATATGAATGGTTTAATCTGTCCAGGGATGGCTGTTAAATTGATTTACACTAAACCTGATATCTCTGACCCTAAAGATTAGTTGCCAGAGGTTTAGCAGAGAAGCATTGAAATGTTTAATTACCCAAACTGAAATATTAGTAACCCTATGTATATGCAAGAGATAGGAGACACTAAGCCAAGGCAGACCCCTATAAAAAATCCGGCGGACCATATGGGAGATTAGGTATTAATGAGGACGTTAAAGAAGCGAGATAAAAAAGGAAGCGAAAAAAGAAAAACTGAGGTTCCTCGTTAGACCTCCTTGACATGCATTGTCTCCCGTTGAGGGGAAGAACAGGTAGCAGTTCTAATTTCAGGTAGCCAGGAAAGTATATCCTTACACTCCCCTCATAATGGAAGAGTCCATTGTCTGCAGGTTAGTCGAAGAAGAGTCTTAGTTACATTATTAGAGCTATTGATGGAATCAAGGGTAACATATGCGGCCGAGTCCAGGTCTTGCGTGTTTTTCAACAAAATCTTTGTAATTTATAAATTCGCTTCAGGTTGAAAGCCTGATAAGATCCAGCTGAGGTATTAATGCCATCATCATTTAATTAAATGGGAAGCAAAAATTTTATAATAAACCTTAAGAACTGTTCTATAAGAACCGAAGGTTGTCATTGGTGGTTTCTTATTTTGCAGTGTGTGGAGATCTGAATCATTTCATTAATTTTATTTCTGAGATATCACACAGAAAGAACAGGATCGTCTAGTGTTACATATTTGTATGTATTGCATTTGTTAAGGATCACTACTTTCCTCTTTTTCTTAATCCACCTCTATTTATAGTTTACACCTTCTTCATTGTATTTCCCTCAATTCCCCCACTAATACTAACATTATGAAAGAATAGCAGTTGTAAAAGAAACAACATGCATGTAAAATATTATCTTAACGAGGTCAATGGTACAATGACCAACTTCAACGATCAAAATTTCGGACTATTGCAATATTTGATGCAAAATGAATTAAAACAATGAAGAAAAAAAATTAAAAATTCAACATTACTATACAAAGTGTTTACACATAGAATTCACTTAAAAGGATCTTGAAATCAAGTCAAGTGGTGGTACCATAGTATTTCTAATCATGCCATCATAAAAATAAATAAATAAAACCGATTATTTATTTATTAATTTTTTTTTTTTACATATTTCTTGCGAGGGTCGGATTAATGGAAAATTTCCTTCCCTCCCCCCCCCTCTCTACAACTGACTGTTTATTGCTCTCTCTCTCTCTCTTGATATAGCCCTGCTTCTGACTCCTCTTTATCTTTAGGCACTTAATACCAATGAGGTAGGTAGACTACTTCCCCCATATGGTCAAAGGCCGAAGCAGATAACAATATCTTAATCCTACCCTTGTCACTAATTTTACAAATATCAAAGTCAATATTTATAATCCTTACACCTAAGACATAAAAGAAAATTCCAAACTTTATTTACAGAATAAATCCTAAATCTAACTTAAAACTAAACACTCACAAAATAAAATAAAATTGCTTCTTGCACTAGGAACACACACACAAAATCAAATGACTCAATATGTACAAAATTAACTTTCTCCACTTATACAATACTACAATATATACATCTCGCTAAAGATATCAAATCAACCCTTTTTACAAGAAATAAAACAATTACTCTATATAAAACAAACAACCAAAAAAAAAAAATATATATATTTCCACAGTCTTTACAAAACAAAAATTACTCTGTAACCAAAAAAAACTCTTTCTCTCTTTCCCGTTGTCAACAACGGGACACTCACAGAATACGCTGTTCCTCAATTGGGAACCGTAGTTGCTCAATGTGCACATTTCTCCGCTTCCGCGGCTCTCTGACGCTCTCTACTGTCACGACATTATGCTCTCTTATAGCAATCACTCGGAATGGCCCTTCATACCGACAGATCTCTTTGCCACGATTGGTAATCTTTTTCCGGTACACCACCGTTCCGATTTTTAGTTTGCGGTGACGTCCCTCACCCGGACGTTTTCCCTCTCCACTCTCTGCTGTTTCTCTTTCATTATGCGCCCCCGCGCCTTTCCCCATAATTTTCCAAACGCCCAATGCCGGTTGGTTATAAAGTTAACCAATTCCTCTCCCACTACAGTGTCCCTAAAGTCCCGGCGTCTTTCCCGGAGCCCGAACACGATTTCCACTGGCGAATACCCTGTCGCGGTGTGGATCGAGTTATTATATGCAGCGATCGCCTTCTCCATCGCGACATCCGGTTCCAAGCCCTTATCTACTTGATAAATCCGGAGATGTTCGCTCAGGGTACTATGTAACCTCTCAACACCACCTCTGCCCTTGGGATGCCCTGGGGTATTAACGTGCCACCTGATCTCGAGTTCCTTGGCCTCTGCCCTAACCTGAGCGTTATCGAACTCGAGACCCCCATCCGATGAAATTCGATCCGGGACTCCGTAAACTTTGAACCATGCCCGCAAAGCTCCTAATACAGACTCCGCGGACTTGCTCTGCACCAAACAAGCTTGCGCGATTTTACTAAAGGTATCCAGGATCGTGACCCACCGATAGCCCCTCCATGTAAATGTGTCGACCTGGAGGTCCGACAATGGGAACGCAACCGTGGGCGTCTCCTCTTGAACCCACCCTGGCACCTACTTTCTCTAGGAGATCGCACCCCAAGATTCCGTCGTAGGATCGGGACATATCCTCAATGACGTGGACTTTCAGCTTCTCCCCGTTATCTGACCACCTTTCTAACCCTATTTCAACTTCTCCTTCGATTGCACAAGGGCCACCCAGAGTGATTAATTTACATGCACATACCTGAATCTGGAGTGCCCCGTTGCCGCTACTCAGCTGCTCCGCCGCTCGCCGGCTTAGGATGGTGCTGGAGCTCCCAGTATCCACCAAGCAGCGCACCCCTCTCTCGACGCGAATTGTAGGCAGACCGCTGCTCTTCTCTCCAACACTGCATACCTCTATGATGCGGTCGCCTCTCTGCTGGCACCCTCCTCAGGCTGCCACTCGCCCCTTCAGCGTTGCTCTCCTCTGCCCGCTACTCCTCCTCTGGCTCCCACCGGCTGCTTCGTCGCCACTGCTACCTGGTTCTACTTCTCTTTCCGACTCTGAGGCCGATGATACCTCCGAGGCCCTTGAAGAGGGTACTGGACTTTTCCTTCGACCTCTCCACAGTCGGTTAACCTCCATTGGTTCTCCCCTCGGGGGTTCTTTCCTCCTGTGGATGTAGGGGCATTGTCTGGCAATGTGCCCCTCGGTCCCGCACTCAAAACACTTGGTGCGGGGGCATTGCGCCACTAGGTGCCCTTGTTTGCCACACCCATGGCAACGCCTTTCTTCCTTCCTCCCGTTGGGCACCGGTCTCCTCGACCCTTGCTTCCTCCGCTCTCCCATTCTTGGTTCTGGCCGAGCGTCCCGCCTGCCCCAGGGTGACTCCCGTGGTTTCCTGTAGGTCACCCTGTTCCATCCTGGTTCCTCTCGCTCGGTTACCTCTTCCTCCCTTGCGCTGGAGTCCATCATCTCTTGAGCGCACTCGGTAAAGGACTTCTCCCGGGGTAGGCCGTCTTTTCTCCCCGTCTCCCGTGCTAACTGAACCTTCAGGATGGTAGACACGAAGGCCATCCTTGCTTCCACCTCCTGTGCGGATGTAGTTTCCCGCATCTTATCGGTGATTTTGTTAAATTTTAACAGAAGTTCACCAGCGTACTGTCCGTTGCTCTGCCTTGAGTGTCTCGTATCCCGGAACAGCTGAAAGAGATCTTCTTCCGGGGTCCACCTTCCACCTCCGTAGGCCTTCTTCAACCTCTCCTTTATGATAGGCCATGAAGTCTCCTCATCGGCCTGTATAAGGTTCAGGACACCTCTCTTTATGCGGCATACCAGGTCCGCTCTCAAGGACTCCGCGTCATGCGCGTCCAGCAGCGCTTCGGCCCTCTTCACTTCAATTCGCGTCATCACGCGATCCACGCTTTTCAGGAAGTGGTTCAGCTCTCCCATTTCTCCTGAGAAGCGCTCTATATCTGATACTGCCTTCCGTAGGTCTTGAGCCGTGGCTGCTCTCACCTTCAGCCAGGCCAGGGTGTTGGCGTGTGCTTCCGCCATGGTTTCTCTCGGTATTGCAGACTCGGAATTAATCTGAAGAACGGCTGGCTGCAAAATGTTCTCCATCTACTCACTCTAGACCGAAAGAAAAAAGGAAAAAATTTTCCTACCTTTGGTCTTCTCTCCCCGTCGTCCCGGGTTTCGGCACCAGATAAGTTGAGTATATATATATATATATATATATATATATATATATGTATATATATATATATATATATATATATATATATATATATATATATACAGTCCTGTGAAAAAATATAAACTCAAGACAAAAAAAACTTCTTCAAGTCATTTTGTCTTTAATTTTGCAATTTGAGTAACAAAATATATTATTTAATGTATACAGTGAATGATTAATTACAATTTTAATAAATAATTTCATCATATGGCTAGAATTAGGTACAACTGGGGCAAAATAACAAAATACACCTGTGAAAAAGTATAAACTCAAAACTTTAATGTCCCTTTAATGAGTAAATTCGTTTCAATAATGAAAACTTCCACCATGTTTTTGAATCACCTCCAACAGTCTTTTAGGGACACTTCTTACCAAATTAAGTAAAGTGCTCCCTGGTATGTTTTCCCAAGCTTGTGTGATCCTTTCCTTGAGCTCATCAATGTTTTGGATTTCTGGTTTCTGAGGGTCGTAGACTTCTCTAGACATGATTCCCCACAAGTTTTCAATGGGATTGAGATCTGGACTAAGAGCTGGCCATTCCAAAACATTGAGTCTGAAATCTTCAAACCATTGTCTTGTTGAGCGTGCTGAATGAATTGGCGCATTATCTTCTTGAAAAATGGGATCTTCTTCTAACATTGTAATAAACGGCAAAAGGAACTCTTCTAAAACATTTTGGTACCTGACAGCATTCATTTTGCCAGCAATGAATGCAACTTGAGACTTTCCCTTTTCATTAAATGCAGCCCAGACCATTACTCCTCTACCCTAATGTGTTCTTCGTGATAAAATTTTTTTTTCTTTTCTAAGGTCATGCCAGTAGTAATTAAATCCATCCGGGCCATCAACTCGTGACCATTTATTGCTGTTTTGGATATGTCTTTCTGCAAACTGCAATCGTCGCTGCAAATGATGTTTTTTAAGCTGTGGTTTTCTCATAATTTTACGATATTTGAAGAACTTGGATTCAGCACATCCTAAGTTGAATCGCCTCACAATCTGTGAAGAGGAAGTTCCTGTTTTCGAAATTTCTCTCAAAACTGCCCGTTTCACCTGCTTAGAAATTTTTGGAGGCCTTCCACTTCTTTTCTTTTTCCCGTAATTTTCAGGACCGCACTTTAAAAAGTTTTTGACTACTCCCTGGGAGCGGTTTATCTCATGAGCAATTTGCCTCTGGGTCATCCCAGCTCTCCCTAAGTCCATTATTCGTTGCTGCTCAATTTCCGTGAGTTGTGACCCCCACGGCATTAATAAAAAAAAAAAAAATTACTAAATGAAGCTTTATGGTATCAACGATGAACACTCTTTAACAGCAGGAATAAAACTGAAGCGATATTTTAATCCTTAATAATCCAGTCAATAGAAAACAAACATTGAGTTTATACTTATTCACAACATAAATAAGATTTGTTTACAAAATCTGTTGATTGTAAATTATCAAATAGATCAATGTCCACTTAAGCTTCACACCAATCTAATAAGATAAATACAAGTCTAAAAACATAATTGTGTAATGCATTTACTTTTAAATTTTATAAATACATTATTATTATAAGTTGAGTTTTATATTTTTTCACAGGACTGTATATATATATATATATATATATATATATATATATATATATATATATATATATATATATATATATAGAGAGAGAGAGAGAGAGAGAAACTATTAGAAAATATTATAGATATATACAAAAATTAGTAAAAATAAAACATTCAGTGACAATTTGTTAGATTTTAATGTGGGTATGATTAAGCGGCAAACAGACAGCAGTGAGCCGGACGTGTTGACAGCCAATCATCATAATTTATGCATGTATCGATGTATTTTCACTGTTGACTACATTGTATTTATAGCCTTATAGCAGTAATCGATTAATCGGGATGCCGGTATATTTATACAGATTCATTGGTGTGAGCCATATTTTGGAGTGGTAATCGATAATTAATTAACGATATCTCCTACACGATAATCAACTCATCCCATTATAGATACTATATACGTCATATTACTTTTAGCAGTAATATGTTTATTTAAATCTCAACCCTAAGGAAATCCTTGCAAAAAATAAACTGTTACCGTTTATTTTGGAGAAGCGTGATGATGAAAACAACTTAGTTATTTAAGATAATAAGATAAAATTGCAGAGCCTTATTTTTTGAAGCAGATTAAGAAGATGAAGATAAGTTGGTGAAGGTTGCAGAGGCTGATACAGACCATTTACAAGATCCACTTCCTGAAGCCGTCAAGTGGCAACCGGATATTGGCTGAAGATTTAGGAGGCGGAAGTGGCCGAAGAAGCCCCCCAAGAGAATTATTAAGGCGCCATGTTTATTCTCCCGAGAGACACCGCCTTCGGGATTTATTAATCATTTAATTAAAAGTTTGTTGGCCCACCTCAAATCGCCTCCCTCAGCTCGCTAATGAACCTCCTAGAGGGCGCCTCATCTTCCGGGACCTTCCTCTCAAGGACCTACATCGCTTACATCCTCAACAACCTCCGCCATGTTTTGAGCTCTTTACTAATTTCGTTAACACTCTGGGAGAGACATATGATAGCTTTGCGCATCGTGATTCCGAATACCCTAATTTGATCTCGCTCTTATATTTTTTATTTATATACATCAAGTAAATGTATTGACAAAGATTATAATAACATGTTAAAACTTGAAAAGTACTCATCAGTAGTACTTTATTAAAAATTCTACACTAGAAGGTCTCTAGACCATATTAGTTTCAGACACCTCGGAGGATTATCAGGAATGAAGTGGGAAGCAAGTTGAGAGATTATGGAGCTTACCATAAAATGATAGGTATCTGGTGTGGGCTAAATCAGCAACATAAGGAACATTAAGATCTTTGTGGATAAGTTAATTGGTGACAAAGTAAGGAGCATTGAGGAATTTACGAAGGATCTTGGATTGTAAGGATTGGATAAGAGATGAATTGGATGGTTTTGTGGAGCCCCAAAGCTCAACTCCGTACGTCCAAATAGGTCTAATCACAGTCGTGAATATGAGTCTTTTGTAATTAATTGGGAGCTTTGAACGTTTCTCTAGTAAATGTTGAAGTAGTCTAAAACGACGGGCGGTTTCTTGTCGTTCTAGTGTTGTAAGTGGATTCCAAGTTAGTCGTTAGTCCAAGTAGAGTCCTAGGTTGCGTATCTGTTCAACAGGGATTAGTGGAACATCATTAAAAGATACTGTAGGAGAGAAAGTCGTAGGTTTACGACATAAGGTGAACGTTATTTGGTGGGATTTATTTTGATTCTCCATTTTTGACACCATTCTTGATGTTATTTAAATTTAAAAACTATTTATCGATATTTACAACTGTATACATTATAAACAACAAATAAATTTGAGTAAAATTACATGTAAAGACCTAATCACTAGTAAAACAACAACAAACGTTCTACACTAGATGGTCTCTCGGCCATTTTCGTGACAAGTTGTGAGACTATTGGATTCGAGAGGGTATGGAGTTTACTAAGAAAGTCTATATATATAGTTTTGGCCAAATCAGCAACATATGGAACACTAAGATTATTATAGACGTTTGTGACATAATAAGAGGATTTAATATTTCACGAAGGATTTCTGATAGTAAGGATTGGAAACGAGAAGAATTGGAAGCTTTAGTAAATCCCCAAAGCTCAACTCCGTATGTCCAAATGGATCTAATTACTGTCATCTAAATAAGTTTTTCGTAATTTATTGAGAGCTTTAAAGTCTTGTTTAGTAAGTTTTGGAGTAGTCGGAAACAACGAGCAGCTCCTTGCCTTTGAAGTCTTGTATGTGGATTTCAAGATGTCTAGATGGAGTCCTAGGTTATGAATCTGTTAAACAGGGATCAGTGGAATATTATTAAAGGATATTGTAGGGCGAAAAATCGTAGGCTTACGACGAAGGGTAGGGGTTATTAGAAGAGACAATCCAAGGATTAAAGAAGTGGTACAAACTTGAAAAACATTTTTAATTACTAAAGGAAGTATCCTAGGTCCCATCCTGTATACGGTGTATACAGCTGACATCCCGACTCATCCTACCACTTTCCTCACCACGTATGCTGATGACACTTATGTGTTATCAGTAAACAATGATCCCTTCATTGCCTCCCAAAAACTCAAATCTCATATCACTAACATTCAAGGATGGTGTCAAAATCGGAGAGGTAGAATAAATCCAAAAAAATCCCATCAAATAAACTTTACCCTTCGACGTAAACCTACGGCTTCCTGTCCTACAGTATCCTTCAATGATATTCCACTAATCATTGTGGAACGGATCCGCTACTTAGGACTCCACTTGAACAAACGTCTAACTTCTTGTATGGAATCCACATACAAGACTAAAACGACAAGAAACTGCCCGTCGTTTCAGACTACTTCAACATTAACTAGACAAACGTTCAAAGCTCCCAATTAATTACAAAAGACTCATTTACATGACTATGATTAGACCCAGGTGGACCTACTAAACCACCCAATTAATCTCATATCCAATCCTTACACTAAAAAATCCTTTGAAAAATCCTCTGAAAAATCCTCAATGCTCCTTACTTTGTAATCAATGAACTTATCCATAAAGATCTTAATGTTCCATATGTTGCTGATTTAGCCCAAACCAGATACCTATCCTTCCATAGTAAGCTCCACAACCAATCCAATCCACTAGTCTCCCAACTTGCTTCTCCCTCCATCCCTGATAATCCTCCGAGGTGTCTGAAAAAAAGATGGCCTAGAGAGTTTTTAGTGTAGATTTTATTGAAATGCTACTAGTGAGTTATTCTTCACAAGTTATTTACATGCCACTGTACTCACTATAAACACATTTACTTGATGTATATTATTTTGTACAGTTGTAAATATCAATAAATGAAAAAATCTACTAAAGGCACCGCAGTACATGTACAACTATAGCAGAGATAGCTTTAAAAAAATACCCTTAAGAGAATAAAACGTTGATGAGCAATCTCTGATTGCTCCCCTACGTACGATACCCAGCCTGCTACAACTATCAGACCATCCCCCGCCCACAGCCGGTAAGGGGCCAGGCACCCCTCACGGTTGAGTTGGACTAACAAGACTTAACAAACACCAATCAGCCTACTTACAGATGTAGCGTTTCCCAGAGCTAATTGTCTTACTTACTCAAGCAAACATTGTAATCACTCGTTCTTTGCACGTTTTCACTAAACACACACGTATTGCGATTCTCTAGTCTATTGGGGTTATATAAATACTTCATCGGATCCCGGGATATAATATAGAATAATTTAGTTTGTTTGAGGTACGCATGATGGTGTAGAAGGATCAATACAATTAAGATTCATAAAATTAAAGCCACTTCTATAGGAATTATTTTATTTGAAAACTAGTTTCGATAAATCAGCACTTTTTTACATAGATTACATATATTATATTTTTTTTAAATGTAAATATATCGGTAGTTGATTTAAATGCGTAGAGAGAGGAATGGTAAGGTTATTATATTAGATTTATAGTCTTACATTTTAAAAATTTTAATATTAATCTATCATCCCAGTGAATAAGCGAAATTTTGACCAAAATGAGTTAAGTGACTAAAAAGATTCGTGGGTTTTTTTCTTATGGTGAATAAGTGCTTAAGTAATATGTCCACCTTAAAACATAGTTATTTAAAATGAACATCTTACTTAAACACTTATTCACCATGAAGAAAAACCTCCATGATTATTTTTATTGATTTAACTCATTTTGGCCAAAATTTGACTTAACCACATATTACTGGTATGGGATGAAAAATATATATAATCTATAAAGATAATATGTTGATGTTTTGAATATTTTGTGTTTTAGAATGTCTAGCATTCGAAACTAGTTTTCAAATAAAATAATTCCAAAAGAAGTAGCAATTAATTTATCAATCCTAATTGTAATGTAGTTTATATTTAGAAGACTTTGTTATGATAAAATAATCAAAAGTTATATAAAACAAAAATCAAAGGACATTATTGCATCGTATATAGAATTATATGAAATATTTCGCTATTATCAATGCAAAGTATCGTATGTCAAAAAACGCGTTTTTGTCCTCGATCATTTGATCATAATTAGTCGACGATAATCGAACCTGTGACAGGGTTACTTCTTAAAATCAGACACAAGAGTTGGCTAAAACATAAATCAGTTCTAAACCAATCGCTTAAGTAAATCTAAAAGCCATTTTCACATTCGATACTTTGCACTTATATCAACGGTATAACTTAGGAGAGTATCTAAACCAACTCCATCCCAAGCGTTCCAATCATCTCTACCAATAACCATCTTCTGGGAATAACATGCAATAAGGAGTAACAATGCAATTAAGATGCTCCATCAATTACTAATATTATTGGATGTAATAGATACGTAATGACAAAATAATCTACTATATATTTGTCAAATACCACTCACTCATTTAACACGAAATCTCAGAAACCACCAAACGGATTGGAATGAAATTTGGTATATAGCTTCCTCTAGGGCCGTAGGTGCTCGCTAAGAAAGGAATTTAAAAAAATCGGCCTGGATCGCGGCTAATTCGCGAAAAAATGCGATTACAATTTTTATTGGGTGAATAATAATAGATTTATTGTCATATGGTATTTCGAGATAAACTAAGTTAAAAAATAGGTTAGATGTCTAAGCGGCACACTTTGACCACAAGTATAAACAAACGAAAATACGATCGATGTCGAAACCTTATAATACAGTACATTCCGTGAACTCATGATGGCTGCAGAGGTGGACCCCTACAAGTTTGAGTTGTTTCGTGACGAAAAACTATTAAAAGACTTATGTTAAAGAGGAGGTTAAAAGACTTATGTTCTCTGGTGATGACATGTAAGGCCAGTTCGATGTACATATTCCTCATGAGCAACCCACCAACATTGTATCACCAGTAGCTTCGTCCCCAACTACTCTTGCATCATTGAAGTAAACCCATCAATCTAAAAGTAAACAACGTAGGAAATGATAAACAGATTCAGTTCGCAACAAACAACTAAGGAACTCGGCTGCAAAATATATCCAAGCACATGTAGAGGTCAACAGGAAAGCTGTTAAGAAATACATGACAAATCATCCTGAAGTTAGCAGAAAAGTGTTTAACAAACATAAAAAAGTCAACCCGAAGTCAAAGGATATGCTGTATACACATATTCTGAGAATCACCCAACTGTACTTAGAGGGACTGTACAGAAGTATAAGAAAACCCATCCTGAAATCCATAGAAAGTCTTAAAAAAAAATTATCAGAAAATAATCCTCATATTAAACGTGTAGCTGTAACAAAACACGATGAAAGATGTTCAATGGAAAGGTTACAGCCAGTATGCACCAAAAACTGAATATGCAAAAGACAAAACCGTCGATATTGGATCACGGTCTACTTGAAATTGGTGTTATGCTATAAAATGGAAGGACGAGAGCCCTGCCATGTGCTGCAGTAACAGGAAAGTCCAACTACCTCCCTTTTGGGGCTGAGCATTTTCTTAATAATATTTGGATATAGAACGGTTGTTTCCAAATGACGTTATTTGGAGCAAAATTCGTAGGCCAATTCCAGAAAATTCTTCATAAACGTAACGAGTATATCAAGGGCTTCAGAGCTGCTGTTGAGTCTGTTAACAAAGATCTACACGATTTCCAGGTAGTTATCAGTGCTGACATCCTTCAAATGCTCACTGAGGACGTTACAATACGTTACGTTACTCCTACCACTAACGAAGTTGCTGTCTTGATTGTTGACCAGGTGTTTGAAAAGCGAGACATTGTTCTCCACAGCAGGGGAAAAAAAAAATGATAAGAATCAGTGAGTTCTATCAAGTGTATGATTCTCTTCAGTATCGTCTCATGTTCTACCATGGAGAAGATGGGTGCAGTATTAACAACCCTCAGCGTGACCCAAACACCAATACACCACTTAAGGAAACTGTGGCTGCAGTTGATTTTTACTCCTAAATGTTGATGGAGCGAGGAGGTGAAGAACCTTATTTACTTCAATTTCGTAATCTCCTCAACCAATGTATGCTTGATATGTACGCAAAAATAGAAACAGAAAGACTTAACTCGAAAAAATCAAAAAAGTTGAGAAGTTGAGACTATATTCACTTCAAGTATGCCATGAGAAAAGCTGATGGTCTGGTATCAGAGCTGGATAAGATGGTAGTGCTGCCTCGAAGCTTCACTGCAGGACTATCAAAATAATATGATATTAACTTTTTCAAATTCTCAAATTTACTCATTGAAATTATTCTAAGAATGGAATTCTTTAGGTTTATTTAAGTAATAATGATTATCAACGTTAAGCTTAACTTTTACTAATTTAAGTTGTCCTTAATCCTAATGATACTAAACCGAAGCGGAGCTTGGGCACTTTCAGCTAGTATGAATTATATTACAATAAACTGAAAATTATTATAGTCGTTTAGTATTAATGAATTAATTGCCACTTCTATTGAAGTAATTATAATTATTATATTATAACATTATAATCGGGTCATTTTAGCCCCAATCTGCGGAAAAATTCCTATTGAGCTGAATTTTTGTATGCACCTTTATTACAATATTTTAATTAATATGTGAAAAATCGACATTGATATAGTGCCGGCTAAAAAAGGCCAAAAGGTCACAATAATCGGTTTTTCGTGAATATCTCGCAACCTATTGCTCGGAGGTTAATTCAGATCATAACAAAAATTATTCATCGTGCAATTATCTACAAAATATACCTGTTGCATTTTTCTGTAAGATCAATTGTTTTTTTAGCAGACCGCTTAGAAAGCGACAAACTTGCGGTAAATCGCACTTTTCCTCGAAAACACGTTGTTTTTTTTGTAATATTTAGTCTATAATTTCGAAGCTATTTGCCTGATCTGAAATAGAATTTTTTCATCTGAGAGCTGGTTAAATTTACTGTCAGACCCCATATATTAAATTTTAATTAATTACCTATTGTAATATCTATGTTAAAAATATAGAAGAGTCATGAAAAATATGTTAAAAATAAACATAAAAGCTAATTAAATTTTCTATAAAATTGATCATATATTAATTTGTCGTAATTCTAACCGTTGACGAAATATTCGTTATTGAAAACCGGTAATTTTCGGTAAAAAACAAATGTAACCTCACTTTTTGTCAAACTTTTGCTTCTGTGCCTTCCACAATCGTTTATCGGAAAAAACGTCAGGATCAAAATTTACTTCAATTTACTTCAATTTCATATATACATTTTTTGTATTTGAAGCAAATGTTTAACAAAAAGTGAGGTAGATATTTTTTTTTTTCAAATTATCTATTATTAATAACGTATATCTCGTAAATGGTTAGAATTACGACAAATTTATATATACAATCACTCACTCTACAATGTGTTTATTGACTGGACTAAATTTTCTATTGGTTATAATTTTATTTGGCAGAAATAATTTTATTGGTCTGGTTAGGTTCTAATTTCTAACCATAAAATTATATAACAGTGTGGCAAATCACGTTTCTGACGTTCAATATAATCATTTAAATTATGATTATTGTACTTCTGATCCTTCCTAGAACTATGAATATGATATAGTTAAAATTTTGATCTGATGGGTCAAGCAGTTTTACCTTTGTGGACGATTTAGCGGAATATTAACCAAACACCTATTTTTAAACTTCACTGGGATCCATAAGCCATATTTAAATCTTTTTTAATAATTTAATTAAATATAAGTAAATTCTATTATCAATTTATAGCTGTATATAACACCTTATTTGTGTAACCTCTCAGTCCATTTTCAAACTTTACTGCGCACCACATATTTAATTGAAAATCTTTCTTGAACTATGTAGATGGTGTAGTTATAGTTAGGTATATTGATTCGGTAGTTTTCGCGGTTAGTGATCACAAACGAAAAATGATTTGTCCTTTTATATAATAGTATAGATTTAACTCCTTGATTAAGAAAGATGAGGAAAAACTATAAAACTGTGGCTAAAGTTGAAGTTATATAACTTTTTTTTTTTTAATTTAGCACTTAAAAAAATAATTGCTAAGTCACACTTCTGCTAAATACCTCATGTCCCATACTCTTTATCGCTGCTTAACGACGCTACGTTTATTACATTAACAAACATCCCTAGTAAATTTAAATAGGATACTACTTTTGATGAAAAGTTGTTGCCTACAAGGCCATTACAAAAGCAGTATCAAACTATTAGCCTCGGAATATAAAGAAGATGAGCACCTCTGGGGGCAGTAACTCGAGTGTAAAATCGAGCGGCGGAGGGACAAGGCACCCGTTTCTATTGTAATTTACCGCTGTTATTATAAGCTTGGCTGTGGCGCTCTCTCTCCGTGCGGTAATAATGTAATATGGTAACCCCATAAAGAAGTTACACGCTCTGGACTCCCCACTTAGTCCAAGCTGAATAATGCATGAGCCCTTTGGAAACAGAACATTTTCCCATAGGAGGCGGTGTCGCACGGGGGTATACTTTAGTTACATTCTTATTTAAACTGTCTCTCCCCTCTGCTGGGTAGTATGTTAACATAGGCGGAAATCACATCGCTATTTTCTAGGCACAATATATGCACATAGTTGCAAATATTTGTGTATCAGTAATCAAGAGAAAATTAGAAGATTTCAATTTGTGACTGACACGATAACTTCAAAAAAAAAAAAAAAAAAAAAAAAAATGATAATATAAAAAAAAATTTTTTTATTGAAATTTACAACTGCATACAAATGAGGTAATGATGAAATGTTCGTGAATAACAGGTATAGGACTACTAACATCACATTTATGGAGCGAAGAATGTATTTTAAAATAGACTGTATTTAAGGCGAGGGTTTTTAAGACTTTTTAAGAAAGTGAATACAATGGCATATAAATAACATGTGAAGAACTATTCACTAGTAGCACTTCAATAAATTCTACACTAAAAGGTCTCTAGGCCATCTTCTTTTCAGATGCCCCAGAGGATTATCAGGAATGGAATAGGAAGCAAGTTAGGAGACTAGTGGATTTGAGTGGTTATGGAGCTTACTGTGGAAGGATAGGTATCTGGTTTGGGCTAAATCAGCAACACATGGGACATTAAGATCTTTATGGATAAGTTTATTTGTAACAAAGTAAAGAGCATTAAGGATTTTTCGAAGGATTTTGGATTGTAAGGATTGGATACGAGAAGAATTAGAAGGATTAGTTGAGCCTTCTTATTTAAAAAATATTTTAAAGATTCTGCTATTTGTTCCTTGATCGACTCATTGACAAGCAGCTCACCTATCACGGCCAAATATTAAATATAATTAACTAATATAATTTTATTTTTGGAAAACAATGTAGTATAAAAGATTAAAATAATTTGATTTAAGATCTTAATATATTAGGAAGATACTAAGTTTATAGAATGGGTAATGCATTTTATAGTGAACTGGTTTGAATTTTTTATTTTATTATTTATTTATTGATTATAACCGTATAAAATATATACATAAAGTAAATTTCTTGATAGTGATTACAATCACCTGATAATACTCGAAAAGAACCTCTTCAGTAGCACTTCAATAGTTGTACATTAGAAGATCTCATGACCATTTTCTTTTCAGACGCCTCGGATGGTTGTCAGGAATAGAATGGGAAGCAAGTCGAGAGACTAATGGTTTGAATAGTTATAGAGTTTACTATGAAAGGATATGTAGTTGGTTTGAGCTAAGTTAGAAACGTAAAGCACGTTAAGATCTTTGTGGATAAGTTTGTTTTTAACGAAGTAAGGAACATTGAGGGTTTTTAAAAGTATTTTGGATGGTAAGAATTAGATGGTTTAGTGTAGTCCCAAAGCTCAACTTTATATGTCTAAAATAGTCTAATTACTGTCATGTATATGAGTCTTTTGTAATTAATCGGAAGGTTTGATTGTCAAGTAAATGTTGCAGGAATCGAAAACGACGGAAAATTTCTTTCTGTTTTAGTCTTGTATGTGGATTTCAGTTTTGTTTGAATTTATTTTTGACATAATTCTTGAAGGTTAATGGTATGAGATTGGAGTGTCTGGGCATCTTAATATGTATAAGGAAATTTATCAAAATTGTTAACCTCCAGCCATAACCTGTTGGCAGTCAGATTTCATTCTTCTTGTACTAACGGAAAGTCCAAATAAACAGAAATGCAATTTGTATGATTATTTATGACACTCCTATGATATTCTTTAGAATACCACTGTAGAATGCTAAACATTCATCTAAAGTTTTAAAAAAATACCAAAATTCAAAACATCAGATCAAGATGAATGTTGAACGTTCGACACTAGTATTCTAGAGAACTAAAGATCATAGATTTGGTAACCAATGCATCAGTTTCTCATTATATTGAATTTTCTATACTATCTTGCGTACATCAACTGATTATGGTTATAATATTTACAATTCTGTATTGCATTATATATAACATTGTTTGAATATTAATATCCTAGAAATTACCTTGTTTTCTGATGAATTAAAATGATTTGAATAACTTTATTCTTTATTTTACGATTATTAGTGATATAAAATGTCTGAAACTTAAACATTTTACTTGTTTTTAAATTTTTTTTTTATTATCTCATATATCGTCGACAATTGCTAACAATCTGTAAATGTGAAAATACGCTGTTATTGCATTTGATCTTTAGTGATACGTTACATTGATTTGGTATAATCAAATAGTTTGTATAATCTTTGACAGGGTTATTCCTCCCCTTTACAGAGAGAATTCATATTTGAGAATTCGCTAGAACGTATATCAATTCTAAAGCAATTTGCATTTGTAGGGACGATATGTGAAGATAAAGATTGTGAAGGGTAATGAAGACCAGTTGATATTTAGTAAAAAAAATTAAAGAAGTGTTAATTATTGAAAAAATGAAGATAGTACAATTAAAAAATGTATTTAAATTATTGTTATTATAATTTTTATTATTATTAATGCAATCGTAACTTTAAAAAAAAATGTGCTAACGTTTCGATATTACTAACAGCAGCGGCTGAGGACACGTCTTCTCCTCCAAACCATGTATTTCTTTAAATTAAATGTATTTAAATTAAAATACATTCGATATATTGTAAAGTTGTGTTTAGTTTATTTTATAGCCCTAATACAAACTTTTTAGCGGAAAAGAAAACTGTTGTCAGATAACTGTTCTACCTTTAAAGCCCAACATAAACAGAACTGGAATACCATTAGCGTGCAGTGGTCACCCGCAAATACCACCTACCGAATTCCTTCATGAACCTCCAGATATTCGAATATCCCACCAAGTTTCCTGTTCGTGTTTATTTATTTATTAAAGTTTAAAAAGTTTACTTTTAGATAGACACAAATGATAATCTGTGGGAATAAATCAAAATGACAGATGAGGATATGTTAGTTATAGATAGATAGATATAAAATAAATTTTATTCTGGGACAAAGTCCCTTAAGAATAACAACAAATGAATTATAAAAAGTAAATCGTATCTGGCCAAGATATTTTAAATAAAATAATGAAATAAGATAATATGAAGTAGATACGAGTTTATAATACAATAATTTAAAGAAACAAACACACATATATACACACAAAACCATATATACATTCGGTAAAGGAAAACCAATATTATATACAAAGTTGATTGAAACATGAAATTTCTGGATTTACACCTAGTGAAGTATGAAGAAAAATAATATTTATTGAGAGGGAACAGACAAAAATGATAAAGAAAAAATAAAAATGAAAAAATATTTGAGTAACAGTGAAAACATTATCATAAGAAGAATTGAATTTTTTTAAAATTTAATATGCTGGTATGACATTCGTTATAAAGCATCCATATGATTAAATAGCATCCGTCTGGAGGGAGAGAAGGTGGTGGAAGAAGTGTGCTTTAAAAATTTCGAGGGAAGATGCGTTGCGAATGGAGGGATGAAGAGAATTCCAAAGAATAGCGGAACGGGCAAGAAAGGAACGTTGGAATGCAGTCGTTCTGTAGGATGGGGTGTAGGGATCGGAGAGACGGGATCTTGTATGTAGTGATTGGATTGAGGACTTGAATTGTATGATGTTATGGATAAAAGGAGGGTGATGTGTGTTAATAGCTTGGAAGAGGAATATACCAAGGAAGTAATCTCTCTGGAAGGAAGGGGAAAGCCAATTTAACTCGATGTAGAGATGGGACTCATGAGAGCGTCATGAGGATCCGAGGACAAATCTTATGGAGCAATTCATGATACGCTTTAATCTTTTCTTAAGAATCATCGAGACCCCACCATAAATCAAACATCTATAGTCAAATTGGGGGAAGATGAGGTAGGAGTGTATATCACTTACCATATACAGTGATAAGCCGGTATCAAACAGCAAATAGCTTTTATTGGCATTGGTGTACATCAAAGTGAATTATATTTCAGATAATGTTATGTAGATGGGAAGGATGCACCGATATTTCTGTAATGTTTAAAAGAGTATGAGGGTTCGAAGAATAGCTGTATCAACTGATAATGAAATAAAAAATTATAATCTTTGTTCAGTAACAACAAAGTTTTTGCAAAGTTTTATTCGGAAATTTTGATCATTTTAATTGAAATGGTAGATTAGAAGAAATTCTTGGGATTCTAGGAATAAATGCGAGGCCTTTAGCAGCTGTTCCAGTAGGAATTAAAGCATCAGTGATATTTCCACGCGTAGCTGTAATTTTTAACTTGGCACCATTGCACTGATAATGTGGTTGAAGGTCACTTAAAAGCATACCTAATTGACAAACCAGTTTTAAATTTTAAATAATAAGTTGGGAATCCAGATGAACAGAGAAAATTGACTGTAATATTGGCGATATATTGGTCAATTTTAAAACTTTTTGATTAACAATTATATTGAAAATAAATAAATTTGGTTATTAATTTCAGGATCCAGACAGTAAAATTGCAAAATCTCCCTCAGAATGGCAGTCACCAACTATTGCTCGATTTTCAAACTTCACTATTATCCACGTACTATCGGCTTTTTAATAACTAATTCAAAGAAAATCAGTAAATTTTATTATTTCTAAGCCTTCCTGGAACTATAAAGATGGTGAGGTTGAAATTTGGTACAGATTGGTTCAGTAGTGTCGTGGTTAGTGACCGAAAAAGAAAAATGGCTTGTCCTTTTATATAATAATAAAGCGTAACAAATTCCAGAGTTCAAAAGTCTGTAAATATCTTAATGCTATTTATTATTTACCAATACTTAATAATCCCTTTAGACCATTCTCTAAGCTTGTTTACTAACACTAGACTTCTTCAAAAAAAGCCTCAGTTCAGTTATTTATTTCAAAGAAGAAACATGACAGTGTCCTACAAAATTCTCGTAATTTTAAGAAATTGCTGGGAAATTATTAAATAGGGGAAGGTGTCCTGTGCACTGCGCGGCGTTGGTTTGAAAAATTCAGAAGTGGAGATACGACGTTGAAAAGGAAGAAGGGCTCCGGGATTAATGGATATTGATGAGGTTCTGAAGGAAGCTGTTGAATCAAATCCGTCCACAAGTACTCGAGAACTTGCCAGGGAGTGTGGTGTGTCGAAAGATACCGTTAGTCTCCATCTTCTCTCCATGGGGAAGGCGAAATAGACCCGTAGACTGGTCCCTCACGAACTTACTCCTCAACAATCAGCAGAAAAGCTTACAGAACTGTCTCATCCACCATATAGTCCAGACCTCGCACCTTTGGATTACTACTTGTTTTGATTCATGGCCCATTTTCTTCAAGGGGAAAAATTTGATAATTTTGCGGAAGTTGAAAATGCTGTCCAAGAGTTCTTTGGCAGCCATCCCAAGGAATAGTATCAGTGTGGCATCAAGCAATTGGCTAGCAGATGGGTAATGACGGAAGATAACAATGGGCTATACTTTACGTATTAATTGTATCTTATATCAAATAAATAATAATACAAATATTTGTTTAAGAAACGGTCATTTTTTTTTTTATACACCCCATTAGTATAGGTTTCAAATATTAAAATAGTACGCAAATAGAATCAATAAAAGCTGGTCATTGTTTTTTAAAATTTACTGAAGGTAGAAAATTTGTTGATGGATGATTGTTTTGACATTGATAATTTAAATCTCCTCTACGTATTCCATTTTCAAATAAGCCTAAATGTTTCTGCCTGGAATGCAATGCAATATACGGGCTATTTAATAACGGGATTGAAATTGGAAACAGATGTACTGCGAACAGGCATTGCTTTAACAATTCTGGCTCTGCATATTTGTTATCCTGGGTTATGATTGGATGTGATTCGTCCCTTCCGCCGGTGGGTGAAAAAGGGGAGCCGGGTTTATTTTCCAAAGAGGTTTTCTAATAGAGTGGGATTATTTACGACCGCCAACAACTGAAAGGGCATTGGATGCAGATGGCATTGGCTGCAGATTGCACCGGGAGTGCAGAGGGTATGAATAGGTTCGGCTCTATAGTACAATACGGTCCCGTTCGGGGTCCTCTCACTCAAAGCCTGTTTTTACCGCTTATCTCTTTCACCGGCCCAATTAGAACGAGTTTGATGAAGAGAGGAGGGCTTTAATGTCAAAACAGATAAAAGTGCTTAATCACAGGCCCCTAATCCGTAATTAAAGCTAACATAGAGGCGGGGAGCAAAAATCCCCCACGGCACCGACTGATTATTTCAAACAGAGCGGGCAATATAATGAGATTAGCCCGTGATGAATCGAACTGCGGGTTTTTCATTCCATGGACGGGGGGAGGACAGTTAACAAACGACTAGAATGTCGGATATGAGTCCCGACCGATTCGTCCACCCCAACCTCTCTACCAAAAACATTTTAATTATTTATGTTGCCTCATTGCTCTTATCCAACTGCTAACAATTTCATTTGAACTTTCCTTTTGGTCTTTATACAGGACTCTGTTTGGCTCAATTTAATTTCACTACTGTTTTTTTTTTTTTTAATTTTAATTATTCTCTTACAGACATTTTTACCTTCTTTTTTTTTCGAATAAAATCAGACATTTATCCCGTCGAATGATTTTGTCCCATTCTGGCACAATCATCTTTATATCACAATAACCTTTAATAAAATATAAATTGTTTAAAGAAGCTGAAAAGGACCTAGTAGAATTAAAAATTACAGAAAATTCTCTACTTGATCAGACTTCTAAATTAATAACTAAAGATGAATATGTTAGGTTCCAAGATAAATCCACTCTAAAAACCAAACCCTCTAAAAACCAAATCTCAGATGAAGAAAGAAAAAGAAGATCAGAAAGAATGAAGAAGTACTGGGCACTTAAGAAAGGACAACACACAGTGAAGTGATGGATTCAGCGTACCCCAAAGAAGGTGAAACGAAAAACAAAAAAAAAAAAATATATAATATATATATATATATATATATATATATATATATATATATATATAAATTAAAAGATAATAATAAAATAAATAATTTCGGTATGTGGAACATAAGCTTTTAGTGAAAAAAGTTAATAAGAAAAATGAATTGATTCATATGCGTTGAGGTCCATATATAAACCATATCTATAATCTATAACTAAACCATATCTATCACGGTCCTGAATCCGTGGATAAATTTTGTTTTATATACATATTTGTACTTTTATCTTTCATACCCAATTTATGGAATTTCATTGTCTTTTTAAATTTAAATTGAATATGAAAAAGTGGAATTTTTCAATCGATTCTCGGATTAATTTCAACGATTTTTTGAAAACAGTAACGTCATAAAAATTAAAAACAATTACGGTGAAAATCGTGATATGTTTGTACTTAGCTTTAGAAATGATTATTTTAAAAAGCATGATTGTCTTAGAAAGCAATAGATCACGGATATGCCTATCTATGATCTTCAATTATTCTTCTTCGGCTCTACAGTCCATGGTGAACCTTGGCCTCCCTGACAATTAGTCCCCAGCAATGTCTATCCAAAGCTTTTCCTTTGCAGTTAGTCGTGCCCATCTTTTCCAAGTCCCCTCTTCCACGTCAGCAATCCAGCTCTTACGAGGGCGCCATCTTCTTCTCTTTCCAGGGAAGGTCGTCTGGATGGCTTTTTTGCCATTCTTGTGTCTGGCATCCTTTCTAAATGTCCTAGCCAGCTGTTGGCTAGCGGACTCTTAGACACTAGAGTCTAATCGGAATTAATATTATTTTTATTAATATTATTCTAGTGTGACATTAAAAATAATTATTCCAGTCCAGTTGTGGTTCTTGTTAGGACTTGTTGTTTGCACCTAATACCAATCTCATCAGTAAGAACTAACTTACCTACTATAGTTATAAAGTAGAGATATTCCGGGGGGTCTAGGCGTGTCCTCCAGAAGTCAATGCATGTAGCATGATAAATTGAAATCACAAACAGCGATTTCCATCCGAACCAATATATCTCCTAAACGGTATGTCATAGCGACAAATGTTATATAAGAAATAATATTCTCCATTTAATTTGTGATAGGGAAAATGTTGTCAAATTTTCGATGCGAGACACTGCAACAAAGCTAGAGGTTATAAAAATGTAACTCTGAAAAAAAAAGGTATACAAATGAATATTTGGAATTTGTTAACTGAACCATATTTTTTCTTTTCCATAGTAATTAACGATATATATTATAGGCTGTAGAAAATATATGCTAATTTCGGCTTACTAAATTATTTTTTGAATTAAGACTATAGCGACAAGAAACTGCTTGCCGTTACTGACTACTTCAACATTTACTAGACAAACGATCAAAGCTCCCTATTCATTCCAAAAGACTTATTTATTTGATGAGATAAGTCCTATTTGTAACTACGAAGTTGAGCTTTGAGGTTCTACTAAACCATCCAATTCATCTCGTATCCAAATCCTTCGAAAAATCCTAAATGCCCCTTACTTTGTCACCAATAAACTTATCCATAAAGACCTTAATGTTCCATATGTTGCTGAGTTAGCCCAAACCAGATACCTATCCTTTTATAGTAAGCTCCATAACCACTCAAATCCATTAGTTTCTCAACTTTCTTCCCACTCCATTCCCGATAATTCTCCGAGGAATCTGAAAAGAAGATGGCCTAGAGATCTTCTAGTGTAGAATTTTTATTGAAGTGCCTGACGTGTTAGAAAAAAAATTTACTTGATTTTTTTTTTTAAATTATTTTTCAAAAAAATTTTTTTTTTTTACCACTCATAAGGATTATTTTTTGGAAATATGCATATATTTCAGGTGACCGTATTATAAGGAGAAATAATAGTGAGAAAGCTATATAAAGACTTGAATAGCTTAGCTGTAAAACATTTCTTTTATTATATATAAGAAATTTTCAATCGATAGATAAGAATTGTCTAAACCTTCTGCCATATTATAAACATGAAATATGCACCCTCATAAAAAATAAATAAAAAGAAGACCTTTATATTTCATATCATAAGTATATTATTATTTATGATAGCAATCTCGGGATTATTATTATACGTACTGGAAGGAGGGATATGAACGTGGAGGAATATAAAGATCAGAGCAGTAAAAGTTTAATTTTGTGAAATGGCAATAAGAAAAGGCATGAAGGATGTTATTTTCCCTTTATTTTACGGTGCCATCAAGGTTGCATAAACTCCGGATGCAGAAACCTGAGCCAAGTACCAATCATATATTTAACCGTTCGGTGTTAATAGCCCAAGGGGTTTTACGACGTTGTAAAGTTCTGTTGGTGGATATAAAACAGAACTGAGGTATTTCTTAATAGAAAGAACAGATTTCCATGGCCAATCTTAAATCTTTTATCATGGCTAGTTGTACTTTGAATTTAAACCGCTGTAATTGAATATATATTAGGGTGATGATAATTATTATACGACTCAGAAGGGACTTTATAGGGACCATAACCTAATAAATTGTCACCATGATTGATGAAGGTCAGTCTTAATAACCTAGAACCTTTATTCAGGTTTTTGGATCTATCTGCTGTGTGAAATCTAAGGAATATGAAATGTGGGGATTAAACTATATGAATTATTTGATGTCTTACTTAAAACTTTAGAATATATAGACATGTAGATAATAAATTATTCATAATTTTGTTTTTAAATATTTTATTATTATATATTTAACTATGCATCCCACTTGCCGGCTTCGCCTCCTCTCGTAAGTAAAGAACTAAAGCGGAGACGTTTTGACTTGTAACTCACTGATTTGAATGCCGATTTTTGTCTGGATTTTTTCTCAGCTCTCAGTCAAGATAGAGAAATGATTCTTTCACGTTAAATTGTAGTTTTGTATGCTATTTGAAATAAAAATACTTTCGTTATTCATTTTTTAAAAGGCATATCTCCCCATTATTCTTTATCCATTTCTATAGGTTTCAGAGCTCATTTCAGGTTCTACAAACATTTATATTCTATGTAAAATTCTATACTATTTTACTACTATATTTAACAATATTTGAATTTTTACCTTACAACTGTGATATTCTCACATGGTCACATTTATTCACACTGACACTCTACTGAGCAATGTTCAATCATTGATTTGTTTATTTATTACTTATACATTATGGCCTTTTAATTTGGTTCTTATTTACCCATTCCATTTTCATTCTATTAGCTGTATTGTTATTAATATTTAAATTTTTATTATTTTTAATTACTAATGATTTTTATTCCTATATAAACTAATTATATTTTCAACCTATCTATTAATTTTGCATAACTTGTACCTATTTTATGTTTATCTGTACCATCATTTTTCAATTTTTTGTATTATTTTCATGATTTAATATCGTTGTATTTTCGAAGACAAATTCATGTTTGAATTTGTTTCTATGTTCTCATAGTGCAGTCTTATTATTTTTCTCTTTGTTTATATGTTCTTTTACAGTCTATGCTGGTTCACTATTATAATTAAATTACTTCCGTTATGCTCAAGACACGACCTGGCTTTAGGGTGCTCAAAAACTCCAACAAAATGACAAAATTAAAATGAAATCCGCCGTAATCAGTGGAAATTGTTTTTCATGAATAACTGACCTCAAATCTCGATTTAACGCACTGAAAAACCCTTGTATGTGAAATTTTATAAAAATAAAAAAATATATGATTTTTTACCCCTTTCTAGGGTAGGGCGATAGTCGATAGTTACTATCGATATATCGATAGGTCATGTCTATGGATTGTCACTATCGATATTGCCGACTATTGATAGATCTTTTGTACTAATTTCAAGTTTTGAAACTCTCGGAATTATAAATTACGAGGTATTTTGAAGTTGAATTCGGAATTCCTAGAGCTCAAGGGTTCTCTCAAAGATTAAGCCAAAGGAAAGCAGAAATGCTAGTTTTTCTTTCGGGAAATATGTGGCTCAAGGAGTCACAAATAAACTATTTCGTTGTTTTTCTTTTCTGAAGATTTGATTTGTTCATTATTATTGTAACCATGTAAATTGTAAATACCTTTTTTAAAATTGAAATAAATTAGTTTTTTTTTCATACTAATTCTGCAAATTTCAAATAGTAAGTAGATAATTGAATTTAATTAAATTAGTTGAAATTCTTTATTGAATAGCTTTGGAAAAAAAAAAAAAAATCGAAAAAACTATCGATAGCAATCGATAGTTCTCAACCGATAGTATTGGCCTATTGATAGTGCTAACTATCGACTATCGCCCAAGCCTACCCCTTTCAAGGACGTACAAATTTTAAAGTTGAGATTTCATCAACAACTTCTAACGGCCTTAACAACTGACGTTGTCAACGGAATACAATAGTAATAGAATCACAAGAATTAGCATTCTGCTTTTTATCCATGCATATAACATTGGTTTTACTCCAGATTTTAGTGAACAAAAACTGATGTGAATAAAAAAATCCAAAATTTCAAATATCATACAAAATAATTTTACGTGAAAGAATTCTCTATCTTGACTGAGAGCTGAGAAAGAAACAACAACGTGTTTTTTCATTTTTTTTTTTTTCTCGTCTCCTAATGCTCATTGGCGGCTATAACTCTAGTTTTGCACTATTATAGGTCCCTACTACCCACACAAAAATCGGCATTAAAATCTGAGAGTTACAAGTCAAAACGTCCCCTTATAAGATAATTTCAAATAATAATTGAAGTTTTATTTGTTTATCTAATCATTTTTTGTACCTATGTAAGCAGTTGAGCATCTTTTCTTCAATGACATTTTCAAACATAGCAGTAATTTTTAACCTGGTTAACATTGCAAAGATTAGGTGTTTGAAGATTGTACAAGATGTTAGACACTCAATTTTCAATTTTTGCATAATTTTAATTCTGATGGACAGAGACTATTGAGGAATTTGCGGCTAATGGACTGCATCAACAGTATTAACTAAAGGCCCGATTCATATTTTTATACATAACATCAAAAAGAAAAGGATCGAATTTTTGATTTGGTAATAATTTTTATTCGACGGAAATAATTTTATTTCATCTAGTGAAATTTTAATTTCTAACCATAAAAGTATATGGCAAACCTCCTTTGTGCAACTCAACATTGTACATTCAAATTTGAATTATTGTAAATTTTATTATATCTAAACTTTTCTAACGATGATGTACTAAATTTGGTACAGATGGGTTCAGTGTAAAATCCTACAATTGTAAAATTATACTGCCGAATGGAGTTAACCACATATCGGTCGATTTTCAAACTTCACTGGTATCCTCATGTCGTACTATATGTTTGAATTTTTTAAAATAATTTAATTGAATATAAGTGAATTATAAGCTCTGTACAACACCGTAATTCTGTAACCTCTCATGTAGAATTGCTCTGGCCTACAATCGGTCAATTTTTAATTTCACTGTTATCCACATATTATTGCTATTTAACAACAAATTAATTGAAAATTAGTAGGTTTTATATTGCTAAGCTTGCTGCCTTCCTGGATGTATACCAATAAAGATAATTGGTTAAATTCTGTTATAGTTTGATTCGTTCAATAGTTTTCATAGTTACGAGATCACAAACGAAAAACGGCTTGTCCTTTTATATAATAGTATAGATTTATTTTTTCAATATTTCATAAATATAGTTATCTTACTTATCCCATACGCCGCACAGTGAATCGGGCCATTCGTGAATCTAGCGGGACAAAACTCCAAAAATGAAGGTTGATTTTTTGATGCAGAAAATGGTTGATCTAACAGGCTGAATGTTGGAAGACATGAAACGAAGTGAATCAGGCTGAGGAAATGTCAATAAAGCATTTTAATAAATAAGGAACTAATACCACTTTAATCCGCACGATTTGAGAATTAAGTTACTATTCTTTCAAGCACTCGACAGTGAACATCGTAATAAGTTTTCTTATTTTTTTACATTTTACGATGAATTGCATTCAAAATAGTCAAGTATTAGTACATTTTGTTTTTAATTTTACTGCATTTTAGATACTCAGACGGAGTATCTAATCTTTCAAACACCCAGGAAGAAAAAATATATCTGGTCAACTATATAATTCAACAATTTGCAATTGAGCAACTCACAGAGGATGTTTAAAAAAGCCAACAAAAAGAGATAAAAAAATACCGGGAACATTTTCCTCGGAAAATGTCTCGCACAGTAATCAACACTGACATTATGAATTATTTCTTTCTTTCGTCTGATCCTTTAATTAACTCATACAGACCACTACAGACAACCTTTCAATAACCTTTTTTTAATCATTTCAAGTTGTTCTGGATGAGAAAAAAAATATTAAATTATCCATACGATCGCTTTCAGACTTTTGTCTCGCTAGATTCACGAATGGCCCCACTGTGCGCCGTATGCTTTGCCAGGTTTGTCTTCGATATCCTGAGGCAACGGTTTGTCGAAGACAAGAGACAAAGAGGTTTGTCTTCGGTATAGGATTCCCTCCTCTTTTCCGAATTATATTGCCCTTATCTTACTTTTCGTAGAGAAAATTTTCTTGGAACATTCCATTACCACATAATCAATACCCTTCATCCATCATGCTTCGATTCAGATCTGAAGTCAATTAAATGCACACAAGATCCCGTCTTTCTGATCTGTATACCCCATCCTGTAGCTACTTCCTCTTCCGCCCAACCATCCTCTGGAATTCTAACCCTCATGATATCAGACAAGCAAAATCCTTGGAAATATTCAAATATCCCTTAAAACTTGAAACTAAAATTTTGTACATTATCAACGTATTATTTAGCATCAATATATAGCAAAATGTATTTTATGTTGTTACAGGAAACTCCGACAGTGACTAAATACAAACACTTACATATACCCAAATTTAAAGGAATACAAATATTTCAACAAAAATACTAATCAACTAAATTTTGGTACATTTTAAACCACTAACTCCATTCAGATTTATTAGTACCCTCAGTAAAAGAACATATCCATAACCTCATAGACGATTTCACGACAGACTTTATGGATATAATGACATGCTTATCAATGACGTGGCCACGACTGACAACTGGAAACACTCTCAGACAAATGAAAAGAAGCTGGATGAGAGATTTTCTCAAATAAATCTTCTTCTTTTTTTTAATCCATGCCAGAAGGAGGTACTGTTGTGTGCAACTCCCCCCCCCCCCCCCCCCAAAAAAAAAAAAAAAAAAAAAAACAACAAAAATATCAGGAATAAATGTAACTGTTTTCGAAATATCAAAAGCGATTGAATGAAGCATTCTGACGAACAAGCCTTCTAAATGTGTCGATTTAATTTCGATTACTATACAATTAAGTACTTTTTAGTGAGGCTTAATAAAAGCAATTCAAGATTAATCCAGATTTTTGTTTAAATCACCGGATAAGTATTTCAAATAGATTTATTTAATTTTTTTTTTCTACAGAAAAACCGACCCGTCATAGGGAAAACCTAAAAAATTACTAGGGAAAATTATTTAACTAACCTGAGAAATACATGTAGGGATCAAAATTTATTTACCTAACAAATCAAGACCCTTTCGTATCTTGACAGGCTGTCTAC
Source organism: Euschistus heros (assembly GCA_003667255.2). Lineage (NCBI taxonomy): Eukaryota > Metazoa > Arthropoda > Insecta > Hemiptera > Pentatomidae > Euschistus > Euschistus heros. Next base: position 1,640,915 of record RCWM02000142.1, read on the forward strand.
ACTAGGTCCTATTATCTTTTAGAAGCCATTCCCTTTCGCCTTATTAGGTGAGTATCAGTAGTTTGATTTCTGGTTTTACTTTTTTTTTTAATTTAATATAAATCATCTGTGAAGCAAAGTAGCTGATGTTTTGAATCATTTGTATGTTTTAAGAACTGATGATGAAGGTTTGTCAATAGAAACTAGTCTTCGATTAAAAAAAAAAAAAAATCAATAGAAGTGGCAAATAATTATAATAATAATAATAATATTAAAAAAAAAAATCACACTATGGTAAGATGTCACTTTACATGATTACATCCAGGGAGAGAATGCACAATTAGAAAATGCACACTTGGGTGGAGCAAAAACGGCTAAAAAAATTAATTATTTGCATAGCACTATTTTTCAGTCAGAGGAGTTGAAAAATAATTGATAAAATTTTTGCTCATTTTCATCATTGTCTTATTGGCGGGGTGTCATGAATATTGAAAAATTCCTACTTCGTGTCATTTTGCAGAAGTTTCTTACGCCCCACTGCCATAATTATTTGATTTACAAGTATTAAGGTCTCATAACTCGTTAGCAACGAGTAGAATACAATTTTTTAAAAAAAAATTTCGGTATTTGAAAGTTTAAAACGATTTGTGCGACTTCAAGACAACATAATATCAATTTTTTTTTTGCCGATATCCAAATTTCCACCTACTAGGGATTAGCGGATTCTCAAACTTATTGCTCCAACCTAATTTACAGTCTTTCATGTAAATCTGTTTCTTATTTATAATAATCACTAGCCGAATTGCATCCACTACTTCCAATATCATCTTTATGCTGACGACTTGTAAATATATTTATCCTTTCATCCTTCAAACATGCTAGAGGCGACTTACCCATAGGTTAATGTTATGTCTTTTTGCAGCTAACGACATAACATTAACCTATGGGTAGTAGAGATTAAGTTGAGTCTGAATCCAGAGAAAACAAAGGCTATCCTCATTCGGCCAAAGCCTCACCTAAATTTCCTTCCCAATTATCCACTGCTTTTCCTCAAAAACCGCCCAATTTCCGAAATTCCAGTAAAAATCTGATAATAATAATTTTTGATCAACATCTTTCTTGAATAACCATATTTCCCAAATCACGTGAAAATCTATTGTTATTGTTAATTAACTTTTACATTATCGCGATTCATTACAACTAAGTACTTAACAACTTTTGGTGTCATATCTCGTTTTTCCCAACTTTTATACGGATACATGGAGGACTGTCTGATGAGCTCGAAATGAGATGTAAAAGATTAATGAACTGTTTTATTAGATTTATTTTCGGGATCCTTAGACGTTCTCACATATCTAACGGCTTTTATGAAATTGTGTGGCTTTACCCCTACTAACAATGTCAATACTTCTTAGGTGCACTCATATTTCAATCCTTGAAAACTAAAAAACCCACCTATATTCATGAACTCCTTACTCTGCGCTCCTCCATTCATCTCTTAAATACTAGAATCCAACCCTATATGTATACTTTTGCGCATCGTAGTGCAGCCTTCGAGAAATCCTTTATTATCCGTCCTTCCTCTTCATGGAATTTATTGCCCATCTCAATTCGAAAAAGCTCCACTCTTACTTCCTTTAAACATCATTTATTTCTTTACTTCCTTAATTTTCAATCTTCCGAGCGAATGTAAAACATGAATATTTATGTAATATACATTATAATAGTATACATAAGATGCATCCTTTTACAAGATTTCTCATTTATTTTGTTACTCATAATTTAGTTTTTTCTTTTTAATTTATTGAAATTTACATTAAGATCTTTATGGATAAGTATTTGTAACAAAGTAAGGAGCATTAAGGATATTTCGAAGGATTTTGGATAGTAAGGATTGGATGCGAGAAGAATTAAAAGGTTTAGTTGAGCCCCAGAGCTTAACTCCGTATGGCCAAATAGGTCTGATAACTGTCATTTAAATGAGTCTTTTGTAGAAAATCGGGAGTTTTGAACGTTTGTCTAGTAAATGTTGAAGAAGTCGAAAACGACGAGCAGTTTCCTGTCGTTTAAGTCTTGTATGAGGATTCCAAGTTAAACGTTTGGCCAGTTGAAGTCCTAGATAGCGGATCTGTTTAATTTAATTATTAATCAATTTTTATTATTAATAATTATCATAGCCAGATGATTGTCATATGTAACGAAATCATATGTTATTATTAGAGAAATAAAGTTCATTTTCTTCTTCCTCTTCTTCTAAACCTGAATATCAGTACCATCTTCCATTTACTAAAGAGTTTAGCGGTGGCGAAATCAGTGCATTAACTCAGTGGTGCTAAATCAGCCCTAAAAGAGGGTGCTAACAGTTCATTATGTTTACGGTAGATAGAACATTATATCCAACTGCCGAAAGGCCTCCCTTAATTGATGAGAAAGAGCTGGGGTTTCCAATGATTACAGCGAGCCCATAATGGCGATCGGCGGGCTAACGGGCTCCCCCAAGGAGGGAAGTGACCATCATTATCTTAATTACACAGATAGCATCCGTCCTCATAGCTTTTTTATGTTGCCGCCTCGCCGGGGGATGGCGGGCCGACTGGAATATAGAACAGGCACGCACCGGGAGCACTAGCAGTTTATTGCATCTGCCGGGTATCTGTTTGCTACAGCTGTAAAGGCACCATCAAACCTGAAATAAACATTTAATGGCCGGGAAGTATTATCTTATAAATAGCGAGATCGTTTGGTAGAGCGTACCTCCCTCCCATCTCAAGTGCCTATAAAGTTGTGCCAACGATCGCCTCATAATACGACCGTCATTAACTATACGATTTAATGTCGAGACGATTTTTCTCGTAGTTACGACCTTTATTGCCATTTAGCGATATTCCCCGAACACATGTGCAAGAAATAGTTTTATTAATAATGGTTTTTTATCAAATACATCTGCTATTATTTTATTAATGACAATCGTTTATTTTAATGCGACAAGTCCCACATTATTTCCTTGTGATAATTTTTTTATTTTATGACCAAGAGCCGGCAAATTAATTAATCAGTACTATGCTAAAACATTTTGATTGAGGTCATAATGCTAAGTTCTCCGTGAATAGACTGCAGCTTGAATACTTACCCCTACAGTTAGGAATGGTTACGTTAAAAAATGCACAATTATAATGGACCCATAATTTGTAACCGGATGGTGCATTGAATTCTTACATTAATTATCCGTTTTCCTCAACTAGCATGTTTATAATTACAACAGTGTACTTCCATTTCGGAATTCTTAATTTATTTATGAACACGACTACTGACTGACTATACACTAGTGATGGGCCGTTCCGACTTAAAAAGTGGAATGAGATTTTACGTTCCATTCCACTATTGGAACCAGTTCCAGTTTTTGTACCACGTCAGTTCGACTAGCCTACTACCTTCTTTCTATGCAGTTTCGTTTCATTCCTTGTTGTGACTTCGAGCTGATAACTTCCCCCTTCTATTTTATAATTAAAAATTGTGTAGGTACCTACTATAATATTAAGAAGATTCAAGTAGCTGAGTTTACTTATTAAAAAATGTAAACTTATAAAATGAGTTTTATTCAATAAACAATTTTTTTTTTTTTTTTTTTTGAAATGTTTGTTCAAGTATGCACAATGCACAATTGAACGAGAATTTTTCAATTACGTTGGTTCCGAGAAAAGAAGGAGTAATCAACTCTTGTGCACAGTTTTTGAACAAATAGCGAAAAAAAAAAATATTTAATTACATATGCAGTAAAACCTTGTTGAAACCAGAGATGCAGTCTAAACTCTACTAGACTGGGGGACGGAACTTGGAACTGTTTCCAGCTTTGAACCGGTTTGGAACGATAAATTTGGGCGATTCGTTTAGTTCCAAACCAGTTCCAAGTTCTGTTCCACCCAGAACGACCCATCACTACTACACACCGACTGAAATGAATACGAGAATAAGGACATTTAAGGGCATAAGCTCACACCAATCTGCGGTTGGAAATGAGTGAGAATTCGAGAAGGCAGCGCGAATAAAAAGAGATTTTATAAATTTAGAATTACTTTTTAAAGGTAAGGATCTGCGAATTAAATCATGATAGCGAATCCAATATCTCATCAACTCCCAGTTAGACGCTGCTAATATGAGCAATAATTAAAATTTAAATTAGTCAAACTCAACATATCCGATGCCAGTGAAATACTTCAATAACTATATCATTATATAAATGTAAATTTGTTAATTTTAGTCATTTGTTTTCCTAATACATGCGTTTTTTCTCGAAGAAGTATATATATGACATTTATAGATTAACATGTATGCAAAAATATGTGTAAACACCAATATGTACATAAATGGAAATAGATATGTGAATATATGTTTTTATCTATTTGTAAATAGTTTGTCTTATTACCGTAAAAATAGAAATTTTTTTCTACATCTCTTTTCCTTTCTATTCATTATTTTTATTTTATTTTATTGATTTATTTTCTATATTTCTTTCTTTTTCCTGAACGCTTTGTAGTTATTATATTAGCATATAGTTATTATATAATCATATTGTTATTTTTTTCTCTCTCTTCTTTTTCTTATATATATATATATATATATATATATATATATATATATATATATATATATATATATATGGATAAATTTCTTGACTGTTACTATTAAATGTTTACTAAGGTTCTTGAGGTTCAGTCATAAAATGAAAAAAATCAACTATTTTGGCGACGTTTCGAGACTATATTGTTCTCATAATCATGCCCTACAGTGAAAAAAAAACAGGTTACAATAAATTATATAAGTTATACAAGTTATATAAGTTATATAAGTTATCCCAATACTTTGGGAATACCCACACGGTCCTTTTAACTTAATTTTTAAGAAATAGGGTTTTCCCCACACTAACCCTTGGTAACTGTCTGTTTAAACTCACTCCCCTAGGTTAGTTGTGTACTAGAATATTAGTCTATTCATATCCACCAGTAACATTGTAAGTAGCTTCATACTCCTCTATATTCTGTAATTATATATATTTGTATTACCCTACACATGTTGTTATATACCTACCTGTACTGTAGCTAACTTTATGTTTTGAAATAACTTGTATATAACTTATATAATTTATTGCAACCTGTTTTTTTCACTGTAGGGCATGATTATGAGAACAATATAGTCTCGAAACGTCGCCAAAATAGTTGATTTTTCATTTTATGACTGAACCTCAAGAACTTTAGTAAACATATATATATATATATATATATATATATATATATATATATATATATATATTTTTATCAAAATTATATTTTGTCGACCCTTAGAAATTATATAATTAACTGTTTAACAATAATTGGGTTTTTGGTCCTTTATATTTAACAATATTTTGTTCATACAGTTTTATTATTTATCCATATACATATTTTATTTCTTCCTTCTCCTCTCTCCTCTCTTTTTGACGTTTCGACCCCTTATTTAATGGGGTTCTCATCAGAACAAAAACTGGGTACCCCGAAACTCCAGACCAGTAAGCCCACCGACTCCTGCAGCAAGTGCTTGCCAGCTCAGACACCAGGGTAAATTGTATGAACAAAATATTGTTAAATATAAAGGACCAAAAACCCGATTATTGTTAAACAGTTAATTATATATATATATATATATATATATATATATATATATATATATATATATATATATATATATATATATATATATATATATATTTATCCCAAAAGTTCTGTTTTCAATTTTACATATATTTATCATCTTTTATACATATTATTATCAGATACTCAGACTATTATACAACTTTATTACACATGTTGGCTATACTTAGGGGACAATATGTCCCCAAAGATTATTATTTCATTTATTTCATAGTAACAAGAATCAAAGTTTACCATCCTAACACATTCTCATTCCCACTTGAGGTACGCTAGATGGTATAGAAGGATCAATCCTCTATTGCATTAATGCAATAAAGATTGATGAATTAATTGCCACTTCTATAGGAATAATTTAATTTGAAAACTAGTTTCGAATGTTAAACATTCATTATCAGTTCTAAACCATTTTCAAAACATCAGCACTTCGTTACATAGATTACGTATCGTAAAGTTTTCAAAAATGTAAGACTTGGAATTAAATATATTGGTATTCACCTGAGGAGGCAAACAAAACGAACTCATGAACTATATCAAGATTTGAAGGGGGATTAGGAAGGGGAGTAGAAATTCAACCTGAAGTAGAAATAAAAGGTGTACTTAATTCATCAATCTTAATTATTCTCTTTTACATCCAAAGGTTCATGTGGTGCTGTATGATTCTACAACTTGGAAAACCATCACGTAAACCATTTGAGGGATTACTTCAGCAGTAATTAATTGTAAATATATTGTTGGTCAATATTATAATATTTATTCACAAAGTCAATATTATGATATTTATTCACTGCTGACATCACCCTCTAGGGAATATCCGTTGTCGGTTCTAAGGTGCCTGCGTGAAGGCAGGAACCATTGTTGCAATTGGTAACTCTAATTATGAGGTGGAAAAGAAAAATTTCAAATTTAGAAATTCCAGTATTAAATGTAAACAAACTAATTACAGCACATGTCGTAATGCAGATGTATTTATTTTGAAAGATACCTTTTCATGGGAGACGTGAGGGTTCCGTTTGGGTTTTACAGGAGAGAAACGGAAAAGGTAACAACAATAGGAGCTAAGAGAATTTTCCGGCTTTTCCGGGGCCATTTCCCGAGGGGGGAAGGAAGAAGAGATTGAAGTATTAAGGAAGAGGATAAGAAGAGGGAGCTGTGTAGGGGCAAATTGAATCGGCGAGGACGACTGTAGGAGTTTAATTTATTCAGCCGGGGGGGGGGGGGGGGGACCATCCTGGGGGGCCATCCATTATTCATCCCTATCGGTTCCCTAATCCTCCTCCTCCGCTAATCCCCTCCTCACCTTTTACACCCTCAGCTTTAACCCCTTTTTTTGTCCCCTCTTCCTACTTTTTTTTTCTTCTCCCCCACCCTTTCTTTTTTTTATCTCTTTTCCTCCGTGCGCTTCGGAGCTGAATCGACCCCTCCCCATTGGTATTCATAGACACCGCTTATTTTCCAGTTGCATATTTATCGAGGGTGTACCGGCGTCGGGTTGATGGGTTCGGGACCTATCAGAGATGATTGTATTGAAATCAAAACGGTAAGCCACGACTGCCTTGATAAAATCCCTTAGAATTATTCATTATGACCATTCCCCTCGGTTGGAATTTAAATTTAAAGGGGAAAGGGGTGGTGCTGCGCTGCTTAGTTAAGTAAATTTTAAGTTTGGAACGAACGGTTCATCATAGGACATTGAACCATAGTTTTGGCTATTATCCCTATAGGCAGGACGACCGAAAAGCGTTTGGTCAGAATATGATTTACTTCTGGCTGTAGATTAATTACATTCGATTAAAAATATAAACTTTGTCTATTACGTTAGAGCTAACTATAAAGCTGACCTAGTGTATTATATAACTTAGCATAGCATCTTCTGTGGATAACTTATTAAGTAACTGGTCAACAATGTTGGTTATCTATTCTTTCTCTTCCTCTTCCTCTCTCTCTCTCTCTCTCTCTCTCTCTCTCTCTCTCTCTCTCTCTCTCTCTCTCTCTCTCTCTCTCTCTCTCTCTCTCTCTCTCTCTCTCTCTCTCTCTCTCTCTCTCTCTCTCTCTCTCTCTCTCTCTCTCTCTCTCTCTCTCTCTCTCTCTCTCTCTCTCTCTCTCTCTCTCTCTCTCTCTCTCTCTCTCTCTCTCTCTCTCTCTCTCTCTCTCTCTCTCTCTCTCTCTCTCTCTCTCTCCTCTCTCCCTCCCTCCCTCCCTCTCTCTCCCTCTCTCTCTCTCTCTCTCTCTCTCTCTCTCTCTCTCTCTCTCTCTCTCTCTCTCTCTCTCTCTCTCTCTCTCTCTCTCTCTCTCTCTCTCTCTCTCTCTCTCTCTCTCTCTCTCTCTCTCTCTCTCTCTCTCTCTCTCTCTCTCTCATACTCTCTCTCTCTCTCACTCACTCTCTCGCAGTAGATCAATCATTGTACAGATTAACTGCTCAGTAAGTAAGGACTTGAGGCTGTCACTAATATCGCAAGAACTTCGTGATATTATATAAAAATACGTAGAAAAACATAGTGGTACACTATTAACTTTACAGTCATCTCAAATTTGAAATTTGCACCGCTTAATTTTATTTTATTTATTTATACTATCTGATATTTATAAAATTAATAAAAAAACAACCATTGTCCTTCGAGTTAGTGAACCGAAAGGCATTACCTTTATTAAAAACATGAAGCATATCCTTGTTACATTATTAAATAATATTATGAGCACCTTGTGGCACCTTAGTTTTTAATCGCTGCAATTGTAGTCGGTGATTAGTCTGCCATTTTATTAATTTATATTTCTACTCTGAATAATAGTTTGATTGAAGTGAAAATACAGCCTTTATTGATTATCATATTTGTTTTAAGTTCTTCTTTACGGTTTGTTATTTATTGTAGAAATAGATCATTTTGTGTTGTAATAAATTATTGAACTTTAAGAAAGATCATCATAATCACAAAACATAAATTCAATAACTTCTACAATACCGAATGAAGAACTTTATTTACAATTACATGATAGATATGTCTTATATAGTCGGTTAAGTGCAAAAATCGTATTTTAAGAAAAACGCAATTTTTCCACAATGATTCAAAAATAAGTATCCATCTTCATTATCGCCTCATAATTTAGTCCATTAAAGCCAAATACAAAAAAAAAACTTTCTGGCGATACCTATAACCCAAAATTCACAAAACCACGAAATGCACTTAACCGATTATTCATCAGGGACACAGATATATAAGTTCATAAACACGTTATCTTTTTTTGGCATGATTTTTGCATTTGTTTTCCAAGAAAAAACTCCTTTATACCCCGAGCCCTTTGCAAAATATATAAGAAAAAAAAAACCCTTTAGCTAAATGTACTAACGGTTTTAAAGTTATACGATGCGAAATTATTACAGAAATTAGAGGCAATTTTTTTAATATTTACCGGCATCTAAAAACATGTATTAGTTAAAAATGTAGCAAAACGTTTATAATGAGACTTTAAAATGCGATGGGATTGTTGTTCAATATCTGGGTATGGATATCCCTATTGCGGTTGTAAAGAGGATGTCTGAGGGAAGGGAGACTACCAATGAGAGGAGATGTAGAGGAAATAATCTGATGAAGACGGGAAGGGTCTAAGGGAGAAGAACTCCCTTAAAGAGGTAAGGATGAAGGAAGGATAAAGAGAACAGTTTGGAGGAATTGTGGCCTGCCCGGGTCCTTATCCACTCACCAAACACCGCCATCTCACCCTCCTCCCCCCCCTACTCTACCATAAAGGAGACTCCTCCTATGTCTATCTTACCCTGAATATACTGCCATTTTATGTTTCTTCGCCAAGGGCTTATTCCAACCACAAACAGCAGTGTATAATGCAGAACATCCATTTCTGCAAATTAGAGACTCGTATCTAAAATATACCAGTTTGGGAATGAAAATGGTTGTCCAAGTAACGCGGGAGTATAATAGCTGCCTTATTGTAATGAATTGTAAAACATAGTTTCATTAATTCAAAAAAAGTTAAAAATCTATATAAATGAGGCGTGGAGATGCAAAAGGGGGTGAATCTACTTTTTTTAAGGTTTTTTCAAAAAGTTAGTATCCTCTATAAGATGGTAAATCGTTCACCCTTCAAAACGTGCTAAATCCAATCCAAATTTAACTTCAATGTTTGGGTTGAATTTCAGAAGCGGGTAAATCCTTGTTTCTCAAAACAGCCGCTTGGAGCACCTCTTACGCTTGTAACGAAAGTGGTAATGAACATTTGAAAACGTTTTAGTTGTCGATATATTCTTACACTTGGGATAATCAATTTATTGTGCTGTGTTATATATGGAGAGATATCCTGAAATAAATATAACAGCATCAAGAAAAAAAATCTGGGAATGAAGCTAATTGGATCCGGACTTCGTCAAAACATCAGAGGTTTGTACAACCTTCGTTTACCATTTATTATCTGTTCTTACATCTGCCGATTCCAATCTAATTTAATACAATTAAACTTAAATAGATATGCTGCTTCTGGAATTTGTGTCCGGATTCTTGAATGTAAACACCTCAAGCACAAACAATCAAAATGCTCCATTATTAACCGCAGTGATATAAGATTTTTCTTTAACATATTCTACTCCACTACGGATAATGTTTGAACCCCTTTAGTATCTGTTAATTTTTCTTAATTGTTAATGACTGGCTCAAACTCAAGACTAGTGTTCGATTTAAAAAAAAAATTATGAAAAATTTAGAGAAATCTCGAGAAAATAGTTTGAATCAAGTTTGTTCAATGTTAAATTAATAAAAAGAATAGAATGTGTTAATTGTCATGAGTTTTTTTTCTTATTTATCGAGTTTTTTTTTAAATTTTTCCTTGCAGATTGAGATAAATCCAATTTATTTACCTAATTTTTTTAAAAATTTGAAGTTTAGAAAAGCTGAACAACACTTTACAGATATGTTTCTGATGTTGTATTAAAACTTCTGATCCCTGAGATATTTTCAATTTTGGATTTACTCCTTTTTTCGCCTCCATTTTCGATCCAAGCAACTCCAACAGAGCTAGAGCGTGTAAAATAAGCCCCAATATTTAAAAAATGTCGGCAAAACGTGACTTTTTTCCTTCAAACCAATATAGCTCAAAAACGGTAGATCCTAGCGACAAATGTTATATAATACAAAAAATATCCATTAAATTTCTAATCAGGAAACAGCTGTCAGATTTTCGATTCGTACAACGCCAAAAGAGCTAGAGCATGACAAAATGTTACATTTTCCACTGTGAACAAAAGTATATCTATTCCAAAATAGATAGGGTACCTGTAAATAACCATAGAACAAATTTCACAAAATTGCACTTGACACACTATTCACAGGTGACACATATGTAGAACAAAGTCCTCGGATTTCACATGTAAGCTTCTATCAAAAATGGTGGATCAAAACCAAACACTCTTTAAAACTAAACTAATTTATGTTGCATAGAAAGTTGTCTTCATCAAACGTAAATTAGAAAAAATTCGCAAAAGAGGATGAGTATTTTATAATAAAAAAAAAAAAATAAATAAAATAAAATAAAAAAGTCTGTAAAACTACAAACCGTAAAGGTTTTTGGATTCAGAACTTCGGTAAGTGTTATGTTACTAGACCAACAGTTGTAAAAAGAAGAAATTTTGCCGAAATCGCTCTCAATCCCAAGTGTTTTCCCTAATTTATGGTACCCACTTTTAATAAAATCTTTCGGAATATGTGAAAATTAGTAAATAAAATTATACGAAAGAAATCGATTACTATCTTTTCAATTCAAGATAACCAAACCATATCAACCGCAAGCACAACGGTTCATTATCAGTCACTTACGCATAGCAACATTAAACGAAGTTAAAAGAACTTAGTAAAATGAGTTTCCTGTCAAATTAAATGAAAGTTTCAATAAATTTATAGAAGAGATGATGATATCTCTCAAGCTGGGGAACATAAAGAAGAGGCTGAACAATACGTAGGGATTACTTACATAATCTGTTTAGTAAATTGAAGCCATGTAAGGAGTTCCCTTCGGTATTACCGCTCCTTGTTCCGTTTTCTTATCTTGATTACTTCCACCCATCTTTTTTTATAATTGCAAGCTTAACAGGCGCAGGTTTAGGAATGAAAATAAAGAAGAACCAAAATTACAATAATTGTCAGCTTCCAAGAAAAATTGCTTCCTATCTTCATGTCATCATCATCATAATCTTATGGCGTTTATGGTCCTTGTAAAATCCTGGGCTCCTCTACAATTCTCTGCCATTCAGACTTATCTTCAGCAGCCCTTCTCCATCCTCTCACACCCAGAGTCCGAAGATCGTATTCCACATCTTCAAGCCAACGAACACATCTTTCCACCCGGGTGTCCCTCCAACATCATCTTAGGGAGCCTACTGGTTTCCATTCTTTGCAAATGCCCTAGCCATCTTAATCTGCCTCTTTTTTTATTGGCTACAATAGATATTGTATGCATATAGAGTTTTCAGTTCTTCATTTGTTCTCATTCCAACCAATCATTTAGATTCAGAATTTGGTGCCTCTGGCCAAAAGATTCAGATTCATCCATACTTGGTTGGACCATATATTTTTCGAAGGATTTTTCTTTCCCACATGTTTGATACTTATACAACTTTAATACTTCTGATATCTTTATGTATCATGTATAAATAAATAAATATCCAATAAAAAAATTATCCATGATAATCAAAAAATGCATCAATATACTTCAATCTTTTGGAATATCCGAAATTATTAAAGTGATTATATTAATAATAATAAGTAAATATTCATTACGAGAATCAAGACAGTGTATGTATATATATATATATATATATATATATATATATAAAGATATTTTTGATAGTACAGAATCAATGAAGTGCCAACGTTTTGGCCAGATTGGAAAGCCTTCTTCAAGGAGATCGTTGCCAGTCAGGAGGAGAGAGACGATCTGTTTTTTTTCTTTTCCTAACTGCAGCTTATATCTTCTCCATAGGGTATTAAATAAACTCTTGAAAATTGTTCTCTGAGACCTAAACAATAGTGTATTTACTTCGCCATTGAATCAATCCCTGTGAAGTGGCCATCACATTTGATTTTAAATATTATTTATTAGATAAGGAAACCAACAATCATTCGAATAATTTGAATTATCCTGATGGAAATATATGCCTTAAAAATTAATTCATACCCTTTCAAACTTAATATTATGAAATGTGTAACCATGCCATTGAATACCTGAGGATATTTATAAAACTAAATTTTTGGGTATTATTATGATTACTCTTAGATGTAATCCTCATTATTTGACATATTGTATTTATTGTGGAAACTATAAAAGGATTTTTTATTTGATTGGATATCATAACAAATGACAAAGGACTGTCACGTTATCTAACTTTTAGTGTATATTGATTAGTATAGAAGAGAACAAAAAAAATACAGAAAAAAATACTTCAATTCTAAGTAAATTCGGCGTTTCTTGCTAGTGGCCGTCAAAGGATCAAAAGAAAAAAAAAAATAATTGGTTCGTATTGGGAAGGACTCATTATTTCCAGGTTCTAGATTCCGCGCCATCTGCTGGCTGTTGAATGTCAATCGTGCCTGGGATCAAAGCAAAAAGAGAAAAAAAAATGAAAATAAGAAAAATGCTCTGTCGGAAAGAAGGGAGATACGAACGGACGACCTAATCGAATGAAATGTGAGTTGAGGTTTTTCAACAAGGACAAGAAACGACGGTTAGTATTCCGCAGTTGTACCCTCTCGGTCGAGATTTGAGGGGAGATTAGAGGCAGTTCTTGAACAGTTGCCATTCCTCAGGAGACTAATTACCGATAAGGGGCACTCCACATTCCTCTTCATCGGCCCTGCAAGAAACCCACCCTTTCCCTCTTCGGAGAGCCGCATGCTCTGGCCGCGCTCTACTTAAGGAGCTAGCTCAGGAGGTTCTTTTTTATATTGGTGAAGATAGGAAGGTCACTCAATGAGTAATGTCCTTCTCTAGTTCTGAAGAATGTAGCAGGAGGAGTTAAAGGTATACATTTCCAGAATTCTTTATCAGCACTGTCATTTTTTTTTTTATGATTAGCTATATCAGGGCTCAGAGCCTTCATTCAATTTAAATGAAATAATACAATCAGAATGCGCAGATGACACACAAATGAAGTAAGCTTATATATGTTACAGGAAAAGTTGATCCAAAAGTAAGAGTTGACCCTCCCAAGGTAATGTCGACTGTTACTGGCCAATGAATGTTGAGGTAGGATCAACATGTACTAGTCAGGGTTCACTATTGCTAGTTAAAGTATACTCTCACTGTCTTGAGGTAATAAAAGTTAACTTTTTGTTAACCGGAAACGGTCTAGAAGCTAAAAAAACAAATAAAAAAGGCAAAACCTTTATTAATAAGTTTACAAAGAAAAGCTTAAAAACTAATAAAAATTACTATACGTAATTGCAATACTTAGATATAGAAAAGTTTAAAAAAATAATATATAATAATAATAACTATATAATAAAAATAAAAAAATTAAGTTTTTCCAAGTCCAAAAATAATGGGGCGTTATGCCTTTTAAAAAATGAAAAACTTAAATTAATCTCCTTTAATGAAACAATTAATTTAAAAAATTAATTATTTGTTACAAAAAGGAAAAGATTTGTGGCATTTTGACTTGCAAAGTACACCTTTCTTCTTACACATCTTAATGATTTGCATTTAGTGTTGAAGATTTGAAAAATCTTTGCCCATTTCCAAGTGATTGTGAAAATGGTGTGGACAGTCCAAAACATACAGGTGCAAACCTCATAGTGAATCAACTTTTACTAAACCGCAGCAAGCATAGTTAGCTCTTCCTAGGAAAAGTGTGTTCATTTTTCAATCAACTGCTACTGATGATTTTAATAACACTTTACTCTGCCTAGAAAACTTCAACGCACAATCGACTTTTTCCTGTAACCTATAAATCCTTAAAATTATAAATATATATACCATTTTTTTTAAAAATTCGTTTTTCTTCTGTACTTACTCCGTTTTGCAACAGTTTGAGACTTACTCCTTTTTGATAATGAAATAAATACATGTCCTGAGTTGATTTATAGAATTGAAATGATGGATTAAAAAATTATTTTACGTTCAAAAGTGTTACTTATCAGCTTGGTGAACAACAAAAACGGATAGTAAAGTAATAAACGATTTATGTACATACATGGACTAGTCTATGTAATCACAATATACATTTTCCTAAACAAATTATTATTCTTCCTCATATTATTTCTAGACAGACTTTTACTAAAGCTTCTTTGAAAATGGTTAAAAAAGATTAATCATTAAAAAATATTTGTATACATAAATGGTATTATTTTTTAGAGTATTGAGGAACAAAATAAAAACAATAAAGTATTGAACTGCATAGGAGTATCAAAATATTATTGCCTCTGTTTTTTAGTAGGTAACTTTAAAATTCAAAACAAATATCAATCTAAAAACTTTTTTTATAATGTTTAAAAACATTTATTAGTTTAGTTTAACAAACAAAAAAATGAAATATAATTTAAAAAATGGACTAGTCAATAGTAATTACGATCACAATAACATGTAACTTTTCTAAAGAGCTAATAATGTTTCTTCCACCTCGTTTATGCCTCCTAAATCTGACAAATAATATGCATAATATGACAGCCATATTGTGAGATACTCCCTTTTGGTACTGTGATAGGCATGGCAATTTGAACAGTTTTTCCTTCGTTTTTAAACCTAAAACCTAGTCAGTCTTCTGCGTGACAAGGAGCTGGATCGAACGGTATATACAACTTAATTTCGATTTTCGGTGGATTTGCAACGTTTTGCAATTAGGCGCCTCATATATGCTATTAACTGCATGGACGTCACATTTTATATATGAAATAACTCCGATACTGTATTACTACTTAACAGAAAGCAAAAGTTTGGGAGTAGAGTTTTATTTACCATACGTTATTATTTCAATAAGAGGTGTGAGTTAGAATTATAAAGAAGAAAGCCTTTATTTTAAAATATGCCGCGTCCGGAATAAAAGGTCTTAGAAACTAGAATTTCATTTAATGAAGGACACTGGAATTCTAAATAATATTATTATATTTACCACTATTCTATATCTATATTTTAAAAAATCATGATAAATAAAATGTATACGTAATGAGTGGCATATTATAAATTCTTTGTAGAAAATTTTCCTTAGCTGAAATAATTCACATTTACCGTAGAGTTAATATTGGGATAATCAGGGAAAGGATCAGTAGAGTCGATTTGTGGAGGCCTGGGAAGGAGCGACCGACATGGAACGCAGGAGTGGAATGCCACCTCATGAGGCAGAGGGAAAGATGGCTACTTGGCATTCCACTACACCGCCAATTACCGCTCTTAGCGTGTCTGCTTCCTCGCCGAAGGTTCCGCTGCCCACTTTCTACAAATGATGGTTCAGTAAGAACAATCCATCAGTTCCTGGACCGGATAAATTTTAATTTATCATACAAGTAAATAAAGTCAACAAATTATTGCTAACTTGAGAGTCGCCATACCATTAAATAAATAAGAAGCGTGGAATTAAAGAGGGTCAGTGGAATTAGATTTACTTTGATTCATTTTATATAACTTCTTGTTTACAAATGTAAATCGTATCAGTTTAACAATAAATTAAAAAAAATAAAAATAAATAAGTTTAACAATAAAAATAAAATTTAAACCATTTCAGAAAGTCACTAAGACAATTAGAACAATATATAGTGAAGATAAGAATTACTTATTGTCCAGTCAATAAACACATTGTAGAGTGCATGGAATATGCGATAATTTTTGACTTCATAGCTTCGTTAGGAATTGTTAGATGGTGGACATACTAAAAGTCCCCGATCCTGGGGGGTAAGCTAACGGTGGGGGGGGGGGGGGGGAGAAGTTCTTTTTTTTGTTGGTTTTTTAAATATATATCGAAAACGATTGCCTCTAGAAAAATATGTTACAAATAAACATAAAAGCTAATTAAATTTCCTATAAAATTGATAATATATAAATTTGTCGTAACTCTAACTGTTTACGAGATATTAGTTATTGAATATCGGTAATTTTCGGGAAAAAGCAAATGTTACTTCACTTTTTGTCAAGTATTTGTTTCTACACCTTCCACAATCGTTTCTCGGAAAAAAATGTTAGAATCAAAATAGTAGAGCATTAAATTTACTTCAATTTCATATATACGTTTTTGGTATTTGAAGGAATTGTTTAACAAAAAGTGAGGTAAACATTTATTTTTATTTCTAAAATTATTTATTATTAATAATATATATCTATACAACCGTTGGAATTTCGACTAATATGTATATAATTAATTTTATGGGAAATTTAATTAGCTTTAATTTTGATCTGTAGCATATTTTTGAGTCCACCGTTTTCGAGATATAATCGAAAAACATAAAATTGGGACCTTCTCCCCTCCGTCCACCGTTAGCCCAGGGGCGGGGACTTTTATTATGTTTACCTTCTAACTATTCCTAACGAAGCTATGAAGTCAAAAATTATCGCAAATTCCATGAACTCTACAACCCTCATTTCAGCACTCATTGACTGGACTATTAGGAATATTACCTCTTTTTATATAGAGGCTGGCTTATTATTATAATTATCGATGAATTATAAATTAATTAATTAGATAGGCATTTAAACTGAATTTTTATACTGTATATAAAGGGTAATTCTCATTTTGTGGGAAAAAAAAAAATTCAGTGAAACGGGACCGAAAATAAATAAAAATGCCGATGTTCCAATCTTTTCCTATTTCTGATAAAAACAGATGGTCTACAAGTACAGTTTAGATATCAAATTAAAGCTTATCAACTTTCCTTTAAATTCTTTTCTGAAGATATTTTTGTAAAACCTGTCAGTATGCGGCCGAGAAATTAATTAAGAAATCTTGTGAAAAGTCACCATTTTTTGAAGAGCCAATTAAAATTAAGTAACCAATTAATCTACAGAGCTGCGGTTAGGCTTAATTTGACACAAATTTAGTGCTCTTTAATATTGTAAATATCCTATATCAAGTAAATTTAAGTAGTTTACGAGATATAGGCGAATCACACCAGGCTTGAAGGTTGCAAACTTGGATTTTAACTACCCTTATTGGCCCTAACAACATATTAAAAAAATGGTAGATACGTGCAATTCGTTTTATGAATCGACAGGGCTATTCATCGATAATTGGGATATAAAATTCTGGACCTATTGAGGTCATAAGATCCACAACAATGTTGTGCATCTGACCGGAGATAAACAAGAGTTGACAGGGGAATAGATAAAAAAATTAAGCTGACAAGTGGTAAATAAGCAATAGAGATAAATTGAAAAATAAAAGAGTTTGAGATCAGCCAGAGGATCGTACATAATGAACTACCATGAAATATTCCGAAGGGTGGGGGTAGGATTATCCCTAGTGTATTATACAACGGTTGGCTTAACCGTCCCCGGATTTGACGAGTGCCTTTGTACGTTCCGACCCCGTGTTTATTTTAGACAGGAGGGAGCGCTGAGACCTCGAACAACAATCACTTAAATATGTTTGCTGTCTCTCCTGTCTCCCTTCTGTGGGAGATTGCCATTGCACGATGAAGCTCTCGACAAATATTTCTGTTCTGCTTCCAAACCTCAACATCAGATAGAAATACAGGATATTGGTAAGGGAGAGAAGGGGAGGGTCAGACAAATTAATGATGGACAAGATCCTTCGTCAAACTTTCTTTTACAATCAACCCATCGCTCAGATACTCTTAAAACATTCGCTTTCAGGATTTCCGATTGCACTAGGATTAGCTAAAGCTAAAACATAAATTCAGCTTTCATATTTTCTCCCCTTTTCACTTTACTTGTCTGATCTAGATCCATAGTTTCCTCCAAATTTTAGTGCATATAATCTATGGAACATAGTACTGATGTGTTGAAAAATTTTGTATGTGTTTAGAACTGAAGATAATGTTTAGCATTCGAAACTAGTATTCTAATAAAATAATCCCAATAGAAGTGGCAATTAATTCATCAATCCTAACTGTATTGATCCTTCTATACCATCATGCGTACCTCAAGTGAATAGTTTCCTCATCTAGAATGTATGACGATTTTCCTATTTTCAGAAAGCCAACAATGTCGACATATCCTGTATACCTATCGCTATTGTTACAACACATCTCTTCAAAGCAGGTAAAATTTTTCTCTCTAAGGAGCATTTTATAAAGAGCGAGTTGCTGGGACAAGTTCGCAGTATATGTGCTGGTGTTTCAGGTTCTCTACCGCATTTACTGCAGACGTTCCCAACTTCTGTTCGCTATGACCGGGTCACCACGCAGAGGTACGTAATTAAAATCGAGCTTAAGGGCACTGGACCATTCAGACCCTAAAAGTACTTTCTTTTTGCACGAGTACCAATTGACTTTTATAGTGTCTCTGAAAGGAACCAGCCATTACTCCACACTTCAAAGGCCCCATTAATAAGGCTCCCTTATTCCGGTGGCCCTGATCAACATTCAGCCTTTCAGAACATTCAGAAATTTCTGCGGAATGATCGATTACAGATTGGAACATATTGGACAGTCGGTAGGAGAGAGACCGTGGTCTCCAATTGGCAACATATCAGTCCCACTTCTCGATATATCCTTAGTGTGTACATCGACGTTGGTCTATTTCAAGGAAGACCGTCAGTACACTTAGTATTCCTGCCAAACACCGAATCGCTACCTTCCAGCAGAGAACAAGGCTGCTCCGTTAAAAGTGCTCTTTGGAAAATTTATTTAAGGCCTGGGAAAACACACTGGTTAAGAAAAAAAATTTAAGTAAGAGTTTTCCTGCAGAATCAGCTGTTGATACCAGTATAATTTAATGGTGGCTTAACGTTAGATTCTCCGGATGATTATCAAAATTTCATTAATCTAAAGGATTTCAACCCATTTCACCCCAACCTACTAGAAATAGATCAAAAAAATTAAAAACGGCCATTATCAATTCTGGAATTAACCCCAGATACCCGAAAGTTAACAGAAGATAATTTGAATAAATATCCTATTTATTTTAATGAAATTGTCAAATCGATACAAATTTCTTCTAATAAAAAAACTAAAGTAAATTAGGGCAAGAATTGACGATCAATACAGAAGGTCTAAGATGCTTGCGCAAAAAAAACAAAAACAAATATCTAACAGAAGTTCCAAATTGAAGATTTCAAAGCTGCTAAAATCTAGAAAAAATACTTTAAATGAAGACGAAAGCAAAGAATGCTAGAAATGGAATTTCAACAGGTTTTACAAACATCATGTGCATTAAAGTACTTTCAGCTAAAGACCTTCGAAACTGTCATCAGCCTAATTAATTATGAGCATAATTAGTTATTATAAACTTATATTATATTAGTTATAACTAACTAAATATAAAAAAAAAATACATTTGTATTTCATACTAATGACCGTTTTGGGTAGATGCATGTAAAATAAAAAAATAAATAAATTGAAATGACTTTTCTTAATAGCGAAAAAAGCCATATTAAAAGATTTAGTTATCCATGGAAATATAAAAATATTTTTCCTTAACCATTTTTTTGGCAAGATAAAAGCATAATATTTTTTTTTCCAAGTAAAATCCCTTTAATAGAGGTCAAATAAGACATTGATATAACAATTGAACAAAAAAAAAATAATAATAATAAAATAAAATAAATAAATTTAAAAAAAATATTTTTAGACAAAAAACTAACTTCACTAGCATAATAAAGCAAATAATAGTGAAATATTGGTAAGGAACATAAGATGTGTTTATGTTGCAGATGTTATACACAAGTATATTGGTTTCCACATCAAAAAGTGAGTATATATTATTATTAATTAGAAATTAACATAGCCGATCTCCAAAAAATGAATTCCGTGAGATGGTGCACTAAACTACCAGTCGGAAGCCATAGTCAAGGTGACGCTCTCAATTTTTTCATACCATAAAAGACACGCTATAAATAGAAACCATAAAGGGACGGTACAAAAAAAAACCCTCCCAGGCCTTCGGCGAAATAACTTAAAAAAAGGGGGGAATAGAAGGATAACGATAAACAGTTAGGTACTATTTCCAGACCAATTGGAAACTTTTTTTCCCCTCTCACGTCTGGGCAAGATAAGGTCCATTCGGTGATGTTTTTTCATATCACGGGAATCCTTTGTCTTTTGTGATGTATATTTTTTTTTCTAACAGTTCCAGACGTTTAAAAAACGATGAGTGATCATTACGCTAGTGTTTTAGTAATTTATATAGCTCTTGTTTCTTGCGTTTTTTTCAATAGTTGTCAAACAATGTTTTAAGATACTCAAAACCAATTGTAAAAGATTTAAGTGTTATGTTCTTTTATACTTTTAAGATGAATGTTAATAAATTTATTTTTTCAGAGATGTTTAAAAAATAGGTGGTGGATGAGGGATCTTCTATTCAATGTGTACAGTTGTGAATAAAATTATTATATTTAAAAAAAAAAATTAAATACGTAAAACATGGATTTTTTAAAATTTGTTTTGGATGCCCAATTGCATTAAAATAATTTAAATGTCTTATATTACACAAACAAAAGCTTTGGGATATTCAAACTCACCCTCCCTCTCTCTTTCTCTCTCTCTCTCTCTCTCTCTCTCTCTCTCTCTCTCTCTCACACACACTCACACACACACACACACACACACACACACACATACATATATACTCTCTCATTTTTATCTAACTTGTAAACGTAAAAAACAATACATTAGTATTTCAAAGTAAAATCTGTCAAAAAAAACAACAACACATAATTGAAAATAGATTGAGATAAAGCTGGCTCCCTGAATTGAGAGCAGTACAAACCCATAATAAATATGTAGATGTTTGAAGCTGACATGGGTTCGACGTGAAGATTTTCTGGTCCACCGCCTTCCATATCTGTCTGTATCCTTTTATTTCCAAATCTATATTTTCTTTCCTCCCGTTTCATTCAAGTTATTCTTAGAGACAAGAAAATCCCGAATTACCTTACTATATTTTCTTGTAGTATCAGAATATGGTTTTCTAGTATAACAACGATAGAAAAATATCGCATGATAGAATTAAAGATTAAAGGTTCGGCTTTTATAAAACGATTATTTCATTACGCAATCATACAGAAAAAAAAATCCGAAATGTCTAAGATGGACTCCATATTAAAAATCAATTTCATTTGTTTTTGAAACCGTTGAACTTCCTAAAGGTAAAACCTACTTGCAAAAATATCATTATTTTATTTAAGCTGCTCACAGGTATAGGAAACCTGTTACCATTTTTTATGGAGATAGTTACCGCAGAACAAATAACAATCGCAGGTTTTTGATTCAGAAAAAATATAGCTGTGGTGAATTTCAAGAATCTATCGTATGAACCTTTCCAAACCTTCCAATTTTATTCAAGAAGGCATCAATTATAGTAGTAGAGCACATTCGAATGGAAAGAATTAACAAATTTAGTACCAACTATAGACAAATTCAACAAAAGGTAGGCATACATACAAATTCATTAAGCGGT
This sequence comes from Euschistus heros, assembly GCA_003667255.2. Taxonomy (NCBI): domain Eukaryota; kingdom Metazoa; phylum Arthropoda; class Insecta; order Hemiptera; family Pentatomidae; genus Euschistus; species Euschistus heros. Next base: position 1,663,135 of record RCWM02000142.1, read on the forward strand.
ATAAAAATGAATAAACCAACTATACCCCACATGTAAACGTAGAAATGTGTTCCCCTGTAAAAAAAGACTCATCTATCCATAAAATAGACCTCAAAAAGTGGTGTTCATCAATGTCATCTGCATTCAGAAGCCAACGGCGAAATTGAGGTCTATGTTCATTATTATAAGGTTTTAAACCTTAAATTGAAAATCTTATCAAATAAACCCTAAATAATAATAATAAATAAATGTAATAACATAAAATCCTTTGATCTGGTGTCGCTTTATTGACGTTTTTCCTTTATTTTCTATAAAACAATAATTTTTTATTTGCTTTTTATTCCAATGAAGAGTTTATTATGTTTAAAATACATATTTCCATTAAGCGATTATCATAATGTCTTATTAACACAAGTAACTGATTTGTGAGAGATTAAGGTGGGCTGGCCATGTCAGAAGAATGACAGCAGATAGATTGCCAAAGAAACTGCTTGATATGAGAATGACTGGTAAGAGAAAAAGGGGAAGACCACGTAGCAGACATGAGAATAAAGTGGCAAAAGATGCCGCAAAATTGGGAGTAAGAAATTGGAGAATGGAAGCGGAGAACAGAGATAGGTGGAGAAGAAAAATCCAGGAGGCCAAGGGTCACCCAGACCTGTAGTGCCGAGGAGTAAGTAAGTAAGTAACTGATTTGCATGCCAAATGAAAACACTATTTTTTTTTCCGGTTTTATTAGTAAATTTTTCCATGAAATCGATACGTATTATTAATTTGATCATACCATATGAAAGCTGGTTAAATTTTTTGGATAGGTTTTTTTCGAAAAATGGTGAGCGTTTAACTAATATAAGATATTGTAACTTCCCTAAATAAGTTGAAGATCAAGCTGTTCTTTAGGTCGCAAGTTTGTAAAGGTTACAAAGGTTACATGTACTCTGACCTTATAAAAAATTTGATGCTAAATATGATAATGTTGTTAAAATTTGGAAAGAATTAAAACGAAATGGAGATATTACAGCTTTTATAGTAATAAACGTGGTTTTCTCAAAAAAATCTTTGAATTATCGTATATCTGCAATGGATTGAAATAGAAAGGCGATGCCAGCGGCATGTTTCTTTATTTTTGATCTAGTTCACCCAATTTTTTTATTTTTTTTTTACACTAAGAGGTACTAATCTTGTGTGTACACCCATTGCAGTGTTACTGCACTGTGGAAAACTAGAACCTTTTTTTTTCCTGTTCCATATTCATGAATTGAAAACATGTTAGCAATTAACTGTATGTAAGAAACGCTTTAGGTAAAATAATAAAGTTTTTAATCTAATCTTTGTTAAAAAAAAATAAATCTGATATCGAACTGAGGACGGGGCATGGTTAAATGCTCAAGCTGAGGATTATTGGGGATCATCGGGAATTATTGGATGAGCAGCTGGGTATCTTGTCCCTGGGGATTGCCGGGGTTTAAGTTTGAATTGAGGTCGCTCATTGCCCGCTATAACGTTTGACGGCTTATTACCTAGCGGTTGTAATGGCGCAGATCTTCAACCTTAATTCCTTCTATAATATCAAATAGTAATCTCTTACTGATAAAATAGAATGACTTATCGATCTATAACAAACAATATAAATAAGTAAAGGTATATGTAATCAGGCATAGGGTAATCTCTATTCTATTTCCCCATCTTACGTACCAATGGGAAAATTTGTTTAACTTTTCCGATTGACTGTATATCACCAAATATATTTACTGCTTCTTAGAAAGTCCTAAGGCTCTTCTAAGTACATCTATATCGACTCTGAAGCATTCATCTCATTTTTCCTTCCAGCCTCTCAATACAGCCTAAACTTCGAGCTGTCAGTATTGTTACCAATACTTAGTAGTTCCTCCAAAAGGTTGGCGTTAATTTAAGAATCAATAATTTTTCCTACGTACCAATCTTAAATACTTATTTACAAAACGATAATTAGACCCATTTGGAAATACGAAGTTGAGCTTTCGGGCTCCACTAAACCTTTCAATTCTTCTTGTATCCAATCCTCACAATCCACAATCCTTCGTAAAATTCTCAATGCTCCTCATTATGTCGCTAACTTAGATCTTATCCATAATGATATTAATGTTCCATATGTTGTTGATTTGGCCCAAACCTATCATTTCATAAAGTCCATGCCCACTCGAATCCATTAGTCTCCCAACTTGCTTCACACTCGATTCCTGCAGGGAGCAGGGATTCTTAAAACGTACAAATAGTTCAGAACATCAGCACTTTGATTTTTATTTTTTACTATAAAATTTCATGACAGTGTTGTAAACCTCTGCCACTTAAACCTGTACATTTTAATTATTATTACAATAGACTATACTATTTTTAACATTCCTAGAACTATGAAGATAATGTAGTTAAAATTTATAATATAATATATTTATATAAGAATATTATTTTTTTTAAAATGTTAGACAAGAAATCAAGCATGTTGATACTCGCAAAATATAATAGAAAGAAAGGGTGGTGTCTGCTGGAGAGTCTAATAACTTAGGGTTTCTCTAATACTTGTCGGTTTTTCTCTTCGTACTGGATTTTTTTTTTAAACTATTTTTTTGAAATTTACAACTGTATTGATTATATACAATCACATAACATATATATAACATTCTGAAAAGAGGATGGCTAAGAGACCTTCTAATCAAAAATTTTAATGAAGTACTACTAGTGAGTAGTTCTTTAAGTTATTTACATGTCATTGTAATAATTTTCCTCAAATTTATTTGTTATTTTATAATGAATACAGTTGCATATATCAATAAATAGTTTGTTTTTTTAAATTGTTTCCAGTGCGTACAGAAAAACTGACCAATCTTAGGGAAAACCCTAAGTCATTAGACTATTCAGCTGACTACCCCACCACCCTTTCTTTCTATTACAAACCAACTTACTCAAAAACATAATAGAAGTCCTTAAGTTTCGGATGATTTTGCGAGTATCAACATGCTTGATTTCTAGTCTTACATTTTTAAAATTAATAAATTAATATTCTGTGTATCAAAGTGCTGATGTTTTGAACTATTTGTACGTTTTAAGAATTCTTTGTTCCTGCTTCGTTAACAGGAATCGAGTGTGAAGCAAGTTGGGAGACTAATGGATTCAAGAGGATTGGTTTAGGCCAAATCAGCAAAATATGGAACATTAAGATCTTTATGGGTAAGTTTGCGACATAATTAGAAACATTGAGAATTTTACGAAGGATTTTTATTTAAATTTGTATTTAGTTTTTAAAGGTTAGTTCCTGTGGATTCGAGTAGGTAAGGAGTTTACTATGAAAGGCTATGTATCTGGTTTGGGGAAAATCAGCAACATGTGGAACACTAAGATCATTATGGATGTTTGTAACATAATAAGAGCATTGAGTAATTTACGAAGGATTTTTGATTGTAAGGGCCTGAAGGAAGATCTTGGGGTTTTTGGAGTCACGGGATGGACTAGGACTTGGGATGGGACAGCATTTTATAGGATGCCAAGAACTTATAGGATACCATACCATACCAGGACTGCAGATCTACTCAGCAGTAAGTTGGTATCTTATTATTATCCCAGCATATACAACATAAATTCGTATATTATAATAATACATGGTTCATAACCCTCATTTTTCTCAATACTTAATAATACTTTTAAGATGCTATCAAAATATGATACTTCACGAAGCTCTCCATCCGATAGTCTTCTACATGCAATATTCACTTCATTGAGCTTTAAACTGTTCAAGTATGATCTGCTTTAAACCAGGATGATAACACTTGAAAACATGGACTAATGGGCTGGGTGCGGTGAAGATGAGGACTCATCAAAGAACATCCCATATGGGCTACGGGGCAACGAGCTAGGCCAGATGGGTTCCTCTAATGGGACTATAGAGAGATGTTAACATTAAGAGTGTGTGAAGGAGTCGCTCTATTGGCTGGAGAGTCGTTTGCATAATGTTCCCCCTGAACGGAGTGGCTAACATATAATCAGCGCAGCCTCATGTGGTCTTTATACAGCCCTCCCCACCAACCAACACTATTTGTTATCTCTAATTACTCCCTTCAACACGATTTAATGTTTAGTAATCCTTCGTCAACTTTTGCTGCCAACTAAATATTTGTAATTTTCCAAAATATTATAATAAAAAAAACTTACTAGTTACATATTATTACTAATTACCCATGATTGAATATTTTACATGAATTCTTACAAGGAGACGTTTTGACTTGTAACTCACAGATTTGAATGCTGATTTTTATGTGGATAGTAGGGATCTATAATAGAGCAAAACCGAGTGCTGGTATCAGGCTGCAATTGCATACTTTACAAATAATAATATATATTTTAGTTTAACGAAGATGAAAAAGAAAAAAAAAAAAAAAAAAAACAGAAAATAAATTTTCTACAAATTATATTATGTAACTAACCTCCACCGTCGCTGATTCGCCCGCTCTTGTATGTTAAGAACTAACAAGGCGACGTTTTGACTTGAAACTCACAGATTTGAATGCCAATTTTTGGGTAGGTAGTAGGGACCTATAAGAGTGCAAAACTAGAGTTATAGCCGCCAATGGACATTGGGAGCCGAAAAAAATATATACACTCAACAGCAAAAAAAAAAAAAAAAAAAAACCGGACACTCAGATTTGGTCTCATAATTTTGTTAAATACGCTGTGAAACGGCACAGAAAAAAATGATTTGTGATATATACATACATACCTTCCTGTCTTGAAAGAATGTGGAATTGATTTTAAAAAATAATTCCTATAACTGAAATTTCGCAAATACTACTTCTGTGTTATTTATTGAATTGTTTTAATTTCTTTTATGCCTGACAGGATTAGCGCCTTTCGTCGTAGAAGAGGGGGAAAACCCGCTATTACAAGAACATCCGTTGTCAGAAAACCTGATAAAAATGTGTTAAGTGTCCGGTTTTTTTTTGCTGTTGAGTATATATGAAAATCACGTTTTATTTTTTTCACAGCTGTCAGTCAAGATACAGAAATAATTTTTTCATGTAAAATTGTAGTTTTGTATGCATTTTGAAATAAAAATACTTTCGTTATGCTCAGAACAGGACCCGGTTTCAGGGTGCCAAAAAAATGACAAAATTAACTCCGCTGTAAATCAGTGGGAATTTTTTTTTTCTGACTGACTTCTAATCTCGATTCAATGCAACATTGACAAGAGGGATACAGCACCGTGCGTTGAATCCTTCACACCTTTACCTTACCTATATGTCGGTTGTTCTCATATTTCCCAAGAGATCGATCATGTTATTATAATATAAATTGGTTGTTAAAATTAATATAAATCAGCTGACACATAACGTGAATCAACATTTATAATGAAGTTTGATTATAGTTAATTTCTAAGCAGCGAACAAAAGGTGTCACCTTGGGCAATGCTGTTCCATTTTTTAATTTTATGTAAACTTTAATAATTTGATAATAATTATAATTTTTTTATTTTAATTAAGATTGAATAAAATTACTTACTTCAGGACTTATGTTCAAAACTCTGAAAACAAGTAAAATACAGGTTAATTGTTAACAAGGGTGAACATTTCACATTAAATTGTCCACTCTATTTCCTTCTCCTGAGGCTGCCAATAACCCGCCACTTTATTTACCCTATAAAGTACCCCTCCTATAAAGTTCCTCATAAAGTTCAAAGCGCTCGGTCTTCCGTGAACCTCTTCACACCGGGATGGACAGGTGTCCGACCAATTGTTCTGCTGCTTTGGCTGCTAATTCATGCGTGCTCAATGAGTCCCTCATGAGCGGAGTTCCTTCCAACCCCGAGTTTATTACGATGTTAAAATAAAAATTATAGCATCTTCAGGATTCATTACTATTTTAGAGGCAACTCCTATTGTGAGCCAACGAACCAACGTCGACAGTTCGAATCTTACAGTTTCTAATCTACAAACACTAAAATTACATATTGGGTCAGGTCATTTCACTTAAAGTAAACCTCAAACTAACCCCATCGCACAATTTGAAAGAACTTAGAATTCTCTCCGTAAAATTTTCGATCTGAGCAACACCAAACATAGCCAAGGCATGTCAAAATGTTACATACTGGGGAGTGTAAAAAAAGTTTTCTAAGAGTACTTTCTTCATCAATCTAAGGATTTTTATGCCTTTGAAATAAAAATACCCCTCGAAGGTGTAAAAAATCAATATCTTTTTATTTTTGATAATAATAATATCAGTTTTCAGTTTAAAAATTATCCTCACCCATATTTTTTATTTCAAATTGCATTGAAACCCTAAGATTGATGAATAATCTAAAATTAATATCAGGTTAGGTTTAAAAAAAAGCTCTCCTTACCTATATTTTTAAAAAATGGTCTTATTTGAAATTTATTGTGTAAAAATTAAATTAATAATAGAGATAGATCATTTTAAAACGTCTTATTTATATAATATAGGTGAGGAAAATTTTTAAGCTATAAACTGATATTATTTTCAGATTCCTCATCTCAAAAAACATGAGAAACTAAATTTTTTCGAAATCAAAAATAAGTTTTTCTTACCTTTAAAATTGTTTATAATTTTAGAAGGCAAGATGCTGTCAATTTCTGAAAAAATGTAAATAATTTACCTCACACATTTCGCCACCGATTAAAACTTTTAAGGTCATCTAGAAGCCGTAAAACTGCATAGTTTAGCCCAAATCCGTAGGTCGCAGGATTTCCCCTTATTGAGATATCTCAAGTTATAGCTGACCTCAGATATTTTCATTCACATCAGTTTTTCTCCACTAAAATCTGGAGTAATCCCAATGTTATATGCATGGATAAAAAGCAGAATGTATGCTGATTCTAGTGATGCTGTTACAATTGCAATCGGTTGAACGCAGCAGTTGTTAAAAATTGTGAAAGCTCAACTTCAAAATTTTAACCTCCTCGAAAGGGGTATAAAATCAATATTTTTTTTATTTTGATAAAATTTCACATATAAGGGTTTTTTTTTGTGCGTTGAATCGAGATTTGAGGTCAGTTTTTCTTGATAAGAATTTTTCACTGATTTACAGCGGATTTCATCGGGATTATGTCATATTTTGGAGTTTTTGAGCATCTTGAAGCCGTGTAATGAGCATAACGAAACCATTTTTGTTTGAAATAGCAAATAAAAATACAATTTAACGAGAAAGATTCATTTCTATATTTTGACTAAGAGCTGAGAAAAAAAAGAAAACTTGTTTTCATATTTTATTTTATTTTTCGGCTCCCAATGTTTATTGGCGGCTATAACTCTAGTTTTGCACTATAACAGGTCCCTACTACCTACACGAAAATCGGCATTCAAATCTGTGTGTTACAAGTCAAAAGGTGCCCTTGTCTATTTGTGTTTTCATTTTCAGAAGATGCAGTAAAGATTTACTTAATTTTTTAATATGTTTAAGAATCTTCCGGAAATAATCAAGTTATTACACTTTTTCTACTTTTGAGTCCTATCAATATTCTAGATGTTTTTGATTCATATGAAGGTTATTAAGTCCCAAAAATATTTAACATTTCATTATTTTCTAATTTTCAACAAATTACTCCTGTTTGTACAGCTTACAACGGCATTTACCAAAGAGAAAACTCCTGACAAATAATCCAATGAATTATTCAAATATTGTAAGTGCCGCGGAGGGCGAACAACAATTATTGGCCATTGTTAAACAAGCACTAATTATTACATTGGACACGGGATTGGGCGGTGATGTTATGATTTTCAACAACCGAGATAACAAAGGTCAAATTAGCAACTGTAATTAAGCGCTCTGTTTATTTTCCCCGATAACCTGTTCTGGGGCCAGCTAACATTAAATGGTCCTAATTACAGTAGCGTCCGATTGATCCCATACAACCGTTCGGCTACAAGGAGATTGTTATGGTTATTGTAAACATTATAACATATATTTAAATGAAGCTTCAGATTTAAGAAAATACGGGATATTCATGGCCATAGCAGCCAACCATAGAAGCTTCCATTAATAAAAATTAGTCAAAATCAATCTAAAGCTATACATCTAAAATGAGCTTGCAAAGAAGTCAACAGTTGTAATCTGAGCTGTAATGTACAGGGTGAGTACCTCTTAGTGTAAAAAAAAAAAAAAAAAAAAAAATTGGGTGAAACTAGATCAAAAATGTAGAAAAATGCAGCAGACCTAACTTTCAGAAAAATACCTTTCTATTCCATTCTATCCGTTGCAGATATACGATAAACCAAAGACTTTTTTGAGGAAACCACGATTTTTACCATAAAAGCTGTAATATTTCCATTTTGTTTAAATATTTTTCAAACTTTAACCACATTTTCGCATTTTGCATTAAATTTTCTATAAGATCAGAGTACAAGTAATCTTTTACAAACTTGTGATCTAAAGAACAGCTTGATCTTCACCTTATTTAGGGAATTTACAATGTCTTATATTACTTTAACGCTCACTATTTTTCGAAAAAAAACTATCCAAAAACGTCAAATCTCACAAAAACTTGCACATTTAATAAGCTTTCGAATGATATGTAAGAAGTAATGATTCTATTTCGATTTAACGGAGAAATTTACATTTAAAACCGAAAAAAACATGGTGTTCTCATTCGGCATACAAATCAGTTACTTGTGTAAATAAAACATTATGACAATCCCTTGATGGAAATTTGCATGTTATACATGATAAACTCTTCATTGGAATAAAAGGCAAAGAAAAAAAATTATTGTTTGCTAGAAAATAAAGGAAAACTCAATAAAGCAACACCAGATCAAAGGATATTATGTTATTACGTTTATTTATTTATTATTATTATTTAGGATTTATGTTATTAGATGTTCAATGAAAGTTTTGAAACCCAATGATAATGAACATAAATCTTAATTTTTCCGATTGCTTCTGAATGCAGATTGTGTTGGAGAATACAACTTTTTGAGGTGAATTTTATGGGAAGATGAGTCTGTTATTTCAGAGGAAGGCATTTTTATACATTTTTGATCTAGTTTCACTCAAGATAATATGAAAAAAAAATGTATGACAATGATAATAAATGCATACGATACTAATTAAATATATAAAGAGAAAAAATAGAGAACATTCTACAAATGAAATGACAAATAAATTCATTTGGTACAATGCTTAGTCTTTTATACAGAATAGAAGTACCTAAATTTTATATTCAGACAAAGAACAAAAATAATACTTATACATGGTGAGTACCTCTTAGTGTAAAAAAAAAAAAAACAAATGGGTGAAACTAGATGAAAAATGTAGAAAAATGCCACAGACCTCACTTTTATATTCCCATCCGTTGCAGATATAAGATAAGTCAAAGACTTTTTTGGGGAAACACGGTTTTTACCATAAAAGCTGAATATCTCCATTTATTAGATTTTCAATATAAGGTTTAAAACCCAATGATAATGAACATAGACCTCAATTTTGCCATTAGCTTCTGAATGATATTGAAGAATACCACTTTTTGAGGTGAATTTTTATGGACGAAGCATTTCTACCTTTCCATGAGGGCTATCGTTGATTTGTATGGTATGTCAAATGAGAACACCATGTTTTTTCGGTATTAAAAGTAAATTTCTCCGTGAAATCGAAACAGAATCATTACTTTTAACATATCATTCGAAAGCTGATTAAATTTGCAAGTTTTCGTGAGATTTGCAGTTTTGTGGATAGTTTTTTCGAAAAACGGTGAGTGTTGAAGTAATAGAAGTCATTGTAACTTCCCTAAATAAGGAGAAGATCAAGCTTTTCTTTAGGTCACAAGTTTGTAAAAATCAAGGTTACATGTACTCTGCTCTTATAGAAAATGAAATGCTAAATCCGAAAATGTGGTCAAAATTTGAAAAATATTCAAACTAAGTGGAGATATTATGGCTTTTATGAAAAAAACGTGGTTTCCTCAAAAAAGTCTTGGAATTATGGTATAACAGCAACGGATTGGAATAGAAATGTAAGATCTGCAGCATTTTTGATCTTGTTTCTCCAAATTTTGTTTTTTTTACACTAAGAGGTGCTCACCCTGTATTTTGTGGAATCTAAAGTATGCAAATAGTTATTGAATCTGACTCAAGAAATAGTGTCTTAACTCAAGTGTCTTAGCAAGAAGAGTGTCTTAACTCAAATCATTGCACAGGTCAACCACAATAACGCACTTCTTCAGTATTTTTAGTATTTAGTGTCGTATTTTTATCTTTAGTACAGATCTACTGTCTTTTCTGTTGATTTTTTTTTTTTTTTTTTTTGAAGTAAAGATGAGGAAGTAAAACAGAACAAATCACAAAGGGAATATTTACAAATATATGTTATTTATAACAACATAACACCATGTTTGAGATCATTAACAATGAATGTTATTAATCGTTCATTGCAGTTATGGCTGATTTATTATTTTTATGAAGTTGAAATTAAGATCCGTGAGATTCCCCTAATCATTGTTAAATCTGTAACCTAAGAACCCATCCAGGCAAACTTACAATCCACATACAAGATTAAAACAAGAAACCGCTCCTGGTTTCCTACTACTTCAACATTTACACGACAGACGCTCAAAGTTCCCAGTTATTACACATCATCTGCTTGACACAAATTAAAGTTATTTGGACACACAGAGATGAGATTTGAAGTTCCAATAAACCATCTAGTCATCTCGTATCCAAATCAAAATCCTTAATACAATTTCATAGCTTATTATATCACGTATGAATAAATCCCCAAATAAATTTAATATGTTGCTAATATATCACGAACCAGCTACCTATGCTTTTATAATAAACAACATACCAACCATAATGCATTTATTTTTACTTCATTCCCGATGATTCTCCAAGGCATCTGAAAAGACTATTAGAGTCATTGGACTCTTAATTATATTGCTTGACTGATTGCATTTTGCTATACATTATTAAATTCTTATGAATAGTTTTTTAACAAAGGATCTGAGTGAAAAATAAGACATACTAGAAACTATTGTGCTTATATATATATATGTACAATGTTAAATTTTGCATTACACGTAATAGATAGCAACTCTTCTTAACTCTTCAACACCACTTAACAATACTACAAGACTGGTTCAAACAATGGAAAATAAAACTAAACTACACCAAATCACAGCACATTACCTTTACACTCAGACAAGACTCTTGTCCACCTGCCTTCATCGACAATCAACCCATACCACAAACAAACGAAATTCATTACTTAGGACTTACATTTGATAAAAGAATGACCTGGGGCCCACACGTAAAACAAGAACGTCTCAGTCTAACCAAGAGATTAAAACTTCTGTATCCAATGCTTCATAAACGGTCGACATTAAAACTCCGACAGCGACTGAATACATACACTTACTTACTTAAACCCATATGGACATACGCCTCACAAATATACGGGACTGCAAAAAATACACACCTTAAAAAAATACAAATATTTCAATCAAAATCACGAAATCACCTTGGTACGTTTCAAACCACACAATTCACACTGATTTAGAAATACCCACAGTAAAGGAGCATATACATGACATTTATAGACGATTTCATGACAGACTTCATGGACATAACAACATACTCACTCATTAATGACATGGCCACGACTGACATACCTGGAAATACTCTCAAAAGGCTTAAAAGAAGCTGGATGAGAGATTTGCTCAAATAAATCTCTTTAACCCATGCCAGGAGGAGGTACTATGGAGTGCTAGTCTCCCACACACCATACAAGGCCTGTAGTATTACAATTTCATCACATTCACTGATTGCTACCCTAATAACAGGTGCAAATTAAAATCTGAAAAAGAAAAAAAAACAAAAAAACTATTTCATGAATACTCAATTATTTCAAACCATGTTGTTAATAATAGAAAATGCTTTTAAATAATTTTAGACTCCCACACTATGATTTTCAAGATGTTAATAGTTCAAACTTCCTTTAATGACTGTGAAAACGATGAAATGGAACATTAAACCAGTTGATGACCTGTAAATTACCCTCGAGGTCCATCAAGCACTATTTTAGAATCTATTAATAGCCGAATTTCATAGTAATCGCGTTGTTGCAATTAGAAGATTAGAAAAAGAAAAACAAAAAAAAAACTTAGTGACTCCTTCATCTTCCACGGTAATAACCCCGAGAAAAATGAATACATAGAAAAATACAGTCGTAAATATTTAAATTCTCTTGGAGATGTCGTAACGCATTGGTAAACCGTCGAGTGGATGAGGAGATCGTTGGTGGAACATTTCTGGTTCTTATCGAATAGGTTTGATGCACTCACCAAACAAAATTGTGAATATGCCTCTAGGACAACTAGAGGTCTTACCATAGATCGGCACCACCATTTTGGTTAAAAGAGATAAGACAAATAATCCGTGGATGAAAAATCACAAAAATGCAAAAATTCTAAATAATTTACTTTAAATAATTCCAGCAAAGAATATATTTTCAAAAAGTTTAAAAAATGAATAAAAAAAAAAGAAAGAAAAAAATAAAGAGAACAGAAAGGAACTATGCTATACATAGATAATATAAACTATAAAATATAAATAAATGAATTATTTAAAGTAAAAAATATATATAATAAAATTAAATTAAAAAATAAATTATAATAATGGTAAAAATAAAATGGAATTAAAAGTTACAAATGCAATTATATTTTATTTGCAATATTCAAACATCCTAAAGATTCCCCAACCAGACCTGTTCCTCAACTTATGAAAATACAAGCTATTATCTCCTACCTCTTATCTTTCAGCGGAGGCTGAGTGAAAGCCTTTCGGTAAAGTCACTCAGGGCATGAGTAGAGAAGCTGTCCATTGCCAGAACTCCAACATAAATAAAGTTTTACAAAAGGTCTTGGTGTATTGATCTGTCAGAGAGGCTATCAGGATTTGTGGAACAGGATAAAGATTTAGCCAGAGAGTTGGGATGGTAGAATATTACAAAATAAGTAAGATGTTTGTATAACGCCATTATTATGAAGGTAAATATTTCGGACCTATAATAACAAGACTTAGGTAAGGAAAAAAACCGATATTTTGGACATCTGTTCACAGTCTTTGAAATGAAATAAAATGAAAAAACAACTTTATTCAGGAACTTACTGTCCCCTAAGAATAACAATAATGCACGATTACAGGTATAATAGCCTGGCTGTATTATTTACAAGTTAAATGCATCAGTAATCATGACATATATTGTCGACAGGAAAAAAATAAAAACAAATAATGATAATAATAACATAAAATATAACCGTATATGAATGGATAAAATGATTCCAAATATTTACATGATTATTTACATATTTGCGGAAAATTGTTTATGTAAAATGTTTAAAAATAAATTATTCTTAAAGAAATTAAGGGAAGCAGCTTTACGAATAGGAGTGGGTAGGGAATTCCAGAAGGAGGTAGCACGAATGATGAAGGATTTTTCAAAGGAAGCAGTTTTATATAAGGGGGTATACAGGTTAAATAGTTGGGTCTTGTGTTTAGAAGGTGGATAGAAGAATGCAGAGTTAATAGGCCATAAATATAGGAAGGTTTTTGGTTTTTAGAGATTGGAGTATGTAAGTACCCAGAAAGTATTGGCGTCGAATTCAGGAAAAAGCCACCCAACCTCAGAATAACGGCATGTAACGTCTGATCGGCTGGGGATCCCGAAGATAAAACTAAGACAGTTCATCAGTCTCCTCAGCTTCATCTCGAGACCACAAGACAGTCCCCCATAAACCAAGCAATCGTAATCAAAGCAAGGGAAAATAAGAGAGGAAACTAGAAGTTGACACAAGAAGTTCTGGGGAAAGGAATCTCGAAATCTATAGAGTTGTTTAAGGATTATGATGGATTTTTTGGCGATATGGTTGTTCCAGGAGAGATGTTGATCAAAGGTAACTCCTAGGTTTTTAATAGTCTTTAACAGGCTAGTTTCTACTTTTAGGATGTTAAATAACAATAATGTCTCACCTTTTCCGTATCTAGATAATGAAACGCAAAAGGAAGAACCCGAGAGACAGAAAATTGTACTAAATTTATATGAATATAAAGAAATCGAAAAAGAATATGTCTAGTACATTAGTCCAAACTATCGCCTATATAAAATGACTTTAAAATAGTGGGTCAATGGTAGCGGGGGAATAACATAGTGGGGGAATAAACCATATAAAAAGTACAGCTTTCATTGAAGCAGTGGTTCCGAGTTCCGCTCAATACCTTTTTCAGAGGAGATAAATGACACTGGACGGACCCTCCAGTTTAGGTTATAAAAATGGGCAGCTCCTGGAGGCAGATAATAAACCGAAAGAAATACACCCTGCTCCGTAGTAGTGTAACAAAGGTGAAATCTGAGTAAATTTATCAATGGGACAGTTACAGAGTTTCTCCATCCGAGCGGAGGACAAGAGGGAAGAGGCTCGACATCCGTGAAAGGAAACAGAGCCTTATTTATTTGCGGTAGTTTTTTGCCGAGGGGGAGGACAATGGGGGGTTTAGCCCCGAGGGTATTGTCGCCTTATTTGGGCCTATCTCCACTCCCCTGCCCGCATCGAGATTGCTATCCTCGTCTCCTCTCTTCTCCTGCTAAATTAATATGGGCTTTGTCAGTGGATCCTTGGATCGATAGTCCAGCTGCCTTCCCGATTAGGGAGTTTAAGAGAGTCACTCGGACAATTTACCCAGTAGCTTACGTGTGCAATTATGTTAGCTTGTAAAATTTAAAGGTTCGCAATTTATTTCTTTGTAAATGTGATAAAAAACTAAAGTGGCTTTAATACTAAAAAAAAAATCAATAAATTACAAACTCAGGATTTATTGAATTTTGGACAACAGTGGCAGAATTTTCCAAAGACAATTATGGAAGATCGTCCCGCCATCTTCAAAATCGTTAAACCCTGGAAGAACTCAAAATAGTATCCTTTAATGTCATACCAAAAGGATTAAACGGGAGCTGGGAGTGTAATCGTAATAATTAATTCAGAATGTTTAAAGATGTCATTTTGCCGTAAAAAAAAACGTCAGATTCAGGCAGATCTGAAACCAGAATCCTTCAGTGGATCTTTATTTTTAATGAAAGATTTAAAAGCAACTAAAAGGTGCTGGTTTCAGATATGCGAGGATCCGACGATTTTTTACGGCCGTAGGATTTTCCACATTGTTTGTTGTCCTTTTAGTCATTGTTTAAAACATTCTTTAAGAGGTTGGAGATAAATTATATTACATTATATAACAAGTTGAATCAAGTTGCTTAGGATATGTTTTATTCAAATACCAAACAGTATTGAAAACCAAGGAGTTGGATTAATATATACCGAACTGTGTGTATGAATAGCATGATGTGGAGGAATACCCTGTGGTTTATCCTCATGTCTTGGTATTGATATTTCCAGTTTGGTCCAAGAGGTATCTCATCCAGTTTATCTTAAGCCCTCAGCGTGAACTCCATATGTAGTTCAGTTAGCATCAGAATGTCACTGTGTAAAGTTGCCCTACACTTTTCTCAACGCATATGGTTATTGATACAGCTTTATTTATTAAATATCTTTGTATTTCTGCGATCACTTTTAAGGAACTCTAATAAGATAAAGACAATGCTAATTTCAAATAAGGTAAACCATTTTCTTCGGTTGATTAAATCCCTTCACCACCTGAATGCTTAGTATCCAGGTTTCTGTATCTGTTATATTAATTTCGATGCCCACTATTGTTAAGTTCAATAGTTAAAATGATAAATAGTTGATTCCAATGATTATCACCTTGTTTGTTTAACCAAAATATCCGTACGTATGTTATAACGATACATAATTGTGACATATCTAGTTCTAAGGAACATTAGAATTGAATAAAACAAGAAGGTAAACAGGTGGCTGATTGAGCTCAAATTAATATCAGGAAAGTATTTAGGACCACATGGGACTCGACAAAGACTAACGATCAAAACTGAATGAATTACTAATCGCTGGCAGAGGGAAATCCTTTTCGGTTATGAACGTCCAATGGGATTGGGCCGTTAGAAGCAGTGACTTGCTGATTGGCTAAGGACTGCCTTATTAAGTAGCGACAGCCAATAATGAACTGGAAATATTAGACGGAGCCATTGTGGATGTTATTAACTGAACGGATATCTCGAGTGTACTTAGTGATGGCGGTTCGTTAGTGTTCAAGAACTGAGCGCTCTCTTAGCGGTTCCAGTTCTAATGAAAGGGCATGTGGTTCGGCAACCCTGGTGACACGAACATATATTCAATCCCTCTGCAGTGATTTCTGATCAATGGAAAATAAAAATTTTAAATAAAATATTATTTCAAACCTCCTTGTTTGGGAAAACAATTGACCATGGATATGCCTATCTATAATCTACTTCTTTTCCCAATTTACATTTAGAATTAAAAGGATCAAATTACTTAAAGTAATAATTAAA
Source organism: Euschistus heros (assembly GCA_003667255.2). Taxonomy (NCBI): domain Eukaryota; kingdom Metazoa; phylum Arthropoda; class Insecta; order Hemiptera; family Pentatomidae; genus Euschistus; species Euschistus heros. The sequence goes on from RCWM02000142.1 coordinate 1,679,561, forward strand.
TAAAATGACAATCAATGATTATTCGAAATTAACAATACTGAGAGATAACTGCGGTTTTAAATGAGACTTAAATGGTCCTAGGCACAAATGTTATAATAAAAAATAAAAAATATTTATCATTTAATTTCTGACCAGAGAGCTTTTGATATATTTTCGATCTGAGCAATACTAACAGAGCTATAGCGTGTCAAAAGGGCGAACATACATTTTAAGGGCGAAAAAACCGTTACAAGGTTACTTCTTTCATTTGAACCAATATAGTTCCTAAAGAGTAGGTCCTGGAGAGAAATGTTATATAACAAAAAGTATTCTCCATTAAATTTCTGATTGGGAAACTGTCGTCAAAATTTTGATAAGAGCAGGAACAACAAAGCCAGGGCGTGTCAAAATGTTACATTTTTGAATGTGAAAAAAACGTTAAACCAAAAAAGTATAAACCCCAGCCGAAAGTCATCTATGTCAAAAAATTAATAAAATAAAATGTTAAAAACTCAATTATGCTTTAATTACAATATTTGGGATCCCCTAACCAAACCTGTTTCTCCATTTATGGAGAAAGAGGCCAGGTACAAAGAGATCCCATCGTTTCTTTCTCAGCTGCATCACTTGAGCAAAATACCAATTGGAAGCTGAGTAAGAGCGCTATAGTGTAGTATAGAATATTTAGCTCTAATATCTTGATCTAAATTAAACAGTATTTTATAATTAGCACTTTATTTTTATTCTATAAAAAAAATACAATACCCTTATTTCTGAAATTTATATATGTGTGAGTCAAATGGAATTGCAGTTTTCTTATTTAGGATTGATGAATTAATTTTCCCTTCAATTGGGATTATTATATTAGAAAACTAGTTTCGAATGCTAAACATTCATCTTCAGTTCTCAGAGGGGATAAAAGATAACTCCTGAGAACTGAAGATCTTTCTTTCTACTTACATATCCTTGCACAAAATTCTCCAAAGGGGCTAGGATAAAAAAAAAAAAAAAAAAAAAAAAATGAAGATGAATGTTTAACATTCGAAACTACTTTTCTAACAAAATAATCCCAATTGCAGTGGCAATTAATTCATCAATCCTTATTGTATTGATCCTTCTATACCATCATGCGTACCTCAAGTGAGTTTTCTTATTGTTCCGATTAGAATTATCTAAATTTAAAGTAGGGAAGAAATGAGCCAATGCATTCTACAAAATAAAATATTTAACTTTTTTGTTAATTATACTTCACACCCGTAAAACTCTATTTGCATTCGTTGAATGATTGTGTATAAGTAAAAATAAATGAATCATAGGTTATTGTGATTGTTTTGTCTAAATCCTTTGATAGGAGTCAAAAATATTATTGTTAGAGAGCATTTCTGATTATTATAGGTTTGGGGATTCCATATTATTCTTCGATAAATGTCAAAGTACTCTCAACTGTTTGGCGCGAAATAATTGTAAGGTCAAGAGGGAGTGTTTCGTTTAATGAGTGCTGTAATTTGTAATTTTGTATTTTTGTAAAAAATTATATCGATATCTATATATTAAAAAATATATATATACATATCTAAATATGTGTCCCTGACTCGAACTATGCAGGAGTATTATGTGTAATTCATGCTTAAGTTATAATTTCTATTACGAATAATAAGTTATTTCGGTAAATGAGAAAGGACAACAGTGAACAAGAAGCCCATGTCATCGGCAGATATACCAGAGAAGGGAGATGTTCCTAAAGGAGCCGGCCAAGCGTGACCAATGCTGAACCCGTGACCAGTATTAGAGACCGAAAGGAGGCTGTCACAACAGGTAGAGCACACCTGAACCCGGGTTATCGTTGTGCATCTTTGTCTCTCCGCTCCTTTGTGTCCACTTCATGGGCCGTGCCATATCTCGTTCTCTCAGTTTGTACTTCCATTACCTGCCAGGGGGAGAGGAGGGGGCAGGTGTCCAGTGTACTTAGGGCACATATTGGAGTGATAATTCATCCCTTACCCGAATTCTCCCCCAACAGGTGGAAAACGGACTGGCTATTCGAGATTTTGCTAGAATGGTAAGGTTCTACAACGATGGTAGTATGAACTGTCGAAGTTTTATTTTCATCCATTATACACAACAAACCAAATGTCGAACGCAATAAAAAAATGAATGAAAATAATACTTATATGTATATATTATAATGATAAAAGTATAGTTGACTGTATGATGAATAAAGAAGAAGATGATCAGGGATGCAGTCAAAGAGGAACATCACATCTATGAAGAAATCTTTAATACGTGCCAATGTTTCGACCTACCTTACAGGTCTTCTTCAGGGCTATAATGAACAAAATACTAGATGTGACAAAAATAACAGACCGATCAACAGATGACAATTGGAATACAGAATGGCATGAATGAAAAACAATATACAAAAAACCGCATAGAAATGATCAGATACATAAATCACTAATAATACAAAGCAGCAAGGTAAGAATAAGGAGATGACATTGAATGATGAAGAAAGTAGGTCGAAACGTTGGCACGGAATGATGTTCCTCTTAAAATAAAAATAAAAAAATAAAATAAAATAAATAATTTTTTTCCCCCTTATCATTCCTGTCTTGTCCTTATTCTTACCTTGCTGCTTTGAATTATTAGTGATTTATGTATCTGATCATTTCTATGCAGTTTTTTGTATATTGTTTTTTTATCCATGCCATTCTGTATTCCAATTGTGATCTGTTTATCTAGTATTTTGTTCATTATAGCCCTGAAGAAGAACTGCAAGGCAGGTCGAAACGATGGCACGTATTATTTCTTCTTAGACGTTGTGTTCTTCTTTGACTGCATCCCTGATCATTTTCTTCTCCTTATAAGTACGTATATTTCCACAAACTGTCTAAAAATGTACTATATATACTTAGTTATATTTTGAAATTGCTTTGGATCTTCACAAATAGGCATTATTATTGATTAACGAAAATGAAAGCTTGATAATCATGGACAAGGATGTCAACCAAGTATCAAATATTTAAATATATTCATCTCTTTCAGGATTCTTGTAAGAAGGAAAATAAGAAAAAAAAAAATACATAGTTTAAAAAATTAAAAAAAACAGGCTTTAATAGGGAAACGAACTAAACCCTATCTTAGACAAAATCTAATCATCTAAAACTATTAGTATATAAGATTTTTTGATTGGATTAGCCATTTTTGTGTTATAGACTCTTAAAAATGATCAAAACTAACTTTTTTAGAGAGTTGGCGATATTCGTCGATTTTTGACAATTGTGGCTAAACACCTATATCAAATTCAGCTTAATGTCTTTAGACGTACAATTTAATAAACTTTAGTATTGTAAATAACACATTTTTCTATATGTTTTGCAGAAATCTGAATAAAGTGAAAAAATGTTGGGTTTAGTTGCACCCCTTTATCCCTTTATCAAATGTAGTCACATTTTTGATATTTTATTCTCAGGCCACACCTGGGCCATAATGAATCATATAATCTACTACTCCACCTTTTGCAAGGCAGACCCCCCTTTTTGGGGGTGTTTCGACTGGACTAAGTAAGAATATTAAAATAAAGTTGTGCAATTATTGTATTGTCATTGGTCCTTGGCACGTGTGCAAACTTTCAAAATAGTCAGATAGCTGGAAATTGGTGAAAATTAGGATGCAATATTCCGTTACGTACAGGTGAAGTTAATAAAGCGTATTAAAAAAATGCATGTATTACTATTTGATATATTTTCTATATATTATTAATGACTCCCAGCCAAACAGAGATCCATAAATTTCAGTGTAATTTATATTAATTTAATGTAAAATTAAAAAAGAACAAATCTATATAGTTAGCGTTAGAATTTCAAAAACAGGTAGGGAAGGAATTCAAATTGCAGAGTGGGCCCCCTAGGTTAGATAGGCAGCCCATACCATCTGAATACAAAAGGGAAGATCACTCGTTCGTGAGTTTGCTTTTGTTCTAAATGCACTCCTTTATTCTATTTTCCCTCCTACTTCCCTACCTCCCTACCTCCCTCGGGCAAATGTAAATCCGATTGTGGTTTATCTTTCTCTTTTTTTTTATTCTTTTTTCTTTTTTTTTTTTTTTTCTACATCGCTTCCCCTCCAAACATAGGCTGTCCCCTCTCACACGCGAATTAATCACGTCACTTTAACACAATAGCCCTCCTTCGAGCCGGTTTGTAAAATAATCCAGATCACTATTCACAGCCATTTAGATTATCTGATACGATAAAAGGATGTGGAACACTTCAACAGCACGGAACACAGTTCTTAACTCTGTCGCTGGATTCTTTTTATTTTAGTCATCTGGGAAAGTAACTGGCGTTTCATATGTAATGAATTGGTCGTTTTTTTATTTTTCTTCTTTAGCACTAAAGACCAATGAGCAATTTATTTTTACGATGAAAAGAAATGTGAGCTCGCTGAAGCAATGGTACCAATAAATAGGGGATAATTTGGTAAGTCTAAAATCGCAATTTTTCAGAAAATTTAATTTATTGAAGACATTCAAGGATTTTTTTTTTTAGTTACCAGGTTATTCACCATACTTAGCTAACCATTTTATGAACCATGGATGAAAATTACCGAAAAAGCAACTTGCTGAAGGTATATCATTTACAAAGACTAAGGAAAATGTTTAAATAAAAAAAAAAGAATTAAATCGGGTTGTCCATTTGCAAATGAACAAGACCAAACTGATTATTTGAAAATTATGTCAAAGATTGAATCAATGCTGTTCTATAACGGATAGAAGAGTTTAAAACAAAAAAATTGAATTTTTATTTTTTTAAATGTTTCCTTCCCATTTCGTAGATAACATCACGCTAGTCTCTCTAATATCAAAACCATAAAATATATCAATGCATCATATATTTAAATTATTTATTAAAATGATATTTATTTCCTTAAAATGTTCTTTTTGAAACTTTATTTTTACGAAAGTCCTACTTTACTTTTTAATAAAATATATTTATCTAAATAAATGTATAGGTAAACATAATAATAAAATTAAATTTTTAAATAGCGCTGTCCTTATTCTAGCAGAATTTGAACAACGTCCATGCTTTAGATTGTGCAGATGTATTGGGCTTGAAGTAGGGTTGGGCGATAGTCGATAGTTACTATCGATATATCGATAGGTAGTCCCTATCGATGGTCACTATCAATAGTGCCGACTATCGATAGATCTTTTTTTACCCTCAAGTTTTGAAACTCGGAATTATGCTGATCTGTCTCTGTCGTGTCGAGTTCTTTTGAAATTGAATTCAGAATTCCTAGAACTTAAGGGTTATCTCAAATATTAAGCCAAAGGAAAGCAGAGATGCTATTTATTCTTTCGGGAAATATGTGGCTTAAGGAGCAAACTTGAGTCTCAAAATTACTATTTCGTTATTTTTAATTTCTGAAGATTTGATTTGTTCATCATTATTGTATGTTCAAGTAAATTAGTTTTTTCTCTCATCTTTATAATATTTTAATTTATAATCCTGCAAATTTCAAATGGTGAATAGATAATTGAATTTAATTAAATTAGTAGAAATTCTTTATTGAATAGCTTTGGAAAAAAAGAAGTAACTATCGAAAAACTATCGATAGCAATCGATAGTTCTCCTCCGATAGTATTCGCCTATCGATAGCGCTAACTATCGACTATCGCCCAACCCTAGCTAGAAGTTCAAGTGGCAGAATTAAACAAAATATTTCCTCTCCTGGATTCGTCTTCGATTAAAAACTTTAACCAGCACTCCAGTGACTACTTGTCATGACAAAAAATGCAGTAATATGTATTTGAAATCATAAAATATTTTTATATTAGAGCAGAATTTGAAGAATAATATATTTTATCAAACCCGTAATTCCAGAGAATTTTTTTTGGGATGTTTATGAGTTAAACGATATGGTAAGCACACTTTTCGAGGCGAATTTAGAGAGGTACATTGTATACTATTTAGTTCCATATACCATTTCAACATTGTACTGGAAGGCAAGGCAAGAATAGCCTCTTTTGGCAGTGAATGAGTGTCGATTTTTTAAGAAAGATTTCAAAAATATTATGGGTGGAAGTGTAGAAAAAGTTGCGATGTCAGGCTATATATGAAAGAGCAATCAACGGACCTATGTCGAATTGATCGAGCTCGCTTGAACCACTGCCCAAGTATGAAGTCTTTACACGAGAGAAGAAATGGATTGATAGCTTTTGGGTGGTTTCGATATTTAATTGAATGACAAAGTTGTTTAAATGTTAATTTTAAATAATAAAACCGGATAAATTAATTGCTTCAGTGCTGACGAATATAGAAGTTAAGTCATTAAACTCAATGAATAGTTAAATTTACCTTACAAGGAGACGTTTTGACTTGTAACTCCCAGATTTGAATGCCGCTTTTTTAGTGGGTAGTAGGGACCTATAATAGTGCAAACCCCCTTACAATAGTGAGTTATAGCTGCCCAAGAGCATTGGGAGCCGACAAAAAAAATTAATATGAAAATCACGTTTTTTTTTCTCAGCTCTCAGCCAAGATAGAAAAATGATTTTTTCACGTGAAATTGTAGTTTTGAATGCTATTTGAATAAACATACTTTCGTTATGCTCAAAACACGACCCTACTTCAGGGTGCTCAAAAACTCTTAAAATTTTTTTAAAATATCCTATTAATGTATTATTTATCTGAAAAAATATAATCTAAAAACAGTATCAGGTTTTGGTTTAAACATGAAATCCTGCATTAATTTCCGGATAACCCAATATTTCCCCCTTTATCAGTTTGGCTGTAAACGTTAGATCCCTTAGAATAGTATATAGAGTTGTTTTTTTTAACCAGAACCTGATATTATTTTTAGATTATTCATCTGATAAAATATGTAAACAGCGGATTCGGCCATAACAAAAAATTAAGCTTTTTTTTCAAAAATATATATGAAGAAAATTTTAAACAAAACATTGATATCATTTTCAGATTCCTCATCTCAAAAAACACGTAAAAACCAAATTTTGTCGAAATTGAAAATTAAAATTTTTTTTCCCTCACGAATTTGTAGGATTTTAGAAGGCAAGAGGCTGTCAATTTGTTAAATACCGTAAATAATTTGTGCTATCTCACCGATTGAAACCAAATTTTAAGTGCTTCTAATAGCTGTAAAACTACATAGTTGAGCTCAAATGGGGATGTCGCAGTATTTCTCCTTATTGAGATATCTCAAGTTAAAGTTGACCTGGCAATGTTTTTTCCAAATCAGTGGTTCACTAAAATCTAGAGTAAACCCACTGTTATACATATGGATAGAAAGCAGAATGCACGCTGATTCTAATTATGACATTAATATTTTAATCGGTTTAACACAGCAAATGTTATGTCCGTTAGAATAGTTGATAAAATCTAAACTAAAATGTTAACGTAAGGAGAAAAAAAATAAGGTTTTTTTTAATTTTGATAAAGTTTTACACGTAAGGGTTTTCTGGCAAGTTGAATCGACATTTGAGGTCTGTTTTCCATGAAACACATTTCCCCCTGATTTACAGCGGATTTCATTAGAATTTTGTTGGGGTTTTTGAACACTCTGAAGCCTTGTCATGTATTGATCATACTTGAGAAAGTGTTTTTATTTCAAATAGCCAACAAAAATACAATATTGCGTGAAAAAATCATTTCTCTATCTTGACTGAGAGCTGAGAATAAAAATGAAACGTCATTTTCATATTTTATTTTTGGCTCTCAGGAAAAAAGTGACTAAAATTCTAGTCTTGCACTATTATAAGTCCCTACTATTCACACAAAAATCGGCATGAGTTACAGGCCAAAGGGTCCCCTCGTTAGTTTTTTAAATATAAGAGCAGGCGAAGCCGCGACGGTTGAGGCTAGTTACATCATAATATTAGTAGAAAATGTATCTTCTGCTGCATTTAACATAAATCTATGTGACTTCTCAATGTGTGCAGATAAAAACCTTTCTTTCATGACCTAATGACAAGAAGCGATACTCCCTGGAAAAGGACTGAATTAAAGACCAGTAGTAGTCTTTGTTTTTTTTTTCTTTTCGTCTTCGATAAATTGAAGTATATATTATTACTTGTAAAGTATGCAATTGCAGCCTGATATGAGCCCTAGTTTATATAGGATGATGTTGGTGGATGGCCCGGTGGATATAGCCGCTGCTAACAGGAGGCGCTGAGTGCAGTGCTAAGTGCAGACCTTGTTGTACACCATACCCTCTGTCAGCCTACTTCAACGTCCGACGTTCATTACTGATTAAATCTGTTGCACATCTGCAATTAATACAACAAGCGTTATCACCTTGCTCTGCTTCATAAGGCGTCCTTATGGTAAGTTATACAGGTATACTTTTGTTGGAACAGGAAAACAGCTTTTGATACCGTTTGGTCTCATTCATAAATTTATAAAACAGAAATTTATTCCATACTTATTCACAGTATACCGTTGTAAATTCCAATAACTAGTTTTAAAGAAAGTAAAAAAGAAAAATATAGGAATTGCTAAAGAAATATAGCTCCCAGCATTTTAGAATTATTTTTATAAGATCACTGAATAAAACTCCTAAAAATTATGAATATGTCGTTTATAATGTATGTATATAATGGTAAAAAACGTAAATTTAAATCTTACGGAAAGTATAGACTCATTACAATCTTCCTAACAGTACCTGGACGTTAATAAACTGTTCAAAGTAAATATAAGGACCGATTCTGACGGGGCAAGTTACTCGTTAACGGTAATAAATGGATCGAGGAGGCCTTGCACGAAGGAACATTAGTTGGCCCATTAACTGTGCAATTTAGTCATTCATAAAGACAGCCTTTCTCCCGATCAGGCAGGCTGTGGTCGTGCGTGATTGCCCGCTAATCATCACAGTACTTGTCCAAACATTTGCCGAAAGTAGGTCTCGCTCTCAGCTTCTATTCGCCGTTAATTCTACGTTATACGTCGTCACGAAACCTTACCCCTGCAAGTATTATTTGATGCTGCTTGTTCATAACCACGAAACCGGACGTGCCGCGGTATCTCGAGCCGAGATCGGAGATATCGTAATTCATACTCAAGATGTGTGATTATCTTAATTTAAATATGTGCTAGGTACTTTAAATAGCTGCTCTCCCTCATCTACAAATAGTGAACCTGTTACGGTTTACCTAGTTACTTCTCCATATCTAACCCAAATTTCGTTGAGCATCGTAAAGCAACACGTAATGTGAGTAAGTAAATAGTAACCATGTTTATAGATTTTTTTTTTTTAGTCCCTACTTTGGCATAAGTAATAATTTCCTTATTTAATTTTAGCTTAAATCTCACCAAATAACCTTTACCCTACGTAGTAAACCTACAACTTCCTATCCTACTGTATCGTTTAAGGATATTCCACCAATCCCTACTGAACAGATCCGCTTTGTCACCAATAAACTTATCCATAAAGATCCTAATGTTCCATATGTTGCTGATTTAGCCCAAACCAGATACCTACCCTATCATAGTAAGCTTCATAACCATTCAAATCCACTAGTTTCTCAACTTTCTTCCCTTTCCATTCCCAATAATCCTCCGAGGCGTCTGAAAAGAAGATGGCCTAGAGACCTTCTAGTGCAGAATTTTTAATAAAGTGCTACCGATAAGTAGTTCTTTTCAAGTTTTAACATGTTATTATAATCATTGTCAATATATTTACTTGATGTATATATTGTGTACAGTTGTAAATTTCAATAAATGGATATTAAAAAAAAAAAAAAAATTTAGTTATCTTCAATAGCAATCGTTAAGCTATTTTTCAGGTGTGAGATTTGGGTTGTAACCCAAGATGAGCAAAATTTAATCATAGCTTTTTCACAATTAATTTCCTGAAATATATCACCTGATTTAATCACGATTAAATCTTTCAGTAATATTTAGTGAACTAATGATTGTTTGACTAGAAGATTTAATCATTATTAAATTGGGTGATTGATTCCAGAACATTAGTAGTGAAAAAGCTATGATTAAATTTTGCCCAACTCTGGTTGTAGGAAACAAAAATTCACTTGTTCAAGGTTTATGAAGCTCATTTAGCCGCCATCCTTGAGTCATATCTAATACAGTGTTTATGTGATTTGACAATGTGAGTGGTAACTAATATAACTAAATAAAACCTTATTAGTAATCCTGTTAAAATAATTTTTTTTGTTGTTGTAGATTTTAGTTTGTTTTAACGGCTTTATGCATTCCAATTAGGTTAGTTAAGCTAAATAACCTACAGGTTAAAGCTGATTTTTACTATAATGGTAGGGCTGAAGTTAATCCCGTCTGCTAAGAAATGCAATTCAACACTTTAAATCAAAAGATTCGAAACGTCACTACTGCAAGATCGAGAATAACGCAGAGCTACCACAACACGCTCGCTCAAAAGGGCAGGTGTGCACCAAACGTAAAAAAATAAATTAAAGCCAGCAAACCCTTGAGATTAGATTTAGCTAAGTGTTTACATATGCCTGGCAAATGGGACAGGTGTGCAAACACTGCAGCTAATAGGATATAGACGTAAAATTAACAGGAAGTAGGAATTTTCCAAACACTTTTGTTAAAAATAATAGACGGCTAATTGTAATAAAGCCCACCTGTCGGTTTGTTTGGGGTAGGTAATGTTTTTTTTAAAGGTACAACAAAAAAATTGATCTGTTCTATGGATAGACCCCAAGTTTTTTGTACCTGAATGCTATTAGGAAGGGTGGGATTATCTTAGGCTAAAAACATGACCTACCCCATGTTATAGTAGGCAGATATGGAGTCATACAAAATACAGCCTTGGTATGAGATATTATGTGCTATAAAACTTTGTTGAGCTTGTATCGTTTAGTGACTTCTTCATCATGGCATAATGCATCTGTTGAAATTAATGACCTGATAGTATCAGTTTAATAGTACAAAGTGCTAAAGTAATTAAATTAATATTGATGAGGCAATTGCTGACTATGGAGCTAAAGGAAATGAAGGAATTCGGAGTATGCAGTCATAGATATAATCTAAGCCTGAATCAGGGCTAGAATGGAAAAATATATATATATATATATATATATATATATATATATATATATATATATATATATATATATATGTGACAAAATGAGAGCGTGACAGTTAATAAAATAAGAAAAGAAAAACAGTGTGAAATTAGTAATATGTTTAAAAAAACAAGAAAAATTATTAGACATAAATAAATATTTTGTTTTCACAATTATAAAAAAGATATTAAGTCAAAAAGACAAGTAGATATAGTTGATGACTAAATACATAAATAAAGAACAGGCTTGGCCAAAAGTATTAGGCACCAACAATTTTCTCACCAAAAGTTTCTCAAAGAGTATTAACTAGCAAGGATTGTGGAATAGCCCATTAAAGGAATCTATTTTGTTTCTTTTAATGGGTTATTCCTCAATCTTTGTTAGTTAATACTCTTTGAGTAACTTTTGGTAAAAAAATTGTTGGTGCCTAATACTTTTGGATAAGGCTGTATATCAGAAGTTAGATGAACAATATAGTTGGTAAATAAATATAAAAGTACATAGTCAGTGAAAATTAAATGAAATAAAGTGCTAGAATAAAATAAAGTACAAGAATAAAATAGATTTTATGGAGGATTTTGGATTGTAAGGATTGGATAAAAATAATCTAAAATTCCATCGTTTGTTATTAACAGGAAAAAACATTGATGTGCCTAATCCTTAATGTCTCACGTTTAATAAATAATATTAATATGAATATAAACCAAGCATGGATTAAGGTAAAAAACAGGAAAATCTCGAGAATTATGGGTGTTGTGGTATTTTTGACGGGGAGTTTATATTATAAAAGACATATTCATAATTTTTAGGAGTTTTATTCAGTTATTTTATAAGAATAATTCTAAAATGCTTGAAGATATATTTCTGTTAGTAATCTCAAAGGGGAAAGTTTAGTTCTAAAGCAGTAAATAATGCCTCGGAGGTTGCACTAATAATTCTATTATTTGATGAAAATGATTACAATGACATGTCAATAACATGTAAGAAACTACTCACTAGTAGCAATTCAATAAATGTAGAACTGTTACGTGGTATTTTTTCAATATATTCTTTTCAATATCTTGACATCTTTTCAGCCACCTCGGAGGACTATCAGGAATGAGGTGTGGGGCAAGTAAATTCGAGTTGGTATGGATTTACTAAGAAAGGATAGGTATACAGTTTTGGCCAAATCAGCAACATATGGAACATTAAGATCTTTATGGATAAGTTTGTATGTGACATAATAAGGAGAATCGAGAATTTTACGAAGGGTTTTAGATTGTAATGATTGGATACGAGAAGAATTGGAAGGTTTAGTGGTGCCCCAAAGATCAACTGGACCTAATTACGGTCATGTAAATAAGTAATTTGTAATTTTTGGGAGCTTTGAACGCTTGTCTAGTAAATTTTGGAGTAGCCGGAAACGACAAGCAGTTTCTAGTGTTTTAAGTCTTGTATAGAATGAGTTCAATCGTACAAAGTGTTCTCTTTCCAGCTAACTATAGCACATTATGTACAGTTCATAACAAACAATATATTTTCTGAATATAATAGAGTATTGTTGCCCCAGCGATTAGCCATACGAATGGGAGCTAATGCAGTGACTATTGGAACAAACAGAAGCAAATGCCCATCGATAGTACTCACCTCTAGTAGCACTCGACTCCTGTTTGCCTAAGGGCCCTTCGCCTGCCTCAATTAGCCAAATATTTTACCGGCCCTGTCCCTTCCATCTATAGCTTCACCAATTTAGCCTAAAACTCATTTGCTGGTTAGCATAGTTTGGAAAAAATAAAAAATGTAGGTTCACGAGCTCTTAGGCCTACTTTTAAAAGTAAAACTATTTTGTTGTGTACGTTATGTTTAAAGAATGGACAGTGAACAGATATAACATCAGTGATTTTATCCTTCCTGTGTATCGACTCCCTTTTTAAAAAAAAAAAATTGTCTTTCATCCCTTAATTTTTGTAACAACCCATTTTGAAAGATAATTAACTTAAAATGGTATATTTTTTTAATGAGCAATAAAATAATACAATATACTATATTATGCAAAAATATACATAAAACAAAAATTATTTAATTAGGATTGATGAATTAAGTGCCACTTCTATTGAGATTATTTTATTTGAAAACTAGTTTCAAATGCTAAACATTCATCTTCAGTTCTAAAACATACAAAATTTGTTCAACACATCAGTACTATGTTACATAGATCTATGTAACATAGTACTGATGTGTTGAAAAAATTTTATTGTATGTTTTAGAACTGAAGATGAATGTTTAGCATTTGAAACTAGTTTTCAAATAAAATAATCTCAATAGAAGTGGCACTTAATTCATCAATCCTAATTGTATTGATCCTTCTATTTCATCATGCGAACCTCAAATAATTATTTACCATTAAACAAAGTAATTTGCAAGGAATGTGAGCTATAAGTATGTTTTTTTTATAAGAAAGACAACGTCCCTTAATATAATATAAAGTGCAAATTTAACTGTTTTTGTTTGCTTGAACTTCTATAATAGTTGTGCGCTCCCATTGAGTTCTCAAAATCGAGAGTTTACCTCTCGAATCGTCTGTAACAAAAAATGTCCATAATGGGTTCCTATGTAAGATACTGCAGGACCTCGAATTTCCGGAGCAACTATCAACTTTATTGCGGTAATTTCTTTACCAGAGTAAAATCAGGGTGCGAGTCGGCCTGCCATTGTCCAAAGAAGTCCCTCTCACATGCGGCGTCCCTCAAGGGTCCGTGCTACTTCAGTATTCTCAATATACACGGCTGAAACTGTTGGAGCTATGTACAGGAAAGCGACTGTGGCGGCCTACGCTGATGACATTGCTATTTATAGTAGTTCATTAAACGCCACGAAGGCTCTACGTCAGGCAGAGGAGGTTTCTAATGAAATCACGCAAAAATTGGAAGGATTAAATATTGTAGTAAACCCCAAGTAGACTGACTGCAAAATAAGCGTCCCCTTCCTAAAACGTACAAGGTAGCAGGAATCGCTAAGATGGTCGGCAGGCAGTATAGAGACAAATCGTTCGACATAAAACTGACATATTACACAGAACACAAGACTTACCAAAGGTGACAGAATACATTACAAGGAGGCATATCAAATTCTTTGATAGCCTCAAATACACGACTAACCCACCATTTAACACATTAACGCCAACTGAATAAACACAGAGGTGGCAAAATTACGTCAAAACACTTAGACTTGACTAAGATGACTCAACACACACTCTTTCCCAAACACTTAGTGACCCCCATCACTAGAACAAGATTTATTGTATTGTTGTACCTATCATGATTTTTGTATTTTAAACAGAACTCCCTTTAAATGGAACAAGTGGAAAAAATGGGATGGATTTAAATGTTTGTGATTGAATTATAAATCAATAAAATATAAGGGGATTAGAAAAAATAAAATAAAAGTGTTCAAAATGAACATAAAGAAGTTTATTGATTGATCTGTAAATTTTTGAAGGAAGAAAAAATAATCTCTTACATTTTGAATTGATTTGATTTCATCTTTTTATAGGAATAAGATAAATAATTAAAAAAATGTTTATACTAGTAGTAATCTCTAATAAGGAAAAAGTGTAATGTAATATGCAATATGGAATTAAAATGAGCATAATTCTGTGGAAGTTTAGGAAAGGGTTTATAATTACCATACACACAGCATGAGGGGAGAATTGTGCCACAGTGAATACAAGTATGTTTTTTGACAAAGTAATAAAACGATGACTGGTCGTGTAACAATATATCGATTCCCGACGTCATGTAACATTCAAACGTCATGTTGGTCAAAGTCAGCCATCAGAAATTGTGAATAATTCACCCCGTTCCATTTGTGCAATTAGTAGGGACATGGAAGGGTCGTTTTTCACCGAGTATCTGAGAACATGTTTCATTTGCTAGTTACTGATGAAACATGTTCCGAGATAATAACAAGTTATGTAGCTCTGAGGCATATTTGATGAAAATCGGACGCGTTGTCGTGTTAACACTGCTCATGGTTGAATTTTAATCAATATCCTTAACATCGTGTTAAACGCCTGTTTCGAATTAACTGGGATCATTACATCCCATTAGCTATGGATTTCTTTCAGTCCAATACTATCATTCCTGGTGATAAAGAATATAACACAATAATAACTAATTAAATAAATAAATATTTTTTTTAAATTAAAATAATTATGACCTAGGTGAAATAAAAATAACCAAAAATGTTTTATTACAGTACGAGAACAAATATTACTTCTCATTTTCTTAAATGTAAAATGTTTAAATTTCTTTTTTTTTTTTTTTTTTTTTTTTTTTTTTTTTTTTTATCCATTTTTTTTTTTTCCATGGATGATTTTTTTAAATGTTTTTTTGGCCCAGGGGCAATATGTTTTTGGTGTAACATTTTTTTCCACATTCATTTTGTCACGCTCTAGCTCTTAGTGTTGTTCAAATAAAAATTTGACGATAGTTGTCTCGACAGATGTTAAATGGATCAAATTTTTGTTATATGACATTTGTCGCTAGGACCGACCATTTAGCAGCTATATAGGTTTGAATGAAAAAGGTCACGTTTTCCAACAATTTTTAAGTGTTAGTGATTTTTTGACACGCTCTAGCTCTGTTGGTGTTGCTCAGATCGAAAATTCGCCCAAAGTCTCCCGATCAGAAATGTAATGGAAAATAATTTTTATTATATAAGATTTGTCACTAGGACCTAACGTTTAGGAGCTATATTGGTTTGAGTGAAAAAGTCACGCTTGAGACCGCTATTTTCTCTTAAATTAGTTAAATAAAATTTAATTTTATTAAATTGATTCTTTTAATTCTAAAATGTAAATTGGGGAAAGCAGTATATTATAAATATACCGTGATCTATTGTTTTCCCCATTTTTCACAGAAATTGAGTTGTTCTAAATCAAGAAAACTTAAAATAATTTTTAAGTAGAAGTCAGGTTTCATATTTATCTAACTAGCTGATAACTGAATTACAAATATAGATGATTTTATACTTGTATGTTCCGACATTAGCTTAAATAAACAATAAAATGAGTAAATAATATAGTAATGAAACAACATAATGAAAATTACATAAGCTAATGAACACTTTATGCATGGCTGAAGCCATATTTCCTCTTTCATATGAGTTAAACGTCCCTGAATTCCAGGTTTTTTAATATATATTTGTCTACCTATAATATATATATTTCTTATTTTGATATAATAAATATCACCCTATGATTACAATTCGATACCGTTTTTATATGTCATAAAATACATTCTAACCAAGTAAATTGATTAATGGAACAGAGATTAGCAACATTCTATTAAAGGACTACCTTTTGACAAATGCGAACGAAATGTAAATCCAAAAATATTTAAAATACTAAAAAGTACTCATTAAAAAGAAACTCGATCACCTAAAAAACACTATCTACTGACCATTTCTTGGAGCGATTTCACTAAACTCAGACGCTTGTTGTGTGTGACGTACTAACTCCACAAACTTTCTTACATATTTTAAACAACTGGTACTTGTACGAAGATGGGAGACATATTTTAGTGAAATCCTCTCCAACACTAGAGGTTACAAGACCTCTTGACAAGAAACGTTACAGAAGAAGCACAAAAAAGAACTGCCAGAATACTGCATCCTGTTCAAACTAAAGTAAACTCTTTTGGTGTTCTTTATATTGACATTTAAAGTTTTTTTATTTTATTCCATATGTTTTCGTGTTTTTTTTTTTTTTTTTTTTTTTCAGTTTATTCGTCTTTTTCTTTTTTTTTTTTTTTTTTTTTTAACATTCTTCGAGATTTTTTTAAAAACATAATAACTAATAAACATAATAGAAAATTATATCACAAAAAGCTGCATTCAATTTGTGTATTTACAAATTCTAAGATACATGTTCTTCTGTAGGGTTTACTACAGAAGAGAAAAACAAAATGTAGGATATATTTAACAGCCTTTATCTCTGATATCAGTTGGGTCGAAGAGTTTGAGTATTGGATTTTCTAGATATTTTTTTCTCGCTTCAAACTAAGCGGTTCTCTCTCCTATTAGTACAGTTCTATGTTGATTTCAAATTTTCCACTACGGCTTGCCAAACATAATTTAAAGAAAGCAACACAAATACAGAAATGATTTTAATAATACTTTAAATAATGTTATATCTCCATTGCTTCATCCATTGTTTATAGGCTAGTAAATAATTAAATGCATTATGTTGCGCTAACGCAATATTGGCCAGTAGAATATATATATAACATTTTATTTCAGATATAGGTAAGGTCATATATTTATAAATGCTATAATAAAATTGTTTCAAGAAAACTTTTAATTGTGAAATCCTTCAAAGAAATAAAAAAAATCCACATAGAAATCACTAAGAACACTGATTTTTTATTTATGGAGTTTTAAAGCAATCTGAGTGTAATTTAACATTTCATCGCTCATAAAATTTAATTGTAGCAGTCTTTATTTGGTTGATGTTAAAATTTAAATCTTACTTCTCATCAGGCAATTATTTTTCAATCTATTAAAAAAAACACGAAATTTATTTTTAAATAATGAGCTTAGAAGGTTAAAAATTTTATATCTTCTTTTCAGACGCCTTGGAGGATCATCAGGAATGAAATTTGAGGTAAGTTGGTAGACAAGTGGATTTGGATGGTTATGGAGCTTACTGTGAAAGGATAGGTATCTGGTATGGGCTAAATCTGCAGCATACGGAGCATTAAGATCTTCATGGATAAGTTTGTTTAGGAAACAAGCCCTTATTAATTAATAAGGAGAATTATGGATTTTTAGTAAGATTTTGGATTGCAAGGATTGGATACTGGATGAATTAGATGGTTTAGTAGAGCCCCAAAGCTAAACTCCATATGCCCAAATAGGTCTAATAACTGTCAAGTAAGTGCTGAAGAAGTCGGAAACGACGAGCAGTTTCCTGTCGTTTTAGTCTTGTATGTGGATTCAAAGTTAAACGTTTGTGCAGTTGGAGTCAAAGATAGCGAATCTGTTCAATAGGAATCAGTGGAATGTTGTTAAAGGATACTGTAGGAGAGTAAGTCGTTGAGGTTAATAACATCAAAAATAAAATTATGGAATTTTATTATCTGCATATCCTTTCTTATTATTATTATTTTTTTTTAGTCTACGGGAGCCTATAATTATTTCCATATACCAATAGTCCTTTTCCCCCCCTTTTTAGGAAGGAGTTTCTCAGAATTGATCCTTCTATGCCATCATCCGTACCTCAAGCGAACCTGTTTCTTGTATATACTCCACATGGAACAGCTCTCCCCAGTTTTACCCAGTTATTTTTATATTAAATCCTTAATTTTATTACTTTATTTTATTGTTGATATAATCCTTATATAAATGGCAAATCCATCCAGGAATGATGAGATAATGAATACAGGTAAGGTGTGGGTACAGTTTTTCTTCCCTGGAGCCAGGTGAATGGGGTCCAACTGATTAGCCTGAGGACTGGTGGGTCTTTACTCCTGCGCCACAATAGGCCGCTTAGGGTCGGTGAAAAAAAAATGGACGGGGTATCATCTAAATATTTCCGAGCCTTTGTAGTCCCTAATACTTGAAATTTATGATCCCTCACTGGCCGTCAGATGTGGCCTTTTGTGCGGGCAAAGGTTCTTATACTGTTCAATAGAGATCATTATGTTTGGTTCAGCTTTAATTTTTTAACATGTTATTTTTTTCAAATAGAATTCGTATCATCAGATCATAGGCATAAAATAAATTGTCAATATATAAGTCAAGGATCTTTACATTCCATTATATTCATGGAAAATGTAAGTCGATGTATGTAAATCGATAGGAATAATAATCCAGGACAAACTTTATGGGGACGAATCAACAGGTTCTACTTGGCAAACGTTCTCAGAATATACGATAAAAAAAAAAAAAAAAAAAAAAAAAAAAAAAAATAGTAATAAAATAAACAAAGGAACGGCTAGAAATCAAAGACAGGGAAATATTAAGAAAAAATCTACGCCACAAATTTCATAACAACAAATTAATCCACACCAGAAATGAAAACCTTTACCAAAAAATTGAGAAACTTTGAGACACAACGAGGAAGAGAAGAATTGATTTCTATGGAAACATCCTCAGAATGAACCCTAATAGACTAACTAAAAAATGTTTTGACTTCTTCCGCAACAAAACGACCAAACCAAATTGGTTTAAGGAAATAGAAAAGGTCTTAAACGAACTCCGTATCACAGAAAATATGCTCATAGATAAAAGTGAACCAAAAAGAAGGTTCCAATTCAAAATCAAACCAAAACGAGCAATTCAAATCTCTGAAGAGGAGAGGAAAACATGATCACAGAGAATGAAGCAATACTGGGTTGTAAGAAAGGCACAGAGCATTCAGAAGTGATTGGTCCAACGTACCTCGAAGTCGGGTGAAACGGAAAAAATAAATAGTAATAATAATTAAATTAAAAAAAAGTTGATAGATCAAGGTATTATGTTTCAAACAAATATTAAAAAAAAATATATATAGTTTTAAAAAAAAATCTAAAAAGCTAAGTGTGGTGAACAATTTGCAACAGTCAGACCTTTTAATTCCCTGTACTGTTCGTGATTTGTTTGTATTTTGAACACAGTTGATCCAAAATCGACTAACAATTTTCTTTTCTTTTTTTTTTTTTTTTTTTTTTTTTTTTTTTTTTTGTGACATATCTCAGTGTAGGAATGGGCGAATTTTTACTGTAAACAATCCTATCTTGCACAAAATGTAATGATCAACAACTTTTAGAATACATTTTTTAATTGAATTAGCCATTTCTTCGTTGTGGCTAAACACCTAAACCAAATTCAGCATAAAAGATGTCTTCAGATGCACATGTTTTGATAAACTTAAATTTTGTAAATAAAACATTTTTCGATCGAAAGCATTTTTCTAAATGTTGTTTTCCAAAATCTGAAAAAAGTTCAAAAAGTTTGTGTTTTTTTTCCCACCAAACATTTTCTCCTTATCAAATTTAGTTTCATTTTTGATATTTTATTCTCAGGACCCATCTGGACCTTTTGCAAGGGATACTCCCATTTTGGGGGTAATTTAACTAGACTAAGTGAGATCATTACAACAAAGTTGTGCAATTATTATATTCTCATTGGTCCTTGAAACGTGTGAAAATTTTCGTTACTCAGATAGCTGAGGGATCGGTGAAAATTACGACGAAAGATTCCGTTGCATACAGAAGAAGTTAATAAAAGCGTATTAAAAAGTATGTGTAATGAAGGTATTATAGAGATAGCTAGGATGTGAAGAGAAATTAAGGAACCAAGTATCCAAAATATTTGAAAGAAACGTTTTCTCAGACAAAATAAACTTCATTCGTTACAAAATTACCAATTAATGAAAAACGTATCCTGTTATTTAAATTTCTTTTTTTTTTTCTTCTTCTACATTTTTATCAGTTTTTCAATTTTGCAGTAACCGTTTGACGGATACAAATCGTTTTGGGTCATGTATTTCATTGAAAAATAAAAATCACAATATCTCGATAAATCGATATTTTTGGTCACCGATATAAAGTGTATCTATATACTTAACCCAATAACAATAACCATCCTTAATTTTAACCATTAACAAACCATCCATGATATCTGCCATTAGGTTTCATGGTTGGTGAAATAACCAGCTATTCTTTTCCCTGACCGGAATGGACGATAGCTGAAGACTGACCCTTGAATCCAATCGCCTACCCCGATAGCCCTTTCGGACCAGCTACCGTAACCAATCGGCGAAGCGGTAGACCGGCTCAACCAGAGGAGCCGCAGAGAGCAGAGAGAAGTTGATCGCCGGGACACGCTCCGTTGAAGGCCAATCAACCGCTTTTTATTAGCCCGTTACCTCCAGCTCCAGCTCCAGCCACTACAGGCTTCCTCTCCAAGACGTGATCGCTAATCCATTCCAAGTCTCTGTCCTCTGGGGTCATATTGTTTTATCCGGTCTCCATGGGGCTGTTTTAATAGAATCGCAGAAATCAAAATGCATGATTAAATATTTTTAAAAAAATATATTTTTTTAGAATATCAATTGGTATTTACAACAGTATACATTATACCACAAGTAAATTTGAGAAAAATGATTACAATAAGGAGACTGATGAATTGTTTCATAAGATTTATCTTTGGGGTCGACAGACGGTCTTACGTATCTTGCCGGCACAAACAGCTAGGGTGGCTTTTCCCCGATTTTCGACGACAATACTTCCTCGGCATTTTCCTATTCCAGTCATTAAAAAACAATAAACCTTCCTATATCCTAGACCTACTTACTCTGCGTTCCTACATTCACCACCTGAATACAAGATCCCAACCTTCCAACCTATATACCCCCTCACATAGAACTGCCTCCTTTGAAAAATCCTTCGTTATCCGTGCTACCTTTTTTTGGAATTTCTTACTTTTCCATATTAGCAAAGCCTCTTCCTTAACTTCTTTTAAACATCGTTTATTTATCCATCTCCTCGATCCCAGAATAAAGTTTATTTTTCATTTCATTTCAATAACATGTAAAGAACTACTCACTAGTATCACTTGAAACAATAGAAGGTATCTCTAATCTTGTTCTTTTCAGACACTTAATAGACTACAGGATTCGAGTGAGTATGGAGTTTTCTATCAAAGGATAGATATCAGGTTTGAGAAAATCAGCAACATATCGAATATTATATCCTATAACTCTGTGTATTCATCTAGGCAAGGCAGCAATGGATTTCCGTTAATAATAGAAGAACATGTTCACGATGTATGTGATGAGAACTTTACAACTGTCTTTTCAGTTGAAAGACAAGTCTTTGTCAAGACTTTAAAAGAACTACTCATCAGCAGCACTATATTAAAAATTCTACACTAGAAGGTCTCAAGGCCATCTTTGTTTCAGACGCCTTGGAGGATTATCAGGAATGGAGAGAGAAGCAAGTTGAGAAACTAATGGATTTGAGTGGTTATAGAGCATACTATGAAAGGATATGTATCTGGTTTGGGCTAACTCAGCAACATATGAAACATTAAGATCTTTATGGATAAGTTTGTTAGTGACTTAATAAGAAGCATAGAGGATTTTAAGAATTGGATTTTGGATTGTATACGAGAAGAATTGGAAGGCTTAGTGGAGCCCCAAACCTCAACTCTTATGTCCAAATGGGTTTAATTACTGTCATGTAAATAAGTCATTTGTAATTATTTGGGAACTTCGAACTCTTGTCTAGTAAATGTTGGAGTAGTCGAAAATGACGAGCAGTTCTCTTAGGTTAAAAAAAAAAAAAAAAAGTATCGCTCATGGGCAAGAAAAGTGACACAACTCAAAAATATCAAATTTTCAGGAGAACCAAAAGAGTTTTAATAGTTATTTTTTAATATCGCTCATGGGTAGGATAACTGTCCCAACTCAAAATATGACACTGTCCTTAACTCCCCGTACAAGTTACCTTCAAAGGTCTTGAAGGTCAAGACACAACTGAAATGTGCCACTGTTCTTGCTTCCACCGTTCGCTAACGTAACTTTGGATAAATCACAAATAACGCAATTTTGCGGCCGCCCGCTGAGATACCTTTATGAAACTTTTCCTGTTGCAATGCAAAACTAGAAACGATCATTATTCTCAAATAAAACGTAAAATGAATTTTTTTGAGTTGTGTCACCTTTCTTGCCCATGAGTGATATGCAGATAAAGCTAAATTAATTTATTCAATTTTAAAATTTAAAATTATTAAATTCATATTGATTCCGAGTCATTCAGGTATAGATGGTAATGTCCGAGCAGATACAGTAGCTACTAGAGGGTGTCTTCAATCTTTCTTACAGCAGCAGATTAAAATAGCATGAAAAGTTTGCTGCAAATCGCCAACAGCAACCGACTTTAAACAATTAGACGTACAGCAAGACCATGGAATAAAGAATCAAAACCAAGGGAAGAAGAAGTGGTGACCCACAGCACTCCAAAAATACAATGAATGTCAAATATATCTGATAATAAAACACATTCTGAAGAAATGTAAAAAACACAACTCTAGACAAAATAATGGCCTGAAAAATCAGAATACTTTACACATTCAAAAATTAGCTATTTCAAAGAAACTAATGTTTAAAAAAACTTGTTGTTTTTGACATGTGAATGTCGCCTCTAACCAAATATGTTAGAGTTAAATTCTACATTAGAAGTTCTCTCGACTATCTTCTTTTCACACGCCTCGGAGGATTGTCGGGGATTAAGTGTGAGGCAATTTGGGAGACTAGTGGATTCAAGTGTCCAAATGGGTTTAATTACTGTCATGTAAATAAGTCATTTGTAATTTATTGGGATCTTTGAACGTATAAATGTAGGAGTAGTCGAACAGACGAGCATTTCCTTGTCTTTTAAGTGTAGTATGAAATATGCATGTAAATAAAAAATAACTGTCAGTTATGATATTTAAAAAAAAAATACAAAAATTTACTGTTATAATATATCGAAATCATTTAATAATTTTATTAATTATTACCTTTTTTTGAAATGTGTAAAACATATTTAAATATAAAACTAAAACGCTAATAAATACATATGAATTAAATGAACATTGAACGAGTACTCCATTACTTAATTAATTAATAATACAAACATTAATCTTCATAACACCGAGCCAATGATAAAGTCAATAGCTTGCTTTTAATTCTGCTCCTTTATGTTCAAGAGGATGAGCTGGCAATATTTCAGATCAAACCATTTTGAAAAAAAAAAAAAATCTTAAGAGATATTTAAAGTTAAATCAGTGTCTGTGCTTCGCATTGAGATATAAACAGAAAAATAATCGTAGGATTTACCGACATTACATATTAGCGTAATATTCCGTATTTTTCTTATTATTGAAATCCAAATCATCTACAGTTAGTTCCAATTTCGTTGCAAAAAAGGACCTTCTCGAAGAAGATACTTTAACAAATTTTCAACGGTATTTTCAGCGATGACTGTCCGACATTAAAAACCATGTCCGTTGAGTTCCGGTCTGTTGATCCAAGGGGGACTGTGCAAGAACTCGCTGACATTTGACAAATCCCTGTGAAACGGACCATTGAAATTCTCAACCGATCTCAAACCGAATTACCAACTCAAGTGAGTATTGCAGAAGGCTTGTTGTTATTCAAGAGTCGTTAGGTTCTGAGAAAGCTGACTGAATGGAGTATCAGGTATTTAAAGGCATACCGTCCGTTTCGCAGAAATGACAATTTATTGTATCCAATAATTTAATATTGAGAATTGAAACATACTAGGAAATGGCTTTTCCAAGAAAACATTCTTTAAGTGATTAACAAATCCTTAAACAATTAAAAAACAAATTTGTTGGCAGAATTCCTTCTCTAGATTCAAGCCTGCGATGATTTAGACTGTAAGCTGATACATCAAATACCAATTACTTAACAAATTATCAGTTTTCAAAACATTTAAATTACTCGTGGATAAGTACAGCTTTATAATTATAGTTTACATGCTTTAAATATAATTGAATACTACACTTCAAAGCAAAGTCTATGATTTCTGCAGCAATTGGATCTGATGCTATTACCACTAATTTGGTTTTGAGTCAAAGAACTCTTCACATATAAGTTTTACGCCCTTGTTATTATCAAATATCTATCCTTACAAAAAACGAGCCATTGGACTAAACAAACCAAAAGCTGATTATATGTAACCCTGCAATATCTGGGTTAAATTCTACACTAGAAGATCTCTAGGCCATCTTCTTTTCTGACGCCTCGGAGGATTATCGGGAATGGAGTGAGAAGCAAGTTGAGAACCTAATAGATTTAAGTGGTTATGGAGCCTACTATGAAAGGATAGCTATTTGGTTTGGGCTAACTCAGCAACATAGGGAACATTAAGGTATTTGTGGATAAGTTTATTGGTGCAAAGTAAGGGGCATTTAGGATTTTTCGAAGGATTTTGTGTTGTAAGGATTGGATACGGGATGAATTGGATGGTTTAGTAGAGCCCCAGAACTCAATTCCGTACGTCCAAATAGGTCTAATCACTGTCATGTAAATAAGTCTTTTGTAATGAATTGGGAGCTTTGATCGTTTGTCTAGTAAATGTTGAAGCATTCTGTAACGAGCAGTTTCTTGTCGTTTTAGTCTTGTAAGGGACAAACTCAAAATGCAAAACGTCTTTAAAGTTCCTAGAAACAAAAACCGCCACTTTTTCCTCCAAATCGATGTGAACTGTAAAACGACGCCACAAAACCAACGCAAATTACAATAAACGAAAGGATTAGTCAAAGTATAAAATTCACATTAATATTAGGTACAAAAGCAATCCTCGAGGATTATTTGTGAGTGTTGGAATTAAGGGTTGTGTTCATTCACAAGGACTTTATTAACAACCAAATAAATTTGTTACTGAAAGAAACAGATTTTTTTGAGAATCTTCGATCCACGTAGGAAATTTTAAAACGAGTCCTAATTAATACCTAAGTACTAATCAAAATTTCTTTAACGAGCTTCAGACAGTAATGGATGTGCTGCATATTAATCTAAAAAGCAAACCATGAGCCAACTCCATAACTCCACTTGCGACTATTACAAAAGCTGGTCGAAGAAAATCGTCCATGCGGAAAAGAAGTTGATCTCGTGCGTGTTGGGAGTTTGTAAGTTAGTGGAGTGGCTTTAATACTGCCGTGGATCCTTGGGGTTTATTTTACTCCTTTAAGACCTCCTTCATTGCTCGCGTGAGGACGAATGCTTTACAGCCACAAGTCATAGCTTCGATTTACTGCACTTCGTTCTACCGTCCCACTCTGGCTTTATTCATATTTATAATGAATATTAAAGCCGAGCTGCTTCATGAAAAACGGTCATTAAAACAATATGAAATTGTAAAGTTAATTCACACCCGTCATGAAATATATACTATCGGTGATTTGTTGAAAATACTAACAATGGCTACGGATATATAATATGCAACTGCTAATACCCTTTTGATGTACGTTTTAGCGAATTCTCAAATCTTAATTCACAAAAAGGGGAAAATATCCCTGTCAAAGAGTTGATTATACAAAATATTCGATTATGCCAATTCAATGTAAAAGAATGCAAAGATCGCGTATTTTCACATTCCATAGTTTTCAGTTGTAAGGGAAATATAAGCTATTATAATATATAACCTATGCTTAGTCGGGCGCTTTTCTGATTTGAATTCAATTATTATATTAAATTAACTAAGAAAATGTCTCATACAGTGTTGCTGTAGCTGTGTCTAAATCCCCTGCTATTGATATAAAATGCACTGACATAAAGTTTGCGACTTAAAAGTTAGTTGTGGTTTTATTCAAACTTTTTATTTCATCGCTCTACAAGGTTGTTACAAAAACCCTTGTGGATAAACGCAGCCGTTAGTTCAAACTCATGTAATTAATTACATAATGAAATGAAATGAAAAGTGTGAAAAATACATTTTTATTCTGGGGCCATTGCCCCTTAAGAAAATTCACAGAACAATTTATCAGATTCAAGCAGTTCCTATGTTAAGAGCTCTTTTCCTGCCGTATCTATAATTTACCTTAAAAGTAGTTTACAAAAATATGATCTAAAAAAGGCACAGGATAAAAAAAATACAATTAAAATTCACCGAACAATATTTGCATTAAGGAATCGGCGGTTTGAAAGATAGAAAGTTCAAAATCTTTGCCTTTTTTAGCAAATTACGAAACATAGCGTACTGATGGAGTGGAGAAACGAACAACCAAGTCTTCTTTGAATCTACTGTGTGAATACATAAAGATTTTTAAAATATCACATGCCTATAAAAACAAATTACATCGTTAAGGATTTTTAGAAAGTTTTATTTAAATAAAGTAGCTTACGGCAGCTTCTAAAATTCACTCGGAGATTTTTCTCAAGAGCTCTAAGGAATTAGTGCATGTGTTCGTGTTGGTTGGAGAGAACAACAGAAATGTTCAGATATACATATTTATAAAGGTGGTAGATAGTTTGAAAAGGTAAATAATTACTTATATGAGCCAAATTATATAAATATATATGTACAAGGTGTTTTGACATTTTATTGGCTAATTAAATCGTAGCGAGGGCTATGATTGAGAGACGGATCAACCAATCGGCGATACAATCCTATGCTCCTCCTCCGATGGCATAATTTTAATTTACAGTGGCAATTTTACACAGGGCCTTCGGTATAATATTAATTATATACGTGGAGGTAGAAGGTATAGATTTAGCGGCGGCCAATCAGGGGCTAATAAATATTCAGGGGGCCTCGTTAATTTGTCCCTGGGAGTTGTCGGCGGGGTTTTTTCCCCGTGAGTGCCGTGTGTGTATGTAGCGCGGCGCCGGAGCGTGGTGTGTTAGGGCCTAACTGGTCGGGTCATTAAGCCCGGCCACTCAGCGGGAGTGGGGGGTGCGAGTGAGAGGGAAGATTGCTCCACGTGGAGCCTTCGGCCAATGGGAAGCCGACCTGCTCCCCCACCACCGCTCTCCGGGCCCCCACCACCTTCACTCGGCGCCATGATTTATGAAAGTTTCATGAGGGGGGCGATTTGCATTAAGACGTCCCCCCCCCCTCCCGCAGGTCATTAGGATTCAAAACAAATAGCCGCGACCACTGACCCCGCCTATTTACTGTCGCGACATCTCTCGCCGGTAGCGCGCCACTCCGGGTGCGGCGAGAGCCCTCTGTGTGTTGTATTGACACTTGAGGCATTAGTCACTTCTCAAGTGCATGATAGTAGGTCATTCATGACTCCTCACTCAACGGAAAATAAAAATCTGATATCTCTACCAGTTTCTAACATTTTCGATGGAAGTATCCAATTACTACTTCAGCATCATTGAAGTGCAAAACAGATATAGCCGAGGGATCCAATATTTTCTTCTATGAGGAGAGAGCACGTAAACTAGATAGTCCTACATTACTCAAGTATTCAGAAAGTTCAGTAAACTAATCTCAGAGAGAGGAATGCGCATCAATAACAAAACCCTGTACACAAGATGCTCCATACACATGATGTTATCCCAAAATTGACATAGTTCATGTTTTTTTTCCATTGTTCTTAGGTATGAGATTTCCTTTAAATAATGTCTAGAGCCTTTTACACCCTAAATCCACTAATATCAAATTTTTAAGTAACTATTTCATTGAAATATTTATAGTACTAGAATACTGCTTCAAGACACTTCCAGATTTAACGACCCCCTCCCCACCCCTAGCTAAACACTGTTTCAAAAATTAGTTCTTCAGACCACGAAACATGCTGTCTCTTGTCCAGGAACTGACACATTTTTTACTCTGGCGGATTAGCAAGAACGTCAAGAACATCACGTGTTTTGTAATCGTATTCGTGCGACAAAAGATAAAGTAGGTAATGAATAATCGATTCGAATTAAAAACATTAAATTTTTACTAATTAAAATTACAGCTTTTCAAATAAATATTTTATTAGGATAAAGGAAGTGGTAATACTGAGGAAACCTTATATAACTTCTAAGTTATTTGTAAACGCTACGACTTCAGAAGTATCCTCTTGAGATTATTTTCATTACTGTCGCCAACTTCCTCAGGTCTGTCATTTCACCCGGCTTAATAGCATTCTCTTCATTCCTGAAGCGGAGATGACAGTAGATCTCTCAATATTTTTATTCTTAAATAAGTAAATGTAGATTCTAGCAAAGTACATATAATAATAGAAACTATTAATTGCAATATTGAACTATTTCTACTTATCCGTATTACCATTACTGGTATTGATGCAGTTTCCAATTTCTTTTGGTTTAGAAATACGTCTTTTGGCTGGGGATTATATTTATTTTTTGAAACTTTTTTTTATCCACAGTTGATTTGTAACGTTATTTTTATGTAACATTTTCACACACTCTACTTCTCTTGGTCTGGCTCAGATCGAAAGTTTGCCCATAGTTTCCTAATCAAAAATCCTGAATACAAAGTCTTACGTGTTTTTTGTTTTGTTTTTTTAAAAATGGCCAAAACCAAACATTTATGCCATATAACTTCGTTGTTTACGGATATATAAAAAAAAAAAAAAAAAAAAACGAGAGATCGTAAAATCTTGTTAAAGGAAAAAAAAAATTAAGAACTTCAAGTTTAGGTTAAAAAAAAAATTAAGAATTATTTTAAGAACAGACCTAAACTTGCCAAAGTTCTTTTTTTTTTTTTTTTTTTTTTTTTTTTTTTTTTCAAATTTTTTTTTTTTTTTTTTTTTTTTTTTTTTTTTTTTTTTTTTTTTTTTTTTTTTTTTTTTTTGCCTTTAACAAGATTTAACGATCTCCCATTTTTTTTTTTGTATTTTAATTTTTTTTTTTTTTTTGCATCAAATCTTTTTTATTTTACATGGACAATGTATTAGTAATTACAGAAAAAAAAAAAAAATGGCGTTGATACATCAGTAAACAACGAAGTTATAAGGTATAAATGTTTGGTTTTGGCCATTGTTTCAAAGAAATTCATTTAAAAAAAACCGCAAGACTTTGTTGACTTTGTTTCAAAATGAACCTCCCTACCCGAGATACCTCTTTGGCCAAAGATCTTCCGAACACCCTATACATGCAATTTTTAGACAAATAAATCATTTAAAAATCTGAAGCTCATTTTTTCCTTTTTGGTCTATTTTTTTTTTTTTTTTCGGTAATCTAACGCTTAAGATATATCCTTGATAAAAGTTCAAATGTATCTGACATTTACAATCTTGTGAACCGCTTTTTTATCCCTGTAATCTTGAATTAATATTATGTTTACAGTTTTGGTACAGGTACGTATTAATTACGTATATACTCACCGATGAACTATTATAGATGACTATTTTTTTTTATTTTATTATTTTTTTTTTTTTATTGGTCTTTAAAATATCCATAATTTACTTTAATTTAATTTTAAAAAATAAAATAAAATCTTTAAAACTGGCAGACGTAATAAATTATGTTCCATTTTCATTAAGAAAAACACATGATGTCCACATTCGATACAATAATTGATTAGGACCAGATAATGTTAACATTTTTTAATATTCAGAAGGTATATATATAATATATATATATATATATATATATATATATATATATATATATATATATATATATAAAAAATCATTAAAGATACATAAGCAGAGGAGTGAACTGAAGCCATCTGTTGACGGCAGATGTTATCCTGTTTAATAGCCCTTGATGGCTGAGGCTAGCTAGTTAGGGTGTGGTGTGGTTAGCAAGTGTTATAATTGAGGCCAACTGCCATGTTTTTATATTCGGCTCCAAATACTCACCATAAAGATGAGATGGGTTCAGTCATGTCACACAATAGAATTTACATAAAAGTCATTTGCATTTATTTGGTTTATTTATTATTTTAATCCTGTTTGCTTTGTCGTAAATCCACCAGACCGGTGGATTGTGAAATAATAATGGTAATGATCAATGTCTGAATTGTGGCCCAAAAGAGTTTGGATATTAGAAATTTAAAAAAAAAAAAGAAAAGATGTTTTTATTAAAATGATACCAGAAATATTCTTGATGTTCTTTGATTAAAATTTCAGATACACACTAACTATTTGTAGTTACAGGAAAAATGTATTCATTTCTACAAACAACAGAGCTATGTGTGAAAATGTTACATTTTACAAGGGTGAAAAAGACACCCAGCCAATAAGAAATTGGAAACTGCATCAATACCAGCTGTCGAAAATTTTAAGAGAGATGACCATGAAGTTAGAACCATACTTAACATGTGTAGGAATTTAATGGGGTATTAAAAAATATAAATACATTTAAAACAATAAAATATAATAAAAAAATTATTGTTTCGTCAAATGTTTGAATCCCAAGAACTATAAACACGTTTTTTTTATTTGTTGTTACCAACAATTTATTATATCTTTAGATATAATTCACTGATCTCTTATTTACCATTAAGCCTATTTATCAACAATAGTTTGCCGCGATAAAGCGTTAGTTCAAAAGATTTTCTTTAAAAAGCAAAATGGTGGTGTTCTTAGGAAATTCTTGCAATTTTAAGGCATTGTTGAAAAAAATTAAAGTGTGCCACCGAATCGGTCTGTAAAATCAAGAAACCTGAAGAAGGTATCCATGAGAAACAACTCGCGGGGTGTTAATCTCGAAAATATTTGTAATGAGAAAGAACATTTATTTTTAAACTACAAAGGAATAATCCGGCCAGAATTTAGTTTTGATGAACGTACAATAAACTCTGACCATCATTTCAAACAGTTTTGAATGTGATATTATGTACTCGAAACTGCCGCAGCGTTATCCAACTTTGGTTAATCGCAAATGAGCTCTGTCCTACCTAGA
Organism: Euschistus heros; assembly: GCA_003667255.2. Lineage (NCBI taxonomy): Eukaryota > Metazoa > Arthropoda > Insecta > Hemiptera > Pentatomidae > Euschistus > Euschistus heros. The sequence continues at coordinate 1,710,949 of RCWM02000142.1, forward strand.
CAATACTTAGCCCCATACTCCCCATCAAGTTTAAAAATCTTGAAGGTATCTGCTTCCAAAGACACACACACAAAAAAAAAAAATTCTTCAGATTATTTCCATTTCTTATTATTATTATACTGTTGTTTCAGAAACATTGTCATCTGCTGCTATCTATATTATGCAGTTTTTATATATTTATATGTTTATCTAAAGTAGATTATTCCACTTCAATATAATACTTGGATATGAATTGGCCTGTTTATTGGCTTTCAAAGCTAACTGACTCTCTTTTAGCAGTAGTTGGGCTGAAGGCTAATGTAGAAATGAAGAGATTATAATGGTTCCTGCCAGTTACGAAAGCATTGTAAACTGTCGTTAGTACTCAGTGTCGATGTCATCAGTAATTCAAAAATGATCTCTGTGCTCCGTCCAGGCTGTTCTAATGGAATCATCAGTTCATTAATAACAAATTATTGTTAAAGCTTGTTCTTTTAATGGTCTGTAATCTTAGACCCATTATTCAAAAGTTCAACAAAGGAAAACCTTTTTAAAAATCTTCACATTCTTGAAAAATTGGTCGTAAAATACATATTACTGAAGTACAATGAAGTTGGCCGATCCATCACTGATCTAAACTGCTCTCTAGTGAGTGATTTAGTCATACTGGTTACATTGAATTTTAGCTTTTAATGTTTAAATTTTAAGTTTGTGTAAAATGTCAGGGGAAAGCAGCACATGAAATCGTAAGGTGCTCAAACCACAAGCTCGCGAAATGGTTTCACGCCTCCGAAAATAAATCACAACCGGATTTCCACAATTTAAAAAAAAAAAAAAAAAAAAGAAAAAAACGTTAACACGTTTTTTATTTTATTTTTTACTAGGCATAGATAGAAAAAAAAAGTTTATTATGGGGGACTAGGTCCCTTAAGAATGACAATTATGAATAGAAAGGCACTGTACATATTATATTGATAAAAGTTACATTAAATTAAAATTAAGAAAAAGAAATACATTGGCTTGAGCAAGGACAAAAATATTTAAAATTTAGTTATTGGATGATCAAAAAATAAAATAATGCTAACTACGAACCTTAAAACGGCTAAGCTGAAGTTAATATTATAAAAACATTTATTTAAAAAAGTAAAACCGAACTAACAAAATAATTAAGGGAAAGATTTTAGCAAAAACAGGGCGGACTCATGTGAGGGTTAAGAAACTTTGGCAACGATGCTCCCCCTCCTCTCCAGCCAGGTGCCATTAGCCAGCGCTCAAGGTATAAATTAATCATAACTAATGTCTTGAAACCAATCACCAAATTTAATTATGATTGATTTAGGTGAATAATTCCAAGAAATTAGTTATAATTAATATTTAGCTATGATTAAGTTTTGCTCAACTCTTGTTAAGAGTTTGAAGAGTTAGAATATGATATGTATAATATCATGTGTAGTACTACTAATATAATCAGGTATGCTAGTATAACCAGGTATTTATGAAGTGATAATCAGAAACTAAATACAAAATTAATATTCATTGTTCTAAACATATGAAATTAAAATTTTGGCCCCTCCTATTTTGGAAATAGTTGCTAAATTAATATATGAGGAAGAAGAAACCTCATATAAATAGGATATGCCTGAAATGTAAATGTTTTCTTGTACCTTTGATTAGTTTGTTTCATCCTATAACTCTGTGTATTCATCTAGGCAAGGCACTAATGGATTTCCGTTAATAATAGAAGAACATGTTCACGATGTATGTGATGAGAACTTTACAACTGTACAATATATATAAGACTTTAAAAGAACTACTCTTCAGCAGCACTATATTAAAAATTCTACACTAGAAGGTCTCTAGGCCATCTTTGTTTCAGACGCCTTGGAGGATTATCAGCAATGGAGACAGAAGTAAGTTGAGAAACCAATGGATTTGAGTGGTTATGGAGCTTACTATGGAAGGATAAGTATCTGGTTTGGGCTAACTCAGCAACATATGAAACATTAAGGTCTTTATGGATAAGTTTATTGGTGACAAAGTAAGAGGCATTGAGGATTTTTTGAAGGATTTTGGATTGTAAGGATTGGATACGAGATGAATTGGATGGCTTAGTAGAGCCCCAAAGCTCAACTCTGTACGTCCAAATAGGTCAAATTACAGTCATGTATAGGAGCCTTTTGTAATTAATTGGGAGCTTTGAACGTTTGTCTAGTAAATGTTGAAGTAGTCTGTAACAACGGGCAGTTTCTTGTCGTTTTAGTATTGTATGTGGATTCCAATTTAGACGCTTGTCCAAGCGGAGTCCTAGGTAGTGGATCTGTGATGAGAACTTAAATTTTCTTTAAAGGTAAATGTCACCCCATGTGTTAAAACAGCCCTCATAATATGTAAAAAAATACTAGTATTGTTTAGCTATGTCTGTTGCATATGTGGTTAAATAAAAAAGAATATCCTTACAGAACGGCCTGAGAAAATAAAACTAAACATTTTCCTAAAGTGGATTTCAGTTTTAGTTTGAAAAATTTTCATTATTTCGAATAGAAATGTTCTGATACCAGACCTCATGATCAAATTTGCTGAACTAAAAGAGAAATAAGCATTATTTTAAAATCATCTCGGTCTTTGCTACTGTTTGCTGGTTTGGATAAGTACTGCTGAGCTATAGCTGCTGACAATGCTGTTTATATTTTAATTATGATTGGGAAAAATTCAATGAACGATTAAACACACTTAGAACAATAGTATTTGAGTTGGAAGTCAGAGATGTATCCGTATTTCAGCCACCAATAAAAGTGGGAAAACGAAGTATTCTCAGCCTATAAAATTTATTTGTAGCAAAATATTCTATACTTCTTACTTTTAATATCACTGAAGAAAATTTTCAGCAGAACAACTGTTGTAGACATTTATTTTTAATTGAACACTCAAAAGAAGCAGTTGACATTCCAAACCTCCAAGGTGATAGTTCAGATGCAACAATAAACCTACTGGAATCAAAGGTTTGGCCAAGGCACAAGACAGAATAAAAGAATAAATATAAATTTTTATTTTTCAGAAAGCAGACAGAGGATAGACGGTCATCATGGGTCTAAAGCAATAAGTCAAGAAGCTGCTTTGGATATAATATGGATTATATAAATTTTTTTTGAAAACTGAAATTAATACTTTCAAATTAGTACTTTTAAGGCACTCCTGTTCTAAAATTAAAATACAGAAATTTTCTTATTTTATGATTTTAGCAAATTATTAATTATAGTTCAGTAATAGAAAGTGATCTAAAGATCATGGTTGTATGTGCTGCTAACGTTCCTGTAAGGTGCTGTGAATGGTCTCAATAAGCTTTTACCAGGAGTAAGCAGCATGCATTACATCATATAGCTGGTTTAGGCTTAACAATTATGAAAAATGTTTAGCAGATTCTATTTTCGAAAACAATGATCAAGTTATAATTTAAAATTATAAATGAATTATAATAAATAAATATTGTTTTAAAAAAAAGAAAAAAAAAGTTAAATATTTTTATCTTGTTTTGACCTAATTTAGGTTTTTCTGTTTAATATGATAGCTGCTCATAAGGTTAGTACAAAATAAAAATGATTAAATGATACTTATCAAAGCAGAAATAAGAGGACTTCAAAATGAACATTTAAGTTATCTCGCTAAAAGTTTAATATTACAGGTAAATCATTATCTATGTCTGTTAAAAGACTCCTTGAGCTCATGTGTTTACTATCCACTTTTTATTGAATCTTGAACCAGCTAAACAAAGAAAAATCCGATATATTTGCTCCAGGATATATCCAAAACTATTAAACATGTTTGATCTAACTCATCTTGGCTGTAATAAACGCAAATCTAATATTCCATTCCAAAGATTTAATGTCGCCCTGAAAGTTTAGTCACTTTGGATCATTTTATATGATTATCAAAATAATCTAACAAAGTTCCAAGACATTTCTTTATTAGGAATCAATGCTGGAGTTTTACACCATGTTGTACTCCCTTCCTTTCCAATTCTGAAGATTTTATTGAAATGTCTGAATCGCAAATATATTTTAACTTAAATGATTTTACATGATTTTTCTGTCACTCAATCATCTGTAATTTTATCTTAATTATTTTATTTCTATCAAATTTTTAAAAGATAATATCTTGCAAATATTTAAATAAAAACTATACATATAAAAAAAAAATGAAAAGACAGATTGAGAAATTCACCGATAACAAATATGTAGAATAGAAAATTTTTTGGTTCTTATTGAATAGTGCTATTGTTGCACTACTAATTTCACATTGCCTACTGATTTATATCCTATCCAACAGATTTTATCAATTTATTTTTCATTCCAATACTGTTTACTAACTGATGGTTACCCATAAGGTTCTAAAGCAAATGGCTGGAAATGTGAATAATATAAAATAATTATTTTAAATATTACAATTTTATTTACTTTATATCCCCTTTAAATCCATGATAATTTAATTTAACACAAACGAATAAATATATTTAATTGTACCATTATATATATATTATTTAATATATAAAAAAATATGTTTTATTTAAACCTAAATTTAAAGACACAATATAATTTACATATTATTTTAGCCCATTATTTTAGAGGTGGAACCTTCATGACAAAGGTCCAAATTAAAAAAAAAAATTCTAATGAATACATTTCAACATATTAATATATATGGTTTAAGCATGTATATTTTAAATAATTGAAAGATTTAATTTTTCTCAAAACGAACTCAAAAAATTATATTGGGTAGTTAATAGCATTTTAAGTCCGCCATTACTGCACCTCAACTTTGTTTTGGCGAGAATTTCTCATAAATCAACTGAAATTAATAACTTTTGTATTATTAGCTATAAATGCTTATAGTTTTGGAAACTAAAATGTAAAGTTTATAAAACTACAAATTAGTTTTCGTAACACATAAAAGTAACAATGGAAAATTCCATGGGGGAAGGAAGTAGGCAGTATTTGAAATTAATGAAAGCGTCGTGAATTCAAATAACTTTAATATTTTTTTAAACGTATCCATTAAACTTACAGTAACACAAAAATTTCAATAACTATTTCTGTAATATGATTTATAGTTCATGCTATATTGTTTGAGCACTATATTCTTCTTAGGAACAGAAATAAGATGTCTAGAAAATTACTCATAACATATGTTTGACTCACTTTAAAATTGTTAATGGATCCAATTTAATTTCTTAATCTTTTAATACTTTAATACATACAAAAAAAATTAAATATTGCTACAAAACGAAAAATCATCAACATTTATAAAGATATTCTGAATGAATTATTTGTGTCAAAGATAGTTAACAATCGTTTAAATACAGCTTAAGTTAATGATATCAATAAAATGAGCATGGAAGAGCTTTCAATTTACATATGCCGAGAAATAAATAACAATCATGCATGGTTCAATATTAAAAAAACTTACAGTTTAAGTTTTCAATATGTTCTCATCTTCCTTGAAGCTAGTCATTTCGAAACGGAACTCAACAACAATAATCACTGAAAACACTTTAATAATTGAACATTCTCACATTTCTAACACTTTCCACATATTTATAACAAACGACACTGTTCCGAACCGCACTAAAAAGAACACTATTATGAAGAGTAACTGACAATATACTTCTTTAGGGAAGCTAATTTGACTTATCTGTAGGAATAAAAAATATTGGCACCTGATTGGCGGAATGCTACCCCCACCATAAGGCCTAGAACAATCTAAGTACTGCAAATATTCAGTGAAGTGTGATTCTCAACATGTGCTATCAATTTTAGCTCTTCATTCGAAGGTATCTAATTAAAAATTGATATATTTATTTACATAAATTGTAAAATTATAAGGAAATAATAGTTTCATGAATTATTATGAACCTTTTGTGTTAATATATATGGAATTATATTTGTTGAACATCCAACACACATAAATTTTCATAGAGCTATTATATCATAATTTAGTTTGATTTTAATCCTGTTCAACTATTTAAATTATTAAATATTAAATATAAAGTTTTTTTTATTTTTACAGAGCTATCTTTATTATAATAGTTTTCAAAGATTAATTTCCTTGGTAGAAATATATTTTCGAATATCATGAGTTCTGAAGAAGTAATAAAAACAAATTATAGTTTTTAATAATGTTTCAATTTTGTGCTTCTTGGTAGAAAGTAATTTTTATTACGAAAACGGTAGGACAATTGTCAAACAAAATTAGATTTTTAAACTTTTTTTTCAACGTTTGTCATGAAATCTCCCATTTTTTTTCTCCTAACTATTAGGTAAGTACTTTTAATTTTTAACAAAATGAGTTATGATATGAACTCGAAATTTTATTTCACGAAAAATTACTTATTAAAAAACTTTTATGTGAGTTGACAAAAAACGATTTATATCTATTGCTATATTGAATTTAATACTATCCTTTTAGTCCATCAAATCAAAATAGCAATTATAGTTTTATAGTTAAATATTTAATGTAATTGATTGATAATTTAAATTTATAATTTCATACATATAAATGTATGAGCTCGTTTAATTTATTATACGATAGTATAGTAGTAGTTTTATTACAATATTATATTTTTACAGATAAAGAACGTCTTAGAATAACAGATGGTGAAACATAAAGGCGTTTATGGTCAAGAATTTTGAAAACTTAATCAAAACGGTATGTGTAATTGAGATAATTTCATACATTTATTTAATAAGTGGTAACACTTGTCTTTTAACGTTGCATCATCTTTAGTTCATTCTAAAAAGCTGAATTCATATTTGACTAACAACTACAGACATATTTAAATCTCTGTAATCATAATATTAAATAAGCGACACTTCTTTATTTGTTTACCTACTTAATTTAAGTTAGCTATATTATAATTTTTGTTATACATGATCTTCCACCGTACGTTTGAACAAAAAAAAACTTATTTAGAAAAAGGTTACTTTAACGGAAACATTATAACTGTATCAACTTTTCTGTCACACTGAATGAAAACTAGCACTCATATAATCAGCAAATAAGACTTGAAAGAGATGTCTTAACCGCACAGACATTAGTAACAGACTGATTTGCTGGAAAGGTTATAAGTGTTATAAATGATGTGAAGGAAGAGAAAAAACGAGCCATATTGCTAAGTGTTTTCGTTCCTATAATTCGATTTGGAGTCCGTTAGTAATGAGGTAACTCATTTATATCGTTGAGCTTTCTACATTTCCTGCAAGATTGTAATCAAATCAAATAATATTTTCGATAGTGTTTATCTGTCTGGATTTATTTAATGTTTAAAATAAAATATTTATATTAGTAAAATGTACCTAAATAGGCCAATCCCTACTTTATCTATCATACATTATATTTACACTATGTATACCGTTATCTTTCCAAAAAAATGTTTTAAATAGATTAATTATTAAAAACATCTTATTTTTTATGGTAATTTTCCAATTATTAAATACTCAAATTGCATTTATTATCTTCGAAAAAAAAAATTTATTATAAAAAAAAAAAAATAACCGTATGGGTTTTACATATTAAGCAGGATTATAATAAATTTTTTTAAATAGAGATTTCCTAATTTATTGTTATAATTTTTCGATAGAGAGGGATAATTCCGGAAATCATTCTGTTAAAAGACTATGGATCTGGCAAATAAAAAACATTGGATCATAATTAGTATGACTTGAATTCACAAAACATAGGAATGATTGAGAAAAAATAAATAAACATAAAATTTTTATAATATAGTAAATAAAGGCAAATCAAAAGGGGATAAGCTTTATTCAAAAACTAAAGCCAAGACACTAAATGTAAAAACAATAATAGTTACGTTTTAAAATAAAATTTAATCCAAAGAATATACCAGTCTTATAATACAAGAAACTGATCGTCGTTTCCTATTACTCCAACATTTACTAACCAAGCGTTCAAAGCTCCCAATAAATTACAAGACTTACATGACAATGACTGGGTCTAATCACTGTCATGTAAATCTTTGGGCATACCGAGTTGAGGTTTGTGGCTCCAATAAACCATCCAATTCTTGTTGTATCCAATCCTTACCATCAGAATTCCTTCGCAAAATCTTCAATGCGCCTTATCATGTTACGATCAAAGTTATCCAATAAGACCTTAATATTCTATATGCTGCTAGTTTGGCCCAAACCAGATACCTATCCTTTTAGTCAACTCCATACCCACTCGAATCCACTAGTCCCCCAACTTGATTCACACTCAATTCCCGATAATCCTCTGAGGCGTCTCAAAAGAAGACAGCCAATAGACCTTCTAATGTAGTACTATTGAAATGCTACAGGTGCTACTAGTGTGAGCAGACATGTTATTGGCATGCCATTGTAATCATTTTTCTCAAATTTACTTGTTTTGTATAATATATAATGTTGTAAACAATAAATAGTTTGGGAAAAAAATCCAAAGTAATAATCATTTGGCATTTCAAAATGTGCTTCCTTTGAAAAAAAAAAAATTAGGTATTATTATGATCTGTGAAATCGGTGACTTAGAGCACAACAGAACCATTTCCCCGGTTGTTGATATATATTATCTTAAAAACATCTTGAGTGCACCTAACTCATTACAAAAAATATTTTCCTAAGATTGGCTAAGAGATTATATTTATTTGATTGGAAAAGATTTTAGACTTGCATCAGATTTTAATTAGTAATATCTATTCTCAATTCGTGCATTTTGAGTTTACCTCTTCATTCTTCTTTTGAACTGAAATATACACTACGATTTTTTAGTTTGATGTGCTTGAAGATTTAAAATGTTCTACTATTGTTTGTCGTATTTCTTCTGTTGATTTTTAAGTGTTTACTGGTTGCAAAGTTTGGTTTGACAAAGGAATTAAAGAAACAACACGAAATCTTGCAAGTGATATATTGTTGGACGTAACAGAGATAGACTCTTCTTCCCAAGAATTCCTTGAAAATTACACTTGCCTAAATACTGATTTTTCTATTACATTTATTTTTTCGATACATATTAAGTCCAAGATGACGTGGAATCTAAAGGAATAAATCATAAACAATTAGGAGTTCTTTCATAACTGTATTTAGCACAACGTGAAGTAATGTATTCTGATAATAAATTGCTTGTTAGGACAACGACTTCAATATATTTAATGAGGTAAGACATACCCAGATCAAACAAGGTTGACTTAAATTACTTTAATTTTTTTATTTGTCAGAATATGGTAAACTGTATCTGATTAAAGGCTAACAGGGAAAATATTTATGTTAATATAACAAAACCAACCGGGCGAGCAGGTATGTAAAGCAGTACTGTCTTGCAATCAGGTTAGCGCATGCTTACTCCAACTGGACAGCTTAAATGGAATGAACATTAATAAATACCCTTAAAAAAAAAAAAAAAAAAAAAAAAAAAAAAAAAAATAATATAAAATATATAATATATATATATATATATATATATATATATATATATATATATATATATATATATATCCATCTTCATTACCTATTTTACCACCAATGTAGATTTTAATTTATAAGTAATTAATTCTTATAAACCCTAGATAACGTTTACTTATAACTTATAGACACCCATCGCCATGAATGATCAGGTTTTGTATCAAATTAAAAATTATATTCTTTTACTGTCGATAAATTCAATTACCATTATTTTTAATTTTTTTTTTTCATATCAGTCTATAATTTCAGTACCGTAAAACGGCGTGGTGACTTTGCACCCGTAAGTTAACTTTGCACCAAGCTCAGTAAAAAGTTTCAGTTGAGGAAAAAGTTTTTAGCTGTTGTCTTAATGAGGGATATTTGATATTTCTTACTTACTTAAGACAACACTGATTGGGTCTAAGGAGTTTTCACGCTGATCCTAGTAACATCTCATGTTTTATAACAGTTAGTTGATTGTAGTGTTTCAACAGGTGTGATACGTTTGTGGGATAAAGTCGTGCTTTCAACAACTAAATATTTCTCAAATCGATTAAGTTCTGCATTAATTTCATTCTATAATTATTGTAATTTAAATATATGATATTCATTTTGTTCAAAATATTTGCCAAAAGTCATAGTATTTGAAAATAAAATAGAATCCCCTTTTTGATATGAATTAGCACCAAGTATATTTTGGCGCAAGGTGATCTCCCTGTGGGAAGAAGTCTTAGGCAGCATTGGACCTTCTAAACAAATCAATAAACGAGGATATTTTGAAGTTAAGGAGTTAATAGGCTGATTAAAATCCAAATTATTTGGAATAGCGCTTTGCTTCTTGTTAATAAGGTTTTTGTCATCTATGTACAAGTATATCGACTGTTAAAATTTTGCCTAGTTATAGCTTTCTATGCAATATTTTGTTGGTATGTTCTTGTATTTTCTATCGTTCCTCAATAAACTCTTAAAAATTGTGCAATTTTGTTTCTCATTTCAATGAAAACATAGTAATTTACAATCGTTTCCTTTTATAAAATCCTTAGAAACAGAGAAAAAAATCAAGAGGCTAAACTGCAAACACTATTAAGATATGGCTTTGCATCTCATAACTACTATCAAGCTGTGACTTTGCTCCAGAATACGTTTCTAATGCTTTTTTAATTGAAAAATGTGGTGGTGCAAAGTGAGGGGTATCCGGTTGACTTTGCACAAAAGTTTAAAAGCAATGAAATTAATTATGTTTTGTAAATTTTGCAATTCCAAGCAAATATTTCAATACATGGATTTTTAACATTATTAATAGTTAAAGAATGAAGTTCAACAAAAGTGATGCAAAGTCGCGCCGTTTTACGGTATATAATGCAATGCCTACAATGTAATGTATATATACATTATTGCAGAAATACAATCTCTGTGATATTGTTTCTAGATCTTACATAAATATAGAATATCGATATACAATCTATTTATTATATATCAAATGATTGGACTTACACTTAGACTTTACCCTGCAGACACATGTATGTGAGTATTTATGTATTACGAATGCATGCATATTTACCATTTAGTGTGAAGTGTATAGGACTCAAATCAGACATTTATCCGGTGGTGCCAGGCAGGAAGCAGCCGATAAGAATTAACTAATTTCCGAAAGGGGAGGGGCGCTAATCCCCCGCAAGGGGCGCACCTGCGGCAGATGGGCCTGCGATGAACTCGTCCCATTAATATCTATTTAGCCTTGGAAGCCGGATTTAGTCTCTCTTCCGACTTCTCGACATCTGGTAGTCTTCCCTATTATCGTTTCTCCTGGAGGCCGAGGGGTTGTAGAAATTGCCTTAGATTAAAAAGCATTAAGGATTTTTTTTCTATTTACGTCATATTTAGAGTTGACATCCCGACTCATCCCAGCACCGTCCCCACCACCGCTGATGACGCATGTGCGTTATCAGTAAATAATGATCCTTTCACTGCATCTCAATCACTCCAATCTCATATCACAAATCATAAATGTTGACAAAAATGGAGAATTAAAATAAATCTCACCAAATAACCTTTACCCTTCCTTGCAAGCCTACGACTTCCTTCACTACAGTATCTTTCAATAATATTCCACTGATCCCCGTTAAACAGATCCACTACCTAGGACTCCATCTGGACAAACGACTTACTGATAATCCTCATACGAGACTTAAAAGACAAGAAACTGCGCGTCGTTTTCGACTGCTCCAACATTTAATAGACAAAAGTTTAAATCTCCCAAATAATTACAAAAGACTAATTTACATGACAGTAATTAGACCCGTTTGGATATAAGGAGTTGAGCTTTTGAGCTCCACTAAACCTTACAACTCTTCTAGTATCCAATCTTAACAATCCAAAATCCTCAATGCTCCCTATTATGTCAGACTCATAAAAGAATAAACTTATCCATAAAGATCTTAATGTTCCATAGGTTGCTGATTTGTCCCAAACCAGATAGCTGTCCTTCCATAGTTAATTCCATACATACTTGAATGCACTAGTCTCATAACCTGCTTCTCGCTCGATTCCAGAATATCCTCCAAGGCGTCTGAAAAGATGACCGAGAGTCCTTCTAATATAGAATTTTATTTTATATTTAGAGCCCTCACAGTTTCAGATTGATAAGTAATAATTTCTAAAAGTTTCCTCTTACCAAGAAATATTTACTGACCTATTAGTGACCATTACCAGTTTTCTAGTGAATGTACCTGGAATGGGAGCTGAAAAAGTGAATGTATCAATTAATTACTTCTTTTGTGAGGAATACTAAGTTGCATTCTCAGAAAAGAATACATTTTTTCCATTATTAATGCTAAACAGTTACAAAGATTGTAACTTGTGTCTACTTTGCCATTAAAAGAGGATTTATAAGTCAATCTAATTATGTAGACAGACTTGGAGAAGTATATCTGAATCGCTTCATTCCACATATTTTTCTGTTTAAATTAACGGAAAAGGTTCGGCTTCTAACCCGGTTAGAATTCTATGATAATTTTAAACTCAGTTTTTTAAGCCCTCAACCTTGAAAGAAAAAATCAATATTGCAATACATCTAGGATATGCGCTGATTTTTTTTTACAGTAATCTGTTATTTTTCAAGAGTTATTTATGAATTATATTATACTTTTACGCATTATTATATTAAAAATATAACTTTCTTTTAATATGTAATCGTATACCCATCATTTTTAAAATTAAACATGTTTCAAGACTTTTTTTCTCTTAATAGTTCCATGACAATCCTTTTGGCGTAGTCCTATTTCTCTATTACAAACAAAAAATGTACAACGTAAAAAACATCCAATTTTAATATAATAACATTAACTATTATTTAATTAATTTTATTTATTTACCATGAACAATAGCAATGTAGAATAAGTAGGAAAATACAGTTTGGTTCTGGAGTTAGACAAGGTAATGCCCTCTCAGGGTTCCTGTTCAATCTAGCCTGCATAAAGCAATGAAGAATTCAGAACCTGGTGGCATGTTGGTAATGTCACATATGGACTAACCAAGAATTGGATGACCTTGTAGAATATAGAAATATCGTTTTAAGGTTTATTTGATCAAGAAGAATTAGCTGTTAGGACATCTGGGATACCTGCCATAAGAATGGCCAGAAAATCTTTCCAGATGACCTTCCCTGGTAACAGAAGAATAGAAGGTCCCTGTAAGATTAGTATGACTGATGTGGAATAAGACTTGATAAAAATGGGAGTGACAAACTGGACAAGTGTATCTTATGGATAAAGATGGCTGGAAAGTGATTGTTAGGGAGGCCAAAGTTTACCAAAGACCATAGAGCTAGATGGATAGAATCACTATTTTGCCTGGTATCAGAATAAAAGAGTGAATTTAGGGAGGCTCCAATTTTTTTACCAAAGACCATAGAGCTTATCAAAAATAAGTTCTATTCGGGTTTCGTTTAGAATATTAAACAGGATTATTTAATAATATATTTTTTATTGTTAATGATTGAAAAAAATGAATTATTTACGCTTAATAAGAAAAGTATAGTTGACTGTTCAGTATAATAAAAGGAGAAGACGACCACGGATGCTGCCAGGAAGATATAAACACGTCCAACTAAAAACTATTTATAGAGTGCCAAGTTTTCGATCTGCCTCGCAGGTCTTCTTCATGACCATCGAACCACACAGGAAAGGAGACAATCGATGGCTGTATCCAGACCTCTGTTTCATAACAGCTAAATAGTAATTGGAGGGTTTGATGGATGAAGGGCTTATGTAACAAAACAAAATTTTGAGTAATTTATGTTAACCGTTCAATTCTATTCACGATAACAGTAAAAAATGTAACTTCTTTTTCTTCTAATTTTCCGACTCTACGGTCCTTGGTGAACTTCAGCCTCCCGGGTCGAAAATATTGGTACTCTATAAATAGTTTTTTACGTGGACGTGTTTATTTCTTCCTGACTGCATCCTTGATCACCTTCTTCAATTATTTATACTTTTTGATGGCTATTGAAATATTTCTTGCAGGTAAGGTAATTGTTTCCTAGATTTATATACTCTAAATTGGACTAACAATATGTATTGTGGTTAGCTCTAAAGCGTCATGATATTCATTTCCGAGTGAGATCAAAATTTACATTTCTTTTTGTGTAAGTGTGTGTTGAGGACAACTTTGAAATAAGTCAACTTATGTCCACACCTAGAGATAATCCAGGGCTGAGTGTGATTAGGAGAAGCTATTTAGAGTTGGGTTTAGCAGGTGTATTAGTGGGGTAGCGTAGGCAGCATTTGTTAGCCAATGTCTTAGTGAATAATGTATAGGCGAAGGGGGTGGGGGTGGGGGGCAAGAGATGTATTATTTATAGCGCCCTCTGTATTCAAAGACCGCGGCCGACACCCGCCATGGCTCCCATTATCAATTCAACTCCGTGGAAAATCGTTTTAATTACCCAACATAGCCACACCCTTTTCTCCATCCTCTGCCAATTAGTCCACGGTTTATCTTCAGATCTCTCGGGTCATCTGGAACAGCTTTAGTACCACAAGGACCACGATACCTCATCATAATGGTTTATCTGCCAACTTTGAGATGAGTCCTTTATACTTCAAACAATGGCGATGGATAATACTTGGTGCTATATACTAAACGTTCGGTATTAGTCCCGAAAATCAATGGTTATACAACAAGGTGAAATAGTCAGTATATAAGGATGGGTACCGTTCCGCAAGCCGGTCTCCAGCCCCTACGCGCACCCAGAATACCTTTTATCGATTCTAACCTTGTTCCGATTTATTCCGGTGTTTTAGTCACTACTTTTCAATATGAAAGATTACTCTCGTTCACGGAGAAAATCTAAATCCCTGTTATAAGTAATATTAACTTATGTTTTCCTTCTAATATTAAAACGAGAAATAAGAAAATAATGAAGTGGAAATAAAAAAATATCAAAATATAAGACACTAATCAATGTTTTTTTGTTTTGTTTTTTAATATGCATTTATTGAAATTTACAACTATACAAAATATATACATCAAGTAAATGAATTCACAATGATTACAATAACATGTCAAAACTTGTAAAGAACTACTCATCAGTAGCACTTTATTAAAAATTCTTCACTAGAAGGTCTCTAGGCCATCTTCGTTTCAGAGGCCTCGGAGAATTATCAGGAATGGAGTGGGAAGCAAGTTGAGAAACTGACGGATTTGAGTGGTTATGGAGCTTACTATGAAAGGATAGGTATCTAGTGTGGGCTAAATCAGGAACATATCAAACATTAAGATCTTTATGGATAAGTTTATTGGTGAGAAAGTATGGAGCATCAAGGATTTTGGATTGTAAGGATTAGATACGAGATGAATTGAATGGTTTAGTGGAGCTCCAAAGCTCAACTCCATACGTCTAGATAGGTTAATGTTTTGATTAAATGTTGAAGTAGTCTTTAACGACGGGCAGTTTCTTGTCTTTTTAGTCTTGTATGTGGATTCCAAGTAAGACGTTTTTCCAAGTGGAGTCCTAGGTAGCGGATCTGTGGAAATCAACATTATAAATTAAAATATTATTTTTAATTGCTGTATATCTATGACTGCTTACCCCAACAATCTACATCTATTTATTTTTATCTTTCAATTTTTAATTTAGAATTGATGATCTTTCAGTTGAGGTATGCATAATGGTAATACAATATAAGAAATAATACAATTAGGAATTATGAATCATTTGCCACTTCTATTGGTATTTTCAATAATTCTGTTTTAATTCCATCTAATAATGCTACATCCTGGAAACGATAACAGATTTAATGATCCATTGTGAGAGCGTTAAATGTTTTTTCCTTTCTTTTTGCCAGTACTGCGCTCCATTCAATTCTATATTTGGCCGTCATTCTTTCATGAAATAGTCGCCCACCGAAAGAGAACAGACCACATTGTTCAGCCCCTGACAAAGCGGTACAAATAAAAATAAAAAAAAAAAAAGAAGAAAAGAACTCAGAGAAAATACTCGAGCTATTAGATTGTTGGCAGAGTTCCAAGCGACCCCAAAGTGTTTCCAAGAGACTATTAACTGACTGCAGTCCCTTGTAAAGAGGAACTCGGAGGAGGGAAAACATTTCTGAGATAGATACAACACAGCCGGGAACAGATTTCAGTTCCTCTCCTTCGATAAATCACCCCCGGCCGAGAATACACTACCACTTCTATAAATATTGATCTCTATACACCAGCTCCTTTTCTTTTCTCTCTCACTATGTAAGCAAACTGCCTTTGATTGAGTCAACAAATTACAACACGCGCTGAGGAATCGTTGTTTATGCCAAAGGAAGGAAATCTTTTTCCGTCTCAATACAAATGTTTGAATATCTTCCATCCCAAGGGGTTTTTAATTATAAAGAAATGAGTCAGCTAATTGATTTGTTTACACATATTAATTAATTAAACACATTAAAAATTAAAAGTTCAACAGACCTCAGCAATTATACTAAGCAGTCATTTTAGGTTATTCTCCTTAGTGTAATACTTATGAATACGTTATATTCAATACTTGGTGGACCAAAGAAATGAATCTTGGCATATATATAAGTACAAACTCAAGTTTAAGTAACTAATTGTGTTGAAAAGGGAAACAACGAGAAGACTAACTAAAACAAAAAGACAAGGCGAATATTAAAAAAGAAAACATGTCCATCTTGACATCACAGGATATTAGTTCTCCCTTAAAAAATGAAATTCGTGAAAGATGGCAGTCCATGTGGAACAAGAGTCCATCTAGTAAACTGAAAACTATCAAAGAGTCAGTTAAAGCATGGACCACATCCATTCTTATGGATGTGGTCCATGTTTTAACTAATTCCATATGAAATAGGAAAAATAAATAATAATAATAATAAATAAATAAAAAATTTATCAAAAACCACAGGCGTTGATGACCTTTGATGTTTTACGCCTTTAAGCAAAAAGAAACAAGCAAACAGAAAACATGTGTGGAAGGGCATCAGCTGGACATAAATCAGTGTCGAAACCAGAATTTTGTGAATCCTGTGGCAGTTTGTGTAACAAAAGTTTTTTTTATAATTTTGATTTCTTGCCTTTGTTTTATAAGTACTGCTGTTTTTATGTGCAGTGATTGACACAACTTCATCAAAAGAAACATAATATAAAACGTCTCCATCGCACTTCTAAGTCTCAATTTTGAAAACATACATTCTTTCCAACAAGATCTTTTGTTTTTGCTTGAGTAAAAATGCCATATATGTAGATAAATATACAGTTGAAGTTCAAAATATGCAAAAATATGTATTTATGGCAAAATATGCACAAATATGCAAAATAAAAATAACTCAAATTGATTCCAAATGCCTCATAACATATACATTTTGACAATATTAGATGTTTTAATTGGCTAGGAGAAATATGCAAATGCATATATTTCACAGCCCTAATATTAGCCTGTAGGATAACCTGTCTTTTCTCTCTGAGTACTTAAGGAAGTTAAGCTCCAAATAAAAAAGTAAAATAAACTAAAGCATTATTATAAAAAAAAAAAAAATGTTTATTTGGTATAACTGGACACTTGGATATCGATTGGTAGGATAGTGCTGCAAAGAATGAATGCTTCCTATTAATATTTAAAATATCTTCGTATTTGGTTTCTACGTTTTGCGATTTCAATATCTTAAAGTTTTACGTGAAATCTTTAACATTTGATAATTATTCTTTTCTCAAATCACTGAACCACAATGGCAACCCTTTAAATTGTATGAATTATCCAGGATAGAATTATTAGAAAATATAGTCTTCTATCATTCTTTACTTGTTATCTGATTAATAAAATTAATCGTACTGATTATACAAATCAATCGTGATTAAAAATATTTTTTAAAAAAAATAACCGATTAGTGCCAATGCTGCTTACAATAAACATTATTTCTAAAGGTGCAATTGGTATTTTTAAAATGTGTTTCTCTGCAAGGAAACTTTACGTTAATATATAAAGTTTGGATATTAGTAAATTATTCATAACTGACGATGATTTAGTTCCGACAAGAAGAGTAATCCGTCCTCCAGGGGAAGAGTACAATGAGCCTTCCTATATGTGCCGGCCGGACAGAACAGTTTGGGCCTAACTCGGTTAAATTAGCAATGTGGGCCCGAGATTGGAGGGGGCGCATTGTTGGCCCCCGGGGGTTCGGGCCCCCCGCGGTGCCTTTGTCAGCCCTCAATAGGGGAGAACAGTCTCTCCAGCCCACGGGTGGAATTTATGTGAGGCCGTCTTTTCATCTGTGTTGGCTCGCCTCTTTATAAGGCCTTCATCACAACACCTGTTCTCTATAAGGCCTTATATGTAAGGCTCCATTCGTCACAGGGAAAAGTGAATGGGTTCAATGGAACGAGTGATGATTTGAAATCGGGCGTGTGCACTCCTGTTTTGGGAAAACAGGAAATAATAGTTATATCATGAGTCTAGTATACAACATTTTGAATGGGCAAACCTTTGGAGGCTCTAAATTTTAAAAACAAAAAGAGCACAATAAATTTTTTTTTAATACGCTTTTATTAACTTCATCTGTATGTAACGGAATCTTTCCTCCTAATTTTCGCCAAATTTCGAGCAATCTGATTAATTTGAAAATTTGCACGTTGAGAATGAAATATCAGAAATGAAACTAAATTTGATAAGGGGGGGGGGAACCCAAGCGTTTAGGACTTTTTTCAGATTTTTGAAAAAAAAAACATTGAAAAATGCTATCAATCGAAAAATTTTATGTTTACAAAACTAAAGTTTATTAAATTTTGCGTCTAGAGACACTCTTTAAGCTGAATTTGATTTAGGCGTTTAGCCACAATCGATTGTCAAACATCGACGAAATTTGCACACTTTCAAAAAAAGTCAGTTTTGATCGTGTTTAAGAGTCCATGACACAAAAATAGCTAATCCAATCAAAAAATGTAATACACTTAAAGTTGTAGATCATTACATTATGTACAAGATAGGATTTTTAAAGTAAAAGTTTGCCTATTCCTATTCTGAGATAGTAAAAAAAAACAAATATGTTTGGTTGATTTTGGATAAACTGTTAAAATAGCAAACAAATCACGAATAGTACAAAAGAATCAGCTTCGAACCTAGAAATCTAAACATTACAAGGTCAGACTGCTGCAAATTGTTCACCTAGCTGTTTAGTTAGGTTTGCTATAAAAGTGTGTTTTTCTAGTTTTTTTAAGCTATATTAAATTTATTTTTCGCTTATCTGTATGGTTGTATTGTTTATTTCTAAAGGTGAGTAATATTTTATACACAACGGCGAAGAGGGATCAAGCAAGGTCGGTCAAATCCAGGTTAAAATTATTTATTTCGTATTAGGAGAAACGAGAGAGCTCTGATCTGTTCCTCCTCTCCTAATATCAAACTATCGAACTACGCGTAACGCCCTCGCGTTCCCCAAAAACGTATCGAATTTGACCAACTAGGTCACCGGTAAAACAGATGAAACCTGCATGCGGCCCTGATATGTAGTTTTATACAGTGTGTAGCAGTATGTAGTGTCTTATCACTAATGCACCATGGAGATCGGGTAATCAGTCCTAATGTTTGTGATTGAAATTTTTGTAGTTTGTATATGCGAGTTTTTTAGGCTGAGCCATAAATCTGTAATGCGTAAGTCAATATAGGTTTCAGTAAGTGCATGTATTTAGGAGCTGTCTTACTTTCAGGAAGGACGTTCTTTGCAGCAGGGGAAACAAAAGTACTACAACATTTAAAAACAAATACCTCTATTATGCCATATTGTTGGCATCCAACTATGATTGAAACTCAACTTTCATTTATGGATACAAAGTTAAAAAATATTATTACAGTGCCTTGATTGGTTTCAATGGTATTCTAATTTTTAACTTGAGTGGCAGAGATAGCAATAATACTATCTTACCGTGAAACGATAATCGCGAAATAAAAATTTGTTTTTCCACCTTGATAAACGAACTGTGCAAGATCGAGTTTTTAATTCTGATTTATTTTTTAAAAAGCTTTTTGTTGAAATTTACAACTGTATAAAAATTAAAAATGCATGTGGTAAATGTGGAGATAATCTTCATTGAAACATTTCAATTACTTGGAAAACAATTATCCGTTGGTAGCACTCCAATAAAAAGTTCTATGTTAGGCTAAGACCGTTTTCTTTTCAGACGATTCGGAGAGTTAAAGTGAATGGAATGAGGATACCAGTACTACTAGTTGGGATACTAATGGATTTGAGTGGTTATGAAGACTGCTGTGAGGATATGTGTCTGATTTGGGCTATGTGACATTAAGATTACTAAGCAACATATGTAACATTAAAATCATTATGGATATGTTTATTGGTGACAAAGTAACGAGAATTGAGGATTTTTCGATGGATTAACCACTGTACGGATTAGATACAAAATTGGATAGTTTAGTTGAGCCCCAAAGCCCCAACTTCGTATGTCCAAATAGATCATATTACCGTCGTATAAACGAATCTTTTGTAATTAATCGGAAGCTTTGTACGTTGCTTTAATAAATGTTAATTGAAAAATGCAGGATTAAAAAGAAAACAGCTTATTTTATAATCCATATATTTTATAAAGATTTGTGTATAGTAAAAAAATGTTAATGTCCGATGCGACAAACTCGCCTCGGCTTCTAGAAAGTGGACTGTATGGGAAAATATGAAAGCGAGGTTTTGCACCCTTGGGGAGATATTATTGAGAAGGTAGCATAAACAAATAATACATAAGAAACTTCTTACCTTATTACTGCCGCCGACGGTCTGTCCGGGGGCCCCGGGAATCCTCACGGCCTGGCAAATGCTTCTCCTAAGATGCAATACTTGTCTAAGCTCGCCTCCTCTTAGGTCACCACTCATTAGGGGGAGAACTGGGTTATAAAAACGATGGAAGACCATGAGGTCTTGGGCAATTTGTAGTAGTTGCGTACTTGAGCACAGAAACAAGAAGAAAGAGCGATATTCTGGTAGGGATTAACGCAGATAAGGGCTAGTTGCACCGGAAATTCATAGAGTGCGTCAATACACGGTAAATTAAAGTTTTTCCCCTTTCCCCCCCCCCTCACAATAGCGCCGATTGGCGCGAACAATTTGATATATGTAAATTTTACAGTTTTATATCAGTTAAGTAACGAATTTGTAGGATCATGATGACGTTTTATAGATATAAATAAAAATTAATTAATCTTAAGTGGTAACGGTAAGGTGCTTTATTGCCCCATAGCAACCGGCGCCCTTAGCTATAAAATGCTACGCTGGCATAAAGCTCCCCTCCTCAAGCTATAAGCAATAAAGTTTATAGCTCGGTGCAACTGGTGTGCGATCAACTGTACAGAAACCAGTATTCGGGTTACCCGTAAGTTACCTTAGGGTTTCATTGATTTTGGTTCGGAACATCTGGTGCAATCAAGGAGAACTGTTTTCTGCTAAGGACTTTGTAATTACAAATTATTTAATACATTACATAGTTCAACAGAATATATAGTATTAGAAAACATACAATACTATAAAATGTATAGTATCACTTGGTACCATAAATAATCAAGAAAAAAAAAATTCTTTTCACATGCTAGTGTTAAAAGACAAGAAACTTCTCGTTTTTTCTGGCTACTCCAACATTTACTAGGAATGCTTCAAATACATTAAAATATACTTATTTACATGGCAGTAATTAGACCCATCTGGACATATGGAGTTGAGCTTTAGGGCTCCACGGAATCTTCCAATTCGTATTCAATCCTTGCCATCCAAAGTCCTTCGTAAAATCCTAAATGCTCCTCATTAATTATTAAGTTTCTATCATCTCTATGCAAAATGATCTTAATGTTTCATATGCTGCAGATTTGGCCCAAACCGGATACCTATCCTTTCATTGTAAACTCCATACCACTTGAATCCACTAGTTTCCCAACTTGCCTCACACTCCATTCCCGATAATCCTCCGAGGCGTCTGAAAAGAAGATGACAAAGAGGTCTTATAATGTAGAACTATTGAAGTGCTACTAGTAAGTAGTTCTTTACATGTTACTGACATGTCATTGTAATCACTTCCCTCAAAATTACTTGTGTAGAACGTATACAGTTGTAAAAATCAGTAGTTAAAAAAAAAAAATTGTTACATAAGTCTAATGATATACATTAGAACAAAACTATACAAATCGTCGGTCGTCAGCCTGTTGTTTATGTCCCCGTCTTCACGTGTGTTGTCGATTTCAGTCGCCATTCTTCCGTTTCTTTATTCGGTTTTATATCTCTTGAGTCATATGACTTCAGCGTCCGTTGTTTATATATATATATATATCTTACGTTGTCTGTATCAGTTTCGTGGGTCTCTATCATTGATCTACGAAGTGTTGTAGCATGTGTCATATTCTGTCTGTTGTCATCCATCAAATTATATCAACATTCAATTAAATAGGTTTGTTTAAATACATTAACATAGCATAACGGACGATTGGATAACTGAGCCATATAGAAAAATGTCAACAAAAGGACTTTTCTTACAGACACAAGGTCAAGAGAAGTGGTAGCGCTGATGGAGCGATCATATTGCTTCTTACCAAGCTCCTCTAACATTTCCAACTCCCAACTTTCCTTTGGTGAATTAATCTCTTATCCTGGCATG
Organism: Euschistus heros; assembly: GCA_003667255.2. Classification (NCBI taxonomy): domain Eukaryota; kingdom Metazoa; phylum Arthropoda; class Insecta; order Hemiptera; family Pentatomidae; genus Euschistus; species Euschistus heros. The sequence continues at coordinate 1,733,538 of RCWM02000142.1, forward strand.
AATTAATACTCAAAAATCCAAGAAGCATTATTAAATTGATCCCCTATTGTGGGCTTTTTGAAGTGGTATCCAATGTAAGGGTTCAGTAATGGTATCCGCAGGGATGGAGAACGGAAGAAAGGTGATAATCGATTGGTATATGATTGAGGAGTGGACGAGATGTATATTGGTGTATTGTAACAGATATTAATAGCTTGCTTTTGATGGGGTTTGATAGAGAGATTTATATTTGTTAAGAGGTATATATACTGTTGCTATGTTGCTCTTGGGGTTTTTTAGAAATAATATGTTAATCTATACATAGAGCCCCAATTATTAATGTTTTATTAATTACCTTATTGGATTTCTGATCTGACACGTGCAAACCAATTCAGTAAGTGGCATTTAGGAAAGAGAATAATTATCATGAATATTCAACTTACTTTATTTATGAAAATGATTATATAGATATAGATAAGGTCAGCACACAATTTACCAAATATAAACTTATTACAGACTATTACAAATGGAGTGGGTACTTATCAAAATGGAGTATGGATCTTCAGTCGGCGTATTGAGTCCGGTCATAATCAGGGCTTCCTTCCTGTCTCTCTGGGCGGGCCATCCAAGAGATCATCGCTGAGGACCTCCAGCATCTCCCCTCAGCCATCTCACTTCCAACCGTCTCTCCTCTCTTCGTCCACTCTCCGTCGATCAACTCTTCCACCAAAAAACTCTCCCTTTCGTTTCCAGGGCCGAGAATATATACACCTGTATCCCTTCCACTTTTCTTTTAGATTCCTTTGTCATGATATTCTTTTGTAGACAAACTTCTTCCCGGCAACATCCTTCCGAAAGGTTTGACCTGACTTTGTCTGACCCAAATCTCCTCTGAAGGGTTTTATGGCTTAACAATCCTACCCCCGACATCATAGCAGTGCCGGCTCTTTTTGATCACGCCGTCTTATTATAAATTATTAACAAAACATTACTCCGAGTACCCATAATACATTGCACTGTATGAATATATACTGTATTTTGTAAAAATAACAACAAATAATTGCTAATACAGGAGTCTGACTTCAAAACAAAACACAATCAGTTAAAACTAAAAAACAAAACAATCGAATTTAAATACAAAATGCACTGATATTTAAATCACACTTAATAAATAAAACAATAAAAATTGTTTTACCAAAAATAGACAAAACATTTTGAGATACCTAATCCCAATTTTCATTAATTACAAATAAATAATTTTTAATTGTTTTACCCTTTCATCATATAACTGATTTTCCAAGGTCAACTCGGGAGAAATTTTGGGTAGAAGGTTGGGTAACCGCTGAAATACTTTTGTCTCAGTTTTCGAAAAGCTAAACAATCAAGTGTGTGAAATCATCGTTATAATCTGTACCACTAAATTTAAACGATTGAATATTATAGCCACCCATCTTCAGTTGAGTGAGAACTCTCAGTTTATCTACATGGGTGCTGAAATGAAGATCTTGAAGTGTTCCAAAGGTTGTGACATTTCTATAGGATAGATTAACTCGGATCGGGCTACTCGATCTAAAATTTAGACTTATTAAGTGATTCTTTATTGCATCTTTGAGGTCAAAGCTCTGCCTTTAAGAATTTCTAAATTTGGCCAAGTCAAGATTTCAGAGGCTCCTATCATAGCAAGCAGTTTTCTAACCAATAATGAGGCATTGTGGTAGCATTTATTCAATTACTTTGTGATATCTGGTCCAGCTCTTGTTTGATTTCCTCCTTGTACTGCCGTTTAATTGAAAGCTTGATAGTTTTTAATAGCTCCATTCCATCTTAATTAAATCCCTTATGTTTTTCTTACCCCTTTCAAGTAATGGTATCCTCTTGGCTGGATAAGTTAACAGAGGATTATTAAGGAGCCATGAGGTATACATTAAAGGGCCGTGAGGCGGTTGGGAAAGAAGTTGGCAGCGAGAGCTGGTTATTAAAGAGGCTCGTCGTGCAATTAGAACAGAGACAGGAAGGGGGAGGGGTGAGTTAAACGAATTCCTGGCAGCCACCCCCTTCCCCCCTTCCCCACCCCAACCACCCCCCAACCGCCCACACTCTCTTCCTAACCCGCAACCAGCCTTCCTTAAAACATCGTTACTCTCAATTAGCTCAGCAATTTTATTATTAAATTGTATTTATAAATTTAGATTTTTATTACCTAGCTTCAGAAGGCTTTAATATCTGCATGTTGCCTCCTCGCCGACCGTTACCGTAATATTTACTAGTAACTTTCATAAACATGATTACAATGAAATGTCAAAAATATGTAAACAACTGCTCCCTTGTAGCACTTCAATAGTGAGTTTGCTATGAAAGGATATGGTTTGGGCCAAATCAGCTACATATGGAACATTAAGATCTTTATGGATAAGTTTGTTCGGGACAAAATAGGAAGCACTGAGGATTTTATGAAGGATTTTGGCTTGTAAGAATTGGATACGAGAAGAATTGGAAGGTGGAGCCACGAAGCGCGACTAGGTCTAATTACTGTCATGTAAATAATTCTTTGCTAATTTATTGGAGTAGTCGGAAGCGACGAGCAGTTTCTTGTCTTTTAAACCTGCTATGTATATAATTACTTAAATTTCTTTTACTATTTCTGTTGTTAATTCTCAATAAGTTCCAAAAAGAAGAGAAGAAATAAATGTGCGGTGCTCCCAAGGGGGAAACCGCAAGGATAATCTGACTCAGTGGAGGAATGAAACTGATTTAAGAGAAATAAAATGAAATGGCGCCACTAAACAGTTCGGGTTGGGAGGAAATGGGCGAAGTAGGGGGGCTCCACGCTAAGAGGATGCTGCCAACTGAAACAGGAAATGGACTATCTGCCAGGAAATGAGTCCTCAGACAGGCTTCTCAACGGCACCAGGGCCTTTCCACTTTTTATCTATATATCGCTTTAAATCTGTTCAGTTCTTTTTCACTCCCTTGTAGCCACTGCTTAAAAAATAAATTCTCTACTAACAATATTTATATTTTAACTTATTATTGTTATTAAATATTTCATTTTTGAATCTTAGCGGTACCTTATTAGTTGTATTGTCCAATAAGAATTACCTTAGTGAATCTATGTGGTTTAATAAAAATTCTTAAATAAAAAAATAAAACGAAAGATAACTATGATTTTCAATATTTTTTTCAATGTTAAAAAAATTATTGAGGAAGTATTTGAATCTGCCTCAAATGAGGGCCATAAGTAATAGGGATGCCTCGTGACTCCATTTACTGTATATTTACAATAGGAAATAAAGAAAAAGAAGGAAAAAACAGAAAAGGACTATACAATATAAAATTAATTAAGAACATTTTAATTTTATTTATTAATTCGCACTTGTCTTTGAATGAAGACAACCAGGAAATGTGCTGAAAATATATAATAAACAAGAAATGTAAAACATGATAGAGACCAGTACCTATTGCCACCTCCTCCTGAAATTATTTTAGGCTGTTTCTTAATTAATTTGAAGCGAAGTCCCTAGTCTAGACTTAATCAAATGTCTGAGCTACATCAAGAAATACTCCAGTGGAATAAAATCTTTGCTAAACAGCTGTAGAAATATAGTCGGTAACTCCGTGCAATGTGGGGTTTGTATTGTCAGTTTAATATGTTCGGAAGTTCTGTATGCGGTGTGAAAACAGTATAAAGATGTTTGATTGTTCATCTCAGCGCATGAATGATCCACCATCCGTTCTCGTAAGGGTGGGTTGGAACTTCACGGTGTTTGAGTAATTTTAGTTCTGCCTCCGTAAGCTTCCATCGTCAGTAAGGTGGCTGTTAATATAATAGTCGTACTTTTTCTCTTAAATATGTATGTTTGTCTGGTGGTTAGGGTATAATCTGCCACACCTTGCTTGCTTTTTTCTTTGGTCTGATGAGATCCTTTATCTATTGTGGATACATCGGTACATAGTTTCTTTTGTTCCATAGAATTGATAAAGAGCGTGATGCTTCTTGAATGCTCGTGGTCAAGATTTCCATTTCTTACTCAATTCCCTATTGTTCCTTGAGTTTTAGAGGAATTGATAACTGTTGGTTTAGTATTGTTTTGTTGCAGTCCAAAATCCCATTCATAAGAGTTGGACGTTTTTTTTTCTTGAACGGTTCATCAAAGAGAATCAAGTGTACTAGGGAATGATCAAAGCTAAGATCAAAGCTTGGCTTAGTAGTGTAAGGTGTGGTATTTAGGCCTTTTTTCACAAACAAGTCTAATAAGTCCGTTTTTTTAGTCCTGGAAGTATGCCAGGTTCAGTTCCTATTTGAATCGGTAAGGATTCACTTCTTAGTCGTTGCACAAAAAACTTATATTACTGGCAACTAACCTCTTTGTAGCGGTCAGGGAAAAAAAAATGCTTGTCTTACTAGTTTCCGTTATTAGAACTATTACAATACAACTCTTACATAATATGATTAACTCTGTTATTCTTTGAACACTAATGTAAAGAATTTAATGTGGACGTTAAACATCATTTGACGAAGGGTTTATTGAAAAAGAAAATTCAAAGGTAAAGACAGCCGTATGGTGGCAGATGGTCGGAGAGGCGGAGATAAGGAGTTGTAACAAAAAGATGAGGCTAGTGAGCGTGGTATATAGGGACATTAGTACCGCTCCGGGAGTCAGAGACCCGTCCGTGTAATTAACTTTTATTGTTTTTATTAGGAGCGGTCGCTTTGGGTTCGAGAGCCGTTAACAGCTCTTTTAATAACCCCCCCCCCCACGATTATCTCCGCCTCAGCTAATTGGCATCTCTCCCCATCGCTCAGTCTTCATTTATCACTGTTATATCTCACGCTAGTTCTCCTTTCATGGTTCATCTGATTTAATCTGAGCTGGAATTCATAACATTTTCTAATGTTATGGATATAAATCTAACCATTTAGAAAAATATAAATAGTCGGCAGAAGTGTTTATTCAGACACCCCCAAAGATAAACTCCTTTGATTCTCATTAAGGCAAAATAAAAAGACTGAATTGTTGGCATTGATTTAATTAAATATAATAAATTAATTGAGATGGGCAACTCGATGGTCGAGAGAGCTAGTGCGAGGGTCTCAGCGCAGAAGGGCGTGGGTTTGAATCCCACCTAGGTAGGTTAAAATTTATTTCGCAGAGGACCCACGGAATGAATGGTGATCTTCCCACCCTGGTTAAAATAGGTTGGTAACCTGTTGGATAACCCGTCCTTCCTGTTACACTTAGATTAATAAGGATATAAGGACGTTAAGCCCACCCCACCTCATCTAAAAAAATGATCTTATAATGAACTATAATAACAAGAATTTTTTTAATTTTTATGTTGTACTTTTAGACCCGTTTGGACATACGGAGTACACACTCCACTAAACCTTCCAATTTTTCTGGCATCCAATCCTTACAAATCCTCAATACTAATTATTATGACACAAGCAAACTTATCTTTAAAGATCTCAATGTTCGATATGTTGCCGATTATGCAAAAACCAGATACCTAGCCTTTCATAGTAAACTCAAACTCGTATACACTAATCTGCCAACTTGCCTCACTCTCAATTCCCGATAATCCTCGAAGGAATCTGTAAAGAAGATGGCCAAGAGACCTAATGTAGAACTTTTATTGATTTATTATTAGTAAGTTGTTCTTTTCATGTTATTGTAATCAGTTTTCTCACATTAACTTGTTGTATATGTATACAGTTTAAAATATCAATGGATAGTAAAAACTTGTATTGAATCCTTAAAATTCAAAATTCTTGGTAAAATCTATGTCACAAATAAACTTATTCATAAGATCTTAGTGTCCCATATGTTGCAGATTTGCCCCAAATAATATGCCTATCCTTCCATGACAAGCTACATACCCGCTCGAACCGTCCGACGTGTCTGAAAAGAAGATGGCCTTGGTACTTTCTAATGTAGAACAGTTATTAATGAATAAAAAAATATGGAACAAAGATATTTTTTTTTATCCATGGTTACTAATTTTTTTTACATCCTTTATGTAATTTTGAATACTTATCATACCATGATTAGTTCTGTAACCATTTAGGTATTTGGTTACAACTACTAACTAATTAGAATTAGACCGCACTGATGCGCATATAAATAATGTATATCTGGAATTTAAATAGCAGTGGGCTATTCAAATATTATAATTAATGAAAGCTTAATAAGGATAAATTCAGATCAGAATGCAAATCCTCTCTAAACCATCCGGCTTGCCCAGAAACTGTGAGATGGGATACAATGTATTCCACACCTGGGAACCTAATCCGGCTAAAGTATATACAAATGTATATATGTGTGTATATAGCTGCATTGTGTATGTAGAGGACATGAGGACCCAGTTCTGGTTTTATTTTAAGTGCTGCCTCCGGCGATACACTTACTGAATCCACACCCTCCCATCTGTGTCCCCTTCTCCCTTCCCGTCCTGAATAATAAGATTGAATAATACATATTCCCAGCAGTCGATTTCTCCCTGGGTGTGGAGTCAATATTAGAGGTGTCTGGAAAATATTGCTTCTCTTCTCGAAGTTTTGGTATATATAATTATTGCATATGTAAAACATTTATTCCAATTTTTAACTCATCTCCTGTCAATTAGATCGTTACATAACTTTGTTAGCAAGTCAAACAATCATGTATATTATAGTGCCTGAGTCTATGTGTGATGCATTAATATAATAATAAATAGATAAACTTAGTGACTATCCTACTGTAATATTTCTATTTAATATAAAATTTAAAAATATTTATTTGAAACGGTTAATAATAATTAGATAGGGTATCTAAAAAAAATATTATTCGTTAGGTTGGTATATAAAATATCTGAGTAATATTTTTTCGAATTATTACTAGTATAGATATAAAAAAAGAAATATATATATTTATTTTTATTTTTACAAATGAAATTAAATCATATAAAAGATAATGTACATATGCACAATTCAATATATTGTAACATTTAAATAATTTTACTATCACACCAAACCTTTATAGCTAATATAACATTATACTTAAATAATTAAAAGTTTTTTTAAGCCGATTAATTATTTTTTTTACATTTATTAGTTCATGAACTTAAAAAAGTATTTGAATGGTACAACCTTCAATATATTCTTTTCTTGAACACCACTGAGCCATAATTTCACTGTTGCAATTAATTTACAATTAATTCCTTCTTCTTGCTGCCAGGGCTCAAGAGATATTCTCCAGGCCCCTGGATTAACTCAGTTTAGATCAAGGATTAAAGCAAGTACACGTTTTTCAAATAGGTATATATTTACATTAGTATGTACAATCATTTATTAATAATAATATATAATTAATAATAGCAATATTAAATTAATTCACATTACACTCTAGTGTGACCTTGAAGTGGGAATGTAATATTAGAGATACTAATACTAATTAGTAATATTACTTATATTAATTTATTAGTAATATCCTTATAGGATAGGAATCCTGGAATAGGCATTAGATTATACTAGAATATTTCTGTCTTGTAATGGCCGTGGATAGCAGTCTTTGTCTGCGCAGTTGTTAATTGGTCGAAAGTAGAGACTGAAATCCGAATCAGTGCTTAGATCGTTTTGTCTTTCGTGTAAATTGCAAATATTTTATTGTTGATAACCAAAGAAACCACCAGCGCTCAGCTGTATAGCGGGTTAGTGTCCTGACACTGGAAGGGATTTTTTTTTCAAACAGAAATACACTGAGTTTAAGTAGGCATGGTAGTATGAAAGGATCAATATAATTAGGAATTTATCAAACATCAAAAGTCGTTCTACCACTTCCGGGATCCTCTATGATATAGCATAAATACTTGGTGTTAGCCAAGAGATATTCATAGGTTATGGAGCTTAGTACTGACCACAATTTCTCAGAAAAATTACTTATGTTGTATATTTCAGGACATCTATAAGTTCTATTATTCATAAGCCGAGTGGAGATGGTTTTACCCAAGTTATTGCCGATAATGCTTCCTTGGAACAATTCTATTCCAATGTTCAAAGTCCCAAAAAAAAAAAACCTTCGTACATTTACGACCCCCTCACCCTTCGTTCTTTCATTTGTCATATGAACACCAGATTTCATCCCATTGATTTTTATATCCTTTTTTATCGAACTACCTCCTTTGACAATTCCTTTATTATTCGTATAGCCTTATTTTGGAATTCCTAACCCATTTCAATTCTCATTTCTTCTTCTGCAGCTTACTCTAAACATCATTTATTCATCCACCTCCTCAATTATCAATTTTTTGAAATTATGTAACAGTATATTACTATAAGAATGTTTTGTCTATTACTTTAAAGATTTGTATTTGGTATTAATTTATATTTAATATTTAAGTATTAAGGGGCGGAATAGCCGAGAGGACTAATACATGTGCAGTATATATTTAAAGCTAAGCACTGTCGAGCTTGGTAAGCACTTAGGTGGGTAACCAACTTTAGGTCAATTTTCTTTCTTTCATAACAAATATATGAATAAATAAAACCTAAAGCCTTATAATTAATATATTATAAGGCTTATACAGTATTACTACTTAGTTTTATAGTAATTACCATTCGTGACGTAGTAAGCTGCCTCAATTTGATGTGAAAAGTGATTGAGCTACCCGTTACGTGACTAAAATGTAGGCGCGGAATGGACAGTTATAGCCATAGCCATGAATATTTATAAGTTTTATTTTATTTTTTTATAATAAAAAAAAATTAATTGAAAAGCTTGATTACAGTGATTTTGGAGTGTAAAGGCGAAACTAAACGACTGCTGTTAGTGGGAACAGTTAAAAACTAATTACATTAGCGCCCGAACAGATTGGGCAATAATTCCCCTCCCCTTCACTTCCCTCCTACCTCTATTAAAATTGATATTCTAATTTATTCATAAGCGAGACTATATTTACGGGCGAGTATTAGAGCCGAACCTGTTAACAAGGATCTTAAATTACCTTGGGCCGATGTTGTGGAGGGGGCGCTGTTGAATATGTATGGTGGGCCAGTTCTTGCCTACCAGTGTTCGGATCCTTCGGCTGAAGAACGGTCTCCAAGTGGGCAATTAAACCTTCACTAAGGCATTGCTGCTTTATTTGATCGGCCCTAAGCCTCTTGTTGATTGGCTATCTCGGTATCATGCCCCGATTCATTGCGTGAGGAACCTTGCATGTTTGTTTTCCAGCATAAGGCAACTCCATATTTTAGAAAAACCGTATCATAAGACCTTGACACTTTTTAGCAAACAAGACGATTCCAACAAGGTTTTGTAATTTTCAAAACAGAAAAAAAACTGTACCACTAACAACCTATGAAAGGTCTTGGGTTTCGTACTTCAGTAAGGATGTACTGTTACTGGACCAACGGTTGTGAAAGGAGAAGATTTGGCCAGAATTCACGCTCAACCACTAGGTTTTTTCCCCATTTAAGGGTACCCAGTTATTTTAAAGCTGGGTGTGTCCCAGGGTATCCCGACCGCGAATTAGATTCCAACCATCTTTCAATTCTAGTGAATCCTTAACAGAGAGAGTTCTTTTTTGAAATGTTTCAGGCAATATCATTATTTATCAATCATATGTACTAATATATTACAATATGACCAAGGTACTACTTGAGAGGGAGGTACTAGGGGATCTTTTCACGGGAGAATGATATCATCCAGGTTAAACAATTGTTAATCATGTTAATCATCATTGTTAATCATCACATCTGCTTGTTGTCTCCGCTTTTGTTTTAGTAAATCGAATATTCTATTCTATATCGGGCGCTACAGTCCATGAAGGACCTGGGCTTCTGCACACACTTTTTTCCACTCCTCTCTGTCAGCGGCCACGCTCCTCAAATTCTGGATATTTAGCCGCTGTATGTCTCCTTCCACATCGTCCATCCATCTTTATCTGGGCCTACCTCTTCTTCTTGTTCGCACTCCCGTCCACATTTTTTTTTGGCAGCGTATCAGGTTCCATTAATTCGAATATTAAGTCGCTTCGCTCTCTCAAGACATAGGATAAATCTGAACTGGTTCTTTCCTGTGAAGATTGGCCCTTTTCAGAAAAAAGGCCTTTTAAAATTAAGACGTTCCTATGGTTTAAACCTTCAATGTCAAAATAATAATATTAAACAGATATGCTGAACTATAATTATTGTGCAGCTCTTCATGAAGCTAATTTTATGTAGCCAGTGTAAAGTATAACGTGAAGATGTTATAAAATTATTCAAGTACCTACTTATTTACTGTTGCTGTTAAGTACAAATCATATTTTTATCCTCCTTAGTGTCTCGGCAGCTCGGAGTTTTCCTTTATAGGACGGGAAGTAAGGAATGAATTCCGTGAGCAATTATTATCATCCAATTAGACTTTTTTTTGTTGAGTGCTATCACGCCCCCACTCAAATACAAAGCACAAGCGAAAAGATGTTCTAAAAAAAATAACAATAATCCGCTGATAAAATTATTCAATGTTTTTAACTCCAGCCTTCAGCTGCAATAGGGTGTATATTAGGTCTTTAGACTCCAATTAGATACCTTAGGGTCTAGGTCATTCCATTGAGCCAAAAGAAAGAGTTCATTTTAATGAGTTGATGGTCACAATACACTCCTTGCAAAGAACTTAACATCTCTACTCTGACTCTCTTTGACTAAAGAAATGTAGAATCAAATTAGGAATTTTCTACTGTATTCATGGTATTACATGCAAAATGGATGAAAGGTGAATCCTGGGGTTACAAGTGAAACAAACTACGTAAAAAAAAAAAAAAAAAAAAAGAAAATCGTTTTGAATAAACTTAGATCAAAATTTTTTTTTGTATTGTCTACTTTGGTACTGAAATTATTTCATGAAGTAAGTTAAAGCACAGGCAATGCAGGTTTTATAAAATAATTTCAGTACCAAAGTAGACCAAGCAAAAGTATCTTGGAACGGTTTTTTATCAAAACCATCTTTTTTGACTTTTGACAAGTGAGTTTCACTTGTATATTCACCCCACGGAATATAATTTTTCTTTATTTATTTATTTTTTTCATATTGAAATAATAACTAACTAGCCTAATGATCCACTACCTACAATAATTTCAAACACAGGGTTATAGTTTAGTATAGTAATAGTTTTTTCACTACATACATTTTTCCTTTCATAAAATATGAATCTTTAAAATGAACACTAGTTTTCATATATATTAATTCCTTAATACAAAATTTAATATTGGCAAGATGAGGTGTAGCAATAGACCCAGTTATTGCCATAGGTTAAGGTATGCAATCACTTATGTATGGACTCTATTGCCACCGTAATGTATTCCAACAATGGTGAGGTTAATAAATTATTTTCGAGCAGACCGTGCATTAGTCAGTTATTGCAATTAAAGCATTAGCTTCTTGATTGATATGAAATTATTCAGTCAATCCGGAGGCTGATCTTGAGGCGTGTGTCAATTCCAACCGCTCCAATTACTAATAGATGTGCCTCCGGTGCTACCAATTGCTTTGTAATCATGGAATATTCAAAGGGATCATCGATTCATCTTGGTGCTAGGATCCTCTCCATGCAAACTTACCTGGGTTGTTGCTAAATGTTAGCCATACCATAGCAATATCATACATATCTACGTTGCTAGACCCATTCGGATGTTAAAATAAGCCCGACCAAAGATGGTCAACCAAAGTTCATAAATGTTTAGGGATAAGTAAAAGAAGAGTTGATCCTGGAGTCACTTCTGGAGTGTCAGGGTATTTTGCACTGGAAATCTGGGACAACGCACTTTTATGTCATAGCATCACAGCGACGTCATGAACCGTTTCAAATGGTTTAACTGATGATATCAGTCAATATTGGATGACAGAAGTAAACGAGAAGAAAAATAGATGAGAGAAACTGGTATCCACTGTTTTGATCCAACGCGAACTGTTTTGCAATCAAAAAATAAATAATTGGTGAAAGAGAAAAGAGAATAAAAACAGAAAAGATGAAACGAAAAAAGAAAAAAAAAGGATGTAGGGAATGCCGGACAAACTACAGTTCTTTATTTGCTTGAATTTATTTATTAGTGGAGCAAGTTTTTTTTTTCTTTTTTTTTTTTTCAATAACCCGGCAGTCCAGATTTCATGGCGACCCCTTGAAAATAAAGGAAAGAATTTTCCTTCTAATAGAAAGAAATTCCTGGCTGTGAAGACAGTCAGTGATACTTATGTAGGGTGAATGGAATTGGCTGAATGACAACGATCTTTCAGATGATGATACCAGCACGATAATAGATAAAAAAAACGTGAAGAGAACACCGTAAGCTATGATCCTGAAAACCATAAATGAAAAACAAAAACCGTAAATGAGCCACAGTGGAGGGTCAAAAGAAGTTTGATATTTAGAGCAGCAAACCGGACTTGCTGAAACCGGTGAGGATGATCAATGGGAATTCAGAATAAAAAATAACAGAATTTAAAAACGTAAACCAGGTGTTCGAGGAACAAAAATTACTGTTATCACACATTTGTTCACTCTGTTATATTCCATCAATTAAAAATCATTAACAGAAGACAATGCGTGGGTAATGTTTGTAGGAGACTTGACGACCCTTGCTGCCACAAGGCACTCCAATTGTCGTTGACAATGAGGCCGACTCGCTGGGAACAATGAAGGAAGTAGAAAGGTGATAAAGGCGGGACACTTCAAAGAGCCGGCGGCAGAATAAAAGGGAACGGATCAGTCTTTGTTATTCGTTCTTGATGACCCTCCAAGGAGGATTCAAAAGGCCTATGAAATATTGAGGACACCAATAGAGTGTACACAGTCTCTTATCGATAACTGTATGCCTTTCTCATTGTCGCTTTATAATTGACTCAATCTTTAGTGCTCTTCTATGAGTGCTCCACAATTATGTTCCAGTTATTATTCTTTTTACTTTAACAAATAGTTTTGGTGTACAGGTTTGCATTATGTCAAACGGGTAGGTCAATACCTTCGTGGGAATAGGTTATTGTTATCTTTATTATTGATATTAAATAAAGTCGTCTCATAACTATAAAACCACTTGTTTTTATTCTTTAATTTGAAAAATTCTGTATAAACTAAAAATTAAACGTATCTATTATTTGGGTACATTGAATGAAAGATATTAATATGACATAAAATTTATTTTTATAAATTTAGCCAGAAACAAATCTAAAATAACAAAAGTAATACTGTCTCATAACTATAAAACCAACCAGGTAAACATAAGATGGGAAGAAGACTTTTTCATGTTGCTGAAAAGAAAGGAAGTGTCACATATTATTAACAATAATATTAACATTATAAAAAATAACATAAAATGGTTTTTTAAACTTGGTTTTATAGTTAAAAGACAGTACTAGTTTTGTTATTTCTTTTAGATTAAGGTTTTTGGTAAACTTTGTAAAAATAAAGTTTTAATTATATTATGTCTTTCATTCAATAAACCTAACAAACAGATATGATAAATTTACTGAATATTTTAAATTAAAACATAAAACAAAGTGGTTTTATAGTTATGAGACGCACTTACGCAATAACCAGATGATTGGTTAAGAGTTATCTGTTGTTATTAAATATCTGAAGTCTTAATTATGGTGCTATCTTAAGCATAAAACTTTTATTGGTAAAGGCTATAATAGGGAATCGAGAGACGATGTATCGAAATATCAATATTTTGTGATTATCCGATATTTTTTATTTCTATATATCGATACGTACCTCACGATATATCGTTTTCTCTATTTTATAAACGTACAATATGCAACTACAATAAAACCAATGGAAGAAACGTTGGAACACATCACACAAGGGAAGACATTTACATAACTTCATTCCAAACTTACGGACCTACATTAAATCATACTCATAGACTAACTTCTACATTACACAAGGAATCACAGGACATGCGGCAGTAAACAGCTAAATAAGAAAAGTAATATAAAGTCGTTAAATGAAAAAGAAGCAAACAATATTTTGTAAATATATTCTTGAATAATCACTCTTTGAATCTAAAAAGGATTTTTTCCGTTCATTTGTCTTTATACGATTAAAAAAAATATAGCAGATGAAAGTTTGGATGTGCAAGCATTTCAAGAGGATTCACAACGATAATTACTAACTTTAGTGATGGATGGGAAGGTTAGAGATGGTTAGGGATGGTTAGGAATGGTTAGGGATGGTGGAAAACTGAAAACTGAACGTTGAGAAATTTCATAAACTACATATATGCTAGCTGAGGCATAGGATGGTTTCTAGATGGAGAGAAAGAAAATGTCCTGTAAGAAGAATGTTTGGAGGTGCAAACTTTTCGAAGGGATGGTTAGTGATGGATGGGAAATTTTCAAAACATCAGCAATATGCTACATAGATTGTATGTATATATTAGATTTTAAATAATGTAAGACAACAAATCAAATATATTTCTAATAACTCACCTGAGGAACATATAAGAGCATACAATATCAAGACCCAGAATTCCAACATCGCCTAGTCCAACTTACATTTTAAAAACTTTAATATATATATTTTATATGTAACAAGGTGCTGATCTTTTGAAAATGTACTATCTATATGTATATGCAAAATAATAATCAAATCAAAAAATAAAAATTACAGGTACATTGTATAATTTGTACAAGTATGGTGTGTACAGAAAAAAATAAAATCCCTTCTAACAGGGTTACTACTGGAAGGAAAACACAAAAAAAAAAAAATATGCAACAACAAATATTTAAAAAATAAAATAAAATAACGAATCCTTATAAAATTGGTTGAAATAAGTGTTTTTAATTTTTAATGCAACGTTTCCAATTTTATGTAGGTTGGTTAGGAAATATGTTGCTACTGTTTCCACTTCAGTACTAAAAGAGCGATTATTTTCTAGAATAGGGCGAACAATCACTCACTAAGAATAAATTAAATAAAATATACATAAATCTCGTTAGGGACGAATCAGCAGCATTTGGAACATTAAGATCATTATGAATATATTTATTTGTCGTATGATAGGGAGTATTAAGGTTTTTTATTTTGTCCTCATAAGGAGAAGACTACTTATAAGAAAGACATATGGCCCCACTGATATGTGCGTAGGATCAGAAGTAACCAGTATTTAAGTCACTAGTTCAGATCATATTTTTTTTAACATAATAATTTTATTCACAACTGTACACATTTGTTTACAACCAGTGAATGTGAGGTTACATTAAAACAACAGACATTATCAGGCATGAGGGAGTCAGCACCCAGTGGTACCATCTCCAGGCGTGATACTAAATAATTAGGTATTAGACTAGGAGATCTCTCATCCACCTCCTTTTCAGCCTTCGTTGAGACATGTCAGGAACTCTTACTGTTGCCAAATTCTGCACCTGTTTGTCAGGGTGTCCACTTAGTTTTTCATGAAAATGTCTGTAAATTTTATGAATATGGGTCTTAACTTTTGTAAAACGTTTGACACATAAGGAGGGGAGTCTGTTAGCCATCTTATAGGAATTTATATCCATTAGTTCAGATTTTCCTACAAAGAATCACATCAATCAAGCCAAGCAAGGAAGAATTGGATGTATGTTCCTATTTGCAGGAGATAAAGGTAAAGAATGCCAAAAACTCTAATCAGTGCAAAGAGGGAAGGTCCAGATTGTTCTGGAGATATGAATTTTTAAATATCAATTTGAATTCCAGGAGGAGAATGATAGAAGAAGGAGAAGGTTCTTCTTGGATGCTGCGTCACATTTGTTGTTTTGTTTGTATTCCAAATGTTAATTAAAGAAGTTAAGTAAAAACATTTAATAAGTCGTCTCATTCCAAAAAATAAGTTGCTTGATGTACTTTATCAGGTTGTAGAACATTGATCTGTTAGTATTAAAATAAGCTATGGACCGAAGAAATTTTACGAGAATAAGAAGATTAGAATGGTTGAAGTGATTGCCACTGCTATTAAATTTATTTTATTGTTCTAAAACAGAAAATATTTTTAAAAGATCATCACTTTGTCACATATAAAATATATATATGTTAAGTAAGGTTCTTTTTTAGTTAGTCGATACCATAACCACAAGTAACAATGGTATGATTATGAGAACAATATAGTCTCGAAACGTCGCTAAAATAGTTGTTTTTATTTATTGACTGAACCTTAGGAACCTTACTTAACATATGTTCAAGAACCTTACTTAACATATAATAGTAGCAGTCAAGAAAATTTTCCATATATACAGTTTTAAAAAAAATGTAAATCCCTAATGTAACTCTGCCAACCCTAATTTTTGATTTATTGATCGTCCGGTTTTTTCTGTTTATTTCATGATGGATGTTCAATTTTCAAATTTCCAATAGAATTGGCAAATTATTCATCAATCCTAATTGCATTAATACCATCATGCGTACAAGTGAGAATAGGAAGAGTTTTATTTACAGAAATGTACCCTACAACTAAGCAAATTTAAAAGAAACAAAAAAGAAAGTACTTCTATACATAGGACATACCAGTGAGATTGGTCAAATTAACAAATTCTCACAGATAATGCGAAACCACTTTCACCACCGAGAAATGGAATTAAATTCTTAACATCAAAAGGAATAAAAAGAATTCTTACTGCTATACGAAGACCCAAAAGTAACCTAGCTGAGAGATTGAATAAGAATTGCACAGTACCTCTCCGAGTCACTGTTAGATGAAAACACAATGGTTGGGTAAAATACCTGAAGGGAATGACCGACTGCATGAACTGTACTTACCATTCCAGCATAGAAAATCTTCCCTATACCGCTATGTGGGGGCTTATGCACCAAGACCATGGGAGAAAGTACTAAGCCAAATTTGAAGTTATCACGAGCGGAACACTGTGAAATCCTACATAATGATTAAACGAGTGAATGAGGAACACTTGAAGAAATATCATACCAATTTCAATTATAAAAGAAGTCTTTTTAATAATTATGTTGTCTTTGATTAATAATAATCCGAATTGAAGTAAAAAACACACAGAAAAAAGTTGCTGAATTCATATAACAGAATGCGGATTAAGAGGCGCTCCGATATGTTAAAAACTGACGAACATAGAGCCTTTACCATTCTGACTGATTGGCTCGTCAGTGATTGATAAAAGCTCAACGAGGGGTTTGTACCCCAACCTATTAAAGAAATTAAATCAACAACAATCCAATAGGGGTGTAATGAAATGTAAATGGACTCGCTAGTGGAGTGTGAGTCAGAGGCTGTTTGCCACCTAACTGTCACCGTGATGTCATCTAGGAGGTGGGGATCAATGGGGGGGGACCCCCGGGAGGATAATGGACCCAACAACCCTCCTGCTAACTGGCCATCCTCTTCTATAGCTGTCATCGTGGGGGGGGGGGGATAGCAGAGGATTCGGGGTAAATGATCTGAGGGAGGGTTTGGAATCTCGAGTCTCTGTCAAGGAGTTTGTAGTTCGGTAATCCAATACCACAAGCTTTACTATAAAAAGGTTTTTTTTTTTTTTTTTTTTACAATTCTACCATAATCACCTATAAAATACAAAGACTCATATTTACATTTATAGTATATACATTTTTATAATATTTAATAATATTATAGTATTTACTATATTTAATTTTTATGATATATAATAATGGATTAATATTTGTTAAAACTGTATAAATTATATGTAATAAGTAAATTTAAGGAAATCATTATAATCTCTTGTCAATAACAAGTAACCTCTCGGCCATCTTCTTTCAAGACGCCTCGGAGAATTATCTGGAGTTGAGTTGAGGCAAGCTGGGAGACTAGAGGATTCGAGTGGATATCAAGTTTACTATGAAAGGTTAGGTATCTAGTTTGGGCTTGCTTAATCATAAACATATGGAACATTTAGGTGTTTATTGGTAAGTTTCTTTGTGACATAATAAGGAGCATATAGGGCATTTTATATAGATATTTTATATAGCATTTTATGAACGATTTCGGATTGTAAGGATTGGATCCGAGAAGGATCGGAAGGTTTAGGGGAACCCCATAGCTCAACACCGTATGTCCAATAGTTCTAATTACTGGCATGTAAATAAGTCTTTTGTGATTTATTGGGAGTTTTGAATATAAGTTCTACATTAGAATGTCTCTTGGGAGGCAAGTTGGGAGACTTGTTGATTGTATGGACGAGTGGGTATGGAGTTCACCATGAAAGGATAGGTATCAGGTTTTGACCAACATTAAGATCTTTAAGGAAAACTTTGTGACATAACAAGAAGCATTGATTTTGGTTTGTAAGGATTGGTTCAAGAAGAATTGAAAGAAGTGAAGCCCCAAAGCTCAACTCAATATTTCCAAATGGGTTGAATTACTGTCATGGAAGTATATTTGTAATATAATACATAGTTGAGAACGCTTGTTTTCTAAATGGAAACGACAAACAGTTTCTCGTCTTTTATATCTGGAATTATTAACAGTATAGAATAATTTAGTATGCAAGTATTTTTATTACGAACTAACAAAATACAGGGTGTGTAATCTCAGCTACGCCAATTTAAATCAAAAGGGTTGAAATTTATTTCATGGCGGACACATGGAATATGACTTGATCTTTCCTCTCTTGATGGAATAGGTTTACAACTTACAGGATTATTTCTATAGTTGTAGTACATAAGACGTCAAGCTCAATAAGAAGTACGTAAATGAAAATAACTAGTAATAAATTCAGAAAAAAAAAAGAAAGAAATAAAAACAAGAGAGATGATTTTATCTTGTGCATTTTTTATTTGAAAATAACTACTTTCCTATTTATAGCTAAATTTTGAATCAATTAATTAATTAACCAAGTATAAACAATTTTAAAGTTAAATATTTTCGATCCTGAAGAATCGATCAAATCTGGCAGTTCTAAAACGATCGCTTAGTTATTCGTTAGAAACTCTGTACCTAAGTTCCTTAAAAACCATTGCTGGACTAGAAGCTCTTTCCGAAAACTCGAACCCTCGAGCTTCTAGTTGGGATAAATCGATCCTGAAGAATCGATAATCTGGCAGTTCTCCCAAACATGGACTAGAAGTTTTACTAAAATTCTACTGAAAATATTTATAATATGTTGTCCCAAACATGGACGGTTACTGATTCAGATATTAAATTAACAGGAGAGTGTATATATACCAACTGTTTCTAAATAACCAACTGTATTTATAAACACAAACATTCAATTCCAAATTTTCTGCTATTCAGATATTTTAAGCTATTGATTTATTCTTGCGAAAGCGGAATAAATTAAATTAAAACGTCCAATCCAAATTGTCCGACGGACTTGATCACTTGAAGCTCTACAGATGATTCTGATATGAAGTGTTCCCCTGTTGGATGAGAGGTATGACAAATGCACTCTGCAATAAATGGCTGATTCAATGCAGTCCTATCATTGGCAGAATAATGAACCAATCATCATCGGCAGTTCGCTAGTGCCATTTACATTTCAATGAAATATCAGTTTGCAAAATGAATGAAAATTGTACAGTTATGCTCTAATTCATTATCATTTGTATTGTATTAATAACATTAATATTCTTAATTTTTTTTTTTTGTAAAAGTGAAAATATATAAATACCCATTACAGATCTCATAACTTATACTTTATCATTGATATACTTTGTTGATAAATCATCGATTAACATTTCAAATAATTGTAAACGTATGGCAAAAGTTGATACTTTCAAATAATTTATTTCTTGTTCACTATGTCGTTGACAAAGCCTGGTATATCATATCTATTTTTCTCGTCTTTTACCTTTACCAACTTGAACACACAACTAAACAGTTTTGCAAGCCTTTTGTTAATTACATTGCCGAATTTCGGAAATTTTAACTTTTGTAATAACAAAAGATAGAAATTAGAAGATTAGGGCATAATGTTAAATAATAGTTTCTCGTTAAATATTTTATATTGAATTGATGAATCATTGCAAAACCCCTTCTTGGTGCCAGACTTAGTCAAATGCTTGACTGCCATCAAGAAACACTCCAGTTGCACAAAATGTCCCCTCTAGTGCAGTCAATATTTAGTACTTTGGGGAAGTTAAGCTTAATTTCCTAGTTCTGTATATGGACAGCAATGTTTAATAATCCAATAGTAATATTATTCCAGAACATATAGGAAGTAGGAAAAAGGGGTGTTGAAGAGATATATGGATTTTACTTCCAGCAATTGTCTGATTGTTGAACTTACACACTCTAAATATGCATTTGTCACTGAAGAATGTAGGCCCAATTAAAATTATATATCCATTTTCCGTTCTATATTCGACTTACAATTAGACTGATTTACAATTAAAATAAAATGACCCAAATAGAATTGCTATAACAGCTTCATCAGGTGATTAATACATCCATTGATGACACCAAATTTTATTCTATATCATTAGGAATGTATTTTATTCAATAGTAGGGTAATCCGTTCAATTCAATCTTGGTGAGGGTAATCCGATACCCAATTTGTACTGCTCGCCCACATACAAGGACAATCAACAAGAGCATTATAAAGGCTTTATCGATAATTTAAATATATCGTTTTACATAATAGGTCTCTCTCTCTCTCTATATCTATATATATATATATATATATATATATATATATATATATATATATATATGCTTGTATATATTGTGTGATTTGTATTACATATAAGTATATATGCTTATATTTGAAGCTTGTTTTTCTTAATTTCTGTTTATTTTTAATTCATTTTAAATTATCATGTCAGTATAGTTATTGTTTTAATTTTTTATCAATAGAAGGTTTTTCATTTTTCTTTTGAAATAATTTGTATTATTATTTTATTTGTATTATAAATTATTTGTTTCATTGTACATATTGTGTTAATAAATTCTTTGCAATATTCTAATTATAATATTAATTACTGTGTGATTTTATTGTCCTGAAAATCAGCAGGTTGTAATATTAAATCAATTCCATAAGATTTGTATACACTTTTTTTTTTTAACTTATTTTTTATCAGGTATACTAAAATTAATGAAATTAATTATTTTTTTTAAACATATATTTCATTAACTTCATCTAATAAACATTCGTATTGAATGTAATTCTTTATATTTTAAATTTTAGTCATGGCCACAACATATATTCCCGACAACAAACAGAGAAGACTAAAAAGGAGCTGGATGAGAGACCTCCTTGACTAAAATAATAAAATAAAATAAAGACTGGAGGTGCCGCTGGGTTCTGCTCCCTTTCATGCCTTTCAAGCCATTTAAATTCGTACCGCAAATTCACTGGTTGTCAAATTTTATTTGACAGATGTGAATAAATATATAAAAAAAAAAAAAAAAAAAAAAAAAAAAAAATTTAGTTTACAACGTAAACGTTGTTTAAATACAATTTTGAAAAGAGACTATGCTTACACTCCTCTCTCTCTCTCTCTCTCTCTCTCTCTCTCTATATATATATATATATATATATATATATATATATATATATATATATATATGCTTGTATATATTGTTTGATTTGTATTACACATATATATGCTTATATTTGAAATTTGTTTTTCTTAATTAAAAATTTGGTAAATTAATGAAATTACTTATTTTTTTAAACGTATATTTCATTATCTTCATCTAATAAACATTCGTATTGAATGTAATTCTTTATATTTTAAATTTTAGTCCACAACATGAACGTTGTTTACATACAATTGTGAAAAGAGACTATGCTCTCTTTGTTCAGTTGTAAACTATCTTATAACACTTTCTCACTTTATCACTGTAAATCCTCTGTTTGATTATTGTTAGGTTTCAAGCTAAAGTAATTCATGAGATGAGAGTGATCCATACATAACTATCCTAGGCCGTCACGCATCACCTGTCATTTGTCACGAGACATTCGGACAAACGTATGTCACTGCTCAGAGTGAGGTGACAACTTGGTACCGTGTTCGGTTCGAAGGATGTCTATTACACTTAAGTTGAGTAGCATAGATCCATGTTGTGCGTCGAATATATCATTCCTATCTGATAGGAAGTAGGGTCAAAGGTTTAAATGTTAGTCATATATGATGTCATGTTCTATAAATACGTCGGCTAGCCTGTCAATACCTGATATTTTGGCAGTTGCATTGGCATAATTTCCTATTTGACATAATTCAATCCGCTCCATTATGTGCAAATTTGATGAATCAATCATATTTAGCTTATAATGATTATAATATCCTAGTTTCCTCGCTCATTTTTCCTCTCTTCGACTATGGCTGCGTGGTGTTTGGGGGTCTCTCTGAGGGTCTCCAAGAGAGGTTAAAACGAATTATGAATTGCTTCGTTCGATTTGTTTTTGGAACCCCCTAGGCGTTCCCATGTCTCACACCTGTACATGGACTTAAAGTGGCTCTACCCATCCACCCGCAAATCATACTTCCTAGGTTCATTCCTTTATCAAGTCATTTATCACAATCGCCCATCCTACATTTATAATCTGTTGAAAGGGGGTAGCGGGATAAGATAGGTATGGCGGCCCCCACGGATTTTATTCAGGCGACCCCAAAACCTTGAAGAGGGCCAAAAAAGAAAATTTTTGTGATTTTTTCCAAACCCCCATCTCCCACCTACAACCCCACAAGGGGAAAAAACGTGCTTTTTGATATTTGAATTTTTTTCGAGAGTTCAAATTAATTTTTAAGTGGTTCCAACGCAAATAAAATTTTGTTTGGAATGTGTAGATTTTCCCCGAATTTTTTCAGATTTTATCATTGAATGAAACATAGCTTAATATCCAAAATAATCGACGTCGCTGATCACGAATTTAATGTCAAAAATATATTCTGACAATTGACAGCTGTCAATAAGTGATAAAATTGTTATATTTCTAATTTTTGATAAATAATCAACAGAAATGCTTTATTTGTGACTAGACGAGTTGAACGACGACATTTTCTGCACAGAACGTTTCCAACATCTACTTCTTTGCCCAGCTCCACCGATAACGAGTTGGCTTCTTCTACTGAAGTAATGGCTTTTTTCTGCCCGGTGTCATATCTTAACAGCAGATTGCTTTCACGGATCATTCATCATGTTCATGTTTTCGTTTTTTTGGAGGCATTTCGGTGTAAGCTGAAAAAATTATCAAATTAAGGTTCTCGAAAAAGTCAAACTAAAGAAATGTAATATGACGCTTCACAATACTAGACATTTTATTACTAAATAATATCAACAGGGCAACGTAAATATATCATGAAAAAGGTACTCTCGGTTCTGTTAACTCGTGTTTACTTGAAAACGCCAAATAAACGTGGCTGAAAAGGCGTGACTAAGTGATAGAAAAAGCGTTATAATGCGACAAAATAGTTGGATTTTATATTGATAACAGGCAAAAACGCGTCAATAAACGAGCGATAACGTGACAGGACACTTGCAATAACGGGGCCGTAACTGGGGACAACATGTCATTGAAGACATGTCAACGCAACTATTGACACGCGACAACGCGACGAAAAACGTGAGACAATGCGACAACATACACGCGGCAATGCGGCAGTCGATAACGACAACGCGACAATGAACGAGCGATGATACGACAGAACACTTGCAATAACAGGGCCGTAAACGCGGGACAACGTGGCATCGAATACGCAACAACGTATTATAACTTGATTGTAAGCACAATTTTGACAAAAACTACAACCCATTGTTAGGTTATTGAACATATATGTCTGAGAAACTTTTTTGTCTTTTTACTTAAACGTAGTGTATAATTTTTTTAACTTACACCGAAATGCCTCCAAAAAAACGAAAACATGAACATGATGAAAGATGTTACCGCCACGTTATCCCATGTGATCGCATGTTTTTGTATCGTTGTCGCGCGTTCACTGCCGCATTGTCGTCCGCCTTTTATCGCATACCGTGTGTGTTCTGTCCGTTGTTGCTAGTGTTGCGTTGAGACGTGTTCATCGTCGCACTGCCGCGCATTTATTATACACGTTTTTTTGTGGCATTTTAAAGTAAACACGAGTTAACAGAACCGAGAGTACCTTTTTCATGATATATTTACGTTGCCCTGTTGAATTTATTTAGTATTAAAATGTTTAGTATTGTGAAGCGTCATATTACATTTCTTTAGTTTGACTTTTTCGAGAACATTAATTTGACAATTTTTTCAGCTTACACCGAAATGCCTCCAAAAAAACGAAAACATGAACATGATGAAAGATGCGTGAAATGCAATCTGCTGTTAAGATATGACACCGGGCAGAAAAAAGTCATTACTTCAGAAGAAGAAGCCAACTCGTTATCGGTGGAGCTGGACAAAGAAGCAGATGTAGGAAACGTTCTGTGCGGAAAATGTCGTCGTTCAACTCGTCTAGTCATAAATAAAGCATTTTTTTTTTATTATTTATCAAAAATTAGAAATATAACAGTTTTATCACTTGTTGACAGCTGTCAACTGTCAGAATATATTTTTTACATCAAATTCGTGATCAGCGACTTCGAAAACCCCTGTATGAACTATTTTTCATTTATTTAATTACCCTCTGGACCACCCTCCCTCCTAAAATAAGACATGACCCTTCCTTAAGCTCATTTAAAACACTCCTTTTCCAATATCTCCTCTTATCCCAGTCAGATGCCAGTCAATATGAACAGTAATTATTATTAAATATGATCAAATCGAATAAATTTGATACCGGTGAATTGACTCATGAATTTTCTTTCATATAATAATAATCTTTTATTTGTTCCACATTGGTAAATAATCATTTTATTTATTTTTTTATAAAAATTCTTTTTTTTTTTTTTATTTTTTTTTTTTAATTTTTTACTTTAAATGTTTTTCCTAAACAAAGAAATTTTATCTATCGACAATTCATATATGTGTATAGGTGTATAAGTGAATGAGTACAGTGTATATAAGTATATATCGTAATCTCTGTAAATATTTTCTTCATCCAATGTACATATAGACATAGTTCATTCTCTGTATATATCTTTTCTCATTTTCTCAGGGTTATTTATTTATTTTTTTTTTTTTTTTAGTACTATTTCATTTATCCTTCTTATGTTATCTTATTTACTAAAGTTATTTAGACAATTATTTACTTAATTGTATTTGCATGTCTATTGTTCCTCATATATAAATACCTTTGTATGAAAATATATATGCCAGACCATTGTACTATTTTATGACACAATTTTGTTATTCTTAGGGGACAATACGTCCCAGAGTAAAGATTACTTTTTTCATTTCAATATAATTCAAACAATGGTTCAATGGGCTATTCTTATAAATGAAACATTATTTAGCAAAATAATTAAATATTTAATTAAAAATTAATGTTATTTAAAAATAATAGTTGATATAGTTATCAGATATAACTATTTGAGTGAATAGTTTAGATACAGGCTATTCACTCAAAACACTGAAGTTAAAAAAAATTTATGAGTACCGGCTGGCTTAAAAAATAGCACAAAACTCATTAAAAAAAAAAATTGTTTTTTTTATTGTTACTAATTGTAAGTATTTTCTTTATAGTACAATAAACTGCGATCTGTTTTTGATGAGTTGATTGCATTGTGTTTTTCATCCCAAAAATGTTATATTTTTAAAAATAAGATTAGTCAAAATGTGTGTATAGAAATTATCGCTCTAAGCAGCTACTAAGCACATTTTTTATTTAACATTTGAATGTCTTGGTTTTATTTCTACAAATATTTTTCTTTATTTATACACAGCTAAACGAACTAAACCATTGCGATCAAGTAAATATGTGCCGCGTGTGGTTAAGGAAGCACAATTTACCAACTGTATACAAATTAAAAAAATGTAATGTAAAACTAGAAAAAAAATTTTAAATAAAAAATATAACAACAAAGTATGAATGGACATAGTAAATGAAATTTAAAAAAAAAAAAAAAAAGGAATATAGATGGTGTAGGATTAAATTCACACATTATGTACAATGAAAAAAAAAAAAATTACATTTTAAAAAATATATTAAAGAAGTATAACAGATAAGCAGTACATTGCAGAAAAAGGTATAATTAACATTGAAGCATAAATAGTATTGTTAATAAAAAATACGTAGTGAAAACAAATGGAATTATATCCATTTTTTCAATGATAGTCATTTTTGCAATCATTATATTTTTCTTGAATGCACATACCAATTCTGTACCATTTGGAAAAAACTGGAATTATTTATTTTGGGTAGTTTTGCAAAATTTGAAGATAAATGTATTTATTTCTATATCTTGTATTGTATAATTGAAGGGTTTGGTAGGTGAAGGGGTTATGACACATTCAAAAAAATAAATAAAATCTAGTTCATTTGAGTAAGGATTTATGAGCAGAAGTGTTAAGTAGCAAAATCTGGATATTTTAAAACAACTATAAAAAGATATATGAATAAGATAAAGTGGCTATGTAGAATTTTCTTGCTAAAGTAAAATGTATAAAACAAACTTTAATCATAAATTCCTCAAAATTGTGCTTTGTTACATAACTCTCTTATCCACCAAACCCTTTAATTAGATTTTTGATGAAAAATAATCATCGTTGCTTACATTATTTCAAAAAACAATGTATTTTTTTTGTAAGTAAAATTATTTTGGCAACCAATGAATTAGAAACATTTATTTTTATTTAACAAGATATATATTTTTTTTCTCTCCCTCCCTTTTTTCAGTTCTTATCTATATTGCAACTCTTATAACCATAAAGTTTAAAATTAATTTTCAATGTTTCTTTTTTATACATATTTATAATGTGAATAATATTAAAATTCCTTGCAAATTATTTTTTTTTATTTCACGATACATTTATAAAATAATTTATATGTAAACGAAAATTGTTTTACTTTATCCCACAACTTGCGAGTGAAGGAGAGGTATAAAGATATAGGACAGAAAAGGAGAAGCCAACGAGATCAATCTAAATTAACATGGCCCCTGAACCGAACAGATATTAAATCAGGTTTGGATAAAGACTGACAAGCCGAGAAGCCCACTAATGGCTGTTGATAAGAGGGTTGAGTCATCACCATCCACCTTCCTCATCATCCATCATCCATCATAGTCCCTGTCGGTCCCTCTTCTCATCGCTTATTATATCTGCTCCCGTCACCAACTCCTTTTCCTCTTAGTCTACTTACTTTATGACAGGAGCGCTAATTATAATCGAGCTAGTCGGATTTGATTGAGGAGTTTATGCCCTTTATTATGTTCTGATTGATGCCTATCGGGCGGGGTCTGATTAGATTATTCCTTGCTCGCCGATCAGTTATGTCAACTGTATTTTGATCGCTTCGTCACACATCTTTTTGTAAGGCATATTAAATTTAGAGATGAAAATATCATGTGTATTTAATTAATCAGATTTTAATAATAAAGTATCCTTACTTAATATTCCGCTGAACACATACTAAACATTTGAACAGATTCCCTACCTATGGCTCCAATAGGACAAAAGTTTAGCTTGAAATTTACATAAAACGAAGAGGTCCCTTGGGACACATAGCATCTAAAAAGTGGGTACCCTTATTTTGGAAAAAAAAATGTGGTGGTTGAGCGTGATTTGATTACCAAAGTATTTGTGAATAAGAACATATTAGAAGTATTCGAATTGGTAAAAAATTTAGAATAATTATTTTTTTTTTAGGAGTTTGATCCTTATTTTATCGTTCAAACCTCGAAAAAGTGGAGCGTATCTGAAAAAATGGAAAATTCCTTGAAAATAATAATAATCCGGCCTTTCGCTTCGTAATGAAAAATAAATATTTTAATAAAATAAATGAACTTTATTTTCGGCTTTATTTTGTACAATTTTTTGTTTAAAAAAAAATCAATTATTTAATCAAAAGAGTGTTTTTAAATTATAGTGCAGTATAGGTTTAGCCAAAAGAGTTAAAATACATATAAAAATTATAGAAGTTTTTTCTTCAATTGATTTTTCTGTTTTGGGGATACGCACTCCGAATCTTCATAAATATCAATAAAGTTATAAATAAAATATTGGGCCATGTTTATAATATACTATAGGTAGAGATCATTAGAGTTTTTTAGAAGAAAATTTATTAATTTCTTCATTAAAAAAAAAATGAAGTTATGAAAATTCGTATCAAGGAACAACGAATCACATTGCTGTTGCTTTTAACTAGCAGGGAAAAAATATAAGAGTTCGTAGAGGAAAACCTTGAAGAGGAACAAGCCTCCAGGACCATGATTGGAAAGTCATGGGAATGCAGCAAGAGCATATTTCTGGCTTCCTTCATACAAAGGCAGCATTTGACTCGGTACCTAGACATGAGATATGGGCAGCTTCTGCCATTAAAAATGTCCCAGCAATCATAGGTGCTATAAAATCCACTTACTATAATAAGAACCACGTAAAGAATAAACGGAAGAGAATCCGAGGCCTTTGACATGTGTAAGGAAATAAAGCAGGGTGTTAGTCTCAGTCCTTTACTGTTTATTACCATCATGGATGAGGTAATAAAAATTTGCAAGCGAAGGACAGCACGAACAGTGGTTGGGAAATGGCATATGAGGACAATTCTTGCTCAAGCTATGGTTTCCAACCGTATCAAGAAGGGAAATAGCATCTACTACCAATTATGCAACTCGGCTGTAGGAAAAAAGGAGATGTGTAATAAAGTAAAACTACGCATCTTTAAGTCTATATATTTACCCAATCTTACCTATGAAAGCGAAAGCTGGGTTCGACTGGACAAACACGAGCCGTATATTCCAAAGCAGTGGAAATGAGGTAATTGAGGAGAGTGACTGGCCGAACTAGGAGAGATAGGATTAGAATTTGGAGAATACAGGGAGACATCGCAGTTCCACCCATAAGAGAAGTAGTTGAAAAAAGGCAGTTGAGATAGTTTGGCCACGTTTGCTGAATGGAGGAGGACCGAGCAAGAGAGCTCTTCGAAGATAGGCCTACAGGAAGACATCACCGGGACAGGCTAAGACTAACATGGACGGACCACATCTCCAGGCTGGGACTAAGAAGAGGAAATAGTTTAAATGCTATGCAAGCGCTGGTAAGAGACCGGGATGCATGGCGGACTTGGACCGAGGGACCTCCACGTTGAAAGGTACTAAGGAAGAAGAATAAGTATAAGAGTAATTTTGATTTGATTTGAGAAGATTTTGAAAAACGACCCTAAATCCTCTACTGTAAAGTACACAATTAAAAAAAATGGTACTACTATCGAAGATGGGGCTTCAGCAAATCGGTGCGACCAGCGATGCTCCTGCCAGTTTGATTCCAAGACTTCACTTCGAATTTACATTTATTGATAGCTCTTTCATATAGCCTGTGAAAGAGCAGGTGAAACAGAAGTTGACAACATTAGTTCTATAATGGATTTAGTGTTTTATATATGATGTTTTCTTATTTCCTCTTCCCTAATGTGTGAAATCGTAATACAAGTTAACAAGATTAATTTCTACATGGATTTGGTGTTTTATATATTTATACTTTGTAATATCAACCTATGTGAGAAATGTTTAGTTTACATTTTTTGTCAATCGATTCTTTGTCGTCCATATTAATTATTGCCCGAAGGTCAGACAGATTGTAATAATAATTAAATAATACAGTTCGATCTAAAAATAAATGTGAGAAAGTATATCAGAAGACTATAATTTTTTATTTCCACTTCCCTTGAGGAAATATAGCAGAAATTAAGATTTATTTCAAGCATACGAGAAACTGCATGGTCGCTAGATGACAAAAAACGTTGTCTGTCAAAATTTGCAGGGGGCGTCGCACCGGCAGACAAAATTCAAAATCCGCGTTTTTTCAGTCCAAAAGTGAACAATTTGAAGACGATTTATTTGAAGCACACAAGAAACTGCATACTTCCTAGATGACAAAAAACGTTGTCTGCCAAAATTAGGAGGGGGCTAAGCACCGGCAGACAAAATTCAAAATCCGCGTTTTTTCAGTCCAAAAGTGGACAATTTGAAGACGATTTATTTGAAGCACACAAGAAACTGCATACTCCCTAGATGACAAAAAACGTTGTCTGCCAAAATTTGGAGGGGGCTAAGCACCGGCAGACAAAATTCAAAACCCTTGTGAAGGCGTCACACCGGCTGACATAGTTCAAAACTCACATCCTTTTCGACCAACAGTTAACTTTTTGAACATGATTTCTTTTTTATTTGATTTATAAGTAGTTTTTTCTCTAGAATAATTTAAGGAAATTATATTATGTTGCTTCCTACGTATGGTACAATATAATTATTTTAATATAAAATAATCTTGTTTAAAAATTTTAATGTTAAAAATACCAATTAATATATATGAACAGTAATAATATAAATACCGGCGATATAATTAAAAAATGAATAATATTTCAACTTATAAAGTTATGAAATATGTACTATCCTGGAACAAAATACGTGGAAAACATGTAGTTCTTCGTAAACGTATGTTCTTGGAAAATAGAATGTTCTTAGTCTTATGGTGGTCAAACCGAATGGTCTTAGTTTGATCAAATAACTCGGAAACCGTTCCTATTAGTATATTTTGAGCTATGTACATTATGAAGCAAATCAAATTTGCAAGAAATTTGGCACTATTCATTTCTATTTCTCTCATCTATAGTTTTCAAACGGTTTGGCCACTAATGATTGGCTAACTTGTGGTAAGTAACTGGCTAAATTTCCTACCATACTACATATATGAAATTTATATAAAGTCATGTAAAATAGTCATTTTTTGGTACATTTTCCGTTAAAACCTTAACACTATTCGTTCGACCCAAAATTGATTTTTCTCAACTGATAGACGACTAAATTTTCAATCAGGCCCATATATTAAATTGATATAAAGTCATGTAAAATACCAATTCCAGCACATCAAAACCTTGTACTGGTGTGAAATCCAAGTTTTTTTGGCACATTTTTCGTTATTACCCCAAAACTTTTCTTCCGACCCAAAATTTATTTTTCTCAACTGATAGACGACTAAATTTTCAATCAGGCCCATATATTAAATTGATATAAAGTCATGTAAAATACCAATGCCAGCACATCAAAACCTTGTACTGGTGTGAAATCCAAGTTTTTTGGCACATTTTTCGTTATTACCCCAAAACTTTTCTTCCGATCCAAAATTTATTTTTCTCAACTAATAGCTGACTAAATTTCCAATCAGACCCATATATTAAATTGATGTAAAGTCACGTAAAATACCAATGCCAGCACATCAAAACCTTGTACTGTTGTGAAATCCAAGTTTTTTGGTACATTTTTCATTATAACCCCAAAACTACTCGTCCAATCCAAAATTTATTTTTCTCAACTAATAGCTGACTAAATTTGCAATCAGGCCCATATATTAAATTGATATAAAGTCATGTAAAATACCAATGCCAGCACACCAAAAACTTATACTGGTGTGAAATCTAAGTTTTTTGGCACAATTTTCGTTATTACCCCAAAACTTTTCTTCCGATCCAAAATTTATTTTTCTCAACTAATAGCTGACTAAATTCGCAATCAGGCCCATATATTAAATTGATATAAAATCATGTAAAATACCAATGCTAGCACACCAAAAAAACCTCGTACTGTTGTGAAATCCAAGTTTTTTGGCACATTTTTCGTTATTACCCCAAAACTTTTCTTCCGATCCAAAATTTATTTTTCTCAACTAATAGCTGACTAAATTTGCAATCAGGCCCATATATTAAATTGATATAAAGTCATGTAAAATACCAATGCCAGCACACCAAAACCTCGTACTGTTGTGAAATCCAAGTTTTTTGACACATTTTTCATTATAACCCCAAAACTACTCGTCCAATCCAAAATTTATTTTTCTCAACTAATAGCTGACTAAATTTGCAATCAGGCCCATATATTAAATTGATATAAAGTCATGTAAAATACCAATGCCAGCACACCAAAAACTTATACTGGTGTGAAATCTAAGTTTTTTGGCACATTTTTCGTTATTACCCCAAAACTTTTCTTCCGATCCAAAATTTATTTTTCTCAACTAATAGCTGACTAAATTCGCAATCAGGCCCATATATTAAATTGATATAAAATCATGTAAAATACCAATGCTAGCACACCAAAACCTCGTACTGTTGTGAAATCCAAGTTTTTTGGCACATTTTTCGTTATTACCCCAAAACTTTTCTTCCGATCCAAAATTTATTTTTCTCAACTAATAGCTGACTAAATTTGCAATCAGGCCCATATATTAAATTGATATAAAGTCATGTAAAATACCAATGCCAGCACACCAAAACCTCGTACTGTTGTGAAATCCAAGTTTTTTGACACATTTTTCGTTATTACCCCAAAACTATTCTTCCGATCCAAAATTTATTTTTCTCAACTAATAGCTGACTAAATTTGCAATCAGGCCCATATATTAAATTGATATAAAGTCATGTAAAATACCAATGCTAGCACACCAAATCCTCGTACTGTTGTGAAATACAAGTTTTTTGGCACATTTTTCGCTATAACCCCCAAACTATTTGTTTTATCAAAAATTTATTTTTTTCAATGAAAGCTTACTAAATTTACAATCAAATCAAATTATATAATGATGAATGAATCCCGCAAAATACCCACGCCAGCCCACTGTAACATGTAAAATTGTTATGTTTTTACCAAAACATACACATTTAGCCTGCTGGCATGGATTTCAATTAAATATTCATGTATAAAATGTGATATCAAATTTAGTCAACTTTCAGTTGAAAAAAGTAAATTTTGGTTTAGACAAATTCTTTTGGACTAATATCGAAAAATAATCTAAATAATTTGTATTTAACAACAGAACTTGTTTTTAGCGTGCTGGCACGGGTATTTTACAGAGCTTGATAAAAGTTTTATGTATGGGGTCTGATTGCAAATTTAGTCAGCTATCAGTTGAGAAAAATAAATTTTGGATTGGACGAGTAGTTTTGGGGTTATAATGAAAAATGTACCAAAATACTTGGATTTTACAATAGTTCGGGGTTTTAGCGTGCTGGCATGGGAACTTTACATGACTTTATATAAATTTCATATATAAGGTCTGATAGAAAATTTAGCCAGCTATCAATTGAAAGAATAAATAAATTTTGGATCGGACGAATAGTTTTGGTGTTATAACGAAATATCTGCCAAAAACTTTAACTTTACAATAGTACGGATTTTTAGCGTGCTGGCATGGGTATTTTAAATAACTTTATATACATTATATAGATAAATTATATTATATTATATAAATAAATTTTATGTATAATGTCTGAAAGGAAATTTTCATCAGTTGAAAAAAATAAATTTTGGATTAGAGTGGCCAAACCGCTCTAAAACTATTGATCTGAGAACAAAATGACTATTACAAAATTTGTTGCAAAGTTGATTTGCTTGAATAACGTATAATAGAACACAAAATATACTAAAAGTAACGATTTCCGAACTTCTAAGAAATACTATTTTCAACTCCTTTCCCCCACTGTCATTGTTGCGGCACTCACCTTTATTGGAAAATTCATAAATTTTCATTCATAACAGTGGACAGGTTACACCCATGCATTACAAAAAAGGGGTGAAATAACTCGGTATGTTTTCCTATCGGGCTTTTGGTCTATCATTTTACAAATCAATTAACTGGACTACTATACAAGTTTTATACGAATTTTGTTCCAGGATAGTACATATTTCATAACTTTATAAGTTGAAATATTATTCTTTTTTAATTATGTGGCCGGTATTTATATTATTACTGTTCATATATATTAATTGGTATTTTTTACATTAAAATTTTAAAACAAGATTATTTTATATTAAAATAATTATATTGTACCATACGTAGGAAGCAATATACTATAATTTCCTCAAATCATTCTAGAGAAAAACTCTAAATAAATCAAATAAAAAAGGAAATCATGTTCAAAAAGTTCACTGTTGGACGAAAAGGATGTGAGTTTTTTGAACAATGTCAGCCGGTGTGACGCCTTCACAAGGATTTAGAATTTTGTCTGCCGGTGCTTAGCCCCCTCCAAATTTTGGCAGACAACGTTTTTTGTCATCTAGGGAGTATGCAGTTTCTTGTGTGCTTCAAATAAATCGTCTTCAAATTGTCAACTTTTGGATTGAAAAAACGCGGATTTTGAATTTTGTCTGCCGGTGCTTAGCCCCCTCCAAATTTTGGCAGACAACGTTTTTTGACATCTAGGAAGTATGCAGTTTCTTGTGTGCTTCAAACCTTTCAAACGTTTTTTGTCATCTAGTGAGCATGCAGTTTCTTGTATACTTGAATAAAATCGTCTTCAAATGGTCACTTTGGAATGGCTTTTGAATTTTTTGCGACTCCAAATTTTGACAACGTTTTTTTTTATGAGCATATCGTCTTCAAATGGTCCACAGTTGCCGGTGCGACCCCCCCTCCAAATTTTGGCCAACGTTTTTTGTCTATAATGTAAAAATGTCAGAAGTTAACTTTTCTTGCAATTGAACATTATATTAATTCTGATTTAATATAATATTAATTCAACATTGATTCAGTGTTTTATAATTTGATATTTTATTATTTCCACTAAATTATTTTCTTATCTCTCATTTTAATATCATAAGGTATTACAGAAGTTAATGTTAGTTTGAACATGGATTTAGAGTTGTGTATAAATGAAGGAGTATAATAACTGTTCCCCTCTAATAGTATTGGCTAAAACATCGATATAAATCGATACAAGGTTATCTATCGGATTATATTCGATCTATTTTTTAAATTTATTTAAATAAAATAATTTGTATGTATTAATTATTAGAATATTAAAAAAATGCTAATGATCTCTAATTTTGGTCAAATTGATTCGTTCCAACTACTAGAGTTTCCACTATAGACTACTCGTTACCCCCTACGGGCCGGTGACACGACATCCTGTATGCAGACTACAGAGGGAGGGCTCGCAGTTGGAGCAGCTGCCGCTATCTTCGTGGCATGGCCCCTGCCCTGTAGAGGGGATATTGGCCGTGTAGGGCAGCCTTTGTATCCCGACAGGTCCCTGTTTGTGTTCCCCGGGACTACAACATTCATCCGATAGCCTCCGGTGTTAGGCCGTCGGTTAAGTGGTCTCCTACACCTCGCACGTCACGGAGGGCTGATACCATCCAAGTGCGGAACTAGCGTAATCAAATTTGAAACACGAAGTTTAATCAGGCCGGATTCACTGGATACAAGTCACACTATTGCAGATTTCTAATTTAAGTAGGAATCGAACCCGAACTGATTTAGTGTTCCTGTTACCTGAGTTCTACCTGAAATTTTTTCCCTCTTTCAATTTTTCATTCACACATGCTGTTAAAGGCACGTGAATAAGCTGTGTGATAAAACAGGCCTTATAGACGAGGGGACAATAATGGCGGAATATTCTTTGGTCGTCTAAGGTTAGATCCTGGCAGATATCAAAATACTATCCTTTAGTGTCCTTAAAAAAGGAGTGAACAAAAAGAAAGAGTGTCCTTTGTTCAGTGTTAAACATTAAACCAATTTAAATAAACAATGAAAACAATTTTAATTTATTTTAATGCAGTGGCCATTTCTTAATCCCGCACCGAACCGCCACCGCCACGGTCCTATATTGTATCAATTTAGTAAAATCGTTCGTCGAGAACGGGTTGATAGGGTCGAGAGACTCCATCTTATATTATGAAGTATGAGATCATAAATTACTCAACACACAAGGTCTTGCACAATACCATTTGTAAAATTGAACAAATATTGCACATCTATACTACAACATCTAATCCGCATATAAAGAAAATTTCGACCGCTTAATCGTACCGACTGAGTTCTTGTTAAATTCCAGTTTTAGTACTTACAGTTTCATCAATATTACTTTATATATATATATATATATATATATATATATATATATATATATATATATATATATAAATTATTGGAGTACATTGTCAAAAACAAAATACTAAAATTATAATAATTATAAAGTTTTGAAAATCCGTACTTTTTGTAAATATACTTCATGCATACTAAAGTTTCATCTCTTTTCAGTCGTTCAGAAATAATGGGGTTCTTTAGAAAAAATGAAATCCGAATCCTTCTCCATGTATAAATTATAATAACTGAGGAATCCAAGAAGAAAAATAGAATTCCCTCTTGGGATGTATCTTAGGATCTGACATGAATTCGTGAGTAGGCTGGGGATAGAACAGTGTTGTGTGGAAATTCCTTCTTTTTTTCACAAGATTAGTTACTCCAATACAAGGATATTTCTTATGTATGATGTTAACAAGAACTTTGCTTTCAGATCCATCAGAGCTTCATCAAGTTTTCTTATATTATTAATAAATTTCCTCTAATTTAAAAAAAATTATGGTTATATTTACTTTAGTTTAATTACGAACGAATATTATATAAGATACAACTATTTATCCGTCGCTTTAATGTTTTGACTTACAGAATAATCTTATATTCAGTTTTGGATGGACTAGTTGCTTTTATGTCTTTTATATATTATATTGCTATTATATCTTATATTATAGTACAGTATACACCGACAGGCAAAACATTCCACCCAACTGATATTTTCTATGCTCTTAGCAAAAAGTATCATTTTTTAAAGGTGTTTACGTCCGTATATACTTCAACCAGAGCATCTTTAAACGTATTAGGAATATTAACTATAATAATCAAATAAAGTACAGTAATTTCCGACTATTCCAACAATTACTAAACCAGCGTTCAAAGCTCCCAGTAAATTACAAAAGACTTATTTACATGACTATAATTAGACCCATTTGGACATACGGAGTTTTGGTGCCCACTTCTAATTTTTCTCGTATCCAATCCTTACAGTTCAAAATCTTTCATAAAATCCTTAATGTTCCTTATTATGTCACAAACAAACTTATCCATAAAGATCTTGATATTTTATATGTTGCAGATTTAGCCCATACCAGATACCAGATTTAATAGTAAACTCCTAACCCATTTGAATCCACTAGTCTCCTAACTTGCCTCACACTCCATTCCCGATAACTCTTTGAGGCCTAATATAATACATAATGTAGAACTTTTATTGGAATGCTACCAGTGAGTAGTTTTTTACATGTTGTTGACACGCTACTGTCATCAATTTCCTCAAATATTCTTGTTGTATATAATGTATACATTTGTAAATATCAATAAATAACAACAAAAATAATATAATAATAAAAAAAAGAAAAAAACTTTGGTGATACAGTTAACAATTTTAAAATACATTGAAAACTATATTTTATAACATTGAATTCTATTGATTTTTGTTTGTACTGATGTACAATGTAACCTATTCTTCTTAGTTCTGCTTAGATCTGTTCAACTATCACTGCCTCCAAAATCCTCAATGTTCCTTATTGTGTCACAAACAAAGTTATCCATAAAGATCTCAATGTTCCATATGTTGCAGATTTGGCCCAAACCAGATGCCTATCCTTTCATAGTAAACTCTATACCCACTCGATTCCACTAATCTCCCAACCAGCTCTCATTTTTCTCAAATGTACTTGGTGTATTAATGTATACAGTTGTAAATATCAATAGTTGATTTTTTTTTTAAATAAAAGACATTTTTTTAATAAATCTACTGATAGATATAGAAATGTTAAAGTATTCTGTAGCGAAATAGGCTATATGAAGTATCCATTGAATTTAAACAAATCCAAATCCCTTCCTATTATCTCTGGTGGCTGTCCTTCGCGCAAGGTTTAGGGGATTTGGTCTAAGCCAGGGCAGGTTCCTAGCTCACAATGTACCCATAAAGGACATTAGTAATTGGTTGAGGCCTCTTCAACCTCTGACTCTTTGTCTTCAGGAAGAGACGGGGAAACGGATTACTAGCTAATCTTTGGATGGTGACCACTTATACCTAGAGCTGTATTGATCATAAGAAAACGTTTATGCAAGAGCAGTTATTTCAGCTTAAAATCAATCGAAACTGAAGAAACTATTTTAAAAAAGCACTGATTCGTTAAACCTAAAGGATTCAATCGATTATTCAATAAGCTTCATAATTTACAAGAAATTTTTTTAATGCAATAAACAAATATCTAAAATCTCACATATCTCACAGAGAGGAGAAAAATATGGTTAGTACTTCCTTGTACTCAGGCTAATGTTTTAGATGTGATCACAATCACTCTTAACCTTTTCGTGTAGTTCTTTAATTGGATCTTTTCAGCTCTAACAACATAAGTTATATGTTTCGAAAAAATATATTTACCATTCCTCTGCTTGTATCGTCCCTTTCGTTTTTGCTGCAGCGACGATAGGGATTCCTTTCACCTTTATCGAACTGTTACATAAATATTATTACATTTTGCACTCTTGATAAAAATACATAAAAATAAAAAAAACAAATCATATAGGCAATTAGTATCCTGTCATATAGAATTCACTTTAAGCAAAAATCTTTAATTCCTGCATTACGATGGTTGTTAGGAACATCAACGAAACCTGCCCCTTCGTTCTGAAGATAGGTTGTACCGCAATACAGTTTTGTGTGGCGGTAAGTTGTTAGGTTCCGAAGGCACTTTAATCGCTAAATTTATTTTTTATTTTATTTTTTTTTATTGGGGCTTAACATCCATATGTACTCCAACTATGAAAGAAAGGATGTCCCACAGGTTACCATCCTATTCTTGCCTTGGTTTGAAGGTTTGGAAATTTGTCGTGTGTTCACCACGAAATAAATTATTACTCACCCAGATGTCGAGTAGATGACATTAAATTCCATTAGATGTTACTTTAATGGCCATTTGATGCGATATTATATATTATTATATTATAAATTAAATTTTATAAAAACAAAATTATACAAGTAGTTTGAACAGATATCAAACTTGTTATCTCTTCGTTTGTATAATATGTGGTTGAGTTTTTTTTTTTTTTTTTTTTTCAGGGCAAACATCGTTATAGTATTTACTTTATTTATGGTATTACAATTAAAACTGTTAATATATATTTTTATATATGTTTTCGGCTATCAATTGAGGTACTCATGATGATATAAAATGATCAATATAATTAGGATTGAATAATTAATTGCCACTTCTATTAGAATTAATTTATTTG
The DNA here is from genome assembly GCA_003667255.2 of Euschistus heros. Classification (NCBI taxonomy): domain Eukaryota; kingdom Metazoa; phylum Arthropoda; class Insecta; order Hemiptera; family Pentatomidae; genus Euschistus; species Euschistus heros. Next base: position 1,772,594 of record RCWM02000142.1, read on the forward strand.
AAAACTAGTTTCGAATGTTGAACATTCATCATCATTTCTAAAACAAACAATTTTTTTTTTCAAAACATCAGCCCTTTGTTACATAGATTATATATATATATATATATATATATATATATATATATATATATATATATATATATATATATATATATATTATTTTATTTTTTGAAGAGAAAAGATTTGACCCGGTCGGGATTCGAACCCGAATTTCCACCTCTCTAGTGTGGCGCCTTATCCAACTAGGCCACCGGGGTCGTATCCGAACCAGGCAAATCCTCTCTCTTCAGTGATCCATAACCCCCGGGCACTCGCAAATCGCGATGTAATTCCGGGGATGAATGTTCATATTGAACATTACATTTAAATTTGGATCTCGTGACAATCCGTCACCGTTTTAAATATATGTAATTTTTCTTGATATTACTCATTATTATTAAATATATTATTTTATTTTTTGAAGAGAAAAGATTTGACCCGGTCGGGATTCGAACCCGAATTTCCACCTCTCTAGTGTGGCGCCTTATCCAACTAGGCCACCGGGGTCGTATCCGAACCAGGCAAATCCTCTCTCTTCAGTGATCCATAACCCCCGGGCACTCGCAAATCGCGATGTAATTCCGGGGATGAATGTTCATATTGAACATTACATTTAAATTTGGATCTCGTGACAATCCGTCACCGTTTTAAATATATGTAATTTTTCTTGATATTACTCATTATTATTAAATATATTATTTTATTTTTTGAAGAGAAAAGATTTGACCCGGTCGGGATTCGAACCCGAATTTCCACCTCTCTAGTGTGGCGCCTTATCCAACTAGGCCACCGGGGTCGTATCCGAACCAGGCAAATCCTCTCTCTTCAGTGATCCATAACCCCCGGGCACTCGCAAATCGCGATGTAATTCCGGGGATGAATGTTCATATTGAACATTACATTTAAATTTGGATCTCGTGACAATCCGTCACCGTTTTAAATATATGTAATTTTTCTTGATATTACTCATTATTATTAAATATATTATTTTATTTTTTGAAGAGAAAAGATTTGACCCGGTCGGGATTCGAACCCGAATTTCCACCTCTCTAGTGTGGCGCCTTATCCAACTAGGCCACCGGGGTCGTATCCGAACCAGGCAAATCCTCTCTCTTCAGTGATCCATAACCCCCGGGCACTCGCAAATCGCGATGTAATTCCGGGGATGAATGTTCATATTGAACATTACATTTAAATTTGGATCTCGTGACAATCCGGTGTATTGGATACGACCCCGGTGGCCTAGTTGGATAAGGCGCCACACTAGAGAGGTGGAAATTCGGGTTCGAATCCCGACCGGGTCAAATCTTTTCTCTTCAAAAAATAAAATAATATATTTAATAATAATGAGTAATATCAAGAAAAATTACATATATTTAAAACGGTGACGGATTGTCACGAGATCCAAATTTAAATGTAATGTTCAATATGAACATTCATCCCCGGAATTACATCGCGATTTGCGAGTGCCCGGGGGTTATGGATCACTGAAGAGAGAGGATTTGCCTGGTTCGGATACGACCCCGGTGGCCTAGTTGGATAAGGCGCCACACTAGAGAGGTGGAAATTCGGGTTCGAATCCCGACCGGGTCAAATCTTTTCTCTTCAAAAAATAAAATAATATATTTAATAATAATGAGTAATATCAAAAAAAATTACATATATTTAAAACGGTGACGGATTGTCACGAGATCCAAATTTAAATGTAATGTTCAATATGAACATTCATCCCCGGAATTACATCGCGATTTGCGAGTGCCCGGGGGTTATGGATCACTGAAGAGAGAGGATTTGCCTGGTTCGGATACGACCCCGGTGGCCTAGTTGGATAAGGCGCCACACTAGAGAGGTGGAAATTCGGGTTCGAATCCCGACCGGGTCAAATCTTTTCTCTTCAAAAAATAAAATAATATATTTAATAATAATGAGTAATATCAAGAAAAATTACATATATTTAAAACGGTGACGGATTGTCACGAGATCCAAATTTAAATGTAATGTTCAATATGAACATTCATCCCCGGAATTACATCGCGATTTGCGAGTGCCCGGGGGTTATGGATCACTGAAGAGAGAGGATTTGCCTGGTTCGGATACGACCCCGGTGGCCTAGTTGGATAAGGCGCCACACTAGAGAGGTGGAAATTCGGGTTCGAATCCCGACCGGGTCAAATCTTTTCTCTTCAAAAAATAAAATAATATATTTAATAATAATGAGTAATATCAAGAAAAATTACATATATTTAAAACGGTGACGGATTGTCACGAGATCCAAATTTAAATGTAATGTTCAATATGAACATTCATCCCCGGAATTACATCGCGATTTGCGAGTGCCCGGGGGTTATGGATCACTGAAGAGAGAGGATTTGCCTGGTTCGGATACGACCCCGGTGGCCTAGTTGGATAAGGCGCCACACTAGAGAGGTGGAAATTCGGGTTCGAATCCCGACCGGGTCAAATCTTTTCTCTTCAAAAAATAAAATAATATATTTAATAATAATGAGTAATATCAAGAAAAATTACATATATATATATATATATATATATATACACATATATGTATATATATATATATATATATATATATATATATATATATATATATATATATAGGTTAAGGTGTATTGGGGAATAATATAAATCTTAATTCCTTACTTAATCCCAAACAAACCACCGAAGGTATATAAAGAGGATTGCTGAACAATAAAGTTAGTCTTTTTCCGGTACTCGTGAGTGTTATTTAGCTCCTCAACTTCCTTTTTTTTATGTTTTTCTTCTGGGCGAACTTAACTTTATATATATAATCTATGTAACAAATCGCTGATGTTTTGAAAAAAAAAAATTGTTTGTTTTAGAAATTATGATGAATGTTCAACATTCGAAACTAGTTTTCGGCTACTTTAATATTTCATAAGTTATGTAAACGACTTATGAAATCTAAACAGGAAGGCCATCTATAGTCACTGACCTAATGAGGAAGTGCTGACGACGAATTCTTATTGTATAAATAGTCTAGTAACCTCTTACAGCATTTATTTATCCACCTTACATAACTATAGACAAGCGCTCTATGTTGCCTAAAAATTATATAACTATAATCTTTTTGGTCTTAAGAAGATTAGCATTGTGGTTCCACTCTACCATCTAATTCATCTAGTATGCAGTACTGGTTATTAAAAGTGATCTTAACGTTTCAAATTTTGCCGCTTTGGCTCAAACCGGAAACCTTTCCTTTCTTAATGAACTTTATTACTACTCAAATCTCCTAGTTTTTCAACATTATTCCCATTCACTATAACACTCAAAGTCATCTAAAATGATAGTCTCTCGTTTTTCTAATTAAATATTTATTGGAGTGCAACCAATGGGTAGTTGCTTGCTAATTTATTGATTTGTTACACTATATTCTGTAATCATCTCATTTACGTAATGTATTTGTACATTTGTATAAATCAATATAGGAGAAGATGCTGTACCTAAAATACACTTGTACCAGTGAAAATTTTTAATAATGAGAGAGTGGGAGTTGGGAAATTGAAATTGTTAGATTGTTGGTGCTGTAAGCATCTCCCAACAGTTGCTTGTGTGTTTTCAAGATTGTCAGATCAACAGTTTCGTAGAAATTTTTACTTTTAAGTTATTTTTCTTCCAAATCCTTACCAATCTAACCAGTAATTTTAAATTGTTTAAGATGATCGATGATCCGTGGCGCTACAGCCCAGCATGGACCTTGGCCTCCTCTATGGTTAAAGTGTCCCCAGGTACAACAGATTTTTCTCTTTGTTTATTAATTTATTATTTCAATTATAAATATCGCGGAAAATTGTTCAAAGGTACAGCACTTTCCCCTATAAACAAGTATGTTTCTATGATTTTCGGTAGGTTTGTGGACCTCATTATTGTTCAAAGAAGCAGACAAAAATTACTTATAATACCAATCACAGACAGGTTTCTCTGATAGGAGTTGTAGCATGCTACAATGGAGAAGGGGCCAGGAAAATGCTGTTAAGAGGATATTGAGAGAGATTACAATAAAGAGGGAAGGGTGAGAAGAGGAGAGACAGAACGGTTAAAAAAAAGAAGAAGAAAAAAAATGTTATGGTTTTTCCATTTGGGGCTACTAATTTTTTCTTTATCAGCGCTAACCCAGCGGTAGTTCCCCAGGGAGGGGCTTATCTGCGGACCATTAATCAGAGCAGATGGGCCCTGACGTTTACACGGGAGGGGGGAAATATGAGGGGGGAGAGCGGAGTAATGAGATAAACGAAAAAAAGAAGGGCGAGGGAGCAGATTGTAGTAAATTAACAAGGGCACCCCCCGCCCGCTCAACACATATAATGCGGGGCTTATCCCCAGCCCCACCAGCGCCTTCTTTAAACCCTCCCCTCTGGTCGATCTGAGCAGATCTGCAACTGATAAAGGGATTATAAATGATGGAATAGGAAACATAACCATGTCAACTTTCTGTAGACGTCTGCCATCAACGATATTTGCCATATCTATTTTATTAATAACTATTTCTTTGTAACTTTTATCATTGGAAATTAAGTCATGTTTCGTGAACAAACATAATGAGATGTTCGATAAGAAGCAATGTTTATCAGTCAATGATTCACTTGCTGCATCCCAGACACTCCATTCACATATCACTTCCCTTGAAGAATGGTCTCATAACTTAAGAGTTAAGATAAATCCTAGAAAATCCCAGCAAATAACTTTTATCCTCCGTCGAAAACCTACGTCATCCTGTCCTCCTGTATCCTTCAATGGTGTACCACTAAATAATATAGAACAAATAAGATGCCTTGGATTTTATCTGGACAAGAGATTCCTGGAACCCTCATACAAGATTGAGAAGACAAGAAGCTTTCGATTTTGACTGCTCCAACACTTACTATACAAACGATCAAATATCCCGATTCACTACAAAAAACTCATCTATATGATGATTATCAGACCTATTTGGACTAACGGTATAGAGCTATGGGGATCCACCAAACCATCGAATTTCTCCTACATCCCATCACTCCAATCCAAAATCCTTCGAAAAATCCTTAATGTTCCTTACTTTGTCACAAATGAACTGATCCACAATGACTTTAATATCCCATATGCCGCTGATTTGGCACAAACTAGATACCTTTCCTTTCATAATAAACTTACTCCTATATACTATATTGTATTGTATACCATATATTTACTAAATGTGTATTCTAATACAGTTGTAAATTTCCATTAATAAAAGAAGAAATAGAGTTATATTGAAACTCTTTGCAGCTTTGTGATCAAACGCGTTAGCATAACAACCTGGTATTATTGTATGGACTACAATGTAGGATATCGTTACCCATGATCTCGAAACCCTGTGTGAACAAAAATCACATGACCTGAAATCACTTTACTTTGATCATGTAACCTGAAATCACTAATCTAAAACTCCGTTGTAATAACTCAGCCAACGAATCTCTTGATCGTTCAATAATTATATTATAACTGCTTTGATCAAGTGCCTTAAGATCACAAGAACTAAAATCCCGTGACTCTAATCACGTAATTATGTCGGGACACGTCAAGTTTTATGTTACGCAGTTACGTAACAGGTGACGTAGTGATAAATGTTTAAAAAAAAAACTCGTTTTTAATTTTATATTTCTTTTTTGTAAAAATAAATTTCACTCACCTTTTTCAATAAATGACTTATACATCATGTGATCTCAACTATTGTGATCTTAGGTCGAGTGGTAAAAGTTACGTGATTTCGGATTATGTAATCAAGTCAGGTGATTTCAGCTTATGAGCTTATTCAATGTCAGGTGATTGATGACATGTGATCTTGCATTACGTGATTTTGGGTCATGCCATTTGAGTACCCGTCAACTTTTAGTGTCCTCTCTTGTTTTCCCTTGCTTTGATTACTGTTGTTTGGTTTATGGGGGACTGTCTGGGGATCTCGAGATGAAGCTGAGGAGACTGATGAACTGTTTCATTAGGTTTACCATATCTTCGGGATCCCTAGGCGGTCACACGTTACTTGCCGATACTCTGAGCTTGGGTGGCTATTTCCTAAATTTCGACGGCAATACTTTCTGGGTACCTTCATATACCAATGCCTAAAAACCAAAAACCCTTCCTATATCCTTGATTTATTAACTCTGCGTTCTTCTATCCACCACCTAAACACTAGATCCCAACCTTTTAACCTATATATACCCTCACATAAAACCGCTTCCTTTGACAAATCCTTCATCATTCGTGCTACCTCCTTCTGGAATTCCTTACCCACTTCTATTCGTAAAGCAGCTTCCATAACCTCCTTTAAAAATAACCTATTCCAGTACCTTTTAGACAATCAATCTTCCGCAAAGATGTCAATAATCAAATGAATACTTTTTTTTTTTTTGCATGTATGTATGTGTGTGTGTGTGTGTGTATATATGTGTGTGTGTGTGTATATATGTGTATGTGTGTGTATATACATACATATATATATATATATATATATATATATATATATATATATATATATATAAGTCAAGGTCCGAAGCAGGGCTATATCAAGCTTAATCCTATACGTAGTCACAACAAACAAATGTAACTGTATATAAATCCGCCTCAGAGCAATAAACGGTCAGTTGTATTTCAACAGTTAACCAGCGTGTTTCATTCTCCTTTTAATTCTTTTTTTTTAAGTTTTCTTTCACACTCAACTTATCTGGTGCCGAAACCCGGGACGACGGGGAGAGAAGACCAAAGGTAGGAAAATTTTTTTCCTTTTTTCTTTCGGTCTAGAGTGAGTAGATGGAGAACATTTTGCAGCCAGCCGTTCTTCAGATTAATTCCGAGTCTGCAATACCGAGAGAAACCATGGCGGAAGCACACGCCAACACCCTGGCCTGGCTGAAGGTGAGAGCAGCCACGGCTCAAGACCTACGGAAGGCAGTATCAGATATAGAGCGCTTCACAGGAGAAATGGGAGAGCTGAACCACTTCCTGAAAAGTGTGGATCGCGTGATGACGAGAATTGAAGTGAAGAGGGCCGAAGCGCTGCTGGACGCGCATGACGCGGAGTCCTTGAGAGCGGACCTGGTATGCCGCATAAAGAGAGGTGTCCTGAACCTTATACAGGCCGATGAGGAGACTTCATGGCCTATCATAAAGGAGAGGTTGAAGAAGGCCTACGGAGGTGGAAGGTGGACCCCGGAAGAAGATCTCTTTCAGCTGTTCCGGGATACGAGACACTCAAGGCAGAGCAACGGACAGTACGCTGGGGAACTTCTGTTAAAATTTAACAAAATCACCGATAAGATGCGGGAAACTACATCCGCACACGAGGTGGAAGGAATTCCTCAGCCAATACAATTTCGAGATAGTGTACAAACCAGGGAGGGAGAACGTGGTCGCCGACTGGCTATCGCGCGCTGTCATGATTAACGCCGTCGAGGAGGAGGCAGGGACGTCAGGGGATATCCGCCAGTTTCTGCGCGAATGGACACCGGATGGGGAGGGTGAAGAGGACACGCGAAGTGGCGGAAACGAGCCCCAAGAAGATCGTAATGAACCCCAAGAAGATCGAAACGAGACCCAAGAAGATGAGAGTTCCGCGGATGAGAGGCCCACAGATATGGAGGAAGTGGACGAAATTATTAATGATAAAAGGGAGCAAATTATCTGGAAAACCAGAACCGAGGGTCTCCCGAAGGCGGATTTTTCTAAGTATGGGAGGAGTAATATCGTCACCGTCTGGACAGAACCGGGAATTCGAGAGGAGCCCATGATAAAACTTTTAAATGGGGTAACAAAACCAGGGAAAACTTATCATATGTATATTGGCAACGCAACTATTTGGGACAGGGTCAAGAGGCTTTGGAGGGAGGAAAAGATCGGGGTCAACCGAACGTTTATTAGGTGTGCAAGGTCTGTAGAAGTGGTCCAAGAGGTAGACCGGCAAAAAGAGATAACCCTTTCGTACCATCAGGGGAAGACCAACCACCGGGGAACACAGGAGACTCTTCAAGCATTGAAACGGAGGTATTTCTGGTGGGGCATGAGGCGTACGATTCAAGAGGTCCTTGGGTCGTGCGAGGTGTGTCTCACCACGAAATACGACCGGCATCCCCCAGGGTGGGTTCAAGAGGAGACGCCCACGGTTGCGTTCCCATTGTCGGACCTCCAGGTCGACACATTTACATGGAGGGGCTATCGGTGGGTCACGATCCTGGATACCTTTAGTAAAATTTGTTTGGTGCAGAGCAAGTCCGCGGAGTCTGTATTAGGAGCTTTGCGGGCATGGTTCAAAGTTTACGGAGTCCCGGATCGAATTTCATCGGATGGGGGTCTCGAGTTCGATAACGCTCAGGTTAGGGCAGAGGCCAAGGAACTCGAGATCAGGTGGCACGTTAATACCCCAGGGCATCCCAAGGGCAGAGGGGGTGTTGAGAGGTTACACGGTACCCTGAGCGAACATCTCCGGATTTATCAAGTAGATAAGGGCTTGGAACCGGATGTCGCGATGGAGAAGGCGATCGCTGCATATAATAACTCGATCCACACCGCGACAGGGTATTCGCCAGTGGAAATCGTGTTCGGGCTCCGGGAAAGACGCCGGGACTTTAGGGACACTGTAGTGGGAGATGAATTGGTTAACTTTATAACCAACCGGCATTGGGCGTTTGGAAAATTATGGGGAAAGGCGCGGGGGCGCATAATGAAAGAGAAACAGCAGAGAGTGGAGAGGGAAAACGTCCGGGTGAGGGACGTCACCGGCAAACTAAAAATCGGAACGGTGGTGTACCGGAAAAAGATTACCAATCGTGGCAAAGAGATCTGTCGGTATGAAGGGCCATTCCGAGTGATTGCTATAAGAGAGCACAATGTCGTGACAGTAGAGAGCGTCAGAGAGCCGCGGAAGCGGAGAAATGTGCACATTGAGCAACTACGGTTCCCAATTGAGGAACAGCGTATTCTGTGAGTGTCCCGTCGTTGACAACGGGAAAGAGAGAAAGAGTTTTTTTTTTTGGTTACAGAGTAATTTTTGTTTTTGTAAAAGACTGTGGAAATATATTTTTTTTTTGGGTTGTTTGTTTTATATAGAGTAATTGTTTATTTCTTGTAAAAAGGGTTGATTTGATATCTTTAGCGAGATGTATATATTGTAGTATTGTATAAGTGGAGAAAGTTAATTTTGTACATATTCAGTCATTTGAATTTTGTGTGTGTGTTCCTAGTGCAAGAAGCAATTTTATTTTATTTTGTGAGTGTTTAGTTTTAAGTTAGATTTAGGATTTATTCTGTAAATAAAGTTTGGAATTTTCTTTTATGACTTAGGTGTAAGGATTATAAATATTGACTTTGATATTTGTAAAATTAGTGACAAGGGTAGGATTAAGATGTTGTTATCTGCTTCGGCCTTTGACCATATGGGGAAGTAGTCTACCTACCTCATTGGTATTAAGTGCCTAAAGTATAAAGTTTATGGAAAATAGTCATAAACTGGAGGGGGGAAGTCAAGGTCCGAAGCAGGGCTATATCAAGCTTAATCCTATACGTAGTCACAACAAACAAATGTAACTGTATATAAATCCGCCTCAGAGCAATAAACGGTCAGTTGTATTTCAACAGTTAACCAGCGTGTTTCATTCTCCTTTTAATTCTTTTTTTTTTTAAGTTTTCTTTCACACTCAACTTATCTTATATATATATATATATATATATATATATATATATATATATATATATATGTATATGTATGTATATATATACATACGATTGTATTTTATGTTATAATTATTATTTCATATATTAATTTATTTTTATTTTTTATTCAATTTAATTTTTTTTTTTTCCTGTAAAAAATGTATGCTTTAATTACTGGAACATCTAATTTGTAAATAATTGGCCAGACAATTGTGCTCTTAATTGTGCATTATTTTTATTCTTAGGGGACAATAAGTCCCAGAATAAAGTTTATTTTTCATTTCATTTCATTTCCATATGTTGCTGATTTAGCCCAAACCAGATACTATCCTTCCATAGTAAGCTCCATAACCACTCGAAACCACTAGTCTCCCAACTTGCTTCCACTCCATTCACGATAATCTTCCGAGGCGTCTGAAAAGTAGATAGCCTAGAGACTTCTTAGTGTAAATTTTTATTGAATTGCTACTATTGAGTTCTTCACAAGTTATTTACATGCCATTGTATTCACTATCAATACATTTACTTGATGTATATTATTTTGTACAGTTGTAAATATCAATGACTTTGCTTACCAGTACATGTTTTTAAAAATTAAAATGTGATAAAAATAACATTAAGTATAATATCAGTTTATTATAAATACTATTTCTAATAGGCACATTTTTAACAGGCCTAATTTTACTTTTTGTCTCGACACTGCTTTCTTTTCGTTGATTGTGCAGTAAAGTGATGTATAACAGGCAGCGTGCTATAGAAGAAACACATATGGGACTTATACACCGCTGAGTGGGCCGGCCGTGTTGATATGTCACGCCGTCAATGTAGGAGTGTAGGGCGGTTGTCAAGTGGTAATAATACTGACATTTATCCCAACAGGCTGCTTTTGACAGCATTGTTGATCCCCCATAATACACTGCCTTCCTTTTTGTCATGTTTGTCCCATGGTGGCCATGCTACAATGTACAAGCTGGTTAAATGCTTCCTGTCAAAATAATTTGGCCTAAAGAGGTTGTCGTATAACTGTATTACAACCTTATGTACGTTATTAAATTATGTTTAATTAAGTATATCATTTTACTTTATTGTTCTTTGAAAAAAAAGAAAAGAGAATTATAATTGACTAGCCTCTCCTGTCGCGGCTTATTAATAATTTAATTATTAATTAAAGTATTTTAATCATTTTAGTTCTAAATTGTAAATTGGGAAAATTAGTTAATTATAGACAGACATATCCATGATCTATGTTTTTCCCAGTCAGGGAGAAATTGAATCTTTCTCATTACGATTGATCGGTTAAAATACTCTTTTACTGCCTTAATATAATTTTCATTTATTAGTTTTAAACGGAATATAAACTTGTTTTTACACCAGTCACATTTTGTAGTTTTGTCAGGTTTTAGGTCATTTAATAGTAGTGGGAAGAAAACTCAATTATTGAAACATATTTGGATATATATAGGAATATATGGAGGATTTAAATAGGTAATAAAACATAATCTGAACTTTTTTCTTATCGAAAATAATAATTAAAAAAATTTTAAATTTCTTTGACTGAGAATACTGTGGCCAAATTTTCGATCTGAGTATCACGAACAGAGTGTTACAATTTTGAGTATGAAAAAAACATACACATTTTGAGGGGAAAAAAAAAACGTTACACAAGAAAACAACAGAGCCCCAGCCAAAAAACATATCTATGTCAAAAAGGAGATGGATGAGGAAATTCTTTGATATATAGTAAAATGTCAGGTGTGGCGATGGACACTAACACAAACCTCAATTTTTTTTTTTTTTTTTTTTTGATACAATGAAATCGATTGAAAAAATACAATTATTTTATTTAATATTATTTATTTTATTTAGTATGTTTTAAATAGTAATTTTGACAAGTATTTGATATATATATAGTACGCTAATAATTAATTATTCATCATTTTTTAATACGCTTTTATTAACATCACCTGTATGTGCTAGAATCTTTCATCGTAATTTTCACCAATTTTCAGAAATCTGATTAACTTTAAAATTTACACATGTTTCAAGGGCCTGTGACATTACATTAATTACACAACTTTGTTCTAATGTTCTCACTTAAGTTTAGTTAAATAATTCCCAAAATGGGGGGGGGGGGGGGGGGGGGGGTCTGCCTTGCAAAAGGTGAAGAACGTTTTTATATGGTCCAGATGTGTCCTGAGAATAGAATATCAAAAATGAAACTACATTTGATAAGAGGAAAATGTTTAGGGGGCAAAAAAACCCAAACATTTTGAACTTTTTTCTGATTTTGGAAAAAAAAAAATATAGAAAAATGCTTTCAATCGAAAAATGTTCTATTTACAAAATTAAAGTTTATTAAATTGTTCGTCTAAAGACATCCCTTACGCTGAATTTGATTTAGACGTTTAGCCGCAATCGGTTTGCAAACATCGAAGAATTTAGCCAACTTTCACAAAAAGTTAGTTTTGATCATGTTAAAAGTCTTTTGCCCAAAAATGGCTAGTCCGATCCAAGAATATTATACTCTAAAATTGTATAACATTAAATTTTGTGCAAGATAGGATTTTTAAAGTAAAATTTTTCCTATTTCTACTCTTGAGTTATGTCAAAAAAAAACAAAAATTGTTGGTTAATTTTGGATAACCTATGTTAAAGATGCAAACAAATCACGAATGGTACGGGGAAATTAGCTTGGAACCCTGAACTCATAAAATTAAAAGGTTTGACTGCTGCCAATCGTTCACCAAACTTAGCTTTTTCGTTAGGTTTGCTATAAAAGCGTGTTTTTCTAGTTGTTTTTTTTTACTATAATTTTTATTGTTATCGATATTAGCGAACATTAATTATTTGTAAATCTAATTTAATGTGATTGACGACACGTAGGAGTTGAAGAAAGAAGAAGTGTTTTTTTTTTTTTATTAATCTCAATAATTATTTTAGGGAATACATTTGCTGTTTGTTTAATTTCGTGAATTCAAAAATTATAGAATTTATACTTCAAATTTTTTCCATTAAACGTTTTATTATTATTATTTTTTTTTAAATAGTAGATTATATTCTAGACCATATTACGATAAACAGGAAAATACTATTATGAAGAATACAACATGTATTAATTAATTTGATAGAAGCCCATGATAGGAGAAACTCTTGACTGCAATACCTGAAAAAATAAAAAAAATAATTAAAAAGAATCCATACGGAGCGGTGGTGCGTGTTATTGGCCGGCGAACTGTGGCCGATTTAAAAAAAAAAAAATTTAAAATTAAAAAAACAGAGAAAAACGGGAACGGGAGTGTCGACGGCTTGTCACAGTTCAATTACCTTGGACAGAATTAGTAAACTTTTTTATAACCTCCCATAACCATTTTTAAGGGATACCGTCATCCCCTACCGGCCGGTGTATTTGTTCCCTGATAAAAAAAAAAAAAAAAAAAAAAAAAAAAAAAAAGGGAAAAAAGCCTCGACGGGGTTGGGCCCCGCTGAAATTTTTATCTGAAAATGGGCGCATGGGAAAGAGCTCCCCTCCCTTCCTTTGTTGCCATCCCTCTCGTCGTTTGAGTTACGGGATTTTTTTTTTTTCGTTGAGCCGCTCACCACCAGCTGCCGATATTGCCTCGTCCGTTTTGAAAAATTGAACAGGGCGGTATTTTACTATTAATTCACGCCCCTCCCTCCACTCTGAGTCGATAACCCGTGGAAGAGCTCTCCTCGGAAAGGTATACCTTGACGCTCATCCCTTTCCCAATATTGTACACATCTGATAGGAATGACTATTTTGAATATAATTATACAATAAAATAAGGTATCCAATTTACTTTACTCATTGAAAAATGAAATGGGCATTACTTAAAAGTCTTCCATGTCCTTTTAGTTGGGCTTAAGACTCTATACAGGGTGTCCCGAATTTAAATGGCAAAACTTCAGGAACTTATAGGGGACCGAAAAACTAAGACAAAAAGTCCTTTAGAGATTTTCCTCGTTTTTGCTTAGCTTTAGAGAAAATCGCAAAAAAAGAAAGAAAACAAGTTTTCATTTTTATACTTATTTATTTACATTTATATTTATGTTAGGTTCTTTTTAATGTAAATATCACTCAAAATGTTGTCCTCTTGCACCAATGCAAGCATTACATCTAACACTCACTTGATAAATTGCAGCTAAACATTGTTCTGATGATATTTGGTGCACTGCATCTATGATTTGGTGTCTTAATTGCTCTCTTGAGTTGATTGACACCGAATAAACTTTTTGCTTCAAGGTTCCCCATACGAAGAAATCCATGGGTGTCATATCAGGTGATCTGGGTGGCCAAGGTACTACTCCACCACGTCCATTCCATCGTTGCGGATAATTTATATCCAGCCACGCTCGAGCAACTCTGCTATATGGAACCACATTTCAATCCGCTTCTGCAAGGGAATGTCATGAAAATAATTAGAAAAGTCGTTCTCCAAAAAATGTGTAATGCAGCAGAGGCTCTTCGGATGCTAGTCTCAGGATTGTTATCGAAGTGGCGTTGGACACAATTTCTTCTCCGATAATCTGCTCTGATTGCTGCCTGGAATTGGTCGCCTTCTTTACGTATTAAGAATGACCCAGTCTCTCGCAGTCTATTAAAAGTTAACGAAAATACTCCTCGATTAGGCACTCTTCTATTTGGAAATCGGCGCGCATACTCCCGCACCGCTTCTAAAGCATTACCGTTACAGAAACCATACATAAAAATCATATAAGCGTATTCAACATTAGAATATGTATGCGGCATTGTGGCTGATGCTATTCACACAAAAATATCTGAGTAACTGACTGAAGACTGATTTAGGAATTATAATCCTAGAAGGAAGCCAAAATGAAACAAATAAAAGAATGTAAAGGATAACATTAAGTGTTTACATATCTCACTGCCTAGCCTGACGAACTTTGAAAGGTTATATAATCGCTACCTGTTAACTTTTTTTTTTGTTTCTTTTTTTTGCAATTTTCTCTAAAACTAAGCAAAAACGAGCAAATCTCTGAAGGACTTTTTGTCTCAGCTTTTCGGTCCCCTATAAGTTCCTGAAGTTTCGTCATTTAAATTCGGGACACCCTGTATAGTAAAACTAAAATGAAAAATGTTTATTATTCTGCCATTGTCCCCAAATAATAACACAAGTATCGAGATGTTTAACCTCCCATCAAGAAGTTTCTTGTGGATTCTACTGGGATTTATTCGCTCCACATGCCCTAACCATCTCAATCGTCCCCTCCGGATATAGAAGACAATGTCTCCCTCTCCGGATAGGTCTAACTGTTTATATTTTATATTTATATTTGGAAGTTTTACTATCAGGGATGAGTAAGATATTCCATTACGAGACAGTACGAATAATAAAGAATTTTTCGAAGGAAACAGTTCAATGAGGGGAAATATATCAATCAGTTGTTTGAGATCTGGGATTCAAGATATGCATAGAAGAAAATTGGATATTGGGGATGGCGCTTTTCCGCCTCAAGTGAACGCTGGTAATAATAAACTTATCTGCCGAAGAATGCCCAACTATAAATTAGAGAGAAAAAAAGAGAATTTTAGCAATTTACTGAATTTAAAATTAGGAAACCTGAAAGTAAATTCAATAAAAAAAAACAAAGAAAAATAAAACCATTATAGAGGAACACCAACTTGAAAGTAATTATATTATCAAAAGCTGTATACGAAAATATTTACTTTTTATTTATTTAAAATAAATAAATAAACATAAATATATACTTACAATAAAACAAATAAAAGAAACGTGGTGAGAAAAAGAAGAAATTCAAAACTAGAAAAAAAACAAATCTCCAATAATGAATACAATTTAAATATATAGATAAAAAAAAAGAAAAGAAATTGTGGTGAAAAAAAAAAGTATATAAACTAAAAACTAATATCTACTACAATATCTTTTCATATTTTCTCATGGTTATATTTTTCATTTTTTAAATTTCATTTCTCCTTCTTATGTTATTATATTTGCTGAGGTTCTTTATGCAATTCTTTGCAGTTGTATTTATATGTCTCATGTTCTTCATATATAAATACCTTTGTATGAAATTATGCAAGCTATACCATTGTACTACCTTGTGATACAATTTTGTTATTCTTAGGGGACAATACGTCCCAGGATAAAGAATCTTTTTTTTTATTTCATTCATTCATAATTATTGCAAATTTTTTTTTTTTTTTTTTTTTTTTTTTTTTTTTTTTTTTTTTTTTTTTTTTTTTTTTTTTTTTTTTTTATTACATTCCGCATCTACTCACATGAGTCATTAGCGGCTCAATATACATATTAGATTTTGTCGAACAGTTTACAAAATTTTAAAAATTCGAAAATGCTTCTGACCCCCTCCTCTGTGTCTTCCAGTGCTTTATCTATATCTGAGGGTATATTGTACTTTGTGCTGGCGTCAGAGTATAGTGTACATGTTGTTACAATGTGTTTCAATGTCAGTGTTGTCATGCATGTTGTACAAATCGGTGGTTCTAGGCTTCTCATCAGGTAACCGTGGGTGAAAGCTGAATGTCCTATTCTTAATCTCGTCAAGATTATTTCCTCTATTCTTGATTTTCTACAAGATGTTGTCCAGGGTCGTGTGTCTTGTTTAATTTCTTGAAGTTTGCTGCGTATTTGGTTCCATTTTGTTTTCCAGTGATGGAGCAATTTTTTTCTACAGGATGTTTTTAAGTCAGAAGTTGTTGTAATGTCCGTAATAATGGTTCCTGTTTGGTTCAGTCTCGCAAGATTTGCTGCACTGTCTGCAGCCTCATTTCCGGAGATGCCACAATGTGAGGGTACCCACATTAGCACAGTCCCTCCACCCATCGACTCGTGCATCTCCCACAGGCAGTTATTAATCTTGCATATTAGGGCATTTTCAGATTTGTCTTCAGCTATTGCCAATATTGAACTTAGAGAGTCTGTTACCAAAAGAGCATGTTTTGTATTTGTAGATTGTATTAATAGAAGACCTTGGTAGATTGCAAATAGTTCTCCTGTAAAAACACTATTTAGTGACGGTAGGTTAAATTTTAGTACGATATTGTTGAAAACCACTGCACAACCGACTTCTCCATCAGTTTTCGATGCATCAGTAAAAATTGTTTCGTGGTTTGGATACTTTTGCCTTAATTCTGCAAAAAGTCTCTTTTTAATGATGGGGTTGTCGTCTTCAATCTTTTCCTTAAGGGATGTGTCAACCTTGATGTAAGTATTGTCCCATCGAAAAAACAATGGATCATCTATGGTTAGTACTGTATTCGGTTTTATGTCTAAAAGTTGGAGGAGATTTTGGGTTCTACTTGCAATGCCCACCAGATTGTTTCCTTGGTTACTATTAAGGTTATGAAAAATGTTATGATTTGGATGATCTGGTTTAGAAATCAGAGTTGAGTAGTAAGATAGTGTAAGGTAGGATCTTCTTAAAGTTAGGCTCGGTTCTCCGCATTCTACATATAGGCTTTCAACTGGTGAAGATCTGAACGCACCAGTGCATATTCTGATTGCTGTGTTATGGATTGTATCGATTATTTTGAGAGTTGTTTCTGAAGCGGAATTATATACTATACTACCATAGTCTATCTTGCTTCTAATTAGAGTTCGATAGAGAATTAGGAGTGTTTTTCTATCGGCTCCCCAACTCATTCCTGATACAACTTTAAGAATGTTTAATAATTTTAGGCAATCCGTTCTTAGCCTTTGTAAATGGACAATCCACCTCAATCGTTTGTCTACCCACATCCCGAGAAATCGTATATTTTCAACAAATTTTAAATTATTTCCATTAAAAACCAGTGTTGGATTTTCAGAGCACATTCTTTTCCTGTAGAAATGGATACATTTAGTCTTGGAGGTAGAGAAAGTAAAGCCCGTGGTAGAAGCCCACAGTTCTAGTCTATTTAAGATATTTTGTGCTTTCCATTGTATAAATTTAGTGGATTTGCTTTTTATTAAAATTGTGAAATCGTCGGCAAACAGCATGCAAGTTGCTGGCTCTTCAACCCGACTTTATAATATCATTGATTGCTATTAGAAACATAGTAACACTCAATACAGACCCCTGAGGAATTCCGTTTTCTTGATTAAACGTTTTGGATAGTGTATCTCCAATTTTAACTTGAAAAACTCTTCCATCTAAAAACTTATCAATGTATCTGACCATTCTTCCTTTCAATCCCCAATCCAAAAGTCTTACTATTATAAGTCTTCTCCATACCCTGTCGTAGGCTTTTTCTATATCGAAGAATATAGCTATTAAATGTTCTTTTGCTTTAATAGTGTCATGGATGAGGGTGTCTAGTTTGATTAAATGATCTACAGCCGAACGGTTTTTTTACAAATCCACATTGTTCGTCAGCGATTACACGTTTTTTCTTTAGGGTGTCGGTCAATCTTTCATTAACCATCTTTTCCATAATTTTAGATGTACAACATGTCAGGGATATAGGACGAAACCTATCAGGAGTGAGAGTATCTTTAGATTTAGGGATATGTATAATTATCGATTTCCTCCATATGTCAGGTATACTTCCTTCCATCCAAACATAGTTATAAAATTTTAATAAGTGAACTTTCGCTTCAATGGGGAGTTTTTTAATAAATATATAAGGTATCTCATCGGGACCAGGGCTTGATTTGGATTTACAATTTTGTATAGCTTTATTAATTTCTACAAAAGTAAAGTTTTCATTATATTTTTCGAAATCATTGCAGGTTATATTTACCATATGATATTCAGTTATACGTTTATGAGATATAAATTTTTTATCATAATTTTCTGTGGCTGAAACCTTTTGAAAAAATTCACCGAACTCATTGGCGATATCTGTATTGTCCGTTTTGACTCCGTTTATTGTCTTCAGTCCTGATATTTTACAATATTTTTATTTCCCTTAATAATTCTCATTTTAGACCATATTTCCTGAGATGTGCTTGAAGTATTCAGTGTAGACACAAACTCTCTCCAACATTGTTTCTTCCTATTTTTAATTAATCTGTTGGCATAGGCCCTTATTTTTTGAACTCCTCTAAGTCTTCGATTAATTTGGTCTTCTTATACTTATTCAACGCTCTCTTCTTCGCTTTTATTGCAATGTTGCATTCGGCATTCCACCATGGAACTCTAACCCTAGAATATTCCTTGTATGTTCGAGGGATACTAAGACTAGCGCTTTCAATTATTACTTTATTGATAAAGTTCAATTTATCGTTGCTATTCATGGGAACATCGGCCTCGACACAGCTGATTTGTCTTCTTATCGAGTCTCGGTAAAGTTCCCAGTCTGCTAAGGAATAATTCCAGCGACTGCTATAAGATACAAATGGTCTATTTTTTTGTATTTCAATGATAATTGGGAAGTGATCTTTACCAAAAAGTTCGTCTAGTACTGTCCAGTTTGTATTTGATAAGAGACTTCACAAAAGCTAAGATCTGGCGCTGATAGTGTATTATTGCTGATGTTAATATGTGTTTTTGCTCCATCATTCAATAAACATACATTGTTATTCATTTCCAAAAATTTGATTAATATATTACCTCTTGATTCTGTAAAAGATGAGCCCCAAAGAGGGTGGTGTCCATTCATATCTCCCAAAATATAAAAGGGTTTTGGTAGTTGATTCGTTAGATCGAACAATTCTTCCGCAGTAAAATGTTTTCTTTGTGGAATGTACAGACTACAAAGCGTGATTGGATTTGGTAAATAGACCCTAATGGCAACGGCTTCAAAATAAGTATTCAGGTTTAACTTTTCGAAGTATACTCCATTTTTGACAATTATACATACACCTCCCCAAGCTGTGTATGAATTTCGGTCTTTTCTTATGATTTGGTAATTATTCAAGTCAAAAGAGTGGTGGTTTAATAAATGTGTTTCTTGAATGCAGGTACATATTGGGTCATGTATAGATAATAAAACTTTAAACAGGTCTTTATGGCAAATTAGACCATTACAGTTCCATTGCAAAATCTTGGCCATTTTTTTGTTGATTATAAAATTAATATTAATGTTTAGTAACTGATAGGTTTTTTATGAAACTAACATGCTTTCTCTTCAGGGATATCTTTTAATTTTTTGAATAATCTAGTGCATCTTAATTTTGCCGAACGTCCAGTAGCCAGTTTTCTTATATCTGTCATCATATTTAGCACGCCTTGAGTGTCTGATGTAAATTGTTTAACAATATTGTTTGGATTTTTTTCACCTTTAACCATATCCAACAATAAGCAAAAGTTTTCAAAATTCAAAGGGTATTTGTCAATATTTTGGTCTATTATGTCTTTAACAGAAGAAAATTGTTCCAATGTAGATTTTATGTCTTTCTTTTTTTCAGTATTAATTGTCTCGTTTTTCCTCATGTCTGTTTCTGAATCTGAAAAAGGTTCAACATTACTTGTATCAGGGAGGTTATTACAAGTTTCAGATAAGATTGATAACAGTAGGTCCGTTTTTTCTAGTTGTTTTGTATTTTGGGTAAGGTTAGCTGGGTCATTATGAGTTGTGGTTACTGTTTTTTTCTCGTGTTTGTGTATTCAGGCAGATATCATTTAAATCTGTTGGAAGTTTAGGATTCGGTGATTTGGTCTCCTTTAGTACCACATCACTTTCAATTGTTTCCAGGTTTATAGTTAAGTCTATAGGAGTTTTTAATGTTGTATTTGAGTTTTTTTGATCAGGTATTTCTGTTTCTGGTTCTACTGGTTTTGTTTGTACATCTGGATTCAGTTTGCATTTTGAACTAATATGTCCAACTTCAGAACAAAGATAGCATCTAATTTCATCTTCTCCTAAGTATATTTTAAAAGTATCGCCTTCAAATTCAACTTGGATACTTTGGGGCAATGGGTCAGACTCGTCGGGTTGAACAAATACATGACGCCTGAATGTGTGGACATGTTCATAGCCTGGTAATTTAATACCAGCTCTCAAATAGTTTACGCTTGATAAAAGTTTAATGTTTTTCTCCTTTAATTTATTTTCAATAATATTGTGAGGTAAATATGGAGGGGCATTGGTTATTATTATTCTTTTGGATTGAACAATAAGTTTCCTAATAGGAATAACATTTCCATCTATATGGATCACTTTATGGTCCCTAGTCAGTTTTTCGACGTTTTCGGTATTATTTAAGAAAACAGCAATTCGGTTATTTGATATTCTGTTTGCAAAATTTATGCTTTTAGGGCCTACAATGTCTCCTATAGCGATAATGTATTTAATTATGGGTATGCCGCTTACAGCAGGGAGCAAAATGCCTTGTTCTTTTTTAGGTGTTGCTAATGGTGATGTTTGAGGTTCGTTTTTGGTGATACTTGCAAAGGTTTTCATGTTAGAGGGGTTTTCTGAGACTTTATTGTTAATGGAATTCATATTAACAGCTATAACAGCAAAATATTGGTGTCTCTGTTTAAGGTTAGGTTACCTCAAACAGAGAACCGGGAATCTGAAAACTAACTATTTTTGTTGGATTACTACAAAAATGTGAAACTTACTTCCTCCTCGAATCCAAGAGACTTTTATTTTCCCCCAAGTTGACTAATATTCTTCAATCCTTCACCGAAATTGTTGCTCACAAAATTTAAGGTTCCTACAGTCTAGGAAAAATTTGAAATCAAACGAAAACAATGAAAACTAATTCTACAACTGTTTGAATAATCAATGAGTTAGAAAATAAAAATTGGAATTTTCTATGGAGGTTTCGGGTTCAAGTTACGTATAAAAATAGGGTTAAAATACTTGATCGTTGATTTCGGTGGTGGAAGTCCCCTCAGCATTTGGTGGGTGTTATTTGCGAATTTTCCATTGGCAGGAGTGGCAAACCTGAGCCTACCGGTGTGTACAGAAGATCATTCTCGGTGTGTAAAAATAGCGCTTCTTTCTTCCAGGGATTATCTTTTCCTGACTGAACCGTTGGTACCTTTTATCTCCTGAGGCGTAGGCAAATACGTAACTTGAACCGTAAATATACTTAAGAAACATACTATTAAAACTTTATTATTTTATTTTTTCACTATAGGAGACAGCGTGAAAAAAATTAAATTATCGGCCTTCAACATTGGGTTTAGGCCTTCAAAATTATAGGAATGTTTTCTGGATTGCCATAAAAATGTCAGATATTGTTCTCGGGTAAATAGGCTCGTTTTAGATGGTTGAATCTGATGGTATACTATAATATAAGGCGACTTCCAGTAGCTCTGAAGCCTAGGGTTTGGAAATCAGAAATATTACATCAAATCAGGATTTCGAATCTTTTAGACCTCGCCTTGTTTTCTCGTCAGCTTCTTTTCTTGGTTATTTCCTGATGGAAATTTCCAACCTCCAAGAAGAGGTGACTGGAGCCAGAGGCAGTTTGATATAATTGGTTAGAAGAGGGCTGATGTTCGGAAGGGGGGGGAGAGAAGGTTATTGAGTGGGATGTCCTGAGATTGCCCTGCAGAGAGGGGTTGAGCAAACTGAACCCTGTCTACTTGGGGCTAATTAAACTCCACCACCTCTCGCCACATCTGCATTTCACTTCACTCAGTCTACCACCTCCTTTAGAGGCTGGGGTTAGCGTCACAAGTCAGATCTTCCCATTCCACCAACACACACACATAAAATACAGAATTTATAAATAAGCAAGTCGCATTTATAGTCAACCAAAAGATAAAGCCATGCCATAAACATTTACATGAAAGAACAATTTTTTTTTAACATAGAACATATTTTACCGGTGACCTAATCGGTTACGCTTTGTTTCGTAGTTTCATATTAGGAGAGTAGTAACAGTTAAGAGCTCGACTGTCGTTATATTTAATAACACTAGCTCAATAATTAGAGCTCCTTTTGACTCTGTTTCTTCTAATACGAAATAAAAGCCGGAATTTGACCGATCTTGTTCGATCCCTAGCTGTTGCGTATACAAAATTACTGTGCTTTGGAAATGAACAATACAATCATATAAAAAAATAAAAAGAAAAGGAAAAAAACTGTACCACATACAACCCATGAAGGGTCTCGTGTTCAGTACTTAGGTAAGGCTGTACTGTTTCTGAGCCAACGGTTGTGAAAGGAGGTGATTTGGCTTGAATTCAGGCTCAACCGCCAGGGTTTTTCCCCACTTAAGGGTACCCACTTTTTAAGAGGCTGGGTGTGCCCCAGGAGGGTCTCCCGGCCTCGGATTCGATCCACGGCTGAAATGACAGAAAATAAATTTTTTGCCTTCAGTCGTACTCGAACTCGGGTCTGGGAGCATGGTAGTCAAGCGCATTAAATACAATCATATAAGTAAGTGGAAAAAATTTGAAAATTTATCTCCTACAGAAAACTGAAACACAGGTAAGCAAAAAAAAAAAAAAAAAAAAAAATAGAATATTGTCTGTCAGTGCATTTCAGCACCTTCTATGGCATTAAATACAAAATGTGCTTTGATGCACATGTGTAATTATTTTTTGGGCTAAAATTACAAAAGTGTTTCGTCAATACCTGATCCAAGCTGAATTTGCATATTCGGGTTTTTACATTTGACGCAGAGTTTAATTTTAAAACGAAACCTGCAAAAAAAAAAAAAAAAAAAAAAAATTTAAATAGAAAGAAGTCTCATAACGGAATTGCTCAAGGCTCAAGGGGACCAGATTTTTTTTTTTTTTTGTTTATTTTTTTTTTATTTAAAAAAAAAAAAAAAAAATTTAACTATTTAGTCTCATAGAATATGGATGTAATTGGAAAAATAAATATAAATGTTTATTAATTTTAAATAAAAATAAGATCTACAAGCGAAGAGTACTAAATATAAATAAATTTATTTTATTTTATTTTTTAAGCAATTGATTACAATTTAAAAATGTATACAATAAAATAATATTCATCTACTAAATATGAAGATGATGCTCATAATGATTTCAATTGCTTGTATAACAAATGAACATTGGTAGAACTTCAATAAACGTTCTGTATTATGAGGTCCTGAGGTAATCTTCTTTTCAGACACCTCGGAAGATTCCGAAATCGAATTGAAAGTAAATTGAGACAATATTGGATTTGAATGGTTATGGAATTCACTATGTAAGGATAGGTATCTGGTTAGGACTAAACCAGCAAGATATAGTACATAAAGATTTTTATGAATATTTATGTACAAGAAGCATTGAGCAGTAACGGGTAGCAGCTTCACTAGCCATTGTCATATTAGTGAAACAATATTCCCACCCATTTACTTGATGTATGTATTCTAAACAGGTCTTAATATCAATAAAAAAATAAAATAAAAATAAAGGCGAACAAAACTTTTATATATTTTTGTCTAAGTGAATAACAGCAGATAATAAGTTTAAAGTAACTCATAAACAACGTATACCAATTGATTCATGTTATTTTGCAATTTTTTTTTTTATGATGCAATACATTTTTTGTATATTATAAGTACAGTATATCATGTTCTTTAAATAGTTTTGACTTTGATTTTTATTTAAATATCTATGGGGAGGAGGACGAAAAAATAAATATTTCTTCGCTCGTTATCTTACTCTTTGCTTTACCGGTTTTATAAGATTTGTTTTCCTTCTGCGGTTAATCCGTGTAAAATTCGTGAGTGTTACAATCACGCACGATGCTGTGCTGAAGGATTATTAGTAAATTGACTCTGTAAAGCGACAGGCGGGGTTTATCAGATCAACGAGAACATTAAGTAGTAAACTAGGGTGGCTATCGAGGATATCAAATCAGGAGTTTGAGATAAAGGAAAGATCTGGGGTGAGGTAATGATGGGAGGGAGGTGTTGGCGTGGGTTAGAGCCAGCCCGCTCGAGTAATTAATTATCGATGGAGATAAGGTAACAAGTGGGGCCACGCAAGGCTCCCTGCACGAACCCCTGAAATATAGCTCCATCCCTAGCGTCAGCTGGGATCGAATCTCATCGGCGTGAGCATGGAGATTAATAGATAGTAAACGGGAAATTGCTAAAAAGAACTTGGATGGAAGATTTTGTTAATTTTAATAAAATATATATATATATATATATATATATATATATATATATATATATATATATATATATATATATATTTTGTTGTAGTTTACATATATATATATATATATATATATATATATATATATATATATATATATATATATATATATATATATATATATAAACTACAACAACAATTAAACTTTTTCTAAAGTTTAATATAGCTAATCACTAAAATTATGTTTTTTAATTAATTAAAAAAAATTAATTTATAAAACTAATAGAAATAAATTTTCAAATTCAATAGCTTAATCCTGCTTACCGTCTATATCCTTTTGTTTTGTTTTTTTCTGATTGTATTGTTAATTTCCAAAGGAGAATACAGGTTAAAAATTTGTATTTTGTATTAGGAAAAACATAGTCGAAAGGAGCTCACTTATTAGTGAGCTAGTGTTATTAAGTATAGGTAGATAGAAAATAAATTTTATTCTGGGATAAAGTCCCTTAAGAATAACAACAAATGAATTATAAAAAGAAAATCACATTTGGCAAAGATATTTTGAATAGAATAATGGAATAAGATAACATAAAGTAAATACAAGTTTATAATAAAATAATTTAAAGAAAAAAAAATCTATAAACAAACACACTTATATTCACACTAAACCATATATACATTCGTTAAAGGAAAAAAATATTACATACAAAGTTGATTGAAACATAAAATTTCTGGATTTACACCTAGTGAAGTATGAAGAAAAATAATATTTGTTGAGAGGGAACATAAAATGTAAAAATATTTGAGTAACAGTGAAAACATTATCATAAGAAGAATTGATTTTTTTTTTTTGTTTAATATGCTGGTATGACATTCGTTATAAAGCATCCATATGATTAAATAGCATCCGTCTGGAGGGAGATAAGGTGGTGGAAGAGGCGTGCTTTAAAAATTCAGAGGGAAGAAGCGTTGCTAATGGAGGGAGGAAGAGAATTCCAAAGAATGGCGGAACGGGCAATAAAGGAACTTTGGAATGCAGTCGTTCTGTAGGATGGGGTGTAGAGATCGGAGAGACGGGACCTTGTATGTAGTCATTGGATTGAGGACTTGAAATGTAGGATATTATGGATAAAAGGAGGGTAATGTGTGTTGATAGCTTGGAAGAGGAATATACCAAGGAAGTAATCTCTACGGAAGGAAGGGGAAAGCCAATTTAACTCGGTGTGGAGATGGGACACATGAGAGCGTCTTGAGGATCCGAGGGCAAACCTTATGAAGCAATTCATGATTCGCTTTAATTTTTTCTCAAGAGTCATCGAGAGCCCACGATAAATCACACATCTATAGTCAAATTGGGGGAAGATGAGGAAGGATATTAGTAGTTTACGAGTGGGCGGAGGAGTAAATGCCGGGAACGGTTAAATAATTTTAGGATGCCAATTGATCGTCGGGAAATTTGGGCAAAATGGGATTTCCAGGAGAGGGTTTGATCGATGGTTAAACCTAAGTTTTTAACAGAGGAGTGGAAAGATATAGGGTGACCATTTAGGTATAAAGTAGAATTGCAATAGCTTGGGTTTTAGCTGCGTTTAACGTTAATTTATTCAGCGTTGTCCAGGCACAGATTTCATTTAGGTCTTCCTGAATCTTGGAAAATGCAGTTGGTAACTCGGATGGAGGAAAGGAAAAGTAAATTTGGGAATCATCGGCGTATAGGTGGTAAGGAAAATTGTGAATGGAGTTTGAAAGATCATTAATATAGGAATTAAAAAGGAAAGGGGAAATACTCGATTCCTGAGCTACGCCTGCTCGCAAATTAAGGAAAGCGGATGAACCTTAGTTGGGAATGGTAACTGATTGAGTACGGATGGAAAGGAATGAATGAAAGCAGAGGGGAGCACTATTGGAGAAGTTTAGGGATTTCAGTTTGTAAAAGAGATTGGTATGGCCTAAGGAGTCGAAAGCTTTGGAAAAGTCTAGGATTATTAGGATGGTTAATTCTTTTTTATCCATCGAAGCTTGAATGTCACAGATGAATTAGGTAAGAGCGGATTGAGTGGAGTAGTCGGGGCGGAAGTCAGATTGGAACGGATCATATAAATTAGAATCGTCGAGGTAATTGGAGACTTGTGATAGTACTAATGAGAGTTGAGCTCCTAACTGTTCCTACTGCCCTATTATAAAAAAAATTAACTTGAAAGGTGAACGAAACATTGATATAATTTTATCTAAGTAAACAATAGCAGATAATAAGTTACGAAATAATTATGAAACCAGCCTATTTATTGTGCTTTCAATTTTCTATCTTGGGAAATATAGCTCCCACCCCGAATAATAGTTCTAAGTTAAATAATAGTTCCAACCCCACAATCAAAAGTAGTGTGCATATCATTAAGGTATATAAAATCATCTTTACTAGATGTTCACGGTTGAGTAGTTACTATAACACTTAGAGTAGTCATCAAGCATAAGGAAATACTTCAGCATTTTAGAATCATGAAAAGCGTGGATTCAAATCCATCCTGGGAGAAATAACTTTTATACCTTTTAGAAAATCCATTAGAGCTTTAAATTCTGCCAAAATAATCCTGCAGGGCATGTTTTTTATCCTGTCGTTCGAGTATACCAATGTAAAGGGTGGCTGTTGCCAAAAACGATACAACACTGTATTTATGTTCCTGCTCGGTTGTGCCATGGGTTCAGTTGTCGACACTATATCATTAGCTTAGAGGTAGTGGATAAAACTTGAAATAAACAGTCGGGAATTGATTGCCCTAAAACTGAAGGGTGCTGAACAATATGTTGTTCCTAGTCAGCAAAACAATGATACCTTAGCGGAGTTTGAAAAACAGGAATATAACCAAAGTCTACACGCTTCTCGTTTGCCCTTGTTGTACATAAACACATTTAACCAACTAAACTAAGAAGCAGTGTCACCAATACAAAAATAATGTATCATTAAATAAAAATCTGTACTGTTATTGTTATTAGGAACCAGCCCTGAATGTTATGTTTTTTGAATCTTTAGATTGAATCCTGGAATAAATATCAACCGACAAATGGAAATTAAACCCACACTGCATTGAACCACGAGCGTTGTGGCGATAACCCAATATCTATGAATCACTTTCAGCATAACGAATACCTGTGTCAAATGTAATTTCTATAAAAAAAAATAATTATACTTTGTAATTCATTTTAAGTCTTGTTGGGTATGATATTAACTCAGGTACTTCGGTAGGCTTACAAGTGATTGACGGCACAAGGCACATATGCCACTATATAAAGAGAAGGAGAGGGGGTGTTATAGAGCCTCAACTCGACTAAGGGCGAAAAGAAATCCCAGAAGACGGAGCCGACGGGGACGGGTAATATTTTTATTAGATCGGGCCCCCGCCCCCCGGGAAGGACGCCGATAGGGGAGAACACCCCGGAGAAGAAATTAAATTGGGTTTGGAGATCCAATTCGGGCAGGGTATAAATCCTTCTCCAGCTAACTGACACCGAAACCAGGGGCTACCCCCACCCCTCTACCGACAGCTCCTTACGTCTTCTTTTTGATTAATCTTCCCCTATTTTGGACTTTTTTTTTTTCATCCAATCAGGGTCCTTAAGGAATTAAACCATTGATTTCATCACTCACTTCGAAATTCTCTTATTATCTCGAATTAAATATAAATGGAACCTTAGTTTAAAGGTGATAAAAAAATAAAGAAAGACTTATATAACCTTTTATGCTGAAGGATATGTAATTATATTGTATTTTTCTTTGGCATAACTCCTATTTATTTTCATTAGTAACTACATGTATAGGGTAACTACAAGGGATAGGATTATGTGGAGTAGGATTGTCAGGGAAACCCCGGGCTGTAGCGCTGCGCAGTAAGTATTAGATAGTGAATCAATGTCAATTAATGCTAATTGTATTGTTAATGTTAATGTTAATTTGCAGATTTTATGACATTGGCACCCCTGCCTTCCTTCATAGCTATAATGTACCTTCAGGCTCCTCCTAATCAGTGATTGCCTTCATATTGTGAATGCTCACTTGTTTCTAGCCATAGCTATCACTGATTAGGAGAAGTTTGAAGATGGAGCATAACTCCGAAACATGTAGTTCCCAATGAAAATAAATAGGAGTTATGCCAAAGAAATATATTATATAATAAAAAAATTACTATCATTTTGAATCGATTTCATTGCAAATATTTTTCAGCGGCCTAGAAAGTAATGGAGAAATACTAGTTGGTCAAAAATAGTTTGAAGAACCAATTTTTTCCTAGCACTATCATGTCCTCCTCCACAACCTGCTATTCTTGTACCAATAATGGTTCCATTCAGCAGCCCGCTAGGCGTCATTCTATCATTAGGCATCCTTATTATGTGACCCATCTAGACTTAACAAATTGAAGAACATTACTATCTTTATATATCGCATATATTTCATTATTGGTGCGGTATCTCCATTGCTTGTTTTCGTTACGGGGTCATAGATCCGTCTTAATATTTTTCTTACGAAAATCATAATTTCATTGGCCCTCATAGTGGTGAAGGTCCATGCCTCGGCTCCGTGTGTCAGTGTTGGTCTGACTGGCGTTTTATTAATTCTGGTTTTTGTGACTCGTGATAAGTAAGATTTATTATTCAGCATTAAATACATTTTCTAAATTTTAAGCATATTTGTTTTTTATATATTATATCTTATGATTTTAAGCTCTAGATCAAGTCAGGATATCATAATTGATTCAATCTAAAAAGGCACATTGGATGACGGCCGATAATTGTGGGAACCTAAAAATGATAATATTTTAATCTTACTATCTTATTATAACTATATTTTAATCTTACTATCATAAACCTTTTTTAGAACTATGAATATGTTTTAGTTAACGTTTGGCTCATATAGGTTCAATAGTTTTACTAAAACTCTCTTGCAGAGTGGCGCTAGCCACATTTCGGTCGATTTTTAAATTTCACTGGGATCCACACGTCACACCACATATGCATAACTTTTTTTATAACAACATAATTGAGCTAAGCAAATTTTATTATCAATTTCTAGCTATACATAACACCGTATATAAGTAACCTCTCTAGAATGGCGCTCGCCACCTATCGGCAATTTTTAAACTTCACTGCGCACCACATATTTATTGTATTTTAACAATCATTTAACAGGAAATATTTAAATTTTATTGTTTCTATACCGTCTTTGAATTATGAAGATGATGTAGTTAAAATTTAGTAAAGGTTGGTTCAGTAGGTTTCGCGGTTAGTGATTACAAACGAAGAATGGCTTGTCTTTGATATAATAGTATAGATTAGCCTTAGAATAGAATACTTCATCAACTGAGCGACTTTCTTAGAAACACTTTCTTAAATTTACATGAAATTAGGAAAGGATTTTTATTTTTTATGATTCACAATAAATTCTATACATTAAATCTGACAAGTTTGAAAACGGAATTTATTAGTTCAACAAAGCATAACTCTTGATGAATAAAGTAGCGATCGTTGAATAATAAACCCTGTATTATTACAATATGGCTGCCAATGAATCACTTCAAAACAAATAATAGCAGGTATATTAGAGAATAAGAGAATAAAGCCAAATCTAGCTACATTTATCGGGCTGCATAGATAACATTAATCCGGGATGGTTTAGTAATTATTATGACAGATGCTGTTAATAAGCGGGATATGGAAATTTAACAGAGGTTAATACTATAATTAGTTATTCAGGCATCTGTCTATGCATAATGGATTCGGGGAGGTGGGGGGTGGGGAGAGGGCTCTCCGATATGGAAAACGCCAATTCCAAAATCTGATATTAATTTCCCCCCGCCTATTTGGGTCATAATCGCGTTGTGTTGATTACACCGAATCAATTTTAGAGAGCATCGAGATAATCAAAGCTTTTTCACATGCTGGATTGATTTAAAATCAGTATCGTATTAATATGTAATAGTTTAAATTTATATAAGTCAGCATATATTTAACCATATGTGTGGGTGAATTATTAAAAAAATAATATCTGTATAAGGATATTATTTATAGCCTTTAAACATATTAGGAACACCCACTTAAGGGGCTGGGTATGCCTCAAAGCGTTCTCCCTACATCGAAGTCGATCAACGGCTTAAATAACAGAATATAAATTTTCTGCTTCAGTCGGACTCGAACTCAGGGAGTCATGGTAGTCAGGCGCTTTACCCACTGAGCTACAGCGTCTCCCTTTTTGAATAAATATAGAAAAAGGAATAAACGCTTGAATTCTGAGGAAGAAGTAATGATGAAAAAATATAAAATTGTTCAAAACAGGGTAAAGGACGGGTACATAGGGTTAACCAAACAGCTATTGACACCCTTAAGCAATATTCATACCATAATTATACAAAGAATAGTTCAACATAGTTGAAATTTAAAGTTATTTTTCCTTCAATACTGCAATTTAAGCAAAATAGGAATATATTTTACAAGATAGTGACGATAAGTAATGTGAAGTCAGTTATTGACACACTAAGGATAACTTTTAAGATACGGACAGAATTTAAAGCATTTTAACTCACAAGGAGTCGTTTTGACTAGTAGCTCACAGATTTCAATGCCGATTTTTTGGTGGATAGTAGGGACCAATGAGCATGTGGAGCCGAGAAAAAAAATATACGGAAAGCACGTTTTATTTTTTTTCTCAGCTCTCAGTCAAGATAGAGAAATAACACAGGCCAAAGATGAAAAAACGTTTTTACTTAAAACACTTTATTATTCATTTTTTAGGGTGCTAAATCCAAATATGACACTTAATAAGCCGTATCACCTACCATTTTTTCACATTTGCACATCAATATATTAAATTTTTTGGTTTATTACAGAATTTAACCGCTTTTATATACTACAAATAAAATTGTAAAATAATTTGTGCTGGATGTAGAAGAGTTGGCAGCACTGCTGAAACAGATATAGATATAGATGAGCAAGATGATGAAGAGTTGCAATGTGCTACAGCAAATATAGAGCCTAAACTGTTTACTCAGATTGAGCTTAACGACTTAGTTAGGGATCTTGGGTTAGCAAAAGAAAAAGCTGAATTGCTTGGTTCTAGACTAAAAGAAAAGAACTTGTTGGCAGTTGGAACTAGCATATATGTGTATAGGAGAGAGAGAGCAGCAGTTTTCGAAATTTTTTGAACAAGAAGGTGATTTAGTGTACTGCTCAGACATTCCAGTTCTGATCAAAGAGTTTGGTGTTGAACACAAAAAAGAAGACTGGAGGCTGTGTTATATTGATTTTTCCAAAACTAGTTTAAAAGCTACACAATAGTAACATTTATGCATCTATACCTTTTGGCCATTCTTTACATATGAAAGAGAGCTATG
Organism: Euschistus heros; assembly: GCA_003667255.2. NCBI lineage: Eukaryota > Metazoa > Arthropoda > Insecta > Hemiptera > Pentatomidae > Euschistus > Euschistus heros. The sequence continues at coordinate 1,804,666 of RCWM02000142.1, forward strand.
AAAACCTAGAAATAGTGTTGAATAAAATTGGCTATTCGGCTCATGGTTAGATGATAAGTGGTGACTTGAAAGTAACATGCATGCTTCTTGGTAAGCAAGGCGGTTTTACCAAGTTTCCATGTTTTTAATGTGATTGGGACAGTAGAGCAAGGGATCAACATTGGTGCAGAAAGAACTGGCCTGTGATAGTCTTTAAAACCCGGCGAGAAGAACATTCTCAGTAAAAACCTTGTAGATCCTAGAAACATTCTCTTACCACCTCCACATATAAAGTTAGGCCTCATGAAACAGTTATATAATGCTTTATATTTATATGAAACAGTTATATATGCTTTTTTAAATTATATAAAAAAAGCAAATTTCTCATAAACTATGGGTGATACAAAAAACCTAAGACCAATTTTGATTCAAAATCTATAAAAATCAGCTATTAAAGTAAAAAAGGTTTTCAAAAACATTTTTTTTGTTGGCCTGTGTAATGTTTTCACATGTTTAGAAGCATTCTGGCAATTCAACGGACAGAAACCTGATGATGGAGCATTGCCTCCGAAACATGTTATGTATTATTGTCTACAAAAGTTAAATGAAGAGGAGTTTGCCAAATAAATGCTTAAATATTATTACATCTCCTTCAGCATAAAAGGTTCATAAAAAAATTCACGTAAAATTAAAAAAATATATATTTCATTTAAATCATTACCAAATCTTTGCTCTCCTGATGTCTCAGGATTCGTTCAGTAATATTTCACTCTACTAACTTGGGTAATCCTCGTTGAAAGGCTTTATGCCAAATCCTTTAACAAAATCCCACTGAGGACATCACAAAGGACTAACATATATCAAAGGAGCAGACCGCAGCTGCTAAGCGGAGGGCAAGTAAGATTTGATTAGATTTAATGGGCGGTTTAATAGAAAGGACTTAGCTGTAATTAAGGGCGGAGCTAATTGTGCGTGGGGGGGGGGGGGGGGAGGAAGGGTGCTAAGAAAGTTGCCCCGGGATTATTAGCCTCGTCCAATTAGTCATCATCACACCCCCCGGCTCCCGCTCTTATTAATGGCACCTTAAGTATCCCTTCGCTCTCCTTTCTCTGTCTTTTGCAGTCTGTTTCAGCCTGTCTAGTAGGCCCTGAAGCTAATAATTAATAGTCCCTGTTGAAAATTATAGTCAAGAGAGAAAGATGAAACCAGGTCCACATATTGAAATAATTTTCCAGTTCCACCTTTGAGAAGTCATAGATTACCAATGAAGGAGATTTAGGTTTGGTTACCACAAAGTTTTTTTTTTTTTTTTTTTTTTTTTTTTTTTTTTTTTTTTTTTTTTTTTTTTTTTTTTTTTTTTTTTGGGGGGGGGGGGGGGGTGGCAGGCCAACGTGTAACCCCTAACAGAAAGGGCTATGCTGCATCGGATTAATATTTTTATTCAAAAAATGATATTCCGACCGAAAATTCAAATTTCCTCCGGTACTCCTTTTTTCTTTTTAATTTAACCTATAACAACCCAGCTTATTAGAGTTCAAGGGTCTATTTCATTATTATGTTTGTTTTTATTCTTATTACTAAGTTGGACAACCAATATTTTTTATTTGTCTTTTATACTGGCATATATTGTTCCTATTTTTTCTGTGTCTGTTTTATAATTAACTGTGTTGCGTATTGTTTTATTTATACAAATTGCCTCTTTATTTTATCGGTTGTGTGTTTTTTTCTAGAAGTTCAATATTTTGATATTTTCAAAATCTAAACGATGGCCTAAATTTTGTGCGTGGTCTAAAAGTGCTGTCTTACTTTTATCTGTCTTACTAATATTTTAGAAGTCATATTTATGTTGATATATCCTTTTATGTAGATTCTGCTAGGTCTCACCTATATTATGTTTGTTACAATTCAAACAGTGAATTTTATATATCACATTTTTTTCAATCCATATGATCTATTGCATTATTGTTATATGTTTTTTTTGTGTGTGTGTGTGATATAATGCTATATTTATTTGAAATTTTTCATTTTTTGATTATTCTTTTTTTTAAATCAGGAATATATTTAAATTTTTTATAATTAATACACTTTTATTAACTCGACCTGTATGTAGCGGAATCTTTCATCATAGTTTTCAATAATTTACAGCATTCTGATTAATTTAAAAATTTACACACCTTTTAAGGACCAATGACAATACAATAATTGCTCAACTTTGTTCTAATGTTCTGTAGTTAATTTATCCCCAAAGGGTAAATTAACTACAGAACATTATATTGCAAGGAGGGTCTGCCTTGCAAAAGGTGGAATAGAATGTTTTATGTTTTAATATGGACCAAATGGGTCCTGAGAATAAAATAACAAAAATTAAACAAAATTCGATGAGGGGAAAATGTTTGGGGGGGGGGGGTTAGCAAATAAACCCAAACTTTTTGAAATTTTATTAGGTTTTGAAAAAAGCATAAAGAAAAATGCTTTCAATCAGAAAAAAAGGCCATGTTTAAAAAACTAAAGTTTATTAAATTATACGTCTAAAGACATGTCTTTATGATGAATTTGATTTAGGCGGTCTGCCACAATCAATTGTCAAACATCTGAGATACGTACTTATTTTGCTCACTTTCGAAAACAGTTAGTTTTGGTCATGTTTAAGAGTCCATAACACAGAAATGGCTGATCAAATCCAAAAATGTTGCATACTAAAAGTTTTAGACTACTACATTTTGTGCAAAATAGGATTTTTAAAGTAAAATTTTCCCATTCCTTTTCTAAGATATGTCAAAATACCGAAAATTGTCGGTTTACTTTGGATAAACTGTGTTAAAAATGCAAACAAATCACGAATATTACAGGGAAATTAGCTTCGAACCTTGAACCGTAAGAATTAAAAGGTCTGACTGCTCCCAATTGTTCACCACTGTTGGGGAGGGGGACTTATCACTTTTGAAAAAAAACAGTTCCCAACCCCAATGAATGCTAGTAAAAAATTATCATAGAAAAATGCCAAAACATTAATTTTAAAGATTGGGAAACCTGAAAGAATTGATGACATTAAAAAAAAATTATAAAAAAAATTAAAACTATAAATGAACACCAAAAAAAAAAAAAAAAAAAAATTATATTTCTTAAATGAGTAAGTATATAAATACATATATACATAAGAAATATTGTGGTGAGAAATTTAAGTGTAAAACCAGAAATAAACAAATAAAAAAAAAAAGGTTTCTCCTAATAAATGACCCAGAACAATCTCATATAGTGATTACAAAAATAAAATATATACAAAATTGAAATGTATTTTTTTTTTTTATTGGTTCAAGTTACGTAAGTGTTAACATACTTGAAGGTCCCCGGTGAAATCTTCAATCCATACGGTGAATTGCTTCATCATTCCATGGGCAGGGGCGAATAATAAAAAAGCAGCCTGCCGGTGAGTCTCGAAGATGAATATTGGTGATATTGGTGTGTAGCTGTTTCTTCAAGGGAATTCTGGCCCAGACTGACAGTTATGTCTCTTATCTCCCGAGGCATAGGTAAATACGTAACTTGACCGGAATTATGTAACTTGAACCAAAACACAATATTGAAACTATTGAAATTGTCCATTATAAATTAAACGAAGTTTCTTCGCTATAAGATATGATAATAATCACAAAAAAAAAAAAATAAGACATTAAATTATCGTGCTTTAGCAACACACTTAGCTTCTTTTGCTATAAAAAAGCGTGTTTCTAGTTTTTTTAAACTATAATTTTTTTTTTAATATGTTTTATTATTTCTACATTATTTCATTATTTTTGATTTTTTTTTTTTCAATTTCATTCGTATTATGTTTGTAATTTTGATAAAATTCCGTTATTTTCTTTTGTTTTTTTTCTTTAGTTCTTTTATTTGTTCTAGTTGTTTTTTGTTTACTTTATAAATTACTATTTGTTATTGTATGGTGCCTTAAATAGTTAATTATTTATATTTTTATACAAAATTTGATAATGGTTTGAGTTTAATGTCAGCGGATCAATATTTTATATTTTTGTAACTCATTATATTTGGTAGCAAATAATTTGATAGGCTTCTTCATTAAAAATTCAAACAAAAAATTAAATTTTATATTCTATTGAAACTTGAGAGAAACTGATACTGTATTAAATTAACGAAACCCGCCCCAGATAGGAGATATTTAGGGTTAGAGCTCGGATAAAAATCCGCGGTCTAAGTGAAATATATCGGTCGTGTTTGTAGAGCGGAGGCCGCAGTTATAATTTTTGCCGGGAACAAATAACGGAGGGGGCACCTGGGCTTCCACCCCCCCCCCCCCCCCCCACCGCTAGATAAAACACTGATCCCGCTAAGGATTTATACCGCCCTCAAACATAGGCCCTTGTACAAATTGATTCACGCCTCTACGGACCTGAACAAACACTTCTTCCTCCGGGGCAGAGCTTATACACACATACGTTGGAATATAACACTTGGCTGAAAACAACTAGACCCTACTGTCTGCCAACTGTGTCTTTGCAGGGGAGCAACATCGATTTTTTATGCAGGAGCTGGTGGAACGAATATACGAGTATATTTAAAAGTTTAATAAGCAAATTTCACTGAATAACTTTATTTAGTTATAGTTTATTTATTATTTATTTAGTAATCCGGACTATTTCGGATATAAATAGTCAATAAATTTCAAAAATTAAACATTATTATTATTAAATGAGATAAGAGTTTGCAAGACTTAATGATTTACTATATAATTTTGCACAATGAAACAGTAATGTTTCTGCCAGTTAAATAGATTAAAATTATTTTATTTTAGATATGTAATGTTCTTGCCCACTGTGCTCTATTAATATTTTATAATCTTATTTCCGAATCTCATTGATTGTTATTTACTGTTTGTACTGGGAGTCCTTTGAATTCACATGGTGGATCTATGCGTAATGGTTTCCCGGTTTCCTGGGATTACTTCGATTCTTTTGACAACCTCATTGTTTTGGTGATTCATAGTTTTAAATAAAATAAAATAAATAAATAAATAAAAAAAAAAAAATGAAAATCGTAATGTCCTTGCCGACAAATTTAAAATAGGGAAATCGACCATATACAACTTTAAAACAAATTTGATCTCTATTATTAATAGCACTTCAGTTATAGACAGTGAAGCTGGACTAAGCCGCCAAAAATTGATAAAGAAACCAAAAAATATTGAACTTGTTAAAGCCGTCCGTGTATGGTTTCTTCAAAAACGAATATTTACTTTGTGCATGAATGCGTTGCTTATCCGGGAAAGAATCAGTGTCCGGACTACGCCTGTTATTGATTAGCCCATATAATTGACGCTCTACTGTATACTGAAAAATATTTTTTGTTTGAGATGTACTTCCTCCTTTTTTCTTTAGCTTAGTTGATACTTAAATAACTGAATAAAATTGTATATTATAAAAATTACAGATTTCTGAGTTAGACTCGTCTAATAAAATCCTAGTAACGTTACTTTTACAGGTGACCAAATTAATAACCAACAAGAAACAAACACAGTCGATTCTAACTTGTATAAATCTTCTTGTATCAATTCATAATCATTATAAATTTAGCTATACGTAAAATACATTTACATCTACGAGTATCAACTCTATTATAGCTTTCATGATCTATCTTTTGTTAGTATTTGTTAAATATTTTAAATATAAATCTTCTTTTTCATAATCATAATTTAAATTCTTATTAATAATAGAGCTGTTGGATTCCTGAGCAAGTTTAATCATATGACTGATTCTTTATTTGCGTTCTTAAATAGTATTAGGTTTTTTCTCCTGAATCATTATTTTTTAACCTAATATGCTCGGTGTCTGAATCTTACTTAATAACCTGTAAATATATTTGAACCAATATCAGTTTATTTTTATTAACTTAAAATTAGTTGTAATTCAATAGTATGTATAAAACGTGGATCTGTCAGTGATTCTACGTGGATTATGCAGTTCGGAGTATTCCCTAAACTATCTTGTATTACAACAGTTTTACTATATTTAATGGTTTGTTTCTACTACTCTTCATATTTCAAAAATTGTGTAATTCCATGTTTTCTATAAGTTCTTGAAACTTCAGTAAAACTACACTCTATTATAGTCTATTATAATTATCACTCTATTATCTAAGAATTGTTTCGTGAATTTCTAAATGGTATAAGAACGTCGTGGTAGATGCGAAAATTATGAAAAAATTAATGAATCTATTTGTTTGTTGGTGTTGAACGTCTTTATTTATTCAAACAATGGCAAGGAAGACTTGTTAGCCTACAACATAAAAACCTATTCCAGCCAATGCAAATAAGTCGCTATTTATTCCATCGATCCGTCTCGAAATAAATGGCGAACCACCTCGGATTCGAACCGACAATAGAATCCAATATTACCGCTCAGTCACAGCAACCGTAATGTCTAATAATTAAAAATAATAATATTTAAAATCAAGACAAATTTCGTGACTTATTTGAAGAAAACTTTTAGACATACAGCCATAAGATGTCCACCATCAGCAATCAATTTGCACTCGTTTGCCAACTCAAAGTGGGGGCGTTTCAAAATGGCAACCACCAAAAGGGGGTAGCAAATATCAAAATATGGTATTATTTGAAGATGATTTATTTAAAGCAAACAAGAAACTGCAAACCCCCTACGTGCCAAAAAACGTTGCCAGTCCAAAAGTGGACCATTTGAAGACGATTTATTTCAAGCACACAAGAAACTCAAATAAATCGTCTTCAAATTGGCCTGAAAAAACGCGGATTTTGAATTTTGGTAGACAACGTTTTTTGTCATCTAGTAAGCATGCAGTTTCTCGTGTGCTTGAAATAAATCGTCTTCAATTGGTCCACTTTTGCACTGAAAAAACGCGGATTCTGAATTTTGTCTGCCGGTGCGATGCTCCCTCCAAATTTTGGCAGACAACGTTTTTGGCACCTAGAGGGTTTGCAGTTTCTTGTTTGCTTTAAATAAATCATCTTCAAATAATACCATATTTTGATATTTGCTACCCCCTTTTGGTGGTCGCCATTTTGAAAGGCCCCCACTTTGAGTTGGCAGACAAGAGCAAATTGATTGCTGAGGGTGGACATTTTATATCTGTTTGTCTAAAAGTTTTCTTCAAATAAGTCACGAAATTTGGCCTCGGCTCTTGGACTATTTTGAACACTCCTGTTGTGACTGTATGTGGATACTGTTATGCGGGATGGTAGACCGACACGCCGCACAGGGGGGAAAACAGCCAGTCTAGGAGTGCAGAAGTCGAATTAACCATAAGTTTTGAAATCTCGTGTCTTCTAAACATGTTAAATTGAGTAATAGCTCCATGGGTAATCAGATTATTTAATCTCTTTAAGGGAAATAGTTTTTTTTTCACTTTTTAATATGAGCGTAAAATTTTGAAGATATTGATGCCAATAGCTTAGATCGGAGATCAAAGCAATGATATATGGTATATGTTTTTTGAATAGGTATATATTTACATTAGTATACACAGTCATTTAATAAAAATAATAACAAGATTATAGAATAATTAATAATTATTCACATTAGACTCATGTGTGACCTTGAGCGGAAATGGGTTTTTTTTTTTGTTTTTTTTAATCTCCTTTTATTTTTATTGATTTTTGATACCATACAATGCTATGAGTCCACCCCTTTCTGCACTCCGTATCTTTTAAGGGCCTTCTCTGAAAATTACAATATAACAGAAAATCTTGATCTAGTGATAGGGCTCACTAGATGTTTGGGAAAGACGGTATGTTAAGTCATCTTAGTCAAGTCTGTTTTGACGTAGTTTTGCTACCTCAGTGGTTTTTCAGTCGGTGTTAATGTGTTAAAAAGTGGGTTATTCCTGTATTTGAGGCCATCAAATTTTATATGCCTACTTGTGATGTATATTGTCACCTTAGCTAAGTCTAGTGTTCTGTTTAATATGTCAGTTTTATTATTTATTACTATTTTATTATTGATAAACCTTTCTAGAACGATAAAAATTATGTAGTTAAAATTTGGTACAGACGGGTACCAGTAGTTTTACCATTGCGGAATAGTGCTAAGCACACATCGTTTCAAAATTCACTGCTATCCAAATATTATCGCTTTTTTAATAACAAATTAGGGTAAAGGCACCAGTAGTAGACACTGACACTGAGCCAGTAGTAGACACTTATAATTTCAATAGAAAAAAAAAAAGAGTTAAAACCATCAGAACGATTTGAATTTGGTCCCATTTTAAACTTTAGCTTCTACTATTAAGTAGTGGCAGATTATGTGTAGCAGTGGAAACGTTAGGGCAGTTTTTAATTAACAGTGTCATAAAAAGCTCTTCTCTTAACCACAGTAGGGAGGTTAGTTTGATTTACATCAATTATTCTTTTAACGTTACAATATTTTATAACAAATTTTGTTTGTAAAGGTAGTGAACACAATCAGCTCACTAAATAACGTATTTTTTATAGTAAATTTTGTTTGAAAGAGCCCAAAAACGACCTGTCTACTCCTGGGACACTGATTTCCCCTCTTGTTCTAGTAGTAGACAAAAGCGTTCACTACTACAAAATTCCAATTTTTCGTATTAATGATTGAATGTAATTTGTAGGTCAATTTTAAAAATGAAGATTTTCGAATTTGCGTTGTGTGAAATTAGCTTGTGTAAGCAATGGATAAAGAACTTTTTTTTTTTTTAAATCAACTTCCTTTTTTATGTAAACTACCTAAGTGTTGTAATAATAAATGCTACTTGTATTATTCCTGTTCAAAGTTTATTTAAGAAAGCAAAGAGATTGAACGTGATTCATTAAGACAAAAATGAAAGTAGAAGTTTTCATTATTTTTTACCTTCCTAATTTAAGTAAAAATACGTAATTTTTTAATTTTTCAAGTTTTTTACTATTTAAAATCCAAGATCCTTTGTAAAAAAACATATTTCTAGAAAAATAAATTAAATATATTTGGTAAGTAAAGTGTCAACTACTGTTGCGTTTCTGCGTCTACTACTGGTACACAGGTAGTCAACTATTGGTGAAAAAATATTTTTTAAATGGTAAAAATAATCTTAACATCAATAATGAGTTATTTTAAAAATAATTTAAGTCCAATAAGAGTGCTATTGGGCATATGTAGGGAAAAAAAGGAACTTGAGGCGAATTTATTGAACTACAACTAAAATTACTGCAAGAGTCTCACAATAGTGTCTAGTACTGGTACCTTTACCCTAATTGGCAATTAGGAGATTTTATTATTTATAAACATTTCTGGAACTACAATGATGTGGTTAGAATTTGGTACAGATTGGTTCAGTAGTTTTCGTGGTTAGTAATTACAAACGAAAAATAGCTTGTCCTTTTATATAATAGTATAGATAAAATAATTAGTACATTTGAAACAGAGATTCATAAGCACGACACCCTTTCCAAATGTACTAAACTGATCCATAAGGTAGAGTATCCAACGGTATCCTTTTATTATCAAGTGCCCCTGTTTGTTGGGAACAGAAGACAAACAAGAGAACAAGACTTGGGGCCAAAGTAAATAGGAGAATTAATCGTGTATAAGGAAGTCCCTAGAGAGGGCTAGGCGCCGCAAATTAACTGGATTTAGCAGCGCGCTATGTTTGTCGAAGGGCCGAGAGCCCTGTTCCCGGGGTCAATATTTGCTGCCGGTGAAGGTAGAAAGGACGACAAACAGGGGCTGATGATATATTAACGGCTGCCCCCCTCAATCAAATAATTCCTCATCCATTAGGGTCTATCTGCCTCATTATTGTAGCGTTCTCCTAGCTGGCTCGTATATCAATTAGTCCCGGGGGTAATCACGGCGCTTACTGTCACCTCTATGGACACCTCGCTGCAGTTACCTTTAACTTTTATAATCATCTTAAGTGAATAATAAGCCGTTGAACAGGCACTTGTCGCAATATGAGCAGTTTATGTTTAATGAATAGCCATTGATGTGAAACTTTTTTTTTATTAAATCCCTCTTACAGCTTCGCCCAGCCTCATATTTAAAGAACATAAATATCTTTAACGAATAACACAGGACTGCAAAATAATACTTACTGAAATGTGTTTGTATTTTGATAGCTAATTTTTATGTACTTTCCTGCGCTGAATTCAAAAATGCTATCCATATTTTTCGATTACGTCAGGTCATCTCACAAAAAATGAATATAATATGAATAAAAGAAATTTAACCCAATTTTTACATATTTTTTCTAGGTTATAGATTTTATTAAACAAAAAAAAATGTTACAATTTACATCTACGCGAAAAAATATTGCAAATGAGAATAATTTCATATTTATAAGTCCTTATAGTGGTGCATTCGCTTCCCACTAAAGCTTCTTTTAGAACTCATCCTACTGTGAACATGTTGGGGATCGTCCCTTTTTAACACCCAGCAGTAGTCTGCTATCATCATTGCGTTCTATCTTCCCTGGTACGTTCTTTCCATTTCCATAATGTCTTGATAGAACTTTTCCCACTGTTCTTCACTTACAACACTTACATTTTCTGAAATTGTCCAGCATGTCTGCTAAGATTGACTAGTAATTTGGGTTCTTTTTATTTCCATGGAAACGTAATTTCAAAACTAGATCCCGTTCCTCAGACCTCTACCGAACTCCCTTCAACACAACATCCTTCAAACGTTCCTTAATTTCCAGAGCTTCTAACTTCTGGAACTCCCTCCCTTCCATCATTCGCCATTCATCCACTCATAATAGCTTCAAATCCCGATTTTTCGTTTACTTGTTAGATATTCAATCCAACAGTCATATTGATGAAGAAAATATTTTTTAAAATGAAAGATGAATATTCTGAATATAATATTGGTTTTGTACTATTGCACTAAATTTGTATAATTGGTTTCGACATTATTTATATTATTTTATCATACAAGATGTATTCTTTTTCCGGATAATTTATATTCCTTAGCTTTGTTTACTCTATTTTTTTTCATTGATTTTTTTTTCCACCTATTTTTGTTTTCGTTGCTCATTTTCTATTCTAACCTTAAGATATATTTTGTTTTAAAATAATTTGTGATATTTTAAAACATGTAATATTACTTTTATTACTTTATATTGTAATTTAAATCTTTTAAATTCCTTAATTTAATTTTGATTGCATTTCTCTTCCTTTTATTATTTTTCTAAATTATACATACGGCAGTTAGGCCGCTATTAATTGTTCATTATAATTATTTTTAAGGGGCAATGGCCCCAGTATAAAATTTATTTACATTACATTTCATGACATCCTCTATGATTGCTGGAAAGTAGTCAAGGTGTGAGTGCAGAAATTTTATTTTTATGCTCATGTTACAACAAAGTTTTTTGAAGTAGTCCAGCATGTCTGCGGTGATTGACTTGTAATTTGGGTCCTTTTTATTTCCAAGGAAACTGGTTACACGTAATTTTAAAGATACCCATGCCAATTTTTGATTTGTTGCCATTTTATTCTAAAATTTGGTGTCCCTCATAAGTTATCTTATGTCAGGCCCGACAAACACTCCTTCTTTTATGTTTACCACAGACAAACCAGGAAAACTGCCCACAATGGTATCGAACACATTCCTCTTCTTTGGTAATGCCTTCACAATTTGCTTCATTAAATCATTCCCCACTTCTACCTCGCCTTTGCAAGCGTACGGTATGCTTCATTAAACCATGAAAGTGATGCAGCTAAGCCTGTAAATTCTAGTTCAGCCTGTCTAATATACAAATGGCTATCAGAGGAATCTTATAACTTTCTCACATTAAATGCTAAAAGCATTTCGAAGCTAATAGCAGTAATTAATTTGAAATTATATCAATATGGTTGTCAAACTTTATCATGCTCTTTACGTAAGGACAACGTCCTATAGAATAACTTTTCTTGTGATGTAATGTGGAATTTTTTAACCATTTTTCCCGTTATCAGCGCTGAAAATACTATCATAAAGTTCACTGATCATATTTGAGAATTTTTCTATAGCAGATCTGTGTTCCTGTTTTATTTATTTATCAATAAACATTTTGTATTGCAGAAAGCATGCGTAACTGTCATTTTTTAAACCTGGCACTATGGCAACCGTTAGATAGTTGAAGAGTACGTAAAAGCATATTTGGAAATCGAGTATTAAATTTTAATGAACAAGTTGGAAATCCACAGGGATTGAGAATATTTACTATATTCTTGGCGATATATCGGTTGATTTTTAAACTTCACTGTAATCCACATTTTTAAGAACAATTTAATTTAAAATATCTAAACTTTATTATTGCTAAACTTTCCTTGAACTATGATGAATATTTGGTACTGATTAGTTCAATAATTTTCATGTTTAGTGATCACAAAAGAAAATCGGCTTCTCCTTTTATGTAGTATGGATTTTGGAATGATATTTATTGAATAGTATCAGTAAAGTTCACACGTGTTTTTGAATATTTGATTACATCCTTTAAACAGAAAATTGGATGTTAAAAAAAGTGTTCAAAAAGTTGACAAGACTAATCGATTGTGCACGATTTCTATGATTATTTGTCCTTATTTATTCATTACAAAATTATAACGTATCATTAATCACTTGGACATTCACAAAAGTCACCACCCCTGGGAGGGGGGGGTGAGCTAATTGTAGAGGGGGGGAAGTCCAATTTTTGGGTTTTTCGATTATATCTCGAAAACGGTGGACACTAGAAAAATATGTTTCAAATAAAAATTAAAGCTAATTAAATTTTCTATAAACTTAATTTTATATAAATTTGTCGTAATTCTAACCGTTTACAGGATATACGTTATTGAAAATCGGTGATTTTCGCAACAAAAAATAATTTTTTGTCATTTGCTTCTAGTGTGTTCCACGATCGTTTCTCAGAAAACAAACTCAGAATCAAAGTTGTAGAGCATTAAGTTTTCTTTTATTTCATATATGCGTTTTTGGCACTTGGAGCAAAAGTGAGGTAAAAATTACTTTTTTCTGTAGAAAATTATCGATTTTTAATAACGTAGTTATAACTGTTGAAAATTCGACAAATATGTATATAAATAATTTTATAGGAAATTTAATTAGCTTTAATTTTTATTTCAAACATAGTTTTCTGGAGTCCACCGTTTTCGAGATATAATCGAAAAAAAACAAAAATGGGACTTCCACCCCTTCTCCCCTCCGTAAGCTCACCCCCAGGGGTGGGGACTTCTAGTATGTTTACCTTCTAATTACTCCAAACGAAGCCGTAAGATGAAAAATAGTAGCATATTTCATGCACTCTACACCCCTCATTTCTGCACTCTTGATTGGATTAAAGGAAGAGAAATGACATTGGCAAAATATTTTTATAATAATCAATCGTTATAGATATTTTAAAATTATTACTAGAAGAGTAAGGAACCTTGTGTAAATAAAATGGTTGTGTGCAGTGCATTCAATATAGAGGGTAAATTTAACAGACGTACTCGGTGAATCAATGCAAGGGGGATAACATCGGTCAACCCAACCACCGACCGAAACAAATGCATGATGTGAGGGGAGATGTTTGTCAAGGGAGAATCGTGATTACGGCTGGGGTCTGGCCCCAGTTGTAGTCGGGTTCAAGCACCGGAACCAATGCCTTCTCATCCAGTGTCCACTCACGCCTTCGATGTGTGTTGCATGATTTGTTGGCATCCTTCATGTATCGTTAAGTACGGTAGATATACTCTCTCACTAATCCTTTAAACAGAGCAAAGAGGAAATCATATAAATTTGACTTAAACAAAATCAAGCCTTGAGGCAGTGGTAGTTGAGCAGTTAGAAGCAGAACTTCAGCGTTCTGTGTATCGACCATCTAACTCTAGTAAGAATAGGTTGGTATCCTGTTGGATTTCACATCCTTTCAACTCTAGTCAGAAGGTATTGCTTTACAAAAGTACAAACAAAAATCTATAGAATTGAGTCTTATAAAATATAGTGTAAATGAATTTTAAGATTGTTAACTGTATCACCAAAATTTTTCCTTATTTATTTATTGATATTTGCAACCGTATACGTTATATACATGTAAATTTGAGGAAATTGGCAACGAAGGCATGTCAATACAACATGTAAAAAACTACTCATTAGTAGCATTTCAATAGAGGTTCTACATTAGAAGGTGTCTTGGCCATCTTTTTTTCTGGCCCTTCAAAGAATTATATACAAGTTTGTTTGTGACATAATAAGGAGCATTGAGGATTTTATGAAGGATACGAGAAGATTTGGAAGGTTTAATGGAGCCCCAAAGCTCAACCACGTATTTCCAAATGGGTCAAATTATTGTCATGTAAATAAGTTTTTTGTAGTTTATTGGGATCTTTGAACAATTGTCTAGTAAATGTCGAAGAGGTCGAAAACGACAAGAAGTTCTAGGCTTTTAAGCCTGGTATGTCAATAATAATTAAATTGAATTTGATTTTCCATGTTTTTGAACGTTCCCTAGTAAAACACTTCATGTCGTCACTCATAGCCATCGTAAAACAAATTTCTCTATTAATTTTTTTTTTTTTTTAAGGCTTCCATTGAAGTTCTATACTGACCAGGGTGGGAAGGTCAAGATTTATGCGTGGTTTCACCACGAAATAAATTTTAATACACCTAGGTGGGATTCGAACCCACGGACCTTTAGTACTGAGTTCGCAGAGACTCTCGGCCCAGCTCACGATCGAGCCCGCCATTAAAGATACTGTAGCCTTTCCAAAAGTTACATTTTTTTTTCCTAATAAAAATAAGTTAAAATCTTAATGTCTTGGACTATTTTTATGATTCCAAAGTTAAAAATAAGTTGGACCTAAAATTGATCCTTGTGGCACAGCATTTTGGTGATAAGAAATATTAAACGTATTTGAGCGAAAATTGAAGCTAAAATTATTTGCTAGAACTTTAATTCTTACCTCAACAAAACTGACAATAATGGACGGAAAAAAAATAAAGATAATTAGAAGTAGTGTATATCCAAGTTGGCAGCCCTGTAAACCTGGGCGATTTGTTTTGTAATACTCAAAATATTTCGTAATTTTAGCACTATTTTGAGTTTTTTTCTCTTATATCTCGTAAACTATATAGTTTTTTGGTGAAAGGGCATATTGACATTATCAAAGAAAACTTAGGTTTTGACAATTTAAGCTCAACCGCAACTCTGTAGTCCTATCGGATTCGGGGATACGGCTCTCTAAAAAAAAAAAAATGTGATTTTTCACAAAATTTGATATTTATAGTTATAGTCAAGTTCTATGTCTCATCTGAAAAGTTCTGGGTTTCCCAAAATTTTGCAAATTTGGACCAAAAAAGTCTCACTAGTCTCCGAACTAACTCAATTCTCAATAACACTTCGAGGTATTTAAACGGAAGTGATGAATTAGGGGCCTTCTAATGTAGTACATTTACAAAAGTGCTACTAATGTATACATTTTTATATATTATTTATTATTGCATAAAGTTTTAAATATCAATAAATATTAAAATAAATTAAACTGAAAAAAAAATATTCAATTGATCAACTGTCCGTTAGTACAAACAAAAACATTAAATATGGGAAGTTTGATTGAACTTTTTCCATAAAACAATTGGGTATTTCGTTTGAACGGAATGGAAACAGTTCCCCCAGCCACAATTGAGTTCCAATCAAAGAGCGCTTTGTTGAGTTTATTTTATTTTTAGTTTTGTTTTTGTTATGCTCCACTTTTTGACGAACTGCCTGTAAAGATCAATCAAAGTATTATTGCGAAAGAACAGATTAATCTATCCTTTCAACTAACGTTTTAAAGACTAAAAAAAAAAAAAATATGATATGAGATATTATTTAACTCTTTTTATTGGAAAAAAACAGGAAATATGAAATTTTAATCTATTGGTAACCGGTAATGGAGAACTGAATTTCTCTTTTCAATTTTATGTACTAGTTTTTAATTTTCATTTAAAAAATTACTCAATCTATTCGATTCAACAGATTAAAATTCTGTTTCAGCTATTAGCTGTTAGCTAACTAAAAATGTGCATATGAAAAATATACTAGTCAACATAATTGACTCGCCCGGTCATGCTTATACATGTTACAGTATCATCGAAAAGCTGAGCTAGTTCATTTCCTTCCTATATTTAGGGCTGCTAAGTTAGGGGTCTGATAAGTAGGGTCTTATTTGAAGTGCAACACTGTTTCTGCAGCCCTGTTTCCATCCAGCCAGTAACGTCATATTCATATATTGACCAAAGTTGGGAGGGGGGGGGATGTGATTCCCCTTGCCAGAATATATGTTAAATTTGACATAAAACTCTAAAGTTTGTTAATACAAATTCTTTTAATGCCCTGAACGGTTTATAGATAGAAAGAAAATATGTATTTATGAGTCTGAAAACATGAATAAGATATACAAAAATAACATGTAAACTTGTGAATAAGAATTATTTCCAAGTAATTTACTTCAGAGGTAAAAAAAAAACATATTTTTTTATGAAAATGAATAATAAATATCGGCATCCATACAAAAAAAAAATCTAGAATTAAGTTTGTTACACATAGGGATAATACGAAGGAAACGAGAAAGCCTCCATTATTTTCCATACAACCAAATTGTTATTCTTGTTTTACTATTTATTGAAAGACTAAAACGACAAGAAACTGCGCGGCATTACAGACTACTTCAACATTTACTTGACTAAACGTTCAAAGCTCCCAATTAATTACAAAAGATTCATATACATTACTGTGATTAAACCTTTTTAGACGTACGGAGTTGATCTTTGGGGCTCCACTAAACCGATTAATTCATCTCGTATTCAATCCTTACAATCCAAAATCCTTCGAAAAATCCTCAATTCCCCTTACTTTGTCACCAATAAACTTATCCATAAAGACCTTAATGTTCCATATGTTGCTGATTTAGCCCACACCTATTCCTATCCTTTCATAGTAAGCTCCATAACAACTCAAATCCGTTAGTTTCTCAACTTACTTCCCACTCCATTCCTGATAATCCTCCGAGGCGTCTGAAACAAAGATGGCCTAGAGACCTTCTAGTGTAGAATTTTTAATAAAGTGCTTCTGCTAAATAATACTTTTCAAGTGTTAACATGTTATTGTAATCGTTGTCAATACATTTACTCGATGTATATATTTTTGTAGAGTTGTAAATTTCAATAAATGTGTATACAGGGTGGGTTGCTACTCGTGGGACAAACTTCACCAGTAGATTTGACACCAAAAAATGAACAAAAAAGTTCATATTAACCATGGTCCGATTCTCAACCATTTCGTAATAATTTCGTTTTTTCTCGATTTTGAAAGATACTACTACCTGGTGTCGAAAAACCGTGATATCTTTTAATCTAAAAATTTCTCCGAAAATCTAATAGCACCGTTAAAATCTACTTTAATTTTTCAATAAGATTATTACCATGGCAAATTATTTGGGCCTCTTTTTTGTGCTTTATTTCAGCCAGAACGACAAAATAAGTGAAAAAATTTTGTGAATCGGAAAATGTTTAAAGTAATCCAGAGTTTTTAATTTTAGTCTCAGATGGCAGCAAATTTGAGGAAAAATATCTTATTTAATTGCGCTTCTAACGCACTCGTCATTTTTTAATTTGGTGTTTTTGAGACCAAGAAATCGATGACATTAAGAGAAAAAATGATGGTTCAAGGATTGTTAATGTTTGAGAGTTTTGTATTTTATATTTTAAAAAAACAAAAAACAAATACATAGAAACTCAACATTAATCTTTAAAATTCATTTATTTTTAATCATTTATAATTTATGTTCAAATTGGAAGCCGTTCTCTGCTATACACAAACGTGCCCGTTTTCTCATACTCCCAACTGTCACACCAAAACTGAGAACACGTCGAAGTTTTTCTACAGCGGCGAAATTCCTTGCTCTCAAATCGTCTATGTTTGTCACTTCAGTGCGATAGACTTGTTCCTTGAGATATCCCCAGACGAAATAGTCCATGGGGTTAAGATCAGGAGATCTTGGTGGTCATAGGACTGTCCCACCTCGGCCGATCCACGTTTCAAATGTTCGGTTCAAATACGTCTGAACTATTCTAGAGGAGTGCGGGGGCGCACCATCGTGCTGAAAAATTAGGTTTTCCCTCAATTGTAAAGGAAGGTCCTCCAGCAAGGTGGGCAGCGTGTTTTGGAGAAAATTTAAATAAATTAGGCCAGTTAATCTCGCCGGAAAATCTAAGTAGGGACCGATGAGTACATTTCTAATAACTTCCGCCCAAACATTGATTGAAAAACGTCGTTGGGAATGTTGCTGACGACTTGCATGTGGGTTCTGATGGGAGTATTGGTGCAAATTATGGGTATTAAATACTCCGTCTCGGGTGAAATTTGATTCATCTGACCACAAAAGTTTACGAAAGAAGTGATGTTGCTCAGTGTCTGAATTCAAAAGCCAGTAACAAAATTCCTTCCTCTGATAACTGTCACCTGTATGCAATACTTGGACCTTTTGAAGGTGGTAGGGATACAGTTTCTCCTTTTTCAGAATTTTACACACCTTGGACTGGGAAATCCTGAATTCCCTCGCGAGGTCTCGTGTGCTGATATCGGGGTGAGCAATAGCACGATCGATCACCGCTTGTTCCAGACCAAAATCAGCTTGCTCATTACCTAATTCGCGATAATTTGTGGGGAATCTTCCTGTTCTACGGAGAAATTCGTGGAGCCGAATGAAAACACCGACACTAGGTAAGCGCTGGTGAGGGTATCTAACTCCGTACTCTCGTTGCGTTGCCCCCGCGCTACAACCGCAGAAACCATAAATGAGATGCATATCTGCATACTCTTCATTAGAATATGCAGCCATTATCACAAATTAATTTCTAACTGCACGAGTACACAATAGACAATGAACTAAATTCAAGTCTTTGCATTCGTTGTTAGTAAACACCATTAGGTATTATCATTGGGTATTAATAAAATCCAATTATGGTAATAAAAGGCTACTTGGATGTTTCTACCTCGACCCTCTAAACAAAATGTATGTAAAATTCTTAAGCATTACCAACTTACTAAATGGGCAATAAATTAATTTTTTTTTAAAATGCCGATGAAATCTTGATATGAAAGAAAAACAAAGTGAAATAACTTTTGGTGGTTTTTGCAGTTTTTCTCTTTATGTCATTGATTTCTTGGTCTCAAAAACACCAAATTTGCTGCCATCTGAGACTAAAATTAAAAACTCTGGATTACTTTAAACATTTTCCGATTCACAAAATTGTTCACTTATTTTGTTGTTCTGGCTGAAATAAAGCACATAAAAGAGGCCCAAATAATTTGCCATGGTAATAATCTTATTGAAAAATTAATGTAGATTTTAACGGTGCTATCAGATTTTCGGAGAAATTTTTAGATTAAAAGATATCACGGTTTTTCGACACCAGGTAGTGGTATCTTTCAAAATCGAGGAAAAACGAAATTATCACAAAATGGTTGTATCGGACCATGGTTAATATGAACTTTTTTTGTTCATTTTTTGGTGTCGAATCTACTGGTGAAGTTTGTTCCACTAGTAGCAACTCACCCTGTGTATACAATAAGTAAATTTGAGGAAATTAATATAATGACTCGTCAAAAACATGTGAAAAACCACTAGAAGAACTATTCACTAGTAGGACTTCAGTAAAAGTTCTACATCAGAAGATCTCTCGGCCTTCTTCTTTTCAGACGCCTAGGATAATCAGCGACAATTGTGTGTAAAGCAGGTTGAGAAACTAGTGGATTCGAGTGGGAATGGGCTTTACTATGAAAGGACAGTCTGGTTTGAACCAAATCAGCAACATATGAAACATTAGGATCTTTATGGATAAGTTTATTGTAACATGTAAGGAGTATTGAGGATTGTAAGGATTGGATATGAGAAGATTTGGAAGCCTTAACAAAATTATATACTGAAAACATAAAAACCTCAACGAATTTCGAACAGAACATATTTAAAATAATAAAATAAAACCAGAAAAATGAAACTAATCTCTGATTAAAAAAAAACAACAAAATAAATCCATTCGAGGCGAAAATGACTTCTCTCCCCACGACCGAGCTAATGATGAAAATGAAAAAATAAATTTATTTATCCCTCACCCCCATCGCTTCCCCTTCCCCTTCCCCCACTACCGCCCTCTACTGGAGTGATGATTTAAGCCTGGGGGGGGGGGGGGGGGGTTGAAAGGGTCGTTGAGGAACAGTGGTGGTATAGCGTAATCTGTAAAAGGCATCCATCATGCCCTGTCCTTCAGCATTGTGTCCAATAAACCGTCCACCTTATGTCCCCTTTCATCTCCTCGTTTTCCCTTTTAAATGCCCTTTTCCAGTGAACATTTTTTTTTTTTTTTTTTTTTTTTTTTTAACCCAACAATAATTGATATTAACTTTATTTTCTATTGTACTACTTAAAGTGAAATTGAACAGGCTATGCAGTAAACAAATGACTCGGTGTTCCATGACGTTGAACAATTGGAAAGGACATGGATGAGTATTTAATTTTTTTTTTTGTTATTATTTTAAAACTATTTATTGATATTTACAACTGTATTTATAATATTTATACAAAAGTAAATTTGAGGAAAATGCTTCCAATGAAGTCAATAACATGTAAAGAACTACCCACTAGTAGCACTTCAATATAAGTTCTACATTATACGGTCTCTTGGCTATCATCTTTTGAGACACCTCGGAGGATTATCGGGAATCCATTGTGAGGCAAGTTGGGAGTCTAATAGATTCAAGTGGGTATGGAGTCTACTATGAAAGGAAAGGTATCTGTTTAGTGTTAAATCAGCAACATTACGGATTTATGAATAAGTTTGTTTGTGATATAATAACGAGCATTGAGGATTTTACGAGGGATTTCGGATTGGAAGGATTGGAAGGTTTAGTGGAGACCTAAACCTCAACTCTGTATCCCCAAACGGGTCTAATTATTGCCATGTAAATAAGTCTTTTGTAATTTATTAGGAGCTTTGAACGCTTGGCTTGTAAACTTTGGAGTAGTCGGAAACGCAGTTTCTTGTCATTTAATTATGGTACGTGAGGTTGCAATTAAAATCCACGAATGTGGTTTTTATGAGTATTGTTTTAGTCTTATGATTTTATCATCAAAACGTGGAATGATAGTTCTCAGATATTTATTAGTGAAAGCAATGAAAAAAAATAAAAGATTAGAAGTTGATTCGTACCACACTTTTTTATTTAAGTTGTATAATTGATCTATGCGTACACTTAATATATAAAGTTCTCGTAAATTGGAGGTTATATATAAAGTATTGTGGGTTACTGGAATAAGTTGGTAAGTCTAATATCTCAACTTTTTAGGGCAGCTCTTTTTGAATTGTAAAACCAGTTATTGAAAAAATAAATTTTAGTCTAGATCAATGTCATTTTAAATGTGATTCTGGCCAAAATCGTTCCTCCAAAAGACTCGTCTTGGTTTGTTGTAGTAAAGGTTTTTTTTTTTTTTTTTTTTTGTTTTGTTTATAAAAAAAAATACCTCTTCCACTTTCAAATACCATCTTTAACAACCTACTATCCATCCAGATCCAGGTAAAATGTCAATATCCACTTTTTAGTTTTATGAAATATAAACGGTTTATATAAATGAAATTTAATTGTTTTTATACAAACTAAATTTAAATAATTCCGTTACTTTTTATTAAATTTTTATCATTATTATTATTTGTTATTTTATTCTAACAAATATTATTTCATTTTAAGGCTCTGAAGGCCCTTAACTTTAAATTCTTTTTTTATTCTTAAGGGAATTAAGGTCCCAGAATAAATTAAGAATTTATATATTGATTGATGGCATTTTTTTTATTATGCTCAATAATCTTGATCTAATTATTTCAGAAATTCTAACGAAACAAAGAATTTTTCAAATCACGAGGAAATCTTTTTTATTCCTAAGCAACTTAACATTACCGCTATTCTTTACCAGGAAGCACTCGAGTTTTAATATCATCTCTCGTTTTTCCCTGCTTTATTACGATTTACTTTACGGCGGATGCATAGTATATGGAGTAATACCTGGTGAACTCTAAATGTGGTGTAAAAGTCTAATTAACTGTTTTATTAGATTTAGTTTCGGAATCCCCTGACGTTCTCACCTATCTCAAAGGTATATTGAAATTTGGTGGCTTTACTCTATTTCCCGACTTTAATAATTCCTAGGTGCAATCATATTTCACTTCTTAAAAATCAAAAATCCACTTATATTCATGACCTTCTTATTCTGCGCTCCTCCATCCACCTCTTATATGCAAGAACCCATTTCATCAACCTGTACACCCTTGTGCTTTTATTATCCGCGCTTTTATGAAATTCCTAGTTCATCTCAAATCGTCCTGTCTAACTATCCTTTAATCATCATCTATTTCTTTACCTCCGGAATTTTCAATATTCCAAGTAAATGTAAAAATGAATATTTATGAAATAGATATTGTAATAGTAGGTATACGTAAGTTGTATTTTTTTTAGAAGATTTCTCATTTATTTTATAACACATTGGGTAAACCAGACAGTTGTTAACATCCTTAGAAAGTAATCTTAGAACTTATAAATTAAAAAAAATAAAAGATTCATTGCCAAAAAAAGTAAGAGCATTTCTTTTAAACTGTACAACTCAGCTGTGTTAAAATACTTTATATTTTGCCCGTATTTTAAAAGATACCCATAGGATGTCAATAACTGGTTTTGCATTAGTTATTGCCTCTATCTTGTAAAATACATTCCAGGAATAATGGTAGCTGTGAACTTTCTAGTTTGCCTTAAGGTATAGTAATTAAGGAAAAATAACAGTAAATTTCATCTTTATTGAACAATTCTTTCTATAATTTTAGCATGAATATTTCCAAATATCTCCTTAAGGGTGTCAATAACTGTCTGGTTTACCCTAGTGTAATTCTGTACCATTTGGTAAAAACTAGATAAGTTCATTTTTGTCCAAAATGAGATAAATATTTTGAGCAACCCATATTGGAGTCAAAGTACCAAATGGTACAGAATTATTAAACAAATACCATAGTCAGCGGATTGCTCTGCGTTAGGGGATATGTCCCAGAATAAAGTTTATTTTCTTCTTTTGAAGTTGTTCAAAAAGATATTTTTTCATATATTTAGGTTCTAGCTAACCCATGTATTACGCTGCCGAGTGTTTTAGCATAAAAACTTCAATGAATAATCGATAATATCTTTCCTCCACTGTTTGGAATGTATCTTTTATTGGATGATTTCGATATATATATTACTGTTGCCACTCGAGATACAAATGATGCTTTGACTGTTAGTTTCCTCTGATATAATCCCCCTCCTTATTCTCATACCATCGGCTATAGGTGGTAAAAGGAAGTCATAACCCCACTAAGTTAGACAGCCCGGTAGGGGGGAGATGGGAGCGCAGAGGGGGATATGTATTATGTATAAAGGTGAATGTGCGGGCTGAGTAATGTAGTGTAAGTTTGGTGGGATTAGGCCCCGCCCGGATTGTATCCATAATTCAAGAGCAAATATTGTGCATAATACAGGGAGGTTGGGGTGGGGATGAAATATGTAGGGCCGCGGTCCCTCTATCAGCTGTCCTCCCTCCCACCTGTCCCCTCTAATTATTTACTGTCTCCGCTACTGTTATGGTCAGCCTCCTGTCCTTCAGTAGTCACACAGTTATATCTCAAACATATGTAATAGTAATTCCTTCTAATATCCTACAACTTGTTTTTAATGATTAAAATACTTTCAACTAAATTCGAACCTTAGATACTTTGACATTCTGAATTTTATCTAATCTGAAACCTAACTATAGTTACCCCTAATTTATTTCTAATATGTACTGAAATTTTTAACCAGGAATGTTTATCCTAAGAAAAATACCGATATTCCATATCGACGATGTTTTGAGCTCTGAAATTTTAATTATACAGAATGTGCGAATGGATTTTTGCCATCTATATTACTTATAGCTTTATTGTAATATTATTTCAATAAAACAGTTCTATTATTGTAAAAGCTTAAGTGTATATGGAATAATTTAAGTGCTTCACCTATGAAAAAACAAAAAGAATAAAACATTTCTATCAAAAATATGTCAGAAAGTTTATCAGAAGTTCAACATTTTCTCATTTCCGATCTCCTGATATAAGAAAGTTCATGATAAGTTAACAAAATTACTCTCAACATTTATTTAATTTTTTCTATCTGTTGGAACAGTGGTTGGTTTTGTATCGTTACCTTGATTTATTTTACAACATAAATAGGAACAAAATTATTTCAAATGTTTAAAATTTACAAGTAGTTTATTATGAATTAAACTGTTTTATCATCCAATCTGTCATCAGTATAGTGTAT
Source organism: Euschistus heros (assembly GCA_003667255.2). Lineage (NCBI taxonomy): Eukaryota > Metazoa > Arthropoda > Insecta > Hemiptera > Pentatomidae > Euschistus > Euschistus heros. The sequence continues at coordinate 1,828,996 of RCWM02000142.1, forward strand.
GACATGAAGGAAAAATACCAAAAAAAAAAAAAAAAATAAATACATAAATAAAATGAAATATAATGATAAACGCTAATATAAAAAAAAACAACTTATAAAATGATATAAACTACAGTAACGTACTCGTAAGAGCGCTCGATGGAAACAGGCAGATACCAATACGTCGATTGTTGTTGTGCTGTAATCCTCTTGACGTCGATACATACAGCTCGGTACTCCGTTGTTCTTCAGTTTAAATAATGTGATTTATATTAATACATAAAATCATATAAAATATTTGTCATATAAATATTCTTATTTTTATATATCGAGTCAAGATCCGCTACCTAGGACTCCACTTGGACAAACGTCTTACTTGGAATCCACATACAAGATTAAAACGACAAGAAACAGCTCATCGTTACAGACTACATCAACATTCACTGGACAAACGTTCAAAGCTCTCAATTAATTACAAAAGACTCATTAACATGACAGTGATTAGACCAATATGGACTTACGGAGTTGAGCTTTGGGGCTCTACTAAACCATACAATTCATCCCGTATCCAATCCTTACAATCCAAAATCCTTCAAAAAATCGTCAATGCACCATATGTTGCTGATTTAGCCCAAACTAGATACCAATCCTTTCATAGTAAGCTCCATAACCACTCAAATCCACTAGTTTCTCAACTTGCTTCCCTCTCAATTCCCGATTATCCTCCGAGGCGTCCGAAAAGAAAATGGCTAGAGATCTTCTAGTGTAGAATTTTTATTGAAGTGCTACTGATTAGTAGTTCTTATCAAGTTTTAACATGTTATTGTAATCGTTGTCAATACATTTACTTGGTGTATATATTTTGTACAGTTGTAAATTTCAATAAATGTATAAAAAAAATAATATTTATTAATCTCTACAAATGTATACAGATATACAATAAGTAAATTTGAGGAAATTACTATAATGACTAGTAAATAAAATGTGAAAAACCAATAGGAGAACTACTCACTGGTAGCACTTCAGTAAAAGTTCTACATAAGAAGATCTCTAGGCCATCTTCTTTTCAGACGCCTAGGAGGATTAGCGGGAATTAAGTGTGAAGTAGGTTGGGAGACTAATGGATTCGAGTGGGTATGGAGTTCACTATGAAAGGATAGGTATCTGGTTTGAGAAAATCAGCAACATATCGAACATTAAGATCTTTATAGATAAGTTTATTTGTGACATATAAGGATTGTTAAGGCGATTATAAGTGCTCTCCTTTTATTTTCTCAGTATTGTTTATTTTCGATTAAAATGCAAAGACTTTGCTGCTCTGTTTAGTTTCGTTAGAGATCTTCTTGTGTAGATTTTTATTGAAGTGCTACTGATGAATAGTACTTTTCAAGTTTTGCCATGTTATTGTAAGCGTTTTTTTAACACATTTACGTGTACATATTTGTACAGTTGTAAATTTCAATAAATTGTAAATAAAAAAAAAAAAAAAAAAATTTCAATATGTACATTATTAGTACATTGGTACATTATTAGGGCCCAGGGAGTTGATATATTAGTTATACAAGTATGTTATATTTGAGAAAAAATTATAAACCGTAAGGTGGGTATCGATATAGCGTAAGAAAAAATATTGATATTTGAATTTACAACTAGATAAATTTAGAAAAAAATAAAATAAAATAGTAAGTTTACTTTCATCCTAAAATTGTATTGTGAAAATGTTTCTAAGAGAGAATAGACTTTTTATAGAAAGGCATTTGACTCCGCCTGGTCACAGTATCCACAGCATACTGACTGAGACTCAACATACACCGAAAATGTTATAATAGTCGTATAAAGCAATACAAAATTAATAAAATGGATCGGAATTTCAAATTATAAAAGACAATACTTGTTGCCGTGAATATATTTCAATTGAATTCAATAAAATTAAAATGATCAGAATATAAAAAAATAATAATTAATTAACAAGAGGGCTTGGACAGGTAATTGGGTCAGTGTGCAATTACCAACACACTAATTAATTCAATTTGCCGTTTATTACACCGGACCGTTTCACCTCCGGGAAAACAGAGAAAAAAAAAACAGAGATTAAATGAATAATAATTAAATGCCAGTTTAAAAAGTAATGCAAATAACTCCGATAATTGATAACGGACAAAAGGCAGTGGGATCCGAGAACCGATGGCTGAATTTTAAACGGGAACGGTGGAGAAAAAAACGGGCGTGGAGCGGGTACAATTTACATGCAATCAACTTTTTATTTGAAATGCAAACCAGTCTCAATCAGGACTCACCGGCGCGGGGCCAATGCTCAACCGATAAAAAAGTGAATTAAATGTTAAATGTGGGGCCAGGGCTTGCCACAATACTCTTCGGGGATCGAACCCCAACCCCACCCTCTCCCTTCTAATATTATATTTAACACTTCCGCTCCCTCCTGCATATTTCATCGTCCCTAATTTCCCTCTTCGCTTCCCCCGTCCTACCGCTTTATTTGTCCTATTGGCTTCCATGTTATGATTTATTTAATAATTGGAAGAATAATATTATGTAAAATAAACGTATGATTTGTATTATAAGATGTTATCAACACAGGCGAATTGGGGTTTGTTTAATTTTATTCAAAAGATTATGGAGATTACTAAAGTAAGAACGCAGATATGACTGGAGTAGCTCACGTGCAAGTTGGTCTTTTAGGGGTATTGAGCTTTTAGATAATTAATACATTTATGATTAATAGTGTTTGAGCTCAAATAATAAAGTTCTAAAAAAATATATATAATAATTCACTCCCTTGAGAAATTGTTTCTGATTTTTATATTTTCATGTTTGCTAAATTCGAATCTGAAGACGAAAAAATTCTATCTAGCATCATTTTTGATAAAATAAACTTCTTTTTTTTTTCTTTTTTTTTTTAACTCAAATAGTGTATTTTTTTTTTTATTTTAAAAAATTTTTTTTTTTTTTCATTCCCATAAATATTTTTATATTTTCTTGTGTGCTGAATTCGAATCTAAAGGAAAAAAAAAATTCTATCTAGCATAATTTTTGAAAGAACATATGTTATTTTTGAAAAACCAGAAATAGCGTATTATTTAAATTTTTTTTTAAACTCTGATGAATATTTTTTGTGAATTTTATAATTACAAGTGTGCTTAATTCAAATCAACAGCAAAAAAAAAATACATCAAGCACATTTTTTTAGAGATTGGAGGTAGCTTAAAAAAAACAACAACTGAAATAGCACTTTTATTCATATATTTTTATAACACTTTTTTTTTGGTGTAATAATATTATATTACAATATTAAAATAAAATAATAATATTTAATAGTGAACATAATCATTGTGTATATAATTTCTTTTTGTACTCTACACCACGTGTCTTCCGTTGTAATGCCCAACAGTAGTTGGCAAGCATCTTCTCATTGCATTTACAGCTGTACCTTTTTTCCATTTGGGCTATCTCTTGATGAAATCGTTCTCCGTGTTCATCTAAAACTGCTCCCAAGTTGGGAGAGAAGAAATTCAAATGGGAATGCAAAAAATGAATTTTTGAGGACATACTGCAACCCATGGTATTACACGATAAAAGTAATTCTTCAACAATGTCAGTTAAACAACATGGCCTAATAGTTATGCTCTCCATTTTTTTTTTCATTTTGTAATAAATTATAAAAGTTTCAAAATCAAATAGGTTTTTTAATTTGTTGTTAAATCTTTCAATGATAAAAAAATGCTCAAAATGTCGAAAAACATCTTATTTTTTTACCTGAAATACAAATATGATCGAGATTTTCTGACTTCGGATTCGTGTTCAGTACACTTCAAAACATAAGAAAACAACATTTTTGTTGAAGGGAGTATTTTGATGCAGAACAGAGTAATTAAAGGCTTTAGTAGATGAAGGGATTATGTAACAAAACACAATTTTAACTAATTTATGTTTAAAGTTTTTTTTTTACATTTTCTTTGGCAGGAAAATGTTACATAGCCCCTTAATCTTCTTCATTTATATTTTTCAAGTTGTTTTTTAAATTTTTTTATCCAATGAACTAGATTGTATTTTTTTTATAATATGACAACCCCTTCGATTGCCATGTGTTATTGACCGTCAAACAATTTATAATTTTTAAAAACAGTATAGTTGACTGTAAGAAATGTAAGCAGTCTGGGATGAAGTCCGGAGGAAGAAGAATCAAGTCCAATTTAAAAAACGTTTAATCGAAAGCCGACATTTCGACCTTCTGTCGAGTCTTCGGCAAGTCTTCTTCAGGGCAACCGAAACAGTCAGACGAAGAGACGAATAGTGACTGTTTTGGATGAATTTTAACATGAAGTCAAGCACTGGAGTTCTATAAAAATGATTTGTTAGTTGTGCATATCAAAATCGCAAATATAATAACTATATACTTACAAACTAAGAAAGCTCTTTATTGCTGATTAATAATTAAAAGGCAACAATCGACTGGAAGGCAGTGGATTTAACAGAAGCGGGATGTTTGAATAATATTCTCTTTGTACAAGACAAGCAACAATGTTCTTGTAAAAAAAAAAAGTTGTATCAGCACAGAAGCACTTTGCGAGGGAGGGATCTAAAAGAACGAGGGGGGAAAAAAAAGAGGAAGAAAGGGAGTATCGAAGGAAAGTAAGAAAATCTGGCCTAATATATTTAAAATGAGGTGAGGATGAGAGTGCTCTCATGGAAGCCGCTGCCTCACCTAATTCCTCTTTTATAAATAATTCATAAGACCCAGGAGCTCTTCTACCCCCACCCCCTCCTCCCGTATTTAGGCAATAAACCCCAACCTCGGGGAATATTCATGAGGAGACCACAAAGAAACCGAGTCGTTAAGCCGGTCGGAGGCAGCAGAAAGGAGAATAGAAAAAAAAGGTAAAAAAGAAGCCTCGGCGAAGTAATTATTTCGGGTTATTATCCTCCCCTTTGTTACAATTACAAGGCACTCTCCTCATTAATATATATTTCTCAATTAGCAATATTATAATCTGACCAACCTCGTTACGAACCAACTCATTTCTGCAAGCTGTTCCATTTTACTAAGCCTGCTCTGCTACAAGTTTTGGAATAAATTCTGAAAATAAATGAACATGAATGGTATTCTTAATGGAGATAATGACTTTGGCCGACTAGTCGGCTGGTAAAAACGCCGATTAGTCGTCCAAGCCGATCATTGCTTCAATTGGTATTCGGGTGGCATCGGCAAACTTCGAGGCGCTTCGCTAATAGCTTTATTGCAGTCAGTATATGTAGCTCCAAGCTTTTGCTAATTTTTTTTTTCTGTTTCTGCAAACGGGCCGGTATGTAATGTAGTATTTATTTATTTATTTTTTTTTTTTTTAAAAATAAAGCAAAAGTCAGTAATTTACTTTATTTACCTTAGATAGTTAATTGTGAAATTAGGAATTTGATCATGCCGCAAACGATATCGTGTTTATATTATATTTCATTTTAATTAAGAATTAATATTTTTTAATTATGAAATCGTTTTTAAGAAAATTTAATTTTTATCTGTCCGACAAAGTTCAGATATCTCCTCTATTTATCCAGTAAAAGCCGGAGTACCACAGGGGTCAATACCAGCTCCGCTGTTATAAATTCTTTACACTCACGATATGCCACTTAGCCCTCATACATTAACAGCAACACACGCTGATGATACAGCAATATTTACTCGACATAAAGACCCCCACCATTGCATCATTAATTCTTCAAACACCACTTAACAAAACTACAAGAATGGTTCAAACAATGGAAAATAAAACTAAATTACACCTTTACACTCAGACAAGACTCTTGTCCACCTATCTTCAACGACAATCAACCCATACCACAAACAAACGAAATTCATTACTTAGGACTTAAATTTGATAGAAGGATGACCTGAGGCCCACATTAAAACTCAGACAACGACTGAATGCATACACTTACTTAAACCAATATGGACATACGCCACACAAAAATACGGGACTGCAAAAAATACACACCTTAAAAAATATAAATATTCCAATCGAAAATACTCAGGCTAATCACGAAATCACCTTGGTACATTTCAAACCACACACTTCATACTGATTTAGAAGTATCCACAGTGAAGGAACATATACATAACCTTTATCGACGATTTCACGACAGATTTCATGAACATTACAACATACTCATTAATGACATGGCCATGATTCCATGACATGGAAATACTCTCAGAAGGCATAAAAGAAGCTGGATGAGAGATTTCCACAAATAAATCTCTTTAATCCATGCCAGGAGGAGGTACTGTTGAGTGCTAGTCTCCCACACGCCTATAAGTCCGTTATTATTACAATATCATCACTTGTTGTAACTCCAAGAACAGGTGTAAATAAAAATTTGAAAGAGAAAAAAAATAATAGTAGGTTACATAAGTGTATTCATTGTAGAAGCTATTGAATTTATTTTTTGTTAATATCATAACCATTCTTAAAGTTCGATAATTATGGATTTAGAAACAAAATGGGTGATGACAGTTTTATGTTTTTCTTATGTTCTTTCAATGCCTTTTTACTTTTTGTACATATAGACATCTTGAATTTAAATTTGTATAATGAATCCTTTCCTGATTATTACTTAAAATCTATGCCGGCTATAAAAGAAGAATGATGGGTAGTACGGTAGAGCAATGGGAGGTTGATAATTTAGTCTAAGGATTTGATTATAGTTAAGTATTTGTTTAAACAAATGTAAAAAAATTTAATAATTAAAATGTTAATTTCCAATTTTTTTTTTGTTGTAAAATAGTGCTGTATTTTAATAATCTAACAAAAAAATATGTTAATTTTGTTTTTAATGATTTTTATTGGGAGTTAAGTTTTCTCTGTTCATTAATATCATATACTTAAAAAGTAAAGCCATAAAGGTCAAACTCCTCTCAAAGACTCCTCTGATGGCAAATGCCAAGAGTAGTCTTTATTATACCAGTATTACTACTAGAAGTACATATATGTATATATTATATTGTTAAATAAGGACATTATTATTACTTATTATTATTATAAGTTCGATGATTGATTAAAAAAACAAAGTAAATAGGAAACTGTAAAGATGAATCTGAAATAAAAATCAATAAATGCCCATCTTTATTTAATTATTTTCTAACGCAGGAACATATGTGACTATTTCAAAGAAGCGAGATATTTATTGTATAGGATTTATTTATCTTTTTTTTTAAAACGTTTACAATTTGAAACCAAAATGTTTGGATTTAAAGGTGTTGAACACATCTGAATAGTAGTGCCACAACCTTATTAACGTCTACAAAGTTCTTATTAGATCTTATGAAATTGACATTCACTTAGAAAATCTGTGTTATTCAAAGATTAAAGTGAAAGCTGAAGAACACAAAAAAAAAATAACTCCTAAATGAAGCCACTGCTAGGAATATGGTCTTACAAAAACCTAATACATTCAGTGAGGTTTGCAAGATAAGATCAAGACGAGTTCACATGCATGAACACACTTTACACAGCAAGTACATGTACCAATTCCACCTATAGTACCTGCAAAATATTGAGTAGCCAAAACCTTAGAAGGTTTTTTAAAAATCCACTCTTTAATCTTCACGATCTCCAAATCTTTTTAGCAAAAATCCCATTTGTATGAACCACACACCGCATCTAAACGAACATTCTGGCTTTGGGCCTGCATCAAAAGGAAGATAGCAGCAGAATAGTCAGATAGAAGTTAGAGCATTCCCCAGTCGGTCTCTTCGTTCCTGAACATTGCATCTCACCCGCTAAATATATTAAATTATTTAACACATTTAACAACTTGATCCAGTTTTTTATATGATTTCTTACATTCACTTTAATCCCCGCGTAAAATTAAAAAGAGCTTGTGAAGTGATCTATTTGCTTAAATCTATTTTGAATTTAAGCCTGGAGCTTACGTACCTAGTGCCTCATATACTAATCAGTGTCCTCAACATCGCATTCCTTGATAGTCGTTTAAAAAGCATAAAAATATGTAAAAATCCCTGAGTTCTAATAATGGTTTTCGAATTCTTCTAAAGACCATAAACATCTCTCAAATCCAGACTTTAATATTGCTTTTTGTCATTTAAAATCTACTGCATTTAAAATCATATTTAAAACCTATATTATGAATAAAATTTTATTTTAGATACAAAGAAAGAAAACGTTTTTTTTTTTTTTGTTTCCATGTTATATATTTATCCATGTTATTAACTTACTTAACTAAAACATTTTTATTTTTATTTTATTTCAGGTATGTGTCTTGGATTATTTATGACAAGAACTAGCAATTCCAGGTATGTTTCCATTTGATATAAGATGAAGTGATAAAAATTATATTCCACATATTTACATTTCATATTGAAATATTTATTTATGATTAAATAAATACTCGAGATACATTATTTTTTCTATGAGGGGGAAATTCATCCTACAATTCATAATGAGATAAAATAATTGTCTGCCATATATTACATACAATCAATTAGTGGATATGAATAGGTGATAAATGTGTACAATTCCATCAACCCATGGGATGTTAAAGTCTTTAAATAAAATCTTACTTTTGAGCTTTATAAAAAACTTTTTAAGTAGAAATTACGATTTTATAAATTATAAAGATTATGTAAACGAGAGAATTTGGAAGGTTAGCTCAACCTCAAAGCTCAAATCCTTGTTCAAATGTTCAAATCGATCTAAACATAGCCGTCTAAATTAGTTTTTCGAACTATTTAGAAGCTGAATAAAACTGGAATAGGGTGGGAAATAAGATATTTTGTTGAGGAATACCAGAAGAGGCAAAATTAGGAATCCCTAAGAATATTGTATCACATGGTAGGAACGGACTGCAAAGAAGTAAATAAAACGTATGAATTTAGAGAGTTGGTAAAACAGTCTCAGGTGCCGGTCTCAGTCAAAAACTTATTATAAGTCGAGAAAGTACTCCCTCTCAGTTTAGTACAGTCTCCAAACGGATTCAGTACAAAACGGTCCAAAACAACTTTTACGACATTACTTGCTGGATCTTTAGTGTGATTTTTGGAAGGCATATACTCTGGAACAATGTGCTTATATTCTGTGATTAGGCCCAGCCAATTCAATTTTCAGTTTAGACAATGAATCAGATTTAGTACTTAAGTTTTATTTTAACTGACAATTCTCAAAATTTTTGTATCAACGTTGTATTTCAAATATTCATACCGATTAAGTTTACTTAGTTGTTGTTGTTGTTTATTTTGTTTAACGTCACTTTTTGCTGCTATGGCTAATCGGACGAGTTTACTTTGTGATTTCATAGATTGAGATATAGATTTGAGTTCAACGGATATCTTTACTTATTTTGTTTATTAATAACTTTTTACAACTCTAAGTCATATTTTTTCACCAAAAATAAGTTCTTTCAATTTTTTGCTGTCCAGCCAGTCTCCCTCATACATTTCCCTATTCATCATTCCTTCCTTGACGCCCTCAACCCGACGTCTTCTAGAGCGACCTTTTTTTCCGTTTTCTTTTATTAGGTCATCGTTCGTCTCACATCCTTATAACATGCCCAAACCATTTTAGCCTCATAGCCTCAATAGTGTAGAGGATGTTTTCCATTTCTTCCACTCTCTGTCTAATTTCAATGTTTAGAACTTTCCAATAATTCATTTCCAGGGCCAGAAGTATATTCGCCTGGCTCTACTTAATAGTCCGTGACTCGCCAGAATAAAGTGTTACATTATCATTTTACATATACATATGAATATATATATTAGTATTGTATATGGACCACTTAAATTCGACTCCGGCTGATGGCAGCATATTCTATATTTCAACAGGTGGTCAATGGACTCTTATTATTAAATAATTATAATATTGAATTAGTTACGTAAATCAAAGTGGAAGGAATGCTTTTTCTTCAATAAAAAAAAAGAATAAATAGTATATGATAAAGTTTCACGATCTCAAAATGTAATTAAATGAATCTGTTCCTTTTATAGAATGGATTTATACTGTAATGTTTGGAGCAGAATAATTAACTGCTAGTAGTAAACTGAAATCGGTTGTAAAATTTCTTTTTAAATTTTATTGAAGATGGGAAAATGTTTAGGATATGGTGGGAAACATTAAGGATGAATATCAAGCCGTCAACGTGTCGTTAAGCGAGGCGGGGGAAGGGGTGGGGATTTATTGCTGGTAATAGAAACATCAAGTTCCCTCCAGTCTACAGCCCCCTCCGGCCACATAAAATATTCATTTATATAGCAGTTGTTTTCCTCCCGGTTTTATCCCCCATCTCGGCCAACCGGTTCGGTTTATAGCCCCCTATGGGGAAAAATATAGATAGATCCCGATAATTAAAAATGGCACGTGTAAAACTCTATTGGAGGTTGATCAATTTATGAAGAATTGCTGCATTAGTTCTTACTTCAGATTTTTTGCTTACTAGACAAATTTCAAAGCTTTCAATCTATATTTATGCTATTATATAAAAGGACAAGCCATTTTTCGTTTGTTCACTGATCACGAAAACTATTAAACCAATCTGTACCACATTTTTTCCACACAATTTGTATACTATCCAGGAAGGTTTAGCAATAATAAAATCTAATTATTTTCAATTAATTTGTTATTGAAAAATCGAAAATATTTGGATGACAGTGAAGTTTGAAAATTGACCGATAGGTGGCGAGCGCCATTGTATATGACAGGTTACAAAGGTAAGGTGTTAAGAGAGCTTAAAAGTTATAATAACGTTTGCTTATATACAATTATTATTAAAAAAGATCTAAATATGTAGTTCGACGTGTAGATTACAGTGAAGTTCGAAAATATACCGATAAATTGCCAGCAATGGTCCGCTATAAAGTTTACAATGATAGAACTACTGAACCCATTTGTACTAAATTTTAACTACATTAACTAAGGTTTGGCAATAATATAAATTTAAATTTGGACCATTTTTAAATAAAATGACAATTTAGCTTTCTAGAAAACCCAAAAATCCTCAAAAAAAAAAGTTACTTACTCATGTTCTGTAGCATACTGGGATGTTACCACACTACTTGAGAAAATATACCTGAGTTGGTTCGTCAAATTTCCAGTCCCATGATTTTTAATGAATTTTAAGAGAAATAAAACCTTTAGTAATTTGACGTACTTTACCGGGCTTATAACTTGTCAGAATTATGATTTTTATTCAGGTTTTGGAAAGGATTCTAAAGGTTGCTAATTTCAAATAATTTCCCAGGAATAGCAATAGTAATAAAGTTTGTGTGAAAATTAAAGTTTTTTTTTCACATTATTAAAAAGTTCATGGATTTTGTTATTGATCCCCCACCAAAGTTATTAATATCTTTACAGAATTTCTAGGCCCTTTCAATAATCCTACGAAAAAATTATTATAAACTAATTAATTCATTTATTTTTAATTGCTGGTAACGTATGTCAAAAATATGTTCACACTTAATGGTGACTATGAGAAACATGCAGAAAAACTGAATTTTAACTAAAAGTCTTTAAAAATCAATCTTAAAAGCATTTATTATGTTTTTATAGGTATGAGCCTCTGTAACAGCCAAATTAATTAATGATTCAAAATGAAAATGACTTTTAGTCTCAACGACATCAAGAACATTACAAAATGCTACTCTGTGTGTGTGTGTGTGTGTGTGTGTAAGAAAAAAGGAGAAGGATTTTATTGCATTTTTTTTTTTTTTTTTTTTTTTTTTTTTTTTTTTTTTTTTTTTTTTACAATAAATTTAAGTAATGGGACCACAAATTAAACGTGCGTTACCAAAATTTTAACATACGATACCGCAATGGTAACGTATGTCAAAAGTAACGTAAATTTTAGTATTTTTAATTAGAAAAAGATTATTTAACTAAAATTTTTTTCAAATATAATGGGTTTGAAACATTCGTAATGTTGAGAACTACAAACTGTAAAAACATAGATTGGAAGTGGTGAATTCAATGGGAGAAAACAATGGTAACGTATGTCAAAATGAATTAAGGCACACACTATGTTTTAAGAATTAAGAATCTTACTTCAGTTGATACAGCGACCTGGGCTCTTGGTTGGGAATGGTTACATACATAGTCTGGAGGGTGGTAAGATGCAATCCCGACTCCCCTAGTTCCAGAACCCACTCTTCTACACCCGATCACGTACATCACATGAATAAATTCGGAAATTCTCGAACACAAAGAAAATCTTTTCTCAAGCCCCAAAATTTCATATTTTCAGTAGAAAGTTCTATTTTATTTAATATACTCATAATTTAAGAAAAAATAACAAAGAGAATAAAATGAAAACAAACTACTATACTCTTTGTGAAGGATAGAAGTTGAAAACTTGACCTGTGGACAGTAACGTATGTCAAAATTTTCAAAAATTAATTTTATTTTTTTCTTTAAGAAACATTTGAATTTGAAGTTTTAAGGCCTAAATAAATTTTGTAAAATGAACTCGACAAGATAAAATCAACAACAGTTAAATATGTGTTGTAATTTTTTTTTTTTTATAGCCATTCAAAGTGCTGGGACAGCAAATAGCCATTTTATTTGAAAACAACCCATGTACAATTTAAATAACGTTGTATTTTTTTTTTTCTCAGCTCTTAGTAAAGATAGAGAAATGATTTTTTCACAAATAATTGTAGTTTTGTATGATATTTGAAATACTTTCGTTATGCTCAAAACACGACCCGGCTTCAGGGGGCTCAAAAACTCTAAATTACAAATTACAATGAAGTCCGCTGTAAATCAGTGGGAATTTTTTTAAATGGAAAACTAATCTCAAATCTCGATTCAACGCACCAAAAATATTTATATGTATAATTTTGTCAAAATATATTTTTTTAAACCCTTTTCGAGGACGTTAACATTTCTGAAGTTGATAGAGGGTAAAATATTGGGTTGTCCGGAGATAAATGCAGGATTTCATGTTTAAACCAAAACCTGATATTATTTTTAGATTATATTTCTTCAGACGAATACGTTATTTTCATATTTTCCTACTACCCAAATAAAAATCGTTATTCAAATCTGTGAGTTACTAGGCAAAACGTCCCCTTGTATATTATTTACTAATGAGAGCGTATGACAGTAATTAGACCACTTTGGAAGAACGGAGTTCATCTTGGGGCTCAACTAGACCATCTACTTCTCGTACCCAATGGTTACAGTCCGAAATACTTGGAAAAATCTTCAATGTTCCTTACTTTGTCGCAAATGAACTTACACTAAAAGATCTTAATAATCCATATCTTGCCGATTAAGCCCAAACCAGATACCTATCCTTATACTAAACTTCAAAACCACTCAAATCCACTTACTCTCCCAACTTGCTTCCCCTTCTATTCGCGACAACCCTCTGAGAAGTCTGAAAAGAAGATCAACTATAAAACTTTTATTAGGGGCTCCATTCAAACGCGAAACAATTTATTCAATTTTCAAAGGACAACCATTAGTTTGTCGGGAAGGAGAGACCGAAGATCTGTCAAAACTCGTTGTTCGGGCAATTATGAAACTAGTATCCTTCGGTGGCTATACAGAAAATTAACACATGCACTTTTATAAATATATGAACTCACTGAAACCATGTGATACATTAGGACAACTTTGTTTTAAGGTAACATTTATAACACTGCCTCAGCAGGCTCATCAGTGAATAGATGTGGTGGTACTCGAAAACGGTAGTAAGAGGCCCTGAGATACAGTGTTAATTGCACCCGATTAACCGATTTACCCCCCCCCCCCCCCCCAATGATAACTCGGGCCTATATAACCGACCACATCCCCACCACTAATTATCCCGGGATTTACATCCTAATAGAGCGGTCCCGCCGGTGTGCTGGCTGCCTCGTCCCGGGGATGGGCTAGTTGGCTCTTAGGCTTAGGTAACAGCCAATTACATAACACTCCCGATATTCCTGGGAGAGGAGGTGGAGTAGGGAGATAATCCATTAATGGTTCTAGTTACAATATTCCATCATGATAACATAATATTGTCAGATTCCTCATGTTTGTTTTTCTTCTACTAAATAAATTAAGCTAAGCATGCGAACTATTCAACGTTTTTTTATACCAATTCATTAAAATGTACAACTGTACAAATATATGCATCAAGTAAATGTGTTGATAACGATTACAATAACATGTTAAAACTTGAAAAGAACTACTTATCAGTAGCACTTTAATAAAAATTCTATACTAGAAGATCTCTAGGCCATCTTCTTTTCAGACGCCTCGAAGGGTTATCGGGAATACACACCGTGTAGAGGATGGGGCCTAGGATACTACCTTAAGGAAAACTCAAAGCTTAAAAAATAAAAGTATCAAAGCTGAAACTAGTAAGTAAAAGTATCTCTTTCTACGTCTCTCTCCGCTTAATCCTTTTTAGAGGTAATTCTCTCCCTTCCCGCTAAATATTTTGTATTTCGGTCAGTGGATAACATTGTTGTCGGGAGGTTATTTACTTTATTACTACCCATTATTACTTCGTTGGTTTCCACATGCTGAATTCGATTGGAAGTCCATGAAAGAATTAATTATTCAAACCTTAATGCTTCAGTAAAATTGTAGATTTCAGTATGCAAGGTCAGGTAGTTTTGATTTTTTTACAAGTCGTTAGTGTTTTTTAGTATGGCAAATACAGTAACAGACGGTAACATTTACTCGATTAATCTCTGAAAAACAATCATTGCGTAGTTGTTCAAAGAAAAAAATGCCAGCCATTAGTTTGCTATAGAAAATCGTAGGTCAAAAACAGCATTGACAATTCTGCCATATAATGAACTATTTTGTTCTTAGAATTGCATATTTTACAAACTTTGTCACCATAAAAGGAGACACTCAACTGTAAACTCAACTCAAGCTACTGCCATAGGATCCCATTCCCTTCTTCATTAGAATGCCAACTTTCCCACATTATTCCTCGATGGTCATCCAATAACCTTCCACTCATCTCTTAAAAATGTATGCCTGTCCGTTGATCAAACCCTCTCCTAGAAATTCCATATTGCCCAAATTTCCCGAAAGTCAATCGGCATCCTAAAACTATTTCACCGCTTTTAGTTACTATTTCGTTACTTTTAGTATCGTCCCTTATCTTCCCCCTATTTGACTATGGTTGCGTGATATATAACGGGCTCTCGATGGTTCTCGAGGACAGGTTAAAACGTATCATGAATTGCTTCATATGGTTTGTCTTCGGAACCTCGAGACGTTCCCATGTTTCGCATCTCTTCACTGAGTTTAATTGGCTCTTCCCCTCTTTCCGCAGAAAGTACTTCCTAGGTACCTACCTATTCCAAGTTATCAACACCCGCAACCCTCCCTTTATTTACAGTATCCTGCTATTCCCTGCAAGTCCTCAATCAAATCACTGCATACAAGATCTCCTCTTTCCGATCTCTATACTCCATCCCACAGAGGTACTGCATTCCAACGTCCTTCCTTGTCCGATCCTCTATTCTCTGGAATTCTCTCCCTCCCTGCATTCGCAATGCTTCTTCCCTCGGAACATTTAAAACACTCTTCTTTCTCTCCAACCTGATGCTCACTAATGAGATGGATGTCTCATAATCGAGTAATTTAATCAAAAAGTATGTCTGGCATGAAACATTAGCACACATTTAACGTTTGTTTATGGTAATGTTTTAATTCTTGTAAGAATAATTTCTGATCTTTTACTTTTTAATTTTCGTTTTTTGTCACTTTTTTTTCTTTGCAAATTGTGTTTATAATATTAATTCCTATATTCTGTATTTCTTTTTTCTTCCTCTTTTTTCTATTTACAGTTTTTTTCTTTTATTCTATTTTTTTTTTAATATGTATTTGTTCTCACACAAATTTGTACTCACTTTTATCTATGTTGTATACCGTAAAAATTATCATTGATGTTGTAAGTCAAGTGAAGTTACCATTCAGCTTAAACGAATTTTTAAAAAGGGACTTGTAAATTCGATTAATAATAAAATCATATTGTAGTTAAATAGTGAAATAAAGGCAGAAGATTAGTTCAGAGTGAAAATAGAATATTCGAAGAGTAGATATATAGGGGCTATGGTATGACTGGAGCTAGCTAAAGGCACAGGTGTCCAACTGCCATTTGCAATTACTGGAGGTGTGTACCCGAGCTGGGATACAAACAGAAGATAATTGATTAGTTCGCTTTGGGAGTACACTTTACCTTATATCAAGGCCCTGGCTACACTGATAGTGTCAATTCTGGCCAGCGTGTCCGGTACCTATCCCATGTTCTGCATCCACAAGTGCGCAGCTTATCTACTAATGGTGATGCTATTTCTGCTTCCATCTAACTTTAGATACTAGGGCCGCGAACATGTCTGTGTACTTTAGTGGCGCAATAAGTGTGAGCACTCATATTTATTCCAATTAAAAAAAAATAATTGACTTCTAAAACGTTTTACGCGCCCTTTCAAGACTGAAGGTTAAAAGGTGAAACATTTGTGGGCACATGTAGTGTGAGTTTCTTTGACTGTAAAATAGGTTCATAACGCATTAAAAAAAAAAAAAAAAAAATCTTTCATGTGATTTAGAAGCAATATTGATTATGTCAATAAAATTTACATCCTTTAAAAATGGATCAGTCGAAGTATTTTTTAGCATTGATTTCAGTCGAGATCGCGTATCTTTATGAAGTCTAGAACAAATAAAAATGGAAAAAGTACCGTCCATAAGTGAATGCTCCACGATGCGGACTGTGAAATCGAAGCATTAGTCCCAGATGATCCGCACACGACGAAACGGGATATTGGCAGGATACTTAACATATCAGATACAAGTATCTCCAATTTGAATTCCTATTTTCACAGACATGATCTCACAGATTAATATAGAATTAACTTCAGTATTACCTAAAGAATATAATATATATTAAGATGGTGGTACAAAAACCACACTCTTAAAATGTATCTTAAACTCTTCTTAAGAATGGTTTGTAACTATGTCTTCTTGACCCCATCTGGTGCCACTATGCTACCCAGGTACTGGAATCACTCGACTGTCTCAATTTCTTCATTCCCATTTAATATATTTATTTATTTATACATCCAGTTATCCATAAACTGTTTCGGTAAGAAAACTGCAGTAGATATCTAAATATGTAGATTATATCATTTCTCTAATATCCTGTCTGTACCCTTTAACGTCTAATATTTAGGTCTCTAACATACTTTTAAATAAAGTGAGTTTCGCTTCTTTCATTCTGGATGCGTGGTTTATGTTCGAAGAAAAATTTCACAGTATATACCACTAATTAATAATAAATTTTAAAATTTGTGTTAAATATCTCAGTGAAGTATCGTAGAAACATTAGTCAGCCTAACTTCATACCAAGCTATACAAAACTCAAAAAGTGCTTAAACAATATTTTGGAATGTAAAAAAAATAAATAATTCTTATAACTTATATTTTTTTGCTATCGACATCCTTATGTACTCAGGGACAGGAAAGACTAGTTGTCCTACAAGTTACCAACATATCCTAATATGAGTTGGAAGGTCATGATTCATTTCGTTGATCTGTAAAGAAATATATTGCAATCGCGTACCTTCCGTTCCAGTCACATTCGGCCATCGAGGTCCCTGTAAGACGATAATCAACTTTTTGTCCAGACGAAGTCCTAGATAGAACATTATTGTTAAAGGACAGGTATTTCGGTGTTTTGTTAACATTTTACTTTTTATATCACCGTTTTCCGTTACCATTCCTTATACCAAATTAAATATTTTACATAGGTATTATGAATATTAATTGTAAGCATATATATATATATATATATATATATATATATATATATATATATATATATATATATATGTATTTATTTATTCATGTTCAGAAGATAGGTCCTCTGTGTAAATAAATTTATCAATACTGATGACTATTCATACGTTTATTAATTCACTTGCTTCAAATAGGAAGGTATTAAATATTACTTAATTGTTATGATCGAAACACTAGAAACATTTTATAGCAATTTACATAATTATAAAATGGTATTGCATTTACATGTATAAATAAACTTTGAGCTCAACGATTACCGGATCTGAAAGGGTTCCAATGAACGAATGATATTAATGGACAAAGTGAGCACTAGATACATCACCTTCGTAACACTGTTTCCATTTCACGGTCCAAATGTATCCTTAAATACATTTAAACTTTACTGTATCTTAACATTTAAAAAATATCTAACCCAAGCAAGTAGTTTTTTCATACCTAAAATTATTTATATTAAAAATAATAGCGCAAAATATCTGTTTAAACATAAAAAATTTTTCTTCAAAATTAATATCCTTGGGTATCAAAATAAGACATATCATGTGAAACGACTTGATATTTCAATGTTAAGCCATTATTGAAATTCTTATTACAGAATCTGGCCAAGCAGATTCTGGCCTTTTGTACTCAAATTATTTAAATTTTTATTGATCCTTGGATCGGTATTCGATCAGAGTAATGCACTAGTATAATATCCCAAATAGTTCTAAAAACCATAGTTACCGACGGAAGGAAATTACAGAAAATTAAATTAATGCCCTAAAAATTTAACGAAAAGAAAAAAAGGAATAACATTGAAAACAATATTTTTCAGGCTAACATATTATAATACAAATAGAAGAAATTTGGTAGTTGGTGGGTGTGTAGAGCTGTCTCATTAAATTCACCTTCGGGATCCCCTGGTGATCATACTTTACTTTCCGATATTCTGAGCTCGTTCGGTTTTTTCCTGATGTCCATGTATACTTTCTGGGAACTATTCTTCTTGCTTTTATTGTGTTTCAATTATATATACGGCAGCTAGGACGCCATTGATTGTTCATTACAATTACTTTTAAGGGGCAGTGGCCCTAGAATAAAATTTATTTTTTATTTCATTTCATTTTAAATCCTTCAAATGTGCATAGTGTTAAGGATATATTTGTGGAGATATAAAAGTGTTACACCCCTAGAGTTATATCGATATAAATATTTTTACAACGTTGGGAGCCTTTATGATCGTATCATTAGCTCTATTAGACAAATACCACAAACTGCTTAGGAATTATTAGATGACTACTACGACCATGAAGTTGTAATCCCCTAGGACAAACAGCTTAGCTGAAAGAAGGCAGCTGGTCTGATCCTCACTGACTCACCGAATGCTTTAATATTGGGCACAAATCCCAACGCCCCCTTGATATTGCCATCAATCCGTGAGCAATCCCCCCCCCCTTCCACCCAAACCCCTAACTTAATGAAATTCGTTATATCAATGTCCTATCACCCCATCTGTCGTTCGCCCTTTACCCTCATCCTTCATTTATGATTCCGCCTCTAATGATCCCTATTGATTGTTGAGGATTCATCCATTATTATACAATTATATTCAGTCTTTGCGCACCCTCACATTTTCCCGCTCAACCCGCTTTTGTTTTTCTCGGACTATGCGCTCCCGCGCCTTCTCCCACAGTTTCCCTAATGCCCAACGACGATTGGAGATGGAATTCACCAGTTCTTCCTCCACTACCGTTTCCCGAAAATCGCGCCTTCGCTCTCGAAGCCCAAAAACAAGTTCTACCGGCGAGTATCCCGTTACGGTGTGAATAGAGTTATTGTACGCGGCGATCGCCTTCACCATTGCGACATCCGGCTCTAAACCCTTATCCACTTGATAAATCCGTAGATGTTCGCTGAGGGTTCCGTGGAGTCTTTCGATACCCCCTCTGCTCTTGGGATGCCCTGGGGTATTTATATGCCACCTGATCTCGAGCTCCTTGGCCTCTGCCCTAACCTGTGCATTGTCGAACTCGAGACCTCCGTCCGATGAAATTCTATCTGGAATTCCATAAACCCTGAACCACGACCGTAACGCTTCTAACACTGACTCCGCCGACTTATTCTGCACCAAGTGAGTCTGCGTGATTTTGCTAAAAACGTCCAGGATGGTAACCCACCTATAACCCCTCCACGTAAACGTATCCACCTGAAGATCCGCTAGTGGGAATGCTACTGTGGGCGTCTCCTCTTGAACCCACCCCGGGGGATGCCGGTCGTATTTCGTGGTGAGGCATACCTCGCACGACCCAATGACCTCTTGAATCGTCCGCTTCATGCCCCACCAGAAATACCTCCGTTTCAGCGCCCTGAGAGTTTCTTGTGTACCCCGGTGATTGGTTTTCCCTGGTGATATGAAAGGGTTACCTTCTTTCTGGCGCTCACCATCTTGAATTACCTCTACCGATCTCGCGCACTTGATAAAAGTACGATCGATCCCTATTTTCTCTTCTCTCCACAGTCGCTTTACCCTATCCCATATGGTCGCGTTTCCAATATAGTTCTTCCCTGATCCCCGGTTCTGTCCAAATGGTTGTAATATTACATCTCCCATACTTTGAAAAGTCCGCCTTCGGGAGACCCTCAGTCCTGGTTTTCCAGATGGTCTGTTCCTTCTTATCGTTAATTATATCATCTATTTCTTCCATATCCGTGGGTCTCTCGTCCGCGGAACTTTCGTCTTCTTGGGGCTCATCACGTTCTTCATGGGGCTCATTATTTGCACTTTGTGTATCTTTGCCACCCTCACCCTCCGGAGTCCATTCTCTTAGAAATTGCCGGATATCCCCTGACGGCCCCGGCTCGTTTTCCTCCAACGCATTCACCATAACCGCGCGCGACAACCAATCGGCCACTACGTTCTCCTTACCCGGTTTATAAACTACCTCGAGGTTGTATTGGCTGAGGAACTCCTTCCACCTTGTCACTCTCGCAGAGGTTTCCTTCAACTTCCCTACCACTGTAGGGGTCTATGATCGGTGTGCACTCGAAACCTCCTCCCGAAAACGTACGGCCGGAAGTGATCCACAGCCCATACAATCCCGACTAGCTCACGCTCCAGCGCGCTGTACCTCGATTCGGCGTCGGTCAACCGTCTGCTAGCATATGCTACGGGCCTATCTCCCTTCTCGCCCTCTTGTGACAAAACCGCCCCAGCGCATATTCACTCGCGTCCGTTGTTATGGTGAACATTATACATTTCGAATATTATTTTCCATCTCCGGAGAAATACAAATTTGTCGGCCCTTCTTCAACAGGTTATTGATGGGAACTAAAAACCGCGCCATTTCGGGTACGAATCGACGATAATAATTAAGGGACCCCATTAATCGCCGGATTCCTTTCACGTCACGTGGGATCGCCATTTTCGCGATAGCCTCCACCTTTCCTTGTCCGGTCTCAACCCTCCTTTGAAATGGTGTGTCCCAAAAAATTTATTTCGCCCTCCCTAGCCGCGATTTTTCTACCGAAAGTTTCAACCCGAACTGCCGGATCCTCTCGAAAACCGCCTTTAAATTTTCCACATGTTCCCGCTCGTACTTACTAAATACTAGGAGGTCGTCCATATAAATTTGGCACGAATTATCATAAAAACCCTCTCAAAAGTTCGTCCATTAGTTTTTGGAACGTGATGGGCGCGTTCTTAAGCCCAAACGGCATCCTAGTAAACTCATAATGTCCGCGCTCGAATGTAAAAGCGGTTTTACATTGATCCCTCGGGTCCATTTTAATCTGATGATATCCCGCCTTCAGATCGAGGGTGCTAAATATCACCGCCCCGCTTAGCCTATCCAATATATCATCAAACCTCGGGATTGGATATTTTTCATCCCTCGTATTTTCGTTTAGCTTGCGGTAATCAATAACGACCCGATATTTTCTTCTCCGGATAGACTCTTCTTCTTTACGGCCCACAGCGGACTATTATATGGAGAAGTGCTATCTACCACTATTCCCTGTTCCCGCAGACTCTTGATTTCCTCCCGGATGTGTGTCCTCAGTGCTTGCGGGTACCTCCTCTCCTTCACGTAAGACACGCGCTCCTCCTTCAGCGGAATCTCATGGACCGTCCTCCCGGTAACCCCTAACTTATCCCCTTCCTTGAAGAATATGTCCCCAAATTCTCTCATTAGCGCCCCCTCCAATCTTTCTCCTGTTTACAACTCCGATTTTGCTCACTACACCCCTTCTTCACTGCGCAACATCTATATTTCCTCCGCCCGATTTTAACTGTCCAAATACCCTTATTATTTCGGATCCTTCCCCTACTCTTTCCAGTAAATCACATCCTAGGATCCCATCGTACGATTTGGACATGCCCTCCATGATGTGCACGCTCAACTCCCCTCCATCATCGGACCACCTGTCCATCCCGATTTTCACCTCTCCCTCTATCTTACAGGGGCCACCCAGAGTGATTAAATTACAAGAACATACCTTAATCTGGAGTGCCCCGTTGCCGCAACTCAAGCTCTCAGCCGCTCTCCGGCTCAGAATGGTGCTGGAGCTCCCTGTGTCCACAAGGCACCTCACTCCTCTCTCCACCCTGATGATAGGCAGGCCGCCGCTCCTCGCCCTCACTCCATATACCTCTAGTATGCGGCGCCTCTCTGCTGACACCCTCCTCAGGCTGCCACGCGTCCGGTCGTCCCAGCTCGTCTCCGTCCGCTGCTTCTCCTCCGGCTCCCAGCAGCTCTGGCTCCTTCCTCTCCGCTACCTCCTGGTTCTTCCCTCACCGTCTCCGATGATCCAGACTCCTCCGATATCCTGGAGGAAGACTCGGATGGCCTCCTCTGTCCTCTCCATATTCGGTTTATTTCCATTGGCTCTCCCTTTGGAAATCTCCGATGCATGTAGGGGCACTGCCTTGCTATGTGTCCCTCGTTTCCGCACTCAAAGCATTTGGTGCGGGGACAATTTGCCACGAGGTGTCCTGTTTTGCCACACTCATGGCAACGCCGGTCTTCTTTCTTGTTGGAGTTGGCTGCTCTCCTTGGACCTCGCCCCTCTCTGCTCCGCTGGCCTTGACCGTGGCTCCATCTCCCTTCTTCTCCATGGCGCACCACCAGGTCTCCTGTATTCCACCTTGGTCCAGCCGCTCGTGTCCTCCTTCTCCGCTCGGAATTCCTCCTCTCGGGCGCTCGAGTCCATTGCTCCTGGGCACACTCTATGAAGCTCTTTTCCCGGGGAAAGTTTTCCCTCTTTCCCGTTTCTCTGACCAACTGAATCTTTAGGATTGTGCCCACAAACGCCATTCTAGCCTCTACCTCTGCTGCGCTTGCTGTTTCTCTTAGCTTGTCTGTGACCCTGTTGAATTTGGCCAACAGTTCCCCTGCATACTTGCCGCAGCTCTGGCGTGGATGCCTCGTCTCCCTGAAGAGTTAAAACAAGTCCTCTTCAGGAGTCCACCTGCCACCACCATACGCTTTCTTGAGCCGCTCCTTAATTACCTCCCAGGGTGTCTCTTCATCCGCCTGAATTAAATTCAAGACGCTCCTTTTTACCCTGCAAATTAGGTCTGCTCGTAAAGACTCTGCGTCGTGGCCGTCCTATATATATATATATATATATATATATATATATATATATATATATATATATATATATATATATATGTCCACCGCTCTTGGTCGCGTCTGGATCAACATTAATCTAGTGGAATGCTAGTCAGGACTTACTTGAATTACTTATTCTTTTTCTTTGAAAGGATTTTTCTTCGCTTTCGAAGTTTCCTTCAACCAAACTCCTCCCTCAGCCGTTTTCTCCATTCCTCTCTATCCATTGTTTCTTCTTCCGTTAATCCTCAGCCAGCCATACTTCCAGCCACAACACCTCTCCACCTGATGCGAGGCCTACCTTTCCTTCTCCTCCCCTCTGCTTCCCATTCATAAGTTATTTTGGAGATTCTTCTATTCTCCATTCTTTTAATATGGCCGAACCATCTCAGTCTCCTTCCCTCCATTTGCTCTAGAATGTTCCCTTTAACTTCCATTCTTTCTCTTATGATCTCTTATTGAATCCTTGAGATTCTTGCTGATCTCCTCCAAAAATCCATCCCCACAGCCAGAAATCTTTTATCTTGCGAATAACTTATTTAAATTAATTAATTTAGCATGGTAGGTCACAATTCTGGATATGGTAGGAGGATGTAAAAGAGAAATACAGAGCAGATATCGAATGGCTAGGAAGGCAATACGCATCTTACATCCGGCTTTGTGGAGCAGGACCAAAAAGAATAAGAAACGGATTTTTCAATCATTGATTGAAAGCATCCTCACATATGGCGCAAAAGCATGGCCCCTCACCAAGAGTATTAGGGATAAATTAAATGTAGTTGAGATGGACTACTGGAGGAGGTGTATCCAGAAAACCAGGGCAGATCGCGTAAGAAATGAAGATATAAGGAGGAAAATGGAAATTACGGAGAGCGTGACAGAACGTGTTATGAAGAAGAATTTAATATGGTATGGACATGTACGTCGGATGTCTCCTAGAAGATCGCCTGAAATGGTTAGAAAATAGAACCCTTCGAGAAATTGAAGGAGAGGACGACCAGCAAGGAGATGGGAGGATGAAATAGCGAAGGAAATGGCAGGAAGATGTCTGAGGGACGGTGATTGGTGGGACAGAGAATTGTGGAAGGATAGTTTGATCTGATGGAAACCCAATGAAGGGAAACACCGTTTCAAGAAGAAGAAGAAGAATTAATTTATTAATAAGATCTTCTCCAAAGGTTTAATACGTGGTGTCATTATACGTGTAATTATAAAGGAAAAGTAATCTAAAGGAATTAATTGGATGACGGGCGATCTGTAATAAAGTTTATTCAATGATAAACAATATATAGCTACATATATATATACATATATATATATATATATATTTTATATATATATATATATATATAAGAAATTATGAAATGATTCTGGATATGGATATTAAATTATTCTTGATATGGATCAGTGAAGAGAGAAGATTTCCCTGGTTCGGATACGAGCTCGGTGGCCTAGTGGATGAGGCACCACGCTAGAGAGGTGGAGACTTGGGTTCGAATCCCAACCGGGGTCAAATCTTTTCTCTTCAAAAAAAATATATATATATATATATATATATATATATATATATATATATATATATATATATATATATATATTGGTCAAAGGGTTGAACTATAAAATTACTATAAGAATCTACTACTACATCATTTCTTAATCTAGTATCTTACTTGGTAACAAAACAAACTTAATCTAAATTTATCTTAATGAGATAGTTGCTATGAGGGTAAGGCGTCGTCGATGGAACTCCTCGGTGAGGTGTCATCAGAATGGTTTAGAAGAATAAATACAATAAGTATTAATGAATTAATTGCCACTTCTTTACATTATTTTTATTTGAAAACTAATTTTGAATGTTAAACATTCATTATCAGTTCTAAAAATATACAAAAATATCAAAACATCTGCATTTTGTAATTTTGTTACAAAGTCTATATGTGTAAATGAAATGTAACATTTTTTCATTTATACAATCTTTAATAAATAAAAGAGTTATAAAAACTCGACAAAGAGCAAATAACTAACTTTTGGAGCTTTCAAAACGAAACCAAGTTTTAAGACTACTCCAATATTGAAGATAGAATTAAAGTGTATTCATTTCTTTCAAAAAATTAGTAATTTTTAAGTTTTTGTCCTCCTGTAAATCTTTGAAATATGGATGTGGCGGGTATTGATCCAAGGACTCATTTCATTTCTAAAAATACTTTCTAAATGACATAGATAAAAATCAAATTTTCTTATAAGATAAAACTTCATTGTCAATCTTTTTAAAAAATTATGTCAAACTGAAACTAGATATTCAAATTCTATCTAAATTGTTTTTAAGATTACCGAAATAAATAAAAAAATATTTTATTTTTTTAAAAGAGAGCCTGAATATTCCATAAAAATGGAACGAGTTGAAAACACTCTACTGGTATTTTTTAATTTTCCCCCGAGAGTATTTTTTTCTCTTTTTTTTTTTTTTTTTATACAGCTTAAGGGATTCTCATTCGAGAGAAGGAGGGAACCTATAAAAAAAATAATAATAAAAAAAAGAAAGAAAGAAAGATTCCGAGGTAAATCCAATAGCGGCCTCAAGTATGTCTTGATTAAACTTCTTTTGCATTTGACCTGAGGGGGCTGGGGATCAGCTGAATATTTCGGAATTAAAAATTCCACCGCCCCTCCACTCCCTGCTAAAGCTCCTCGGGGATTATTTAATGACTAATCAACCTTTTAATGAACTTCAAAAATATATAAAAGGAAAGCTTGTTGAAAGGGGGCTACATTCAACTTGATCTCTTGAAGGATAATATATCATAGGCATGAGCTTTAAGGAAAACACCAAAGGTTATTAACTGTATTAATTAACTGTTATTAACAATTAAGCTATATTATAAAGGTAATTAAGCTATTAATTAATTAATTATAACTCAAATTTTAAATCTCTTATTAATTACAAAAAACGGGGAGATGTGACATCGGCGTTATGGGAAATACTGAGAGAATGCTCAGAAATGTTAAATAGTTTTATTAATAGGATCGCAATTATATAATCGTATATGTAATCGGAATTATATATTTATCTTATTCTAATATTTCCAATTTAAGAAACTTTAAATAAAATTTAATTAAAATTTACATACTTAATTTACAATAATTGTTCAAAATGTCCACCCTCTTCTCTGATAATCTTCGTCTGACTGCATCTACTGCGAGGCGAAGTTCTTCATGATTTTGCCGCATTGTATTGCAGAACTCATAAATTTCTTCGACCAACTCCTCTCGGATTTCTGATCTTACTTCGTACACTTGCCAAACCTGAATTCATGCTGGTAATGGGAAACAACAGAACTGTGCGAGTTAGCTTCCATCCACAAATGGACTTATGAGTGCTGCAATACAATGCGGCAAAATCATGATGAATGCTTCGTTTGTTTTTTTCTGTTTATTAGAAATGGCCCGGTGTGTAAAGGAGTGTTGTTTTTTTTAATTTTATTTATTTTTTTTTACAAAGCAAATTCACCAATTTACTTTACTTAGCTTAGATAATTAATTGTGATAGTAACTATTTAACAGTAATCTGGAGATCGTTAGGCCAGTTTAAGTCATAACCAAGATATATTATTCCTTCTTCAAATAGCTGTCTGAAATATCTCTCTCTAAAGATCTCTCGCAATTTCAGGTCTCACTACATTTTGTGGGCACTATGAACAGCTGGATGTAAACAAATTACGATATTCTTCGCCTGTGACAGAGGCATTGTTTCCAGAGCCATCTTTAAAATAATATGGTCCAACCACTTCTTGTGACTTCACCCTACACTATACCGTACAGTTAAGTGGGTACAAAATCGTTTGATGGAATTCAAATTCAACGCAGCTCTAAAGTATAAATGGTATTTATTGGTCTCAAGCTGAAGAATATTAAGAAAATCGTAAAAAACGACAGCGTGTCTATCGTTTGGATTCACATAAAATATGTCTGATAGTTTAAAAGGTCTGATAATTATGTCGTATTTGCAGTCCGTAAATCCTGGCAGATCTATAAGGTGTTTTTGTTTTGACGAAAAACTAATAAAATTCCGCCATCTTAAAATAGCATCCTTAAGGACGAAAACTAATTCTAATTGTGGAAGGAGAGAGTAGCCAAGGATGTCCTTCGGCTTAAAAAAAATCGTCAGATCCTGACAGATCTGTAAAACAGTGTTAAAAAAGGTACGATATAGAACCGTGGCGGTGAGGGTTTGGGCGGGAATAGGAGATGGCTCCTGCTATAAGGACACTGTTTTACAGGTCTGCCAGGATCTGACGATATTTTTTGATGCCGAATGACATCCTTGGCCACTCTCTCCTTCCACAATTAGAATTAGCTTTTTCGTTCTTAAGGATGCTGTTTTAAGATGGTGAAATTTTATTAGTTTTATTCGTCCTTAAGGATGCTGTTTTAACGGTTTTTAAGTTATCCGAAGGATAACTTCCGCTATTGTTGTCCTTAAAGGACCCTCTTTTGAAATATTTAACGATTTAACTGTTTTTAAGATGGCGGAAGGATATCATCATCATCTTATGGGGCTTATGGTCCTTGCAAAACCCTGGCCTCCTCTACGATTCTCTTCCATTCACATCTATCCACAGCTGCCCTTCTCCATTCTCTCACACCCAAAATTACACTTAAAGACCGAAAATAAAGAAATCGTTAAACGTTTTTCATATGTACAAGGGTGTATCTCACATTTTGATACTGAGTGTATGTTTACTTAGATAATTTTTTATATACGTTTTACTCTTCTTTACTAAGACGGCGGGTTGCTAGATATTGACGGGTATAGAACCCCTGAAAAAAGAGAAAAGAAGGGGGTTGGCTTGGCAACCCCCAGGAACAAGTTCCTTGGCCAAGTGAGGGGGGACTTCCAGATTAATCACCAAAGCCTCTTGAAATAATTAATTCTGAAAACCTGAGATGAAGGTAAAAAACGATACTTGATGCGTTCATTGATCCCTGAAAATCATCAAGGTGAGGTACTAAGGAGAGGTTGGGAAAAAAATTTACTTATACAGTAGAACCTCACTAATTCGGCTCCCGCTAGTCCGACTGTCCGGGTAATCCGACTATCTCGCGATCAGAGTCCAGTAAAATTGTACATTTTTGTACTCAAAATATCCAATTTCGGATTTTAAAACGCCACCGCTCTCTAATTGGTCGCGTCAAAGCACAAATATTTCAGACTTTTAACGTATTCCAAATATACCTACTGCACGGTTGGCTCTAAAGTAAAGAAAAACTTGTTATGTTCAGAATTAGACTTGACTAAATTTAATATAATTTGAGCAGAAAATAAGCTCTGTAGCTTGAAGGGGGGCTTAGACACAGGCTTTAATATTTTCGGAAATCTCTCATATCTCTGGGTTTTTTTTGTTTTGTTTTTTTAGTTTTGCTCTATAGGTCCTTAACAATGATGTTTACAGCATACTTTTTTATGAACGATTTTAAAAAATAGTTAATGTTCTATAAACTAATTTTTTTTTATATTTTATTAAGTAAGTTTTATTACGGCAAATAATTTTATAAATAAACTGGTCACAAATTAAAGTGGACCACTTAAGATATTTTATAATTTTGTTTTCTCGAATGATAATATGAATCCAAGTAAACACGTTTGGGACAAACTGCTACGCCAATTGCACATGCGTTCGCCTAGTCCAGATAAGTTGGATGAACCTGCGACGCTTTAGTTGAATAATTGGCTTCTTTATCTTAACATTAGATATTGAGCTTAATGAAGAGTATGAACCGCCGATGTGAAGCGTTAATTCAAAGTAGAGAGGGTCCAAAACTCTACTGAAAAAGGTTAAAGTGAAGAAAACAAAAAAATATCTATTAAAATTTGTAAAAATTTAAATGTTTATACTGTATCTTTTTTTTATTTAATTTTAAAAATACATTTTTCCCTGATTAAGTTGGTTGTATTTTTTTTTATATATATATATTTTTTAACAATACACGATAACGATTACCAATGTATAAGTATTCAGAAGTATCCAAGAAGTGTTCAGGTAAGTGGGTGCACTTGACCGAAAAACTCTCTTTGAACAGTCCATTCTTCATAATTCATCATAGATCAATAATCATAGTTATCGTTTCCTATCATCCTCCTACCCCCTCCCCTCCTAAATTCTACTCCCGCCCCTTCCCATTGTGTCCGGATTATCAGTGTATCCTGCATTAATCTAAGTTAGTTGCTCCCCAGGCACACGTCATCCGCTCCCTAGGTTCGCTTAGTGCTACACAGTAGTTCGGTGGTTAGCCACAAATCCCTTAATGATATCACCTAATCTAGTAATCCACGTTCCCTTGGTGTGGACAGTATAATAACTACAGTTCGTTATCGATAGAGTTTATATGTGTAGATAAACTGTTTTGGTTTGGATGATAGATAAAAATTGAAACTTCATTATTTTTAACGGTATGATTTTTTAAATATTGTTTATTGAGGTTTAACGTCCTTATGTCATCCAAATTAGGCTAAAAGAACGTGCAAACCAACCAGACTCTCTCTAGACTCGAGGGTGTTCCATTTTAGGTGTTATATTATTTTTTATGTTATGAAGAAATTGAATAAAATATTTTTAACAGTTAATGTCAAAACTGTTGTTTTTTAAAAGTTTTTTTTCTCTCATTTTATATCTTGTATTGGTAAAGTTCTGCAATCTGCCTCAAAGGGGGCTATAAATAACATGGATAGCTTCAATGATCCATTCTCACAGTAAGAACCTCATAATATATAATACAGCATATAAAGTGTAAAAAAGTAAGATACAATTAATTAAATAAAAAAAAATTATAATATGAAAACAGTAATAATAGTACAATAATATGATTGAATTAAATGTTAAATTTTGCTTATTATTCTTCGACTGGGATGTGAGGAAATATTGGAAAAGGAATGTTTTAAATGAGCTTAAGGAAGGAGCTGTCTTATTCAGGAGGGAGAGTGTTCCATAGGGTCGCGGATTGGGATAGGAAGGAATGCTGGTATAAAGTTGTTCGATGGAAAGGCAAGTATAGGTCAGAGGAACGTGATCTTGTTGTGAATTCGGAGTGGACGGAAGACTTAAATTTCAAAAGATTATAAATGTAGGATGGGCGATGGTGATAAATGACCTAATATATATATATATATATATATATATGTATAAAAAAACCCTTTATATATATACTATATATATAAATATATATATATATATATATATATAAATATATATTATATATAAATATAGGGTGTATAAAAAAAAATGACCGTTTTATCAAATTCCAGAGTTCACAAGTCTGTAAATATATTAATGCTATTTATTATTTACCAATACTTAATAATCCCTTTAGAACATTCCCTAAGCTTGCTTCTCAATGGGGAAGGTGAAAAGACCTGTAGACTGGTTCATTACGAACTTACTCCTCAACAATCAGTAGTCGAACCAAAGAAAAGTTTGCAGAACTTCATGGGTTTGGACTCCTGCCTCATCCACCATATAGTCCAGACCTCGCACCTTCGGATTACTACTTGTTTCGATCCATGGCCCATTTTCTTCAAGGGAAAAAATTTGATATTATTTCGGAAGTTTAAAATGCTGTCCAAGAGTTGTTTGACAGCAATCCCAAGTAATGGTATCAGTGTGGCATCGAGCAATATTGACTAGTTTGCATTTACCTAATATATTTCATATCCCCTGGTTAAATTATATGGGGATAAAAAAACACCTAAATAATAATGGAACATTTAGCCAAGAAAATGAAAAATCAAAGAGGTGAAATGTTTTGCCCGTCAGTACATAACCAAATTTTCGATTCGTTCCTCGGAAAACTGGGTCATCTAGATTCTTAGATAACGCAGATTGTGACAGTTAGAAAGGCTAATAGAGGCCTAAGCGACAGCTAAACCTTAGAGTAGTTTAGCCTCGGTGAGAGGATGCCTTTTAAACCAGGGCTGCTCGGGATAAAATTAAGAAAGGGGGTGGCGCTCATTAAATAATTAACAAGAGTCGGTAGGGGCAGGGTTGGCAGCCCTGTCTCCCCAATTCATTATCCTCCCTCCTTCGGCCGGGACATGACAAGAATTTCCGTTGTAATTAAAAAATTCTCAAGACCCCTCTCCGCGCCCCCTTCGCCTCTTAAAATATAATAAAATTCCGCCGGCGGGTCTGTTCATTACCGTGGCCAAGTACCACTTAATTTTTTTCCCCTCTCTTTTATTCACAACCGACTGATGTTACAATTAAAAACTGTGTCTGGGATCGCTTTCTAGGTTTTTAATGTTTTTACCGAGGGCACCCCCTCTCGGGAAATCTCATAATTGAATTTGTCCTCCTTAATGGAACTTTCCCTCGACTAATCTCCGTTTTTTTTTTCCGAAATAATGTTTCTGATTTTGTCTACTCTTACCAATCAGGAACAGTTTGACTAAAATCTTATGCTATTTTTAGAGACGGGCTGAGTAGTCGGCTGCTTTTATTAGTCGGCAAAAAGTGCAACAACATGGCATTATTGATTAGAATTTTGATTAAAGATCCATCTTTACAGTTTGTTATATATTTTAGAAATATGAACTCTTTTTTCTTTTTTTTTTTGTTATCAATTATTGAACATTAAGAGAGATTATCATATTAATCAATAGTAAATAAATAAATACATAAAAAATCAATGTGATAACTTCTACAATACTGACAATGATTAATTAATAATAAGTCACCTTACACACATTTTTATCAAGTCAAACAATCCTCTGACTTTCTAAATATATTTTAACAGGTGTTTATAAATAAGTGAAGTAAAAAAAAAAATTTCACTAGCTATTTCACACCCCTCTCTACTCTAGGCGTATACTAGGGTAGATGCGCCATCAAAAGGTGAGAGGGTGTACTACTCATTTCGTTCTAAATTGTTATTAGGAGAAAAAAAACAGCAAATTAAAAATATTTGCTGAGTCATTAAAGAAAGCGTTGCATAAATGTTTTTAAACCGGCGATTCATGTCAACTTAATTTAGAATGGTAGCGGTGAAACGGCTCTCCCCATCTCAAGTTGCGCCTTCTCTACACGCCATTTATAAAATGTTTAATGACGCAAACAAAAATGAACATAAGTACGAAGAACGATTTACCATGGAACTAATTAAAGTCTGCCAATAATACATGCATTGCATTCAAAGGAAGGTTTGGGGCTCGATATGCATATCATGTTAACCTGGATAACGAGAAATACTTGTTAGTAATACCCAGGTCACACTAGGATGTGAGTGATCTCAATTATACAGTTTTAGGCAAGTAGTTAAACGAAAATAGTTTTAAATACCCGTTCCATGAAACTCATGCCTAAAACTGGCCTAATAGCCACGATGCTATCTCCGTATAAATTCCTTATTAAGAGCCGTTCCGTGAGCTGAAGATAGAAGAAAGGGCTTGAGGTGTAATTGATGCCTCTAAATTAGCGGTTGGCATGTCCGGATCATCGCGCAATCAGTAGCAATGGTAGCCTCCTGTCAGCCGGCTCTAATGAGCCTTCCACCAGCACGCGAAAAAACAGTTAGTTCTAAAACAGCCTCGGAAAATTTAGTCATTACAACACTCCTAAATATTTCACGGCCGTCTATTTTAGAGATAGTCGAAGCACGCCATTCTTTGGTCACTCGCCATCTTCTAAAAACCACCTCTTTTCCCATAAATAATGCCGTTACCAAGGTGCGCTATTCTCTCTACTTTGATCATTATATTTTTTTTAGTTTTTCTCTTTTAGGCTTACTGTAATGGCGGTCTAGCTGCCCTAATTACTAATTACTAACCAAAGATGGACAAAATATAATAATAGCTATTTTACAACTAGTTCCCGGAATCAATCACCTAATCTAATAATTATTAAATCTTTCAATCATTTTTTAGTGAATTGATGATTATTTAACAAAAACATTTAATCATTATTAATAGGGTGTAAAAAAAAAAAAATTACCGTTTTTGAAACAAATATTTGTATTAATCTTTCTTTGATATAAAATACCATTAATCCTCAAAGTATAGTCCGTTGTTACCTGTCGTCATTACCCATCTGCTAGCCAATTGCTCGATGCCACGCTGATACCATTCCTTGTGATGGCTGTCAAAGAACTCTTGAACAGCATTTTCAACTTCCGCAAAATTATCAAATTTTTTCCCTTGATGAAAATGGGCCACGGATCGAAACAAGTAGTAATCCGAAGGTGTGAGGTCTGGAATATATGATGGATGAGGCAGAAGTTTAAACCCATGATGTCCTGCAAATTTTTCTTTGGTTCGACTGCTGATTGTTGAGGAGTAAGTTCGTAATGAACCAGTCTACAGGTCTTTTCACCATTCCCATGGAGAGAAGATGGCGACTAACAGTATCTTTCGACACACCACACTCCCTGGCAAGTTCGCGAGTACTTGTGGACGGATTTGACTCAACCGCTTCCTTCATAACCTCATCAATATCCATTAATGACCACCTGGAGCTCTTCTTCCTTTCCAACGTCGAATCTCCACTTCTAAATTTTTTAAAACAAACGCCGAGCAGTGCGCTCTTCAAGGACACCTTCCCGTTCATACTTAATAATTTCACGAGTTGCTCCAGCGGCTGTGAAATTTTTTTTCCAGAAATGTCTTTAAATTACGAGAATATGCTCTAAAGGGATTATTAAGTATTGGTAAATAATAAATAGCATTAAGGTATTTACAGACTTTTGAACTCTGGAATTTGATAAAACGGTCATTTTTTTAATACATACATATATACATCGGTGGCTCTACATCCCGTCACCGAGACTGGGCCTCCTCCATTTTTTTTATACACCCTTTTAAATTAGGAGAATGATTCCAGGAAATTATTTGTCGAATAGATATGATCAAATTTTAGCATGTATGTAAATAAATAAATATAAAATATATACTCCTGGTAAACAAGTTCTTAATATTCCATATAAGTAATTGAATTTTTAACTTAAACAATAATACAATGATTGTACACCCTAGGTTAACTTCATAATTACATTTAGACAAAAATTATCCCTTTTCAATTTAACCCATCCACATACTTAATGGGAAAGGAAAATTTTGTTGCCCTCAGAGACACCATACGTCAAACAAAACGTTAACTATTCTTTTGAAGAAATTCATAAAGCCAATATTAATAAAGAACCATTAGAAATAGTAAACTAAAACATTGTAGGTCATTTTTCAATTATTTCTTCCATACTAATAATAGTTATAGTTTCCTTTATATATAATGTATAATAATAGATTCAAAATTATTGCAGTTTGTACTGTAAGATGTAAACACAGAAACCACGCCATCAAATTCAACCTACCCTGAACTTCAAATTACTTCGCTAAGGTCTGCTTCAGCTTAAGGAGGAGCGAGTTATATAAACGAATTATTTAATCTACACAGGAAGACCATCAGAGAACACTGACTGAAAAGTTTACTCAGCATTCTTTTCAGTATAAATAGATTAGTGAACCCTTTCCAAATGTTCATTCAGTCGATTAAGATTAAGAAATTTGTAATTCTGTACATTTTAATAAACGCTTTTTGTTAAAAAGCATTTATTTATCCACCTTATGTAACTTATGATTCAATTTTTCCAAACTCGTACTAGCAAATGTCTTTAATAGTAAAATCAATTCAACCATTATTAAATTAAGTGATAGTTTTCCAGGAAATTATTTATCAAAAAGCTATGATTAAATTTTGCCCAACCCTGCAAGCCATTCGTTTTTAATTTCTTCTACATTTACTAGACAAACTTTCAAACCTTCCAGTTAATTACAAGAGACTCATTTACATGACAGTAATCAGACCTAGCTCTGACTAAACCTAGCTCAGACTAGCTTCTCCACTAAACCATCTAGTTCATATAGTAACCAATTCTTACAACCAAAAATCCTTCGAAAAATCAAAATGCTCCTTACTTTGCCATAAGCAAAATTAACCATAAGGATCTTAATGTTCTATATGTTGCTGATTTGGCCCAAACCAGATACCTATCCTATGATTGTAAATTCCATTACCAATTAAATCCATTAGTATCTCAACTCTCAATCCGTCAGCGGGACCTTCAAACACTTGATTTTGAGCATTATCTTCACATTTCATATAGTTATTTTTTATTTTGTATATAGTTGTAAATTTTAATAAATATCTATTAAAAAAAAATGAATAAATAAAAATACCCATTAGTAGTATTGCATTAAACTTTCAATACTAGGAGGTCTGAAAAAACTTTTTTTCAGACATCTCTCAGAAATATCAAGAATCAAATAGGTAAAAGCAAATTGCTATTATACTGACTTTAATTAAACATTGGGACATGAAGGATTATTTCATTCGTGGCGTAATAAGGAGTATTAAAGATATTTAATTGGAACGACTGAATAAGGGACAAATTGTTTGTTGCTTATTTGGGCTTAACGTCCTTATGTACTGCAACTAGGGCAGGAAAGACTGGTTGTCCTACAGGTTACCTTCCTTATCTATTGTAGTGTAGGGTGGGAGGGTCAAGCATATTTAATCTTGACCTTCCCACCCTACACTACAAATTAAATTGTGTATAAAATATAAATTTAAATAAAATCTTTGAATATTTTTAAATAATGAATTTCAGGATTTTGAAAACTGATGATGTTTGTGAACATATCGATAAAAGGTAACTAGTTCATTTTTTGGTGGGTTCTGATCATTATTTGTATGATCAGAGATTGCAGCATCGAAATTTAATTCCGTTTCTATAGACAAACGATCAAAACTCCCAATTCATTACAAAAGACTTATTTACATGACTGTAATTTGACCTATTTGGACGTACGGAGTTAGCTTTGATTAGTATTCAATCCTTACAATCCAAAATCCTTTGAAAAATCTTAAATGCCCCTTACTTTGTCACCAATAAGCTTATCCATAAAGACCTTAATGTTCCATATGTTGCTGAGTTAGCCCAAACCAGAAACCTATCCTTTCATATTTAGCTCCATAACCACTCAAATCCATTAGTTTCTCAACTTGCTTCCCACTCCATTCCCGATAATCCTCCGAGGAGTCTGAAAAGAAGATGGCCTAGAGATCTTCAAGTGTAGAATTATTATTGAAGTGCTACTGATGAGCAGCTCTTTTTAAGTACATTTTGAATAATGGTTCATGTTATTCTTGTCCTTTAAGTCGCACATATAATTAATTAATTAAATATGACATGTAAAATAATAAATAATAGGTATTATAATCGTTATCAGCTCATTTACTTGATATATATACATATTTGTACAGTTGTAAGTCGTTTTTTTTCAATAAATTGATATTGCTGTAATCCAAAAAAAAAAAAAAAAAAATCATTTCTATATCGAATCACTGTTGGCCTGTACAGGGGTTGTCCACTATTTTAAATCATTAGTGGACACCTAATCTTACCGCAACAAGAAATTGTTTAACGCGAAACAAAATACGGAAAACGCAAAGAAAACCCTACCCCTAAGAGGATAGACCCTCCCCCCACTCCCGAAGAGACCAGAGGTTCGAGACCTGCCTGAGACAGACCACTGTATGGAGGAAGGAGGGACAAGATCAGAGACTACTAGTTAGCTAATCGCCCCTCTAATCGTGCCCTTCCCCCCAGGGCAATAATTATACCTTTGCCCTCAGTCTATTTGCTTCCGGCCAATCGGCCTTAGGCTTTCAGGAACAATCGATAGTACATTAAAGGGGAATGGGTTGAGGATTGAGTCCGGCGAGAGTAAACTTGTCAAATTGACTTCTATTATTTGTTTTTAGCTTGACCAGAGTCCTTTCGCTATATATTTGTGCATTGGCTTACAGTTTCATAAATTTTATTACGTTTCTTCATTCAGTCCATTATATGTAACTTTGGTGTGCCCTAACAGAGTTTGAAGAATATAATAAATTATTTGTCTGTCAGTGAAAAACGATGACCTATTTTTATGATGTTCGGATTCACTTCTTCGTTGCAATTCTAAGATATTTTTTTAAGATTCCTTTTCATAGTAGAACCACACTAATCTCACTCCTAACTACCAAGGGGTAGGGCGGAAACGCTAAGGTCGGATTAACCGGAGATTTCAATAAAACAGGTTCTTCATAGTTCAAAGTGTGTAATAATGGATTTTATTTTTATTTATTTTTTTTATTGATGTATTCCTATGGAACTCAGTATGTAACTCTTTTGGCTTTTTTATTATTTTCTTGAATATTTATATAATTATGTTCTATTTTAATGTTCTATTAAATAGCTTGTTAATATGGTACGTTATAGATGAGCTATAGGTTTATTTACTTATTTAGTGTTATTTTATACCCGTCATACAAATATATTGAAATTTCATATAATTAAAAACTGTAGTAATTAATTTATAAATCAATGAAGTTTTAAGTTTTATTTATTCATTTATTTTGTTTAAACTTTTTTAATTGATATTTACAACTGTAAATACATTATATACAATAAGTAAATTTGATGTAAACGATTACAATGACATGTCAATAACATGTAAGGAACTACTCACTAGTAGCACTTCAATAAAAGTTGTTTTAATATATGGATTTAGTATTGAAAATGAGAAGAATCGAAAGGTTTAGTGGAGCCTAAAAGACATTTACGTTTGTCTAGCAAATGTTGAAGTAGTCGGAAAAAAAATTAGATTTTGTACAAATCCAAGAATATATTATTTATTTATTTTTTATATATATCAATTTATTGAAATTTAAAACTGTACAAATATGTACATCAAGTAAATGAGCTGATAACAATTATAATGACTTGTCAAAACTTGAAAAGAACTACTCATCAGTAGCACTTCAATAAAAATTCAACACTAGAAGATCTCCAGACCATCTTCTTTTCAGACGCCTCGGAGGATTATCGGGAATGGAATGGGAAGCAAGTTAAGAAACTAATGGATTTGAGTGGTTATGGAGCTAAATATGAAAGGATAGGTTTCTGGTTTGGGCTAACTCAGCAACATATGGAACATTAAGGTCTTTATGGATAAGCTTATTGGTGACAAAGTAAGGAGCATTTAGGATTTTGTATTGTAAGGATTGGATACTAAATGAATTGGTTTAGTGGAGCCCCAAAGCTCAACTCCGTACGTCCAAATATGGCTAATCACAGTCATGTAAATAAGTCTTTTGTAATGAATGGAAGTATGATCGTTTGTCTAGTAAATGTTCAAGTAGTCTATAACGACGAGAAGTTTCTTGTCGCTTTAGTCTTTTATATTATTTAAATTTAATTTTTTTTTTTTTTTAATACTGTGTATCATGTTTTTTAGTTACTTTTAATCTGCTACCTTTATTTTAAGATCGAATTTCAAATGTTTTAGTGATTATTGCTTAATACAGTGAAACCTCGACATAGCAAATTCCTTGATAAATCGATGTTTTTCTATTCCCCTTGAATCTGCCTACCATTCCTATGTTATTTTTACCTCTACATATCGAAGGATTGGTTAAGAAGACCTTGATATATCGAATTTTCAAAGATTCCTTAGCTTACACCGCACCTCTACAAAACGAAGTTTTTATCGGAAAACCTCTATAAATCGAAGTCGATTTGTTAAGTAGAGTTTAGACTGATCAAAGATTCTACGAAGGATTAACTGTAACTCCCATCCTGGCATTTGTTTCAGTTTCTGATAAAACACTTGTGCGATAAGTTTCGATTTCTGTTGTCCCTCAATATTTTTTTATTTTCGGAAATGGTAAAGCGTAAAACCGTTTCGTATTAAGAAAAATTGAAAATTATTCGAGCCATAAATGCCGGAGTTGACAGAAAGTAAGATATTTCAAAAACGTTTGGAATACCAACTGTATCAGATTTTTCCAAAGGTCCGCTTAAAATTTTAACAAATTCAATAATTATTCTTTCATTATTATTATTTTAATAAAATATGTACATATTTTTTTTTTTAAATAGTTACAATGAGTATTTTAATATAAACCTCTAACCTCTATATATTGAAGCCAGTCAGAAATCACATCGATAAATCAAACCTCGATATATCGAAAGCCTCGATAATTCGAAGTTTTCTTGTTCCCCTTGAGGTTCGATATACCTTGGTTCCAATGCATCAATTCGTTACTCTTTACAAAACAAGTTTATAAGCATATTCCATAATAAAAACAGCTACATTTTCTATTCGTTATGAATAAAATATAATGTTTATTTAAGAATTCCAGCCGACACATAATATGTCATTTTATAAGTTGATACCGTAGCTAATAGTAACAGATAGTATTAATGCACTAACCGAATCTAGCTCAGGAAACGGCACTGGATTGACATAACCAGCACGACAGGAGTGTCATGCAACAACTTTTAATCTCAAGCTGTGCATGTTTGACAAGTCCTTTTGTTGCGTGATCGGTTTCAATAAAGATTATAATTATAGATTATAGAAAATATTTATATCAGCTGACGATACATATCTGATATATGTATGCATGTATGTATATAAAATATGTAACATTAAATTTTGTCAGGGATTTATCAGAACGAAAGTATAAAAAGTAAATTCCATTATGGATAGATTTTTGATATTATATTTTTATTTATTCATATTTGATGATGTATAACTTTGGAAGAAAATAATATAACAAATACTGTCTACATAAGATCGTTAAACTAAACTTTTTTTTTCAAGTTTTGTAGTATTATAAAAATTCAGAATATTTTTTTAACACCAGTAGATAAATAGAGAATGCTACAATTTTTGAATAAAATTAATCCTATACTTATACAACTAAGTTAGTTCCTAAAGGTTTTATCTATTTCTTAACTCATCCTAGGTTCTTCAGTATCTTAGCAGTGCTTGAAACTTGAATTCCTTACTGAATTCTTCTGTATAATAACTCCGAAAGAATGCTTAAAATAAGGGATACAATTAGGAGTTAAAAATAAAACAATTACTGATGATAAAAATATTTTAATAGGACCGTTGAAACATAGCATTCCAAAATCAGCCATGTCCATTTTAAAAACTTTTTCACAGCTGGTTGACAAACGTAAAGGTTTGACTGTATCAGAAAATGGAATTATTTGGACTTATATTATTTGGGAATTATATTAAATTGGACTTTTTGTATGGCCGTTTTCAATGTGATTTAACTACTTTTGTTGGAAACTTTTTCACCTATGATGATTTAGTGAAGCTATTAAAAAACAGAATCTGGAAATTTGACTTTTTGGATCTGGCTGATTTTGGAATTATACGCCTCCATTAATGTTTGCCTTATTGTTCACATAACTAAGAGTAACTTGAGGTAGGCAAGACGGTATAGAAGGATCAATACAATTAGGATTGATGAATTAATTGCCACTTCTGTTGGAACTATTTTATTACAAAACTAGTTTTTAATAAAATAATAAAGACAAAATAGACCCTTTCCAAAAAAGCGGGGTATACGAACTAATATAAAATGTAATGACTGTGAAGCAAAATACACGGGAAAAACTGGACGATCGGTAAATCAAAGAGTAAAAGAACATATAAGAGCAAACACTAATAAGACCCAAAACTCCAATTACGCTATCCATCTAAATGAAAATAACCATAAATTTAATAAAGACTCAGGAGTAAAAATACTACATCAAGTAGAAAATAGCCTAAAATTAAATATTTATGAATCATTAGAAATAATAAAATTGTTTAAATCCGATCCAGATTTTTGTTTAAACGACCAGATAAACATCTCCAATAGCCCAATTTTAAATTTGTTTCCCATAGGAACGGAAAAATCAAATGAGTCATAAGGAGTCCCAATAGTCCCAAATGAGTCCCATAGTAAATCACAAAAATTTAACCTACCTGCCCTCTTCCACTTCTCATGATGGGTATATTTTAGTTATCTCTTAGAGCTCCTCAGGTGAGTGCTAATGTTTGATTCCTAGTCTTACATTTTTAAAAACTTAAGAGCATATAATGTATGTAACATAGTAGTGACGTGTTGAAAATTTTTGTATTTTTTAGAACTGAAGATGAATTTTTAGCATTCGGAACTAGTTTTCTAATAAAATAACCCCAATAGAAGTGGTAATTAATTCATCAATCCTAATTAACTACGAATAGTGTATAATTACATAACTCCAAATATTTCCCACTTATTTCACTTATACCTATAACTTACTACGGAAAAATATTTGTAGTTATGTATTTATACACAGTTCTCTATTAAAAGTCGATCGCTGATTTGTTAATTTTGGAACTTCTATCACTTTTGAGATTTTTTCACTATATAATTTATATTTTTGTGACAAGATATTATGAGCTGCCTTTGCAAAGATTGGTTTTGTAATATTATGCATTATTTTTTTCCTAGAACAAGGGTACGGTTTCATCTATTTTCAGAAACTCGAATATATTCCGTTACTTCGAAATCCCAGGAGTTGTAAATAAAACCCAGGTTTTTAATAGAATTAGTGACAGTACTGACAAACATGTTTATCCTCCTGATTGATGTCAGTCTTCGTTCCACTTTTTATCGTGTAATGAGGATTGACAGTTTGACCCAGAATGAAACGGAACTGATAACAAACTAGAATGTACACCCGCCTTAAAGGTCATTTATTGAAAAAAAAGTGTTGTTTTGTTTTCATCTATTTATTGATATTTATAACTGTATGCATTATCGGAGGATTATAATGGCGTGTGCGGCAAGTTGGGAGGCTAGTGGATTTGAGTTGGTATGTAGTTTAC
Organism: Euschistus heros; assembly: GCA_003667255.2. Classification (NCBI taxonomy): domain Eukaryota; kingdom Metazoa; phylum Arthropoda; class Insecta; order Hemiptera; family Pentatomidae; genus Euschistus; species Euschistus heros. Next base: position 1,871,133 of record RCWM02000142.1, read on the forward strand.
TAGGAGGACAGGTATCTGGTTTGGGCCAAATATACAACATATGGAACATTAAGGTCTTTATGAATAAGTTTGTTTGTGACATAATATGGAGCATTGAGGAATTTACGAAGGATTTTGGATAATAAGGATTTGATGCGAGGAAAATTGGAAGGTTTAGTGGAACCCCAAAGCTCAACTCCGTTCGAATGGGTCTTTTAAGTATGGTATGTTGAAAAAAATTAAAATTATTATTAACTCCAAGATTAACAAGCCTTAATAAATTATACCTGAAATAAAATATTCGCAATAGGCAACAAACACTTCAGTCCAATATTGACCATACCAACAGAACGAATCACGATTTAATAAACTAATGGTAGGGTAATCAGAGGGCGGGCAGAGACGAGCGCAGCGTTGAAATAATTTCTCCCTTTCGGCAAATATTTGCAACTGTAATGCAGAGAGGCCACGGCTAATGAAATGCATTTATCCGAATATTAATTCCGACCAGTGCCTGTTTGATTAGATCGCTCTGATGTGGTTTAATAACAGCTGTACTCCAACAATGGCCGATCCATGCGCCCCCTCCCCCTCTCACCAATTTCAATTCAAATTATCAGAACAGTTTCCTCCCTCTATTATCTAGATAGCGCTACCTGTTGGTTTTAATTGCGGATTCCCTCTGCCCGGTTTACCGCGCAAATCCTTTGTGATCTCCTACAGTTGGGCGGAACACTCTTTGTATACAACTGTTCTAAGCTGAGCTGAAGTATCTGTTTGATCTTTCTGTTTCATTCTGTTATTGAAACAATAATTGTAAAACGTTTTATTTATACCTAGCATCCCCTGTCGCGGCATCGTTCGCTCTCATTATTAAAGGACTTAATTTTAACTAATAATGTAATTTTTTTTGGACGGAGATTTTTAACTCTTGAGGATAATGGACTGCATTATGAGTGTTTACAACTAAAGGCCAAAGAATAATATTTTTAGACACAATATCAAAAAGCAAAGGATCGAAATTTTCATTAGGTTATTATTTTAATTCGTTAGAAATAATTTTATTGATTTCATCTGGTTTGTATATTTATTTATTTATCTCTAACCATAAAAGTATATGACAGTGTGGCGAACCTCGTTTCAACCACTCAACTTTGTACATTCAAATTATTATTATTATTATTGTACATTTGATTATTGCTGAACCTTCTTAGAAATGTGAAGATAATGTAGTTAAAATTTGGTACAGATGGTTTTGGTAGTTTTACCATTATAAACTTTATTACAGAATGATGCTAACCACATATCGGTAGATTTTCAAACTTCCCTGCGATACGCATATCGGGACCACATATTTAAAAATGTTTCAGAATTTAATTGAATATAAGTAAATTTTATTATCAATTTCATATTACTGTAACATCGTAACCTCTCATGTAGAAAGGTACTCGCCACCTATCGGTCAATTTTCAAACTTCACAGATATACATATATTATCGTTTTTTTTAATTAAAAAATTAATTGATAATCAGTAGATATTATTATTGCTAAACCCTCCTTGAAATATAAATATGATGTGGTTCAAATTCGGGAGATTGGATTATTAGTTTTTGTGGTTAGTGATCACAAACGAAAAATGGCTTGCCCTTTTATATAATAGTATAAATGTAGACTCGTGAGAAATAATTTTAAAAATAATGTTACTCTTCACCGATCATTGGTCAGTAAACAGATGCCCGTGAATAAGAAACAATGTTTACTTGTTACAGACAGCTTTGCTACAATCAATATTATGGTTAAGTATCTTGTCTTCATAAGAATATTGAAAGAAATCAAAATTGTCAGAGTTCAGGGCCTAATTCTCTAAACAGTATGAAGTATATGAATAGAATCTCACTCCTCAGAATTGAAGCGTTTGGTGGAAGATGGGGTTATGAAACAAACACAATTTTGAGTAATTTATGATCAAAGTTTTTTTTTAAAACATTTTCCTTTAGCAGGGAAACGTTACATGCCCCTTCATCTTATTCATTATCTTTTTCTAGTTTTGAAATTTTCAGATTTTGCTACTTAACACTTCTGCACATAAATTCTTGATTCAAAGAGCTAGATTGTATTTTTTTTTTTTTTTTTAAATAAGAAATACCCTCTTTATCTACTAAATTCTTCAATTAGGTATTGTCCTCTCAGTATAAAATATGTTAATTTAATTTCGATTTGAGCCACATCTTCAAGTGTCCTCAGAAGAGAAATGAGATGAAAAAATGTGGTGGATTTCGTCAGCTCTGTATGGCCTTGAATTACAGTAAATATTTGATTAATAGTGCTACATGATTTATTAGAGAAATATATGGAGAATAAAAAGCAACCAGGAACTAAGGGAACTGCACAAAGCTCCAGATTTGGTTTATAATTATTTAATAAGGAGATTAAGATGGCTGTGCCATGTTCAGAGAATGAGCCCCAACAGAATGCCAAAAATCATGCTGAATGGGCGTCCCGAAGGAGGCAAGAGAGAAAGAGGAAGGCCTAGATTGCGCTGGAGGGAAGATGTTGAGGCAGACCTAAAGACACTTGGTGTGAGGTATTGGAGGAGAGCAGCTGGTGACAGAAACAAATGGAGGGGAATCGTGGAAGAGGCCAAGGTTCTGCATGGACCGTAGCGCCATTGTTGTTGTTGTTATGATTTATTAGAAATATAGATCTAGTTAAACGTGGCCGCGCCTATGTTAAGGAACAAAAACTCGGAGTATCGAAATTTATGGATGCGGATGAAATAAACAATAACGAGTGTTTTTATAAGAAACAATCTCGAAATCATATAAAATTTAACAATCATGAACATGTGATATGGGTGTAGGGTCTACATCACGACATCGATTATTTTTCTTGTTTGTATCCGAGCAGCTTCCATTATTGTCGTTACTGTAAGACAGGTTCGAATCAAATATATTCAGAAATAAAAATTATAAAAATATATTGTTTATGAGGTTATGTATGAGATAGTTGAACTGTTAAGTCTCTATTCTACTGGTTTATATACTTTCATTTAATTTACTTATTCAATATTTCTGAAAAAAAAAAAAAAAAAAAAAAAAGGAGCGATTTTAAATCGGCCGCATAACTGTTCTTAAAAGCTTTCTAACGATTTCTTTAGAGCATAATCAGAATTCAATAACTGTAATAATATTGATAGCCTTTAATGATATCAAAATCGCTTGAAGGCTGCTGCAAAATCAAAGACTTAAATGGAAATAATTACTAAGGAGAGGAACCTAATCAGAGATACAAGAACTCGTGAGTTTTATTTATTTCATAATTTTTTTTGTTTTTCTTAATAATTCAACAAACAGGATGGTGGCGAAATTTTATTTTCTTAATAATTACCCTGTTTTGCCACAAAATCCTAAACATAATCGGTGATTTCGACAGAATTAATTTCACATCATACGTGTTTTTGAGATGACTTTTGGTATACTTTTTGACATAAAAAATCTGAATATTTTTATTTCAAAGGGGAAATTGAGTTATGAATAACTCACAGATTTGAATGCCGATTTTTTTTAAATGACTTAGAAATTTATCGTAGCATTTTAAAACGTCTTATAATAGTGCAAAACTAGCTAGAGTTATAGCTCGCCAATATCATTAGGAGACGAGAAAAAAAATAAAATATGAAAAGTTAATAACGTTTAATTATTTTTTTTAAACCTCAATTCTAATTTCAATAAGTAAATTTGACAATTTCCCAAAAGTTAATTTTAATAGATAGTCTCCAGTGAGCTTTCAGGCAGCACTCCCATACTTCCGTTGATGCTCAAAAGCTTTTCTTATGGCATACTTTAAGTGTAAATAATAGTCCAAAACTTTTTTGATTTTTTCGACATAAATTTTAGGAAATCCGTACATATTAAGCATAAATTGGTGAAGGACTTTTTTAAATGAAAAGATCTCAAATCTCGGATTTTTAACCCTTTGCGAGAACAGTTTTAAAATTGGCGGTTTGAAGTTGAGGGATGTTCATACAATTTCTCCATAACAACTGCTGAGGTTCAACCGATTACAATAAGAATCATACACTGATAGAACTCACTGATTCATCATTCTTTTTGTCCCTACATCGACAATGGCCTTACTCCATGTCATTCACCAGAGAAAAAAAGTGCTTTTAACCTCCTCTTTGAAAATAATCCAATAGCTTCTCGTCACGAGAATTTCAATGTAAGGGTCCATCCTGCAGTCACCATGATTTCACAGAAAGTACCATATTTAAGGTTTCGACATCGACCTTTTTTTGTCTTACAACTATAAGGAACCTAATTTGTGTCAAATAGCGGCTTAAACATCTAACCATTTTTTCAGAACTTAGCTTATCTACCAAATCCTACCATTTTAAAGGTAAAAAAACGAAAATTTTTTTCACCAAAAAAATTTAATCGCATTTTTTGACGAATTAACCGCGATCCTGGCCTATTTTTTAAAATTCCTTTCTTAGCGAGCACCTACGGCCGTAGAGGAAGTAGAAACTATATATCGAATTTCATTCCAATCCGTTCGTTATGACCTTGGACTTTTTTCTGAGATCTGGAGTAAATAGTTTAGCCATCTGCATAGTTTAGCCCAAATCTGGTGCCGGAGGTCGCAGGATTTTTTAACGGAAGTATCATTTCAAAGAATCCCTTATTAAAATATCTCAAGTTATAGCTGAAGACCTTCGATTTTTTCATTCAAATCCAATGTTATGCGCATGCATAATCATAAATTCCGTTTTGCTCTGATTCAGCTTCAGTCCTAAAACTCTAAAACTCTTCTAGTACTCCAGAAAGGGCTGGTAAAGTACGGGCTTGTGATAACAACATCGTCAGCATATGCCATATGTTGAGTCATCCTGTTGTAGATATTTCCACCAGGGCTCGTTCTTATGACCCTTATCACTTTTTCGAGAGCTAGGTTAAATATTATGGATGGTGAAATGAGAGGAGTCCACCAATTCTTACCTGGAATTTAGTTTCTTTCCATGTCATTTCTACCAGTCTACTAACTTCGGTGGTGATCCTAAAGATCCCAGGCAACCTCCTCCCTTTTTATAGAGTCATACGCTTGCTTGAAATCTATAAAAAGATGATTCAGGCTCACATTATATTCATAACTCTTTATAGAAGTGTCTCCAAGGGGAAGATTAGGTCAGTTGTGGACCTTCCCTTTCTAAATCCGCACTGGTAATCCCCAAGTACCTTTTCAGCCCATCCCGCTAGTCTGTTATTGATGCACTAGAGAGTACCTATATGTGGTTGATACGAGCGCAATTCCCCGGTAATTCTCGCATACCTTTTATCTCCCTTTGTAAAAAGCAGAATGTATGCCGATTCAAAATATTAGTGATGCTATTATAGTGCATAGAAAAACTCATTTGTTTCCTATTTGTAATCGGTTGAAAACAAGAAACGCAGCAGTTGTTTGTGGCCTTGAGTGTTGATAATTGTTGATGAAATCTTAACAAACTTCAAAATATTTAACTCCCTCACGAAAGGTGTAAAAATATATTCATTTACTTTTTTTTTTGATTTTGATAAATAAGAAAAATTTGAGGTCAGCTTTAAACCTTCTTTTCATGAAAAAAAGTTTACCACTGATTTACAGCGAAGATGATTTCCTTGGAATAGAAATTGATTTCATTTTTTGGATATTTATTTTTTTAGGGCTACTCGCCCCTCTGTGTGGCGCATAGCTGTCAATGGCGAGACCAGATAGTTTAATACATATATATTAATTATATTTCGTTTGGTACTGATCAATTTCGGATCGAAATCCTTCCCTCTCTTACTCCACAATATTCTACTATTCCTGTGTGTATCTGAACGGTGTCTAGGGTTCTTCCTAGAAATTTCCACATCGGAACCAAAAGGTTGGAACAACACAGATGATTCAGCCATATTAGTATAATCTCAGCTTTTAATACTTCTCATTTCCTCAACATCCTATCTAATTTAGGCGTGTATACAAACTGTGGAGAACAGCTAAATACCGCAATATCCATGATGAATCCATTCAATCCATCCTTCGAACAATTATAAATGTTCTATATCATAACCGTACTTTGTAAAGTATTCCTTATGCATCCTTAAGAGTCTCAATATTCTTTTCGTTTTCGAAAAAACAAGAAAAGTCTAACCCAGGGTTCTTGTGAAATCCTATTTCAGAATCTGATGGAGTTGAGCTTATGGTATCCACTGAACCATCTAATTAACCTCGTATCAAATTCAAAATCCTTAATGCTCCTCACTATGTCACAAATAAACTTATCCATAAAGACCTTGATGTTCCATATGTTGTTGATTTATCCCATACCAGATACCTATCCTTTCATAGTAGAAGATGGCCTCGAGTCCTTCTCATATACAACTTTTATTGAAACAATACCAGTGAAGGGTGGCTTCACAAGCAATTGCCACGTTATTAACACATTCACTGTACGTATGTTTTTTTTTTTTTTTTATGTACAGTTGTAAATTTTAATAAATGGATAAATAAAAAAATAAAAAAAAGGAACTGCTGTGTCATCCATTGATGGAAAAGGCTTTGTTCCGAGTTCCACATGCTGAGGCAATGTCAATATTTTATATAGCTGTATTTTTAATGTTTATTTTATCCTTCATTTCATTTATTCGTTTTCATCTCTTGCTCTATTGATATTATTTTATTGATTCGCTCTTGTTTTTTTTAATATGATATGAATGAATTTATCACCTATATTTAAGTCTTTGAGTGAGGCAGTTTTTTTTATTTTTAAAAACAAAATAGTAATAAAAATATTTTAATAGGCTATTACTGTTGGTGTACTCAGTCTTCATGGCTATCTCTCTAACACAGTCATCATTTTTTTTTTTTTTATGAATCATTAATGGAAGAACTCTTATAAAAAATTTATTTTCTCTTTGTGGTGAGTGAGTCGTTTTGATCCCTTTCCTCTTTTGAGCGGTTTCTCCTACTTCTTAAGTAAAGTTATTTATTCACTAGACATGCAATCGATATTTTTGAAGTTGACTCTCCTGTGGTTTTAAGCTCAAAAAAGTATTAGTATATTGTTTATAAAGGAAAAGAACAAGAAATTTAGTTTCAATAATATATTTATTTAAACGAAAAATATTTTTGCAATAGTATCTCATGTGATTTGTTTTTTTTTCCGACAAGAATTCTTTTAATAATATGTAATATAAAAAAGTATTGGCAAAAAAAAAACCTCAAGTACTTTATTTGAAGACCTTTTAGCTCAATAAAAGCTTGCAGCCTCCTAGTGCACTAAATTTCTTGTAGTCTCTAAAGATATTTTTTGTCATTCTTCTTTTCTAATTTTTCCCTTAATGTACGCATAATTTTGTGATTATTTAATATTCACAAATGCTCTATGGAATTTAATTCCGGGCTTTGAGGTGTACTTTGGAGATGATTCTGCATTTTTGAGTGGATTATAAATAAGGCACTCTTCAGTTTTTCGCGCCGCGAGTTTGGGGTCGTTGTCTTGCTGAAAAATGGAATCTAATAGCTGAGCACTGGCTATTTCTTGGGTTCTTATTTGTGCGAGTTTTATGGAGAAAAGGAACAGTAGCAAAAATTTATTTCAACAAAATTTTTATTATTGCCTTTGTATTAATTTTTAAAAAATATTTTATTAACATGTATTCTTTTTTTTACCTCATCATATGTTAATTAAAGCGATTACTTTTTAAAGTAATCATTTGGTGATAAAAAAAAAAAATTGGCAGCCATAATGTAAAAAAGACATTTTTTTTTTTTTTTTTTTTTTTTTTTGCCAATACTTTTTGTTCTTTACCTACGTATTGTTATTAAAAGAATTCCTCACATGAGATACTATTAGAAAAATTTGTTTTTCGTTGAAATACATATCTGTAGCACCTCTGCATAGTGGGCTATGTGCAAAAATTGCGATTGCGACAGGAAAACGGAATTGAATGTTTGAGATTTTTTCCCAAATCGTCCAGTTAAAAAAAATCAATTTTGTGGGGCTTAAAATCTTGACAGTGCATATCTATTTATGTTGGTAAGGTACGTTTCAATTCTTGCCAATATTCTAATATTTAATATTGATCGTTCCTAAAAAAATCGAACTCTTAGCCCGCATTACACTAATCGATTTTGTGTGAATGGGCTAAGTGATTATTGTTGACGTTATTGACCTCTGAAAGCCAAGTGCTTAACTAATTTTCAGAGTTGAGAAGAATTAGGTATTCATTGAATAATATTTTTCCTCTTTCAAAAATTATTTTTGATATTTTTTATATATATATTTTTTTTACATAAAAGAAAATACTAGACAATAAAATAACACACACAGCATCCCTAAAAAAAAAATATATATATATATATATTTTTTTTTTTTTTCCTCTTATGGTAACCCCATAAAAGGACCGTTTATTAATGTTTTTTTACATGTTCCATGCCGTTACAGGCATACTACATGTATGATATGTGTTACATTATATTATTTTACTTATCAGTGATTGTACTTAACCAACAGTTTATTTGCGTGTTGTTACAATAATGTAATGAAATTTGAAATTTTATGAACTTTGTGTGGTTGTAAAAAAAAAAAAAAAAAATGTGTATGTAAACATATAATCGTTGGTTGGAGGAAAAAAAAAAAAATCATAAACATTAAAAAAAATAAATAAATAAATAATAATTTAAAGAGCAAATAAACAATTAATATTTAAACAAAAAATAATAACGAAAAAAAAAAAAAATATATATATATATATATATATGTTTTATTAGTAGTTTTTAAAACATTGAAAAAAAAAAAAAATCACTTATAATTTTCTTTCATTCGTCTTTTTCTTCACCTAAATCTGGGTACACATCCTGCTTAGATGTAGATTTCAGCTGTTCATAGAATCGTCTAAATGCTGGACTTATTTAGGGAAGAAGATCTAACAGAGCTTTCTTCTTTTCTGCACCTACCAGAAGTGATTCAACGTATTTGATTCGTATCTCTAATTTTTGTAGCCTGCCCTTTTTCAAAAAACTTACTGTTTTAAAATTTACTTTTATATCGAGAGTCGTCGACTTGTAGTAGACAACACCGTAGCTATCTTTGTTATAAACCTTCTTACCTTCCCCCAATGCATAGTGTCCTTTTTATTATCTTTTTTTCTATTAACTAGACACGAGGCTTAGCTTAGTAAACTTGACTCGCTTTTCACAAGTAAAAGTTTAAGATTAGAGTATCAGCCCACGTTTCACAAAGGAATATCCTTCATTGAAATGGACGGAACACTTAGCCTATTAGATACAAGAAAAGAGAAAAAAAATTACGATTCTGGTGATCCAGATAGCTCGAAATTCACAAAATCATCACTTAGCCCACTATGCACAGGTGCCACAGATATATTACTGAAATTACATTCCTTGTTGTTTTCCTTTTATCCTATAAAAACATGTTTTGCCAATACTTTTTTGAGCCACTGTATTTATCTCCCATAAGACTAGAGAATAATGAGTTATTAAATATCTGGAGAAATCAGTCTTAGGATCTTTTACACGGTCGTATCAGTTCCCAGTTCAGTTTCAGTTTCATTTCAGTTCGGAAGCGGGGTTATTTTATTTCATTTCATAAAACTGATGAGAGAACGGAGTGAGGCATGAAGCCTTTGTTTACAGATAGGATTTCTGAGAAATGAAACGGAACAAATAAGTCTTTCCTTCCGTTCAGTTCTCCTATCATTTTTTACATTTTACACATAGGAAAAAATGACAATCCGACTGAAACTGAAACTGAACTGAGAACTGATATGACCGTGTAAAAGGCCCTTTAGTTAAGTGTCTTGACATTTCAATAAGAAAAGGACAAGATAGCCTTTTATTAGTGAAAAAAAGTGTAAAATTTATTCCGATTCTTAATGATTCCCCTCACGGACAGAAGGAGGATAAGAAACGCGAAAAGCGTAAATTACTGGATCAATTAAGAGAAGACAGCGGAAAGGTGATGTAGTTAATGATATTTACAAAGTTGTTTGGGGTAATGAGAGAGGAAGTTGGAAGGGGAGGGTTGGGGTTGCGGTTGTGGCGTGGCAACCGCAGGCCGACAAGGCTCCCTTACCTCTCTCCTCTAATTGCCACCCCCCCCCCTCCTCTCCCCCCTGGGTTCCCTTTGATTGAATCTCCGCCCCTGAGCTGGCTACTTTGAGCCCCCCTAACTGCCCCCCCCTCCTCTCTGGGGCCAATTACATACCGCAACTAGCCCTTTAATTACATATTGTCTCTCTTTAGCCTCTCTCTTCTATCAGCTTTATCGGCTCCTCTTTGACCTTCTGTCCACCCGTCCGAGGAGAGACTAGATGAATGTCCATTATATGTATATTAATACGATTTCGTAAAAAAAAAAAATACATAAGATTAAGTAGTAATTGGCTGGATTCTTTACTCACAGTGGGCTTCCTCTAGCGAAACTCCTTTCTCATTCGCTCCAATGCCTTCTTAATCTTCACCTTCTCTTTTTAATCTCTACTTTTTTTTAATCATGAAACAATAAAATATTAAATGTAGTCATTGGGTATATTGAATTATTTTATATATGTATACAGGGTGAGTACCTCTTAGTGGAAAAAAAACAATTGGGTGAAACCAGATCAAAAATGTAGAAAAATGCCGCATATCTCACCTTACTATTCCAATCCGTTGCAGATATCCGATAAATGTAATAACATAAGATACTCTGATCTGGCGTCTATTTATTGACACTTTTCCATTCTTTTCCAACAAACAGTAATTGTTTTCTTTACTTTTTATTCCAATGAAGAGTTTATTATGTATAAAATGTACATTTCCATTAAGGGATTTTATTAAGGGGTTTTATTTACACAAGTAACTGATTTTTATGCCAAATGAGAACACCGAGTTTTTTCGGTTTTAAAAGTAAATTTCTCCATGTAATTTAAACAAAATCATTACGTTTAGCATATCATTCAAAAGCTGATTAAATTTGCAAGTTTTTGTGAGATTTGACGTTTTGTGGATAATTTTTTCGAAAAACGGTGAGCGTTGATGTAATATAAGACATTGTGACTTCCCAAAATAAGGTGAAGATCAAGCTGTTCTTTAGATACCAAGTTTGTAAAATTCAAGGTTACAGGAACTCAGTTATTATAGAAAATTTAATACTAAATCCGAAAATGTAGTCAAAATTTGAAAAATATTTAAACAAAATGGAGATATTACAGCTTTTATGGTAAGAAGTTTCCTCAAAAAAGTCTTTGATTTATCGTATATCTGCAACAGATTGGAATAGAAAGGTGAGGTCTCCGGCATTTTGCAACATTTTTTATCTAGTTTCATCCAATTTTTTTGTTTACACTAAGAGGTACTCACCCTGTATAATTTTCTTCTCAAGTTATGCTTGTCTATTCAAACAAATAAAATATACATGTAACTGTTTTGATCAGTTACACATCCCCTTCAATTAAATTAATAGTTTTATATGGAACCTTTGGTTAGTCTATATCATTACACTTTATCAAACTCGAATCTGTATACACATGTAGATGAGTGGTTAGTACTTAATTGTAAGCTTAGAGCTTTTGTATAGCTTATGTTGAATTAGTTGAAAACAACAAGCACTTCTTTCGGTCTGACATGTGGTTGTTCACTTGGAGTCCTAGGTAAGGAATCTTTTAAACAGATATCAGCAGAATACTGATCTATAAAAATAAATCTATAAATCTATAAAATAGATGATTAAAATAATAAAACCTAATTGAGTGAAGGCTCGTTTCTTATAAGACATCTTCTTCAACATTTACTAGAGAAACGTTCAAACCTTCCTATTAATTACTAGAGACTCATTTACATTACAGCAATTAAAGGTATTTAAACATACAGTGTTGAGCTTTGGGGCTCCACTAAACCTGCAATTCTTCTTGTATCCAATCCTTACAATCCAATATACTTCAAAAAATCCTCAATGCTCCCTAATTTGTCACAAACAAACCTCTCCATGAAGATCTTAATGTTCCATATTTTGCTGATTCAGCCCAAACCAGATACCTATCCTTACAGTAAACTCTATACCCACCTGAATCCACTAGTCTCCCAACTTAGGAGGCGTCTGAAAAAAAGATGGCACAGAGATTTTCTAATGTAGAACTTTCATTGTAATTCCTCAAGTATACAGTGTACATCATATATAACGTATACAGTTATAAATATCAATAAATATTTTAAATAAACAAGAGGTCCCCACGACAATAATACTACGACCATAAGTTCCACGCTCTACCAACATGATACGATTTGCATAAAAGATTTCCGAAGCTTGGAGCAAAAGTCAAAAAGCGTTGTTCGATTTTCTCAATGTTATTTTCTCTGCAAGCTTTCGAACAGTTCTAATACCAAAACTAATGGACGTACGGAGTTGAGCTTTGTGGCTCCAATAAACCAACCAATTCATCTCGTATTCAATACTTACAATCCAAAATCCTTCGAAAAATCCTCAATGCTCCTTACTTTGTCACCAATAAACTTATCCATAAAGATCTTAATGCTCCATATGTTGCTGATTTAGCCCAAACCAGATACATAACCTTTCATAGTAAGCTCCATAACCACTCGACTCCACTAGTTTCTCAACTTGCTTCCCACTCGAGGGGCGTCTGAAAAGAAGATGACCTCGAGACCTTCTAATATAGAACTTTTATTATAGTGCCACCATTGGGTGGTTGCTTTACAAGATATTGTCTTGTAATAGTATTCATTTTCCCTCACATTTACTATATGTATATGTACTATATCAATTGTATTTTTTATATTTAAGACATTATTTTGTGTGATTTCTCCAAAAATTACAGTAAAATACAAAATAATTTTTGTTACTTAATGAAGAAATAACGACTGAGAAAATAAAAGGTAAAATGTTTAAGGAGCCATTTAACCGAACTTAAGTAGCCGTTAATGGAGTCTCGAGGGAGAAGACCTGGTAATTAAGAAGTGTTTAAGTTCTAAACGGTCTTGTAGTTTATTATATAGCCGGGGGGAGGGGGTCTGCCCGAGTATCTCCTCCTTTACCTTCAATTTCCATTTCATAACTCGATTAAAATAAACATTAAATTATCCTCGTGAAATAATTAAGTCAAGTCGCTTCTCGGAAGGGCTAAAGGCCAATTGTAATCTCTAATATTCTCCTCCTTCCTCCATAGCTCATTATATAGAGACAATTAACTTTACTATCATTTGAGAATAAATTTAATTAATATCCTTGGTACAATTTTATTCAATTCATCTCAGCGATACCTTAGCCCTAATAGGAAAATGATTGCTAGCTGATACCGATTTGGTCCTGTGGTTGTGTAAGAGCTATTAAACTTAAAACAACGTTAACGATTCTTAACTTATAATAAGTGTAATAATATGGGCTAAACAAAGGTTACAGAATTAAATTTCTAAAAAAATATTAAAGGGAATGTAGTGTACCTGATTAAAACAGTTACATGTTTAGGATTGATGAATTAATTGCCACTTCTATTGAGATTATTTTACTAGAAAACTAGTTTCGAACACTAAAAATTCACCTTAGTTCTAAAACATACAAAATTTTTCAACACATCAGTACTATGTTACATAGATTTATAAAAATTTAAGAAAAGAAATCAAACATCAGTACTCACCTTAGGGGGTCTAAGAGGTAACTGAAATCGAAATGGACTTCTCACTTAATTCGTGAGAAGTGGAAGGGGGCAGGTAGGTTAAAGTTTTGTGATTTACTATGGAATTTCCCTTATGACTCATCGGATTTTTCTGTTCCTATTGGAAACAAAGTTAAAATGGGGCTATTGGATCTGTTTATCTGATCATTTAAACAAAAATCTGGATCGGTTTTAAACGTTTTTAATCTACTTCTTTTTTTTTTTTTAGTAGAAAATAGCCTAAAATTAAATATTTGTGAATCATTAGAAATAATAAAATTGTTAGTCTTATTAAAGTCTTAGCACCAAAGACAGAAGAATATTTAAGAAGAAAGTACTTCTGTGAATACTTAAGAGAAAATACTTCAAAATATTCACCAGAGCTCTGGACCTCCCATTCATAAATAAAATAAAATTCAAAAAAGGAAATGTTATGGACTGAACGTGGCGCACATTAGCATTTTTGAGATCAAAGCGGCGCACAAATGGCCAAACCGGTTAAAAACAGGTAAGAACCTAATATACATAAAAAATTCGTGTTTTAAGCTTTAGTTTTTGGAATAATACCTTTCATGAGTCGCTCAAATGAAATCAGCATTAAAATCGGATCATCGGAAAAGTACAAGATTTGAGAACAAAAATTAAAAAATAAAATAAATAAATGAAAAACGCAATCAAAATGCAGAAAATATATCAGATGTAATGAGAAAAAGAAGTTGATGTTTTTTGGACATTTATATCGAATGCCAGAAAGTAGATTGCCAAGTAAGATTTTCAGATATCTGTGGGGTAAGAAATCAACAAGCTGGGTCACTGAAGTAAAAAGGGATTTAGAAAAAAAATAGGAGAAATAAATAATAGAGAAGACTTTCGGCAAAAAGTATTGTAAATGGAAGGATTCCAGGACAGAAAAGTGAAAAGGACTGGTACAAAATGTTCTGAGAACAGAAAGAGGAAACATGGTGAACAGATGAAGGCATACTGGAAGAAAATAAAAGAACAAGGTAGAAATAATTGAAATTGGCACGTTGTCCTCTATTGGCCCATTTGAAAAAAAAAAAAAAAAAAAAAAATGAAAAAGGCATGTTATGTGTCGTTCTATATGTTTTTTAGGGGTTAACTCTCATATAGGCCATTTTGAAAATTCTTAGCAGACACAGTTACACCTATTTTCACAAAATAAAAATCCTCCATAAACCTGTACACATCAATAATGATTTTCGAATGGTTTTGCTAAACATTTAGTCTTACCAAAAATTGTGTTAACAGAACATTAAAACCGTTTATGGTTAAAGGTGCCGTGGGCGGCCCGGGCGGACAGGTAGCCGAAAAGGCCGGCGAGCGGCCTAGAAGGGTCCTGGCGGGCTGTGTAGAAGGGCCTGGGCTTGTACCTGGCTAGAACAGTCTGGAATGCTCGACGTAGGTTTAAATAGGCCAGCTCCTAGCCTAGTGAATCAGTATTGAAGTGACAGTGATCAGTTAGTCAAGTGTCAGTGACAGTTCAGTCAGTTAGTTAGTGTCAGTGAAAGTAGTAACAGTCTCTGTGTGTCAGTGTAATAAAATCTTATGTATAATTGTGAAACCTAGTATTAAGATATCGAAGATAAGTATTGTATAATATATAAATTAGAGTTATTAGATAGAAGTTAGACCTATGTATAACTGTAATTAGATTAAGAACCTATTTGTATTTATTAAGTCGTAAATAAATTAGTGTTTGCTATTTAAATTGTAGTTTGATTAGTCATACCCCCAGTGGCCCGTAACAGAATTATCCTTCGAATGACTTTATTCCATGATTTATTTCTTCTTTTTGTTTATTTATAACTATATATAACACTTTGAGTGTTATATAAATGCGTTTTCCCTACTAGAATAATTTCGATCACCCAGATTAGTAAAAGTGATCACATTGAGTCGTTTCGGGTCAAATAATTGGATCATAAGGTCCTCGATAAAAAAAAGCAGCCCCTGTCTTCAAATTCACAATGTGGGGGAAATTCATATGTTCACAACAGATTTCGAGTAGGCAGCAACTGATTCGTTAATCTATAAGTTTCAGAGAGTTGCTGAAGAGCTGATGCAATTTCTCATTACAAGTGGACTACTATACATAAAAGTGGAAATTGAGGAGCGACAAATAAAAGGTACTCAAAGACTGGTAAAGCGCACTGTGAAAGAAACCATCCAATCATCTTTGCTAGATAGTGTTAAGAAGTCAGAGAGTGAAATCAGACGAAAACGAATTCATGAGGCATTTTCATGCCATACATCACCAACATGAGGCATTCAGAGCCCTAAAGCAACGCCCTGGGAATGAGATGGCACTTCACATTGATTTTAGTGTGAACTACTCTTGCAAATATTTTGAAGAGCCTCAGGTCATTCATTTTGGAGCATCCAGGCAACAATTAAGTTTACACACAGGGGTCGCCTTTTGTGGGGCCCAAATATAAGTTTGTATGATTTGATTTTGAGCCTTCAATAAAAAATCATTTTTCTTTACGCATTGGTTGTTTAATGTGTTAACCTAATTTTAGCTCTTAAAGCAACATGGGAGCCAACATAAATCTAACAAATAGAAAATGTACTCACAGATGAACATGTAAGTACCATGCTCCAACTAGTAATTAACATGGACCCAAAATTTGAAAATTTTGATTTTTGAAGAGGAAAATGGAGTTTGATTTGTTTGCGGTGTATTTTCTGTACAAAGGTGACCCCAGAAACATGCTAGATTTTTTTCAGATTTTTAGAGCAAAGTTCAATTATGACAGATTTTGCAATCCAAAATTGACCCGTAGTTTGAGAATCACCCTGATGTATTTAAGGCTAATCGTTTCAGCAGTGAACAAACGAAATAGAGCATAGATTCAAATACATAGAAACGACTCCAACAGTACACACTATAATCCAACTGAGCCGACCCCAAGCGCCGACGACGCGATGCGATTAGGGGACTCGTGGGGATTTGTTAGTTGTTATCGGAATGGACGGATCTGGGATTCATTACTGTGGATTAACTGTCTCATTTAATAGCTGCCGCCCTGGAGAGCTTAGCGCCCTAATCCTCCAGCTTTGTGCGGCTTTGTTCCCGCCCGCTTTAATGAAAAGCAAATTTCTCTTTAGTCTTCTCAGCCTCCCTCTCTCTGTGAAACTTTTTAAAAGCTCAAACAGTTATAAGGAGCCGTCAGGGGTCGCTAGGGTGCTCTTGAGTATTTTCAGGCTCCTTAGAATTTTGATCATGGGATTTTTTTTTTCAACCCCTTTCCTTTTCCTTGGAGAACTTTCTCGCTTAAGTCTATAATTATTAGGGTATAAATGGTGTATTAGGAACAATATAATTTCTTTTATAAATATAGCTAAATATATGTTGGTATCAAAATCTTTCTATTCTCGATACCCAAAAAATCGATTCTTGATTCCGATACCTCGATTTTAAAGTAAATTATTAAAACAAAAAAGATATCTTATACACGTTAGTTAATATGAGATTAAATCGTCGACCCTTGATGCTGATTCTTTTCTCATGTATCGACGAAATCGAAAATCGACACATCTCTGCTAGGAATACGTCATTATACAGAATGTTTCGGAATTATGAAGAATAAATCAAATGACTTAAAAATAAAAGATAAGACTTTTTGCTTGTGTTTGTTATTTTTTTATTGGTGCTTGATGTCCTTACATACGTACTCCAAACATGGTATGAAAAGTGGGTTATCCTACAGGTTACTATGTATCTAGTTGATTTAGTTAGGCGAGATTCATTTCTTGATTCCGCTATAAAACAAATATTTACTAGGCAAACGTTAAACTCTTCCGATTGATTGCAAGAGACTCATTTACATGAAAGTAATTTAGGCATACGGAGTTGAGCTTTGGGGCTCCACTGAACCATCTTATTCATCTCGTATCCAATCCTTCCTATCCAAAATCCTAAGAAAAAAATCATCAGTGCTCCTTACTTAGTCAAAAACAAACTTATCCACAAAGATCTTAATGTACATTTATGATTTAGCTCAAACTAGATAACTATCCTTTCATAGTTAACTCTATGACCATTCAAATCCTCTAGCATCTCAACTCGCTTCCCTCTCTATTTCATATAACCCTCCGAGGCGTCTGAAAAGAAGATGGATTCGGGACCTTCTAATATAAAACTTACTAACAAGGGGACGTTTGCAGTTGTAACTCACAGATTTGAATGCCGATTTTTGTGTGGGTAGTAGGGACCTATAATAGTGCAAAACTAGAGTTATAGCCGCCAATGGGCATTAGGAACCGAGAAAAAAAAATAAAATATGAAAATCACGTTTTATTTTTTTTCTCAGCTCTCAGTCAAGATCGAGAAATGATTCTTTCACGTTTAATTGAAGTTATGTAAGGTATTTGATATAAAAATACTTTCGTTATGCTGATGACACCACCCGGCTTTAGAGTGCTAAAGAACTCTAAAAAAATGACAAAATTCTAAGGAAATCCGCTGTAAATCAGTGGAAACTTTTTTTTATGAAAAACTGACCTCAAATCTCGATTTAACACACCATAGAACCCTTATATGTGAAATTTTATCAAAATCAAAAAATATTGATTTTTTACCCCTTTCGAGGAGGTTAAAATTTTGAAGTTGCGATTTCATCAACATTTTCTACCGGCCATAACAACTGCTGTGTTCAACCGATTGCAATATTAATAGCATCACTAGAATCAGCATACATTTTGCTTTTTATCCATGCCTATAACATTGGATTTACTCCCGATTTTAGTGGACAAAAACTGATGTGAATGAAAAAATCCAAGGTCAGCTATAACTTGAGATATTTCAATAAGGGGAAATCCTACAACCTCCGAATTTGGGCTAAACTATGCAGTTTTAAGGCTTCTAGATGACCTTAAAATTTTGTCTTAATCGGTTGTGAAATATGTGAGATAGCGCAAATTATTTACATTTTTTTCAGAAATTGACAGCCACCTTGCCTTCTAAAATCCTACAAAATTTTAAAGGTAAAAAAAAATTATTTTTGATTTCGACAAAATTAAGTTTCTACATGTTTTTTGAGGTAAGGGATCTGAAAATAATATCAGTTTTTAGTTAAAAAATTTTACAATATTAGTACATTCATGTTCAAGGCCTCTTCTCGTAAGGAATGACTTGTTTTAGGTTGTTTTCTTCATGTAGATGCCTACTTATAATAGTGCCAAACGATTTGAGAAACCTGTCCATATTCAGTTGTCACGTTAACTTTGTAGTGTCAAATCGCGAAATGGCATTCAGTTACTATCTTTCCTTCATTTAAAAATGTCACAGCAGCTAGGAAATGGTTTCATTGGTCTTCTAGATCTTAAAGCAGTCTCATTAGATGGTAGTCACTAGGGAAAACGTTTCTCACAAAGCCATTTTTCATTACAACGACAAAAGGCTGGGCTTCGTCGATGAAACCTCTTACATTTGCACACAATTTTTTTATATTCAAACATTTAACACAATAACTGTAGTCTGAAAAATCACTTTAATTTTTTATTTAGTGTAAAACTGCAACAGTTTTCTATTTTCCAATTGGTTCACAGCGCCAAACGTGAAATTACTCTATACGGTCCGAACCGCATTTTAGACCTAAAAATTAGCAAAAAAAGCCGAAAGTTGCAAATAGTTGCAATTGAATAATAAACGATACCATTCTCATGAAGTAATTGAATAAGTTAATGCAAGTAACTCGACCAACCCAGAGTTTTGCTGAATAACAAAGGTACACATTTTATATTTTTTTAAAAGTAAATATTCATTAGTCATAAATAGTAACATTATTTACAAAAAATAGCATTAATATTGGCACCAACTGAATCATGCTTACTTATTTTTTGAGGTTCTATATGGTAAATCAAAATAAAAACACCTAATACTCAGAGTTCACCAAGTGGACTAAAGAAAAGATATTGATGATTTGAGGAGATAAGCTGTGTCATTCAGAATCTTACTATATTCATAAATTTAATACAATTTATTTAAATCATTGCCTGATTATTACCACACAGGTATTTAAGACTATTTTTAAAAATAAATAAGGCTAAGCGAACCCGAAGGTTCGATGCTGACACCACCAACAGTTGACCGCACACTTCCCTCCAACCCACTCCTCCAAAACTCCAGTCCCTCAGGTCGGCTATGGCGCAATCCTCCCATTTTCGTATCGGTCGTTTACCCGACGGCTCAACACTGATTACTTTTTTCGGAATTCGATCATTACTAAACCCAATGACTTTACATGCCCATTTTAAGTGTCGCGCTGCTATTACTTGAACTTTATTTACCGGATATAACTCGCGCATTGTGAAGCCTTCTAAATTGTCGTTTCTTCATCCTTTTTTGGGCCAAATATTCTACGCAGTACATTATTTTCGAAAACTTTAAGGCGTTGTTCCTCCCTCAACGTAAGCGGCTATGTTTCGCATCCATAGAGAACTGTTGGCAGTATAATAGTTTTGTATATCCTAATTTTTAAAAACTCCGATAACTATTAGTTCAATCCATAACTATTTTTTATCCATCTGAAAGGCGTTTAAATTTACTATTAGATCCCATTTATAAAATGTCATTCAAGTCCCTTAAATACCCTTCCAGCACGCTAAAAAAACGCGTACTGTTATGAAAGTTTTTTTGGCACATTATTTACTACAACTCCGAAACAAAATTTATTATTTCCATCTCAAAGCTGGCTAAATTTACTATTAGACTTCGTATATGAAATTTGAGTTCAATTCCGTAGAATACCCATGCCAGAATGCTAGCAAAACTTAACAAATTTTCAATGTCCAGTGGGCAGGCGTGGGTATTTTACAGAATGTAATCAAAATTTTATACATGGAGACTGATAGTTGATTTAACCAGCTCTGGCATGGAAACAAGAAATTATAGATCGGACAAATAGTTTTGGAGTTCAACGTGTTTTAACGGAGAAATGCTGGAAGTGTTGAAAACACACCCGATTACGTCATTTTCCACCATGGCTTATGACCAACTGAGTGTAATTTAGCTGTTGTATCAATTTCAGCTGCTTATGTTTCTGTTGAAGGGAAGATCAAAATTTAATTGGGAAATCAAGATTTTTCGTTGAAGTCTTAAAAGTGCTGTAAGTTGCGACGTTTTAAGTATTAATTAATATATGGTATATATTCTTGTAGAGAATTTAGTGCTGTACAAGTTTTAGTCTGACGATTTTCTTTTAAAAATAAAGAGCGAGGATATACGAAAAACATGATTGATAATTTGTTTCAAAATTACTTTTCCAGAGCCAGTAGCACGAAAATGGTCGTTTTTCGTAAAAATGTATATAGCCAAACTTGTATCAAACTTAATAAGTTTTATTTTGAACTGAAAAACTATTTCATTGCAACGCACTGTTTTCGCGTTATAAGCGAAAAATTTAAAATTTAAAGCCCCAAATCAAAATACGCATCAAAATCCAATCATGCCTGTAATCCTAATCGCAAATTTAAAAAGCAGTCATTGCCCTTAAAAGTATTTAAGGTTGAACTGCTTTAAGTCTGCCACAAAGGACACAGCGAGAGAGAAGTACTAGGATCTCCTGGAGCTGCTTTACCCTTAACAAGGAGGGGTGGAGCTTGTTTAGGAGTCTTCAGTCGGAGTGTTAATGTTATTTATAAGTATGTTTTAACCGCTGTTTTCTTAAAAATTACATATCCATCAAACAGCTTCATTCATTGTTTTAAATTGTATCATATTTTCTTTTATTATATAGATGAATCTTTAGAACATTGTTGCTTTTTTATCCTTCTGTGTGCCAGATTGTAATAATAGTGCTATGTTCGTCTCTGTGTGAATCCGGATCAGCATTAATCTAAATTTAGGGGTGCCAGTCAGGACTTAATTTCCTGACAAAATATTAATAAGTATTTTAAATAATTAATTAATTTAATTGAGTCTTCTCCACAAGGTGATCGTGGGGTCGATAATTATATGTGTTAATTATAAATATGAATAATCAAAAGAATAATCTAATATATTAATTAAATGAGTGGCATGCAAATGGTAAATGAATGACAGTTAAACTACAAAACAACGTATAATCAATTAAGGGTTGACACATAAAATTACAGCCAGGAAAAAGAATCATTCTTAAGTTTAAACTTATATGGTAACAAATAACTTAACCTAGACTTATCTTCTTAATACGAGGGTGATGCTATGTTGTGGATGGAAGTGGCTTCATGGTGGTAAGTCGGGAGCTCTCAAGCTCCGAAGACCTCAAGGAACCAGCTCGGGAGGAACAAGCCGGACCAAAGAGAGACTGACTGATGACTCCTCCCAAAGACTGATCCCGAAAATATTTTTCCGGCCTTTTTTAAAATATAGGCTCCGCCCCTTGTACTTGGACACGCCCACCGACTTCCCAGTTTTATGAAATTTAGAAAAACTCAAACTACAGCGTTTAACCCAAATATTACCCGGTAAGGGATAGGCAGGTAGAGAAATATGCCTCACACCAACAAAGGGTGTGAATTCCCAGACCACCCATGGGGAGCTATGAAGGGCTTATTGCGTATCACGCAAATATTATTTTATTAAATAAAAACCTATAGGTTTGATACATAACAGTAGTCAAAATAAATTAAAGGTAATATTATGAAAGAAAGTAATGATTCTGTAAGTTTATTATTAGGATTGATGAATTAATTGCCACTTCTATTGAGATTATTTTATTAAAAAACTAGTTTCGAATGCTTAACTTTCATCTTCAGTTCTAAAACATACAAAAATTTTTCAACACATCAGTACTATGTTACATATATTATATATACTAAAGTCTTTTAAAAAAGGTAAGACAGGAAATCAAACATGGGCACTCACCTTCGAGGTAACTAAAACAGAAATGGACTTCTCACTGAATTCGTGAGAAGTAAAAGAGATGTGTTGAAAAATGTTTGTATGTTTTAGAACTGAAGACAATTGTTTAACATTCGAAACTAGTTTTCTAATAAAATAATCTCAATAGAAGTGGCAATTAATTCATCAATCCTAATTGTATTGATGCTTCTATACCATCATGCATACCTCGAGTGAGTGTTCATTCTTTAATCATAAACTAGGATCTTTTGCATTCTGAAGAAATGGAACTAAAGCAATATTTTCAAATCCATTTGTATCAATAGGTGATATAATCTTAACTGTAGAAGGTCATTTACACTATTACTAATAGTTCTTCAATAATCTGGTGGTTATAAATATAATCTTTTCAATAAGTGGTGGGTGGTGTTCCTTATCACCTCTACATTATGAGCTAAGAAGAAAATATTATCACAGAGCTAGGCCTAAAATTACTAAAATTGTTTTAGCTCCCTGTTTCAAGAAACATTTTTTTTTAAATCAGAGAAAATCTGCTTGCTCAGTCATAAATGATACAGCATTTTCCACACAAATGACAGAACACTTATTTCTAAATGTCTATCGAAGTTTTAAATATAAAAACAGAAATGTCTAATTTATTTAGTTCTGTTAATTTAGTGTTAGCATAACAATTTAGATGTATTCACTGACTGAAGAGTATGTTTCTGAATGCAATAGCCTGTTAATAAGAAACTTGATTTTATATTATACAAATATATATATTTGAATAACTCATATTTATTTTTTGTGTATATTTGATATCAAAACCTCCGTGCATCTACCAATATAAGATTAGGCATTACATTCTGAATTTTTGCATCCGAAAATTAATTATAACATCTGTCATAAGTAAATCACACAATTTGAATCCACACATCACTAAGTTTAGTAAATCATCTTGAATTAACAAGAGATGAGATTGATTCCGAGAAACAAGTTCATTTCTCCCACATTGTTTGAATCAGGAACTCTGTTTACTCAGCATAGTATAGAAAACCATTTTAACTTTTCAATAGTAGTAGTCAATACTTGAAAATTAAGATCAATTTTATAGTTCACCAACGTTGTACTCATTTCGTTGTTTGTAATGAATATGCCTCTTAGCATTAAAATTAATTTATAAAGGTCCTTTCTTTTCCTAAACAATTTTTCCTCTTTGAAATTCTAAATCTAGTAAAGCTTAAAAATTAGATTCGTCGGTCTACACAAAAACTGAGACTATTCCTCTGCTCCCTGCCAAAAACCTATTAGCATGGCACCCAACATTTTATATGCAAAAAAAAAAAACTGTTCCCCTTACAACCCATGAAGGGTCTTAGGTTCAGTAGTTAGGTAAGGCTGTACAGCATCAGAGCCAATGGTTGTGAAAGGAGGTGATTTGGCTCAACTGCCAGATTTTTTCCCCATTTAAGGGTACCCACTTTTTAAGATGCTGGGTGTGCCCCAGGGGGGTCTACTGAGCTCAAATTTGATCCACGGCTGAAATGACAGAATACAAATTTTTTGCCTTCAGTAAGGTTTCTATATATACAAATATATTATCATATAATATTAAAATAAAAATATAATAAATTAAATACATTTAAATGTATTCACTGACTGAAGAGTATAATTCTGAATAACTCAATATATGCCAAGTAAATATCCCATTGTCCTCGAGGAGGGAAATAAATGGAATTACTTAATAGCAGTATTTTATATTATCGTTTTACTTCAATTTTAATTTTATATTTTTAGTAATTCTTTCCAATAAATTCCTTTTATTTTTTTTCAACAAGATGATTTTAGTCAGTACTTTAAATTTCACCAGATATAGTACTTTTTAAATGATATTTGGTTCTCACTGTTAGTAACTAGTAGAATCATTTCATTTGTTCATTTTATTTATTCTTAGGGCAATACCCATAGGATAAAGATTATGTAATTTTTTGTCCTATTGGTCTCGCAAGGTTAACAATCATTAAGGTTACAACTGATTTTGTAAACTTTATGCTTAACATAAGTTATTATTACTTTCATTAAGTACCTAAGGAATTCGAGAAATGGGTCGACAACAAACAGAAACACAAATTCAAGAGGTTAAAATATAATTTTTTTTTTTTTTTAATTTACAAATTTAAAACTTATATAATATTTTAACTTTAAGCCAATCCTAAATGACATAATTTTATTATAATAAGAATACAGTGGGGGAAAATAATTAAGACTTTTTCAATATTTGGCCAGAAAAAAATAACTATAAAATAATACATAACTAGCAGGTTAATTGTATTACTTACCTTGCGATTACAAGAAAGCTTGTTTTTATTAAATAGCTACTAATAAAGAATGTGGACTCAATCAAAAAATATTACAAAGGTCCATGTGTTTCATGATTTCATGATATAGAAAAAATCTTAAAATCTAAAAGAGGAAATTTTAAGAGGAAATACTGAAGGGTTATTATTACAATTCATCTCTACTTATAAGGTATCTCAACAAACATTAGTTTAATTTTATACTATACTAAAATTTATCAAAAAAAAAAAAAAAAAATTGAAAATTGAAAATAACAGAATGTATTCTTAAATTAAGTCAAGAGGTTTTTTATTTATTTTACTTTTCTTCCCAAAACAACCAAAATCTGGAAGGGTCAGAGGAAATTCAATGAAGAAGAAAATAAATGAAGAATAAAAAAAAAAACAAAAAAAAAACTATATAGTAGAGTAGTTATAGAAAAAAAGAACTAAAAGAATCCCTAACCCTAAGCTAATAAAGAGTGAGAGAAACGCTAAACATTAGAGAAAGAAAATAACTTGTGTATCTTTGTTACACCATTAATCTCTAGGCGTATATATCTTAAAAATCTTACAACATACAAGATTTATGCGTAGTTTTATTATTAGTTTGTTTTTTTGTTTTTTTTTTTTGGTTTTTTTTTTTTTAAGTTAACACCTTGGGTAGTTAAAACTGGATAAAATTTTTGTTAGGAGAGTCTAACGATAAACGAGATATTAACTAGCCAAGCATGGAGCTGGTGCCCCGAGCCCCCTGAGTGCCTCTGAGCGGGGCTCCCCAAGCCGCACCGAGCGGGGCTATCTCTCTTCCCTCACTCTCTCTCCCTTTCTACTTCTCTCTTGGTCAGGACCAAAGACCCGTGCCGGGCCTCAGATTGTGCTCATCAACCATGACTCTTTATGCAGCTTTTCCACTTGCTATAAAAGCTTTCTATATGCTCAACGTTTATACCTGGAAAAGCAATATTATAAAAATACACATAATGATTGTTACAAATGGTAAAAATTGCAATTGAAGTTTTGATAGCTATCTTATTATAGACTATAT
The DNA here is from genome assembly GCA_003667255.2 of Euschistus heros. Taxonomy (NCBI): domain Eukaryota; kingdom Metazoa; phylum Arthropoda; class Insecta; order Hemiptera; family Pentatomidae; genus Euschistus; species Euschistus heros. Next base: position 1,897,035 of record RCWM02000142.1, read on the forward strand.
GGACTCTAGCTTATATACTATCTAGTTAGATCCTAGAATATACAAACTGTTATAAAGGTTAGAGAGGAAATATTTGTAAATAAAAATCATTACGTTTAGTATTGAGGAGGTATTATTTGACTGTGGAAGTAATAAAGAAGATGTAGGTAGTTGGGGTATGCAGTCATAGATTACACAATTAAGATATAATTTTTAATTTAATGTACTATCTAATTGTTATCTTTATTTAATTATTTACTCTTCAACTACATCCAATTATCTGAATATTTTTGAAAATATTTACGAGTTAAATGAATTTGTCCTTAGCATTTCTTAGGAAAGTTTTTTTTTATTTTGATGGCCATTTAAGTTTAAATTAAAGTTCATATATTTTAGTTTAAGACTAAAATCTCCTAATTGTAAAGTCCCAAAAAACAAACATCCTCAGAAAAATGAAGTATTTTTTCTTACTCCTAACTGCATTCTAAACTATCTTCTACATAAATTATATCCCACAGTCAACCACTTAAACTTTATTATGTATTGAAAAAACACATATTCAAGTGCAATCACATTAATATTTACTAAGTTATAACAAACTAACTTTAATTGCAACAATTTCTTCTTTATTAATGTTATCTAATAGATAGGAAAACATCATATTCTATTTTTTTATAAATGATTGTTTTACTGACCAGCAGATTTAGCGACTCCAATATGGCTGAATCCTCCTTGACCATTGAGGCATGTCTTAGATCCAGTCAAAAGGGTGACAAGCTCGGGGTTTTTCTCTCCGGTACTCTGGCTGCACACGTAATTACAACATTCCACTATTTGGAGAAAAACCCTAAAGAGAAAGGCAGTTATATAACATTGGATTGAAATGAAATATAATGCAAATAAACTTTTTATAATGTTCGGTTCATACCAAGCCTCTTTATCCTTCTTTTTCGGATATTTTATAAACGGAACAGGGAGTGCTTCGTTAGACCGTTGTAATCTGACACTTCTGTGACCGATTCTCAGTTGATTTTCTAGCCAGCGTATGGTGTCTCTAACTCTCCCTGAGGTACCTTTATATTCGTCCATACCAGAAACAACTGTAAAATGGAATACAATACAACAAAGTGATGACATAAATATTAACATAAGATACCTTATATCTAAACAAAAGAAGTAAATCTAGAAAATTACCTATTGATGGTATTAGAACTATAAACTTTTTGCTGCCAACAAGCTGCTTAAGTAGAGAAGGATGATTCAGAAAAACATCAGTGTCTGGAACCAAATATGGCGGCAGATTGATCTTCTTAGCTTTATTTTCGAGCTGTGACACCTCACTCTTCAGCCATAATTCGCCCATTAGTTTAAGTCTTTCAGGTTCGACTCTAGGCCTCTCTTCTTTTTGCTATAAAAACATAAATTATGTATTTTTTTGTTGAATGAAAAGGCAAGAATTTATTCAATACATACACAGTGGGTAAAAAGATTTTGAGACCACTCTGAGACAAAATAAGTAACTTAAAAAGTTTAATATCTCTCCCTCTCTATTTATCTCTCTCTACATATATTTTTTAATGTTTACAAGATTTCTCTTTCTCTCTACTTTCTTTCTCTTTTGAGTTGTTCTCCACAATACATAGATATTATTTTTCCAGAAAAATAATTCAATTTCAATTTTTCCAAAGAAAATATTTTGCTATAAATTTATCTATAATATATATAGTGAGACTTTTCTTTTTAATCAGATTCAATGCTCTATTGAAAGAATTAGATAAGCTTTGATTTACAGTAAATTCCCGACCACATGAAATCCCCGACATATTCCCCAACTTCTCAAGTGGTAGAAACCCTGATAGTAATTTCTTAGCATTTCAGAGAATTTGATATAGTAACAGGGATCAAACGATTAAAAATTATTCTTTATTTATTTATTAAAAAAAAAAAGTGTAATATTCCAATTATATACGAATAATGAGTCTCCCATCTTCTATGAGACCAGAGAATATATATATGTAAGATAAATTATAAAACAAGGAGCCAGCAACACGAAGTAGGATAAAATAAAAGTACAGCAATAAGAAAAGGTAAGAATAAGTAAGGAAAGAGTGAGGGTGGGAGAGGGGGAAGGAGAAGGGGGGGGGAGGGAGTTTACAAGTCCAATTACAGAGCAAACTCTGACCGCCCCACCCCCCTCACCCCTTCTCCCGAGATCATTAATCAAGGGCTAAGTGAAACATTAGCTCCTCCAATTACTTAAGCCCTCCTGCTCCACTCTATTACCATCCCGCCTCCTCTCCTCCCTTCCTATTATACTAACATCGGCTGTCTCCTATCATCGAAACCCAAGGAGGAAACCCATTCAGTGTATTCGGCGATGCTTATAGGAAGCCGTCAACGCAATGTATACCAACCAAATTGTCCATCTAAGTAGTTATAACAGTGAGATTCTTCAATAGATCAAAATAAAACAAGATGTGGAGAAATAGGAGTAAGAACACGCATTCCTGATGACAAGTAACAGAATTTATTTTAAAACCAATTTGAAAGTAACAACAAAATGTCTCTCAAAATGACACCTCATGGACTAAAGACTGGAATTCATCTAGACGACGTAGAAAAAAAAAAAATTATTTTAGCATTGTACTCAAAAGTATGGCTCAGCACAAGAAAAGCTCTGACATTGATATGTCAAAGTAATATTGGTTTTGAAGAACTGGAGCAACTCTAATAACAGCTATAATAGTAGCCACAAACTCAGCAAACAGCTATCCTTATTCAAGAATCTAGGAAGACTATTTCATTAGCCATTTATTTTACTAATGCAATTTTGGTTTGAATTTGGGTAAACCAGACAGTCATTGACACTTCAGATAGCTATTTAAACACTAACTTAAAAAAAAAAAATTTAATAAAATTCCTGTTAGATCCTACAACTCAATGTTAAAACACTTTTAATTAGTCCGTAATTTAAAAGATATCCAAAGGGGTGTAAATAAATGATTTTACATTAGTTGGTGTAACTATCTTGTAAAATACATTCCAGTAACAATGTTTGGTGTGAACTTTCTTGTTTAGCTCAAAGTATTGTAATTAAGGAAAAATAACAGTACGTTTCATCTTTATTGGGCTATTCTTTCTGTAATTATAGTATGAACATTCCTAAACGGTGTCAATAGCTGTCTGGTTTACACTATTTTACAAATAAGTTGATAGACAGCTGTTTTGTTGTAGTTCAGTTAATCTTATCTTAAAGTGACTTATTAGTAGGGATGGGTATCATAAGAAAAATATCAATATTCCATATCGACAATTTTTTAAGCTCTAAATATTGAAAGAGGATACACTGCTAATCAAAAATATTGGTACACATACATACATCATGATTTTATTTTTATGAAATGCCATTTTAAATATTCCTAATGTAAAAATGATATTCATGTTTATTTAGTGGTTTTAGTTAATCTATTTCACAACTCAAATAGAAACAGAATCATTTTAAATTTTCGAAGTAGTTTATTATGAATCAAACAGAAGGCAGCAGGTACATACACTTAGTCAGGTGTTAACCCTGAACAGATGAAACCTGTATCAGCCTTACCAACTGTTTTCTTCCTCTAACACTAAAAACTTTCCCACATTTAAACCAATTTCTTAAGGTTTTGTTACTTTAATTTATAATATATATACTTAATTTTGTATTTTTATAATATTGAGAAAACGATATATGAAACGTACTTATCGATACGAAAAATATTTGAAAGAAAAAATATCGATTTAAAAACATCGGACTGTCAAAGAAAAATACAGTTATTTTTTATGTATCGGTTATGGATTTTCATTCCTACTTATAAGAAGTCAGTATTATTTAACACGGAACATGATTTACCCGTGGCCTAAGTGGTTCAAAGTCATACTTTTTGGGGAACGCGAGGACGTTACGCGTAGTTTACACGCTCTATGTATGTTGGTGTTGCTCTAATCGAAAATTTGACGCGTTTCCTTTCATAGAAAATTTAATGGTGAATATTTTCTGTTTTATAACATTTGCAGCTAGGGCCAACCGTTTAGAAGCGGAGCTAAAATGGTTTGAATGAAAATTCACGTTTTGCCTACATTCTTTAAGTGTAGGGCCTTTTTTGACATGCCCTAACTTGGCTGTTGCTCGGATCGAAAATTTGACGACAATCCTTATCAGAAATTTAATGGAGAATAATTTTTGATTAATTAATACTTGTCGCTAAGACCTACCATATTGGTTTGAATAGTATGTTTTACTTTTTATATATCTATATGGGTCCTGAGAATAAAATGTCAAAAATGAAACTAAATTTGATAAAGGGAACACGTTTGGGAGCCAAAAAAACCTAAACTTTTTTAACTTTTTTCAGATTTTAGAAAAAAAAAAACATAGAAAAATGCTTTCAATCGAGAAAATGTTTAGTTTACAAAACAAAAAGTTTAATAAATTTTGCGTCTAAAGACATCTCTTAAGCTGAATTTGATTTAGGCGTTTAGCCTCAATGGATTGTCAAACATCGAAGAATTTTGCCAATTTTAATAGGGAATGGCTAATGCAATCAAAAAATTAAAGTTGTAGATCGTTACATTTTCTGCAAGATAGAATTTTTAAAGTAAAAATTTGCCCATTCCTACTCTGAGATATGACAAAAAAACAAATATTTTTGATTTTGGATAAACTGTGTTAAAAATGCAAACTAATCACGAATCTTACAGGGAAATTAGCTTTGAACCTCGAACTCAAGAAATTAAAAGGTCTGACTGCTGCAAATTGTTCACCACACTAAGCTTTTTAATTAGGTTTGCTACAATAGCGTGTTTTTCTAAACTATATTTTTTTATTTTTCCAATAATTTTAATTTATTTTACTTAATTTTATTAGATAATACAACCGATAAAATCGTGAGATGTAGGATTTTAAATATAAATTTTTTTTAAAGGGAAGGAGAGATAAAAGAGCAGGAGGCAAACTGTAACCTGAAGGGAGCGCTAATACCCAACCGTGCTTGGGGGAAGGCCAAGGGCTGGGAGGGAATTTAAAGAGGAGCTAAGAACGGCTTAGGTGGGGAAGGATGTAATAATAAAGTAAGGTTAAGATGGAAGGGGGGTCTTTTCTATTCATAAAGGCATGATTTAGATTCTGGGCGCCCCACGGCTCCGGCAAAATATTGCTCCCGATCCTATCTCCTTCTCAATCCCTATTTCCTGTGGGAGGGGGGGGGGGGGGGGGGAGCGGTCGAACGGAAAATCCACCCTCTCTCGCCCTGATGGAATTGCTCAAGACATCCACTCCCATCCACCAGTAGCGTCCTCTGGTGGTTTACATATTCTAACCCGGCTCGGAATTAAACCGCGGACCCTACCTCCCCCCACAAACCTTCCGCCTCTTCGCCCCCGCGTATTGGTTGTCTGTTCTGCATTTCAAGCATATCCCAGAGATAATATTTTACACGCATAATTACCTGAGGGATTCTTTCTCCTCTAAATAATCGAAAGGTTTGGTGAATAAAGAGGTTATGTCAAATATTTTTAACCTTCCACCGGGCGCGCGTTGTAAGAAGTACAACACCCTGTTTTTTTATCCTTTTTTTTATCCTAAATTTTGTATTAAATCTATATAATAAAATATTATGATCATTCTACATTTTAAAGTAGTATATATATACAGTATATTACCTGAGAGAATAATATTCTGGACGTAAATGGAAATATGTTTATGTATATATTACAGTCAAATATAATTATTTTCACGTCTAAAATGGTTGTTTATATAAACAATTTTTTATAAATAAAATGTAGATATCCCAGGGGCAGCCAGGGCTGCTCCCCCTCCCCTCTCCGCATTCTCTCAATCACTATCCTCAACTTTTCTGTTACTGTATCATGATCTAAAATATTTTCAATTTCCTTTTCACTCCTTAAAAATCCGAGGAAAACATTCCAATTTTATTATTTTTCACCTTATCAAAACATTCCGAATAGTTAATACTTCGTTCAATAAAATAAAATAAAGTAAAAATGCAGAAAAAAAAAAAAAAAAAATTGCTACTTACATTACATCGAATCCAACTGATTGCCGAGAAAGAAAACAAGAGCGGTCGCTTGTTGTCCTTTATGCAACACTGAGTTCTAAATATATTCCAAACGGGATACTACCCCTCCATTACAGTGGAAAATTACAGGCGGCAAATACAGGAGAATCTCGAGGAAGAGCTAAAGTGAATTTTCTGGGAAGCTCACCTGAACCGAGAGAGACAGAAAACAAGTCGAGTGTTGTCCAAAATACAACGGCGCGACCGGTGGAAAGTTAAAATAAACTCTAGTTCATTGAATGTAGAATTTTTGTGCAGAAATGTTAGGTAGCAAAAACTAAATATTTCGAAACAACTAGAAAAAGTGATTTGAAGAAGATGAGGGGACTATGCTACATTTTCTCGATAAATGAGAATGTATTTAAAAAATATTAAACATAAATTATAAAGCTGATAAAATTTTGTATTCACTTGGAGAATAAAGTTCCGTTATGTCTCAAGTGATGGTTTAACTCCTTCGACTTCGTACAGTAAGTTCTCGAGTTAAAGTAGAGACGGATACCGACTGATATCGCTCGGGGGAATAATAACCTACTTTACTCCATGACTTTGTTATGTATAAATAACTATAAATTCAAGATCCGATTATAAATTAAATTATCATCTTCTCATCGTAGCTAAGGACAACTACTTTAACCCATTAAATAAATTTTACATTTAGAATGATATTATATTATTAGGAGAAAATCAATAAAGAGGGCTAGATCTTGTTTAAAATAAAACTCTTATAATTATACAAAATATTATAAAATGTCTGGTGCTTAATACAATTTCACAACCTTTATAGTTTATTATACAACTGGTCCAGAACTTTTTTAAATCATAATCGTAGTAACTTTCAACAGTTTCAAGGTAAATAATATGAACATTCCATCCACGACTGATAAAGGGTTGGATGTGAGAGACCTTGCCTAACAAATCTATTATTTCAGCTTACTTTATAATTGCAAAATTTTCACCGAAGGGGATAAAATCATACAGAACAGAAACATAGCAAAAATGCTTATATTTATTTTGTAAGTTCAGTAACTTTCCATAGATTCAAAGTTCTTTAATGGTTCAAAATTATGAAATTAGGTGCATTGTTGAAATAAAAATTTCAAAAGTTAAAATTTAGTAATTTATCATAGCAAGAACTAGTACTCACTATCAAAAATTTTATATTTCACGACGGCATATCTTATTCGTTTTGTTTTTAAAATGTTAATGTTGGTTATGTTAAAGATAAGTTATGATCACTTAGGTAAATTGCTAAAACCACTACAATATTCAGAATTTTTTTTTTTTTTTTAGAGCCCAAATGTATTAAAAATTATGAAATGTCGTATCGTAAAGAGTAGATACTATATATCGTATGTTTAAAGAGATATAAAACATTTGAAGTCCGTACAAATAATTTAAGCGTAGAGGATACTATGTCCTCTCCAAGGCAAAATAGCTTTTTCATATTTGCCAAGCGTATATCTCGGAAACGGTACGGAATATGAAAAAAAGTGTATAAAACAGAATTTGTAGATAATTTAATTAACTTTAATTAAGTGAATAGTCGTGTTTCGCGTATGGCGGACCATTTTTGAGATATGAGCGAAAAAACGGGAATCTTTGAAATAATTAGGACCTTTTGACCCTCCTTCCTGTTCCCAGGCCAGAAAACTAGGACTTTAAGTATGTTAACTTCCTAACTAACCCCAACATGTTTCCATAGAAAAATCTTGGATTATAGAAAACGCACTCTACACCCCATTTCCGACCTTCATTGACTGGACTACTAGTGTACATTTCGAATCCAAGATATTCGGATACTTCAAATAAATTAAGATCAGTTTGATCAATTCACAGCCAAAACAGACCGTCAAGACTCAGAGATCCCCACCATAATCACTCCTGTAAACTCCTTCAAAGGGAAGGAGGTGTGACTGATCCTGTAATAGGATAGGAGGAAGGAATCAATCCGCAGCGGCTCACGTGTTAAGTCAAAGGGCCCAGAAGCCGATAAGCAATTACCGTTTAATTAGGGATCTGTTTTGTAACCGGCGGGGAATTAATTCCAGTTAATGGAGAGGCTTTTGGGGGAATTAGTGGAGGATTGGAGGTGGGTGGGGAGTTATAAATCAGTTATAGCATCACGGAAGGAGGGAGGGTGGATCATTTCCCGCTCTAATCTCCATATTAGCGGGGGAAGGAAAAGGAGAGGAGCGCGAGAGCGGAGGGAATTGGAATGAATTGGACCATTGTGCGGAAGGAGCTCTGAGGGAGAAGTTAGCATTCAAAACAAGGCAGAAGGGACGGGCGGGGATGATTTGATGTGTTTAGACATTAGAGAGAGGGAGCGGAATACAAATGGCGGGCTGAGTTCGCACCCTAGTCTCCGCGATATGGCCTCATCAGGTATGCGGTCCCTCCTCGCTTCTGGGTTATGTATAATGCAGGCTACATGTCACCCCCCGTCGGCCAACCTCTTTCCATCCAACACTCCATGTCTCCTTTAAATATTTCTTTTTTAAATCTGGATATCAGATGGCGGTTCAATAACTCGTATATCTCCATCTTAAGCACAGAAATTTAAGAATAGAAAAAAAAAAAAACACGGGTCTTTTTTACTTTAACCATCCCAGTTACTTTTTTCTAAAACTGTGATTTATCTTATTATTAAATTAATACTAGTGAAGAACATATGTTCAAAATTGTTTATTTAAAATATTTTAATAAAAACAATCAAAATAGGTATTTTAAAATAAATTCAAAGAACTTTTCATTTTTGAGGCTATAAGTCTCTCAATGATTCCAAAATACAATCAAAAATATCCCTTTTATCATACCTTCTCCTATATACAAATTCATAAATAAATAAGTAGGAATCAAACAGGCTTCTTCTTTTACTACATTACTTTTTCTTTCTTCTTTTTACAATTGCCCATAGCGACTAAATTCTATGTGTGTGCGCTCCTGTATTAGGGTCGACAAAGTTTTCACTGTGATTGACAGTATAATGTCTGTACCTCATACCTGGAAGTTTTTTTATACACCTATAAGACCTCCAGACGGAGTATATTGCTGTACCAGGGCGTATAGAATATTTAATGCATTCCGTTAATGTTGCTGCTGTTCGGTTCGGCACTGCATAAAGAAAAACCTCTCTTGTCTCCTAGCACACACCTCCGAAAATCCATTGATTTGGGTACACTCTCCCTACTTATAAAAAGGAGCTCTATTTTTGTAAAAAAAAATCTTCATAAAATGTCCTCTTCTACATTTTCTCGCTCTGTGCAGTAATCCACATCTTTTATTTTTTGATTTTAGTAACTTTCTAAGTTTTAAAAGATTCATATTTAAAATAAGCAGATTAAAAATGATAACTAGATCGTAATACTGAATATAAATGGTCATATGGTAGTTAGGTTATCTCATAGCAACAGTTATTTTATCTAGATCGCATGTTACTCAGAAAAGTAACTGGGATGGCTAAAGCAAAAAAGACCCAAAAACTCGAATGTGGAAAATTTTAATTGTACAAAATCACCAAGTTTTTTTTTTTTTCCATTCCATTTTTTTTTTTTTTCCATTCCATTCCACACGGCCATAGTTGGGCACATTTTAATCATAGCTATACGACGACTAATTTCCTGGATTAAATCACCTAATTTTATTATAATTAAGTCTTTCAGTCAATTAATCATTAGTTCACTAAAAAATCTACTAAAAGATTTAATCATGATAAATTATGTGATTGAATTTTGTCCAATCTGTGAACGATAAATCCAAAGTAAAACATATTACTTATTTCATAATGTTTAATCTGAATTTGATTTATGCGTTTGGCCACAATCGATTGTTAAACATCGAAGAATTCTGCCAACTTAAAAAAGTTAGTTTTGGTCATGTTAAAGAGTCTATAACGCAGAAATAGCAAATTCAATGAAAAAATGTTATATACTAAAAGTTGTTGAAAATTACATTTTGTGCAAGATAGGATTTTAAATGTATAAATTTGTCCATTACTACTCTGAGATATGTAAAAAAACAAAAAAAAACATTGTTGGGTGATTTTGGATAAACTACGTTAAAAATGCAAAATCAAATCACGAATAGTACAGATAAATTAGCTTCGAACGTTGAACTAAAAAAATGTAGGGTCTGATTGTTCACCACACTTACCTTCTAAGTTAGGTTTGCTATAAAAGTGTGTTTCTAGTTTTTTAAACTATAATTTTTTATCTGTTTGAATAAATAAACAAAACTAAAAAAAAAAAAAAAAAATTAGAATTATAAAAATCCATTATCCCCAATTGTTATACTTAATATGTGTCGTCTAGTTGCAAAACCGGCCAACTCCTCAATTTTGAGAAATACGTTTTTTCTTTTTTCTGAGTCCTAAGATACATTTTCCATCTATTGGAAACAAGAAACCTCGCAAAAACCCGTGAAATCCTTTTTAAACCTGCGTTTGAAAAACTCAGTGTGCTGCAAAACCGGCCAAATCCTTCCGTGAGTGAGTTTCAAAACCGGCCATCTCCACATTCGCTAGATCGCGCTGTTGGTCCAGATCAGGAAACCCTCTCAGGCAAATATCAGCCTGCTCCTGCTTTTCCTGTAGTTAATGTTTATACCTTTATCGTTTCGTGCACTTTTCATTCGATTTTTATGGAGAAGTTTGTAGAAGAAGTTCTAGCTAATTTAGCAAGAAAAAGACAAAGAGACCATGCAACATGGAGAAAGTGGAACTGTGTTCAAGCCAGGAAGATACTACACATATCTTGATTGGAAGAGTCCCAGTAATACCCTCCTCAAACCCCCTCCACTATGGCACTTCAAAGTCATTGAGATTTTTCATGACAAAACAAAATAATAAGGTGCTAGTTCAAGGGGAGGTTTTCTACAGATCGTTTCATTTTTAACTGCAACGTCGCCCAGTGGGACAAGTAGCCCTAATTGTTGGCATAAACTAAATATTCTTACTTACATCTTAAATAATCATCAACATTGGTTCCTAAAGCTATATATCATACATTGAAACATTGAAAAACCTAAATTACTAACTTTATTTGTGTACAATACGGAAAAACTTAAAAAACAGTAAATCAAAAAATTCACACTTTTCATTAAAATATGTAACACACTTTCTATCAACAACATTCCCTCATCATCTTCACTGTCTTCTTCTTCTATTTCAAAAGAAAAAGAAAGAAAGTTTAAAGCCTCTGTCGGTTGTGACTTAAATTTTTTCTTAGGTAGTTTTCGTTTACTTGTTAGAATTGGGTCTGAACACAACAAAAAGTTAATGAATATATCATGGTTGGATTTTTCTTGACTACACTTCCGTGATGTTCACGATATTTTTTGAAATCCTTGTTACGAGCTTCCTGTGCTTCCTGTACAATGAAAAGAAACTTGTCGAGGGTCGGTGACATCGGGTACCATGGTTACTTTTCTACATAATACTTTGCAGTATCGTGAGCAAACGCTTGATAGGCATTAGTATTAATTTCGTACCCACTTGATATTGCTATCAGTATTGTATGAAGCCTTTTAATTAGTTCAGCGTCAACTCCGGTAATTTCTGACGAAATATCAGCATGCGAGAAAAATCGCCTAGCCGGATTTACATCGTTACTATTTCCAAAGCCAGGTTTAGGCATGTCAACAATCAAACCACACTTTTTAAAAAAAAAAACTTTCTTGGATTCGACTCTTGGTTTCTTTAACAACTTGTTTGTCTTCATTGCTGCGGTCTTGCCATTTTTTTAGTGGAAGCTTGTAGGATAGGTGTATAGGATAGGAAATACAATGATTTTTTCGTCTATGCAATAACAAAGAAGAAATATTTTTTCTGACGGTGGGGCAGATTGGGGAAACATTTTTCAACGAAATCATAATATTTAGATAATGCACTAGAAGATGGTGGAAAACAATATGGTTGGACGGGTTTGGAAGGTTACTAAACCCTTCGTTACATGTAAACTAAAATCAATAATCTTATTTTATTATATTATGAAGGCAAATATAATACTATATTTCAAAATTATATATCTGAAGATGATGATCCCATGTCATAAAAATATACAAGTATTAATACTGTATGCAAAAAAAAAAAAAAAACGATCTTTAATAACAAATTGATGCAGACACTGACATTGATGCCACTGAACTTTGTTCACTTTCACCGATCATCAGTGCAAGACATGACCGTTATCATCTTGATGAATTACATTATTTTGTTCTGCAGAGCCTTAACTAACAGATAATTAAGTCATCACGTTGAAAGGAAAATTTTAGTTTTAGGACTTTCTGCCACGTTTTTTGCTTTAGTTTGCCCCACTGTGCGTCGTAGCATCAGCTGCTCAAGGAGGAAGCAGAGAAGTAGATAAGAGGGATGAAGAAGAATATCAGAAAGAAATGTGTAATTCTGTTGAAGACGATAATACCGCAAGAGTATATGTTTCTGAATGTTTATGTTTTTCAAAATTACGTTTTTCGGGAATTCTTCTTCTTCTTCTTCTTTTTAGCACAACAGACAACATATAGCGGCCCCTGGCTTTTTCAACTTCTGCCTTCCATTCCTCTTGGTCCATTTTCGGAACTTATTACTTTAAAAATAATTCTCGCCAGTTTTTTTTTCCGTCTAGATGTTTGAGTTACACCACAACATTTCAGAGTTTAATTTTTTCAAATAATATTCACTTATTGAAGAAAGTTTTGTTCATTTGCATCCCAAAAAAAAAAAAACAATATTTTCATTAAATTTTGTAATTTTTAAGTTCTAATTCATTGCAAAACCGGCCAACTCCAAAATGAGTTGCAAAAGCGGCCAAATCCAAAATAAAAAATTGAGTAACTCACCCCCTCCACTTGCCCCTTCCATTTCAAAAAGTGCTTTCAAAAACACTCTACCCTTGTGCCACTAAAAACCGAAGAGATTTTTTTCTTCCGTTTTGGCGTGATTTAACAGAAAATCAGCTCTCCTGAAAAATTTTGGTTTTTGGAGATGGCCGGTTTTGCAACTAGACGACACATATTATATAATCTCGTTGATTAAATTTGTTTAAAGGAGTAAAATGTTTGGTTATATTTTATTTTGTTAAAGAAAAGAAAATTAACGCTACACCAAAAACCTAAAGATCCCATCCGATGACACATCCGTGCCAATATTTCAAAAATTTTGATCAACAGGTCTAACAACAAATGTTTCTATAAATAACTATTTAAATTCTAGTAAAATTAATAATACAAACAAAATATATTTTTAAATATTACGCAGTTTATTAAATACAATTAGTGATCTAACAAAAGAGAGAATGTTAATCAAAAAGGCAATGAAGGGATTGAGAAAGAATTTTTTTGAAGGAAGAAGCAAAACTTGGTGTTCGGAATATGGTTAAACTGGACGTAATACCTGCTGAAAGGAACAATAACTATAGAATCGATACCAGGGACGTAATCAGAGAGTATGAGACCTTTAATTTTTTACAAGTTAAATCGCATTTTAACATAAACACAAAACAAAATAATATTTTTTATACGAACTGTGGAAAATATGTCGAACAGAGGACAGTAAGAAAACAAATCTATCGGTTAGGATGGGGTTGGTAGAAGGAGAAGGGTTAGTAGAAGCACGTGTTTCTTAACACTGACAGTTTATTTTATAAGGTCTCTCCCCTCTTATCCTCCTGTTTCTGGGGACACGTATCACACATCGAATCTGACACAGTTGAAACATGAGAACAAGAGATATATGGGCTAAATGGCAGGTTAATTCCATAACCAATACGCTAGGACATAATCTTCTTATTTATTACTTGAATATTACCGCCATTACGGACCACCTGAAGTTATCACTATTATTAAGAATTTAAAATCAAGAAGAATATATGTATTACAAAATATGAATATATATATTTCACTATTTATTGATATTTACAACTGTATACATTATATACAAGTTAATTTGAGGAAAATGACATGTCAATAACATGAAAAGAACTACTCACTAGCAGCACTTCAATAAACATTCTACATTAGAAGGTCTCTTGACCATCTTCTTTTCAGACGCCTCGAAGGATTAGTTTAGTGGAGGCCCTAAACTCAACTCCGTATGTCCAAATTGGTCTAATTATTGTCATGAATAACCTTCCTATTCAGTTTCAAAACTCTATTAAAAATTTAGGAGTTAGTTACCTTTAATCAACACCTATCCTGGAACAACCATATCGCACAAATTTTCAAAAAATCCATCATAATCCTCAAACAACCCTATAGTTTTCGAGATTCCCAGAATATCCGTCAAATTATAGTGTCCTCTATTATTTTCAGTTGCTTTGATTACGGTTGCTTGGTTTATGGGGGGCTGTCTGGGGATCTCGAGATGAAGCTAAGGAGACTGATGAACTGTTTCATTAGATTTATCTTCGGGATCCCCAGGCGGTCACACGTTAATTGCCGATATTCTGAGCTTGGGTGGCTTTTTCCTAAATTCCGACAGCAATACTTACTGGTTACTTTCCTATTCCGATCTCTAAAACCAAAAAACCTTCCTATATTCTTGATCTATTAACTCTGTGCTCTTTTATCCCCCTCCTAAACACTAGATCCCAACCTTTTAACCTGTATATTCCCTCACATAAAACTGCCTCCTTTGACAAATCCTTCATCATTCCTTCAACCTCCTTCTAGAATTCCCTACCCACTTCTATTCGTAAAGCAGCTTCCCTAACTTCCTTTAAAAATAAAGTATTTCTATACCTTTTAGACAATCAATCTTCCGCAAATATGTAAATAATTAAATAAAGACATAGAATTACTTTTTTTTCTCTTTCTTTTTTTTATATACATACATATATATACGATTGTATTTTATGTTATTTTTATTATTTCATAATTTTTTTTAAATTTAATTAATTTTGTTTTTGCCTGTCGAAAATGTATGCTGTAATAACTAAAGCATTTAATTTGTAAATAATAGGGCCAGACAATTGTACTTGTAATTATGCATTATTATTATTTTTAAGGGACTGTGAGTCCCAGAATAAAGTTTATTTTTTCATTAATTTTATTTTCATGTAAACAGGTCTTTTGTAATTTATTAGGAGCTTTGAACGCCTGCTTAGTAAATGTTGGAGTAGTTAGAAACGACAAGTAGTTTCTTGGCTTGTCTAGTTTGTTATGTGAAAATACGAATATTAGAAAATAAACGAATATAATTGGTGATACGGAAATTTCGAGACTTCTCGAGCTTGAAGGCGAGAAGACGGTTCGAGATGTGTTGAAAGTTCACCATATAGGCAGGAGCTCTACTTGGAATCTGTTACAATTATTTTTAATAACTAAAAAATGTTTCGAGGTTATGCAGCATACAAGCCCGAACATGAACTGAATAAAGACGATGAGGCCGCTCTTTGCACTCCATTATTTAGAGAATATTCAATCGACAAGAAGACGTGATAAAAGCCACGGAGCACAAGACAGCCCCCTAGGCATAAACTAACATCATATCCAGTTTCCGAAGGGTAAATATTGGGACGGGTTGATAGAACGGATAACTGAGCCACTCTCGGTACCCTAACCGCCATCTCCCCTCCTTCTGGAAGGGTGTAAAACTGGAGAAAAAATGACTAAGAAAATTAAAACAAATAGCCATATAATTTCCATCTAAAGAGGGGAAGGGGGAAGAGAGACTAAGGATAGATTTATGATCTAGACCGCGGGGGGCCGGAAGTAATGACAGCGGCTGCTCCCCTCATTTTATGACCACATTTTGTAGGAACCACCACATCCTGGGGATTGCCAGATCTCTGCTCCGAGGGCTGGTGATAAATAGTTCTGGCTTTAGCCAGTGTCGGACTCATCATTTTTACGCCACAGTGCTCACACGTATATAATGTCTTATCAGACAATATCACTTTATAATATAATATATACAAAAACTATCCCATAACATCCGGAATGCTCCAGCTATGTCATTTTTGAAACATTTTAAATAGTTAATCAGACTGTTAATTTTTTTTATTTAATCTTTTGATAGCAAATCCCATTGTATTTATTTCTACACATTGTACTATTCTTAGGGGACTTATTGTCAGAATAAAGTTTATTTTTTATTCTATTCTGTATCATGTTGTATAGTAGGTCCAATAAAACAAATTTTTAAATATATCACCGCGAAATGCAGTTGTTTAACCTTTAACTGACTTGTGGCCTCTGGGACACCAGGTAGCAATTTCTGGAAATTTCCACTTTTACTGATTATGGAAAATCCCTCTATGACTCAGTAGCTTCCTATCTTATCAGTACTTTATTAAATGTGACTGTAAAATGTTGATGAAAAATTTTGTTCACAAAGTATAAACAACACGGTGTCCCACAGACCTCACGTCAGTACTTGAGCCACTTATTTTTTCAAGTTAATTTTTCATTAAATGATTTTTATTTATTAGTTAATATTGATTAATTGGTAAAAGTAATTTTATAAAGGATTAGGTCGCCAGCTTATAGAGAACTATGTGTGACGGCAAGAATGGCACACCTTCATGTTCCGAGGGCCATTCGGGCCGGAATTGCCGATTTATTAGACACAAAATTAATAAATCCTGAATAAAGATGAAGTGGTTGAACTACCAAAAAGTGAACGAAAGGTTTGTTACATATGCCCAGCAAAAAAAAAAAAAAAAAAAACATGTTCGGAGTGCTCCAAGAAATTGTGTCAATTGCTAGGAATTGTGAAACCTTTAATTTTGAACAATATTTTTAGTTCCTATAATAGCAATTTGACTGTTTTAAATAAAAATTAAATATTCTTTAAGTATAGGATACACACAAGTTATTAATTTCTATGAAATACACAAGTTTCAATAAATTTTTTCTATTTTTTTTCCTCTTTTTTGCGTTATTTGTTTATTGTATACTGAAATTTAAATGATATGATATATTCATTGATTGTGGGCACTGCAAGAAGGTTCGTGTAAGTAATAACAAATAATAAAATTTTTAAATATTACATTATTTAATAATAAAATTTTCAAATTAGGGGACCAGAAGTCAGTACTAGCGTAAGGAAAACGTATGTCAGTAGTTGAAAGTTAAACTAAATCAAATTGAGATAAAGGCCAACCACAGCGGCTATAAGGTTTTAAGGTTATTCCACAGCAACTTCAGGTGATTAGAGATGGTTATCGATACACGATATATCGAACAAATCGATATTTTTCTTCGACAGCATGATATTTTTATACCGATGATTTTTCTCTTCAAATCTTTGTCGTATCGATAGGTACCTTAAGATGTATCGTTTTCCTTAAATTATAAAAATTAAATACAACATACAACTATATACATATATTAAAAATAAAAAACTTATAAAGTTGGTTTAAATAAAGGAAAGTTTTTAATGTTTGGGGCAGTGTACAGTTGGCAAGACTGGTACTGGTTGCATCTGCAAACGGTTCACATATAAGTTATATACATACTGTCCACTGTTTAACTATTTTTAAATTTTAGATATTTGAAATAATTTAATTCCTATTTAAGTTATGAAATAAATTAACTAAAACAATAAAATAAACATAAATATCACTTTAAAATGATAAGAGCAGTAATGGGTTCAGAGCAGATAATACATAAAATAACCAAAGAGTAAGCAAAACAATAAATTTTATTTTATCTTCAATACACCGATACAGATTTTCAAATATTAAACGTTCAATTTCACAGTGATGGGAACCCATAACCCTGCTATATAGTCTAGGTTTGAATTTTATTGAACTAATACATAATTGAATTTTTTCAAAATTGAACAGTAATTGGATCTATAAATTATGACATTTATTATTAAATTCCAGCAAGTTCTGAATTTATTTATATATGCATAAATAACATTAGCCTATTTATCAAAACAATCTCAATTAACAGGATATTTGGATTTAAGTTAATAACGAATTGAGTAAATTTACATAATTAATATAGTCATCAACGCTCCTACTTAAATATAATTAATAATATGGTTACCATAATTGTAGATGATTATTATTAGTACAATAATATTAAAAAGGGTCATAGCATTAATGAAAATAAGGTCACTGAATCCATGAATGACTACAGTATGGCATTAAACACAAATTACAGTTTAAATTATAAATTAATTTAAGAGCTGTGTTGAATGACTGGATGAATATATTATTAAATAAGGTATTAGTTAGCTGGGATCATTCGCCATCACCAAAAAATATGTTTCAAATAAACATAAAAGCTAATTAAATTTCCTATAAACCTGATTCTATATAAATTTGTCGAAATTCTAACAGTTTACAAGATATTCATTATAAAAAATCGGTTATTTTTGGAAAAAAAACAAATGTTACCTCACTTTTTATCAACCATTTGCTTCTGGTACCTTACACAATCGTTTCTCAAAAAAAACGTCAGAATTAAAATTGTATAGCATTAAATCTACTTTAATTTCATATATACGTTTCTGGTATTTGAAGGAAATGTTTAACAAAAAGCGAGGTTAACATTTTTTTTATTTCTAAAACTCTCGATTTTTAATAACGTATATCTTAAAAACCATTGGAATTTTGACGAATATGTATAGAATTAATTATATAGGAAATTTAATAAGCTTTAATTTCGATTTGTAGCATGTTTCTCTAGAGTCCACCGTTTTCGAGATATAATCGAAAAACCCAAAATTGACCTTCGCCCCTCCCCCCACCGTCAGCTCGCCCCCCAGGGGTGGGGACTTTTAGTATGTTTTCCTTCTAACTACTCCTAACGAAGCTATAGACAAAAATTATTGCATATTCCATGCACTCTACACCCCTCATTTCAGCACTCATTGACTGGACTATACGTGTTGACCTTTTTTTTTTTTTTTTTTTTTGTTAGGCATTATCATGAGTAAAACAAAGAATAGTCGAATAAAGTAATAAATAAGAGAGGACAGGAAAAAATGTATATAAACAAAGTATATATATATATATATATATATATATATATATATATATATATATATATATATATATATATGAATAAATTAAATGAAAAATAATAGAGTTAATAAACAAATTAAAATGATCTTAAAAAATGTTGATATCAGATTATTTCAAAATTTTTTTTTTTCCTTTCCTCTCTTTTTTATTTCTTTATCGATTATTTTAGCCATCAAAGATTTGGCCGTTACGCTAGCAAATAATAAAAATGTTTGTTAAATTCAAAACATTGACTAAATTTTTTCCTGACTGATCCCACCCTAATATTTTATTCAATAAATTATAAATTAACGACAGCACGTAACCTATATAGAACTGAAATGATCTGAATGAGTCATAAAATTAATGATATCTATGAGTCTGATTTTTTTAATATTGAACAGAAAACCAAAGAGTAGACATGATTTCACACACACAATTAGAAACTTCTGAACGCTTCCAAATGATGATCCCTTAGAAGAGAAGCAATGTCACTCGCAATAAAACACTGTCGACGCTAATAAAAGGCCACTAGCAGTAGGAGGGTTATGGTTTGAGGTTTACTGCCCATCGGCTTTATAGCGCCTCGTTCAACCCTCCAGGCACACTCATGCTCTGTTTATATCCTAAGGGCCTGTTTATTAAAGGCTCCGGTCCCCCGCGAAGATAAAACCCCCCCCCCCCCCCCGGATATAAAGCCCCCCGAACCTCCCCCTCGAAATTGGATTCCCGTCCGAGATAATTATTTACCAAGCCATTTGTTAGGCGGCACTGCCTCCGAGGGGACGGCGGCTTTAAATTGCAAGCCTCTCCCTCAGCGGGGGAGGAAAAGAAAAAGGACTCAATCATAACTTGGCCCTTTTAGGGGCTTAGCTGAAAGGGGAAACTTAACTGGGGAACTAAGTCCGGAAAATAGAAATTAAATCTCCGGGGATCGGCAAAGTGCTCTTCCTCTCTTACTCTACCCCGACTCGGTTTCTTCCTTGTCAAACACTCAACTTCCCTTTTATAAATATTGCCGGTAGGGGCACGAGGAGGCAGCCCTCTTTATGTTTACACCCCTCGGGAAGGGGAGAGATTTGATTAACGGAACTCGATACTAATTGATCGAAACTCGAATTGGAAGGGATCCCCTATCTGGTATCGATAGCACGTGCCCTTACCTCTACATTTCAAACACGCTACATACCACTACGGAAAAATATAAATTTTTAGTTAATTTACACGATCGGAATTCCTCAATAGAAAAAGTAAGTTAAATATAAATATACTAAACTATATTTAACCAAGCATCCCCCTCGCGGCTTTGCCCACTCTCATAAGTAAAGAACATAAATAATTTTAACTAATAATTAAAGTTTTATTTGCTCATCAAAAAAAATCTTGTAATGAAGTGTGCATTGAGCATTATTTTTTCAATATTTTCATGTAAAGCAGTAATTTTTAACCTAGTTAAAGTTGCACTGATTAGGTGTTTGAAGATTAAGTAAAGCATAAACAGACATCCATTTTTTAAATTTTAATGTATGAACTGATAATCCAGATGAACAGAGACTATTAAGAAACTGGATAATGGACTGCATTATTAAATAATGCTATTCATGGGCCTTTAGCTGTACGCTAAATTTTAAACGCCCATGAATCATATTTTTAGACACAACATCAAAAAAGCAAAGGATCCACATTTTTATAGCAGAAATAATTTTATTGATTTCATCTGGTTGGATTCTAATTTCTAACCATAAAAGAATATGACAGTGTGACAAAACTCATTTCTGCCACTCAACATTGTACATTTATTTATTTTTTATTGCTAAACCTCCTTAGAATAATAAAATTTACCTAGTTAAAAACCCAAACTTTTTGAACTTTTTACAGATTCTGAAAAAAAAACATAGAAAAATGTTTTGAATCGAAAAATGTTTTATTTACAAAACTAAAGATTATTACATTGAGCATCTACAGACATCTCTTAAACTGAATTTGATTTAGGCGTTTAGCCACAATCGATCGTCAAACATCGACATTTGCACTATTTCAAAAAAAGTTAATTTTGGTCATGTTTAAGAGTCCATAACACAGAAATGGCTAATCCGATCAAATAATGTTATATACTAAAAGTTGTAGATCGTTACATTTTGTGCAAGATAGGATTTTTAAAGTAAAAATTTGCCCAATTCTACTCTGAGATATGTAAAAAAAAAAAAAAAAAAAAAAAAAAAAAACTGTGTTAAAAATGCAAACAAATCACGAATAGTACAGGGACATAAGCTTCGAAACTGTGAACTCAAAAAATGAAAGAACTGCTGCCAATTTTTCACCATACTTAAGCGTTAGGTTGGCTATAAAAGCGTAAGTGTGTTTTTTTAATTTTTTTTTTTTTTTTTAAATAATTCAATTGAATACAAATGGAATTTCAAGTTCTACATAACACCGTACCTCTGCAACTTTTCATGTAGAATGGCGCTCGCCACTTATCGGTCAATTTTTTAACTTTACTGTTGTCCATATATTACCGCATTTTTAATAAATTAATTGAAAGTCTGTAAGTCTGTAGATTTTATTATTGATAAGCCTTCCGGGATCTATTAAAGACGATGTAGTTAGCATTTGGTACAGATGGATTCAGTAAGTAGTCCTATTATATAATAGTATAGAAGTATAGATAATATAGACTATACAAATATATACTGCGAGAAAACAACCCTTGCTTTAGAGAGAGGGGGGAGGGGATAGGAAGGAGATAAGATGATATACCCCCCCCCCCCAGACAGACAGGAACAGATGGTGCCCCCCCCCCCCCCCCACAATACAATCCACTTACCCCCTGGAACCAAGGCCTTGTAAATCAATACCTAGCTCAGGTACTTGCCGCGGTAGCCGCCCATCTCCATTAGTCTTATCCGCCTTCGCTAATTAGGTCCCTGCTCCCTGTCTATATCCTCCGCAATCCTACCCATCCTCTACCTCCCTCCTCTAATTGCCTTCCTTTCAAGGGTGACGGGAGTCCCCAAGGAAAGCCAAGCCAACCTGTAAGCAATCTTAACAACCTAGTCCGATTAAATGCTCGTAAGCTCGTGCATTTTTTTCTTTTTCTTTTTTTGAAGTTTTCATAGAGAGTTCATGCTAGGGTTGGGCGATAGTCGACAGTTAGCGCTATCGATAGTCCGATACTATCGGTTGAGAACTATCGATTGCTATCGATAGTTGCTTCCTTTTTTTCTAAAGCTATTCAATAAAATTCAATCATCTACTTACTATTTGAAATTTGCAGGATTATAAATTATAAGATTATATCATAAAGATGAGAGAAGAAAACAAATTTCTTTGAATTTAAAAAAAGTATTTACAATTTACACGGTTACAATAATAATGAACAAATCAAATCTTCAGAAAAGAAAAATAACGAAATAGTTAATTTCAGGAGTCAAGTGTGCTCCTTAAGCCACACATTTCCCCCAAAGAAAAACTAGCATTTCTGCTTTCCTTTGGCTTAATCTTTGAGAGAACCCTCGAGTTCTAGGAATTCCGAATTCAATTTCAAAAGAACTCGACAATGGAGAGAGACAGATCAGCATAATTCCGAGAGTTTCAACACTTGAGGGTAAAAAAGATCTATCAATAGGCATGACCTATCGACATATCGATAGTAACTATCGACTATCGCCCATTCCTAGTTTATGCCTATTTCGATCGAAACACACTACAACAAATAATCCTCTTCCAAGGAAATCTATAGATCATGGATATGTCTATCAATAATATACTTTTTTCCCCAATTAACATTTTATAATTAAAAGGATCAAACTACTTAAATTGAAAAAAACAATTAATGATTTCTTCAAAACTAGCAAAGTTGAGAGAAAATAGAGGTTTCAAATATGACTGTTTTCATTCAAATCTATATAGCTCCTAAACGCTAGGTTCTAGATACTAATGTTAATATTTTCCAATAAATTTCTACTGAGGAAACTATTGGCAAAATTTTGATCCGAGCAACACCAACAGAGCTAGAGCGTGCCAGAATTTTTTTTTTTTTTTTTTATTGATTCAACAGTACAAAATAATATACATTAAGTAAATGTGTTGATAGTGAATACAATGGCATGTACATAACTCGTGAAGAATTACTCACTAGTAGCACTTCAACAAAATCTACACTAAAAGGTTTCTAAGCCATCTTCTTTTCAGACGCCACGGAGGATTATCGGGAATGGAGTGGGAAGCAAGTTGGGAGCCTAATGGATTGGAGTGGTTATGGAGCTTACTATGGAAGGATACGTATATGGATTGGGCTAAATCAGCAACATATGGAACATTAAGATCTTTGTGGATAAGTTTATTGGTCACAAAATAAAGAGCATTGAGGATTTTGCATTGTAAGGATTGGATGAGAAATGACTTGGATCGTTTATTGAAGCCACAAAGCTCAACTCCGTACGTCCAAATAGGTCTTATCACAGTCATGTAAATGAGTCTTTTGTAATTTATTGGAAGCTTCGAACGTTTGTTTAGTAAATGCTGAAGTAGTCTGTAACGACGAGCAGTTTCTTGTCGTTTTAGTCTCGTATGTGGATTCCAAGTATGACGTTTGTCCAAGTGGAGTCCTAGGTAGCGGATCTGTTCAACGGGGATAAGTGGAATATTATTGATGTCCAAAAATAAATAACAAATCTTTGCCAAAAACCACTACCAAAAATTTTTTAAAAACTTAAATCACCTAGTTCTATCGAAAACCAAATCAAAAAGAGCGTACTTCTCCCTATCCTATCAACCATTCGGCCTACTCCTTGGATCAGCCATATGACTGTTTTATTAATTATCCATGCAACCAAGAAGTCCTTTATTCCATTCGCGGGGACCCTACATCCAGTTCCGATAACCTCACTGCGTCTTAATTCTCCAATTATCCGATCTAATTATGTGTTTACAAATCCAATATTTTACGCAATAAATTGTTTTTGAAAACTTTTAAAATTTAATATGCCTTCTTTTCTTTAAGTAAAAAGTCATGGTTCAGAGTTGGGCAAAATTTAATCATAGCTATTTGACTGCTAATTTCCCGAAATCAATCACCTAATTTAATAATGATTAAACCTTTCAGTCAGTTTTTAATGAAATAATGATTGTTTGACTGAAAGATTCAATCATTATTAAATTAGGAGATTGATTCCTGGGAATCAGTTGTATTGGGTTGTTTCACATGAAATGTCCGATTTTATAATATTTGAAATACATAGAGGATTTTGCGAGTCTCTGTTGTTGAAAAAGCTCGATACATGGGTACATCATGATCCCACTGAGCGACAGCAATTGAAACGTATTGAGACCTGCGTTTCGTTGCTTGCTACGCAAAAAACCAACCCTTTCCTTGAAAGAATAATAACTTGCGACAAAAAATGGATTGCTTATGACAATCAGCGTCGGTCAGGGCAGTGGTTAGACATCGACGAAAGCCCAGGACAAATGGCAAAACCAAATTTGCACCAAAAAAAAATTGATGGTTACAGTATGGTGGTCCATGGCTGGAATCATACACGACAACGCTAGACCCCACGTTTCAAAACTTACCATGCATAAATTGAAAGAGCTGGGGTACGAAGTTCTTCCGCACCCACCATATTCTCCCGACTTGTCTCCAACAGATTATCACCTTTTCAGGAATTTAGACAACTTCTGCAGAGGAAAATTTTTTGCAAATGATGCTGAAATCAAAAGTGCATTTTCAGATTTTGTTTCACTTCAAAGCTCAGAGTTTTTCAAATCCGGGATGAAAAAGTTGTTGTCACGTTGGGAAAAATGTGTAGAAAAAGAAGGTAAATACTTCGAATAAAATTATATTGTTTTCATATTGTATTTTTACTAAAATCCCTATACCTTGAAAACGGACATTTCATGTGAAACAACCCAATAAAATGGCTGTTATTAAATTTTGCCTCTGGTCAGGTTTAGCACCATTAAATATATTCTTAATTCTCATTTTCTGGAAATAGAGACGTCTTTTAAAACATTTTAATGAATTGTAACACCCACCAAAATAATTCATTACATTAGGTTTTAAAAACCTCATGATTATACATGTTTTTTATTTTTTTTATTTTACTGGAGAGTATAAGTAACTACTCAAACCAGCCCCATGATTTTTTATTTCATTTTTTTTTTTTTTTTTTTTTTTTAATGAATAGATGAAATAACACTTAAAAAAAAAAATTATAAAAATTCATCCGCCCAAATTTTATAAATTAACATTTCATAAGTATTATTTAATTATTTACTATAAATAACAATTGAAATGGTTAATTATATTTTATTTTGTCCAAGAAAAAAAAAATTTACATTACATTTTGAAATCAATATTTTTGCTATTTGAACTTTATTTAACCAGACAGTGATATAGGGAAAATATTTCAGTTTTTTGATAAACTAGTACTACACATCCTTTATAAACATCCTTATCCTTATCATCCTTTATAAATCACATAAACCTTTTCATATCCTAAATAAATCAGAAAATGTTAACATAAGTATCTGTTAAAATTTTTAGTATCAGGAATAAATAATTAGGAAAACAATCAAAATATGTTTTAAACTATTAAGTAATTTATTAAATACAAGTATTAATCAGACAAAAGAATTATGATGGATGGATGGGAATGATGGTGATAAAAAAAAAGCAGTGAAAAGTGTGAGAAGGGGAAAAAAACAATATCTTGTTTCTTATTATAATTAGGTTACCTTGTGCCCCAAGATAAAAAATTAACTCTTTAGAGTATGCAAGCCTAAATAAGCTTAAATATCTACCAGCTTAAAGATCCGACTAAAATTCAGTTCTCAAAAGGCATACTCAGACGAATTGCAGTATGCATTCTCCATAATTTCAAATCTACATTCTAATAATATATTTTCAAATAATTAGTTGACAACATGAATATGCATGGTAGGAATGAAAAAGAATAGCAACCATATGACATGGCAATCTCTTTTGTAGCTTGATTTACATTTGCAATGTCTTAAATTTTATTATAATTAACTTCAACGGAACAGAATAATAGCGATCATATAAGACAAAATAACAAACACTTAAAATCTCACATTAGCTTACAAACCTCAAATGTAAATCTATAGAATTATATAAAAGGACAAGTCATTTTTCGTTTGTGATCACTAACCACAAAAACTACAGAACCAATCTGTAACAAATTTTAACTACATCATTTTGATAGTTTAAGGAAGGTATTGCAAAAATAAAATTTACTGATTTTCAATTATTTTGTTATTAAAAATGCGAAAAATATATGGACTTCAATGAAGTTTAGAAATCGACCGATAGATGGCGAGCGCCATTCTGCGAGAAAAGTTACAATGTTATGGTTATCTAGAGTTTGAAATTGATGATAAAATTAATTTATTTTCAATTAAATTACTAGTAAACGAAAAATAAATAAATATGTGATGGAACATATGGATCTTATCCAAGTTAGAATATCGACCGACATATCCCTAATAATATAGTAAACATTCTCTGACCAACTAGATTACCAACTCATTCATTAAAATTAAAAAATGGATTTCCTATTATGCTTTTATGTACTCTTCAACCACTTTTAATCAGTGCAATCGTGCCAGGTTAAAAATTATAGCTACGCGTGGAAATACATTGAGGCTATAATTCTCACTGGAACAGCGACTGAAGAACTTGCATTTATTCCTAGAATCCCAATAATTTCTACTAATCTACCATTTAAATTTAACATAATAAAATTTCAAATTAAAGTTTCTTTACAATTCACTAATCTCAAGGCCAGACTTACAAAAACGTTGTAGTGGATCTTCGAACTCACTGTTTATCTCACGGTTAGTAGTATGTAGGGCATTCCGGAATCCTAACACTTAAATCATTTTCACAACATCGGAAGATAAAACTCGGAATGTAGTTTATTCAGATGTCTTAAGAATATACTTCTTTTTTTTTTTTTTTTTTTTTTTTTTTTTGTTTGCTATCTATTATACAAGATTTTTATTGAACAAATAAAACTTCAATTATTAGTTAAAATAATCTAAATTCTTTCCTTATGACGGTGGGCAAAGCCGCGAAAGAGAATGACAACTTATTCAATGGGATGACAGATATATAGGTATAATATTATTTTTTTAAGGTTCTTGAATAATGAAAAAAGTTTCTTTTTTATTTTGTTTTCTAAATAAAAAATTATAAATATTTTTTTAAAAAATAATTAGTGAAGATAGTTCATGTCAACAATGGTTTCCTATATACTGCTCATAGTGATGTATTTGAACTATTCCATAAATTAACACTTTAGACAGTATTTTATTGCAATAAATATCCAACCTGTGATAACATAAAAAATAAATCTTAAACAATTTTTTTTTTTCACTTGAACAGTCAATACAACAAAAAACTAATTTAATTAATTACAGCCTTAAATAAATATTTTTTGACTGTTATTATTTTATATTGTTTTAAAGCGAGATGAAAATACAAACAGAAGCTGGTACTAAACTGATAAAGATTAAACAACCTCTACAGGTAATATGATAAAACCGAGGAGGTCCCCTGATAAGATAAAACCAGAAGCGGGAGGAATTAGCCTAGTTGCTATTAGGGCAGATATATTGATCAAACTCTAACCAATTTATCCACCATGATTGAGTAGAGGGGAAGCAATTTCAACACCTCGCCATCCGTATAACAAACCCTGAGCTATAATTTTAGTAACTAAAAAAATAAAAAGAATGTTACGTTTTAAAGAAGCCTTAAACAAAATATGCAGTTTTCATTTTTTTTTTAAAGAAAAAAATTAAATATACAAAACACAAAATTGATAATAGAAAAGAAAAATAATGTATTTAAAGTTTTATTGAAAAAGAACCCATAGCTCAAGGTTAGGTTAGGTTAAATTTCTTATGGATACTCAACATCAAGGATTTTTAGTGTCCGTCTTTCAATGTATTTTATATTTTTCAGATAGGTTCTTCAATTATTTTCTTAATATTTTTTTAAATATTATTGAAAAGGTTATATTTTTTTGAGAATTTTTTTTTTTATTGATACATTGATCAGATTGATACTACCTTATGTTATGTTCAAGCACTAAATGGAGAGAGAGAAGAGAAATATCTGACAAGTAAACATTTTTCCATTGCACCAATGACAGTTGCCAGCTCAAATATTACAATTCATTAAATCAGTTTTATTACTATTTTATATTCGTTTATAACATTAAAATATTGTTTAAAATGATACAATTTAATTTAATCTTCCCACTAATCCATTTTCTAAATAAATAAAATTTATTTAAATTACAAATGATACGAAATGCTATTTAGAGAGAGAAAGTTTGTTTTTGTTATTAAAAAAGAGATAAAAAATATTCATTCTATCTTAAAATTAATATTTTTTAATATTCACAATTATTCTAGCACGGATGAACAAAGTATGGTATCGAGAATTCCAATGACCAAATTTTTTTGAAAAATTAAGAAGTTGAGGTATTAGGCTTTAGGCCAGAGCACTATGGCTGGAATAATTAATTAATTTAAAAGTGTGGGCTTATATTATGATTTAAAAAAAAAAAAAAAAAATACTATAAATGAAAAAACACTTTCACATTTTTTTTTTTTTTTTTTTTTATAAAATTAAATATTTATGAATCATTAGAAGCAATTCAATTGTTTAAAACCAGCCCACATTTTCCGTTAAATATCTCCAATAGTCCTATTTGAAATTTGTTTCTGGTCAGAACAGAAACACAATTGGAAAAAATCATAAAAATTCATTATTTACGAGATCACTCAATCCCTCTTTCTATCAAATTATCATCTTTCACTCTTTATCCAGTCTGCCACATGTTATACTTATATCTCTCTATTGGATTTTAATTTAAATCATATTATCACATAATTGTAATAAATACAAACTATATATCTAGTTGCTAATGTTTTGAATGTGACTGTAGAAAGAAAATAAAATCCACTAATAGTACAAAGCAGGGGCTCATCTTACACAAAACAAAGACCTTCATGGTGGAATGTAAAAATGAGACTGAGAAATTCACATCACAGAGTGAATGCTAGACAAGTCGAAGACTGGTGTCTATAGACCGCCAATAGACAAACTGTGCAACATGGTCTATTAGTGTGTACTAGGCCTTAGAGCTAAAGATGAATGCTTAACAACCCAAACTAGCCTAGATATTATGAATTAGCAAATAATTCATCAATTCCTAGTAAAAGTATATTATTTTAATATTCATAAAACTTTTAACTTTAACAAAATATTTAATTCAACATGATTTTTTTATTAAATTAAATGACATGTAGGCTTGACTCAGGTGTTTTTAGTTTGATTCAATCAATTTTTAAATATTTCTATTTACTGCTTATTATTAAATATATAAATTTACTAAGATAATATAGTCTGAACCAATGATTTCTTATTTACAGTTCCTAATTTATCTGTCATACATTTTATTAGCCAAAAAAAAAAATAAACTTACATAATTTTCAAACCAATCTTTTAAAACATATTAATTACATTGAATAGGCTGGCTATAATGTTTAAATAGCAGAAATAGCTATAAAATACCATGTTAGCTTAAACATGAGTAATTTAAACAATTAGAACAAAAAAATTAATATTGAGACATATTTAATGATTCAGACACATTAATAACAGCTTTGACGACATTGATCCTGACCTGAGATATGATTTTAGCAGAGGGGTCAGAGAAAAAAATATGACGTCTTTTGTCAAATTAAAAAAAATGTTTGTTTTTCAAATATCAGCAAGCAGTCAATCAATAATGATAACAGTTAATAACAAAAAATAAAATAAAATAAATGAAATGTAACTGCTACTTGAGATCAGTTTAGGTTAAAAGGTATCTTTAATATAATGTAATAATTATACTTTAGACAGTCTAAATATGCAAGGTAATCAGGCTTTAAAACAATATTCTTTGTACAATGAAGTAACTATAACTAACTACCTACGTTAATTTAAAATTATGAAATTCTGGGATAATTAATTTATTATTTTAACACTTCACAGAGGGTCCTCTTTACCCCATTGACCATCCCGCCAACTGATGTTTTTTTATATATTAAATTTTAAGGAATCATTATTTCCAAAGAAACTTTTAAAAACCAAAGAAAATCCTATTGTTCATTATACTCACTCAATCCTTTCACAGGTTTATACGAACACAATTTTTCGTATAAGCCATTCTCAACAAAAATATCATTTTGACACTTTTATCAAATTAAATATTATACATATTTTTTTGTTGATAAATAAAAAAAAGTAAAAATAATACTTATTGATATTTGGAACATTATCTATATTTAGTTTCTAGGACAAAAATTAATTTCCCTTCTTAATGTTCGACAGGCATTATTTTCCAGTGAAAAATTAAAAATCAGAGAATGTTGTTATGGTCCATTCACAGCATTGCATAAAATCAGATTTTAACGGGTTTGCTTCAGGCTCAGCCGCCAACGTGTTAAATAATACTAGATTTATACTTAATTTTATTTACATTTGTAATATTAAAGTGGCCTTTTTAAGTATATGAAAAATTAAATACATAAAAAAATTAAATATTTTGGCAAGAGAATAAAAAAACAACCAATTGGGCAAAATTTGTTTACTGTTAATGTAAATGAGTTATTTATTATGAATGTATTCCAAATCACTAATACTTTTGTTCTAATAGTTAATTTTATTTAACCTGTTATTCCAATTAATCTATGCAAAATGATAACAGGCAGGATAAAATAGTCTTTTCAGACTATTTATTAGACAGTTTTCAATGCAATTAAATAATCAAATTTTGCATTTGGAGAACTTAATCATGATTATTGATAAATACCGATTAGATAAAAAATAAAATCTTGCAGAAATGATTTCTTAGCTTTTATTAGAAATGAGAACTCTCTACTTAAGAAAGAAAACAAAACTTACAGTATTATTTCCATTCTTGTTGCCATTGGTTTCAAGACTAAACCATTGTCTGCTTGCATCGTAATTAAGAGCACAAATCTTCGAATCTGCCAAGGAACTTCCAAAACGTATCAGTTTAAAAATTCGTGAGTAAGTCTGAAATAAAAAAAAAATATACAGAATTAAATCACTTAATTTTCCATAAATAAAATTTTTATTACTTGAAGAAATAGAAATAAACAATCAAAACTTCTACTTATAAATCTTTTAATCAGGAATGAAGAAAATCTCGACACTGTTGATTATAAAAAAATAATTTATTAAAATGTGAAGATATAGTGAGTAAAAACAACTCACTGTTGAACCCAAATTTGTCTGGAGAGCCTCTTGGGTCACAACCAGAATCTATAAATGGAGTACCCTTTATAGGGGAAAATTCAGGCAGTAGAGAGAGAAAGAAAAACAAGTTCTTAAAAGCAGAGGTCCACCTGTTTTCTTTCATGAAAATAAAATAGGTTATGAACTGAATATCAACAAGAACAGTAAACTCAATTGAAAGGATGACATAGATGAATGCACCTGAAGAAGAAAACTAATCAGATCAGCCTATAGTTGAATCCGTTGGAATTCGGGTGACAGCAATGTTTGAGGCGCTTTGAAAGCTTTATAGCTATCAGTATAGGTAGCAGTAGAACAGGTTTTTGTTTATCATATTTTTTTCTAATGTTTTTTTTTTTAAAACGGGGCCGGTGTGTAACAGAGTGTTTATTTAGAAAAATAAAGCAAAAGTCAGCAATTTAATTTACTTAGCTTAAAAAGTTAACTGTGATATTTAGAATTCAATCATGCCGAAGAAGGTATTGTAATTAATATTTGTTTATCATACAAAACCAAATGATTGAATAAAAAAAAAAAAAAAAAAAAAAAAAAAAAAAAAAAAAAAAAAAAAAAAAAAAAAAAAAAAAATGGTTGTGTACATAAGTTGTTTAATAAATATTGCAGAAGTTATCAAATTATTTATTAACTGTAAACATGAATCAAATGCAAAAATTATAATCAATAAAGGCAAAGGCAAATTTCAATCAAATTAATTTTAAGTGCTGAAGTATAAATTAATAAAAATGGCAGACTAGTCGGTGTTTTTAGCCTACTAGTCAGCCCATCTATATAAAAGATCTTTGTAGGGATTTTTCTTATCATTCAAAGTTTCCCTGAGCCAAACTTCTCCAGTTGGTTCCTCCCCTCCTCTCTATCCATTTCTTCCTCTTACATTAGTAACAGACCAGCCATACGTTCAGCCACATCTCTCCACCTGACGCAAAGACTACCTCTCTTCCCATTCAAATGCTATAATAGGAATTATTTTATCAATCATCCATTTAACATGTCTGTCCCTTCTCCAACTCTTTTCCTCTTCCTTTAGAGTATTCTTTAATACTTCTATCCTTTTGTCTAATAACATCATTACTTATTCACTGGATTTAGTTTACAAAGAATAACTAATAGACAATTTACAACACTATTTTATTTCTAAGTTAATTAATAAAACAATATAAATCATATGAACAAAAGACATGACCAAAGCCTTATAATTGAATAATATCAATAAATTATAAGGAATCCGACCTTCACAGCCAGGAATCTTTAGCATTTCTGTTTTTCTAGGGTTCTTTCCGAAGTATAGAGCTTTATGCTTTATGCTTTCTACCAGAGCCTTGTATATTGATTTTATAACATTTAATATTGGTTTCCACTCAAGAGGGCTAGATTTAGAAAACGAATAACTTTCCCTAGGTCAGTTTTTCTTATCTTCACATTTATCCCTCACACTCTTCCTCTGCTTTTGAGCATTGAGCTTACATAGTGGAATTGATGGAACCTACTTAACTTTGTTAAAGTTTGGTCACTTATTACTTTAAAGACATATATTTTGTTTTTTCATAGTTTTCTTATACTGTTCAGTCAGTTTTCTATTTCTAATGGCTATTCACTGATAATAGTACAGGCTTTATGGTGTTGAGAAATAAAAAGCTTTCTAAAAGCCTATCGGATCCAGAGGAAGAAAAATGAACCGAAGAGTAATACACGAAATTGAATGTACTAATCATAGAGACAAATAAATCGATAAGACTTTCATAGGGCAATGATTATAGAGACACTCCCTCTAGACAAATTTCTCTTAATATCACTAATCACTAAACATATATTGTTAATAATAAATACCTCTTCCTCAGGTCTAAGTGCTCGTGTCCTTAAGCAATCCCAATTCAATTTTGTATGGGCTACTTGTAGACAACCCAAGCCCCTCACGGTAACGTCTTCTGGCAGTGGGATTGAGCATAGGTCATCTTCGGTTAAAATACCTGTAAAGGATGTTACAATTAAATTATTTATTAATAAAAATATTTTTTTATGATTTAATCTATAATATTATATAAAATTTTCCATTTTTCATTTGTGATCACTAACCACGAAAACTACTGAACCAAATTTTAACTACATCTTCATAGCTCAAGGAAGGTTTAGTAATAATAAAGTTTACAGATTTTCAATCCAATCGTTATTAAAAAATGGATAAATATGTGGTTCGCAGTGAAGTTCGAAAATTGACCGATATGTTTTGAGCTCCATTCAAAAGATGTTAAAAAGGTATATAGATGATGTGATATATAGAGCCAGAAATTTGTAATAAAATTTACTAATTTTCAATGAAATTGTTATTAAAAAAGCCAAAAAATTGTCATGCAACACATTGATCCAAGTGAAGTTCAAAAATCAACCGATATGCAACAAGGGTCTTTTAAGTTTGCACTGCTAAAACTATTTAAACCATCTGTGCCAAATTTTAACTACATCATCTTCATAGTTCTGGGAAGGTTTAAAATAGTAAAGTTTACTCTAATAATAATTTAAATGTACTGTGTTGAAAGACAGAAACCAGGTTTGACACACTGTCATAACTTTTTATGGTTAGAAAACAAATTCAACAAGATGAAATCTATAAAATTATTTCTACTGATTACAATTTATACATTCTACATTTACAATTTATGATAAAAATGTCGATCCTTTGCTTTTTGATATTGTGTCTAAAAATATGATTCATGGGACTTTAGCTGTAAGCTATTGGTTTTACTTTGAGGTGAATGGAGGTTTCTTGTGGAGGATGTGTAACTCAACAAGAAGAAAAGGAAATAATTAGTAGATAATTAATTTGGCATCCAACATACAAATGCAAATTTACATTTTAATCATAAAACTAAAAATGTACTTTATAAAAATAAAATACTTACAATCATCAAACAGATCTTTCAATGCATCAATACTAGGAACTGCCGAAAGGTGATTTAAAAAATTAACAAGTCGAGAAAGAAGAGGGCCTGTTGTAGAACCACAAGACTTCAGAAAGCCATTGTTGCTCACCAACCAATCACAACAGACCTAAAATAAAATTAAAAAACAAAAGATTATATTATCAACATTAAAAAACATTTTTTTAAAATATTACATTAAGTTATGAAGAAAAAAAAAAAAAAAAAAAAAAAAAAAAAAAACCCTGTACCACTTACAATCCATGAAGGGTCTCGGGTTCAGTACTTAGGTTAGGCTTTACTGTTTCTGAGCCAAAGGTTGTGAAAGGAGGTGATTTGGCTAGAATTCACGCTCAACCGCGAGGTTTTTCCCCAATTAAGGGTACCCACTTTTTAAGAGGCTGGGTGTGCCCCAGGAGAGTCTCCCGACCTCGAATTCGATCCACGGCCGAAAATGACAGAAAATAAATTTTCTGCCTTCAGTCGGACTCAAACTCGAGCCCAGGAGCATGATAGATAGTTAAGCGCCTTACCCACTGATCTACCACGCCTCCCAAAGAATAAAAAGGCTACATGAAAACTTAAAATTTCTTAAATGATGTAAGATAATACATTACCTTAATAGTCTGAAGAATATAGCCTTGATTACAGAGCTTATGAATGTGCTGAAAAGACTTGTTCTGAGAAACCAAAGGATGTGTCCAAGGCTGCGAGGAATCAGTCAAGTCAGAGAATCCTTTGATTTTACCATCATTAATTTCGCTATGATCATTAATTCCATTTAAATGAATTCCATTACCTAAATTGGAAAAAACAATAATTATAAATAAATAAAAATAGAAAATAAACAAATAATAGAATAATATAATAAATATAAATATTTTTGTTTATATATAATCTACTGCTTTAACCAATTTACATTATAGAATTAACAGGATCAAATTACTTAAATTAATATTAAATTAACAATCAATGGTTTTTCAAAATAAACAAAGTTGAGAGAAAACAGGAGCTTTAAACGTAAGTTTTTTCATTCTAATCAATATAGCTTCTAGAGGGTAGACCCTAGTAGGGACATGTCATAAAAAAAAAAAAATATATATTCTGCATCAAGTTTCTGATGTGGAAACTGTCAGCAAATTTTCGATTTGAGGAACACTAACAAAGCTAGAGCGAGTCAAAAAAAACAAAACAAACCCAATACTTAAAAAATGCAGGCAAAACATGAATTTTTCACTCAAACCAATATGGCTTCTAAACAGTCGATCGTAGTGATAATAACAAAAATATTCTCCATTAAATTTCTGTCAGCAAATGTTCAATCCGAGCAACACGAACATAGCTAAAGCATGTTAAAATAAGGATGAAAAAAACATTACACCAAAAAAAGTAAAAAAAAAAAAAACCAGCCAAGAGACATAAACATGTCAAAATTATACTTAAAAGAGGTCAGCCATTTTAGACAATTTGCTGAATACATGGCAAGTATATGATAGTCAGTTACAAGTAATTCCACACTACCATAATTTTAGTTTTAGACTAGTTTACTACCTTTCAGATAACAGAATCAAAACAACATTATTATTGTTCACAAGACATGCCACTACAACTATACTTAACAGTATAGTAATTATAGTAAGGCAGTTTCCCTATCTATAATTTAATGCAGAATATTTTTGTTAAATAACATTTGTCACTAAGACCAACCATTCAGGAGCTACATTGGTTTGAATGAAAAAATCCATGTTTGAAACCACTATTTTCTCATTATAGTTTATTTTGAATAATCAATGATTGTTAATTTAAGTAATTTGATCATTTTAAAACCAAAATTTAAATTGAGAAATATCCATTGATCTTCCTAGTCTGGGAGAAATTGATTTTTTTTTCCATATTTTTCTTTTGAACTTCCAACATAGCTATTTGATTGAGATATGTTAACATTTCAGATTTTGGGCTTGAAACTGAAATTATTTTTAATTTATGGAACAGAACAAGGAATCAATATCTTTATGAGTTAGTAATGGTTCTAAAAAAAAATCAGATAATGAACTCATTGAAATTAAATTACCATTCATTATTGGCTCTTCATCGGATTCATGGCAATCAAAAATAAGATCCTCTTCACTAATGTCAGAGTCCAAACTGTATACGGAATCATTTTCATCTGAAAATTAAATTGAATATTAATAGTGTCCCAATTAATCATTGAAATAGAATATATATAAAAAAAATAAATAAAATAATAATAACCTTCACTAAGATCTGAAACATGAGAATTATTTGTTCTACGCTTCCTTCTCCTGCGGAGTGTTTTCTTCTTTGCATTTCCTTTATCAACAGGTTCTAATCTGGGTGGTAAAACAGCTTCAAGTCTTTTAAGAACAGAATTAATCAACTGAGACATTAAAGCAAGACTGAGAGCAACTCCTCCCATGGTGTTTGAGGAACCTGAACACATCGAATAAAGAAAATAAGAAAACACATATTGAAAAGTACTTTCAAGAACTAAACCGTAAAACACGATATTGTTCAACTGTAAATACCTTTATTCTTTAACTGTTGTATACACATGAATGAGATAATCAACATTTTAAAAAGGATGTCATCGTTTAAAACAGTGGGTTCTGCAACAGGGCTCTTGTTGTAAACTGTAATAAGATTTGATTCTATTTCAACAATGCAATTTTCCAGAATGGTTAAGGCATCACCACACATCTGCAACACAATAATAAATAACTTCATTTAATAAGGGAAAAATCAATTTCAAAGTTCTTAATTCTGGTAAGAGTTGATTTAAAATATAAACTTTGAATACTTATATAAAAAAATAAGCCATAATTTTTAATAAGATTAAAGTCAATTTGATATTGTTGCTAAGCTTTAACTTTCCAGACCAGACGGTCTTGTCATACAACTGGTTAAGTTACGCTATCTGAAAATTGAAGGATCACTATGACCCAATTTTTGAATAATCTGACTTTGTTAGTTCTTTCCCCCGAACCTTCAATTGTACTGATGTATAGAAATACCTTTACATCAATTTACTAATTTTTAAATATTAAATGGATGG
This sequence comes from Euschistus heros, assembly GCA_003667255.2. Classification (NCBI taxonomy): domain Eukaryota; kingdom Metazoa; phylum Arthropoda; class Insecta; order Hemiptera; family Pentatomidae; genus Euschistus; species Euschistus heros. The sequence continues at coordinate 1,934,429 of RCWM02000142.1, forward strand.
GTACTGAGGAAATCGAGATTTAATACAAAATACGTAATAAACTTCTACTACTAATATTTATTCTTAAAAATACTTGTTTGATAAACGTTCTGAGGCCTAAACACATGTCTTCCAAACCAGTCTGTTAATTTTTCCAGGAGTCTAATAGAACTTATGGTGACAGATGTAAACAAAGTGAATGTTAAATAACATAGATTTTAAAATAAAAAAACCTGTACCACTACAACAGTATTTCGCTAAGAATTTACTGTTACTTGACCAAAGGTTGTGAAAGGAGGGTACTTGGATGAAATCACACTCAATTGCCTAGATTTTTACCCCAATGAAGGGTACCCTCTTAACAGATTTACTGAGACTGGGTACACCACAGAAGTGTCCATCCTCAACCCAAATCGATCCACAGCTGAAATAACACAAAAGAAAAATTCTGCCCACTGCCAGACTCAAACTCGGTGTCTTACCCTCCCATGACTTTTAATTAAAATAAAATTAGAAAGATAACTTTGAGTTATGTGTTAAGGTTACAGAAATAGTTCAGATGGTACACTTTAATCCATTAATGTACCAGTTCTTATTTATATTTCTACATCGCAAATGATTAAAAATTAGGAAATACAGCAATTTATTTTATAACGACCTATTGATAGAAAATAGGTTTGTCATTTTTAGGTAGGCAATAAACAAACCTGTTGAATCTGTGAATGTTGTTTATCGAAGAACATGCTATAAGAAATATGAATAAAAGTAACTAAAAGCTTCTTCACATTAGGTGTATTCTCTTTTCCACGGCTTCTGTTCATTTGCTCCCAAATACCAGCATTATTTTCAAACAGATGCTGAAGGTTTCCCTCGGCACCATCAAACTTTTGAGCACAACACAAACTGTAAAAAACCAACCATTATATTTCAATACAAAATAATACACATTAAATAATTATAAATAAAAAGAATTTGATCATGAGCCAGAAAAATGTTTGTACTAATTTCAACATGTTGAATGTAGAGGATGCATAAAGGGTTGTTCAACAGTCTCCCACCATCGGAGGTTTTACTTAATTTTTGAAATGAAAGCGATTTACCTTATAACCATGGAAAACCGTGTGTTCTACATTGAATAGTTTTTTTGTACCTTAAAAATCAACGAATATTCTTTAAAATATGTGGAGGTGAAATTATTAAAAAAAAAAAAAAAAAAAAAAAAATGCATCACTGGGATAGGGTGTCAGTAAACTGCGCCTGCACTTATCGTTCTAAACACAAAGGTTCTTGACAGAATGTTGTCCCTAAATTGTACCTGTAATTACTTCAAAATATCAGTTTGATTCAACTCTTCCACCCACTCCATAAAGACATGCATTTCTTTTTCACAAATGGTTTCTTTCGATATTAAAGGAACTAAAGATTGGGTATTAAGTTCCTCCCACCCCCCTCTCTAATGGTACAGGCTAACTTCATATCAAGCCCACTGGAATTTATAAGAAAATCGGACCCGCTTTTGTTTATATTTATCATTAAAAACATTAGTAACACTAAACATGTAACATTAGATAAATGATATATCATGCATACCATCTCATATAGTAATAAGCAGCGTCAAGGCTATAATTTTGGGTTGAGGCAAGTGTGCCTAACTGATTATGAGGGGTTCCACACTCAGGTCTCCAATTTAAAGCCTGAAAAAAAAAACAATTAAAATTAATAACAAGAACTAGAAACAGGAAGCTTAAAAAAATACTTTTTGAATATTATAAAGATCTTCCATAGCAAGCAAAATAACTTAGTGAAAATAATCATAGACATAAATATAATATAAGTTCATTTTACAGAGGTGTTTTAAATAGGTTTTTATACTCATAAGTAAACAGCTTTATAGGTTTTAATTTCATTTTAAATAGGTTTTAATTTCAAATAAACCTTTTTTACCATTCATTTCACATAAACAAACAATTAGCAGTTAATAATATTCAATACCTGGGAATAATATCGCTGAGCAAAGCTGTGATCATAGGATGACTGAATTTCAGAAAGATAGCGGCTGAGGTCTCCCAAGTAAATAAGGCACCGATGTAAAGCATGATGGGCCCATTCAAGACCACCACTTTCAATAGGTTTGTTCCCCCATAAGTTCTTATCTAAAGCATAACAAACATGGCAATCTAAGACAAAAATAGTAATATAATTATATAGTAATTAACATTAGTCTATAACTACTAAGTGTACAAATCAAAAGAAATATATAGACATAGGACTCCTATTTTGATTTGTGGTGCTGCCATATATCAACAAAATGACAACCCAAAAAATAGCTTGGAGGATAGTGGATTCTTGGCAAAATATAACCTAGATTATACAACACCATTCATGTAAATAAAAGTTTACTTACTTTTTTAATCACACTAAAAAAGGAAACTATTTAAGAAAACAAGAAAAATGGACGCATAAATTACATCAACCTATCACCTTAAATGAATCCAAGGGAAAAGCCATATTCGGTCACTATAGCCGATTATCATTATATCCAATCATACAACCTACATCAAGCAAATAAATGTGAAATATGGACTTTTTAGTAAAAATCAATCACATACAAATACTTTTATTTAAGAATAATTTAATATTTATAATAATAATAATAATGTCTAACACAAGGATAGGAAGATTTAAATTTTGTGCCCAGCTGGCATGTCAGATCATTACCATTCGATTTTACCTCAAATATAAACAGTCCAACATGACAAAAGCAGTTTACTATGGTTTTAGACGGAATTTTGTCCCAAGCTTTTTCTACCATTAAGATAGCATCCAAAATGGAAATTTTGATTGTTTTGTTTTTATTGGCGTATTGAACTATTTGAAGGAAGGATCAGTTCTTTGTGAAAATTACATTTCAGTTTCTGGATAATGCATGATAAATATTAAGAATGATATCTTCAAGAGAAAATGATCTTCGTTTCTGGATCATTTTTCACAAATCACGCACTAGGAATATTTAGATCACAGAAAATAAATTGCTTCGACACTCAAACAGAAAGGAACATTATCAACTAAAGAAAACTTGAAAGGGATTAATGTGTAGTGGTACACACGAAAACAAGGTCGCTTTGACCGTAATGTTGTTATAAGCAATGTTACTATATCTTATTCAAAATGCATGTGAACCTGAAAATTTATTTACCAAAGCCGATCTTGATAAAAGTCATTATAAGTAGTATCCAGTGTAATTTAATAAAAACTTAAAAAATAAGGATCAAAAATAAATATTTTAAAAAATACCTTTCTTTAATCCACAATCTGTAACTATCAGGGGAAAGTCTACTATGCCACGAAGATCGAGCCTAAAATAGGATTGAATCTTCATGATTAAATGGTGATAATAGCCAATCCCTGATTGAAGATGACACTGCATTAAACTGGTATCCTGTAGGTCCATTTTGTTATTCTAAAACAAAATACATATGAAATATCATACAAATTTTTCAATAATGAACTTAAACAAAAAATGTTAACAATTAAGGCTTAACACAGATTAATTATTTATTAAAATATTAATTTATGAAAATTTACAAACATTGAATATAACTGTTTAAAAATGCTTATGTCAATCTCATATTTCCTGGACATGCACTGATAAGATAACAAATAAAGACCATCCCTTAATAAAAAAAAAAGGGTAGTGTAGATAAAATCCCTCCTAATTAAATTACGGAATAAGAATTTTATGGGGAGATTTAAACACAAAAACAAATAGAACAATTTAATGTGAAAGCTTTGAAAAACAAATTTTTATGGAGTTTAATGAGTGTTAAATATAAAACATATTTGAAACAAAAATTTTCAATAATTGTATGCTGATGACACCACAATTTATACATCCTCCTTCCAGATCGATACAATAGTAAACTGTACACAGAGCCTCCTTCGAAAGTCTAGCATTTATTCTGAAAAATGGAAGATTAAAATAAATGCCCCCAAAACACAAGCCATAATATACACAAAAAGAATATCACTCTAACTCAGAACATAATTATAAAAGGAACCATGATCCCATATGCACAGTCTATCAGCTACTAAGGCTTAGAATTAGACGAATCATTAATTTTCTCCAATCATATTAATGACAAATGCAATAGAGCTAAAAGTGTCATCAGCAGAATGAAACTTTATTATAATAGACAATCTTATCTAGCTGCATAGGAAACTAAGACAAGACATAACAAAAAAAATACACCCACAAACATACAAAACATATATTAATAGACATAACATGATGTAATATATATATATATATATATATATATATATATATATATATATATATATATATATATATATATATATATATATATTACTTTTATAAAAACAATTATTATGATTATACTTTATTCTAAATAAATATCCATATTATGTATTTTTTTGGTATATACTTTTTTCATTTCTTACTTACTTTTTTCTACTTTTATTATGTCGTTTTTTATAAAGTTTTATGTTTGTTTGTTCAATTTTTTCAACTGTAAATATCTTTATAAATAGGTAAAAAAAAACAAAGGAAGTATGTAAAGCTTCTGTAAAATGTCACCTTTCACAAGTAAATATATTTGCACAATAGCCTTTTGGCAACATTTGTTACAAAAATCTTTAATAAATGTTATAAAAAAAAAAAAAAAAATCAAAGCAAATGCACTTCATAGACATAGAATTTAATAAAATCAAGTTTTTAACTTGTTATTAAGTTATCTCTTATTATTTATTGTCCATAATACACAAATTTAACGCTTGTCATTAAAAAAGGTTGTATGGATTAATGATTAATTTATAATAAACAAATTATATTATAGTTCAAAAATAATATGAAATTTCGCATACCATAACTATTTGTTCCATTGATTGATATGTAATAAAAAAATTTTTTTAAAAAACATTTATGGTCTACCAACCTTATTTAACCGCTTTGATGTTGCGAAAACCTCATAGAAGCCTTTTCTCCAAAGCAGATCTTCAGCTTTTTTACCATAACCAACAGGATCAATAAACATCAGTTTTTCACAATAATCCTTGAGTTTTATCTATCAAGGAAAACATAATAACTTTATTAAAAATCTTATAATCACAAAAGATGAAAAAAAAAAAAGTAGGTATCAATAAAAAAAAAAAAAAAAAATCATTTCTCAATTAAATACAAAATAGTATATTGTAGTAAATAAACATTTTATTCTGCATTGGTAGGTTAAGAAACTTCCATGTCATGAATATATTCAGATAAATATAAATATAATTGTTTAAAGACTTAACGATAGATTCCGTAGTTATAGATGTGTAATCATAACAGAAGTTGGGCAGGATGGTAGGATTAATGGTCTTTTACAGTAGTTACTCAAAATTAAGGCAGCCTCTTACTTAGGAGTTAAAGGATGAAAGGATTTCAAAGATCAATTCACACTAAATACTTTTGAATGGATATCATTTTCTTTATATAAGTGAAACACGATGATTTTTAAAGAAGCTACTTGCTCTAGTCTGTAATGGTATTAATCTACAACATAGGGTTACTGTATTTATGGAATATTTATTCATTCACATAAATTAAGGCCCACTCTATATAATTGGAATCAATATTTCTTAAGGGTATTCTATATATCTAACCATCAAACACCTCATCTCTATTACACAAATACTATCATATCGGTTTGTTTTTCTCAAGAAAAGTTGAACCAATATATACACAGTTTTAAAGATAGTTTTATATTTATACTAGTCGATAGATTACAATTGAAATGTTTTGTGTTTTAAGAACCTAATTCAACATGTTCTTTCTTTGTTAATAAGGAAAAGAATAGCTTCTATTTAGTTAAAACATAGATAATATAAATAATAAATTTAATATTTTGAGTAATTAAATATCAATTTTTTAGCACCTTGTCTATCCCACTAATGCATTGAAACAATGTTCATGAAATAACTAAAAACCTTCTTTGAAATTATACGACAAAATAAATATTGAAAAATAAGCATGATAAAAACAAATCTTTAACATAAAGGTTGCAACTAGAATCTACATATACCATTTCATAATTATATGATATATTTATTGTGTATCATATGTTCGTACTAACTTGTTATTTATAAGGAGCAAGAGGCTGCCCTCAAAACTAAATATGATACATAAATAAAAAGTATCCAATTTGGAAGTAAACAATATTATTGATTGAAAACTTCAGAAATGGACCAACAATGAATAATTAAATGCATTTTTCAAATAATTTTTAAAAAACAAATATCTACTACCAGTACAGTTGGTAGTAAACAAAGATGATTCAAACAATTTCCCTTTTAAAAGATAAAATAACACTTAGTACTTGTATCTATTTCTTAAAACCAATCATAGAAGTACAATCATGCACTACCGAATTTCACTGACAGAAAAATTAAAATATTTTTATGAAACATTGGGTCATTAACCTTTGAAAAATGTAAAGAATTAAATTAATGAAAAAGAGAAAACAATCAACTATGGTCAATTATTTTTAAAATATTTTTATCTTAGTTTACTCTTCAATCAACACATTTTCTTACTTTTTTATATCAAGACCAAATTTGTAATTTTTAAGGAATTAATTCCAAATGCAAGTATAGATAATTCGCTTTCACTATTATTATTACTAAAATTAAATATCCATAGATAAATATTTTCATAAAAAAATGAGCAGTAATAATGCATTCACAAAAATATAACTACATAAACTATGCGAATAGTCAAGAGGTGACCAAGTAATATGGGTGCAATAAAAATTGAATGGAGAGATAGAAGTTAAAATACACTGTTAATCACAAGGAATCAATAAACTACTAAAAATAAATTAGATAGAAAGAGCATGAAAATCACTACATTGAATAAATTTATCATATAAATTAAAATCAGAATAATTCAAGAAACATTGACAGGTTAAAAAATGACTTCTTCCAACAGAACTACGGTTTAAATCGTAGGTAAATATATTACTAAATTGTTAACTCCTGAAGTACCAGTTAAAATCAACTACTCCAGAATTATTAACTCTTGAAGTAATAATCAACTCATGTTTATAAACGGAGACAAAAAAAGATGGCTATAAATAAAACTTATATATGTCAACTTAATTAGGGCAAAGAACACTTTAATAAGTAACTAATACACTTGATATATTACAAATTTAATAGAATTTAGCAAATTTTTTTTTTGGACACGAACAGGTTCTATGAATCACACTATAAAATTAATTACTGGCAGCTTATTACTGTCATAATGCAAAAATGCAACCAAAACTTAAATTGTATTAAGTTGAAAATGAGTAACAAGCTTCCTACTGAAGATTACATATTTCTACCATGTTAACATTCATGCTAGTTAGGATATACCAGATAAGTCCTGCAAAATGAGTGGGCTCTATCATGATATTAATAACCCCCACTCTTCTAAATAATAGATTTCACAATCAAATGTAGTATTGAAGAGGATGACACTATAAAAAAGGTACTGAACAGAATGTGCATGTAAACATGCTTCATTGACAGCAGATAAGAGAGAAATGTAAAGCCAAAGAATAAAAGTAATCTGGGTATTTTTATCAAACTTACCCTCTGTAATTCAATGTTTTCAGAGAACAGATCACGAACATTTACTATTCGAGCTCTCTGATCGTCTAAGTGGCGAATAACATCCGCTATTGCTCTAAAACAAAAATAATACATTAGTTTAGTACAATCACTGGGAGGCGAAATATTAATAGTTTGAATTCTTAAAAAATAATATGTATCTAGAATTACAACCACTCCAGTTTGAAGGAGTCTTTCACGAATTAGAATTGTTAGAGATAAAGTTCTTTTAAAACATGAAATTATTTTTATTTTTTTTTTACATTGACACTATTGTGTCAGACAGCATATTTATTAAAAAATAATAGTTTAAATACCATCTAACGATAATAAACATAACTTACCTGTAGAGCCTTATAGTTAATTCAACAGACTCGCTTCGGGAATCTGATATGGAGTTCTGCGATTTCTTCATGCTGTCACGTCATTCTAACCAACATTTTTATATTCGATGAACATCATTCATCGAAATCTTTAGAAAAATAAACCATAATTCGACACTTCTTAGCCGCCATCTTTGCTGTGAACATCCTTCAAACGCAATGCTAACATAATTTCAAGGGCATTTAAAATTTCTTGTTTAGTTATAATGACATAGTTGGTGCAAAAATTTTATGATCCATTTTTCTACTAAAAAAATTTGTCACACCTTTAACATAAACATTATTCCTACCATTTACAGTTTAACGGCTTCAAAAACAAACATCTGATGAAATAAAACAGCTGATGTATTGGCACCAGGTTTGAATGGGCATTGATAAAGATTGATAACGTAATTTTTTATTTTATTTTTATTTTGCAGTTAGTCTACCTTCAACGTTCAAACCTGGTAGCTCGTTTCGGTTTAAAATTAATCACTTTTCAGTTATTCAAACTGTTTTACTCGAGATCATAATTTTTACATCAAATATAAATTTATTTTTTATTTACCTTTATAAAACACCTAGTTTATAACAGTCTCTTCCAAATTAAACATCAAATTATGCATATTTTAACTTCTAGTGCCGGTAGAAGGCTATCTGTTTTGAATAACATTCTGAAAAAAAGAAATTTGCTTGTAAACGATTCTGAGAAGATTTCTCTATATTACTGCAGTTCACATTGTGCTGAAAAGCCCAAGTCTAAACTTGATAAAGATGGTATGTAGTTTGTTTAAATGTTGACTGACTTACTTGATTGGCCAATTATTGTAAACTCCAAGAAATCCATTAATTACAACTATAAGCTTATTAAAGTGACTAAATAAAAAGGATCATTGTTGTACTTATGACTTGCAGAATGTTACAATGTTTTAGATATGGTTATTTTTTTGGCTGATATTTTCAGTAACATGTATTATAATATTGGCTGTATTTAAAAAGAATCACTAATTAAAACATATGTTTTTTCATTTCAATTACCTATATTAGGTATTTCTTTTGTAACTGATGAAATAATTTGCTTCATTGTATAATTGAAAATTTTCATTATAACATTTGTTTCTGTATCTTCTTTCAGCATCATTATTACTTTAATATTCATAACTTCTCATACCTCCGCATTCATGTTTTTACCTACCAATTGAAATTATTTGAATTTATAATTTTTAAAATATTACAGACATAACTTAGAACATAATTACATTTCTTAATAATATATGATGCCCTGAATTGCTCATTAACTTCTTACTTAGAACTTTGTAATACGATGAATTCAAGGGCCTATACATTTCCTTAAATATATTTGTTTTATTTTTAATTATTTCAGTATACCGTTTTTGGGAAATGAGTAATATAGAAAGTTATATTGGATATGTATTTCTAAATTGACTCAACTCCAAAATCTAAGTGTTGAGATATCACAATGGGAAAAATATATGAATAGTTTTCTATGAAATTTCAAAAAAGAACTAAAATAACTTCAAATCCCACTCATATTTGCATACTCATTCCAATTATTTTCTTTTTAAGCAGATCCAATTTCCTGCAGACCAAAATTTAAAAACTTTATTTAAAATTCTTAAATTTTCTAAATTAAAGAATTATATGTTCTTACAGAGTTATGTCATCTCCCTGATTTATTTCTGATTTGTTATATTTGTTCTTCCATTGATATAAGTTATACTGAGTAACACATAATTTCCTGTTTTGGTTTTTATTAACTTGTTTACTAAAAGATTATCACTATTTCTATTTACAGGTGAAATTTCTGTTACCATAGGTGATGTTAAGAAAGTACTTGTTTCACCTAAAAATCCACATTTTGTACCTCTGAATTACTGTAAGTATCAGTTTCGTATGCAATATTTTTTTATTATTATTGTATTGTTAATGAAGAAACATATTTTACTGTTTCATCTTCCAGTGCCGAAAGAGCTAGATCAAGATACATTACATCACTTAAGATGGATGTTACAAAAGGATAAATTACGTCAAGATATTTTTCTTGTTGGACGCCCTGGGCCACTTAAAAGAAGGCTTGCAATGCAGTTTTTAGAAGTCACTGGTCGTGAATTAGAATTTGTTTCTTTATCAAGGGATACTACTGAAGCTGATCTTAAACAGAGAAGAGAAATCTTGGCGGCTACTGCTAAGTATATTGACCAGGTAAGAAAATAATTCTCAATAACCTAATAATATTTAATTGTATATATAATTTAATCGTCATTTCAATCTACATTATGATTTCAGTATTATTCAGTGACAAAAAAAATGTGTATATATAGTAAAAATAATTTTAGAGTGCAGTAAGAGCTGCTGTAGAAGGTAGAGTTCTCATTTTAGAAGGGATTGAGAAAGCAGAACGTAATGTTCTCCCAGTTCTTAATAATCTGCTGGAAAATCGGGAAATGAACCTTGAAGATGGAAGGCTGTTGATTCCTGCTGAAAGATATGATAAACTACTTAAGGTAAATGCATTGTTGTTTATAAATTATTTTGTACTTGTGAATGTAATGGCTTTATTGATAAAATTTATAAAATAAGAACATTTTACAAGCAATGAAAAAAGTAATAATCTTATTTTTTTTAAATCTCTTTTCAAATTTTTTTGAAATAAATAATTCTGCTATTGTTTTATTTTAAAATTAGATAACGTTGATCTGATATGTAAAATAAGTAAAAGAGAATATGGCAGAATACATTTTTTTCAGTTGGAGTATAAAGTGCTCATTGTACTCTGTCAATCAGTATTAATCTTGGGATCAATTTTGTTTACTTGAAAATTAATGTTTAAAAAATTATTAAGCTCCTATGCCTTCATTTGTTTCTGATTTGTTATCCCTTTGCAATGATTTGTTACAGGTTTTTTTTTTTTTTTTTTAATCTATTTTTTTTTCTAATTGTCATGCATATTAAACTGGAAATTATTGCCAATAGAATTCATTAGTGGAATGACAGTCTTCAAGGACATCTTTTAGTATTTTTTCATAATATATTAAATGCTTTAAAAGAGCCATAGAAACAAAGTTTTTAAACAGCGAGATTTAGTTTTGCAATTTTTAAACCATTTTTTCATTGAGAAAATATGAAAACAATTTGTATTCATTTATCATTAAGATAAACTGACATTGTGTTGTTCATGGTGCATAAATCTACTCTTAGAGGGAGGGGAGATTACTTTCCTGTGAGCTTTCAATTATGAAGAACTTTTTTATAATAAAACAGAACTATCTAAAATCTTATTCTTGATCGACTTAATTGGGTCCTACAAATTAACAAATTTTCTCTGGGCTATAAAATTTATTAGTTTTGTCAGAGTGGTAACTGTTTTCATTTGCCAACATCCTAGTAGCTGTGGGATTGATATATTTTATTATTATTATATTAGCATCCCCTGTTGCAGCTTCGCTTGCTCTCATAAGTAAATAACTTAAATAACTAGTAATTGAAGTTGTATTTGTTTATCGATAAAAATATTGTATTATAACATGCAGTTAATAAGCACTATTTCCTTAATGATATTTTCATGCATAGCAGTAATTTTTAACCTGGTTAAAACTGCTCTGATTAGGTGGTTGAGGATCATATTTGGTCATCCAATTTTTAATTTTAATCTATGATTTGATAAATAGATGATCAGATAGTATTAAAAACTCTTGCGGATAATGAACTAGATTATCAATGTTTAAAACTAAAAGCCCATGAATCATATTGTTAAACAGAATATCAAAGAGAAAAGGATTGACATCTTGATTTGATAATAATTTTTATTTGGCTCAATCATTTTATTGATTTCTTCTGGTTAGATTTTAATTTCTAACCATAAAAGTATATGACAAAGTGGCAAACCTCGTTCCTGCCTGTCAACATTGTACATTTAAATTTTAATAATTGTATATTTTTCTTCTGCAAAGCCTTCCTAGAACTATGAAGATGATGTAGTTAAATTTGGGAACAGATGGGTCCAGTAGTTTTACAATTGTAAACTCGATTATGGAATGGTGCTAAACACATTTCACTCGATTACCTAACCTCTCTAGAATCCACACGTCGCATCACATATTTGTCTTTTCTAATAATTTAATTGAGTATAAGTTAAATTTATTATCAAGTTAAAACTCTATAACACCATACCTTTGTATCCTCTCATGTAGAATGGTGCTTGCCACATATCGGTCAATTTTCTAACTTCACTGTTATCCAAATATGATCACTTTTTTAGTAACAAATTAATTGAAAATCGCTAGATTTTATTATTGCTAAACCTTCCTTGAACTATAAAGATCATGTGGTTATAATTTGGTTGAGATTGGTGCAGTAGTTTTCGTGGTTAGTGATCACAAAAGAAAAATGCCTTGTCCTTTTATGTAATAGTACATATTATTATTAAAAATTCATATTGTTTACAAAATAAAATTTATTTTTTTAGGAGCATAGTTCAGAAGAACTCTCAAAATGGAAACTTGTACGTGTTAGTGACGACTTCCGTGTTATAGCCCTGGGTTTGCCTGTTCCTGGTTATCAAGGAAACCCCTTAGATCCACCATTAAGGTCAAGATTTCAGGCTAGAGATGTGCCAATTCCTTTGTATCAAGTAAGTACCAATATTTTTCTTAGTATATAGAGACAATAATTTTTACCATAATCAATTTTTGAAGTTTTAAAAATGAGTGCGATTATGAAGCTTAATGGTATCTTCATATTTACTAATTATTAGCCAACTCTTTAGATTAATTTAATAATTGTTCTTAAACTTAGATTTAAAATTTATCATTTATGTTAACTTTTTTGCCTTAGATCATTTTGTTTTTGACCTAATAACGTTTTGATTGATGTTGAATATATAACCATTAATTTTTTTTTTTTTATTTATCTCAAATTAAAAAGAACTTATTTAATTCTGGTATAAAGGTTAAATGTTTTAAGTAAAAAATTTGTCTGTTAAGTTAATGAAAGAAGCTTTAAGTTATTTTAAAAAATATACTTCAGACATGAATAGAACTTTAAAGATTTTTCATAATTGTATCTAAGACTTTAGGAAAAATCTCAAAATAAATTTAAATTAGCAAGTTTAGTTTAAATTAAAAAAATATATACCTATATAACTCATCTACATATTAAAGAAAACTACTAAAGTGATTTACTATTTGTTTTGATTTATTAATCTTATTATTATATTTATAATATATTAGAGTGTGTTTATATTATTGCTCATACCCATTTATATATATTCAGAGTGTTCTATAATCAAGGAAAATGATGAATTTCTAGGATGTACTTGGCTGGGAGTCTATACTTTTTTGGTGTAATGCTGTTTTCATATTCAAAAATAGCTGTTGGTGTTGCGCTGATCAAAAATTGTACAACTATTCCCTTGTCAGAAATTTAATGAGGAATACCTTTTGCTATATAAAATTTATCTCTATGATCTACCATTTAGGAGCTATATTACTATGAAGTCCTGTTTGCCTACATTTTTCAAATATTGAGGCTTTTTTGACACTCTATAGCTTTCTTAGTGTTGCTCTGATTGAAAATTTGATGACAGTTCCCCTGTCAGAAATATAATCCAGAAAATATATTGTTATATAACATTTGTCTCTTGGATCTACCGATTAGGAGTTCTATTTATTCCAATGACAAAAGTCATGCAATATTTTTTTCACGATGAAATATGTACATTTTTTTCACTCTCAAAAATGTAACATTTTAACACTATCTAGCTCTGTTTGTGTTGATCGGATCGAAAATTTATGTGTTTCCTTATTACAAATATAATGGAGAACATTTTTTTTTTTTTTAACATTTCGCTAGGACCTACCGTTTAGGAGCTGTATTGGTTTAAATAAAAAAAGTCACGTTTGAAACTGCTATTTTTTCTCAACTTTGTTTATTTTGAATAATCATTCATTGTCATTTTATTTAAATAATTAATTTGATCCTTTTAATTCTTCTGAAATGTATTTCTACTAAATCTGTAGGTTATAGATTCACATATAGTTTTTCCCAGTCAGGGAGAAATTGAGTGTTTTTTTTTTTTGTTTTTTTTTTCACCCTTAAAAATGTTACATTTTTAATCTATGCTATTATATAAAAGGACAAGCCTTCGTTTGTGATCACTAACCACTAAAACTACTGCACCAATCTGTACCAAACTTTAGCTACGTCGTCTTTATAGTTCCAGAAAGGTTTAGCAATTATAGATTTTTGATTGATTTGTCATTAACAATCGAAATTGTATGGAAGACAGTGAAATTGGAAAATTTACTGACAGGACGTGAGCGCCATTTTACATGAATGGTTACAAAAGTACTTAAATAGATCTTAAAAATGATAATAAAATTTGCTTAAATTATTAAAAAAGATTTAAATATGTGGTGCGACGTGGATGCATCTGTACCAAAACTACATCATCTTCAGAGATCTAGGAAGGTAAAACAATAATAAAAATTTAAATGAACAATGTTGAGTGGGAGAAACAAGGTTTGCCTCACATATACTTTATTTATATTAAAATTGAATTTAAAATCCAAGTAGATGAAATCAATTAATTATTTCTGCCAAATAAAAATTATTAACGAATCAAAATGTGGATATTTTGTGTAAAAATATTATTCCTGGGCCTTTAGTTGTAAGCATTGATAATGCAGTCCATTGTCCCCAGGAGTTTCTTTCATTTGGATTACCAACTCATACATTAAAATAAAAAATAATGCTTTAACGTAATCTTTAACCACTTAATCAGTGTAATTTTAAACAGGTTAAAAACTACTGCTATGCGTGAAAATATGATTGAAGAAATAATGGTCAGTAACATATTTTATGAGAGGGGGCGAAGCCTTGACTAGGGATGCCAGTTATTAATATAACTTAAAAGCTTAAAGAGTAAGAAAAGATAAAAAGGAATTTTATTAGTAATAATGCTAATTCTGACATCATGAACTTATTTTGTTTCAGTTTTACGGTTACAAAGTTTAATGAAGTTTACTCTGTCTTGTTGGCATTCGTGTTTGAGCTAATAAATGACCCCTTTCACTTTTAGTAATCACACAAAATTTAATTAGTTTTATCAAAGATCAATTTTAGTTTAAAATTGAGATATTGTTTTACAACCCCTCCGAAAACAGTTGAACTTATTAAATGATTCTCGAAAGTCTTTTAGTTCTTTAACTACGTGCATGGCAGTTCTTTTGAGGACGACTATTTGCCCTGTTCTTGTATTTATTATTTTCCGTATTAGTATTAGTTCCGTATTTTATTATCTTCGGAACCTTCTAATATTTTTATCAGTTCTTGAAATTTTAATATCTGGTATTTAACGCTACTTTTTCTTTGGTTAACTTGTAGTGTTTTCATCAATGAATAAAGCCCAACATACTATGGAATTATATTTTTTCCCGTTCCCTCAATCAATTTTTAACCCCTCGTGGGAGTGAAAATAAAACTTAAAAACACGAAGGCGGTATCTCTACCACAAAGCCGGCTTCTGGTCCCGCGCGGAATACAGCTATCACCAGATCCTAACCTTGCAGCGATGATTTTCCGATTCCCTTGTTTAAAATCCAGTATTGCGCTTCACCACCGTCCGCG
Source organism: Euschistus heros (assembly GCA_003667255.2). Classification (NCBI taxonomy): domain Eukaryota; kingdom Metazoa; phylum Arthropoda; class Insecta; order Hemiptera; family Pentatomidae; genus Euschistus; species Euschistus heros. Next base: position 1,950,067 of record RCWM02000142.1, read on the forward strand.
TTTTTAATAAAAATAACCCAAGAATGTACATTTGTTATTCTTTACCACTTTTAACCATTTAACGGGCGGGCCAGGGTTTTTTAATACATTTCTTTTTTTCTTTGAATGGCTATAGCCACGCTAATTCTCACTCAAGTATCATAATATCCAAGGTTCAATAAAGGATATTAGACGATAATGAGTAGGATATTGCGTCGGACATTACTTCATTAATTGATCAAAAGGCATTAACTATGATTATCCTCCAGGATACATCGCCTGTTAAAGGGTTACATAAAATAAATATCTTATACTCGTATATTACTTAGATCATGAATCCTCTGTGCCATAATTAAAAAAGACAATGTGATATATATATAAAAAAAATTTAAAAAACAATCAAAAGCAAATGAAGCTTTATTTACATATGGCGGAAAAATAACATGTTATACTTCCTAGCTATGTTCAGCGATCATTAGTTGAATTTTAAAAAAATAGATCTGTGATTCCTAAAAGATTTAAAACAGGAAGATAATGTTAATACATATTGTTACCAGTGTTGGAAAAGATTTAATTGTCTTGAAACATGTTACCCCTTAAAGTTTTGACTATTCTAAAAATATTAAAACCTGTTCCTCCAAACCTATGGAGGGCCTGCGGTTGTGCAAGGTGGTGATATGGCCAGAATCTCATTAAACCGCCAAGTTTTTCCCCATTTGAGGGTACCCACATTATAGGAACTAGGTACGTCCTTGAAGGATCCCCGGAGACACTGTATTGGCCATTATAAAAATATTATAAATATTATATTATAAACCTGTTCAACAATAACCTTTGGAGGGTCTTGGGTTCAGTACTTTAGTAAAGTTGTACATTTATTGGCCTACGGTTATGCAGGTGGTGATTTGCCATAATTAATTCAACCGCCATTTTCCCCCATTTAAAGGTACCTACTTTAAATTACGATTAGTTTCCTTATGCCCCAGGAGGATCTCCTGGCCCCAGGTTTGATCCTTGGCTTATTTATCTGAGTTAATAATTATCTGCTTCTGCTGGACTCGAATCCAGGTCCCGGAGTATAGAGCCTTACCCACTGAGCTACCGTAATTTCCTGTAGTATTGACAATATTATACTGAAAATAACATTACAAATAACCTTTTCTATCGCTTACAAAGTGTTAGTTTACTAATGCAGAGCTTGGAACAGTTTCGTTATCCTCTCCTGTACCTGTTGCCTTCTCCTGTTCCTGTCTAATCCCCTTCTCTGTTATACTGGAAATAAAGGATACAAATACGAAAACAGTTTCTTTTCGTGGGGCTAACAACATTACACACTCCAACTAGGGCAGGAAAATGAGTTCATTAAAGTGGTAAGGTTTATTAAGAATAAAATAAAATTAAGGTTCATTCCGTGGGTCAGACGAAATATGGTTTTAGAAAATAGAGCGCTCTAGAGATCACACCAATGCTATTGTACGTGACATTCTAAAATGCTTCGCTTGTCCAACCTCCCCTAAATTTTAAGTTGCTATTAAAACAAATACATGTAATCATAATCCTCAAAATATATACTATAGTGAAAATATGAAGTATTCAGGAGGGCTTTGCTATTTGTTGGGGATTTTCCTTCTGCTTAGATGTTTACTACTCCAAAATTTACCTGACAAACGTTAAAAGCTCTCAATAAATCACAAAAGACTTATTTACATGACGATAATTAGACCCATTTGGTTATACGGAGTTGAGCTTCGGGACCCCACTAAACCTTCCAATTCTTCTCGTACCAAATCCTCACAATCCAAAATCCTTCATCAAATCCTCAACGCTCCTTATTACATACAAAGTTATCTGTAAAGATTTTTATGTTCCATATGTTGCTGATTTGGCCCAAACCAGTTGAATCCTTTCATAGTAAACTCTATACCCACTCGCATCCACTAGTCTCCCAAGTTGCCTCACACTCATTTCCCGATAATCCTTGAGTCGTCTGCAAAGAAGATGGTCTAGAAACCTTCCAATGTAAAACTTTTAATTAAAGTGCTACTTTTGAGCAATTCTTTAAATGTTATCGACATGTCATTGTAATCATTTTTCTCAAATTTACTTGTATTCCAGTCAATGGTTGGAATATGGTGTAGAGTGCATGGAATATGCGATAATTTTTGACTTCACAGCTTGTTAGAAATAGTTAGAAGGTAAACATTCTAAAAGTCCCCGTCCCTAGGGGGTAAGCTAACGATGGGGGGAAGTTCAATTTTTTTGGTTTTTTTATTATATCTCGAAAATGGTTGACTCTAGAAAAATATGTTTTATATAAACTTGTTATAATTCTAACCGTTTACAGGATATTCGTTATTGAAAATCGGTGATTTTCGGGGAAAAACAAATGTTACCTCACTTTTTGTCATAACTTCGTATCTTTTTGAAGCAAATTGGTTTTCTTTAGTATTTAGATTTGTTATTGATTATATACAATGCTCATTTTATTTTTGAGTTTTGTGGATAACTCCTTATGATATATTCCTCGTGATGATACGTATAGATAAATAAGGAGACTATTAATTTTGGTAGGTGTAATTCGATTGGTGGAGGTAGCTGTCATTGGATGTCGTGCCTGTCGGAAATAAAGCGGCCAGTCCCCCGCTAGCACTGCTCGTGTTCACTTCTTCCAGGCTAACAGTCTAACCCACATCTTCAACCCCCCAGCACCGTCTCCACTCGATGAGGTTTACTTTTATTTCGGATATATATTGTTAACTTATTATTGGGAATTTTGTGGTATTCTACGTCGTATCGGTAACATTTTTAAATGAAGTGAGTTAAATTTTACACGAGAAATATTTATTATGATCTGCCGATGGGAGGCGTCCGAACGTCCTTTGTTCGTCAGAACTGTCTGGGTCAAAGGTATACGCCACGCTATCTTGACCAAAGAGGAACTATCGAAGAAGAAGACCCGCAGAAGTTCCACCGATTCTGATCCCATAAGAAACGCAGATCCGGAGTTTGCTGAACGGATGTGTAAATGGCTCCGCGGACGTTCAATCACGCCCTATCGCGGCGCCCTCTGGGAGACACCCAGGAATTATTCGCTGGACCTCAAGAGCAACAGGGCCCAGATGAGCCTCAAGACTCCAGGACCAGGTCTTAGGTGTTCTCCTATCGTTCCGAGAAGTCCATCACCAGAACCTCCTAGTCCTCCTCTCTCGCCGCCGTTGATGATGGAGTACAGGCGTCCTCCGCCTGCGTCTGCACCACCCGCTGTATCCTCTGTGAGGCCGAAGCTCCACATCTTCATGCCCGACACCAGAAACCATCCAGAGGAAGAGAACAAAGAAGACAGTCTCACCTTCCAAGCCATTGTTGATTCTTTTTCACTAGATAAATAACTACAGTGTTGAACCTTTAATCTGATAATTGTCAAATACTTTTATGAAATTTTTGATATTGTAAGTTTAGTAACATTACGACTTATTTAGATTATTAACTGTTGTGAATCGTTTATTAAATCGTAGAGCAGCACGATCTTTACTTTTTTTTTTAAATTAAATGTTTTTCAAATATAGGGGAGACTGTTGTTTCTTGATAACAGTGTACCTTGAAACAATTGACATTTCTCGTGTTATTTTTGCACTCTAGCAGATGTTTTGCGATTTATGTTAGTCATGTTTGGTCGCGAACCCGTCGGTGTAGTTTCATCTCTCCCAGAGATTAAATTTTAGCTTCCCCGGAATATTTTTGTTTCCTTCCATGTTTTTTAAATTGAGTGATAAATTGTTTGCTTTTGGATACAATTAGACACCTCTTGGGAAGTTTCCCAGTCGATTCGGGATAAAGAAGAAATGTTGACTGATTCGCATACACTTTATCCTATTGGCGTGTCATTTTTTACCTTGAAACATTAAGACTTGTACCTTTAAACAAACACAAAATTGATGAAAAATACAAATACTCTATTGTTTACTATTGTTTAAAATTACCACTGTTTCAAAGAACAACAGTTGCATTAAGGTACAGTAGCATTGTTGAACCTTGAAAAAAAAACTTATTTCGTATTTTGCTACTAATAATCAAAGAACACTAAAAATTGGAAATTTGATCCTCTACAACTATTGGTTACTCCCACCTGAATGTAAACACATATCAGCTAAATTGAGGGTGCCAATGCCAAAAATCAGAAAAGTGTTTCAAGATCCAACTGTCTCCCCTACACAAGATAATAAATAAAGTCTGATCATTTTCATCATGATTGAACCAGAAGCTGGGATCCTGTTGTGACTCATCCTATACAAATCCCTCTTAGTGATCAACAGGTACGGCCTGTGATATCAATGGAGTAATTTTATGATAGCTATCATTATTAACTATCGTAATTATTACATGTATGTATAACAATTAAATAAATTTCAGTATCATTTTAAATTTTGGTTTTCTTTATCCAACTTTGTTGATGTATATCACTGCACAAACAAGGAAAAGTTAATTTACAACAGTTTAAACAAAATTACATATTAAAATTTACAACAAAATAATTTTGATTAGCTATTTAATTTTATCCTGATATTCTTTTAAGATTACAGTTAAAGTTAATATATAGCAGTTAAAATAATTACTATTCCATATTGATATTATAAATAGCACATTCTATATTTGATTAGATTTAAATAAAAATAATATTCGTTTTTATATGTGTTTTTTTTTATGTGTATGTGCGTGTTGCACGGGATTCTAACATATTAACGACAGAGCAGAAATAGAGCACTTAAAAGGGGTTAGCCTCGTGGTTACAATATATCTATTTGACCTGTTTTTTGTTTGTTTTTTTTTTCTTATATTTTTATTAGGTCCAATGTCTTACATCAATTAAATAATAACTGGTTGTTGTTTAATTTCGATTATTTTATATTAAATAAATAAATTTTGATTATATTAATTATACCACACTCATGTCAATTTGTATATGTGAAGTCTAAAATCTATACATGGTAAAATTTTCTATGAAATTTCAAATTTGAAGCTGATTCCTTACACTTTTGATATTTCGTAGAAGACTATTTTTGCAATTTCGCCATAATTATTACTTCTAAATACAGATTTTTAACTTGTGTTTGAAAATATATGTGCGATATGGTTTTATTAGGGATGGCAGCAAAATATGAGTGAAATATAGTAATTAATTGTTAAATTCAAACTTTAATTATGAGATACAGTTAAAGCCCAATCCCAAGCTAATAATATTAACCTATTTGATCAAGACAAATCGGTGATTAGTTAACTCATCTGCGAAATGTTTTATCTAGGAGATAATATATTTTTCGCGGATTACAGATAATTTTCTCTATTTAAATTATTATATATGGCCTTGCAGATTAAAATGTAATTATACATTATAAATATATAAACATAATTCAAAGAAATGGACTTAATACTTCAAGAAGAACCATGAAGCCGGTGCGTGTTTTCCGTTCCGTGACGCGAAAGAAGAAATGGAGAAATGGGACCGAAGAAAAGTTTGTCGACCGAGTACAAAGTGACAAGAAGAAATTAAAGGTTAAAAAAAAAAAAAAAGAGTTACCTATCTTGCTGTGAAGACACTTCATTTTGAAACTGGTTTCACTTTGTGCACGCAATTCGCTAAGACAAAACTAGTTATAAACAAAATTTAAATAAAAAGATATTTTTAAAACATTGATTTTTGCTTCAGCAAACATATAAACTTAATAGACTAAAACTTAAAGTTAAAAAATCTGACAAATGTAGAAGGTACAGTTTCACATAAACTTTCTAAATAAATTCATGTACTGAGAATGAGTATAATACAATTTATTTGTAGTTAAGGATTCATTTTCGAAAATTACCTAAACCTGTCAACGTAGTTTGCATAAACATTATAAGTAAACTAATATACATAATCTTGAAAAATTATTTATTTATATCTAAAAACTTTTAATTTAATATAATTAAAACAAAATATTCAAAAAATATCTATGTACTCTTGGCTAAAATATTAACGATTAGACACTTTCTAGAGGACATACCTCGGTGGGATAATAATTTTCAGGAAGTATGAATAGAAAGAAACATCCAAACTATTCTTGGTGATAATAGTAATAACGTAGATTAAAGTCTCAAATTCCTCAAAAAATATAAACTTTTCAATAAAATAAAGAAAAAACGATGAAAAATATAAATAAAAAACAGAAGAATATTAAGTAGATTGAAGGATGGACACTAAAGACCCTTGATGATAAGCAATTTAACCTAACCCAACCTTGATAAGGTTATTTGTACTTATTTTGCATGGGCAAAAGAAATTTAATATAGCATACACGGACATTGTTTCATTAAATGTGTTACCGTATACTGGGGCAACTTCAAATCTGTTCAAAGCGTTCAAATCTGTTTCAAACCCATAGTAATTATGAGTCTAGATCTTTTGATTTAAAATATATGCAACAGTTACTATTTAATCATTAAATTAAATTTAAAAAATATAGAAAAATAGAATTGGCAAAGTTACCCTACAATAGGGCAACTTTGCCAAGTATGTAAAAAACACTTAAAAAATAGAGACAGCGACAGAGAAAGGATTGTTTGAACTAATATGAAAACATTTTAACGAGAATATGACCTACTGATAAGGTATTAGTTGACTGAGAATTATTTAGAGATGTTGATTGTTGGGGTATGCAGTCATAGATAGACAGCAGTTAAAAATAATATTTTAACTTATGATGCCGACGTTTCGACTTGCATTGCAAGCCTTTATCAGGGTTTCAGAGAGCGTGGTAATTAGAAAATGACATTTATTTAGATTTTACAGTATTTAGAATGAAACATCGTAATAATGAAATTCATTAAAATCAAACTTGAAATACCTAATGAAATTCAAAAACCACAAAAGCATCTGACATTTCGAGTTCAATATAGGGCGGGTTAATTATATAAATGATGTCTCCTACGTTTAATAAAGCTTCATTTGCCACGTTTAGGAAGAAAAATGATCTTCCTGTGTTGTTTGTGCGGAGGTAGGTATTTCAAACTCCTCGGCTCCGTAGAATTTGGTGATTTTGCCCTTGCAATGCTTTACACTTTTGCAATATAGCTTTTTATGTAAAAACAAACACAAAATTACAGGTTGGCAAAGTTGCCCCTTCTTGACCTTACTTCCTTGTACAACTTTGCCAAGTTATTTTATAAACCTACAGAAAAAGTAAAATTTACATTTTCAAGTTGTTCTAAATAAATATTAAATTATGTATTATACAAAATAAATAGTTATTATTTACTTTTGAATGTTTGAGCAGGACGAGACACTAAGGGTATCAAAAACAACTGTTGCAAAACAAGCAAAGAAAAACACTGATAAAACCTTTAAACATTGGATAAATCTGATTAATCATAAGAGTTGCTTTCAAAAAAAACAAAAAAAAAATAACTTCTCTACGTGATGAAAACACTAGCGCTTCTATATAATATAATGGGTCAGAAACTTCACGAAGTGCCAAACAACATTTATCCAAAAACTGGCAAAGTTGTCCCACTTTATGGTATTGTATTCTTGTAGTCTGTTGTGAGGAGGTATAAAAAGAGAGAGTTAAGTTGTGTGTAAAGTATAAAAGTGCTTTTGCTCTAAGTCTAAGAATTATAGGATTGCCATATCTGAAATTGTATGTCTTTTTTGCTATATATAAATCTGGAAAGAGTGTGTCCAAAGTGATTTCAGTAAGTATAAGTTTCAGTCTTTTGAGTAGTGGTATACATCAATTTGTCTTTCTTACATCGACTAATTTTTAAACACTTACCGGACCCGAATAATTATTCTCTCTAAATACACAAACTTAAAGTATCTTGCCGCAATGAAAATAATTTATAGACGTATGCAAATTTAGAACACCAGATTGGCCAAGTTTCTACATCACTTTGACGTTCGAGTTGAGGTCATCGACGTATTTAGATTTTGAGTAAGAAACTTGGGGCTGTTCTAACATTCGTTACAATTAATTTATAACTTTATTTTTCTAATTATTTAATTTTTATCTTGAGTAAGTTGTCAAACATTATGACAAAACTACAATTATGGAAGCCATTGTCATGCCCATCATAGCTTTTACGAACATTAACATTATTGTTTTTTGAATACGTTTTTATTAAGTTCACCTGTATGTAACGGAATTTTTCATCGTAATTTTCACCAATTTCTAGCGATCTGATTGACTTGAAAATTTGCACACGTGTCAAAGACCAATGGCAATACGATAATTGCACAACTTTGTTCTAATGTTCTCACTAAGTCTAGTTAAATTACCCCCAAATGAGGGTTTGCCTTGCAAAAAGTAAAGTTGTAAGTTTTATTTTTTATATGTGGTCCAGATATGTCCAGAGAAATAAATATCAAAAATTAAATTAAATTTGATAAGGGGAAAATGTTTGGGGGGGGGGGGGCAAAAAAAAAACCCAAACTTCTTTAACTTTTTTCAGATTTAGGAAAAAAAAAACATAGAAAAATGCTTTTCAATCGAAAAACGTTTTATTTACAAAATTAAATTTTATTAAATTGTGCGTCTAAAGATATCACTTAAGTTGAATTTGACTTAGGCATTCAGCCACAATCGATTGTCAAACATCAATGAACTTTGCCAACTTTAAAAAGTAAGTTTTGGTCATGTATAACAGTCTATAACATAGAAATAGATAATTCAATCAGAAAATGTTATATACTAAAAGTTGTAGATTATTACATTTTGTGCAAGATAGGATTTTTAAAGTAAAAATTTGCCCATTTCTACTCTGAAATATGTCAAAAAAAAACAAACATTGTTGGTTGATTTCCAACAAATCACGAATAGTACAGGGAAATTAACTTCTAACCTTGAACTCAAAAAATCTAAAGGTCCGAATGCTGCATATTGTTTACTAAACTTAGCTTTTTAGTAAAGTTTGCTATAAAAGCGTATTTTTCTAGTTTTTTAAACTATACTTTTTTTTTATTTATCTTCTTTATGGATGATTCCACTTTTTTCATTAATACCCGTTAACTCACTGATTTCTGTTAATATTCCTGCAAATGGAATGGGAATTATGTATCTCTGCAGTAAAAATAAACATGACTATAATTTATTTTTCGCAACGTATTGTATTGTTTTAAAGTTAACATGGATCTAGAAATTCTTTCCTTAAACCTGGTATTTTTAAGTGGGGAAAACGTATGTTTTTTTATATGTTGTTAGTGTTGTTCTCGTGTTTTCAAATAAGAGTTTTGGAGCTTGAGACGCCACAGGTATATTTGGTAGCTTCAAAGCTTTAAAAATTTCGATCTTTTCTACATTGCACAAAAATATCTGTTGAACAGTTTAAAGAAAATCTTTTTAAACTTAAACTAGACTGAATTTGCTACACTTTGAGCTAAAAATGAGCTCTGTAGCTTAAACGGAGACTGACATACATTCTTTTAAATTTTCGAAAATTTCTTAAAAAGAGGCGGAAAACACTTTTGATGTGTTTACGGTAGTAAAAATTTGTTACTGTGTTAAGTGGCAGAAACGAGGTGTCCATATACAGTCATATACTTCTATGGTTAGAAATTAAAATCCTACCTGAGGAAATCAATAAAATTATTTCTGCTGAATAAAAATTATTTCCAATTTAAAATTAAGATCCTTTGCTTTTTAATGTTGTGTAAAAAAAATATGATTCATGGGACATTAGTTGGTAGCACTGATAATTTAGTCCATTGTCCGCAAGAGTTTCTTAATAGTCTCTGTCCATATGGATTACTAACTCATATATTAAAATTAAAATTTGGATGTCCAAATATGCTTTAAGTAATCTGCAAACACCTTATCTGTTATTATATACAAGTTTTGTAACCTTCTTGATTGACGCCCGAGGCATAGAAATCGAGATATTTGAAAAAAAAAAAAAAAAACTGATTTTTGTGACCTTTGAGCTTGAATATCTAATTATGCTAAGGTCGGTGACTTTTTACCGCATATTTAGATTGCCAAAACAAAGGTATATGCAAAAATTCAGCTTCATTGTTTCCTTTCCGAGATTTGCTGTATAAAACTCCTTATTTGAGTGGGCTATGATCCAATTCTGCATCAGGGCTACCAACGAAGATAAAAAATAAAAAATGAATAAACATTAAATAAAGCGATCTTCAGATACTACTTTCTGTATATTTCTACTTACCTATATTTGATGTTTATTTCTTATATTGCTAAAAATTATATGTTGTTCCAAAAAAATAGACCAGTCTCAAAGTTAAAAACAAAATACCAATGGACAACTTATAAATTTTCCAATGTATGTAGAATAATGATAAAATTTATTATATATTAATATAAAAACCTTGATGAATTTCTATTTTCATTGTACTATTGTATCAAGCTCGTAACTTAATGTAGTTGTAATGATCCTTATATTATGGTGTGATCTCGATAATCCGGCCCTTCAATAGTCTGACACTCAGTAATCCGGCCCTCCTGCGAGAACCCCCACTCGACTCGCCCTTGCCGGTGAGTGCTTTTAGAATGGTTCATTCTAGAACTGGAGAGATTTTAATATTAAAGACTAAAGTTTGCTCTAGTAAAATCTCTGATAAAGACGATTTTGAGACTTTTAATGGATGTCTAAACCTACCGATATTTCATGTAATCACATTTCTACCACAATTTTTCGGTGAAAAGCAATAATAAGAGAGGAGTAGATAATGAAAAAATTCTTTTGATATATTTTTTAATAAAAATAGTTGTCAAAAAGCAAAGTAATGAGTGTAGTTTTAAAGAAAAAAGTCCGAAAAGGATCATTTGACCTGTTCATGGTAGTTTTAGTGTTAAAAGGCCTTTTGGAATAAGGTTTCATGTTCTTGAGGAGAAAATACTGTAATCAGAAAATTCAGCTGTCAACACTTTCTCAGATAATTTTGCGTTTAAGAGTTGGGTTTTAGTCAATTCTACATCGCCGATTCTTCTGAATAATTTTTTTAATGTTTGTAATTTTTTATTTATTTTCTTTACATCCAGTTATCTGCCATTTTCGGTTATCCGGCACCCGTATGATGCCCTGTGTCGGATTATCGAGATTGTTCGTAATCAACATATGTAAATATTTATTTTCACCGTCCTCTCTCTTTGTTCCTACTCGTACCATGGATCCGAAATCCGGCATAAAAAATTTCCCTATTATTTTTGTTTGTCTTGATGGATCGCGGTATGAAAATGTCTTGAATTATTCTTCTGAACGTAACATTTTATCATTGAAATATATCTGATCCATTTGACAACTTATTATTAATGGAAGTCGTTTAAATTTGCGGGGAGCCTTGAACATCATGATGAGGTAGCATCAACAAACAGATAAAATAAAAAAAATCAGTAGCGTGAGGTTGCAATATTAGGCAGGGGCAATATTACCTTGTCATCGATGCCAATTTAGCTTAAGTGTCATTACCTCAGAATATCGCCAATGTTTCGTATTTTATGAGTCTCCATTATCAATCCCTTTCCAAGGTTTTTTTTCTTCTGATTCTAAAGAATATTTTATTTAGATTTAAATTTTTAAAAAAAGTTAAGAAATCCAGCTGAAACTTTATAGGATAACAGACAATCCTTAGGATTATACATACAAAGACATACTTATAGAATAAATTAATTAATAAAGCATTAATAGAATTATTAGTTTAATGAGAAAACTATAATTGACTGTTAAGTATGATATAACAAGAAAATAAACAGGGATGTAGTCAGGAAGAAATAAACTCGTCATGCAAAAACTATAATTGAGTGCCCTATTTCTACCTGACTTTACTCCTGTTTACTTTCTTCTTTTATAAATCATTGGTTTAGTTGAAATTTAATAAAAGAATCAAAATAATATATAAGTTAATTATTCCTCCAATGTATTTTTGTTTTCCTGCTGTTACAAAATTTATATATATTTATATATTATATATATATATATATATATATATTTATTGAAATTTACAACTGTACAAAATATATACATCAAGTAAATGTATTGCCAACGACAATAATAACATGTTAAAACTTGAAAATAACTACTCATCAGTAACACTTTATTAAAAATTCTGCACTAGAATGTCTCCAGGCCATCTTCTTTTCCGACGCCCCGGAGGATTATCAGGAATGGAGTGGGAAGCAAGTTGAGAAACAAAGGATTTGAGTGGTTATGGAGCTTACTATGAGAGGATAGGTATCTGGTTTGGGCTAAATCAGCAACATATGGAACATTAAGATCTTTATGGATAAGTTTATTGGTGACAAAGTAAGGATCATTGTGAATTTTTCGAAGGATTTTGGATTGTAAGGATTGAATGAGAGATGAATTGGATGGTTTAGTGGAGCCCCAAAGCTCAACTCCGTTCGTCCAAATAGGTCTAATCACAGCCATGTATATGAGTCTTTTTAATTAATTGGGAGCTTTGAACGTTTGTCTAGTAATTCTTGAAGTTGTCTGTTATAAATGTAATCTACTTTTTACTATAAATGCTAAATCAACTTATTGTGTATTTTTTTTTTAAATTTAAAACATGCATCTACTTAATTCTGTAAGTTATATATTGTAAAATTTCATTGGAATAAAATTATTATTATTATTATTAATAGGTGATTATCATTTGGTTAATAGTACTTCAAATCTTCATATACTTTAACTTGAAGCGATTGTTTTTAGAAATAACATTTATAATAAATTCAGTTCAAATATCAGTCATACTGGCATGATTCACCTTGAAGAGCTTGTTGGAAGAAGGGGTTATGTTACAAAACAATTTTGAATTTATTTGAATAATTTATGTTTAAAGTTTTTTTTTTTACATTTTCCTTTAGCAGGAAAATGTTACATAGCTCCTTCATCTTTTCCACATCTCGTTTTCTAGTTGTTCTAAAATATTCAGATTATGCTACCTATCACTTCTTTACACAAATTTATCATCTAAAGAACTGGATTGTACTTTTAATTTTTTTTTTTTTTAATGTGACATAACCCTTTCCTCCACCAAACCCTTAGATTGTGAAAAAATCATTCACTAAAAAAAAATGAAACGATTTTCACTAATGATAATTATTCTTCACCCTGTAAGAGTGCTTTCATACATTCCATTGAAATTATATTCATTATTTTATTATTTTAATAGGAGAATTTTTTTTTTTTTTTGACCCTTTGTTTTATCGCAATATCTAAGAGGGGGGGGGGGAATGGAACGAGAATTGATTTTTTTTTTCCAAATCTATTAAAGTTATAAAAGTATTAAACATCTTGTTTTGCCTTTCGGCATTTGAAGATCTACTTCGCCATTTCTGGATGTTCCATGTCGTCTGAAGGTACTCCTACTATGTGACGAGTGTGGAGAGAATAATCTTCCGGCTGTGCGAAAATTGTTTAATTCACGAACCTATGTATCCTGGTGCAAATATTTAACTTCAACGTTACCCAATGCCTAAATAATTGGATTAACAAGAAAAAAAAACTAATTTTTTTAAATTAACAATTTTTTACAATGCTTGGAGTTCATATAAATGTATTGCATTCTAAAAATTAACATTCCAACCTACGTTTTTAATATTTTATTTTAGCTACAAGCAATATTAATGAAATTTATATGTACTGCATTGAGGTGCCCTCCGCGTATGACCGTATGTATACAAATGTACAGTACATGACCATATAATTCATCCTAAATTATGTCCTACATTCTGTAGCAAGTAAATAAGACGAAAGGGAGTGTAGTTTTATTGCCGTTGCCTTTGATAAATTGTTAGCGCACCTTGGATTATCGGTTAAACGCAGCTTGGTGGGTAGGAGGAAGGAGTACAGGCGGAATATGGATTCTCACGCAACCCCTTCCGTATTATCTCTTATCAAATGATGGAATGGGGCGTCTTAGGAAAGCTACAACTGCGTCATTTTATCTTTATAATTTGTTTTTACTTTTATATGCGTAATTACGTAACAATTATGTGAATATAAAACTTATTATCTGAAATCCCTTCATCGGGATGACATTGCACCATTTTTTGCTGTTGAGTTTCCCGGAAATTAATAGGTACTTTACTCTCAATAAATTTATGCGAACTAATAATTAACCATGAAATCATGCAATTATTTCCGGAAAAACCGAATATTAGTCACAGTGGACAATAGCCTATCTGAAATAAGAACCTTTAAATGGAATATGTGCCTTTTAAGGGGCTCCAACTTCAAAACCATCTACATCGTACAAATTTATACTGTTGAGAAAATAGATGAGAAAAACTGTTAAAATATTTAGAAATATAATTTCTTTTCACTTTGAACTAATATTTTAAAGAAGTGGTAGCCAACGTAATTTGCTAGTAACCTCGGCATTGACACTATCACTATGTCCTTGTGGTTCACAATGTGTCTACATTTCATCCACCTTTTTAAACTTTTAATGTCCTTCGGGAGTCTGTAAATTAAAATCAGTGTTCCAAAAATAGAAAGGAGGTGTCTTTTTAAAAATCGATTTATTGAAACTTACTATTTTACATAGCATAATGCCTCTAGTAAAATTGAGAAGAAAAAAAAATTATTCTACGAGGAAAGGTATTTAGTTTGTGCTAAATCAGCGACATTTAAGACAATATGATCATTAGGGATAAGTTTATTTGTGATAGACTAAGGATCAGTGAGGATTTTTAGAAGGTTGTAAAATTGTAAGAATTTTTTTTTGGTGAATTGAATGACATGATGAAGTTCCGAAGCTCAACGCCTTATTTTCAGGTAGGTCTGTTAATTGTCACATATACCTGTCGTTTATAACTTATCGGCAGCACAGAGCATTTCTCTAGTAAACGTTGAAGTAGTCGAAAACGACGACTTCTTGTTTTAGTCTTGTATATAGATCCCGAGTAAGGCGTTTGTCCCAATGGAGCCCTTGTTTGCAAATCTCTTCAGCTGGGTATATTATTAAAGAATGGTGAAGAAACGAAGTCGTAGGTTCACGGCAAACAAATGAAGAATTTTAAAAGCGAAATATCAAAGATTCCTGGAGAAAATTTAGACAAAGCATTTTGACACGAACGTATGCGGTGACCTGGATGGAGGGAGGGCATCTAGGAATAATTTCTAGTAAAACTTTGGGTTTTTTTTTTTTTTTTTTGCTAAATACAACCTTATATTCTATCCAGAAGTTAAACAGTTCTTGAACGAATTCTTAGTGTAAATAATATTCCGTCTTGATAATATAAGAATATTTGATATAAGAAGATGATCAGGGATCCAGTCAAGTAGAAAAAAATCAACATGTCCAAGAAAAACTATGGAGTGTCAATGTTTTGACCGACTTAGCAGGTCTTCTTCGTGGATAAAATGGAAAAAAAAAAAACATCGAACCACAATGGAGATGTAACAATCGTCAATAACGATAATAACAGCGTGTTTCGGTGTTTTTTATTTATTTTTTTCTTTGTTCATTTTAGCCCTAAAGAAGATCTACTAGCGAAATGTCGAAACTTTGGTACACCATAAATAGTTCTTCTTGTACGTGTTGATTTTTTTCTAGATGATTGCATCTTCTTGTTATATTACTTAGCAGTCAACTACACATTTCTTCAAAATAGACGATGATTAGTTTTTAATATAAAACCAAAGGTTTTTTCCGCTTTAAAATAAACTCCTCATCAAAAGTATTGAAACATCCATAATTCTCTAGCTTTTCCTGGTTTTTACCTTAATCCATACTTGATTTTATATTCATATTAATATTATTTATTAAACGTGAGACATTAATTTATACAAGGATTAGACACATCAATGTTGTCCCCTGTTAATAACAAACGATGGAATTTTAGATTATTTTTTTCTAATTTCCTTTAGTTCATGTTTATCATTCGTTTCGTTATTTACATGTATGCCAAGACTAGTGGAACTCATTCAAGCCAGAGGGGGCAATATATCTTATTAAATATAAATTAAAAAGTTAAAAGTTAAAATTGTAAATAATGAAAATTTTAAAAAGTAAGTTTTCTAACTTTTTTGTTAATTGGAAGAAATATTGTAATTTTTTAAAATAAAAATGGTTTATGTCTAGTTTTGGAATGTTTATTATAGATTTCAGAACCTTTCTTTATTGTGAAAAAAAAAAAACGTTTTTGTAAAATTCAAATATTTCGAAGTGTTGTGGAGCTTATATGAAGTCACTAGTTCTCAATTTTCCTGTATTTCCTAAAAAAAGGATTAATCAAGTTTATTGCTGTTGATATGAGACTTTAATGTTGAATTGATTTTACAAAAGAAAAAAGAAAAATTGCTTTACACACTTCAACACGAACTTGGCCTACTTGCACCTTTCCCTCTAAACCATTTTCATTTATAAAAAGTTTATATTTTTAGAAATTTTTTTCTAATACAGCAGTGCCTTATTTTGAATTCATTAATCGTCATCTTGACTATGTGTGCTATTTACCTACAGTCCGGGAAAGCCTGTAGTTTCTTGTACGTTTCCGAAGCTTTTGTACATGTATACGAGTTGATATTTGAATGTAACTGTCATTAGCTGTGATTAATATCGATTTCCCCTTTTGTTATCTGAAGCCAGTTGTATGGCTGAGACAATTGGATCATGCAATCGTTATGGTACGCTCCTCTGTTGTAGTAACAATTACTTTCTTTTGTATTTAAAATAACAGATGATCTGTGATAAAATATTTTCAGCAAATTCTGTCTGGTCTGATTTTTTATCTTGCCCTTGTACCATATTGCTTTTCCTTGGAGGTAGCAGGTGTATTTACAATTTCCCTAAAAGATAAAGGAGTTTTATCAGACGCCTTGGACCTTGAACGGAGTCTGAAGTATTATTTTAATATCACTCAGTCATCCATTCGATGATTGTTTTGTTTTCCCTCATGACTGTAGCAAACTGAGGTTAAATAATCCATTGGAGGCCATATTGTTTTTACTTTATTTCATACAACCGATTCCTCGAATGAATGAACCATATTCGATATTCAATAAAATATCCTAATTTAGGCTTCAAAGGGTTAACAATAACCAATATCTGATATATATATTTTTTTATATATATAATAGATTTTTTTTTTTTTACTTTTTAGAACTGCATAATTATTGTTTCACCCTTTTTTCGACTCAGCGTGGCAAATAAATCACTAATAAACATTATATTAATATGTTTTTCATTAATAAATATTGCAGTATGTCACGCTGAAAAACTCTTAATAAAAATACTGTAATGTTCAAGTGTATTTTGTTAAAGAGATAATCCCATATATTAACCTCCAATCGAAAATTATCTTTTCATTCCTCCGCCATTTTGCATTCACCATGCTATAAAGGCTATCTATGTTATATTAATGCTAGTTTATCCAATTAGAATATTTAATCGATTATTAATTAGACTAAAAATAAACTAAGCTTCATATTAAATTTTATTTTAGTTCTGAATTACGAATTAAATTATACATTCTGTAATTAAATAGTCTGTACAAAATTTTGTAAAAAGGATTATTCGACATGGATTTGTCTTTTATGTGGGGGTCTGTATTTTGAGTATTCGTACTTTATGTAACTTTTTTTCACATTCAAATATGTTACATTTTGACGCGCTCCACCTCTGTTGGTGTTGCTCGGATCGAAAATTTGCTGACAGATCCTCAATCAGAAATTTAATGGAAATATTTTTTGTTATAGAAGATTTGTCGCTAGGTTCCACCGTTTAGGAGCTACATTGAGTTGAATGAAAAAAGTCACGTTTAATACCCCTGCTGCCTTTCAGCTTCTTTTATTCGAATAATGATTAATTGTTAATTTAATTTAATTATTAATTGAAGTACTTTGATCTTTTAATTCTAAAATGTAAATTGGGGAAAGCAGTAGATTATAGATAGACATATCCATGATCTATTGTTTTCACTGTGAGGGAGACATTGTTTATTTTTTTGTTTTGTTTTTTACAATATCTCCTTTCTTTGTTCAAAAATTGAAAAAAATAAAGCTGTAAAATTGTATTAGTAACTAATGACTATAATTTAAGTGATAATTATTTTGTACCGTGGTCAATGAGGTTAAATAAAAGAAAAGTAGCAAGATTAAAAAAAACAAAAAAAAAAAACTTTTAACATTAATTTAAAATCAAAATTATCTTTTCCCTTTGTAAAATATTTGGATATTTCTTTGAAACGTAAAATTTTACTTATTAATAAAAGTGAAATCAAACAGGCTTGATTTAATTTAATTTAAATTTTTGATTTGGCTTTAGGGTATCTAATTTGACTATTGTTAGTTGTTGGTTTTGCGTGATTACTATCGTCATATTTATTTGTATTTGTAAGTTACTGATCGAAAAGTAAAAACGAATGCCCATTGCAGGTAGAAGTAAGGATGGAATCTAACGTTAGTCATTTAGGAGTGATAAATATATTTGTTCTTTTGCCTGTTCATTCATTTTAACGAGAAGTTAATTCGTTGATGAGATGAATAATTCTCTCGTTCTTGTATAAGCTACTTCAATGATAATTGGTGAAATGTTAAGTTCTTCAATTGAGCTTTCAATTAGTACCCTCTTGACGAGGTGGTAAAGGTTAGCTAGCGTGTTTGTTCTCAGTTAAGAGAGGAAATGCTAGAATACATTAACACCCCCAGTGCCAAGCACTGGCCTAACTTCCAGATTAATTACAATGGCTTCGATTCACGCTCAGGGAGATTTTTCTCTGAATTGATTTCTTCCGTGCTTATCTAATGCATTTTTTAAAAATAGAATAATGGACTTAATCTATGCCGTTCTAGAAACTATATTACTTTAACTAGTACGGCCTACAATGCCTAAGAAAGGAATTCATAACATGTTTTCGAAAACGACTAACCTGCGATAGTTCTTAGTCCTTACCTAGGATGGGTCGTTCCACCTTTTAAAAGGAACGCGTTCTATCGTTCCGTTCCGACTGAAAATCTATTGCATAAAGCAGATAATAAATAAATTAAAACAAAAAAAATCTGAAATGAAAAAATGGAATTTTTTCTCAAACTAAAATATGAAATTGAACGTGTGATTGAATATTAAACATCGAGCTTCAGTCAAAAAAGTTGAAATATAAAATTCTGTTTTTCTTTATTTCTGTTTTTTTACATATCCTCAATAATTTTTAAAGATAAGCTTTTCGTTCTTTCTTAGTCTTAAAAGATAATTAAGGAATTTTTTTAGGACACTTGTCACACACATTTTTTAACCGTGGATATTCAAGATATTTTAAATTACGAATCAATGATGTGTGTATCTAACAACTTAAAATCTTAGTATTGGTAAATACTTTGCGATTCACGAAAATTGATGAAATTTTAAATTTCATTTTATTTTGGAACATTTTGTTGATAAAAGTAAATTTAATAAAAAATGAAGAAAGCCAGAAATGAATTCCGTTTGTTTTCGTTCAGTTCGTCTGTGGAATGCCGACAGTGGTGAAACAAGCGTGAAACCGGAATTCGTTTTTGTTCCAGTAGGTGGAACGAGATAATCGAAACTCTCGTTCCAAACCATTCCAAACGAAAAACCGTTCCGCCTGGAACGTTACATCCCTATCATTACGAGCGATTAAGTAGGCCTTGAAGAATTTAATCAAAAAATGACTACCCATTATTTCATAATTTGCAGAACACTCAGAATAAACAGACTACTATTGATCTACTGTTGAACGTTGTAATTATAATAGTAAAAACGGGATGATATGATAATTTGGAGTTACATTCACTGAGATAATAGCATCAAAACAAAAATTAAGGTCTTATATGTGGGATACTATTTCATTGTTTCTATAATATTTGTTCATTTTAATTTTATCATGTACAATAATAGTATTTTGAAGGGATGTTTTTCTCTTAACATAGAGTTTTAAATGACTATTTTCTGGGGAAAGTAAACCTAACTGATCTCTGACAAACATTATCATTGAAAATAGTAAAAAGAGACTACTGTAGGATTATTTTTTTTTAAAGTAATAGTTTGCTAAAACATAATATATGTATGTGTTATTTGGATATTATAATTATAAATGGCTTCATTTGCCAGTAAAATATCCTTCAACTATTTAATTTTCTCTTAGAACAAAATATCTATGTTCCTACTAATAAATGGCTTACTTGGTTTATAGAAAATGAGTTAAGTTCAATTGTTTCAATTGTTTAACTATTTAATTGTGAAATTGGATGATACATTTTGAAAAATAGTTGCCAGAAAGAATAAAAATGGTAAGAAGACATAGCAATGTGATAAAATTGTCCCCATCTATCAATTTGTTGTAAACTATTAAATTTTAAAACTTTTATTCACCAGGACTCGATCCATCAATTATGTGACCAACTTACCATCTAATTCATTTTAAATTCTAAGCAAAATTTTATTGATGTTTTTTTCTTCAAAAGTATATAAACATAAATAAATTTGTTAATAAACTAATGTTACTTTTTTTTTTTTTAATTTGGCAATTTTAATATATTTTTGTCTCTTACTACTCCTTCTAACGCAATTACAAATTAGTCTTAACTACAATTCCACATTTTTGTGTTTTAACTTTTGAAATTCCACTGAGGTAATGACAATCTTCTTGTAAATTTATTGTAAGGTTATAAATGGTAATTAAAAATAAGTAGCACCATTCTTATTTTGTAAATATAACTAACATATACTTCTTATAGAACTGTTCCATTAGTTAGCAGGAGCCATAACTAATAATAGTGCCTATTTGACAATATTGGATTTAAAATTAATGTAATTCATCATTTATTTTTTTACAATTTTTTTATTTTTATAACCTAATATACACAATTTGACTTTCATTATGATAAATCTATATACCTAAATAGATTTTTTTTTTTTTTTTAGGATTTGTTAAGATACCTGAGTTCTAAAAGTAAGGATGTAGATGAGAAAAAGTTAAGTAATCTTTTGTCTTGTGCCTATTCTTTGCTGTCGCCAGAAGCAGCAAATCTTGGACTACCAGACTTTCCTCTGGGCAATTTAGAATCTGGTGTGAAAATTATGGTGAGTTTTCAATATTTCTATGTGTATTAGGACATATTGATTTCTTAAGAGTTATCTTTCCAGAGCCACTATTGAAACAATTGAACACTAATTATTCATACAAATCCAGCTTTAATTATTGTAGGATGTCTAATATCAATACCTATTTAGTAAATTTGAATATTAATTTTTCATTATCAAGAATAATAGCAGAAATCAATGATCAGGTTAATTACAGGAAACACAATTCAAAATAATCAGT
Organism: Euschistus heros; assembly: GCA_003667255.2. Taxonomy (NCBI): domain Eukaryota; kingdom Metazoa; phylum Arthropoda; class Insecta; order Hemiptera; family Pentatomidae; genus Euschistus; species Euschistus heros. The sequence continues at coordinate 1,971,321 of RCWM02000142.1, forward strand.
TTTATAAATATTTTAATGTCATTCAATAGTTTGGTTTTGCCCTGAAGTTTTCGATTATTGTGGTTTCTATAGCTTACCTATTGGAATATAGATTAATGCTAATCATAAGCCATCTCCACCACGTTCTATTAACTTTTAAACTTTGTTGTGGAAATTCTATCGTGGGTCATCAAAGCTCCTAGTTTGATGATGCCATATTTTTAAAAATTTTAGACCCAATCCCAATTCATTGCTTTATTATTGAAAACTTCCCATGTAATTCCTTTAAGAATATAAAAAATTTCTGTATACTTGTTTGTCTGGAAAATAATGCTGACAGCTTATTTATTTTATTTTTTTTAGCCTCAATTCTTTTTAGGTTTTTGTTAAAATCTATTTTCAATGGATTTTAAAACTACCGGGTCACTTAAAGAATGATCAATGTTCTGAAATCAGCACATTCTAATTATTCGGTTGTCTGGAAAATAAAGCAGTCTTTCTTGATTTCTATAAATTAACCCCCTGTGTAATAAACTTTGTTTTTGTTGATAATTTGGTTGTAGGGATGACAATATTTACTATCCTATATTTACTCCTAAATATGTTTTTTTATCTCCTTATTATTTCACTATTTTGAAATAATTCAACAATGGTTTAAAAAAATTTAAGAGGGAGACTTCTTCCCTTTTCTGAAAAGAAAAACTCAGAACTGTTCAAAAGCATGCAAAGAGAATAACATTTAGAAAATCAAACAAAAATTTCTAATCGAAGATAATTTAAAAAATCAATATGAAATGCCTCAATTGCCCTTCTCTTCAGCTACCATTGTTTAAAGGAGCTGGACCAGTTTTTAAATGATTAAAATGTTTTTGAATATAAGTTGATAGAAATCAGAAATAGTGAATAATTAGGATTCCAAATTCAATTTTGAGGAGGCAACATGTTGGCAGAAATCTATTTAGAGCAATGAATTTTGTTTTGAATAATAAAAATGTCTTCTGATCATTTATTTTGTAGTTTATTTTATATTTTAGGAACATAAACCTAGACAAACCTATAATTCTTATATAATTATTATATGGAAATAATTTCAGGAAAAGTTTCCATGGCTGTCTGTAAGAAGTATCTTAAAAAGACTTTATCCTGTTGAGAGTATGTTGAAAAAGGAAGGAATCGCAAGTGTTGAAAACATTATGGAAACTTTTAATGTAGGTACACTTAGTAGTGGGACACATCTTACCTCTGTCCATAGAATTTCTCCACATACTGCTACGGCTACTTTGCTATTCAACAATACTGAAACTTCTATACAGGTAACATTTACAAAAAAAATTATTTTCTGCTTTAAACAAAATCAAATAAAGGATAAATAAATAAGGAAACATTTTCAGGTTTCATGTGGTCCGAATGAAATGAAACGTGAAATAGAAAATTACGTCAATACTTACTATCATGAAGATTTACTCGCAGATATGATTCAGAGCCATGCTGTCGGAGACTTTTGTATCATCGGGCCAAGAGGTTGTGGAAAATCCTTGGCAGTTTCCAGATTTGCTTCTGCTCTTGGATACATAATTGAACCAATTGTTTTATACCAGGTGTTTTTTTTTTATTAATTTATTTATTAATGTTATATTTTAAAACTTCCCATTTATTTAATTGTTTGTTTTTTTTATTTTGGTTGAAATAACTGAAAGTTTTTATCAATATTTTAAATAAATGTCTGGCTGCAGAAGTTTTGGCTGTCCTAAAATCAATTTATAAGATTCATTTGCTAAAGTAAGAAAGAAGAAAATTGTTGAACTACCTTACTATTAAGAGTGACAGAAATGAGGTTTGTCAAACTTCTATATACTTTTATGGTTAGAAATTAAAATCCAACATGAGGAAATCAATAAAATTATATCTGCTGAATAAAAATTATTACCAAACCAAAATGTCGCCCCTTTGTTTTTTGATATTGTTATTAAAAATATGATTCATGGGCCTTTAGTTGTAAACACTGACAATCCAGTACATTTTCCACAAGACTTTTTAATAGTCTCTGTCCAGCTGGATTACCAACACATACATTAAAATAAAAAATTAGTTGTCATATTATGGTTTTATGTAACTTCAACCACCTAATCCTTGCAAATTTAACCCGGTTAAAAATTATTGCTATGCTTGAAAATATCATTGAAGAAATAATGGTCAATTGTATACTTCAATACAATATTTTTATTGATAAACGAATAAAACTTCAATTATTAGTTAAAGTTATCTAAGTTCTTTACTTATGAAAGCGTGCGAAGCCACGGCGGGGAATGTTCGTATAATACATTCCAGCAACTAATATAATGTTGTGTTGATTTTGTGATACAACTAATCCAAATTTTATGAACATATCTCCTTAAAGATCCTGCTGTGTATTGAAATTGTATATGAATATTTCTATTGATGAAGACATAGTATTTTTTATATCAATGTATGAAGAATACTAGTCTTCAAATTCTTTTTTCTTTTTTCTATATTTTTTTAATCTCAGGGTTGAAGTATGGTATGTACTAAAAATAAAATGTTTCTATTTGTTCTAAATGCAAAGTAGCAATTTTAGCTTCTTTAACTAAATATATTAAACTACTAAATAGTTGTTTTAAATATTCACTAATTTAATTTAATTTTTTGTTAAAAAAATAATTTCAATGTATCATTTAGGATATGACTGCACGAGATCTGATACAGCAACGAACAACTTTAGAAAGTGGAGATACGGTTTGGAAAAACTCACCTCTAGTAATGGCAGCACTTGAAGGAAAAATCGCTTTATTGGATGGGCTTCACCGTGTTCATCCGAGTACTCTATCAATTCTCCATAGGTTATGATTTACATTTTTTATCCCTTATGTATATGCTACTCATATAAATAAGTGTATTTTATTTAAATTTATTTGTTTTTTACTAGACTGGTCCATGATAGAGAATTACAGCTGCACGATGGCCAAAGGCTGCTCCACCATGAAAGATATGATGCTCTTGCCGACAAAGTTGGAAAAGATGTACTTATCCAGTCTGGAATCCATCGAATCCACCCGGCATTTAGGATAATTGCTTTGGCAGAACCTAATGGTATGTTAATATTTATTGGCCTTTTGCTATTTATTTTGATATCTTTATTCCAAAAGGCTTATAACAAACGTTATTTTTTAAAATGGTTTTTATATAGTCTTCTTTACCTTTATAGAAGAATAAAGGATAGTAAAAAGAAATTTAATGACTAAAATTTCCAATTATTTAGATTGGATACTTCATGCATACTATACATATTTTGCCTAATAAACATTTGTTTGTCAATAAAAGTGATTTTCTGTTTAGATTTTTTTTTAAAATTAAACTATTTATTTATCACACAATTGTAAATAATAAGTAAGGTACAGCAATTCGATTATCCAGGGTTTTCATTTATCTATAAACCCCTGCACTCATCATTACCCTGGATAACAGGGGTTCTACTGTATACTGTTTTTTTAATATAATTTAAAACAATTGATGATAGCTTTAATTTTTTAGCAATTTTTTTAAGCTCCTCTTGATATCCATTTCTGTAAATTTTAAATTAGGATTTAATTTTCTTTTTTTAGCAATAGATGCGGCTCCATGGTTGAATCCAGAATTATTAAGTTTATTCCTCTATCACCAAATGCGGCCACTAAATGCTGGTGAAGAGACACATATTATTCGTTCTATGGTATTTTTGAATTTATCAATATAATAAGTTTTATTTTTTTTAAATATTCAGGCATATACTCCTTTTTAAATTTCATTCACTTTAAAAAAACTTCAGTTTTTTGGATAACCTGAAGATGGGATTTGAATCCTAAAACATGTTTATGCCATTAACATTTAAAAATGAGTATATGCCTGTTTATTTAAATATTATATTTCAACCTCCTTAAACATAATTATTTAATAACAATAAGTTTTTGTTTTTTGTTTTTCATTTAGAATAAAAACAAGTATTATTTTAAACCCTCATATAAACTAACTTTTATTTATATATATTTTTCTCTTTCTTAGGTTGGTAAATTACCAGATTCGATATCTCGTGTACTCGACCTGACAGACAGTTTAAGAAAAGGATCCGATCCACTGTTAGCATCTCTTTCTGGATCGTTCTCCACTCGTCAGCTGATAAGGATGGCTAGGCGAGCTACTACATTTTACGAGGAAGATCCTTATAATATAATCCACAACGCTTGTTTGGCCAAGTAAGGATTCCTTTGACTTCTAGTGACCTTGAGCATTGACATGTTTTCATCTTATTGGGTTGGTGCAAAAATATTGCAGGATTTTATAAGTAACAAAAAAATTTATTATAATTTTGTGTGGTTTATAATGTTGAGCAGTCAACTCTAACTTCTCTCACAATGTCGCGAGTAGTTTCCTAGGTCCTTACTCATAGAAAATGTAACACTAACTAAACTAATCTTTGAGGAAAAACAACATTAATAACCATTGTTTATAATCCACTAACCCATTGAGGAAAAACAACATTAATAACCATTGTTTGTAATCCACTAACCCAATAATATTAACATTAGATTTCCAGATTCAGCTATTCCTTTATTGAATTTGCTCCTTGGTTAGCTTCACCATGCTTTATGGTTCCTTTCCCTTCCATTTTCTAGTTCCCTCATAAAACAATAATGGGTTCGATGGATTAAAAACAAGTTTCCATTGTTTATAGAGATTTTTATTACGAATTCATAGATCATTGAAATGAAAATTTTTATTTATTATGTTGCACACTGTCACCTAAGAATAACTAGAAAGTATAATAAAATGTTACTATTGTCTGTCTTCATTACTTTCAGGCATATACATCAATTTATTATTAAGTGAGAAACTTATAAATATGAAAAGTAGAAATTAAAATTATTAACTGTTCTTTGAGCATTTATAAAAATCTCTGTATCACTGGAACCCATGAAATGTCTTGAGTTCAGTATTTTGGTAAGGATGTACTTTTACTTGGCCAACGGTTGTAACAGATCATTTGGCCAAAATCACACTCAACCACCAGACATTTTCTCCTATTAAGGGTTTAGAGATTGGGTGTGTCCCAGGAGGATCTCCCGACCTCAAAGTCGATCCGCTCCTGAAATATTTTTACAGAACACTTATTTATGGAAGATTGATAATAGAGAAGAGGGATAAATAAATGCTTTTTAAAAGAAGACTGGAGGAAGGTTTACAAATGAAGATGTGTCATATGAAAAACAAAGGATTTTTCAGAGGTGTGATAGAGGATTTATAAATCAGTTGTTTGAGGTCTCATATATAAGAGATAAATGGAGGAATACAAGATAAGGTTATCAAAAACAAAAGGTTTTCTAATAATTATAATTTATATTGGAATTGAAAAGGTTCTGAGGAAGAATTGCTCTCTGAGACTTGTATGAAGCCACCTAACTTGGAAAACCAGTTATAGATGTGAAAGTGCCTGGTGACACCAAAATTGATTCTTATGAAGAAATTTTGAACTTATTGTACATTCTGGATATTGAGGAAGAAAACTAAAAGTTGAATTGCCTATGGAAAATTATTCAGTCAAACAGCCCAGTTTTGTAAAATAAATGGGCTTAAAACTGTGGTTTTATGTTTATATTGAGTCTACAGGGATTGTTGTTTTTTTCATTCTTCTTCATTTAGAATTATATTTCTATTCTTATTAATGTTGTAAAAAGTTATAGAAAACACTCCTCACTTCACATTTATGTGCATTTATTAACTTAATTAATCTTGTTTGATATGAATAGGTACTTTACATTTGGTTTTATCTTCCATTTAGATTCTTACCTCCTCTTGCTAAGAAAGCTCTGGAAACTGTTCTCCTTCGAGCTGGTATCATGAAACCGAGAGCTGAATCTGATTTTGTTGGATCTATTACAAGAAACGGTAATAACATCACTATTGGGCAGACCACTGCTCCTATTTACGAAACTTCAGCTACTAGCAAGGTTCCAGACATTTTGTTCTATGACGTCCCTCAGGTAATTTTGGTTTAAATCGTTATTATTGGTAATTAAATTGTTTAATTAAGCAAATCATTTTATATTGAAGAGGTATTTATTGTCTGTGGAACTAATGATGATGTAGGTAGTTGTATGCATTCTTTGATACATCATCAAAATATTAATTTTAATTTATTGAGCTGACGTTTCGGCCTACAATGTCAGCCTTCATCATAGCTAGAATAAAAAACAAACAAAAAGATATGACAAAAAAAGGGAGTGAATTTTAAAAAAAGATAAGAAAAGAAAACTGTCTATAAGATAACATGAAAATAGAATAACAATTATAATAATTTAAAAAAATAAATTAATTAAATATTTTGTTTTTACAAAGATATTATTACAAAAAACAAGTGGATATAGTTGATGAGTAAATACACAACTAAAGTATAACAGTAGGCATATAAACAATATAGTAGATAAACAAATACATTTAGATAGTACATTGCAATAAAGGAATTTTTTTAAAACTTATTATTATTTTATTTTTTTTATACTGTTTTTCTTTTATTATCTTTTTTAAAATTAACTCCTTTTTTTGTCATTTCTTTTTGTTTTTTTTTTCTTCTAGCCCTGATAAAGGCTTACATAATAGGCCAAAACGATGATTTTATTGACACAATAAATTCAAATTTACATTTTTATTGAGTTTCCATGACTGCACACCCTAACTACGTGCATCTTCAAATAGTTTTATTGTTTGATGAACTAAGTTGACTATTAAGTTGGTGCCTTAACTTAAAATTATTTACTTATTTTTTTCAATATGTTTTATAATTATTTTGTAAGTGCGGATCAGATATTGACAGCTAAAATTATTTTTTGATATGTATTAAAAACTTTTATAAATGAGCTATTATTCATGAATAACAAACTGTCCATATTAGCTACTAAGTTATGATTTAATTATAAATTTAAAAAAATGTATTATGTAATATTACAATTTAAAAAAAAAAAAAAAAAATGTCTACAGCATGTTAAGCTACTCGAGCGGTTGCTGCAAGACTTTTTGTTGGGAGAACATCTGCTTCTTGTTGGCAATCAAGGAGTAGGGAAGAACAAAATTACCGACAAATTACTTCAGCTTCTAAATCGTCCTAGAGAATATATCCAGCTTCACAGGTAATACATAAAATATTACTATTATCATTATATATGTTTTGTTTAATTTATCAGTTGAAGCCTTAGAATTAAAAACCCTTTTTTTCTATAAATTAGTTTTGGTTCTACTTATTGTAAAAATAAATGTTGGGATGTCCTTCAAGGATGTTTTTCTACTGAAAAATATTGTGAAATATGACAGAGCTGAAGCCAAGCATTGAAGTTTTCAAATGTTTCTATAATATAACATACAATAGGGAAAACCTTCAGTCCTTCAAGAAAAATAATTTCAAATTTAAATTGAAACTTTTTCAATTTTTCTAAAAATAATTGAAGTAATCATAAAAAAATTATTTATAGTTGTCTACCTTTGTCTTATCAAACCACTGTATTATATTCCTAGGGACACAACAGTTCAGTCATTAACGTTACAACCGACTGTCAGAGATGGAGTGGTTAAATATGAAGATTCGCCGTTAGTCACTGCAGTTAGAACTGGTCATATTCTGGTTGTAGATGAAGCTGACAAGGCGCCAACACATGTCACTTGCATACTCAAAGTATTTTCTTGGTTTTATATTACTCTGATTATTATTTATTTATTTTTTATTGTTTATATTGATATTATACTATTTAAATTTTATTTATCAGACGCTCGTGGAAAGTGGTGAAATGATTCTATCCGATGGGAGGAGAATTGTGAGTAGATCAGACCCGAGAGCTAGCAGACCCAGTCCTGGAATTATTCCTATGCATCCAGACTTCCGGGTGATCGTTTTGGCCAACAGACCCGGATTCCCATTCCTCGGCAATGACTTTTTTGGAGCATTGGGTAATCAATATATCTAACATTGTGATCTTTTGTAATTTATTTTTCAAAAATCTAAATTGACAATGTTTTCATAGGTGATTTGTTCAGTTGTCATGCAGTCGACAACCCTAGTAGACTATCAGAAATTCAGCTGTTGCAGAGTTATGGTCCAGACGTTGATATAGGTGTGATAAACAAATTAGTATCAGCTTTCGGAACATTAAGAAATATGGCCGATGAAGGTCTGTTGACTTATCCTTATTCCACCAGAGAATTGGTTAATATCGTTAAACATCTGCAGGTAAATTAGATACCTACTCATTATACAATCAAAAATTTTATTTATGGTATATTTAAATTAAATGTTAAATTTTGGTATTTCATAAAATATATAAAATACAAAATATCATGATAGAGCAGAGAGATATATGCTTTATTGAAATAAAAACATACTGCTACCCAATTTTATTTGGTTGCTATATATGCAGCATACTAATCTGTCTAACTAGAGATAACACTATTATATGACAATAATTCATGATATTTATAATTTGGTCATTTTAAAGAGAAAAAAAAAATTACTATTGTTGTATGAAATATCTGAGGGATGTTTTTGATATAATTACATATACAGATAACAAATTTTAAAAAAAATGTATTTACAGTGTATGATGAAAATGTTTCAAAAAAATAACGTTCACAAGCAAAAATTCAATATATTAATAAAAACTAAATACAATTACTATTAAAGTAAATATTTAATACTAAGGAAAAACTGTATTTAACGATTACCCATACATTTCATAATTAAAAGTTCTCTAACCAAATTTACTGGTTCATGAATTAAAAAAAAAAATGAATTGTACAACCTATTTTTCCTCTTTGAACAATATGCTATTCACCGCTCTATCATACCTTCCTAGTGCTGCCTTAATCCCATAAGATGTTCTTCGACTGTAACCTAAATTTCAAGTGCCTCTCCAAAAAAACTCCTTCACTGCCTTCTTAATCACCAACCACCATCTCTTTTGTCAAATCACTATTTATTTTTAATCTACATAATCATTTAAACTATACTTTGATTCTTTACATTACATTTTAAAGTTATATTTTACTTCATTTTTAAAAAAATTGTTTATGGAAATATTTTCATAATTATATGAAAGATGTGAACAGTAGTTGCTATTAGAGACCAGTTTATCAAAAATGTTGAAATTTTTAAACTATACCACTTCAAGTAATGTTTGAATAATTAAATTATTAATTTAAAAATTAAATGCAAATTTGTTTTTCTTCAACAAAATAAAATATAATTAAACATTCCAATATTTTGTACAAATTTAAATTATAAAATAATTAAATATCTTGTGTAAGGATTGGGGACATTATTTTTTTTTTTTTTTTTTTTTTTTTTTAAATTTTCTCCTAAAATTATACCTATCTATTCAAACAAAAAAAGAATTAAACCAGTAACTGTTTTGATACATATCCCCTCCAATTAAATTAATATATATTTTGTTTAATCATGGAACCTTTGGTTAGCCGATTTCATTACAAAGTAAAACACTATTATTTATTAAATAAAATTTTAGTAGAAAACAACTGATGAAAATACATATTTTTGAGTACATTTTAATGAATTATTTAATTTTTAGGTATTCCCTGAGGATAGTATATCAGATGCCATCGGTAATGTTTTCGATTTCGACCGCTATAGCAAAGATGCTAAGGAGACTCTTATTGAAGTGTTATCAAAGCATAAGATTCCTATTTCTATGTCTCCAGATGAGAGGGTTAAGAGTAAGTTAAAATATAAAATTATTATCAAAAGCATGTTAGTTAAACAACTTAATAAATACAGCTCAGTTTGAAATTCATTTGTTAATATCTTGCAATAACAAAAAATGGACTTGCCTCATTTTCAAAATAAACGGCTTATTAGTATTTTGTATTATTTCAATTGTAATTTTGCGAGCATAAATAAAGAATTACACATTTTGTAGGTCAAAATATTTAATCCTTACTAATGTAAATTATGAACACTTTATTGAGAAATTTTTCTCTATTATTATTCAGTGACAATTTTTAGTTGATTTTCTGTCACTATGGTTCTTGTTTGCTATTGCTTCGTTTTGTTTGATGATAAAAACATTTGAAGGGTCAGTGGAAAAATACATATTAATACCACCTATTCAATTTTAAGAAACATGAAATTCAAAGTTTTACTCAGTGTGATCAAAAAGCAAAAAGAAAATAATTACTGCTTACAATTTGGGGGGAAAACTCTGTTGTCCAGGGCTTATTTGTTTGTGTAAATTGAAGGGTCATTGGGAAAAACTGTGGTAGTTGAATCTAGCTGGTAAGAGGGAATAAGGATAGTATTCTTTAGTGGATTAGGGAGTATTGTAGGGACCATCTCTGAACCCCCACCGCCACGATTCTATGTTGTATCAATTTAGTAAAAACTTTTAACAGGATTAAGCGGAAAGAAATAGTACTCTTTTAAATGAAAATATGTAATCATTTTTCAAAAGGACAACAATAGTGGAATGTCCTTTGGACATAAAAAAACCATTAGATCCTAGAATATCAATAGTGTCCTGTGAAAAGGATTAAACGGGAGAGTTTCCTTTGAAAAGATGAAAATATTAATAATTTTTCAAAAAGATGAAAATTATATTGTTGGGAAGGAGTAGTCAAAGATATCCTTCAGCTGTAAGAAATCGTTAGATCCTAGCAAAAACTAGCATCTTTCAGTGGCTTTGAATTGGATGCTCAGGACTTCAGCTATTTTTCTCCCTTACTGTTTTCGTATCGATTTTAAATTATCAATTTTATGTGGACTATCATATTTTTCCAATAGTAAAATTTATGAAAATAGATTACAATTCCCTATGCTATCAGATGGCCTCACCAATTTAAAATCAACAAAAAGTGGACTACCGCTGTTTTTGCCCCTGAACCTTCATTTGTTAACAGTTTACATAATAATTATAATTTTAACATTGATCCACTTAAAACATTGAATATTGTATCGATTATCTTTTTTTTTTCTTTAATTATTTAAAATTTAAAAATTTGCCTCTACAAGAGAACTGTTTATTTCAAATTTGATATAATGTGAATGTTTTCAAATATTCTTCAGCAAGAAAAAAGATACAAATGACTGTGAATCGTGATAGTGGCAAAGATATGTCTGGTCCAAAGCATGGTAAAGTGGACGAGAAAAATGAACCCCACGTCGGTGGTAACACTTGGGCAGGTGGCACTGGCGGAAGAGACACTGCTGGTTTAGGCGGAAAAGGAGGACCTTACAGGCTAGATGCTGGCCATGACGTTCATCAAGTAAGGTTTCATTATAATCATAGCAATTAGAAGTATCTAGCATCTTACATCTATTAAAGTCTATAAGGGTATAAAATAATACCCTTAACAGCAAATAGTTGACTATTCTTCATCGTCCAAAAAAAAAAAAAGCTTGGTACTCCTAATTTTTTTGTTTGAAAATAATAAATGTGTTTAATAGTTTTCTTATATTAATTAACATATGATTAATTATACTAGGGATGTATATCATAAGAAAAAAATCAATATTTCATATCGATGATATTTTGAGCTCTGGATATCAATACACGATATATGCAGAAAAAAAATATCGCTAAATCGTGATAATTTTTTTTCATGAAATGCTCTTTTTAAATATTCCAATCCAATTACAATTTTAACTAATTTATATTTGACATATTTATTACTTATTAACTTAAGGTAAGATAGACTATAATATTATTGCAATAAAACACTTCTATCTAAAAAAAAAATGTGAGAAAGCTTATCAGATGTTAGCAGCATAACTTCCAACATTGTTTTAGTGTTTTCTGTCTTTTTATTTAAAGGTACCATGAGTGTAAGGAGTGGTTGATTCAATGTTGTTACCTTAATTTATTATGAAACATAAATAGGAACTCAATTATCTCAAATTTTTAAAATTAAAAGTTGTTAATTATGAATTAAACAGTAGGCAGTAGGTACATATGCTTAGATATCAATATTATGAAGTCATCAATTAAATCCCCACATAACGTCATCAATGGATTGTAGGAAAAGTAACTACTCCAAAATTTTTACACTTAATTTATTCCTTGTGGGTGAGATGATTAGCCCTGTTCAAGAAAATTGGAGTGGAAACAGTAGCAACATATTTCTTGGCCAACCTACATAAAATTGGAAAATTTGCATTAAAAACATTGAACATTCCCTAATTTTAACCAATTTTGTAGTGTTGTTACTTTTAAACAAAAATGTATATATAGTTGTGTTATATTTTTATAATATAGAGAAAACGATGTATCATAAGTAGGGACCGGATTTTCGTGCAGTAAAAAATAAAAAAATGTGCGGTAAAAAACTCAAAACGTGCAAAATCGTGCAGTAAAAAACTCAAAATATGCAAAATTGTGCAGTAAGAAACTCAAACGTGAATCTAAAAACTTAATACATACTTTAAAGAAATACTTTAAAATTTGGGGAAAAAAGGAGATGAAAAAAATTGTTAATTAAAAGAAATATAAAATATCTTTATTAAAATTTCCTTTTACGTGGAAACAAAATATAATTAAATGTTTTTGAAAAATAATTTAGCTTTGAAATGTTTCGTGAAAATGTGCGACATTATAAATTTCAAAATATTTCTCAGTAAAATTATGCCGCCTGTCACATAATAAAATGCTCTTTAGTAAAGAAAAGGAACGTTCTACATCTATGGACGTAACAAGACAATTTTTCTAGCATGCGATTGTGGATGGATCCAGATTATCAGCTTCTATTTCCTTTCCGTTGATACAATAATTTAATTTTTTTAAACGAATTTAGCCGTAGTTTTTCTCAAGGATTTTCTCGAATTATGAAAATAAACATCTTCCCTTATCATTTTCAATTCGTTTTAAGCTTTCTTCGAGAGATTCAAACAAATATCAGCTCTGGATATTCAATGGTCCATTGTTTCAATTTTGACAATGAATGAAAAAAACACTCGCGGACGTTTTTGGCATTTTCAAAGATAATAGTTTAAAATCATGTCAACAACTAGCTCTTTGTGCTAAATCAGAAGTGGGGAATGAAATGGGAAGCGGGGAGTAAACTTTTCTGAGGAAACGTCTTAGTTCTAGGAAGTACGTCGATCCTCAATGTTTGCCTAAATCCTCAAAGCTCCCAATTCAATACGATCATTTAAAAGTGGTAGGTCACAAATACATTTGATTTAAGCGACTTTTTTCTTTAATTTTAAAACTAATCAACCTATTTAATATAAATGATTGTTATAAATGTTGCTTAATAATCGTAAGTAAAATTTTCAAAAAAAATAATGGTTAAGTGAATAAAATTAGATGAATTTGGTTCAATTGTGCAATTTCGTGCAGTAAAACCCGAATTCGTGCAATTAAGCTCAAAAAGTCAAATTTGTGCAATTTCGTGCAAAATAAAATTTAAGCATAAGAATCCTTAGGTTATAAATGAGATAACTACTTGGGTTAGAGAGCGCTAAACCAAACCGAACTAAATGTGCAATAACACAGAAATCCGGTCTCTAATCATAAGCTACATATTGCTATATTGATTTATCATAATAAAAATATTTATATATATACATCAGATTATCAGAAGAAAAATATCATATTTCAATATATCGTGTATTGAGACCCATCCCGACATACGACATTGATTCCTAGTTTACTCTTTTTTCTTTCCTAACTTAGATTGCTGTTTGTTGTACCGGAACCTCTTAGTGGGCCTTGAGGACAATGTGAATATGTACAGATTCATCTAATTTATTTTTGAAGAACCGAGGCATTCCCATGTTTTCCATATTTACACTGCTTTAGAGTAGCTATTCTTCTCCTACCATATAGACAATATTCTTAGATGCATTCCTACACAATATCATTAACAATTATCATCTGCCCATAATTGACGATATCCCGAAATTCAAGTCCTTTGCCTGACTCTCAACAATCAAGATTCCGTTCTTCTGAACTTTGTATTCCTTTCCAAAGAACAATTTCATGTCAGCATTCCTTCCTTGTCTGCTCCACCACCTCTGAAACTCTCTTCTTCATAAAATCAGGCTCCTTCCCCTTGGCTCATTTTAAATGAATATTCAGCTATGTATATTAATTAGCGTTGTGAAATTTTTAGATAAGTGATGAGGAGAAAGCCGCTGTACCCGAACATATCAGAAAGGCAGCTCGAGAGATGGGCCTGAAAGCATTCAAGAAGAAGCTCGAAGAAATTCAAATGAGTGAATATGACGCCAAATTGTATAATCAATTTTTTGAACCCGTTGAAAGACAAGTAAGTTTTAATTTTTTTACTCTATTACTCATTAGAAATTTTTTGTATAGCATCCTGTGTCTATTGTGTGTTATGGTTAGATGCTCATTTTAATTCAGTACTATACGATCTAAGTCCTCTCTATAACAGCTAATAAAGAAATATATAAATGATTTTTTTTTCTTTGAAAATAAGCTTTTTAGGCTAAGTATTGAAATATTACTTGTTGTTTATTGTGGCTTAACTCATAATTTACTCCAGCTTGGGTAGGAAAGATGGGTCATTCTACTGGTTACCAACCTCTTCTTGTTTTGGTTGTTAAATAATCAGTTCAATTAGTAGGTTTTAATGAAATGTCTTTTTCTTATTTTTTTTTTAAAGACATGTACACAAGAGAATGGTTATTGACGGATTTCACTGTATTATTTTTACGTAATGTTACATTTACTTTACCTGACATCAGTTAAATGATCAATTAATTTTCACTTCCTTATGTATACTTACATAACAGTTAACAATGTGCCTGTTTATTTGTGTCAATCCTAAGACCAATTATATATACTATTAATTCACTTGTCATGACGCATCCCGAATGAACATGGCACAAGCTAAAACTTTTTCACAATTTTTTTTTTTTTTAATAGTGATGAACATCTCTCAAACTTTGTTCTAAAATAATTAATACCCGTAATTATCCAGCTACTACCATTATGGCTGGAAATATTCAATAAGTTTCTAAATATGTAGATCATATTCTGTTTCTGAGGATAATAGGACTTACTAAAACACACTTTTTGAGTTGTGTTTTTTTTTATTCTGGGTGTGGGAAATAGGTCTGATGATTATTAAGTCGGAAATAAGCTCTCATGCCATTTTTCTGAATTTATTAATCCAATCCGATTCATTGCTAATATTGTCGCCTTTGTAATCAATGGCAACTTTTATCCTCCTAATGAGTAGGAAACTTTTTCCTCTTGAAATTACATGAAGCTATTGTAATCATTATTCTGAACTTACTTTTTGAATTGTATTTCAAATTATCCTATCTACTTTTGTTAAAAAGTAATCTATTTTTAGGTTCAAGCTATGAGGGTTATCTTGACTAGTTTGCAAGCCAAATCAAAAGAGAGACAGTGGCACAGACATCAGACGTCAGGGGAACTTGATGATACCAAATTAATAGAAGGTAGCATTTTTATTTATTTTTTTATATATATTAATTTTTTTTTTTAAATAACAACAAATGGATAATCATCGACATTAATTTCCATTTTTTTTTTTTTTTTTTTTTTTTGCTCAGATATATTTATATATTATGATATATTAATTGGTTTCTCTATTGGAAAACCTCTGAAATGATGAATGTTTAAAATCATTATACATTTTTTTGGTTTCAATATAATCTCTTCATTTCTAGGACTAACGGGTGAAAAAAATATCTACCGTCGTAGAAGTGAGAAGGACCCGGAACTTGGAGCTCCTCAGCAGAAGCCGAAAAGACTAAAACTGGTTGTTGATGTTTCTGGCAGCATGTACAGGTATGGTGGACATTAATTGCTTATCATTTACGACTTTTTTTTTAATTGAAAGCATTTAAATAAAAAACTACATCTAGTAAATGTGATTATAATGTTCATAATAACATGTCAATGCTTGTGGAGCAACTACCCGCTGGTTAGCTAAAAGTTTTTGTTATAAGGTCCCGAGGCCATCTTCTTTTTCATGGCACCTCAGAGAGTTTTCGGGTATAGAATAGGAAGTTGAGAGACTTGATGTTTTGAATGGTTATGGAGTTTACTATGATAGAACATCTGGTTTAGCCTAAATCAGCAGCATTATGGTCTTTATGGATAAGTTAAGTTGTGACAATATAAGAAGCATTAAGGATTTTGAATTGCAAGCAATGAAGGATACGAGATGAATTGGATGGATGGTTTAGTGGAGCCCTAAAATTCTACCCCATATGTTCAAATAAGTCTGATCATTGTTATGTAAATGAGTCTTTTGTAGTAAATTGGAAGCTTTAAATTTTGCCTAGAAAATGTTGAAGAAGTCAAAAACGATGATTTTTTTTTTTTTTTAAAAACTTAGTATTTTTTATTTAATTAAAATTTGTCTATAAGACTTCTTATATGCTATTTAAAATATTTATATTTGCCAACATTGTAGATTTTTATTTCCCTCTTCATTCGTGCATGTCAGAAATTTGATTTTATTTAAATGGATTATTTAAGTAAATCAGTTCTCTAACATTTAATCTCAAAAGATATTCTTCTTCTTCTTTCTTTCCCTCCAGCCTCCCATAGAGTTTCCTTTACACCTCTAGATCTGTTTCCTTTGCTCGGAAAAGAGCCAGCATGTTTGAAGAATGGATTCAACATCCTGCTCACTTTCCCCACATTTGTAGCATGAACTGGAGCAAATACTATACTTCCTTAACAGGTTGCTTCTGAGCCCATTGTGCCTTGTTCTTAAGTGAAGGTAACGATCAACTTTTGACAAGTGAGCTCGTAGATGGCATCTTTTAGGATTTTGGCATCTTTTTCATATTTGAGAATGAGGACACAGCTGAACTGCAGGATTGAAGCTCCCTCCTTGGCAAGCTTGTCTGTCCTTTGTCTCAAAAGATATATATAATTTTTTAATGCACATTCATTTATATTTATTGATATATATTTTTGCCTACCTAATGTTTGATATCATATAAGCCTGCACTATGAAATAATATCCCAAAATCTTGGTGCAGAAAATGTTTAGAAATTAACTGTTTAATTTGAATCTTTTTTTACTCAACGAAGTGAATATGTCTCTCACAGCTTTTGATTTATTGATCTTGGGTTTGAAATTCAAGGACTTGGTTTGTTCTATTCTTAAAGTTACTTTTTTCTAGTGAGAAATATTTTATTCTGGTTTAACCATTTAATTTTTTATTGTTTTCAATCCAAGGAAGTTGATTATTTATTAATAAAACATATTGTCAATATTTTTTATCTATTATTGTGATGTTTTGCAATTTTTAATATATAACAGAAAATATCTTCCCTCTTGTACTAGTGTATAAATAATTTTTTCACATTTATAATAATTTAATAACAGTATAGTACTTTGATCTAATTATTATTTATTGTTTTATTTCTCAGGTTTAATGGATACGATGGTCGTTTAGATAGACAGCTGGAAGCAGTTGTGATGGTTATGGAAGCTTTTCAAGGTTTCGAATCTAAAATTCAGTATGACATTGTCGGACATTCCGGTGAATCTATCTGCATTCCATTTATAGAAAAAAACAACGCTCCAAAAGATAACAAAGAAAGACTACAAATTTTAAGAGTTAGTATGATTGTGTTGGAGTGTATATAATACACACTCATAGGAGTGTGTATTATTTGCATTGTGTCATTAATAATTCTTCTTATTATATGTTTGATAGTATGATTATTATTTTTTGTTGATTTAGGTGATGCATGCACATTCTCAATTCTGCATGCAAGGAGATTACACTTTGGAATCGACTGAAGCTGCAGTGAAATCACTCGCTAAAGAAGATTGTGATGAAGCGATTGTAATCGTGCTCTCAGATGCTAATTTATCACGTTATGCTATTCCAGCGAGAGAATTGGGCGAAGCACTCACTGTTGACCCAAAAGTTGAAGCTTATGCTATATTTATTGGTTCATTAGGGAATGAAGCTGCAAGGTTATTTTACTATTCATCTTTAAAATTTTTAAGTTTCACTTAATTTAATTCCTAATTAATAGTCTGTCTAAAATATTAGCATTTACTTCTCATATTAATAATAAATGCTGCCAAAATAACTTATAAGTACAATAGCCCCATATTTCCTAAGGAAATCTCTGCTGTTGAGTCAAAACAAAATTATTTTATATAAATCAGTCATACGAACATTACTGACATACGCTCTGTATGGTGCCACACACCTGACATCCACTATAAAATAATAGATAGGATACAAGCCTATGTATGAGAATCATAAATGACTCCCCTAGTTACACTAGAGTAACCAATATGTTACTTGATTTAGATTTCCTATCAATTACCTAAATAGTTCATTCACATCCAGACCTAGAACTTTTTCAACTCAACAAAAACTCAGGAAAACCCTTAAATCCAAACAATAGGTCGTTATAACAAACCAACCTTAAGCCAACACATACACAGACAAACTAGGCATATACTACTATAATAAATTTACTTGATTAGTCATTCATAG
The DNA here is from genome assembly GCA_003667255.2 of Euschistus heros. NCBI lineage: Eukaryota > Metazoa > Arthropoda > Insecta > Hemiptera > Pentatomidae > Euschistus > Euschistus heros. Next base: position 1,989,823 of record RCWM02000142.1, read on the forward strand.
AATTATTAGTTTAGTTTAAATTCATTTATATTACTTCCAAGAATGTACTTATTTTAATGTTTTTTTGTCTATTACGTGATTTTTGTTTTCATTTTCCAACTGTTAAAAGTGTATTTTACTTTTTATTTATTATGCTAAATCAACCTTGTAGTGTGAATTGTTATATTTTATTGGAATGATAATGATAATGATAATTCTTTATATTATTATAATAATCTGTATTTTTCAGCCTTTGCGAAGCTTTACCAGCAGGAAGGGGTTTCACATGTTTCAATTTAAAGGATTTGCCGAACATATTACAAACAATATTCGCATCTTCGATGGTGAAAGGTTATAAATAATACAGCCAAAGATATTAAGCACCAAATGTTAAAGAGGGCTCTCTTTAAAACAAACTGTGATCTTAGATTTTAATATTAAGTATTGTCGGTTTTAATCTTTTTTGATTTTAAATCACTTATTTATTTTTTTAATATATTATTTTAGCACAATGGTTGTTTTTTATTGTACTTTAATTACCTGTTCTTTATCCTTAACCTTATAAATCTGTATTTTAAAGTAAGAACATTATTTAAAATATTAGATATATTTATGAGAGTGGGGTAATTGTATGTCCTACTACGTTATAAATGAAGTTACAGACTGAATAAATAACCCTTAAAAGTTTTCTCATGATAAATAATTTAAGATTTGTTTGTGAGAACTGTATTCCAGCATTCATTTTCTGGGTTTAATCATTCCAAAAATTAGTGAACCGGGCTCTAATCAGGTAATAAATAATATATTTAAAGGATATTGCTGACCACTCTCCCAATAATATTGTAATGTGAATTACTTCAGATGAATTAGTTCACCTAGACACTTCATAAACTGAACTAAATTATTAACAATATTTTTCTAATTTAATCTCAGCAATTGTTAGGGAATATCATGCTATACAATCAACCTTTGAGTTATACTGAACACTCTCTAATTAAAATGTACAGTTGAACTCTGAATATTGAACTTAATGGTTCGTTGTAAGCAATTCAATATATAAAAAAGTTGATTTGAAATAAGGTTGCGAATTTTTCATGCTAAAACAATTATATTTTGTAGTTTTTTATTGTTATAGAAGCACAAAGGCAATTTGTAATGAGTCAATAAAATATATATTGTATATGTTTTTTGTTTCCTCCCACTCACACTGCATAAACAACATATTGAAGTATGTTACCGTTAATTGAATTTCATAGATTTCCCTTTTATTTAAAATTTGATGTTCAGGAAAAAATATAATTTAGCTTCTATTAATCTTTTATTGATGAAGAATTAGAAGAAATATGGTGCATACACTTGACATATAATAAATCTTGTAATTCCCTTGGAGAGCTTTTCAGATCAGAAAAAAATTATAATTACCTTAAATATATCAACTACTTGTATATTTACCATACATATATTTTAAATAACAATATTTTCATGTCTCACATTTTACAATTTTACATTCCACCTCAATAGTTTATAAAATTAATAATAAGCATGTAAAGAAATTTACAGTTAATAAGTACTCACAAAATGAATATAATTTTTATTATGTTATATATACAAATACAGTTTTCCTCTCATTATGAAGAGATTCTATAGAATATTACTATTTTTCAATATTACATTTATGTTGATAGACAATAGTTTGTTGTTTAGATTTCACTATTTTATATTTTATTTCCATAGTTCATTAAACTACCAAGTATTCCTAGAAGAAATCAATCCTAATTAATTTAGCAAACTCATAAATACATTAATTGAAAAATGATGTTATTTGAAATCAAATCAATAAAACAAAATAGATTAATCATTAGTTGAAAACTATATTTACCCTATTCCATATTACAATATGGAATTTATTTCAAATTACATTTATTTTAAATTACAATAGTTCCTTTATTTTCGTTTCACTATTTTAGTTTTCATCTCCACAGAATGAAGCATATTAATTACTATATAAAACGTAAACACTTTCATAAACATGATTGAAACATATTATAGTCATATCAATAGATAAATAAATAAAAAATACTCAATTCACAACTCGGAACTTAGTTCAAAACTACGGCAAAAGATAGCAGCACCAATCAAGAGAAAAAGTATTAGTTCAAGTAATGGCCGGTAGATGTCAGCACCAATCAAGACCATCCCTGACATCAAACCAACCCGGAAAATTTTTATTTTGTATTAGGAGATTATGAGTGCACAGGAGCTCAACTAAAATGTTCTGAGCTTGAGCCTTTTAGTGCTGCCCCTAGCGGCATTTGCTGGAACTAAAGTAGTTCCTAAGAATGCCACTAGATAACAGCACTACAGTGTTCCCTACTTTGTAGTTGAGCTCCTGTTAACTCATAAACTCCTAATACCAAATAAAATTTTCAGTATTACACGACTGGGAATCGTTGGCTGGATAGTGCTGGCCTCTGGTGGCAGTTTTTGGAACTATTTAATATTGTGTTTTGATTGGTGCTGCACTCTAGTGGCGTAAAATAAAAGATTATTGTTTCTGGATTCCTATTATTTTTTTTTTGACAAATTTAAAGTAGACATGATAGTTACGATTGTATTAATTTTCTGTTTATCTAATTTTTAAATTCGATAAATATGAAATTGTTATGTGAGGCAATTGGTGAATTTCTGATGAGATGACTGTGATAAATTAAAAATAATGTACTATTTTCTTAGTTCTTCAAAATAAATAAATATTTTTGATTGAAATACTTGAATGAATCTTAAGCTATCCATTGTACTTGTGATGCATACTTCCCAAATAGATTTAAGTAAATAAGTATAACTGTTTGGTTTATGTTTTAAATTGTATTGTCTTATCCTAAATGAGTATAAAAGTGATATGTTGGATGAGGGTTTGTGTTTTTGGTATGAGTTCATGATAATTTACTCCCTACAGAATCTGAACACTATTATTCGTAAGATAAATTTGAGTGCAGGTTTAATGACTTAATAGTGAAAGTATACATTGGACATTGTTTTGGATAATATTCTTATAACTTAAATACACAAATCATACCTTTTGTAATAAAAAATGATGGAATGAACATGTTAAGATTAGCATGGTGGTGCTAAGAGTTTTATTAGTTTTTGAAATATTAATTATTTGGATTAAAATATTTCTGGTAACTCTTTCTTGATAAAGAAATATACAATTCTAAATAAATATGTAGGGTGATAAAGTTACTAATATATTTTTATTATTTTGACATGACAATAGCATTAACAGACCAATTTCTGAAATATAATTTGTCCCAGAGGAATTTTGCTCGTTGAAACTCCAGGATTCTACAATACTGAATTATGTTCTGATGTCTAGGATTAAAAATATGGTTTTGTTTTATTATTGATATTGATATTGAAGAATTTTTTTATTAAATCATGTTAAGTTCTGTTCGTGTCCATTGCAGTTTCATGATTCTTCTTTTTTTATTGCAGCTTAACATCCTTATGTATTCCAACTAGATCAGTAGTTATTCTAGTTTTCCAGCCTATTCTAACCAAGATTCATTGGTCCAAATCTTTTTTTTATTCTGCCTTCTTACTTTTATATATTATGTCAGGTGACATTTGTAAAATTTTTATAATTTTCCTGATGTCGTACAGGTCCTCCACAAAGCTGCTGCTTCTTGATCAAAGTCATAATTTTACTATACTAACAGTTACATTTCTGTAACTGAATGAAGTTCTAAGTATGTATGGGAAGCATAGTTATGGTATGCTAAAATGTAAATATAGTTTGTTTTTTTTTAATACATAATAAGGGGGAAAAAATGTTATTTAAAGGTTTTGCCATTTAAGACTAGTTATTTTTGGTACGTATTTAAAGAATAATTTATATTAAAATTTCAAGTTCAAGACAAGTTCTTGCTTATCTATTTCACTAGCTACTCAACTATTATTTCTGAGCATTTAATTAGACAGCATTTATTTAGTTATTTATAAATGTTATTTTAATTTAGTTCTTATGGAGCTGTTTAATTAAATAATAATTTTTTCAAAACATAACGACATAAAGAAATACAAATATATTTTGTAATATCTAAGGGAGGAATATTTTAAAGCTGAACAACTACTTTTCTATGCATTTAGCTCCACATGTAATAAATGTGATTGCTACTGGCTTAGCAAAGTTGCACTCCAAATATTTAACTTTCATATTTTTCTTTTAATTTGGTAAGTTAAAGAAGGAATGAGAATAAATACAAACATTTTTATAAACAATTTATTATTATAAACAAATCTGATATATAAATTATTTGTTTGTTTGTGATTACGGTAATAAATACAGAGATATTAAAACATTCATCTAGTCATATGTCCTTTAATCACTTAACATCAACTTTTTACCTATTCTAATTAGAGTTTCATACTTTTGGAATACCTGAAAATCAGTAAAAACCTTTTTATATTATTTATAACACCATTTACTTATTACTCACTTATATAAAACTTTTATTGAAGTGCTACTATTTGGTATTTCTTTACAAGTAACTGATATGCCATTGTAATCTTTTTCTATACATTTACTTGATATACACATACACAGTTGAAAGCATATACACACTATACAGTTGTAAATATCATTAAATAAACCAGATGGTTTATGAAGGCGCAGGAGGCCTCGACTAAGATTGGAAGATGTTGAGGCTGATCTAAAAGCTATAGGTTTACATTGCTGGAGACAAGATGCAATGGTACGAGCAGAATGGAGCAAGCTGTTGAAGGAGGTCAAGGTCCTATACGGACTGAAGTGCTGATCCAACCAATCCAAACAAACTCACTAAAGTTGTGATTAGTACAATAACTCCTCATTCATGACAAAAAAGTATCTTTTTAAATTTTGTTTTTCTCATAAGAAGATAACCACCTTCTTATAAATGTTCTCTCCTATTTTCTTTGGGTTAAAATTTATTTTCTGCTTTCATTGAGTGGATTTACAGTAGCCTAGCATTCCTAATTAGCTACATTCAACAGACAAAGACATTTTTAAAAGAAAAAAATTTGACTAATTTGATATAATAAAAAGTTCATAATCTCGAAATTGCCAATTTAAAATCGTTTATGTTATTTTAATACAATGAAGTTCATATACTTCAATGTTCCTGCTTGAATAATAATTTGAGATTTTACAATAATCAAGCAAATGATTAACTGAAATTGTATTATAATAAATAAATTGTGTAATATCGAGTCACATGTTGAAGGGGGAGTTAAAAGAGATGGATTTTAAGAACCAAACAGAACAACGAAAGCATAAAAATAATTAAAGAAAGACAATAAGGAAGCTATCTGTTCTGGTTATTAAAGGTTATTTAAACTATTAGTAAATTTAGAATAAAATTTAATTATAATGAACATGAAAATAAAATGACATAAATATATTATTTAAAAATATTACAATCCTTTTTTTTTTTTTTTTTTTTTTTTTTTTTTTTTTTTTTTTTTTTTTTTTTTTTTGGAAGTTCTTGGAAACAACATTCATTACTTTGCTTTTTGGCTTTTAAAAAATATATCAAATGTGTTTTTTCAATATCCAATCCTCTCTTATTGTCATTTTTTCTAAGAAATTGTGGTAGAAAAATGCATACATGAAATGTCAGTGGTTTTAGTATTAAATAATAATGAAAACAATTGTGAAAATCAATAAACAATGTTGTTAAACAATACATATAAATCAACCTTTGCAAATCTATTACATAATTACATTATTTTTCAAGAAAAAGAAAATATGCTTTATTCTGGATAACTTATCCTCTAAGATACAAGGTACAATACACAGGGTAATCCATCTGGCTAATTGATTATTAATAATATTATAGGTAACAAAGTAATGGATAAATCATTTAAAGAGATATAACTTGAATATACTATACTAAATATATAATTTAAATATAAATATTTTACATTTGATCAAAAGATTTATAATTGAGGTATAAAAGAAATAGACAATGTTTAAAGGAAGTTAGAGAGGATTTTCAAATCAAAATGGAGAAGGAATTCCATAAAGAGATAGCATGGATGATAAAGGATTTTTTGAAGGATACAGTTGGAAGCACAGGAATAAACAGGTTGATGGGTTGGGTTCTTGTGTTTAAGGGGTGGATGTAGGAGCAAAGAGTAAGGTCATGAATATGGTTGTTTTGTTTTTTTAATTTTTATAGATTTTTTTTTTTTTAGTTCATTTATAGATAAATGAAAAACTTATTAAAAAACTTAAATCAAAATAATTTAATTTTTAAATTACATACAAATAATTTTTTTTAATACAACACTGATAGTAAATAGGCTTAGTAAAGTAACAAAGAGTTGAAATTTTAAAAAACAAATACTATGACAGCCAAGCTGCCCTATATATAAAATCAAGGGCATAATACTAAGAATGAAAATAATAATAAAATTAAATTATGATCTAAAATTAATATAGTATACACATTATAAATATTACTTGAAAATCAAAGTACATTTTACATAAAGTTAGAAAGTAGAGACAGAAGAAAGGAAGAAAAAATAAAATAAAATAAATTAAAAATACAGTAAACAGAGTTAAAAATATATCTTATCTGGAGATAATAAATCAGATCTGAGAGAATGATATAAGTTTAAACAAAGTAAATGCAAAAACAAAATTGAAATTACATTGTGAACATATATCATTGTGATATAAATATGTTCATCTCCTCTATGACAGTTGGACTGAATACTAATCAGTAAAGGAAGAGTCGAGATTTAAATCAGTTGAAAGTGGAGGAATGGCGAATGTTGGATTGGAGGGAGTTCCAGAAATGAGATACTCTGGCAATAAAAGAGCATTTGAATGATGCTGTGTTGAAGGGATTTAGGTAAAGGTCAGAGGGACTTGATCTGATATTGCGGGAACTCACTGATGACTTCAATATTAATGCTTTGATAATTTAGGAAGGTTTGTAAAGGAAGAGAGTTGTAAAGGAACGAACTAAGGAAGTATTATCGACAAAAGGAGTGGAATAAACTCTCTAATTTGGTGTATTGGTGAGAAATATGGTCATGATCGAATATTCCTGGAATGAATCTCAGGCAGCAGTTAATGATCTTTTTCAACCTTGCATCCTGAGGTTCAGAGAGACCTTCGTACCAAAAAACCACAGTACCACAATCAAAATGGGGGAATGAGGGAAGAAATTAACAGTTGGCTAACTGATTACGCAAGGAAATTGCAGGATCAGTTTAGGAGTCGAAGGGAGGAAATTGTTCATTGGGTAATGAGGGGAAAATGATCTTTCTAGGAAAGGGTTTGGTCTAGGACAATGCCGAGGTTCATGACGGAAGAGTGGAAGTTAATGGGATAGGAGTTTAGACACGGTGGATGATGGAGATAGTAAGATTAAAAAAGGCCTACAGAAGTGGCAGGTGGACTCCTGAAGAGGACCACTTTCAGCATGCTAGAGAGTCCAAACAACCAGAATATAAGAGAGCTCGTGGTAAAATTTAACAGGGTTACGGAAAAGATGCACAAAACCGAAGGTCCAGATAGAAGCAAAGATGACATTCATGGCAACCATCTTGAAAGTATACTTGGCGTAGGAGACAGGAAAGAGAGGTCACCAGAACCTTAAGTCTTCTATGGGGTTCGCTCAGTATTAAATGGATGTGAGTGGAAGAGAAGAAGTAAGGGCTGACAAAGAAGACCCAAGCTGGAGCAGGGTGAGCTATAGGAAATCCAGGGCAGTTCCAGTGGCGTGGAGGCATAGAAATCTGAAAAGAATCACTGCCATAAGAAGAGGGACCAAAGAAGACTAGACCTCAAAGGAAGAAAGAGCCATGGGTGCGGGAAACCAGGGCACCTAGTAGCAAAATGCCCCAACATTATGTGTGAGCAAGGCTTTATAGTTAGGAAGACAGAAGAGGATTTCCTGAAGGCACAGAAGATGAGAGTCCCAGAAAAAAGCTTTAGCTTCCTGTAAGAAGAGCTAGTTAGATTATCCGAAGGGAGGATACACAATGCATGAAGATCCTCAACACCATAAAATCCTTGATTTTCTAGAAATTTTCATATCCATTTTCTTTTCTATAACCTAGGAACAGAAATATAATAATAAAAAATACCAAGCATTATAAACAATATGAGATTTCTAAAAATGAAATATTGCTAAATGAATAAACATAGATAAAATGTTTTAATCAAGAAAAAAAAAAAATGTTAACTTAGAAGTAAAGAAATAAACTTTTCCTCTTTTCATAAAATTAGAATTAAAAAAAACTTTATTTTGGGACTAAGTTGTATATAGAAAAAACAAAAGTAATCTATGGCCAAGAGACATTTTATATTAAATTAAATATTATTCATATTCTAAATATAAGCATTCTTTTCAATGTTTTTTTTTTTTATTTGAATAAAAACAAAATGATAAAAATATTCTTTTTATCCTTAGATACTACCTACATATCACCAGGAAGTCTTTCCCCTTATCACTTGATGTCTAGTACTGGTATTTCTAGCCCCTCCCTATAGAATATGAAACCTCCAGGAAAGGCTACATTAAATCCTACAACTATAAATCTTATCAGATTTAAGATAAATTTACAATTAGCTCCTTTGTATACCATTATTTTGTAATATCTTTTAATTAAAAGTTTACAAATATAATAAAATAAAATAAAAAACATAACATCAAATAGGAGGTGAATTAAAGGATTTTTAGAATAAAATCTTGTAGGAAAAAAAGCCTCAACAAGACTGATCATGGGCAAGAAGGGTGTCCCATATTTATAAAATGTAGCAGTAGTGAGAAGATCTGAGATACTTTTGACTTGGTCACTTTGCTTAAAGTATTTATACTTAAAGTATGTTTCAACAATAAAAAATAAATTAATTAATAAATAAAAATTCTAAACTATAACCACTAAAGGGAATATAAAAGAAAAAAAAGAGTTACACATATTTATATATCACATAAATCATAATAGGTTTGTTAAATATTTCATAAGTATACCATGAACTAAACTTAAGCATATCAGTCTTTCAAATCCATAAATATGTTTGTAATATTTCTGTTATCTTTGTGATTTAAATAATCAAACAGTCTTGCGAAAGCCCATGAAGATCCTAAACCAATTATTCATTGATTTCAATTCGTCTGTTATTAATTGTACTTAAATGTGATCTAAGAAACTTTGCTGTATGAGGTACCATTGTTTTAAAACAGGGAGAAGAGCTTAAAACCTGCTGCAATCTTATTAACAAATATCCTAAAAGGAACAACAATGCAATAATTTAAAAAGTCTAAATAATGTGGTGCGTTAACAGTTATAAATATTAAGTAGTTTTTAGAAGAAAGATAATTTTTTTTGGTCCTGTACAACAAATATCAAACCTGCACAGTCAGATTACAGCCATAGGAGCACCAAGACAGTGGAAGAAATTATTTAAAAAAATAAATTACAGGTTTAGGTTTATTTCAGTGTATAAGGTATATATACATATATAAACAAAAAAAATTATGAACGATAAAATATGGTTCTTATGAATGTAAATAATCAGGAAAAGGATTGTTTGTTTATTTCGTCTAACGTCACTTTATGCTGCTATGGCTAATCGGACGATGCTAGGTGGGAGTCCTAAATTTTGCCTATCCAGGTATAATTAGGATAGGGATCTTTAACGAGTACCTGACATCGCACAGGCTCGGGACCCCCATTTTACGTCCCTTCCGAAGGACGGCATAGCTAAGGATTTTTTACTCCCTTTAAAAAATTCTAAGGTCATCTGCCGGGCTGACGAACCCTCGATCTTGGGTTTAGTAGGTTGCTATGCTAACCACTACACCACAGGTGACCCCACCAGGAAAAGGAAAATGTCCAAAATTCGTACTTGATTAGCATAAGAAGAAACAAAGAGCTATTAAAAAAAAAAAATAATAATAAATTAAAAAAAAAATAGGGTATGTATATTATATAAAATTAATAAATAATCTTATAAGAGGGTTAAATTAGTAGAATAGGGTGGAAAAAATAAATCCTGAAATTGATTGATAGTTTAATTTGATAAAATTATTTCTATTAAATAAAATTACACAGACTATTTGTTTCTCCAATCAAAAGTAGATCCTGAATGAATAGCAACATACATTTTTATTGAAGTGGGTATATTCTGTAAATTGATTCTGGCCATCGTTTTATTTTTTTTATTTATCTAACGCCCATCTGGGGTAGTTTAACCATCCGACGCCGATCTTCCCAGTTTACGATTTAAGATGTGTTCAGAAGAGGCCCCCCTCCTCGCTCTCACAGAATATTGTAGATACTCGATTTACATGGAAAAGGAATTAAAATTATCTGTTTATTATCAAAGGTATTAGATTGGAATTGATGAATTGTGCGTAGTTTAACTAAAAACATTAGTATTCATGATGTGACAAATTATCCTCAAGGCATAAATTTTATAAGATTTAACAAGTTAATAATTTATCTTTCAGTTAATACATAGATCCGTTTCATTCTTCACTCCTCCCCTCTAATAATCCTAATGAGTTAAAGGGAACTAAATTTTGATGATAAAGAGCCATCATTTGTTGTTGTTGTTCATCTCTATTCCAGTCACTAAGAATATCTGCCTTGGTGTCTTTTTTAATGAATGTAACCAAAAGAAAATTCTTATTTCGCAGATTCATTAATTTTTCTATGGACCAATTTCATTTCCAACTTAATAATTAATATATTTAAACAAACTTCATTTGTTTATTTTTCCTATTTTATCTTCATTCAAATCACTTAATATTCGTCGTTGGTAATTCAATATCAAAATTATCCAACAATAACGCAATTAGGCAACAATAATCCTTCTAGATTATGTGAGTCACTTCTCCTACGAAATGTGACACCATGAATATTAGAACTTATAGAAAAGTTTAATTATTTATAAGCTCTTGAAGAAACTTAAAGAAACAATGTACACATAAAATATAAAAAAAAAATTAACATGTGCACATTTGTACACAAAAAGAAAAACTATTTTTTCCTGACAACAGGTTTTCCATAAATTTTTCTTTCTACTCTAGCTACAATTTTTTTTTTTTAATTCAATCCTTCACTGAAAGATTAAAGTTACACTCCCGCAATTAAAGGCAATGGATATAATGAGAGATTATTCTACTAAAACTAAATATATAGACCATATAAATAAACCTTATTCAAATATTTCCTTATTATAATCATTATTAATTATGTTAACAATTAAATCTTTATTAAAAGAAATTAAAATGATTTTTCATGTCAGCAAGTCATGGACTACATAAAAAAAAAACATACTGTAGTTTGTGATTGTATAAGTGACAGATGTTCTTAGAACCATTATTAATTTCAGTATTTTCATTGTCCTTAATTAATCTTGATTTATTTCATTAAAACAATAATCTATTATACTTCTTCAGTATCTAATTGTATTTCAAGTATGCTTTGTTCGGTTGTCTTAGAAGGGAAGTGTCAAGTTAACACTTGATTTAGAGACTATTTTACTATTTTTACTATCCCCGTAATGATTGTTGTTACCTTATACTTTTTTAAATTATTACTTAAACACATCTGTTTAAGTAATAATTTAAGAACATATTATAATTATAATTGATAATAATAATATACATGATAACTACAATTGACAATTATAATTGGCCCTAGTTACGCAAAAAGATTACTCTACCCACAGACACCTAATAAATTTTACAAAAAAAATGCCTTATTTTATCTAACATAATAAAAATACATCGCTTTCTTTCCAATTATACGTGCATAGTTGAACCACTAATTTATTATTAAAAATTAAATCTAACAAAAATAATAATTTCTTGTAATGATTTTGTTTGACAGGCGTAGATATTGATGGTTCTAAAAACAATGGTATGGAAATAGTGTATCTTAAAAAGTTGGGTATTCTATTTTCCCAAAATCATTGCTATTTTCGAAAAAGTATTTTGAACTCGAATTTATTTTTTTAATTTTAGAGCCAAGCTTTTGAGTATGAGTGGATGCATCAGCATTAATAATTTGAAATCTGTTAAATTAATGGATAGTTCTTGTCATAGTTATATAAACAAATATATTTTACATTTTCCCTAAGTTAATTACAACCCCCAAATTTTCTATACTTTCATCTGTTTTCAGAAACACAATCTTAATTTTAGATAACATGACAAATTTTATAGTTTTTTAGCGTTCATATTATTTGAAGTTGAGTTGTAAGTATATAATTATTATACATATATAATAATTAAATGAAGTCATTAAATATTTTTTTATTTATGTGTTTTAAAAGTTTTAAATTGCACTCTGTACCTTAAAGATTGTTCCAAACAGATGTTTTAATTATTAATAAAAATTGAACTGTAGGAATAATACCATTTGACCCAGTAAAGACTTAAAAATTGTTTTGTACCTTTCGGGCCGAAATAACAATTGTCGATAACAATAAATATAGCCATGAAATTAACTTTAAAGTTGCTTGTATACAATTATTGTAGTAGTTAAAAAAAGAAAATTAATTTTACTTTAGTTTGAAATCGTCTATAGGTCAGAAATGAAGTAGAAGTAACTTTAAAAAATCTACTAAAGGTAAAAATATAAATAAATAAAGTGTCATCAAAGAGATGGTTGTCAGAACATCATTACTGCTCTGCTAGGCGAGAAGGGCCGAGTTTTACCGAGCTCTGCCGCACACTAGTTTTATTTGCTGTTAGCAGCCGCCATATTACCTGGGAACTTGGAGTAGTTTTGTTGCAAATAACTAATAGTTTTTCCTCTTTACTGGCGGTTTTAACTATAGTTATATGTAACAGTCAATCGCAAATGGCCTGCCTGAACACTCTGAAGCAAGAAATCAAGACATTAGAAGCAGTATTTCCCAAAACTCACGACCGTTTCCAGATCGTCTCTGCCAGTGTAGATGAATTAAATTGTAAATTTGTAGGCAGCAACGGAAAGAAATATGAAATTCACGCGAATATAACAGTAAGTCTTTCATTCAACATCATTCTTTGCATGAAGTATGCTTTGAAAAAACAAATCAAAAGGTTTTTGTAATAAACGTAAGTGATACCCATAACTAATCAGTAACATAACAAAGAGTACAATACCATTCTTTATTGTGTAACTTTGTTTTTCCTTCCTTGACTTGTTTATAAAGAATGATCATTCATAGAACAAACAAGAACTCTTTCATTAAAACATTGTACTGAATTATATCCAATCAACTTCATATTATTTTTACCAGAAAGTGTACATTTATGTAATGTCTAGTTAGCTTTCTCATTAGTACTAATCTAACAATTGATTTAATAATTATAGAATAGGAAGTATGTGATGAATTTTAAAAAATAATGAATCAGGTATAGATTGTTTTTAGGTTATAAATGTTATGTTGCTGTTTTTAATTTTGATTTGGCCAAAAGGTGGGTGTCAAGTGTTAACATAGTTCTCTCAATTATGACAACCTAAACTAATTTTGTTTCACTTACTTATCTTTTCTTGTTATTCTAATCCATTGCATGGAACTGTTTATATAAACTTTTTTCTTCTTAATTGAAATATTTTACATTGACATTTATAGAGTTGTGATTAATTCTTATGATTTAATTATTTTTTCTTTGTTATGCTTAATTTGATCTTTAAGAAATCTGCAAAACTTGCATGAGTCTTATCGACAATAATTTGTTAAGGTTATTAGAAAGTAATTAAACTATAGTTGGTTTCAATTTAATATTTTAGTGATACTTTTCCATGACCTTTGTCATCAACTGGTAATTGATTAGTCAACATAAATCTGTTCAATGATGTTTATTTCAATTCTTTTGACATTGGAATTTTCTGTAACCTTGAACTTCTTCAATATTGAATCTATCTTGAATGCTGCTGTCACTCTATTTGACGAGATATTTGTTGCATTTGAATTCAAGTCTTTCTATTTTGATTATAGGAAACGTATCCATCAACTCCTCCGGTATGGTTTGCCGATTCAGAAGATACCAGTGTTACAAATGCTGTACAAATATTAAGTAATACTTCTGGAAGAGATAACCATGTGAGTTAAAATAGTCTATTTATTTTTAATAAATTTGTCCATTTGGTTTCTAAAATGTATTAGTTAAACTTACTATTCATTATTGTGTTAAATGTAAATGGGATTTTTATTTATTTTAATCTATTCATTTTACCATTGTGGTTTATCGTATTAAAAGACGATTATTTCACTTGTGCACATTCCTATCAACATTAATTGAAATTCTCCCTTTTATGATTTAAATAATTTTTTTGTTTGATGTTTTATATTTTTCAGAAGGCAATGTTTTTGTGTTTATTCAGCTATTTATACTTGAGTATTAACCTTTTGTATTAAATCAAATTCTACCCTAAGTTTTTACTTTAATATATTGTTTAACTTTGAAAATATTAAGTATATGATTTAAAGTTAAAGTGTTACGTATATTATTTGTCATTATTAATTCAAATTAATAACTATGTTGTTTTTGATAATAATTGTTTTTTAAGTAGTTATAAATATCTTTTTATCACAACAGAACCCAAAATGTTTACATTTTTTCCTAACCATGTTTATCTCATTAGTATTCAGTTTGTGTCTGATGATCTGTCCATGTAAGTTTTATTTAGACAATTAAGTATACAAGTTTTATGTATTAATTTCAGAAGAAATCTTTACTGTATTTTTAAAATGATGAATATTGTGCTTAACTTTTTTAATTTAATACCACAATCAAGTAATTTAGATCCATCTCATGCTGTAAATCTCGCCCAATTATAGTTTTGATTAAAAGAAATTCAGTGGTCATTTTTAGAAATAATTAAAAAGCTATTGAGTAGTGATTGAAAACAAACACATTAAGTTTCTCAGGAAGATAAGGTTTTTGAAGGTTATTAAGTAGAAATTTACATCCTTCATATCATTACATGACAAAAAAATATTAATTTTATTTCTTGTTTAAAATGCATGAGAAAGAATTATAGTATTGAAATAAAAATGAAAATAATTAAAGGTTAAAAAAAAAAAAAAGAAAAAGAAAAAAAAATTAAATCAAATAAACCCAATAATGGGGGGGGGGGGGTCTAATAAATACATGTATATCTTATATGGTGAGTTATTTGTCTAAGCTAATTTGCTTTATAAATTTCACTTACCTTTTCTTTTAGATCAATCCCAAGAGATTTGTATTTAGAACAGGATTAGTTTTTTTATATTTTGCATTACTGTGTTTAGTATTGAGTTCTACAGTTTGGTTTATTGACTTTCTTTCTCAAAAGAGTTAGCATGTTTTAAAATTAATGAAACTGGATGAACTTTGTTTCATTTACTTTTTTTATATTTTTATATGGTTTTAGCTTATTTCTTTTAAATAGAAAAGAGTAGACATTGTCTTTTTTGAATTTGATTTAGGTTATTTAATTTCCTGTAAAACTGAATTCTTGATGTTCTTCATTCATACTATGATAAATATTTGTAAGCTAGAATGGAATTTAATTTATTTCTTATGTACAATTATTAATATAGATGCAATATTACTTTTTATTTAAATTTTCTCTATCTCTCTCATTGGAATGATTTTTTTGATATATTGGATGTAAATAACAGGGACCATATGCACAGTATTAGAAATTAAAAAGAAACAATTATTTAAAAACTAATAATGTGGATATCTCTTTTAGCTGTGCTTCTATACTTTTTTGGTGTAACATTCTTTTGCCATGCTCTAGCTCTGTTGGTGTTGCTCAGATCAAAATTTTGACGACAGTTTCCCAAACAGAAATTCAGTGAATACTTTTTGTTATGTAACATTTGTCGCCAGGACCTACCTTTAGGGGCCGTACTGATTCGAATGAAAGAAGTCACGTAACGTTTTTTTTTCACCATTAAATATATAACGTTTCTTATCAGAAATTTAATAGTAAACATTTGTCGCTAGGACCTCCCATTTAGGAACTAAATTAGTTTTGAGTGAAAATGTTTGCCTGCATTTACTAAGTGTTGGGGCTTTTTTTGACACACTCTAGTCACATTTGAAACCACTACTTTCTCTCAACTTTATTTATTTGGGATAATGATATATTTTTAATTTAATTTAATTATTAATTAAAGTAATTTAATCCTTTTAATTCAAAATGTAAAATGGGAAATGTAGTATATTATAGATACATGTATTCATGATCTATTGGTTTTCCCTGCCAGAGAGAAATTGTTTTCACCTGACCTTGTGAAAACATTAAAAGGTTTTTATAGATGTGTTTGGAGGGGATAAGGTTTAGAATATTTTGTTCTATATGTTTATTTAGGTTTACATTAAATTTAGCAATGATTACAGGTTTATTTTTAAACATGTATTTTTCATTTTTTAAGCACTGTATATTTTCTTTGTATAAATTTATTTGTAGGGTTGTCGGAAAGAACAATCGTAGTCATATTCTTCTTAAATCTATGATTTTAAAAAATTGGTTTCATCGAAGAACTAATAAAACCGTTCATTTCACAATTTATTATTTCAGATCTTTTGTCTTATTTTAACTTTTCGTGTTTTCTTTCACAGTTATATCCTGCTTTGTTGAAAATTCTAAAATTGATGGAAAATTCTCCATTGCCCCGTCCAATCCATGATACTATTTAAAACTTTTAAGGATATGGGTTTATGCTTTAAAATTATGAAAAGTTTTTTTACAATGGTGACTGCTTTAAAAATGCTTTTTTAATTTAGTATTTTTTTTTTTTTCTAGCTCTGCCAGTGGGCCTCAGATTAAAAATTTCGTGATAGTTTCCTCAGAAATTTTAGTTTTAAATTTTTTTAATTTTAAATCAGAAATGTAATGGAAAATGTTTTTTGTTTTATAACCATTGTTGCTAAGACCTACTGTTTAGATGCTGTATTGGTTTGAATGAAAATAGACGCCCCCTTTGAAACCCCTATTTTCTCTCAACTTAGTTTATTTAGAATAATCATTGATAGATTTGGCGTAGGGAAGTAGTGACCCCATGCCTGACTTTAGGGCTGCAATCAGCTGCTGGTCCTCCAGGTCGAGGGTTGAGTGGTGAGGGGCAGCTACCCTTCCCTTAGAAAAAGTCTACTGCTATGAAACATCCAGTCTTTAAGATATCGACCCAGTGCTGTCAAGGAATTCAAGTTGGCTTCATGGAATGTCCAAACTTTATATAGACCAGGATTATTGAGGGTGCTTTTGGACGAGCTGACCAAGTATATGACAGATATAACTGCATTTCAGGAGGTCAGATGGACAGAATCAGGATTAATGGAAATGAAAGGCCATACAAAATACTACAGTTGTCATCAAAACCAACATTCTTTTGGAACAGGCTTTGTTGTCAGCGCCTGGATGAGACAACTTGTAATTGGTTTTAAAGTAATTGATTATCATATTTGCAAGTTGCGAATGAAAGGAAAATTCAGAAACTATTTAAACTATATGGTTGTGGAGAGTACTATGACAGGAAAATATCTATAAGGCCACATAGGTTTCCCAGGATATTAATCATAGTAGTCAGATTAACCACGTTCTTATTAGTAGAAGATAGTGTTCTATGCATGTAGCATTCAGAACATATAGAGGCGTGAATATGGAGAGTGACCATTATTTGGTACTTTCATGAATACGGGCCAAATTAAGTAGTGTACAGAAAATCAGAGGAGCTCGTTTACAGAAAATAAACATTCAAAAGCTGTAGGAGCCAGATCATAGAAAAAGGTTTGTTCGAAGGCTGGATGAGACATTGTAATAGAGTGCTGCAGATAATGGTGTTGATGAAATATGGAGCCATTGCAAGAAAACAATTATGCAGGTAGCTGAAGAAATATTGGGATCTGGGGAGCCACCTCGAAGATCAGAATGGTTTGATCAGGAATGCCAGGCGGCAACAAAGACAAAAATCAAGGCCTCTAAGAGAATGGTAGTTAAGCATAGAGCACGCGAGGCTGTTTCTGATTACAAAGTATTAAGGAGAGAGAAAAAACGCCTGCATAGCATAGGAGAAAAAAAGAGGGAGAAATAAGAAGAAAAAGCCCAAGATATGAATGTCAATGCCCAGTGAAAGAAATTTAAGCCTAGATCAAATGCTTGTAGGGAGAAGGATGGAACACTTATTACGAATAAAGTAGGGATCCTTGAAAGGTGGTCTGACAGTTTTAGCAGCCTACTGGGAAATGTTCAGTATCTTGTCTAGGAAGAAAGCTCAAATTCAATCTGAAATTATAAAGACTGTGAGCTCCTCAACCCACCAAACGATGAAGAAATAGAGGATGCAATTCAGAAACTAAGAAATAACCAAGCTCCAGGGTGTGATGCCATCACAGCTGAACTTCTGAAGGCTGGAGGAAATGAAGTGATCCACGATTTACTGCATTGTATATGGGTAAACAAAGTACTTCCTAAAGATTGGTGTATCTGCATTATCGTCCCTTTACTCAAATAAGGAGACCAAATGATCTGCGACAACTATCGTGGCATTACACTCCTAAGCAGCGCCTACAAAGTTCTCTCTTAGATAGTATACGAAAGATTGTGTCCCCATGATCAGAGAGAGAGGCATGTATCAATGTGGGAGATCCTGTATTGATCACATATTTTCCTTGAGAACTCTTATCGAAAGAACTAGAGAGCACATTATCATAACTCATCATCTTTTTGTAAATTTCAGCAGCGCTTATGATAGCATTATTAGGGACAAACTATCAAAGTATGGAAGAAATGAATGTCCCCTAAGAATTGATAAGCCTCACTGAGCTGATGTTGAGCGATTCAAGAAGTCAGGTTAAGATCTAAAATGACTTGTCTGAATCATTTAAGACCATTAGGGGACTGAGACAAGAGGATGGACTTTCCTACCTGTTGTTCAATTTTGCTATCGAGAAGCTGTTTAGGGATTCATGAATACAATTGTCTGGCATGATTCTGACTAAATCCATTTAAATACTTGCCTATGCGGACAATATTAATATAGTGGGAAGGTCAGAAAGAAATTTGGAGTATGCATTTCTTGCCTAAGGCCAAGCTGGACGACACATGGGGCTCCAAGTAAACCAGTCCAAGGCTAAGTACATGGTGGCTAACCCTCCAAGACCACTAGCACCTGATATCACTTTTGAGAGTGTTGATGGTTTTCAGAATCTTAAATCACTGATCAAATTGGACAACACTATCAGCCCAGAGGTACAGAAAAGAATATTAGCCGCCAATTAGTGTTATTTTGGATTGACCAAGACATTAAGAATCTGCTATTAAGAAAGACCAAAGCTACACTTTACAAAACTCTTATTAAACCTGTCTTAACTTATGCCTCAGAAACCTGACCTTTGTCGAAATCTGATGCTAACAGTTTACTACTGTTTGAAAGAAAAGTGTTAAAAAGAATGTTTGGAGTGGTAAGAGT
This sequence comes from Euschistus heros, assembly GCA_003667255.2. NCBI lineage: Eukaryota > Metazoa > Arthropoda > Insecta > Hemiptera > Pentatomidae > Euschistus > Euschistus heros. The sequence goes on from RCWM02000142.1 coordinate 2,009,267, forward strand.
GGGTGACCAGTTCAGACCTAGGCATAATGCAGACCTGTACCAGATTTATCAGGAGCCTAATGTGGTACTGTATGTAAGAATTTCCAGGCTAAGATGGGCTGGGATGGACTACAATGCTACTCAGAAGAAACTTCTCTTTGGGTATGTGGATGGGACAATGAGACATGGAAGACCACGTCTGAGATGGGGGAATGAGGTCAAGAGGGATTCAAGTGTCATCGTTGGATTAAGAGCTTGGCAGACCCTGGCACAAGTTAGAGAGGAGTGGAGGCAGTGCCATGATATGGCCACAACCCAAACTGGATTGTAGAGCCCGTGGTAATAATAATAATTGATTGATAATTTAATTTAATTATTTATTGAAGTAATTTGATCCTTTTAATTCTACAATGTACTTTGGGAAAAGCATTAGATTATAGATTTACATATCTATATAATTTTTTTTTTACTTAGAGGTAGCACACTCAATCCTTAATTACACTGTTGAATGCCTCTACAGGTTCTGTCTAATAATAATTGTTTCTTTTGTCTGTGATCTTTTTATTTTATATATTTGATACTTAACGTCAGAACTCTTCTGGCAAGAGCCAAGGACCTTATACTATATTATTATCTATAATGATGTATTTTTCTAAAGCTATAATTAAAAAGTAATAATAATAATGCCAGCAAAGTGGTTTTTTTTCTTACTTTTTTCAATGGTAACATTATTGAGTTATAAGAAGCAGTATGCAGTCATAGTAAGCAATAAGCAAATAAAAAATGGAGTTATCGGTGAACTTTCATAAACAATGATTAAGACACTGATAGGATTTAATCAGTTTTATGATAAGAAAGCTGACAGATAAATCAAAATAGATTTCACTGGAAACATTCAAGTTCTGATTTATTTTAAAGCATGAATTATGATGTAGATATCTATAAATAACCTAATCCTGTGGGACCTTGATAGTTAAACTGTGCCACTTGGGTAGTCTGCTAAGTTTATTTTGTGTTTTTGAATTTTTTGGGTTAAGGGTATCACCAGAAAGCTAATATTTCTCTTTATTTGTGTCTAATGGACCAATGTGGCTATTACTGAGATGAATATTCATTTGTGAATCATTTGTGTTTTTCCGAAAATACAATTTTTTTAAGTAGCATACTATTCAAAGGTGCCACAGATATTTCTTAGGGGATTTGGGAAACAGAAACTACTCCATTCGAAGTTTGCAATATTAAGGTTGTGTTATTTGTCATTGGTTTTTCTGAAAACCCTTTATAGGAAATATATTTTTGGTTGAACCCCTCTAAACATGTATTGTACTGAAAAGTAAATTTATTATTTTTGTCGTTAAGTTCTTTGTTAGGTAAATAAAAATCTCAAGGGGATAAAAAAAATTGCTTGTTGTCAATGAAGTTGTGTGCGAGGTTCTACTGTACTTTTTTTTTTGTTAATTTTGTCTCATTGTCCTATTTTCACCATTTAGAGCATCAATGGCAGGTTATCAACAGATTCTAGCCAGATTGATTTGATGACAGATTCTGTCATAAAATAAATGTTAAACCTGCCTGAGGCGAGTTCAAACCTATGATTAGATCTCAAGAATGCTTAAGTGCTTATATTTTATTTATAAGTTCTTTAAATGTCTGCACTAAAGTTATTAGCAACCAACTAGAGAGATATAACTTATACAAGTGATGTAAATTTTGCAGTTGTAAATATAACAGTAATTATGTTTATTTCATTAAAGTCTTGATATTTTTGGACTTTAAACAAGCACCAATTGATTCAATTATATTCCTTTTATTATTTCAGCCTGTGTTAAAAATTTTAATTACTATTATACATTTATGTAGGACTATATTTCATTTAAAAATTATCATTTGTTTTCAGGTTATTAATCAAGTTGGAATTTTATTGAAAGAATTGTGTCGCCTTCATAGTGTTCCTGAGCCAGAAGAACTTGAAAGGCTTGCTCTAGGTAACTTTTTTTAAAACAACTTTTCAAATATTCAGTTTTGTTGATAAATTATTATTATTGTTATTGTCAAATAGACCTGTTGTTTAAGGTAGGACTTCATTAGTTGCTTCTGTAAACTTTCAAAGGCTCAGTGATTTGATTGACAGATGAACTCCGGATCATCAAGAGAGTCTTATAATGAAATAAAGGATTAGTAAAAATACTAGAATTTCAGCCAATTTTTTTTAATTTTGTGACATTTCCTCTTCCAGTTGTCAAGTTTTAGATACTGATGAGTGTCACCCTGTTTGTTTATAGAAACATTTTGAGAAAAAGATATTTGTGTCCTAAAAAGTTCATAGTCCACTAGAACATAGAATGTTGATAAAATAAAAGAGGTTTTATAGTGTTGCAAATCTTTAAAATTTGTTTTCAAGACAACTACTCTTGGAGTTGTCAGTGCTGTATAAGAAGGGATTGTGATTTCTTTGTCCGATCATTGTTAATGGTTGCTGGTAATGTCAATTTTCTTGTATGATGTCTATAATAGTAGTTCAAGAAGATATTAGAAAAGTAACTCCAGGATTCTTTCAGAAGAAAAGAAATTGATTTAAAAACTATCGTTTACCTGTTACACCAATAACGTTTTCCTGACCAAGATGTATTTTGTTCTTTTCCTGACTAGCTTCTCACATAATGAAGTATGCTGTAGATTCCATGGTATTAATAGTTAGGGCTCAAATTTATGAATTCCCATTTATTTCATACAACTCTAATAAAAATATTTAAAAATTATATAAATTGAGACCATATGGAATGAAATATTTTGGAAATGTTCCGAGTTGAAAATTGTATTAATTTTGACAACAATACTTCCTTGTTACCTTTCTATTTCAGTCTTTAAAGTCCAAAAAACTTCATATATTTGTGAAATTGTCCTTCGTTCTTCTATTTATCTTTTAAATATCAGATCTCAGTCCATTGATTTGTATATCCCATCTCATCAAACTGCTTACTTAGTAAAATCCTTTACTATTCGTACAGCCTTATTTTGAAATTCTTTATCTATTACAATTTGCAATTCTTCTTCTCTCACTTCCTTTAAACATCATTTATCCATCCACGTCCTCAATTATCAATCTTTCGAAATTATGAATGAAATGAATGAATATAAGAATGTTTTGTTTATAAATTTGAAAATTAGTTTTTAATTTTAAATTTCTGCCTTATGTATTTATAACTATTTAACTTATAATCTACAGACAATATCTAGATGTGTACGCAACCAGACAATAATTCCTTTTTATTGTACTTTCATGTTATTGTTAAGGGGTTTGATGTCTCAGAATAAAGATTATTTTTTCTTTCCTTTCAGTCTTTCAAGTGAGCCTTGTGCTTTGACCTTACTGTTTGACTTCTTTTGTCTTAAAAATCAAATTAATATAGATGACTATAAAGGATTATTAGTTTATAATATGATATCAAGGGCTTGGAAGTAAAAGTAACCAAGTTCATATTTTTCTGAATGGACTTGGGTACTTACACCTCCAAATCCTCGATATATAGTTGCTACCTATTGATAAATGCTTGTGGGTTTGTTTGATATTAGGTATTTGGTCATGTGGTGTTCCAATGGATGCTCCTCCAACTCCGCCTCATCATGATGATGACGACGATGATGATGATGAAAATGATGATGAAGAGGATCTCCACTTAGAAATGGAAGATCCTGAACCTACTAATAAGAATAAGGTGTTTTTCTTTCCATTAGTTTTTTGTGCGTTTTAAATGAAACATAAAACTAATGAAGGAAATTTTCTATTGCTTTGATAGTTTCTATGTTTAAACTTTAAATTTCTATTATTTTATTAAAATTATCACTAATTTAATTTCTTTATCAAATATGGGTACAGCTGTTGATATTGTTAAAATTTTCAGGGTGATGATATGGGTGTTGAACATCTTGCAGTTCTTGAAAGGTTGCGGCAGTCACAGAGGCAAGATCATTTAAAAGGTTCAGTGTCCGGGTCTGTGCAGGCAACAGATCGGCTCATGAAAGAGTTAAGAGATATATATCGATCAGATTCTTTCAAAAAAGGTAACAACATAATTTTTGTATTTATTTTTATGAAAATTCACTCTTATTTGAATATATTACTTTCTCATTTCCATGATATGAAAAATCATTATGTCTGTCTGTTAGTCACTGTAGTGGCATTATTAGCGAAGATGATAACCACACAATATATAGTGTCTTTCTTTTATCTTTAATTTCTTTTGTCTTGATCTTCTGAGGCCATGTTTGTTTAGCATGTTAAAGTAACTCTTGAGTTTTATTCTTGAATCACAAGTGGTACTGATTTGAATCCAGCCTTTGTGACTCAACATTTAATTTCTTGACAGACCTAAACAATAAATGTCAGTCTTCACACTGGCTAAAATAGATTGGTGACCTAATTTCTGATAATACATATACATGAGTGAACTATCTGGATGACCATCTCTTTATATGTACGAACTTTCTGGATTAAAGCTGCTCTATTTTTTTGTTTCACTGCAATTTTTATTTTATCCTGAGATTTTTTGTTTATATGTAGTGCAAAGTAGGTATAAATACGAGGGTAAGTCAATAATTATCCGCAATATAGTTATAAAATTTTATTGAAATGAAATAGGAAACTTACAAGTACATCATTTTTCGACATAGTCCCCTTGCTTTTCAACGCACTTGGTCCAACGTTGTTCAAGTTTCCTGATGCCCTCATGGAAGAAGGTTTTGGGTTGAGATGCGAGCCAGGAATGCACCGCTTCTTTCAATGCTTCGTCCGAGGCAAATCGACAGCCCCTAATTGCCTGTTTGAGTGGACCAAACAAGTGAAAATCAGATGGAGCGAGATCGGGACTATATGGAGGATGATTCAATACTTCAAAATTGAGTTTCTTTTCTTTTCTTTTCGCGTTTGTTTATGCAACTGTGTCAGTTGTTTTGGAACCCATCTTGCACAAACTTTATGAAACCCAAGTCTGCTGTAAATGATTTCGTAGGCAGAACCGTGGCTAATTTGCAGACGATTTGCCACGTCGTCAACAGTTATCCGTCTGTCTGAGAGAATCATTTCACGTGAACGCTCAATGTTTTCCTCGTTTATGGCGGTAGCTGGTCGTCCAGCTCCTTCATTTTGCGTAACACTTGTGCGACCATTTTTGAATTTTTCAATCCATTCATAGACACTCCGTTGTGGCAAACAATTGTTCCCGTACTGTACCAAAAGTCTTCGATGAATTTCGGCCCCTGATACACCTTCCGACCACAAAAAACGGATCACTGAACGTTGCTCTTCTTTGGTGCAAATAGAAAGTGGAGCGGCCATTATTAACAGCACGACAGCGATAACAAAACTAACCTACCAGCTTGATACGCACATAAACATAACAACGAATAAACAAAGCATGCGCCATCAACACAAAAGAACAGTACTGCCAACATAAACAAAAATATAGCTATATTGCGGATAATTATTGACTTACCCTCGTATTATTTTGAAGATCATTTATTCAGTGTTCCTGTTGATCTTATTCTTGTCTGTTATCGTTTTACTGATTTGATAGAAGACTCTGTTTGTTTTTTTCATTCTGTTTGAAATTTCTAGATCAATGAATGTGTCTGCTTGTAAGAATACCTACTTAGTAGGAATCGATACATTCTCTAATCACTCCATTGGTGGGAATCGAGATATTCCCTGATCTCTCCTTTATCTCTTGGTAAATTATAATTACTAAGTCATGAAAAAAAAAGATGGTCACATAACTTTTTTAGGAGTTCAAATCTTGCTGTTTTGCTGATATTTGAAATATTTCAGCTGGAGAAGAATACATGTGATACAACAGAATGTGATTTGTTTAAGCAGTTTGAGTCTAGGGCTAGGCATGGAAGAACGGAACATAAACCAACTTTGAATTTGAATAAACCGATATAGAGAAGAGAATTACAACCAATATCAAATGCTTAGAGAAGTACTTGTCTTAAAGAAAAATTACAGAACCAAGGATTCATCATCGGTCAATAGAAATGATCTTATATTCCTTCATGACCACATGTCTCAAAAATAAAATTACAAAAACTACAAGTTAATAGGAAGTGCTGAAGTCTGTTCACCAGATCTGTTCCTATTGGACCTTTCTCATTATCATAATTTAAATCTCCTGAGTACCGCTAAACAGTGTGGGGTAACGTTCTGCAGTCTCATTCTTGAGCGAACTCTCTCTTCCTACTTTAGTCCATATTTTGTTTCTCGTGTGCCTCCTGGACACTTCCTATGAGGGAAAAATATATGAGAAGGAAGTAGCTTATTAAAACAGACTCAAAACTTCAGTGACTCTTGATTTGACTTTCTTTGAAGAATGTATAGAATCACTTGTATTTCATTGATAAAAATACTGAAAAAAATAAAACTATTTTGTCTAAATAAAGTATTACTTTAATTCAATTGGTTCAAAACTGATCTAGTGAATTTCGTTTTCAGAAAAAAATTATCATTAGTAGTTAAGTATATGATGGAGACTTTGCCATTTTTAAATTATTTTGTTTTAATTTTAAATGGTACATATATTTAGTTCTTTTCTGACAAAGTTATTTACTTATAATGGTATAATTTATTGACATTAAATTTACCTGATGTTCTTCTGTATTTTAAAACAGGTTAGATGGAATCATTTACAGGTTATCGTCATATTTTTGCCAGAGTTGATAGTTAAATATTTATGTTGTAGGCTTGCAACAAATCATTTGGATGAATCAATTAGAATGATCTTAGTGGTAGTGACTGTTAAAAATTGTTGAATGCAATAACAATTTGTTAATTAGTAACTCAGAGCTTTAATTTTTAAGTTTAAGTATTGGGTTAAATTTTAATTCAATTGATGCTGGCTTATTGCATTTTGAAATAGTTAGGTAAAATATAAGTTTGTTGATATTTTAAATTTCTTATGCCATTTGTACAGGTATGTACAGCATCGATCTTGTTAGCGAATCATTATACGAGTGGAACGTAAGGTTGATGAGTGTGGATCCAGATTCTCCCCTTCACAGCGATCTTATTGAGCTGAAAGAGAAAGAAGGGAAGGACTCCATTTTACTCAACATGCTATTTAAGGAAACATACCCGTTTGAGCCACCATTCGTTCGTGTTGTTCATCCTATTATTTCTGGTGGTTATGTCCTTGTAAGTATATCATAATTCTTGTTCAATTAACTGTTTCAGTGCTAAGGATGCATCTATAATACTTTACTTCTTTAGGTAAAAATTATTTATCTATTTCAGCAAACAAAGTAATTTTTTTTTTTCAACTGTTAAACCACCATCCTTTATAGATTTATTATTTTTAAAAATGACTAATAAGTCCTCTACATGGTGTATACAGCTGATAACCCGATCCATCATAAATAAACTTCCGATTTTCTACAAAAGACTCATTTATATGATAGATATCAGACCTATTAGGACTTACAGAGTTAAGCTCTGGGGCTCAACTAAACCTTCAACTAAATTCTCGTATCCAATCCAAAATCCTTCGAAAAATCCTTAATGCTCCTTACTTTGTTACAAATAAACTTATCCATAAAGATCTTAATATCCCATATGTTGCTGATTTAGCCCAAATAAGATACCTATCCTTCCATAGAAAGCTCCATAACCACCCCAATCCACTAGTCTCCCAACTTGCTTCCTATTCCATTCCTTGATAATCCTCCGAGGCATCTGAAAAGAAGATGGCCTATAGAGACCTTTTAGTGTTGAATTTATTGAAGTGCTACTAGTGAGTAGTTCTTGACATGTTATATACATGCCATTGTATTCACTTTCAACACATTTACTTGTTTTATATATTTTATACAGTTGTAAATTTAAATAAATTAATTTTAAAAAACAAAAACAATGGATATCATTGATTATTATCAAAGATTGACTAGAAAACATTTAATTGTTATCATGATTAATAATCTAATGAAAGAACTAGTCTAAACAACAGAAATGTACAATTATCTACTTATGTATGTACTTATGTATACTTATGTACAATTTTAGCGGGATAGTTATAATTAAGATGGTTTTAATTTTTAATTAGGTCGGAGGTGCCATATGTATGGAGCTGCTTACAAAGCAGGGCTGGAGCTCAGCATACACCGTAGAAGCTGTTATAATGCAAATAGCAGCCACGCTCGTTAAAGGAAAAGCTAGGATACAGTTCGGGGCCCCTAAGGTTGTCGGCCAGGTATATTTTAAATAAATTATTGTGGCTCATTTTCATGCAACTTTGAACTATGTAATGATGAATGTAATGATTTCATAATTTATGTTTTATTGAGTACTTTTTGCTATATTTATCTGTTTTATATTTCATTCATGAAATATTTTGTTTGTTTTCTGATGTTACTCTGTAATTATAATTCTATGTTTGATAAAGTGAAGTTTGGTGATTTAGTAAAAATGGATATCAGTTATCTAACTTGAATCTTATTTAAAGTTATATGAGGGAAATTAGAAGGGGAAAAGAATACTAAAATAAAATAAATCAACAGTAATTTAAAATTTAGCCTTAGGATGGAAATTTGTTCTTTCATTCCAGTCGTTTGGCTTTTGGAGTGGGTTTGAGGAAGAGAGGATCTCACTAGCTAACTTTAATTAAGCTTTGTATTTTATTTAGGATTAAATAAAGTATTAATGTATAAAGCTATCTACTTAACTTAGTAAGCATTATCAAGTTCCAGAATTGATATCCTAAAATTTCCATGAAAATGAGTTTTGTTACTAATTAGCTTTTTATTAATCCATAAATGTAAAAACTTAATATTTTAAATTGAAGTTTTTGAAATTTATTAATGAGAATTAGTTATCACCAACGATTCTTCGATTTTAGTTATAATCCGGAATGGTTTTAAAAATAATGATTCATATTACTTCACTGCTACCTACAGAGATGATCCTTTTCATTCAGAAAATGAAATAAAATATAAAGTTGTATTAACTATAAAAACAGCAAAGTACAAATAAAACAAAAGTAAGAAATCAAAATTTGAAAAAAAACTTTCGTGACACAAACTGTCACCGGATCAGAAAATTCTGGTTTCGATACTGAAATATGTCCAGCTGACATTACCGTTCATTCATGTTTTTGTTTTTTAATATTCACATCATCTTTTTGTTTTTTAATAGTCTTTTTCTAATTGTTTCCCTTTTCAGTACGATTAGTATCATATTTTAGGTTTTTAATTTCATATTTTGCACTTAAGATTTTCATACATATTTGCATATTTTTCAGTTTTCTGTTGCATATAATTCACAGCCCTAGTTATCACTATGAAATTAGTTTCAAGTACTTAAAAAAACAAAATGACCAGTTATATTCTTCATTATAGTTTTTCTTAGCGTGTATTTGACAAAAATTGTTGGGTTAACCTTTAATATAAGTTAATCCCTCATCTGGAAAATATTTGTCAGGAAAAAATAAGGATAGGAAGAAATGAAATAATTATAAAAAATCTATTTTATAATTTATTATACAATGAAATATTTATCATGAATTTACTTGACAGTAAAGAGCTTAGTTACACAAAAAATTTTCCAAATTTTTTTTTTTTTTTATATATAAGTCGGCCTCTTATTTGACAATAGAAAATTGAGTGGGGAAAAAGAGCTATTTAAATAATATGTTTGTTATATTTTCCTGTTGAAGTTTCTTGATTAGAAAGATTTTAAATTCAACAAGATGGAGTGAGTATGGATTTCTTGTATTGTTCATGATATACTTTATCAGTAAACAATCTCTATTTTTAGATACCTAACTCCCTGCTTAAAGAAAGGTATCAGAATTTGAGAATTTAAATAATTTCCCTTGATTTAAAAGCTAGGATGTATTATTTATCTTGGGGGGGGGGGGATCTTCCTTAAGATTATATCTTGACAAGTTTAGCATTTATGAACTAGAAAAAAGAAATTGCTTGCCAATTTCCACAACTTCTAAACTTAATTGAGAATGATAATGTATTGTTTATAAAAACAACATATATCTGTTTGACAAATATATTTCTATTATATTTGATTTATTAGAAATAAATAAATAAATCACTTGTACTTTTATGATTTAAGTTAATTCTAAATCTGTAGGAGTGCCATATAAAGTTCAAACTAGCTTTAGACTAATGCCTCATTCGGTAACTGGGAAAAGATTACTAGGATAACAAAAATAAAATAATAAATTTCCCTTCTCCCTCTGTCACTTCTATTGAAATAACTTTTTCGATAATTAAAATCTAGATCAAATAAGGTTGTCACAAGTCCAATTAGCAAAATATATGATTTTTGGATATTGAATAAATTCTTACAACTTCAACAATAAACTATTTTATTTATTTACAAAACTGTTAAGATTAGTTTAATTGCCTACAGGGACAGTACAGCCTCGCCAGAGCACAGCAGTCTTTCAAGTCTCTTGTTCAAATCCATGAAAAAAATGGTATGTTTACATTGCTTTAAACTTATATACATAATCATATCTATGTTATATTGTTCTATTATTTTAATTTTATTTTATAAATAAATGTACCTGCTAAATTATAATTATTATTAGAAACTGATAACCTGATTTCCCTAGATCACCTTTCTTGAAAAATTATTTTAGGTTTATGGCAGAAAAGTTAATATCTTACAGTTATTTTCAGTTAGGTAACCATTGATATATTTAGAAAAAAATCTTTATTCTGGGATAAAGTCCCTTGGGAATTACATTAAATAACACAAAGTAAAATCATAACTGGCCGAAAGCTTTTAAAAATAATACATCATAGATAAAAGTGAGTAAAAATATGTATGAAAACAAATACAGAGAAAAAGTATTTAAAAAAAAAAACTGTATATAAAAAAAGAGAAAGAAAGAATAAATAGACAATATATGAGTTAATATTATCAACAAAATTGCAGAAAAAAACAAACAAACAGAAACATTATAATAAAAAAGAAAAGATTAAAAATAAAAAATTATCATTGCAAAAACTTAAATTATTATCATAATCAAACTATAATTTACGCTTATGATTTATGTCTATCCATATAATTAGAGAGTGTCAGGTTGAAGAGAAAGGTGATGGTGAAAGAAAGAAGTTCCAAGGGAAGAAGCATTGCGAATACAGGGAGGGAGGGAATTCCAAAGAATAAAGGATTGGATAAGGAAGGAATGTTGGAATGCAGTACTTCATTATATTGTGATTGGAAAGACCAGATCTTGTATGCTGTGATTTGATTGCACACTTAAATTTCTAGGCACTGTATATTAAGGGAGGGTGGCGGGTGTTGATAACTCGGAATAGGTAGTTGCCAAGGAAGTATTTTCTGCGGAAGGAGGGGAAGAGCCAATTTAACTCAATGTAAAGATGCGAAACATGGGCACAAAGACAAACCTAATGAAGCTATTTATGATGCGTTTTAATCTGTTTTTTATTTATTTAGTTATTAAGATGATGAATCATGGTGTCACTTTTCTGATATGTAATTTAGTCATGTTATTATTACTATTTTTTTCATTTAGATAAAATACTGTTGATGGGTAATAATTTTAATTTCCGTCAGTTTTTACAAGTTCCTATTTAATTTTTACATGGATGTCCTTTTTTTTTTTTTTTTTTTTTTTTTTTTTTTTTTTTTATTTTTTTTTTTTTTTTTTTTTTTTGTAGTAATTAATATGGAGGAATCTATAAAAAAGTAAATAATGCAAATTTGATACAACAGTAGGAAAAACTAAAAAAAACCTACACAACAAAAAAACAAAACAATACTAGTTCATTTAACTATTATAGTTAATTTTATGAATTATAATAAATAATAGTTAAATTATAATCTAAGCCAAGTAATAAAGATAATAATAAACAACTTATAATTACAAAATATAAACAAATGATAATAAGTCTACTTTTGTGATATAATACAATATCAAACTTCTATTTATAACTTTATGGTGTAAAAAGTTATAGAATTAAATTTATATTTTTGTAATTTGTAGAAATTAGTTTGTTTTTTTAGTCTTTGAGTAATATGTGTTTTGTCCGTTTGTGATTGTATCTTTTTAGAGTTTTCTTGTTGTAATTACCTATTTCTTGGATATATGGGTTTTCAGAAACGGCAGTTGATATGAAAAATGAGTTTGTTTGGGACTGAATGTGTTTGATTGTGGGCAGCTTGAGATCAGAGAGCATAGTGGCAATTCTTTTGTATATGGGGTAATTATTTATGATTCTCATACAAATGTTTTGTACAACTTCCAGTTTTCTGTAATTTGTATTACATGTATTACTCCAAACTGGTGATGAATAGGTTATCATAGGCCTGATTACGGATTTGTAGAGTATTAATTTGTTTCGATTTGATAAATTAGAGTGGATATGTCTTTTGGATCGGAGTCAATAGTTTTATTGTTAAACACTTTTTTCAGCCTCAAAGTTGTAACATTTTGACACGCTCTAGTTCTGTTGGTGCTACTCGGATCGACAATGTGAAGCAGTAGATTATAAATAGACATATCCATGATCTATCGTTTTTCCAAGCCAGGGAAAAATTAAGTTATTTTCCGTAAGCTATTGGGTAGATTGATTTCAATTTTTAATAATTTATTGTGATTTTGGCAATGGATATTAAACTAAACCTACTGATTATTGAAACTTTATTGAATATTTAAAGGATATTTTCAATTTGTTGCAATGATTCATACAAGCCAAGTTATTGTAAAATGTGATATTGCAAAATTGATGGTTATTTGTTCAGCAACTGATGTTTATCTCATGAGTGAGTGGAATTTGAAATCTAGGATTTACTGATGGCATTCATAGTCCATTCAGCAGGTTCTGAAAAAGGGGCTCAGTTAATAAAAGGTTGAAACTCAGTGAAATTTACTAATTTTTCTCAAGGCCTTCAAGATCGAAATCTTGACATTTTCATTACTGGCAGTTATATACAACGTACTAAAATTTCATTTAAGTTTCGACCTTTTACGAGTTAGAAGTACCTGCTGACATGATTAGAACAATTTTTAGTATTATTAAATATTATAATACTATTACTTTTCACTCACTTGCTTTTTTCTTCGTTATTGTTTATACTACTCCTCTTGAGGGTTCTTGTTTTTGGGCTCTTAGAGATGTAACTAACATTTGTCAATTTTATGCAATTAGAAGGCATTGATATTCATAATTCTGACGTATTTTTAGTTTTACTCCTTGATTCCACAATTATGGAGTAACTTAGTAATATATAATCTTCAACTGCTTGGACACTGTACATTCTATATCATAACTTGACATAACTGCAAAATGATCAAGTTAAAATAATATTAATAATAATATTAAAAATATGTATATAATTTAAGATAGAGAAATACTATAATGTGACTCAAACATCTTAAAAAGATTACTTAAAAACACAATAAAGGATGTAATAGAGGTATTGGTATCTGGCAATACGTTTATATATTTTATAAATGTTGTTAGACAACCAATATCAATTCCTTACTACAAGGTGTCTACTACTCGGGAATATCAGGAAATTCGGGGATATGTCAGGGGTTTTGTGTGGTCGGCAATAAGTCAGGAGTTTATAGTAATTACGCAAAAGTTAGGAAGAAGTCATTGATTCTAAAATTTACTATTGTGCCTAAATGTTCATAATGAAAGCTCTCTTCATAGCTTTTATTATGCATTAATTTCTGATTATACTTCTTTATGCCATTAAACTGTTATACTAATACTTCTAAGCCTATTGAAGTCTTTCAACAGAGCATTAAATATCATTAAAAAGAAAAACCTCTTTTATATGCATTATATTTATTTAATATAGATTTATAGCAATATATTTTGTTTAGAAAAATTAAAATTGAATTATTTTTCTGGAAAATGATAAGAAACACAAACAAAAAAAAAAATGTTTCGATTCCAATTAATTTTTCTAAAGATTTATTATTTAGATTATTTTAAAAACTTTGCTGGTAGAATTTAATTTTTTTCTGATTGAACAGCACGATTTATTAACTTTTAAACTCTTAATAAATGTTCAAATGGATGTTTCGAATTTGAAAAACAAACAAATTTTTTACAAATACCCAAACGATTTGACGTTAATAATAATTTTTTCAAATGTGATAACCGGAAAATATTACTATATCTTGTTAGTAAGATGTGTAAGAACAATGAATTTTAGAAAAAGGAAATAGATTCAAGGAAATTATATAGCCCTTCCCGTACTTAAAAATATTGTGTAATATCTGTGACTGTTTTTTTAAAATTTAATTTTATTTTTTTATTTCATTCAACCTTACCTTAAATTTTGGTTTATTTGGCTAATGCTAACAATAAAACTTTGTTTAAAGCTCTACTAACACGTTCATGACTTTAATTATCAAATTTTGTCAGTTAGAAAATGTCTTTCACTTGAAATAACAAGTTACATGTGATTAAAGATATATATTGTTTAATTGTTTATGTAATATAGAAAATTATGCATCAATTTTTTTTGTTTGGAAGATTATTATTGAAAGATTATTAAAATATCAATTGTCAGGAATTTTCAGAAACATTCTTGAAAAAGTAGGGAATTGCATTTACTGAAATTGATGGATACCATGTTACTATCATGTTTGTGTTGCAGACCTGGAACTAATATTTTGAAATTAGTTTTTTAGTATGGCTTGAGGTAATAATTTAGATTTTAATATATAAGTAGATAATTATATATATATGTATATATATTTTATTGCAGGTTGGTTTACCCCTCCGAAGGAAGATGGCTAATCTCTCGCAATGCCTATTATTTAATGATTCAAAACGTGAACGGATTGAAAAGTGAAAGCTGCTAAGTGATTAGTGTTCTAGATATTGGATATTTTTTTAAAAAGAATCCCTTGTATATTCTGTTCCCTTTAAGCTATTCGCAGGCAATCTAACATCTATATATATATTTATTTATATATATAGTTTTGATTTGTTCTATAAGACTGTAATTTACCTAATGATATACAGATTTAGTGGAGAACGTGTTATGTTATTTTAGAATTTTTTTTTTGTAATACTTGTTTATAATGCAATTATTTCATTAGTAGCCAGTTGTTAGTTGAAATTCATTCATGCTCTATAGCTCATGTATTTAGATAAAAAGAAAATTCTATATCACAACAACCATTTTTTCCTCAAATTGTTGCATTCATTATAGTTAAATTTATTAACAGCAGCTGGTCAGCTGTAATAATTTTAAAATAGCAAGTTATAGATTTCAAAGTTTGATTTTTCATAGTGAGGCCCTTACACATTCATTTACTTATTTGTGCAATATGAGATTTTATAAAAAAAAAAAATTATATTTTTTATTTAAAGAATTAAGCTAAATTTTCTTTAGGAAGTTTTTTTCCGTTGCAGCAGGTTTATTTCCTATTCACAATAGTAGATGTTGAATATATTTTATTACGAGTATGGTATATATGATGGAACAGTTAAATTAAGGCAATTTATTACCAAATGCTGTTTCTAAGACTGAAAAAAAGTATTTCTTTTTCCTTAATCGTGTCTAATATTTATTTGATATAAAAACATTTTCATCTTTCTCCAATCATTTTAAAAGTCTTGTTTTCAAACTAGTGAAAATCTTTCTGTTAAAATGATGGTAATATATTTTTTATAAAGTGTTACTTTGAACTGATTCTCGGTTATTTGGCATTTTACTGTTAATATTAAATCATTTTGTTAGTATTATTACTTTTTTAAATTGGTAAATTATTCACTAGATATTAAATTGTGATATTAAGTAAGTTTTGATTGATTTTATCAATATTAAATTAACTGCGTTTACCAGTTTTGCTCATTAATCCCTATGCCTGACCAGATCGTCCGTTCTTTTGTTGATTTTTTGACCATGAGTCAATTGATAAAAATTAATGCATGAACGTATGATAAGTCAACTGCTCTTCTTAATACTGAGAAGCAATCCCTCAGTATTTTAATGAAACAAATAGAGAACATAAAAGGTACGAATTGGTTGAGGAGGAATCAATGTATGCCACTAATGTCATCTTCTGCAGCGGAAAAAAAAATAAGATAAAGAAGATAAACAATGAGTAATTTTCAAGTTTTGTTTTTGATATAAGTAGTTTTTTGGTTATTCATTATTGTTTTACAAATCAAGTTAAAGTTTGAAACATAAATATTTTAGTAATTGACTTGTTTTATTTATAAGTTAAAAATAATAATAATAAAATCAATAGCAGTAGGAACATGGAACAACTGAAACTTGTGAATGTGTAGGGTGTCCCGTTTCATTAATACACCAAATTTGTTCTAATAAATTTATCGAATTCCAACTGAATTTTTGTTTTAATCATACATTACACTATAGCTTCTGAAATTATCATTTGTTACAAATAAGGTTCCTGTAGTTACTTTTAGTTTATTGTGTATTCTTAAATTTTAAATGAGTAATTTAGTTATTAAAAGTGTTGTACAAACCACTATATTTGTGGTAATGTGTATAATAATGTTTTATGTTTTTTATGCTTTCTCATATGTCTGTACCATGGAATGCCTGTAAAAAAAAAAAAATAATAATAAGAAAATATTAAAAAAAAAAAAAAAAAAAAAAAAAAAAAAAATTAGAAACAGGATTATATTAGAGTGTTGAAGGTATGCCTTGTTTGTCGGAAACTGTTTTGAGAATGATTCCTTTGCTTATAGTTACCGTCATAATATTGGGATTTATTACACTTCAGCGATATATAAGACATTCCAGATACAATGCAAAAGTTGTGGTATGTGTATATATTTTAAACCTTCTTTACCACAACTTTTATTCACTCCATTTATAACACATTGTTTAAATGTAAAGAAAAAAAAAATAAAAAAAAAATAAGAAAAAACATGATGCAAAAAGAAAATTTTAAAGTGAGATAAATTGTTATATGTACATATATTGGTCGATGTGTGCAGTGGTCACTAACTAATGTAATAAAATATTTGTAAAAATTGTAGCTTCTTGACAAGACCCCTTTGTACTTGTAAGTATGAATCTTTATACTATGTTGAAAGTTTGCTGGTCAACGACATATGAAGTTTGAACTTAAAATAAACATAATTAATACTGGCTGAAATACACTACATTGCATAGGAGTTATTTATTGTTTTTATCCTTGATATGACATCTAGTATATTTTTATTTATTAAGAGATAGTTAATGACATGATGAATCCCCCTTTTGTGACATTTAGTGTAATGCTTAAATTAAAAAAACAAAATTACCAACATCTCTCTTTGGTAACTTATTTAAACTCATTCATTTAACCTGCTATTAAATTAAAGTCAATAATGAGGATTGACAGGGATCATTTATAACTCTAGAATGCTTTAAAAAGTAATATGCTCTGTCGCTATGGCTCCCAACCTCTTCTTACGTTTCATATAACATTTGTTGATTGGTTTAATCTTAATTGGCATGTTGACTTGTTAGGTACAAATTCAACCCTTGTTGCAATGGTATTAAGTGAATTGTAACTATTCAGAGATGCAGTTCAAAACATGGGTTGACAAAGAACGTAAAAAATGTTTTTCTAATTTTGTCTTGTCTATAGTGAAGTTAATGCTAATGGAATAGCAGACCAATATTCTTAAACTGTGACCAAGTATGAGGCTGGAAACACAAAGCCAGGATCACTATGTATTAAAAAAATAGGGAAACTTTCATCGAGTAATTATAGAAAAGACCCTGCTAATTTGCTTCTTCACAATGAATGACTATTGTTTGTTGGGGCTTAAGCTCCTTAAGTACTTCAATTATGGAAGGATGGATGGCTTATATTACAGGTAACCAACCTTTCCTACCCAGATTAAGAAGGTCAAGATTCATTTGGTGGGTTCTATAGGAAATAAATTACAACCCATACTATATTAAACTGTACATACTATATTACCTGTACTATAATTTACCTGTTTAAGATTTCTATGTTTTATGTTTTTGTAATTTGTATGTGCTTGTTCCTAGCCTTGACTTAAAAAATTTGCTATCAGTTCTGATAGAATATTTTTGTTTAAACAAATTAAAATACTTAGTTAAATTGAGGATAACAACTTAGATTAATATTACATGTTTATCTCATTTTTCCTCGACACCTAACAATGAATTATTCCTGAAAAATTAATTCAAACTTAACCGTAATACAATTAAGTCATGTATATTTTTTTTCTTGAAAATCTTGAATTATTAGAAAAAATCTTTTTGGGTTCACAGTAAAATTTTTTATACCAAGAGCTTTTGTTTCTCTAGAACTTTTTTATTCAAAATACTGAACAAATAAAAGAAATCATTAATAACCTTTGTAAGTGGTGTTTTAATATTTGTGACTGAAGGAAGAGCAGTATTTAACAGTACATCATTTTGGCTTACTAATTAAAATGATATCTAAGCAGAATACTTAAAAGTTAATTATTCTCTCAATTCAAAAATACTTCTTATGTGTACAGGTATATATATATGTGTGTGTGTGTGTGTATATACACTTTTTGTTTTTGTAAACTGAGCCCTTATGTGAATAATTTGTATGATAAAAAATAAATAAATATATGCTGTCCAATGTCTTAGAAAACTAACTGAACTCCATGAAATTTGTAACACCACTTTTAATAAATCATCTATCAAACTCATAAGTTAAAAAACGAAATAGCTTTCCCTAAAAACTTTGGAACGATACTTAATGATTTGGAAAAAAAAAAATAATAATAATAATTACTTTGAAAAGAATGTTGATGGGAGTTTACTCACAGCCACGTGATGAAAATCAGGTAACTTACTGAAGGGACCTTTTTTTTTAGTTTTCTTGGTTCATTGCCTTCTTTATCTGATTTTTTTTATATCGATTTATTTTTGACAAAAAATATAAGAGAAACAGTATTTCTTTAATAAAAAAGTAAATAAAAAGAATAATAAGAATTAAATACATAACTAGAAAAATAGTAGAAACTAAATCAATGAAGAGCAAATACCACCTGAGGGAAAACGTATCTACATTTGGACTTTTAAAAATATGAAGAAATCGAAAATAAATATTCAAACTTACCCAAAATATAACTTATTTTTTTCCTTTTTGTATCAGAAAAGCTTTATTTTACATAACTATTTTGGAAAAATAATTAATTAAAATGGAAATTATTGTTATTATGTTGGTAGATAAAATCTGTCACAGGGAACAATGGGACCAGTTCATGTATAACGAATTAAAAATGTTTTACAATAGTAAATATAGATTTAAATAAATAAAATTAAGCAGTATATCAACATTTTTCAAAATTGTTTTCATTAAATAATGCAACATTTAATTCTTTAAAAAATCGTGTTAAAATAAATATTTATTAGGTACATGTGATTATTCATACATAGTCTTTATATATATATATATATTTTTTTTTTTTTTTACTTTATCTATTTATCCATACCTGTCAAATAATAAAGTAACAATCAATGGATGGTATGATCCATATAATAAAAGATGTCACAGACCACATAACCCAGCAGTAACTCTTCCAGGCTTTCGTTTAGCCTTTATATTTAACCCGAAACTACTTACTGTAAGTCCATACTGGATCAGTTTATAAACTCAGTAAAAAAATAGACCAACCAACCTTTTTCATTTTTTTTTTATATGATTTTCTTAGATAAAATTAGTATTTTTAGCCCTTTTTGACGTATTTCATATGTGTAACCAATATTCAATCACTCCGGACTTCCTCCTTCAACCTTCAATAATTTTTACTAAAATAAATAAACTGAAAGCTTTGATTTTTTAAAGCTAATTTAGGTAAGATATTCGAGTTGAATGTCAGGAGTTATGACCAGCTTAATCACTTTCTAAATACCAAGTGAAGTTCATTTATCTATAATTCCTTTCATCTCTGCTTGCACTGCCTTCCTGATTGCTAATCTAATCTACTAATTCACAAAATATCTTTTTTTTTTTTCTGTTTGAAGCTTATATTACCTTGATTTATAATCTCCTAGATTAATTTTGATTTTGAATACATATTTCAACACAGACTTGTTGTAGCACTTTTCTATTTTATTAACTATTTGAAAATTTTCCGTTGCATTTTTCTTTGCTTCGAAGTTTTTGAAATATTTCAATTTTATAAATACTATCTAATCGATTTTTAGGATTATTACTATTAATAATAAAATAATAATTTTAAGTTTGTATGAATAATTATAAGAAAACATTTTTTTAAACCATTTTTCATGAAAATACATAAATAAATCTGTATTCATTTATATAACAGGGGAAGGTGAATATTCTGCAAGAAGATTTACTAATTTTAAAATAAAATAATAAAATCATGTAACTTGTTTTATCAGTTACCGTTTTTAGTTTTTAATAGACCTAAGTGAATTTAATTGTTATATTTTGGGTTTATATTTTAAATATACATTTCAGATGTTTAAAAGTCGTTTATAATTAAACAAATATAACTTCCTAGCTCAGCAATAGTAAAAATAAAATTTTAATACTTGTGCCAGGTACAAAAAAAGTATATAATTTTAAGATTTCTACAAAAACCTGGAATGATCATCATATTTCACAAAATAATAGGTCGGAAAACGTGAGCTTAATTCTAAAGGCAAGAGGATGCTGGGTAAAGTAGATATTACATTTAAATTTAAGGCATAGAGATAATAAAGCAATTCTGCTTGTTGATATTGATGCAGGTAATTACAGTATTAAAAATATATGTGTAACCTTTAGAAGAAATCTAACAAATAGACCATTATATGATTTTTATTTCATTTCAATACATGTAATATTTAATTATGATACAATCGAAGACCTGCTAATCATCAGGCCGATAAAGTCAACTTTATTTATACAGGCTTAAATAGATATATAATACTAGATTTTAAATTTGTAATATAATAAATACAAGAACAAATTGTAGTATATATACACACTGTTAGATAAACAATTATATTTTATTATAACAGTCTCTGTGCATAAAAAAATCTTCCCCTCTTTGGTAAAGCCCCATCTCAATTAATAACACATCTTACAATAAGATCTACATTTAATCAAAGTGATACTTGTTAGTCCGATGTCAACGTTTTATAATTGTCTCACAGATTTTATACTGATTAATACGTCGAAAATTTCAACTCCATCTGAACCGTTATAATCCACTTAGTTTTATTAGTTTCTATATGATTTTTTTTTTATTTTTTTTTTTAGAAATTAATTATACATTAACAATTAGTTGAGAAGTATAAGTTTAAATAGTGTCAGATGGAGAATAACTGCGCCGAACCGATGTCGTAACGAGATCTTTCCTTAAAGCATTTGGTAACAATAAACAAAATAAATATTTTTTCTTCAATAGCTTTTTCTGAGGTGGTCAGCGTCGTACGTGAGCCGAACAGCTTCAATGTAACCGATTTCTCGCTTACCTGTTAACAAAAAATCAGTGTTATAAAATCAAATTTAACTTTAATCAAATTATACTATACTCAAATATAAATGCATTTTTATTGGCTTTTAGATTTTTTTTTTTCTTTCAAAAACCCTTTATTTTCTTAGATTTCATAATTTAACATTTTACTTGTTTCCACTCAGTAACTCATTTACAGGAGTTATTTATAAAAATTCAGATTTAATTAATTCAGTATCTGATGATAGTGATCATATTTTATTTGAAAAGTTCTAAAAAAAAAAAAATAATAAAAACTTAAATTTGTGCACATATTTTTGCCAAAGTTGGGGCTCTGGACTTAATTTTGGGTACTGGACTTAATTTTGTTGTATAGGTTATTCCAAAAAAGTAGTAATTTTTAATAAAATTGAAATGTTTTAACTTAATTCAATTAAAAGTAGAGATGAGCCGACTTCTCGGGAAAGCCGACTAATCGGTTGCTCCTGTCAGCAAAAAGCGTCAACTGATCGGCCATATTGCTATGCTTGAAAATAGGTAGATTGCAATGAAACAATTTCCTTTATTTATTATAATTTTTATTTGAGATTCATCTTTACTGGAATAGGATCTCGTAAAGAAAAATCGTAGTTTGGGTTTTGTGTCATAATTAAAAAATAATCATTCTTAATTGATATCTAATATAAAGGTTGGAACACAAAAAGGAAACTGCTATTTTCATGCATGCTTATTTACAATTACATTTAAGCTACTTTTTTTGTTTTATATATGTATAGAAAGTTCATTAAGACTTTTTTTTTCAAATTTCACAATCAACGAAGCTAAGTAAAGTGCTGACTTCTACTTTATTAAAAAACATTCCGTTACACACCGGCCTGTTTCTAAAAAGCTGAAGAAAAAATATAGGATAAACAAATACCTGTAAGAACATGTACAAACGGATATAAAGCTATAAACGAAGTGCCTTGAACATTGCCGATGTCAAACATATTCCAACGAAAGCACTGATCGGCTTAGCCATCTAGTCGGTCGACAAATCGGCGTTTATGCTAGCCGACTTGCAAAATGCTATCTTTTATCAATTAATTACAAGAACATAGCTACCAAAAAATAATTAAAATAATAACATTTTAGGTAAGTGATTTGGTTCGTAATAGTTAATTTATATCATTAGGAAAAATATATGAGTTCCATATAATTAAGACTTCACTTTTCTTAAATGGATTCTCTCATGTCTACTATTTTCTTTAAAGAATGCGATGGATGATGGAATATTTCGAAATGTAAGGAACTTGTAAATGTTAGTTGATATTACGCACGTCATTTGAGTAAAACTTATATTAGAAGAGGTCATAAAGTTATATAAACAAGATTTTAAACTGAATTGTTGCTAAATCTATCCCCAGACCGCTGAACCCTGTACGTCATTTCAATGTGGCATTTATATTCATAAAGTCATAAATAAACATTATTTCATTTGTTTTATTCATTCTAGAATTTAAATCACGGCTGGAATGCGAATGCGGAGTACAGACGCCGAGGTAAAGACGGTCTGATTTCCATTGGGAGAGAATGTGTCATATAATAATTAGACGGTAAATATTCAACCATAGTTTTTTTTTTCATTACCCATTTTTCAATTGTAACACTATCCTACATTTATTTTGTCCATCCATCTTGTTTTATCTTCCAGGTAGTATTTTCATCAGTTTCATGGTATACAAGGTTGTGTTATGGTACATTAATTCACATCCTGTATTTTCCATCCTTCTTAAAACTATCCAAAAAAAGAGTGAGGTTGAACGGTTACTGGGCCATCTGTTGTCCCTGCAAGAGGGAATAACAAAATGCCAATATATAAAATACTATGTATAATACACTTAGCATTGCTTCATAAGGTTTGTCTTCGGACCATGTTTCTCATCTTTACACCGAGTTGAATTGGCTTTCCCCATCCTTCCGCAGAGGATACCTCCTTGGCACACACACTTTCCAAATAATCAACACCCGTCACCCTCCAGTTATTTATAGTATCCTACAATTTATGTCCGCAATCAAGTCACTACATGCAAGATCTCGTATTTCTTATCTCTATACTCCATCCTACAGAAGTATTGCATTCCAACATTCCTTTCCTTTCTGATTCTCTATTATCTGGAATTCTCTCTCTCTTCAACTTTGTAATGTTTCTTCCCTCGGAACATTTAAAACACTCTTCTTTCGCTCCAAACTGATCTTCTCTAATTATATGGATGTCTTATAATGTATGTCAGACATGAAACATTAGCCTTCATGTATAGGTTTCTAATGATAATGTTTTAATTTTTGAATGGATAATTTTTGTTATATTTATTCTCATATTGATTATTTGTTTTTCTATTTCTAGTTTTTTTTTCTAATTTGAATCTGTATTCAAATTTGTTTATTTTGCTTTCTTTTAAAAATCTCTAGGCAAGATTTAATTTTACTTTTTGTTATGTAATGTTATTCTTCAGGGGCTTTGTTCCAGAATAAAGATTTCTATTCTATATCCATGTCAAAACTGATGTTAAATTCTGTTTCATCTTCGTCGTTTAAGAAGAAAAAATAAGAAAATATCAATATAATACACTGAAAAATATAATCATAGTTGAAACTATAGAATCCGAAATGTACGTGAGGGTTTGACTACTGTGGTGGAGTAGTGATTCGATCTCGTTACCAAAGTTTATGATTCTATGGTAGACAACAATAGAAATGAATTAATTGATGTCAGAATATAAAAAATATTAAAGATTTTGTGCGAATGAAATGATGCGTTGTTATCTTAATGCAGAGCAAGGGAATACATATCCGCTACAAGCTAACCAGCGAAAGGGGTTATTACAGTTTTTTTTTCTACCGAAGTCCCTAAAAATAGAGGGTGAAGGAGAATGAGGGAGATAGAGTGAGAGAGAAGGCGGAGGGTGGGCCCTCAAGGAAGGAGGGTAAGGAGTGGGAGGGAAGGATAAAAATGGCCCCTGACAACAGCTGGCGCTCGACATGCAAATGCAAGGCCATTATTTCATAGTCATCAGCTGTTGAAGGCGCCATATTGAGTTAGGGGGTTCTCTCTGATTCATAAGGCCCGCTCTCCTCAGGATTAGCTTAGATCAGATCCTCTTCTCCAACATCAAGGTACACGGGGCCTTCATAATCTGCTAGTTCCTTAATGACAAAATATCTTTAGTTTCAGAGAAAATTTCATATAATATTCTCCCTTAGCTTTAAAAAAGTATGAAATGTTTTTTCTAGTGAATAAAACCGGATCTTGCGTCTTGAAGACACTAAAATTAGAAATCAGAGGTTTTGCATAGTTCAACCATCATTAACTAAAATTAAAAGTAATTAGTGGAAAATCACAGCTGACTTTATATAAGGCTTAGGATAAAATATAGTCTTACGATCTTTTAGGAAACGACTTCTGCACAATTACTTTTTGATATCACAAATTGTATTTTACATTTTATAAAGCTCTCAGAGATAAAATTTAAATATAGTGGAACTTGAAGATTACTTGAAAAAAACCATTATAAAAATAGCTATATATAGAAAGGTTGCAAATTCTTCCCAAATATCTTATTAAAACGATAATAATTAATTTTAAGAGATAATGAAGCACTAAAGATTTGTTAATAATATACATTCACAGATGGAAATTATTATTGGTTTTTCTATCATGCTGCGCAATGATGACAACACAAAAGTGTTGACTTTTGCCCAATAATGTGAAAATACCATCAGAAAGATTAGAAGTTTATCTCGAGACGTGTCGCATACATGGAATACTTCCATTGTTTATTTTCTTAACGGTTTCAATTAATTTATCCACATTTTTTCTTTATTATCAGCTAGAATTCTTAGAAATTCGATACTAAGAAAATCTGTATATTAATATATAAAGATAAAATTATATGTTTTATTGCATATTCTAAATTCACATGTAAAACGCAAGTATCTATTTAGAGATTTTCATCATCAGGTTTAAATTCTAAGAAATAAGGACGTTGAAAAAAAAATGGGACTGTTATGTAAAGATGCAAATGATTTAAAAATGACTCGATAAATATTCTGTTTATTTAAAGAAGACACGAATAAGTTTTTTCTTATTTCTCTTTTAACATTTATATAGGTTTTTTAGTGAGAAAATAAAAGTTTTGTTTTAACCAGATGGATTTATAAGGTCTTGTCATGAATTTAAAAACTGCATTAGATCATTCAAATCTATTTGTTTTTTTACAAAAATTCTAACTTTTAACTTCACCGTATCACTGATCGTAATATGCATATATATTTATATAAAATGAAATGAAAAAATAATCTCTATTCTATGTCATATTGTCCTTAAGTATAACGAAATGGGCAGTAAGATAGTACAGCATCCTGGCTTACATAATTTTAGACATAGCTAATTATGCATATAGAACATGAGACATCTTTAGTTCTCAATAATAATATCTTAATAAAAATAGTTATATATTGCTTAATTTAAATTTAAGTCTAGATGTTTATAAACAATCAGCAAAACAAAATATTGATGTTAGCTTGCTAGTTAGGTCTCTACTCGGCGCACGATGTCTACCATACCGCATAACCCATTTGTAAAGCAATGTAGTCGAATAACGTACATTTTGCTGTGCAAAAGATCGGATAGTTTTTATTTATTATTTAGTTAGAGTAGTGCTTGTGTACTAATATTTAAAGTTTTGGACCTTTTAGCCCCGCTGATGGCTAATTGGTTGGGTCAGAGCGTCAAAAATGTCGACCTTTTCTGTCGACAATAATATCTGTTGAACGGTTGGGTTTAAAGAAAAACTTGTATTTAAAATTAAACTAGACTAAATTTGAGCAAAGAACGAGCTCTGTCGCGTAAACGCGGACTGAGATGCAGGCTTTCAAATTTTCTGAATTTTTTCAAAAAACAAACAACATTCAAATGAATACAAAGCTAAAAATATCAGTTATACCAGCGCCATTTAACTTAATTTCTCTGGAAAATATATATATGTATATTTGAATAATTTATAATAATTCCTGAAACGTTGATTGAAATAAATTAACAAATAAAAATCTTATAAATCTACAAGCCAAAAGTATTCGTGTATGTATACAAAATAATCACCGATATTTAATATGTAGTTATTCTCAAAATAATTTAAATATTTTGAAGTTATTTTAATTAATATGAATTCATTTAATGTAAAGAAGTGAAGTTGAAAAGTTAAGTAGAGGATTATAGGAAGTTATAGTCGTAAAAATAGCGGTTCAAAAGTCACTTCATTTGGTTATACTATTCGCTTAGAATAACTCGTTATGAAAGTAAATTTTTAAAATAAGGTTTCCATTTTTTTTTTTGTTGCTAAAGGGATTCAACAGTCGACGGTACTTAAGAGCTCGAAGAATACGGGGGGAGGTATTGATGCCTGTTAGTGACATTGACATATCTCCTACTACTGCATTCGATTCATTATTTCCATACTTACCAGATCTGCATACGTCACAAATCGATTCTCTGCCGTATAAAATAATTTACCATACATCTATAATGTAATTTAAAATAGTTATTAGAATTTATCAACGAAAACGTATTATTATAAATCTATACTAAAATATACCGATAGGTGTTCAGCGCCATTGTACATGTGAGATTACAAAGGTACGGAGTTATGTACAGCTCGAAATTGATAATCACATTAACTTATATTTAGTTAAATTATTAAAAAATGTGGACCCCAGTGAAGTTTGAAAATCAACCGATATGTGGTTATCATCATTCCGCAATAGATTTTACAATAGTAAAACTACTGCACCCATCTGTCAAACCCATAATTTTCATAGTTCTAGGAAGGTTTATAACAATTAGCAATAACAAAATTTATAGGTACAATGTTGAGTGGCAGAAACGAGGTTTGTCTCAGTCATATATTTTTATAGTTAAAAATTAAAATCCTACCAGATGAAATTAATAAAAAAATATTTTGCCGAATAAAAACTATTACAAAATCAAAATTTCGATCGTTTGCTTTTTGATATTGTGTGTAAAAATATTATTCATGAGCCTTTTTTTTGTAAGCACTGATAATGCAGTCCATTATCCGCAAGAGTTTTTTAATAGTCTCTGTCCATCTGGATTACTAACTCACAGACTAAAATTGAATATTGGATGTATAATTATGCTTTTACGAAATCTTCAACCACATAATCAGTGAAATTTTAACTAGGTTAAAAATTACTGCGATGCGTGAAAAAATCATTGAGGAAATAATGCTTATTAATTGTATGAAATAGAGCCATATGGATCAAGGACGCTTGAACACAATGTAGTACAGATTCAAGAAGGCAACAGGACAACTGGTCCGAAATATGCATCAAAATATTGAGGTATGCATCGAATAAGTTTCATGATTTTTATTTAAAATGTAAGAATAAGATTTTTTTTTTTTTGACAAATGATTGCAATGTTTGAGAATCTGTTTCGATGAGACTTTTAACTACTATTGTCCGCACTCTAACCCTCAAACCTACCCTGGTCACGTGACGGTGATCTCTTCTTCTTCCTCCTGAGATTGCTCTTCTTCTGAGTCCCTCCTGCCGCCTCCAGGGTCCGAGAGGTCTGGATGTGGGTTATTCTTGTTCGGCAGGGTCTGTTCTCGGGATCCACCACTTGCTAGGAGTTCCCGCTCCTTGGAATTCCTCCACTTCATGCGCCGGTTTTGAAACCATATTTTCACCTGAAACAAAATATAATACTCATCGTAAATATCACTTATTTTAAGAATGATTTTTAACGTCAGACTTTTTTAAATTTGAGGATGCTTTGTCAAGACAAAATTTCTGAATAAAGTTACTGAAAGGCAAAGTATAGAAGTATGTGAACTATTACAAAAATAAAAAAAAATAGAGCTACCTTCTAGATAACAAATTAGATTAATTATTGAACTACAAAGAAGACTGTTGGCCTTGTTTAGTTTTTTCTAGCTCAAAATTCAAAAATATATAAGATAGAAGTGGCTCTTCCAGGAAATATAAAAATAGAAAGATAAAATAATTTATGTATATATTGACATAAATTAACATGTTCACATACTTAATCTAGTTAAATGAACACCTCCAGATGTTTGAATCTATGTTTAACTAAGACTGTACGACTTCGTTATCACCAAGATTGGTAACTGCATTTATAATATCCACGGTTTGAATGGATAATTATTAAAAAAAAAAATGAATATCATGCTTGGATTATGCATAAAAATTTAAGTCGATCTTTGCTGTTCATCGATTGAATTAAAAATAATGATCAACCACTGAGTGGTTAATAATAAAAATTAAAATAATAATGATTAAATTGTGATAAAAAAAATATTGATCAGAAAATAAAAATCACCTTGTACAAGCAAGTTAATTAATTAATACCAATGTATGTATACATTATAAATGTACTCATTTCTAAATGTATCTCTATATATATTTTGTGTAATCCAAAATTAATAATGCATTTTGGAAATAAAGGTCTGTTAATATATAATCCACCCACCCAGTGCTGACTCAAGATGTACTATAGAGATAATTTAAAAAAAAACTTATCAGTATTAGTTAGAAAAATATTATTACTTTCAATTCGAAAATAATAATCAGGGTATCATTTTTTCACTTATGATCGGAGATAAAAATCACCAAATGATATTTAAAAATTTCAGGCAAAGATTTTGGTCGGATTTTATTTTTTACCCACTTATACCAGCATATATTACTGTCGCTAAAATTACAACTGTACCAATGAGATTTTAAAAACCTTTTTAATTATTTCTAATTAAAAAAAAAAAACTAATGGGAACTGATGCCTTGTAAACTTGGTGCATAGTCATGTACCATGTTTGATTCACCTAACTCACAACCAGATCTTAATCCCACAAGGCCTCCAGTACCATATGTGGGACAACCACTTTTATCGTTCCTACAGCTATAAAAATATTAGCAGCGATATCTCTTGACATGTCGATAGAAGCATTGGATACTTAAAAACTGTGTAATACAAACAATTGCGTATAGATGTCGTTACTGTTTCTGAAACTGTGGGCTTTGTGTGAAAATAGAATAAAAGTATTATGTTTGCCATTCGTGTGAATTCAAAAATCTAAAAAAAAATAGTAACTGAATAGTTCTGAGTTGGAAAATAATACTGTGTTTTTACGAAGTTTATATTTTGTATAGGTAAATTTTAGTAATCGTATTAGCAATAATGACTTAATAAAATAAAAAAATAAAAAAAAAAAAAAAAAAAAAAAAAAAAAAAAATAAAAAAAAAAAAAAAAAAAAAAAAAAAAAAAAAAAAAAAAATGAGCCCTCCAGGGTTAATTTGTGCTTGCTGAGAAGCTAATATAGAAATTTCATAAACTAATATTGTAATATATGAAGGATTAGTTGTTTATTGGTGATATTAAAGGATATATTATCAGAATCGAATACACATATAACAGGTTATTAAAAGTTAAATTAAATAGAAAAAACTGGCTAATTGGGGAGTGGTTATCCTCATCAGGACAGTACAGATGTTGCAGCTGAACAAAAATCGCGGCTAAACTGAATCCAATTGTGGCAAAAAGAGAAGGGGGGGGGTAGGTTTTTCCCCCACCGGGGGCCGGTTAGCTCCCTGTAAACAGCCATTAGTGGTTGACTGCTCTTCAATTTGTCTGTTCCCTTCTCCTATGTCAATCTTATTGTAGTCTCTTTTATCCTCTACATTACTTCTCTTTTCTTTTTTCAATAGCCTGAGCCTAATGTATATTTATTCGTTATCATATCTATAAAATAATATAATAAAAAAATTATAATAACACCCAGCTCTCCCAGTCTAAAAACTTAAAAATCATTCTACATATGAGTCGTTCAATATCAAAACCCGTTGAGTCCAATTTTTTTCGAAAAATATATAAGTATATATATTTTTTTATTGTAAGTTTAAAAGATCCTTTGCATATAGCTTAAATGCAATAGATCAAAAAGCACCAGATCTTAGAAAAAACTTAATCTGAATCGGCCTCTATCGTTTAGCTTGTTTACAAACTGTTAAGGTTGTCTACTTACTCGCAGTTTTCAGTGAACTCTATCATGTGAGTTCTTCATATTTGTTACTTGAGGTATGCATGATGGTTTAGAAGGGTCAGTACAATTAGGATTATATTCATTCAACAGGGTGTCCCGAATTTAAATGGCAAAACTTCAGGAACTTACAGGAGACCGAAAAACTAAGACAAAAAGTCCTTTAGAGATTTGCTCGTTTTTGCTTAGTTTTAGAGAAAATCGCAAAAAAAGAAAAAAAAAACAAAAATGTTAGAGGTAGCGATTATCACCTTTTTAAAGTTCGTCAGGCTAGGCAGTGAGATATGTAAACACTTAATGTTATCCTTTACATTCTTTTATTTGTTTACATTTTGGCTTCCTTCTAGGATTATAATTCCTAAATCAGTCTTCAGTCAGTTACTCAGATATTTTTGTGTGAATAGCATCAGCCACAATGCCGCATACATATTCTAATGTTGAATACGCTAATATGATTTTTGTGTATGGTTTCTGTAACGGTAATGTTTTAGAAGCGGTGCGGGAGTATGCGTGCCGATTTCCAAATAGAAGAGTGCCTAATCGAAGAGTCTTTTCGTTAACTTTTAATAGACTGCGAGAGACTGGGTCATTCTTAATACGTAATGAAGGCGACCAATTCCAGGCAGCAATAAGAGCAGATTATCGGAGAAGAAATTGTGTCCAACGGCACTTCGATAACAATCCTGAGACTAGCATCCGAAGATCATCTGCTTCATTAACAATATCGCGGCAATCAATATGGCGAACTTTGAAAGGTGATAATCGCTACCCATACCATCTTCAAAAAGTTCAGAATTTATTACCTCAAGATTATGTCAAGAGATTGAATTTTAGTAATTGGTATCTTGACAAAATTCGCGATGATAATTTATTTCCATTAAAAATTATATGGACCGATGAAGCTACCTTTACAAGAGGAGGAATTGTTAATCAAAGATATTATCATGTATGGGCTCTTGAAAACCCCAGAGCTATTAGAGAGAATAGGTTTCAGCATGAATTTGCTATTAACGTTTGGCTTGGAATTTGGAACGGATTACTGGTGGGACCATATTTTTTACCTGGAAGATTGAATGGTATCACATTTACACATTTTTTTGAGAACGACTTTTCTAATTATTTAGATGACATTCCCTTACAGCGGCGGATTGAAATGTGGTTCCAATTCGATGGATGTCCAGCTCATTATAGCAGAGTTGCTCGAGCTTGGCTGGATATTAATTATCCACAACGATGGATTGGACGTGGAGGAGTAGTACCTTGACAACCCAGATCACCTGATATGATACCCATGGATTTCTTCGTATGGGGAACTTTGAAGCAGAAAGTTTATTCGGTGTCAATCAACTCAAGAGAGCAATTAAGACACCGAATCATAGACGCAGTGCACCAAATCTATCAAAACAATGTTTAGCTGCAATTTATCAAGTGATTGCTAGATGTAATTGTCCTCTTGCAACACTTGTGTAAATAAAACATTATAATTTAAGATCCTCTGATCTGGTGTCACTTTATTGACAGTTTTAGTTTATTTTGTATTAAACAATAATTTCTTTCTTTGCTTTTATTCCCATGAAGAGTTTATTAGGTTTCAAATGCACATTTCCATTAAGGAGTTGTCATAATGTTTTATTTACACAAGTACTGATTTGTTGCCAAATGAGAACATGTTTTTTCGGTTTCAAAAGTAAATTTCTCCATGAACTTGAAACAGAATCATTACATTTAACATATCATTTTAAAGCTGATTAAATTTCCAGGTTTTTGTGAGATTTGACGGTTTGTCGATAGTTTTTTCGAAAACAGTGAGCGTCGAAGTAATATAGACATTGTAACTTCCCTAAATAAGGTGAAGATCGAGCTGTTCTTTAGGTCACAAGTTTGTAAAATTCAAGGTTACTTGTAACTTTTTTCTTATAGGAAATTTAATGCTAAATTCGAAAATGTTGTCAAAGTTTAAAAAATATTTAAACAAAGTGGAAATATCGCAGCTTTTATGGAAAAAAACGTGGTTTCTTCAAAATAGTTTTTGATTTATCTTATATCTGCAAGGGATTGAAATAGAAACGTAAGGTCTGCGGCATTTTTCTACATTTTTGGTCTAGTTTCACCTAATTTTTTTGTTTCCACATATTTCATATAATCTGTAATGAATAAAAGAGTTATGAAAACTAGATAAAGAGCCAAAAATAATATTATATTATCGCCGAAAAATTAATATTAGGGCCAACTTTCGAAACAAAACCCTTTTAAGCCAACAAAAAATATTAATTGGCACACAATTAAAGTATTTCTGGTTATACGTGGTGTTTCTCTTTGACTGCATCCCTCATTATTTTCTTCTCCAAAATATAAATTATCTGCTTATGCGAGCATGTATTAAAATTGAAAATTCACTATTAAGAACCATCCAAGAACACGATATTGAATTTTGGTTAATAGTGTGAACAGGTTTTCGTGTGTCAAAAAATAAAATAAAATTTTTCATAATGGACCTAACGTTTGTTTATTCTAAACGACTCATGTATTGTATTGATAATCAATTTCCTTTCTATATTTTCAATTATCTAGCTACGATTTCCTCTAAATTATATTTTATTTGACCAAAAATGTTACGGTTTCTTCTCTTTTCAAACCTAATTTTTTTTTCCAGTTTATGTGTTTTTATTCTTTAAATTAATTTCAATGTTTTTAATAGCTTTCATTTATCTTCTTTATTTTCTAATCTAATATAATTTTTGTCGTCACTTGTGTTAACTAACAATTCATTATTAACAGTTTTATTTTTATATAATATATTAGTTTAAAATATATACTGTATGTAACAATAGATCATGCTGCATTAAATGTTCATTTCAGAGGTGTACTATTACAACCTATACAATTTTAAATATTATAATTTTAATCTAAAATATGAGAAATGTATATATTTTAACATCTTTATTATATGGAATCATCTAAACGTCTAGTTTATGTTAAAATAATAATAATAAAATCAATGTTGTTTTCTTCTATTCTATTCAAAGGCATTAGGTTGTTTAATACATTACATTCGGGATATGTTTTATTCCTGTTGTAAAAAAAAAAATTAAATAAATAGTAATTTAATTTCAGCTGTTTCATTTATGTGACAAAGATGCGTTCTCATTATTTTTTTCAAATATTATGTATGAGGTATGAAAGAAAATAAGAATAATGAAACGAATATATGTATTTAAGTAATCATATTTTAAATTGGAAATAATACGTTTCTACTGCCCTTTGTCTCGAAATGTGATTTATTTCCTCTTTGATCTTTGTAATATACCCCAAATTATATTGCATGATTTAATAACTTTTCGATTATTTTTCGGATATTATGTTGTTCCGGAAATAACTTGAAAACAATGATTACGTTATATTATTACCATTCATAGCGATTTACAGTAATTGAACCTGCGCAAAAGTAATAAGCAAATATTTCAAATATTCAACCAGATAAATTTTATTAACATATAAAACATACTTTCCAAAAAATAATAAATAGATTGCATTTTGATTTAATCGTCGCAGATTATTATTATTTAGCAATTTATTATTTTTTTTTTTTAATTTATATTTATCTGTCTGATTCACAAGCGATGAAATGAGAAATGAGAACGGCCTATCTGCCGTATTGATAATTATGAAAATAATATTGATGTTGATAGAAATAAAAAATAAATACAAATTATTTACAGAAACAAATATAATCTCCAAATTCAAAAAAGGGTAAAGACAGAAAAAAAAGAAAGATAAATACCGTAAAAAAAGGCAAAAGAGAAAATAATAGCATAAAATGAGAAACCAGTGCAGGGACAATAATTGGACAAAAAATAAATCTTTATGTAAGTCGGATTATAATAGAAGTTATGATAAAAACAAAACCATGTTTTAATGTGAACAGTCACATCAAATTGTAAATATCTTGTTTTTTTATAATGGCTGGATTGAATACCTAATAGGTAAACGTAGAGTCAGGATTTAAAAGTGCTGGAGGAATGGCGTATCATTGGATGGGAGGGAGTTCCAAAAATTAGATGCTCTGGTATAATAAAAAAATAAATTGAATGATGCTATGTGAGCTAATATGGATGCACCCTTATAAAAGCTATTATTCCATCGATTCTTTTGAAAAGTATTAAGAATCGATTATCTAAAGTCGATTCCTAGGAACTGATCGATACCGATAATTGTTATTATTATATGTACATAAATTCTTCTCCTAATGACCATCTTTTCTATTGAATTAAAAACAAATCCCTTGCTGCTGTAAGTTAATCTTCAGTTTGCTGAAGATATGTATTTGCTATTGAATAATGAAGAAATATGATTAGTGTCAATCCGAATCTGAAGTTTGCTACCACGGCAAACGGCTTCATACCCAAAATCGCAAAAAACCTCCCAAGATACCGGTTATTTTCCATTAACATAAACGAAGTTTTCTTCGAAGAATGTATATGAATATTAATTGTAGCTGGAATTATTACCTACGAAATGAAAAAAACACTTCTCAGAAATCGGACCATTTACCGCGAAGATATGGTCTTGCGAAAAAGTGTAGAAATTTGCCTACTGGCGGTCAGTCCCACTTCTCCGCGAAAACATGTTTGTCGTACATTTTTGTCTATAACTCCGAAACTATTTGTCCGATTCAAAATTACTTTTTTTCATCTTAAAGATGGTTAAATTCACTATTCGACTATTATGTATGAAGCTTTAATAATTTTCCTTAAAATCACGCTAAAAAAAACCCCGTATTGTTGTGAAATCCACGTTTTTTTGCACATTTTTCACTGTAACTCCGAAACTGTTCGTCCGACTCAAAATTTCTTTATTTTCATCTAAAAGCTGATCAAATTTATTATTAAAATCTATATATAATTTAATCGTGTCTCAATTTCTACGCTTTTTCCCAAGACCATATCTTCGCGGTAGTCTGATTTCGGAGTAGTTTTTTTCATTTCGTAGGTAATAATTACAGCTACAATTAATATTGAAAGACTTTCTTGAAGCCGTCTGCCGTGGTAGCAAACTTCAGATTCGTATTCAGCACCCCTAAAAACATATAGATCCGTTGAGAATAAAAGTTCGACTTTTTTTTCTTGAAAACGGACTTTTGGAGCCTTATTTTACAGGTCTACTTATCAAATAAGTTAAAGCTCTGGGAATTTCAGGTCTTAAACTTATTTGATAAAACAATGTCATTACCAAAGAAAAAGAAAATCTTTTATCGGCGTTTACTCAAAACTTGTGTACTTTACATGAAACCCTACGATATGCTATAGATACTAAATTCTATTAGCGGTTTAATAATATATTTATTGATTTATTATTATGTTTTTAATTGATTTGTTTTTAAGCTTTTTTTTTTGGATTATTTTATAAAATAGCAATTTATTTTTTAACCGAATTATCGTTACCAAGAATCGAGAACACATTACTGTTCAACAACTATTCAAAATCAAACTAGAAGTTCAGCTTAATAGTTCATAATTACTGAAATTACTCGATCATTCTAAAGCAATTAATATATTTACGAAATTCAGAAGTGTATTCGAATAATCAAATTAATTAAGAGAATCGATTAAGTTAAAAAAACTTAAATAGAATCGATTATAATGATGATTCACTTGTGTTTATTTAAAATAGTAATAGTGTTGAATAAATAAATTTAGTAATTCTGGATGGAACGAGTTGGCAAGCTGGTGGAGTCAAGTTAAGGACTGGCTAATGCTGTTAATAGGGGACCACCCAGCCAGGGGCTGCTAATGAGCTGGTGATGGTCCGTCCACTCCCACACCCCCCTCAATATAACCGAGTATATAAATGTATGTACAATATTTTATTTATTATTATAGTTATTATAGTTCGTGACAATTTTTCCTATATTAAATAAACTGAAAATATTATTTATTTCTATAAAACAATCGGCGAACGAACGCTCATGAATGTGCTGATCTTTCTGAGATAAAGTGTTTAAAGGCCTTTGATATTTTAGGGTTGGTAGAGATGGAAATGCTGGGACTGTTGGCTTGAAAGTGTTTCTACATATTGCTTTAAAAGCAGTTTTTTCATACTTAACCGTAATTCGATATTTCTTCTCTATTTTGTGTATTGAGGTGATTTTGCTCCAAATATAAATGTTTCCATAGTTTTATATTGATCAGAAAAACTGAAACTATCCTTACATCCTCACACTCATGTTCAGATTCACATTCTGAACTTAAATTCATCGAAACTAGTTCATTCATAGCCATTTCGCTATACGGTATACGACTGGGCATGCTAGCCATTTCGAAACTGCTTCATAAATCTGCGACTAGCAGATTTCATCCGCCGAAATTCAGCGTGAATCACTTCACTAGGCTGCGCCTCAACTTGCGGTGGGCCTTGCAATAGTTCTATGAGATAATAGCAGGCAGTTTAGTCATGAGCTGACTTATTATATCTATCCAATATTAAAAATTTAACTAAGAAAGAAAAAATAAATCTAGGCTTTTTGCGACGGAAACGTCCGTATGCTTCTTTTTGTTAATAATAAACCACACTTAATTCTACCTAGACTATAAGAGATAGGATGGCGGACAGAGGTGACGCGGCAGGGGCCATTGTGGATGGAGACAAGACCTGTCAGCTAGGTGGTATAAAAGGTGCTCAGACTTAACGACGGCATTATAGGGAATACAAAGGAGCCACTGTCTTTCTGCTAAATCACTAATCACCAAAGGCCCTCAATCACAAGTGTCAGGAGCAGCTCTGTTCTCCCTCCACCCCCCCCCCCAGCCCCCAGCACAACTCCTATCGCCCGATAAACCGTTTTATTACTGAAGCAGGCTTCCTCCATCATCGAAAACTCCCCTCTAGTCTATAAACCTCTTCCATATTAAACTTTGTCTCTTTTTTTTTCTTCATCCTTTTCTTGCACTAGGCTTCTTGTTTTCCTCTTCAGTTCATACTTTATAGCACAGTCTGGAAGTAGATAAAAGGATGAACTGAAGTTATGCTGTTGAGCCAGAAAATGTTGACGTTATTCTTGACATCGAAGAAGACTGAAGTTAAGCAAAGCATCACTTAAAATACAAAGCAGCGGTAATCGTATATTGTAAGGATGTGTCGATTCTCGATTCTAACGATTCTTAAAAAACAAAATCAGTATCGGGATTCGCTGATCCAAAGTCGATTCCAAGGAACCGATAGATACCGATGACCGATTCTACTCTACAATGATTAAAAAAGAATACTGCAGCAAAAGATATTGTTTTATATACTTGGTCAATCAATAATGCTTGCTAATCGAGGCCTAATGAACTAATAATATAAAATAGGGAGAAATATCGAAATAGCGTTACGACGGGATTCCAGCCGAGATCCTTAAATATGGAGGAAGTATGTGTTATCGGGAAACGAATGAGCTAATTCTAGAAATATGGAAAAAGGAGGAAATTTCATCGGAATAGGATAAGACCATTACTAATGATAAGAGCAGAAGAAGTCCTGGGCGATTATCAAAGTGGGTTTCGTCCCGGAAGATCAACCGTAGATACATAGATATAGATCAACCTCTTCATAGGCTTCAAACAGGCCTAAGGCAGCATAGAAAGAAGGGAGCTGTTTCTAGGTTTATAGGTTACCTCACAAAACGTATCAGACTGGTAACAAAATGACAGTAGTAGGTTAGTAGAGGTTTAGTGAAGATCCAAGGGGAAATGCCCAGAGATTTTGACATTTAAAAAGTAGTTAAACAGGGAGACCCAATATCTCCAGTGTTGTTTAATATAATGCTAGGGAGGATTAACCAACTCAAAGCTGGAAGGATGTATTTATAGCAATATGACCTAATACCTCGCCTATGCTGATGATGTCCTCACAGGAAGGAATATGAATTCGCTCATAGAGGCATTTTCGGAATGTGAAGAAAAGCAGTCAGGAAGATTGGACTCATAATTAACGACAGTTAAACAAAACACTTACTTTCATTTAGGAAAGGCTTGACCAGTGGAGACCTAATAGGAAGAGGGTTCAACTTTGAGAGAATTAAAAAAATTAAGTATCTCGGTACAATTGTATCCGAAGATAATAAGATGGAAGATGAACTAAAGGCTGGAATCGAGAAAGGAAAAATACTGGTCGCTCAGGAAAGCTTTTCAAGCTCGAGAGATGCGAACTAACAATAAGATTCTATAAGACTGTTCTTCGTCCAGTTGGAATTTACAATAGTGAGGCATAGACACTAACCAATAAAATAAATTATTAATAGAGAGAAAGATTCAAGAGAATATATGGCCCAACCAAAGAGAAAAATAGTTTCCGCTTAAGAAAAAACAATGAACTAAAGGACATATTTGAAGGACTTGGTATAGTTTCTTGTATTAAAAAGGGGAGAATAAAATGGTGGGGTCATGTACATCGCATAGATCCAAAAAGTAGTCCCTGTAGTATTTAGTTTGGGAGTCACAACAAAACGCACACCCGGGAAACAGAGATCAGAGTCTACATCGTTCAGCCAACGATGGAGGAAGAGGAAGAGGCAGACCCAGACTTCGATGGCCGGACGATGTAAAGGCTAATCTCTGGTTCCTGGGTGTGCAAACATAGAGGAGACCCGCGGAGGATCGGCCTGTGTGGAGGAAGAGCTCCTTCATGTACCATGGAGCCAATAGGGTTATAATAAATGCAATATATTGTTTGCTAATTTCGTGAATAATTATTTTTTTTTAAAATAGAAATGGTTGTTTTTTTAAGTCACACATGGATATTTTTTTTTTGTGGATAATAAATATTATAAATAACTATGGACTGCTATAAATACTATTTGCTGTTCACTTTATTTTGTGAATTAAAATAAAATAAAATTAAAAAAGATGGATTTTTTTAAAACTTAGGTAAAAGGAAAAAGAAAATTTTGGGGCGACACATCACAAGTAATTGTAAAGGTTTAACGGGGACTATTTTATTTTGTATCATAACATTTCTAAACCTGGGGTATAGGTATGCTCCACCGTTAGTTCTCCTAGCATTGTGGCAAAGCTTAGTGAATATGCCATGATAATGTATTGCATAGATATTAAATAGATTTTTGGTTTAAACAATATAAAGCAACCCCAAAATGGTTTGATGCGTTTTTGGACCGGGAAAGAGTGCTCATTTGTCTTGAAACTCAACCAATAAAATATCAATCAAACAGACAGACTATTTATATGTTAATAAAAAAAACAATAAGTGGATTGTAATATTGTTACAACAATTTGTAATAAAAATGGATGTATCCTACAATATAAGAACTGGCAAGAGACATCTGTAACAGAGGCTCATCGACGAAGCGGTTCCACAAAAGGGACGAATACACCGCACACCATTTCGAGTGATTTATGTGACAACAAGCCTTGTCGGAAGTCAGCTGTTTTGTTTGTTTTTTATTTCGGACACCGCTGACACTGGCTCGGCTTGTTCGCAGAAAATATAGCTCTAATCAGTATGCGACCATTCTATCGTAATTAGTAGGAAAAATGGCTTTGTCATGGCAGGTTTTTACAGTCAGCGAAAGCTAACGAGAAATTGAAGTAGGCTCAAATTGGTTATGGATACCATCGGATACTTAGCTTTGGAGTAGCTTTTTTTTTTTTTTTTTTTTTTTTTTTTTTCTTTTTTTTGAGATCCAGATTGAAAAAAAAAACTCTTGATAGTTCAAGCTGATAACTCTTAAAACTATTTGATGGAACTAGACGTTTTTGATTTTCTCGTTTTTACAATTTATTTTATTTTTGTTGCATCGTCATAAGTTAAAAATTAAATAGGTAAGTATACCGTCCCTCAGACCTCTTCCTGCTATTTCCTTCGCTATCTCATCCTCCCTTGCTTGTCGTCCTCTCTTTCTATTTCTCGGAGGGTTCCATTTTCTAACCATTTCAGGTAATCTTCCAGGAAGCATTCGACGTACATGCCCATACCATATTAAGTATAACTAGTAATAATATATAGGCAAGCATGAATAAATGTTTTTATTTTTTTTAAAGGAAGATTTAGTTATCCTCCAATGTTCTGGATCCATGGTTAGCCCTCCGCAGAGTCCATGTCCCATTATATCCACTTTTATTTCATTCTTACACCTTACAATGGGTCAACCTTCTTCCCTCCTTACCCCACTCTATAGTCATATTTTCAAATCATTGAGGAGGCATTAATTTATTAACACGACTAGTTTTTCAAACCACTCTCTCCCAAAGGTCCATGTCTTTTTGGCATTAATGAACCTTATTCCTGAGCAGATTCATTCATTATTGGCGCGACAGACGCATGTAGCGGTGCTTGGCTTGCTCAATTGCCTTAGCTCAGACGTTTCTGTTGGCAGCACATGATCATATGTCGTTATAAAATCACATATAGCTCCGTAAATAGACATCTTGAGAATTGGCTTGTGCTCCAGAATACACCATTTAACATTGTCTTGGATTTTCCCCGTTGTCTTATTCTCCATTCAAAATCACCGCTGGGAATGCCTTTTAGTATTATAATGTGTCCTAGATATTTCATAGTAAACTCGTGTATGAAACTTATTGATAGAATTATTAAGATGGCATCATCATCATCATCTTATGATGCTATGATCCTTGCGAAACCCTGACCTCTTCAATCCTCTTCCATTCAGACCTGTTCCCAGCTCCACTTCTCCATCCTCTCACATCGTGAGTCCGAATATCGTCCTCCACATCTTCGTGCCAATGGTGATCATCATTCAGGACAATGGTGTCGTCCCGACATCATCTTAGGGAGCCTACTAGCTTCTATTTTTAGTATATATGTCCTAGCCGTCTTAGCCTGCCTCTGTTTATATTGGTTACAATATCTGTGGCTGCATATAGGGTCTTAAGTTCTGCGGATTTACTGCAGGAAAATCGTGTAGTTTTTCAATTTAATAGTTTTACATTGGTTTTATTTTTATTGTTTATATATTTATGGTGTATATCCCTTTCTGATATAGAAACTTAAATATCATGTTGTTAAGACATTTTAGTAATGTTAGATCCACGGCATTATATCGTCAAAGTGGCGTTAGGACAATGAAAAAAAAATAATCTTAGTCGAACATGCCAGACTTAAAAGACAAGAAACTGCTCGTCGTTTCCAACTACTCCTAAATTTATTAGAAAAGCTTTCAAAGCTTCCAATAATAGGAAGTTTCCAATCGTAAAAGACTTATTTACATGATAGTAATTAGACCCATTTCGACATGAGCTTTGGGGCTCCTCTAAACCTTCCAATTCTTCTCGTGTTCAATCCTTACTATCCAAATTCCATCGTAAAATTATGAATGCTCCTTATTACATCACAAACAAACTTATCCACAAAGATTTTTAGGCTTCATATGTTTCTGATTTGACCTAAACCAGAAACATATACTTTTATAGTAAACTCAATATCCACGCGAATACACTAGTCTCACACTCTTTCCTGATAATCCTCGGGGCGTATGAAAAGAAGGTGTACAAGAAAAAGAGACCATCTAATGTACAACTTTAATTGAAATGGTACTAGTGAGTAGTTCTTTACATATTATTGACATGTCATTATAATCATTTTCCTAAAATATGCTTGTTGTATATAATGTATAATATTGTAAATATCAATAAATAGTAAACAAAAAATAATCTTTGTTTTTAAAGGGAAAACATTTAAGAAATAATTAACTGTCATTGTACATCATAAGATTCGACCTCCAAATCCATAAGAAATTACTTCATACTATTACTATAAATTTCTAAGCATTTTATTTCAGTGTGATTGTTTCATTGGCAATTCGTTTTATCTTTGGGTGTCCCAAACCGATATTTTTCGCACCTCTGCAAATCCTACAATAAACTTTTACAGGCAGTTATAAAATGGAATAAATCCGGAAAGGGGACAACGGAACAATTGGGGATGTGATATGGTCTGTATGAAGGCCTTGTAGTGACTGATGTCAGGTGTGGTTGACACAGGCCCCATAGATACGCCCTATTTCCAATATCTGATTCACACTCCCTTCGAGCTTCCACCAAATAACTATTTTCAACTGGTATACTCTTTAAATATACCGAATTGAATTCTGTGTTGTCTTTATAAGTTCAATCATAAATTAATCATTAAGTAATTTTATAAAATTAATAGATTAGTATTAAATGAACTTGAGACCAGAATCCTGAAGGGGACTTTTATTCATCTTGATTTATTTTAAAAATCTAGGCCAGATATTATTTTAATTTCTTTCATGTGAAT
Source organism: Euschistus heros (assembly GCA_003667255.2). Lineage (NCBI taxonomy): Eukaryota > Metazoa > Arthropoda > Insecta > Hemiptera > Pentatomidae > Euschistus > Euschistus heros. The sequence continues at coordinate 2,052,080 of RCWM02000142.1, forward strand.
TTTATTCATAAGGGGCTATGTACCAGAATAAAACCCAGGTGACGTAATTCACGATAAACTCACACAGCACATATCGTATACTGATGATTCTGTGATTACAGCTCGATCTGAAGCTGCCTTGTCAGGAGCGCTGCAGGAGTTGGAGGAAACTGCGTCAAGAATGGGGCTTGAGATAAACGAGGATAAAACCAAGAACATGATGACCTCAAGGCTAAAAAGGAGGGAAGAGCAGTCCATCCAGCTTTCGACTCATGAATTTCAGACGGTGGAATCCTTCAAATACTCAGGCGCTACGATAACAAGCAAAAAATAATTAAATGCTGAAATAAAAACTAGAATAGCAGCGGGAAGCAGATGTACGTTTTCCCTACAAAAACTGTTAAAATTTCGGAACTTGTCAAGTAAAGCCAAGATAATTATTTATAAGACGGTGATCCGACCCCATTGTAACATACGCTTGTGAGACATGGACCTTTATCAAGGAAACGGAAAAAGTCCTTTTTGTGTGGGAGAGAATGGTGTTAAGAAAGATTTTTGGTCCGATTTTTTAAGAAGGAATATGGAGGATCCGCTCAAATAGAGACCTAAGTACACTCTACGAAGACATATGGCGTATGTGACTATGCTGATGTCTTCGTATTATATTCGTATTGCTTTCATCTTAGTACAATATGAAAATTGATTTTTCCTTATTTTTAAAGTTTCCAGAATAAGAGCTTCTTTAGCTTCATTTGGATAAAATGTTAATGATTCCTGGAAGTACTGGAGTTTAAAATGTAGCAGAAATGCTTAGTTTTTAAAGACAAAACGAAGATAAAATTAACGTATGAAGCCAAACCCAGCTATGAATAATTGGAGGACCAAGTCAGCAGGTTCTTATAAACAGCCGGAGGGCTCGGAGTCATTACAAGAAGGGGTGAGGGCGGTGAGACTTCAAACAATGGCTCGCACCACCACGGTTTGATCTCGTCCATATTGAGATCGGAGAAGGCTCATTTGGTCCATATGATTGGGATCCATGATTGAGGTCCATCTGCTGCCACCGTAACTGATCGGTTGTGCCATATTGCGCAAGGGATGACACTCTCCTGCAACTTATTGCCGCAACTCGACCGTAGATAAACCGCGGCTAATCGCCTTTATACCCTCCTGACAGGGGGGCATTGGTCTTCAGATTTAATAAATGATTGATTCCATCTGTAATATGCATAACTAATTTGGTTAAAGGCGACTCCATTCGTTCGTAACTGAAAATTATTTATCCCAGCAAGGAGTCAGATGTAATTTTCTCTGATTTATGAGTGTCGATGAATTGCTTGGCCAAGCTTAACAATGAAATCCATATGTTTGTTTCTCCTTTTGCAAAAATACATACTACATGTCGTGTTTTCTTCAGTAATTTACCTCTCGTCATCTGTGAAACTTGATTATTGTTCGTGGTAGGGCTTCTTCCCCGGATGACTACATTCTATAAATTTTGATAGAACTGTTCGATAAAGTATAGAGAAAATAACATTTAGCAAATCTAACAGCGCTTTTCAATCTCAAGGTAATTGCTACTGCAAACCAAACGCTATATTGTTGAATATATATTTTCTGATGGAAAATAAAGAAATGAGGTTACTATTTCCAACTGCCAAAGCTGAGGCACTGAAAACATTAATGCAGCCAAATACTATCAACATTTTATAATAATTTTTGACTATTCTTAGAGGATTTTTGTGATCCATGAATAAGGATTATTTTCATTTCATTAAATGCTTATACTGGTTTTCGAAACCAAATATACTATTCAAATCAACTTGCAGAGAAATATTAATGCATCGTTCCATCAAAAGATATTAGTGAAAGGTTTTTTAGTTGAACATTTATACATTCTTGATAATAAATGAAATCCACAACCTCTGGAATATTTGTGTTCTTTATTAATAGTTAATGTATGAATTATTGTTTGTGAATTATTTGAACTGCAATTGACTTATATATTGTTTGTTATGGATATTAAATGGTATTTGCTGTTTACTATATTAAAAAAAAAGATTTTTTTTTGCTCCTTTAGCTCTCAAATCGATTATTTTATGTAACAACAATTTATTTTTACACCAAAGTACCGATTTTTTTATATCGGTATCAGAATCGCGAATCAACAAATTTAGTACCGACATATCAGTTGTAATAAGAAATAAAAAATTTATTTAGTGAAACCGACTGGTTAGTAGAAATTTTATCGAGAGAATTGAAGCCTATTTTGATTAAATTTTTTATAGAAATTAATATTAGTTGTTTTATTTTAAAAACAAAAATCTACATTAATTTCCAGACTAATATAGCTTTTCACATACTTCAATTACTATAAATTAGTCATTTATAGTCCTTTATAACCGTCCCTAACCTTTCTTTACTGTAATAAAGAGTATTTACTGTAAGAGAACCACCTATTAGAGTATACGAGTATCATTTAGTAGAACATCTTAATATGTGTGTTAGAGATAGATGGATAGTAAAAAAAACAAAAAAAAACATTAACCTGCTTTTTTTTTTTTTAATTTTAATTTTCGAATCAATTGAATACGTATTGATGAGGAGCAAGAAATAATAAATGGTTAAAGTTAATGATATAAATAAAGTGAAAAAAATATATAAATAAAGAAGCACGCTATCAGAAAGGCATGAAGTTCTCGACTCTGCGGCTAATTTTAAGTGTCAGTGGACAGACCATATTGCTGACAGAAAAAGGGGAGAAATTAATAACTGGTTGATGTCCAATAACCGAACTCTTTATTTTTTTCTCACTATTTTTTCCTCTATTTATTGAATTTTTATGTATTTTTTCTTCCTACTTTTTTAAATATATATATCAATTTATTGAAATTTACAACTATAAAAATATGTACAGCAAATAAATGAGCTGATAACGATTACAATGACATGTAAAAATTTGAAAAGAACTACTCATCAGTAGCACTTCAATAAAATTCCACACTAGAAGATCTCTAGGCCATCTTCTTTTCAGACGCCTCGGAGGATTATCGGGAATGGAGTGGGAAGCAAGTTGAGAAACTAATGGATTTGAGTGGTTATGGAGCTTACTATGAAAGGATAGGTACCTGGTTTGGGCTGAACCAGCAACATATGGAACATTAAGGTCATTATGGCTAAGCTTATTGGTGACAAAGTAAGGGCCATGTAAGATTTTTCGAAGGATCTTGGGTTGTAAGGATTGGATACGAGATGAATTATATGGTTTAGTAGAGTCCCAAAGCTCAACTCTATACGTCCAAATAGGTCTAATACAGTCATGTAAATGTCATGTCTTTTGTAATGAATTGGGAGGTTTGATCGTTTGTCTAGTAAATGTTAAAGTAGTCTGTAACGACGAGCAGTTTCTTCTCGCTTTAGTCTTGTATGTGGATTCCAAGTAAGACGTTTGTCCAAGTGGAGTCCTAGGTAGCGGATCTGTTCGACAGGGATTAGTGGAATATCATAGAAGGATACTGTTGGACAGGAAGTCGTGGGTTTACGACGAAGGATAAAGGTTATTTGATGAGATTTGTTTGGGTTTATTTTGATTCTCCATTTTTGACACCATTCTTGAATGTTTAGGATATGGGATTGGAGTGTTTGGGAGGCAATGAAGGGATCATTGTTTACTGATAATAAACATGTGTCATCAGCATAAGTGGTACGTAAATAAAAACGGCTTTCTTTAGGAATCAGATTGGAAGAAAATGTATATAATAGATTGGATAGTATATAATAATAGATTGGAGTGATTTAGACAGTGTTTTATAAGCAGATTATAAATATTCCAGGGGTATAAAGTAACGACATAATTCGAGTAAATATCAAGGAAAAGTAGGGTGGGGCGGCCCCCTCCTGAGAATAAAGGTAAAACGATTAGAGGAGAAAGATAAAGCGGGAAAAAGGAAAACAGATTAAGGAGAGGAGAAATTTAATATCTGAAGAGGGGAAGACTGTTGCGAAGACTGGCCATAACACACCGCAACTCTCAGCGTACCATTGGAAGGGGGTTGGGGGGGGGGGGGAGGCTAACATTACCATAAAATCCATAATAGGCCTCTAGCTTCTACTGGAAACAGCCATCACACCTGACCGCTGTCCGCAGTACTGGGGTCCATGTAATAATCGCTGCATACATTTGCATATATTATATATCTCGTAGGGATGTTTGTATTTATTTAGTCCCTGGGAGGGGTGGGGGTTGGCAGTGAGCCTTCATGCTTATATTATGAGCAGTTAAGGGTGTAAAAAAAAAGTACTAGATAATTTATTTAACTTTTATATTTGAATGTTGACATGAAGTAGGATAATTCGTTATTTTTCCAAAAATGTTGTTTTGTGAATAAGCGTTACGTATTCTTGGATGATGAGCAATCTCGAGAAATATTCTAGTGAAATATTGGATGAGTGTATTGTCTCCATTACGTCTTAGGTATTAGAATCACTTGAGGTACGCATGCTGGAATAGACAGATCGATATAATTGTATTGATGAATTAATTACAACTTTTATTGGACATTACTTTATGCAAACTAGTTTTGAATATTAAACATTCATCCCCAGTTCTAAAACATGGAAACTTTTCAAAACATCAGCCCTTTGTTACATAGATTATATATATTAAATATTTTAAAAACGAAAGAAAACAAATCAAATATAATGTCCTAAGGAGGAAAAACGGACTCCTGAAAGATATCAAGAGTGAAAGGGGGAGGGGAAGGGTGAAAGGGCAAGGCAGGTTAAATCCTTGGGTATTTTCCGATTGGAAAAAAATAACATAGGACTATTGGAAATGTTCATCTGGATAATTAAACTAAAATATGGATTGGATTTCATCATTTCAATAAACTGCTCGTCGTTTCCGACTACTCCAATATTTACTGAAGTAAATGAAATAAACTAAAATTTAATAAATGATAAGCTACAAAAGACTATGTAAATAAGTGTTTTATATTAATTAGACCCATTTGTACATACGGAGTTGAGCTTTGAAGGTCCACTACACTTAGAATTCTTCTCGCATCCAATCCATACAATCAAAAATCCTTCGTAGAATCCTCAATACTCCTTATTACGTCACAAACAAACTTATCCATAAAGATACCTATCCTTTCATACCCACACCCAGTTCCATACCCACTCAAATCCACTAGTCACAACAACTTGCCTCACACCGAAATCCGAAACATTCTCCGAGGCGTCTGAAAAGAAGATGACCAAGACCTTCTAATATAGAACTTTTATTGAAGTGCTATAGGCGAGTACTTCTATATATTTTGTTGATATGCTATTGTAACAATTTTCCTCAAATTTCCTTGTATATAATGTATACAGTTGTAAATATCAATATATAGTTTTAAAAAATAGTACAAAAATAATATGACTATAGTAGGTTTCAAAAGATAACTGCATCATTATTGAACTACATTTCATATTTGGACTGGATTGCAAAGGTAAGGATTATTATTTGGTTAAAACATTATTATTATTCAATTCTATTATAATTATTATTAATTGAGGACGGTAGAGACTGTGAGCGAGAGAGCAATAAGAGGCCCGTTATATTAATTTAGCCAGGAGAGAGGTAGGTGTTAATAGGGCGTCGGTGGCAGGCCGCAGCCAATGAGCTAGTTGGCAAATTAGATCTGGCCAATGACAGCCCTCCTCTGTATCACCTTTGATCTTGTCACCCCTTCTCCATCTTCCGCTCCGACCAGCGCCTCTCTTCGTCTATCAAATGTTTATTAAAAGTTATTAAAAAGATTTTAACGAGAATTGATAACAAATTATCCCTCATAATCCTTCCCTCTGCAAGAAAAAGTTGTTGGAATTTCCTTAAGTTATAGTACCAAACAAGTCAAGACAGTACAATCCATAACCCATCGAATGGTAGCGGCGAGCAAATGTAGGAATTATTAACTTTATTGTAGGAATGGCCAAGGTCTAAATACAAAAAAATCCCTTCCCTTGCAATGCGGAAGCGGTAACTGAATGATCCTCGAAAGCAATGAGAAAACCAAATGAAAGGTGGAAGGTCTCTCCTTGATAACAATGATGCTTCTTGGAATGAGGAAAGGGAGGCCAGGAAATTCGGACTGGAAATTAATGAAGAAAAGACCAGGTTGGTCTTGAGGAAAGAGTAACCCATGCGTCTCCAGAAAACAATTGGCAATAACACATTCCAATGTATTTCTAGTCGGCGCTCAGTTTAACGAAGTATTGGAAGAGGAGGAGAGAGCTATTAGAGCATTTACACTGGTATCCCTCACAACTTAGATAAGGCTGTATAATCTTCGAGTACAAAGTGTTGACGCACGGGGTCACCTGTGGTGTAGTGGTTAGCATAGCAACCTACTAGACCCAAGATCGCGGGTTCGCAGCCCGGCAGATGGCCTTAGGATTTTTTAAAGGGAGTAAAAAAATCCTTAGCTAAGCCCGTCCTTCGGAAGGGATGTAAAATGGGGGTCCCGAGCCTGTGCGATGTCAGGTACTCGTTAAAGATCCCTATCCTAATTATACCTGGATAGGCAAAATTTAGGACTCCCACCGTAGCATCGTCCGATTAGCCATAGCAGCATAAAGTGACGTTAAACAAAATAAACAAACAAACAAGTGTTGACGCACATTTTAGGACCTATGAAACAAAATGGGATAAATCGTCTTAGTAAGAATGATGAATTATATTCACTGTAAGGAGTTAAGAAGAACGCCTCATGAGAATGGATGACATGATGAATGGAGCTGTCAAAGGGCTGTATCAAGGTTACCCAGAAAGAGAGAGAGCTCGAAGAAGGCCACGAAGCAGATGGAAGGATAGTGTCTCGGAGGTCCTCTTAAGTTTTAAATAGACCCTTAAGTTTTGAGACTCGCTGCAGACAGACAAGACTGGGCAAGAGTGACTGAGCAGGCCAAGGACCTCATAGCGTGTCTGTCGTGCCCATGAAGAAGAAGAATGAGAAAACCAAAGTGATACAATCGGAAATAACATGAAGCTATAAGAAGACTTTACATCATTAGTCAATGATGGATAATAGTATCAGACCTGCCTACATTACGTTGTTCAATATTGTAACTAAACACATCCCTTGTTTACAACTCTAATAATTAATCATATAAGAAAGTTGTTGTTCCGAATAATTATATCAATGTTTACTTTGGCAAATCCTTTGATCTCTTGTGAATTGATTTGACTTTATGGGGCCATTTACATTCTTAAAAACCGTGTGCAATGTTAGAAGAGAAAGTAAAAGAAGGGAAAATGTCTAAGCGCGAAGGCAGCCGACCAATGAAGCAGAATCAGCCAGCCATCAATTCACTACCACGCTTTGGTTAGTTTGGAGCGGCGTAGTAAATGTTTTTGTTGTCGAAAACAAAATGTACATGTTGAAGGGAAATTGCAACTTTATAGAGCAATACTTACAGCAAGAATCCCAATAAAATAAATGTTATAGATCTCCGAATGGTATAATCCAAGCGTATACAGCAACTCACTATCACAAAGTATCTTGAAGTTCCGTCGGGAAGGGAGAATGACTTACGAGTACCTATTGTTATCTAGGTCCACCCACACCGATAACGCATAAAGAAGAAAGATTGAGAAGAAGCAAAAGAATTATAGTCCTACTACTGATCTCTCAGAGAGTAGAACCTGAACAAATATCCTGAAAGTTGGATTCACAAATATTTAATTCAAGAATAAATAGAATAACATCGTAATTTAAAATAAATATTATGACTTTGAATTTATTGCTAATCACCTAAATAAAAATGAAATTTCCGACACACTAACCAATGCGGACATATATTACACATCCAGAATGAAACAGGCACAGCTCAAAGTTTTTTAAGTTAGGTCTGATATTAGAGGCGATATACTATTATATCTATTATTAAAAATTATCTTACCTGAGAGTCTTTTAGACCAAGCTTCTCAGCGAGTTTTTTCCTATCTGGCTTGGAGATGTACTTTTGAACCTGGAACCTCTTTTCCAAGCCTTTCCTCTGAAGGTCTGAGAAGACTGCTCTCCTCATCATCCCTCTCCTAGGTTTGCCCCGTTGGCTCTGTGCCCAGGGAAAGGTCCCTGGAAGTGGGAACACAGTGGTTCCTGCCAACCCTCCGTGGCCGCCGCTACCTGGGCAGTCCCAACACCTTTACTATATGATTATATTTAATTATCGTATACATACTACTTATCGCTATCAAAAATTTGTCTTATAATTTGTATCCTTATTAAATTATTATAACAAATGAAGGTTTTAGGCTAGAAGGGGAAATGTTCGGTAACCGTAGTTCTGAATAAATCGCAAAAGTAAGTCCATATCCTTTCTCTTCAGGAACGGTTTCTTATACTCCAAAACATCGGTCCTGAGGAGTAAAAATCCTTTTTTCTAGCCCCCATGAAAACACCTTAAGTGATAGTACATGGGACAAACTAACAGGTAGCGATGACATCTTAATTTCGATTTTTTTGTTTTTGACATTCCCCCTTCTAGCCTAACACCCTTCAAACAGTTTTGCTTGAACACATTTGATAACATATGTACTTCTGGATATGATTCCATTCAGCCAAAACTATGATAAAGATATATTATGGAGTTTATTGTGAACTTTAACAATGCTCTACTGGAAGCAGAACACTGAATGCTTTAACAAGACGCAGTCATATTCAAGATAGGATCCACTCAGTAGTGGATCCGCGAAACTGTTTTGCCTACACTTGCTTTTATAAATCCCCTAGATTATATCTATTGGACGGAATTGAAGATCAAGAAGTCTAATTTAAAATTGCTCAAAATAATTTCAAGTTCCTCAGTATGAATTTTGTTTGCGGAGACTACATCCTATTCGGTTATATGGGAAAGCTAGAGGAAAAAATTTTGAATATTTTATGTTTTATTTATTTGCTTACAAGTCAATTTTATTTCTTTAACAGGTGAGACCAGTGTAAATGCGAATGCATATGTATGGTTATAAATGCAATATTTTGCTTCTCCACATCGTCTTGATAAATCAAATATAATTTACAACAGCTCTTAAATTAGTATTTGAGGATGGCACTTCGTACAAAACGTATAAATACAGGCATTTCGAATAATTTTTTAGTTTAATGAATTATTTTTGAAAACTTTTTTATTTATTTTCATTGATAATTTAAAAGACATTATTTTCATATTGAGGTGTGGCTGCTCAGTGGCTAAGGTACTTGACTAATAACTCCTGGGCCCAGGTTCCAGTCCGGCTGAGGCAGATAATTATTTATTCTGTTATATTAACCAAAGACCGAACCTCAGGTAGGGAAACTTCCCTGGAGCACATTCAGTCTCTGTTAAGTGGCCTTAATTGGGGAAAAACCCGGCGATTGAGTATACGGCTTGGAAACAGTATACGTTATCTATGGACCCATGATAGGTTTTAATTCTGATTTTTTTTTTTTGTTTATCATCATTGTTATTATAGTTATATTTAATAATTATATCTTTTTATGGATGAAAAGGTTAGGCGTGCAGTCTGAAGTTCACACGATATTAGTGCAAGTAATTTATTGTGTAATAATTTGTATTTATAAATATATATTTATATTTATTTAATTAAATTATTTATTTATATATTTAAATATAAACATAAATAATATAATTTTTCATTATATATTAATAAAATAATTTATATTTCAGTTTTGATTTCTAGGCTTCTGTAGAGCTACGGAAACCAAATAAGATATGAACTCATAAATGAAGTGTAGAATTCCAAAAATCAGCCAAGTTCATTTTTTAATATTTTTCACAGCTGGTCGATAAAGAAAAAGGTCAATCTGGATTAAGCCTTATTTTTTGTATGGCCATTTTCATTGTGATTTAATTACTTTTTTGAGAAAAACTATTAAAAAAAAAAAGAAAAAAGAAAATCGGGAAATTGGAATTGGTTTTGGAATTCCATGTCTCAAATATGAGTGAATTAAATGAAAACTACAAACAAGAAGTTAAGGAAGTAGTAATGGTTTTACAAAATACGTATGAGGTATAATAAATGCAGCTATTACTTGCACTAATATTGTATATTGTTCTGTATCCCTTCTTCTTCTCAACAAATAAAATAAATTTTTTGATGATTGTATTTGATCAATGAAGCAATTCATAGTATCTTATTCTTCTGAATAATTTATCTACAGAGCCAATATCCTTACTTAATGTATTTTCCTCACTTTACAATGACCTTTAATGTGATATTAAAGTCCTTAAAATTTATTTTTATTGGTTTAATATTAATAAATACTTCATTGGATGATCTAGGGGCTTTAATACATAGATATAGGCATGATATAGGTTCAGACTAATCAGGTTTACATCAATATTTAACAATAAAATATCTGACAGGCAGTGGATATATTTCGATGAAAATTTGACGGAGGGATATTGTGCTATACACATATAATAAACAATGATTGACATCGATAAAAATTATTACAATCGAACAGAGATATAAGCCCCCTTTTAGCATGTCAATTTGGATGAGAGATAAAATGCGCTTTGATTTGTGGAGCCGATGGGGGTCAATTGAAATCTGTTGAGTACATTTTGTGGAATGAATATGGCGATCGGCCGAAGAGTGGCTGATAATGCAACAGAGTCCGCTTTATTGTCCCACCATTACCATATTCATAAAGCCAATGATGAGATGAATTAGATCCGACATTTAGGCTCATTTTCCACGGCCTTTAAAATCATACATTTATCAGATTCATTACATTTAAAAAAAATATTAATTTTTGAGATATTATATTCATTGCCTTGTAATTTTTGACATGGAGTTTTGGCTGGGGTCTATACTTTTTTAGTGCAACTTTTTTTCACAGTCAAAAATGTAACAATTTGACAAGCTCTAGGGCTGTTGGTGTTACTCAGATCGGAAACTTGCCAATAGTTTTCTCATCAGAAATTTAATTGACAATATTTTTATTATTTAACATGTGTTGCTGGGTCTACACTTCAGGAGCTATATTGGTTTGAGTGAAAAAGTCTTTGTACAGGGACTTTTTTGACGCGCTCTAGCTCTGTTGATGTTGCTTAGAAAGAGAAATATCTAAAAGTTAACTTATTAGAAATTAAAAAGAGAATATTTTTTGTTATGTAACATTTGTTTCTAAAACCTACCATTTAGGAGCCATATTAATGGGATGAGTCAGAAAAAACGACCGTTTTCTAGGTGTTTGAACTTTGCATCATAATTCCTCTCTTATATTCATTCAGGAGCTAAGAATTGTGATAAGAAGTTCATGTTTGATCCCGTCTAAATCATTTGGTAAACAGCATGCCCTCTATCCGGGCTCAGTACTTCTTTAGCTTTCCTTTGTTCACAATGACAGTAAAGTACGAAATTCTCGTAATTTTGCTTCATTATTGGAAACGGAAGTTTTCAGCAGCTGAAGCCACTCGTTAAGTGGTTGAATTTGAGGATGAAGACTCTTTGAACGAAAGGATGGTGAGAAGGTGGTTCCAAAGAGCTTTGAAAGGAAACCAGGATGAGGACGTGTTTCATTAGTCAACCATGACGCTCTGAGCACTGCTATTGGTCATTCTATAAATTCAGAGCTGTATTCAGAACAACTGCAGAGAATTTACGATGTTTTGGTTCAGCGGTATCCAGGTTTAGTCAACAGGAAGCAAGTCTTGTTCCAACAAGATAATGATCCAGACTCCACACTTCTCGCCTTACAAAAGAAAAAACTAGCTAATTTGGTTGGAATCGAGCTTCTCCCTCACCCGGCATATAGTCCAGACCTAGCACCATCAGACTATATCAATGGCTCATTTCCTTAGCTGGAAAACATTCAACAACTTAAATGAAGTTGAAAATGGGGTTCCTGAGTTCTTCGATTCAAAATCCAAAGATTGTTATAAGGAATTCTACAGCTGGAGCACAATGGTTTATATTTTGATTATTAAAAACCTTGTAAGAAGAAGAAAAATAAATTTAGATTTATTCATTTCATCATTTTTCCTGACTCACTCCATTATTTCGTTTTATAGCTTTCTGTGTATACAAAATTAATCTCCTTTGGAAATAAACAATACAATCTTACAGGTAAGCGGAAAAATATGAAGAACGTAAGGGAATAGCAGGATTAAGCTATTTAATATGAAAATTTATCTCCTACAGAAAATTATTTCACAGGTAAGTGAAAAAAAAATAGATAAAATATGAACATTGACAGTCCAGAGGGTAACCTTTTTGTCGCTAGGATCAACCGGTTAGATAGATAGATTTGAATGAAAAAAGTCACGGTTGAACCTCCTATTTTCTCATGACTGTTTTTTTTTTTCTAATTATTATTAATTGTGAATTTAATTATCAATTTGTTCTTATATCACATCCGCCTACTGTCACGAATTGTGCGACAGGTGTGGATATAATAAATAAAGTGAAAAAAAAAAATTATCAATTTGACCTTTTAATTCTTGAATGCCATTTAGGAAAATCAGTAGGATATAGATGGACATATCCATGATCTATTTTTTTTTTCCAATCAGCGGGAAATTGAGTTTTTTTTTTTTAGGTTTATAAGATTTTATCTCCTAATACCTCTTCCCTACAAATTTATTTTTTATCATAGCTATATTAACAGCAAAAAATAAATTAATTTGTTAATATGCCTTATTCTTCTTATTGGTTTATCATATTAATTTTTGTTTTCTTCTCTATCTCTTTATAACCTCATTAATTTATATAGTTGGCAACATATGGGAGTTATCCATCAATCCTCTTCTAGCAAGATGGAAAATATAGAATGCTGTATTAATTATTAGATAATTATATATATATCATCCGAATGATATATTAGTCGACACCAAACTCTTTCGATTTTCGATTCCGATAACTCGCTTTGAAAATAAATTTCAAGAACAAAGAATATTGGTTATTAAACTTTAAAGAAAAAGGAAATGCAATAAAAAAAAAAATCATAAAAATAATGATAATGCATGTTCTATTGATTAAATAGAATATATATTGCATGTATATTATTAACAATTTTTTTCCACTAATTATTCAAAAATAAAATTATTTTCGCACGTTTGGAGGCAAATATATTTCTTCTCTTTTTTTTAATCGTAGGTACTAGATAACTGTTCAATACACTTTGTAGATGCACATTTTTATCACTAGTTGTGAATAAATACGATTTCCCTAGTTACCTGTTATATTCGCACCCTCTGAGTCTACGTGATACACATAGCACGCTGCGCAATAGCGTTTTGTGATTATCTTGGCGGATCAGGGCTCAGTCACTTAGGGCGAACTCAAGCTGTACTTCTTCTTGTACTTTTTTTTTTTTTTTTTTTTTTTTTTTTTTTTTTTTTTTTTTTTTTTTTTTTTTTTTTCTTCTTGTTTTTTTTTTTTTTTTTTTTTTTTTTTATGGAATATTGTTCATTCAGATTTAAAACACTATCAAACAGTAGTTTTCAGGCTTTTCAGTCGCTCTATTGCCTTTCAAGGAAGAAAATTCACGCAGCGCATTGTGTTAAGTAGAGCCTTATTTGGCTTGTTACAGGTGACTGTTGTATTCCATAGCATATAAGAGCTCGAAAACCAGTATAAAGACATTTTTTCTTGCAAGTATCGATTAAATTCAGATAAAGTCTCTTGCTTATGTGATCATTGTTGCTTCAGCTTCACTAGGCAGATATTGTAAACTTCATTCTCCTATACCGGACACATTTCTGCAGTTTTCAGACCAAACAGTCTGACGTTTGGTTCGGAGTAGCACTTTTTGATCATAATGAAAACAAAATTATTATACGCAGTAGTAATTATTATGATGTCTGCCAACTCTGAATTGAGCATATAACCCATAGATCGATGACTAGGAGACATTGGATCATGACTCTCGATACAAATACTTCCTTCGAGAATAGTAGGATCTTTCTGTTTAAAAGAGGAATAATACATACAAATAGCTTATTACACAGGGGGGTGGGAGGTAATTTGAAGAAAACAAGAAAGCCTGCACTATTTTCCAGGCAACCCGATATATTTAAAGAAATATATTATATTTCTACCATTCTACAATTTATGTTATATCTTATGGAGATTGAGAAAACGTTATATTTAATACATGCCTAATTCGAATGCAAGTTAAATGTAATTGGTGCAGCATTTATTTACTTATAGAGTCGCGTAACTATCTAAATATTAATTTAAATCTTTGCAAGTTGACCAGATGTGGTAATTTCCAACTGAAATTTAGGTTCAGTTCGGTGAAGGTTACTCCTGATGACTGGAATGTATCAGAGCTGGCCAGTCTAAGTGTATGCGATGCATTATGTATAAAGGCCTGGATAAGGTAGCACAAGACTTGGTAAGGTGGTAATCACAATGCAAGTTTCTGATCTCAGAGACACCTGAGCTGATATCCTTATACAAATTTGTTTTTTAGACTAAAAGAAGTAGATGACAAAGCGTTCTGGTCTAGTATACTAATCAAGTATCTTTATCAGCTAAAAGGAACCTGTTTTGAATAATGTATCTGCTTATATAACCAAGTTAGGTGAATAAAAATGAGTTCTTTTGAGAAAATTTCATATAAAATCCTTAAGTCGGTTAAATTCAAAAACTAACTTAGCATTTTATATTAGATTATATATATTTTTTTATATATGTCAATTAATAAATTTAAAAAAATAAATAATAGTTTACTAATTTATTTGTTTAGATGCGCGGTAGTTGTGTTTTTTTATCTGTAACTTCTGCTTATTGAAATATTTTAAGATAATCTAATTTACTCACTTTTATTTGTTACTCTCGAGTATCAAATACATAATTTTTATGTAGTATCGTCCCTAATGCTTATTTACCTCGAGTATATGATTTAAGAATAAAACAGTTTTTATTCTTAAATTAAGACTGAAAAAATTTCAAAATAATTTGGTTTTGTTCATCTTGAATTAAAAATTTTTTTTTTTTTTTTTTTTTTAAATTGTTATGTAGGAATGGGATCCCTTCATATGACGGAGCAGCATAGCGTTTAGTACGTGCCGGTAGAAGGAGAAAAGGAATATATCAAATCGGTGAATGTTTTTCTACGAAGGAAATGAGCCATTGAACTGACTGGTACCTGTTGATAATATGATGATGCGAGGTCTGAACTATATGCTGGGTGAAGGTAAAACTAGATTACATTCCAATCAGCTGTTTAGTTTATAATTATTTATATTATTGTATCGTGAGATTTGAAACAAATTTGGTTCTATTCATTTTTTTGCTCAGATCAATTGTTTCAGAGCTGGGGGAAAGGAATAATTGAAGAGATTGACTAACTTGCGGTAAGTCGCACTTCTTCGCGATAATTTGTTTGTTGGTACTCTTTTGGGTATAACTCCGAAACTATTTGTCCTGACTATAATTTCTTTTTTTCATCTAAAAGCTGGTTAAATTTAATATTATACCTTAAATATCAAATTTTGATCAAGTTCCGTAAAGCCAGCACGCTAAATATGTATGTTTTGGTAAAATACAACAATTTTGACATTTCCTATGATCTTGCGTGGCTATTTTACGGGATTTAATAAAAATTGCACTATATTCAAATATATCGAATCTAATAGTAAATTTAACCAGCTTTGAGATGAAAAAAGGATATTTGGGATTGGACAAATAGTTCCGGAGTTATACCTTAGTACCCGGTACCCCGGGTACCGACAATCAGAGTTATCGCGAAGTGCGACTTACCGCAAGTAAGGCGATCTCTAAATTTTTTCCTTCTTTCACGGTTCTAAAACTATTGATCTAAGAAAAAAATAAATATAAGAAAATTTATTGAAAATTTGATTTTATTTAATAATGTATAGAA
The DNA here is from genome assembly GCA_003667255.2 of Euschistus heros. NCBI lineage: Eukaryota > Metazoa > Arthropoda > Insecta > Hemiptera > Pentatomidae > Euschistus > Euschistus heros. The sequence continues at coordinate 2,067,943 of RCWM02000142.1, forward strand.
CAAAAAATGTGCATAAAGTAACGGTCCGTATTATTTGATCAAATAGAAGATACGATTTTCAACCCTTTTCCCTCTCCCCTGTGGTGAGCAATAGCAGCAGTCAGACCTCTTTATTTTTGGAGTTGACGGTTCGGGCAATTTTTTGGTTGTACTATTGAATGAAACGACATTGATCGATGGACTCGTAGTGTATGACATATTAGTAATCCTGATTTCCTTCCAAGAATCCCATTATCTTTCGATTCAAAGTTACACTAAATATATGATAATTTCTTTTGACTCATCCCATTACATCTATATTACAAGTATATAATTCTTTAAAAATATTAAAAAATAGATGATGCAACTACCCGACATGTAGGGTTGCCTGCAGGCGAGGAGGCTGTGGTGGAGGTGACTGAAGCCAGGGCTAGGCCGGGGGATAGGCTTCGCGATGTACCCTCCGAACCCGAGGTAGTGACCATTACTACTCAGAAGAGCACCTGAAATAAAAATATATTAAATTAATAACCTTGATTAACCTTGATTATAATGGGTGAAAAATATGCCAGTAAGTGCTTCTAATATTATAGGTATAGAGTTTCATGTACACATCACCAATGAAAAATATGAAAATTTCATTGTGCTTACATATATCTAAATTATTTAGTGTAACATACCATTTGTTTTACAAAAAAACACATTCAGAATTTTAATAAAATATCCCAGAAAAATGGAAGAAAAACACACGAAGAAGGCCTTCCAAGCAAGGGAATGGGCTTTAATGAACAATCACCCATATTAGGGTTTCTAAGTTTTACTCGTTTTAGTTTGGCTAAATGTATACTGTCTCTTATAATGGCGTGTGTAAAAAAAATGACCGTTTCTTAAACAAATATTGCATTATTATTTCGTTGATATAAAATATAATTAATACTCAAAGTATAGTCCATTGTTATCTACCGTCATTACCCATCTGCTAGCCAATTGCTCGATGCCACGCTGATACCATTCCTTGGGATGGCTGTCAAAGAACTCTTGGACAACATTTTCAACTTCCGCAAAATTATCAAAATTTTTCCCTTGAAGAAAATGGGCCATGGATCGAAACAAGTAGTAATCCGAAGGTGCGAGGTCTAGACTATATGGTGGATGAGGCAGGAGTTCAAACCCATGAAGTTCTGTAAACTTTTCTGCTGATTGTTGAGGAGTAAGTTCGTGAGGGACCAGTCTCCAGGCCTTTTTCACCTTCCCCATGGAGAGAAGATGGCGACTAACAGTTTCTTTCGACACACCACACTCCCTGGCAAGCTCGCGAGGACTTGTTGACGGATTTGATTCAACAGCTTCCTTCAGAACTTCATTATCCATGAATGGCCGCCCGGATCCCTTCTTCCTTTCCAACGTCGTATCTCCACTTCTAAATTTTTCAAACCAACGCCGCGTAGTGCGCTCTTCAAGGACACCGTCCCCTTCATATTTAGTAATTTCACGAGTTGATTCAGAGGCTGTGAACTTTTTTTTCCAGAAATGTCTTAAAATTACGAGAATTTCGTAAGACACTGTCATGTTTCTTCTTTGAAATAAATAAATGAACTGAGGCTTTTATTTGAAGAAGTCCAGTGTTAGAAACAAGCTTAGAGAATGCTCTAAAGGGATTATTAAGTATTGGTAAATATAAACAGCATTAAGATATTTACAGACTTTTGAACTCTGGAATTCGGTAAAACGGTCCTTTTTTTTTTTATACGCCCTATTATTATTAATTCTGAAAGACAAAAATTGACAACCTGGCATTATTCAAAAAGTTAAGTAGTTCAACAATTTTAGAGATATAATTTTTCTCTTTGATGTAAACCAAAATGCGATATCGATAAGGATTAATATTTTTGACAAGATTTATAATGCTTGAATACCATCATTCACTTCTCAGAAATAGTTAGCTATTGACTAACTGAAAAAAAAAATTATTATATAAGAAATAATACTACCTACTAAAGTCATAATACTAAATAATGAATTACGGATGTATAGATTCCAAAAGTCGATAATCGAAACCAATTTTATGATAAAAGAATTGGCATCGAGTAATAAATGAAACCGACAACCGTTGGAATATTCCTCCTAATTTATTTTTTTTTCACTGAACGGCCTTAGAGATTACGCGAAAATTATTATTTTCACTTCTTTTCATACCACTTCTCTCCTACCTTCTCCTCATTCTTTCCGATAGCTCCTTCCTTTTTTCCTCGGTCCACGCTATTCCTTTTCTCGCATCTCTCTTTCACACAAGGACCTTAATTTCTTTTAGCATTTTCCTATAACCACCCCTATCGAAACAGTCTTGGTCTGTTATTTTCAGTCTCTCGGTTTCTTCCTTCATCTGTTTGATATACTGTTTATATTGGTTTTGTGCGTTTATTTATAGATTTTTTTCTTTAGTTTATTTTATTATAAACTTGTATTTACTTTATATTATCTTATTTCATTTCGGCCAGATGTGATTTATTTTCTGTATTTACATAAATGACATACCTAACTCATTCAAAGTTCAAAAATCTCTGTTTGCCGATGATACGACTTTTTACACTTCAAGTTATAGACCGGACATAATCACTAATAGACTGACTACAGAACTAAAAAAAATAGAGGGATTTTACAATAAATGGAAAATAAAAATAGATCAGGAAAAAACACAAGCTATAATACTTACAAAGAGACGGCCAAAGAATATTCCCCAACTGACTGTAAACAGAACGCCTGTACCTTGGTCCACTCAGATCAAATATTTAGGACTCAAGATGGATAAAGGACTGACGTTTACTGAACACACTGATTATGTGTGTAATAAAGCAAACAGGGCTCTGTGCACTATATACCCATACTTTAATAGGAAAGCTTGCTTAAGATCTATATTAACATACGCAAGCCCTATATTTAGTTCTATGTCTAAAACAAATTATAAAAAGTTACAAGTGTTCCAAAACAAACGCCTTAGAATCACAGGAAACTATGCATTCTACACAAAAATTGAGATTTTACATAAAGAACTGTGTATACTTTATATAAAAGTGTTCATTGAGAAAATATGTAAACAATTTTTTTTCAAGTGTAAAAACAATAAAAACCCACTGATAAAAAATATAGGGAACTACTCAAAAAATAGTACAAAACGATATGTACATAATAGAACTAAGCATTTGTTATTGTAATATATCAATCTAATTTATTTATTGTTATTTTAAATATGCTTGTAGTATGTATATGTATTTGCATATGTATGTAAATATGTGTGTATATAGGTATGTATGAGTATGTATGTGTGAATATAGTCACAATTTTTGTTTATTATAGTCATAATTTTTGTTTATTATAGTTTAAATTTTGTTTATTTTACAACTAGGATGTTATATTTTTCTGTTTATTCGTTGAAAGTTTTTTTTTATTTCATATATTTTTCTTTCATTATAAATTATGATTATATCACATATATTTAAGTTGATTATTTGTATTGTATTTTAAGTTGAGTACAGCATGTAATTTTGTGAATTGTAAAATTATATAAGAAATAAAGAAATAAAAAATTTTATAAGACTTATTACTTTAATAAGTCCCTTATTAAAATTTATTTTCTATTTCCATTGTTCGACTTTATTTTTCTTTCCACGGTAAAATAAAACTATGATTACAATATAAGCAACTAGGATGTTTGTTCCAAAAATATACATACAACGTTGGCTAAAAATCCCTATTATGTTTACGTAAAGCGGTAGAGAATATTAAATGCAATTATGTTATCAAAACAGTTAGCAGCCATTGGTCGGACCAGCCCCCACGAGAACACAATGGATCGGCTATTAGTAACATGTTTGCTCAGCTAATCGTTGGCGGAAGATACTGAAAAGAAAGCGGTCGGCTTAGGCTATTATATTCAGGGACTTATTTGCCGTGGGTGGCCATCGTGTTGTTTCAGCCTCCTCCGCGCTAAGCCATTCCGTCAACATCGCTCCCATTCATACCCCTACAAGGTCAGATTACCATCTTGTGTTAGGGAAAAGCCAAACTCATGATGCGCAAAACATAGTTGTAATTTCAAACAAAAGGTAATCAATAACCAAACTATTAAAAAAAAAATTATGATTGATTTCTTTTCATTACAGAGTGTGGTTATGTTAATTAAATTTCTTCGTTCCACCCAAGATCTTATTCAATAATTATTTACGAAAACATGATAGATAACGTCTGAATTAATACTGGTAATATAGCTATTGGAAAAGGAGGTCTTTTAATGCGTGAAATATTGGAAGAGAGAAATCTTAAGTGTTGAGAAAGGACTGAAGAATTAAGGTAAATGTTATTATAAAGATATTGAAGGTATGTACCAAGGAAATACTATCTACGAATGAAGAGAGAGGGATTAAACTACACTCATGACTCGATTGATCGAGTCTTCTATTTTTTATTTTATTTCTTATGTATTATTATTATTTTCACACAACTTTCGATTGCCGAGTAAGACATCTAAGTAAGGCAATATTTGTACGAGCATTATCACGGAAATGCTGGTGAATGGTGAGGACGGTCTAATAGAAAACAAATCACCAATGACAATTTTTTATGAATGATTTACTGGGCTGGGAAGGGCACTTCTATATCTTGAATATGATGTGATAGTTTTTAGACAATGCCGTACAAATAGTGCTGCGGCAGTTAGGATGCCGGTATTTAAACAAAAGAAAATTAGTGATTTGCTTCAAGCCCTAACTTGTTGATTGATGTATATATTATAGTTGCATACGTAATATGTATTCTGTATTTATTAGATAGATATATTTATAATGTTACTAGTTCTACGTTTTTCTCTAACCCCATGATTTGGTTAGCCGGCTCGGCTCTATCTTTCGATAGGCTCTATCTGTGTAAAAAAAAAACACTAAAATTTATTAAAGTAAAATACTTAATAACGACTCCTAGATTTTATAATTTCCGAGTAAGTATTCACTATCTTTCAATTAACTTCACTGTAGTTATTATCAGATGACGATTTGTTAATCCTTAAAAATTTCACTATCTGATTCATTTTTCTTAAGAGATACATTTCGGAGAGAGAGGGGTTGCTTCGATACTTGCAGTATGAGCTAGCTGATCAAAGGGACAAAAGAAAACGATTTGAGTCAGTATCCTTTGAAAGGCCTGCCTTTGCGACCGCTCCAACTGTTCACTATTGGTCAGACGAGACGAGGGTGGAAGAATTAAAAAGCTGAAAAGGAGCGGACCATGCGACTGTTGTGTAGTTTGTTGCCGGAGGAGCGTGTTCGTGCCCTGGTGGTGACGTGTGCAAATTGTCGTGGTCCCCCCTGGTACGGATCAATCGACAACAGACATCAAACCCACCCCCATCGGGACCTTAAGCTGTTATCGCTAAACATGACAAATCCCGATTAGCCTCTCTTGCCTGTCTTTTTCAGCTGCCTCTCGTGTATTAGTACCCTCATAATTCCGACCCTTGCTTTATCAGCTCTCTTGTTTCTTCTCTTCCCGCTTGTCTTTTGCTGTCACCCTTTATCAATTGTACTCTTTGGTATTGTATTCGAACGACCTGTCTCTCTGCGCATTAAAATTATAGGGAACTCCTTTTCCTGTTTACAATTATTAATTTATACAATCTGTGACAGGCTTTCTAAACACTGTGAAGATCTTTACTCATAATTTTTATTCATACTATTGGAATAGCATGGGTATCAGTTGAATTTATTTAATTTTTTAATAACTGGATATACAGGAATAATGTTAAAGTTAAAAGTTTATGCCTAAGAATATAAGGTAGGTGCCCCTAGATATAAGCCTAGACTTTGTACACCTATTTGCGTCTATAGGTCAATATATAGGCCAATTAATGTCTAAGGTATAGATAAAAAAATTGTTAGTCTTATTCATATATCGTAGGGCTACAATTGAAACACACTAACAAGGGGAGGACACACTCAGTCTCTCACGGATCTTTTTGGCAATTTTTTTCGGAGGTTCCTGTTCAAAAAATATAAGACATGTGTTTTGCCGTTCCGACCAATGAGCTCTAGAAGCCGAGAAAAAAAATAAAATAGCATTAAATTAAAATATTTTATATCTCAAGTTTAAAAAATGATATCAACATGATTCTTGCACCAAGATTTTTATTTTTGATTGCGAATTTAAGGAAAAATGCAGCTGCTCCATATATTTTGGTTTAGGTTAATTAAATTCTAAAAAAATGATTAGATTTTCAAGCAAACTACCTCTATAAATTTTTTTACACAAAAATTGACGTAAGATTCTAATTCAGCACCCTCAAAAAAATTGAAATACGTTTATTCAATAAAAACAAAAATTTATTTTTTCATTGAACTACGTTCAACATACTTTTTCACAAGAACTGACATCGGATTCGATTTCAATCTTCAAAATTTGCCTGACCAAATGTTAGGCAAACATGAATTACGCTCAGACGGTTTAACGTATCAACTTCACATTTTTATAAAAAATATAGGGTGGTAACACTCTTGTAATGTCTTTGGTTTTATTTTTCTATCCGGTTTCAAACTCAAGCTAAAAATAAATATGTTTTTCGGATTTAATTGCTAACAAGATCCGTGAGAGACTGAGTGTGTCCTCCCCTTGTAAGTCAAAAAAACAAGGTTTTGAGTAAACACCGATCAATGATTTTTTTTGTTTTATCTACTTTGGTACTTATGTTATTTTATCAAATGAGTAAAAGACCTAAAATTACCAGTGCTTTGACTTATTTGATAAAATAATGTCAGTACCAAAGTAGACTACGCAAAAAAAAAGCATTGATCGGAGTGCACTCAAAACCATCTTTTTTGACTTATTGTGTTCCACTTATAAACCCCAAGATATATATTTGTTAATTATTTTTATGTCTGATTCGGATTAATCTTGATGAACTACTATTAACTTTAAAAAAAAAAAAAACAATATGAATTAAATCGTTTGTTAAATATATTAATTATGATAAATATTAAAAAAAACAAACAAACATTATTGTATGAAAAAAATTAATATTGACAAAAATTTCAAAAGCCGAACAAACATCTACAATGCTGTAGTAATAGGCGACAATAATGATCAAATAAGATCTGTAAAGTAATTGTACACTATTTGTCTTTTAAATAAATAAAACTCTTAAATGTTTAATTTTTTTTGGAAAGTAAAGAAACCTGATCCACCTCAAAAACCCATTTAAATCCCTTATCATCCCTAATAACATCACCATTGCCTCCCTTAATACCGAAAAAACAACTATACATTCCACAAAAGGAAAAAAAATATTATATATATTTACAAAAGAAATAGTCAATCATGAATTTCTGATGTGAACTTTTTTCCCCTCCTCTATTATTGGATTAGAAGAGCTATTAGGGGTATTTATTTAGAGAATCAATCAGACACAGACATAGCCTTCAGGCACACTCTGGAGTCATTAGTTAGCAGTGGTGAGTGGGATCTTGAAGGGTGATCAAACACAGAAGGGTCAACAAACTACCCTGGGGAGCACTTATATCAATGTTCGGGGCTCCGGAGCTTAGGGCCAACTTATATTCCGAATATCACATCCAGATTTAGCAGGGTCATATTGTGCACGGACGGTTGTATTTTCGGTAGAGCTAGTCCAATCGATGAAAATTGGGTAGTATACATAAAAATCTTGAGGAAGTTGGAGTGTATTATAACACGTGAATATATATACGCACTTATATACATAAAATAATCATTATTACGTTGAATAGACTTTCTAAATCTTCCGTTGTAATAGTTCTAAAGCGTCCTTACATGAAAAATAGCCACTGATTGTCCTCAGACTAAAATAAATCAGTTAGAACCTTATGTATTCACCAATCACAACTGCAAGTTTGGCTATACACCAGAGCCCAGATACCATTAAATATCGTAATATTCCAAATTAAAAAAAAAAAAAATTAAATATTATTTTAAAAAATATATTGTTATGTTGGTTTATAAAATATCTGAGGGATGTTTTTCGAACTAATTAAATTTATAAATGATTACTAAAAAAATCCCTATTATACACATGAAATTAAAACACCAAAAATATAACATACATGAGCACAAATTCAATATATTATAAAATCATATTATAAAAATAATTATATGAAGGATGTGTACATTTGTCATTAAACCAGTTTATCAAAAACATTGAAATATTTTTACTATACCACTGTCTATCTAAATAATGTTTGAAAAGTAAAATTATTATTTTAATTCGCATAATATTAAATGCAAATTTTCTTTTTTTAACAAAATAAAATATAGTATGAGAATCGGAGATATTGAATGTTTTCATAATTATAATTTTCTCCTCAAATTACATATTCAACAAATTAACAAACATATAATTATTATGATCAGTTACATATCCCACATTTTTTATTTATGACTAAATTGACTAAATTGAAGGAGACATTTAAGAACACGATTTTCCTATGTATTAATAATTTAAAATTCAATAATTTAATTAAAAATATTAAAATTTGTCAATATTAATAGGACTCTACTACTCAGATTCCTTAATATAAGCTGAAATTTAGTAACAAAAATGTCTATCCCATAATCCCCACAGTGGGACGAATGGCCTTGTACAAAACATTGTCGAAAGGACATGTACAAAATATAAAAAAAAAATTATTTCAGTCCCTGACCACTTTGCACCATATTCTAACCTCTTAGGAATAAGAAAATGGGGGAATGTTCCAGAAATACGTAGCAAAAAAGTAATGAAAATTGACATAAAAATGCACGAAATCGTATCTAGTGATTTTTATTATTCCTTTAAGTTTTTTTTTTTTAAATTTTACTGACAATCTTATAATCTCAAATAACCAATTCCTTTCTAGTCCGCACAAGTCTATTCAAACTAAGAAAAAATTAGTAGTGATGGTTTTATTATTAGAATAATTTAGGATCTTGTAAAACCATGATATTTTGAGTTTTATATATACTTTTGACCATGATGGTTGACGAAGATCTATTATTTTTGTTTATTATTAAATTAAACTTTTAATAAATTTAAGCAAAATAAAATAGCTTTATTTTAATGTTATCATTTATCATTACTTTAAGAAAGCTTGAATTAATGGTTTGGTGTTGACAAATTACAGGTCAGGTAGGCTGCACCATCCCAGAACGGGACAGATCTATTTCAAGGTCTAGCTAGCAACCTTTTCATAATACCAAGTCATATTTTCTCCCTACTCCGACCATGGGGAGAATCTTGCACCAACATGCATAATCGAAATATCCTCATCTTACCTTAGGCTCTCATCCTCCTCTCTACCCAACTGAGGGGACGAATTTCAGAAGACCAGTTCACCCTTGGTACGGGACACCCTGGGATTGAGGTAATTCACCACCGGGATTGATATCGATTCAGAAAAATAAAACGAATTAGGATTTTGGATAGACTTCATGGGGCAAGCATTACTGACACACACAAACACACAAGGTGTGTTTATTACAACCCACTAAAGTTCTTGGGTTCAGTACTGAGGTAAGGATATACTGTTACTGGCCCTACGGTTGTGAAAGGAGGAGATTTGGCCGGAATCACCATTAACCGCCAGGCTTTTTCCCCAATTAAATTATCGCTGATAAAATAACATAATTTTAGAGTTGATGAATGTTAACTGTACTTATTCGAATATACTTACATAAAAAGAAGGAAGATGATACTTTGGAACTCGTACCATTACTTAGAATGAAAAGCTTAGAATAGTACCTTAATAAATAATAAACCAGGAAATACAATCCGGCTACGGATCGAAAGCAAAGGAAAATGCTCTCCCCTCTCCGATTGTAAGGAACAGGACAGTACTCTTCAGATAAGTAGACGATGACAGCTCTGTCTCAATACGCATTTTCTTTTTATTTATATAGATATATTAGCTCAGTGGGTAAGGCATTTGACTGCCCTGCTCACGGGCCCGAGTTTTCGTCGAGCTGATGGCAGAAAGAAATTTACATTATGTTATTTCAACCTCTATAAATTTGGCACCCTTGGTTTGGGTACCCTTTGGTTGGGCAAATCAGTACATCCTTATCAAAATACTTAATCCAAGACCCTTCATGGGTAATGGTACATGTTTTTTTTTCCTTTTTTTTTTTTTTCCTTTTTTTTTTTTTTTTAATAATCATTTACTACTCTAATGACAAAAAAATGATCTGTTAATCCATCGCAATACATCGATATGCCACAAGATGGTTAAGTATTACTGCTCTGCAGTAAGACAACTTGTTTTTACCATCAGTTATGAAAAAGAAAACGTGGGGGAATGTAAGGAAAACCTTTTTAAATATTTGTCAACAGCATGCCATAATAAGAACAAGAAGACAGGTATTTTTTTTTTTTTTTTTAGAAGAGGCTGCATGTAGTGAGGTAAGTGTAATGATAATAAGGGAAGAGGAGAAGGGCTATAAAGATCGAGGGACGTATGTGGGGAATGTGCTCCGGGGGAGGGGAAGGGAGGAGGGGGAGGGGATAGGGTTATTGTCACTAAGTGGCCGGCCAGCTGGTGCCAGCGCTTTACTACTGTATAAAACTCAGCCGTCGGCTTCTGTCCTTGTATCAGCTACTTCTCATGTCTTCGCCTTAACTTGTAGTCCTATCGCTAGGCGTGCTTGCATCCATATCACATCCTTAAGAAGTTAGGTATCGAATAGAGGAAATCGATATAGTTTCAACTGGGCAGTTGAAGTTATCAGGAATATATGTGATTGTGGGTATAATCGCTTTGGGACATTATCTTCCTAAATAGCGGTATTATTAGATGCTATTTCTTGCTTCATATCTTTATCTAAAGGAATGGAAATACTTATTTACGAAACCATTGTAAGACCAGTCGTAATATATGGAGGTGAAACATGGCCTTGAAAGGAAGGTGTTGAGGAGAATATAGGGCAGAGCATCCAAGAACGGGATTTGGAGAAGAAGGAACCTATTTTGGGAACCTGACATCGTGGCATTAATAAAAATAGTGCGAATTAGGTTGATAGGGTAGGAAAGAATGAGCGAACAAAGGATACCAAAGGAGATGCTCTACAGGAAACCGAATGGCAAGAAGGAGAAGGCGTCGCCGGATCAGGTGTCTAGACGATGTGGAGGACGATCTGAGGTGGTTGGGTGTTCAAGGATTGAGGGAGAGAGCACGAGAATGTAGAGTTGGCTTTTGTGGAGGAGGATCGGGTTCTTGTATTACCGAAATTCCGAATTAATAAGTAGAATAGCGGAATTATAAGAAGAAAAATAAAATACATGAAACATTGAATGGGAAAACTTATATGATTGGGCTTATGGAGATCATATAACATATAAATCTTTCATTATAAGATCTACGGCTACATAAAATAGGCATCCTTGCCCAACAATTTCACATTTATTCGTTAAAGTCATACCTACAACCCAATCAAATCTCATCATGGTTTTTATTGCAAAGATAGGAAATCAATTTTTAAAGTAAAATATTCGTGATTCTTCGCAGTTGCTGATTCAAATACGATTTGGTATAAATATTAGTCGGATACCTAGCTATTCCCCGGATCTAGTGAATGGAATCCTATCAGAACAATTTAGAAGAAATACGGTCGAGGATTCTTAAAATTACGTAGGAGCTAGGCATTAAGGAATCCTTTTGTAAGATAATCTTTAAAGCTGAAAAGAGAGAAGATTGGTATAGAACAGAGGTGCATGGAGACAACAATGCAAAAAAGGAACAGATTATGGTAATGTTATTTCTTTGGGACATACAAATCGGAGAGCTGATCACTAAAATTTAGATAAGTGGATCCCAATCATAATGATGAAATGTAGACTCACCCTTCTATCATGAATTATATCGAATATTGATCATTTTAGATCTGCTCGATGCCGTTAAAAAATATAAAAGTGTCAATGATGTTGATAGTTCATAGGAAATTTTATAATTCTGATATTACTGAGGGAGTTGAGGAATGAAGATGGTTTATAACTCTCATAAGGGGAAACGTCTTTAGAAAGTTAGAAATGATTGAAGGGAACATAATTACCGGGATAATTACCAATTGCTTTGAGACATGACATTTAACTTTTCATTTACGAATCAGTAGGATAAGACTGGCTTTTAATAGTTGATCACACAGTATTCACTATTCAGTTGGCTATTTGAAGTGCTAATCTGTAATCTATGCTTTTCTAATATTTTTTATTATTATAGCAATTGTATAGTGAGATAAACATTTCCAAATGTGATATTTGATTTTTTTTTTTTTTAACTCAGTTCATGTCAAAATATTCTATTTTTACTTTATGTTAAGATATCCAATTATTATAAATCCTATTCTTTATGTGTTAAATGAATGCATACATCTAATTGCTCGTGGTCTTATTGTTACGTTCTTCAGAGGCCTGAAGAGAAATATAATAAGACAAAGGGGTGGGGGTTAGGGAGGGGTGGCGGAGGTGTCGTAGCACGAGTAATAGAAATTTGTGCTTTGTTACCGCCTCCGCTCAAAGCATTCTGCCCCCGGCAATCCAGGCAACTCCTCTTTTCCTCTCCGTCAACTTCGTCTTTTACTGGAAGGAAAATTAACTTTATCTCTTACGCTGTCTGTCTGAGAGTCGTTCAAGTGTGTAAACCTTCTGTCTGGAACACCTAATTATATAGGATTTATATTGTTTACACCCGAGTCTTTTGTTTCATGTGTTCTGATGTCCATTCTTTACAATCTTCGGTGTCATAATTGGAGGGTTAAGATTATTATATTAATAGCTCGACAGCGCTGCCCTTGGCCCTCTCAACCACATTTCCCCAGACATCTCCATCAGTGGCATGTCTGTTTCATACACCTATTCCCTTTAGGTCCTCAGCCGCCGAGTCCTTTCACCTTTCTTTTTATCTTTCCAGCGGACTGACTCCGTCTTGAGTTCCATAGTACAGTTGCTAGTTTCGATAGTCCATCCTGATCAAGTAACACACCCGTTTGTCACTGAATTCGCAGATCATCGTATAAATCGTATATCTGTCTCTTTGCTCCTTCTTAGTCCCGATCCATCTTTCCTAATTGGACTTAATCCGTCGTAAGATTTTTTTCTCAAAACGGTTAATCGTTCCTGCTTAGATTTGGCGAAAGGTCCAGGTTGCACATGCGTATGTTAGCACAGATTATAGATTTGTGAAGCATTATTTTTTAACCACGGCTATTTCTAAAAATTCTATAAAAATAGTTTCTAGCTTTCAGCTTAATGTTCAATATTCTCAACGGTATCTTTTCCATTAATTCTGGGTGCGTTCATGTTCCTGCTCTGATGCCTGCCTGTAATGCATCGCCTCAAGCACCTGCCGTTGCATTAAGATGCAGCACTTCTAGATTTCTATGTCGGTCATACCTGATTTTAATGCAATATCCAGGTAGCAAGGAAGAGGTACTTGTTATATGACCCTGCACGTATTTAAGTGCATTAAACGTTCCTTCTACACCTTACAGGGTCTGCCTCATCAGTATTAGTGTTTGGTATTTGATCTTTACTACTACCCCTTAGTCTTTATTTCAAACTAATAACCATATAATACTTATCAATTATTATTTTTTGGTATTGGGCTACAAAGTTAAACCAACACAAGATAATTGAATTTTCTACATCATAAATAAAATACATCTCGTAGTCGTATATCTCTTTGCTCCAAGTCTTCTATAAAGGAAAATTGGGAAGCAAACACGTATGCTAGACATAAATGTAATTAATTGTGTGCTTAAACTTGTATAACACGGAGAAGAAAGGTATTTTTTTAGCTTTTGTTCGAAATAAATATTCCTGCCAAACGAATCTCATCCAATGAAACTTATGATGGCATTTGAAAGAGAAGACGGGTGTTAAAGAGGAACAATATAAGGAGAGAAAATATTGTATAAAGTTGAAGATCTCTCTCCCCGGGTGCGGACCCTGTTCCCCCTCCACCCTGTAAATTGCTCCATAGTAAATTACTCGAGCCAACGCCTTCCCTGGTCCCCTCTACTTATGCCACTTTATCCCTTCCCTTACCCTCTCTCTAATTACTGACTGTTTAGCTTCCCTTCTCAATCCTACACTTCTCTTAGCAAGGATCAGGAGGACAAATTGTTCAATGTAAACATATTACCGTTTTGAATGAAAACGACATTTATTAAAATGCGTAATTCTGCTTCTTATCGCTCCGCAGCCTTCCTCCGATCGCAATCAGCAGCAAGACTCAAAGATATCTCGGAGAGTTTCATATGTATGAAATACATAATTAATAGTGTACTATCTTGCTGATAGTATCTAAGGTATGGCTAACTTTATGGAATCCTTCATATAGCCACATCCTACATTATGGTTTGTACAGCTGACATCCCTACACATCCTCGTACCGTCCTAACTATGACAGATGTGTGTTATCAGTAAATAATGATCCTTTTATAGTATCCCAAACGCTCCAATCTCATATCATAAACCTTAAGGAATGGTGCCGAACTTGAGGAATTAAAATAAATCCAACCAAATAACCTTTATCCTTCGCAGTAAACACACGACTTCCTCTCCTGCAGTATCCTTTATACAAAAGACTCATTTACATGACAGTTATCAGACCTATTTGGACATATGAAGTTGAACTTTGGGCCTCCACTAAACCATCTAATTCATCTCGTATCCTTCCAATCTAAAAATTCTTAATTATTATTATTTTGTCGCAAGTAAACTTATCCATAAAGACCGTAATGTTCCATATGTTGCTGATTTAGCCCAAACCAGAAACCTATCCTTTAATAGTAAACTCTATAACCTTTCAAATCCACTAGTCTCTCAGCTTCCTTCCCATTCTATTCCTGAGAACCCTCCGAGGTATCTGAAAAGAAATAGCCTAGAGATCTTCTAGTGTAGAATTTTTAGTGCTACTGATGAGTAGTTCTTTTTAAGTTTTGACATGTTATTGTAATCGTCATCTGCTCATTTACTTAATGTATGGGTGCATGTTTTTTTTTATGTACAGTTGTAAATTTTAATTAATGCATAATAATAAAAAAATTTATGAATTTCGGTTTCGATGGAAGACAATTTGTAAACAGCGAAATTAGTAATTAAAAGTGTCAATGGGCTATATTATGAAGCTTGGAAGTATTTAATACAAAAATATTTATCTTAAATAAATGAATAACGTTATTTTTCCAGGTTTTGACAAGGAAACATATATTTCCTAAAATAGCTCATATCCTCATGGTTGATACTTTGCCGTGATAAAATGAATTAGCCCTCTACACCTAATCTTCACCTTTTTGAAAGTCGAAATCTCCTCAATTTTCCATCATGTTGAATACAGTTGTACTGTATGTGAAGGTGTTATTTGAGATCTCGAGGCAATCTAAAATTTCCTATAAATTGTAGGACTAATTACTGTGTCGCCTAGGGACACTCTGCCATCCGGTTTTATTGGAGTTGAATTGTTAGAACACTTCGAGCTGCTGCAAGTGGTCTTGCTTCCATCCTCTAAATATTATTCAATCTTATGTCGCTGATCAACTCAAGTTAAAATCCTTAGTCACGTTTCCGTAATATCAACTCCAGATGTATTGGCAACTTCTCACAGTAGTTTGTTAACGCCCTTATGCAGTCTAATAACTAGGGCAGTGGGATGACCAAAACGAAATAAATAACAAGCAACCCAGGTGGGAATCGAACCCACGACCTTCTGCGTGGAGCTCTCTGAGACCCACGCCACAACACTCTCGACCATCGTGGACCAAAACCACATTACTGAAGTACATTGGTAGATATTTCCTTATCTGGTATACGTCTCTATGCGATTCTTTACTATCATCCATTCGTACTATCCTTTACATTTTTAAATCCTGCTTATTCAGTAACCTCCTTACTACAGTTCCGAATGGTTTATAAATAGACATTTTGTATCTGGAGTCATAACCTGTAAAGATGTGTAAATGCGTTATTTAATAGTCTTTGTGAATTTAAATTCAATTGGCAAAATGAAGAAAGAACTTACTAGAAGAAATAATTTAGCATGGGGAAGATACTGAATAGAGCAGTAAGAATATTTTTTAAAGTAATATGGCTCGATATCTGAATAGGAAAGTTTTCGTTACATACATAATCCGCTTACATACATAAACAAGACTACATTCAAGACTCTCCAAGTCTTGAAAAGAGCTATAGAGCGCAGCATGTTGGGGGTGTCCAGAAAAGACGAAAAGAAAAGGATTTGAAGTTCAGAACTGAGGAAGAGAGCGTAAATGATGCCGTCGACAGTGGGGAGGGTATCAAGATTGGACTTCAATAGTTTGGCTAACATGATCCCAATCTGTTATCCTATTTATCCTCCATGAAGAAGAGGTTGACTAAGATCAATATGAAGAGGACATAGCCAGTTTTATTGGAGGTCAATGGCATCATTCTACCAACAGATGTGGAAGATAATAGATAAATAAATGAATGATATAAAATTACCTGAGGGTGGTGATTGGTTGGCAGCATGATCTGGACCTAAGATCGCGCTGACACTAAACTTGAGGGGGGGCTTCTGGCTTTCCTCTCGGCCGAGGCTGGACGGCCCTGCTTCCCAGCGCCTCTCTCGCTCTGTGAAGGGAATTAACAATTAAAGTATTCAACTACTAAATATAATAAAAATGTAAATTATTTTAAACCTTCTATGGATCCTAGACCGACTTTTGGATACACTTGCTCGTCAGTTCAAAGCCATATTCACCTCAGAGTCATGAGAGAAAGGTGTTCGATTTAAATGGAGTATGAAAGTCCTTCAATTATTCACAATAGAATATTCCACCGAACAGCAAGAGCTTTAACAGGCAAGCAGTATTCAAGCATTTGTGATACGTTATTAGTTTCAAGAAACTTTTGGTAGGGAATCACCCATGTGACGTGTTCCACAGCATTTATAAACCAATATTAACTCAAGAAAGATTTGGATACAAAAAAACATCTATTTTCAAGAATTGATTAAAACTAGAAAAAAAAGGTTATACTTAAAATAAAAATTCTATCCAGAAAAAAAGTCCTTTTTTGCCGATAGACATTTTTCAGAAAAAATAAATATACAAAAAAATAATAGCAACATAAATGTTAACATATTTTATATCGGCTTAAAGGTTATCTATGAATACCATAAACCTGTGGATAGAGAGAAAAAAATGAAAAAACATTTGTATCTTCATTTAAATAGCCAAATTTCTATTTTTGCTTGGACGTTGGTATCTGTGATAACCGTGGAGCTCATTTTGGCCGGACTAAGATTGGAAAGTTATACCTAACAGTGATAAATTAAGCTTTGAAGATTACTTTATTATATTTAAGTAATTGAGTGCTGAAAGAGGGGGTGAGCTTAAGGTGAAGGGAAGGGAGAAGGTCCTATTTTTGTTTTTTTCAAATACATCTCGAAAATGGTACACCCTAGAAAATTAAAAAAAAAAAAAAAAAAAAAAAAAAAAAAAAAAAAGAAATCTAATAAAATTTCTTATAAAATTAATTCTATACACATTAGTAGAATTTCCAACGGTTTTTGAGATATACGGTTTTGAAAATTGATAAATTTCGAGAATAATAAATAATTTTGACCTCACTTTTTGTCATATATTTGCTTCTAGGGCTTTCCACGATCGTTTATAAGAAAAAATGTCAACAAAGTTTTCGGATATTAAACTTACTTTTATTTCATATATACGTTTCTGGCACTTGAAGCAAATGTTTGACAAAAAGTGAAGTAAAAAATATTTATTTTACGAACATTATCGATTTTTAATAACGTATATTTCGAAAACCGTCAAAAGTTTGACAAACATGTACAGTAGTGTGAAAAATAAACGGAAAATTTTTTAAAATTCAAATAATGTTTATTTAATGAAATGATATTTATACGGTTTATTCACTCATTAGATCTTGTGGGATTGCACTTTGGGCTCTTATCTCTTATTTTAGAGGCATTGTATTGTATACTAATGGTAATCCAAAGTTTAGTTTGAAAATAAATTAAATGAGTCGACATCACAGTGGACTAAGCAGTGAAAAAAAAAAAACAAAACAATAATTCTCGCTTTAAGTGAAGAGAATTTTTCTTGCCGATATATTAGTAATAAAGTAGGCTGTGCTCCCTCAACTGTGAGTAGGTTTTAAAAAAATATCGGTCTTCTGGCTCTTTAGGATTTAAACATTTGTGTGGTCGCAAGAAAAAGACAAATGAAAGGGAAGATCGCATATTACAACGGCTTTGTTTGAAAAACAGGACCTTAACATCTACAGATTTAGCTGCAGAATGGAATACAGTTACAGGTGTTAATGTCTGTGCATCAACTATTCGTGGAAGATTAATAAAAACAGGACTGAATGCACGCCGGCCACAGAAAAAAACACTCTTAATAAAAATAAAAAATGCGGCAGGCTCGTCTTTGTTGGGCTCGAAAACATCAAAACTGGACACAAGAAAACTGGAACTCTGTCATATTTTCTGATAAATCGAAATTTAATATCCATGGCAGAGATGGAATTCAGTATTTGAGACGAAGGAAAGGTAAGGACCTAACAACTCAATGTTTAAAATCGACAGTTAAGTTTCCGGTGAGTGTTATCGTATGGGATTGTATTTCTAGTAAAGGTGCAGGTCCCTTAACTATTCTCGATGGGACATAACGAGCCTATCATGGCTACATACATATTTAATAGTAAATACAGGTTTTTAAACGGTTGCATGTATTTTTCACACTACTGTATACAGTCAATTTTATAGAAAACTTAATAAGCTTTAATTTTGATTTGAAACATATTTTTCTTGAGTACACTGTTTTCAAGATATAATTGAAAAACCAAAATAATTAAACTTCTCCCCTCCCCCCACCGCTAGCTCACCCCCAGGGGCGGGGACTTTTAGTATGGTTACCTTCTAACTACTCCTAATGAAGCTATGAAGTCAAAAATAATCGCATATTTTATGCACTCTACAATATGTTTATAGACTGGACCATTACCCGATTATTATTAAACTGTTGGTCTATATGAATAGATATGAATGAGGAAATTAATGATTGAAGGCTTTATTGCGAATCAAAGCGATCTATAAACCTATAAACCTAGCTACAGTTTATTTGTCAGAGCTATAAACCAAACAATATAGTGTCATTATAACCAATGCTTATAAACACAAATAGCTGGATAAACATTTCTCTTCAAACTTATTAATCTATTGGAGTATATAACGTATATTTCTATTCCCTTTACTTTCTTAAAATGTCAATTTATAAATTTTAATATGTGCTTCATAGAAATCTTTGGTTACTCCTTGGTCCCTTAGGGGTCGGATTAGTAAGTAAGGTTCTACATACATACAGTAGAATTTATCTTAATTTTTGTTATATTTTATTTATATTTTATATTTAATTTTGATAATTGTGATTATTATTAGTTTTATTTTATCTATTATTTATTATTATTATTATAATTATGCCAAGTATTATTAGTTTTTAGTCATTCGTTTAAATTTTTATTTTATTTATTTTTATATTTTTGAGTTTGTATATTTGTATGAATGCTTGTAATACATATGACTCTGTAAATTTACAGAAATATCCCAAATTCAAAATCAGTTCCTTAACTTAGGTACTATAAAAAACAGAATGAAAACATTAAAAACTACTGTTTTATTTTAATATCAATTATTGAAATATATAATGAAATTTAATTTATGATGATTAAATTTTGTTTTTGATTCTTCGTTTATATATATATGCACATTGAAGCGGTAGAGAGGTATATAGAGACGATAACGGGCAGAGTACAGAGCAGCTGTTAGATTGGAAGGGTGGTTGCCCGCACACACCACAAGCATTTTAACGCCTCTTGTAAACATAGCTCTCCGACAGCCTTCTCGGAGGCTATTAAATAATCGCTCCAGGCTTACTAATATATTTTTAATAACATATTTTACAAAGGCATAGACAATATATCTGTTATTTTAGGACCTATAGTTCACGTTCGGTATTGTTGCGAAAAATTAAATCGACTTTGATTTATCTGAAATCTTTTTATTTATTCTGTTTAAATATTCATTGCGTTTGGATCAAATTTTTTTTTTTTTTTAAGTACAAACAAAAAAAAAAATAATCTATTGGGAAATCACTCTGTAATAATATTTTTTTTGTAATTATCTATATTGCTTTCAATGACCTCAACTTTGTATATGACATTATATTTCGAATAATCTTTGAGCTTTTTTAAGACATTTTTGTTTCTCTTCACACACAAATTTTTATTCACACACCTGTTATTGGAGTAACAATAAGTGAATCTGCTCATATTGTAATAATACAGGCCTAGTAGGCGTGTGGGAGACTAGCACTCAACAGTACCTCCTCCTGACATCGGTTAAAATAAAGGATTTATGTAAGAAAATCTCTCATCCAGCTTCGTTTAAGCAATCTGAGAGTATTTCCAAGTACGTCAGCCGTCATGTCATTAATGAGTTTGTTATTATGTCCATGAAGTCTGTCGATCCGAGCAACATCATCGGAGCTAGACCTCGTCAAAATGTTACATTTTTGAGTGTGAAAAAAAGAGTTACAGCATTTTTCATTGAAACCAATATAGCTCCTAAACGGTAGGTCCTAGTGACAAATGTTATACACCAAAAAATATTCTCCATTAAACCTCTGATCAGAAAACTATGGTCGAATTTTCGATCCAAGCAACACCAACTCGTGTCAAAATCAATCTGAAAAAAAAGCTTATACCAAAAGTATTAGCCCCCCAACCAAAAGACATATCCGTGTTAAAAATATAAAAATCGTGAATTACTCATTAATAATAATGATTTTTATCATGTAAACTGGAACTAAAAACATTTATCGTTACTTTTATTATAAAACTTAATTTTTATTTGTCTGTTTTCCAAGGTCCATTATAATTTCTAATAACTCATAAACGTCTTAATGGTAACTGTAATACAAGATTAAAATATACAAGAAACAGATTCTCGTTTTTGTTTTGGACCCTTCAACATATACTAACGCTTTAAGTTTAGATTCAATCAAAAAAAAACCCAACTTAACGACCATATTCAGATCTCTTTATAAGAAGGTTTTTTTTGGCTCAACTACCAAAAAAATATGGAATTCCGTCAGCATCCAATCCTTAAAATATTGGTAAAATGTTTTCTTCCTCTTTCTCTTCTCCTTCGAGCCATTATTGGCGTAGAGAGGCCTCGAGACACCAGCTTCATTTCAGCGAGATTTGTTTCTAATGCCTGATTATCTGGATATATTGTATGAAAGGAGATCCTTGGGTGACCGCATGGTCTTACTTAGGTCTAGCTTCCATTGTCTTCCTGGGTTCTTTTTCACCTTATCCATTCAACAGACATGTCCAAACCATTTAAGTTGTTTGCTTTCTATGAATTTCTACAATGGAGCCACCTCTTATCGGTATCTTGATCATTATCTTCATCATGTAGTCTTGCCTTTTTTATATTTTGCTGCTCTGTGTAAGAACTTCATCTCTGCAACAGGGATACGGCTGACATGTTTGTCAACCTAGCTTTTACATATGTAAGGATCTGAAGGTACTATGTTTTCAAAGCTATTTATTAGATAGGATAATATAGGTACAAAAAGATACAAATGGATACCAAAACCTCAGTCTAAAAACAAATTGCTATAAAAAAAATAATCCAAATAAGAGCTAAAAAAGTGAACTAAATCTATTAAAAAAACAATAGTTATTCCAGATTAAATTAGTAATGATCAAATAGTTTTTGTTACCTATAGCATTATATATAAGATAATTTAAACAACGTACTAAAAAATTATTTATATTAAAAATTTTTATTATGAAAAAAAATATGACTTATTTTTATTATTACTCTATAAATGAAAAATGTTACTAAAAACCTTTCATGAATACTATATTTCGGAGGATGCACTATCTCAGGGTGTTGCTTTAATATTTTTAATATCCCTTTAATAATTAATATTATTATATGGTTTCTATTATCGAAATAGAGTATGAACATGTAACGAAAATAAAAAGAAAGTCCCCAAGGACTATTGATGGGGAATAAATAATATAATAAATGGTGCTTTTGCCTGGTCAGTTTGAAGTTGTAATCCTATGTCTACATGTTCCTTCATCGAGTATATATCTTCAACAATTTGACATTGGCTGGCAGTAGCAATGCTTGATTTTCGAAAAGGATCGTTGTTTTTTCCTTGATGAAATATATATGATTTAGTTTGTGATTAGAAGTCAGAGAAAAATAATTAAAACAATAATAATCCAATATTTAGCAGAAAAACAAATTTTTTATTTCAGTTCTTCTGTCATTTAGTTTAGTCCTTATTGCTAATACGTTTACTGTAGTTAAATAAAAAAATAACGCACCTCTACAAAATATACACTTCTTTACGACACAGTATTTTATTCCGACTCAGAACTATTCAGGTAGTATTTTGTTTAGATTTTTGAATTCACACAATGTACGACAAACGTAACACTTTCATTCAAATTTCCCACTAAGCCCGCAGTAGAAACTGAAACGACATCCATACGCAACGGTTTGTATTATACAGTTCTAAATATCCAACGCTTCAATCGAGATGTCAAGAGATGCCGCAGCTTGATACGATAAAAATGGTAGTCCCGCATATGGTACTGGAGGCCTTGTACAGTTAAATCCTGTACCAAACAGTGTTGTTCTTCTACATAAATAATTACTGAGCTATTAAGGATAAAAATATTTTTTTTAAATCTTTTTCGTAATTAGAGAGAAAGTTCAACATAATAATCGAATATAATAATAATAACGAACGTTATGACATGTAATATAATAATAATTAGGAAATTTCGGCATTCCATTAAAAAGGGTTTTAACTTGGACATGTTTTTCTTACTCCAGACTGCATCCCAGGCTCTTCATATTTAATCTTCTTCATAAAGATTAATATTATAATTCTGTAGTTAATGATAATATTTTTATTAAAATAATAACATAATTATAATCCCATGAATCAACTTTGGATCATTGTTTCTCTCTACTGATTCTTTTCTCAAGAATTGGTGGAATCAAGAGTAGATATTTAGAATCGACTTAGGATTATCGATCCTCGGATACTGATACCTTTCTCAATAATCGATAGTCTCAAAAATTGACTTTAGGGATCGAAAAATCCCTAATATTAACGAATTGTAGACAATAACCTGAATATGCCACCTCTGCAAACAGAACTTAATTCGTTAAGAAAAAGTAAGATTTTTTTTTTATTACGAACTTTTACTAGTTACTTAATAAAATATAGGAATACAAGCATTTTATATCATCAGTATTGTCTCTTTAATTATCTTCAACTTCATAATAATTTTAAAAATACGTTAGAGTTGGCAAAAATTAATCATAGCTATTTGACAACTAATTTCCTGGATCCAATCATCAAATTTAATAATGATTGAATCTTTCAGTAATTTTTTAGAGAAATAATGATTATTTGACTGAAAGTTTTAATCATTATTAAATTTGGTGATTGATTCCAGGAAATTAGTG
This sequence comes from Euschistus heros, assembly GCA_003667255.2. Lineage (NCBI taxonomy): Eukaryota > Metazoa > Arthropoda > Insecta > Hemiptera > Pentatomidae > Euschistus > Euschistus heros. The sequence continues at coordinate 2,091,534 of RCWM02000142.1, forward strand.
ATTTCAATCTATGATTAAATTTTATCTATAATTAATTTTGTCCTAATAAATACGAACAGATAATGAATAAAAAGAATACATTACAGACAGTTGTAAAATTATAAAGATCTGATTTATAAACAGATCAGATAAACATCCAATCTTCACGAATGGCAGGCTAAAACAAACTAATTTTAAATTTCCCTACTGAGCATTATCATTCTCATCGTATATTCCAATATCTCGGCATTACTATTCATTTCCAATATTCATATATGCAATAAAATTTAATCGCTCGGATATTTGTTTAATTTTTTTTTTTTACTTCTTCCTTTATTGCATTTTCAATACCAATTGAATAGTGGTCATATGGTTTATTTTACCACTTTTTTTTTTAATTATAAAACTGATTTATGATATTATTATTCATAATTTTTAAAATACAGAAAAAGTAGTATTTATTGAAATATTTTTAAAAGCATTTAATAGCTCTTGTATTTTCCTAAAATGGAATTAATTTCTTAAATTAAACTGAAATTATTTATAAATATTTTAGGTATAGCAATAACAACAGTACTCAAGAAACAAATAAAACATTATTTCTACTTTTTTTGTGGTTTATTTATCATTCTTTATAAATCATAGTCTTGTTACCTATCTATCATTTGATATTAACAAAAAAAAAAAATAAATAAAAACCTTGGTTGAATTATAAATGTTAGGCAAAATCATTGACATATTTTAACATTGCGTGGGATATCTCAAATAACATTTTTTGATCTTGTATATCAAATTTAAGTTAATTAATGGAAGTTTAAATCAATCACCATAATATTTATTATCATTTTTTTTTCAATTCATATTTAATGCATATCTTCTTATAAATAGTAAATATAATAATATGATAAAAAAAAAAAAAAAAAAAAAAAAAAAAAAAAAAAAAAAAAAAAAAAAAAAAAAAAAAAAAAAAAAAAAAAAAAAAAAAAAAAAAAAAAAAAAATTTTAAGGATAAAATAAATTAAAAAAATTTAACTTTGAATTTAATAGAATAAAAATTGATGGAAGAAAAATACATGAGGTATATTAAAAATACATGAAATTAAACATTTTTCATTTATTATTTTTTACACGATTTTCCCCAAATAAACTTGTTTTATCCGTACATTATTAATAAAAAATATATATATTTTTCTCAACAAAAGCGAGTTATAGAATTTCCTGAAAAAATAAAACATCCACACTAAAATCATAAACACATAACGGATTATTATATACTATTTTTTTTTTTTTTTCAAATTTATGACATTTTTTTTTTGCTTTATGACATTAAATTTACACCAAATTCGTTTGCAATAGCTTGCACCTATAAATTAAAAATATAACAAATATTTTCTATTGGCTTCCAATTTTCAACTTAAATTTTAAAGATATCATTTTTAAAAAAATACATTTTTTTTCAGACAAAAATACAATATCGTTTATGGGTAAATGTAATAGCTGAAATTCCTCAATGAATGAATAATTACTTTTCATCTTATGTAAAATTGTACTGTATGTTTTCTTTTTTGTTCCTATGTCTATAATAATGTGTTTTGGTCCTTAATTTAGTATAATTTTAATTGTTATGAAAAAAAAAAATAATAAAAACGATGGAAATCCATATAAAAAGAATTCCATATCACATTACATACATAATTTCATAATACACGTAATTGTAATGATTTGAAATATAGAGTGCCCAGTAGTTAAAAAATCTTTCATTTATTATTGGAAAATAGAGAAGAACAATGTAAAGTTAAGACAAAATTAATTACATGCATATGTATATATATATATATATATATATATATATATATATATATATATATATATATATATATATATATATATATACAGCTATTATATGCTATTATGTATTATTTAGCACAGGTAATAATAGATATTGTGCTGATGCAGTGTTGGGCAAAATTTAACATGATTAAATATTTTACAACTAATTTCCGAGAGTCAATTATTTAATTTAATCATGATTAAATTTTTCAATTATTATTATTGAATAAATATTTCAATTGATTTTTCAGTGTACTAAATCATTAATTGACTAAAAATCGAGTCGAAAGATTTAATTAGACGATTGATTCCAGGGTTTCAGTTATCATGATCATAATAATAATTAAATAATCATTTAAAGGTTTAATAATGATTAAATTCAATAATCATAAAAAAAAAAAAATAATTGCCCAACTCTGTGCAGATACAAGTATGAAAGAACTATGTAAACGTTGCTTCAATGATCAGGAAGTTGAGTAACGGATTTAAATGACACTGGAATTTATCAGCGTTGGGGCACGATTTGCCAATTAATTTAAAATCTCTTTAAAGGTTTCTTTGAGACAGGCATTTAACGTTTTAATTTCACAGAAATAAATGATAGAAAAAAAATATATAAACAAAACGGTTGCGCATTAAAATATCAAGGTTGAGAAAATAGTTCTTAAAACAAAAATAATAAAACAATTATTAGAAGTTGAACATTGAAAATCAAATATACTAGAAATAAATAATAAGTTGAGGTTTCGCTCAAAACATTGACACACTTTCTCTACGGTGATAATTACATTACAAACGTTTATAAGAAGAAAAAAGAACATCTAAAAATTTTTCCGAACTATTTATTTTAATTTAAAATTATTTTGTGCCTCATGAGGATGTACTATTTTTCAATGTACTAAACAGAAATACGGTCTATATAATAAGTAATAATGGGCGACCAGGAAATTAAAATTAGATTTATTTAATGTGACCCTGGGTACTTGGCAGAGCGTTAAGTTGACTTAAAAATCATGAAAATCTATATTGAAAAAAAAAAAAGTTTAAATAGTTGGGGGACAGATGAAGGCAGGATTGTATACTTTATATATAACTTCTCATGATCGAAAAAAACATATCGATTATACTTTTAAATTCTCAAAGGAATAAATTAAAAAATAACACAAGATAAACGAACTTTGCTAACGCAGCTAATCCCATTCAGTAATTATAAGCAAACACTTGTCGGCATTCATTTAGTTATTTTTTTAAAATTAGTTATTTCAGTTATCTCAACTTTTTTTTATCTAAAATTAATGCATTTATCCTAAAATATAACATCGAGAACAATGTTATTTTCTCATAATGAATCGATCTATCCCTCTTGTTAAAGTTGGACTACACAAATTAAATGTAGGTTTTCACTATCAGATATACTATATTATTTTTATATCGAATCTATAAAATAAGAGAAAAATTGGCAAAAATAAGTTTTCAGTAGCTGCAGCTATTTTAAAGAAAAAAATAAACATAAATGTTATGTTTGCATCAAAATCTTGGTGTGCTTTAGAAAAATTTGTAGCCTATATGAACACTGATGATGCTTAATTCCGAGTAATATTGCATCTTCAATATTATCTTGAATTTTTTCCTAGCTTACTTCCCAAACCGGTGGTAAAAAATATATATATTATTATTTAGAGATACCTAGATATATACTAGTTATTAGAATTGGAAAAAAAACAAAGGGGCTATGAAGCTTACACTAGTTGCATTTGTATAAAGAAAACACTGGTAAAAGTGGTATTTGAAAGCATCAAAAACTTGGTACAACTTAATTTACATTAAATAGCCAATAAGGGCACTGATGATCTTTCTTAATTTGGTGTAATAATGCGGCTATGATTTTTTTAAACATGTTTTACCCGTGGCCTAGTTGGTCAAAAATGATTTTGATTTTGAGCGTTACGCGTAGTTTGACACGCTCTAGCTCTATTGATGTTGCTCGGATCGAAAATTTGACGGCAGTTTTCCGATTAGAAATTTAATGCAAATTTTTTTTTGTTATATAGAATTTGTCGCTAGGACCTACCGTTTAGGAGCTATATTGGTTTGAACGAAAAAAGTCACGTTCTGACAATATTTTTTAAGTTTAAGAGCTTTTTTGATACGCTCTAGCTCTGTGTTGATCGGACATTTGTCGACAGTTTATTTATCAGAAATTTATGGTGAATATGTTTTGTTATCAAAATGAACATTAAATAATATTAAAACATAAATAACATAAGGCCATAGACGGTCATCAGATTAAGCTATTTAATTCGAAAAGTTATCTTCTAAAGACAAATGAATCATAGATAAGCAAAAATAAAAATAAAAAATAGAATTATATAAACATTGACCGTTAAGGGGGCAACCGTTTCTACATTACCGTCACATTTCTAAAAAATGTGAAATTACATTCTTTTCTTACTTTCTATTCGATATTAAGAAAAAGTTTATATTAGATCTTGAGATAACTAGACATCTCCTATATACTGGACCAGCATCTCCAGTCGCGGCTTCGCCCGACGCATCATAAGTAATACACTTAGATAATTTTAAATAATAATTGCATGATAAGTTTTCTCTAAAGCCAAATTGAGAAAATGTAATGTATAATAAAAAAATGTAAGAGTTGGTAATCCAGATGGACGGAGACTGTTAAGAAACTCTTACTGCATTAGTGTTTACAACTAAAGGCTCACGAATCATTCTTTTAAACATAATATCTAAAATTAAAGGATCGACTTTTTTTGATAGGTAATAATTTTTATTCGACAGATTTTAATTTCTAACCAAAAAAGTTTACGGCAGTGTGGCAAACCCCGTTTCTGACACTCAACATTGTACATTTAAAATTTTATTATTGTAAAATTAATTTTTTACTGAGCCTCTTTAGAACAAAACATATTTTTAAAATTTGGTACAGATGGGTTCAGTAGGTGCTAACCACATATCGGTCGATTTTCAAAATTCACAGGGATCCAATTGTCGCACCACATATTTGTCTTTTTCAATGATTTAATTGAAGATAAGTCAATTTTATTATCAATTTTAAGCTCTATATAACACTCTACCTATGTAACCTCTCATGTAGAATGGCGCTCGCTACCTATCGGCTAATTTTGAAACATCACTGTTGTGCACATATTATAGCTTTTTTGTATAAAAAATGATAATTGAAAAATCAGTAGATTTTACTACAGTAGAACCTCGATAATCCGAACTAATTGGGACCGGGAGTGGTTCGGACTATCAAATAGTTTGTTTTATGAAATACTAACACCGATCTTCAAATGCCGAAAGGCAATCCAAGATCCTAAACTCTAGTTTTTGTATGTTTGTAAATAAAAATAAATGGAGGATTAGAAAAAAAAAAATAAAATACTACTGTGCTACAGTCAGGTAACTATATTTTACGTTATGTATTGCACATGTATTTCGTAATATTTTACATAGTATGTATACAATCTTATACACACACAGAAAGTACAGTACTGTACACACAAAAAAATTATGATGTACAGAAAGATAAAAAAATTAAAGAAAACAAAAACTAAACATTTGGAAAATAGTCACTCATTGGTTTCTTATAAGGTTGAAGAACGTTTTTTGGCAGCTAAATCACGGATTTTCAGAAAATAATTTTTATTTTTCCTAAAACGGCGTTCGGATTATCGAGGTTCTTCTGCATTGCTAAACCTTCCTTGAACTATGAGGATGGTGTAGTTAAAATTTGATAGAGATTGATTCAGTAGTTTTCGTGGTTAGTTCACAAACGAAAAATGGCTTTTATATTATAGTATAGATATATAGATCACTCAACTGTATTCCATTGGACGGAGAATTAACACAAATTTACCAGATTTCAAATGATGTATTGTGTACTCACCGTGCCAGTCTTTGTCCTCCTGTTCAGAGTGGTGCTCTTCCCTCTCGGAGTCTTCCGGAGAATCGGCACCGCCGATAAGGTTTGCAACGAGGAAGTGAGAAGATAGTGCCTTGTCCCTTCCGAGGACTGGCATGAGCACGTGCGGCAGCATCATTTCAGCGAAGAGCGAGTCCGTGGCCACCAGGCGACCTACCGGCGGCTACTAAATACATTGGCCCACCACGACCCGACAGCGACGAATAATCTAATAATAATAGCCACTATAATCATACAGGGGTGTAAGGGCCCCCCTTATTGGGGCTCGGGCCGTTTAGTGGGTTGGATTTTTGCCTGCCGGCCACGCCCACTTCCCCCCTCTACCTCCAAGCCCCGCCCACCACCCCCTTTACTACCTACTCTTTTTCAAAGGCAACTTCATTTATATTGGTCGGGCGGTCGGGATTCTTTTCCGAGCCATTGGCTGTTGTATCAAACCCCACCTTTACTTATTGCTGCCCCCACCCCCCTGTATTGCCGCCCTATCACCGCCTTAATTACAATTAAATTATGGGAATATTCAAACCGATATCAATTACCTGCCCTGGCCAACTTTAACCATCAAACTTGTTCCATTCTCTTCAGCCTTATTGATATTTGAATAAGTGATTCCCCTTACGTATTAACACAGCCTAACAGTTGTTTAATATTCATCTTTGGAAATCTATTATTTAAATAAATAATAAATAAAAATATAGTAAAACCAATAATGTACTTTTTAACTCTTATATTTTATTACCTAGTTGTCTCTGTAAATATTTCATACGCTCATTAATTTCAAGATGTAATGTCTTTTTAATGGTTGATAAATTACACATGTAAGTTTAAAAAAAAAAAAATTATAAACGGAGTGCTGACGTTTCGACTTTTTCTTCTTTAGGGCTAAAAATAACAAAAACTCAAACTGACAAAAATTATACAAAATTAAAAAAGTAAATTGTAATATTCGTGGAATTTTCATTTTGTATAATTTTTGCCAGTTATTTTTTTCCCTAAAGAAGACCATGAAGGCTGGTCGAAACGTTGGCACTCCGAATATAATTTTTTTTTTTTTTTGAACTTACATGTTTAATTTATCAACCTGACTGGATCCCTGACCATTTCTCAACCATTATATCGGTGGTCATAGGGAATAATTTGGTAAGTCTAAAATCGCAAATTTTCAGGACAGCACTTTTTAATTTTGACCAGTTACTATTACTGTTAATTTATTAATAAATTATTATTTATTATAAATTATTACTATTACTGTTATTATTACATTCGAATGTATAGTTGTTCTCTGGAAAATCCAATACTGAATTATAGTAACTTGAATTAACATAGAACATCCACTATTTTGCGAGATGCCAAGAAACTCAAATCCTTATAAACCGGGTATAAGTAAGCCTCAGAGTTAGTAACTTATTCACAGGGTGCAGCAGGTTTAGGAGATAGTCACAGTGCTCTTAACACATTTTGGCCATTTTTGTTATTGGATTCTGTACTTGGTAAGGGAGTATTGTTCGTGAAAAACGGTTGTACAAGGAGGTGATGTGGTTATTATTTATGTTCAACCAACAGGTTTCACTCCAATATTAAGGTAACCACTTGATAGACGCTGAGAGTGACCCAGGAGGCACTATATATATATATATATATATATATATATATATATATATATATATATATATATATATATATATTGTTTTTTTAACAGTTAATAGTTCACTTATATACATTTTGAAAAGGTTTCAGAATTTCAGTACTTAGAATGTCCTAGTTACCCAGGATAATAACTCAGAAGTGGAGGTAAGAAGAAGGATAACCTAAGCAAACCGATGCTATTTTGGACTAAGCAAGATGCAGCTGAGGAGGCGACTACTCTCAAGAAACACGCTTGTACTTTATTCAAATTAAAATTCTTTTGCATTTATGCCCAAGAAATTATTGCAGTGAATTGTTGAGGGAAAGAGTTTGTGACAAAAATAATGGACACATGCAAACAGATAGTGCAAAAAATTAAATATATAAACATTTACTTATTTTTTATAATATTCGATTTTAATTATATTTTAGATCAACAATGAAAATTATATATAAAAAAGGTTTTCTTTAGCAGATAAACTATTTAATTACTACATCACATCCAGATAATTCATTATTTCACTATTAAATTACTACATCACATTCAGATAACATAAACAATGGCCGACCATAACCAGTATGTCTGAAAACTCCAGGAGGCTAAACAGATCTTGGTTTAGAGACCTGCAATTTCTGTGAGATCAATACCGCAGAAAAATTGCCGATGGGTTTCACTCAAAAGTATGTTCCATATAAAAAAACTCAATTAGATCAGGGTCTAATTTTTTTTGTATACATATATTTCTTATATTCACTACATTTTTATCCAATAATAATAATTATATCGACCAGATTTATTTAATTCAAAGGAGAAAAAATATTTTCAATAATATCAATCTAATAATACACGTTATCTGAAGCCTAATATGGTAAACTATTAATTATAAAAAAAAAAGTTTATGTTTGATTATGTATGGGTGGTGACTTGATATACATATTAATAAATATAAAAACAGCAAAAAATTAAATTAAAATAAAAATATAAAAAACTATGGTTACTGCTCTTCAATAAATAAAAAAAATTAGTGTTTTTATAAATGAGCCCTAAAATATTAGAGTCTGTAATCAGACAAATAATCTTAACCATAAATAAACATAGAAATACACTTATATTGGCAAAAACTCCTCTTTATTATACTTCAATCAAGTAACATGTTTCGGGACTTTTGTCCCATCCTCAGACTTTAACAGTATTCCTTCATGGTGTTATCACACCGTGTCTGTCCTTTCACATATCTAGATAGAATATCTAGATATGTGAAAGGACAGACACGGTGTGATAACACCAAGAAGGAATACTGTTAAAGTCTGAGGATGGGACAAAAGTCCCGAAACATGTTACTTGATTGAAGTATAATAAAGAGGAGTTTTTGCCAATATAAGTGTATTTCTATAATTGTTGGCTCCTTAATTGAAGAATTGAGTATAAATAAACATTTTTTTATTGAATATTAAGTTAATACCTTAAACCAGATTAATATTACCATATCAATATAAAATAACCTATATAAAAAAATAAAAAAAATCCATCTTATATTTTCAAGATCAAAACCACAAGTATTAAAAAAAAAAATAAAGTTAAAAAAAAACAGGCTATAAAACCTAATAAACCTAATAATCGTCGGTTTTTGACTATCGATTGTGGCTAAACGCCTAAATCAAATTCAGCTTAAGAGATCTCTTTTTGTTTAATTTTGTATATTACTTATTTTTCAATTTAAAGCATTTTTCTATCAGTCTTGCCAAAATCTGAAAAAAAGTTCAAAAAGTTTGGGTGTTTTTGTCCTAAAAACATTCTCCCTTTGTCATATTTAGTTTCATTTTTGATATTTTATTCTCAGGACCATACTGAATCATAAAACCTATTACTCCACCTTTTAAAAGGCAGACCCCCTTTTTGGGGTTATTTCGACTGGTCTAAGTGAGAACATTTAAACAAAGTTGTACAATTATTGTATTGCCATTGGTCCTTGACACATTAGCAAATTTTCAAGATAATCAGATTGCTGGAAATTGGTGAAAATTACGATGCTAGATTCCGTTATGTACAAGTGAAGTGAATAAAAGCGTATTAAATATTCGGTGCTAAATAGTAAATTCAATCTAATTCATCATTCTTCTTAAACTATTAATTATTAATACTTTCATTTATTTATTACCAGTGTTGAGAAAATATTTCGTGGGGTTACAACTGAAACACACTATGGAAAAAAAAACATGGTTTTGAGAAAATGGTGATCAAAGATTTTTTTGCTTTGCCCACTTTTTTGGTATTGACACTATGTTATCAAATAAGTTAAATATACCTAGCAATTTCAGGTGTTTGATAAAATAAGATGTGTTTCAATTGTAACCCCACGATTTATTATAACTATATATAGTTTAGTAATTAATATATTTTAAACTCATGAAATTTTTCCGTATTTTTAGTTAGTTTTAACCTCAATTATATACTATAATTATAATTATAGTTTCGAGATTGTTGGTTGGAATCAACATGGATAGCCATTCAAAGAAAACTTTATTACGTATTTTTCTTTTTTTTCATGATGTTTTCAAACCGATTGTTACGCTTGAAGAGAATATTATAAAACATCTATCTTCAGTAGTCATTAAACATATATCCTCCATTACATTATAAACTAAGCATCATAATGGTAATTTTTAATAAAAGAATTTCAAATAAATTTGACATAAAATCAAGTTAATACCTTGCAGTAAAACTAGAATTATTTAAAATAATATTAATATAAACTAATAAATATTTATTTACACACTAAAGATTACAATCGGTTATGCTGGCAACCACTGCATGAGCCAAATGTAGGCTTCAACAGGTTTCAGAGACAGTTCACGCCCGCATACATGCGCATATTGTTCGGTACACGAGCGTTGTTACAGGTGCCAAGTACAAATTATTATATTTGATTCGTATGAATGAATAAAGTTCAATAAATAAACAGAAATTGTGAAAATTTATAGCCTGAAATCTCCGAATAATTGACAATTAATTCATGCAGATTTATATACAAATTTACATTGCTTAGCGATCAGATTTAAAATATGCATCCTCCCGTCATTGCTGAAATAATAAACAATTTCAATCCCCATCTTGTATTGAATTATTCATGAGATCGGTTACCTGCTTGGGCCCAGTAGAAGGAATTTTTAATTTGATGAGAAGACGCAAAAAGAGAAACACATTCAATAAAAACTGCCCTAAATGATTTTTTTAAAAGGATATTTTTAAATTGACTAAATTTTCGTCCGATAACTCTAATGATAATTCATTATAAAGCGTCACAACACAATACAAAGATCATTTTTTCATTCAGTCATACATCTCCATAATTCACTGATTCTTTTTTTTTTTAATGTTTAAAATTTTCAATGATTTATAATAATTATATTATATTTATAAAATATTTATATTATATATATTTTGGATAAAGAGGATTGACTATACCATATTTGGTTATAAGAATATTAAATTTCAAGCGTTCTCAAGATGGTCTCCGGGACCTTCTAATATAGAAATTATGTCAAGCCAATGAATACTTGCGTTACAAGCATTTGAAATTTTAATATGAACACTTCATATTTACTGGATTTTTTTTTCATACAGTTATAAATATACATAAATTTATATACTTAAAAACAAATTGTCTTCAGATTATAGGTTTGTGGAATTAACAAATCTTACTGTGGATTATAGTTTGAAATGAGAGCTGGATCTATATTTTTACATAAATTTATATGTATTTTTTATTTTTATATATTATTTGAAAGATTTATTGGTGATAGATTAATGATTTTATTTAAATAGATTTTATGATTAATGCTCTATAAAATAATTATTTTATTTAACTTATCACTTGGATACGTCATTAGTAATGTAAATAAGCAAATGAAAATTTCAGCTAAAGATGAATGATAAAACGCAAACCAAATCTTATGGTTTGGTACAGTTACGGCCCATAAAGCCGTTAAAGAAATTGATAATTATAATAAATACTGATAAAAAATTATATATGGCTAGTAGTAGGAACCTGTTTTCTAGTTTCGGCTATATGTTTGGTATATGTTTGATATTTTAGATATGTTTGAGATTACGTTTCGATACGTTGAGCAACTTAAATATGAAACAGTTTTTATTTATTTCAAGTTTTTCTTTTTCCTAGCAACATAATCTTCTTCTCCCAATACACTTGAACTGCAAAAATATATCTTTTGCACTCCAGTAATTTGTGTAAGTTGTTTTTCTCTCTTTTTTGGGGTGGGAGAGAGAAGATTAAATCTTGAATTTTAATTATAACCATTTTTTGGTTTAAAAATATCTTACGATATTAGATCGTAGACTTACAAGATAGTGAAATAGTCGTTAGGCAATTTTTATCGAATATTTTACTTAATATTAAAACATACGAACCTTTCACATACGTAATTTCCGCTCCGTAATACGTTCCAGTTTTTAACATCGTCCAGTTTTCCCCGTGTATTTTTCTTCACAGACAAAAGTCCCTTCACCTAAAGACAAAATAGACCCTTTCCAAGAAAGTGGTGTATCTAAAATATAATAACTATGAAGCAAAGTACACGGGAAAAACTGGAAGATCGGTTAATCAAAGAGTAAAAGAACTTAGAAGAACATACACTAATAAGACCCAAAACTCCAATTTCGCTATCTATCTAATTAAAAATAACCATAAATTTAATAAAGACCCGGGAGTAAAAATAGTACATCAAGTAGAAAATAGCCTAAAATTAAATATTTATGAGTCATTAGAAATAATAAAATCGTTTAAAACCGATCCAAATTTTTGTTTAAACGACCAGATAAACATTTCCTATAGCCCCATTTTAAATTTGTTTCCAAAAAAATCAATGAGTCATAAGGGAAATCGCATAGTAAATCACAAAAATTTAACCTATCTGTCCCCTTCCTTATCTGGGTTTATCTGGGAGCGATGGGTATATTTCAATATTAAGATTGCTTGTCTTACATTTTTGAAAACTTTAGTGTATATAATCCATGTAACATAATACTAATGTGTTGAAGAAATTTTGTATGTTTCAGAATTGAAGATGAATGTTTAGCATTCAAAACTAGTTTTCTAATAAAAAAATCCAATAGAAGTGGCAATTAATTCATCAATCTTAATTGTATTGATCCTTCTATACCATCATGCTTACCTCAAGTGATCCTTTAATGGTATTCTACTATTTGTCGTTGAACAGATCCAGATACCATACTCGGAATCCATATGGACAAACGTCTTACTTGGAATCTATCTACATACAAGATTAAAACCTGCTCATAGACTACTTTAACATGTACTAGAAATTTAAGTGTTAATAAAGGCAAGATTAAAGGCCAGAAACGTTTGTTATTATTTAAGTCGAACACAATTCTGGAATTATGATGTATAAGTCGTAGGATTTAATAATAACCAAATCCCTAAGAAAATAACCAGCTCTAAGCTGTTCAGTTGTTAAGCCCTGAAGGGGTAGACCGAAATGTAAATGGGATGATTGTGTCAGGGCCACCTATCAGTTTGGGTTTTGATGTGATGCGGTGGAGGAAGGTGTGTGGTCAGAGACTGGTGGTATCGGTATCGATTTATAGATCGAGACTTTTTTTTTAAAAAAGTTAAACTATTTTTAATACGCTTTTATTAACTAGGGCCTGTATATAATGGAATCTTTCATCGTAATTATCACAAATTTCCAGCTATTAGAATAACTTGAAAATTTGCACTTTGTGTTGTTGCAAAATCGTGTTAATGACCAATGACAATACAAGAACGGTACAACTTTGTTCTAATGTTCTCACTTAGTCTAGTCAAAATACTAGCCCCCAGAAAGGGGCCCTGCCTTGCAAAAGGTGAAGTAGTAGGTTTTATGATTTTATATGGACCAGATGGTTCCTGAGAATAAAATATCAAAAATGTGACTATATTTAAGAAGGGGGAATGTTTTGGATAGCAAAAAACAAAAAAAACAATTTAGTCCTTTTTTCAGATTTTTGTGAAAATCATATTCAAAAATGTTTCTTTTTTAGGGACCAAGTGAAAAATAAATCAAAAATGTTTTATTTTAACTTCAACAATAAAAAAGAAGAAGCCTTCAAGAGTCAATTGCGATTTGGCCTGTGGCTAGTTAAATATAAAAAAACCTCAATTTATCTTTGACTGGGAAAAACCATAGATCATGGATACGTCTTTATTTACATTATACCTATTGCTTCTGATATGGAAACTGACGGTTAATATTCGATTCGAGCAACACCAACAGAGCTAGTCAAAAATGCCCCAACACAAAGAATTTTTGCAAAACGTGTCTTTTTTTATTTAAACCAATATAGCTCCTAAATGGTAGGTTCTAGCGACCAATGTTACAGAAAAAAAAATATTCTCCGTTAAATTTCTAATCAGAAAATTATAGTTTTTCAGAAAATTTTCGATCCGAACAACTCCAACAGAGCTTAAAATTACATAATTTATGAGCATGAAAAAAATATACAGTTTACGATTAGTTTCTTCACTAACTAGATGTCTTTTTATCGCAGTGATTTTTCTATACAGACAATTAAGGCGAATCAAGCTTAAGATATAATCCTTTTTTTTTCAATTATATTTACTATAGAGTAAATAAACTTACGAGTATTATTTTATTATAATGAACAGTTTCATTAGATTTATCTTCGGGATCCCCAGGCGGTCACACGTTACTTATCGATATTGTATGCTTGGGTGGCTCTTTCCTAAATTCCTTCGGGAATACTTTCTGGGTACTTACCTATTCCAATCAGTAAAAACCGAAAAATCTTCCTATATTCTTAATCTATTAACTCTGCGTTCTTCTATCCACCTCCTAAACACTAGATCCCAACCTTTTAACCAGTATTTCTCCTCACATAAAACCACTTCCTTTGACAAATCCTTCATCATTCGTGCTATCTTCTTCTGAAATTCCCTACCCACTTTTATTCGTAAAGCAGCTTCCATAACTTCCTTTAAAAATAATTTATTCCTGTACCTTTTAGACAATCAATCTTCCGCAAATAAGTCAATAATCAAATGAATACTTAGAATTACTTTTTTTTTTCTCTTTCTTTCTTTTATATGTTCATATATGTACGATTGTATTTTATGTTATAATTATTACTTCATATAATTATTTATTTTTATTTTTTTAATTTTTTTTTCCTGTAAAAAATCTATGCTGTAATTACTGAAGCATCTAATTTGTAAACCATTGTACTTTTAACTGTGCATTATTTTTATTCTTAAGGCTAGTACGCACTGAGATTCTTTGTTCGGACTCATTGTCGCAGACGCTCAGATTCATGTGTCAGACTCTTTGCATCTAAACATTGTGTACAGGCAGGTACGCACTGGGATTCATTGTTCGGACTCTTTGCGTCTCGGACTCATTTTTATGCATCTCGGACGCTCCGCGACAATGAATCTAGCATCTCGTGTGTTGCGGTTTAGTATTTTTTGAATCCCAACCGGAATGGGATTCTTTACACAATGTGTCGCAACATTGAGTCAGTGCGTACGTGAAATTATACTTATTTCTTAATTATTTTCACTTATTTAATACATATTAAGTATATATATATATATATATATATATATATATATATATATATATATATATATATATATATATATATATATATATATATATATATATATATATATATATATTTATATATATATTATATATATTATGTATATATATATTATTATTTTTTTATTTATTTCCCTTCCATATATTGGGCGTATTTATAACCCCTATTTATAATGGAAGGGGCGTGTATTTCTGATATTTTTTACAACGTCCATGCAAAGTAGCATACTACCTGTAATTAGCAGGTGTAATTTTTTTTTTTTTTAAATTAGATAAATTACAAAAATATCAAAGTTCTTAATTGAAGTTAAAATAAACACATAGAGAAAAGAAAAAGAAAAAAGATAACAATAATTTAAAGACCAAAAGGTAGTAATTCCATAATTAAACAAAAAGAAATTAGAAAAAAATCAAATAACATAAAAATCCAATTGAAAAAGAAAACAGATTCATAAAACAAATAAAAAGAAATAGAAATTTAACATGTAGACAAGTTGATTTTTCAAAAGATGTCTTCTATTTTTCATCTTGTTTTTGATGTGGGGTGGTCTTCTTTCTTGATCTATATGGTCTATTTTCCAGTTGCTAATGCGAATTCTGCTAACTGTTTCTTGTAAGTTTCATATAGTTTTGCTTCGGTGGAAGGCTAAGTGTCCCCATTCATCAGTACTGTTTTTATTAGTTTTGATCTTTTGTGTTCATAAAGAATGCAGTCATATAGTAAGTGATGAAATGTTTGTGGAGTCCGTCCGTCGCATTCGCATGTATCTGTATATGTCAAATGAAACCGTTTCAAGTAGAGGTTAGTCTGTCCATGTTCCGTTAATAGTTGTGTAAGTTTGTGATGAGTACTTTTGGGTGTGCCGTGATTTTGTAGTGTAAGGGTATTTGTGCAAGGGTCGTTCTTTTGTCGAGTTGTTCCAAAGTTTATCCCATTCAGTAAGTGAGTCTGTTTTAATACATTTTTTAATAAATGAAACGGGAACGCGGGTGTATTCTAAAGTAAGTTCTAAATCATGAGCAGCCGTTTTTGCAAGTAGATCTGCTCGCTCGTTACTTTCGATGCCACTATGACTTTGATCCAAGTTAGTTTTGTTGGTATTCTGCGTTCCATTATTTCAATTAAATTTTTCTTAAGTCGATGTGTCAGTGGGTCGTTGGATTTGATGATATTAACTGAATCTATTACTGTCTTATTGTTCGTATAAATGTTGTATGTATTTTGATTAACGTACGTCTGTCTAAGAATATATTCCGTGGCCTTAACTACAGCTAGTTTCTCAGCCTGATTGTTTGAGCAGTTTTGGCCAAGTCTGTATAGTTCGTCGTAGTAGTAGTTATTGTGATATAGAGTTAGTGCGCATCCTGTGTACTGTTCGTCTTTGGTTCCATCCGTGTAAATATCAATACTTGCTGTGTCTGTATCTGCAGCTCCTGAGTCTGTTATGCACTGTGTTAGTTTAGCGTGTATAGAAGGATGTATCCAGTGTTTGGTAGTTAGTTCGTCTTCAATGTCCCTTGGCTCCATGTCCTTGTAATTTAGTCGTTGTTTTTTTGTTTTGTATAATGTCGTTAGTTCATTAATTTTCAAGTGTAGTGGTTTTATCCCTGCAAGGACACAGGCAGCGTCGTAAGAGATAGTGCGATATGCTTTACTTATCCTTATTCCTATTATATTATTATAATATTATATATATTATTATATATATATATATATATATATATATATATATATATATATATATATATATTATGTATATATATATACTTAATATGTATTAAATAAGTAAAAATAATTAAGAAATAAGTATAATATATATATATAATATATATATATATATATATATATATATATATATATATATATATATATATATATATATATATATATATATATATATATATATATACATATATATATATTTATTTCTTTTCCCCATTTTTTCCTTTCAAAGTAATCCTTTGAAAGGACCGTTTATTTAGGTTGGTACATTCCATACAAATGTATACTACGTACCTTAATTACCATAATTACATTTACATTGAAACTTTTACAATAATATTAATAAAATAATTCAGATCATTGAACATACAACAATTTTTTTAGAATATAAAAGAAACAAATAAAACATTAGAAATTGATTATGAAAATTAGAAATAAAAAATATGGTCCATGGCTGATTTTAGCACATAAATTTTATTTATATATATATATATATATATATATATATATATATATATATATATATATATTTATATGAAATCCCAACGCCCACTTTACATTGCTCAAATCCTCTGTTCTTACCCGCCAAACCCGTTCCCGCCCATCAGATTTGTACACTCCTGCTCATTGCTCCTCTGTCTTCAACAGATCATTCCTAATCCAATCCTAGTCCCTATGGAATTCCATCCCTTACACCATTCGCAACTCAAACGCCCTTTCCACTTTCAAATATCTCTTATTTAACAACCTACTGTCCATCCAGATCTATGAAAACTGGCATTAGCCACTTAATAGTCATATCAAATATAAAAGTTTATGTACACGAAATTTTATTGTTTCTACACAATTGATTCACAAAATGAATCAAAATATTTCCTTTTTCTTTTTGTCAATATTTCTAAGCTTAATCTTAATTTGTTATCATTATTAATTACTATTTGATTATTTTTAATAATATTTCGTTGCCTGTTATTATGTAATACATTTTTCCTGATTTATAATTTTTTGAGATATTTGAAAAGATTCCAAAGGGCTTAAGACTTGAAATTTATAAATAATCCGCCAACATCAAACTACTTCAAATCATTTAAACCTATATTTTGGGATAAAAACATTAAGCAATTAATTGAAGTAATGGTAGATTTAAAGAATCACTAATTCTAATTGTGGATGGAGAGAGTGGCCAACACTGTTTTACAGATCTGCGAGGATCTGACGATTTTTTTTGAGGGCGAAGGACATCCTTGGCCACTCTCTCCATCCACAATTAGAATTAGCTTTTTCGTCCTTAAGGATTGCTGTTTTAACGGTTTTTAAGGACACTGTTTTACAGATCTGCCAGGATCTGACGTTTTTTCGAGGCTCAAGGACATCCTTGGCCACTCTCTCCATCCACAATTAGAATTAGCTTTTTCGTCCTTAAGGATTGCTGTTTTAACGGTTTTTAAGTTATCCGAAGGATAACTTCTGCCATTGTTGTCCTCCAGGATACTGTTTTAAAATATTTAACGGTTTTAAGATGGAGGACCTTAAAAGGACACTTTTTTGAAATATTCGACTATTTAATTGTTTTAGGATGGCGAAAGGATATTTATTCGTTGTTAACTCATTCTACGGGAGGCTGGAGATATTCCGTTTGAAATTAAAAAAATACTAAACCGCAACACACGAGATGCTAGATTCACGTACGCACTGACTCAATGTTGCGACACATTGTATAAAAGAATCCCATTCCGGTTGAGATTCAAAAAATACTAAACCGCAACACACGAAATGCTAGATTCATTGTCGCGGAGCGTCTCAGATGCATGAAAATGAATCCGAGATGCATCTCAGCGACAAAGAGTCCGAACAATGAATCCCAGTGCGTACTAGCCTTTAGGGGACAGTGAGTCCCAGAATAAAGTTTATTTTTTCATTTCATTATTATATTACACATTGCGAACGAAATCGGAGGGATGGAATTCACAAATTTGTATTCATAATCCATATTAAAAATTTCATACCATCTTTACAGAAAATGCTATGAAATTTTGATTATTAATTTCAAGTTGAACGATTATGCTTGAAATATCTGATTCTATTAAATTTTTAATACAAAGCATTCACCCCTCATTATTTATTGTACAAATATGTGACATGCTTCAGGAAAACAAGGTCCCATCATCAGACTGAAACAGTATTCTCAAATCACTATAATCATTCTCAAACATCAAAACAATACAATTCTAATTTCGATTAAGCTACATTATATATCATTATAAATTTACCTTCAAAACTATCTCTTGGTGTTAACATGGTAAATTTATAATGATATATAATCTAGCTTAATCGAAATTAGAATTGTATTGTTTTGATGTTTGAGAATGATTATATGGTAGTGATTTGAGAATACTGTTTCAGTATGATGATGGGACCTTGTTTTCCCGAAACATGTCACATGTTTTTACAATAAATAAAGAGGGGTGAATGCTTTGTATTATACATTTAATTATCTACATATGTAACTCCTTCATTGAAGAATATATCTGATTCTATGAATTATATGTAAAAGTTTTTATTATTTCAACAAAAGATCAATTTCTCTCAAAATCTGGGAGGAAAGGATCTTATTTGTAAAAATTCTGTTAGATACTTTCGATAAACATCTATATCGATTATTATTTTAATAATCGAGGGATAAGCAGTTTCTCAGACATCGATTTGTGTAAGGGCACCCTCCCAGCCCCTTCGGTAGTTATTGCGGCATTGAGGGGTGGCACCAACTGTTCCCCCTATTTAGACCTATTTTATATATTAAGAAAATATTGTATTGAAAAAAACATCATACATCAAGAAACGGGTTTAATTTTCAACTACTTCGAAGAGTTCTAAAGGAATCAGGTGTTCGGACAATACTCATAATATGAATATATAAGACTCCCCATCTAACTAATATAACTCCCCGTATGATCTGAACCTATTGGCTTTAGAAACATTCTTTTACCTTTCCTGACACACATCCTTGTTTTTTTATAATTATATATAGTTGTGCAGCGTTTACAATTAAGTTTTATATTATAATGGCTCCTCGTAAACATAAAATTGACACATTGAAGGGCAAGGTTGCAACAATAGAAGGTATGAGTTATTCGATGAATGCTACGCGATACGAGTTTAGTCAAACCACTGTCAGTGACATCAAAAGTAAGGTTTTTACAAATATTTTTGCTGCTTTAAAAAATGTAAATTTGAAAAATGTTATTTTCAATTTGGTGACTAGTCGGTCTTCGGTTTCGTCCACTTTGATTTGGAAAAACCTTTGTCCAAACTTAGTTTCTGTTCCACGAGGAACTATTGAATACAAGTTTGCCTTTATCCACTTCTACACAAGGTTCTAGAAAATCAAACCATATGTGAATAAGAGACTCACAGGTAGCTAGCTGAGGGTGCAGATGAAAATGTTCAGAACCAAGAAAATCTTACTAACGAAATAATGTAGGCCGTAAAGAGAAAGATGAAAAAGAAGAGAACTATAAAACACCTGGGATCAGTGTAACATCTTCAGAGAGCTTTCAACATTGCACTTAAATGGTCTTAGAAAAGCAGGAATTCGGGTACCGACGTTAAGTTGCCCTGTTGAATAAAGGATGTGCTTTTGAATCCCATTTTCAGAATAAAAGACTTTTTCCATCTGTTTAGGTGTTCATAAATACTTGCCTTCATATTATACGATATATTTATATTATGTTTTTAGTAAATAACCATTCTAATTGTACATATATAAATGCATACCCCTCTTTTCACTATTCATTTTATTTAGCTTACATTGAAATCCCCAACTGCTGCTTGGTAATCCGGACGATTAGCTAGTTCGAACAACCTTCAACGATTCGTTAAAATAATTAAGGTCCTACAGTACACCCGTCTGCTCGCCTCGCCTAGTGTGGTCTAGTTGACGAGCGCCTCGGCGAGTGTGCTGCCTGCATAAAATGTTTAAATTCTATAAAGATCACAAGCATCTCTTTTTTTTTTTTTTCATTCTTGCACCATGTCCTGCTCATCAAAATATCCCGATCTTTATACAAATGCATGAGCTAAGTGGTTTTTCATCATCTCCATACACCATTGTCACACTTGTATAGCTAAATGAGGGCTAATCACCCCCAACCCCTTGAAGTGGAATTATTAAATCTGAATATGGATTTCTTCAAGGTATACCAAGTCTCAGGTAAACAGAGAAGAGCTACAGTTGGCTGAGCAGTCGAAGATCCTTGAATAGGAAGACGTCACCGGAGACAGGTGAAACATCAAGCTTTGCATACATAACAGTACGAGTATGTCCGGCTGTATGGCTATACTCCAAAGAAATGGGAAATAATTATATCATAAAATTAGTGAAGAAATATTAATTAAAAAAAAAAAAAAAAAACCAATACGAATTGCCTGGCTGACCTAACTTTTTAATGAAACTATATTAAAGTCACCTTTGGGGACTCGATGGCCGAGCGAGTTGGGACAAGGGCTCAGCGCATTCGATACAGAAGGTCGTGGGTTCATATCCCACCTGGGCGTGTTAAAATTTATTTCATGGTGGACCCACCTTGGTTAGAATAGGTTGGCAACACGTTGGATAGCACGTCCTTCCTGCACTAGTTGGAGTACGTAAGGACGTTGTCACCTTGTCAAGCAGAGTACAATTATGGAAGTCAAACAAGCCATCCTATTCTTACCGTATCTTTAAGTAGTATAAAGTACAGAAATTTTCATTTTTATTTACTTTTTACATCTATCGAAATTTTTATGATTTCAATAATACAAGTTTCTATTCTTCAAATATAAAAGGATTTAAAATATCAGAAGTCACGAACGCAAAAAAAATGCATAGACTCCTAAATTACCAGTTCAAATGAAACAACGATCACTTTTCCTTTATTTTTAAACTTGATATTTTTAGATATATGATAGATAATAGGAATTTTACAGAATAGTCAAGGAAAAATATCAATAAATAAGAAATACATCAGTGAAGTTATAGTGAAAATAAAACTGAAAGGAAATAATGGAAAAAAAAAAAAAGAAAATCGATTCGAAACCTTGCAATCAAGAACTTCCAGGCTCATCACCCAGACACCTTGCAATGTCAGTTCCACTTGCCACTGAACCGCAGATTGTTTCATTGGTGAAGGCTGTCTAGAAGTGCGTTTCACTTCTGCCATATTTTTTTTAATCTAAAAAATCCATTTATCTGTGTTATCAGTTTCATAGAATGCAGCAACGCAATATATTTTGCAAATGGGTTTGATGTAAGAATTAGGAAAAACAAATTTATACAGATTCGGTATTCCGTGAATTAATGAAGGTTTGTGTTTCTGAAATAAATGATTAGAAAACATTTTTACTAATCAAAATATGCTTCATTCCCATCAGTATATTTCTTTCAACTTTTTGGCTACTCTGAAAATAATTTTATATTATAAGAACCTTATTATTAACCATTTCTGATTTCTAACGACTTTTGTACAATAATTTTTTTATCGTTTTAGAACTGGCTCAGGTGCTCAAAAACATAGTGATTAAATTAGATGATTGATTTCAGGAAAATGTTTTTCAAATAATTAATCATGATTAAATTTTGCCCCACTATGCAAGCCCGAAAAATTGAAATTGAGGCTTTTATTATTTGGGATGAACCGAATATAGTCATTGTAACATTTTTTTTTTTTTTTTTTTTTAGAATTTTATTCTCATTTCTGACAGACTTGAAAATGGAACAGATAGAGGGAAGTTGCCTTAAACCCCCATATCCTTTCGATTGGAACGGGAGTATCAATCTGTGATTGTTCCGAGAGTACCCGAATACTCCCGAGTGTCATTCAGTTACAAACGGGCGCAGTACGAAAATGCTATATTAAAAAAAAAAAATAATGGTACTTATGGTACCTGTGAATCTAAGAACACCCCATTAGAATTTCATACATTAAACCAATTATTAAGTACAAATAAAGAAAAAGTAACTTTAAATATGAAGGCTCCTTCCTTCAAGAGTATTGTTATATATTATTTCAACAACACCCAGTGTAAACAGTCATTAAATTATGAAAATAAAAAAAAACATGGTTTCTTAATATAACTTTCCATCTTAATAAAAAAAAAATTCTTATTCATTAAACTTTTTTGAGTTATTGAAGAAGTGATAAATCTTCGAATCTATATATTGATAAAAACAAATATTTGAAATAGACTAGCATCAATGAAAATATATCAAATTTAAAAACGTAGTAAAAGATTACGATATCTGATAATATATTAATTTTAAAATAGAAAATGAAAGTACTTGAACATTGTTAAATATTTTAGTATTTTACATTGCCTTGGTTGGTTCTGTTTTTTTTCCGTGATTAAACGCAGTAAACCTAAAGTGAAGCAATAGATTATGATTATATAATGTAAAATTGCAGTCGTTGAATTAAATTTTTTTAAAATATTTTTTTATAGTGTTTTTACTCACTAAACCTGCCGTAAATAAATTATGAAATGAAGCTAGTTAGATAATAAATAAATAAAAAGGTCAGGCGAGCCCGAAGGGTCGGTGCCGAAAAAACTTCTGAACACACACCTCCCTCCAACCCACCCCACCAAAACCCAAATCCCCAAAATCTGCCCTGGCACAATCCTTCCATCTACGTCTCGTTCCTTGGAGTTTTACCCGACGGCTCATAAATGATTACTTTTTTGGAATTCGATCATTGATTATCCCACGACATTACATGCCCATTTTAACCTTCGTTCTGCTATAACTTGAACTAAACCGTATAAATTTCCCGTAATTCCGTAAGCTATGAAGAAGAAGGAATTTCAAATTTATCCTTTCTTGGACCAAAAATTCTAAACAGTAGTTTATTTTCTAAAACTTTATGGCATTGTTCTTTCAATGATGTAATCGGCCTCGTTTGGGATTCCTAAGAAACTGTACCCGTGAACTAAAAAGCATTGAGAGCGAGAGATAACACGCGTTTTTGGCTTCTCATCTTGCCTTTCTTCCCTCCTGAATTACAATTCAGAAAATACTTAAAAGCTCACCAACACCATGGCGTAATTATAGCCCTAAATATATATATTTGAAATATACTAGCTAGCATCAAAGTAAATACATCAAATTTAAAAATGTAGTGGGAGATTGCGATATCTAATAATATATATTTTTTTTTTTTAATATACATTTTTTTGAAATTCACAACTGTACAAAATATATACATTAAGTGAATGTATTACGAACACAATAACATGTTAAAACTTAAAAAGAACTACTCATCAGTAGCACTTTATTAAAAATTCTGCACTAGAACGTCTCTAGGCCATCTTCGTTTCAGACGCCTCGGAGGATTATCAGGAATGGAGTGGGCAGCAAGTTGAGAAACCAAAGGATTTGAGTGGTTATGGAGTTTACTATGAAAGGATAGGTATCTGGTGTGGGCTAAATGAGCAACATTAAGATCTTTATGGATAAGTTTATTGGTGACAAAGTAAGAAGCATTGAGGATTTATATTCATTTTGAAATAGAAAATGAAAGTACTTGAACGCTGTTAAATATTTTAGTATTTTAGATCGCCTTGGTTGGTTCAGCCTTTTTTTCGTGATTGAACAGAAAATACTTAAAAGCTCAATAAACGCTGGATAATATTGAAATATAACACTTTATTTATTGTAAATTAACAATACGTAGCTATATTGATATTATTAGATAATTAAAACTGCCATAAGCGGAGGAGACGGTATCTCGTAACAGTTCTCCCAAAGTTTTGCAATTACCTTCAGATGTAAAGAGTCAATATAAACAAGTATGATTCATGAGAAGGATGATGATGGGGAAATATCAAGAGCCGCCTATAAAGGAATCCTGAGAGGGTACGCCGTAGGGGGAGGCGGTGGGGATAATATGAGAGCGTATAGGATATGGACTGGGGGGAGGGAGGGAGATTGTTTATAATTGGAATATAACGATATTTGATAACTGTTATCGTACAATTCGTCCCGGCACACACTAAGACACAAGAACATGGTTATGCACACACAGGCACAGGAGAACATGGTCAGACACACACATACACTTTGTGGAGGGAAAGCGCTCTGCCCATATCCACTTAATAGACTTTTATTCCCGTTGCTCCTAATCGTGAAGAACAATCGGGCGGTGGGAGTGGCCCCCCCTGAGTGAAACATCAAGCATTGATCCTGAGATGGGAGGGGCCTGCAACAGCCAATGGGGAGCCGTCGTCACCCCCCTCCACTTTATTGCTTATACTCAACCCTTTATTGCCGTCCTTTTCAATATATAACGTATAATGATGTGGTCTCCTTTCGACTATATCAATCCCATTGCCTCACGTTCTTCTTCTTCCTCTACCTCCTCGTTCTGCTTCGATCTATTCCCTATTCCCCACTCCTTTCCGCCTTACATTCACTGGCCGAATGTGATAATTTGCTAAGGTCGACAATCAAAACCCATTTAATGCCTCTCGTAAGTAACCCTTACCGCCCTATTCTCGTGTTCTCAACCACATCCTCATTATAACACCGATTTATAGGCCTGCTAAAATACGGCAATATGGTGTATTGTTAAATTATGAGCTGATGTAAAACTTGGGCGTAAAAATAAAATATAATTAATGATAATTAAATCCAATTATTCTAAGTAATTAAGTTAGTATAGTGGGATTTAAAAAAAAAATAGAATAATGAAACATTGTATTTTTTTTAATTTAATTTTTTATTGCTAGCCTAATTAATAATAATAATTAGCCGTTGTTCAAAGAACCCAAGACGTTTCGCTTTTTTATTAATTAATGTATGGTAACATAAAACAATGGTTTGAAACTAATAAAAATAATCATTATTAAGAACTAATTCAGAAGGTTTCGGTGGATGAAGGGGTTATGTAACAAACACAATTTTATGTAATTTATATTTTAAATTTTTTTATAGCCCCTTTTTCTCTAACATATCTACGTTTCTAGCTGTTTCAGATTTTGCTACTTAGCACTTCTGCACATAACTGCTTCATCCAATGAACTAGATTGTCATTAAAAAAAAATGTGACATAACCTTCAATTACACAATTCTTTAATTCTTATTAGTACTATTTTTTATATATTTCACTCGTTTTCTATTCAGACTCTCCCCACAACTCTATAAAATACTATACATATTTGTAAGTACACTTACAAAATTATATTTTAATTTATGTATTCCTATAGTGATATAACATTACATCACTTTAGTATTCCATCATGTATTTTTAATTTCTGCCCCCCCCCCCATAACTAGGTCTTTTTTTATAACCCTTATATTAAAGTCATAAAAACCTTATAGCTATAACCCAGTAATAACGTTATAATCTGTCACTACCCGTCAATAAGGTCTAAGTAACGATACTAAAATAATATGCTTTATTTAAACTGTTAATCAACATGGATGTGTCTTTTGACTGGGGGGGGGGTCGTTTTTTTAATATCCGATTAACTCGCCTCCCCCCCCGCAAAAAAAAAAATTTAAATGATTGATGTTTCACTCCTATAAATTGTTGGTCCATAGTTATGTAACTTCTATATCAAATTTTACGAAAATCGGTCCAGTTTTTTTGAATGTCCAATTCACCCCCCCCCCCCCCCCCCCCTCCCTCCCAAATGAAAATAGATTATATTCTATTTTTTAAAAATTATTTTATTATTTAAAATTTAATATAATATTCAAGTAACTTACTAGGTCAATAAATAAACATAGAGGTACGGCAGTTAATCTAGAGACTGGCAATGACGGCCTTTGTAAGGCAAGTAGGACTGTTCAACCACACGTGACCCAAACTTCAGCTGATTGTTGAGTAAATCACAAAGAGCACGCCACTGAGCAGAATTCATTGATGTATGGAGTGATTAACATAAATTGTTTACGTAACACAGTATAAAGTAATTACCAGTTATTTAAAAACTATTATCTTTAATACTTTTTTCTGTGATATATCCTTTAGTAAGTAGTGACTGTTTCCTTTCATTTCGAAATCGATGGAATAGTTTTTAATATACAGAATACCACACTTCTTGTCCTAGTTGGATACACATTACAATTGAAATGAAATGAAAAATATTATGGGACTTGCTTTCCCCTAAGAATTATAATAATACATAATTACTAGTACAATGGGCTGGCCATATTACTTATAATTCAAAGCGTCAGTAATTACGGAACAAATTGTCAACAAGAATTATGAATGAAAAGATCAAACAAATCTAAATGTTTACATAATTGCAGAAGATTGATTATCTATGTGGTGTAAAAATTAATGATGCTTAAAAAAAGTAAGAGAAAAAGCTTTATAAACAGGGTAGGGAATTCCAGAAGGAGGTAGCACGAATGAAAGGATTTCTCATAGGAAGCAGTTCTATGTGAGGGGGTAAAGGTTAAAAGGGACCTTGCGTTTAGGAGGTGGATAGAAGAGCGCAGAGTTATTAGATCAAGAATATAGGAAGGTTTTTAGACATTGGAATAGGAAAGTACCCAGAAAGTATTGCCGTCTGAAATTAGAAAAAAGCCAACCACGTCACAATACCGACAAGTAACGTGTGACCGCCTGGGGATCCCGAATATGAATCTTATGAAACAGTTTCCTCAATTTCTTCTCGAGCTCACAAGATAGTTTCCCATAAACCAAGCACCATAATGAAAGCAATTGAAAATAAGAGAGGACACTAGAATTTGACGGGTATTTTGGGGTAATCACGAAATCTAAACAGCTGTTTGAGGATTAAGATGGATTGTTTGGAGCTTTGGGCGATATGGTTGTTTTAAAGGGTCATGAAATTAACTTAAGCGTTTTGGGTCCTGTATTCAACTTGATCCACACTGCTAACATTCCTATCACACCTGACATGTTCATTGCAATATTCGCGCCTGATACAGCTATATTATTATCTCATCATGATCATAAAGCAGCACTTCTAATCTTCAAGGTCACCTCTCACAGATCGAACAAGGGTGCAACCGATGGAGAATAAAAGTTGATGAATCCGAATGCACAGACATGGTATTTACTCTACGCCATACTTCCTGTCCAACAGTTCTATTCATTAAGATTCCATTACCCAGATTCTATACAGTGCGGTATCTTAGCTATATCTTAGACAAAAAACTCACATGGCATCCACAAACTAGAATTAAAAGACAAGAGCATAAAAGTAGATTCAGCCAACTACACCGTATACTATGTAGGACCTTATCACGTCCAATAGATAACAAGCTTTTATCTTAAAGCCTTTTTGGGTCTATAGACTTGAAATTCGGGGGACGGCAAAATATTCAACACCAAATTTAGAACGGTATAAGTTATTTAAGTTTTTACCGATTTTAAACACAGGAGTTTGAATTTAAACGACGCTTCATAAAAACATTTCATTGAAAATATTTATAATAGAAATAGAAATCCTAAACTCGGCCATATGGAATTAAAACATTTATTTAAAATTAAACAAGGAATCTATTACACATTCATTTTAATAAATAAATAAGATATAAGAACTAAATCATAGGAAATAAAACGAAAAGTCGAAGACTCAATCCCTATGCTTTGGCGTTCTTCTTTACTATCACCCACTCTATTTTCTGTCAACATTAATGACCTTCCTCTTTCCATCCATCATTGTCGGTATCATCTCTACGCCGATGATCTTTAAATCTATTTATCCTTTCCCAACTCTGACATATTACGAGCCACTAAAAGGATCCAGGAAGACCTAGATCGAATCTGTAACCTGGCATCGACTAACAAGCGAAATCTAAATGCTGAAAAGACCAAAGCGATTGTAATAGGTTCGAGTCACTTCTTAAAAACCATTTCCTCTATTCCATATCGATATCGATTTTTTTTCTTTCTTGTAATAATCTTAAAACGTTTTTCAAATTTCCTCTTACTGCTTTCTAGCATTTTAAGGAGTTATAGATGATTCCGCATAATTTTTTTAGCCTGATGAAGGCAGAAAATTTAATTTCTTCAGCTTCAGCCGTGAATCGACTTCGTGTTCCGGAGACCTTACAGGGGCATAGAAGTTGATAAAGCCAGGGTCAATAAAGTGGGTACCCACTGGGGGAAAACCTGGTGGTTGAGCGTGATTGCTGACCACATCACCTTTTTTTCATGAACAGTGATCCTATCAAATTCTATACCTCGGTCAAAAATCATGGAGTCGTTTTTGATGAAACCCTATCCTGGAAAAATCACGTATCCTAAATTTCCCGCCGCACCATCCCTATCCTAAACCACCTACTATCCACTCAGATCCTGTCCTCAAAAAACTGTCAAAAGCCACTTTTTAGTTGTTATAAACTGTAAACTATAATTATAAACAGTTTATATTCAAGAAATCGTTTTTGTTTTTTTTTTTTGTAAAAAATTATAAATTTTCTGTTACTTTTATTAATTTTTTTTCTGCTATTTTTTATTATTATTATCTGTTGCTTTGTTATGAAAATATTATTTTATTTTAAGGCTCTAAAGGCCCTTGATTGTACATTATACTTTATTCTTAAGGGACTTAAGGTCCCAGAATAAAGAACTTTAAGTATCTAAAGTAACTCAGAGGTGGATTGCCACAAACTAGAGGCATATCGTAATTCGATCACATCTAATAATATTATTGTACAAATCATAGGGCAACTGTACTGAAGCATTTGTTTTCATATTAAGTCAATTTCATTGTCATTTGATTAACATTCAAATCTACAATAGAAGTAGCAATTAATTCATCAATCCCAATTCCATTTTATTCAGAATATATATTGTAAGAAAGAAAACATATCTCATTTACGCCTAATTTACAGTATAGCATAAAGTAACAAATTATTGTATTACCGAGTTATTCTCGGTAAAATGTATTCCAGAATCATATCCTTTATGACCACAAGGATAAAAATAAGAATTATTTGATAGTCAAGTATTAATATAATTTAATATAATTATTTTATTGGGATATATTTTAAAATAAAAAAAGTCCTATTGCCCCCCGTTGCTAAATTTTGCGATATAAAGAAGTAAAAGCCGTTAAGATGTCTATTGCAAACGATACGTGCTTAGAATGGCAGATCGTTCAATCTATTTTCCATTTTCCGATTCGTTGCATACTGCCAGCAATCAACTGGTATATTGATATTGTTTGGTATCTTATTACAGATTGTGTTATATAATAATAATATACGTACATTATTATTACAAGGTACTATTTATTTAAGTATTTACAATAATATGTATTTAAAAATCACATAAATAATGTTAAGAGAACTGATAACTAAGTCTGTATTAAAACCAAACTATTTACAATAATCCATATGGAATGCTTTTGTAGTTTACAGGAAAAAATACAGTTTTCTTTGTAGTTTAACTTTAAGTCGTTATTCCTCCCTTATTTTCTATCACTTCATGTTCGAATACGTCTTAATCATTTGGTAAACAGTAGGCACCATATGCGGGCACAATTCTTATTTAGCTTTTCTTTGTTATATATACGCTAAATTAATTACGGAGTACTAAATTCTTTTATCGATTGCCTCTTTTCTTATGATTCGGTGGCCCTGAAGAAGACCTGCCTTGCAAGTCGAAACGTTAACGCTCTATAAATATTTTTTTACTTCGACCTGATTATTTCTTTTTTCTGGCTACACCTGTTTATCCTCTTCTTTTATTACTTATTAGTCAACTATATATTTCTTATTCAAAGGTCCATACCGTCAGTTCAGAGTTTTTATTTGGAACAACTGCAAAAATGTACATTTGGTTCAGGGACATCCAAGTTAAGTCTTATATCGACAGAATGTGCTTCTATTAAAAGAATCAAGGAATTCTGCAGCAGATTTCAAGATGGCGTCAAACCATAAAGCACAATGGTTAATACTCCGATTATTTAAGATCATCTAAGCTGTAGAAAAAAAATCTTGGTTTGTCCTGTAAAAAGGACACTTTTATCCAACTGACATCCAATTAACTTTTCAAATCATTTACTAATGATTTATAAAACATTATGAGCCAGAGCTTTCAAATTTTTGTCTCTATTTTATTTTTAAACTAATTTAAAACATGTTTGATATTTTCGTTAGTAATGAACATTTGTTTTGTATTAACTGTCAGTGTTTTTTATCTTCTTGTTGATTTCTATTCTTTATTATAATATAATTATTTTTCCCATTACAGAAAATTTATCATCAATTATGTTTTATTTTACTCCTAACTTGTATATCAACGAAAACATGTTTTACTTGAAAATGTTGTTCCTCGTTCAACAAAGGTCTGCTAAACTATCTGTTAACTCTTAAAATGAATCATTTTGATTATATTCAATTCAGTTTAAGGCCTTTGTTATTCCTCCTATTTATGGACTAAGTTGCATCCATTTGCAAGAGAAGAACTGAAAGAGCTTTTCCTAGGCAAAAAAATCTAAACCCGGTAGTAATTCAGCTTCTCCTTCATTTGGAAGATGTATTAATAATTTCCAACTCAGTCGAAAAACTGCAGCAAGCGGTAACGGAATGGTATGAAGAACTCCACCGAAAAGAAATGGTTATGAATACCAACAAAAGTATGACCCTACTAGCGGGTAGGTGGCAGGAAGATTACTGCATGTCAAATGGCATTTACTGTAATGCCAAAAGAGGGAATGGAAGTGGTGGCTAACTTCACTTATTTCGAGTACAAAAAAAGATAGATCTGGAAAGTTGGACACGGAAATATCTAATAGAATTAACAAGGCAAACGCGTTTCACTACCAGATTATGTGATACTGTTGTAGGAAAGCAACAAGTGGAAAAAGATGTCAAACTCCACATCTTCAAGTTAGTCTAGAAGCCGATACTATTGTATGGAGCTGAAAGTTGTTATACAAAGATGGAAACGCAGGGAAGTAACTGCGTTAGAAATGACGTTCCTGCGAAGAGTGGAGAAGAAGACGATATGAGACTGTGTTCTCAACAAGAGGATTCGCCAGGATTGACACGTTAGAAGAGCTCCTGGAAATGGTTAGGGTATTTTATCACGATGGATCACCAACGAGATCCTCTGATGATGATGGACTACTGTTTCCGAATGGAAAAGACCTCGAGGACGACCAAGAGTGGGTTATCCTACAGGTTACGGTCCTGTTTTAGCCATGAATGGAAGGTCAAGAAATAAAATTTAACCCACCCAGGTGGGATTCGAACCCACGACCTTCTGTACCGAGCGTATTTACCGATTTATTAAAACAATATAATACCATATAACTACATTTAACTGGGCTTTTGCTATATATTAGTAGAAAAATAGATGTGTTATAACTACATTTAACTGGGCTTTTGCTATATATTAGTAGAAAAATAGATGTGTTATATTGGGGAGCCAAATACTAGTTGTACACCGCGATCAATTACAGCTGGAATAATTAAATTTTAGTTGTTAATTATTTTTTTAACTTAATTAAAATTAAGTAGGCCAGATTAAGAGGTTTATCATACAATAAATATTAGATAAATAAACAATAAAGTAGAATTATCTCTGAAAATAATATCGATATATATATATATATATATATATATTTTTTTTTTCTTTCTTGTAATAACCTTATATAACGTTTTTCAAATCCTCCTCTTACTGCTTTCTAGCATTTTAAGGAGTTATAGATGATTCCTCATAATTTTTTATTAATTAATATAGTGAAAGTAGTAATTAGGTGTTGGGGCTCACCGTTTATGTGTATACGCCTTACATACTAAATAACTTATATCTGTAATTTCAAATATAAAATAAATTTTGCCATCGAATTGGTTCTCCTGGGGGTGAAATTTTGCTGTAGAGAGAATTTGAAATATTTTTTAAGGTATCGAAAAATTTTTCTTTTCTATCGGCCAAAAACTCCTTAATTTTTTTAACTTTTAATTCCTCGTATATTTTCGTAGTTTTGACTCTTTGCATTGTAGTACCTTTTACAATTTTTCTCATTATACCACTTTGGAATGATTGGAGTTTGTGATTTGTACTTTTCCCAATCGATGAAACTAATGGTGTTCCATTCAGCAAGGTTGGTCAGATTACACATTTATATATAATTAATTTTAAACGTAAAGCTGATATATTAACATATCGATATTTTAACAACACGCGCAAATTTATTTATTTTTAAAATAAAAGATTAACAAGAATTATCTATCTATGTGGTCAAAGTTTTGTCTAATTTAATTAATAAGCCTATACTATAATTTATAGGCTTATTTATAGTCTATAAATAAGAAGAGGGAATGCTAACAATTTTTATAACATAAATGAGTAATTTATATTTACTGTAGATACTGTATCTTTTGAGAGAAAAGTTTTAAATTAATCCCAATGCAACCAGTATCCAATACTCTCACCAGCGTCCAGTTCAGGAAACATGGCATCGATTATTGTAATCTTGTAAAATCGATGTTTCTTTAAGGAAACATCTGCTGGGGCGTCACTCCTGACGTTAATGGTGGAAGAACTTTCCTTGTACTGTCTTATAGCCGTAATGGAAAAACTTGATAGATTGTTGTATTCCTAACCGACACCGCCTCTGAAGAAACTCTATTAACTCGATAATTAAATTGCTGCCACCTGCATTAATCGCTTCGTTTTCTCTTTATAATTATTATTAATTATGAAAGTATCACCTCGATCCAGGCTGCCCTTTTTAAAGAATTTCACACGAAAGAGAAATGTTTGACTAAAATATGTTGAAGATGTATCACTCAGTGCCATGAAAGGAAGTCTAAACAGTTGATTTCAATAATAATTTAAAATAAATACAATTAAAATTTATTAATTAATATGTAATTCATTAAGGTAGCTGAGTGGGTCAGAGTTGGGCAAAATTTAATCATGATTAAATATTTGAAAACCAATTTCCTGGAATCAATGAACTAATTTAATCATGATTAAATTAGGTGATTGATTCCAAGAAATTCGTTGTCAAATATTAAGCATGATTAAATTTCGCCCAACTTTGCAACAGAACCACAAAAAATACAATAACAACGATGCAAACAGTACCAGTCTTGCCAACTGTCCCCTCCCCAAACATTAAAAACTTTCCCTTATTTAAACCAATATTGTAAGTTTGTAAGTTTTTTTTTTTATTGATTAAGTACTACTATAATTCCTTGTTTGAGAATGATCATTTATTCCATGATAATGTATAAGCTTATTATTTTGAAATTCGTTTTTAAAATGCCCTACAGTATCATACAATAATATTCCGCTGATCCCCGTTGAACAGATCCGCTATTTTGGGCTCCCACTGGACAAATGTTTAACTTGGGATACAAGAATAAAATGAAAAGAAACTGCTCGTCATTTTTGAATTCTTCAACATTTACTAGACAAACGCTCTATGATGCCCTTCAGTTACAAAATCCTTTTGTATTATCCAATCCTTGTGATTCAAAATTCTTGGAAAAATCCTCAATGCTCCTAATGAAATAAACTTATCCATAATGCCCTAATTGCATATGTGATTTAGCCCAAACCAGATAACTATCCTTTCATAGTAGACTCCACAACCATTCAAATCCACTAGTATCTCAACTTGCTTTCAATTCTATATCCGACAACCATCAAAGGCGTCTGAAAAGAAGATGATCTTTTGTGATCTTCTATTATAGCATTTTAGTATTCCTAGTTTTTTTTTTATCAATACAGTGTTAAAAAAAAATGGGTTAAACATATTACTTGCATATTTTTTCAACATTGTAAATGTTAATTTTTTCCTGAAATGCTGATTTTCTTATTCCTGTCCTACTTGTTTGGTCTGAAATGAGTTTCAAAACTGGTGTTATATGTTTTTAATTTTTTCAAGATTTTTCCGGTGATTACGATATTTTGATTTATTTGGCTCGTATGTATTTTTAATATTAGTTTTGATTTACTACATTATATGAAATTGTTATCTTTTTTTTTTAAATAAAGAAATAACAGGTGTATTTCTTGTTTGTTAATTTTTGATAAATATACTGAATATCTGAGCGGACCCTTCCCAATTATAAAAAGGAAATGGAAAACCATTCATTAAGCTCACGTACCCTAATCACGTACCCATCCCTAATCAGCACCATCAAAGGAAGTCGAAATAGTTGTTTTCAATGATCAGTTAAAACAACTACAATTAACATTTAATAAAAATTTCTAGATTGATAACACAGGCTAACAAAAAAAATGTTTTTGAAAACTTTTTTTTACTTTAATAGCTGATTTATATAGATTTTTGTGTGCTGAAACCAAATCTGGTCTTAG
Source organism: Euschistus heros (assembly GCA_003667255.2). NCBI lineage: Eukaryota > Metazoa > Arthropoda > Insecta > Hemiptera > Pentatomidae > Euschistus > Euschistus heros. Next base: position 2,126,578 of record RCWM02000142.1, read on the forward strand.
TTTTTTGTATCACCCATAGTTTTTGAGAAATTTGCTTTTTTTATATAATTTAAAAAAGCATATATAACTGTTTCATATAAATATAAAGCATTATATAACTGTTTCATGAGGCCTAACTTTATATGTAGAGGTGTTAAGAGAATGTTTCTATGATCTACAAGGTTTTTGCAGAGAATGTTCTTCTCGCCGGCTTTTAAAGACTCCCTCACAGGCCAGTTCTTTCTGCACCAATGTTGATCCCTTGCTCTTCTGTCCCATTCACACAAAAAACATGGAAATTTGGTAAAACCTAACCAAGAAGCATGCATGTTACTTTCAAGTCACCACTTATCGGATGATAAAGTAAAGGATAACCATCAGCCAATTTTATTCAACACTATTTCTAGGATTTCATAGCTCTCTTTCTTATGTACAGAATGGCCAACAGGTATAGATGCAAAAGTGTTACTATTGTGTAATAAAACAGCTTTTAAACTAGTTTTGGAAGAATCAATAAACAGCCTCCAGTCTTCTTTTTTGTATTCAACACCAAAATCTTTGATCAGACCTGGAATGTCTGAGCAGTACACTAAATGTCTTGTTCAAAAAAATTCGAAAACTTTCTCTTCCTATACACGTATATGCTAGTTCCAACTGCGAACAAGTACTTTTCTTTTAGTCTAGAACCAAGCAATTCAGCTTTTTCCTTTGTTAACCCAAGATCCCTAACTAAGCCGTTAAGCTTAATCTGAGTAAACAGTTTAGACTATATATTTGCTGTAGCACATTGCAACTCTTCATCATCTTACTCATCTATATCTGTTTGAGCAGTGCTGCCAACTCTTCTACAACCAGCACAAATTATTCTACAATTTTATTTGTAGCATATAAAAGCTGTTTTATATAACCTGTAGTGTTTTATATAAGCTGTTAAATTCTGTAATAAATCAAAACAATTAATATATTGAAGTGCAAATGTGAAAAAATGTTAGTTGATACGGCTTATAAGTGTCATATTTGGATTTAGCACCCTAAAAAACAGAATAATAAGTTGATAAAGCCAGGGTCAATAAAGTGGGTACCCTTAGCTGGGGGATAACCTGGTGGTTGAGCGTGATTGCTGACCACATCACCTCCTTGTATAACCGTTGGTCACGAAACACTACTTCCTTATCAAGTACTGAACCCAAGTCCCTTTTTTTTTTTTTTAGCGGTACAGGTTAATTTAAATTTAATTCATTAGTGGCACTCCAGTTAAAATTTTATATTGGATGGTCCCGAAGGCATCTTTTTGTCAAACGCCTTTATGAACTATTGAGAAACGAATGGGAATGCATTTAGGTTGTTAGGGAAGTATAGGCATCTAAATCACAGCAAATTTTAAAACAGTGAATCATTAGTTTACTAGTTACAATAAAAAACATTTTCAAAAATATGAGAAATCAGTGTCATAGTATATTGCAGCCGGTTATCAATATGTATCTGGTAATTTAAACAAAGTTCTGGATCGGTTTTATTTCTTCTAATAATCAAATACCACTCTTAACCAATTCAATTTTTTTTTTTAAATTATCAGATAATTTGTTTCCATTAGGAATGAAACAAAACAAACCAGTCATAGGACAAACTGAAAGGTTTTAACTTGAGATGGGCAGACTATGACTTTGGCCGACTAGTCGGCTGGCTAAATGGCCGATTAGTCGACCAAGCCGGACATTGCTTCCATTGAAAATTTTTTTTTCCAGAGATAGGTAAGGTGGTATATTTATATATGATAATAATACAGATTCATGAAAACTTTTATTGTAATTGTTAGAACCATAAAATCCTTCAAAGAACTAAAAAATTACAATTTTCACTCTAAAATAACAATTTTAATTTTCTATTTGTAGTATGCTTAAAAGCAACCAGGTTGTAATTTAACAATACATTCCTAACACAATTTCATTGTAGCAAACCTTATTTGGCTGAAATTAACATTTAAATCTTACTACTCTTTACCGTTGATAAATACTAAATTTTATAATTATTTTTCAATTGATTGAAAAACACAAAATTTATTTTTAGAATTAACTTAATAATAACAAACCTGAAATAATAAACTGATGTAATAAAATAGAAAAAATAATTGAACCAATAAAGATAAAAAAAAAATGTTAAATTAATATTGCCAATACGCAACAATAAACGTTTTAGCAGGTTAAGAGAATAATTTCCACAGCCAATAAATACACTTATTGAAATAAAGCGGATGTTCATAATGCAATCATTATCTGTGTTTAAAATTTTGAATAAAGTTTTATGAAAAGCTTCGTCCGTTTTGTTACCAGAACCCAGATGCGTTCCTATGTTTCACACCTTTACACTTTCTTAGACTGGCTCTACCTATCCAACTATAGACTATATTTCCTGGGTTCATTCCGTTACCACGTCATTTATAACTATCACCCATCTTACATTTATAATCTATTGAAATTAAAGTTTACCATCCACTCTCAGATCACAAAAAGATCACGTTCTTCTGACCTGTACTCGCATTTCCATTGGAAGTCTTTATACCTATATTCCGGTATAGCCTGATCCAAAGGATAGCGAAACTCTCCATGATGAAATTAGACATTATCCTTCCTTAAGGTCATTCAAAACACTCCTTTCCCAATATTTCCTTACATCCCAATCAGACGCCTGCCAAAGTGAGTAATAATTAACAATTAATTTTGTTAATTTTTTTAGTGTAATCAGTTATTGTTCTATATAAAGAAATAATTACTTCATTTTCTATCTTCTTATATGAAAATTTAGATGAGTATGCTTGCGTGTAAAGAAAGGTATAAGTGTATGTGTATGTGTTTGGATGTAGATATATAGTTATAGTTTCTTTTAAGATTTTTATGCAATTGTACCTTAAATTATTATTTAGTTTCCTATTCTTCATATAAAAATACCTTTTGTATAAAATTTTATAAACCAGACTATTGTCTACCTTATTACATATTTTTTTTTACCCTTAAGGGACAAAATGCCCCAGAATAAAGATCATTTTTTTATATCATTCATGGTCATATTAAAAAAAAAGTACTTAATAAAAATAAAAAGATAATAATTAAATATCAAAAATATAAACATAATGATTCAGTTGTTTGCTTGACATCTTCTATTATGTGGAGAATATGCTAAAAAAAAGAATAAATAAAAATAAAATAAAATATAAAGATAATTTAAATTTAAACCTATTAGCAATTAAAACAAAAATTATTATTTCGTTTAGATGAGCTAATAAGCATAAGTAATTTTACCGCATAAAACCGAGGAAAAAAAAATTCAAAACAGTAGCCAAATATAGTTTTTGTTTTTGTAAATATTATTTTGCTTTTTCGGGCTTAACGTCCTTATGTACTCCAACTAGGCCCAACAAGGACGGGTTATCCTACAGGTTACCAACCTATTCTAGCCAGGATGAGAAGGTCAATATTCATTTTATGGGTCCACCACGAAATAAATATTGACTCTCCCAAGTGGGATTCGAAACCAAGACCTTCTCATTACTAGCGCGCTGAGACCCTTGTCCCAACTCACTCGGCCATCGAGCCCCCAGTCAAATATAATTTCAGAACTATGTGTAATTGTGTTGACAAAGGACAGTTACACGATTGCTAGATATAAACTTAGTTTATTAGTTTTATAAAATCGGATATTAATACAATTACTTTAAACGATTACAATAATAATCTTACCTAAATATAAACATAGAATAGAATAAAAGTCCCATGATAGTCTCTCTCAAAACACCATTACTGTTTTAATAGTGTTACCCTAACATATTAACTACCAGTGCAAACATCTGTGAATATGATACACTAAGTTTTACATTTACATATGGAAAACTGTTTAAGAAGTAAAACAATAAAACAAAATATCAAAGGATTTTTTGATGCATAAGTGGAACTTGAATATAATTTTTTACCACAAAGCAGTAACTAATATTTGTATGTGTTTTTGAACATGTGGAGAAACTTTAATAATATACTGCGATAGTCTTACTTAGAAAAAACGGTAAATAAAAATACACGATTTAAAAAAAGAAAAAGAGGGGTCTATAGTAGGAATATAAAAATCCCATTATCGAATAAATAAAGGAGATTTCTTGGGAGGGGGTCTGTAATCGAAGCCGTTAGGGCGGAAACCTGGGACTTTCGGATATTAACTTATTATCGGATCTGAACGAATTAAAAAACGGCTGTCTCCGCCCATAACAGTCAATTCTAATTCCCTCTGGTGCCTGTTCTCCTTCGCGGCGATGACAATTGGTCCCTGAAAGGGAGGCGAAGAAATTAAATATAAAAAAAAAAGAATAGAAAAAGAGAGGGTGGCGCGTCACCGACAGGCCGCCCCCCTCAGAAACCGTCCACCATTTTCTTTTATTTCCGCACCGCCTGTCATTATTTTCTCCATCTTATCGCGAAATGAGTTTTATACCCCGGCACCGGGAGCAATCCTCCAGCTGCCCCGAGCAGGCGCCCCCTCTCCTTTAAAAAGAGATTTCTTAAAGAATTAATTAAGATTGATGTTAACTGGGGAGGAGGGAGGGGGAAAAAATCTCGAGGTAGCCCCCCCCCCCCTGTGCGGTGAAGTATAATTAAAACTTGGGTAATTAATGGATCAGCCAAAGAGGCTGAGACCTCTTGCGAGCCATGGTTATTTCATCTCCAGTAAACTCGTTTAATTTTTATTTTGCACTCCGCTTTCCTCTTTAAACCTTTTTTTCCTCCTTTTTTTTTTTTTTGTTTTAATTATTATTATTTTTCCTGATCATTAATCATTACTATGTTTTTTCTACATAAAAGTTAAAGCTCCATTACGTTTTGTAAAAAAAAAAAAATTACTTCCAAATGGAAAATATAATTTGATCTCTGCCAAAAATCCTCCTAAATAATTACCATGTGCTTTCTAAGTACAAAAACAATATAAAAACCAAAACAAATTTTTGTTTTTTCTCCTATACAGTTTTAATCATCCTTATAAACCTCCCAAAAGGTTGAAACGGCAATGGCCCCGAGAACTTTTGTAATATTGAATTATGTTGGAGTCCTGGTAAAGATCATCTCCTCCACTCAGGTCCTGAGCATCTGTGGCTATAAGGCTCCCACTCTGCCTCCACTGGATATTAAAACCAGTGACGCATCTGAGAGAGCAGCGCTGGAATCTCAATAAAAAACACAATAAAACGGAAGCTAAAACTAGTAGAGTAGACGCGCCTGCAGAAGGCGAGAGAGTGTACTACTCACTTCGTACTAATATTAAATCTTTATTAGAAGAAAAAAATATCCTTTTTAGAAATATTCTCAGGTGAAAAGGAAGCGTTTTGTAATTTCTCGTAAAATTGTAGTAACGCACCGACTCACTGCCTCGCCTTCTCAAGCTGCGTCTTCTCTAATGCAGATTAGTTACCGGTGGATAGTACACCTGAATTAAGATTTGTCATCATATAAATCCAAGCAAATCCACGTTTAATGCAATGACAAAACTTAGCAAAACTCTATCAACAAACTTAAACAATCAACTTAAAATATCACTACTCATAGTACGGCTTTGATTTCTATTTTAAAAGGGCAGGTGTTATTTAAAAAAAAAAAAAAAAAAAAATTGGTACCAATCTTTTTGATAAGAATGATTTACCCCAAAACCTCATTGTAATGTATAGTGCTGAGATATCAACGCTAATTAAATTCATTATTGTGCTCGCGAAAACGAAACATTGTAAATGAAAGGTACGATTCAACCAAAGAAAAAAAGAAAAAAACTGATGAATTTAATAAGCATACGAAAAATCAAGAATGACCGACCAAAGGATACGAGAGAAGATGCTCTAGGGGAAATCGGATGACAAGAGGAGAGACGATGTAGAGGAGGGTCCAAGGTGGCTGGGAGTTGAAGGATGAAGGGAGAGAGGTAGGATCGTGGAGATTGGTTAGTTGTTGTGAAAGAGGCCCGGGTTCTTGCAGGACTGTAGTGACGAGTTAATAATAATACTAATTATAAGGAAAAGCAGATACAGTTATTTAAATCAGGAAGGGATGAATAATATGACGTTGGAAAACTTGATAAATTAGTGATGGTTAGAGGATATCGAGGATGGATTAAGGATCTTAGAAATTGTAAGATGTGGACGAGATTCACAGGATTATCGTGAGAGACGACTTAAGGGACGAATCTTTCATGGCCTTAGCTCAACCATTGTAGTTATTTTTTTAATCAAAATATAAGAATATAGTGACCTTGTGATTATACATACATAAGTTTTATTTATGTTACAAAACTGAATTCATAATTCGTTTTGTTGTTTCCTTTTATTCCAAACATTGGATTGAAAAAAAGAAGGATAAATATTTCAGGAAGTATTTATGTTTTATTGCTAGTATTTATATTTATGGTTTTATGTTCTCAATGTATTGTAAAACACCAGCACTGAAAAGTATTTAAAAGCTACTTTGATTTGGGACACATGCAGGTTACATGAAAGTATGAACCAATTACAAATTTTACAAGTGATTCCACCATACATTTAACGTACTAAATGAAACCTAATTGCCAAAGAGACCGTCTTTTTTTATTCTTATATGCTCTTATTATTATTACTTGTTATTCTAAAGCTTTCTTATTGTTACTTCTCTAATTCTTTACCCAGTAGCTCCTTTCAGAACAGGGAGGGTTTAGTTTCCTACTTTTCTCTGTTTCTTACCAGGTTTCTGGCTTCATGGAGATTCTTCCATCATCCTAAAGACATGACCGAACAACTTGAGTTGACAAGCTTCTAGATTATCAAATGTCCTTGGAGTGGAATACTTGTCTAAGATAAGCAAAGAAAACCATTCTGCAACCCGATTTGGAATACTGTGTTCGTAAAGTGAGTGGTGAACAGTGATATGAAACTCCAGTCCTTCAAGCCTGTACTATTCCAATGCTGAAAAATGTAGTTCCTCCGAGCGACGGAAAGAATTCTGTTTAAGAAAAATCCAAGAAAGGTCTGTAGCCGCAATGAGAGGTGATAGAACAAGTATTCCATTCGAAGGACATTTAATATGCTCGAAGCTCGCCAGATAAAGAAGTTCGGTCATGTCTTTAGGATGGTGGAAGAATCTCTATAAAGCCAGGAACCTGGTAAGAAACAGAGAACAATAAAAAACAAACTCTCTCTGATCTGAAAGGAGCAACCGAGTAAAGCAGAATAAGAGAAGTAATAATAAGAATTTAAAGTTTTAATAAGAATTAGAAGGAATTGCAGTGACAAGAATGTGAGAATCCACCAAACATAGATCCACCAACTACAAAGTTAATGGAACATTCCATATATTTAAGAACATGTCATATACAACAACATTTATGTATTTACTGTTTAATACTGAATGCGCCAAGTATAACTGAAACCTCTACCAGTATTCCCTAAGGTCCTTTCAATTTCAAACAAACCATATTTCAAATACCCCTATATTCAAAGTCATCTACAATTTAAATTATGAGTCATCTCTACTAACAGCTGGCACTACTCACTCAGGGTTTGACCATACCTTTACAGTCAAAGCTAAGTTCTCTGGAACTAACTATCAACTCTACTTACTGTAAATTTATTATGCTAGATTTAAAAATGAACCATTTCAAATCATTGAATATTTCAAACATTATCCATTTTGTTCGCCTACAGAATTAGATTCAGTTGATAACAGTAACATTAAACAGTATGCATATTTTTTTCTTTTTGTTTCCCTACGAATAACACCCTTCAGCTAACCGCTTTATTTTTAAATATTGTTCCATTTAAAATTCCCTTATTTATTCAGGGTGTTTTTTTCTTCTTTCATTTTTTTTTTCTCTTTTCATTTTTATTTTTCCAATTCAAATAAATCGTATATTTTTATGTTTTTAAATTATACATGTATATAAAATTGGAAGTAGAAGGTATTTTTTTTTTATTGATTTTTTTTTTTTTTAATTTTCATTGTTGATTCATGGTATTCGAAAGAAATATTTTTATTTTCAAATTTTTCTGCTTCAATAAATTAATTTTTAGTATTAGATTTCTATATTTTCTGACGTATTTTTTAATTTTATTTTATGCATTCATTTATTAACAGAGATTTACAACTGTATCACAAAAATATACCTAGTGAATATGCGGTAATTATAATGTTTAGTAATGACATGACAATGACTTGTAAAGAAGATCTGCAATAGATCACCAGGCCATCCTCTTTTCAGATGTCTCGGAGGATTGCCAGGAATGGAACGAAAAGCAAGCGGAATTGGGCAAGTATTTAGTTTATAGTGAAAGGCATCTCGGTCATGCCAAATCATTAGGGTCATTGTGGATCAGTTCATTTGTGACAAAGTAAGGAGTATTAAGGATTTTTCGGAGGATTTTGGATTGGAGTAATTAGAAGATGGTTTAATGGAACCCCATAACTTTATATTGTAAGTCAAATAGATCTGATGATGATCATGAGTTTTTTTGTAGTGAATCTCGAGTTTTAAACATTTTTCAAACAAGTGTTGGAGCAAGCGAAATTGATCTTGTATGAGGGTTCCATATGAGTCTCTTGTCTAGATAAAATCCAAGGTATCGCATATTTTCAACATTATTACATTGTTTAATGGTATTCCATTAATGGATACAAGAGGGCGGATGAAAATCTAAAACATATATAGACATATATGCTTTACCATTACTATGCTATAGGACCAGCACACAATTTACAATGATCTACTTATTATCGCTGTTACATTATCGGGTACATTATCTATATAGTGTTCAGGTCTTGAGTCTGCGTAGTGGGTCTTACCTCTACCAGATCTTTATCAGTCTTCCGCGCCTGTTCCTTCAACTCTTTCCTATCCTACTGCGTGTCTTCTTTTCGAGAATATACTACCTTTTCCCCCACCAACTAACTTTTGTATTCTTTTGTTTGGATATTTTATTTCTTTGTGAAAAACCCTCCGTGTGTCTGAGTGAATTTTGCCGACAATCAGGTTACCGAGGAAGTACCTAACTGGCTGCTCCGAAGGTTCGGTACCTGCACTTGAAGATCCCACTTGAACTTGGGACTTCAATAATCATAGACATCATTGGAAGCTGCACCTCTTTCAACTTTGTGTCCATAATAATAATTAATATAATTTCATATTCGTGAACCCATAATACATTGCATACATTGCAGTACCAAGGGAGTATTCTCTATGAAAGGAGAGGGAAAGCCAACTTAAATCAGTGTACAGATGGGACTAAGTAAACGTTTTGAGATTCCGATAACAAGCAATTTATGATTCATATATTGATGAAATATAATGGAATATCATTAAAGAATATAGTATACTAGCATACCCCGTTGAAGCTTCCCCCACTCTCATAAGTAAAAAACTTAGATAATTTTAACTAATAATTAAAGCTTTAATTGTTTACCGACAAAAATCTTGTATTATTGCAATGAATAAGCATTATTATCGTAATGATATATTCACTCAGTAATATTTAACCTGGATAAAATTGCAATGATTATGTGGTTGAAGATTATGTAAAAACATATTTAGATATCCAATTTTTAATTTTAATATACGGTTAAAACCACATAATATATATGTACAGAGACTATTAAAAAACACTTGCAGATAATAGACTTCAGTGCTTATCATATTTTTACGCACAATGACAAAAATTTGAGGATTATGGCATATATCATTTCTGCCAATCATTATTGTACATGTAAATTTTTATTATTGTAAATTTCATTATTGCCAAAAATTCATAGAACTATGGAAATAATGTAGCTAATATTTGGTAGAGATGGGTTCAATAGTTTCACTATTGTAATGTCTAATGCGGAACCACATATCGGTCAATTTTCAAACTTCAATGGGATTAACATGTTTCACCATATATGTATTTAATTTTATTCTCTCATTAAATTGAATATAATTGAATTTTAAAATAGACTTCAAGTTATATGTAGCACTTTGTTACCTCTCATGCAGAATGGGGCTCGCCACCTATCGGTCAATTTTCAACTTCACTGTAATCCTTTTTCACTTCACTTATTATTGCTTTTTTAATTACAAATTAATTGAAAATCATTAGATTTTAATAATTCTAAACCTTCCTGGAACTCTAAAGATGATAAGGTTAAAGTTTGGTTCATTAGTTTTTGTGGTTAGTGGTTACAAACGAAAAATGGCATGTCCTTTTATATAATAGTATAAATTTGGGAGCCATTGGTTAACGATAACGATTTTTTTTTTTTTTTTTTTTTATAAATCCATATTATGGAGAGCAAGATTAAATTGTTTCATTTATGAAATAAAAAATCTAAAAAAAAAAAAAATCCTATGTGCGCGATATGAAATTAATTTTTTCATCGGAAAACAAAGCCATCAAGAAAAATAATACAAAAAAAAAAAAAATTAATGAAAAAGACAGAGCGGATCCTGAATTTATTCAGGAAAGGGGGAGATATAAATATATATATCGAAAGCTGTTGACCCCTTAGATTATTGTGATGAAGGCTGGAAAATGAGAGAAACGGTCCATTTTGACATGTCCGTCAATCAGTAAGGGCCCCGCAAGGGTTCTATTTCCAAAGGGTTTTTCAGGAAGGGGTAGGGGGTGAAGGGAGGGGGGAGGGTGAGCCCGGGAGTATCGGGGCAAACGTCATCCTCCGGAAAAGACAGATTTTTAATTAAAAAGTTGATAAGGGAGGCGGTGCTATTATTCTTTCCCTTCCTACCTTTCATATCTCGACCGTCCAAAGCGGATTAAAAGCAATTAAGCCTGCCCTGGTCGAACAATGGCCTTCTCAACACGCCCTGATCGCTGTTTCTCTTTTAATAATTTATTATTAAGTCATCGTATGTTTGTTTGTTTTGTTTTTTTACACACTTTTCTGTTTAACTTCTTTTTTTTTCTTTCAGGCTATGCACTAACATTTCAATCTAGAACCATCTCTTTCATCCTGAGCTTTATTCCTCGATCACTGCTGACAAGGTGTATTTTTTAACTTTTTAACTATTTATTTGTATTTACAACTTCAAACATTGTACAAAAGTATATTTGAGGAAATTATTAAAATCACATGTCAATAACATGTAAAGAACTATTCACTAGTAGCACATCAATAGTTCTACATTAGAAGGTTTCTTGGCCATCTTCTTTTCAGACGGTGGATTATCGGGCATATATACTATCCTACGATCCTCTGCTTTTCCTCAAAAACCGTCCAATTCATTTACAAAATTCCATCGAAAATCTGGGAGTAACTTTTGATCAACATCTTACTTGGAATAACCATATCTCTCAAATCACGAGGAAATCTATTACCGTGATTCATTTACATTAAGTACTCGACAACTTTTAGTATCATCACTCGTTTTTCCCAACTTTGACTACGGATGCATAGTATATGGAGGACTGTCTGATGAGCTCGAGATGAGATGTAAAAGAGTAATGAACTGTTTTATTAGATTTATTTTCGGTATCTCCAGACGTTCTCACATACCTCACAGGTATTCTGAAATTGGGTGGCTTTACCCCAGTTTCCGACGTCAATACTTCCTGTGTGAACTCATATTTCAAACCTTGAAAACCAAAAAACCCACCTATATCCATGACCTCCTTACTCTGCGCTCCTGCCCATTCACATCTTAAATACTAGAACCCAATCCATCAACCTGTACACTCCGGCACATTGAACTGCATCCTTCGAGAAATCCTTTATTATCCGTTCTTCCTATTTATGGAATTCATTGCCCACCTCAATGCGAAAAAGCTCCACTCTTACTTCCTTTTAACATCATTTATCTCTTTCTCCTTTTCAATCTTCCGAGCAAATGTAAAACATGAATATTTATGTAATATACATTATAATAGCATACATAGGATGTACCCTTTTACAAGATTTCTCATTTATTTTGTAACTCATAATTTTATTATTAATCAATTTTTATTATTATCTACTATTATTATTAATTATCATAGGCAGACGATTGTCCTATGTACTGTAATCAAATGTTATTCTTAGGGCACAAGTAGTCCCTGAATAAAGTTTCATTTTCTTCTTTTTCTCCTTCTTCTGTATAAGATTAAATTTCATAGAAGGTAACTCAGGTCTTCCAAAAAATCCAAGAGACGAGGATGTATACAACACCGTGTCATTACCAAAGTCCTGTCGTCTATAGTTTTTAGTTTCCTACAGTATTTTCTTATCTTCATTATTTTCTTCCTCCCTTCTACTACTGCTTTCTTTAAACCATTGTTGATTCCACTAAATGTTACGAAACTCAATTTCATATAATCACTACAGCCATGGGGCTGCATCATCTGGCCTGTAGATGGAGACGGTAATATCGAGCAGAACAAATGGTAATAACAGTGATTAAATCCGCAATGAATGGATGGATGGCATCGGCCCGGACAATATTTAATCCTTGATGAGGGGGCGGGCAATATAAGACAGAGGGCTGCTCGTGACGTATCTCCGTAACATCTGTGCGTAGCAACGACTGTGTTTGACGCGATATATTGTTCATCGCCCTAGTTCCAAATTAAAGATGAGCAATCCTTTTACTTCGCTCAGCTGAATGCAGTTCGGCCACAGCAGGGTTCTGCCACATCCTGGGCCATTAGATACATTGACCAATATTCTTAGGTTGGCAATTCACTAGTATCAAGGGCATATCAGGAACCAAAATAGAACGAGAATTTTCGATTGTTGTAGACAATAGTTTATGCATAAATTAATTTTAAAAACTAAATAAAAATGTCAGGGAATCGAAACCGGAAATAGATTTTTTAATAAATAAACTTATAATTTTTTAAGTACTGTTAACTAGCACTGATCTGTTAACTAGAAAGAAACTAGGTATATATGAGCCTACAGGCCTTAGGAGCACAAGCCAATTCTTACCCTTCTTTATTATTATTATTATATTTATATAATTGAAATATTATTATATGGTATATAATAATATTTAATACATTTTATGATATAGAGACATATATATATATATATATATAAATTCCCCATCAAAAGTATCGCAACACTTAAGAAATATTTGAATTTTTAAAAACGTTTTTTTTTTTTTTTAATTAAAGAAAGGTTCTGAAGTCTATAAAACATTCCTAAACTAGACATAAACAATTTTTAGTAAAATAAATTACAATATTTCTTCCAATAAACTAAAAAGTTAGAAAACTTACTTCTTAAAAGTTTCATTTTTCATAATTTTTTTTATTTAAAATTTTTAATCTATATTTAATAAGACATATTGCCCCCTCTGGCTTGAATGACTGCTTCCACTAGTTTTGGCATACTTGTAAATAACGGAACGAATGATAAACATGGACTGAAGGAAATTTGAAAAAAATAATCTAAAATACCATAGTTTGTTATAAAAAGAGAAAATCATTGATGTGTCTTATCCTTAATGTCTCACTTTTAATAAATAATATTAATATGAATATAAATCAAGTATAGATTAAGGTAAAAACCAGGAAAATCTCGAGAATTGTGGATGTTGCAATACTTTTGATGGGGAGAGTTTATATATATATATATATATATATATATATATATATATATATATATATATATATATATATATATATATATTATATATATATTTATGTCATTCTAGTATTTTAGGCATAAAATATCAGCCTAAATTTATATTTTTCCTACGATAATATTCATTTCTTTGTAGATAATTTTAATTTTTTTCTTTTTTCATTACCTATCATTTTTTTCTGTTTTATATCTGCCATTTTATACATAATATTTATGTCTATATTGGCTATTATTTTTTTTATCTTATAATGTAAATCTGAACTCACTTTAATTTATCTTGTTTTATTTTTAAATTCTCTAGGCCAAATATGATTTTTTTTTTTTTTTTTTTTTTTTTTTATGGTTTGGGAGGAGTAAACGAGATGAAAAGTATAAACAAAAATATATATTGCGTGTTTATCCTAGTTTTACATAGTTATATAGTTATTGTTATTGTTACTTTCCTTTATGTGTATAGTTTTATATTTATTTTGTATACTATATTTTATATTGTTATCAATAAGGTTATATATTATCTTTTTGTAATTTTATATTCCGCAAGGGATCGATCATTTTAATATGTAGATTTTTATATTTTTAAAGTACTGACTATTGCGGGTTTTTTTTTTTTTTTTTTTTAATATTAAATATTGTAAGATGTCAAATTTGGATTGATTAAGTATGCTGTGTTTTTAGCAACCCATTTAAAATTGGCAGCACCACATAATAAAGTGTTTCTCTCTCTGTTATTCTTGAGAGACTTTGTCTCAGAATAAAGTTTTCTATTCTATTCTATATAAATGTGTGTGTGTGTGTGTGTGTGTGTGTGTGTGTGTGTGTGTGTGTGTGTGTGTGTGTGTGTGTGTGTGTGTGTGTGTGTGTGTGTGTGTGTGTGTGTGTGTGTGAATAAAACATGATATAATGTAATAAATTGATATAACTATCTACAACAATAATGATATATGTTAACCAAAGTTGGACATAATTTAATTATGATGAAATATTTTACGACTGATTTGATAAAATCAATCATCTACTTTAATCATGATTAATCTTAATTGATTTTCCAGCGAACTAAATCATTTGTAGACCAATAAAACAACCGACATATTCAATCATGATTAAATTAGATGATTGATTCCTGGAAATTAGTTTTCAAATATTTAATCATGATATTTTGCCCAACTCTGATCCTATCAATATACAATATTTCATATATATTATGATTCGCTACACTGAATTAAAAAAAGGTCCATAAAACAAGTAAATGAATATATTATAAAAAATATATATTTTTTTTTATATAGTAAAATATAGAAATAAATAGTAAGTGAATATGACTCCAATAAAGCGACATTGATTGTATTTTATTACCACTTATTACCCATAAATACCAACTGTTAACCGAAAGGCAATAAAGGAAGGTACAAGACGATGGTTCTACTAAGAGCGGAGGTGAAGACAAGAGCTCGGTTGGCCCAGATCTGGCAGGGACGTCGACAATGAACTGCCTGGATTCATGGGTTCGAAACCGGTTTTTGCCATTAATTATGGCCCTGTTAGCCGCATCATTACCCAGGCTCCTGCCTCCTTTTTACCCCCTCCCCGTGTCACTTACACGGCCAATGTTATTAATAGCTCTTCTCCTCTCGACTGTATAATATCTTTTTTAATGTTTCCTCTTTCCGTCTCTCCAACGGGTGGGGGTGGGAGTGAGAGCTTTTTATAAGACCTCATAAGTCAAGTAGATGTGGGGCAAGGTATGGCGGGATTTTAGGTAGAGCAGGTGTTGAAGAGAAAACTCACTGAGTTGAGTTATTGTTTGTTTAATTAAATTACTGTTTCTCCTATATACCGTAAGGCCCCTGTAAGCAAAGGGACAATCAGTGAAGTTGTTTAATTTATTTTCATAAATCACTTGAAAATTTTAAAAAACATTTCCCAACCGTCGATTTTTAATTAATAACACGACTATTAATTTCCGGCATTATTCATCGCAAATTATCCTACTAACATATACATAAGTTAAAATACTTGAGTCGTTTAGAATCGAAACCCGCTAGGTCCACTTTTTTCAAAATATATATATAGGCTTAAAGGCAATAGAACAAAAACCACAAATTGGACAAAAATTGAATCTTAATTGAGGCTTTTAGTATCAAAACCAGCTCAATATATTTGTGTAAATTTTTAAGGAGAGACAAGAAATATTCCACCCTCTGCCCTTTAAATTTTTCCGAAAAAAAATGTATTTTTGTTTTTAAAATATGTAGAGTAGAATTCCAAATCATTCTTATTTGAATTATCAGTACTGTCTTATGATTTATGAATAAAAATAATTTGGATTGAGCTGGTAAAAAAAAGTAAGGTTTTTTTTGTTGTTTTTTTTCCCCTCTTAGACTTTAATTTTTTTATTTTATTTTTATTTTTTTACATTTATTGATATTAACAACTGTACCGAATAATATACAAGTAAATGTGTTGATAGTGAATACAATGGCATGTAAATAACTTGTGAAGAATTACTCACTAGTAGCACTTCAATAATATCTACACTAAAAGGTCTCTAGGACATCTTCTTTTCAGACGCTTTGGAGGATCATCAGGGTTGGAGGAGGAAGCAAGTTGGGAGACTAGTGGTTTTGGAGATTACTATGGAAGGATGTATATCTGGTTTGGGCTAAATCCCATAAACATATGGGACATTAAGATCTTTATGGATAAGTTTATTGGTCACAAAGAAAGGAGCATTGAGGATTTTTCGAAGGATTTTGGATTGTAAGGATCGGTTACGAGATGAATTGGATGGTTTAGTAGAGCCCCAAAGCTCAACTCCGTACGTCCAAATAGGTTTAATCACAGTTATGTAAATGAGTTTTTTGTAATTAATTGGGAGCTTTGAACGTTTGTCCAGAAAATGTTGAAGTAGTCTGTAACGACGGGCAGTTTCTTGTCGTTTTAGTCTTGTATGTGGATTCCAAGACTTTAATTAAATTCAATTTTTTCTGACTTTTCTGGCATGTATTAGACTGCAAAATCAAAAA
The DNA here is from genome assembly GCA_003667255.2 of Euschistus heros. Taxonomy (NCBI): domain Eukaryota; kingdom Metazoa; phylum Arthropoda; class Insecta; order Hemiptera; family Pentatomidae; genus Euschistus; species Euschistus heros. Next base: position 2,143,184 of record RCWM02000142.1, read on the forward strand.
AGGTGAGTTGATAAATAAATTTATCGTAATAATGTTAATTGTTTATGATTCGTTTGATTCGTACAAATAAATTTAAAATTCCTGAATATGTTGACAAAAATTACAACAAAAATCTCAAAAAAAAAAAAATTAATGTAGTTCTACTGGTACTGGTAATGAAAAAAAATTAAAATGTAGCTACTGCCTACTGTCTAATTCATAACTGCTTTTAAAATTTTAACATTTGAAATGATTATATTCCTATTTATGAGGTAAAATAAATTAAGTTAATGAGATTGAACCAGCCATTGGTCCACTCCTGCTGGAGCTCCCACCCAAAATACCTTTATATACCAAGATAGAAAACACTAAACTTCTTATAATCTTTCACACGTTAGAAAATGGAAATAACAAAATATCAATATATAAATCACTTAATTATTGAATCCCTTAATAGTAAAAATTTATTTAGGTAGAAGTGGTTTATTTCAATTGATATTACAATCTACCCTACCTTAAGGCAATAGGTAATATAGATGACAATAAATCCTTTCACACAATATGTACAATGAAAATTTCTAACATTAGGGAAGTAGAGATAACAAAATATCAATGTATAAAACACTAAATTCATATTATGGTAGAGGAATTCGGTGGTTCGATTGGAATATTTGAAACGGCATTTCATAAAAAAAATATATCATGATTTATCGATATTTTTGGTCACTGATATATCGTGTATAGCTATAATTATAATAATAATTTCTACTACTGTAGGAGCAAGTATATTTCAGTCACATGAACAAAAATAATACTTTTCTGTGTACTATTATTTTTAAAGAACCCAGAGGTGTGTTTAATTAAAATGCACATTGTTGAGTGGCATAAAAGAGGTTTGCCACTCTGTCATATACTTTTATTTAATTTCGGGAGGGCGATGAATCGATTGAAGACGGATATCGGTCTGGAAGACTAGAAGTGGTTGAACAAGCACACGTGCTGGATAAAATCGCAGCAGATCCACGCCAAACATGTTCAGAAATTGCTGAATAGCTCAACATTTTCGAATCTACAGCTTGGAACTATCTAAAAGAAATGGGAAATGTAAAAAAGTTGGACAAATGGGTACTTCACCAACCATCGGATGCCAATAAACTGGTTCGGGTAACGACTTCTTCTTTATTGTCTCGATTAAACAAACGGGAAACTTTGCCTCATCCACCTTATTCTCCTGATATTTCGCCAACAGATTACCATATTTTCCGGGCTTTAGATAATAGTCTAAGAAAAAAATGTTTTAACAATCGTCAGAGCTTAGAAATGGATTTGGACAACTTTTTCCGTAATAAAACAAAAGATTTAAAAAAAAAAAGAAGAAATTTGGGACCTGGCATCACTTTGGGAGAAAAAAACTGAATGTAATGGTACATATTTCGATGAATAAAATGTTTGCATACTTCAATGTTTTATAGCCCACTTGAAAAAAACGACAGGGCTTTTAGGAGGATCTGGAAGTCAGAAATAATAATCCAACCAGATGAAATCAATAAAATTATTTCTGCCAAACTAAAAGTATTACCGGATCAAAATGTCGATCCTTTGCTTTTTAACATTGTGTGTAAAAATATGTTTCATGGGCATTTAGCTGTAATCACTGGTAATGCAGTCCATTATCCGCAAGAGTTACTTAATGGTCTCTGTTCATCTGGATTACCAACTTATACATTAAAATTGAAAATTAGATATCTACGTATGCTTTCATGTAATCTTTAACGATCTAATATGTGCAATTGCAACCAGTCTTAAGATTTTTATTAGGCTATCTGCAACAGCACAATTATTAGTTGTGATTTATTAAATAACACGGACAAGCTTTGCGGCAATTAACAGCAATAAATCTCTTGTTATGAGATTTATTAACAGAGATCGGAGTATAGGAGTTTGGGAGTGGGAAGTCACAAAGACTTGGGGGAGATAACCGAGCGTGCGTGGTGCGAGGGTCGCTATTATAGGAGGTGTCAATAGCATCTGTGTTTGGGCCCCTCGTTCTGCTCTTGTGTGTGTGTCTCCGCACTTTGTTCTTCACTTACCTCCCTCCCCGGGGCAAGAAATTTCCTACAGGATTGGGATTGGCCGGAAGAAAGAAAAAAAATCTAAAGCCATTTAGAGTAAAACCGATCCTATTACAAATTCAAGAAACGATCAACCAGACTCTAAAATATTAGCAGGCTTAAGAACTTACGTAGCTGGATTAACTCTAGGTTTAGGGCTAATTTCAACAACCAAATCGAATTAGCAAACATTTTATGATCTATTTCCACTATTGCCCAATAATGTAACATTTACAAATTCCGTTATAACTAAAATAACAATTGAGAGAGTCATATAATTTTTCATAACTGTTTTCATTCTTTTACAACTTATCTTTCTCACTAGTATTAAAAATATTTTTTTTACTTTTCATATAATAATAGTAATCATTTATGATTTAAAAGAAATAGCAGAGAAGGCAGGACTACGAATCTCATTCCAGAGGACAGAAATTATGACCACTAAGAAAAAGTATGCGAGAAAACAATTTTTTTTTTTTTTCAATCCACTTCTTTTATCCCCTTACGCTACATATTCCCTTCCGCATCATCCCCAAATACATTCCTTCTCTGTGGCAATATGAAGAATTACGATTGATTCAATAAACCTTATAATAAAAAATAAAATAGCATATTTTACTCAATCATTATTTTATAGTCACCTTTTCGAAAACAGTTCGTTATATAATTTAAGGAAATAACCCAAAAGAAGAGTGCTGATGCAAATTGAACCCATGTCGAATAATCATCTTAAAAAGAAAATATTTATTGCTATGTTAGAAAATGTTGAGATATTCGGAATATCATAAATTTCAATATAAAAATTCAATATTCAATATAATAATATTCAATATAAACTTCAATAAATTGGTAAATAAACAAATATTTATCAATTTATTGAAATTTACAAATGAACAAACATAGATCAAGTAAATGTGTTAAAAACGTATACAGTAACATGCCAAAACTTGATAAGAACTACTCATCAGTAGCACTTCAATAAAAAATCTACACAAGAAGATCTCCAGGCCATCTTCTTTTCAGACGCCTCGGAGGTTTATCGGGAATGGAGTGGGAAGCAAGTGGAGAAACAAGCGGATTTGGGTGGTTATGATTACCATAGAGAAAGGATTGGTATCTGGTTTGGGCTAAATCAGCAACATATGGAACATTAAGATTTTTATGGATAAGTTTATTGGTGACAAAGTAAGGAGAATTGAGGGTATTTCTAAGGATTGTGGATTGTAGGGATCGGATACGGGATGAATTGGATGGTTTAGTAGACCCCCAAAGCTCAACTCCGCACGTCCATATAGGTCTAATCAGGGTCGTGTAAATGAGTCTTTCTTAATTAATTGGGAGCTTTTATCGTAAAAAAAACAGTGAAGACTAAATATAGGCAAATAAAAGTATCAAAGCAATTTAAGTATTTAGGAGAGATCATCTGCGACAGCGGATAAGATGAACCTACAATGGAGGACAAGATCTGCAACTCAAATATACTGTTTCCTCACCAAACATATGCATTCATTCTGTTTCCTCACCAAACATATGCATTCATTCAGTTTCCTCACCAAACATATGCATTCATTTATTATAACAAGAATCTGTCCACCAACGTGAAAATAAGGCACAAGCTGTGGTAAGGCCATTTATTTTCTATAGCGTGGAAACAGCAAATCTCTCAAGCCTCTTCTTAAGATAGAAAGGCGAAGATAAGAAGAATTTATGGCCAAAAATATCACAAGGAAAGCTCAGACTGAGATATACGAAAGGATAGATGATTTAGAAACAGTTATAAGGAAAAGACGACTGAGCTTCTGTGGGCACATAGTTAGGATAGATCCCACATGACTGAATAAGCAGATTTTCAATAAGACATACAAACTGAAAATCTAGAGTGGTAATTTTAAGCAGATGGTGAAAGAACTGGAGAGACTTGAAATCACTGACGGGGAACGCCTGGAGAGAGAAAGATTCAGGTTGATTAAAAACATCATTTTCTTGCCGAGAAACAGAGAAACAAAGCAGGGGTATGGAGGATGGACGGAAGAGAGAAGACTGCAGCAGTCAGAGAAAATGAGGGATTATTGGAGGAGGAGAAGTACTGAACTAAACACAAGAAGTTAAATATGATATGATATATATAGTCCTTCGTAAGCCAGTTCTCAAAGAAAAAAAAAACAGTAAACACTTTTAGCTGCTGACTAACTGGTCAGTTCGAATAAATAATCTTGATGAAATGGACTTTATCACATGGAGTTTCTGAAAATGTCAACTCTTGAATGTTGTCCGCTTGCATATTAAAATGTACGTGTAATTCTTATAATTCACATATAACTAATCATTACATAACAATTTATTTTGGCTCTGAAATTTTAACTATGGCAAATCAAAACCTCCTCAGAAAATTAGAAAGATCGGGCGCATTAATATACCAAACAAGTGAATGGCTTTAAAAGTGCGCCACGTACGGAAAAGTATTTAAGAAAAGGCACAAATGGTTTGGGCATGTAATCAGGATGGGCTTTGATAGAAAAGTTAGATGTCTTCAAAAAGCTCGTTCTTGTAGGTTATGACTAGTCTTGACGTGATCCTGCTTACAGAGACTGGGAAGGGTCTTAGTAAATTTTGATTTTCAGACCATTATTTTGTCTTTGCTTGTTGTTTTTTTTGCGTTCAGCAAAAATACGTTTTATTGTCAGACATACTTTTGGGAGTGGTTTAACTTCCAGTTAATAGCTGTTGGTGAGTTTCAAGAGTCCAATTAGAAGTCCTCTTATCATCAATCTATCCTTGGTCTTGATTCTTGATCCCATGGTCCTGGTATTGGTCTGATTGTTGCTGTGTTAATATTCAGGACTTTCATCCCGTGTTATTTAAATCTGCTGTTTTTTGTAGAATTTAATACCTGGCAAAGGGACTGAGATTAAGGGTAATGGAGAAAGGGGACAAGCTTCTTCAGCTGCCTTATCTGCTTGTAATATTTATACCCGAATGACTCGGAATCAAATAGAGTTAAAATGGATTCAAGGTAACTGTTTTGAATAATATATGGTTTTATCATTATTGTTGTAAATACTGAAGAGAGCCGAAAGTGAATCGAGTGTATGAAGAAAAGTAAAGAAGTATTTATACGAAACTTTTTTTATATTATATCTACTACCTTTAGGGCAACCGGCTCTATAGATCCGAACAAAGGATAAATTTAAAACTTTTAATTTTAACGATTTTTATTTCAATTAAGTAAACCATAATAAATGTTCATAATATTTTAGCAGAAGGTACTACGTTCTATGAATTCTTTACGACAGGGGCTGCAAAGAGCAGCGTCAAATGTGCCGACCAAGGAAAAGACCCCAGTTTCATATCGAAGGGGCTGTATATTGGAGGGGTATCAGTACAGTCGGTGACAACCTCTTTTCTTTCCCTTATTTATAGAAACAATCTCCTCCATCTTTCTCAATCCACTTCTTTTATCGCCTTTCGCTACATATTCTCTTCCACATTATCCCCAAATACATTCCTTCTCTGTGGCAATATAAAGAATTGGGATTGATTCATTAAACCTTATTTTACTCAATTATTATTTTATAGTTATTTTTTCGAAAACAGTTCGATATATGATTTATGGGAATAACCCAAAGGAAGAGTGATGATGTCGAATAATCATCTTAAAAAGGAAATATTTATTGCTATGCCATAAAATGAGTTATTTAAAATATATTTTTCAAAAACTATTTATTGACATTTACAACTGTATAAAATTTATACAAGTACAGTGAAACTCCAATTATCCGATTATCCGGATTAATTTGAAGAAAAATATATTATTTATACAATTTACATACATACAATTTTTTTTTTATAAATAGTTCATTAACAGACATTGCGTTCCGTGGTTTTGAGTTCACGAGTTTGGAGTTGATTTTTGATTAATAATGTATTACATAATGGAAAAAAATAGAATTAGGCTTTGTTGTATAAATAAAGAATTGCTTTTATCATATCATAGGCCATTGGTTGCAGAATGTCCTTAAAAATTCATTTTTTGCATTTCTATTGGGATTTTTTTCTTCCCAACTCGAGAATAGTTTTAGATGAACACGGGGAACGATTTCATCAAAAGAAAGCCCAAACGGAAAAAATATACGGCGGTAAATGCAATGAGAAAATGCTTGCCGACTACTGTTGGACACCACAACGGGAGACACGGCATGTATAGTACAAAAGGAAAAAAATATGCACATTAATTATGTTCAGTATTAAATATCATTATTTGATATATTAATGTTTTTCACAAAAAAAAAAAGTGTTATAAATATACATGAAAAAATGTCCTCATTTCATTTTTTTTTTTTTTTAAACAACGTCCAATCTCTCAAAAATGAAGCATGATAGTTTTTTTGCTATTGATTCAAATTCAGCATACTTGTATATATAAAATTCCCAAAAAATGCTCGTGGGAGTGAAAAAAAAATACGGTATTTCAGGTTTTTGATAAGTAACGTCTATTTTTTTTTAAAATGATGCTAGATAGAATTTTTTGCATTCAGATTCAAATTTGGCACACATAAAAATTTAAAAATCAGGAACAACATTTCAAGGGAGTTTTTTTGTTGTTTTTTTTTTGCAGAACTGTGTAATCTTCATAGTTTTTCTAAGCCTTTAACAAAGGTATATGGTGACGTGAACACCTGAAAAATAATGTAACTATAAAGGGGAAAAAATAAAACTCGGTTGGGTGGTAGTTTTTGTCTGTCAACATATACTATATGTATCTTTTTTTCTGTACTCTCTAATGTTTTAAAAATATATTACTTATATAACGATTCAGTCCATTTATAAATAAACATATACCATGTAACTTGATTCTCATTATTGTATAATTAAGACAAACATAGATTATAAAAAAAAAAATGTGTAGTTAGGTAAATTTCTTAATATTTTGAAACTGACTTCAAAGTTATGAATGCTCTTTTAAACCCTTATAATCGCAATATCATCGTGTGCAGTGAAACAAAAATGGCCACCATAAATAAACTGAGTTAAAAATTAAAAAAAAAAAATGGTCTTGAAGCATAGAGGAAACATTCTGGAAACGTTCATAATTTTTTTAAATGTTCGAGCAACCAATCACTTTAAATGGAATGACCCCGTTCGCTGAAATTAGAGTTTGCGTTCCGATAAAGAAGTTTAATCAAAGGGTTAACAAATTGCTGATATTTTTTATGATTCAATGAACATAAGGGCACATTAATGTGTATAGGAAGGTAAATATTTCCATGCAGTAACGATTCGTTTTAATCATGTCAATTCCAAAAAGACTATCCCCAATTTTAATTAATACACCTGCAGAAGAAACAGAACTGGGCGAGGAATCAGTGACAACGTACCTGCTACTGATAACGCGGATTGGGTTTATAACGCGGAATGGAATGGTGGTAAACGAACGAATTAAAACTAGCGAACGCTTTTAATGGGTTTGTTGTGTGAAAACAGAGCGTAGGGCTGGCGGGACATGGGTTGAAAAATAACTTATTTGCCGGGTGTGGGTGTGAAGTGGTGGTGACACTCTGGTAATTGCTACGCCTCTGGTCACACCTCGCTGCATTTTTACAGGCAAAAACATGTTGGCTTTGAGACCTCCCTTAGCTAAGTTTCTCCTTTTGTAGGATTAATTTTAATAAAAAAAAAAAAAAATAGAATATGAAAAAAAAAATGCACAAAGGATTTGATGTGTCCTGATAACATGTCCGGGCCATGTCACTTCCTTCCTGCTTCCATTTTCTTTTTTGTTAATCTAATTTTTTTTTAAAAATAAAATGAATTCTGCCGCTATACAACAATTGTACAGAAAAATGTCAGTAAAGTGTGGAAACATATTTATACGGATAAGCTTTATTTTAAAATTCGTAAGTAAAATGCTAGTTTTTCCAATAGTTGTCTCCCAGAGTATTCATTCAACACGCAATTCTAACAATGGCATACTTCTCAGAATTATATTATTATTATGAGTATTAATGGGATATTATTATTAATGTGATGCCGTTTTGAAGAGGATTAACCCAGGCCTCATTTTGGCCTATTCACAAATTTAGCTAGTGGTTTCAGTTTGCAAAAAAATTAATCCCAAGTTTTTTTTTTTCTGATATATTAGTGAAGTGAAGAAAAAAGGTAACGGAGAGCTAAAGCTGCCCAGGGACCATACCATGATATATTCGGGAGTCCCGAAGGATACCAGAGCAAAGGAAGGTGTAGGAATAATCATGAAGGATGAAATATTTGCTAAGGTTGAAGAATGGAACCCTGTATCTTCTAGAATCGTAACGATGCACATAGTAATATCTTCAAAGTGTTTAGCTTTTATTCAAATCTATGCCAAGAAGATTAGAGAAACATACCAGGTATGCAAAAAAAAAAAAAAAATAAAAAAAACTAAATTATTCAATGAAGGAGTTAACAATTATTGAAATAGTTCACTTATTATGGCATCACTCCTCTTTATTATTCATCTATAAAGTTACATGTTTCGGGAAAACTTTGTCCCATCCTCAGACTTTAACATTTATTTCTCCTTGGTGAATCTTTCCCATAGCTCTCAGGCGATCGGAAATGGCTTGCCATCGGAAGTGTTAACACACCGTGTCTGTTCCTTTTACATATCTAAAATGATAATACTATAATAAAATGATAATTATCATTTTAGATATCCCACCCACACACACAGCATTGTCTTCTTCCCAAAAAAGGGACAGACACGGTGTGTTAACACCAAGGAGAAATAAATGTTAAAGTCTGAGGATGGGACAAAGTTTTCCCGAAACATGTAACTTTATAGATGAATAATAAAGAGGAGTGATGCCATAATAAGTGAAATATTTCAAAACAAAATAAAAAAAAATAAAAAAAAATACCTCCACACTGAGAGGAACTGAGGAGGAAGGAAAACAAGAAGATTAGAGAAACATATGTATTTATTTAATTCAAATTCTATATAACAAAATTTTAAAAATAACAAAATTAAATTACTTTCTGTAAAATTTCTCTTTCATCCGAAAAAACTCTTGGCTCGTTCCTCTTCATTGCAAGATTCATACACTTTAAACAGACCATCGCTTTAGTAAGTGAATCTACTTTTAATATTAACTATATTAAGATTTAAAGTTATGTTTTTATGATATAATATTGCATTAATAGGGCGAATTAATCTATTTTTCTTCCAAAAAAAAAAAAAAAAACTCTGCTCCTTCCTCTTCATTGCATAATTCAAAAATTTTAAAAAGATTCATCTTGGGTGCTTTGTTAACCTCAATTAATCTAACAGCCATATATTAAAATTAAATTAAAACATGTAAATAATTTCTGTGTAATAAATTAGTCAACATTTTAAAAGAAATAGGCTTTATTTAACTAAATATAATACTTATAGAACATAGACACACTTAGAACATTATTAAATTTAACCTTCTCATTATGAACCAAGTGAATAACAACATATGGTAATTACTAATTGTTTAAACTGAATGACATAGTCACCACGCTGTGTATCAATGGAATCAAATTACTTAGCAACCGTTGATAAATATCATTACAAAATCACTGGCGGGGCTAATCACGACCCTGTATGTTTTTAGAACAGATGATAAATTTCTACATATAATCGATTAATCGAATAAAAAAAAAAAATCCAACAAAAGTTGCGAATAATTAATCAATCCTTAGACAACATCAGAAATTCCATCTAAAACATCATGTGTACCTCGAGTGATTGTACAAATATGAATGAGGCTGAACTTTAGGTCTTTGTTTTGTTTAAATTAAACTTAAAGCGAATCTGGTGACGGATGATGATAAGAGTAAATTGTCGCTTTGTAAACATTTAATTGTGCAAGTCGTTGTGCAAACAATGTTAATACGGTCAAAGGCCAAGATTAACAGAGCGAAAAAGGATCTGAAGGAAACGAAACCAGAGCTGGGCAGGATCCTTTGAGCGATTATGAACAGTCAGATTGGTTAAGTGACCGAAGGGAAGGGGGGCAATTTAATAATATGGACGTTCGCGAACGAGGCAGTGCCTGCGGGAGACGCAGGAGGCGACAAAGAGCAGGAAATAAAGCGACTGACCAATGGTAATGAGAGGACCACTCGACCCCACTCATCCACCACCTCTCCTCAACGCTGTCTGTTTGTGTTGCGGATTTGACAACGGTTTGTTCTCTCTTTTATATTAGCCAACTGCTCAATTGTCCTCCATTTGGAACAGATTAGCTTTGGAAAAAATTCCAGGGACTGTTACCTTTTGTAATAGTGGAGGGGATCCAAAATAAGTGAAGATTCGAGAGGATGAGATTAGCTCTTAAGAGGGTATTTAGTCAGCTGTTGGGAATGCAGGTCCCTCGGATACCAATGCGCCCTTGTCCCTGTAGCCTCTTGAGAAAGGTAACAATAATATTTATAGGCCCATTTAATTGTCACAGGCTATGTGTTTGTTGATGCAAGACAAAAAAGAATACCGACAGTTTTCAAAGTATAAAGACATAATTTTAAACAGCTTTATTTTTTATCTATATTCAGAACTAAGCAGTAGCAGTAAGTAAATAAGCAAAAACATGCCATATTTGGATTTATTTGTATGTATATCCAACAATATTTCCTCATTATCTGAAATAAGATTTCCCTATTTGAGTACCTGGCTTATCTTACCGTAAATGGGGTGAGGGGAGGTTTATTTCTGGGATCACTAGGCTAAACGTATATTTTGTACATAGATAGTCATTGCATTTTTATCTTTTAATCTAAATTAAAAGAAGACCGATTAGTCGGTCAAGCCCATCATTAGTATTCAGATGACATCGGCAACGTTCGATGGGCTTCGTTTGTAACCGTCAGTACATGTAGCTACAATTTTTTATCTTATATATATTTTTTTTTTTTTTTTTTTTTTTTTTTTACAATATTGATGTAATAGTCAGCAATTTATTTTACTTAGTTTCGACTTACTGTAAACTTCCTTAAACTTCCGTGTTGCGAATTATTTATTTTTATTTGTTTAAGAACCTATATAATTAAGAAATAATAAATTATGTAATTTTTGAATCAACAAGAAATCTAAGAATATAATTCAAGATATACTTTTATTCAAAAACGAATCTGGATTAATAACAGGAACAGCTTAGGGAATCGGTTTACCTCCATTAACCAGAAGAGCTACCTGGAAAAGATGTTATGTCAGCAGTTGGGGTATTTTATATTTTGCCTCCGTCAGAAGTTAATTGCACTCAACTCCAGATGATATTTCTGCCGAAATAATGGGTTCAGTAATTAAATGAAGGCTGAGCTTACAAACAGAATCGCCCTATGCCTGAGGGATATTAAAAACACTTGTGAGGGGGAGGGGGGTTCCCGTCCACAATATCCTAAATACAAGTTAAATGCTTTTCATGATCCAATTTATTCAACTTAATTTAACTTTGATTTAGGAAACATTACCGAATTAGCCGGGATATAACGGTTTTTGTAACAGAGCTTTCCTGTCCGATTTAAACAATTTCTATTCAACATGGACCCATTAAAATATGAATTATTCTGGATTAAAGTCCGCAACAGTCCAACATACTTTTAGATAACATAATATATCTAAAAAGGTTTTTCCTCGCAAATGAGGGTGGTTCAGGTTTGGAAAAATGGAACTCAAAATTCAATGAAATAGTATTTTGGTTGAATTATTTTATCAGCATTGAAAAAAGAAAGTTTCTTATTTGATTGTCAGTAATTTTTAGTTGGCTAGATTATCAATTTGAAAATGCATCTCATTGATTCTTAGTTTTCATATTTTGAAAAAATGAAACCTAACCTCAAAGGCTGCCTAGGAAAATGAGGACTGGAGCATCAGCATCATGGCCTCCTGGTGTTCCAGTCCACAGAAGAGGCAGGCCCAAATAAAGATGGATGATGTGGAAGGGGACTTAGTGCGGCTAAATATCCCGAATTGAAGGAACGTGCCGCTGACAGAGAGGAGTGGAATAAAGTATGTGCAGAAGCCTAGATCCTTCATAGACTGTAGCGCCCGATATAGAATAGAATAGTTACTCATTAATTTTGAAGCTTAAAATTGTGAAATCAATCAAAAAATCAAAAAATCATCAGATCCTGCAGATGTATAAAACAGTGTTCTTATAGCAGGGGTCGTTAACGTTGAAAAACTATCTCCAGCTTACCGTAAAACGCGTTAAAAAGGTGGAATATCCTTCCGCCATCTTAAAAACAGTTAAATCATCGAATATTAATAAAATAGTATCCTTATAAGAACAAAAATGGCGGAAGTTATCTTAAGTATTGTTCATCAGTGATATATGAAGTAATATCCTTTTTTATTTTATTTTATTATTTTTTATTTATGTCTTAGTTTTGTTTGAGTAAATATTCAAGATCTATTGGACAACAACATTGAAATGTATAAAAATATAATTTTGAAGAACCCTGAGTAAAAATGTTGACTACTTATCATTGAATAACAAGGTGGACACCGTGTGATATTTCTCTTTAGTCACCAAGTTGGATTGTTAGATAAAGAAATTCATGATAGCCATTGTATTTTAAACTAGTCTCCTTTGAATATTTTGGGGAAAAATCATGTATAATATTTTAATCACAAGATGGCTTAACTACTACAATCTTTTTTTTTTTTTTTTTTTTTTGGGAGGAGGTCAAGGGATTCCCACGTTTCACAGTTTTATGCAAAGTTAAACTAGCTCCTTCCTTCCTATTTTCAGTCATCCAGTACCTACCATGCCATCCAATGCTTATATTTCTGAACTTGTTCAGCACAAGGCTTTTATTTTTATCCACCTAACCCGTTCCGCCCATCATACTTGTAAACTACTCATTGTTCCGCTGCTTCCGACAGATTTTTCCTAATCTGATCCTCTTCTCTATGGAATTCCGTCTCTCACTCCATTTGTCATTCATGTACTCTTTCCTACATTAAGTATCACTTCTTAAACCGCCTACTGTCTATCCATAACCACAAAAATTTTCGATAGCAACTTTTTAGTTATATAAAATATGAACAGTTTACATTCATGAAATTTTATTGTTTTTGCACAAACCGAATATTTCTGTTACTTTAAAAAAAAAAAAATTTATGTATTGTATAGCTATTTTATTATTACCACATGTTATTTTATTCTAAAGAATATATTTTCATTTTACAGCTCTGAAGGCCCTTTATTTTTTATTTATAAGGAACTTAAGGTCTCGGAATAAATAAAGAACTTTTTTATTGTTATTATAATAAAAAATATCTAATAAATGTGATTATAACGTTTATAAGCGAACGTCTCTTTAAGTTACTTCGAGTCTGTTCCGTTTTCACAGGAGAGGTAACTGCCATTAAGGATGCACTTCTGCACTGCCTGGAAGCCGAGTATGAGAATTCAGTCATTGTCACAGATTCAATGAGCGTGTTACTGGAAATAAAGAAGGATCAGTATCAACATGTAACAGTATTAGAAATTCTAGAGCATATATGGAAAATTCAACAGAAACACAAAATGATTATTTTTATATGGGTTCCTTCCCACTGTGGCATTTATGGAAGTGAAAGAACTGATTCAGCAGCTCAATTAGCAAGAATAAGTGACGATGATATTGTTAAAAATATCAACCTTATTCCTAAGGAAGACTGGGTGAGGCTTGTGAGATGCGCGATTCAAGCGAAGTGGGAAGACACATAGAAAACAAATAGGTCTAAATTGTTAGATGTAAAGTCGAACTGCTTAGTAAAGTGGGAAACAAGTTATAGGATGTCCAGAAAGGAGGAAATATTGTGCCACCTGAGGATCGGACACTGTGAATTCTCCCATGGCAACCAGCGTTAACTGTCAGGAACCCAGGACAGTAAAGTACATATCAGTAGATTGTCCACAGTTTTCATCTCCAAGGGAAAAATTAAAAATTTCATTTACACTGAAAGAAATCCTACAAGATGATGAAAAATCAATGAAATCATTGTTGGAGTTTCTTAAGGCCATCAGGTTTTATGGACAGATATAGGGGATGATAAATAGGAGAAGAACTGCCAATAACCCTGAAGGGTAGAGGCAAACCAAAAATAAATAAATAAATAAAAATAACATGTCAATTTGTTGTGAATCAACCACCCGCTGGTAGTTGAACTTCAACTATAATATATATATATATATATATATATATATATATATATATATATATATATATATATATATATATATATATATGTAATTTTTTCTAGCGTGGCGCTTTATCCAACTAGGCCACCGGGGTCGTATCCGAACCAGGCAAATCTTCTCTCTTCAGTGATCCATAACCCCCGGGCACTCGCAAATCGCGATGTGATTCCGGGGATGAATGTTCATATTGAACATTACATTTAACTTGGATCTATTGACAATCCGTCACCGGTATATATATATGTAATTTTTTCTTGATATGAATCAATATTATTAAATATATTATTTTATTTTTGAAGAGAAAAGATTTGACCCGGTCGGGATTCGAACCCAAGTTTCCACCTCTCTAGCGTGGCGCCTTATCCAACTAGGCCACCGGGGTCGTATCCGAACCAGGCAAATCTTCTCTCTTCAGTGATCCATAACCCCCGGGCACTCGCAAATCGCGATGTGATTCCGGGGATGAATGTTTATATTGAACATTACATTTAACTTGGATCTATTGACAATCCGTCACCGGTATATATATATGTAATTTTTTCTTGATATGAATCAATATTATTAAATATATTATTTTATTTTTGAAGAGAAAAGATTTGACCCGGTCGGGATTCGAACCCAAGTTTCCACCTCTCTAGCGTGGCGCCTTATCCAACTAGGCCACCGGGGTCGTATCCGAACCAGGCAAATCTTCTCTCTTCAGTGATCCATAACCCCCGGGCACTCGCAAATCGCGATGTGATTCCGGGGATGAATGTTCATATTGAACATTACATTTAACTTGGATCTATTGACAATCCGTCACCGGTATATATATATGTAATTTTTTCTTGATATGAATCAATATTATTAAATATATTATTTTATTTTTGAAGAGAAAAGATTTGACCCGGTCGGGATTCGAACCCAAGTTTCCACCTCTCTAGCGTGGCGCCTTATCCAACTAGGCCACACGGGGTCGTATCCGAACCAGGCAAATCTTCTCTCTTCAGTGATCCATAACCCCCGGGCACTCGCAAATCGCGATGTGATTCCGGGGATGAATGTTCATATTGAACATTACATTTAACTTGGATCTATTGACAATCCGTCACCGGTATATATATATGTAATTTTTTCTTGATATGAATCAATATTATTAAATATATTATTTTATTTTTGAAGAGAAAAGATTTGACCCGGTCGGGATTCGAACCCAAGTTTCCACCTCTCTAGCGTGGCGCCTTATCCAACTAGGCCACCGGGGTCGTATCCGAACCAGGCAAATCTTCTCTCTTCAGTGATCCATAACCCCCGGGCACTCGCAAATCGCGATGTGATTCCGGGGATGAATGTTCATATTGAACATTACATTTAACTTGGATCTATTGACAATCCGTCACCATCCGAACCAGGCAAATCAGCACTGAAGAGAGAAGATTTGCCTGGTTCGGATACGACCCCGGTGGCCTAGTTGGATAAGGCGCCACGCTAGAGAGGTGGAAACTTGGGTTCGAATCCCGACCGGGTCAAATCTTTTCTCTTCAAAAATAAAATAATATATTTAATAATATTGATTCATATCAAGAAAAAATTACATATATATATATACATATATATATATATATATATATATATATAATATATATATATATATATATACCGGTGACGGATTGCCAATAGATCCAAGTTAAATGTAATGTTCAATATGAACATTCATCCCGGAATCACATCGCGATTTGCGAGTGCCCGGGGGTTATGGATCACTGAAGAGAGAAGATTTGCCTGGTTCGGATACGACCCCGGTGGCCTAGTTGGATAAGGCGCCACGCTAGAGAGGTGGAAACTTGGGTTCGAATCCCGACCGGGTCAAATCTTTTCTCTTCAAAAATAAAATATATATATATATATATATATATATATATATATATATATTATTATAATATTATATATAATATATTATATACTACAATATATAATACATAATACAATATATAATATATTATTTATATTTATATATTATTCTTTATTTATTAAGAGTTCCATATGAGAAGGTCCGTCCGTGGCCATCTCCTTTTTAGACCTTATAGTTCTATAAAAAAGTGAACAGTTTTTGATATTTATGTACTTAACGTTTTATTGTTTTTGCACAAGATACATTCAATACTGTTACTTGTTTTTAATATCGTTTAGTTTTTATTTTATTTGTTTTGTTTTTCTTTTATTCTAAATACTATTATTTCTAATTCATTTTATGATCCTAAAGCCCCTGATTGTTCATTAATTTTAATTCCTAATAGACATAAGGTCCCAGAATAAATAACGAACTTTGTTATTTATTTATTTAAAATATTTTGCACAAGGAATGTGGATGTTTCCGAGATATACGCTTGGCGAATGTGAAGGACTTGTAGTATGTTTGTTTTACCATGAAAAGTTATAATTTGTGTAACTTTTGAAGTTGAAGATATTTTAAAGGAAATTTAATGTTCTACAATATTATTTTTGAAGACTTTTGTCGTAGGATGAACCTCTTTTAGAATATACGGAGGGAAGTTTAACAGAAAACGTGAGATGAAAATTTGGTTTTCGAAAATGTTCACATTTCCCAAGCGTATATCTCGAAAACGGTACAGAATATGAAAAATGTGTTTATGATAAAAGTTGTAGAGAATTTATTAACATTAATTTAGTAAATATTCATGGTTCGTATATGACGCACCGTTTTCGGGATATGAGCGCAAAACCAAAAAAAGGGACCTTTCGCGCCTTCTCCCCCTTCCTGTTTCCAGGCCCGGAAAAACCTTGGATTACAGAAAACGCAGTCCATAATCCTTTATTGACTGGACTATAAAGGAGACAATGAGGCATGCTGGTCAAAAATCGGTATGGTATAGTTTAAAGTATGACTGATATTAATAAAAAAAATAATAAAAAAAACTGCCCATTCTTCTGAATGATAGTCCAAAATGAATATCTGATGTGTCTGTGCAACATGAGCGAACATAACTTTTTAAAAGTCGCTCATAATGGCCTGGGGGTTTATTATAACAGTAATTTTTAAATAGGTGGGGTTAGGTTGGACATTAAAAGATGCGCATAGAGTACGATCTATATTACCATAACTTGTATAGGACATAACCGTGTTGCCCATCCATACACATGCTCTATTCATTGGTGATCGTTCAGCTTTGTGTCCCGCCCTGACAGTGTTTTTTTAAAGGCCCCGCCCATGGAGTGTTATTTTAATAGAACAATGTTCCCTGGCTCCTTGGAGTACAATAGAGAGGCCACAAAGAGGGCGGCTTTTTCTATATCGCCAGTGGCAGCCAACTGGAAATATATTGGCTGTTGTAGCCTGTAGCGGAGGCTTCGCCTTCCTTGGACCTGGGCCAATCTACCTTCTGTCCGATTTTATTTTTTCACCCACAAGTCCCACCCTTTGCCAACGGAACTTCCTACTAAACCGGACTCAACATAGCCCACATTTCATTGTTGAATTAACGAAAAGTACTGACTTGCTGGTATTACGTTCTATCTCATATAAAAGAGGAAATCAATTATTGGACTATAACCTTGCAACATATTAGGTAAACGGCACAACCTATGAAGCTGTTGTTATAGGTTCTAGTTAAAATGAAAAATTACATTGAAATTTTTTCCCGAAAAAAAAGTTTACTTCAGGAAATAACCAAGATAAATTGAGGAATCATAAATAACAAAAAAAAAAAAAAAATGTGATCAACCTTCAAATAATAATTATACTGTTATTTCTAAAATGCACTTAATGGTGTAGATTTTGTTCAGCAAATTTTCTTTAGAAAAGAGTAATAAATAAAAACATTAAGATTTTACTAATACCTCATTTATTAAAAACAAAATTGAAATTGAAATAAATACAAATAATAGAACAATTAAACTTAAATAGGAATTTAATTGATACAATTATCAAACATAAAATAATGGAATAAATTATTTGTTTTGTAATTTTAAAATTAAATTAAATTGTATTATTTTCGGTAACTTTTATTTTATAAAAACAATTACACGGGTTTTTCTTTTACTTAATAAGATGTGACCAAAACGTTCCAATACATTTAATCACTTTTATAATAAACGTCTGAAAATCTTCACAAGTATAAAATTATATTTTAAAAAAGGTAGATTAAATTGACAAAGAATATATTTTCATATATATCAATATTTTCAGATTAAAAAAGAAAAAAAAAATCTTTTTGGTTAAGGAAATAGATTTTAATTCTTCGGCTATTCAAAATTTAAACACACTACTAATTAACTCCCATATCGGATGTTAGATTTTGAATTTTTTCCCGAGTATGGTCCTCTGTGCGTCGATGGACAGTCTCATGTTAGAACATCGCCTCCATCATCTCCTTACAAAGTCAACACCCTCCTTAACTTCTCATTTTTCCACGATGTTTCTTGAATTTTCTGCAACATTTCCGATTGTTTGCATAGATTTCTCGGTTACTCGGTAATGAATAGCGTACTTTTCGATCGTTGGCTTTTTCCCCCCAAACAGGTGTCATACCTTTATCAAATAAGTAAATCCAATAAGTAAATCCAATAACAGAACTAATATTTCAAAACCTCCAGAACTAATATTTCAAAAGTGAAACAGCTCAAAAACCTGAATTCAAAAATGTACAATTTTCACAGTCTTGTGTGAAATATCGTATGTGTGCCTGAACTATGTATTGATCCCAATCGAACGTATCAGGTGGGATTTGAAGTTAATTCGATACAGTTTTAATATTTCATAGAAGAGTATTTAACTTAAACATGATGATAAGTAAAAAAATACAGATTTTTGAGATGTATCACTCAATAAATACATGTGCGATATGACCCCATCTTTCCTACATTAATACCTAAATCTGAAATACAGCCAACGTTCCTATCTGGCTCGCTCCACAATCTTCTAAAACTGTCTTCCTCTTTGTATCCAGCATTTTCATCCAAAATCAACTTTTTTAATGCTAAGAACTGGTGAATTAATCGATGAGTTTAGTCCTCCGTTTTATCTAAGTCTAATGATAATTAATATTACATTTTCTTTATTGTTGTTTCACATTTTGGACATTGTTTATTATTTCGCTTATATCGATAATTATATTATATTGTCGATATTTAGCTCAATGATGGTAGCATTTATTTGGTGTAGTTCGTTCAGTTATGACTAATTTTCTTCGTTAATAATGACTAGTATTCTGAATCCTAATCTAATACATATCTAAAATTGTTATATATTTACTTTTTAATTTAATCTGCTATAAAATGACTCAAAACCGGAGAAGATGCGTGTCCTCTATTATAATTGTTATTCCTATGAGAACTAGTCGCAGAATATTTTGTATTCGATATGTGAGACAAATTTTAGCTAATTGTTTAGTATTATGGAAGAGAAGGCGCAGGTTGAGAAGGCGAGGCTGTGAGCCGGTAAGCTGCTACTATTTTACGCAAGTTGACCTGAAACGCCGTTCTAAAAATATTTATGCAACGCTTTCTTTAATACTTCGGCAAATTTTTAAAGTTTACTGAATTTTTTTTCTCCTCCTGAAAATGATTTACTTGCTTCGAAATTCTTCTATTAATCCAAATCAAGCAATGGATGTAATGGATAGAATACAGTTAAAAAATTACTGAGTAGTGATACTTCTCCTTCCCGTGCACGATTGCTGAATGCACCTTTACTCTCTTGAAACTTCTAAAAAATATCGTAGATCTTATAATTATTTTGAGGGTAGGTAGCAATAAGATATAATCGAATACTTTTTACTGCACCGTATTTATTTTAAAAGAGTCTTTTACTTTTAAGAAGGAATAGAATGGTTGGAGGGGAAAGTTTATCTGGATCAGAAGGCAGTAATAGGACTCACTAATGTTTAGGAATATATAAGGCTAGACTTGTCATTTGTCGGAGAATATAATATATATACACATATTTAATAAAAAAATAAAATTAAAGAAAAAATAATCGATCTTTAGTTACTATCGTTTCCTATTTGTGACTATCTCTCAACCCAGGATCTGTAAGGGTCATATGAAAATAATCCTGAATAAGTAAATAATAATAAGACCTATACATTTATTTAAATTTTTTCATTTACGTTTTTGAAAATTTCCTGCGTTTGAATTTATTGGGGAAGATTATAATTTTATCCCTAAACGAAAGAGACTTCAAGGACTTCCCAGGGAAGTAGCAACTCATTTTTCACTTAAGAGACTGAGTGTGCCCAATTATCTACCAAAGCCCTTTTTAATATAAACATATATTATATTCGATTATATCAATTTAAAAGATTGTATTGTTGTCGCTACATTCGCGGTAATAATACCAGGTTTAACGCTCCGGATAGGAAGGCTTGAGGGTTGAGGTGTGAGTCGTCACAGAAGGATGACAGCAGACTGGTGTCTGCTATTTCACACCTCTGAAGTTTGCGGCGTTGGGTTATGTTGAATATTGATGCATAAATTCTATATATTTATTCTGTTTTTTTGTTGTTTTTTTTTTAAGCTTATTTATTAAATAATGTAACAAGAATGTTATATTTCATTATTAAACAATTACATTAATAACAATTATGATTAATGGCTACTGCTTTTATTTTTTTAAAATGCTATTTCAAAGATAAGGGATTAATTTTTAGTATTTACAGGAAGATAATATTTTCCTGTAACTTTTTTTTTTTTTTTTTTTTTTTTTTTTTTAAACAATTCCAATTTTCAAAAATTATGTTTCATTTATAATTTTTGAAAATTTGAACTCAAGACGTAATGAACGCAAGGGGCAGGTAACACATTAATTAAAATTTTCATATTTTAAAATACTGTTTTATTTAAAAAATAAAAAAAAGAAATTACTCACGCTCTTACCTTTACTAAAGGTATTCGAACAAATATTATTTTAAAAAATAATATACAGATAATAAAAATATACTAATAATACTTAAAAAATAAAATAAAACAATAGATTGATAATTCAAAGAATAAAAATATTTTAGTTAAAAAATCAGCCGATTATGCCCAATTGTTAATTTATTACAAGTTCATAAGAAGATATAGAGGCATTGTTCTATAAATAGCCTGTAATAGTTCTAACGAAGGTTATGATTATATTTTTATTTATTTGATTAATTATACATAGTGTAATAGTCGGCAGTAGTTCCTCTGAAACAATTGTGACCCTGAATATTTTCTAAATATTCCAATGGGATGAGTCAGAAAAAATGACCGTTTTCTTTGTGTTTGAACTTTGCATCGTAATTCCTCTCTTAAACAGGGTGAGTATCTCTTAGTGTAAAAAAAAAAATTGGGTGAAACTACATCAAACATGTAGCAAAATGCCGCAAATCTCACCTTTATATTCCAATCCGTTGCAGATATATGATAAAACAACGACTTTTTTGAGGAAACTACGTTTTTTTCTATAAAAGCTGTAATATCTCCATTTTCTCCATTAAATATTTTTCAAATTTTGTTCACTTTTTCAGATTAAGCATTACATTTTCTATAATAGTTGAGTACCTGTAACCTTGAATTTTACAAACTTGGTATCTAAAGAACAGCTTGATCTTCACCTTATTTGGGAAAGTCACAATGTCTTATATTACTTCAACGCTCACCGTTTTTATTTTTAGTTTTTTTTTTTTAAATATCCACAAAACGTCAAATCTCACAAAAACTTGCAAATTTAATAAGCTTTCGAATGATATGTTAAACGTAATGATTTTGTTTCGATTTCATGGAGAAATTTACTTTTGAAACCGAAAAAGCATGGCGTTCTCATTTGGCATACAAATCAGTTACTTGTGTAAATAAAACATTATGACAATCCATTAATGGAAATGTGAATTTTATGCATAATAAACTCTTCATTGGATTAAAAAGCAAAGATAATTATTGTTTAATAGAAAAAAAAGGAAAACTGTCAATAAAGCGACACCAGATAAGAGGATCTTATGTTATTACATTTATTTATTATTATTATTTAGTGTTTTTCTACCGTTCCATGTGGAGTATCGTTAGTTTATTCATCTTTGTATTGCTGTCGAGTAGTGTTTGTATTGTAGTCAAAAATCATAGTTTGCCCAACAGATTGAATGATGAGATTACTAAGATTTGTTATAAAATATCCTACCACAACTTCATCACGATATTCCACTTAAGGTCGGCAAAATATGACTTTCCAACACCATGGTGCTCCTCCACATTATTCGAAAGCAATACAAATATAAACCAACGATATACATGATAGGTAAAAATGCCTTCCCCTGCAAAAAAAGTCTCGTCTGCCCACAAAATTCACCTTAAAAAGTGGTATTCCTCAACACAACCTGCAATCAGAAGCTAACCGCAAAATTGAGGTCTATGTTCATTATCATTGATTTTTAAACCTTACATTGAAAATTTAATAAAATAAAAATCCTAAATAATAATAATAAATAAATAAATGTAATAACATAAGATCCTCTGTTCTGGTGTCGCTTTATTGACAGTTTTCCTTTTTTTTCTATTAAACAATAATTTTTTTCTTTGCTTTTTAATCCAATGAAGAGTTTATTATGTTTAAAATTCACATTAAGGGAATCCCTATTAAGGGATTGTCATAATGTTTAATTTACACAAGTAACTGATTTGTATGCCAAATGAGAACGCCATGTTTTTTCGGTTTCAAAAGTAAATTTCTCCATGAAATCGAAACAAAATCAGTTTTTGTGAGATTTGACGTTTTGTGGATAGTTTTTTAAAAAAAACAGTGAGCGTTGAAGTAATGAGACATTGTGACTCTCCCAAATAAGGTAAAGATCAAGCTGTTCTTTAGATACCAAGTTTGTAAAATTCAAGGTTACAGGTACTCAATATAGAAAATTTAATGCTAAATCCGAATATTTTTAAAATTAAAAAAATATTTAAGCAAAATGGAGATATTACAGCTTTTATAGAAAAAAAACGTAGTTTCCTCAAAAAAGTCTTTGTTTTATCATAAATTTGTAACGGATTGGTATAGAAAGGTGAGATTTGCGGAATTTGCAACATGTTTGATGTAGTTTCACCCAATTTTTTTTTTTACACTAAGAGATACTCACCCTGTATACATTTGGGAGCTAAGAATTTTGATAAGAAGTTCATGTTTGATCCCTTCTAAATCATTTGGTAATCAGCATGTCTCAGTACTTCTTTAGCTTTCCTGTGATCACAATGACAGTAAAGTACGAAATTATGTTAATTTTGCTTCATTATTGAAAACGGAAGTTTTCAGCAGGTGAAGCCACTCGCTTGAGGTTGAATTTGAGGATGAAGACTCTTTGAATGAAAGGACGGTGAGAAGGTGGTTCTAAAAATTTGATGAAGGTGGTTTGAGCCTTGAAAGGAAATCAGGATATGTGTTTCAGTAGTCAACCAGGACGATGTTTTGGTTCAGCGGAATCCAGGTTTAGTCAACAGGAAGCAAGTCTTGTTCCAACAAGATAATACCAGACCCCACATCTCTCGCCTTACAAAAGAAAAACTAGCTAATTTGGATGGAATCGAGCTTCTCCCCCACCCGGCATACAGTCCAGACCTAGCACCACCTACCTACCACCTGTTCAGAGATCTATGACTTAATATTTTGATTATTAAAAACCCTGTAAGTAGAAGACAAATAATTTTTTTTTTAACCTACAAAACGGTAATTTTTCTGACTTACCCCATTATATACTAAAACTAAGTCAAAAAACGGATCAAAAATACTACTCTACGTTCGACGTTTTAACGGCATTTTTTATAGTAAAATTATAAACTGAAAATGATCAAATTTTTAAAAATATTTTTTGTGTTTACAGACTGGGAACCAAAGAGCTAACCGACAGTACCCCTGGAAGAGAAACAATTTCAGTAAAAAGTAACTCTTCACCGAATAAAAGGAGAGCAAAAAAAATACTGTACCGCCTTGTTGACAATGCTGTTGCCACCCCAAGGTTCGCAGTTGTATAAAAAACTGAGACAGGTATTGGGGAACACACGCAGTTGAAAGGGAATTCGCCTCTATTTACCTAAAGGATTATACCCAAGGTACCTGCCCCTTATCCAACCGACTTACCACCCTACTTATATCAAAAACGACCTGCCCTATTTTACACTGTCACATACATAATAATGTATATAAAACACAACACGTATATATATATATATATATATATATATATATATATATATATATATATATATATATATATATATATATATATATATATATATATACACAGGGTGGTCGTAAGATCGTTGGCCAAAGAGGTATCTTGGGTAGGGAGGTTCATTTTGAACCTATTTAAGGTCACTTACCTATATTCAAAGTCTTACGGTTTTTTTAATGAATTTTTTTGAAAAAATGGCCAAAACCAAGCATTTATGCCTTATAACTTGGTTGTTTACTAATATATCAACTTTTTTTTTTTTTCAATTTTTTTGCTGTCATTTAATACATTGTCCATGTAAAAAAAAAAAGATTTGATGCAAAAAAACAAAAACAAATACAAACAAAAAACGGGAGATCGTTAAATATTGTTAAAGGCAAAAAAAATAGTTAAAAAATTCAAGTTCAGGTTCGATAAACAAAAAAACCAAGCGCCCAAATCCGAACTATTTTAAAAACTGAACCTTAACTTGAAGATATAATTTTTTTTTTTTTGCAACCGTTAAATAATGGGAACATTATTCAATTAAAAGCAGCTGATTAACGTTCTATTTTATTCTCTAGTGAGTAAAAAATCCCATAAGCTTAACTTTAATTCTCTAGAGTGTAAAGTAAAATTTCAGTGTCACCTTAATACATACCTTAATACAAAGTTCATTATTATTTATTTTAAATTATATAATAATTATTTTACATAAAATGAACAATTTGAAAACATTTTTAAAAAATAGCAGGACAAATTTAGAAAAAAGTTTAAAATAAAAGAAAAAACTGCTAATTGCAACCATCGAAAGGTTATTACTTTTATTCCTTATTGGATAGTATATCTTTAAATTGAATTGCTATTAAGTTGAATTTAAATTAAATTAAGATGGATAGTGATTCAAGTTATGAAAACACTCCTCCTACGATGAAAAAAACAGCTGAAAATATGATTAGTAATCTTTTATCCAATAAATCACAAAAAATTTACAACATAAGGTTCAACAATTGAAAAAAAATGGTGTGTCAAAAACAAGCTTAAAAATACTTCAGACAACGTTCTTATTGCTTACTTTAATGAAATAGCTAAATGATACAAATTTCATCATTATAGTCAATATATTCTATTTTGAAAAGTACTATATCAATAAATGAAAACATAGACATCAGTACTTATCTAAAACTCAAAACATTTATTAAAAGGAAATCAGATAATTATAGACCAAAAAAATCTGAAATATTTTCAAGAGATGAAATTAATAAATTTTTATTAGATGCTCCAAACGAAAAATTTCTTATGATAAAGGTAAGCAAAAGTTTCTTCTATTTTGACTTCTAAATTGTTATGATAATAAAAATGTAAATTTACGGATTCAAGTATTGTTGCGATTTTTTATTTTTTAGGCAGCTTTAATTACACTGGACAACAGTATTTTTGTTAAATGGGTAAATGTGGTTGTCTCATATGTATTTTGCTATGGCAATTCCGAATATGACCATCAAAGTTGTCCATGAGGCTCAGATTTTTTGTAATTTTAAATTTTGTAAAAATAAAAGTGATATTTCATAGCTATGAACGTGTCTTGATTAATATATTCTATTTATTTCCTCTAAATAAGGCTCATCACCAATGCACGGTAATATTGGATGCAATAGAGATAACAAACAAGTCGTCTGAACTCTTAAACCATTCAAATGACTGTTATTTCTGCATCACAAATATCCCTGGAATAATAAGTAAATCTAAAAATAATGTTAAATATCCCAACTTCCCCTCAGCTATTAGGTCTGTTCCTCACAACGAAGATCTGCCAATCCCAGTGCCACCTGAAGGCAATGGACAAAAGTGGCCCTGGATTTCTATATTTAAAAGCCACGTTTCCGCGGATCAGTGATGCAAAAATATAAGGTTTATTTGTTGGTCCACAAATGAGGGATCTTATGAAGCATCAAGACTTTGAGAAATGTTTAAATGGAGCTGAAAAATAAGCTTGGATTTTTTTTTAAAATGTTGTGGAAGAATTTCTTGGAAATAAAAAAACAGAAAACTACAGAGAACTATTTTTTGATTTTCTATAAAATTATAAGGCTTTAGAATGTAATATGTCTCTAAAAATACATTATCTTGACTCGCATTTGGATTTCTTTCCTGAAAATCTTGGGGCTGTGAGTGATGAACACGGTGAGCGATTCCATCAAGAAAAATCCACTCTGGACAAACAATACCGGGAAGAGTGGAATCCAAATATAAATATGTTGGTGGACTATTGTTGGTCCTTGAAATTAGACGTCGCAGATGCAAAATACAGCAGGAAATCGTGAATTCTGATTTAAATTATGATATGAAAGCTGATTAAATACAATTGCTTGTTTTAACACTATATTATTTTTTTATTTTGAAATTACATAAAATCCTTGCCCCTAAGACAAAAATGCTTTTCAAATTTGCATTCAGAGCAACAAATTCTAAAAGAAATAGTCATTGTAATTCATTTAACAGACAAAAAGTTAAATTTTGTTGTCCAGTGTTATCGGAGTATCTGGAGCCTGCAGGTGCAGTGAACTTCTAAAAATGGAAATAAATCACATAAACCAAACAGATGAATACATAATAATTAATATCCCAATTTCAAAAAGTAATGTACAGCGTACCTTTTTAGTTTCCAATAAAATAGGACCATATGACTTCCAACAAACATTCCAACAGTACTTAACACTCCGACCAAAACACACTCCACATCCTCGTTTATTTATTAAACACAGCAAGGGTAAATGTATAACACAACCGGTAGGTATTAAGCCACTTTCAGCAATTCCATTGAAAATAACTACTTACTTGAATTAAAATAACATTGATAACTATACTGGACACGCATTTTGAAAAACATCTGCATCCATACTAGCTGACGAGGGAGGTGATATTTTACAGATTAAAAAACAGGCTGAAAGATTACTAGTGTGGTAGAAGTTTATGTAGACCGATCAATTGGCGCTAAAATGAATACTGCTCAGCTGATATTACAAGGAGGTTCACAAACCCATAAGCAATGTGTTGCTAACAGTTCTAATTCAAATGCTCATTTCAGCAATAATCTTAACTTCAATGCAAATAATTCATTCGCTCATTCATCATTCATTCATTCGCTTCGCTCGCTCGTGCGTGTAAACCTTGCCTCGAGTGAGTAAAAGTACTTCTTTAATCTCTTGTCAAATAAATAACTATTTTTTGCCTTTAACAAGATTGAACGATCTCCTGTTTTTTGTTTGTATTTGTTTTTTTGCAACAAATCTTTTTTATTTTTTTCAAATTTATTCAAATCTTCTTTCAATTTTTCTTTTTTTTTTTGTCTTCTTACTTTATTCAATTTTTCTACCATTCGATTTATTTTATTCTTCATTTAATATTTATACCATAATTTAATTTTAATATTTTTTCTTCCTTAGTATTATATCCTTAATTTTATATGCTGTACCTAGCTCGTCATTATATTGTTCATTGTAATTATTCTTAAGGAGAAAAGACCCCAGAATAAAATTTATTTTCATTTCATTTTAACTTTATTTCCTCATTAGACTGTTTTTATGCGAATTGAGGATTGTTGAAGTAATGATTGGAATAATTAGACTTGATTTTTATTAACAATTCCCTTTTGTATCTTCAGATATTTCTATTATATACTAGTTCGAAATAGAGATCCGTAAAGTAGGGAAGAGCAAATAATAATAAGTAGCCATCACCGGCAGAAATAATATCTATAAAGAAAAGATTTTATATCGGGCGATAAGAACCATATATTATTTTTATGGCTATCGATAGAGGCCTGAGGTGGTGTTAACGCTCTGTTTACCATATAAAGTGTTTTACAAAGCCTTAGGGTCCTTACCCAGTTAAGTAAATAAATCTGCCATATCCGAACTTATATACTATTTTCTGCGGTCAATCTAACTGCCTAGGTACCCATTTTTCAAGATACACTATATATTTTAATTTTTGAAATAATTTTATGGTGATATATGTTTGTTCGTGATACATAGGAGAGGAATGTTATAATTTCTTTAAGACTAAAACCTGATTTTTAAAAACGAAATGCACATTCCCATTAAGGGATTATCATGTCTTATTCACACAAGTAACTGATTTGTATGCCAGATGTCAACACCGTGTTTTTTCGTTTTTAAAAGTGAATTTCGCCATGAAATCGAAACAGAATCACAACTTTCAACATATCATTTGATTAAATTTGAAATTATTTGTGAGATTTGCAGTTTTGTGGATAGCTTTTTGCGCGGTGAGCGTTGAAGTAATATAAGGCATTGTAACATCCCTAAATAAGGTGAAGATCAAGCTGTTCTTTAGGTTACAAGTTTATAAAATTCAAGGTTACATGTACTCTGTTCTTAAGGGAAATTCAATGCTAAATCCGAAAATGTGGTCAAAGTTTGAAAAATATTTAAACAAAGTGGAGATATTACAGCTTTTATGGCAAAAAAACGTGGTTTCTTCAAAAAAGTCTTTGATTTCATATCTGCAACTGATTGGAATAGAAAGGTGAGATCTGCGGCATTTTTCTACATTTATGATCTAGTTTCTCCCAATTTATTCTTTTTGCACTAAGAGGTATATACCTTGTATATATATACATATAATGATCATGCAAATAACGCTATAATAATTATAATTTGTAACATTGCAATTACGTAATTCTAACAAATACACCTTTAAACACAATTAAACATACAAACAATGAATGAATATGTTCGAAGGCTTATGCATTTTAACAAAGTAGAAGTAGAAGGTAGAACTTATAGTCATGCCTTTCCTTGGAGTTTTGTATCACGCCTGTGCCACTTCTAGTAGGATTCTTCTGCTGTCAACCATGTAAATCATTTCAAAAAGTTCCTACCTTCGGTTTATGGCTCCTCAGTTTGGCTTTATATGTAGTTATATTATTCCATAAACGTGACAAACAGTAGTTGTCTTAAAATATATCTTTGTTTTACTAGTATTTCAGTTTTATTTTTTTCAAATTCATCGCTGTAGAATCTATTTTATACCATGTGCATTCTGACATAGGCTAAGCCAGAGTATGGGTTAAATCAATATACTATTTGTAATATATAATTTAATATTTAGTTTAGTTTTAATTATATTGTCTTTGATCCCCACATGCCTATGAAGCCACATATTGCAACGATATTAGTCAAATAATATCTGGTAGAAACTATCGATTATATGTAAGTAAAATATAGATTCAATTGGAGCATTCTGTCAAAAATATTAAATTCTGATTAATTGTGATTCAGATGGCAATATGTTGACTAAAGATTGATCGTTCGCTATTCAACGGCTCCCTCCATTGTCAAAGAGATTACAATGGGAAGTGTCCATGTATGTAACTGATTGAGATCTCTCACTTCCACATAAATGGAATTCTGACCTAACGTAATTTTTTTTTTATGAAAAAAATAACATCAGATTGAATTTTCTCACAAAATATTCTTTCAGTTTCGGCAAAATTATGTCTTAAATTCCTTTTTTTTTTTTATCCGAAACAAAGATGTAAAATTTAGTGATTGACAGCTCCTTTAGAAAGCGGTACGGTATGGTATTAGATTTTTGAGAAGAATTAAAAAATAAAAATATTATAAATAAATTTGTCAACAAGCCTAGTCATTAAAACAAACGAGTATGGACAAATTGAAAGGTATCGTTTGGTAAAAGTTCACTTTGGATGCTTGAATTGAATACTTGATTTTTTTTCTTTTCATCCATCTATTTTATTTCTGTCTATCAGCTAAATCTGGCTGAAGCTCATAACATACAAAGCAACGAAATACATATATATATATATATATATATATATATATATATATATATATATATATATATATATATATAATTAAATAGGGAAAAATATGGGACGAAATACACTAGATGCGAATGTTGTCAGATTTGGTTCGGATAGTCGAAATTCGCTTCAAAAAATCTTTATGTGCAGAGACTTTGTTCTAACAATTCACTTTTTGCTTTTTTCAAAGTTTTAAGACATGAACTGCCCGCCGCACTGTAAAAATTATGTGCATTACCTGATGACTGAATCTAAATTATTTTCAATTCCCGTTATTGTTTATTTACCATCCCCAAAGTTAATAGCTAATGCCCAACCTGATTCACCTTTATTTAGACCCGTAATGATTTCCATTTGTCATTTAATGAAATTACCACTGGTTCTCTTTTTGTTGACATGCTGTAATTTAAAAATAAAATTAATGCACAGATGCGATGTGTACCTCACATATAACGATTTAAAACTGAAGTTGAGGAATCTATTACCGACCAAAAGAGAAACAAATGAAATGAACCAATTAGGTATTACAGTTCTAGGTAAAAAGATATACAGGCATAGAAGTTCATGTTTTGCAGTTACTGAGAAATAGGGCTCTCCTTATAAATGATCAAGGAAAAATTCATTTTATTTTTTTAATTTTTAATAAAAATAATTTTAACAATACAAATACGTAATTTGATGATCAATTCAATTAACACCACATAGCAAAAAAAATAAATAAATAAAAACGGTTCCGTTTATTGTACGTTCGGATAACACTGTTTTGCATACTCCCTTCAACAAAAATGTTGTTTTATTATATTTTTAAGTGTGCTAAACACGAACCCGAAGTCAGAAAATCTCCATCAGGCACCATTTTTTTTTTTTTTTGTCAAATTTGTGTTTTAGATCGAAATATGAGGTGTTTTTCGACATTTCGAGCATTTTTTTTTATCATCGAAAGCTTTAACAAAAAAATTAAAAAAAAACTTATTTGATTTTGAAACTTTTATAATCCATTAGAGAGTATAAGTCAGGATTTGTTGCATAACTGACATTGTTGAAGAATTATTTTTATCATATAAGGCCATGGGTTACATGTCCTTAAAAATTCATTTTTTGCATTCCCTCTTGAATTCCTTTTATCCCAACTTGGTAGCAGTTTTAGATAAATACGGAAAACGATTTCATCAAGAGATAGTCCAAATGGAAAAAAATGTATTGATAAATGCATTAAGATGCTTGCCTACTACTGTTGGACACTACAACGGGAGACACGTGATGTAGAGAACAAAATTAAAAAATATACACTCTAATTATGTTCAGTATTAAATATTATTATTTAAAAAAAACAACAACACTTTTCCGGTTTTTTTCAAAAATGATGTTAGATAGAATTTTTTCGCCCTCAGATTCGATTTCAGCACACATTAAAATATAAAATTCAAGGATAATATATCAAGGGAGCGTTTTTTTTTTTTTTTTTCCAAACCTATGTAATCGACACTCAACTTGTATAAAATTTTAAAATATTGAGATACGTCTGAACAATCTTACAAGGTGACGTTTTGTGTGGGTAGTAGGGACCTACAATAGTGCAAAACTAGAGTTATAGCCGCCAATGAGCATTAGGAGCCGAGAAAAAAAATAAAATATGAAAACCACGTTTTCTTTTTTTTCTCAGCTCTCAGTCAAGATAAAGAAATCATTCTTTCAATTTTAATTGTAGTCATGTATGCTAGTTGATACGAAAATACTTCCGCTATTTCAGGTCAGTTGTTCATGAAAAATCAGCGTATTTCCTTGAATTTTGTTTCATTTTTTTAGAGTTTTTTAGCACCCTATAGCCGGGTAGTGTCTTGAGCATGGCGGAAGTATTTTTGTATCAACTTACATACATAACTGCAATTAAAAGTCAAAGAATCATTTCTCTATCTTCACTGAGAGCTGAGAAAAAAAATAAAACGTAATTTTCATATTTCATTTTTTTTCTCTAGGCTATAACTCTAGTTTTGCACTATTGTAGGTCCCTACTACCCACACACAAATCGGCATTCAAATCTGTGAGTTACAACTCAAAACGACGCCTTGTAAGTTTGAATGTCCTGCGAAGTAGTTTAAAAACTATAATAGAAGATCAATTCAACACAAATATGTTATTGATATTTTTTATTGCTTTACTGGTTCTCAAGAGATTTTTAACTACTTTGGACGATAGCTAGATTTCTTCACTTAATTGCTTTTGTATTTAATGTCTTAAAATAATTAATATATTAATTCCATAATAGAAAGACTTCTAATAAAAAGAAAAAATACTAACATTGATATTATAATGCTTTTGTAAAGAGGAGTATCGAATGTATAAAATGATAAAAGCCATCATAAGAAGAAGACTGTTTACATGTTGGCGGACAGATATATATTGGTAGTTGGGTCCCATACACACACAGACAGAACAGCTGTATTGGCCCACGATATGCCGGTGATATAGAATCTGTGTTGCCAGAACTATCATGTTACTGAGTGAGTGGAAGCATCTGTAATCCGCGCGCTACACTAAGTGCACTACTCGCCATCCTCCGCAAACAAACATAACAACTTTTAGCTCCCTGTAATTGATACCCGAATAGCTTTTAGTCTATCTCTTCAGCTATATATTATCTTATAAGGACATTTATCTATATCAGATCCGATTTTCTTTTTCTACTACTTATCTATGGCCTAGGTAAGGGTAAAAAAAAATTAAGCAATTTTTGTTACTGCATAAGTACGTGATAAGACCTCTGTTATTCTCATTTCTTCTGAAGATTAACGTATGGCGGAAAGCCAGTCAGATGAAATGAAATGAAAATAAATTTTATTCTGGGGCCATTGCACACACAAGAATAATCACAATGAAAAACATAATGACGCCCTAGCTGCAGTATATAAAATTAAGGACATAATACTAAGGAAGAAAACAATACTACAATAAAATTATGGTACAAAATTAATATTGCATACACATTATAAATATAACATGAAAATCAAAATAAATTTTAAGTTGAACAAAAATTTTAAAAAAAGTAAGAAAGCAGAAAAAGAAGAAAAAAAAATATAAAATTAAATGAAAAATACAGTAAACATGGCTGAAAATACATCTTACCTGAAGATAATAAATGAGAAATGAGATAATAATATAAGTTACAACAAAAAACTAAATTAAAATTATATTGTGTACATTCATCTTTCATTGTGATAAATATTTTCTTCTTCTATATGACCATTGGATTGAATACTTAATAGGTAAACAAAATGTCGGGGATCTAAAGCTATTGATAGTGGAGGAATGGAGAATGGTAGATTGGGGAGTTCCAGAAATTAGATGGTCTGGCAATAAAAGGTCGTTTGAAGAATGATGTGTTGAAGGGAATTAGGTAAAGGTCAAAAGGACGGGATCTGATTTTGCGGAAACTCACTGATGACTCTAATGTTAATTTTTTGACAATTTAGAAAGGTGAGAGGAAGAAGGGAAATAATTTGTATATGGTATAGTGGTGAGAAATATATATGATTAAGTAATGTATTGTGGAGACTTTTCGGTATAATTAATAGTCTTCGTTATGGCGACCAAGCGATGTTTCCGCTATCCTGAAGAATGATTGCAATGTAGGACAAAACGTCGGCATAGTAAATTGCAACCATATTATTCTATTACCACTGACCCTCCCCTCCCCCTAATATTTTGGTCCTATATTTTTTATAACATCAAACGACCAAAACCTTTCTCCTCCAATCTACACCATAATTAACGAATAACGCACAGAAACGACAAACTCTTTTTTATAAGTGACTAACATAATATTCTCCCATCTGAACAAATATACATCATAGAATTCTCTAGATTGTGGCTTAAAATTATAAATTACATTAGTATTTTAAAAAAAATCAATTTTTCCCAAATCATGGATATCTCAACGTACAATTTACTGTTTTTCACATTGACGTTTTAGAATGAAAAGGGTTAAATTATTAATTAAATTGTATCAATCAATGATTATTCGAAATGATTAATTCACACATCGAAAACAAAGCTGACAGAAAATTACGGTTTCAAAAGTGACTTTCTTCATTCGAACCAATATAGCTCTTAAACGGTAGGTCCAAGCGATGAATGTTATAAAAAAAAATAAAAAATATATTCTTCATAAAATTCTGATATGAAAACTGTCTGCAAATTTTCGAGCGGAGCAACACCAACGAAGACATTGTGTCAAAAAAGCCCAAACACTTAAAACATGTAGAAAAACGTGACTTATTTCATTGAAACCAACCTAAACGGTAGGTCCTAGCGGCAAATGTTATATAGGAAAAAAAATTCCCCAATTTATTTCTGTAATGGAAACTGTCGGCTAATTTTCAATCTAAAAAACCCAGCACTTAAAAAATGTAGGAAAAACTTTTTTTCATTCAAACCAATATAGCTCTCAAAAGTTAGGTCCTTCAAATGTATTATATTCCAAAAAATAATCTTCATCAATTCCTAGAAACTGTCGTCAAATGTTCGATCCGAGCAGCACCAACAGAACGAGAGCGTGTTGAAATTAAATGTAAAAAACATCACACCAAAATAGTATAGAACCCCATCTAAAATAAAGTTTTAATTTATATTAATTTATAATTATATTATAATGTTTATGTTCCCATTATGTCATTTTTCGTGTATTTAAATAACCTTCTTTTTCTTTAAAAGGATTGTTCTTCGCTATCGAAGTTTCCTTCAACCAAACTCTTCCCTCAGCCGTTTCCACCATTCCTCTTTATCCATTGCTTCTTCTTCCGTTTATAATCGGCCAGCCATACTTTCAGCCACAACATCTCTCCACCTGATGCGAGGCCTACCTCTCCTTCTCCTCCCCTCTGCTTCCCATTCATAAGCAATTTTGGGGATTTCTCTATTCTCCATTCTTTTAGTATGGCTGAACCATCTCAGTATCCTTCCCTCCATTTCCTCCAGAGTATTTCTCTTAACTTCCATTCTTTCTCTTATGATCTCATTCTGGATTCGTTGAATCTCATTCTAGAGGCCATGTTTCTGAGCTCTATAGCATTATGCTCTCTACCAGGTCCCTATATATTATTTTTTTGACATTGGTACATATGTTGGCACTCCAGAGGAATGAACTTAACATTCCGAAAGCCTTCCATCCATCTGTTATTCTTTTTTTCATTTCTTCTGTCGCTCTCCCATTGATTTCGAGAAGAGTTCCTAGATAACAGAATTGGTTGACCCTACTTAACTTTTTTAGAACTGGGTCACTTACTTCATCGTTTTAAATAATCTACTACCTAATAAAATACTTAAATGACTACAGCGTCCTATTTTCCTCTTGCCAATTATGGGCAAAATCCTAGAAAAACTCATCTTAAAACGCTTGTATCCGATCTTAGATTCCAATCACATAATCCCAGACCACCAGTTTGGATTCCGAACATCACATCACAATCCAGCAATGTCATCGTGTGGTGGACGTTGTCTCCTCCGCATTGGAGCGCGGAATGTACTGTACGGGAGCCATTCTCGATGTAGAACAAGCTTTTGACCGAGTCTGGCGCCCGGGACTGCTTTACAAACTCCTACATACTTCCTTATCATCCGTTCATATCTTAGCGATAGAACCTTCAAAGTTAATCATAGCTTTTCCTACTCCTCTCTCTTTACCCAATCTGCAGGTGTTTCTCAAGGAAGTATCCTAGGTCCAATCCTCTACACGGTGTATACAGCTGACATCCCGACGCATCCTAGCACCATCCTCACCACATTTGCTGATGACACGTGTGTGTTATGAGTAAACAATGATCCCTTCATTGCCTCCCAGACACTCCAATCCCATATCATAAAACTTCAAGAATGGTGTCAAAAATGGAGAATCAAAATAAATCCCATCTGAATAACTAACTAATAACAAAATAAATAACCTTCACCCTTCGTCGTAAACCCACGACCTCCTGTCCTACAGTATCCTTTAACGATGTTCCTCTAATCCCCGTTGAACAGATCCGCTACCTAGGACTCCATCTGGACAAACGTCTTACTTGGAATCCACATACAAGACTAAAACGACAAGAAACTGCCCGTCGTTTTCGACTACTTCAATATTTACTTGACAAACGTTCCAACCTTTCAATTAATTAAAAAAGACTCATTTACATAACAATAATTAGACCAATTTGGACATACGGAGTTGAGCTTTGGGGCTCCACTAAACCATCCAATTCATCCCGTATCCAATCCTTACAATCCAAAATCCTTAAAAAAATCCTAAATGCTCCTTACTTCGTCACAAACTTATCTACAAAGACCTTAATATGCCTTACGTTTCTGACTTAGCTCAAACCAGATATCAATCCTTTCATAGCAAACTTCACAACCATTCAAATCCATTAGTATCACAACATGCTTCTTATTCCACTCCAGATAATCCTCCGAGGTGCCTGAAAAGAAGATGGCCTCGGGACCTTCTAATATAAAACTTCATAATAAAGAACCTTTATAAGTGCTACCAATGGGTAGGTGCTTTAAAAACAAATGAAGTGTCATTTTTATCTGTCATCACATTTACTTGATGTATCATATTTTATATTGTATACAGTTGTAAATTTCAAAAAATACATAAAAAAAAAATTTTTAAAAATGACTAAAGAACTATACTACAGCAAAACAGTACGGAAACTAGGACGTTGGCCGGTGGATGGTCAATGTTTGATAAACAATATGTTTGAAGATATCAAAATATTTTTTTTTAAATTCCTTACCAAAAATAGAGGATATCAATATAAAATACGTTTAAAATATGAAAAATTCATTACATGTTCTCTATTAATTTTTTTTTTTTTTTAGTAAGTATTTCTGACTATGAAATAACTTTGTTGCTTGGTTGTAATGAATTTTATTATTGTATTGCTTCTTGTTCTTTATTTTTTTTTCTTGTTCTTCATATAAACTTTCGACACATGTACAAAGTATATGCATATGTAAAATAATAACCAAAACAAAAATTAAGAATTACATTTACATAATATACTTTAAAGTATTGTGTGTACAGAAATAAATAAAATCCCTTCCGAAAGGGTTACTGCTGGAAGGAAAACACTAAGTATTTAAATAACCCTTGACTTTGTATTTTATTTTGGAACTGAACTGTGTAGTACCTCTTTATAGGAGGACTTTTTCCGACAGTTTTTTTAAAAACCTCCATTACCTTATCCATCTCCAGTTCACTCTTTTTCGGCAAACAAGAGGCTAGTATGGTATTGCACATAGGCCTTAGTACTCCTGTAGTGATATAAAACGACAATAATTCGTTAGTAATCA
The DNA here is from genome assembly GCA_003667255.2 of Euschistus heros. Classification (NCBI taxonomy): domain Eukaryota; kingdom Metazoa; phylum Arthropoda; class Insecta; order Hemiptera; family Pentatomidae; genus Euschistus; species Euschistus heros. The sequence continues at coordinate 2,180,806 of RCWM02000142.1, forward strand.
ATCGATCCTGCCTTTTATCCTATACTGTGACGATTATCTCAGTTAAGACCAAAGAGACTCGCCTTGTTGACGAGATGATATTAATGAATGAACCCGCTTCATGAAAGGTGCCTCCTGGATTTAGACGTCAAGCTGTTCCATTTGCCATTTGCAGACCGTCCCCGACAAACAAATGGATCCGGGAGTTTTGGATTCGTCATGATTGTGCCACTCTCTGACAAATCGTGGCCGGGGCCGATATATCATGCCCTCAGGAAGGGAGGGACAGACTATTAGTCAGCAAGTTATTGTTGTCTGTGCCAATGGTCCGCGCCTTTGTGTCCCCAATGAACACCTAGTAACTGCGCAACGCGTACCGCCTTTGGTATATTTTTTTTTATCTAAAAAAAATATTATTGACTTATCTATCTCCCCTCCCCCATAAAGAGAACCACCCGTTTTCAGAATTATAATAAATAGCCACATTATGGCTGATAGCCTGCAGTTTTAGCCAGTTTTTGCTTTAATAAAATGGTTTGGATAATAGCCCAAAAAATATGTGAGAAACAGTTATTTTTCTGGTAATACGTCCAATCTGTTGACTTTTTTTTCATAAGTACCAATATAGGCTTAGGGTCAATTTTTTTTTATGGTGAATCTAACAAGGGAGAAATTAATATATTACAAAGTAATGTAATTTATAATCAATAAAAAATATGTTTACGATTTTAATACAATATTTAATTCGAATAATAAACACTGTAACTACAGATTAAAAAAAATTATAGTTTAAATAAAAAACTAGAAAAACACCCTTTTATAGCAAGCCTAATTTTTAATTTTTAAAAACTAAATAAAACTCAAACTAATTGAAATTTTACTCAAAATCATAGCTGTCATTATTTTTTGTTTTGGTTCAATTATGATTCTTTTTTTTTTTTTTTAATACGTTTTCGTTAACTTCACCTGTATGTGACGGAATCTTGCATCACAATTTTCACCAATTTCCAGCTATCTGATTATCAAGGACCAATGGCAATACAACAATTGCATAACTTTGTTGTAATATTCTCACTTAGTCTAGTGAATTACTCCCAAAATGGGGGTCTGCCTTGTGAAAGGTGGTACTAAAAGTAGGTTTTATATTTTTATATGGAGCAAATAGGTCCTGAGAATAAAGTATCAAAAATGAAACCAGATTTGATGAGGGGAAAATGTTTGGGGGCCAAAAAAAACCATGACTTCTTGAACTTTTTTCGGATTTTTGAAAAAACATAAAAAAAATTCTTTGAATCGAAAAATGTCATATTTACAAACATAAATTTTATTTTATTTTGCGTCTAAAGACATTCCTTAAGCTGAATTTGATTTAGGAGTTTAGGCACAACCGATTGTCAAAAATCAGCGAATTTGGCTCGCTTTAAAAAAAAAGTTAGTTTTGGTTGACTAATGATTAAGAGTCCATGACACAAAAACAACTGATCAAATCAAAAAATATTATATAATACCAGTTGTAGACCATTACATTTCGGGCAAGATGGGATTTTTAAAGTAAAAATTTGCCCATTGCAACACTGAAATATGTCAAAAAACAAGAATTATTGGTTGATTTTGGATAAACTGTGTTAAAAGTGCAAACAAATCACGAATAGTACAGGGAAATTAGCTTCGAACCTTGGACTCTAAAAATTAAAAGGTCTGACTGCAGCAATTGTTCAGCACACTTAGCTTAAAAAGGTCGACTTCGAGGTATGCAGAGCATCCGGGGGTACACCCAGCCTCTATAGAGTGGCTACCCTTAATTGGTAGATAAACCTGGTGGTTGAGCGTGATTGCTTGCCACATCACCTCCTTGTATAACTGTTGGTTAAGAAACAGCTACTCCCTTACCAATTACTGAACACCAGACCCTTCCAGGAATATAACGGTACATATTTTTTTTTTTTATTTAATATCACATTTTAAAATTTCTTTCTTTTTTTCAAACGTTAAAACAGCGTTTTTAGTGGTGTTTTTTCCCACAAAAATACAAACTTAAATTTACCAATTTTGATTCAGGACGGGAAATACTTATTGATTGCATACAATTTAGGGTCTATAAAATTAAGTTTGGAATCGCTGAAATAAAAAAATGAGTGGTTTTAACATATATGTTATTCACAACTACAAAATTTTAAAATGTCAAAATATTAACATTTATTTTTTAAGTATCAATAGAGGCTTTTAAGTCCAATTTTTTTTTTTTTTTTTTTTTTTTTTTTTTTTTTTTAATGTTAACTCTCTAACAAATCATAAATTAATGTATTATGAATTATTTCGTGATTTAAGATCAACAATGATTTTGTTCAAAGCTTAAGAAAAAAATTAGTCGAATATATAAACGATGTAGCCTCAAGGGGAAAAATATTAAAATGATATTAAGAAAAAAGAAAAAAAAGGCAATGAGGGGAGACTGGGGTAGTGTAAGTAAAGAAGTAATCATGATTATAATGATTTCCTGTAAAACTTTTATTTGAATTAAGTTGTTAGACATTGATAAGTAGTTTGTCTGGAGGTCTATCCTTTTTTGGAGTAACGTTTTTTGACCCTCAAAAATGTAATCGCTAATTTGACGGCAGTTTCCTTATCAGAAATGTAATAGAGAATATTTTTTATATATATAACATTTGTCACTAGTACTTACCGTTTAGGAGCCACGTTGATTTGAATTAAAAAAGTTACGTATGAAACCCCTATTTCCTCTGAACTTTGTTTATTTTGAATAACGATTAATTGTTAATTTAATTTTAATTATTACTTGAAGTAATTTGACCTTTTTAATTCTACAATTTTAATTAGAAAAAGCAGTAGATTACAGATAGTTTATATGTCTATCTGTAATCTACTGCTTTTTCTATTTTTTTCCCTGCTGGTCGATAAACGAAAAGGTCAGACTGGAGAAAGGGAATTATTTTTAGTATGGCCGTTTTCAATGTGATTGAACTACTTTTTTTGAGAAAACCTTTCACCTAAAGATAGTCCAGTAAATATTCTATTCAATTAAAAAAAAAAAAAAAAAAAAAATCTGCAAATTAAACTTAGCTGGTTCTGGAATTCTACGTCGTAAATGATCTATTGTTTTTTTCCCCAGCCAGGGAAAATAATGTTCCAAAGCAGCAACATATGGTACATTAAGATCTTTATGGATAAATTTATTTGTAATATGATAAGGAACACTTGGGATTTTACGAAGGATTTTAGAGAGTATGGATTGCATACGAGAAGAAGTCGGAAGGTTTTGTAGAGTCACAAAGCCCAATTATATGTGTATAAATAAGTCTAATTATTGTCTTTTGTAATTTAATGAGAGCTTTGAAAGCTTGTGTAGTAAATGTTGGAGTTGTCGGAAACGACTAGCGGTTTCTTGTCTTTTAATTCTGGTATGTAAATTTAAAAATTATAATAAATTATCATTTTTTTTTTAGTACGTTCATTCAATGCCAAACAAATCAATTTATGTTTTATTACAAGCATGTCATAGGTGTATTTTCATTAAAGCAATGACTGATTTATATTTAATAATTCCATAATTAGCGAATCAACTCGTTTATTTGGACACCATTTAATAATATACGATCTTTACGAAATCTGAATTATTATTCATCTGCAGGCATGAACACTTGAACGAGGTTGTATAAAAGAAAATACACAAGTATAGGGGATAAAGAAAGATAATTGAACCGCTATAAGAAAAGTAGTAAGAAGATCCAAAGAAGGAAAGAAAATAAAGGAGAGAAAGAGGTAATCTTGAACGTTTAGGGTCAATCTGCTGCGTCCGTTGACGATTTGTCAGAGGAGACTATCAATCAACTCGCGAGGAGGGAATTTGCCGCTAGTCGTGACCAGCTGTGCGCGCCCTCTCGCTTCATTTCCCGATATTAGGAAACAGATCCTCTCCTTCTTATGGTCTTCCTTAGTCTTCTTATGGGAGATCCTTCTTCATCTGTCTTCTCCTACAGTGGCTCAAGGGCCAGTTAATTGATTACCTAAACCTGATATCTGGATTTCGGCCATTGCCATTTGATTTTATTACATTATTCAATTTATCATTTAAGAGTGCAATAATGTTTATTATTTGTACGAATGGATATATTTAATATATTTAACTCGTTCATTTTATACTTTAGACTTTTCTTATGCCTGAATGGGATCTCATAATTAACACCCATTGTTGAGAAAGGCGCTTTTCTCTTTTGAAAAACGTTCACCGCCCCATGAGAGCGCTGGTAAAAAATTACCAATAAAAAAAAAAAAAAAAAAAAAAATCAGCCGAATGAAATAGAAAGAAAAAAAAAAAGAATTATTACCAATGTACTGTATTTGAATATTGGGAAACCTGAAATAAATCAATCGAAAAAAAAAAACGTAGAGGCACACCACTTGTATATTTTTATACCACATAATTATATTTTTAAAAACTGAGTATATAATTATATACTTACATAAAAGAATTAAAAGACAGGTAGTGAAAAAAAAGAACAAATATAAAACTAGAAACAAAAAAAATCTCCTATGGTGAGTACAATTTAAATATATACATAAAAAAAAACAAAAAAAAATTGTGGTTCCATGTGTTGCTGATTTAGCCCAAACCAGGTACCAACCCTTCCATAGTAAACTCCATTCCCACTTAAATCCATGAGTCTCCCAACTTGCTTCACACTCAATTTTGGATAACCCACCGATACGTCTGAAAAGAAGATGGCCTCGATACCTTCGGATATAGAACATTTATTAACTCTAAACCGAACGCACTGGTTGCTTTTTTCAACCAGCCGGATATTTTCCTCTCCAATTTTCCCGGATTCGGACCCACTAGCTTCCAGTCGCTAATACCCTTTCCCCGATTCTTCCTTGACCCTTTAGTACCGTTTCAAACTTAATCTAGTAAGCACCTGTAAAGTTTTTCCTAATTGAATATTGGAAACCAAGCTTTGGTAGAGAACGTCAGCCATGCACCAGGTCATGTATTTGTTTTCTGTTTTATAGTTAGTATATCTCTTTATTTAACTGAAGACATACCTACTTATTTTACTATAGATTAAAGAACAATCTGACAAGGAAAACTGAAGGCAGATAATTTATTTTCTGTTATTTCAGTCGCGGATCGAATTCGAGGTCGGGAGACCCTCCTGGGGCACACCCAGCCTCCTAAAAAAGTGGGTACCCTTAATTGGGGGAAAATCCTGGCGGTTGAGCGTGAATTCTGGCCAAATCACCTCCTTTCACAACCGTTGGCTCAGAAACAGTACACCCTACCTAAGTACTGAACCCGAGACCCTTCATGGGTTGTAAGTGGTACAGGTTTTTTTTTTTTTTTTTTTTTTTTTTTTTTTTTTTTTTCTTTTTTTTCGGAGTCTGATTCTTTTAACTCTAAAGGTGTAATTATAAATCATTCTACTCCGGAACATTATAGTAAAATCGAAAAGGGTGCTTATTCTGGTAATGAATTAACCTTTGAAGATAATATGAAAAAAGAATTTATTTTTGGAAAGGATGATACCATGTGGTCTAGGTGGGACAAATGGTTAAATTTAAAAAAATGTAATAATATGAATAAACTGAGAGAACTAATGTAATAAAATGAATGATGAAGAATTATAATAATAACATAATAAAAAGAACTGTATATACCATACCTTATAAATACAATTTTATTTTATTTTTATTTTTTATTTTTTGACACGAAACAGCCTTATAGACCAAATGAATATCAATTCCTCCCAACTCTCCCCACACATCCCTCCCTTTTCTTCTCCTCCCACCTCTTCTTCCTTCTCTCAGAATGCATTCTTCTTTCTTCCTCGCTCCATACTCTCCTGCCCCTCACCTCCTTGGTACCCACAAGGCCCTTTATTTCCCTTAGTTTATTTTATTTTATTATTATTTTTTTGCACTGCTCAATATAAAGCGTATAGCACGTCCAAATTGTATCCTGAAGGACGAAAACTAACTATTTGTCGGGAAGGAGAGTGGCTAAGGATTCCATCGTAAAAATCGTTAAATCCTGGAATATTTCAAGATAGTATCCTTAAGAACGAAAACAATTTTGTGGAAGGAATAAAAACGGAGAGGGGGGTAAGGATGACAATCAAGCGTACCTGAGAACCCTTGGAAGAGAAGTAAATGTAGAAGAAGTAAGGAGAAAGCAATTGGCGCAATATTAGTTGTCATTCAATGTGTTAATTGAACCAATTCAGAACAACAATAATAAAGGGTAATAACGTGTCACATTCCAAAAAAAAAGTATGTTTGATATATAATGTTAGGTTATTTTTCTATTTGTGTTAATCAAATCTTTGAGTTAAATCAGTTTCACGAGAACAATAATAAATTTGTTGGTGCTACTTATATTTTTTCCCGTCTGAAAACATTACAATAACCTTAAAAATTGAAAATATTGATAAAAGCATTGGAGATCACTAAGATTCACAGGTCTGTTTATTTATTTATTTTATCAATTACCGCATCTACTCACATGAGTCATTAGCGGCTTTTGATTTTGATACAAGTAAATGTGTTGACAGTGAATACAATGGCAAGTAAATAACTTGTGAAGAACTGTTCACTAGTAGCACGTCAATAAAATCTACACTAAAAGGTCTCTAGGTCATCTTCTTTTCAGACGCCTCGGAGGATTATCAGGGATGGAGGAGGAAGCAAGTTGGGAGACTAGTGGATTGGAGTGGTTATGGAGCTTACTATGGAAGGATAGGTGTCTGGTTTGGGCTAAATCAGAAACATATGGAACATTAAGATCTTTACGGATAAGTTTATTGGTGACAAAGTAAGGAGCATTGAGGATTTTTCGAAGGATTTGGGATTGTAAGGATTGGATACGAGATGAATTGGATGGTTTAGTAGAGCCCCAAAGCTCAACTCCGTACGTCCAAATAGGTCTGATCACAGTCATGTAAATAATTCTTTTGTAATTAATTGGGAGCTTTGAACGTTTGTTTAGTAAATGTCTGTAAAGCATAATCTAAATTTAAAAACATATGATCTTTTTGCATTATTTCTTTTATTTGGGACATAATTGAATTAGTCTTCTCCTCTTCCTCAAATTTCAGGGCAGCGAGAATTTTTAACCATTATTAGGTCTACTTCAAATTACAATTTCGCAGGAGCCAATAATTTGGAACTTTGCCGAGAATATTTCTTTTTTTTCTAAAAAATAATGCCACACCCTTCAAAAGTCAGGGGTGGGGGAGATCTGAGTTCGACTATGCTCACGTCGCCCCCAACCACTGCTCCTATTAATTCCTCCCCTGTCCATTTCCCTTTTGTTAGGAGGAGAAAAATGCCAGCGGTATGGAAAAAATATTGAATTAAAAAAAAAAAAAGAATAATAAAAAAACGCCCCTTTCCTTTTTTTTCCCCTGGAACTGGAAAAGGGTGGTCGGTAGTGAGGACAGGATTATGGTCTAGTAATTGCGATGACTGGCAAACAGGATCAATTCCGAACAGACCCCTATCAGTGACGACTCATTAGGTCTTTATTCAACCGGTAATAAAGGGCCCTAAAGGATTTCATGATCCTTTTTGACAGGACTTCTTCAAGATGCCCACGAAGAGAAGGGTAAGCAAGAAAATAAATATTAGAGCTACACAAAATGGGCCTTTATCGAGCGTAATAATCTTGGTGTTGTACACGTTGAATGAAAACTAGTTTCCAGAAACACCTTTCTTATTGGTTGTCACTCGAGAGATTGCTATATATCCTTAAATATTCCTTACATCTCTTATCTGTATTTTGTTAATTAATCCATTGATAGTGATATTTTCATTCCTAGCCAGCAAAATACTACTGAACTGTTTTTATCAATTTTTAGGATCCCAGACGCTCTATATATTTTTTTCATTTATATCAGTGTTTGACCAGACGTGATTGTATTTATTCTTTTAATTATTTGTTATACTTAAGGGACATTACCCCAGAGTACAATTATTTTTCTATTTTATTCTATTCTGAATGATCAGAAGAGCAGATTATATGATCTGATAAAAATATTATCTTACATTAATTTTTCTATTAAATACTTAAATAGATAAATATACAGGGTTATTCCTGCATAATGTGAAAAAAAAATTGAGGGAAACTAGACTAAAAGTGAACAAAAATACCGCTTACTTCACCTTTCTGTCCAATCTGCAGATATATGATAATTCAAAGCATTTTTTAGGAAACCACGTTTTTTGCAATAAAAGCTGTAATACCTCCTTTGCACAAATTTTGACCACATTTTCGTATTCAACATTAAATTTCCTAAAAGACCAAAGCCCGTGTAACCTTGAATTTTACAAATTAGAGACCTTAAGGACAGCTTGATGTTGAACTTATTTAGGAAAGTAACAATTTCTATAATACTTCAACGCTCACCGCTTTTCGAACAAAACAATCCACAAAACCACGAATATCACAAATACTTGCAAATTCAAACAGCTTTTTAATGGTATGGTATAATTAATAATTCCATTGCAATTTCTTGGATAAATTTACTTTTGAATCTGTAAAACAAGGTGTTTCCATTCGGTATTCAAATCAGGTAATTGGGTAAATAAAACATGATAATCGCTTGATGAAAATCTGTATTTTAAACAAAATAAATTCTTCATTGGAATAAAAAATAAAGAAAAATTATTTTTCATAAAAAATAAAGGAAAAAGCGCTGTCAGATATAAGGAGTCCGTAATTTTATTAAATGTTTAAGATGTTCACGGTTGTTTCAAATACATCTTCTTGCTCTCTTCACCACTGTTCTACCGTCACTCTTAACGTCAAAGGCTCCAGAATCCTTTTTTGTAAAACCTCAATGTTAGTTACTTTTGTAGCATACACTTCGCTTTTTATGTAGCCCTCCCTTCACATGGTTTTCTTTTCTTTTTTTTCACACTTAGAGGGTTTAATTATTAATATAAATACTATGCAGTTTTAAATATTAATATGGATACCATGCCACCACAAATAATGTATTTAGAGCAGCAAAGAGGAGGCAGCTGGATGGAGGACTTACTGCTCCCAGGAGCCTTCTAACAAAGAAGACTGTTCATGGAGAATGATATACTGGAACCAGTAGTGACAAAGAGCTCCAGCGGAACCTACCTACTTAGCTACTTAGCCTACTGGCTACCCGCTATAATAATAGCGCATGGAAATATTTATTTGGACTCGTCTAATTGATGGCTGATACGCTAGATGGGATTAGGGCCATTGTTATCATCCTGTTTACGCTTCTCCCCTGCCCTGAGTAAATATGTAAAGATTTATGACCTTTTTGTGTTAACGTTTTGAACAAATACAACTAACCTATAAAAATGAGATGGTTTACTGGCGTATTGAGTATTTTACAGTTTATTTTCTATCTTGTTCGTCCCTAATAATAATTTTAAAAAAATCGAATTCTCCCTGACTGGGAAAACAATAGATCAAAGATATGCTTATCTAAAAGGATGAGTAAGAAAAAATGACCGTTTTCTTTTTGTTTGAACTTTGCATTAATTAATTCCTCTCTTATATACATTTGGGAGCTAAGAATTGTGATTAGAAGTTCATGTTTGATCCCGTCTAAATCATTTGGTAAACAGCTGCCCTCTATCCGGGCTCAGTACTTCTTTAGCTTTCCTTTCTTCACAACGACAGTAAAGTACGATATTCTCGTAATTTTGCTTCATTATTGGAAACGGAAGTTTTAAGCAGCTGAAGCCACTCGTTTAGTGGTTGAATTTAGCCCTCATGATTAACATAGTTTTATACTTTAGTAAATAGATTTAAATAAAACTAAAAAATATTTTTAATGGTAAAGTTTTAAATAGTTTTAAATAAAAAACAATAATAATAAATATAAATAATCAATATACAATAATAGGGAGATTTATGTTAAGAGTACATGCTTAGTTCTTTTCTGCGTGTATCTTTTGAAGAAGTTTTTATCATAGTTACCAACTGTTTTTACTAGGAAATTTTCTGATTTTTTTTTTTTTTTTTTTTTTTTTTTTTGTAAAGTATGCTTTGGTTTGTTTGAAGAAATGCTGTTTTTGAGGGAGTATGTTTAGGTCGTGGAGCATGGTTGATATTTTAGTATAATGAGGATAATCATTGATGTTTTGAGCCATTGCCAATTTATTGTAGTTAGTGGAGCAAGTTAAGTTCCACACCGGAGAAGCATATGTGATTTCTGTACGGATTACTGTTTTATATAGAATAAGTTTGTTTTTAGGGCTTAATTTACATTTTTTTATTAAAGTAGGGGAACGTTTTGTATAAAAGTTTTTTAGCTTTATCTGTTTTGTTTTTAATATGTTCAGAGTATGTTAATGATTTGTCCAGTGTTAAACCTAAGAATTTTATTCATTTAGACCAAGGGATGTTTACTTCGTTTAAATTGATATGCTGGTCTACGTTTTGTGAAGAGGATTGCCTCCGATTTTACTTTCAGTTTCCATCTCCGGCAATATTTATTAATTTTTTTGTAACTTTGTTGCAACCGATTTACAATTGTGTCGATGCGGTAAGAAGCTGTGTATAGTGCAGTGTCATCTGCGTACAGGGGTTTAATTGAATAATATGTGCTTTTCATGTTGTGTGTGATAAATACTTTTTTTTGCAAAAGTTTAAATGGCGGTTCGAGATTTCTTAGACAGCCATTATAAGAGGTGGTTCCAGCGTGCGATCATGCATTTGATTAGCAGGTGACTAATGATAGTAGATAACATAGAAATATACTTTGAGTATTAAGTGTATTTCATATTAAAGAAATAATAATACAAATATTTGGTTGGAAAACAGTATTTTTTTTTTTTTTTATACCCCTATTAGTTAAAGAATAATATGTTACAATATGCCTGTATTTATCAAGTTATGTGCCTCCATTGCCTTCGCAATACGGTTCAGTGCGTCCTGAATATTTTTAGCAAGATTGAGGTGGCAATTGTGTAAGAAATACGTTAGGGAATGGTTAATATTTCGTGAGGTCGGGAACTGAAGGCAGAACGAATAAGTGAATCCTCAGAGATTGATGAGGAGAGGTAGAGCTGCTTGAGGAGATTCCATTGCTAGATTTTTCACGTTGGCCGGCGGTAGCTGGTGCATGACAAATGTTAGCTCCAGCTCCAACCGCCTCAGCCTACAATGCCAGACCTCGCCTCGATTTGTCAAATTGTTCGGGGGGGGGGGGCCTGAGACAAATGATTGCTATGACATTACCCTCCTCCTTATACCCCATTAAATTTTCATTTTAAATTTTCGAACCGGTTTCCTCTAACAGGGTGGTCTGGAACCATATGCTCTCGATCCCTTTTAGTTATAAGTCAAATACTCCAATTTATTTAAATGATAAATGTGATGAAACTATAAATGGGATAAACCAGACAGCTATTGACACCCTTAAGCAATATTCATACTATAATTACTGAAAGAGTATTTCAATATAGCTGAAATTTAAAGTTATTTTTTCTTAATTACTATCCTTTAAGCTACACAAGAAAGTAATACCAAACATTATCACTGAAATAAATCTTACAATAAATAATGTAATGGAATAGAAATAAACAACTGACAAATTTACATAGATATTTAATTTTATGTAATAAAAAAACAAACCAATGTTCATTTGACCTCATAAATCTATTTAAATAATAAAAAAACCAAGGAGTTAAGTGTTATATGTGTTAAATGTTAATTAAAAAGATTATAGTATAAAAAAACTAGAAAAAAAAACGCTTTTATTGCAAACCTAACTAAAATGCTAAGTTTGGTGAAACATTTGCAGCAGTCAGACCTTTTAATTTTTTGAGTTCAAGGTTCGAAGCTAATTTCCCTGTACTATTCGTGATTTGCAATTTTTTAACACAGTTATTTATCCAAAACCAACCAACTATTTTTTGTTTTTTTAACATATTTCAGAGTAAGAATGGGCAAATTTTTACTCTAAAAATCCTATCTTGCCAAAAATGTAATGGTCTACAACTTTTAGTACATAACATTTTTTGATTGGATTAACCATTTCTGTGTTATGGACACTTAAACATGACCATAACTAACTTTTTTTGAAAGTGCGCAAAATTCGCCTAAATCAAATTCAGCTCGAGGGATGTCTTTAGACGCACAATTTAATAAACTTTAATTTTGTAAATATAACATTTTTCGATTAAAATCTTTTTTCTATATGTTTTTTTTTAAAAAATCTGGAAAATTTTTAATTTTTACTCCCAAACATTTTTCCCTAATCAAATTTACGATGAAAGATTCCGTTACATACAGGTGAAGTTAATAAAAGCCTATTAAAAAAAAAATTATTATGGGACAAAGTCCCTTAAGAATAAGAGTTACATGACAGAACATAAATTTATAACTGGCCTAGAGATTATAAATAAAATAACAAAATAAGATAATTTAAAGAAAATACAAGTTTACAATAAAATAGGTAATAAAATGAAAAAATATATACATATACATAAACACATACACACTATATACATATATAAACTATATACAATCGGTAAAGGAAAAAATATATAAAAAGTTGATTGAACGATAGATTTCTGATCTTACACATAGTAAAGCATGAAGATAAATAATATTTGTTGAGAGGGAACAGAAAAAAAAAATGATAATGACAAATTAAAATGAAAATTATTTAAATAGAAGAGAAAATATTATCATAAGAAGATTGTTGAAACAGGCTAAAGTTTATTAGAGACAATATCTAATATGCATGGGTGAAATTTAATAAAGCATCCATATAATCAGATAGCATCCGACTGGAGGGTGATATTTGCTGATTTAATTTTTGATTTATTGATTGACGTTTCGATCTCCTAATCTTACTGGACCCTCTTTAGAAAAAATTGGCAGCAAATTCTCGCAAGCTCAAATACCAGGATACTGGAGGGTAGCGGATCCGGCTATAAGAATATTTTAATACAGTGCACATAATGAAAAATTAATAGTAAACACAAAAATTTAGGGTTATCAACATATTGGCTTTTGATTATATAACTATTTTTTATTTCCTATCATATTTTATAGAATCGATTCCGTGTTCGTGTAATGTATACATAACTCCAACACCTGCATGACGTGATGTATGTATCCAGGATGTTTTGTCAAGTATACAAACATGTGGCGCGACATACCCTATAGATATAAATTATGGACCTTCATTGTCGTTCATGAAAAATGAGGATATTGTATAAATAGAATAAAAAGCTAATGGGATGAGTATGTAAAGGAGGACGAGTGAAGAGGGCGATCTGCACGTCCCATGTAACCGGAATAATAATTAGCCCTATCTGTACATGAGCGATTTAGGGGGTCATTACTCCAAGGGCAAAGCGTAAATGGGGCGACACCAACCCTTGCCACTCTCAGCCGGTTCCGATTTAAAATGAAAATTTAATGGTCTATAAAAAGGGGAACTTGTCACAGCAGTCATTTGTCTCTGGGGTCCCCCCTCCTATCGCTAATTTGACAAATCGGCCTACAATGCGGTGGCCACCTTGGCTCTAACGGATTGCATCTGGGCTCTAATTGATAACCATTTTAGTTTCCATTATTCATTAATTACAAGTTGATTCCATCGTTAGTTGATTTTATGTTGATAGGGATAAGGTTATCTGTGGGCTAGGAATTGCATGCATATAAAACAAGGAATCTTTCACTGCTAATGGTGTTCCATTATTGTTGGCTAACCCGTAATATTTTTGAAATCACTACTTGAACTATTGTTTATGTTTCGAATCACACCCAAAGCAAGAATGAAACTAAGCTTAATTTTTTTTGTCTATACAGTAAAACCTCGTTTAGTCGGACCCAGTTATGTCAGATCTGCGAGTAACCCGCATCAGTTCAGGAAAATTTTAATTAGCTTTTTATCGTCCAACTCGACTACCAAGCGTAGGACGGATGTTTGTTTATCAGTAGACTTTTCGTAGAACTAGATGGGTGCTCAGACGTTGGCATTAACACAGCGTTGGTCGCTAGGTGAGCATTTTCCTCACCCTTCTAAAAACTATAATAAGTCCGTCAGAACTTAACTTTCATCCCTGTCCCTCAGTATAGCTGAGTTTAGGACATTTGGGAATAAGAGTATTTGGTTTTTAAGAAAAACGGATGCAGATGGCCTGAATATTGGGAGATTTGTACTGAAAATTGCGGGAAATGAGTAATATTCGTGACATCTTACTCAGCGTTTTTTTTCTAATTTCTTTCGATTGATTAGTGATCATTATGGGTTAAAAATGAGTTGTGATTCAAAAATTGTTGAATAAAAAGCCAGTTGTGAATATAAATTGTCGTGAATTGTATTTATATTTTACTTTAATCATTTAAAGGAATCTTAAATTCTTACTATTCCAGATTCTTGTTCGTGCCTGCTCGAGGCAATACAAAGTAGATCTGGTGAACCTAAGAAATAAAAAAGAAAAACGAAAAAAAATTATAAAAAGTGTAATGTTCCAATTTGCAATGAACGTACTACATATACTTGTAATAATTGTATAGAAATAGAAGAAAGTGATCTATCTGAGGAATAACACATTATTATGTAAATAGTAAAATATTTAATTTTTGTTTGGTTAGGTCTTTTATTTATTATATTTTTTATAATTATATATATTTAGAATAAATATCTTTGTAAATTTTGTAAAAATATATTTTTAATCCTTATGCTACATACTACAATTATTGATACATTTTGATGACATTTATTTACCATTTTTAGCTACATATTTGGTAACTTAAGACTGCATTTTTTATTAAAATCAAAGAAGTGAGGGAAATGCTCACCTAGTGACTGAAGGGTGTACCAGATCGGCTGGCGACCAACGCCGGGTTAATTATATTGAAAGTTGGTTGGAAGCTGAAAACGACTGAGGCTATGGTACTCTTATTGATGAACAAATTATTGCGACTTGTTGCGATAAAGATACCGAAAACGGAGACGATACTGACGAAGAAAACACTGAAAATATCGCAGTTATAAACCACGCAGAAGCAGCACCTCATTTCGGCGAGTTAATGGTTTATTTCGAGCAACAAGAAGATAGAACACCGGCCACTCGGTACGGAAACGGTATTCTGAGCTAACGCAACTCAATTTAACAGAATTCTTTCAGAAAAATTAAACTGTATATACTGTATTATTGTTTATCGTGATTTGTATTTTAAGTGTTTTTCCGGGGAAAAAAAATAATTTTTTGTACATGTTCTTTATTTTTTCAACATTCTCCGTTTAACCCGGATTATCGTCCGCGGTCCCGGCTAGTCCGACTTAACGCGGTTTCACTGTATATTGATATTTATGTATCACTTCAATTAAAGTATCATAATAGATGATCCTAAAGCCAAAATTATTATTTATTTTAATAAGTTTCAGAAGATTATCGGGAATTGATTGGGAAGCAAGTTAGCTAATTATGTTAATTAGTGTATGGGAAGATAGAAATGTATCTAGTTCGTGCTAATTCAGAAACATATGTGACATTAAGGTGGATTAGTATTGGTATAGTAGATTCGTTCGTAAGTGATACGATTTACTTAATCTAAAAGGATTAAGTAAGACCTGATTGGAGAGAATGGATACGGGAAGAATTCGATGATTTGGTGTAGCATCATAACTCTTGCCTGAAGTCCAAATATTGCTGATAATGGTCATGTAAATTTCTTTAGTCAATCGAGACATTAGAAAATATTCATTCCGATCTCGTATTAGGTTTCCATTAGAAAATCACTTAAATGGTTTTCGCTTGGAATATTTATTTTGTTTTTAACCCCAGAGTAAACTATAAAACAGCGTTTTTTAATCCTTTTATTTAAGTTCAGTCTTTCATATGAACATAAAAAAATATATAAAATTCGTGTAAGATTATTTAATTCAGTTTATCACAGTTTACAAAAATGTTATTCATAAACGAAAATCCCATATCAAAAAATGTGTTCAATCCTTTCATCAAAGCGCTTTAAACAGGAAATGGGAGCATTACATCGAATAAACATTCAACGGAAAATTCCCCAGAGGTACCGCGAACCCGATTAAAAGCATCATAACCAAGTAATCGTTAGAAACGGCAGCATTATTTCCAGGTTTATTCGCTTTTCAAGCAGTTTATCGAATGCATTTACGAATCAGAGGATTAGGAAACATTTTTTTTTTCAACATATAACTTTATTAATGTAGCTGTTAAAGAATAAATAAAAAATCAGTTTTATTTATAAAATAGCATCTCCCGACGCGGCTTCGGCCGCTCTCATAAGTAAAGAATTTAGACAATATCAACTAATGGTTTAAATTAAATTTACCGCAAGGCTCATGAATCATATTCTTACACACAATATCAAAAACCAATAGAATTTATGAACATTTGATTCGGCAATAATATTTAAATACGCCAGAACAATTTCATCGATTCCACCTGGTTGAATGTTTATTCGCAAACATAAAATTATATTATAATGCCGCAAACGGTGATTATGCCACTTATTGTACCTTTAAATTGTTATAGTTAATTTTATAATTATAAACCTTCTTAGAACTAAAAATATAATTTATTCTAAATTTTGAACAAATGGGTCCATTAGATATACTATTGCAAAATGTAGCCATATCGGTCGATTTTTAGACTTCACTGGTATCCAAATGTCGTACCCCTAATTTTTAGCTTTTTTAAAAAACAATTTAATTGAAAATAAGTAAGTACATTTTTTTTTATTAAAGAACTATATAAGACTGTATCATAGCAACCTATTCTAAATGACACTCGCCACCTATCGGTCGATTTCCAAACTTTACTGCGCATCACATATTTATCATTGTTAAATAACAATTTAAGTGAAAATGAGTTGTATTTATTATTCCTAAACCTTCCTTGAGCTATGAAGATGATGTAGCTCAAATTTCGTATTGATTGGTTCAGTTGTTTTCGCGGTTAGTGATCACAAACGAAAAATGGCTTGTTCTTTTATATAATAGTATAGATATAGATAACAATAATATGGGTAAAAAAATGCCCATTGGTAACTCTGAATTCATAAACAATTAGGGTTCGTGTAACATTTATTCACAATGTAATAGTTACTATTAACAGGTCAACTTCCGTTTTAAAAAAAAAAAAAAATAGTTCGGCACCACTAATATTTTTAATCTAGTGCCGTTTCCTAGAAAAAAAAACACTCTATTAGATAATCTACCAGTCCATTCCAAAATCTAGTAACCAAAGATCGAAAACAGGTAATTGATAAGACAACAGTTTTTTCAGTATGGAGATACCCCTCATAGTTGTCTTTTTATATTTTGGGAGTTTATTTCATTCCATTAATTTTGCCATAGTTTTTCATTATTTGATTATTGATTTTTTAATAAATTATTTGAAACTAAAAGAAGAATTAGTTTGCCAATAACTGGGCATGGTTATGTGTAAATACCCAGTTATTGACCAAAAGTTTCTTTCACACTCAGAAATGTAACATTCTGATACGCTCTAGCTTTATGAGTGTTGCCAGTATCGAAAATTTGAGGGCAATTTTCTGGTTACAAATTTAATGGAGAATATTTTTTGTTATATAACCTTTGACATTAGGACCTACCGTTTAGGAGCTATATTGCTATGAATGAAAAAAGTCATGTTTGAAACCGCTACTTTCTCTCAACTTTGTTTATTTCGATAAATAATTGTTCATTTAATTTAATTATTAATAGAATTAATTTGATTATTTTAATTCTAAAAAGTAAATGAGAAAGAGCATTAGATTATAGATAGACATATCTATTGTTGTTTTTCCCAATCAGGGAGAAATTTAGTTTTTTTTTAGCCGAATTCTTCGGTATTAAGAGATGTTTTAGGTGGTCCGTTAATCATTTACAACCACTGTTCCTATAAGAAAAACATTTTGAAACAATAAGAAAATGTTGACATGAAAATTCCGGAGGCAGTAAAAGGAATCAAAATGATATATCTGTCACCTGTTAATGGTATGTTAAATGCAAATATCATATTTTAAGAAAAACCTTATTGGAATTCTTTCCACAATGATTCACTAAAGAATATTCATATCTTTAACAAGCATATAGCTTAGCCCATTAAACACAAATAAAAAAAATAAAAAAATAGGACATCGGGTTAAAGCCTTAAAACAAAATTAACATAACTGCACTTATAGTGAAGTCAATAAAGACATTCTAGAGTGCATGAAATCTGTACCATTTTGGAAAAAGTAGATAAGTGCATTTTTGTCTACAATAAAGAAAAATATTTTGAGCAACCCGTATTGGAGTCTTACTCATCATGTATAAGTAGGCAAGTTGTAATGACAATTACAACAAATTATACACTTTTATACAATTGACATAACAACTTGCCTACTTTTACAAGATGAATATGAATCCAATGCGGGTTGCACAAAATATTTATCTTATTGCGAACAAAAATGCACTTGTCTAGTTTTTCCAAAATGGTACAGAAATATGCGATAATAAGTGAGGTAACATTTGTTTTTTTTCCAAAAATCACCGATTTTTAATAAGGAATCTCGAAAACTTGTTAGAATTACGACAAATTTATATAGAATCACTTTTATAGGACATTTAATTAGCTTTAATATTTATTTTAAACATGTTTTTCTAGAGTCAACCGTTTTCGAGATATAATCGAAAAACCAAAAAAAATAAACTTCTCCCCTCCCCCCTACCGTTAGCCCCTCCCCCCCCCCCAGGGAGGGGGACTTTTAGTATGTTTACCTTATAACTATTTCTAACGAAGCTATGAAGTCAAAAATTATCGCGTATTTCATGCACTCTACACCCCTCATAGCACTCATTGGCAGGACTATTACATTAACACACTATTCACAGATGAAGCAAACGTACCTATCAAAGTTTTATTTTTAACACTCCAGTATAAGAATTATATTTTTAAAAATGTGATAGGTACATAGTGAAGTAAAGACTGATTAATATTTTAACCTTCTAAACAAAATGTTACAAAAATTATGGAAAGATTTTGAGGAACTCAGATTTTTTTATATTATAAATTTATATTTATGTATTATAAATATATAATTAACATATATATGTATACTTTCTAAATAAATTATACTACTGGGTTTCCATGTCAATAACTGGTGCAAATCCAAGAGAGGAGATTATTGCAAATAATTTAAAACCTATGATGGTTATTGGATATCTCTACTTATTCTTGCATAGTTGACAAATTTATTTACCGAATAAACGTTGAAACAGAAAGATTAATTAAAGTGTGTGCAATTTAATTAGAGACGGGCCGACTAGTCGGCTGGCAAAAAGGTCGATTAGTCGCCAATCCGATCATTGCTTCCGTTAGAATTCGGGTAAAATCGGCAATGTTCGGGACGCTTCGTTTATAACTTTATGGTTGGCAGTACATGTAGCAACAGGTATTCGTTGCTTTTATATATTTTTCTTCTGTTTATTACAAACGGGATGGTGTGTAACATAGTGGTTTTTAATAAACCAAAATTGAGCAATTTACTTTGCATAGTATTGATAGTTAATGGGAAAATTTGGAAATCATTCATGCCAAAAAAGATATTGTGTTTAAGGACTTAAAAAACACGTTTGTAAATTGCTAAAATAACAGTTTCCTTTTCGTGTCCCTACCAATATATTACAATTCAATTAAGAATTAATATATTTTTATTATTAAGAAAACCAAAACTGAGAAAAAAAATAGTAAGGTTGTTTATTTAGTATTATAGAAGTTATTGAATTTATTTGTTGTTAATAGCATTTACTTTCTTAAAATTCGATAACTGATATATGATAATTGAACTTAAAGAAAAAATAAATAAATAAATAAAGAGACCCTGTTCCAAAATGTAAAGATGAATCTAAAATAAAAATTATTATCAATAAAGGTCATGTTTTCATTTCAATCAACCTATTGATAAGCGTTGAAGTACCAATGAAAAAAAAATGGCTGACTAGTCGACCCATGACTAATGAAAATGTATGCAAGATATCCTGAAACTTTTCAATAGTGCTGATAGCTGATACACTTACCCTAAACAAATTTTAATAATGAATGTTCTTGTTTAATTTTTATTGTACAATATTATTCTGAAAGGATAAAATCATTTCGGAAAGGAATCTAAGACGTAACATTGAGTAATAGACAACAGTAGTGGAGAAAAACATTCAAGAGAATTTCTATTTTTAACAAAACACTTATTTCACAAGATTGACTTAACCTTAATTGAATTTGTGAGAATACAAACAAAAATAGTTTCCCCTGTTGTTGATAACTAAATTTAACTTGAGAATATCGTTTCAGTGACAGTATATTAAGCCTCTCTAACTTAAAATGTAATGTAATTACTCTAAAATTATAATTTTTTATTAATTATTAGATTAGTCTTTTTTAAGTGTCTCTATGCTATGTACTCTTGTTGAGCATTTTTTATCATCATTTGACAACAGCAGAAAATTTTTAACATGTTTGTTTTCCTTGTGTTTCGGATGAAAAAAAAATGTATGAATCAAAATAACAGCGATCTACACTATTATATAAATGGACAAACCATTTTTCGTTTTTGATCACAAACCACGAAAACTACTGAACCAATCTGTACCAAATTTGAATTACATAATCTTCAGAGATCAAGGAAGGTTCGGCAGTAATGAAATTTACTTATTTTAAATTAATTTGATATTAAAAAAGTGATAATATGTGGATAACAGGGAAGTTTGAAAACTGACCGCAGATAGCTAGCGCCATTCTGCATGAGAGGTTAAAAAGGTGCGGTGTTATCTGTAGCTTGAAATTGATTATAAAATTTACATATCGTCGCCACTATGTAAAACTAACAAATGTGAAAAAATGACAATGATTCGCAAAAATGACATTAATGATTTCGGTCTTCTGAATTATCTAGGTTCTTTACTTATGAGAGCGGGCGAAGCCGCGACGGGGGTGCTAGTTTATAATAAAATGACAATAGTAAAAATCCTGAAAAGTTATAAATAAGTAGCAAGTTGTGAGAATGATATATATATATTTTTCTAATTGAAATTTACAACTGTATAATATATATATATATAAACTTGAAAAGAACTACTCATCAGTAGCACTTCAACTAAATTCTACACTAGAAGATCTCTGGGCCATTTTCTTTTTAGACGCCTCGGAGGATCATCGGGAATGGAGTGAGAATCAAGTTGAATGACTAGAGGATTAGTGTGGTTATGTAGCTTACTATGAAAGGATAGGTATCTGGTTTGGGCTAAATCAGCAACATATGGTACTTTCAGATCTTTATGGATAAGTTTATTGGTAAAAAGTAAGGAGCATTAAGGATTTTTCGTAGAATTTTGGATTGTAAGGATTGGATATGGGAAGAATTTGAAGGTTTAGTTGAGCCCCAAAGCTCAACTCCATATTTCCAAATAGGTCTGATAACTGTCATTTAAATGAGTCTTTTATAGTAAATTGGAAGTTTTGAACGTTCGTCTAGTAAATGTTGAAGAAGTCGAATACGACGGGCTGTTTACTGTCGTTTTAGTCTTGTATGTGGATTCCAAGTTAAACGTTTGTCCAGTTGGAGTCCTAGGTAGCGGATCTGTTCAACAGGGATCAGTGGGATATTATTAAAGGATACTGTAGGACAGGAAGTCGTAGGTTTACGACGAACGATGTAATTTAAAACTGATAATATTATGTTATTGATATTAGAATATTATTATGTTATTAATAGAAGTAAAAACTACAAGGGGGAGTTAATAACGCTAACTGAAAAATAATGAATGAGCATATTTATTTTAAGTTTAAACGAGATAAAGAATAACCTGGTAAACATCGCTGTAAAGTTAGTATCTTGTGATAAGGGTATTTTGCTAAGGAGCAGGGGCAAGCCAACTTTTTGCTTTTATTTAATTATTGTTTTTAACAATCCTAACACGCCCTTCTTAAAGAATATGAGGATGTAAATACATAAAGGAATATGAAACTTTTATGAAACATTGGGTGGAATATTTTGCCTGCCAGTATATTACTAGTATGTTGGGTAGATATTATAGGAGGGTTAAGGAAATACGAGAAACACATCCATAAAAAGATATAAAATAAAGGGGTTGTGAAACAATGTATACTGCCAGGTTTATTTTACAGCTACTAATAAAAAAGTATCCAAACCGTAAATCTTAAGTCTACTGTACTAAAGAACTGAATGTCATTTGCAAGGTGGGTACAAATAACCCCCGTATCCCTCCTGAGAGTCAATTAAATACAGAAATATAAGGTTTCCCCACCGCGGATTTATTAAATCCCCTATTTGCATTTTTATTCAGAAGAGAACGAGGGGAAAGACCTTAGGGCTGTTGGGATAGGAAGGAGTGGATGTTATTAGTGACGGAACCGGCTGGAAACTGGAGAAATATAATTGAGCTGGAGAAGCCCTAATCGGCGGAGCAAGCTGGCGGCTGCAATATCCCCCTCCCCCCACAGTTCTGTTAATAGCTTCGACTCTGTCATTAATAAATACATCTCTTTCAATCAAAGTCTTAACAGCATTATCGGGATTCTTAGGAAACGGCTCCTCGACTTGTCAAACGGAGGAGCTGCAAGAGTTACTAAAGAATTAAGAAATTACAATAATCTCTTCTTCTTTCGCAACTCCCACTGAAGGGGAGACAATATAACAATATTAAGCAACAATTGCAACAACTTATTATTGTACAAATAATATTTAGTACAAAAATTATAATTAAGGGAAATCATGGAGCTGTAGAGACAAGTGAAGAACAGTGTAAAAAAAATAGTCATTTTTATTTTTGGAAATAAAAAAAAAAAAATTATTATGACCTCTTCTGATTATTACTATAAAATCAAGTGTCTTTAACCTTCATATTAGACTTGAAATAATAACTAAATTATACTTGAAAGCTACTTATGTTTTTAGTTACCTGTAATCACAAATTTGTTACTGTGTGCCCCAGGGGTGGGGTACAGTATAACAATATCCTATAGACATCAACATTCTGCTATAGCCCGATTAGGCAAGTTGACCGAACACATTACCGAGGGATATAATATAAAAACAACACATAGGTATGGTATTACAAGACGTGCAAAGAGCTTTTGGCAGTATCTGTCATAACGGGTTAATATTCAAACAATTTTCCACCATATTTAATAGCACTAATAAAATCATACTTAGCAAACCGCACGATAAAAGTATCTATACAGAACTCTACAGTATGTACACTTTCCGCCGGACTCCCTAAGGGCGGGGTTTTATCTCCAACGCTCTTCATTATTTACATCAATGACATACTTAACTCATTCAAAGTTCAAAAATCTCTGCCGCTGATACGGCTTTTTATACTTCAAGTTATAGACCGGACACAATTACTAACAGACTGACTACAGCACTAAAAAAAATAGAGAAATTTTACAATAACTGGAAAATCAAAATAAATCAGGAAAACACAAGCTATACTATTTTCAAATAGACCAAAAGATATTCCCCAACAGAACGCCTGTACCATAGTCGAACTCATATCAAATATTTAGGACTTCAGATGGATAAAAGACTGGCGTTTACTTCACACACTGATTATGTGAGCAATAAAGCAAACAGCACTCTGTGTACTATATACCCATACTTTAATAGGAATTTTAAGTTAAGCATAGATAATAAACTACTATTATATAAAGCCAGCTTAAGACCAATATTTATTTTCGTATCAAAAACTAATTATTAAAATTGCAAATGTTTCAGAATCACTGGAAACTATGGTCATATATCTGAGCTCAAAATTAAATAATGAGAACAAAGCAATAAATAAAGTAAGAAAAAGAATATTAGCAGCTGAGGCTAGGGATTACTTACGCAAATATAAAACTTTTTAAAAGAAATCTGTTATCTCAAACCACTTAGGTGCGGCTGTATGTGCTGTATGTGCGGTTTGTCTGAGCGTAAGCTTTTGAGGAAAATTTATGGTCCAGCCCACGATGTACAATCATATACGTGGAAGCTTCGATCCAATGACAAGTTGTATTCCTTGTACAAAGATGTTGTCCATTTTATTAAAACACGTCTGGAATGGTTGGGTCTTATTATAAGAATGCCCACCAATAGAATGCCGAGCAAACTTTTGCATCTCTATAATAAGCAAAAGAAGAGTTGGCCGACCAAGAATACGACGGCTACAGGACCTTGAAGAATATCTAGGGATCCTCGGCGTTACAGCATGGAAACAGAAGACTAAGGATTGAGGTACAGGGCAGGACATTGTTCAAGAAGCCAAGGCTCACACCGGGCTGTAATGCTACGTAATAAGTAATAATTTTTATTCGGCAGAAATAATTTTTTGGTTTCATTTTAATTTCTAATCATGGAATTATACGACAGTGTGGCAAACCTCGTTTCTGCCACTCACCATTGTACATTTAAAGTTTTATTGTTGTACATTGTATTACTGCTAAACCTTCCTAGAACTGTGAAGATGTTGTACATAGTTACAGACTCTTTGCTGTAAATCGATTTTCGAACTTCACTAGGATCCACATGTCAACCAAAGATTTGAATATTTTTTAATAATTTAATTAAATATAAGTAAATTTTATTATCAATTTCAAGCTCTATATAACACCGTACCTTTGTAACCTCTCATGTAGAATATTTTTCGCCACCTAACAATATTCAAACTTCACTTTTACCCGTATACTATCGCTTTTTTTCATAACAAGTTAATTGAAAATCAACAGACTTTATTATTACTAAACCTCCCTGGAACTATAAAGATGTAGTTAAAATTTGGTACAGGTTAGTTCAGTAGTTTTCGTGGTTAGTGATAAAAAGCGAAAAATGGCTTGTCCTATTATATAGCAGAATAGATTAAGAACTTAAATGTAATTTTAAATGACAATTGGAGGAAATAAGTATTATTACTGGCCTGTTTGTAACATGAATTAAAAGGCAGAAATTGATTCTGTTTGAGAGGAGGGGGGGGGGCGAACTGGAAGTGGGTGGGTGGGGTTGGATGTATAACATCAATCCTGAGCCAGAACCTGGCGGTGACAATACTGCCTCATGCAAATCGCTCCTCATCTTTATTGTTCCTATAATAACTGTGTGATGGGGCTCCCCTGCGTCATTCCAATGGGATAAATTCAAAATCTCAGGCCCTCTGTCTTTTAGCTCATGTCTGAGCCCCAAATCTATACTTTCTCACAACTCGATGATGTTTAACTCTAAGACATTACAATATATATAAAAAAATTACCTGGGACCACAATTACATTGTCTCTTATACTTTGATCAGGGATTTATAACTGGAGTAAACTGTTAAAAGATCAATCCACCGTAATGACAGATTGCCAGGTAAAAAGTTAATTCTGTAATTATTAGGAATAATCAGACTAGTCGTAAACTGCCAACTAATCAGCTGCTTTTGTAAGTGCCGACAAGTCGGCCATTTTGTTCATTTATATTCCTACGCTTAAAAATTGGTTGATTGAAACGAAAACATGGCCTTTATTGATTATAGTTTGTATTTAAGATTCATCTTTACATTTATTTATTTATTCCAGAAATAGGACATCTTTAAAAAAAAAAAATTATTGAACTTTAAAAAAAATCCATGATATTAACAAAAAATAAATTCCATAACTTCTACAATATTGGAAGTTTTTGTTGTATCATAATAAAAAAAAAAATTAATTCTTAATTGAAATGTAATATATAAGTTGAAACACGAAATGCAAACTGCTATATTAACAATGTTTTGTATTATACATATAATTCCATAAAGACGATACCTTTTTCGACATTACTGAACTCCAAACTTCACAATTAACTAGCAAAGCTAAGTAAAGTTAATTGCTGACTTTTTCTTTATTTTCCTAAAAAAAAACAAAAACACTCCTACACACAAACCCGTTTGCAAAAACCTTACAGCGATGTCACCCGATTTCCGATGGAAGGATCTTTATCTTAGTCTATATGAAATTCGAAAACTCAGATATTTACAAATGAAAGCTTAATATTTTCCAAGAAAAAGTTAGATACCAAAAGCATAGATGAAGGACTAAACTAACTTTATAATTTCTATAAGTAAAATATAAAAGAAAATGATTTTATATAAAAATATAAATATAATAATTTTAAAAAATCATTTAAGAAAGAAAACGGCAAACAGCATGGAATCTCTAGTAACTAAATATACTTTTTTCTGATAACAAAACTAATTTTTTGCACAAATGATATTTTACTTACTAAATTAACACCGGATTCTCATTAATAGCACATTTTACTAGAAAAAAATATATATATATATAATAGAAATCTGATTATAAAATAAAATTAAAACACTAAATAAAATTTCGAGTTAACTATTGATTACACAAACAGTGATCTTTCATAAGAGCAAGATTTTCAAACATGAATGATTTAAGAGACATCAGATAAGACGATATTATAAATATATCAATGTCAATAAGTAATAGAATTAAATTTTAAGTCGACAAAATATGTCTTTTGGTTGGGAATCTATACTTTTTTGCTGTAAAGTTTTTTTCAACATTAAAAATATATTGGTAGCTATATTGGTTTGAATAAAAAAAGTCATGTTTAGCATATTTTTTTTTAAGTTTGGGGCTTTTTTGACACATTTAGCTCTGGACACATTTAGTGTTGCTCGGATCAAAAATTTGCTGACAGTTTCCTAATCAGAAATTTAATGGAGAATATTTTTTGTTATACATTTGTTCATAGGACCCAATGGTTTAAGAGCTATATTGGTTTCAATGAAAAAAGTCTCGCTTCAGGCCTTTATTCTCTCTCAACTTTGTTTATTTTGAATAATCATTGATTGTTAATTTAAGTAATTTAATCCTTCTAATTCTAAAAAGTAAATTAGGGAAAGTAGTAGATTATAGATATATTTTCAACTTTTTTTTGTTTCTTTTTCAAATCTAACTCATTAAGTATATCATAATTAAGAAGTAAATTAATCATATTAATTTTAAATATAAATATTAAACTTTTTCTTTAATCAATATCGAGTAAATATGGAGATAAATAAAATAAATAGCTCAATATCGAGTTGATTTTGAGAGAGGTAAAGAGTCAAGAGTCTAAAAAAGGCTATAATTACTTCCCTGCTAGGATCCGATTTTTTAAAATTATTTAGCATGAATGTTGTGGAAATGAGAATATAAAGGAAACATGACTGGAGAAGTCAAAATATAATTATTATTTCATGAAATATTTCAATATCAAGACTAGCTGAAGTTTTGACACAGAATGGTCTTGAGATCCTAATATGAAACATGCCTGTGAATTAGTAAAAATTAATATTCAAAATTATCTGTCTCTCAAATAAGTGTGGTAATATTATGTTTTCTTTTAAGTGCAAATCATGAAACTAATTCTTTAAAACTTTACTTATAAATAAAAAAAAACATTTTCAATATATTTATTATTTATCTTTTATATATATTTTTATGTTGTTAAAAGAATATCGTCAGTAAAATGAGCTTGTTCAGCATACCATTATTTACTTTCTAATTTATTATAAAAATTATATATTTTTATATTAATCCAAAGATAGCTTTGAGGGTTACATATATATCAAAGAGCCAAAATCAAATCCCTACATGGTACACTATATTTTCTCTTGACAAGAAATTAATAGGTTTTATACTGCTGAAATATAGGTTGATAGATGAATCTTACAGTATTTCAGTAGTAAAATGGGTCATTGTCACATTAGCGAGGCAATTAGAGAACAAAGCTGACCTGTAGTCTTTAAAAATAAAAAAACAACCTACAAATGCTGGCAATCAACTTTTTGAATGTAGAAACTTTATCTCAGTCTATAAGAAAAGTGAAAACAGATATTTACAAATGAAAGTTTACTATTTTCAAAGCAAAAGTATAGACACCCAAAGCATAGATGAAGGACTAAACTTACTTTATAATTTCTATAAGTAATTCAGCAGAATATAAAAGAAAATTATTTTATAAAAAAATATATAAAGCAAAATATAAATATAATAATTCTTAAATATTATTATAGAATGAAAGCAACAAACAGTGTGAAAACAGTACAACATGAACTAGATTGTAATAATTACTCATTATTTCATAGAAATTTAAATTTACCTACTTTATTGTATGTAATACATTCATATTTATTTGATATTTCCTAGGATAATTATTTATACTGTTTTAATCACTCAGTGAAATTAAAAATCTTGTTGAAATTAGAAGTTTTATATTCTATATTTAGCAATATACCTACCTACATTCTACAATAACCAAGTAACAACTGTTATATTTAAATTGTTAGAAGCTTTTAAATAAACTCCCTGTAAAAAGTATTGCAACACTTTGAAATATTTGAAAATTACAAAAACCTCTGTTTTTTCATAAGAAAGAAAGGTTCTGAAGTCTATATAGACATATCTAAAATGGACATAAATTTAGGTACTCAGAAACACATCTTGTCTTGAATAGAAAATAAACTTTATTCTGGGACGATGTCCCCTAAGAATAATATAATGTACATAAATAAATACAATGAGTCAGGCTTTCATAAGATGAAATAAAATAAATTAACGATAGAACCCCTCTCAAATGGCTCAGTTCCTAACATGCTGCACTGACTATACCGTTCTCCAGGCCTTCTCCAAACTCTTTCATGGCCATCTGGTCAGTTAAGAGCCACTCTCATCTCATCAGTCAATAAACTTTTTTCCATTCCTCCATAGTCCAAAATTGGTGTTCCCTCAATCTCTTTACGCAATGTTCTACCGTGAAAAGAGGATCTTTTAATGGCTTTCTTGAACTGAGGTTTGACTTTCTCAGTCTTCTAGTGACCATTGACTCCTAGATTGATATCCCTCAAACACCGGAAATCAAGTTTTTAATGGAAGAAACTGTAAAATTATGCTTCCGAAGTACTTGCATTTTAATGAAGCAGTCATCTATGGGATTAGTAAATCCTGGGACCACCAATGTCAGGGTCGTGTTTAACGACTACCAGTCTTCCTATTCCTTGAAATGGAAGAATAGTGAATCCCAAGGCGATTAGTGATGCAACACAACGATTTGCCTTCTTCAGAGGGAGCGATCATTCTGACCGAATTCTATAATACACGATTTATTTTGAATAAAATTAATTGTTATGACTAGACTAAAGAGAAAAGAGAGAACAGACTTGATACAAACGAAAGATAAGCATTGACTGAAAGAAAATTTTAAATGAATAAACTAAAATTCCATCGTTTGTTGGTAAACAGTGAATAATGTGTCTAATCCCTATGTTTCTAATGTCACTCATTTGATAAATAATATTAATATAAATATAAACAAATTATGGATTAAGGTCAAAACCAAGGAAATCTCGAGAATTATGGGAGTTGCAATACTTTTGACGAGGAGCGTATATCATTAAAAAAAAAAAAAAATAATATTTTTTTCTGTAATATAAATATCTACTAATTTGCTACTTCTGTTGGAAATATTAATGAAAGATCTACTATAAAAAAAGTTCCACTCACTGTTTATAAGAGAAAAGTATACATTATATAGCAGCAAATGTTTGATATTTTGTATCTCTTCACTTCTTTATATCCAGTTCTTCTTCAGCTGTCAATCTCTCTCCCTTTAGCAAACAACAAAAATTACTAAATTACATTTGAAAAAAAAGAAACTATATCTGAAATGAGAACAAAATTAACAGCATTTAATGCCACAACATTGACATATATTTCTTTTTAAAATCTGTTTTTCAGTTTACATTTTTTTAATACAAAAAATAATTAAAACAATAAAATATTAACTGGTATAGAAATAAATCTTTTCACTGACTTACACATTTAGCATTAAATTATAAAATATGTAATCTCCAATCACAATTAATATATTTACATGAAGTCTTGGTATAAAACTTTTCATAGAAGCATAACATAAATACAATGCATATGTGGTATATGTGTATATTATACAATATATTGTTGTATATATATGTATATCATAAATATATAAACAATGGAGTATATTTACATATGCTCTATATGTAATAATAATTACTAATTATTGTGATTCAAGAATTAAATAAAAGCTTTTATTGAAGGATTGATTCAAGCTTTAAAATTAAATTAATACAAAAAAGTATTGTATTAAAATTTAAAGAAGGCTGGAAATTTATTGAATCCTACAGCTCCCTGACATCTACTGACATTTCTCAGTACTTAAATTCAAATCATTCTTATATAAATAAACATAATTAAATTAATCAAATAAAAATACCAATCATCCTTGATTCTGAGTTTAAAACAACTCATAAATAATAAATATGTGAATATAAGATTCTTATCTATTCTAGTGATTCACATAGTTTGATTTGTACATCTTATCATAAAATCTAGACAGTACAAAAAAAAAAAAAAATGTATAAGCAAACACTGTACTTACTCTAAATTATATTTTTTTTTAAATTTAAAATGTTTCCTTCTAAGGTTTAATTATATTTCTAATAACTTATTATTTGAAGGAGTTTCTTTAATTGTTACTTCAACCATGTAATCTTAAAATTCCTAACATTCAAACATTTGAAAATTTATAAAGCCCACTAAGGTGTAATTTTACCAATAAATGAAAAATTTGATGAGCAGAGAATATAAATATAATGAAAAACTATAATTCTATTCAAAACAGTATTTTTACTACCAACCCAAAAAAATCAAAATGTTAAATTCCATAAAAAATATTAAACTTCAATATATTGTAAATGAAAATATTTGACAACAAAATGTTAAAATAGTTATTAGATCAATATTTTTCAAGCTGTTATTTAAATTAAAATTATCGTTTGAGAAGATATATATTCTGTTTAATTTCATCTTTATCTAGTGCTGCTACCTTCACTCAACCAATCTAACCACTCACAAAACCGCCCATTTGGAATGATGCAATTTTATCAATTTTTGTGACAGGTTAGCCTTCATTAATTAATTATATTGTCATGTAAACTGTTATTGACTAAACAACTTTTAGTCAATAAAACGATTGTTTTTTTCCTACTTATAAAAATATTTAGCAGGCTAAATATATGTGTTGACTGATATCATAATTAATATTTTATGATCAGATCATTTATGAAATAGTTACAATTTTATTTCCTAAAGAGCAAGCTTGTAATTAATTAGAATATCCAATTGGAACTAAGTAGAAATAAAATCTTTGAAGATATGATCAATCTATAATTTTGTTTTTTCCATGTAATCGGAAATTAGACAGACATTTAAAAAGTCAAATAGTTGAAAAAGCGTTATACATTATATTGAAGATTATCTTATTTAGTTTCTTGGTTGTTTACTCTCTTCTTTTGTTAATATACTAGAGTAATCTTTTTTAAACTTCAAACATTTTTTATAGAAAAATATGTATTTTATTATTTAAGTATTACTATTGGATTGTTCATCTGAAAGCCATTCCTCTCATAAGTACCTTTACTTCCTTTTTAGCATATTAACTTCTTTGGCTTTATAAAATATAGTTGTGAATTCCAAAAGTAATATTTTGCAGTACAGACAAATATTGCAATAATACTAATTAACTGTAGATTGCATTGAGATTTTTTTAAAAAGAATAAAATGAACTTACAATGATTTACAAATAATTTAATTCACCAAACTTTGTATTAATATTAATGAATTCTTTGACAAAATTCAAATATAGCCTTTATGTCTTCAAAAATATTTGTGTAAAATATCAGAATTTTAATCTTTATTTGATTGCATTTTTTTTAAAATTAAAAAATGAAAATTATATTCTTACACTGTCATAAAAATTAAAATTTTGCAATCATTAGCTGAATAAAATTCACTTTAAAAAATCTATATTAGTTACATGCATTTAAAATAAAACTTATGGTCAATTCTTTAAGACCTCTGATGCATTTAAACATTAGCTAATTACTTATGTAATCATAATAGGTGTTTAAAGAAAGCCTGTCTTTAAAAAAAAAATTTGCAATAGACAAACAAAATTTTTGGATATTTCTCCATTTGAATTTTTTACTATTCCAACACATCTTTATATGTCTGAACATGTCATCAAGTTTTAAATTTGAAAAAATTATTTTATATTATTATTTTTTTTTCTCTCTCCATTTGAACCTCATATCAACTTTTAGATTAACAAAAGATTCTGAGTAAAGTGTAAACAAATATAATATAATTTAAATAAACTTAAAATATAAAAATTTGTCCAATTATGTTGTTACAAGTTTCTTGTATAATGGAAGAAACCAATTTGATTGGCCTTTATACTAACAAGAGATATAGAGTCATTAGTTATGATTTTTATCATAAATAATTAAAATTTAAAGAAAAAATACAATTTGGATCTTTAAACTTTTGACAAAGTATTGTGTCGATAAAATTATCAGTATTTGAATGACACACCTGAAAGTTGACATGGGGGAAAGTATTGCATCATACAGAAACTATATGACTCAGAACTTCCTGTCATCTTTTCCTTTATATTTCAACTGGTTTTTTCATCAGGCCTCTTCAGAAAAAAAAATCACAAGGAAGCACTTTACATTACTAATGTTATGTAATATATTTGTATATGTGTATTATGAATATACACAGCAAACTTATTATGTATTCATACTTCATTTATTAAAATAATGAATAAGTCAAAAATGATCCACTGAAAAAAAAGGCTATAATGATCTTGTATAATTAAAATGTGATGATCGCCATGGTAGCTTATAGTGGTTGTCAAATAATTTACTTGCTTTCCTTTTGATTTTATACAAAACAGAAAAATCTGAAATAAAAATGAAGTTCATGTTATCTATACCTTTGCCTTTACGATTTAATATATTAGCCTTTTTCCTTCTTAGTTTACTTTATACGTATTTGTGGTTTAGGTGTATCTCATTCCAAATTTCAAAGTTTGTAATATTCATTGAATTCCTTAAACTAATTCTTGAGAAGTGGAAGAGATTAAATAAATAAATATATTTATTGAATAGAATTTTGCAATATCATGAAAAAGAGATGTCTCCATTCATACAAACATAGAACAACATTTGATAAAACATTCCCAATCTGCCCACAGCATCAATTCCATGGCTCATATTACATCCAATATTGTCACTAATACTTTTTAAGCATTATATTTTGCTGATCTTAATTGTTCAATTTTATATGAATAGAGGAGTTTGGAATGTGATAACACTTTTTTAATAAACTACATTAAGATGTAATTATTGAAGTACTTTATTCAAATGTAATAATAAAGCTGATAGTTTTGCTTATGTTGCCATCCTTCTATAGGGCCTACAAAAAAAAAAAAAAATTATTAAACATAGAGCGAATAATTTTACTATTTGTGATATTCTGTTGCTCTGCTGAAATTTTGCAATGTAAGCCAAAATGTCAGCACAGTTAAGGGAAATTCTTTTTATTTTATTTTTTAATGACTTCATGCCAACCATCTTCTCCTCCATTAAATTTAACTATATATCAATTATTTTTGGAGCTTTATGTTATTGTGTTACTGCTTTTCTCATTTCAGCTGTTATGAGCAATGGAGACCCCTGATCTACAGCCTTCCCTTTAAAATTTTACATTCTACAGGTCAGCTTCTACTAATGGGTCTTTTTGTGCAGTTTCATGCTTGTGAGTAAATTTATAATTCCGATATACCTGGTGTTGGAGTCATGGAAAATTTTATATAATATAAAGGAGTATTATAAGGATTTATAATGCATTCTAAAGGACTGCAGTGTGGAAATTCCTAATCAATCGTATTAGATTGTAAACTTTTTAGTTTTCTAGGTAACTGAATAGCCCAGGGTGCCATGGATGTTTAGTTCTGCAGGTATGTGTTTTCACATGCAGATGTGCTGTTAGGATATCTGAAGATTCTCTCAGAAACTTTTATCTTAATAACAATCTTAAACCTGAATTATATAAATATTAATAAGCTGTAAAAAAAATTACTCTTTAAATATCTTTTATGGCTGTTTTATGAAATTTCTAAAGATATTTAAGACTTAAGACACTTAAGAGGAGTGTAAGGCATTAGTTCTTAATCATCAATAGTTGAAGTTGAAAACATTCGGTCAAACATTTATAGTAGCATTTATATTTACAATTTCAATTTCAACAAATGTGGTGTTTACATTTTTTTTTTTTAATTTGTAAAATTGGTAAAATTTTGTGGGCTCATATTAATATTTAAATACTAACCATAAAAACTTATTAGATAAAATATAAAACCATTGCTATTTCTTAACATTCAATAAAGTGTTTGAATGATTGATTTTAAAATAGCTGCTAATACAGAAGAGTAGTTATTGTGCATTGCAGTTTCCAAACTTCGATTAGATAAATTTCTATCTGTTACTTACTTAGCCCTCCCTGGCACTGATGTATACATCATTTAACTTTTTCCGATTCAATCCCAATATCCTAATACAAAAAAAGAAGAGCTTGGAAAATGGGGAAAAGTTTGATTATTTATCAAAGATATCTAGTTTTAAAAAAAATATTTATATGGATTCTACTCTGTTTATTTTTAATGTTAGAAAATTCTTTTTTCCCCTACTATAGGGGATTATTGACACCATTTACTATCATACCTGACATAGAGTATATATTTTTAATCGATGAAACTTTCATAATTCAGTTCATTCATTTTTTTATTTCAATTTATTATTATTTAAGCTTGTTATTGTTTTTCATTTTAATATTTATGTTTATTAAGGAGATTTTTCAGACCAAGATAGGACAAGCACATACTAATTTATAGTACATCAATATTAAATTGACATGTCATATTTTCTAAGCAAATGCTTTATGGCAATTGAAGGGTTTGGTGAATGAAGGAATTATGTGCACAAGTGTCATGTACCAAAATCTGAAAATTTCAAAACAACTAGAAACCGAAATACAAAGAAGATGAAGGGACCATAGGTAACATTAGGTAACATTTTCCAGCTAAAGGAAAATGTAAAGAGAAAAACTTTAAGCATAAATTACTCAAAATTGTTTTGTTACATAACCTTTTCATCTACCAAACCCTTCAATTGTGGTACAGTATACAATGTACAGTGTTACTATTCCATTTATTGTAACCGGAGAATAAATTAAATTATAGTTTGGGTAAAAAATCAATTACCCCATGAATAATTTGAGTCATTATTTATTCTCTTTGTTTTTATTTTTTGCTTTGAAAATTCCAATCGATTTTCGGTATTTTTTCGTATTTCTGTTGAAGGAAATGGAATTCCTTATTTTTTTTAATTTAATGTTATTTTTAATAGTAATAATGTATAATATAATCTTAGTTATGTTTTTTAAAAAAAGATTCCCGAGTTATAATTATTAGTATATTTAAGGATGAAGCAAGTACTGTTTATAATTAACTGATTTACTGTTTAAACGCTGCATCGCTAATCCAATTTTCTGCAGCCAGTTAAAACTGTTTGCTTTAATTCTCCCAATCACAGAACAATCTTCTAATCATCCAACAATTAAAACAATCTTCTTGAATTTCCTTTGTTACTTGCTGAGCATTTACCGAGTAGAAAGGAGTTTAGTAATGGGTTGTAGCCAGACTAGCTTCTGAAGGACGAACTTAGCACGAGACTGCGTTGCCTAAAAGGAGAGCTCATTTTTTATTTCTGTTCATGATCCTTTTATCGAATGGTTTTCATTGTCTCTCACCGACAATAAGTCATTAAGAATTTCAAAACATGATGTTGTAACTGCTTTGCAGTGGATTAGTTGCGTAACGAAGTCTAAAATGGCTCCCAAACATCTTTTAGCATAGATTAGCAGACTTGATAGAACATAAGAATGATATAGTGCATAGAAATTTAATATGGATATTATCATCTGGTTAAATTTAAATTTTGTTCGAAGAAGAAAATATTGAACATTTCGCGTTAGTCAAACTCCACAATAATGTTTATGTATAGTAAGTACTTAAAGCATTACGATTATGTATTATAAATTCAATATGACTGTTTCTTGCCTATAAAAATGTGACATATATTTGTATTTTTAAATATACATATATGAAGGACCAGAGGGAAAAACCGCGTTAGTCCGTCAACTGTTGTTATTTTGGCCTCGCTAAGCAATTTAAAAGTAGGTTTTTAACCAACAAAGGTTTTTAACAAGTAAGGCTATACAAAGTCTTTGTACGTCCGGTCCTGACGTATGGATCTGAAGCATGGGCATGGACTAAGGCTGATGAAAATAGGCTGCTTATCTTTGAGAGAATGATCCTGAGAAGAATTTTTGGTCCGATCCGGGAGGGTTATGCCTGGAGAAGAAGAAAAAACCAAGAAATCTACGCAATCTTCAAGGAAACAGACATAGGTAGGTAGATCATTGTGAGGAGGCTCAGGTGGGCGGGGCACATCGCCAGAATGAATGAGAACGAAATTCCAAAAACATTAACTATAGAGGCAATTCATCCAACTAGAAGAGTTGGACGACCCAAAATGAGATGGATGGATAGCGTCCGTCCAGATGCCAGGAACATCCTTGGAACACCAGACTGGATGGCTGCTGCACAGAATAGGGATGAATAGCGAAAACTTTTGGGGAGGGCCAGGGCCTCAGGATTCAGCAATGAATTGTTGCGCCGCTTATGTATGTATGTAGTCCGTCAACTGTTGATTTTAAATTGATGGGGCCATCTGAAATTATAGGAAGTGTACCTTATTTTCGTACATAATACTAAAGGGTAAAAAACGATAGCCCACATACAATCGAAACAAAAACCGTAACAGGATAAGCCCTGAGCGTCTAATATTACATTTCGCCAGGATCTAACGATTTCTGACTGCCCACTTGGCCACTTAGGCTACTCCTTCCCGACAATTTAATTTTTAAATAAATAATTTAATGAAATAATGTAATAATTTTTGAAAATTGAGATGGCCCCATGGAGGATATTATCCTTAATCCCACTCACTGACTGGTTTGGACTACCTTAGTACTTGCCCTTCAATTTACTGGTCACAAACAAATAAGCGCACTGGACAACAGTGTTTTTTCACGACAAACAATCAGCAGTTTGGCGATCCCTCATTATTTATGGAGAATTTTGAATAATTATTTGAAATTTCGTGTAGTGGGAAACGATTATTATATATATATATATATATATATATATATATATATATATATATATATATATATATATATATATATATAAAGTAATTATCGCATCGATTTAGTACTCTCGATGATTGCCAGGAACAAATTGATCAAGGACTATTTTGAGGTTTGTTAATCAAGTGAAAACGATAAGTAAGATTCAAGGATGTGATGATAATATAATCAATCAAAAATAAGAATTCTTTCTTGCATTGTTAATATTACTTCTTATTCTAATGTACATTAGTCACATAAATTGTTTTTTTATTATAATTCTTTATTTACTTATTTTTTTATTGATACGTACTTCTATATTTAAAAAACAACAACAAATATAATAGCAACCAGAAGACAGTGTCGGCAGTCAAATCTTTGGTGCCTCCTATATTGGGATTTAAAAAATGACCACAGGAAATCTGCTTTACTTTTCTCAATGTATCATCGTTGAACCAATTTCGCATTGAAGGCATAATGTTTCTAGTCGTGATATTTCAATATAATAAAAGAAATGATAAATTTTTTAACTGAGTCTTTAAATAATCGGAATATGAAATTCCAAATATTTGCGATATGTACCAGCGGACATAAGATAGAAAGTCCAGTGATATGAATAAAATATTTAAAAAATGCTGTAAATGAACAGTTTAATAATTTTTAAATGTTTTAATATTCATATAAAATAAACGTAAAATTGCTTATTTAGTCCATACCAGATACCTAACAATTTATAGTAAACTCCCAAATCATTCAAATCCGCTAGACACAATTTGCTTCTCATTCTATTTCCGACAACCCTCCGAGGCGTCTGAAAAAAACCTGGGGACCTTCTTTCTCGTTTAGAAGTTTAATTGAAGGGCTACTAATTGTTAGTTGCTTTACAAACAAATAACATGTATTTATGAGCGCTATCTTCACATTCACGAGATGTATTTTTTTTTTTTTGTTGTAATAAATAGAGAAATAAAAATTGCTACATTGAAGCTCTTGTGGAAAAAAATGGATAGTTTTTGTTCGAATCTTACTTTTCGTCCTTCGATCTGCGATCTTCTTTACGTCATGATAACGTTCAATCACTTCTTTCGTTGAGTTTGTCATTTAAGACTCCTCCTTTTTTTACCTCTATTGGTCTTCGTTACCTTACAGGTACAACACAAGTCTTTGACGACTTTAAAATAAAAAATAAATCATCGAAACCTTGTTATTAGACAAATGTGGCAAATAATCATAAAAACAAT
Source organism: Euschistus heros (assembly GCA_003667255.2). Taxonomy (NCBI): domain Eukaryota; kingdom Metazoa; phylum Arthropoda; class Insecta; order Hemiptera; family Pentatomidae; genus Euschistus; species Euschistus heros. Next base: position 2,219,232 of record RCWM02000142.1, read on the forward strand.
GTTAGGAAAGATATGCAATAAAGATGAAATTCATTTTATTTAACTTACAATAAGTTCAAAAAAGAGTGAACGTAGTAGCTCCCCTTGAGCAACTATTTCCATTGTAACTGTTTAAATCCACTAAGGACTGCAACCATGCATTTTACTGTTTTTTTATATATATCAATTTATTGAAATTTACAACTATACAAATATGTACATCAAGTAAATGAGCTGATAACGATTACAATGACATGTAACAACTTGAAAATAACTACTCAGTAGCACATCAATAAAATTCTACACGAGAAGATCTCTAGGCCATCTTCTTTTCAGACGGCTCGGAGGATTATCGGGAATGGAGCGGGAAGCAAGTTGAGAAACTAATGGATTTTAGTGGTTATGGAGCTTACTATGAAAGGATAGGTATCTGGTTTGGGCTAACTCAGCAACATATGGAACATTAAGCTCTTTATGGATAAGCTTATTGGTGGAAAAGTAAGGGGCATTTAGAATTTTGGATTGTAAGGATTGGATGCGAGATGAATTGGATGGTTTATTAGAGCCCTAAAGCTCAACTTCGTACGTCCAAATAGGTCTAATAACAGTCATGTAAATAAGTCTTTTGTAATGAATTGGGAGGTTTAATCGTTTGTCTAGTAAATGTTGAAGTAGTCTGTAACGAGGAGCAGTTTCTTGTCGCTTTAGTCTTTACTGTTGTTTTTTAATCTTAAAAATGAAATGTCCGTTGGTTCGAGTATTCTTTATTATAGTGGTCTCCCAATCATTAAATTTTCAAAGGTCTCAAATTTTATTTCGCAGTCTGTTTATTTTTATATTTAAAGTAATCGTTTTAAACCGGTTTCGTAACTCCAAGTTGTATTGGCTTATTTTTTTTTTCACTCCTCAACGCATTACATGCAACTTGTTACCAGTGCAGAGGTTGCAGGCAGAGCTTAGTAATAATAGTCCAATCTATTCTTGATAGCTCTGATGGAGAAACCTACTAGTGCGCTTTGAGCTGATGCAATCCGTTTTCTGTGCGCATTTCCCAATTTGCCTTTCCAATGCTATAGTGGGACTTGATAACTTTTTTTGCAACTTGTAATGGGACCGAAGCCATCAGGACCATCATGCTTAAATGCAGCATCTATACATTTTGTTTAAATTAAAAAACCTTTGAGCGTCACTGTTAAACTGCCAGGAACAAATATTTGATTTTAAGTATTTCCTTTAATTCAATTATCAAGTAAAAAAAAATTACTTCATAGTTGTCTTTTAGGATTAGCTAGAAAATTCCGGGTTAAAGCGGAAAAATCAGTCAATGTGGCTTATTCACGGCTGCGATAAATATTTAGGATTTTAATTTATATTGAATCTGAGCGAGGAGCTAATTACGTTTTACCTGGCCATGAAATATACTAAAAATTTAAATATTAGGTAAATAGCTGTTATGTTTTTACTACAGGTAAAATGAGATGTAGACTTGTGATAGATCAGTCTATATTAGATTTTTTTTTTAATAAATAATTATTAATAAAAAATAATTTTATTTAGACGTTTCGACTATTACATTCATGTCCTTCATCAGGGCTAAAAAATTATCAAAAACAACCAAGGGATGCTGAGGTGTCACCATGACTTGCATTATATTGTCACTTACATATCTTATATTTATAATATTTTCTGATCAATCTCAAGGCAGCTAATAATTATTATGTAAATAGGATACTTTCAATGTTAACAAAAATAAAATTTCATCAGTTTATTATGCATTATTATTCAGTAATTTATTTAAAAAATTTTATTAATATTTAATATCGATAGAAAATGTTTTATTGAAAAATTATTCTAAATGAAATAAAACCTCTGGAAAGTTATCATTATATGCTGCGAGTTAAGATGAGTCAACTATCTCAATACTTGTATATTACACTATTTTGAGAATATGCCAAGACATTGGTACATAAGAGACAAGAAAATAACAGTTTAAACAACTCGTAAATTTTTTCGCATCATTTAAGCGAAAATTAAAATTTAAAAAAATTAATTTTAGCGTAATTGGTCATCCTTAAGATGGCCGTGGCTCTAAATGGGGTGCATAATCTTGAGTTAGAGGAAGATCGATTCTTTTCGCTGCAGCAGTTGAGTACCGACTCCAAATTGGCTTTTCCAGCCTTAACATTGTTTTAATGGTTTAATGTGTAATTACTTAGATTTTCAATTTAATTATTTTTCCACTCAAAAATTTACAAAAAAAAAAAAAAAAAAAAAAAAAAAAAATAGAACAATATTATAACTAAATTGAGAAAATGGGAGATAATATGAGGAAGAGAAGAGTAAGCTTCTATGCCATTTGAAAGGCTGACAATTAAAATATTCATGTTTTTTGACAAAACCCCAATACCGAAATTACATGGTTCAAAAAAGTCAAAGCCGACTTAGTGGAGATGGGACTTAGACCTGATGAGAGACAAAATTCAACATTTTGAGGGATTTGAAATGATGAAGAGAAGAACTGGAGGAGCAGTGTGGACAGAGGACCGAAGGGAGCAGCGTAGGCAGAAGATGGAGGCATATTGGCAGAAGAGGAAGGAGGATGAACGCAATAGAAGAAATGTACATTTTACAGTAGTTGATTAACGCGGTCGAAGAAAAAAAAAATTATAACTAAAGCTTTTATTTAGCTGTATTTATAAATTGTCGGTTTTCCCATTAATATTCGGTTATAAATTGCAAATTTATATTTTTTTTTTTCACATACCTAACAAAAAAGCAAGAAACTGCTGGTCGTTTTTGACTACTCCAACATTCTAGTAAAAATTATAGAATATAGAACATATTCAATAGTCTAGTAAAAAAAAAAAAAAAAAAAAAAAAAAAAAAATAGTAGAAATATATTTCTCTAATTAAATAAAACATACTAGACTTAAAAGACAAGTAACTGCTCGTTGTTAGTAGCGTTCAAAGCTCCCAATAAATTACAAAAGACTTATTTACATGACAATAATTATACCCATTGGGACATACGGATCGTAAAATCCTCAATGATCCTTATTATGTCACAAACAAACTTATCCGTAAAGATCTTAATGTTTCATATGTTGCTGATTTGGCTCAAACCAGATAACTATCCTTTCTTAGTGAACTCCATACCAACTTGATTCCACTAGTCTCCCAAATTGCTCCACACTCCATCCTAGGGTTGGGCGATAGTCGATAGTTAGCACTATCGATAGGCCGATACTATCGGTTGAGAACTATTGATTGCTATCGATAGTTTTTCGATAGTAGCTTCCTTTTTTTCCAAAGCTATTCAATAAAGAATTTCAACTAATTTAATTAAATTCAATTATCTACTTACTATTTAAAATTTGCAGGATTATAAATTATAAGATTATATCATAAAGATGAGAGAAAAAAACTAATTTATTTGAATTTTAAAAAAGTATTTACAATTTACATGGTTACAATAATAATGAACAAATCAAATGAACAAATGAAAAGAAAAATAACAAAATAGTTAATTTAAAGAGTCAAGCTCCTTGAGCCACATATTTCCCGAAAGAAAAAGTAGGATTTCTGCTTTCCTTTGGCTTAATCTTTGAGAACCCTTGAGCTCTAGGAATTCCGAATTCAATTTAAAAAAAACTCGACACTGGAGAGAGACAGATCAGCATAATTCCGAGAGTTTAAAAACTTGATAGTAAAAAAGATCTATCGATAGTCGACACTATAGGCATGAGCTATCGATATATCGATAGTAACTATCGACTATCGCCCAACCCCGCTCCATCCCCGATAATCCTCTGAGGTTTCAGAGAAGAAGATGGCGAGGAGATTTAATGTAGGAATTTTATTGAAGTGCTACTAGTGATTAGTTCTTTACATTTTATTGACATATCATTGTAATAATTTTCCTCAGATTCACATGTTGTATATAATGTATACAGTTGTAAATATCAGTAAATAGTTAAAAAGAAAAAATAATTTTTTCACAAATTTTATGCTTTGTACCACATTTGTTCACGTCAAGTCTATCATTAAAAGTCAGTTATCAGTGACTTTGCTATAATCTTTTGTGGCTATATTTTATGTGTATTAACAGTTGCTTAGGTAATCCTACATTTTGTAATTATTAGTGATAGTTGAATATCTTGTAATCGTTACTGCTTCAGGCAGATGCTGAAATTGCATCTTTGCTGCAATCTACAGCTTTATACTTTTACTCTAGGGATCGGAACCTTAAAACGAGATTTCATGCAACCTTATCCTTCATAAAAATGTGACAACATAAAAACTATACTTAATAAGATGAGGTTATAGCAATATGCATTGAATACGAACAGTTAATGGTTTTAAGAAGTAGAGACAAATCAAATAATAAAAAAGTCACTTTATAATTTGAAAATGTTTTAAAACTTTCACATATGTTTCATTCATTATGACAATAATTTTTATATTCTATTTCTTTAAACATTTATTGATAAGTATGTATTACAATCATTGAAGTCGATAAGCATTATGGACGGCTTTGTAAGCACATTCAAACAATGTATACAATGAGAAATAAATGAAAAAGAACAAAAAAAAAAAGGGTAAAGGTCTTTAAACTGCAAAATAAGTGACTAAACTAAATAAAAATATAAACCATAATAATAGATAAAAGAAAACAATTAAATTAAAAGTTACAAATGCTATTGTATTCTATGTACAATATATACTTATCATAGAGATTCCAGAATCAAACTTGTCCCTCCACTTACCATATAGAGGGAAAAGCCAGGCCAAAGGGATCCCATCGCTGCTATAACTGCGTCACTGCTATAAAAACTCAGTGGAGACTAAGTGAGAGCGCTATTGTAGTCACTGAGTTTTTGAGTGAGCAACTGGCCATTGCCAGGAATCCATATCGAATATCATAATAGATCTCGAGGCCACTGTTTTTTTAAATCTGCGACGAGGGTTATAGGGGATGTGTAAAATTGGATAGGAATTGCGGTGGTGTATTTGGATGATGAGAATGATTTTGATGAAATTTTGAAAATTTGACAGGTATAGATTCGAGGACAAATGTCATTATGTAAGGTTTTGTTTGAGACATTGTGAATGTTTAATTTGTTTACTTTGTTTGAATGAAAACGAAAAACAAAAACTCCAAATTAGAAACTTTTTATTACTTTACTAACCTTTAGACTTTTACCTTTCCCTCTTTTACCTTGAAATTGATCAAAGATATTATATCTTTATATTGTATATACCTAATACCTTCTCTTGGTATAGAATCCATTATTTTCGAAATATTATTTTCCTATTCTATTATTATACTGCGTTGTATGAGGACATGCTGCGTTGCGACTCCACGTGATCAAGAACATTCCAGACCAGAACTGAGACATTTTCTTTGACATCGTTAGGTTTATTTCTGCCGCAGATCCAAGGACAACCGGGACAGCGAAGATACAAATGCCATAGGTGTTCGCCTTGATATTTAATTCTTCTTTTCATTGGACGGAGTTATTTGGTAATAATTGCTGTAACGGTCTCCTCTTCTATGGCGTTTAAAGTTCTTGGGTTTAATAATCAACGAATCGCTTAAACTTTAATCAACGCTGAACAGACGAAATGCCGGATGATAGCGTTATCTGATCTTGGTGGAAGCGATTTGGCGATTTGGTTTTATCAATCTCAAACCAAAATATATACTTGCATCTGTCCACTATTAGTTAAAATAAAGAAAAGATAGTTGGCATATGGTAAAAATAATAGCAAAAAATGTTAAAGTAAAAATTAATTCTATATATTTTAATTTACTGATTTGAAGCCATTGTCACTAGATAGAAATATTTGGATAGTGCGGATACTTTATCATGTAGTTCATGTCTCTCCTGTATTATTACAAAAGATGCAGACGTTGTTTTGTTTTTTTTTTTTTTTTTTTTTTTTTTTTTTTTTTTTTTTTTTTTTTTTTTTTTTTTTTTTTTTTTTTTTTTTTTTTTTGGGTTTTTTTTTTTTTTTACGGGACGGTAAAAAGAGTAAGTATCAAAATAGGTTGAACTTTATTCTTCAAAATATAAGGCTTTGAATAAACTAACTTTAAAAACTTTAAAATTAAAAAAAAAAAAATATATATATATATATATATATATATATATATATATATACACACATTTGTGTGTAAGTGTGTAACGGTGGTCAAGGTTATTTTGGGCCGTAAAGTTCAAAGTGTGGACCATGTTTTGTTTTTTCGCTAAACCAATTAAATATTGTCTAGATGGCTTAAAACATTCAATAAGAGGTTCTATGTTTAGAAGTTATTAAAAAAAAAAAATAACACTTCTTTATATTTTAATAATCAATCATTGTTATTGCAAAGGGTAACCACTGTATACATCCTTTTAAACCGTTGCATAATAGTGAATTTTGTTAATTTTAAAGGAATTCAATTTTTTTTATTTTCAGGTAAATAATCATAAATGAAAATAGTTGGGAATATATTAATTTGTCAATTTTCCTTAAGAGTTATGGGCACTAAACGGGGCACCTAGATTACAAATATGTAGATAAAATAAACTTAATTATTCATTAAATAAGGCTATCATAAACCTAAAAAATAATATGAACAATGTAAAAAAAAAAAAAAATCATGTACGATGAAAGTTCTATTCCGCTTTGTTTGTAACAATAGAATTCCTGCCGATAATAGTTTTTAAGTAGAGAAAAGGGGATAGATATCTGGATCTAAAATAGCAAATATCTCCTGCAACTTGTTTTAGGTAGATTAGGATACTCAATAGAGGATTGTAAAAATGTAGGGATGTAAAAAAATGGTGAAGAATTCAAAATTGTTAATTTTCATGCACATAATCATAAATAGTTTTTAAATATAATAATTATAAAATCATTTTCAAAATAGAATAACATTTTTTTTTTTAATTATTTGATTGATATCAATTAAATGAGGTCAAAGCCCTACAAAAATAAAATAGAGAGTGATAGTAACGTGATCGATTTTATCATGTAACCTTGTCATTGAAATCTCTCCTTCACACGAACCCCTTTAAATTATTATTAGAACTATATCATAATAAAACTTTTATTGTTATATCTATCATTTAAAGCGTTAAAGCGATAATAAAAAATACTCACCATAGATTCTGAGAAACAGCATGGTCAGCACTGTTCTCAAACCACACGATTTATCACATGACTTGCATCGGTTACTAATAATGGACACATTAATCTTTTTAATATTGAATAATTAATCCATAATTTTGTATCAATTTGTTTTCCATAAAAAATAGATTAAGATTTGATACACAACAAATAACAAAACCGCAGTAACCTGTTACAACATCCATCATTAAGAATGCAATGTTTTCCTCTGACTATTCTTGTTATTGTAGTAAACATAAAATAGCGCAAGAGGGTGTGTTGAATTTTTCCGCATGTTTTATTGAAGGCCGCCATCACACGTGGACATGAATAACTTAACAAATCAATAACGGTTGCTAATCTGGTCATTCTTTTTTTGTTTTACTAGATTCCATTGAGAAAATTAAACAGTAGCACCATTCCAAGGAGCAGATTTAAATTTTCTCATAAAAAGTATTATTATTTTTATTATAGGGACCTACTTCTAATAGATTAGAAATCTTAGAATAATTTATACGACTTAATAATGAAGTAATGTATCAATAATATTAGTAACGATAGAATTAATTTTGTTTACTAAATGCATGTGATCTATATATATATGGGTCATTCTACCATTTTGTTTGAATTTAGACATTGTGATTCCATTAAAAAAAAAAAAATGTATCAAAAAAGGTTTTTCATCATAAACATCTTTCTAAAAGTCTACTAATGGTACTAGCGAAAAATTCCTTCATAGAATGAGGTCTATACTCCCATTTATGATCATGATAGAAATCATTAAAGTGAGGGAGACTGAGAGGGTGTGAGGGAAATAAAAAATATTCACTATTCATTTTGATTAAAAGATATTTTTAACACTAATTAAACATTTAAACATAAAACTTAAAATAAAAAAAAAATAATGAAAATAGTAAGACGTTATAATAAACATTTAAACTTTGAAATCGAACATTAGATTTATACAATAAATGTAATATTAAATTAATATAAATAGTGGAAATATGTATAAAAAGTCTTCTTTTTTTTTTTTATCTCATTTCACTCACAGTTTTCCCTATTGTAAAATAACTCACACTTTATGTGTGAGGGAAATAGAATTTTGAGTTTTATTTAAGATTAACAACACCACACGCATTTCAAAAAAACATATGGAACTCTGAACTACATGGGATACATATACTTCAATGCAATGAAAAGGTATGTAAGTACCTTGCACCTACTTGGTACAGTTGAGCTCAGGTACAAATTCGTATGTAATGGTGGAATGACCCATATATGTATGTATATAATCGTAATTCTTATAAATAGTTGATGAGGTTTAATTTAGTTTCACACAGAGTTGTGTGAATGGTTCACTCATCTCCAGAGTTCTCCAGTACCCACTAGACAGATGGGTTCTCTTTTCAATATAATTGGACGTAAAAGTTGGTTCGTGAGATGAGAACATTTCATTTAAGTAATTATCTTTTTATTGAAATTTAGAAATGTATACAAAAATAGATGTGTTTTGTTCCCATTTGTAAATGATTGTGGGTCATTCCAGGTCAAATCAACCAATGGTTTTGACCATGACCTCTCCGATTTCTATGATTTTTGGTGTACGAGTAGAAGTTGTACGTTATAACTACCAAGGCTAGTTAAAGTGAAAAATATATATTTTTTTACTTATGGTTTTTGAGTTATAAGCTTTTAGAAATTCAAAAATACTGTATTTGGTGCTCATTCAATATATTTATAATTAAGCCATTAAATAACATGCAATTGACTTGCAAAATAATTACCTATTGGTAGTAGTTCAATAAAGTTATATATAAGAAGGTTCGGAGGCCTTTTTTTTCATAAGTCTCGGAATGTTATCGAGAATTTAATGTGAAGTGAATTGAGAGATTATTGGGTTTGGGTGGTTATAGAGTTTACTATGAAAGAGTAGGTGTCTGGCTTGAAACAAATCAGTAACATATGGAACATAAACATCTTTATAGATAATAGATAAGTTTGTTTTACGTACAAGAAAAGAGATTTTAGTTTGTAAGGATTGGATATAATCCGATTTATCTGTTAAGTAAAGCCTTTGCCTTTAACTGCGTATGTTCTAACAGGTCTGATTATAGTCATGTAGATGAGTATTTTGCAATTTACCCGGTATCATTGAGCGTTTATATAGTAAATTTTGAAGTAGTCGAAAACGTGTTGTTTCTGTAGTCCCAGTCTTGTACCTGGGTGGATTCTAAGTTTGTCAATATGGAGTCCTATGTAGTGGATCTATTCAAATGAAAAAAGTGGTATATCATTATAGGATACTGTGGGATAGGAAGTTATAGGTTCACGAAGAGAGGTAAATATGATTTGATTAGATTTATTCAAATCCTCTCGTTTCGACACCATTATTGAATTAATGAATTTTTCAATTTTTATTTATTTTTTTAATAATGCTAACGAAAATAGATAAAAATATATTATTCGGTTAAAGCACATTTATTTATTCGTTACATAATTGTAAATATTTCACAATGAATCCCAAGAAAAGATAATTTTATCATTTACAAATATAAATCAGATATTCGAATCGTACTTGAATATAAAACGCAAATTGCATGGGGTGTCATCAGCGGTAATGAATGATGGTTCGTTCTGTGGTTTCAAGATAATTTAAATTGCGATGCATAGAATTGGTCATTGCTTTTTAAATGTTGTGTTTTCCCCTCCATAAAATAGGCAATAAGTGGAAGCAATATGAGGGAAGGTCAGAAGAAAAATGCTGATGGAGATACAGACCTTGGTAAATTAAGGGAGTACCGAGCTAGAACATGAAGATCGGCGAACAGAGATACCTGTACAAGATGATCTCCCCAAAGATACCTCTGCAAGATCATTTCTCACGATCAATGAGGAATGAACTCAAGGATAATTTTTATGGGTCCTAATTTTTATTGCAGATAGTTTCGTATAATAAATGAACGTTATTGATTTCAGTGCTAATAGACGTTCCTCTTCTGCCAGCTTATAGTTTGAACTTTCAGCATTATAATTAGTTTTTGAATAAATTTTCTGATACTCTGAAGAGGGAAATAACATATATATCTAATATTATGAGACCGCTTCCACTTGCTAAGGTCTACAAACTTAGCAGATTTGAAAATGAGTATGTATAATATATTAATGGGTATATCAACTACATCATCTGCAAATTTAACCCAAAATCCAAGTTTTTTATTTACAAATTCAATATTATTGAGTAATGTATTTACATGCTTCTAGAAACAACATATATTTTATATTGTCATATTTTTAAAACAATGAACATATTGCATTTCAACATTAGCTGAAAAAAAAAAATGGGAAAGAAAAATCAACAAATATGCATATATATATATATATATATATATATATATATATATATATATATATATATATATATATATATATATATATGTATAGCTCCTAAGATCCCGTGAACCGTGAATCTTTCCCTCATAAAACCCGTCAATTGTTAGTGTCCTCCCTCATCTTTCCCCACCTCGATTATGGATGCTTATTATAAGGAGGAATGTCTGGTCAGCTCGAAATGAGGAAAAGATTAATGAATTTCTTTATTAGATTCATTTTTGGGATCCCCAGGCGCTCTCACGTCACATGCTGATATTAAGGTGACTTTATCCAAGTTTTCTACGAGAATACTTCCTTGATACCTTTCTATTCTAATCTTTAAAGTCCAAAAAAATTATCGTACATTTATGACCTAGGCAAACGTTCAAAACTTCCGATTTACTATAAAAGACCCATTTGCATGACAGCTATCAGACCTATTTGGACATATGGAGTTCCACTGAAACTTCCAATTCTTCTCGTATCCAATCCTTACAATCCAAAATCCTTAGTAAAATCAGCAATGCTCCTTACTTTGTGACCAATAAAATTATCCATAAAGATCTTAGTGTCCCATATGTTGCTGATTTAGCCCAAACGAGACACCTATCCTTTCATAGTGAACTCCATAACCATACTAATCCTCTAGTCGCTCAACTTGCTTCTCACTCCATTCCCGATAATCCACCGAGGCGTCAAAAAAGAAGATGGCCTAGAGACCTTCTAATGTAGAATTTTAGTTGTAGTGCTACTGATGAGTAGTTCTTTTCAAGTGTTTAAATGTTATTGTAATTGTTATGAACACAGTTACTTGATGCAAATATATTGTACAGTTTAAATTTCAATAAAAGAAAAGAAAAAAAAAACAGTTATGGCATCCTGGCCCTTCGTTCTTCCATTCATCCTTTGAATACCAGATCTCAGCCTATTGATTTGTATATCCACTCTCATCGAACTGCTTCTTTTGAAAAATCCTTTACTAATTGCGCAACCTTATTTTGTAATTCTATACCAATTTTGAATCGCAATGCTCTTTCCCTCAGTTCCTTTTATCATAATTTATTCATCCACCTCCTCAATTATGAATCTTCCGAAATTATGTAATCGTATATTAATGAAAGTATGTTTCTTTTTACTTATTTATTTTTTTAAATAAACCCAAAGATTGGTTTTTAATTTTAAATTTCTACTTTATGAACTTACAAGTATCTAATTTATTACGTACATAAGTTGCTGTCTGATATGTACGCAGCTATTTTATATCACTTCTGCTTATTTTATTCACTGTTTGAGTGACAGGTGTAGATAAACGTAAAGATAACACACACACACATATATATAAACAATATAAAGTTATAAAATTCCAGCTATTCTTCAGTTGTTTACTCTATGGGGAGACTTGAATGCTGGTTCAATGCCTGTTCCACTGTAACGCTCCAAGGAGCCTGCCTTAAATGGGCAGGCTGATACACAAAAAAATATTTATTTCTTCCGATTACCAAAAATGGGGTCATCCGCAGAGCAGAAGTAAAGATCTTCCAAGGAAAACTATTGTGTGCCCGGTGCAGAACGGGGTCATGGATGGCCGTATTTGTCACTCCTTACTCCTTCGGCCACTGTTCGTCAGTGTCACGGCGGTTCATTGTTCCAACAGTTATTAGATAGAAGAAATCTTAATGAGGGACAAAATACCCATAACAGGAAATAAATAGTAATCATTGTTTTATATCTTGTGTGTTTTCAAATCTTCCTGTTGTTAAAGTAATTTAGTAATGGGTAACTACTTCTTTCACAATGATTCCTTTGTAGTGTATTACAAAATTAGTATCTATCTAATTGTAATGCTTTTCTTTAAACATTTCAACTTTTTTTTTTTTCAGCTAAAATATTTTAATTGGTAACGCTATATGCAGAAAAACTTGTTCAAATAACAAACATATTTAAATTGTTTAAAAAACAAACATCTTCAAACATCAAGTTCTCTTGCTTATTCCTTTAGCACTTCTTATAATGAACGAAAACCCCTCTGGAACACATTGTCATATACGATCACTTTATATTGAATAATTTTCATACATTAAAACAAAAAATAATATAAATATTTACCTCATTATGATTCCTTCTATAGTTCTCCTATAGACATGAAAGTGGAATAAGAAACAGTTACCATAAATATATGAGAAGTTTTCTTTACATTGAAGTATACTATAACACGCCGTGACTTCGCACCAATGAGTTAACTTTGCACCAAGTTCACTAAAAAGTTTCAGTTGAGGAAAAAGTGTTTTTCTTTTGTCTAAACGAGGGATATTTTATATTTCTTACTTACTTAAGACAACACTGATTGGGTCTAAAGAATTTTCACGCTGATCCTAGTTACCTTTCATGTTTTATAACAGTTAGTTGATTGTAATGTTCCAACAGGTGTGATTCCTTTGTGGGATAAAGTCGTGCTTTCAACAACTAAATATTTATCAAATCGATTAAGTTTTGCATTAATTTTATTCTATTATTATTTTAATTTAAATATATGATATCCGTTTTGCTCAAAATATTTGCCAAAACTCAAGGTGTTTGAAAATAAAATAGAATCCCCTTTTTGATATGAATTAGGAATGACTTTGCACCAAGTATATTTTGGCGCAAGGTGACCTCCCTGTGGGAAGAAGTCTTAAGCAGCATTGCTCCTCCTAAACAAATCAATAAACGAGGATATTTTGAAGTTAAGGAGTTAATAGGCTGGTTAGAATCCAAATTATTTGGAATAGCGTTTTGCTTCATGTTATTAAGGTTTTTTTCATATATGTGCTATTGACTGTTATAGTAATATTGACTGTTAAAATTTTGCCTAGTTATAGCTTTAAATTTTTTTTTCAATCCACAGTGTTCGTTTTTATATGTTAACAATTTTTGTCTAGCTATTGCAGATTGCATTTATCCAAAAGTGTTTCTCTAAGAATCAGTGTGCAATTTATTTTATAGGTATCGTTTTGTTCCTTTTTTGTTTGTTTATTTCGTTTAACGTCACTTTATGCTGCTATGGCTAATCGGACGATGCTACGGTGGGAATCCTAAATTTTGCCTATCCAGGTATAATTAGGATAGGATCTTTAACGAGTACCTGACATCGCACAGGCTCGGGACCCCCATTTTACGTCCCTTCCAAAGGACGGCATAGCTAAGGATTTTTTACTCCCTTTAAAAAATCCTAAGGTCATCTGCCGGGCTGCGAACCCGCGATCTTGGGTTCAGTAGGTTGCTATGCTAACCACTACACCACAGGTGACCCCCGTTTTGTTCCTTGTTCACCAAAATTATTTTTGTTTACGTTATTTAGACATGTTTTAAGTCGTTATTTTGTTTCTATATAATATTTTGTTGGTATGTTCTTGTATTTACTATCGGTCCTCAATAAACCTTTAAAAATAGTGAAATTTTGTTTCTCATTTCAATGAAAACATTGAAATTTACAATCGTTTCCTTTTACAAAATCCTTAGAAACAGAGAAAAAAATCACTAGGCTAAACTCCAAACACTATAAAAAAATGACTTTACATCTCATAACTACACGGGTATCCGGTTGACTTTGCACCGAAGTTTAAAAACAATAAAATTAAATAAGTTTTTAAATTTTAATTATAAGTTTTGTAAATTTTGCAATCCCGAGATTATGCAATGAATCAACAACATTTTTAAGCTAATTATTCAAAGCAAATATTTTAATACATGCATTTTAAACATTATTGATAGTTAGTTAAAGAATGAAGTTCAACAAAAGTGGTGCAAAGTCACGCCGTTTTACGGTACGTTGAAAAACAAAATATTTAGTGGGTTTTAGAATGTAAATTTTTTTACTGCAAATATTCTGTTGGAATAGAATTGGAGAAATTCTTACGCAAGTTTGATAGTCAATAATAATGGAGATGCCTGGAAAGTGGTATTTCCAAGAACTATTTACTGACCAAATTTCCTTCCACTAATTTGGGGTTTACTCTTGATCGCCTTGAAAGTTCCTGGAAGATAAAACAATTCCCATATTTCGTTTAGTTATTATATTAGTCTGTAATTTAATTTTTTTTTTTTTTTTTTTTTTTTTTTTTTTTTTTTTTATATAATGTTCTCATTTGCATAGATAAGTTTTACTTTCTATTTTTTATTTCATTTTTCATTATCATATTTATTTTTATCCTCTACTATATCATATCAATTATGTTTAAATAATAAATAAACCTATTTCAAAATAATAGCAAGTGAAGTATGATTTGTTCTTAATTAACTATCACAGGCAATCGTGTCCTCGGATTGCTTATCTGTGGAAAAGTACCTAATATTTGAGGCGTTTCTAAACCCTTTTAAGAGTTATAAAACTGGTTTGTCGAATCGTGAATGCAGCAAAAGGTCCCATCGTGTAAACTTTATCTTATGACTCAGCGATGTTTTAACCTGTTTTCCGCTCCAAGGATTCAGCTGTGAGCTTTCGAAATGGAACCTTTACATATTGATGAAGTGTACACCTTTATTGGTTTTCCAACTGTTACAAGAATATTCCAAGGTTAGGTGACCAACGGGGAATACCAACGTGTTTTTCACATAAATACAGATGAACTATTATGTTAATATACAGTGCGCTTAATATCCATCAGAACTTTTGTTTTTGTCTACTAAAAAGAAATGATGCATAACTAAAAATTTATTTTGAGTCAAGAAATATGAATACTTAAAAGAAAATATCCATTTATCCCGTTACATAAGCACGACAGCTCTCATATATGTTTAAGCACTTTCATCACGCTTGCATAACGGATTGAATAAATAATAAATAACATTTCAAAAAATACATAATAATTCCATACCTAGGCAAACATGTAATAGGAAAAAATAAATTATTTTTTCCTTAAACCTCAATGAAAAACTTTAAACCAAACATTAAGTTAGGTGGTATTAGGCATTATAACATACGTTAAGTCAATCGCTTTCGTCATTTATAAAAAAATATAAATCTAATGGGGCGAAACTACATTTGTAATTAAAATTTTACGAATTGAAAGTCTTGTATAATAACAGTAAAAATTTCATGTTCACCTATTTACATATATTTTTTTTAAATTTATGTATATAATTAAACCATGCAATAGATTTCAGTAAGTAGAATGTTAGTAAAAATTTGCGATTACCCGCCTGATCTGTTCATAAAAAATATATTTCTAGTCATATATTTTTTTCATTATTTTTATAAATTTACGAAATTTTTTAATTATTAAATTGTTTATCCACCACTTGCGTTTATTGTGTTTCGCATTTTTATCAATCCTTATAGAAGAAGAAGAAGAAGAAGAGGAAAAGAAGAAAAATTAACTTTATTCTGGGACAACTTGTCCCCTAAAAATAACAAATGAGTACAATACATAGAACAATTGTCTGGATATGATAATTATTATAATAAATTAAATTATGTAAATTAGATTATTAATTAAATTATGAGTTACAAAATAAATGAAGAAATCTTGTAAAAGGATACATCTCATGTGTACTATTATAATGTATATAACATAAATATTCATGTTTTACATTTGCTCGGAATGTTGAAGATCCAGGAGGTAAAGAAATAGATGATGTTTAAAGGAAGTAAGAGTGGTGCTTTTTCGTATTGAGATGGGCAATGAATTCCATAAAGAGGAAGCGCGGATAATGAAGGATTTTTCGATGGATGCAGTTCGATGCGCAGGAGTGTACAGGTTGATGGGTTGGGTTCTAGTATTTAAGAGGTGGATGGAGGAGCGCAGAGTAAGGAGGTCAAGAATATAGGTGGGTTCTTTGGTTTTCGAGAATAGAAACATGAGTGCAGCTAGGAAGTATTGACGTCGGAAACTGGGGTAAAGCCAACCAATTTCAGAATACCTATGAGATATGTGAGAACGTCTAGAAATCCCTAAAATAAATCTAATAAAACAGTGCATTAATACACTTATACATATTATAATACGTAATATGACCCTGGTTAATGTATATGGGTACATTAAACATGAACATGAACCCGTAAATAATGTTGAAACTTTTAGGGATGAAAATGAAAAAAATCATTAGGGTGGAATTATTCGCATGTCAGAGTATAATATATATATACTTCATATAAGTCAATCGTACCATATACCAAAAACCTTACTTACCTATTTCTATTTTGAAAACTATTGTACTATTGGATCATAATCTGACCTTGGCCGTGAAAGTAGGCGGTAGTTGTTAGGCGGTTTTCTTTTGGTTAAATCGAATCACGTAAACTGAGACACGGTTCAAGAAACAATAAGTTTTACAATGTCGAGAGCATGCTGTGGTCTACCTCAACCTTGAGGTTTAACCCTGAAAAATATTGTTTGACTGACTTCCAGCACGTAACGTTCGAATAATGTACGTTAGATACTATATTTATTGATATTTACAACTGTATACATTTTGTACAACAAGTTAATTTGAGGAAATTATTATAATAACATGTAAAGAACTTCTCATTAGTAGCACTTCAATAAAACTTCTTACATAAGAAAGACTCTTGGCCATCTACTTTTAAGACGCCTCGGAGAATTATCGGAAGTTGAGTGTGGAAACTAATAGATTCGAGAGGGTATGGAGTTTACTATGAAAAGATAGATATCTGGTATGAGCCAAATCAGCAACATATGGAACATTAAGATCTTTATAGATGAGTTTGTTTGTGACATTATAAGGAGAATAGGGGATTTTACGAAGGTTTATTGATTGTAAGGATTGGCTACTAGAAGAATTTGAAAGTCTTGTAGAGCTCCATATTTCAACCCCGTATGTCCAAATAGGTCTCATTACTGTCATGTAAATAAGTCTTATATAATTTATAGGGAGCTTAGAACGTTTGTCAATTAAATGTTTATTATATTATGATCCATTATGATTATGATCCGTAATATGATTACTTGGACTCCAAGTAAATCGCTTGTCCAAATAGAGTCCCACCATAAAATTAAAAACAAAAAAGAAAAATTTCTTCGTCTGAAGAAAGATGTACAGTTCAGCAAGTAATAAATGATATTGTCTTTTTAGGTTAAGAACTGTATTTACAAGGTAATGTACTAATTTAAATTTCTAATAATACCGTTAGCCAATATTCCAGTTATCTTTTGTTACTAGCCAAGCACAACCTAGCCACATATGTCAATCCACACATTGGTGTACGAGAAAAAAACATTCCTCGAGTGGTCCTAACCTCCTAATATTTCTGTAATATAAATTAAAGGTAGAGTTAACCTCAGATCAATATCTAATCCAAATACATGATTTTTTATCGCCACAACTGTTAAGTGGCTAATTTACACGTTTTTTTTATTAATAACAAGAATATATAAAACTGTGATTTAAGAAATTTGTGAGCTTCGCCTCTTGGTTTATCTCATTTAAAACTGTGATCTGTTGAATTCATTATTTTTTGGCAAGCTAAATTGTCATACTATCTATTGGCATTATTTTTCCACAACTAAATAACAATCAAGTACTTTTATCAAGTTCGGTATTATTAAAAATTGTTATCACTTATTTATTATGAAATCCTTGTACGTGTTACGTACTTGTTTCCATATCATACCGCCCACTTCAATTTAGATCGTTGTTTAAATTTCAGATTTTCCTGCATACCAGACTTAAAAGACAAGAAACTTCTTGTCTTTTCCGACTACTCCATCATTTACGAGACAAGCGTTAAAAGCTCCCAATAAATTACAAAAAACTTATTTACATGACAGTAATCAGACCTATTTGGACATATGGAGTTGAGCTTTGGACTCTACTAAACCTTCCAATTCTCGTATCCAATCCTTAAAATCCAAAATCCTTTATGCTCCTTACTGTGTCACAAATAAACTTATCCATAAAGATCTTAATGTTCCATAGGTTGCTGAATAAGCCCATACCAGATACCTATCCTTTCATAATAAACTCCATAACCATTCAATTGCACTAAATTCTCAACTTGCTTCCCATTCTATTCCTGACAACTATCCGAGGCGTTGAAACCTTTTCATACAGAATCTTTAATGGTGTGTTACCTGTGGGTAGCAGTTTCACTTGCGATGATCAAGTTTAAATTTAATGAATGCATATTATTTTTAAAAACATTTATAATATCAATGAATGGATAAATCAAAAAAATAAAGATTTTCCTCTTTTTACAAAACGTACTGGAAATTCTTATAATATATGTGTATATACATGTATATATATATATATATATATATATATATATATATATATATATATATATATGTATATATATATACATACAGGTTGAGTCATTCTTAATGTGAAAAAAAAATTGGTTGAAACTAGATCCTACATATAATAATAATAAATAAGTAAATGTAATAACATAAAATCCTTTGATCTGGTGTCGCTTTATTAACAGCTTTCCTTTATTTTCTATTAAACAATAAATCTTTTCATTGTTTTTATTCCAATGAAGAGGTAATTATGTTTAAAGTATGTTATGTTTAAAGTAGTTTCAATTTCCATTAAGCGATTATCATGTCTTATTTACACAAGTAACTGATTTGTATGCCAAATGAAAACACGCATGATTTTCCAGTTAAAAAAAAAAATTTCTCCATGAAATCATTAATTTAATCATACCATAACAAAGCTGTTTACATTTTCATGATTTTGTAATATTTACAGTTTTGTGAAGTTTTTTTTTTTCTAAAAACGGAGAGCGTTGAAGTATTACAACATAATAACTTTTCTGAATAAGGTGAATATCAGGCTGTTCTTTAGGCCTCAAGTTTGTAAAATTCAAGGTTACATGTACTCATAAACAAAGTGGAGATATTACAGCTTTTATGGTCAAAAAAAAAACAAACAAAAAAAACGTGGTTTTTTAAAAAAAGTCTGGTTTTCTTCATTTTTGATCTAGTTTCACCCAATTTTTATTTTATTTTTTTTTTTTACACTATGAGGGACTCACCCTGTATTTATATATTTATTTATTTAATATTTATTATTAGCAAAATACCTATCATCGAGTACTAATTGTTAATATTTATAATTTTAGGAGAATAATTAATTACACAGCACTAGACATTTACTCTCCATATTATTTAATCTGCTCTATACTGCGAAGTTTCAGAAATTTTGACTGTCCATCTTCAGTCATAGTTACGTTATTATTGCTTATCGATCCAATATATGTATATAATGTACATTGATATAATTATAAATAATATATTTTACAATACAATGGTTACATATCAATTATAATGTTCTTACTGTTCTGGTTTACTTGATTTCTTACGCAAGCCTGTATTCTCAAGAATATATATTTTTTTTCTCACGTTCAGAAAGCCTACAGGTCTTTTAGCCATTACGACTTAAGCGTACATCATGAGAGACTTGTTGATTATAATCTTTGTACTCACGTAACAGGGTTCCAGGCTTACAGATCTATCATTTAATAATATTTCATAGGCATTAACTATTTAGTCATTTAATGAACGGTTTCCCACAGAATGATCTGTCGCCATTAACTCAGATCAGAGCAGCTGATAGATAGTAGGATAATTTTACATAACATGAATTGGCGCATAACATAGAAAGTTAAGAGCAAATTAATGTAATCAGTCATATGAATGCATTTATTTTATTTAGCATGTAGAAAGTTAGCGGAAAATGTATTTCGTTTGTAAATATGTATCAGCAAATTGATTTAAATTATTCATGGGTAACCTAGGTTACAACATAAACAAATAATAGTGATGAACATCTTAATTTTTTCCACAGAATTTCAAAAACCTAAACATCCGGTATGAAAATGAACAAACATCATCAAAATTGGAACTACCTTTAATAGAAACTTCTAAAAATCGGACTTTCCTTACTTTTTCAACTGTTTTAACTCCTGGTTATCATATCTTCTAATAAACGGACATGATCACAGATTTTATTAACAAATATGTTTAGATTTTTAAAACCAATAACTATTTTGACGAAGAATTTCAAAAATGTTCGTTCTGAACCTCGAATTGCTCAAAAATATTCATTACTCTTTTTCTTTTTTTTTTTGTTTCTTCCAGCTAGAATTGAAGCTCTCCATCTATATATATACCCATTGACATTCTGCTAGCTTAGCTTATATTTTATTAAAATTGTTCTAAGATTATCGTACTAAAATCAGTTCAACTGCAAAATACACTTGAAACGAATCGAGAGGACTAACCACCAATTTCCAAATGAATTGCTTAATATTCTTTGATAATCGAAAGATTTTCCGTTGTGAATCTAATTGAAATGATTTGATATAGGAGCTCATGGAAACATGAATTTTCTTTTTTTAATTTCTCCTCAGCAGAGTATGAAAGAAAGACTTATTTATTCAGATGACAAATGGTTGTAGCTAATGCAACGAGTTAACAATAATTGTTTTATTATATTTATAAGAAAGGCAGTTATTTTCTTTTCATTGTAAGAAAAACATTGTTGTTTCAGGATATTTTTTCGTATTCCCCCGACAAGGATAAGAGCAGTAACTCAAAAATAGTAATTACTTATTAGTATCGTTGGTTTCGTTGTGAAATTTTCGATTCGATGCTCCGTAGAAAAACAAGTGTAATTACTGCGTTTCTATGGAGCATCGAATCGAAAATTTCACGAATCCAACGATACCAATAAATCATAATCTCACAATTTTTGAGTTAGTGCTTTTCCTATTGGCAGGGCAGCATACTACCTTATAACTGGATAAATATTGTGTTCTATGAAAGTTGTTTTTTTTTCATATAACCACTAAATTTAGTGATATTAATAATAATAACTTTATTTGTTAAAGAACATGTTCTTGTACAAATGTTTCAAAATATAAACAATTTATGTACATATTACTTCTTATGAGTCGCTGACCGTACTTAAGAACGTTTGCATTGTAAACAAAATATTACTCCCACTATGATACTCCACATTATTAAAATCTGTTTTTATAATGCATAATTTTACTTAATCCAAAATTTAATAATATAATATATATATATATATATATATATATATATATATATATATATATATATATATATATATATATATATATATATATATATATACATAAACAACATTGAAATAAAATAAACACGAATAATGATAATTCATATATAAATCAAATTAATATTCCAATAATAATAACAGAGCAAGAAACCAGTCAATTGGTATGGGATGGTATCATTTCGGAAACAATGTATATCTTAGCTAGTGATAACACTAAGTTTTGTGTTTATATGAAAAAAAAAGAACTCACTGCAGTTAAGACGTCAGGGCAACAGTGGTCGAATGAATAAATTTAAAAAATCATACAAACATATGTACATGTATATGTGTATGTGTCTGTTAAAATTTATTTGTACCTACAGAATTTGACAAAAGATTAAAGATGAATCATTAAATTAAATTGTACTATTTTTTTTCCATGAAACACTAAGTTTAGTGGTTATATATAAAAAAAAAAAATATATCATCCTCATGATTCATCTTTCATCTTTTTCTTTGTATGATTTTTTTTAATTTGTTTAGTATTGCCCTGATGTCTAAGCTGCAGTGAATACTCGCTACTGAGTCGGTGGACTTACTGGTGTCAAGTTTTGGGGAGCTAAACTTGCTATTATATGATTTTCTTCAATTTCATTTATCCTATAACAAACCATGAAGGATCCTGAAGATGCATATTTCTTAACGATAATTTCTGGCGCTAAAGATCTAGGTATAATTATTCATTAATTAATTAGTTTGTAGATATCTAGATGTAAACAAAATTGATAAGGTAATTTGTTTAACCACATCTGGTGGTGCAAGTGCCCACTTGATTACTGTTTCTTTTAATCATTACGAATATGATGCAATAATCCTTCCCAATTTTCTTTACAGTTTTCGTTGAACTATAATATATATTCATTGTTTAATAACTTTTTTAATTTTTATTTAGGTAAATGTTTATGATCTATAATTTCACCAAATGAATTTAGAAGTACAATTTTAACTCATATAATATCATTGCAAATGTCTATTAATAGTGCCGGACCAATCCCAAGCATTGGGATCCCTTTCAAAATATAAGTAAAATTCATATTTAGATGTAGCTTATAGTATGTTATTAGTTTTAGTCTTCCGGTCAGATGTAGGGTATTCTATTTTCATGGAGAAACTTACGCTGTATTTTTATATTATGATTTTTTAATGTGCCATCACAGCCCATAAAGGGTCTTGTGTACATTTACTTCGGTGAGGATTAATTATATTAGGCTAACGGTAGTAAAAGAGGATATTCCCGAAATCAACCGCTTAATCAAGTGTTTTCCCTCAAACCAAGGTTACCCACTTTATAGAGGCTAGTTCTCCAGGAGATTCACTCGACCCTAAAGACAAACCGCAGCTGATATTACAGATAATTTTTTTACCGTACATCCAATAATTTTAAAAATTTTCTTTTTTAACATCTTTCACATTAACAAGGAAGAAGTAAATCATATTCATAACATGACTATTATTAAGAAAGAAAAAAAAGATAAATTCAGGTAATAACGAATAGAATGATTCATATCAGCAAAAAAAAAAATAAAATAATATACATGTGAAGAATACCGTAAACAGAAAATAGAAATAAAAGTTATAAATAAAGTAAATGTCTTTAGTATAATTATAAGTCAAGTTACACACACATTTTTTTAAAGAATACTAGATAAACGTTTATTTTAAATAATATTGTTAACCTCTTTGCAAATGGTTTATTATTAGCTATAAGGATATGAGTTGTATTTTCAAGTTAAAAGTCCATTTAAAATCTTATCATACATCACAAATTAGAACGTTTTAGAAAGAATACATTTTTTAACAAATATATTTAGATTTTTCAAAATCAGTAACGTATTTTGACAAAGAAGTTCAAAAAGGTTCGTTCCAAACGACAAATTCGTCAAACATTTTCAAAACTCTTTTTTTTTTCTTCTTTTTTTTTGGAGGGGGGCAGGGGGTTTACCTACCAGCTAGCGTTGAAGCTCTTCATCTATATATACATACCTATTGCCATTTTTCTAGCTTATTAAAATTATCCTAAGATTATCGTAATAAATTCAGTTCAAGTGCTAATAAAAAGAAAAATATCTCTTAAAACAAATCGAGAGGACCATCAATTTACCAAAATAAATTGCCTTGTCAATTGAAAGATTTTCCATAGTCAATCTAATTGAAATTATTTGATCTAGGAGCTCATGGAAAAATGAAATTTTTTTTTTTTTTAATACTCGGCTATTGCCGAGTTGAATTCTGTGAATTTAAAAGTTTAATATCCCTTATCTTAAACAGATACGGGATGATGATTTTTATAAGAACTATCAAATTCATTTCATTAAGTTTTCTATACTTGATGGATTTTGTTCGTTTTTTTGTTTTTTTTTCTACTAACATAAGTATAGATTACGAGATATTCGATATTAAAAACAATTTATGAAATTAAATAAAAGATAGATTTGAAAGGTCTTGGCATGAACTTTAGAACTGTGTTGAGTTTTTCTTAAACTTTTAAATTTACCTATTTTGGTTCCGGATAGGCTACACCTCCTGATCGGCAATACATATTTACACTAAATCAAACATATCATCTCAAACATGCATAAAAATCATAAATTAAGAAAGATTTTTAAAAAAAATCTTTTCACTTACTACCTTAGTTCCTCTACCTTTAGTTAGTGAGAAACTAAAAAAAGATCCTTGTTGACGTCAATCGCCTGCATGACTTTTGTGGTCATTCTCCTATCTCTCAACCTTGATCTCAAAGCGCCTTACCTTCTATCCGACCAGAAGGCGGCCCAGGAATAAGAATCAGGAACCTTCCATGGAACCGATGGGTGAGTCACCGGCTGCGAAGGATGTAGGGCAGGAATTATGTAACTGAGGAATTAGCTCCTATCAATGGTTCTCTTACGTGATGTCGCTTTCGCAATGGCCAGCTGACTCGAACAACATGGAAACTGAGCCCACGCGTCGACAGTAACAATCATAAATTTAAATAAAAATATATATCTATCTTTAAAGTATTCACTCTATTACAGCCTTATGCAGAAAAACTGTAAAACTTTCAAATATAGGTGCAAACATTATTTTTTTATTAAGTTAGGGTAAAGTGGGGTACCGTGAAACCAGGGGCACAGAACATTATGATGATTAATTCCTTCCCTTGTTCGTTTGACTTGGGTCTATTTATTCGTTTATCAATTGCATGTGCCGTCATTTTAAACAGTTGTCATCGGACGTCAAATTAATAGATAAACGGAAGAATAATCGAATTCATGTTTTTTATAAAATACTTGTATATAATTTGGCTAGTGAGGTTGTTGGAATACTAATTATTACTGGTGAGTAAGTTTGTTTCCTTTAATCTTCAATTAGTAGGTGTCTGAATAGTAAAGACAGTTTACTTCTTCAACAAAGTCATTACTGCAGTTTCAAGTGGTTGCAGTATTCCAGCAATTCCTTCTTCTATTTATGATATACTGCTTTCTGTTGTCCAAAGGCCATGAACCCCTTTGCATTAAAGATGTTTTAACCATATCTCTCGTCATATTTACAAGCGACTGAGTTGTGTAGGTGGATTCGTTTCAGGCAATGGTTAGTTGGTCCGCGGTTTATAACTAATTAGGTTATTATATAATGAGTACTATCGGGTATTTTATAGATTTGTGGAGTTATGTTTGGGATGAGTTTGTGCAATGTTCGTCCTTTAGTAGACTGTTGCAGTCCTCAGTCAAGTCAGTTAGTATGTATGTATTTTTAACATTTGTAAATGGAACTGAATTGTACTCATATAGTCTAGTCAATGTGTGATGAAATGAGGGGTGTAGAGTGCATGGAATACGCGATAATTTTTTTACTTCATAGATTCGTTAGGAATAGTTGGAAGGTAAACATACTAAAAGTACCCGCCCCTGGGGGGTGAGCTAACGGTAGGGAGGAGGGGAGAAGTTCCATTTTTTTTGTTTATCGATAATATCTCGAAAACAGTTTACTCTAGAAAGATATGTTTCAAATAAACATAAAAGCTAATTAAATTTAGTATAAAATGTATTATATATAAATCTGTCGTAATTCTAACCGTTTACGAGATATACGTTATTGGAAATCGGTGATCTTCGGGAAAAAACAAATGTCACCTCACTTTTTGTCAAACTCTTGCTTCTATTACGTTCCACAAGCGTTTCTCAGAAAAAGTCAGAATCAAAATTGTAGAGCATTAAATTTACTTCAATTTCATATATACGTTTCTGGTATTCGCTTCAAATTTTTAACAAAAAGTGAGGTAAACATTTTTCTTATTTCTAAAATTGTCGATTTTTCATAACGTATATCTCGAAAACCGTTGGAATTTCTACGAATACCTATATAATTAATTTTATAGGAAATTAATTGAGCTTTAATTTTGATCTGCAATATATTTTTCTAGAGTCCATCATTTTCGAGATATAATCGAAAAACAAAATAGGGACCTTCTCCCCTCCCCCCACCGTTAGCTCACCCCCCAGGGGCGGGGACTTTTAGTATGTTTACCTTCCAACTATTCCCAACGAAGCTATGGAGTCAAATATTATCGCATATTCCATGCACTCTACAATGTTATTGACTGGACTAATAGGGTAAATTTTTATTAATAGCAGCTGTCTTAGCCTTTGTGTAAAGTCATTTACCCAAATCAAAGTCGTTTCAATGTCATGGTACATTAGTTTGATTCGATTATTTCTAATTTGAAGAAGAAGAAAATTAACTTAATTCTGGGACGACGTTTCTCCTTAGAATACGGCAACCGTCTGGCTATGATAATTTATTAATTATTACTTTATAAGTAACAAACCTTGTAAAAAGATACAACTTTTATATACTATTATATTTCCATACATATCTATATTTTACGTTTGCTCGGAATTGAAAATTCAATAGGTAAAGTAATATACGAGGTTTAAAGTATGTTAGAGAGGAGCATTTCCGAATTGAGATGGGCAATGAATTCCATAAAGAGGAAGCGCGGATATTAAAGAATTTTTCGAAGAATACCTATGAGATATGTGAGAACGTCTGGAGATCCCGAAAAAAAATCTAATAAAACAGTTCATTAGTCTTTTACATCTTATTTCGAGCCCATCAGACAGTCCTCCATATACTATGCATCCGTAGTCAAAGTAGGGAAAAATGAGAGATGATACCAAAAATTGTCGAGTGCTTAGTGGTAATGAATCTTGAAAATGTAGAAATTGCTTAAGAATAAAAATAGATTTCCTCGTGATTTGGGAAACTAATACTTTATTTTATTATTTTTATCTAGTCTATCACTATTTTTCCGTTCGTATATGTATTAAACGTAAATCTCGGACTCTGTTTTAAAATATGTCAATTTATTTTATCAATGTCAGTATTTCTGCTTGATTATTCTTTTTATTTATTATAAATAAATAATCAATCTGAAACGCTTATAATATTGCGGATGTTGATGTGTTTCGCAGATAGACATTGTAATATTGAAAATAAATATCATTGCATATTATCTTTATTGAAGAATATATACATAATAGTTTATTTTGTTTGTAGTTCTTTATTATATTACATTTCTATAACCATGTACCTTGGTCCATTATTCACACTGCTATTCTCTTAACACGATAAAAGACAGCCGGTTACTAAGAAAATCCTTGACAACCGCTGGCCCGTTTCAAATGGAAAAGTGAAGGGTATTTCCTTGAAGATTTGTGAGGGGACATTGTTTTTGGTTTATTAATCAATAGCGATAATCACATAATATGAAGGCGCCTCAAAAGGAAACTACCTTGGAACCTTTTCTCAAGCTGTGATACAGTTATTGTACTCGCATATATAACTCTCCGATTTATTTATCTATTATTTTTCTTCTAAAAAAATTATAATAATAATAATTACCTTAGTCTTTAAGTGAATTAGGTGTATAAGTTTATCCGAAACTCCCACCCCCTTTTAAAAAAAATATTTTAAAAATCTATTATTTGAGAAATGAAATCAGAGCTCAGTGATCCCAAGTTTCCAGTCCAAGTCTAATAAAGCTTAAAAAAAAAAAAAAAAAAAAAAAAAAACTCAAATTCTCTATGACTGGGAAAAACAATATAGCATGTATATGTCTATCTATAAACTGCTGTTTCCCCAATTTAAAGTATCAAATTACTTAAATTAATAATTAAATTCAATTAACAATCAACGATTATTCGAAATAAACTAAAGAAAATAAAGAAAAATCAGCGTTTCAAATGCGACTTTTATCATTTAAACCATTAAATTTCCTAAACGGTAGGTCCTAGGGACAAATTTTATACAACGAAAAATATTCTCCATTAAATTTCTGAAGGAAACTGTCGTCAAGTTATCGATTCAAGCAACCTCAACAGAGCCATAACGTGTCAAAATGGGTGTGAAAAAAACATATAGAGCCCCAGTCCAATAAAGTATAGAGCCCCAGCCAAGAGATATATCCATGTAAATATATCTTACGAAACCTATTATCGAAAAAATATTTTTGAAATTTTAAAAATTTCTTATATAGATTTACGAGATCCTTATACTACTGTTTAATACGCACAAGGGTGACCTATATAAAGTATTACACAAAAATTATGAATCAATCAGATTTGTATTCTGACTTCTAGAGCAAGGTTAATACTTGCAAGATTTAAATCGTGTTCAATCTTTCGTTGCGCAATATTCAGTAATCCTTGACTAGCTCTTCGTCTGCCACGGGTAGAAATGTATCAGTCCTGGTGCTACTAAATAATGGTTCAGGATGAGATTAGAACTTTTAGTTGAAAATCACATTATTATAATAAATAAATATATTCTAAGAACCCGTATATGATAGTAAAATTAATTAGACCGAAAGGATTCCAGGGGGCCACTCGTTGCCTTTTAAGTAAGTATTTTGGATATAAAGTTTTTAAATAAATTGGAATATACAGGGTGTTCAGTATAAGACTACAGTAACTTCGGGAGGCGATTCTGGGCATCATTTGCAACAAAAAATTCCCTATAAACTATAGCTCGATTCTCATCCGTTTTGTACATATTTTTAATTTCATGTTTTTTCACGAAATTTCTACTTTTTGACAAATAATTGTCTATATTTCCCGAACTATTAAAGCTAGATTCAATATATATCAATTTCAATATACTCATTAGAAAGAAGTTTAAATTTCCTTTAAAATAGGTTTTTTTAGACTTCAAAATAGCCTCGTCCTGTATTTAACTTTGTGATCCAAACATAAGAAATAGGAAGTTTTAAATTTCGTTTCAAAACTTTGACTTTTTTCTCAAAAATATTACATATGTTAGAAACGTGCACTACTCCAAAAAAACTTCTACAAACAAACATCTTTCGAATGGTATACCATGAATAGTGAAATTTTTTAAAATTGATAGTGAAATCGCTTATTAATTATAAAAAACAGGGAGATACTACATCGGCGCTTTGGGAAGTACTGAGAGAATGCTCAGAAATGTTAAATATTTTTATTATGTTTTATTGATAGAAAAGTAATTTGATCAAAATTACATATACATATTATTATAATATTTCCAATTTATGATACTTTTAAGATAATTTAATTGATTAATTTTCGCCTAGCAGTAGATGCAGTCAGAAGAAGATCGGTGCTGTGTATGAGAGAAGAGGGAGGACATTGTAAACAATTATTGTAAATTAAGTATGTAAATTTTAATTAAATTATCTTAAAAGTTTGAGCTTTGATCGTTTGTCTAGTGAATGTTTAAGTAGTAACGAAGAGCAGTTTCTGGTTAAAAGTAATTTAATCACAATTACCTTTTTATCTTGTTCTAATATATCCAATTTAAGAAACTTTTAAGATAATTTATATTAAAACTAATAGCTTTATGTATTCCAAATTAAAAAGACATTATAATTAAAGCAAAAATTAAAAAATACAGAACTATGACAAAAATATATAAAACTTTGCAAGTTATTTTATATAGTGCTATAAATATAAATACCCAATAGCAAAACGAATACTAGGCACGATCACTTTAAATAGCACTGGAACATTATTTTAAGCCGTTGAAAGGTTTCGTCTTAAATGTCACGCTAGCAACTTAAAAAACATCTGTTTAATAATTGAGTTAAGTAGTTTATTTCGGCTTATTAAGTCATCTTATGTGTATACATAATACCGATTCCACCGATTTCCATATTTCCATATTTCCGCCGATTCAAGGTGATTCAATTATCTGCAAAGTCAAAAAAATAAAGTTAACTTCTAGATCATGAGAAAGATTATTTTTCACTTACGGCTCTGTTACTATTATAGGAAGCAATGAATCGTAGCTTGTGATAGATACGAGGTCATGCTGTAGGGAAGCTTTTGTGCAACGAGAAAGCTGGCGGTGTGGCTAGGAAGTGAACGGAAAACCTTCAGTGCTGCACTGACCCAGCACGAACGTCTGCTGCAGACTGCTTGGGGCTTTGGTAGTTTAACTGGGGTCTTTGTCAACTACGCGGCAAATGTTTTAATAAATATCCTTACAAAACTATATTTTTATTAATTCCCTTTTATTCATTAAAACCACCATTCCTAGCTTGATTTTTCATTTTCTGAAAGCCAAGTCACTCTTCCATCCCTTCTTCATTTATTAAATATCCCATGAACTAGACTTATAGTGATACAGAAAATATGAGAGCTATGGTAATCATCTACAAATATGTAGTGTGGCATGTTGATCTCAGGGAACTTTAAAATTCGAACGATATATCCTTAATATAGTAAATATTCTTTGTCCATCTGGGTTATCAAATTATTCCTCAAAATTATAAAATGGATTTCCAATTATGATTTTACTTCCTCTTTAATCACCTAATCAGTGGAACGGTGCCAGGATAAAAATGATAGCTACGCGTAAAAATATCAATGAGGCTACAATTCTCACTGGAACAGCGATTGGAGAAATCCTAGAATCTTGACGATTCCTATTGATCTACCACTTTAATTCAAGCTATTAAAAGTTACAATTATAGTCATTTTTCTATTACAGTTAAAAAATCGTGAGGATTGTTTGAGAGACTGACTCTTTCTCTCTGGTCAATAATATGTATGGCTTTCCAGAATTAGAAACCATAACAGACAAATCATACTCAAAACATCTAGGGAAAAAAATCGAAATGTAGTTTATTCGGATGTCTTGTGAATTTATTTTTTTTTCCTTTTTCATGCTTTTTACAATACAAGATTTTTATTGATAACTTAAATTATTAGTTAAAATGATGTAAGCTCTTTACTTATGAGAGCGGGAGAAACCGCGAATACTAGTATACAATAACTATGGAAAAACGGATGTTCACTTGCATCAATATTAGTTTTTACGTTTATATTAAATATTATTTTTATCCAATAAAAGTGTCCTTTTGATTTTCATATATGCAAACTTTTCCACCTTTTCGTTAGTAGAAATTCCGGGAACATTCGGAGATAGAGACTTCTCCGTGAGAGGCTTATTGTTTAGGTCTCGTGGAGTTCTACCGAGAAAAATTAACTCAATATAAAATTAGGAATACAATTTATTTTCATTCATTTAATAGAAAACAATTTAATATTGTTTGACTTTTATCACAACTTTTATTTTATTTTTTTATTTATTTAATTTTATTTATTTATTTTTTTGTATAATATCAATAACTTTACATCAGATAGAAAGAGAAAGATTCACCGGAACAAACTTAAAAACTTTCACTGAAATATTACCTTTTTTATTTTTTATTCCATTTATTAATATTAGTTTAAATAAAAGAAAAAAAAAAAAGCCTTACATGGTTTATACAGGTGAAGGTTTATCTGCATTTTATTTTTTTAATTTATTACTCCACCAATAAGTTAATAATTTACTTTTTTGATTCATCTTCTTTTTATAAAAAAATTATTCTTCGTAACTAAGAGCAAGTGTCCCGTTGATCTTTTGCACTTAGAGATACATCCACTCTATAGGAGCGTATTCAGTTAGATGAACTTTTCAGCCTTTCCTGAAACTCAGTTTGCGTAATATCATTACTGAATAATATATTAAAAAGTTTTCTGTTTTAAGCTCGTTCACTGAATTTATTTTTGTACTGTTGTAAATTACAAAAAATGAATGTTAAATAAACGAAACTATAATTCTGGAAGATGGTAATAAAACATTTGGATAGGAAAATATGGCAATGAAAACGACAAAATCAAAGCCTTCTGTATCAAATTATTTTTATTGGAATCGTTTAATAAACTTTAATTTTTTCTGATCATACAAATATATTTTTCTTTCTTATTGTAACTTAATTTGTTCAAAATTTAAAGAAACTTGAAGGTCTCTCAATTGAATTAAATATAAATATAATTGGAAACTATGTTTCTTCCATAAGATAAATTTTCGATTTTTTAAAGTAGCTTCGAAAGCCCCCACATCTGACCATTGAATGTCCTCACAGTTGCCTCCTACACAGAATACGACCACACAGTTCATTCGAGTCCCATTGAGGACAGAGAAAGTAGACTTAAAGTGACATCTTCTAGTTGAGCTTATGTGACTTAGAAAGCCCTGTTTCCAGTTTCTTTTTTCTGTTAGATTGTTTTCATTCTAGCAGTTTCAAAACAATCTGGTGATACTTGCCTTCGATTCTGTCGATCCCAAATTTCTTTTTTCCATCAGGGTAAGTTTTCTATCATATATGATATTTTAATTAAACCCCGTGGAATACCCATGCCACCACGCTAAAAATAGAGGACGGTTGTGAAATCCAAATTTATTTGGCATATTGTTCATTGTAAATCCATAACAATTTGTCCGATCCCAAATTTCGTTTTTTTTTTTTCATCTTAAAGCTGATTAAATTTACTATTAGGTCACACATATAAAGTTTTGATTAAATCCCACGAAATATCCACGCCAGCACACTGGACATACCAAAATATATTTTGCCAAAACCTACACATTTAGCGTGGAGGCATGGTTATTCCACGAGATTTAATTGAAATAGCACATATAGGATCTGATATTAAATTTAACGAGCTTTGATACGGAAAAAAGTAATTTGGGATCGGACAAATATTTTTTGAGTTAAAACGAGAAATGTGCCAAAAAAAAATAAGGATTTCACAATTTTACGGGGTTCTTAACGTAGCTGAGAAAATAATAATAATTAATTTCATTTTATTAATAATAAAATGTTTATTAATAATAAATAATTTCATACAAGCTTCATGGGTGTTTCATTCAGCAATAAATGAGCCGAGGATTTCACAACAGCACGTGTGCTGATACAGGTGTATTGCGGGACAAAAATGGTTTCTGATAGTAAATTTACCCAGTTTTTAGAAAAAATAAAAATAAATAAATTTTGAATCGGACCAATAGTTTCTTTTTAATTAGTGCAGTCAAGAGACTGGAAATATTTCCTGAATATCTCCCTTGCAGCTTAAATTACTTTCATTAAAAATAGTCCAAGCTTTCTTCTACCAGGTATGCAAGTTTAAAATGTCGTTATTTGAAATCCATTCATCGAGCCATTTTCGTACGTTTTCGAAATTGTTGAAGTGTTGCTCCGCCAATGAGTGTCCCATCGATGAGAAGAGGTGATAATCAGAAGGCGCCAGGTCAGGTGAATACGGCGGGTGGGGTAGGAGTTCCCAACCAAGCGAAGAAATCGTTTCCTTAGTCAATCTGGCTGAATGTGCAGGAGCGTTATCATGCTGAAGAATGACTTTGGCGTGCCTGTGAGCCCATTCTGGGCGTTTTTCGATCAATGCGTGACTCAAATTGATCATTTGTTGTCGGTAGCGCTCGGTATTGACTGTTTCGCCGGGTTTGAGAAGCTCGTAGTAGACTACTCCCTTCTGATCCCACCACACACACAGCATTGTCTTCTTCCCAAAACGATCCGGTCTTGCACTCGATGTGGATGGTTGTCCTGGCGTTACCCATGATTTTTTTCGTTTGGGATTCTGAAAATAAATCCATTTTTCATCGCCAGTTACAACTCGATTATATCAAAGTTATAATGGGGACATCAGGAGGCAATGAATGATGCTTGATAACAGATCACTTCAAATACAGCTTAAAGGATACTTTTGCGGTTCTTTTTGGCTCTTCATACTGGTCAAGCCTCAAGGCTTGATGGTAAAAGTTTCCTACCAGCTAGCAGTTCACATCGAGCTGATTCACACATTTCTATTAAATATCTTTGAAAACTACTCTAAATATTATTTTAGTTTAGTTTATTGTGTAATTTAAAGTTACCAGTAACACAAATGACCGGTTCTAATCTTGTGATCCCTATTTATTTATATTTTTTTTTTTTATTTATTTATTTTTTTAATTATAGAATTACGGTGTTATAATGTAAACTGACTCCAGTAGAATAATCATTAATCTGATAATTAATAGTGTCTGAGAAACTATTAGTGATACAAACTTATTTGCTATCATAAGTGTTACCTAAATGTAAACTCTGAAAAAAGTAAATTATTCAAAGATTAGCCATAATACCATTGTTGGTATTATTTTTGGATTATCAGATAATAGAATGCTATTAAGCTAAATAATAAGTATTGTAAGAATTTATATTGGGTGTAGCATGATACATACATTATTTTTATTTTTATTTTTTTATTCATAAAATGCTTTATTTTCGAACAACGATACAAATTTCATATCCTTTGATATTATTGAAAAAATTTGAATGCTCGATTTCAAGTTCCAAAAATTAAACCACATTCAGTACAAAAAATTAATGAGTCAAAGATATTATCGTGGATTATTTTCAAGGTGAATGCAGACATATGTTTCATTATGATTTTTTTTTTCTACCGTGACATTTCCACCCGAGTTGTAGGTCGTCCTCAGGGCTGAAAAGCAATGATACCGATTAAATCGTATGTTTCACAGCCTTGATTTATTATACAAGTCCAACTGTTATAATCTCTTTATGAATAATTAAAATGATTTGCATTGTTTCTTCGAATAACTAAATGAAGCTGAATTCTTAAAAAATCATTTCTGTCAAAGCCACTCCTTGTTTCTGCCTAGACGCTCTATTCAGTATTTGGACCGCTTCCTGCTGACGTTAACACCAGGATGTATTCATGCAAAGTAATATTGTAATTACATTAGCTGCTTCTAAAATCTTACCAAGATTATCTTAAGTGAGAGTATTAAGTTGGAAAGGGAGTGAGATAGGAAGCCGATGGCTAGGAAGGTTGACCTCGACCGGACCTGGTTAGGTAACGGTCAGCGGGGAAAGCACTCCCAAGTCCTGGCTTAGTTCAGGATCTTCTCGGGCCAAGGAGTCATCAGCATCTTTTTTTATGTCCACAAGTTAATGATGAGTCTGGAGAAACCACAGAGCGGGCGAATGTTCTTTATCTGCACTTCACTTTAAAAAAAAAAAATTTACTGCGTACGTGCTTTCTTGGTTGCCTTTTAACTTTTTTAATGATTAGTTTTCATTCATCTTTTTGTAGTCTTATTAGCTAATGAGAAATAATATTTTTGGATTGGTCAGGTACTGAGTAAGTGCATGCATTCGATACCTGCTTCCATTTCTAAAATTGATTTTCACTTCAGAAGGTAAATCGATAACTTCGGAAAATAGGAACTCGTTAATATATAAATATATATATATATATATATATATATATATATATATATATATATATATATATATATATATCCATTTCTTGAAATTTACAACTGTGCAAAATATATGCATGTAAATGTATTAACAACGATTGCAATAACATGTCAACACTTGAAAAGAACTAATCGTACTAGCAATTCATTAAAAATTCTACACTAGAAGGCCCTGTTCGTTTCAGACACCTCCGAGGATTATCAGAAATGGAGTGGGAAGCAAGTTGAGAAACTAACGGATTTGAGTGGTTATGGAGCTTACTATGAAAGGATAGGTATCAGGTTTGGGCTAAATCAACAACATATGGAACATTAAGATCTTTATGGATAAGTTTATTGGTGACAAAGTAAGGAGAACTGAGGATTTTTCGAAGGATTTTGGATTGTAAGGATTGAATACGAGATGAATTGGACGGTTTAGTGAAGCTCAACTCCGTACGTCCAAATAGGTCTAATCACAGTCATGTGTATGAGTCTTTTGTAATTAATTGGAAGCTTTGAACGTTTGTCTATTAACTGTGCATACCAGACTTAAAAGACCAGATAATCCTCGTCATTTCAGACAACTCCGACATTCTCTAGACAAGCGTTCAAAGCTCCCAATAAATTACAAACGACTTATTTACATGACAGTAATTTGTCCCATTTGGACCTTCCAATTCATCTCGTATTCCATCCTGATAATCCGAAATCCTTCCTTAAATCCTCAATGCTCCTTATTATGTCACTAAAAAACTTATCCATAAAGACCTTAATGTTCCATATGTTACTAGTTTAGGCCAAACCAGATACCTATTCTTCCATAGTAATCTCCATAACCACTCGAATCCACTAGTCTCCCAACTTGCTTCCCACTCATTTCTTGATAATCTTTCGAGTCGTCTGAAAAGAGGATGGCCGAGGGACCTTCCAATGTAGGACTTTTGAAAACTTTTTATTTTTTCAAAAAACGTTTTACATTTGAAGGTCTCTTAGCCATTTTCTTTTTAGACGCCTCGGAGGATTATCAGGAAATGAGTGTGAGCAAGTAATATATGGAACGTAAAAATCTTTATGGATAAGTTGGTTTGTACTAGTTGTATATAATATGTTCAG
The DNA here is from genome assembly GCA_003667255.2 of Euschistus heros. Taxonomy (NCBI): domain Eukaryota; kingdom Metazoa; phylum Arthropoda; class Insecta; order Hemiptera; family Pentatomidae; genus Euschistus; species Euschistus heros. The sequence goes on from RCWM02000142.1 coordinate 2,255,547, forward strand.
TTGTTTAAACTTTTAACTGTTTAGTTAAGACCAAGGATTAGCTATAATAATGGGAAGTAGATTTAAACATTTCTTTCTACTTCTAACTTCCAGTATTTTTATCCTTCCTTAATAAACATTACATTCTGTAAATATCCGCGTGCTGTATTGACCTTAACCTCCGTGAAAACTTGTATTAAGTTCAGCAGCATCCATAACTACCGGAACTGATGCTCTTGGCCTGCACGCTGGGGTAGTAAAATACAGCTCAGCCGTGAACGAGCTATTATCTAGAAGGCTTTGTGAATTGGAATAACTCGTAATGGGGTCCCGATGAGGCGTTCGCGGTGAAAATCACTTTGTATGGTCTGAGTTAAAGGACATGCCCAAGAACAGATTGCTTCGTTGTGTATCGGATCTGAGAGAGGAAACTGGCACACAGTTTAATTAAAAGAAATTATAAATATTTCGAATATTCTATTTGGTTAGTTCGTATTGCTTTGTGTCCATAAGCAGGACATGGCTGATCATAAAGTTTCTTTTTTAAATTAGAACTTTTCGACCTGAAAATAAAGAATACTGTTCTGCCAGTAAAATGCATACTGGATCGTTTAATAGGTCAAAGGATACGATAGGTTCTAGACTAGGACTGCCTAAACCAATCTCCCAGCCTAAGAATTGATATGGTTACTTTAAAAATAAAAACAACAATAACAATTCTATTCCGAATATGAAGAGTAAATGGCAAGACACTCCTTCAGCAATGGATTAGTTTTTTAATCCTTAAGTATATGAAGTTGAAATGAAAATAAAATTTATTTTGTGTTACATCGTTCTCCAAGAATATTTAAACAGACTATTTGTCTGTCTTAATTGTGAATAAGACATGTATTTCAAAAATGGATACCAAGTAACTTCACCATGACAATTCTTCAAAAACTTCTTGAACACCTTCCTGATAGTCCAGACCTGACTTTGTACTGTTCCCGCATATGGAAATGACGCTGAAAGGAAACTGATGACGAGGAATTTCTGAAGGCTTGAGACGAGTGTATCTCAGGTATAAAGCTTAGCAAAGCTGATTTAAGGACTGGTTTTGACGAATAGTTCAATACCAATTTGTATAATAGTTCAATAGTTGCTACGTTCTGAATGTAGTGAAAAATTACTTTGAAAACAAATAAAAATAAAATAAGGCTGTATTGCAAAACTTTTATGTAATTATTTGATATAATTGACTGGAATTCCCACTTATACAGTAATAACTTTGCAAAGACTGTAATAAATAAATTAAAGAGAGAAAAATACAAATATTTTACAAAATAACAGAATACTAGTGTAGTGAACATTATGATAGTTTTCGTTATTTTGTGCTTGTGGCTTCGGGTTGTCATTTTTGAAAAATCACCTATTGCAGTTACAAGAGGATTCAAGTGAGTGGGCATAAATAAAATAATGTATGAGGTAATTTATAGATGAAATCTTGTAAGACATCATATTTTAGTAACTGCCTGACACACACATGCATTTGTTCATAAATATTTATAGATATTTAATATCTGTTGAACAAGTAAAGCTCTAGGAAGGCCATAAAACTGATTTATTTTGTGAGGATAATTAAATATTTTTTTATTGAAGTACAGAAACATTTTGTGTATAAACTTACGACCACTTTCTAATCTTAATTTGATATGCAAATAGAAATGTACTGTCAAGGGTTAATCTTACGTACTTAATTGATTTTGTTATTGCTATTCTGATATAATGAAATATTCGTAGAAATTATAGGACGCCTTTTGATGAAAACGGCTGCTTCTGATTTTTTTTTATTTCTGATGAGTAATTATTAACGCTATCACATGTTTCTAAATGCATTTTTTTTATATACAGTTTTTTTATATCAATAAAATTTAAAATAAATAAAAAGGAATATCATCAAGCTTTAAGTCAATGTAGGACTCAGGCAAGATCCTTGAGGAACACTGACGATTAACGAAAATTTAGGTGGAGGGTTATGGATAAGGCATTTTAGGAAGATATAACCACACTAATATGGAGTTTCCTTAAGAAATAGCTATATGAGAAATTATGTATAAGTTGGGATATTGAGTTCTTGTATTTAAGGGAAGGATCGAAGAACGCTGAATAAGCTCCTCAATAATACAGCGTCTGAAATATAACAATGTGAATGATGTAGTTTTTAAAAAAATTGAATACAAATAAACCAAGGAGGTATTTCTGTTATTGTTGAGGATAAGCCACTCTAACATATATGACTGCAAATTTTATCATATTTTTTATGAAAATAAAAAAATTAAAAAAAATCTTAAAAATCTGTCATTTGAAATAATACTGCAGGAAAAACGGAAAAATAATCGAATTTAGAATGTTTTTTTTTAAACATTTATGAACAATTTGGGTAGTGAAGTTTTATTCTTGTTGGAAAACTAATAATTTCTGGAGAGTAGGTATAAGAACACTTTAATCTTTACTCAGTTGGTGTTTGAATACTAAACAAAGTTTCTTGCGATTTCTAACCAATATAATTTTAACGAAGTTTTGTTTCGAACAGTATGGTGTGGGCCATAGTGTAACGTGACGTGTTAAACTGTGCCTCCTTTGAATATATATATTTTTGCTAGGTGTGTTACGTCGAAAATAGTTCGGAATGGGAAAATGAATGCTGATGACATTATAGGAAATAATAAAATTTTCTCATTTTATAAATTTGTTTATGCTTAATTTTGTACCATAAAATTTTTATTTTATTTAATGTATGTTTACTGTCCCTGGTGTTTTACTTTATACTTAAGGAGGCTACACTGTATAAGTAGCTATAAACTGTATAAGTGTAGTTATAACTAAAAATTATAATTAGCTTCTAAATATAATTTTAATATTTTTCCAAGGCTAATATGAAGTAAATACTTAGTAGACGATATAATAAACGGGTTTTTTTTTTTCTAAAAATAAACATACTTTTTTTTTTTTTTTTTTTTTTTTTTTTTTTTTTTTTTTTTTTTTTTTTTTTTTTTTTTTTTTTTTTTTTTTTTTTTTTTTTTTTTTTTTTTTTTTTTTTTTTTTATCCTTTGATTGCCTCCCAAACACTCCAATCCCATATCCTAAATATTCAAGAATGGTGTCAAAAATGGAGAATCAAAATAAATCCGAACAAATCTCACCAAATAACCTTTACCCTTCCTCGTAAACATACGACCTCCTGTCCTACAGCATCCTTTAATGATATTCAACTAATCCCAGTTGAACAGATCCGCTACCTAGGACTCCACTTGGACAAACGTCTTACTAGGAATCCACATACAAGACTAAAACGACAAGAAACAGCTCGTCGTTACAGACTACTTCAACATTTACTAGACAAACGTTTAAAGCTCCCAATTAATTACAAAAGACTCATTTACATGACAGTGATTTGACCAATATGGACTAACGGAGTTGTGCTTTGGGTCTCTACTAAACCATCCAATTCATCCCGTATCCAATCTTTACAATCCAAAATCCTTCGAAAAATCCTAAATGCCTCTTTCTTTGTAACCAATAAACTTATCCATAAAGACCTTAATGTTCCATATGTTGCTGATTTAGCCCAAACCAGATACCAATCCTTTCATATTAAGCTCCATAACCACTCAAATCCACTAGTTTCTCAACTTTCTTCCCTCTCAATTCCCTATAATCCTCCGAGGCGTCTGAAAAGAAGATGGCCTAGAAATCTTCTTGTGTACATTTTTATTGAAGTGCTACTGATGAGTAGTTCTTTTCAGGTTTTACCATGTTATTGTAAGCGTTTGTAACACATTCACCTTATGTATATTTGTACGGTTGTAAATTTCAATAAATTGTAAATAAAAAAAAAAACTTTTTTGTTACACTGTTCCCCACTAGACCCTATATGTTTTCTGAATTCTTAGAAGGATCATGCGAAGAATAGCCTGGAAGAGCATGGAAGCTGTTCTCCCTTGACATATATAGGTATATATATTTTGCAATCCTGGCCCTGCCTGCCTTTAAGCAAAATGTCAGGTCTCTTATCGAGATCGTGCATGTTCTGTCTGCTCAAGATAAAGGGCCTGCCAAAAGTAACCAATCTAAAATTCGAAAATATCCTATGTCCATCCATTATATTTTATTTATATATATTTTTTTTAATTTATAAGCTTATAAAAATATCTAAAAACGTATTTTCCATCATTTTATGATGTATTTACATCCTTCTTTAAATACAAGTAAATTTCCCTTAATTAAAAATATTTATATGATTATTTTGTAACGAATCATTTAACACTAAACCTACCATGACGGGTCCCCTTTTTGAACTTTTTGACAGAGATTTTTCGAAATAACATTAATTGATTTACTTTTTGAATTTACTACTTTTATTAATACATGTATCAAAAAAGCTTGTCAATAGTGGTTCCACTCTTATTTTATTTTTTTGTCAAGAAATATATCCCAATGGGTCATTTGACCCGTAATATTATTTATTACCCATACATGAATAAACACAGATGGCTTTTCAATGGATGGACTTTTTTTGAAAATGTACTTCGTTACAAAAATTATATTGGGTTGGCAAATAACTCCGTTCGGTTTTTTGAGGGTGAAATAAAACTCTGTGTACAATAGACATAAAATTTATTTAAATCTACGATATATTCACCATTATTTAGTATAACTTGTTCCCATCTTTCGACCAATTGCATAATGAAAAGGAAATCAGGATTCGTATCGGGAAAGCAAGAAGTGTTTTTGAGAAAATGAGTGCCGTCTTCAAAAGCCATAATCTAACTCTAAGAACTAAAATCAACTCTTGCACTGCTATGCATATTCTGTTCTCCTATATGGTCTAGTGACATGGACCTTAAATAAAAACATAGAGAAGATGCTGGCGGCCTTTGAATTGTGGCTTTATAGGCGGATCCTGAGAATACCTTGGATCCAAAGGGTGACGAATGTAGAAGTATTGAGAAGAATGAACACAACACCTAACTTAATCAAGTTAGTGAAATCCCAAAAACTGCAATATCTAGGACATATCTTGCGTAATACAAATAGATATGATTTGCTACAAAAAATACTTCATGGGAAAATCGACAGCAAAAGAGGTCCTGGAAGAAGACGAATATCTTGGTTTGACAACCTCAGATGCTGGTTCAGTATGTCTTCAACGGAACTTTTCCGCATTGCTACCGATAAGAGAAGAATAGCCATCATGATCGCCAACATCCGAAGCGGATAGGCACCGAAAGAAGAAGACCAACGAGATGTGAGGCCTTGCTTTTTATTGGTGGAAAACAAGACCCTTTCGATTTGCCAGTTCTTGGCGCTTTTTTTTAAATGATTCATCCAACTTTGCTAATTGCGAACAGTATAGAATTTAATCAATTGTTTGTCCTGATGGCAATAGCTCGTTTCAATTTCTTGCGGGCGACCAGACCGTGGAACGTCATTGATATCAAAATTTCGTGAACGAAATTTGGCAAAACAATTTTGACAGGTGCGTTTGGTTAAGGAATCATCCCCATAAGCAATGCAAAAAAAATTACGGGCTTCTGCAGCACGGTTACTTTTTTTTTTAATAATACAATAAAATATGCCGATAATGTATATTTTTTCCTTGTTCACAGTGCAATAGCAATCACATTACTGAGCTAATGTAAATAAGAAGAAAAAGATTATATGTCGATTTACGATATGCCAATGAATCCAGATAAATTTGGTTTGTAATTTTAACTGGCATCTGATGTCACCTCCAAATGTTATAAATGGATTTCCTTAGTTTGGAAATTATAAAAACAAAGTATCTTCACCTCCACTCGGAAAATACCTAGTTATTAAATTAAATCTGTTCAACAAACAGATCCGTACGAAACTTCTGCTACTTCATAATCGAATTCAAATGCGCGAAAAATTTGTCAAATAAGGTAGTGCAAAGGAAAACCAACATTTGTTTATAATGCGGAAAATGAGCATCACAAAAGCCCATAATTTTACAAAAGCGATGAATGCAGATTAATTTTAAATTTGATCCGCGTTCAAATTTGTGAATTTTACGTTTGTTTCGATAAACATAAACATGGAATTTTTACTTTAAAAAGGTTTTTTATTTATATCCTAAATTAAACTAACAAATATTTTTTCCCTAAACTTCTTAAAATATACATTATGCAAATTAAAATATGTATATATGAAATGTCAGTAGGTTCAGTGTTAAAGGTCGGAGAATTTAGGCGACCAAACATAAAAATAGTAGGAAAATATTTCTTTAATTGAAAAAAAACAAAAAAACACTTAATGAATGAGCGTAATCGCATTTTATATTTATTTAAAAGTTTTCCAACATTGAATGTGACTATAAATTTACCTGAGTTCTCAAAGGATAAATTTATGAAACAAATCATGAACCAATGCATCGAAAAAGTGCAGTGTGTTAATAAATTCAGCAAGCGGTTTATTTATCATTATACGATTGTGGTTTCTAAGGATTCGTTGAATTATTTATGGCTAGGAATGGATCGCTACTAATAGTTAACTAATTATGGAAATGGAGGGGGCTCTATGTCGACAATGGCTTAGTTGTTTAATTTTTTTTTTTTTTTATTCAGTTGGCTTTAAAATAGGTAAATTAAGTAATATTGTGCATAAATATCGCGGAAATTCTTACATTATTGGTCGTCAAGTGAATGTCTTAACTTATTGCATCTAATACGGCAGGTAATAAAAAAAAATACTTTACTTTCTAAAATATTTTCTTATGGTTGGTTTTAATTTAAGCAATTAGTTGAGGTATGACGGCGACGTTTGATATATCGATATAGAGTAAGTAACAATATCGATTTATAAATATAGGATTATCGTAATAAAAATATCGATATTTAGATATATCGGGTACCCATCTCTACTTTAAATTAATGTCCCATAATATGGGCAACTCTCAGCGTTTTAATAGGCTCAAATTCTACTCTTTCATCTTTATTACTTTTTTCTACTAATGATAGATCATAAACTGCGTTATAAAAATAATAAATTATGTAAAAATAATAATGTGTCTGTACAAAACAAAGTTCACATACAAGTTGCCCGCTCTTTACTCACATTTATGAGACAATGCATGCGTTCATAATTATTCTCAAGCCATACAACGCTAGAAATATAACGGAAAGAAAGTGAGTACGATTGTACTCCTTTTGTACTCTTTTCTCATTGATGCCTTAAAAGATTTCTCCTTCACTCTGCTGGTATTTAGTTAATAAATTTTGATATTTCTGATTCGATTAGGAAACTGAAAAAAAATTATTGTTTATATGTCAGGTTTCACTTTAATGGTTAAACTGTCTTCTTCTATTATTAATTCGCTTCCGACTACTCCATCATTTACTAAACAAGCGTTCAAAGATCCCAATAAATTACAAAATACTTATTTACATGACAACATTTACACATACGAAGTTAGGCTTTGGGGCTCCACTAAACCTTGCTATTCTTCTCGTGTCCAGTCCTTACAATCCCTAATTCTTCGTAAAATCCTCAATGCTCCTTATTGTAACAAACAAACTTATCCGTGAAGATCATATAGTCCAATCAATGAAGGCCTAAAATGGGGTCTAGGAAGGTCCCATTCTTTGGTTTCGCGCTCATATCTCGAAAACGGTGCGCCGTAAGCTAAACATGACTATTTCCTAAATTAAAGTTAATTGAATTCTCTACAACATTTATTCAGTACACATTTTTCATATTCTGTACCGTTTCCGAGATATAGGCTTGGCAAATGTGAACATTTTGGAAAAAATTCACCTCATGTTTTCTGTTAAACTTATCTCCATATCTTCAAAAATGAAACGAAAATAAATTTTATTCTGGAGCCATTGCCCCTTAAGAATAATTATAATGAACAATTAATGGCGGCCTAGCTTCCGTATGTATAATTTAGAAATATAATAAAAGCAAGAAGTTTTTTTTTTAATGTGTATTTATTTAGCCATAACAATGGCTGAATTTTTGTTTCCCATAATATATATGATATATATATATATATATATATATATGTGTATGTATATATGTATATATATATAGGTATATATATATCTTATATATGCAGAATAGGTAAGGTTATTTCTTAATGCTGCAAACTGTTGGAATCACAAAACTCTTCAAAGAAATATAAAATTACAATTTTCACAAATAATCACATTTTTTATTTTTATTTGCGGTATGCTTTAAAGCAATCTGGGTGTAATTTAATATTATTTATTTCGCACAATTTAATTATAGCAACTCTTTTTAATTGGCTGAAATTAAGATTTAAATCTTACTACTCATTAGTAAGATTAGTTTAAAAAAAAAAAAACCAATTGTACCATTTTTTTGCAATGGATTAAAAAAAACACCAAATTTATTTTTTTTAAATATTTTTAATAATTACAAACCTTAAATAACAAGTTGATGTAATAAAATAGCAAAATATTTAAAATTATTTAGATAGAAAAAAAAAAAAGTTTCCAGTTCAGTGCAGTACAGAAATATAATTTATTTAATACACACACACACACACACACACACACACACATATATATATATATATATATATATATATATATATATATATATATATATATATATATATATATATATATATATATATAAGTTGTTAAAATTATAATACAGTCATTGGCGTTATCCTATATAAATTTAAACGTTCACTAATAACATATGTAATAACAATAATCTTGAAAGTGGCTGATCATGAACCTTGTGATGCCGTCTCGATATAAAATGAAAACGGTGATCTCAGCTGACCTATGAAACTAATAGTCGTTCTCCAGACTGCAATATGCATTTTTTTATTTTATTTTTTTTTTCTGTTCGCTTGAAGGTTGACTATAAATTATACTTAAATTTTATTATCTTCGGCATTCTAAAGCGATTATATCAGGATAAGTGTAAGGCTATGTTTCCGAACAATGAGGAGCTAAAGGTTCAATTTAATCATCTCAAGAACACCATAACCTTTTCGAAAAGATGAAAAATTAGTAAGAATTTTTTTTCCAAAAAATTATTTAAAATTTTTCGATTGAAGAAAGCTCGTGTAGGAATTTATCAAGACACCCAAACTATGTGTGCATATTTAGGAAGAATTAAATGAAAATCACTCAATTTTAGAGTGTCTGCGTGCTGAGGTCGGTAACTTTTTACCACTTATTTATAAACTGAAACAAAGGTATATGCAAAAATGCAGCTTCATTGCTTCCTTTCCGAGATTTGCTGTATAAAACTCCTTATTTGACTCGCCTATATAAGTAAAATGTATTATAAATTTTAAACTCTAGATAACATTGTACCTTTGTAACCTCTCACGCTTCTTGATAACAAATTAATTGAAAATCAGTCGATTTTATTATTGCTAAACCTTCCTGAAACTACAAAAATGATGTGATTAAAATTTGGTACAGTCTTCTTGGTTAGTGATAAACTAAAAATGGCTTGTCCTTTTATATATTAGTATAGATATACATACCCTTCAATGTTTGTAAATCTGAAACTCGTGTAAATATTATATATCTTATTATGCCTCTTGAAGAAGACGGTAAAAATACCCGCGCTAATAACTCTTGAGTACACTCTTTGTTCTAATTACTGGTGGCGTAACGTCTTTTATCTTTGCTTCGATAATTCAAAACACTAACATATATTTTAGAACACGGGAACTCCCAATGATGAAACAATTATTAGTACTCAATATCCTAAGGCAACCTGTTTATTGTTCAGAACCTTAATGATTGATGTTCTTTATTATATTAATATTATATATTCATTATATAATTTTTTTTGTCAATGATATGCCTTTGGCTAGGGGTCATCATTTTAATTATTCAAGTGTATATTGAGAAAAGCAGTAGATTATAGACATATCCATGATCTTCTCTTTTTCCAAGTCGTGGAAAAATTGATATTTGTATAGTATCATTGCGACTATTAATGAATTAGTTCGTGATTCTCCCATTAAATGATGCTTGATTGCAGTTTATCGTGCATTAAAATATCCAATAAGCATGAACCTTTATTCTATAAGTTTTATATTTATTTCATAAAATGACTGTTCCATCCTATCTTTATCCTTAAAAACAAATAAATTAAAAAACATACTTTCATACAACTGTAATATATCTCCTTTGTATGAAATAAAATTATTTGTTACTTGTTTTAACCGCAAACGGAGCAGGGAGGTGTTGATTCTTTAGTAAAATTTACTGAAAGCTAACGGTGTGACATAATACATACAAATTATGTCAGTGTGCCCTGTTCACTTCTTATGTAATATTTAAATTAATATATTAGTATTTTTTTTTCTAATTTATGTCTAACTATTTTATAATTCTACTACTATTAACGTAATTCTAAATATATTATAAGACGGTCTTGGGACCTTCTAATGTAAAACATTTATTGAAGTGCTAGTCGGTTGGAAGACGGGTTTCGAAGCTGGATTTCGAATCCTAAATTTTAACCTACCAACCAATACATCTTCAGGCAACCTGTTATAATAATCAAATCTTAATTTTTAATTATCACCTTCTAATAGTCTGTATTTTTTTAAATATTTAAATATAACCTGTCTTAATGTCTTTCATTTTCCTATTAACACTATAAAAAGATCATTTCTTTACACTATTAACATGTTTCATGCACTTAATGTACGGACAATATATAAAACATTAATATTAATTTAATGACATGATGAAAATCTATCATTATTTAAATGCTGTGTTATTCACATATAAATAAATAAACTAACACATAAGTAAATAAAATTTAAAACAAGTAAATAAATAAAAAAATAATTGATAAGTCATTAATATTTTAATATATTTAAGATAAAGTACTTGGAACCAAAACTATTTTCAACATAACTAAATATATATTAAATACTTTTTCTTTTTTTTTGAACTATTTATTGATATTTACAACTGTATACATTACATACTACAAGTAAATTTGAGGAAAATTATTACATTGACATGTAAAGTAAATGTAAATATTTCCTTGGATCATTCCTTTACCAAATTATCAGCACCCTTCATCCTTACTATATTTACAATATGCTTTAATTCAGATCTGCAGCCAGTTCAATGCACACAAGATCCCGCCTTCCTGATCTATGTACCCCATCCCACAGAACTACTGCATTCCAGCGCTCTTTCCTATTCCGCTCAACTATCCTATGTCGCTCCATTCCTTCTCATATTAGACAAGCAAAATCTCTGAAAACATTCAAATTTTTCTATTTCCAGTACCTCCTTCTTATTCAAGGTGACGCTTGCTAACAATCTACTTTCTCAAATAAATCATATCTAGCTCTTTCTGGAACACTTTCAATAACTATTTGCACCAATTAGATACCAATCAAAAAAAAATTTTTCATACTCTGAATATAACCTTTAGGTTCTTCTATTGTAGATAATAAGCATTGAATCAAAAGAATCCATTTATTATTTCAATACTACTTTGTTAACCCTAAGGGACTTGGTTCTAGAATAAAATAATTTTTCTATTTATGAAGAACAACTCATCCGTAGCACTTCAATAAAAGTTCTATATTAGAAGGTCTCTTGGCCATCTCCTTTTCAGACGCCCAGGAAGATTATCGGAAATCGATTGTAAGGCAAGTTTGTAGACTAGTGGATTCGAGTTTATCTGGAGTTTACTATGGAATGATAGGTATCAGGTTCGAACCAAATCAGCAACATGTGAAACATTAAGATCTTTATGGATAAGTTTATTTGTGATGTAATAAGTATTATTGAGGATTTTACGATTTATTTTTGATTGCAAGGATTGAATACGATAAAAATCGGAAGGTTTAGTGAGTTCCCGAAAGTTCAACTCCGTATGTCTAAGTGGGTTTAATTTCAGAGACGTAAAAAAGTATTTTGTAATTTATTGGGACCTTTGAATGCTTGTTTTGTAAATGTTAGAAGTAGGAAACGACGAGCAGTTTCTTGTTTTTCAAGTATGATGTGTCTTATATATCTAAGCCTCAATAATTCATAATGTTCCTGGGCTCGAAATATTATTATTAGTATATAAAATTAATAATCTGATGAATTGCTTGTAAAAGCTTGTTAATCCACAATTTATATTAAAAACGGTTTTTTTAACGACTAAACCCATTATCTAGGATAGTAAGGTTTCATCAATGTCAGTTACTAATTTAACAAGCAGATTCTTTAACTCCTAACAGTATTTATACTTTCATAGCAAATAACATCTATTTTGTAACAAAAGAATTCACATAGTAAATTAACTGTTATTTTCATAGAACTGTTTTCACTTTTTTAATGCTATCCAGTGGGCTGTTTATGGAAACAATTGATAAAGGTGGAAGAGAGGAGAAATCTCCATGTGCTTACATACCTGTTCCTTAGCCGGAACCACAGGCCATTACCGCTCCGTGCACCATAAAGACAGGGTTTCTAAAACCATCTCATCTTAACAGCTTTTCCCTAACTCTTCCCAACTTTATTTATAATGAGCGATAATAAAATTGATTGGAAGCTTTAAAAATATAGACAAATCTAGTGGATTTCCCAATATATAAGGGACAAGTCGTTACAATAGTTAGAAATAGTAAGACTAGCTCTACTAAATATTCGCAACATCATAATTATCTTTCCTTATTTCATTTGACCATATATCTAGCAGCAGATCTAGTTGTATTTTATTTGTATTTATGTATTATAATTATTGATACGAGAAGAATTGAAAGATTTAGTGAAGTTACATAGCTCAACTCCATATTTCCAAATAGGTCTTATTACTGCCATGAAAAAAAGGAGTATAAGTGCTTAGGACCACACGTTAGGAGTATAAACTTCTTTTGGTGTGAATTCAGCAACAAAAATCCAGAGAGCTTCTATTTTATTTATTTATTTATTTATTTATTTTTTATGCTTACTTATTGTAGAATAATAATACTGATTGTAAATTTTGATGACTTCTATGAAAACAAAATTATATGAGTTGCTAGGATTAAATGGCGGGATAAATTCTGTGTCCGATGTCAAACGCATTACCCCAACAGGTCTTGATTTTTAAAATATCTGCGGAAATATCAATCCGAATTAGAAGGTTGACGTGTCATTCGATCAAACATCGATCCTTATAAAGATTTAGATTGTTGGGGTATGCAGTCATAGGTTCACAGCAATTAAAAATAATATTTTAATTTATAACGCCGACGTTTCGACTGGCATTGCAAGCCTTCTTCAGAGCTAGAAAAAAAAGTTTGTTGTCTTTATTCTCATACAGTTATTCTTTCCATACTTTTGGTTTTTATACTCTCTGCAATTTTGTCATACTTTTTTGTTTTATTTTTCTTCTAGCCCTGATGAAGGTTTGCAGTGCAAGTCGAAACGTCGGTATTTTAAATAAAAATATAATTTTTAATTGATGTGTATCAATGACTGCAAACCCCAACAATCTATATCTTTAAATACTTCTTAGTCAACTAATACGCTATCAATTAATCCCTTTAAATTTTAAAGCGGTCGTATTTCAACATAATACAAGCAGAGTGAGCGATATATTATATAATGTTTAAAATGGTATAACTAAAAAAATCCTAACTCGTTCCGTCAAATACTTGTATAGAAAAGAACGGAAGAAGATTTAAAAAATCGTGGTCCGAGTGTGTCCTAAGGGCTGCGCAATGCGCCGCGTGGTTCCTACTCCTGTTTTTATTCCATATTACTGCATATTCATCCAGTCCTAAGATATGTTCCAAGTTTCAAGTCACTAGCCCATCGGGAAAATAGTAAATAGATCAAAATCTAGGTAGTAAATCTAAATCTACGGATATAGGGTACGGTTACGTGACGAGGATTGGCATTTTTTTTACCCCATCCCAAAAAGTGCTCAACGTGCCAAAAGACGTTTACACTTCAATAAGTCTTAATATAATTAATGGGAAGCACAAAACGTTTATCTAGTAATTGTTGAAGCTGTCTATAACGAAGAGCAGTTTCTGGTCGTTTTAATCTAGTACATGGAGAATCGCCATTTAAAATAAAATCTAGTCGTTTAGTGGGCTGAAATTTGCTCTACTCATATAATTAAGAAACTCAATTTTTAATTGTGACTAATTCCGGATAATTGCGCCTACATTGCAACAGACTTTGCGGCCTGGATGGAACAGACCTGTCACTGAAGAAACTCGGCGGATATGTCGGAAGATCCTTTACTATTGTGAAAGGAAGGTTTTCCGGTCACTGAACGCATCATGGAAATGTTGCACAATGATAATCTCACAGTGAGACCATAACTCATAGTTCCGTTTACTTACCCGTGATTTTTAAAAGTTTCGAAAACCTTTGAAGATCGTCAATTCAAGATATTTTTTTATAAAAAACGGAATAAAGTTATAATAAAATAAGAGATATGCATCTATATTTAGTAATTTAACAATTAGGTATCATAAAACTATCAACAACATCAGTGATAGATTCCCTAATATTAATTTTCAGATATGGTTTCAAGACCTGAGCTGTACTAATATTCATTAGATTATGTATGTTAATTTATCCAAAAGAAAAGTTTTATTCGTACTTTATATATATTCAAATACAAATATATACCAACAAAAATAATCATCTATTTAGTTAGTTAGAATCATCCATGCTCTTCATTTAGCTCCAGATGATTCATATAGAATTTTTTTTTTTTATTTACTTATTTTATTTTTATTTTTGGAGCGAAAGAAAATTCAACCGTTGATTTTTAAAGCATAACTTTTCAGAACTACACTCCTCTCAAAGGCTAAACAAAAGCATTTCGCCAAAATCTTCTTCTAAGCTGTAACCCTTTTCATTTACGCTAAGGGAACTTCATAGATTTCCGATATTGAGTTGAACTCTTGGACATAGCATATCATGCAGCGTATGCAAAGGGAAAACAATCAATGATATCATAGATTTTACCCTCCCTCCCCCCGAATATGTACTACTCGTACCTATGTAAACAGCACTTTCACCAAATACAGTTTATGAATTATTTATAACAGAAGGTTACATAACTGCTTCAAACGTTCCATAACATTTATACAGCACATATAAAACAGTGTCAATGAGTCAGTGTTCCATTGTTTACAATCGAAACGTTCCTGCGCATACTAATTTAAAACCCTACTCTAAAATTCGATGTCGGTGATACTTTCAAGTTTCAATACACCTTCCTCAACCGAACAACTTAGAACCTAGTATTGGAGAAGAAAAGGAAATATAAATATAAATATATTTTTTATTACTATTTATTGATATTTACAACAGTATAAATTATATGTAACAAGGAAATTTGAGGATAATTATTACTATGCTATTTCGATAATATTTAATGAACTTCTCACTTGTAGCACTTCAATAAAAGTATTACATTAGGTCTCTTGGCCATCTTTTTTTCAGACGCTTCGGTGGATTGTTGGAAATTTAGTCTGAGGCAAGTTGGAAGACTAGTGGATTCGAGTGGGTATACAGTTTACTATGAAAGGATAGGTATCTGGTTTGGGACAAATCAGCAACATATGGAACAATAAGATCTTTATGGATATGTTTGTGGCATAATAAGACGCATTGAATATTTTACAATTTTATTTAGAATTGTAAGAATCACAACGACCTCATTGAAGTACTTAGAAAAAAATTGATCAACTGAAAGAATGAAAGAAAAAAAGTTGGAATTCAGTACAAATGCTAAGAAGGTAGAAAGACTATAATTGTTCGGCCTCATTCCCGACAACTTGGCAAGGATTGAAGCAGTCGCGTGCTTCACTATTGCTACGGGACATGGACACACAGGAACTCTCTTACATCATTTACCAGTAACTTTCTGTTCAGATTGCACTCCCGCTTAGAATTTTTATATAATAATTTTAGTTATATACCGACAGGCAAAAAAATCCACCTAATTGATTTTTCATTTTTTCGACTGAAAGTTCCATTCTGTTTTAGGTGTTTACGGCACCATAAACTTTATCCAAGTTTTAGGATTATTAAAAATATTATTTAAACATTAATAATAAAAAAACAATTTAATTCATTCTATGTGTCTAGTTTCTATTTATAAACACCCTATCCACTGTTAAACTCCTGGTTTCCTTCCTCATCTTTCTCCAATTTGACTAATTTGTATGATATATGGTAAACTCTCGATAGTTCTTGAGGACAGATTAAAGCATATCATGAATAACTTCATAAGGTTTATTCTCTGAACCTGAAGATGTTCTCTCAAGTACACTTAGTGGTCGGCTATCCCCCTTCTTCAGTAGAGAATATTTCCTTGGTACATACCTCTTCCAAGCTATCAACAAGCGTCACCCTCCATTTATTTGCAGTATCCTAAAATTCAATTCCTTAATCCAATCATTACATACACGATCCCGTCTTTTCGATCTCTATACTCCTACAGAACTTGCATGTCAACGATCGTTTCTTGCAAACTCTCTGGAATTCCCTCCATCCTCACATTCGCAATAATATGCTTCATAATGAATTTCATTCAAATATGTCAGACCTAAAACATTAGCCTGTAATACAATTTTTTTTTTATAACATTGTTCTCATTTATATAGATTTTTTTTTTCATTATCATATTTCCTGTTACCACCCTGCAAACTTTATTCATTTTTATATTTTCCAATATGTTATATCAGAAATTATTTGTTATTGTAATCTTGTATACAATATATATTCTTATAATGACTTTTTTTCATTGTTTGTTTGTTTTTTCTACTCTATCAGTTTTTTTTTGTCTTATGAAAATTAGTTTATACTTTTTTGCATCTTGTCTTATTTTGAAATTCTTTAGGCCAGATATGATATCACTGTCTCTTAAGGGACATTGTCTTTTTAAAGTTATTTTTCTATTCTATTCTTTTAACGTTGCAGGGTTAATGGTCCATGTATAACATATTTTTATAAATCACCTACCAAATGTTGTTAGATCCTAATACTGTATTTTTTATTATAATTTATTTTATCTTTATTTCTTTATCGCGATTTATTGTCTATATTTAGATGTGGAGGATCGAGTAATTTTTAACGTCACTAACATTCTGGAAAGGGTGAGAGGGACACCAGATTTATTTCGTGGGTCCACCAAAAATTGACAGCAATTTGGTCTGGTTTCAAAAGGAATAATTTTTTTTTCTAGTAGTTTACTAATTTACGGTTGCATTGGACTTCCTGAACGAGACTTGGCTTAACCTTGCGTCTGAAAAGGTCTGACCTCACGTTCAGGAAGAGATAGACTATTCGGTCTTTCCAGAAACTGTTGCCTCTTCCTGATATTTAGCATTCTGCTTTCAACAATACTGTTCAAACCATTAATATATTTGTAAAATAATGTTCAAATTGGTGCTTTTAAGGAAAGTCTCAAAACTTCTGTAACTAAAGAGTTCATGGGATTCTTCTGAAAGTTCAATAATAAGCTAAAGTATTACCGTAATCTTCAAAACTTAAACTTGAACAGAAACTAAACGTAACAACTGAAACCTATTTCCCACAAAAAACTCGACAACACATACATACATCTAGTATTTATTCATTTATTATTTGGGGCTTAATATCCTTATTAACTAGAACTAGGGCAGGAAGGATGAGTTATCCTACAGGTTATTAACCTATTCTAGCCGAGGTGGGAAAGCCAAGATTCATTCAATCCGAGTCCTCCACGAAATAAATTTTAACCCGCCCAAGAGGGATTCGAACCCACGACCTTCAGAGCCGAGCGCGCTAAGACTTTCGTCCCAACTCCCTCGGCCATCCTGCCCCTCTTGTAATCTAGTATGTTTTAAAAAACGAGAAAATCTCTTTCAACTGGTAAACACGTAGATAATCCAAAAGTATTACAAAAATACAAAAAGCAGAGAAGTAGAAACAGCATTAGAAATCTAAATCAAAGCATACCATCTAAATACTGTATACTCACCAAACATTTAGAAGAATTTTACCTTACCTATCAATAGTTTTCAAGAACTAAGATCTGCACTTCTGATACCGTAAAATGGGACAACTTTGCCAGGTGGGGCAACTTTGCCAGTTTTTGAAAAAAATGTTGTTTGGCACTTCGTGAAGTTTCTGACCCATTATATAGAAGTATTTTCATCACGTAGAAGAATTATTTATTGAAATAAACTATTATGTTTAATCAGATTTATACAATGTTCACAGGTTTTATCAGTGTTTTTCTTTGCTTGTTTGGCAACAGTTGGTTTTGATACCCTTACAAAAAGTCTCGTCCTGCTCATACATTCAAAAGTAAATAATAACTATTTATTTTGTATAAATAAATATATATATAACCTTTGAAGGTAAAACGTTATCATAAAAATTTTCCCATGTGTTCAAATTGATAGGACATTTAACAAATTTTTTCTTTTTATAATTTTTAATAGCGGACCAGAACTCTGAAGAATTCCTCGTGTTTCTTAATTTGTCTTTTAAATTATCCAAATACTCCATCTGACATCTTTTAACCATTTTTCTGTATTGAGTTTTTGCAGTTCGGTACCTGTCCAGTATCTTACTATCGTTGAATTGAGACCTTCTACACAATTTATACGATTTACGAGCCTCTCTCTTAGCATGTAAACAAACTTCATTGAACCAAGGTTTATTAATACTTCCTTGCTCTGTTCTGTGCCTATTATTCTTTTTTAATACACCAGTTTCCACCATAATACTCTGAATGATATCTACTAAGTTTAGGTACAGCTCATCTGATGACATTTGGTCAGGGTAATCGATCTTACACTCTTTTAGGGCTAGTTGTAATTTGTTAAGGGCAGTTTCTGTTCTATTAATGTAGTAGAAAAAAGGTTTTTTCCGAGCTACCACTTTCAGAATGAAATTCATTCAACTCTATTTTTATAACAATTTGAACTAAAAGATGATCGGATAAATCCGAAGCATTAATCAACCTAAAATCAGACATTACATCCAGGCACCCAGTGGATATCCAAACTAAGTCAATGACGCTCATACCTTTGTCGCTGACGTAAGTGAAGTTTGCAGGGCTGTCCATAATAGATCTGCCATTACATACCAACAAACCTAAGTTTTCCATAATTTCTACCAAATGATTACCCCTATTATTAATTACTTCATCGACTGAAAACCTATTTCCCTTTAAGATAGACCTAATGAACATTTCATTTTCTAATGCGTTTAGTCGACCAATTCTAGCGTTGAAGTCTGAGCCTATTATTAATTTAGGGCTATCATAATCGATCATTATATAATGAAGTTCTTTGTAAAGCAGATCGATTAGATAATCATATTCCTTTCCCGGGCGTAAGTAGACAAGACCAAGGCATAAATAATCGCTATCAGTTTTAATTAACAAGCAGATAAACCAACTGTAACAGCAAATAACTTTTATTTCCGTAAAAAATCTTTCCGTACGCAAATGAGCAAGCCTCCACTACCCCTACCTTTACAATGCTCCTTAACTGCCGAAGAATAATAACAAATATAATTATTTTAAAAAAAGGGCAAATTAATATCCGAAGACAAAAGCCATGTTTCAGAAAAACAGAGAGCATTCATTTCCATTAAAACGTTGATCTCTGATGCAGACAAGCTTTGTAAAGTATTAATACCATAAATATTCCAAAATCCAATTTTTAATTTATTTTTCAGAAATTTTTTAGGACATGTAGGAAATAAATGCTCTGTGCTTTTACACTTATCGTTAAACTTCCTATTAGTTAGAGCTACTTCTTTCACGAAAACGAAACTCCGAAAGTTTCTCAACTGTCGTGCTTTTTCTGTTTCTTAGAGTGTGTTGCTGTTGTCATTTTCTGGTGAGTGTGAAGATTCACTCATCATTTTCTCCACCTCTTCTAGAGAATAAATTACGCTGCGGCATTTGAATTTATTTTTAAAATATGTAACATTTTTATCGATTCTAGATAAATAACTGATGCAGTTGAAAATTCCCCTGCTATTTTTTGTTTTTACATAAAAAGCTATATTGCAAAAGTGTAAAGCATTGCATGGGCAAACTCACCAAATTCCACGGAGGCGAGGGGTTTGAAATACCTACCTCCGCACAAACAACACAGGAAGATCATTTTTCTTCCCAAACGCGGCTGATAAAGCTTTATTAAACGTAGGAAACATCATTTATATAATTGACCCACCCTATATTGAACTCTGAGGTAAATATACATTTATTGATGAAAATGTCGTCAGAAGTTTTTGTGGTTTTTAAATTCCATTAGGTATTTCAAGTTTCGTTTTAATGAATTTCGGTAATCATGAGTATGTCATTTTATGATTACCACGCTCTCTGAAACCCTGATGAAGGCTTGCAATGCAAGTCGAAACGTCGGCATTATAAATTAAAATAATATTTTTAATTGCTGTGTATCTATGACTGCATACCCCAACAATCTAGATCTCTAAATAATTCCCAGTCAACTAATACCTTATCAATATGTCATTTTCTCGTTAAAATGTTCTCATAATAGTTCAAACAATCCTTTCTCTGTCGCTATCTCTATTTTTTAAGTGTTTTTTACATACTTGGCAAAGTTGCCCTATTGTAGGGTAACTTTGCCAATGCTATTTTTCTATATTTTTTAAATTTAATTTAATGATTAAATTGTAATTGTTGCATATATTTTAAATGAAAAGATCTAGACTCGTAATCATAATGGGTTTGTAACAGATTTGAACGCTATTGGTTGAGGTAAAAGTTGTAAGGAAAAATTAAACATGTCAAAGTTGCCCCACTTTACGGTAATTGAAGTAGTATAATTGTTTTAAAAATGTTCTTCAGTAATTGGTTTCTTGCGAACGTGAACAAAGAAAAATGCGAGCAGAGATCATTAGGCTTTAAAATCTTAATTAGGACGTGAGCGTAGCCTGAGATGCACTTTTACCAGCCAATGAAATGAGAGAGAGGATGCACCGGTGAAAAGATCACGGTTTTAGTTGATTGGAACCTGCACATGATCGAAGCTTGCAAAAAAAACTGCAGTAATATAGCCGAGGCAGTGTTTTGGTTCAGGTGTTTTTATTTTATCATTTAAGCTAACACACTGATCGATGATATGGAATAAGTAACATATTCCGTAATATGAAGAAACAAAACGCTCATAGATAATATGAAACGTTGACAGTAAACGAATATTATTGGCAAACATATTCCCTTCAACGAGTGTTTGGATATTACAAATAACAAATAACTCTTTCTTTAAATTATTTAGTTGTCATACGTTATGGATGACCCAGATTTTTTATGTCCTGCTGGATAGTTTTTTCTGGAATATTTTTTGTATTGGTAGGTTCTTGATAACGTAATGTGTTTTATTTCGAAAAAGTAGCCATCTAAAAATATTTTGAATGCAAAGTAACCGGTAAACTCAATAATAAAACAAAAAATATGCTGAATGTATAAATAATAAAACAGAGAAATACGTATACACACTTACATATGTATGAACTGGAGATGGGTCTTGAGCTTAAAAATAGTTTATATATATATATATATATATATATATATATATATATATATATATATATATATATATATTTTATATTTATATGTTTTTTGTATTACTTAATTTTTTATATGGCTTCGATGGTTAGTTATAGCTGCGGATAGAATTTCCATTCCGTTCCTAACAGTAACCTTCTTCCGCTTTGCCTCCTTCGACTGATGATGAATATTCAACATTCGAAACTTGTCTTGAAATAAAAAACTCCAGCAGAAATAGCAAATAATTAACCAATTCTAAAAAAAAAAAAAGTTTCAATTAAATAATTAATTATAATATAATAGGATACTATAAGGTCCTCAAACGTCTGTACTTCTTCAAACATATCTCTTGATGTCCCATCCTGTGAATTAATGGTCTTCCATTTTATCTCAGCCAAGTGGTACTTTACGAGTAATTTCTCTACAATAATACAAATATACATATATACATATATATATTTGTATAGAATTATGTGTCTTTATGATATTACGCTTTCTATCGACAACATTTCAAATAAACTAATTTGTGTAACACTTGACCTTTCTACTAACACCCCGGCCCCCTTACTTCCTGATACATTTACATAACCGCTGGACAGACCCCTAGGCCCGGGTGGTCCGGTCAGCGAGTGGTACACCCTCCTGGCGGAAGTTCCGCTTTCACGGGTTTGAGGAGCTTTGTTTCGTAAGCGGACCACACGATGACGGAGGCATTGTGCATCTGACACCGCCTCCTTCGCACGGGTCCCTTTGCATAAATTGCCTCACACAACTGAGGAGTGTCCCAACCCCTTGAGCAACGGCCTAATGGTACTCGCTCTTTGTCCTAGCTGCTTAATCATAGTGAGGTTATCATTTCACAGGGCTTAGTAGATCTGTGGAACATTAGATGGGGTCAGAGCTGATACCAAGGGGAAATTGTTTTATAGGCTAATACCAGAACCCTAAGGAATGACTTTTATCTACATCAAACCTCACATAAATATTTAAATACATACATTAGAAATTAATTCATTCGTAGTTATAAGTATATCATACGAAAACACCATTATCAGTTCTTAAATATAACAATAAACAAAACATAATATCAATCTGGAAAATCCCCAAGCCTGCATAAATTCATTCCAAAAATAACAAAAAATGTTAACATACCCAAATCCACACATTATAAACTGACACAGGTCTTAACCGAACATGGACAAACTAAATCATATAATTTACGACTGATAAGATCCAAACTAATTATGACTGTTTTTCAAAGGTGAAAATAGGCCTGTGACAGAATATGACTTGTACAACAAATACAGAGCTGGCTTTACAAAATTTATCTATAGCTTGGACTTTGACCAATTGTCCAAGGTCTGAGAAGGTGGAAGGACATCTTCGTAAAAATCCTTTAAAAATTTTACATTTTGTGCTAAAATCAGCCATTGACCATATTTGTTTTTCCAATTTTCTTAACCATTTGTAATGTTTTATTTCTTTTATATATAACCTTTTATGCGGAAGGAGATGTAATTATATTATAAATTTCTTTGGCATAACTCCTATTTATTTTCATTTCTATCAACATGTTTCGGAGACATGCTCCATTTCAGTGATTACCTTCACATTGTCAATTCTCACATATGAGAATGGCCAGAAACATGTGAGAATTGACAATGTGAAGGTAATCACTGATTGGGAGAAGCCTGGAGATGGAGCATGTCCCCGAAACATGTTACAAATGAAAATAAATAGGATTTATGCCAAAGAAATGTATAAAATTTCTTTCTTTTTTTTTTTCTTAAAAAAAAAATATTCATATGTTAAATTTACTGAATTCTGTTATTAATATTATTTTAAACGTTTTTATATGTAAATATGAATATTAAGGTAGTAGTATACATTTGGATGGAAATTGCCAATTTAAATAAACGGTCCTTTATCCTTTATAAAGGGTTCCTTTGAAAGGAAAAAAAAAAAATCGAATAAAGTTTTTTTTGACATGGATATTATGTCTCCCGGCTGGGGTCTACACTTTTTTTTTTTTTTCGTTTTATTTTTTTATTACTAAAATTTTTTTATTGAATAAATATTACAAGCTTCCTCCTAGAGAGAATGAGTAATATGGATGAAAAACAATCCATTCACATTAGGTTGATGCAAAAATAATGCAGGATTTTATATCCGCTTCATAATTAATTCCAATTGTGTAAAGAAAACTAATCCACACTGCTAAGTTATACACATCATTTTAAAGCCTATTTATCTCGCTTACTTTCCTATATAATCCTTTTTGTTTTGAACATTTAATTCAGTCCATTCAGTGCCTCCAGACAAAATGACGTCTAGGAGCGATTTTCGGCAAATTTACTTGTGTGAGTTCAAACTCGGTCGAAGTGCTGCGCAAACGGCTCGAAATATTAATGAAGTTTGGGGGCCAGGTACCATTAATGAATCTACAGTGCAGCGATGGTTTCAAAAATTCCGTTGTGGAAATTTTGACCTTTCGAACAAAGAAGGCGGTGGCCGTCCCTTTGCTATTGACAACGACCAGTTAAAGGCAATAGTTGAAGCTTACCCCACCAAAACTACTCGAGAAATAGCGGAAGAACTCGATGTGGATCAGTCAACAATCGTACGCCATCTCAATGCAATTGGAAAAACAAAGAAGCTTTTACTGAGTAACAAAAACCTGCATTATTTTTGCATCAACCTAATACAATATGTACAATTTAATTAAATTTTAAAAAAATACAAAATAAACAAGGTATCAATATAAGATAAATCAAAATGTAAAAGTATAAACTATGTAAACAATAGTTGCTAGTTGAAAACGGTTTAACAGAGGTGTACCCTTTACAAAGAAGCTTTTTTTTTTTTTTTTTTTTCAAATTCATTTAGACACGGTCTAGCTCTGTTGGTGTTGCTCGGATCGGAAATTTCGACCACATTTTGCTAATCCGAAATTTAGTGGAGAATATTTTGTGTTATATAACATTTATCGCTAGGACCTACTGGTTTGGAGTTATATTGGTTTGAATGAAAGTAGTAACATTGTAAAGTTTATTTCACACTCAAAAATCCGAAATATTAACACGATCTAGCTCTATTGGTGTTGAATGGATTAAAAATTTGATGAAAGTTTCTTGATGAAAATTTAATGGAGATTTTTTTTTGTTTTATAACATTTGCCGCTAGGACCTACCGTTTAGGAGCTATATTGGTTTGAATGAAAAAAGTCATATTTAAAACCCTTATATTCTTACTACTTTGTTTATTTTGAAAGATGATTAATCAAAATCATGTTTATCATAAAGATGATTTTGATAAAATTGTTAATTTTATTTTATTATCACGTTAAGTATCTTAATCCTTTTAATTATAAAATGTGAATTGGGAAAAGCAGTAGATTATAGATAATCATATCCATGATCTAGGACGCGGAGCTGAACTCATTGATGATTTTAGTTTTTTTTTGTAGTTTTTTTTTTTTTGTGTGTTTACTTAGCTATGTTACATTAGGAAATTTTCACTTATTTTGTTTTGTCTTGTTCTTGTATTTTCTATTGTATCTATTCAAAATTTGTCTTAAAAAATTAAATGTAAATTTAATGCATAGAGCATGTACAAATATTTAGATTCACGCCCCTCTTACTGTAAGAATGAAATCAAGAAAACAAAATCCATGATCTATTGTTTTTCTCAGACAGGGAGAAATCGAGTTTTTTAATAGAAACAGATTCTGATGTAGAAATATGTTTTGGGAACTGTTTCATTCAAAATATTTCTAAAATTTGAGCGCTGTCTTATAAATGGTTAAAATAGCGTCGCTGAGGTTACGATAATGCTTATGTGCCTGATACACCAATACGCCAAACCTCAATTTAGATCTGTTTTATAATTCAGGTTAGGTGACAGTGAGATCTCTCGGTCAATTTATGTAGTCTCAACAAGAACATCGCTGCAAAATTAAAATTAAATTAGTCATAGTCGATAAAATCTAAAAAGAAATGTCGATTAGCTGGCTGGGACAGCTCGCTTCAATTTTTTAGCAATGCAGATCTATCTTGCATCTTGAGATTCGCTGAATCGCGAGAAAGTGAGGAGTGCCGATAACCCATATCGCGGGACAATAACTCATTGTTGTAAAAAACTTACGGCTATCGATACCATGTATTATATCCTAAACAGCGAATCCGAAAGGGTGCGGAGGAGGTTATGTAAGTTGGCGAGAAAGTACCGCCCTGGCAAACTGCCGAAGTCCCGAACTTAACAGAAAGCGGATGCAGCGTCAAGAGATTTATTCAAAAGCTTCAAGGCTCGTCACTTCTCAGATGAACAATCATTTATCATGCACCCCGCCATTAGCAGCAGTTCCTCGAACACATGAATAGTTATTAGTGGCGAAAGGGGATCTTCTAAGGTGGCGATGATATGCAACAGCCACTGCTAACTTAATCTGAAGCAATACTTATTTCAGACGAAATATATATATTTTATTACTTCAAATTAATTAATCTTTTTTATTCGCATCTATCAATTACATCACCAGCGAAATCTATGTTTATATTTAGTTTGTTACAAAACGTTAAAAATAATATCTTGATTTTTTAACAAATAAAATATGTAGGGAAGTCAAGAGAACTAAGGATAGAGTATAAAAGAGTTTCCAATAGTGGACTGGAGTGGCTTAAGAGCAAAATGTACTGTATTACTTGTGCATGTAGATTTCAACAAATGGTATGTCTATTTCTGTGTTTTACGTTTCATATGCATAAACCAAGACCCGTTTATTGTGACAAAAAAAACAAAAGAATACAAAATTAAATTAAATTTAAAAAATATGAAGCTCGGTTTATCAATGTCATCAATGTGAAATACCGCGCTTTGCTTCAAAAATCATCGATCGTGCACTAGCTAATTCATAAGCGATTCAGCTCTTGCTTTGTTTTCTTCCGTTATTCATTCGATCAACTAGACACGCCCCTCTCAGTCGACACGGTGACGATTTCGATTATATTTATAAGGTCCATGCCTCACAAATCCGTGTTATTTAACTATCTCAAAAAAGCAATCAATTCATCCAAAAATTCAACGAAACACTTTATTTTCGAAACCGAACAGCGTTGTTCCTTCTTTATTACAAGTCAATAAAATATGTGCCGTAAATTCTATCCTTCAGGTTTGGACAGCAGACTGAATAATTTTGCGAAAGTGGAAAAATATATTTCTCACTTTTAACCTTTATATTGTTCCTTTTTGATATTTCAGGTACCTTAACCCTAAATATTATTAAACATGTCCGCTCTCCAAGATGTATACAGGATTTTCAGGTAAATATATTAAAATACAGACGAACCACTATCATCTGCCCCACTAGTTTGTCTCTCAGGGTAATCCGACCCTCCTGCGAAATCCTGAGGGATGGACAATTTTTTTTTTGAATCCTTAATACTCCACCAAATCGTTAATTTTTGTGTACGAAAGGTCGGGTAGCTATTGATATACTGTTAATGTTGTGTTTGCGTGCTAAAATCCAAGTTTGGACCTTGAAGCACCGCCGCAAAGTGGGGAAAACGCGAAAAAAAAAAAAAAAATCTGAAAATGTTTTTATTATTTTTTACGTGTTTGATGGGCTATTGTTTTCATTATTAGTTAGAGAAAACATTTCCAATTTCATTTTTTTTTTTGACTCTGAGACCTTCTGAAGTCCGACAATATCACTCCAACTCAAAATGGCCCCTTTTTATTGAGCTACAATTTGGCTCACTGTGGACTTATTTTTATAGATAAAACCACGAAACTTGACAGATTTATAGTTCTATGAAAGAAAAAGGGTAAAAAAATTAGACAGATCCAAAGTATAATAGAGGTCCGCCATGAAATAAATTTTTGCCCTCCCAGGTGGGATTCTAGCCCACGATTTTGTATACCTCAAGTATCAAACATATAAGTTGGTTTCAGCAAAAACGTATTGAAATATCTTAAGGGATGTCTCCATACTATTTTCCAGGGTTAGGAAGGAACCACATCTCCCTTCGCCCTTGTAATCATGTATTCTCATAATCATCCTTAATTTTCGCTGCTATCCATACTTTTTTCTTTTTCTTATTTTTCCTCAGTTACATGGGTTAATACTATGAAAAAGTTTTACCAACTTATTTTAAAAAATTTCAACCATCGGTAACGTTTGGTCTCTTAATGTTCTAAGAAACACGCATAATAAATCATTTTCATTAAAAGTAATTATGAAAATGAAGTAGCTCATAATTGAAACAAAATGATTAATTATAATTTGGCAACATAATAAAATATCTAAAATAATAATCTATGATTATCAAGATAAATATCATTAATTTCGTTCATCATTTTGTAAAGTTATATAAGTAACCTAAAGAGCTTTGAGTTTGGTGTAATTTTTTTTTCTTGGATAATGTTAACCCGGAAATATAACGCTGTGCATATTTCCTGCCTTTATTTGTTTGTATAAATATTCATAAAACGTTACATGTTGAAACGAACTTATTCACACTTTGTACTGTTCTCGGTTCGCTGACAAAGGCGGAAGAATATGCACTCGAATGAGATCAAAAGAGTGATTTCTTATTGTAATGAATCTTTTCTTCCTGGGTCTCTCCTTGTTGTCAGTTCAAGGCTGGCGGTGATGTAGTTCGCTGCAGTCTGCGGGTAGCATTATGTTGCATCGCCTGCATATTCAATTGCGAAAAATGCCTGGTCAACTTAATAGTAGCCCATGGAATCCTTTGAAATCTGGATGTCACAAAATCATGAAACGACATACGAAATCCATAATAATACTACGTCATTAACCTAAATTAGGTGAGACGATAGAATAAACAAGAATATCTTTTTAACGTGATTGGTATATTTAAAATGGCGTTTCATATGTATAAAAAAATTTAAAGAAATAAATAAATGAAAAAAAAAACATGACGATATATCGGTATATTTGGTCACCGATAAATCGTATATTCAGAGCTCAATCGTTTATATGGAATATCTATATCTTTGTAACGACACACATCCCTACTTTTATTCCATTTCCATTTCAAATTTTAGCCTCCTTACTTCCACATTTTTCATTCCACATTTCAATCCTGTCACTTCCAGGCATCGCATACCACCCTCGACATATTCCTGGCGTTCTCCCTTGGGACGTATTGATCCTTATAAGTAAGTAATATCCTAGCCTACCCTTCTTGACACACAAAACCAACCTGGACACTGTATGGTGACGAATTTCTCGCTTGCTTTTATTCAGTATCCATATTGTACCTTAGTTGGACCATATGTTTTTCTTTGGATTTTCCTTTAGCTATGTAAGGGTTCACCCCACAAATAAAAACTGCCATACATCTCTGCTTGTCGTTGGATTTATTGTATCTTTGTAGATACAGGAATACAAATGTACGTAATGTGCATAAAATGCAATCGTGCGTGTAAATTTGGGACAGTATTTCCTAAATAAAGGTTACTTTTCATTTCATCATTTATTATTGGTTTCTTAATATTTAACAGTAATTAAATTCAGACGGTATTAATTAATGCGCTATGTGCTATCATGTTTCCTGCCTTCTAAATTATAATCTAACATTTTTTTTTTTATGTTCAGTGTACACATAAACAGGTTCGAGCGTAAACCTTTCTAAACTATATACAGGAAATACAATTAACCTCAATAACCATTGAAGTTTATAATATAATTATTGAAATCGATTTATAATTAACTACTTAAGGTTTTTTTGTTCTGCCTCCCATTCGTTTTCAAATAGAGCTTTCTCTCAAAGATCAGGATCATCACAAGATTTCAGAGAACTTTCTAATGTTCCATATGTCTCATCGGCAAATTCTATCATTAAACATAATAATATAAACACGTATAAATATATTTTAAATTATATAAAATATATTATTATTATAAAAAAGATTTTAAATAAGAAAAAAATGTATGGCACCAGGGGTTACTAGCAAAATTGAAACCGTTACTACCACACACTTACTACCTTATCTTACAATCTTTTCTTTCAGACCGCTTTTTCTCTGTTCGCCAGGGCTCAGATATCTCCTCCATCAAACCTATTTTAGCAGGAGTCCCTCAAGGCTCAATTTTAGCACCTTTTCTATACTTAGTATATACCTATGACATACCGACGAACAATAACGTATTAAATTCTACTTACGCAGACGACACTGCAATCATTACTAGAGACGCGGACCCTACACACGCCACTCTAACACTTCAACACAGCCTCAACGAGATTCAAACTTGGTGTGAGAAATGAAAAATAAAACTTAATTATGACAAATCCCTTCATATTACATTTACACTACGACGCAAGACCTGCCCGCCTGTTTACATTGACAACCAACCTTTACATCAAACTGAAAAAGTGACATACTTAGGACTTACGCTTGATAGAAGACTGACATGGGGCCCACACGTCAAGACAAAAAAACAGACGTTACAGTTAAGACTGTGACTTCTATACTCAGTACTTCACAGACGCTCAAAACTACCTTTAAAACAAAAACTTAACATTTACAGTTACTTGATTAAACCCATCTGGACGTATGCACCGCAAATTTATGGACCGGCCAAAAGAACACATATTCAGAAAATACAGACATTTCAATCTAAATTCCTAAGACTGATAACAGACTCCCCTCCTTATGTGTCAAACGATATACTACATACAGACTTACGTATTCCGACAGTTAAGAGCCATATTCATAAACTTTATCGACAATTTCATGAGAAACTATGTGGACACACTAACAAACAGATACATAATATGGCAACAGTACAGATACCAGACATAACTCAACGGAGGCTGAAAAGGAAGTGGATGAGGGACCTCCTAGTCTAATCGCTAATAATTTAGTTTCACGCCTGGAGATTGTACCACTGGGTGCTGACTCCCTCATGCCTGATCATGTCTGTTGTATCAATGTAATTTCACATTCACTGGTTGTCCATTGTGTACAGTTGTGAATAAGTTATTATGTTAAAAAAAAAAAAAAAATAAAATAAGAAAAAAAAAATTAATGCACATACCAGACTTACAAGACATGAAACTTCTAGTCGTTTCCAAATACTACAACGTTTAATGGACAAGCGTTCGATGTTTCCAATAAATTATAAAAGTCTTACTTACATGACAAAAATTAGACCGATATTTACTTACCGAGTTAAGCTTTGGTGCTCCACTAAACCTTCCAATTATTCTTAAAATCCTCAATGCTCCTAATTATGACACAAACAAACGTATCCATAAAGATCTTAATGTTCCATATACTACTGATATGTCCATATATCCCACTCAAATTAACTAATCTTCCAACTTGCCTCACACTCTATTCCCGATAATCCACCGAGGCGTCTGAAAAGAATATGGCTTTTAGACCTTCGAATGTAGAAATTTTATTAAAGTGCGACTACTGAGTAGTTCTTTAGATGTTAGTGGCATATCAAATTGACTTGTTGTGTACAATGTTAACAGTTTTAAATATCATTAAATAGTTAAAAGTGAAAAAAAAAAAATTATATAATGATAAATAATATTTATTTTGAAAATAAGGCAAGTCCATTTTTTTTTTTTATTGCAAGATATTCAATTCAGTTTCATTAGTCTCTTTTAATCGTAAAAACAAAATACTATTCAAAATTTTACAAATAGATATTCATTTGATAAAAAGTGAAACAAAACCAAGAATATTCTTGTAGTAAAATATAACATTTATTAAAAAAAAAATTCAGTTTGATTTATAATTTCAATGAAATCATACATTTCCAGCTTATACGTAGGCATGATTTAATGAATTTTATTCAGGATATACCCTTTTAAAATATTCAAGATGAACTTCAATTGAAAATATTTAACCTAAGATGAACTTGCACCATTTTCAAAATATTTATATCTTCGGCTAAAATTTGTTCAAAGCTAAACCTTTCATCTCTCAGATACTCAAATCTGATTTTTTTTTTTTTTTTTTTTTTTTTTTTTTTACTTTACATTGTTTACGCATAAAAATGTCATAACAAGTTGTATCTATAACTCATATTATCTCCGTTTTTTTTTTTTTCAAAATTGGACTTGCACAACTTCAATATAAACGACCCATATGAAGATTTTATAATTATACAAAAATAATGGGTTATTAGAGGAGAAGATAATCAGGGATGCAGTCAAAGAGAAACACTACGTCTAAGTAGAAATACTTTAATGCGTGCCAACGTTTTGACCTTCCTTGCAGGTCGTCTTCAGGGCTATAATGAACAAAATATTAGGTGTGACAAAAATAACAGACCGATTAACAACAAAAATACAAATAATAAGTTTAATAAACTTTCTTTTCTAAGAAAAAAATTTAAAAATAAAAAACATTTAACTATAATATTATGGGATGATGTCATCAGAAAAACAGCTACCATCGCGACATGCGAAAAACAAGATTAATTATCCGTTTGATTGTAGTGTTCTATCACTCCCTCCGATTTTTCTTAACAGGATGTTGTGTTGGACTTACTGTCTATTGATTTTTTGTACCATCTACTTGTATTTATAATGTAATCACTTGCCAGGGAAAACCTCTTTTTTGTGTTTTTTTTAAGACAAAAATAAGAATTATAAAAACACAGAAAATATATACACAAGGAATATGTCTATGTATGACATCCGGTGCTGAGCTAGACAGCCTGTCTTTGAGCAATGCAGTCTCTTAATTGGTGTTGGGGCAATGCAGATACTAATTACAGGCATTATCTGAAGGTTGTCGTTTTCTCTCTATTTTTGATTTCACAACTAAATCGTATCGTAATATCGATTCAATAATTTTTTGTATTAGTCAGGCATCGATTGTATAATGCTCTTGTATGATGATATGGAATGAGAACTTCATTATGTTAAGATCCCTGGTAGGAAAAAAAAATAGAATCTATACTACGTTGGAAAAATACATGGAAGCAGAGATCAGAACGCAGTTAGCAAATGGATCATAGACGTCGAGAATGGATAATATTGGAAAGGTATTGATGGATTGGAGTTGAAACGTATAACGTTTGACCTTTCTTCAAAAAATGTAACAAGAAAGCTGAGGGACTGTTTTGAGTCATTGGCTTTTCCCTTGCAGAGGTATAACCTTCATAAGGTATCTTAAAACTTATCAGTGAATAGAACTTCGAGATTCCAATTCAAGGAGAGGAACAACAAATGAATAAATGAAGAAAACTTAATTGATTTAAATTGTGGTAAACGTAAAAATAGACTTTTAGGTTAAGGAGACGATAATTAAGTTGCAAACCAGTTCTTAGTCCATTATCTCCTTGTTTAATACAAAATAGAGTCCTAGCTATACATACTTCAAAATAATCCTATTCTGAGGAATACTTCAAAGTATATACCTCCAACCATAAGACAATCCTCTTTCAAATCCTTTGTTCTTTAAAAATCTTTCTAATTAACCCTCTAGTGCATAGTGTAGCATATCTACAACATTATATTTATACTTATGGCAGCAAACTCTCTTTGCGTTTTCTGGAACTAAATTTTGTTGTAGAGATGCTACATCATCCCTCTGTCCTGGGAGGACTTTGCATGCCCAAACTGGACCAGACATGTCTCTAATTGTCACTTACATCTTCAAATCCTCAGTTGTGGAGACTCCTCCTTCCTTCCAGTAAAGTGTTCTTATTTATTTTTATAACACCCATTAGGCTTTTTTTATTAAATGAAATTTCTGTGGCTTTTCATAAGATATGTAGTTTGTAAAATATCAATGAGGATAAAATTCTTGGTTTTTATTATCGAGATAAATCACTTTTTAGTTATGTGCAACATAATGTATATTATTAATTAAAATGGTTTGTAGGTGAAAAATATTTTTTTCAGTATTTTTCTGTTAATAACCTGACCAAAACATATTCAAAAAAATTTATTAGAATGAAAAAGAAAAAATTATGCACTAAAGGGTTAAAGTCAATACTTTTAAAATGTATACCTTTCTTACATTTCATACATACTTTTAAAACTTCCTTACATCCAATATATGAGGTGTGGAATTCGAAAACCAGACAAGTCCAATTTCCAGATTTTTTAAAATTATTTTTTCTACTAGATTCTCTTTAGGTGGAAGTTTTTTCTCCCTAAAATAGTAAAATCACATTGAAAACGGGCATACAAACAATGTGACCTCTTCCTAATCCAGTAAGACCTATAACTTAATCTCTAACTATAAAAAATTGTGATAAATGGACTTGGCTGGTTTTGGAATTCTACGCTTCAAATGGTAAACATCCTTGCAATAATCATAGAAAGTAAGTAATAGTAAATTTGTGATTATGTTTGGTACATAATGTATGTAGAGTGAAATAAACATTTGTAAGTAAAAGTATTGCTAAAGGTTTTAAGCTAGAGGTTTGAATTTTGTAGTGTAACTAAGAATTTTGTAGTGTAACTAAGCCAAAACTTGTATTTAGTATTCTGTTTTGAATACATTTTTTTTTATGTTCACCCACTTCGGGGTACGATAAATCAATCAGCAGTTAGTGAGTCTTGTTTTCCTGTTCTCCGAGTACTTCTTCATCCTTTCCGATCTCGCTGCCCTCTCTTCTTCAGAAATCCTGTACGGTCGTTTGGTCATCGCCCTGTTCTGGAGCCTCTTCATTATATCTTTGATTATCTTCTATGCAGATCCATCTGCAAACATCTCTTCTGTAATTTGTAACTCCCATAGGTCCTTCTCAGTTTCCTTAAACTAGTTTGACTTGGTTTCCTTATTGTAGAAAAAGTCAAAAATTCTTTTAGTTTTCCTTCTCGAGTCCATTCTTGGGATGTGGCTATAGAAGTCAATCCTCCTTTTCCTTATTGTATTGGCAATCCTTTCGGTTCCACTGTACAGGGTTTCATTGCTGATGTATGAAAGTTCATTATTATGGAATTTAGGGCCTTGAATTTAAATTTATTTTATTATTTTTAGTCCCTATGGTTAGAAAAATATCCTTTACTACATCAAAGGTTCATTTCAAGAGCTTAGAGAAGAAATCATCATTAGTCACTTGGAGTCAAGAGAGTTCACTTGGGTTTCGGGATAAAGGGAAAATAAAAGTTTTAACTTAGGTCAGACTAAGCTATTTGGCACATTTTTGTCACCACTGTCCTGTCCTATGGTAAGTCCAGGGTTGTGTGCAGCACATAAATTCTTGTCCTCTATAATATAGTACGAGTGAACTATTCTTCTTAAAACCCCTTTCTGAAACTGTTGTGTAAAGGATGTTTGTGAATTAAACAACGAAACTGACTGAAAAGTTGTTTATAAGAACATATGAGACGAGTAAACGCCAATATTATTAATTTTTTAAAATTTTGAATACTATTACCGGATCGGAAAGGAGTTTCCGTTTTAAGTTCGACAGATAGGGAGGACTCACTTTATGTCAGGACGTATTTTCCTTTCTGATCTACGCTAGCGAAAAGTCCGTCAGTTGTATGCTTTAGTTAATGGTAGATGTTTAGTCATGGATATAAAAGAATTGAAACCAGAGGTGCGGTCAGAATTATAGAATTTGTGGCACAATTATGGTTAGTGCAGACATCGCAGGACGGAAGCAGTATTCCTAGAATATGAGATGGTTTAAATCCCTAAAACTGCAATCCAAATATCAATAATCCACCGATAATTTAAAATGTTTTTCTTTCATAAAAAAAATTAATGGAAATGAAGAGGTTATCGTGATCAAAATTTCTTGTAACGTTAATACTGGCTGCAAATGCAACAATGAAGCCGGCTCTAACTCTCTGGGATTAATATCTAAATTCACCATCTTGGCAGTTATTTGGATCTTAATATAGATAAACTGCTTAATTGGATGCTAATATAAATAGTATTACTAGGGAAATACAAATCTTTCTATGCTTTTATTATTTAAAAAAATATTTCGTTCAATATTGGATAATTGGTGCTTAAACAAGAATAATAGTGTGCTATAAAGGGCTGTAATCTGTGTCGCCGATTCAAAAATAACATTTTTTCCACCCGGTGAAAGTTATTTAGTTATTTGTTTAATTTCCCCCCAGCTATTTCGAAAATTCCCCCGATTTCCCTTAATTGACAAATGTGTAATGCTGCTTTTAAAAATTTAATAATGAGACATTAAGATTATAAATGTCTTTATATCTTAATTAGAAAAAATAATAGTAAAGAAGCAAGTATAAACTAAATTTTTAACATTTTTAAACCAGCATCTTTATTGACAGTTATTTGTTTAAATATATACATATAAAATGACATTTTGTCCCAAACCTTTGCATACATATATTTCGGTGTTTCAGGCTCTTGAACAAGGTCCCTTACCCTAAGTAAGCAGTTTATAAAGGCAGTATCTATACAGTTTGCAAAACAAAGTATTTATATTGTTAAGGTATTTTCTTAGTTAAGGTTGTTAAGGACTAAGGTCAAGTCAATTTCCCTAATGTTTCCCCCATTTTTTTTTTTTTTATTAGAGTCATTTTTAATTTCTCTTTTATTTAATAAAATATAAATAAATACTTATTGTTTAGATATTTATTACAGCCAAAATATACGCTTCTGGGGAAAATTGACATTTTTAAATTAAAAATTCCATAATTACTTGAATCTTCCCTCCAAAAATTCCCCATTTGTGTGCAAAGTCATTTCCCTTAAAAATTCCCTCCAATCGGCAGCCCTGGATGTAATTTTCCAAAATAATAAAAATAAATAACTACATTTTTTATTCTCAGGTCTACTTTTAGATATACCTTTCTTTTCTCCATGGACTACCATTACTCTAAACCATCTCCCCCCCCCCTATTATTAGACTATTTGTAAAGAGCTTTCGACAGTGTCAAAATATTTCTTGTTTTTTTGTTTATTCCCCAAGATTTTCATTGCTATGAACAAATTAATATCCTTCAAATAATAGCATTCCTTACATCAGCAGCTACCTGTGAAGATTTCTTCTAAATCTATTGTCGATAGGTACTTTTTTTTGTCTTTAGATCTTACTAATGAGTATTACTCGAACATGTTGAGTCATATGAAGTAAGTATAAGTATTATTTGACCGCAATGCTCAGGCGGTTTTGAAACATTGGGATAATACTTGGGGTATGGGTGAAAGGTACCAATACCACTGCACGCCCGCTGCACCAAAATCCAATTGCATATGTAACTGCATAACTCAACTGTGTCCAGTTTAGAAACCTCGTTTTGGAACTAGCGCATTGGGAAGCATATTACCTAATCTCAGAATACATTACTACTTCCTAGAAGCATGTGAAGGTTGACTTGGGTAACAACTAATTCCTGTAGACTTTTTTTTTTTTTTTTTTTTTTTTTTTTTTTTTTTTTTTTTTTTTTTTTTTTTTTTTTTTTTTTTTTTTTTAAATAAAAATTTTTTTTCTAAGAAGAATATAATTTGTTCCGTATATACCGTAGCTTTTGTGTATTATGTCTATTAATACATGTACTTATAGATATATGCCTATACAACAAGTAAATAAATAAGAAATTTAAGGTTATTTTCACTAATATTTCAATATTTAAAATCATCATCATTGCCTCAGTTATAAAAATTTAACTCGGTTCATTGATTCAGTATATAAAGAGCCAACGCTATACCTGATTCTTATAAAGATATAATTTACTAGCATACCTCGCCGCGGCTTCGTCCGCTCTGATAAATAAAAAACATAGATTGTTTTAACTAATAATTGAATTTCATTTGTTTATCGATAAAAATCTTGTATTGAAGTATTGAATTTAGCATTGTTTCTCGAATGATATTTTCACGCCTGTCAGTAATTTTAAACCTGGTTATAATCACACTGATTAGGTGTTTGAAGATTAAGTACAAGCATTATTAGATATCCGATTTGGCAGAATTAATGTTATCGATCCATCTGGTTGGATTTTAATTTCTACCCATAAAAGTATATGACAGTTTGTTAAACTTCGTTTCTGGCAATCAAAACTATTCATTTTAATTATTATTATAGTAAAATTTATTATTATAAACCTTCCTAGAACTATGAAGACATTGTAGTTAAAATTTAGTACAGTTGGGATTAATACTTTTACCAAAGCCAACTCTGTTGCAGAATGGCCACATATCGGTCAATTTTTAAACTGCACTGCGATCCACAAGTCGCTCCATATATTTATAGCTTTTTTTAATAACAATTGAATTGAAAATAAGTAAATTTTATCATAATTTTCTAGCTCCATATAACGCGGTACCTTTGTAACATTAAAGATAATTTAATTATTTTAGATAATTTATATTAATATACTGACTTTAAAGCAATATAAATACAAAACAAATAAAGGAATTGCTGTAATTGAAACATTCGAAACGACATTACACAAATCCCGGATTTATAACCTCTGTAATCTTACATAGCTGTTGACAGACAACAATCAATTGGAAATTCTCATTAGGTTTTCCCCAGAAATGGTTCAAGATCGTGCTTGAAATGGGATTCATTTCTCAATCATTATCTGAAGACAAAACAATACTATCTGATGTACCAGACAAAAATGTATGGTTCCGCTAACGTATTTAATAAATTTATAAAATCCAAACCGAACATATCCAAAGTAATTTGATCTTATCATAAACACGAATTTTCATACAATGTTTAGTTTTCTTACTTTCTTTAGGCACTAATAACAAATAAATCAATTAATGTTTAGCAATGATTAAACAAGGTTTTAATTTTTATAATTATATCTGATGAGAAAAACTACTTATTTTTAATTTGAAAAATAATTTCATTTTATTATAATTTTAATAGACACATAGGCAGAATAAACAACTTTCAAGTAAAAATAAAAATTCTATAATAATGGCGAATCCTTTTAAAACTCCATCTTTTTTTTTTTATTTTAACCTTTGTCATGATCGAAGCAGCATCCCTAAAATTTGAACTAAAATAATTGATCAATCGCGTATTTATTTATTTTTTCTTTCTCTATTATATTATTCTTTCCTTATATTATTATTTTACTTTATTTTAAATTATTATTTATTATATTTTATTTTGCATCTTTCATAGTTGGAGGTTATATTTTTTTTTTTTTTTTATCTTTTCCATTGTACAAATTGTATAGATGGATTCATTATCACCCATATAACTTATTTCCCATGATTGGGACAGCTTTTAATATTATTGGCTTAAAAAATGAAAAGTAAGAAAGAAACAGCTGTTGTGACAGGAAAAGTCTACTTTATTAACTTAAATTAAGTAACTAATATTAATAAGTAATTATTAAAAAGAACTAGGACCACATTTCCTACCTGAAAACTTAAATGGAGAAACCTACGAAAATTTCTTAAGAAATGTTCTATTTGAATTACTTGAAGGCACGTCTTCAAGTAATTCAAATAGAACTACAAGACAAAGAATGATTTTTCAGCATGATATCATATCATGGTTTAGGGGAACCAATCCCACGGCCAACAGGCAGTCCCGGCATGGCACCTATGGACATTTTGTGTGGGGTCGCATGAAAAATTTAGTATCTGATCAAAATCCAGTATCCACATCAGAAGACCTCAGAAACAGGATAATAAATGCAGCACAAGAAATTCAAGCCTCTCTTAGGAATTCGGCGGTATTAAAATCAGCTGTAATAAGAAAGAAGAGCACGTATGTGCATCAGAAAAAGAGGGCGCAACATTGGATATGTATTGTAAAAATAAAAAAAGTAGTTTCAAACAAATTATCCAATATTAAAGTATGATTTTGTATTTGTAGTATTTTTATTGCTTTTTCCTTCCTCCTCTTATAATAGTCATATTTTTGCCAATTCTTAACCGATTTGTGATTTTTATACCTCATTTGAAAGGTAATGAAACGTAGATGTTTTCTAATTATTTTGTACGAAAAATTTGTAGGTGATTTTTTCTAGTAAATTGAAGTTTTTGAAATGAACGAAGATTTTTTTTTTTAAACAAAACTTGAATTAATTTAAAGCTCACTGCATGAGATAACGTCAGTAATGTACATTGGAGTATCAATTTTCTTATTTTAGAATATTTTTTATTGTAAAACCAAAAACAAAAAAATAAAAAAAAAAAACACCCAATTTTTAAGCCTACCTGCTCCGCGTCTATTTTCTGGTCACCCTGTACATATAATGAAATTTAAGAGTATCTTGTATGTATTTACATTTTTCAACTTTCTTTTTAATACAAATATTTATTTTGTATTAGTCTTTTAAAAAAATCTAACTACTTAGCCACACAGGATGAGGAGATAACATTATTATTTATAAGTGGCCATCTTAACATGTAAGCTCAGGAGTAGAGAAAGTCGTGAAAGGTAGGCGGTGAAATGTACGGAAAGTCCTCTTGCACCTTCACCGATGCTGAGGTCCTAACTGCTAGGACTTATGAACTTTGAACTTCGTGATGGATACTTAACGAAGGGGTTCCAAAACATATTAGATAAGTTAGATCCTAGAAGTACCGGAAATTCATCCTAGAGCTTACATAGATGTAAGCATGTGATCGCTTACATATAGGATTCCCCTGCAAAATCTATACTCTTTTCCTTCAGTTTTCTTTCGTAGAAAGATATAATAAAATAGTACAACTGTATTAATCAGACTTAATGTAATGACCATGGCGAATGAAGAAACTATATATTTGTTGGACTATAATAATTTTTTTATGTTATGAGGTTTCTTAGCCGTCTTTAAATCATTCACCGCAGAATACAATCAGGGTCCATGAACGAGGGAGGTTTGAAAATAGGTTTGTGGGGATGTGATCCATAATTAAAATAAATCTAGTTTGGGCATAATCTATCTCATATACCGAAACGCGAAAAATTCCACGTAATTGGTTATTTTAATTTTCTCGGCTAAAATTTTCTTCCTTTTTTCAGATTTTTGCCAGCATATACTTTAACCAGGGTATATGAAACATAACAGGATTATTAAAAATATAATTGAACGAAATCAAACAGGTTTCGAAAATTTTTAATATAAGATGGGGGGCTCGCTTAAGAATTTCTTAAAAATTCCAATGTAATATACCCCATCAAATGTAAGACATAACGAACGTAAGAGGCGTATATTAGCATCATTAATTTAAATAGTCGTAAATTTAAAATAGCTTAATAATAATTTTAAATACTGCTGTATTTTATATAATTAATATTTTAAATAATCCTAATACGATTCATATGCTCTGATTTAAGTATAGGTACGTAATCACTTAAAAAAAAGAATGCAACTTTAAGACGAGAAAATGAATTGTCAATTGGGAGTAATTTTTTGCCTCAGTTTAAACGGTTCACTGAAGTAATTTTGTGATAATTTTATTTGTGGGGGGAGAGAGACCATTGTCTATTAAAAAAAAAATTAAAAGAATCTATTTATAAGAAATTAGATGTTTAGAGTGTTAGTCTAGTAAATTCTGTAGTAGTTCGAAGAGATGGAAGTTTCTAACCTTAGTCTTGTTTGAGGGTTCCACATTTGCCTCTTGTTCTAATGTTCCTAAATAGCGGATCTGTTCATGAGGATAAAGTTAGCTATAGGTAAATAATACTTAGGAAGGATAAAAAGTTTAAATTAAAATAATCATTACTTTTAAATTTAAAAAAATCATAATTGTATATATCAGACGAAAATTTCTAGATCAATAAAAACTAATAATCATAATTTTGTATTACATTTATTTTAATATCCTGTTGTAAGAATATATTTTATCTATATTTTATTATTTTTTATTTTTATTTTTTCGTGTTATTTATTCAACATGTCTCTGACCAGATGTAACTAATATCATTTCTTTCTGTACAATTTGTTATTCTTAGGGGACTTGGTCCCAGAATAAAATTATTTTTCTATTTCTAAGAAAGGAATTTCAATAATAAGCACTGCATACAAATTATATCTCACTTATATTAAAAAGAACTTTGAGAATATGGAAATAAAGGATTACTATTGGAAAGGAATAAAAACTAACAACTATGGGTCTTTTTAACATTTCAATTTATTCTTGAATTTGTAATTATTTAGTTTATAACATTTTTTTTTACTACAGCAATGGTATGGTACAACTTGAATCAAAAGAATAAATCTTTTTGAATCCGACCAATCCATCTAACATATTGATAAAATTCCACGGCCATCTACATTTTGCACATTTTTTTTTTTTAACTGTGATTAGTTTTTGTTAGGTCTTGAACGTATTTAAATTGGAACTTTAAGCACCGGATAATTATATTTAAGATTATCATGAAAATTTTTTTTCCTAATATTCCTCTTACCCCACAGTAAATTGTTTAATATCCTGACCGTACACTTGGTTCTGCCAGCAATTAATCCATCATCCATCGGAATATTACTCCAAAATAAACTTCTTGATAGTTTCCTACCCTGTGGTAATTTTAAAAACTATATATTTTAGACACACCCTTAGTGAAAAAAAAATGGATTTTTAAAAATCATGGTCTAAATTTTAAAGTCTCTCTCATTTCCATTACAAGCTACACGTTTTTAAGTAAATATAGCGGTTAGTGAAGTATCTTTAAAACATTAAGAGTTAAATGTCTAGGACTAACTAGAACTTAGTGATGTGTTAGATATGTTTTGTAATAGGCATGATACATCTCAAGCGCCTGTTAGATTATTGCTTATAAGTTGTGGAAAAGAAACTTAAAACTTGCAGGACTTAGTTTTCTAATTAAATCTTCAAGGTATGTGAAATAACTCGCCTGTTAACAGTTATAAGTAGAGACCGGATTTCTGTGTTATTGCGCATTTAGTTCGCTTTGATTTAGCGCTCTCTAACCCAAGCAGTTATCTCATTCATAACCTGAGGATTCTTATTCTCAAATTTTATTTTGCACGAAATTGCACAAATTTGACTTTTTGAGCTTAACTGCACGAATTCGGTTTTTACTGCACGAAATTGCACAATTGAACCAAATTCATCTAATCATATTCAGTTAACCATTTATTTTTTGAAAATTTTACTTAGGATTATTAGGCAACATTTATAACAATTATTTATATTAAATAGGTTGATTAGTTTTAAATTGAAATTAAAAAGCCGCTTAAATCAAATGTGTTTGTGACGTACTAATATTAAATGACCGTATTGAATTGAGAGCTTTGAGGATTTAGGCAAACATTGAGGAACGACGTACTTCCTAGAACTAAGACGTTTCCTCAGAAAATTTTACTCCCCGCTTCCCATTTCATTCCCCATTTCTGATTTAGCACAAAGGGCTAGTTGTTAACAAGATTTTAAACTATCAACTTAGAAAATGCCAAAAACGTCCGGGAGTGTTTTTTTCATTCATTGTCAAAATTGAAACAATGGACCAATGAATATCCAGAGCTGATATTTGTTTGAAACTCTCGAAGAAAGCTTAAAACGAATTGAAAATGAAAAGGGAATATGTTTATTTTCAAAATTTGAGTAAATCCTTGAGAAAAACTACGGCTAAATTTGTTTAAAAAAATTAAATTATTGTATCAACGGAAAGGAAATAGAAGCTGATAATCTGGATCCATCCACAATCGCATGCTACAAAAATTGTCCTGTTACGTCCATAGATGTAGAACGTTCCTTTTCTTTACTAAAGAACATTTTATTAAGTGACAGGCGGCGTAATTTTACTGAGAAATATTTTGAAATTTATAATGTCCAACATTTTCACGAAACGTTTAAAAACAAAATTATTTTTCAAAAACATTTAATTATATTTTGTTTCCACGTAAAAGGAATTTTAATAAAGATATTTTATATATATATTTTTTAATTAATAATCTTTTTCATCTCCTTTTTTCCCCAAATTTTAAAGTAATTTAGATTGAATTAACAAAACGAAACGTTTGTCGAAATGTTCATTAGTTTAAGGCTGGTTAAGTTTTGCATATTTGTGTAAATAAATGGATTGCTGCATGTATTAAGTTTTTAGATTTACGTTTTGAATTTCTTACTGCACGATTTTGCATATTTTGAGTTTTTTACTGCACGATTTTGCATGTTTTGAGGTTTTTACTGCACGTTTTTTGATTTTTTACTGCACAAAAATCCGGTCTCTAGTTATAAGAAATGTACTCCGTTCTCACCTACAAACAATTTATAATAAGCAAAAAAGGTACACCGACACAAAAATGGTATACATTTGCCATAGTGTGGGAAGCTGAGAACACTGTAGGACTGAACAGAACTTGGATGTGAGATCTGCTGCAGTAATCGATCCAAACAAAGAGGTATTCCGAGTATTTTCCAAGCATTCCACAAATCGGTTCTTTACACCCCCAAATCAAAGTAAACCAATTATGATGTTTCTTAAGCTGAAGGTTTATTCGAAAACTTTTGACAATCAGGAAATCAGGGTCTACTCACTTTGAAGGATAACGAATACCAAGACTTGCTACACCGATCACAATTACTATAAAATAAAACTATAATTTATTACACTAACACATCACTTCAAGTAATTTTACTTCAAAAACAGATCTAATTTCTCTATCAAACATTTAATGGAGAATGTATTCTTTTTTTTATATTATATTTGTCGCTAGGATCTACCGCTTAGGACTATATTGGTTTGGATGAAAAAAATCGCTTATGAAACCGCTATTTTCTGTTTGTTTATTTTGATTAAACATTGATTGCTAATTTAATTTAAGCAATTTGATCCTTTTAATTGTAAAATTTAAATTGGGAAATGCAGTTGATTATAGAGAGACATTTCCATGATCCGTTGTTTTTTTTCATTCAGAGAGAAATTGAGTTTTTTATAATCAGTTTCTTTTAAATATGAGCAGAATTCTCAAAGAAAATTTAAAAAAGGTTATAGAGTATTCTATCCTT
Source organism: Euschistus heros (assembly GCA_003667255.2). Lineage (NCBI taxonomy): Eukaryota > Metazoa > Arthropoda > Insecta > Hemiptera > Pentatomidae > Euschistus > Euschistus heros. The sequence continues at coordinate 2,299,947 of RCWM02000142.1, forward strand.
TAAATCTTATATTTTAATATCACATCATTATCAAACTAGGTTTCGATTTACACGTGAATAATTTTGCGAAAATGTTACTTCAGCGCTGTTGTCATCGAACAAACCTTTCAAATTTGATCGATAATCGACATACAAAATTTAAGACATCGATAAAAAATGATTTAATAGTTCGGTCTGGACGCAGGCGGCTTGAACCGGATGAACGAAGTGATGTATCGAAAAAATTTGACTGATAATCTCACTTTCTCCACATCAGCTAATCGAGGAAGTAAGAGTCCAATAAATCAGAAAAACTGAAAGGTTACTGCATGTAATTCTTCAGTCTCTTCATAGCATTATAATTGCAACCATTATTCATGAGGCATTAGTTTTTTTTTAAATATTCATTATTAATAGCGAAGTAGAGCATACAAAAAATGTTAAAACTAAATAAAATGACTGTATTATGTTTAATACATTATAATTTTGTAGTCTATGAGTCTTCGATACATAATTCAAACTTTATGTGCTTATATTCGTTATAATTATTTTCTAGCATTAAACCCTAGATTCAATGTCAAATAGCGAAGCTTATCCACGTACCTACATCCAAGTATCTAAATTTAATACTTCATAAAAGAAAAAGAAATTATAACAACTATAACTTGAACCACAAAATAATAGCTTCTTAATCTTCAATATACTTGGAGAGGGATTCGCTTTTGCGTGTAAGTTCCACGATAATTAAAGGCAAAAAGATTATATTTCGGCAATCCTAAAATACATAACGATAATTCTAAAAATTACAATTTTTATATAAACTATGAAGATACAATATTATAAATTATATACAATATTCACTTATCCGATAAATCGGTAATTACGCTAAAACGTCACTTATAAGATATACGCACAAAAGAACGAAATATATACTCCTTAATCGAATTTATAGATCTCTTATTAACTATGTTCAATATTTGTTATTATACATTCTTTTAGTTATTTTTATACTGTTATATGTTTAAGCTATTTTAATTAATTTTATTTATTTATCATTATTATTTTTTGACTATTATTATTTTTATTTTTTTTTCCAGCTGTTTAAAGATAAACGTTGAATTGTAAAGCCTATTCACTATTAAATAAAATTATATTATTCATTTATAGGACGTATGCCGGAACATGAATACTTAATATGCATTGTAAATTGTAAAAATGTAAATAAAGTATTGTTATCTATCTAAAACATTATATACAATCTGCTTAATTTAAGAGCTATTGCAATAGATATTAATTTATCCTAAAATAATTACTAAATAACAAAAAATCTGTTTTAATCAGTATTCATTAAATAAATTTAAACTAAAAATACGGCCTAAGTCAAACTTTGTCCATGCGTTGTTGAAATAACATTTGAATCAAATAAGGTTGTATTATTACTTTTTTAATATTATAAAATTTAAATATTTTAAAATTAATTGATAGTTTTAATACAGGTAATAATTTTGGATACCATAATAAAACAAAAATAACGGATATTTTAATTGTTTTAGAAAGAACTGATATCTTTATTAATCGAATGAACTAATTACTTTCATTTTATCTGTTTTCAACACTAAATTAAAATCGTGCATATTAAGTTAATATTATTTTTTATTGTTATGCTGCCTTTCCTTATTATTATTGGGGTATTTTCGTTTTACATTATCATCTTTCAAACTAATCGTTTAAAAAAAATTTTAATGTTATGATTCAAAATTCCTAGACTTCGCAATGATAAAATACGATTATCCTGATACTTGACCAATTATATACATTTTTACTAATTGAACAATTATAATAACTTATTGAACTGAAAAAAATAATAATGGTAAAATTTACACGAAGTATTGTTTCGTAACCAACTTATTATAGAAGGAGGTGATATGGTCAAAAACCACGCTCAACCACCAGGTTTTCCCCTAATTAAGGGTACCCAATTTATAGAACCTGGGTGAACCCCAGGAGGGTACCCAGACCCCGAAGTCGTTCCACAGCCGAAGAAACAGAAATTAAGTTTTCAGCCTTCAGCCAGATTTGAACTCGAGCACTGCAGGCTAGCAGTTCAGCACAATTATAATAAAATATAAAAATATTTATATATTGTTTTATAAAGTCTATAGTTCATTTGTCGATGTGTCGTTTAAGTAGCCCTTCAACTTATTATGACTATTTGGCAAACTTCGATAATCCTGTGGATATGGAATACCGCTAAAAATTATTACTACAAACATGCAAACTGCTCCAAAACACAAATCTCCCGTATCGGCCTTGGCGCAATCCTCCCATCTACGTCTCGGCCTACCCCTTGGTCGTTTACCCGACGGCTCAAAACTGGTCACCTTTTTAGGAATTCAATCATTACTAAACCCAACGACTTTTCATGCCCATTTTAATATTCGCGCTGCTATTAGCTGAACTATATTTACCGGATAAAACTCGCGCAGTTCTGTATTATGAAGCCTTCTAAATTCTCCGGTATCTACATCCTTTTTTGGGCCAAATATTCTATGCAGTACTTTATTTTCGAAAGCTTTAAGGCGTTGCTCCTCCTTTAACGTGAGCGGCCATGTTTCGCATCCGTAAAGAACTGTTGGTAGTATAATAGTCTTATAATTTTTTTATTTTTCGAGAGTAAGAGCGAACTGAGTAGATTTGCGACCGAGAAATAACAAGCATTACCGGCTTTTAAGGTAGCCCTTATTTCCTCTTGAATTACATTTTTTTCTTGATATAATAGACCCTAGATATTTCAATTGCTCAACGTGTTGAATTTATCAACGGAAATATCTACATCACTAAAACGTTCACCATTTCTGCTAATAACCATATATTTCGTTTTATCGGTATTAATTACTAGACCAATTTTATTACCGGTTTTCATGAGCGTAGTATAGTATTATTTTTTTTTTATTCTAATTTAAAAGTACTACAAATTATGTTTTATAAAACGGTTTAGTTGTTCAGAAGACATAATTGATTAAACTACAGCTTTTTTTTAAATAACTTTTTTGATTCATGGTACCCCTAGCAAATAAATTAAACGATAAAAAAAAATCCAAAGAAAACAACTGTAGAACTTGAGGAATTAAAATCTATATATCTAATTTATTGTTAATATTAAAACAAATCTGTCCAACGGAAAATTGCGATACCCTAAAATTTTCCACTACAAAAAAAAACAGTAGCTGCAACCTATCACCCTATCATACCAAAATATAATACCATCAGAAACTGTTTTCGCGATATTAAAGACATACTGGACGATGCAGAGAACCTAGACAGAACAGGACTAACATTGAAGATCGGTCGTGCCACGAAGAACAGGAGTAATCCCGGAGAAGGGAGTTCCTCAAGGAGTAGGGGTCGAGGGTATATAGTGGACCGGTACAACATCGGCCCTCCAGTTCTGTGATACGAGACACTTGACTCAAATCTCAGGCAGAGGTAAGTTGTTCTAAGAGAAACTAAAACAATATATCTATATATTTATTGCTTAACATAAATTATCAGAAAAATATCAAAATTATTAAAAAAATATTCAATATGAAGGCAGAAGAAATTCAATCTTTTTTTCTTTTTTTTTTTATATGTTAGTATATAAACATGGTTTTTATTTAATAGATTTAAGCAAACAATAATTATTGTATTTTTCTAATTTCAATTTTTAGCACATAGAGTACACCACAAAAAAAGGGAAGAAAAAAAACTATACAGATAACTCGATTCATTAAAAAAAAATCAATTAGATTCAACCTTGGATTGAAAAAGCACACGTCTACATCCTGAATGGATCACTAAAACAAAAAGGGGTTATCCATAAACGGACATTAAAATCACTAGATTCCTATAAAGGCTAACGTTAATCATAATTTCAAACTATTTAGCTAAAAGTTTAAAATATTCAAATTATACTTATATTAATATTAACTTAAATATTCATGATTTTAAGTTATCAATTATTTAAAGTATCATATCTGACTACTTATAAGAAAAAAGTAAGTGCATTATTAAAAAAAATCCTAACCCTCAGGAGTTAGTGCAAAAACCATTTCTTTAAACAAATATTTAAAATATATATATATATAGAATACTCTATATAGAATTATTTCATATTGATTATAATTTTATATTTTCAACTTTTTTTTCAAATACGTATAATAAACTCAAGGCATATATAAAAAGTGGTTTTTAAAAAATTACAAATAATTGAAATATTTTTGCTAAAAAAAAAATACTCTTATTTAAAAGAAGTCTGATTTATTTTAAAATATTTTTTATAATGAAATACACGATTTTTCTTACAAAAAATATTAAACCAGTTCATAGTCCACTTATTATTTTCATAGAACTTTTTTTTCAATTAAAATTCTATTACTGATATATTAATCACATTAGTCATCATTAAACCAAATAAAAAAATAAAAAACTGTTTAAAAACAGTTTCAAGTACATTTGACTCCCTTCATATTTCTTATTAATAGATATGCTATTGTAAAAAAAATCAAGCTACATTTAAAATTCTAAATTTATTATCTATTTTTAATTAATATTTAAAGGTACACTAATTTTAAGTATATACGTTAATATATCCTGATGTTTAAACCAAGTCTAAAGTAATGGAATGACGTAAATTTATAAAAACAAAATTTTGTTTTTATACCTATAAATTTTATGGATCATTTCATGAAAATTTCTAAGTGGGAGATCAGTTAAATTCATGTTTCTTTATTATTGAATTAATTTCCAAAATTAAGGCTACTTTATCAAAATGTATTATTATAATGTACAATTTAACATTATAATTATAAAGGGGTTAATAAAAAAAAAATAATAATATTAACAGTAACTCAAAAATTAATTATTAATTAATATGGATTTCTTTTTTTTTAAAGAACATTAAAATTTTCGTAATTATGAATTTTATGCGTCAGAAAGGGATTCTGAAAAATGCAAGGCCTACTTGATATACGTGTTCAGTAAAATCCGAGATTGTTATAAAACGCGACAATCGAGTTATTCTTTGGTTTTCTTAAGAAATAGAACATCAATAAAAAAATATATTTTTAATATGGCCTAAGTATTTTCTTTAAAGTCAAAATATTTAATTTGGCTTAAAATCTCGTTAAGAGACCAGGCCAATGTCGCCATTTTTCACCTTAGCGCCAGAGATGTATGTGAGCCAGCTATACGCGATTTATAAGTATGCTTTACTTTTCTAGCTCATGATATAATAAGTGATAAATAAAAAATAAAAAAATTTCAAATTACATAATATTAATAAAAATGTAGTATCTATAAAAAATAATTACTTAAATATTTAAATTTACTCATTTGTTGTTACGTTATTATCCACGACACTCTAATAACTGTTCTTTAGGTCGTGGCGTCATTCTTTTTTTTTTAATTTATTATTTTTTTTCTACTAGGAAATATTTATTAATGCAATTCGTAAATTATCTCCGTTTCGAGTAATTAGAATAATTATTAAAACCAGATAGAATGCCAAGACCGGTAATTACGAGCTGGAAAAAAATAAAATAATATAAAACCTGTCAAGCCAATAAGTGGAATGAAAGGAAGGCCACTAGTGACACAGGCTCCTGTTTCACCATCGAAATGGCCTCGCATTTCTCTCACACATAACTTAGTTCCGAATTTTGAATTTAATATGAAAAATTGTTACAAAAACAATTAATTTCAAGATGTTGAAAGAAAATAGGTGTGTTAAAAAAAAAAAAAGAGTTATATTTAGTTATTCTATCTAGTTATATTTAGTAATCTCATAATAATGATTAGGTCAAGATAAATCGTGTACTTGTTGGGTTTTAGTCAAAACAGAAAAAAAATTGGCTAGTCACAAAAGGAAAAATACTTTAATACTTTAAAATAGAAATGGAAACTCTTCAGATGAATAACTGAAAGAGAAGAACAAAAATTAAATTGTTAGTAATTTAAAAAAATTAAATAGTACCAACTAAATACGTAGCTGTCCTAAAAACAAACTTAAAAAAATGTTTACTCACATTTCTGAAACTGCTAAATCGAGAGCAAGCTTTGACAAACTTTTACAATGAAACGAAAAATATTTATAATGTTTATTTATTAATAGTGTTTAATTTTATTTTAGTAAATAATGAAATATATGGGTTATTCGACGGCTTATTCTATATTCTTTAGCATGTTCTAAATTAGTACTAAATTGCAGTATATGAGCAAACAATTTATTTAAAAAACGGTTTTGTTAGTTTATTTAAAATTGAAATGACAAATGATAACTGAGAGAAAAGCTAAAAAATAATTTATAGGTTCTTTTTAATATTACTTATACCTAAAACGCGAACACTAATAAAGATATTTGATTCTCAACTGCAAGCATCTGGTTTATAGTTTTCAGATTTATAATTATTTGAATACAGTCAGATATATTTTTTTATAATTCAATACACAAAAAAAATTCTGCCGAACCGTTATTTAAAGAAAAATAGGTAATTATTCACCAATAAATGCATCTAACTAGCATAGATAGAATAGGCGAACCAATGTAACCTAATTTGTAAGCCGGAGCGCAACCCCTAAGCGATTGCACAATACTTTTCGCCTCACCTGGAAGACCTCGTTTCACTACGGCTTCCAACACCTTTCACATTCGCAACTTCTCTATGCCTAAACAGGTTAAATTACTTAACAGCATTTTTTTCTTCTTTGATTGAGCGAGGCCTAAGAAATCCGAACTGCATTGGTAATTTAAGTCGCATTCACAGGACAAACAAACCTTAAAATACTTAAAATGAACAGTGAATTTCGTACAAAAGGTTCTTTCGTTTATATTGCTTTCAAAAGAATAATTTGTATTAGTTATTCAAAACAAACCAATTCGAAAATTCTTTTACAGAATATAATTAAAATATATATTAAGTTATCTAAACAAACTTTACAATTTTTAGCTTAAATATCAATTCCAAAAATATTTTTGTCCTATTGAAATTTATTAACCAAATTAATATTCGCTTTTAACTATTTCGTAATACATCTTTATAAAACCTATGCTTAGAAAATTTGAGGAATAGAAACCTCTTAATCATGCTTCAGATCTCACAAGATTTTTTTTTTTTTAATACAAATTGATTATTTTATTTAATACTTTATTGAAAATCCAAGTAAATGTTTTGTCAGTTTAATGCTATAACAGCGGTATGTATATGGAAAGACTACCCTTAGAAGACACTTGTCTGTTGTAGTTTAAAAAATCGAGGTATCATCTTCTTTTTAAATTCCTGGGAAGATTATCAGAAACAGATAAAAAAGATTTAAATTAATGAAATATAAAAATTTTCGATATTTTTTCTTTCAAATTTTTAACGTATCGAGATGTACGTTATAATTATCGTTTTCTTTAATTCATAAAAATATAACATATAACTAAACATATTAAAATGAAAGTAACACAACCTTATAAAATTGGTTTAAATACGGGATAGTTTTTAATATTAGGAGGAAGGGACAGTTGGCAGCACTGTTTTAATATTCCCGAGTTATACATATCCAAGTATATATGCTTGTTATAATTCATAATATACTACTTTTAAATTTCTACTTTAAAACCGGCTAAGATCAATTTCCAGATAGTTTTTTTCTTCTAGACTATCTTTAGATGAAAGGTTTTCTTAAAAAAGTAGTTAAATCACATTGAAAACGGTTATACGAAAAATCCAGTCTGGCCTTTAACTTTATCGAACAGCTGTGAAAAATTTTCCAAGTGGACTTGGCTGGTTTTGGGATTCTACGCTTCTTATAATGTATACAAAATAAATAAATAAAACTAGGGAATATAACTTATTATTGATATCCAGTTATATAATTATAATTGATTTAATAGATCAATTTCTAATTATTTTTTTTTTTTCAGATGCGCGGGATTGTGGCTGTAAGTGCGGTCGCCCTCGTTTGCGCAGTCTGGGCCGCTGAAGACAAAGATGCAGAGAGGCCCAAAACCTTCAGGCGTCTCATACCAGCTGATGTCTTAAGAGGTATTTAATAATATTTATATATATTAGCAATTATTTCACCTGGATATCATATCAAAATGTAGATGGTGGTTTAAATGTTTGTTTGTTTTTTTCATATTATTGCAAAAAATTTAGAGTTATATTTGTTTGAGTACATCTCTTCAATAGTTATTAATAAATTTAAATTTATTTATATTCTAAGTTAAATCTTAAATAAATTTTTAAATAATAGATAAAATATACCTAAAGTTAGCACTTGACTTCAGTTCTACTCACCATACATTAGTATTGGATAATAAAATAAATTACCATAATATGCAGGCTTCTATATATTTTATGGAAAAATAATTTAATTAAAAATTAAAAAAAAACATTCTACTCAAACTAATAGGCAAAATCAGTGCACAGAAATCATGTATATTCTACAAATTACGTGAAATTAAATTAAACCAAAATCCTTTAAATTAATACATATGTATACTACATAGTTTAGTGTCCACTACTATAAATATCAGCCTGCACTGTGAATTGAAATAAACTTTTCTTCACAACTATCCCGAACATTTTCTTGATATGTTCTGGAGAGATATAGATGGCCTTGTCCTTACTTGCTAGTGGCGTAAAGTTTGTTGACTCCTGTGTACGAAGCGTATAATTGTAAAAAGAAAAGGAAATTGTTCTCTGGGGTACTGAGCATTCATTTCTTTTTTTTTTTTTACAGGTAAATTAATACTAGAAATATTAACTTGAATTAAAAATCAACAACTAAATCAAAGAATATTTTTAAAATATTCTGTATTATTAATATAGTGCGTACAACCATGCTATTTTTAATGAAAATATGTCCTAAAATACACCTATATAAACTTAATCCGAAGTATCAGTAAAGTGAATGCATACTTAAAATGCACACTAAAGTTACATAATCATTAATTAAAAATCTTTTTAAAAACAGCCCATGAATGGCCTAGTATAGTTGCCAACTAACCAAATCTTAAAAGATTGGCAACTCAATTTGTTAAGGTTGAGTGAGCACAGAAAGTTTCTGTCAAACCACGGTTCCGGTCCAGAGAAAGGCCATCGTAACCATCAACAAAGCATATATAAATTAGCCTTATGCCAAAATATTAATTTAATGCACACCAATTATGGAGGAAAAAAAAACAAGAAAAAAAACTTTATTACGCCACGAACCGGTTTTTCCGAAGGTCTTCGAGTTTCCGCGGCCTTGGCCCACCTTTTCACCACACTTTCCTTTTGCCATTAAACTGAGGGTGTTCTTTTGTTTAATGTTACAACAATGATTTTAACAATTATATAAAATAATTTATAATAAAATTTTGAAATACAATGAAATCACTGATCGAAGAAAATAAAATAATAAATATTCCATTTATAATATTCGAATCTAATTATTAATCATACCGTAATTCACAAAATTATGGATGGATCTAGCAATGTATAAGAAATATCCATTGCAGGATTCACAGAAACTTTCATTTCAAATTTACAATAGGAATTTTTCAAAAAATAAAGGATATTCCGCATTTCAAACAAACATTGTAAGCCATCTTGAAAGTGTAATTTTTATCAGAGGGAGGAAACTCGAATTAATTACAATAATTTTATTCATATTTAAAATTAATTTATTCCTTTGCAAAGTTGAGCAGATTCAAAAAGTGATTAAATCAATCAATTTATAAAGAATTTAAATCAAAACAAAATATGATTTTCACAAAAAAGAATAATTAACCCTTTGCGAAACATCTAAAATATATTTATCACTTCGAATATTAAAAAACATCTTAAAAGTAAAAGTGAGTCCAAGGAAGGTTAGACGCAGCCCAGCCTCGTAATTTTCCGTGACTTTCTACCGCTGACCTACAAACTCGCCCTGCAAGTGATCTTTGCCGTCACACGGTTGCGTAACTGTCCGCTCTTCCATTGACACGCCCACATACCCCACAACCAATGGCGTGTTAGGAAACGAATCTGTACAGGATAATTGTAGGATGTACAATAAACATGGATTTAAAAATATTTATTCATTCATTACTCTAAGTTAACAAAATTTCATCATGGAAGAATAGGTCTGGGGGGGGGGGGGGGGGGGGAGTACTGTCCTCAACAAGCTGCCTTACGATTTTCCTCATTTACTAGTTTTTACATTTTTACGTGAACAATAAAAATAAAAAAATAACCGATCATCCAGCTTAAGAATTGTTATGGATAAAAAATGTATACTCTCAAAAATACTCCATAAAGAATTGGTCAGAAGTCAATTATATTACTAGATCGCAGATAATTTTTGTCGTAGATGTAAGGATGGGTATCGAAATATAAGTACATATATAAACATTATCGATATTTTTCTTTCAAATATTTAACGTACCGATACGTACGTTCTGATTATCGTTTTCTTTATTTTATAAAAATACAACATACAACTATATATATTAAAAAAAAAAAAAAAAAGTAACACAACCTTATAAAATTGGTTTAAATACGGGAAAGTTTTCAATATTAGGAGCAAGGGACAGTTAGCAATACTGTTTCAATATGCCCGTGTTACACATCCATCCAAGTATATATGCATTTTATAATTCATAATATACTACTTTAAAATTTAAAACATTTGAAATAATGAATTTTCTATTTAAGCTGTGAAATAAATTAACTAAAACGATCAAATGAACATGTACATCATTTTAACATGATATGAATACTCAAAAAAATATTTAATAAATTTAAAAAAAAAATCACGATATATCCATGATACTGTTCTGTCATACACCATAACAATTACGTAATATTAATCCTTATTAGCAAGCATTTCATCCTTGTTTAATTCGGAATTGTTAATAATTAATTTCAATTCAAAAGATCTACATTTTTTATTTTTATTTTTCGCTTCAATTTTTCAAACTATTTTATAGTAAAGCTACTTCAATATAAATATTCGTACAAATATCCTCAAGGAATGCTTTCAGATACCCAGCTATGATCTTTTAACAATTTTTATTGGCAAAAAGTAGAAGGGGTCTAAGAGCAATAAGCTATGGTGAAGATCAAATGAGTAATAAAGAATGAAACAACCTTTTAATTAGCTAAATGACTTTAAAATATTTTCTATTAAAAATAAGTATTGAAGAGGATACTGACCTATGAATAACCAAGATGCCATTTATAGTATGACATAAGTACGACTTCAAAGGAGTTTACTAAACATATCAGAAGTAGGAATATACAAAAACCTCATATTTATTGACTATTTTATATTACAGATTTTCCCGGTGCATGCTTCGCTTCAACCAGGTGCGCAACCATCGAACCAGGCCACAGCTGGGAGCTGACCCCGTTCTGCGGTAGGTCCACCTGTGTCAAGGCCGAAGAAGATGGAAGGCTCCTGGAATTGGTCGAAGACTGTGGCCCCCTCCCAAAAGCCAACCCCAAATGCAAGCTGAGTGAAACCAAGACCAACAAGACAGCTCCATTCCCAGACTGTTGCCCAATTTTCGACTGCGAACCAGGTGCAAAACTGGAATACCCCGAGATCCCAACAGTGCCACCACCCAAGGAGGAGAAGGCAAAGGCATAAATCAACCTGTGATAAAAGCTTGAAAGAGCACCTTCATAAATTCAATCTCGTACCATCCTAAAATAATACATTTGTTTAAGTTAATTTAAAAATTTGTACTTTAGAATGTATAGGTTTTTTTTCTTTTTTTTTTTATTTTTCATTAAAAAAATAAAGTAATGAAAAAAAAATAACGGTCTTCATGTTTTATCATAAATCCTTAAACTTCAAAAACTGTAAAATAATTCATAATTTAGTACAGATACTAAATTCTACAACCTTATCTTCCTGATACAACTTTAGAACAAAAATAAATTATGGATAAACATAAGTGCCATATAAGGATAACAACAAAGAAACTAGCATAGATAATAAACAAACTTGCAGCTTTGTAGAATATATCTATCACTCCAATGAATAAGTGGTTAGGTAAAATTCCCTTACTTTTCAGGGCATGACTGAAAATTAGATTAGACTTCGAGAAATAGAATTATGTAAAAATTTTTGATATTTTTAAACAAACACCAGCTTTTATAAAAATAACAAATATTTTTCACATGATTCTGGTTCTCGAATCCTAATCGATTTTTGAAAGTTGAAACTGAAAAGTAAGGAAATAGACCACTTATTCATTGGGGCAACAAATATATGCCCAAAGAACAAGCGAACTTTATTAAAACAGTTGTCGAGCATTCATTTCAACAAGCAAATGACACTCATTAAGGACTCGAAAGTCACTGAGTTGTACCTTTCTTTGAAAATAATTCTAACTGCTCAATATATTTACATCACATCCTTTCCAGGGAAGATCATAAATCTCAATATACCTTTATCCAACCTTCATCACCTAGGTTTCCTATTATCTCCATCCTGTACACACCCATCAACTCCTTGTCTCCTCACCAATTTTTCCATTCTTTGTGAGGATTTATTCCATTCCATGGTTTACTATGGAATCAGCAGAGAAATAGATACAAAACTTACTGGATCAATAAATGAAAGAGTTCTCGATTATATGAAAAATAAGAATTAGAATACGTTTACTGGCTCAAACCACAATACCATTATTTTATGTCAATAAAAAATTGCGAAATGCAATATGTTTCATTTGTAATCAAGACTTAGTCAATTAAATAAAATTTCATAACAGCTCATAATTTGTATAAGTATCTAAATAATGTTTTAGTCCTTTATGTACTACATAAAGTTGAAATATAAGAAGAAATTAACTTATAGAAGACATTTTCGATTCCATCACCATTATGAAACAGAAAGCAATTTTTAGAATATGATCTAAAATCCAAAATAAAATGGAATTGTTAATGTCTGTTTGGTAAACGACATTAATTATTAACTTATGAAAGAACAAGCAATATAATATAAGAGTATAGGTGCTCCCCAGGAACACTTTCTTTCCAAAAATATAATTTAACTGACATAAATGATAATGCAAGCATCATCTCTTAGCTTCAAGAAGTTAAAGAATCTTACTTTATTTTTTTCTATAATTTAAATATTTTTGGCATTATTTTTATTTAAAAAAAGAAAAAAAAAAAAACAGCCTGTCTTTTTCAATACATCTTTTTTATACATCTGATAATCTCTGAACGTTAGCATTTAGTACATAACTCAAGTACACTACTTTGGCAAAAATTTTATGCTACTATCAATAACAAATTTGTTGCTATTACAGCAGTTACACTAACTTTTAACATGACTGTTTCATCGGTCAGGGACCAACACAATACAACTTATCAAGATCCCATGTTTCCCTTCTTCATTTTCAGATTAAAAAAAAAAAAAAAAAAAAAAAAAAAAAAAAAAAAGGAATTAATCAGCGCAATGGGAAAAAATAAGAATTTTTATTTATAAAAAATACATATTTTTCTGCTTAATAATTTGAACAAAATCTATTAGTTATTTACCAATAAATAACCAAATTCTATCATTAGAACAATTGAAGTTCACATAAGACTTCAGTAATTTATTAATAAGGAACACTGACTGCTTCAGTACCACGACATTAAAAAAATAAAATCATCACAAAATAAAACATAAATAAATAATAACATAAGATGAGAGCAAAAATAAATAAACAGATAAGGATAAAATAGAAATTTTAAAAAATACTTTTAATAGTACTAGATACTATATTAAAATGGATGAGTATCCAAACATGTGTTTTTATTAGCCTAGTTTGGCTTTATGTAATTTATTTTCAATAAAGAATAAAAAAAATAAAAATTAAATATTAAAATAGTATCTAGTATTAATATAAATGACTTGCATGTTTATTAAAAACTATATTCTAATAAACATGCAACTCTCATATATATATATATATATATATATATATATAGATATATATATATATATATATATGAATAATGAATAAATTATAAAGTATAAAAATTATAATTATATCATAATATATAACAAATAGATAAATTGCAAAAATAAATTAAAGCTTTATTGTAATATGATAACATAAGGCACCAATAAATAAATATATACATAAACACAACAATAACAACCCAATCAATCTTTATCTCATTAATACTCTTGTATTATCATTAATACTGATTAGATTCATAAAAAGTAGATAAATGTAATCGACCTTCTTCTTTTGCCAAAACAACAGCATCTGAGAAATGCAACAATATTCCACTAGTGAAATAGACTTCTTCATAAAGAAGTTTACCTTTTAAGTCAAACAAAGCGAAAAAATCATCACTAGAAGGAGCAGGATAAATGAAAATAAATCTATTGTTTACTACAGAGAGAAAAGCACCCCAAAACATATGAGGCCCACACTTAACTTCATAGTTCCAAAGAGCAACCCCTGTCTCGATACATAATGATGTGACTTTATATAAATCAATCTGAGTTGAAAATAAGTACAAAATAGATTTACCAGGATGTAATGCAACTCTAGTCCTCTCATTAACTGACAGATTTCTAATCAATTTTCCAGTTACTATTTCTCTACATTCAATATTGTACTGCTCATTTTCAATTGCCCGAGGAAAACAAATCACTAATATGGATTTGTTCATATAACATATTTTATCAGCATGAGAAATTCTAAAAGAAGAAATAATGATTCCATTTTTGTCAGTAATTGACATATTGACACCTACAAAATTAAGAACATACTCTGAATTTTGCACCACTTTAGTGTACAAGGAAAGATTTTGCTTCATATCTTGTTTACCAGTATCAAGATTTATAATATATTTCATGCCACTTACATCTGAGATCCATAGCATATCATCAACTAAAACTCTTTCAAATACTGAATAATCTGACAAAATATATTTCTGAATAAAATCATTAAATCCATCATCAGCACAAATAACACAAGCATCACATTTGGATGCAAATACTTTGTATAATATACTACTATCATTTATCAACTTATACACTAAAGTAATATTGTAAGCACCAATAACAATATACTTTCGGTTAATTAAAATTGGTTGTTCTATGCTGTTCTTAGGCAAATTAACAGAAAGAACACCTATGCATTCAACTGACTTTGGAGAACAACGAAAAATATGCAATTCGTAAATAGATAAATACAATACAGCTATATAGGGCTCACAACAAACAACCTTCCACTGTCTATACTTTAAATTGATATAATAGTTGCTGAATCTTCCAAACCTCCAATTGAAAGCTGGGCTTAGTAAAAATCTCTTCAATTCCATCGCACAGGAACATAATGGACTCAGAGTCTCTAAATAACACAATGATAATCAACAAACCAAACCATTAATTTATTAATTAACCTAAAACGTAACCAGGAATTCAAAGATATGCCTGAAGTTCAGTGACTTACTTGATTCAATATTATCATCGTTGTCACTAGATAATTTTTCTATGTCATAAATTTTATAGAAATGACTCCATACATAATTACAATTAATTAAGCTTCTCCATTTCTTACAAACACTCATACACTGATAGAGATCTTTAATTCCCAAAAGTATAAAGATCTTTTGAGCCACCTCTACCGGTAAAAGAGATACTAAATCCATCTTTTCTAATCAATTATAAATCAGGATCAGATTTTAATAAATCACATTGAAGTGTAACAAGTAGGAATAATAATTGAAAACATTTTGAGAGGTTACAATCTAAATTTAACCAGGTTAACATTAGAGAATTAAAGAAATCTATTTTCAGTAAATTAAAAATAATTAAAGATAACTAATCTTTCATATATAGAAGATCATCTGTCAAGTCATGCGGTTATAAACTATTTTAGATACCACCATTCCTTGAAAGTATTATACTTAAAACTGACGAATTCTGCCAGTACATTTCCCTGTAAAAAGTAATGTTCAAGAGGATCAGTAATCATGAGTCAAATTTAATAATGTCATTATTAAATTTGATTCATGAAGTTTAGAAAAATCTAAACTAAAAAAAATTAGAATTTCCGATCATATGTAACGGAAAATGGGCTACCAGGTCTTAATACAAATGATGTGTAAAATGTTATTAGGTACTGGCGTAATCTTTTAATACCTCGGCGAAATCGAAATAACTGCCCTGAGACAAATTTGTTGAATATTAACACAATTTAAATACGAAATTGCAACATTTCTAACAATTGTCCTTGACCGATATTAGGAGTACATAGCAACATTTCATCAATTGTAAGTTCACCTCAAAAATTGCATTAATAAAATTCATATTATATTTAGTCCAAACTTATTTAGAAACCTAAAGAGTATAACAAAAGTAAGAATATCTTGGTCATAATGTCAAAGTTAGGAACAAATTTGTTGGGTAATTTATTTTTGCTCAATAAAAAACTATTTAACAATTTACAAATAGTATAATATAAAATTTAACTATAATATATGTTTAAATGAAAATTATTCAAATTGTATTTATTTGTCATATTATTATTTTTGGTTTATTTTATTACAACTGAGATAACTTATTAGAACGTAATTTCCAGGAGCGTAATGATTATACTGAGAAAATACAACTGCTGACTAAATATGATTATATTCAAAATCAAGTATTAAAAAAGTATCACAATTATAGCTTATGAAAAATGTTACTTGTAAAAAAACTTCACTCGCTTTAAATCTATCTTAAGGATAGATAATTCTAAACAATTACAACATTCTTTTTTAAAATTAAATATTTAAAAGGTTTCCATGACGTCAGAAGTGAGTGTTTCATGTTCTAGAAAAATGGCTGAATAACTAGTACGATTGAACAGTTGTGAAAAATGTTTTTAAAAATGTCTTGCTTACAAGAAGAATCTGTTTTATTTAAAACCAATATTTTCGAATCAACATTAGCGAAGACCTCTACAGTATTTCTGAGAAGATATCATAACAGAATTATCGGTAAGAACCGTGAAAGGAATATTGTTACTCATACAGGTCAGTTATTTCATCGAAAATTTATTATTGATTTGCATCTTTTAAAATATTTTGAAAAAGACAGAGACTGCTTAAAAAACTGTTCCTGGCAGAAGTGTTTTATGGACAATAATTTATTGAAGTTTGTTATCAGTATGTGTTGTTTCTAAAAACACAATGAACCACTAAAATGGCTTTGTAAGTAAATTCATTTTTTTAATGTTACTTTTAATAAAATATTGTCTCAGCATAAATAAACAATGGATTATCAATTTAACTTGAGACACGGAGACCCAAGAAAATTAAGAATGTCACCTGTTTTTAGCACTCCAAGTTTTGAAAGACACTTTAATTCTAAAGCCAATATTGAAAGACGTTCATGTTCATCAAATAAAGAGGCTGTGAAACCAATGTTAAACATTTTCAGTGACTTCAACACTAGTCAAACTCCACTACCGAAAACAAGTTTATTAAAGAAGGCTTCAAAAATAATTCCTCCCATGACTTCATTTGCAGGATCTTCATCAATGGCAGTATCATATATAGTGGGTGGTTTTGTTGATACAAATAGTCAAGCTGGCTCTAATTCACCTCCTAATATTTGTAATTGGTTGGATGCTTTAGTGAACAGTTTTCATTGTAGAGATGATCACAATATGAAATGTTCAGAAGCAAAGAAAGAACCTTTTCCAGACACACTTCACAATATTAGTTCTCCAAATGGATTTAAAACTTGCACTTCTTCAGCTTCTCAGGTGCCTATTAATCCTAAAAGGTCTTATGCCGATGTTACAAAGGGCATATTTCCTAAATCTTACGTGTCTCTTGAAAGTGGTATACTTCCTCTAAATTTTACTAATATTAATTGTGAACTAAATGTATGTTCTAATAGCATGTTAACAATGTATGCGACCAACAATTGTCTCATAGGAAACCCCCGGCTATTTGATACTAACAAATGCCCAGGACATGTTAATGTGTCACCAGTATCTGAAACTAAATATTCTTCAATGCCGGTGGTTAATGGACTTTGTTCTAAAAATCGTCATGATAGTGCTTCATCAGAAAATTCTTCACTTTCGCCTGAGATAAGTTTTGGTTGTATTTCACCTGTTGAAGAAAGAATTCCATGTAATTCTAGTGCACCATATAATACCATGAAATTACCTGTTAGCTGCTTAGAAAATCGTAGAATCAATAGAACTTCATCGGAATGCTCTGTCGACAGTGAAGACAGTTTTGTTGTATTTCAAAATGATGATGATGCTATATGTGACTCAGTATCAGATGAAGAATGTCTTTCTGATGATTTAGATGAGGTTTGTACCATTTTTATTTCTCATTTTCTGTTTACTATTAGTTCGATAACATATTATATATAGATAGATATTTAACCCTTTGCACTTGAGGGCTCCGCTACAGAGACGATCTATCATAACATTTGTATTAATAAACAATTAAAAAGATAGTAACATACAGCGATGACTTTTCTTTTAATGTGTATATCATTAACTTACATGTGAATAAGACCTTTTCACGAAAATCACTTCGAGTTACTGGTAATATGAATGAAAAAAAACTTCGAGTGCAAAAGGTTAATGTTGCGGTCAACATGTCTCGAAATTTAGGGATTACCTTTGGACATGTCTATGTAAAATAAATATACTTGTTAAAATAGGTTAATAAAATAATATATATTAATATATTTTCTATGTAATTTTTTAATAAGAATCATGAACGAAACAGAGAAGAATTTTATTGAAAACAAAATGATATCTTTAAGTTTAAAGGAATAATAAAATACAATTGTATATGTATATATTTATATTACTCTGGATTAAAATTTTTTAAAAATAATAATAATTCAATATACAGTAGAACCTCACTAATTCGACCCTTCAGGGGCGGAAGTGTTTAAAAAAACTGTTTAAAAAAGTTCTTAGATGCTGATATTTTATTTTATTTATATTTATTTATTTTATACCTATATAGAATAGAATAGAAAAAAAAAACTTAATTCTGGGACTGAGTCCCTTAAGATATTTATATATATTACACTTTTGTTAATTTACAGGTCGATAATCCAAAGTTAATTATATGTCCTGATTTATCACTTAATCCTGTGAAGAAGACCAAGAAGGTATGTACATAACTGTTAATATTTATGTAGTGTTTAAATGTATTACATTATTTTTCTCTTTCAACATCACATTTCCATTGTTCTACACAGTTACATTAGGCATTATTGTTATTCAATTTTAAATATATCATAATATTACTCTATTCTGCAAAATTACCTCATATGTTTCTTACTTCTATTTCTACAGCAAAAGTTATTGAATTATTTTATCTGTAAATTGGTATAACATTTTTATTCTTTTATGTTTCCTTATACTTAAATTCCAAAAAAAAAATTCATTCAACAAACTATTTCTATTTTGCTCTGTTAAAAATTAGTTAAACTATCTGAAACGTTTTCTTATTTTTTTAATTAGACTTATTCTATAAGCAGTTACAGTTCACAGTATCAATTTTTCTTCTGGTAAATGTATGCCTTTCATCTGATGGGTTTTGATTTTGTAACTGCTATCTGACTTGTTTTTTTAACTATATTTATTAATATATGTAAATGATTAAAGAGTTCATATTGAGAATTTCAATATTATTTACATTTAAATAATTTGGTACCAGTATACTTATTAAGAGATCTGACCCTCTTGCCCAAAATACCTTTTAATTAAATTTCGTTATAGTATATAAAAATCTCTAAGAATTAAAATAAAATTGCCATGTTAACTATGTTGAGGGTCTTGTTCATAAGTTTCGGCTGTATAACTTCTATTAATAGTTAGGTATATAGCAAATGTATTTCAAAAGTGACAAAACTCAAAAATCTGTGTTTGTCTTCTACAAAATGTCAAAAATGTATCAAATTAACTTCAAATCGCTCCTGATACATGTCACTTGTGGTTGGGATTAAAAGATAATTCAGGTACATTTTCGATATTTCATACAAGACTGTGAGAAATTTACATTTTTGTTAATGCAGGTTTTTGAGTTGAGTCAAACAATTATGCTGCTGGTAAAAATTTTGAGACCACCCTGAGCCAAGAAAGGTAAATTTAAAAGTTCAATATCTCCCCTTCCTCCTTATCTCTCTATTTATGTGTTGTTGTTTTTTATTTACAAGAAAATGCTTTATATCCTCTCGAGTTTTTTCCACAATACATAGATTCCAAAGTATTCCATGTTGGAAAAAAATGGACTTCTTTGATATAAATTTAATTAAATTTTAAATGGCTCAACAAATAATCTTGTGCCTTTATTTAGCGCCTCTAGATTTTTTTTTTTTTTAACTTATATTTCAGATTTTTTTTAGGCTAAGGTTTTTCTGTTGTCAAACGTAATTGTTGGTATATGAAAAAGAAAGAAAAAAAAACTGGTTTAAATTGTGTATTAAAAACTTAATTTTATTTTTTTCCCTTAAAGGCTAATGAACTTTAAAGGTCTAGGCCTAAACTTTAGATCTGTGTAGAATTTTATTTAAATCCATTCATTTTTAACTGAATGTCAAACTTTTTAATTTACTGATATTGTTTCAGGGTGTTTTCAAACTGTTGACCGCCCGTGTATACGTTTGATTTATAATTTCTAAAATCTAGTTTTAAGCAAATTAAAGGTTTAATTTAGGAAATTTTTTGTAACCATGTGATATATTTCTAGTCATATATTTAAGCAGTAATGATCAACTTGTTTTAATTAGGTTTCTTTCAAGCCGGATGAGAACCTTGTTGAAGTTCATACCATTGTGACATGGAATTATGCTCATCGTGCAGCACGTATCGGTCCATGGGAGACATACGCTAGGGACAGGGTACGATTTGAAAACAGGATTCAACAGGTTTCGAAGGTGCTAAGTCCTATCCTGGAAGCATCCCACCGAGCAGTTGTTTTTCAGGAACGATTCATGGAAAAAAATTGAGCATTCTTATTTAATAGTTAATAAATATGACTGATAGAGGATAATTTTAAACTTTATTTCATGTTATATGCAAATTAGTTTTATTTTATTATTATTTTTTTATATTCTGAAGTTACCTCTTGTTACTGTGAGTCATTTTATAGTTTAATTTTTCATTTACTATTGTGCCGATTGGCAGACCAAATGTTTAAAAGTTTGTCATAAGTGATAATGTATTAGCCACATGTAAATAAGAATAATTGTTGACTGTGTTTTTAAGTTATTGTATTTTAGCCATTTAACTTGGTCCACTGATTATTGAATTAGAAGTTAATTGTTTTATTCGTAACTGTAAAAAAGATATATATTTTTAGTTAAAGTTGTTTAATTATTTATTTATATTAGGTGCCCGACAAGAAATTCGTAATGTACATATATAAGTGTATATAGTATGTGTTTCTAAAAAATAAAGTAAAATAATGTTTATATCCTGTACATTTTTTATTATGCAATATAGGTAATTAAAAAGTTCAATTTCTTTTATTTTCCTCTTTGTTTTGTTTTTCTATAGTATAGTTTGCTACTTTGTTTTCTTTTATGGTTACATAAAATTATCTAAAACATGATAGTTACAACTTGCCGAAAATATTTTCTAAATGAAATAATTTTTTTTTTTTTTTCATATTTAATTTTTAATATGATAAATGTTTTTACAGGGACTAACTAGGTTTCAAGGGTGTAACTATTCGTTACTTCTCATAACCATTATTATGGCCTCTCGTTAATTAAAAAAATCTAATAGTAATTAAAAATTAAATTCCCACTTCAAGGTCTTACATTCTCACACTTAGGGTCTAGTGTGACTAATTAATAACAAAAATTCCAGTACAACACGCTGTGGTTCTTGTATAGACTTGGTGTTGGCACGTAATATCAACCTCACCAGTAAGAAATACATTACCTACTTTACTAATCATAAACTGTATTACCTATAACCGACAAATGATTGAACATACTGATCCTACCTGAATGTAAATATATACCTATTACGTAAAAACTGTACCATGTTTCTTTGGCTTGATCCTTAATTCAAACTGAGATATATATTTTTTTTTGTCTACCTCTTAAAGCAAGTAGTAAGTTTTTTAATTGTTATACTTCTTGGTCGATTTTTAATTGTGATAAAACAGATTTTGTTTCATAGCCAATATTACTATCCTGATCATTTATTGCGTTATATATATCAATGATTTCCAAAAGAATTATTTCTAAATTATATAGCAGAACCTCAATAACAATGGGATTTGGAAAAATCTAATTATCGAGGTTCTGTGTTCTTATCTTCCAGTTAATGTTCGTAATACCATAGTTGTTTTGATTACAAGTTGTGTAATTAGGGTCAGTGGTTCGTCTGTAACCCCTTTTGTTGTAAGTACATCTTAGATATATCCTCACTAAGAGGTTTTGTTTAAAAAAAGTAAATTTATTGTTATTATAGCAAAGTACAGTAGGACCTCTGTAGCAAGACTCTCAGACAGATTTGTGAAACTGTCTTGATATCAAGGAACTCTAGAAATCGATGTTTGTTATATCATTGGTTTTGTAGACAGACCGAAAGTCTTGTTATAAAAATCACTAGTTTCTCTAAAACCCCTAAATATTAAGCACATTTTGGATAAATGTTGATTTATTATAGACAAATTACAAATGAATTTACATAAACATGAATGTATTATAACATATAACTTATAATAGTTTATAATGTACAATTCCCAGTTAAAGAGTGGTTAAGTCCAATTTTGACCTAAATGAGTTAAGTGACTAAAAAGACACACGAAGGTTTTTTCTTCATTTGAATAAGTGCTTAAGTAAGATGTTCATTTTGAATAACTATGTTTTAAAATGGATATCTTACTTGAACAGATATCACTATGAAGAAAACAACTTCAAGCTTCTGTCGAAAGCCATAACTCTTAACTGTTTTGTCTTGACCAGGTTGAGGCATAATTGGAAGCTGATGAATGCAACAGCAAGGAGGAAAGTTTCTGAAAATTTTAATCGATTATAGATTATATAATTCATTTCAAATATTTATTGATTAAAATAAAAGAAAAATATATTAAAAAAATAAATAATTAATTAAAATCATAACAATTCAAGCAGTTTAATAAGTAATAAATAAAAATCAATTGGAATAGAAAAATTAATTCTAAAAATAAAAACAATAAAAAGTTCCTTCGGTTGAATGTTGGTGATTGGTCCAATTTTTACAGTGGGTACTATATATAAAATTATATATAGGATTTTAATAAAATAAACAAAATTTGTTTCCAATCTATTCTAAATAACATCTTCCCAATTTTATTATTATACAAGTATGTTATAAATTTCCTACCTCAGTTCCCATGAGAAGGATACTGTCGGGAGATTTCCAATAAAAAGTGATGTAACCGTTCTGGAACAGTGTACTTAGATTTCCAGTAAAATTCCGCCAGGTAGCCATCCATCTAAGTGATGATTTACTCGACCAAATCTTGGAATTTTATTCCTGACTTCTCTCCATGCCCTCTCGATATGTTGGGTATGGGCACCAGTCTTAGGGTCAATGAAATTAGTGCTGTGATTCACAGTTAAGTGGTGGTATTGGAGATGGTTAATGAGAGGGTCATACCCTCTCCAACGGTAAGACATGATAGTTGTGGCAAAATCCGGTTAAGGATAACACCAATGAGGGTGGCAGCCAAACAGTCCTGGGCTGGCACAAAAAAAGCTCTCCTTGTCTCCCTTTCTAAGCACCCAAAAATCAAGGACCCTTCAATTTCCCTCCCTCTATTGTTCTTCTTCTTCCCGGATTTCGCCTCATCAATTTCAACAACCATCAACCACCAAGCATCTCATCACAAGGGAGTTAATGCAAACTTCATGGCAAAAGTAGGACCAATCTAACTGAACTATCTGCCATTTTATGAACATGTTTTAATAAAACATGACTCGGATGAGGCATTATAAGCCAATTCAAAATAAATTTACATGTCCTTGTTGCCTTAATTTTTGAATCCTTCAGCCATGAGTGAGACTTAAGTGATATTTTGAAATAGCATTTCTGCCTAATTCCATTTCCTACCCTCACTTTCTGGAACCTAAAAACCAGTAAAAAGTTATTAAATGAAATAATATGAATGCAATTTGAAAACATTGTCATTTAATAAATATCTAAACACCATGGGAGAGCGACCCCTTGTGCAAACAGATCCACAGATCCTTAAATAAATTAAAGGATAGAGGACTTAAAAGATAAGTCATTATCTTAAGTAAGGAATTAATAAACAAATGAATTATCCAGTCCAGCGATATACATTGAAATGAGAACAAATAAATTTAATAAGAGAATAAATTTTCTTAGAAATTTAAAAGGATGTGGTTGTGGTGGAGGTGGCAGGAAATAGGAATTTCGGAAAGGTTGAGAAAGAAAGGTTAGGGGATACAAGTATGATGCAAAGGGAAAGAGAGGAGAGAGATGTGTTCGTTCCGTCTCGTGCTAAGGCCAGTACCGTATTCCAGAAGAAACCATCAGGAGATTATGAGCTTGCAGGAGCTCAACTGAAAAGTAGGAGCCACAGTGGTGCTGTTATCTAGCGACAGTTGATGGAACTAATTGTAGTTCCTATTTTTGCCGCTAGATAGCAGCATTAGTGTGACTCCACCGTTTTAGTTGAGCTCCTTTGACCTCATAATCTCCTAATACAAAATAAAAATTTTCCAGCTTTATTTGATCACTTTTTTTTTAATTAATTTTTTTATTAATATAATAGATGTTCAAACAAATATAATTTAACTTAATAAATAAGCTTTGAATTTAAAATACATATAAATAGTCATTCAAAATACTAAAATTCAGTTTTTTTATTAATCCCAGTTAAATGGTTATTTTTGAATCACAGTTAAATCATATGAATGCGCTGAATTATTTATTAATAAATAATTAATGAGTAGGAATAATTAATTTCTTTAATTACTTATTAATGTGGTGATAAAATTTAAAATAATAAACTTTAATCATTAAAATTAGAAACAATATTCCAAATGCATTATAGAGCATTTAGTTAGATGTTCCGATATTCACTAAAATCTTGTTTGAAGTGTTAATGTAAACTCAGACAGTTCGAATAACTCCTGTTCACTAAACAGAATCAAATTTTATACCAGGTTTTGAAGTTTCAAATTTGAATACTGTAAAATTTTATTTTCTGCACTGTGAGCTAAGGCATCCTTATTTCATAAACTCAGTCAAAACAGCTTATAGGTATTTCATAAATTAATCAAAAAAAAAAAAAAAAAAAAAAAAAGAAAGTAAACCTCTGATGGCTTTACACATATCACATATTTATTTCATCTGGCCATAAGAGGCAACATGAAGTAAGTAGATTGTTTTTCATTTATTAAAAGTACCAGATGTATAACTGAGTATTAATATGCTTTCTTCATATGAGATGGTTTATGGAGGATATAATTTTAGTTTAAATTGGAGAGGTAATCAGAAAGATTCCCAGCACCCATATCAAACTCTCTGGTAAATAAATATATTCTGGAGTAATCTCAATGTACTTTCACATGAAAGTCAGTTCTAGCAGTGTCAATAAAAAATATAAAAGAACTCAGAATAAATTAGAATTCAGTAATAAATTAGAGCATAACTTTGATATTTATAGATTTCAAGTTGAAGTAAAGCATTCAAAGATTAAATATTGGTGACCTTATTTTTAAATATTTCCAGATAATTTAGTAGTCAACAAATTAATCAATAAAGGTTAAATCTTTTTAAAACCTTGAACTGTTTTCTAAACAACTGTGTTTAAATCATGAGATGCAATACTCAAACGTCTTTCAAAAATATTTCCTTTTTGACTTCAGAAGATAGGGGTACGTATTAATTAATTACAACTATATTCGTATTATATGTATTCGTTAAGGTATTTTGGTTTCAATTCTTAATACAACATGGCAGGAATCGATAGATAAAGGAATTAGAAAAACATACATACTTCCAATAATTAGAGTATATTGGTGTGTATTTATAATTAAACGTGATAAATAAACAATTTTAGTTTACAAGAATCATAAAAAGAAATATGAGCATACTACTACAAACTTTAATTAAGCATTTAGAATATAGATATTACAAATTCAAGGAAGAAATGGAAGCAATACATTTTTTTTTTTTTTTTATTTCATTTTTTCATCTTCGAATGACATATTTTCATTAATATAAATATTTAAAATAAAAAAAAAAAAGTTATCAGCTAAAATATAAAACTGTACATGGCTATCCTTTATCAGATCAACATACTATATTCGTATACACATTTAATTTTTTTTTTTTTTTTTTTTTTTTTTTTTTTTTTCAGAACTAAATTTAATCACATTATCAAATGATAAATAAAAATTACTCTAAAAACATGCTACTAAAATTTAAATCACATAGTTCATGTTCCATTAGCACGTCACACTTATCATAAAACTCTGCCAAAAAGAGAAGGGGAAAAATATTAGATTTATATTTAGGAATTAAAATACTAAAAAATAAATTTATATGGTCAGTTTATATATTACTCCGCAGGTCCTCAATGAAGATTTCATCATGGTTTTACATTAACAGACCAATTTCAAATTTTAGGTAAATAGAAAATCTTATATATATATTTTATACAATCAAAGTAAATACATGTACTTTGTTATTTACTATAATTTTAACAATAAAATCCCAGACAAAATTAGTGCATTATAAATAAGTTCTCATTTGTCAATAATTGGGTTCAATTTTATTGTTAATAAACTCATAAAAGAGAGAACAAGAGATACTCTGTTTCTCTAATGTTACTCAATCCACAGAGGTGAGAAGCAATAATCATGAGTTTTACTAGTTTTGTCTGGGAGTTTATTACAATTATTAAAAACCAGCTCATTTCCTTCAAACTACAACCAAGCTAACATGTCTTAAAATTTATTTGTCAAGGATTAAAGCGTCACTAAAAGCTAATCAAAGAGCTTGTCAAAACATTTTTAAAATAATACTTTCAATAATCGTTCAACTTTTTATTTACACTGACTGAAGACGGTAATAAAAATGAGCAAAACAAAATTAAAAAATTATATTTTGAGCAATTATTCATAATATACACATACAATGATATAAGACTAGAAAGTAAAACGGGATACAAATTTGAAAACACAAGTCGAGGAGTGGAAAGAATTGACAAATATTACATAATAGTCCTCAATACTTGACATTGATTTCAGCTAACAGCTTAACGTTAAAGCAGCTCTAAAAGATGATGAGATAATTATGATCGTAATGCACTCGACTGACGACAAAGAAAGCCTAATTTCTTTCTTATAAATTTAGTACACAAGCTACAGACATTAGAATAGCTAAAGCATATAATTTCTTTTAACTTCATTAATAGGTTTTATCGTTCAAACTGTGTTAATTTAAAAACCAACACAAGTTAAGATGTCGCTAAAGCCAATGAAATTCAGTTAAATTTTAAAATTGATTAAAAACGAAAGGCCGACTTAAAAATATTATTTTTGGTTTATCAATTAAGAAATTTCTAAAAAAAAAAATGGAAGTTCTTTTGGTAACAATAATGAAAACACACTAACTTAACCAGCTTATAAGCTCAATAATAAAAAATGAACACTTCATTTTTTTTTAATTTAAAGATAATATAAATTATATACCATTAGTAGATTCTAATTATTGTTATAACATAATTTTGAAAACATATTTTGCAGTCTTTTTTAGATATTTTTTAATAGGAATGTCCCCACCGAGTTATACTGGGAAGTAAGACTAGGATTCGATTCCTTGATAATTACTAGTTGCATGCCCTGGACATAATTCACAATAATTTAGTTCAACTTCAGCTAAAAAAAAAAAAAAAAAAAAAAAATAGTGCAAAGCTAAGCAACTGTATAAAATTCAATAATGAAAAAGTTTTCGATATATAAGAAATATAATAAGAAATGAGTGGTTTGTATTTTCAAAATTACTAAAGCATTAACAAAATTATTTGTTGATCAAAAATTACAAATTTTAGACCTGATGAATTGACATAAATAAATTTAATATACAACTAAATATTTAAAAAAAATATAATCCACAAAGTTTAATGGCACTCGTGTCATCACTGAATATATACAATTATTTCCTTTTTCTTTTATGATGTCCATTTCTTTATAATAATTATAATGAACTTAAGGATTCTAGTGTCCCAATTTTTTCAACACTGTATCTGTTTTCTCTTATTTATCAGTTACAATTAAATTGTATTTTTAATCTTAAAACATTCAACTATTTTTCTAATAATTACATTTTTTCGTTCTTTTCACCATAATATAACCAGATTACTTAAACCGACAAGGATTATTTATAATGATAATGAATTTGATACTGTTTGAAACAAAATTATTTTTCTTTATTGCCAATGTGGAAAATTATTAACACATTCTGAATCGCTTTTTATGCCAATACATATTTTTGGCACATGGCAAAACAATAAAAGCAGATAATATAAAAAATATACAACATAAAAAAATAAGAATTGTTTACAACTATTATGTTTACATAAGATTGAAATTCCATACTAATTAATTACTTAAGAGTATGACATAACAAGCAGACTATTAAAGAGCCTAAAGACTGAACATAAGGGTTGGAGCTGTCAGTGTATTTAGGGGTTGAGGAAGTAAAACATTATCGAGCAATATTACCCCCAAAATTAAGAAAAATTTCATTTTAAATGTGTATCCAACTAAACCCTTAAATATTAAAATTCCTGACATTAATAATTTCTATGAAACAAATGAAAATTATCAACATCCTTGAGTTTTTAAAAAACAAAAAAATTTAAAAATTAATAATTTGTCTATGAACATTTGTTATTTTGTAAGAAAAACATTCTGTTTTACAATTTAATAAGAATTCAGGGAAGACCGAAAGTACATCAAGGATAGTGAAATCAATAGTTAATAAAAAAATAAAAAATATGTATGTACACCTAGATGAACAAATGTAATATTTCAGTTTAGTGAAATTTCTTTATATATATAAATATATATATATATATATATATATATATATATATATATATATATATATATATATATTTTATTTTATTTTATTTTTATTTTTTTTTTTTTTTCGTAGGACATTTAAGTCTGATACACTTTTTATGTTTTTTTTTTTTACAGATTCAGAAAATTTCAGTCCGTGGAGCTTAGGATGTTCTGATTGTTATGTGATTACAGAGAGATAACAATAAAATAATTAGGCAACAATAAAATTGAACAATAAAATAAAATATTAAGATAAGAGAGCAATAATTTTAAGATTCTTATAATATAAAATTCCTACATCTACCGCAAGCGGTTTTATGAAGTAATAAAAAAAATTAAGAATAAAATCGAAAACAAACTTTTTAAGCAAATACACCAAGTATGTGAACTGAAATTGTAAGTAATGTATGTAACATTACTGAAATAATTAGATTGTGATTTTATAAAGCGTATTTTTCAATGTGACTTTCATAATAATAAAAAAAAATTTCTATCTACATGCATTAATAAGCATATTGTAATAGTCTGTTCTAAAAATAGATATACCTAAATAATAAAACATACAACAAGGAAAAAATACAAAGGATAAAGTTTTAAATAAATAAAGATAATAGCAATACAATGAAACATTGACAATTTTTTTATTGAAGTAGATTTTTTTGATGATAAGTGCATTTACTTTGCAAAGTTTTTTTTTTTTGTTATTTCATTCAAACTTTTAAATGCTTGAATATACATTTATATTTTGGTACAGATCTATTGTATTGTTTTTTTAACCAACATAATAAAAATAAATTCTATCACTAACATATTGCAATTTTACAAAATAAAGCATCCATGAATTCCAGCTGGAAATCTGTGTTGGGAGGAAGACAAAAAGGAAAAACTAATAAATTAATTACTTTACAAGATTGTTCACTTTTAAAAAAACAGCATGTAGTCCTCCATTTTCATGCATCTAACTTCTAATCAGACAATTTTGTATCAAATTTTTGTTTTCTAATATACATCAACATGAAATATTGGCCTTCTCGTTCTGTTCAGAATAGGATGATAAGCAACAAATTATACCGCCCTTCCTCCCCAAGTAATATTTTCGAACAATATCAATAAAGAAAAAATAATAATAATAATTTTTGAAACATCTACAGAAAGTAATCCTAGAAGAGAGAATTACAGGTTAATAAAATCAAGAAAAATAAAAAAAGATATGTATTTAAAGGGATAAATTATCTCTACTTAAACAACAAAGGAAGTAAATATATATCTTTTCAACAAAGGTACCTTTTCAGTCATGAGATTCGAGGACCACGTATGTGAACTTATAATTGCCAATAAAGAATCGAATTTTTAACAAGAATTTAACGAATAACTTGTAATGATACTATACCATATATTGGATACTTGTAAATGTTCAAAAATCTCTATGAAATACTTATTTTTGTGGAACCATGCAAACTTTATTTTCAAGTAAATAATTATTTTTATTTCCTTCATTTATTTATTTTTATTATATAAGAACATCTAAATTACAAGGAAAAAAATTTTTATTACACATTTGAACATATTTTTGGTAACTTTTTAAGCTTAGCTATTGTCACCAAAAGAAGCCATTCTAATAAGAAGTACCTAGATTATGACTTTTAGTAACATAATATGCCTTCAAAAAATCAGCCGTTTGCTAAGAGAAAAAAGAAAAGGAACACTGATCAGATCATTATACCTTAACCTTAAAAGGTGAGAACAAATCAAATAATAAAAAGTAAGCTTCTGAGCCCATTACTCTATCTAAAAGAATTCCAATTTAAAAATAGTTTTTTAAAGATCTTTTAAAGTTAATTCTAGGTTTTTTTAAATTAGTGTAAATCCAGTAATGAAGCCTCAATTAGTGATAAAAAGTAAATCATAATGAGCCATGAATTTAACAGGGGTTAAAATAAAAGTGTGAACGGATTAAATGAAAAATTTTATATTTAAGTATACTGCCA
The DNA here is from genome assembly GCA_003667255.2 of Euschistus heros. Classification (NCBI taxonomy): domain Eukaryota; kingdom Metazoa; phylum Arthropoda; class Insecta; order Hemiptera; family Pentatomidae; genus Euschistus; species Euschistus heros. Next base: position 2,331,005 of record RCWM02000142.1, read on the forward strand.
TGTTTTTAAAAACATTGTGAAAGAACATTTTACACTGGTGCGTTATGGCTGAAGCAGGTGATTTCTTGAAAAATGTAGATGAAATTTATTTTAATGACAAAATATCAATAAGTGTAGCAATGCTTTGGATGTATTTTAAGTAAACTAAAAAGAAAGTATTCTTCAAAATTATTTTAATAAAATAGAAGGCTCTTTCTTTATAAATGAGTATAACATATACAGTAGAACCTCGATAATCCAAACTAATTGGGACCGGGGGTGGTTCGGACTATCGAATCGTTCGGATTACCGAAATAAGTGCTTTGCAGGCATAGTATGTAGCATGCAAAAAATGAACACTGACATACTAGTTCCCATAAAATAACAAGCACGTTGTATTGTTAAAGGTAAATAGTTCGTTTTATGAAATACTACTGTGCTACAGTAAGGTAACTATATTTTATGTAATATATTGCACATGAATTTTGTAATATTTTACATAGTATGTATACAATCTTAAACACACACAGAAAGTACAGTACTGTACACACAAAAAAATTATGCAGTACAGAAAGATGAAAAAATTAAAGAAAACAAAAAACTAAACATTTGGAAAATAGTCACTCATTTTTTCTGAACTAAGGTTGAAGAACGTTTATTGGCTGCTAAATCACGATTTTCAGAAAATAATTTTTATTTTTCCCAAAACGGCATTCGGATTACAGAGGTTCGGATTATCGAGGTTCTGCTGTATAATTAAGCATTGTTATTTTACCAACAATCCACTTAGTGATTAAACTTTTTTTTTTAATATAAAAAATAATAATAAAGGTTTGGAATTTTGAGAATTTAAATAATATGGTATATTCAGGTCATCATATAAATGAAAAGAAATCCCAGCATTTTTTTCATGAATAATTAATCATGTTTTCATTAATAAGAAATTATATTACATAACATCTTATCGATTTAATACTACTTACCATAACTATACAGATTTTCAATCATTACTTATATCAAGATGATATATATATATATAGATGATATATATATATATATATATATATATATATATATATATATATATATATATATATATATATATAAGTCATAAATGGTATATATGATAGTATAAGTATATATAACTTCTATATAGTTTAGGTATGGTCGAAGAGAAACAATGCGTGATTACATAGCTGATTATATTAATTAGACACATGATTTGAGTTTGTAATAACGCATCAGCACAATCACTGTACTATTTAAAGTAAAACTTAATTTTTATCACTGTAATGATCCATTCAATTTAGATTCACACTAATAAAAAGACCCATCAAATCGAAGCAAAAATTTATTTCCTTAAAGCTTTTTAGACAACATCCACATTATAATTACTAACATATAAAACCTCAAACCCAAATCATGAGCTGCCGTTCTCATTCAAATCCTCATAACGAGCGGGTAACTTTGAAAATCTACTTTTCAATTTACTATCCAATTTAACCTTCTTCAGACTTAATCAATATTTTCTGTATTCCATAAGAATTTGAAAGAGATTTCATTGACTCAAAAGAGACATATTATTGTCAACATCTAGGTTGAAACTTATAGGTTAGAGAAGCACTAATACTGAATAAGTCTACTCAACCAAAAATTCATATTTCAAGTTTTAAATCCATTAAATTAAATGCAATCAGAACGGATTTCAGAGATTACATCAAAATGAGTAATCAATGAAGAAATATACATTAAAACTTTCGGTAGCACAGAATACTAACAGTAATTTAAAATAGATAATAAAAAATTACTTAAAATAAAATAACATAAAGCCTGGAAAGCTAAAAGTAAAACAAATAAATGCCTAGTCACACTGGAGTTAGGTCGAACGTTTTTTTTCGATGAAATCTTTCAAAGGAGAGAATCTTGTCATTGCTGTGATTCTTCTTCACTCTGGTGTAAGCCTTCGCTACCATCTGCTTCGCAACTGCTCTCCCAATCACTACCGTCTAAACCAATCGAAAAGAAAATTATTAATAATTAATAAAACAACAATCAAGATACAAGAAATGAATCGCAATTAATATAAAATGATTAGTTTTCTATGGAATAAATCTTAACATCCCCACTCAGGCTATTATAGATAGGTAACCTGAAGGATAACCCATCCTTCCTGCCCTAGTTGGAGTACAAAAGGAAGAAACATGAAAAGAACAACCCAACAATTTATTAAAATGTGACTGAAGCAGTCTCTATCTATAGTTTAATTTTCCCATAAATCCTAGACTTGAAAAACAATTTTTTTTTTTTTGAACTTATAAAAGGTATAGCTAGCCAATATATATTCACACAATGTAATAATAAATAAACAGTATAGAAAATAAATACCTTGCGTGCTGTCAACAGATCCGATCCTGGTGATTGTATCAGACCAATATCTATGAGGAGGGGTTTTACCACCATTGCATACTTTACTTTTCCTGGCCAGCCCTTGTTTACTACCATTATTATTGTTATTCAGAGTATTTACTCCTGAAATAAACAAAATTCTATATATATTTTAAGTATATATATATAAAACAATTGAAAATATATTAGAATAAAAAATAACTACTCAGAAGATATACTATTCAGTCATGCAGAAAAATATCTCAAAATTTAAATTAAAAAATGCCGAATGTGAAAAAGTTATTGGGCCACTGGGGAATTTCATCAATTTTGGTAGGGGTTCAACGTATTGAAGGATTACTTATAATAAAGATGAAAATTGGAAGGATTTTTTGGTTACCAGTTGAATCTGCCGGAGTGGAAGCATCAAGCATTGGTTGTAAAATCCTCCGTCTAGCATTAATAAACCAGTTGTTAACTTGCAGAAGAGTGAGATCTGTCTGTGCTGCTATTTGTCTTTTCTCATCTTCTGTTGGGTAAGGATGCTGGGAAAAAATAATAAATATATTAACCCTGTGGGAAGGAAGCTATAATTTATAGAAAAAATCAAATAAACAGTTAAGTAAAATACTGACAACTAAATGTTGAAAAAGCCATGAGCGCATAATCGTTGTAGCTTGTTTTGGAAGAACTCCCCTCTTCTGTTTCTTTCTACAACCAAGAGGATCATCATCTTCATCACAAGAGCCACCACTTGTAGCAGATAAAGACCCTGAAGGTTTGAAAAAATAAAAAATAAATAAATTTAAAAAAGAATTACCTAAACAATGTCTGGTACAATAATAAGTCAATTATGTAGTGGACATAAAACAGGAAATTCTACAATATTTATGAAATAGAGAGTCTAGTATAGAAAATAGTATTTTCACAATTAAAGAGTTAAATGAATCGAAAATCTCCCATACAACCCCCTTCCCCATCTCTTGTGATTAATGCTAAGTTTGAGACCTCCAAAAAGATTCAAATAAAAAATGGAATTCTAAACAAATAAAAATTTGAAGTTATCATAAATTCCTATCTTATGAAAACAATTGCATGAATTGAATGATGAAAATTGGACTTTTCATAATTTTTTAACTAAAAGTATTGCAACATAAAAATTTAACTTAAGGAATACAATTGGGGAAAAAGTTTGATAACTAAAGGGCAGTATATACCAGCTAAACTAGAAATGATGAATGTTTATGATATAATCAAGTCTTCAAGTAGTACTTCCCTAGACTGCGCTTCGGAATTCTTGATTAACATTAATTTAAAAAAATAATGCTCTTATATAGAGTAATTACCAATAATTGAAGAGTTTACCAAGCTGCACAATAGAGATAGAGAGAGTGAAGAGTAAAAAGGTTTAAAAAAGATCTGATCACAAAATTTTTTTTTTAAAAACGAAAATGTTATAAGAACTCAAGAAAATAGCCCTAAAAGTCTTCCCATCATTCTTTCTCAGATACACCATTTCCATTCATCGGTGAATTTAACAATTTAATTTTAAATTTTGTATTTTCATTGGTAATCGAATGATTGATAGTTTCTGTGATCGTATCATTCAACACTTGAATTTAAGTTTAATTTTTTTAAATATTTTAATTTGTTAGAAGCGCACGTTTTTTAATGAACAAAACAAAAAATGTTGTCATGAAATTATTTTTTTTAATTCATTTGATATTCATAAAAACAGAGTTTTCTTAACCAATCTTCCTTTATTTTGGTTCAATTGAGTTCGAGTATCTCCTAATTTTTTTTTTCTTTAATAAGTCCTTAAGTAAAATTTAATTATAGATAATTTAAAGTTGATAATCTAGAATCATTGAATAATATAGCATAAAAATTTAAAGAATTCATTAATCATCATCATGACAACTCAAAAAATATATGAAAACAATGTTAACCCATATAGGGCCAAATCTAAAATTAGTTGAGTTTTGATTTTTCTCCTTTGAAACATTTTTTGAATAGTTTAATTTAAAGAAAAATTTTTAAAAAAAACTTTTTTTTGTTCAGCAATAATAGTGGTAGAAAATGTTGAGCTCACGCAACATTGACCCAAATTTTTCCGAACATCCACAATTTTCGACATGTTAACTGAACTTTGTTATTACATAAATATAATTTTATTAACAGCCACATTTTTAACTATTCAACATTACATATGTCTGTACTTTTTTTATTTCAATACCCTCATTTAATAGTAAATCTGATTATCCAGATTTTTGGGTATCCCGATCAATTTCGGCCCCAATTCATCCGGATAATCGGAGTTTCAAGGTACTTGAAAATAAAATAAAAATAGAGTATGAAAAGTATAAGGATGTTTACTAAAGGAAATAAAAATGCTGTTTTAAATGATGATCGATACAAAATTATGTGTAATTTCTTTCCATGCTAATATAAAGTAGAGGAGAATTAAGTAAGCAGATAAAAATGGCAAATAAGAGCCCAAAATAACCTGAGAAGAAACTGACAACTAGTGGCATAAGATTTAAAAGGTCAATAAACAATAATAATTTTTTTTTTCTTTTATAAATTACAGTTAAAAAAGATAATGAACTGATAAGATAAAAACGGCTGATGAATATGTGACATCATCAACGGAATGAACAATATCTTTGTTTATACTTCATTATCTTAATTAATGGATAAGAAGGGAAACGGACTAAGATATTAATTCTTTCTTGACAGTTTTCCGTATCCTAATGAAACGGTTCATCAGAATCAATTCAAACTATAGATAAAAGAATAAATATCTAATAAATATCTTTAACTATAGTAAACAACAAAAAAAGAAAAAAAAGAACTTTAAGTTCTTTAAATAAAAAATATAAAAACGATAAACTGATTTTTTTTTTTTTTTTTTTTTTTGCATGTGTTTTTTAGTAATTGCACCCCTCAACCATTTTCTCAATATTATTACAGTCTACCTCATCAATTATTTTATAGTTTTATTTTAAAAACATTAACCTGAATTAATTATTCAGACAAACCAAGTGAAATAATCTCGATATCACAAGAAACTGTTTTCAAACTCACCACAACCAAAAAACTTGTGGAATCAAAGATAAGTGGAATGAGAGGATACCCAAATAAATATAAGATTTAATACTTACAATAATGATGAAAGTCACATAAATAAAAAACATTAGTATTAATTCACTTTTTTGGAATACAATATATCAAAAGGTTTTTATGGAATATTGAAATATTGAGTTCTATAAACGATATTTTTATGCTTTTCTGAACACCTTTAAAACTTAATCAGTGGACAAAATAAATACCAATTTTGATTGCAATTTTAAATTAAATTAAGACTGCTGTAGCAACATATTTACAACTAACTTTGTACAGTTCTGAAAATTATGTTACATATTCAACTTTCCCCCCATTAGAGGTTTCGGTACGGTGCACCAGTGCATACAGCCACAAATCTAGCCCTGCTTTAAATTATTTCTGCATGATAATGATAGTATATAGCTTTGGTAAAAATTACCCAACTTTATTCCTCCTCAGACCAACAGAATATTACGATCCTGATTATATTTGATTTTTCAAAAGCTTTTGATTCTGTTGACCATACTATTCTCCTTTCCAAACTCCATAACCTTTCAATATCTAATAGTGCGTTATGCTGGCTTCTTTCCTATTTATCTCACCGTTCCCAAACAGTGATTATACCCGGAAAACCTCATTCATCTTTACCACCACTCTCGCGAGGAGTCCCCCAGGGATCTTCTTTTTCACCTAACCTATTTTCCATTTATATTAATGACTTGCCAAATTGCATCGACTTCTCCCCATATCATCTTTATGCTGATGACTTGCAGATCTATTTATCCTTTCATCCTTCAAACATGCTAGAGACGACTCATAAGCTTCAGAAAGACATCGATAGCATTAACCTATGGGCAGTAGAGAATAGGTTGAGTCTGAATCCGGAGAAAACAAAGGCTATCCTCATTGGGTCAAAACCTCACCTAAAAATCCTTCCCTACTATCCACTACTTTACCTCAAAAACTGACCAATTAATTTCCAAAATTCTATTAAAAATCTGAAAAAAGTAAAGTTTGATCAACCTCTTTCTTGGAATAATCATATTTCTCAAATCATGAGGAAATCTATTTCTATACTTAAACTACTTTTCCATCACCGCGATTCATTACCACTAAGTACTCGTCAACTTTTAGTATCATCTCTTGCTTTTCCCAACTTTGACCATGGATGCTTAGTATATGGAGGACTGCCCAGTGAGCTTGAAATGAGATGTAAAAGATTAATTAACAGTTTTATTAGATTTATTTTTGGGATTTCTAGACGTTCTCACATATCTCACAGGTATTCGGAAATTGGTTGGCTGTACCCAAGTTTCCGATGCCAATACTTCCTAGGTGCACTCATATTTCTATCATTGAAAACCAAAAAACCCACCTATATTTATGACCTCCTTACCCTGGGCTCCTCCATCCACCTCTTAAATATTAGAACCCAACACATCAACCTATACACTCCTTCACATCGAACTGCATCCTTCGAAAAATCCTTTATTATCCGCGCTTCCTCTTTATGGAATTCATTGCCCATATCTATACCATGGTGTCTACCAATTTCAGCTATCAAAATTCCCGACTTTTTCAAGAATATTTCTAGAAATTCCGGACTTTTTCAAAATTTTTTTTAGAAATTCTAGCCAATCGATATTTTAATGGTGTTTCAAAAATAATCTAAACAAATTTAACGATGCATACTTTGCTACTGAACATATCACAGTTAAACAACATATATATAAAAAAAAAAAAAAAAATTTTATATTTCAGATTACTTTAGATAAATTTCAAGAAACACATCAATGTCGAGTATTGCCATTCGGTTTGTAAATAGGAGGTTACATGAGGTTGTCGGATAAAATAACTCCAAAAATATATGTCCGATCAGAATATTCTTTTTTTTTTTTTTCATCAGAAGGCTGGTTAAATTTACTATGAGACTTCATATATGAAATTTTGATCAAGTCCCATGATATACTCATGCCATCACGCTAAGAACCCTATACTCTTGTGAAAACCACTTTTCAGTATATTTCTCGCTATAACTCCGAAAATATTTACGAGGATTGTACTGAAAAAAAGTTTTTTTCACAAGGGTATGGGATTCTCAGCGTGCTGGAGTGGGTATTTCATGGGATTTAAAACACATTTCATATAAGAGGTCTCATTGCAAATTTGACCAGCTTTCAGATGAAAAAAAGAAATTTGCATCAGACAAATAACTATAGATTTATAGCCAAAAAAGTACCGACAAACGTGTTTTTCGCGATGTTTTACTTACCGCAACTTAGCCAATCTTTAGGCGTTAGTAGTGGCCAAACCGCTGAACCGATTTAAACGTAATATTATTAAAAAGTAAGTTTTATGTGACGTTATACAGTTTTCAACTAAATATGGTATTTTCCCTCCCCCACTACTGACTGCAGAAAAAAAAATGAATAGAATCAAATTTGTTGCAAATTTGATTTGCTTTAATGTGTCGATGACAAACTTTGAATGATTATTTTTCTTTATTATATAATTAACTTTTTAATTATAATTACCTAGTACACGTAAATATTTTGGTTATAATTGTTTGATTTTTAAACATTTAAATAAATGTTCTAACTGCAAAAAAATGTTGAACTTTTTGAGATCCAGTTAAAAATAAAGTAGCAAAGTTATACATACAATTAAATTTAATTTAATGCTCTATCAATTTGTTTCTGTCTATTCTTCTCAGTGCAGAAGAAGCAAACCTAGTGCCGGCCACGACCGTTTAGCGAAAAGTGAGGTGAAAATGATTTTATTTTTATTTTTCATCAATCAATTATTTCAAATAACAAAAATAAATTAATTTTTATTGATAAATAAACAATAAAAAGACAGAACATTATTTTCCCCCAGAACCCACTTTTGCCTGTTTTTTGTTATCTGCCGTATTTGAGAGAACCGCTGGGCCCACAGGTACCATTCTGGTCTCAAATGATGTATTTCAGGAGATATTTCACAAAATAAGTGACCATATCGAAAAAAAATAAATAGCTTTTTTGGGAAAAAAGCATCTTTTCGATGATAATATCCCTGTATCTTGGGAACCAATGGCAATATAGAGCTCACCCTGATCTCAAATTGTAGCAAATTTAGTTTACTTTAAAAGTATGTGGAGTGACTATACCAATCAGACGCTTCCTTGACTCACATATTGAGTAAAAACTGGTTTCTTAATTTATTTTGTAACTCATAATTTTATTATTAATCAATTTTTATTATTATTTAATATAATTAATTATCATAGCCAGGCGATTGTTCTATGTATTGTACTCATTTTTTATTCTAAGGGGACAAGTTGCCCCAGAATAAAGTTCATTTTTCTTTTTCTTCTTCTTCTTCTTCTATATAGTCTAAAAAATCATTACATCTAGCTTGACTGACATTAATTACTTACTATAATCATCTACGATTATTACACTAATTTAATATAGATACATTAAAGATAAACACTTTGAAATAAAAATAATTTGTACCTTGTAATAAAGATTCAGCCGATGGAGGCGGACAAGGATTGGCTCCAATCTGTGAAAGAGGAGTGCTGCCATGGATTACACCAGGTGAAGGGGGGCAGGGGGGAGCCTCAGCCATTAGACCGCTCCACCCTACCGGCGACACCTATCACAACTAATCACATAGAATCATACTCTTTTTCATTGTTTAAAAAGAGAAAAAACAAAAGAAAATAAGTATATCATGTTGAATTAGAAAGTTAAAAAAATAAAAATACAAGACTAATAAAGGACAACAATAAAAATACCAAATACGATAATGATGTGTATTGTGGCCCAGAGCGAAACTAATAATACAGTAGAATCCCGATAACTCGTATGGCCTAGAGACTGATAGTTTAGAATCATTATCGGGAGTACAACATAAAAAAAATAAATAAATTGATGTAATAAATACATAGCTGTTCCAAAAGAATTACAGTAGACTCCGTTTAATTGGGTCATCGGATAATTGGAACATCCGCTTAATTAAGCCATTTATCATAAAACAGAATCAAATATAAGAAAAATATGACAGTTTAATCGGGGCAAAACATTGGTTAATTGGTCCAGAATTTTTGGAACTTCTAACTTTCCTAGAAACAATATGTAAACAACTATGAGCCCTGGCGTCTCAGTGAGTTCACAGAAATTGGGTTACTACACAGTACTACTGGAACTCCTGATTTTCTAAGTAACGAAATTTAAACACAAGTTCAGGAAGGGGAAAATTCAAGTCAGTTATTAAGTTGTGCTGTTGGAGTAACGTTTGCTTCTCGTGTTTTACATTTCATTCGAGTTTAGTTCTCTGACGTATTTTCATATCTCTCTTTGGTCTACATAAATATTTACAATATATACTATTCATGAATAATTTTGTAAATTATATACAAACCTAGTTAATAAACATACATTTTAACAGTTAAATTAGTTTTATTTCCACCTTATCATCAAATTAAATAAAGAGAATACACCCAAATAAACCATTCTAACTGGGTTTCCTCACAAACCTCTGCAATAATGGCATTAATTGCAGATTTGAGTGGAAAACCCGATAAACGGTTGCATTTAAACGTTTTTTCTTTAATTTACATGTAGGTTCAAGATCTCCGCATCATTGGCTCCTTCCCTTTATGGCCCAATAAAACGGAATCAACTATATACTTAACATTACAATACTCTTCACTGATCAACGGTCTCTAAATGAAAGTCGTATAAAGGAAGTTTAATAGTTGAAAATTGACAAGGATTTTAGAATTCTGACAACTTAATAGCTTATTTATTTAGTTTTGCATATATAATTAAAACCCTGAATTTTTTTAGTGGTTTCTTCAGTATTAAGTTATACAAATAGTTATAGGATAAATAAAATAAAATAAACTTACCATATCACCAATATACACCTAAGTATAAATGATTACATTATAATAAATAAATTAAAAATATATTAAGACTTACCTGAATATTATGGGGAGAATGGGGAGTAAAAACTGTAGGGCTGTTGCTATCGCTAGAATGGCTGCTATTATTATTATTGTTCTCTAAATAGCCAGCAGCATAATCTGACCTCAACAAGTTTTCACTCTGCATTTTACCCTTTAAGGCGGTAATGTAACGATTGCAAAAATCTTTGCATAATTCTTGAACTTTTTCGAGCTCTAACAAATGAATCCTCAAAACCTGAATAGCTTTGATCATCTGGAAATGATAAATGAATAATCAACACATAATTTTAAAATGAAGACTGTCTCAAATTAGTTTTGTTCTACCAACCAATCCATCGATTTCAGCGTCGTTGACTAGAAAGGGTTTTCGGTCTCTTTCTTGATGTTGAACAAAAGCCTGAATATCCATATTAAAACTCTCAGAATTGGGCGTTTCAGCTAGTTGAGTAGCTTGTTCACATCTCTCAAACAATAAGGCCAAAAGAGGAAAGAGTGGATGCCTAAAAAAATAATTAGATACAGTTAAAATTACTATTAATTAAAGAAAATTTTAAAATATACCGTAAAATGGGGTAACATTCGTACGGTGGGGTAAAATTGGTAAAAAATTATTTCTGTGGTGATTTCCTTCTGGCAGGTTGTTGTGTCGACTTTTACCAAATGAGAGCGCATGAATGAGTCGTTTTGTGGGCTCTCATTTGGTAAAAGTCGACACAACAACCTGCCAGAAGGAAATCACCACAGAAATAATTGTGTACCAATTTTACCCCACCGAACTAATGTGACCCCATTTTACGGTGATAATATATATAAAAAAAAAGATCTTACAGATGAGATTGAGAGATAGATTTTAATAAGCATTTCAGTTTCCAATTGTATTGGTAATACTATTTAACAATTTATGATTTTAAGAAGGGATACAACACATAATTAAAATAGTATAATAGTAGAGAATGTGCTTGGCAATGCCCAAAGGACCAAAATCGAAAGGATTCAACAGGAAAGAGTATAATTTATAAAAATGAAAAAAAAAAAATTCAAAAGGGCGAAAATGACTACCTGCAACCATAAAAAAATTGTTAAATCGGACAGATCTCAGAATAGTATCCTTTAGTGTCCTGTTTAAAAGAGATAGTGTCCTTTTGCAAAAAAAAATACAATATTTAATCAATTTTCAAAAGGAACGAAAAAAAAATGAATTTATCGGGAAGGAGTGGCCATTCTTCAGCTGCCAAAAATCGTTAAGATCCTCACAGATCTGAAACTAGTATCCTTCAGTGATACTTAAAAAATTATGCATATACTTTTTGAATTCCAATGTTATAAAAAATGCTGCAGGTCCTAAGAAGCTAATAGAAGGGACCATGGATACACAAAGTTTCAATACTCCTTACTTCATTCTTAGTATGTTCTACCCACAAGAGCATTTAACAGGAATAGACTCTTAGATTTAGTATTGAAAGAATGCCTTAATTTTATTTCGTGTAATCAAATGCAGACTAAATAACAACATTAATTGATTAAAACAACCTGCTTCTATCTCATAGACACAATTTTAATCAAAAGAGGCTAATAATAATTCAAACAGATTCCATATCATCGGGTACAGTATCAAAGCTGCAAAAATTGAGTTTTGAGATGGCAAGCTCTACCACTCTTAAAACATTTATTGATCATTCTTTATTCCTTCACATTTTATCAAACTTGTGACAACTGGTGCTCTAATGCTATAAGGGTAGAAACTGTTATTTGGCCATCCTGAAACGTTGTTTATCTCTAATGAACTAGTTTATGAACCTCATATCTCAACCACACCCTCAATTACTTATTCTGTAAGAAACTATTAAGTAACTGTAAAAACTATAATGCTATTATCAATACCACTAAAACTTTAATCATATCAATCCGATCATTGAAAATAAGTCCATCACTAATCAATGGAAGGAATACATGAAAGACAAAGGATAGTTCATTAATATCAAAGATAAAAAAAAAAGTTATGTATAATTATCTAATGAATCTGATGCCAATTAATGAACTGAAATAAAAGTAAACTAAAATACTAAAAAAATTCCAGTAAATCCTAATAAATTCTAATATCTAAGTTTCTTTAACATAAGTCAGAAGGCAATAATAATTTCAACAATAAAGCATTAGGACATTAAAAATTGAATAGTTAAAACTTTTACTGTTTCTAGAGAATTTATATTCACAAGAATTACTAGTATAATCTACTAGATTATTTCAACTAGTAAAATTGAACAGGACATGTTTGAGTGTTAATAAATACAATTAAGGGCTGTTTTTATCAACTCTCAAAAACAAGAACATTACTCAATGACAAAGGAATGTGTCACAGCATAGCAAAACTATTGAAAAAATTCTTTTTAACAGTAAGTTCTAATTATTTAAACAAATCTATAAGAATCAATCAATATAGATATACAACTAGATATCCCAAAACATGGGAGGAAACAATTGATAATTTCAAATATGCTTTATTATTTAACTTACTTATAAACTGCTCTTTTGTCAGCTTCAAACACAGCCTGATCCTGAACATTGTTTCCCCCTTGGGAACTGACAATATTTTCTGAATATGACACCATGGCAATACTGTTCTCCTGCATCTCAGCCCATCTATTAAAAATTGTTATTTTATTTTAAATAAATAAAATGATGGAATAAATGTAATGTCTTAAAGATTTAAAGACAATTAATAAAAGTTGAAGGTTTATATTCACTTAAATAATCACTTTAATTAAAACATTGATGCCAATTAAAATCTAGCAACAATTAATTCAATTAACACATTATAATACTTACGATAATTTACTGTTTCTCATATTTTACGGTAATTTTATTTTGGCAAAGGTCAAACATAATGTAAACCAAATCATAAGCTTGTTTACACTATCAGATTAAAAAACATCGTCTACAAGTAATGAAACGAAGAGAGGCTCAACATGAGTTCAAAAGATTATTCTCCGTTTAATGTAAGCCAAGTTTGAAATTTACAAAAGCGAAATAAATAAAAAAGTCAACAATAGTAAACAACAAACTAGTAAACGTCCCGAGATAAAAAAATCGGAAAAACACGAAAGACCTTCAGCAGCGAACTAGTAACTTTTGTCACATTTGACTGGCAGGTCGGTACATGTCAATCAATGGCGGATGTCTCCTCCCAGACTATCAACTACGTCACCCTTACGCTGTCTCACACAACTCTAGTATGATTTCGTGAACGGATCCGCAATTTCAAATGAATCTCTTGGAACGAGATCGATTCAAAATCAATCTTCAACACTTTTAACTTCAATAGCCTGTTTTTGTAGTTTAAGAAACAAGGAGTGGGAGAGGGAGGGAAAAGTGGAGAGGGGGAATTAAATGGCTCTTGGAGGCGCACACGCAGTCAGACTTGCATTGATTTCAAATGAAAATTTATGAAACCAAGTTTCCAACACAAAAAAAAACAACAACGAATTCTTTAGAACACGAATTTCCTACTTTTTATTAGTAGGAACCAACTATTTTATAAGGCATATTCTAAAAAAAAAATAATTATGAAGTAATAAAGAAAAAGGTTTTACTAATTTATTCAAAACAACCTTACTTAAAAAAATAAATGTTCAATCCATCTAAAAATTCAGTAATATGTATTTTCATATTAGTTATGTTGAAGGACAATTAAAATCATAATTTAATCAAATATTTTAAAAACAAAATACTTTTTTTTTTTAATTTACATTAAACTAAGAATAAGGTCAATCCCAGACTTCCTATTTATTTTATCCTGACACAGAAAGTTCTAATTTCACTTTGCTGCACTCACTAAGTCATGTTAATATATGGCTAGCAGGAATATGAAAAAGCTAAATGAATTTACTAGAGAAATTAAATAATAATAATAAAATTCTTTATTTATTCTGGAACCTTAAGTCTCTTAAGAATAAAAAATAATTTAGTCAAGGGCTTTCAGAGCTTTAAAATGAAATGATTGTTTTAAGACAAATAATAATAAGAAAATTTTAAGAAAAGAAGATATTGATAAAAAATAACAGAAAATTTAAATTATGTTAGTGCAAAAACAATAAAATTTCATACAACTAAAAAATAGCTATTAACAGTTTTTGTGGATCTGGATGGATAGTAGATGGTTAAATAAGTTGTATTTGCATAATTAAATAAAAATATCTTTTAAAAAACTGAATATTATAATGTTTAGCAAAGCACCACCCATTCCAATGCTTTGATAGCATCTGTGAAATGAGTAGTGTTTTGATAAACATTATTATAAACAGTGATTTCTTTGTGTATTTATATTATCCAATTCCTCAAATTCACTGTTATAATAAATCCATTACTCTCGCCCAATATATAAAAGAGTTACATGGAATAATAGGTGAAATATAAAATACAAAATTAAATTACATTTATTGTCATATTTACAAAATTTAAAAACAATAATTACAGATTAAACCAATATAAACAGATTTGTAATAGTTTTTTTTTTTTTTTTTTTTTTAATTTGAAAATTAATATCCAAATTTTTCGTTCAAACTAGTTCTTCCATCTCCAGTTTGCCCTTTAGGTGGTTGCCATACCAAATTAACACAGTCATCTTCTGGATCTCCTGTCACCTAGTAAATAATAATAAACTCTTAGTGGAAGCACTAAAATAAATATATAGAACGTTACAAATAAAACTCTGATACATGTGAAATTACAAAATCATGAATAAATAATACAGCCCTTTCTATATAATGTAATCACTTTAGTTATTATGAAATGTAGTACATTCTAAAGTAGCTGAAAATAGGATAAAAAAGTAAGAGATACAATCTTTTATTGATCCTCATCAAATACTTAATGGTACTTATAATGAGTACTCCCTGTCTTGTCCTTAATTTATTTGATTTAAAACTGTTTTGATTTTGAATTAATTTACAGAACTAACTATAATATTTTTTTAACGGCATCATATTACCACCAGCGTATGATAATTGGAGGGAAAAAAGTTTGTGAGATCTTGTTTAGAAAGTACATTGCATGTACATATGTATGCAAAATACAGTTCCTTCAATTTAAAAAATCAGAAATAAATATCTCAAAAAAATGTTATCTCAAAAGAAAAAAATTGATTGAACTCAAAGTAAATTTGTTCAACCTTCAATTTCGACTTATTGAGTTTTGACTGTAATAATACATTCATACAATAAACCAATCTTTCACGATTCCGTAGTATATATAAGTAAATGTGTATATAATTGACTCCTCTCCAAGAATTAACAGAAAAATAATTTTTTCAATTTAAATAATAATAATAAATAGATAATAATTGCAGCCTTCATACTAGACGTTTACTTGTGGACTTCCTGTAATTGTAGATCCCCTGAGCATCATACGTTAATTTAACAAATAATAACCTATAAACATCACCTCAAAATAAGATAATGTAACAAGAAAACATATCTTAAGCACCTACCTCGGAACTAACTTTTGTAGTTTTTAGAGGCAGCACATTGGGTCCCTTTTTCTTAGGCTTTTGAAGTGCAGGGAGCTTTTCTTTTGGTATCACTGGACCAATAACTAGAATCAAAGAGAATGATTATTAATCAAAATATACTTTAAAGAAATCATAGTAAAAATCAAATTTGAATGTGAGAATCAGCTGAACCTGGAACTCCAATATTATTTTGATAATATAAATAGATATAATTATTGTATTTGTTAATCTTAGTACAAAATCACATTTAAAATTAAATTTATAACTGAGAATTTTTTTTTGCAATTAGCATTACCTTTTCTTAATTGTTTAGAGCTTAAATCAAATTTAAGAAGCAATATAATTTATTTTATTTTTATTTATTTACTAACCAGAATCTTTACATTGAGCATAAAGAATAATTTTTCTTGTATTTATTCATTTATTATTATTATTATTATTATTATTATTATTGCTCTTTAATTACTAAATTAAAAAAAGATTTATAATAATATAAGTATGGTTGACTGTTATGATGAACAGAGAAGAAGATAATAATTATCTTCTTCTCCATTAAGAAAAGATTTCTTTGTTTTCTGAAGATTTCATATCTTTCTGCTTTCTTTTTCTAATTAATTTAGTTTATATACTATAAAATAGAATAAGAAAAGATCCTAAACAATTAATAAACTTAAGAATTATGAATTCTTTACATAATTAACATTCTTAAACTTTTCTTTACATACTTTACTATTATTTACAGTAAAATCTAAAATAATAATTTATACATAAAATCACACATCCCTGATAAGAAGTATTACATACATCGGTGGCTCTACATCCCGTCACCGAGACTGGGCCTCCTCCAAAAGCTTTCGCCAATCAGCTGCAAATCACACATCCCTGATAAGAAGTATTGGATTACTCAAAAACATGCTAGTCGCCCAATATCTATACAGGCATATATAAAGCAAACAATGTTAACCGATGCAAATTATTTAAACTACCATTCGTAGAATATAAACTATAATAACCAAACAAATACAATGTGTTATGTGACTGTGAACTCTAATACATTGCCAATAGACAAAGTAATAATAAATCTTTAATACTCAATAAATTAATATTTTTATACAAACCCTTTTTCTTTTTTACTTCAACAGTTTCTTCTTCTATGCTATGGATGTTAGATTTGTCAGCTTCTGTCTCTTTGACATCAACTTTTTCTGATGTTTTTTCAAACTGATTATTTTTCTGTTTATTGGGAACAGCAATAGCTTTAAACGGTTTTAATTCCGGTAAGCTAGTCGGTTTTACGATGTTTATTAGCTTTCTTAAATGATCTTCTTCCTTTTTCAGCTTTGCTACTTCATCCTAAAAAGCGTATTGATAATAATATATGTAATGCATACAAAGTAAAATATTCTCAGAGAAAAAGTTAAATACACATTTCATATTCTCTCAAAGGAATATCATATCAAAAACAAACATCTACATAACTATTACATCACAATAACTGATCCATGACTAATTTCATTAGACTCTTAATTTAAAATTAGAACAGATTTGCTTTTAAATGTTTAATTTTTAAAGGTAATGTTCATATTTGATATTAAGAAATTTAAATAATCTAATTTTAGATATAGAAACACCATATCAATGTATTTTCATATCTTTGGATATGTGAGAAAACTTCAGATAATTTAAAACAAATGCATACAAATAAAAAACCATACTTTACCAAAGTAACTAAGATGCACTAGAACTTATAAACATTCAAACTTACTATTTTTGTTTTTTTAATCTAGCTTAAATTTGTTTAATCCTCTAATCACAGCAAAAGATAATTGTATAATACTGAATACTCAGAAATATCAAAACATAATATGCTTAAACATTACCACATAGTGACATACCATATTGTGGTATTTTTCTCCTAATATAATTTTCATCAATAGACAAAAATTCAAATCCTAGAGGAATCCTTTGACTAACAGATATAAATATTTTAAAATGTTTTAGCTTACAACATATATGAAATTCATTGTAAATATTAACAGTTTGTTCTTTCAATTGAGAGAGGCACAATATTACTCAATAACGGCAGAACAATTCTCTTGTATTTTTCTAATAAAATTAAGTTATGAATGTATTCAAGTCAACTAATCATATCACAGAAATAATATGAAACTCAGTTTCTGAGAGTACAAAAGGCTGTTCACAAGTGTTTTTCTTCTCCACCAATTAAGTTTATAGAAATAACAATATAAAAATAAATATATAAACAAAATTTTGAAGCAATAAAGTATTTAAGTGAAATTTGATACATTCTAATAATAAAAGAAAAAGTATAAAAAGTAAACAAAATATACCCTAGCAATTTTAATATCCAATTTAGCAGGTTTGTCTTGCTTTAGTGTTTTCATAAACTTGTCTAAGTCATCTTGATCTTCATTTTCACTTTCTGTCTTTTCTTGGCTTAAATCTAACAAGTTCTGCAACTTAAGCTGAGCTTCCTTCAGCCGCTCAATAACATCATTATGCTTGGCCATCTGTAAAAACAATAAAAATACTGAAAAATTGCATCTTTGAGATTTAATTATAATAGAATTCAAACACTTTTACATTAGACAAAATATTTACAAAACAGTAAAAAAAAATCTAATTTTTTTTTTTTGGCACTGAGTTTTGGACCACAGACCACCATTTAAAGAGTTAGAAAACACAAGTATATATTTATTGCTAAGATACATATTCTCCATTTTAATTAATAATAAATGAGTTAAAAAAAAAAAAAAAAAAAAATCAGGATAACAACATTGAATGAAAGACCTAGAGTATTCTTTGATAAAATGAGTAATGGTAGAAAATATGTCAATGATACTGTACTGGTTAATAAAAGGAAGTTAAGAGCCAGAAACCATCCAAAATATTGTTTTAATTATAATTCTAATAAGCGTCAAACAATTTGTTTATCAATTATAAGAATAATAATTAACAGAAAGCCATTAAGAGTGTGGAGAAATCAATAATTTACATATTTATGAGCTTATTTTCAATTCTTAACATTTATTTTAACACTAGAAAATTCGGAAAAAAATAATTAAAAAAAGAAAAATAAATATTGAAAACAGCTATAAGTTTTATAAATGTACAATAAAATACTGATAAACAATAATAAAAAACTGTAGCAGCAAACAAAATAATACAAAAAATATTAAACATAGTTATTAGAATGAAATTTGAAATTTAAAAAAATTAAATTTCAGATATACAAATTAAACCAACTCCTGTAGTTAATAGGACTTAATCAAACCAAACACAATATAAAACGAGTCTATCATAAGTCTCAACTGAGAACTCATGTACATACTTTCCAACAAGATCTTTCGTCTTTGCAAGAGTGATTTTCGGAGTACAAAAATAAACAGTTAACAAATGATGTGTCTTGGTGTAAACTGGATAATGGAATAATGGTAGAAAGAAGGAAAATAAGATAAGTGAAGTAATATCCCAAGTATTTGAGTGGATCATTACAGATATTAATCTGATTAAAGAATTCCAAGAGAAGCAAATGTGATCAAAACTTTGATTTGCTCATTCATTAGGCGGGAAAAAGAATGGAGTTTCCATAGCTATTTTTCAGTTTTTATTTAAAATTACATTTTATTTTTTTGTCTGCTCAGAAACATAAAATAATTCAAATACCAAACACAGATATGCCAGATATGTAGATAAATACGCAATTATAGTCCAAATGTATTTACGGCAAAACATGCAAAATAAAAATAACTCAAATTGATTCCAAATGCCTTAAAACATATACTTTTTTATGATATTAGATGTTTTAGTTAGCTAGGATAAATATGCAAATGCATATATTTCACAGCCCTAGTGATATTTGCAATACTAACCAAAGATTCATAAGTTTCAACAGTTTCTTGAATTTTTCCTGCTTTCTTCATCCTTTTTTGTCGCTTAAGGTCCAAATCACCAGTTCTATCAAAATAGCTATCTTCATCACTGTCATAATAATCATTTTCTTCCCAATTCCTTTTCTGGTGCCTTTTAGCCTCTAGAAAAAAAATATTAAAATTCATTTCAATGTTGGTGATTCTCAGCAACAGATACTTAATTATATAAAAATATTAACTGTTATAACTATGTTTCAAGAAGATAAATACATAAAGAAACCAAAAGGAAAGTTTTTCCAATAAAATTGGTTCAAAGTGTAGAGGATTTCAAGCTGAATGCTTTACTAATTAAATTCAGTCAAGTATTAAAACCATACCTTGCTTAGATTGGCGGAACAATCCTAATTTATCTATCAGCCTGCATGCATCTATGGCACACTGAACTTGAGCTTCTTTCTTACTCCTTGCTGAGGATTCAACTACCATTTCTTTTCCACCACCATCATCAAGTGGTAGCCTATGGATAAACAAATAGTAGTTAATAATAAATACAAATAATTTGTTTATCATATCAACAAATAAAAACCTTTTAATCACAGGAAAAATATTAATTCTACAATTATTTTTAGCTTTGACACAAAAACAACTGAAAATAGCTTTAACTTCACAATTTATAATAAACTAAGTTAATATCAATATGAAATACTGACTCACACAATCTTACAGGCTATCATTCCTTTTTCAGCTTGTTCAGTTAAAAATTGAAGTTCTTCACCCTCCCTTTCAAACCAGTGCCTCAAAGCTTTTTTAGGATCATCAATATACAGCTCTTCATTGGTTGTAACGGCATAAGGGTTTTCACTTAAATCTTCTTCATCGTCCGCATCATCTCCTTTAGGTTTTAGCAAAATCATTATACATTCATAATTAAAATAACAATACACAAATATTCGCTATTAGAGCATAAGCATTTTAAATAATTTCAAGTGGAGGCATGAGTACATTAAAAAAAATAATGAGAAAAGCAAATCCAATCTTATGATAGAAGAGCCACTGTAAATTTACTTTCAAAGAAACTGGCTCATTGAATACATTAATATATACTAACAAAGCATATTATTTTAATTTGTTAAGATTTGTTTTATTAAATAGTATTTACAATAAACAATTTTAATGAGTAATTAAAATATTCTTTATAATAAAAAATAATATAACCAAGTTATCACACCATGTTCTGGGTCGCAAAAACATTAACATGACTAACTGAAATATACTCCAAGCTTTTAAGTCATTACATGTTAAAAAAGTATCTAACATTCACTAAGAAGATCTCATGATTAATAAATAATTACAGTCAGAGTCAAAAGTATTCGTACACCTGCTATAAATCATAAGAAATAACAAATATTTGCATTGTTTAATAGGATTGATTTAAACAATAAGTCCATTTAATGTGTACCTCAACACTTTTATTTATAAATATATTTTTGTATTTATAGAACATTTTACAAAATAATGTATACAATTATTCCAGAATAATTGAAAAACAACAATAGCATGAATCAAAAGTATTTGTAAACTTGATAAAATTTCTATTTAATATTGACATTCGATAACAATTAATACTTAGTAGAACCAACTTTGGCTTTTAATATGCACTCTATGCTTTGTGGCATTGAATTCACTAATTTTTTTGTCATAGACACTATAATTTTGATTGTTAGAAACACACCTTTTCCATATTTAAATACCATGATCCTTTAGATAATTCCATAAATGTGCTATAGGGTTAATATCCCGTGATTGAGGGAGAGTGGCCATACGTTTTGATATGTTGTACAGGATCCCTATTTTGGATTTCCAAGCTGTATGCTTGGGATCATTAAACTGCTGAAAAATGTAATTTTCTCCAATCTCAAATTTTTCAGCATTAATTAGGAAATTTCTTTTTATCACATCAATATATTTTAAATGATTCATTCTGCCATCGATAAATTCAGGACACCCCACTCAAGTAAGACCACGAGTCGCTTTCCTCCATTCCTAACAGTTGGAACTATATTTCTTATTTCTATTGCTATATTTTTTCCTCCATACTTTTTGGCCCAAATGAAGATTAAACACTTCAATTTCACAATCATTGGTAAATATTATTCTATCCCTAAGGTCACAATCATATTTTTTATGGTCTTTGGCCCAATGATATCTTAATATTGTTTATTGATGGTTTTCCTCTAGCTGTTCAGCCATGAAGCTCGTTCCGTCTCAAGCATTAGCACATTGTTAAAACACTCCCCTTTTACCCCTCTTTCAGACAAATGTTCATCCACTAATTTAGGGGCACTAACTAATTCTTGGTTTTCTTTTAACTTTTTTCGTGATGTCTTTCATCCTTAGAGTAAATTTTTCTTGGTTGTTTTATTCTCTCTTTATGTTCATAAGTTTTTCTTGTTCCATACCTTTTAATTGCATCTAGGACTGTTGAGTGAGGTCTGTTAACTTCTCTAAGCGTCCGTAACTCATTATGTAGGTGCACAATAATTTGTGTTTCTTCTTCAATCGTCTCTCTGGTTTTGCTTCCCATTTTCAATTTACGACCAGCAATAATACGCACTAACAATCGCTAAACCTTTACAAATGATGCCAAGGTAAAGACTGATTGGAGGTTATCCTCAAAATATTAAGACGATTTAAACTACATAAAAATGAAATAAATACAAAATTAAACGAAAGAAAATAAAACTAACACTAGTGTACGAATACTTTTGACTGACTGTATATTTGGTTAAACATTTTCCAAAAAGTGAACGCTGAATAAATCACATAAACAAATACTTCATTTTTAATATAAAATCTCGATTAATGATTTTAATTATAACTGATTACTGAGGCATTACAAATCATCGCAAGCTGAAAAAGCATTGATAAATAAATATCTTTTGATAATTTTTTTTCAAAAATTAATGAACAAAATCACCTGAACCAACATTTTATTTTCAAAATCAAATCTGGATTACTCATTTTAAACAATTGAATTCAAGAATTGACAGTTTATGACCTATCGCTAATTAACAAATAATGTATTATTACCTAAGCCCCAAGATATTCCTCTTTCTTCAATTAACTGTTTTTCTTTTTCTTCCTCTTCAATTTTAAGCCTTAATTCTTCCTCCTCTTGCCGTGATTTCTCCTCTAATTCGAGTTTCCTTTTTTCTTTTAGTTCAGTAAGAGTTAATTCAGATTCTTCTTCTTGGTCATGTTCTGGTCCTTGAAGAAGGAAAAATCTAGTACTACATCCAAACTTAATCATGTGACCAACCTAAGAAGTGAATTAAATAGAATTAACACTTTCTGTTCTGATAGAAAAACATCAACTAATACTGTTTTTTTCTCTTTCAAAAAATATTAAAGAAGAAAAAAGTCTGGTAAAATTTTAAATAATCCTACACCTTTTTGAGTCTGAGTTATAACACGTTTTATTTTAGAGATATGGTTTGCAAAATTAAAAATATGGACAAGACATATTTTAGATAAAAAGAGAAAGATGTCACTAAGGTCAGTTCATTTTGGTAAAACAATGTTTCCTAACAATTAAATGTGATAAAGGTTTTGACCTCATTACAAATTGGGCTGATTTACGTATTCAGTATTTCATATTCTATTAACATTAGGAAATTAAGCGACAGCAAACAATATATTCCACCATGTAATTGTTCATAAATATTGATTACTTTATTTGCTGACTGTTTCCTTCTTTATAATTGACAACAGTTTTATAACTGCTATGAATTAAATGGTATTACCACTTCAATATTAATCATGAACATATATTAATATTTTTTTAGTAAGCAAGTATTGAATTAACTTCATCTTAAAACCGCTTCTAATAGTATTTCTTTTATAATATGACAGATCCGAAATGACAGCTAACAATATCAGTTCATCATACTCATACAAATGGCAAAACAACCAAGGAATTCTTGTCAGAATATGCTGGATAGAAAGGAGTCGGATCTATTTTTAAAAAATATAATCTGTTAACATGTCCAGCAAGAAGTGAAAGCATTAAAAGTAGTTTATTACGATCTAATGGAATAAGATTTTAAAAATGCTTATCTCCAGAAAAAAGAGATCTCTATTGAAGATAATAAAATACATCTAGCAGCTGTTTAATAATCAACAAATCAAAAACCATGCTAATATAATATCTTAACATGATAACACCAACCATAATGAAACTCAAAAAAGATAAAATCACTCATAAAAGTGATCAATCAGGATAAGCAAAACATTAATTCACACCTTAATTTTTAATTGAGAACAATGGTATTAAAGTCATAGTTAACAGCACAAGCTGGGGTACATGAGGACGTTAAGACCAAAAAACAACAATTTTTAATTTAAAAATCATTTTAATTAATTATTGAAGGATGTTAGTAATATTTATTCCACTTCGGCATTTTTCTCATCATCATACATTAAATCATTTGTACAGCATGTTTCAGGAACTATATTTCCCATCATCAGGAACATTACATCTATATGTATAAATATATATTTTATATAATATGAGACCTCAGAATTGTTTGGGATGTAACATTCTTTATGATGGGAAATAGTTTCCTACACACGTAGACAGGGGGCCTGACCTAAGGTGGCCAGTGTTGGGAGTGGGGGGTTTAGGGCGCCATAAGCGAAATGGGTCCTCCCCAACTATTGGGTCTCACAGATACTCACAGGACATGGAGGGTTCCGGGGAAAGCTTAACGAGCATGGAAAGGAGATCGACCCTCGGTGCCCGACTTGTGGAGTCCCAGAGACAGCGGAACACGTAGTGTTATCCTGCACTGAGATGGAGGGACACACTTGTCAAGAAAAACTGGGATCTTCACCCTCGTCGAAGCGCGGACTTCCCCCGACTTATGGAAGAAGACAATTACCTCTACTTTAGGGAATTTGTCTACGGTTTGAAGGAAGTGGTGGGTCCTAAGTACTTCACCTTAGGTAGGCCCACCCTCCGCGGTCGGTGAGCCACCGCCAGAAGATAAAGCAGAAGAAGAGAACCAGCGACCGTGAGGCCAAGCAGGACCGGACGGATGCTGTGGACCAGGCGGATGCAGTCCTCAGGAGAGCTTGCTGGAGTGGACCAGACGGATGCAGCGGACAAGGAGGGCTGGACCGGGCTAACCGTCTGGAAGGATGAAAGGATAAGGTGCAGGAAATAAATGAAGGTGCGGTCGCTAAGGCGTGCAAAGCATTGCCGCACCACAGGATTGTATCCACAAATAAATATTGCCTCATTTATTTTGTAAATGAATAAAATTTTAAATAAAGAGTTTCATTGGCAGCAGCGGCAAACATAAAACCCATATGTTGAACCCACTGCTGCCAAAACCCCGTATGACTGAAAAGGCAAGAAAGGGAAAAAAAAAAAAAAAGGTTTAGGGTGACATGACAAGGCATTTGCTCTGGGGCCCAGTTTGGCTCTCGGCAGCCCTGCACATACAATAAATGGTTCAATATGTAATAATAAAATAATATGAAAAGTGTAATAATCATAATTTTAAATCATAGTTGTGTTAAAAGAGTTTATAACTCTGATTCTCGAAAAACATGCACAGGGTTTCAATAACTGATTTTGCTCTACATCTTCTCGAAATCTAGTAAAATAATTTCCAGTAAAAACTTTTGATTAGAAATATATATCTAGTTTAAAGTAAAATAATACTGGATAAGTTACTGTAAATTTCAACATTTTTTGGGGGGGAATTTATATCATAAATATTGCCTTAGTATATCAAAACTGTTTTGCTTACCTCAGTCATCATTTAATTATAAACTAACAAATATGAGAATATTTTGTGAAATAAAATAGACAAATGTTTCAAATCAGATACCTTTATTCGGGCATAAATTTTAGGTTTTAATCTCCCCTTGTTTAGAAAAGTACCATGAGTGCTATCAAGATCATACAAATAAAATCCTTTATCCAAATCTCCATCTGGAACCCCTCGGAACTGTAAAACTGCATGATAGCGAGAAATAGTAGGGTGAGCCATTACAACATCACATGAATCAATTCTTCCAAAAACAACGAATGACTTTTTGCGAAGATTCATTCTTCTTTGAATTACTCCTGATTTCAATTCCTAAAATATCCATGACAATGTAAGTAGTTATCAATCAGCATTAAAAAAAAAAAAAAAAAAAAAAAAAAAAAAAAAAAAAAAAAAAAAAAAAAAAAAAAAAGCTGCAGTAGGAATAAAAATTACTTCAAGAAAATAATCATCATTAGGTAATCCTTTCCAATTGGGCTCACTATACGGAAGAGATGGAAAATTAGATATAGGCTCAGGTTTCAATTCCACTGCATTTGGTACTTCAAAAAAATCATCCACAGTTTCTTCAGGAGTTGAACTCTTAGTAGCAGATTTCTTAATTAAACTCTTATTTCCTTTCCGTGGTCCAATGAAAACAGGTTTTTTAAAAATTTCTTTTGATTCAATCTTTACATCAGACTCACAAAAAACCTCTTTTTCATCATTGGAAGGAATCGCTGATTCTACTTCCATTTTTGTTTAACTTAAAACTGTTTATAAAATGTTGAAGCTAAAAATAACAAAGCTTTTCATCATAATAAATATCACAGTGAAAATAAACGTAAATGAAAATAAACAAGACCAACTGTTAGGAAGGTTATACTGCAGGTTTTATTTGCTATTCCAATGAAGATGTTCAAGGAAGAACTTCTCGGTCTTTGGAGAAATATGATGAACATCATAGATGATGTAACTTAAAATAACTTCGAAAACATTGAATCATATACATATTATTATTTTAACTGAAAATATAAGAGACAAATGCTAAATATAGACGTTCATTTTTTTAAAAATATTTTTATCTAATTTCCTATGTTTGTAGAAAGGAAAATGTGACTTTAGTCATAACTAATATTTCATTCTAAATAGTTGGATGAATTATAATTTTTATAATTGTATTTTTATAATATTTTATAATATTTTTATAATATTGTATTTTTATAATAATTATAATTGTATTTTCTCCTGTTAAGACACCAAGGTCGAATAAATTAATTTAATAAAAGAATCGTACACTTGAGGTAGGCATGATGGTATAGATGGATCAATACGATGAGCATCGATGAATGATTTGCCACTTATTTTTATTTAAATAAAAAAACTCCAACAGAAGTAATAAATAATCCACCAACCCTTATTCCATGAGTTAATCTATCTGAACAATGTTCAGTGAACATTTCATTCTTGAATGTAATGTATGATAACATTGTTTACTCAGTATGACTAATTGATGTAGTATCACCAATTTGTTTTTAACTGATTTATTTATTTTTAACCTTTATTAGGTAAGTAATAAAAAAACCAGACTAAGTAAGATTTTTGCTATTAATATTTTTATTTATTTATGAAAGCCTGCTGTTGACTATATCACACATGTATTTGTAAAGTTACACAACTCAAAAACCATCATTAAAACAATGTAAAATTTTTACAGTACTGTATGAAATATCAAAAGTTTACCTGAATTATTTTTCAGTCCCAACCATACGGGTTAAATTTTATTTTGTTGTGATCCCCCAAATAAATCTTGACCTCTCTCTGGCCAGTATAGGACTTCAATGGAACTCTTAAGGCAAAAAAAAAAAAAAAAAAAAAAATAGATATATTAGAGACATTGAAATCCCATTTTGTAATTTAATCACTTTACTATTATAGTATATATGATCTACTGCTATCCCTTTGTGCATTTAATTTATAACATAATCCATTTCCATAATAGAAAAGCAGTAAACAAAACTTCAGAGTTATTTAGAAATTCTTTTCCAAATATATTTCTTACTCTGAGAGAAATAATTAAGATGGATTTCTGCATATTAATTTCTAAAATTTCTCAAAGATTATTTGTTTACAGAAATAAGAAAATAAAGTAGTTATGGACTGGTTTTTTGGAAAAGAACCTACCCTAAAAGGTATGCTCTCGCTAAATTTATTTGGTATAATTTCTTTTTAACATGACTTTGATAGTAATATTTTTCTTTTTCCTAAAGAACAACAGAAAAATAATGATAAGTTATTGAGATCAACTGATAGAGAAATTGATCGGGACAGGAGGCATCTAGAAAGAGAAGAAAAACAATTGGTAAAGCCTGGAAATTTTTTTATCTGTCTATTATCAGCAATATTTAACTCTTTATACAATATATCTATATAATTTATTCATTAATTGTTTGTGGTTTTACTTATGTTTTAGATTCTTGAAATTAAAAAGAATGTTAAAGAGGGTAATCAACAGGCTTGCAAAGTATTAGCTAAACAACTGGTACAAGTAAGAAAACAGAAGAATAGGACATTTGAAATTAAATCCAAAGTATGTTATTAATATTGTGCGATTTTGATACTTTTGCTTATTTTTTACTTGTATAATTTGGGTAGCACAGTATTTTTAATTTTATATATTAACATTTTTATAAATTTAAATAGATTTATCTTAGTATCTTCAGGCTGCACAACTTTTATATTGTATCCATAAATGAAATTTGGTTATGATATGTCTTAAGATTAAAAATTAAAATAATACAGATCTGAAAAATTTCCATACAATAACTTTTTATCAAAATTTTATTAAAGTGGCAGCTACTGCTAATTCCTTCTGAGAAGCCTGGATGAAAATGGGTATGGCTGATGAAATGAGTATGTTATCTTTAACATATCAAAATGTTATTTTAAATAATAGTCTAGTCATCAACTATCCCAGAGCAGAAAGTTTTATAGTTCCCAGAACTATCAAAACAGAAATTGATCTATTTCTTTGAATACAAGGTTCATTTATGAGTCTGCCAATTGCTGTTAGATTCTCATTTTGATTTTGTTATAAGAAAAGCTGAAGACTGTAATTCTAAATTGAGTTCTGTTAGACTAGGGTTTTATTATTTCCTTTACTCATAATTCTTAAAAATACTTTTAATAGATTTCTGGTGTTCGTTCACAAAACAGAATGATAGGAACCAATGCTAAACTTTCTGAAGCCATGGCCACAACAGCTAAAACAATGAAAAATATAAATCAAGTTCTAAAGCCTGAACAAGTGGCAGCTACTGCTAATTCCTTCAGAGAAGCCTCGATGAAAATGGATATGACTGATGAAATGAGTATGTTATATTTAATATAGTTTAGTCTAATAGTTCTTATATCACATTTTTATTTTTGTTTTCTTATTACTATCTGTTTATCTTGCACTTTATCAATATTTTCTAGCCGGAGTTTAAAAGTTCAGTTTTATTCCCAGATTTTTAAATTACCAAACAATGAATATTTCACTTATTTCTTCAAAATAAAATACTATTTTATTTAGTTAACTTTGCTTTTCATTTAATCAATTTCATATTTAAATTAAAAGTTGTTCTCAAGTAATATTATCAAATTCCCAATTCAGAATAATTTAATAGGTATTTTTGAATCGAGAATTTAAAACAAAACATGTTAATTTTTAATTATTATTAAAAGTTGATAATATAATCAACAAATAAGTTTTTTGAATAACTTAAGGTAGCTATTTTCTTTTTTCTAGCAGCAATTAATACTATTAACTTTTATGTATTTCAGTTAATGAGTCATTAGATGACATTCTCAATGACTCAGATGATGAAAAGGAAACTGATGCAATTGTGAATCAAGTTCTTGATGAGATTGGAATTGAAATATCCGGAAAGGTGTGTAACAATTTTTTTTTTTACTGTATTATTTTTATTCGAGTATTCTAAATTGGAATTGAATATTTCTTCTTTTTTTTTTACAGATGGCAGCAGCGCCTCAAGCTAATCATAGGCTTGGGCCTAGTAAATCCAGTCTTCCTTCTGATGAAGAATTAGAGTCGCAGTTAGCAAAATTGAAATCATAAGACTGGAATATTGCTAAGCTTAAAGACTTACCTAATAATTTAAAAGAATTAATAATGTAGATATATTATACATATCTTTACGTTACAATTGTCCTTGTTCTTAATTTTTTGTACTGTCAAGACTTTTTATTGTGCACCACTTAACACCAGATGTACATTTAAAGTTTTCTGTCATTAAATGCTTCCATTTACTTCATTGAATTAAGAAATCGTGCCTAGATAAGATTTTTAATACTAGAATATTTAATTATAAATTTAGAGGAATAAACCTTTATTCAGCAAAATATGATTTTAAGTGCCTTATGTATATAATTGTTAAAAAATTTGTATTATTTCTGAAATATAAGATATAATATCAAAAATATATTTGTACTTCTGTCAGAATCTTAGCTATTTATTTATTTTATTTGTTTTATTTGTTAACATTCATTAAAATTTTCTATTTATTT
Source organism: Euschistus heros (assembly GCA_003667255.2). Lineage (NCBI taxonomy): Eukaryota > Metazoa > Arthropoda > Insecta > Hemiptera > Pentatomidae > Euschistus > Euschistus heros. The sequence goes on from RCWM02000142.1 coordinate 2,361,215, forward strand.
TTAGTATTAATATAGTCAAACCTCTTTTCTTTGTTCTTGATGGACCAGAAATAGTAAATTTGTGATTTTTCATCATTGGCATACCTTATTGTTTATAATTATTGTACATTTAGGGTTTTAGAAGAAAGGTAGTTATGGTTTCTTTAGAAAGTTTTAACATTTTTCTATACACACACATATATATATATATATATATATATATATATATATATATATATATATATATATATACACACATACATACATACTAGCATACCCCCTTGCAGCTTCGCCTGCTCTCATAAATAAGAACTTAGCTTATTTTAACTAATAATTGAATTTTATTTGTTTATTAATAAAAACCTTGCATTGAAGTATGGAATTTAGCATTATTTCTTCAATGATATTTTCACGCGTGGCAGTAAATTTTAACCTGGTTAAAATTACATTGATCAGGTGTTCGAAGAGTACGTAAAAGCATAATTAGACATCCAGTTTAGTAGAAATAATTTGATTGATCCATCTAGTTGGATTTTAATTTCTAACCATAAAATTACATGACAGTTTGGCAAACCTTGTTTCACCATTGTTGCACCAAACTCTGTTGCGAAATGGCCGCATATCGGTCGATTTTTAATCTGCAGTGGGATCCACTTGTCGCTCCATATATTTATAGTTTTTTTAACCCATTCAATGCGGAAATGCAAACGGTTTTTTTTGTCCCGATCGGAAATTTTTTTTTGTATGAATGCTGAATGACGGGAGCATTAAATAATGCACTCCGACTGGTGCCATAATTCACATAGCATTATATAATGCTCTCCGCATTGAATGGGTTAATAACTATTGAATTGAAAATAAGTAAATTTTATCATAAATTTCTAGCTCTATATAATATCACCGTACCTTCGTAACCTCTCTTGAATGGTGCTCGCCACCTATCGGTCGATTATTAAACTTCACTGCGCACCTCATACTTATCGCTTTTTTATGGCAATATAATTTAAAATATTAAAATTTTATTATTGCTAAACCTTGCTTAAAGTATGAAGATGGTGTGGTTAAAATTTGGCACAGATTGGTTCAGTAGTTTTCGTGGTTAGTGATCACAAACGAAAAATGGCTTGTCCTTTTATATAATAGTATTGATACAGGGTGCTCAATATTCAATGGCCACCTTATTTTTTCTTTTTTTTTTTCACAGTTTTTGAAATTTTGAAACAGAACTCTCAGGGTCTTAACTGTGTCAAATAAAGTTTCTTTTCAGGTTATAGCCTGCTCTCCAACCTTCTCTAGCGACCCTAACTCTGGAATTCCTAATGAGATGTGGTATTTTTTATGACAGATTTCAATAGAAAATCTAATTTTGAATTGATTTTATACTGATGAATTTTTTTATCAGTAGCACCGTTTCACCGCTAATTGCGAAAAACTATGGAAAAATGCACTTTTCCAGAGAAATCTCCTCTATTGAACAAAGCATAAAAACAAAAAAAATATCCAGCTACAATTTATAAAGCACATGAAATTCTGTTTATATGATTTAGGAATTTATTTGTGTTGGATTTCTTCTTTTTCGTCAGTTATTGTGCACAGACTGGTGAATAGTGTCATGGCTGATTACATGGAATTGGTGGCAATGTTGTTGGTGCTAGGCGAATGCGAATAAACAGTACGGTAGTGGCGCATCTCTACAAGCGGCAAGAACAGGTTGACTTGGAAGGTTTTCCCTGAGAGGCTCTAATTGTCAACAAACCCGTGATGAAACTAATTTCATTTATGTACTGGCTATAGTGGAAGCGCATCCTTATCGGAGCATTCGGGACATAGCCAGGGATACTCACTTAAGCATTGGAACAATGTGGGCCATACTAAAACAACACTGTATGAGGTCATACCGCATTTCACTTTATTAGGCCCTAACTCCCCAATTTGCTGAGAGATGACTAAGGTTTTGTCATTGGGCACAAAGAACGATAGGGGAAAACCCTTCTTTCTTTTCCAATGTGCTCTGGACCGATGAGTCAACATTTTCAAGCACAGGAATTGTGAACCGCTAAAATATGTACTACTGATGTGATCACAATCCACATTGGATGCGTCAAGTCGACCATCAACACAGATTCACCATAAATGTTTGATAGGAGATATAAGGTGGAAGAGTATTGGGCCCTCACTTTTTTCAAGAAAGATTGACTGGTTCAATTTTCAATCAGTTTTTGAATAATAAACTAATAGAACTCCTTGAAGATATACCATTAAACCAGTGAAACACAATGTGGTTCCAGCTGAACCCTGAGGGAATGTTCCCTGGGCGTTGCATCAGCCAAAGGATGGATGTGGAGTGGCCACTGAGATAACGTCATACCTCACGTTAATAGACTACTATTTGTGGGGAAGACTTATAGACATAGTGTATGAAAGAAGACCCCTTAATGTAGTCGATCTAAGAAACAAAATAGCAGAGGCCGTACAATCGTTTCCAGTAGCTGAGATTTTATGTGCGAAAGTTACACACAGATTTGACTGGATTATATCAAGAGATGATGGTTAGTGGAAAAAAAAAAATTAAGAAACTTTTTTTTAATTTTACATTATTTCCATACTTTGTTCTCAATTGATAGCACCCAGATCATCATCTGATTATGATTTTAATTTAGAAAATTTTGTTTTATGTCTGTTGTTGTTTCTTGAAAAATAGATTTTTTCTTTTCCCATCGTATCATTTAGTTGTGTCTCTTCTAGTTCTAAGAAACCATGTAATTATCAGAGTAGAAAGGTAAAAACTACAGAAATATCAATTTGCAAATTATTTATTTTCATTTTATAATATGTATAATACAGGCTAAAATTTGTATGATTTTTCAGTAATTATAAAACCAGAAGATGAAAGGAGATATTAAATTTTTTTTTTTAAATTAAGGAGATTTGGGTTCCCAAAGTGTGCTCACAAGGTGACTTAAACTAGAACACCAAAACTTTAACCATTTGCCTTTTCAAAATTAAATGTCAACATTAGGTATTAAAATGCTTAAAAATATTCAGATTCATAATTATTTTTAATATTGATATTATTTCGAATATCGAAATAATTTTATTGCCCAACACTTAGTTTCAAAATAACAAATATTAAAATAGACATTATTAACAAATATAGATAACAAAAAAAAACATTCTTATATCCTATGTTTACATAATCAACAAATACGTGATTTTTCAATTATAAAATATACAAATTTCTATTAATTATTCTTCGGCTTAAGAATCTTGAAAAGTTTATATTATGGGAACCTCTGGTATAAATTATAACACAATAAAGAATATTACAGAATTTTGTCAAACGAATCAATGCAGTTTAATTCACAGATAACATCGAGTATAATGCTTCCATTATATTGTTCATTTAAAGATTGTTATTCATTTTTAAGTTTAAAAAAATAATTTTATATTTAACTTGAAAGAGGTATTTCAATAAAGAAAGAACATGAAATACAATTAAATGAAACAATTTTTTTTTTAATGATTATATATCATATTCTTTCCTTAATATAATTCAAAAGGTTTTTTTATTGTAACAAAATATGACGTTAAAAATTATTGAGTCATCACTTTAAACAGTTATCAAATTCTTAGTAGAACCTCCATTATCCAAGTTAATAAACAAGAGAATGGGCAATAGACAACAGGAAACCCTGGATAACTGGATAAATATATTCATTCTTCTCAATGCATTAATTTAGAAGAAATTCGTTTAAAATGTTATTTTATGATACATAATTTAGAAATTTACAGAGATATTACTCTTAAATTTTAGACATTGTCACCTTTATTTCCTTCCCCTCTGTGAAGATTTTTTTTTTGATTATGTATATTTTGGTACACATCATAATATTGTCCTTCCTTAATCAATTCGAGACCTAGAGCTAACATTTTTGAAGGTGGCACCAGATCCAGGACATGATAATTAAATTCCTAATTAATCAAATCCTAATAATGGAGGTCGCACTACATCTAACAAAAATCTCACAATGATGAAATTAGTTTTATTTTTTTCGATGAAATCATATTTAGAGATGAATTTGACAAGATTTAAATATGTAAGTAGATATTCTTGGATAAAAACTAGTCGTAGTCGGTTGAAGTCATTGCCTTAAATAATTATATTAATACATCTCTATGATGGTTGCTTAGGTCACTGTTGAAACTGCTGACATTATTGGGTTTAAATTTCCTCTATATCTATTCCTTTTATTTTTGTTTTATGGTCTAGGAAAGGTCACACTATGAATAAGAGGGAGGTGATAAAACTGGATCAGGTCGATTAGTTAATCGATTGTAAAATATCAAATTTTGCATTTCATGTTTATCTTCCATATCTTGATATGAGTTGTAGTCTTGGCTTTGAAAAGCTTTTGCATCTAAGTTTTCATACTGAAAAAAAAAAAAAAAAAAAGAATGTATAAGTTATTATAACAACTAAGAATTTATAAGTTTGAATTTCAAAGTATTAGGAATACAATTGACTCTGTATAGTTGGGACTTCCATTTTGTCCTAATATAGCAAGGAATAACTTATAAAAACATCCTTATTGCTAACATATTTAATTAGACTCTGGAGCTTTCTTCCCAGCCAAGGAGAAAAGCAGTAGTTCAAAAATTGTGAGTTAACGACTTATTGGATTTATTTGACTTATCGATGGCTTTGTTGTGAAATTTTCCATTCAATGCTCCTTAAAAAAGCAATAATTAGACTTTTTACTGCTTTTCTACGGAGCATCGAATCGAAAATTTCAAAACGAATCCAACGATGAATCATTAGCTCACAATTTTTTAGGTTTCCTAGCGGAACAATGCGGTTTTGAAAAATGTTTTGTCATTAACATTATATGAAAATTTATTGAAAGCATTGTGAATTCCAACTAAACTAAGATGTGAAACAAACTATTCAAGCCAAAGTTAAACCTTTCCAGAGCTGTTTTAAAGCTGCTTCAACAAGTCTATCAATACCTCTAATCTTTATTTTGTTTTTTAAATTGTTGTTTTTGTCTGTGAAATCACATTCATGATACTGTTTAGCCAATAGTGGCTCAGTTTGCAATGCCTTATGATCTGACTAAGCACAAAAAACTCAGATTTTGCCTACGGTATTTTGGCGGATTTATAAATACACTCCCTGGTATAGTAAAAGATATTGAAAATGAAAATGAAATTCCCTTAGTGACTACTATTAATTATTATAAAAGCTTCCTTTAATAAGCTTATTGAATCTACCACCATTTATAGGACAAAAGTTCTTCCTCTTGATACATTTATTATTTATTACCCTTCGTTCTAATCAGACTAGTATCTAAATGGCAGATTGGTCTTTATTTTTAATACAATTTGAATTTATTTCCCTCACTTTTTTTTTAATTATTATTATTGGCTATATATATTTATATTTTACCATTGGGTTGGGTAAAAGCTTAAAATCAATCCTTTTAGCTTCTTGAAAAGGTCTGTTTTCAACATTCACAATTTTTGTTTCTGGAAGAAAGCCACTCTGGAAGGCTGTTATTTCATATTGTCCTGGTGTTAAAAGGCGGTAATAATCACCACCATGAACTGAAAAAAAAAATTATTGATATGTATATATATATATATATTTTTTTTTTATTTTATTTTATTTTTTTCCTCTTATGGTAACCCCATAAAAGGACCGTTTATTAATGTTTTTTTACATGTTCCATGCCGTTACAGGCATACTACATGTATGATATGTGTTACATTATATTATTTTACATATCGTGATTGTACTTAACCAACAGTTTATTTGAGTGTTGTTTCAATAATGTAATGAAATTTGAAATTTTATGAACTTTGTGTGGTTGTAAAAAAAAAAAAAAAAAAAAAAAAAAATGTGTATGTAAACATATAATGGTTGGTTGGAGGAAAAAAAAAAAAAATTATAACATTAAAAAAAATAAATAAATAAATAATAATTTAAACAGCAAATAAACAATTAATATTTAAACAAAAAATAATATCGAAAAATAAATTAAACTTAATAAGCATATAGGTTCGTCAGCAAATCAAATCAAAATCGATATCTTTGATGAATTTGATTAAATCATTTCTGAATTTAGTAAAAAGTATATGTTTTGTCTCAGGCCACGAACCATTTTTTAAAATTAGACTTTGTATTAATTTGTACCTTTGTCTGTCAAATAATTTACAATCATAATGAATATGCCTAAAATTTTGGATTTGACCGTCATCGTCACATGTGTCAGTTAGTATGATATTAAAGCGTTTTAGGTAGGATTTGGTGTTGCCGTGTTCTGTGAGAAATTGTGTCAATTTATAATTGTTACTATGTAGCTGTTTGTAATTATTTAGTGTTATTTTGGAATGTATTTGTGTAGGCTTGGTGATTTGCTTGAGTTTTGCCATGAAATGTTCCATTTATTCACCAAATCTTTAATAATCAGCGCTCTGAGATGTGAGATCGGAACCTTGCTGTAAGAAGGCGGTAGCTGACTCCTTGCTGCCTCTTTGGCTAATCGGTCAGCTCTTTCGTTGCCCTCGTCACCAGCATGCCCTTTCACCCATTTTAGCCTAACAGATTCTTTTAAGGTCATTAGTTTGAGAATATTTTTCCTGATTTCCTCCGTCAGTGGGTCATGTATGTTTATGTTACCTAAAGAGTGTAGAACGTTCATGTTGTCTGTGTGAATGATTATGTTAGAGAGAGAATGTGAGGGGTTTGCAAACAGATATTCAAGCGATTTTGATACAGCTAGTTTCTCGGCTTGATTGTTTGAACACCACGGAGCAAGTTTGTATTGCTCTTCCATTATGTTCCTTTGCCTATCACTATAGGACCAAGCGCAGCCTACGTTATCTTCATCCTTGCTACCGTCCGTGTATATGTCTGTGATGTCTATATTGTTTGTTTTCTTTTGGTATTGGATATGTACATATGAACAGGGGTGAAGCCATAATTTAGAGTTAATGGGAAGTTCAATATCGTTATGTGTTAGATGTCTGAAGTCATTTTTTTTTTTTTTTTAGTTTTTTAATGTTAAACAATTCTATTTTTTCCTCTATTTTTAAATTGATTGGTAATAATGCAGCAAGAAGGATAGCTACCTCAAAGGAGAGCGTACCCTTTACATATTTTTATGGCTATGAGTCTTTGCAGCCTTTTAAGTTTGTTCAGGTTTCTTTTCTTGTTCATAGCCTCATGCCAAACGTGGATTCCATACAATAATTTGGGGACTAATGCAGCATCATATATTACTTTTAGGACTTCTGATCTGAGACCCCATGTGGCTCTTGCTGCAATGGTGAGTTTGTTGATAGTTTGTAGTGAGTAATTATAGACATTGTCAATATGTCGGTTCCAGTTAAGTTTCCTGTCGAACGTTATACCAAGATATCGATGATAGCTTGAATCATATATTATATATTTTTTTTTTTTTTTTTTGAAAGAACACACATAGAAAATTCTTAAAGTTTCATGAGCTCGGCAGGGGTACCTGCCTGATTCTCTTTATAATATTCTTGGCAGTGTTTCCAATACTATGCTCCAATCACAGGATTTATTCATAATATCTATCAGATTTTTTTTTTTTTTTTACAACAAATATAGTTTTAAAGTATAGTTTTAAACTCAGAAAACATCTTTCAAAGCATTGTCACCGTCCATTATTATTTTAAACTGTGAAACACATTCTCTAAATATATTAGACCCATGAATTGAGACTAGTATTTTAGTTTAGTTAAATGCAACTTGTTCATGAAACTAATGTTATATGTAAAGCTGATGATATGAATCAGATGTGTCATTTTTAAGCTTATAAATATAAAAGCATATAAATTCTATGTTTGATAAAAAAAATATAAATAAATAAGAAATTAAGAAAACAAAACAAATTTTAGGAGATGTAGATAGTTGGGGTAGGCAGTCATAGATACTCAGCAGATAAAAATAAAATTGTCATTTTATCTACATCTCCTATACTTCACAGTCAACTATACCTTATGAATATGAAAACAAATTTTATTACCTGAAGTTACATCATGCATGATATCTATCCTATTACCATCAGTTATATTTTTTACATGAATAATGGTATTAGGAAGAGCCTCTCCAGAGATTCCATTAGTAACTACACCTTTAATACCAATATGTGTCTGAAAAATAATAAACATGTTAACTGCAACATTATTAAAATTCAAATTATAAAAGAAATAATAATCATATTATAGTCTAGTACATGTATTCGTTATTGTATAGATTTTGTGTTTGCACGTAATATCAACCTCACCAGCAAGAACTACATTACCTACAATATTTATCATAAACCTATATTATATATAAACAACAAGCTCATACTGATCCTACCCAAGTGTAAATATATACCTATCAAAAAACATGTACCATATTTCCTTGATTTGATCCTTGATCTAAAATGAGATAATTTTTTTTTTCAAAACTATATAACTGTAACCCTTTAACAGGCAGGCCGGGAATTTTGAATACATTTCTTCTTTTTTTTTTTCCTTTGAATGGCTATAGCCACGCTAACCCCCACACATGCATCATGAAATTCAAGGTTGAATAAAGGATATTAGACGATAATGAGTAGGATAATGCGTTGGACATTACGTCATTTATTGAGCAAAAGATATTAAATATGTGTATCCTCCAGGATACATTGCCTGTTAAAGGGTTAAAATGGCTCGGTATAAATATATTCAAAAACATGTTTCTAATTTATTAATTTATTTATCCACCTTCTACCTGTTTGGGCAGATAAAAACTAATCAAATGTAGAAAACTTAATTTTAATTTTTTTCATTCAAAATCATATGAATTTTAAAGGTTTTGACATAAACATGAAAGCTCTGCTGATTTTTTCCTTGAGCCTACAGTTTCTTTTTTTTTTTTTTCACAAAGATATTCAACTTTGTATTTACCAAGTTTGCTCAGAGTAGACAAACCTACTGGCAGATGGTTTGTGTGAATACAATAAATTGAAAACAAATGAAAATGTATAATTCTTTGAATATAGTTGTCTATTCTCCTTGTTAGTTAATTCTATATATACAGACTGTTAAAAAGGATTTGTTCCCTTCAAACCTTCATCCAATTTAAATTTATCTTACAATATGATAGGAATGATTAATTTAATTACTAAAAAATATGAACACGAGCTTTGAAAACAGATCAAAATATTTAAAAAGAAAATACTTCTAATATTAAATTACATAAAATAAATTAAATCACCTCCCAAATGAAGTTGAGCAGAGCATCTTTATTTCTGTCCCATTCCTCTGGTAGTGCATCAGCACTTGGATATTTGTCACATCCCAATTCTACGGTTATTTCAAAGTCATTTGAAGAAAGATAATTGAAGTCTTGCATTCCACCATCAACACTGTACCAAGCTGCACCATTAGTAATTCCACCCTGTTTTCCAAAATTATATCCATCAAAACCGCAACCTTTCCTATTAGGATCTGCCATGTCAACATGATTAGTGGAATAGACTTGAGCCAAGTGTCTGTGGAGATTAATAAAATTATATATATTTGTTTAAGTAGACTGAAGTGTGGAAATAAAACAGAGATTACCACGTTCCTATTTTCTATGTACAATTAAATAATAAAAAATAACCTATTAAAATTAAAATAAATAAATTTGACTGAAATAATTTAATTTTTAATTTCAGTAATGTTTTGATTTATAATGTCCTACCTAAATGTGTGGTCATCTGGACTCTGCGTGTATTCTGTCATAGCTCCAGAACGACTTTCATCATAAGGATAGTTAGCTACCAAGTCTCCTCCATGAAAATTTGCTGATAGTACAAAAGGAACAGCCATAATCCACATGATCACTGCTTTAGTTTCTGGCTGTATCTATTACATAAATTTAATATATGATACTAAATATGATAACAATTAGGATATGGATTATACAAAAGTATTATGTTATCTACGAACCGGCTGTGTGAGTCTGTCTACCATTGACAACAGGTGATTATTATGTGCAATATGTGATTCTTCATTGCTGAACATTATCCTGTTAAGATTTGGAAAGTTTCTGTTCAAATCGACACTATTATTATTTGTGCGTCCAACTAGATAATCTTTTCCACCCTTCAAATAAAAATACATTATTCAAATTATATCTAATAATTTAGTTCCAAGTAAATCTTTATCATTATTTTTAGAACCATATACAAATAATACCTTATACTAAAATGTGAATATTATAAAAATGTAGTCCTTTATCACATCGAGGAGAATGTAAAAGTATTCACCATTTACTGATACCAGGAGAACCCGATTTACAGAGTGGCAATCATACATACACTCTGGATGCAATCAAAATAACTTACCAGAAGAGACTTGGGAGATCACAAAAAATAACTCTAGTTGTATTAATTAATTTAGGTGCTTGTGATAACTTGATCATCATAAAATTTTTATTTAACACAATGTTTGACATTACCTTCATAACAACGAAATTCTAAAACAATATGTCAACTGGTTTTCATAAAAAAGTAAAATAGAAAAATATTAAGGTCAAGAAATCAACATTTTTCAAAAAAAATTAAACAAAACTTTTTTTCTATTGGTTTCATTCTATAAAATGGTAAGATTTTTTATTTTTTCAAATGCCTCACCGTCATTCTAGTCTGTTTTTTATAATTAAATTTTCATTTCATTCTTCAACATATGCGATTTCTTTACATTTAGCAGAAAATGAGATGTAAAATTTTAATGAACTTTCAGAAAAGACCTTTCATGATTTTTTCTACTGACTCTTGATGCCTATTCACATAAACCATCATACATGTATTCAATTGTTTTTAATTCAATTTCAATGTTAATAATAATAAAAATTCTCCCTGACAGAAAAAAAAATAGATCATGTTGTGTTTATCTCATCTAGTGCTTTTACCAATTTACATTTTAGAATTAAAAGAGTCAAGTTACTTAAATTAATAATTAAATTAAGAATCAATGATTATTAATTTACTTAACAAAGTTGAGAGGAAATAAGGATTTAAAATGTGACTTTTTTTAATTTAAACCAAAGTAGCTACTAAACAGTAGGTTCTAGCATCAAAGGTTATAAAGCAAAAAAATATTATCCATTAAATTTCTGATTAGGAAACTTTCTAGAATTTTTTTTATCCTAGCAATACCAACAGAACTAGTCCGTGTGAAAATGTGGGTGAAACAAAGTTACACTATAAAAGTATAGAACCACCGGCCAAACAACATAGCCATGTCGAAACGTTTCCACCATATTCTTAATTCATCATCTGTAGTCATCCCTTGTTAGCTATTAAGTATTTAGGGCATATAAATACACACCACTTCATCAGCATTGCTTTGGGAATTAAAGAAATTAAATTAAACTAGTGGGAATTAAACTAATTACATTAGGGGGAATCAAACAAAACCTTATTAGATCAAAACCACTTTGAATGAAAAAGAAAAGAAAATTTATGGAAAGAACCCCTCCCCCCCCTCCCCTGAACTCCAATAGCAGTTCTTCTTCTCCAATAGCAGAACTTCATTTATTAATGAAGAAGATAACTGGGGGTATGCAGTCATTAAAACACAATAAAAAAGACTACTCTTTTATTATATTTTAATGATTTTTCCCTTTTTAATTACAATAAACCAAATTTTACCACTAAAATTTTATTTATTTTTTTAATCCCGTTACAGTATTCATAATTTGTTTCACGAGATCTCTGTTGATTCTTGCATAAGAAAATGGATATATAATATACCGCTTAGAAACGAGAAGTAATTATGAGAAGTATTTTTTTTTTACCCTCACTTTGTAAATAAACATAACAATCAATTGATCATTGAACATTTAGGAGATTAAACTATTGCCTAACCTAATTATTTGTGAATAACAGAGTTAAAAGCCCAAAGACTCACTAAATGGGTGACTTCATTTTCATATAGTAAATCCTAAGGCACTATTATTGTATTTACAAAAACATTTACTGTATCTGTTGCAAGCTGCCATCCATCAGGGTTCATTGAAGGAAGTAAATGAATTCTGGTGATTGAAACAAGTTTTCTGACATTTTCATCTCCTTTGTTGTATTTATCACAAATATAATCGGCAAGTTTTAACATAAGTTCTCTACCCAAAACTTCATTTCCGTGCATATTTGCAATGTATTTAAACTCTGGAACCACTGTAATGATAAATAAAATAAAATAAAAATATATATAATAGAAAGTCAAATTTTACTTTGTTTGCCTGAATATAGGTTGAGGGTTTTTTTTGAGGACTTTGCTTCAAGAAAATAAGGTCTTTACCTATATTCAGGTTTGAATTGTATTCAGATTCTATAAAGGAAGTTTTGAACTGAACCTAATTCTTGACTTTTAAGTTAATTCATAATATATTTTGGTTTCTATTTCTATGATCAATCTTTTAACATAGTTTATTTTAACAAAACTATATGTATTATTATTGCTTCTTATTTAAAGGACCTAGTTAAGAATATATTATTTTCATTTATAAATAAAACTATATTTTTTCAGATAAATACAAGGGAACTAAAATTGGAAACTTAGAAATGAATACTCTAACTTATAAAGAAAATATCTCCTTCATTTTATTTATTTATTATTTTTAATAAGAAAGTAGCCTGGGGCCACTTGAAAGACAATATCATAGAGTTGTGTAAGGTCATGAAGATTTTTATTAGCCAACATCCCTTCCCTTTTCCATTTACCTGTCTGCTTCTATTTTTCACTAGTTAAAACTCTGTCCTTTACAAATTACCTTTCCTTTTCCAGATTATACAGGCAATGCTTTCCTGAGTAGATGTTGATTTCTGAAGCTTCTTTGTTATTAAATCCTTTTGACATTTATTAGCGATCTCTTTGTCTTACATGTGAAATAGAAAAACTAATGTCCAATTTGGAATTATTTAATACTATTTCATTTGACTATACTTTCACCCATTTATTTCCTGACAAATTACCAATTAGAAATACTAATAGAATTAACTATGATTTTTATTCTTTCATTTTCTGTTCATTTCTTGAAAATAGCTATTTAAAAAATTAATAGCAGTTAAATAAAAATAAAATATTGTTAAAAAAATAAACTTACATATCCTGTGTTTTCCAGGCTTAGCTGAAATTTCAATGGCAGACAGAGGTACACCTTGTACAGATTTTAATGGTAATGAGTAAACTCTCGTGATTTCAGGACATTTTTTGTGCACCTCATTTAAGACTTGGACCAGTTCTGTATTATTGTGGTGTTTCCATTCAAATGCTGTTGTAAATATCGGAAGCAGGATGAAGAAAAATATCAAACCCATTTTAAACCTAAAAAGTTAAATAGCACATTTGAATTTTTAATAAGTACAATTATTGGTCTAGGAAGGGAAGTAGCCAGAATGAATGGCTTCCAAATCCCTACTAGGATATACAATTATCTATTGAAATGGCACAAAATCCAAAAATAAGGAAAGATACTGGGTAAGGAATAATTAAAGTTATTGGAACACAATGCTGCACACACTCTTTCTCATAAATATTGAGAATTATATGCCGTTAACACCACCTGCCAACTGTTGTACAACTGATATATTTTATGATTTTATTTATACTAGTTTTTTATTATCTCTATAAAGGAATTGAAGTCTCCATATGATATACTTTCCATTTTCCATACTATATACCAATGATTCTCAACCTTTTTTGTTTCAAAATTCCCAAATAGTAAAAAAATAAATTTAAATTTCTTGACATCCTCTAGATAATAACAGTAAGCCTAACTATAAATGATTGAATTTTGACTGTAATTATAAACTTAAACGTTTTTTTTAATGTTATATAATCAAACTGCACTAATTTGATGCCTTTAAATAAAATAAAGACAGTAAGATAATATGGAATACAACTATTCTTATAATTTATATTGCTGCCTTTATACTTTTATAATAGTGACATGAGTGATTAACTTCTTTTCTTTACAACCTCACATATAGCATTTAAAATGTTTATAAGTTTATAATAAATTATTTTTCCTTATAAAATGATTAAATGATTTCCTTATTGTTTCCCAACTCCCCTAAAGCATCACCACGACACCCAGGCTGGTAACTGTTGTGATATTCTATTGAAAATAGTACATTTTTATTAAATTTTATTGTACCATGTCGTTGTTATAAATATTTATTTATTTTTTTTTTTTTTACAAGCAGATTTTGTTGTCCAAAAAGTCTTGAAATGAAGTTAAAATAAACTTAAACAAATAAAAAACTTTCTAAAATTAGCAGAAACTATGATTAGCATATGTTAAGATCAAATATATTTAATTGAAGGCTTCATAACTTTAAACTATACATAATTATCATTCTCTTTATAACATAATATTTATATTATTATATATTATTTCAGAATAATTTTTAAAATGTCTCTGACAGGTAAATAATCATAGTCTCTCAACAGGTTGAATTAATTTTATAACATTTTTGAATATTTTATTGCTTGGAAAATAATACTACGTATAACTCACCTCCTTTAGTTTCACTAACAAAGTATATTGAAAATTACTGCCTATTATCTTTAGTCCATGCTGGTAGCCATATGTCAAAATCCTAGTGGGATGAATGAAATGGCAGAGTATTGATCTTGCCCTCTCCTCCTCAGTTCACAGGCTACAGTCTGAATACAGTCACAACAGTGGATATTTAAACCCTAATCATTTTTTGAAATTAATAAACAATACCTTATGATTGATTAAAACAGTAACATGTCAAATAACAAGCTAAATTCAATGAGCCTAGTTGAATAAAGTTAATAATAAGAATAAAATAAATTTTGGCAGTATTCAATAGTGTTGCAACACTGATTAAGAATTAAATTATTTTATCATCTGAATTTTTGGAAATTAATAGTTATCAGTTTAGTTTCCCTAGATAATAGTTTTATTCTGTAATCTTTAGGCATTTTAGTTGAGAAAGTTTTTTTTTTTTTTTTTTTTTTTTTCAATATATATAAATTAAATGATTAATTTAACTCCTTTAAATTTATATTACAGCTTCTTCTTTTTTATGTCCAGTTTCATTCTGATTTATTTATGCATTAGCTACTTCATAAATATAAATAAACTGGATTTGAAACCCTGTAAAATAAGACATGAATTAAATGCTATTTTATTTTTAATTTAAAACAAATTAAATCATGTTTGTTGACTCTAATATTTTCTGGTATCTCTTTACTTTTAACCGTGCATTAATCCCTATTTTTTTCATTTAATAAATTAATAAATCTTAGAATAATTAAATAAATAAATAAAAATGAGGGCATAATTTTATTTTTATTTTCGAAAAAAATGCTGATTTTATTGAATAAATATTACAATCTAGATCACTAGGACAATAAGTAATAAGAATGGTAATGAATTGATTCATAAAATATGTAAACTAAAAATAAAGGAAAAAGTAAATTAAAATCTGACTATATAGAAAATTAAATAAAATAAATAAAAATGAATATATAAGTTATTTTTGGTTAGCTAAAAGTTTAAAAATGAAAAAAGAAAAAGATTACTAGATCGGTTCTTGTTGTTTGTTTGTTGGGGCTTAATGTCCTTATATCTGGAGTATATATAAGCAGGAAAAACGGGTTATCGTACAGATTAACAACCTATTCTAAACAGGGTGTGAAGGTAAAGATTCAGCCTGTGGGCCCGTCACAAAATTAACCTCACCTGGTGGGATTCGAACTTATGGCCTTCTGTACTGGTTGCACTGATGTCCTCGCCCCAACGTGATCGGCATCCAGTCCCCCAGTATTAGTTCTTGACCTTCCCAATTTGCAGTTGGTAATCTGCAGGATATCCAATCCTTTCCATCCTAGTTGAAGTAAATAATAAGGACGCTAAGCCCCAACAAACAAATTATAGGAAAATTAGTTATCACTATTGTGATGTTCAATGGTTAACATTTTACATATTAATACAAAAATAATATTTTGAATGTAATCTTGAATATAGTGACAAAATCCATTAACAGTCATTGGGTATGTATGCTTGATAAAATTGGTAAAGTAAAAGATTAATATATTTCTGAAAAATAAGTGAATTTGAAAAAAAAAAAAAAAAAAAAAAAAAAAAAAAAAAAAAAAGCTATTTTAAAGTTCACATCCATCAAAGAAAATATATTTATTATTTTTTTCTTTGATGGACCCTACATACATTTTTTTAAAAACTTTGAATGAGTTGAGTACATTTTTCCTTTGTTATCTTTACCAACTATTGGGTAAATTGCCATTTCCTCCACCCAGTCTGCAAGGCATATATTATATATTTTATATCAATGAATTAAATGGTGGGCAAATCATTTATTAACAATAGATGGGAAATCTCTGATCTGATAAATTATAAAATATTTTAAAGAAACATGTTTATGTCCATAGTTAAAATAATGTCTCTTAAAAAACTGTATTATATTATTGGTTTATTTTTCTTTGTCATCAACGAGTCTTTTCTATATTTCTCCTTTTCTTTATTATTCTTTTTATTTTACCACTGATCAAGACAGGTAGCCCACAGGTGGACCTTAGCAATGTATAATAAGAAAAGAAATGACTGTCTTTTACTACCATCCTTCAAGACCTTTGACACACAAAGTGGCATCCTTAATTTTTGTCTGTAAAGCAGGCATTATCAAAAATGTAAATTATCAACATGCTATGTGAAAGTTCACATAGTCACACAGACCCAACCAGAGTCTGGTAAGTCTAGTTCTAAGAGTACACACCATTTTTTATACACTTCGATTTATTTGAGAGGTCTATTGTATTTCAGCAAAAGAGACAATTACGATTGGATAATAATTGCCTTACCACTCCCAAGGAGAAGTGGTAAAAGTGCCTCTTTTGGAACTTTATTAGCCATTTCATTTCCTTTAGTTCCTATGTGCCCTGCAGGAAACCATTAGTAATGAACATATTTTCCATCATCACTCATAGACTTTCCTATTTATAGACTTCTTTGTATACTTTTAAAGAAGAAACAATAATTGTGTTCTTTATAGTTGCCATTCAATTAATTTAACCTCTGCAGTAAAGACACTTTAAACTTGTATCCAGAATCCAAGTAAAGCTGATGAAAAGGAAGGATATGAATCTTGTATATACCCTTTGATTTTTCATAAATATCCCAGAAGATCCAACTCACAAAAACCAAATTATTATTAAATATCAAGTTTTTTGAGTTTAATCTGAATAAATTATTTATTTCCAATCATTTGATCACACTGTTACAACAACCAGGGATTCAATGAATCCAATAGTACACCATTTTATATTTAAAAAACTTGCTTTTTTTGTTGGATTTTTAAAAAATAATTATTATCACTAATATTGAATAAAGTTTTAACTCTACCTACAGAAACAGTATAAATAACCTAATAGGCGTTATATTTATTTTTTATTTCTTGTACCTGTACTGTTAACTCATGATGGATCTTTGGTTCAAGTACACGGTAAGAAAGTATTGTTTTGCGAAAAATCATTATACAAGAACACCTTGTTGTAGCCAGCAATCATGCTCAACCACAAGGTTTTTCCCAACTATGGGTACCCAATTTATAGAGGCTGGTGGGTCTCTAGACCCAATAGTCGATCCAGTCTGAAGAAAACAGAAATTAATTTTTCTACCTTCAACCAAGCTCGAATCTGGGCGCCAAAGCATAAGAAGCAGTCCCGTGACTTATCAATGAGCTATCCTACTCCCATTTTATTTCTCATGCTTCTAATATATTCCACATTGTCGTTAAAAAAACAAACAAAAAAAAAACGTGTTAACAAACAAACCAATCTACTGAAATAGAGGAATAATAAATAATGCAATTTGTTTTTTGATGGATCAGTAAAGGTGTAATAAATACAATGAGACGCTTATTCACATTCCATTTTTATACTTATTAAAATATATAGAGATGTAGATTGTTGGGGTATGCAGTCATAGATAGACAGCAATTAAAAATAATATTTTAATTTATAATGCCGACGTTTCGACTTGCTTTGCAAGCCTTCATCAGGATTTCAACTGATTACCACTCTCTCTGAAACCCTGATGAAGGCTGGCCATGCAAGTCGAAACGTTGGCATTATACATTAAAATATTATTTTTATTTGCTGTGTATCTATGACTGCATACCCCAACAATCAACATCTCTGAGTACTTCTCAGTCAACTAATACCTTATCATTATTAAAATATAATTTAGATAAGCACCTAATTTCTTTTTTCACTACATTGATTAGCCCTTTCAAATACCAATTCATGAACATTTTTAACAGTATCAGAAAGAAATGTGACAGAAGATCACACATTTGTTTTCAAGATTAAACTATTATATAATTGAACACTACTTATTATCATGTTAATGCTAAGTATGTTTATCAGGATTTAAATTGTGCACTCCAAATAAATAGCTATTTGTTAAAAGGGAGCTATCAATGGGCCAAAATATAACTGCAGTTTTAATTCATAGTGATTCATCTAGGACAGGTTATCCTACAGGGTTCCAACCAATTTTAGTAAGAGTAAGATGGAAATTAATTCTAGGAATCTCTACAAAATATTAACCCGCCTTGCTGGATTTTGACAGTGCGTCTTAAGTTGGATAAACAAAGGAAGCAACCTTAACATTTTCAGCCTTGATGATTTCAATTGTAATTTTGTATTTAACTTTTTAAAAATAAATGATTCAACGGGTATTTCACGTTTTTGAAATCGAAAAATAGTATCCTCACTTTTTAGTAGTAATTTTTTATTCTCGAAATTTGCATGGTTTCTTAAATCATACATGATTTATTTTATTAATTCATATTATATTGCCAATACTACAAATTGTGTAATATTAACTATTAGTTAGCATTAGCTTATATTAAATTTAGAAATATTTTTAATATATTAATTCTAAAACAATCAGTGTCACCTACCACCTTTAAAAGGTATGATGTGTAGAATGGAATTAAAGGAATGCTTGGCGGCAATTTCTAGTCAGCCTTTCATTCTTGATAATTATTCAAAAGTTAAACTCTGAATGATACATCCTTTTATAAAAAATATTTTTGTTATCAACATCACCTCGTCCTCTAAATTTAAAAACTAATTTCAACTGTGAAGAGCTAAAGTAGGCTTGGAGTGTTGGTTGAAGTATGCGATCTAACTGACATAACCAGATTAGCATTGAAATATATAAATCATAATTAGTTATTAAATATAGTTAATATGATAAAAAACTTGAGCGGCATCGTCGACATTGTATAAGGTTAATTGATAAAATCCTTATGAATTGACAGATGACACTAGATTTTCCATCTGACTTGTCTTTGTTTTTTTTCACATAATATGATGGCTCTGAGTTCATAATATTCAAAATTTAAATCATGTATTCAGGTATTTAATGTATTTAAGACCTTAGTCTTTGTACTGTGAGTTTTTCGCCAAAACTGGCAAGTGACGTTTAAAATTCTTTTCAATTTTTTTTTAAGTTTCTTAGATAATACCACCTAGGCGGGTTCAAATTTATTTCGTGGCGGACCCACAAATGAGGAAGACCAGCTGAAATGTAGTGAATAAAAATTTCAATAATAAGGATCACTGGCGCAACCAAGGGGAGAGCTTGGGGGTTGAAGCCTCCCCCCCCCCCCCCCCAGACGACCGAAACGACTAATTTTTTTAGTCGATAACTATGATTTTCATTTATATAGCCTCGAACACCACCCATTCCTTGTTTTAGTTTAACTAAAACATAAAAAAATATCTTCCTCTCTCTCTTTCTTAATCTCTCTCTTTATATATATATATAAACCCAGCCTCCCCAGATAGTAATCCTGGTTGCGCCACTGAAAAGGATAAAGCTTGAATCGATTAGGAATAAAACACATTTTTATTTTACTTTTTGCAATATATATTTCTGATTAATCTACATAGATACATATTTATTTGTCTTATTACATTAATATAAGATATCCTAATTGTTAATTTATTTATTATTTTCCATAGAGTTGTTGTTAGTAATGTTACAGCAACTTTTTTTTCTAATATAATTAATAATCGTTATCTATCATTAGTGAATTTCAGCTAATTTTCAAAGCCAAAAAGAAATATAGAAAAATAGTTTTAAAAAATACATATGACATTCCGATAGTCTCTTATCTTGAGATGGATAGAAGTAATGAAATAACCAGCAACTACTGATCCCAAGAAGAAGTCCTGCATCAAATGTCTGAAACAAAAATATATTCAAATTATTAAATTAAAATACTTTTATCATCATTCAATAATCAGTAAATAGAAAAATTACAATAAAATGAAATAATTTCTGTTGAAGCTTTGTCACATTTGCAGTTAATTACATAGATATGAGTTAAAATGTTACTGTTTACATGTATATGTTCATTGTTAATTGAAAAGAAAACATATTTTATAGAAACATGGTTTGTTCACAATGCAAGTAACTTACCCTTTGTTGGTGTCTACCTTCTCAGAACCCGGCCTTGACTGTGGGAAAATAAATATTGTTAATTACTTCCAATATCTAACCATTACTTAAACTGTTATTGCAGAGTAAATTTAAGAAATTCATTAAGATTTAAAATTTTATGGAAATAATTTTAATTGTGATACACACCTTATGAATTTGTAGTCCGTAAGTAATTCCAGGAAGATACTTGTTGAACAGAACAAGACCAGAATCCTCAGAACGCTCGACAATATTTCCTTCAATATCACTGTTGATCACAGCCTGTTTCATAGCGAAAAACATTTTACTGATCCAAGAAGGAAAGGATAGAGCACTACTCTGTGTATTGAATGTCGCAAATTCGTCGTACTTTTGCGTCAGAGCATTCAATGTTAGCATTGATTCTACTTCAGATTTTAATTCTTTGTAATTAAGAGTGTCTCTAATTTCCGGAATATCACGTCGTTCCATACTAAAGTTTATTCTCCTTTCGGATTTAGTAGCTCTATTTTCAGTAAGAACTCTTATGGACCTTCTATCTGACAATCTCAATAGCCGATTCCCCAAAGATTTCTCCTCCCTTCTTTCCATTTCACTTTTATAAACATTTCTTTCAGTTGACCTTAATGACGCACCGAAAGATGCCATTTTGCCAAGTAAAATATTTTTCCTTTCAACATTTCTGACAATATTCGATGAGCTTCTTTCGGTGATTTTAAACTTTTGTTCAGAAGACACTATGAAGCTCCTTCTCCTAGATACATCTTGACTATGCATTTCCCTCTTTCCTCTTACATTAACGCGTGAAATATCCTCTCTTCTATTAATGTTTCCCAGTTTATCCCTTACTAAAGAAGCTTCAAATTTAGGTTCAAAAGAAACATGCTTTCTATCAGATAGTCTTCTTGATTCCCTGTCTTCCTGTATCTGTTGATTTCTTCGGTCAAATGCGCGTTTACTTCTTACCAACGTTTCTTCTCTTTCTCGAGCATTCCTTTCAATCCTTCTGCCTATTCTGAGGTGTCTTATTAAAATTTGAATAGTACGAACTGGAATCTCTTTCCTTTCTACATGCTGG
This sequence comes from Euschistus heros, assembly GCA_003667255.2. Taxonomy (NCBI): domain Eukaryota; kingdom Metazoa; phylum Arthropoda; class Insecta; order Hemiptera; family Pentatomidae; genus Euschistus; species Euschistus heros. Next base: position 2,382,808 of record RCWM02000142.1, read on the forward strand.
TAACGATCAGATGAGCTTCTTCGGTACATATCTCCTTTCAGCTGGTTTTCTTCTCGAGAATCTTTATCCAATCTAACTATTGATGGAACCTCTACTAGCATCATCCTAGATACTTTAGATCGTCGAGTTAGTCCTTCTCCTCCCCTATAATTACTGTTATAGGAAATTCTGAATTCAAAAGTGTCCATTTTCTTATCAGATAGGTAAATTCTTTCCTGACTGTTACGCTGGCTACCAATAAACTCTGCATCCCTCCTCGTGACTTCTCTCCCATTAAAGGGAATAGACAGGGGCGCTCCATTGGAAATTTCCTTCCTCACGTCATCTTTTCGATATCTTTCGTAGTCCAAAGATCTGGTACCAGACAGGGTAGCTGTCCGTCCAGAAAAGTCAAAAACATTTCTTCTGCTAAATAATCTGTTTTCTTTGCCTTTAGTATCTTGCTGAATTCTACTTTCTTTAATTCTCTTGTTGGCATTCATCATAATGCCTTCATTTGAAGCAAATAAGTATCTTCCTTCAAACAATCTTCGCTGTTCTGAGTTTTCGTTCCTCTCGTTGAAAGATCTAAACCTTTGAAGTTGTATTATTTTGTTACTATAATTAATAAAATTGGTTCTAAAAACTGCCTGTCTGCGGCGTTCATAAATGACATTTTCCATTCTTAAAGTTTCTCTCCTTTGACGAATATCACGATCCAGCCCATTCTTTATTCCGGGTGATATTTCGTTAACCATTATTGTGCGCTCAAATGAATATTGATGGTTCTCTAAGCGTTGGTGAATATTATTTGAGCTTTTTCTCAATACAGTTTCTCTCTTTAGATCATTATTTCTACGAGATTTCTTTTTCAATCTATTAAACATTTCTAAATCTGTTCTAAAAGCTAAAATGGATGTTTGATATCGTGCTCGATAACTTTTTTCCCCTCTTGTTCTTCTTCCGAGTTGTTTATAAAAATTGATACCATCGTTTATCGCATATTTTCTTAATGGATTACTTCGATCTTTAGAAATTATATATTGATTATCAACTCGCATACTTCGTTTTAAATCATCAAATTGAAAAACGCTATTTTCTCGTAATTCATTCGTGATTGAGGTTGGCAACACTACCATCCATAGCCTACGAGGGAATAGTTCTTCTGTACGAGAGTACATCTTTTCCAGCCGTTCTGCCGTTCTTCTTTCTGGGATGTGATCACGAGGCTCAACAGAAAACGATCTTCTGTCAGATGATGTTTGTTCCTTATCAATAGTTACTATAGGCTGTATAAATGAAAATGATCTTGTGAGAGTGTTTTCTCTCCGTTCCAGACGGGAAGGTGAACTCCGTCGCCTTAACGTGTTTTGTACAGTTGGGATATTAAGACGAATGCTATTTCTTGATTCGCGTAAAGAATCTGATCTAATCCTACGCGACAATTCTTCTACACGAGAAATATCCTTTTCAACAATGTCGGTATTCCGCCGATGGTTAGTTTCGCCAATTCTTCTGTCAAGAGAAAAGACACGCGATTCGGCAGATGATATAAATCTCCTGTCAGACGAACGTTGTTCTTTATCCATTGATGCAGCACGTTGGAGTAGATTCTCCCTATTGTTATTTCTAGAATCCCGTAAAGTGTCTGACCTAATCCTACGCGTCAATTCTTCTACACGAGAAATATCCCTTTTAGCAATGTTGGTGTTTCGCCGATGGTTAGTTTCGCCAAATCTTCTGTCAAGAGAAAAGACACGCGATTGGGCAGATGGTATAAATCTCCTATCAGACGAACGTTGTTCTTTATCCCTTGATGCAGCATGTTCGAGCCTGGCGCCAATGCTAGATTGTTCTTCAGTGTATTTAGGCTGCCTGTTTCTTAATACCAATCGTTGTTTATTTTCTGTCTGTTCTGAAAGTCGCTGTCGTGATAATCTGTTTTGATGTTGGAGTAGATTCTCCCTATTGTTATTTCTAGAATCCCGTAAAGAGTCTGATCTAATCCTACGCGACAATTCTTCTACACGAGAAATATCCTTTTCAACAATGTCGGTATTCCGCCGATGGTTAGTTTCGCCAATTCTTCTGTCAAGAGAAAAGACACGCGATTCGGCAGATGATATAAATCTCCTGTCAGACGAACGTTGTTCTTTATCCATTGATGCAGCACGTTGGAGTAGATTCTCCCTATTGTTATTTCTAGAATCCCGTAAAGTGTCTGACCTAATCCTACGCGTCAATTCTTCTACACGAGAAATATCCCTTTTAGCAATGTTGGCGTTTCGTCGATGGTTAGTTTCCTCAATTCTTCTGTCAAGAGAAAAGACACGCGATTCGGCAGATGGTATAAATCTCCTATCAGACGAACGTTGTTCTTTATCCATTGATGCAGCATGTTCGAGCCTGGTACCAATGCTAGATTGTTCTTCAGTATATTTAGGCTGCATGTTTCTTCCCAATATTGTTTATTTTTTCGGTTCTGAAAGTCTCTGTCGTGATAATCTGTTTTGATGTTGGAGTAGATTCTCCCTATTGTTATTTCTAGAATCCCGTAAAGAGTCTGATCTAATCCTACGCGACAATTCTTCTACACGAGAAATATCCTTTTCAACAATGTCGGTATTCCGCCGATGGTTAGTTTCGCCAATTCTTCTGTCAAGAGAAAAGACACGCGATTCGGCAGATGATATAAATCTCCTGTCAGACGAACGTTGTTCTTTATCTATTGATGCAGCACGTTGGAGTAGATCCTCCCTATTGTTATTTCTAGAATCCTGTAAAGTGTCTGACCTAATCCTACGCGTCAATTCTTCTACACGAGAAATATCCCTTTTAGCAATGTTGGTGTTTCGTCGATGGTTAGTTTCGCCAATTCTTCTGTCAAGAGAAAAGACACGCGATTCGGTAGATGGTATAAATCTCCTGTCAGACGAACGTTGTTCTTTATCCATTGATGCAGCATGTTCGAGCCTGGTACCAATGCTAGATTGTTCTTCAGTATATTTAGGCTGCATGTTTCTTAAAACCAATCGTTGTTTATTTTCTGTCGGTTCTGAAAGTCTCTGTCGTGATAATCTGTTTTGATGTTGGAGTAGATTCTCCCTATTGTTATTTCTAGAATCCCGTAAAGAGTCTGATCTAATCCTACGCGACAATTCTTCTACACGAGAAATATCCTTTTAACAATGTCGGTATTCGCCGATGGTTAGTTTCGCCAATTCTTCTGTCAAGAGAAAAGACACGCGATTCGGCAGATGATATAAATCTCCTGTCAGACGAACGTTGTTCTTTATCCATTGATGCAGCACGTTGGAGTAGATTCTCCCTATTGTTATTTCTAGAATCCCGTAAAGAGTTTGATCTAATCCTACGCGACAATTCTTCTACACGAGAAATATCCTTTTCAACGATGTTGGTATTCCGCCGATGGTTAGTTTCGCCAATTCTTCTGTCAAGAGAAAAGACACGCGATTCGGCAGATGGTATAAATCTCCTGTCGGACGAACGTTGTTCTTTATCCATTGATGCAGCACGTTCGAGCCTGGTACCAATGCTAGATTGTTCTTCAGTATATTTAGGCTGCATGTTTCTTAATACCAATCGTTGTTTATTTTCTGTGGGTTCTGAAAGTCTCTGTCGTGATAGCCTGTTTTGTTGTTGGAGTAGATTCTCCCCATTGTTATTTCTAGAATCCCGTAAAATTTCTGACCTAATCCTACGCGACAATTCTATCCTCGTATCAACTCTGGTCTGTTGGGTATTTTCTCTGGGTTCTGAAGAAGTCCGTAGTCGTAACGTGTTTTGCAAAGGGAGAACATTCTCACGCTTTCTATTTCTGAAGTCTCGAAGCATTTCGGATCTGACCCTACGTGTCTTTTCTACCCGAGAAATATCATTTGTTTGGATTCTTGTATTTCGCTGAAGATTATATTCTGCCTTTCTTACATTCGAATCAACAGCTGATGTTTGGTCTAAGAAACGTTGTCCTCTATCTATAGATGGATCACGATCTTGCCTCTTAACAACTCTGTACTTTTTATCAAAATCCTGAGACTGAATGGGTATAAATATCGACCGCTGGCTCTTTTCTCGGTGTTCCAAACGGGGTTGTGAGTTCATTCTCCGTGACATATTTTCCAACAAGGGAGTATTCTCAAAACATCTGCTTCTCGATAGTTCTATACGATAAGTGTTCTCTTTATTTCTTCTAATGTCTTTCTGAAGATTAGACTCTGCCGTTCTTTCTAAATTATTAAAGACACGAGATTCAACTTGAAACATTGACCTCTCGGACGAACGTTCTTCATTGTTAAGAGATACATCACGTTCCAATGTCCTGTCAGCTCTTAATTTTTCTTCAAAATCAATAGGCTTACGATATACGGAACATGTTGGTCGTTGAGCATTTTCTCTACGTTCGAGAAGAGGCAATGAGCACCGCCGCTGTAACGTAATTAGCTGTGTAGAATAATTCTCCCACATTCTTCTACTTAATCTGCTGTTTTCAGTTGTAAATGATGACATTTTTGTGGAAACGAAGTATTTCCTATGCGCAATGTATGTAAGTTTGCCACCTTTTAGAACAGAATCTGTATTTGAGTTTCTTATTTCGCCAACGAAATAGCGTTGCTTAGGAGCATTTGTAAAGTCCATTCTATCAGATAATCTGCGCAACCTTCCATTAAATCCATGGGTTTGTTTCTCATAACCTCGTTCTCGTTGATACTGTTCTCTAGTTCTATAGCGAATATAAACTGATTGGCCAATAAGAGGAGTACCCTGTTGTTTATGTGAAATGTTTCTTTTTACTCGAGTCTCACGATCAAACCTATTTGTTTCTCTGGATCTTGCCTCTGCATCATCTTTTAAAATTGAAGAAAATGTAGAACTTTCTCTGTTTTGGAGAATTGGTGTTGGTATTCTTTCGATGGATTGTTTTAGTTCCGTATTTTGACGGGATCTATTTTCTGAAGAGTCAGCATTAGATCTACCTGCTACAATAAACGTTCTTTGTGGTGGGTTATACTTTTTAGATGGAATTCTGCCAGACATCCGCATTTCAGTAGAGCCTGTAAGTATTCTATTTCGATGTTCAAGTGATGGTCTTTCGAGAATTTCGTCTCTACCTACCGATGAAATACGCCTTTGAACTTTTAATAATCTAAATTCTTTATCGGGTATTTCTCTTTTTTCTCGGATAATTATATTAGATCTGATGTCATTGTTAAGCTGGCGTTTTTCTAAATTATACGTTCTATCTGAAGAAAGTGTTGATCTTTCTCTATTTTCCTGAGGTTCAAAAGTTGTGAAACCAATGCGTGTTTGTCCAGAAGAAGATTTCAACCTCCTATCGGTGGTTGTGCGTTGATCTCTGTAAGCTACTCTCCTTTCAGTTTCGGGTATCTTTTGCTGAAGTTCATTACTTGGTGTTGTACGTCGTTCATAAAAGCTGTTCCTTCTAGATGATCTCTCATTACTTAAAGTAGCAGGCAATGTACGGACAAATAATCTACGATTCCTTTCAAAATTAGTTTTAGAATTGTAATTTTCGTCTTGTGCATGCATTGCAACTCTCCTTTGTGAAATAATTCTTTCATTGCAGGATTGTTGAATAAAACCAGTTTCTTTGTCCTTTCTTTTCATTAAGTCCATAGCATTCCTTTGACATTGATATCCAGTCCATCTTTGTGATATAGTTGAATTTTCTTCTTCCCCAGTGTCAAACGGTAACCTAGAACAATATTTGCAACGTTATAAATTGCTTTTTCGCATTATATATTATATTTGCATTATTAGTTCAAACCAGTTTAGCGATTTTTCTCTTTTTGTTGCTTTATGATTAAAAAAATTACTGTTCGTTTTTAAAAAAAATATTTAAAAAAATACTTTTGAACTGTAAATACTCATATAACTGATCTACACTATTGTGTGTCTATTCTATTTGGATAAATATTTCCATAAACACCATCGAAACTTAAACTTTACTCTATTTATAGTCATTGCATATGTGCTATCATAAGTAAAGTTGTTTAAGCTATTATAAATATTATGTTTAACTCACCACCAGTATTTCAGCTCATGGAACTTGCATATCGGCTCCACATCCCTTTTTTCTTGTCCTTTAAATGCAATAGTCGGACATGCTAGAAACAGAAGCAAACAGCCGATTTGTGTAATGCTCCTGACTCCTGGAAGAATCACAAGCCTTGTTTTTCGCATTGTTCTGAAAAATAAAATTGAAACATCAATTTTAGTTTACTAATACACTTTAATAAATAATCACACCTTATTAATAATTCAGGGAGGAGTAGTAGCTCAGTGGGCAAGATACTGGACTCCTAACTCTCGAACAGTTATTAGTTCAATGAAAGCTGATGCACATAATTATTTATTCTGTTATTTCAAACCAGGATTGACTCAGGTATCAGGACATTTTCATGGGTACCCTTAAATGGAGTAAATTGGGTGGTTTAGTAATATTCTTGCCAAATTTCACTTCCTTTCACTTGAATTCTTCCAAAACTCACTAACTAATGAACCCAGTACCAATATTCATTATGGTACAGGTTTTAATTTAGTTTATATAATAACTTATTATATAAGCGAAACATCAATAGGCTGGGAGCCGTTATGGCTAACAGCGTTGGGGTGAGAGTCTCATCCGGTATAGAATGTGGTAAGCTCGATGGTTGGTATTTATTTTTTAGTGGTCCTCCGAAATGAATCTCGTTCTTCCCACTCTGGTTATAAGAAGTTGGTAAATTATAGGACAATCCCGTTTGCTGCTGGAGGATGCCATGACTCGCTTGTTAAGACTGCGAGTTGTTACGCTAAATTACTAATAATTCTTATAACCATCTTAAATTTTTTCTTAAAAATTTAAGTCTAATGTTGTATTCATCCAATTTTTTTTTTTGAAAAATCGAAATAAAAACTTAATGTTAGATGCGGGTTAAAACTAACCTTGAGCTTTACGTTTCATTTAAGTTTAGGCTGTCTGAGAGAACATTGATCAGAGGAAACTTTTTTTTTTTTTTTAGTTATATTTTACATTTTCAATCCACTCAAATAATGGCAATCCTACATAGTTTGTAAAATCAAACATAACGAAGACGGAATGTTAGCTCGCTCTACTCGTATTCGGGTTTTATTGAGTAATAAGAAATTTTGATCATCAATATTGATTATCATACTAATTATTATAATCATATCATAATGCAAATCTGAAGCACGTTTAACTGAACTTGAGGCAAGCTGCAAGTGAACTGTTAGCAAAGAGCATACCAGAACCAGTTTCAAAACTGTTCACTATAATTATTTGTCTTTGTTATAATTACAATTTGTGGGGAACGGTGTAGCTCAATGGGTGAAGAAGTGAATTCCAACCTCCGAGGCCCGAGTTCGAGTCCAGCTAAAGGGAGAAAATTTGCTTTCTATAGTTTGAAGCGTGGGTCGACTTCGGATTCTGTAGACCCTTCTTGAAAAAATCTTGACTCCATAAAGTGGGTACCTCAAATTGAGGAATAGAACCTGGCAATTGAGCATGATTTCAGACCACATTACCTCTTCCTAAAACCTTGGTCCCGAAACAATACTTCTTTATATATATAAAATGTTAATTTTATGTTATGATAAAGTAATATTCGGGTTCATCAACAGTCAATAATCTATTTATGAATTTATTGTAAATATTTTTTGTAAATAACTAAATATTTTATTTATTATAAGTATATGCTTTGCATGAAAAATTATTTTACTATTATTTTAATTATTACGTTTTCTAGTAACCAATATGAAGATTCAAGAAATGATGATCTCTGTCAATAAAATTTAGTCTCCCTGCCAAAATAATTATTCTATACAGAGCTACTAAATCCATTGAGACAGCCAAAGCACAAACCCAATTTAAAGAGAAATTTTAAAAAAATTGTAAATCACAATTGTTCAGCTTCTAGAGATTCTCTGAGAGGAAGGTGAAATACTAGTAGTTTAACCAAGAGTTAGATCAATATAGTTTTCCAGAATATATTCTATTATGTATGTACAAGCACTAGAAAGCTGTGGGGATACAGTTGGTAAACTGATATTTTTAAAACCTCAAATGTAACAGAAAAAACCAACAACATTGATTGAATGTTGTTCTATCAGTAAAGGAACCTCTAATGGGGCTCTTGGCAGTGGAAGATGGGGGAATTAAAATAATATTTATTGCATTTTTATTATAAGCCTGTCTAAACATCCCAAACAACAAGTGGTAACACCTTGAGGAAGTCAAGGTAGACTAACAAAACATTCGGAGCTACTCGTAGGAGAGCCTGCATTTGTGGAGCGCGTTAAGGCAGCATTTCACTATTCTCTTACTTGAAATGGCACAGGTTCAACTTTGTCCTGTACAAGTACCCTTATTTCTTGTTAGACCCTCGTAAAGAATATAGGACTTCTTTTGGACCTAATATAAGTTGTTAAACTGTCTTAATTGAAGTACCCAAGAATTTTAAAAATTAAAATAAACAACAATCTGTTCCAAATACTGCTTTGACAGGATTACCATTTTCTTTTTTTTTTTAATTTTAATAAATTTTTTTATTTAAATAATTAATTGAAAATTTAAAAAAATATAATTTTGCTTGTAAAACAGTGGCTAAATAAAATATTAAGAAAAGTCTTGATATATCAGATCTAATACTTCCCAATCCACAAGATACCATTCTTCTGAATGTTTTACTTCTTTGATACAGAAAATCATTATTTTTTACATTCCCTTCCTATCCCTTCTACAAACCCCTGAAAGTCTCTTCCTCCTAAAAGCAGACACCCTCCTTTCATGGGTTAATTTAAGGAATTCTCATTCCAAACCCTCACAATTCTCTAAAATGTCAGCCAGGGAATTATTTGGCTGCAATATTTTTTTCTTTCTTTATGTGTTCAAAATTATTTTATTATTTTTGTTTCCTTTTAATTGATACTAATAAATTAGCTCAATAATGATTTATACATTTATATTATATTATATTTGTTTAACTATTTCATTGTTTAGCATATTATGAAATTTTCTAATATTTCATTTTTTATGTTGCTTTCTCGCTTTCTCTCATTTTTTTTTTTTTCTCCTAGGCATATTAATAATAAAACATGCACCACATTATAAAATAGTTGTGTTATTAATGATATTCTTAAGGAATATTTTATCCCTGAATAAAGTTATTTTTCTTCTTAATCTTATTTTTGTTATCGTCTGGTCCTTTGAGTTTCTATGCTAAAGAAAAAGAAAAGAATTTACATGTACACATTAAAAAGTTATTATAATATTATGCAAAATAGATGAATGTTTATTTGTAACTTCAATTTACAAGACAGAGTAAAAAGTTTAGTGAAAATTATCGAAACAAAGAAAATGTGTGTGGGTATTGATCACCAATTTGGTGAATCAGCATGTAGAACATAGATATCTATTATATTATAATTTACTCATTGTTAATAAGTTAGTTTTTTCCTGTAACAATTACTAAGATAGATAGTAATAAAAGATTAAAAGAAGGAAATTGTATATTCTGTATTGCCAAAGATAATATTATGAGAAAACAATACTACTTTGATCTAAAACTATGATACGAATACTTTGTATACCAACCAACCCAAAGCATCAAGCTTTACTAACTTTTGTGGCTTCGATACTAAAATAAGTTAATTTTGAATTTGGAAAACTATATAGGGGAATGTGGTGGTATATTTTTATTTAATAACCAGACTATATGTTTTTAAATTTTATTAGTTTTAAAAACAAAGTAAAGGCTAACTATATGGAGCTGGAAATAAACCGTTTCAGGATTTAAAAACTTTTTTCATAAGGTATAGTTGACTGTGAAGTATAGGAGATGTAGATAGTTAGGGTAGGCAGTCATAGATACTCAGCAGATCAAAATAAAATTGTTATTTTATTTTAATTTTTAAAGCCAACAATGCAATGCAAGTCGAAACATTGGCTTTAACAATTAAAATAAAATAACAATTTTATTTTGATCTACTGAGTATCTATGACTGCCTACCCTAACTATCTACATCTCCTAAAAACTTTTTTGTTATTACTATTATTATTTTTGTAAGCAATGATCAAAAAATTATTTGAAATATTGTAATTCATATGAAATGCTGTTTTATTTTGTTTACTAATATTTTTTGCACCAACTATAAAAGTTAAAATTTTATCGGACACTTACCTAGTTGCTCTGAGCTGTCTCAGAACTGGAGAACTTCTGTGAGGAACTGTCCCTGATACCGCCTTATATAAGGAACCAAGAGACTGCGTAGGAGGTACTAGATAATGGCATAGCCACATTGGCCGCTGGTAATTTATTGCTCAAAAGACCCCCAGGTGCACATTCTGGTCTCAATTCTACACTTCACTGCCCTAACCCTTAACCCAATTATGATCCATCCCTTATCAGGGCTAACCACAGCTCCCTGTGACGCAAGTAACAAATGTCCTGGAAATCTCATTTCAGGATAAGAATAAGAAAATTTCATGGTCAAATTTTATGAGTATTATTTTTTTATGGATGAATTTTTTTATTATTTTTTTTTATATATAACTAACTATTTCATTTAACATGTACATGAAGGTATTATTAATAAATTTATTAAAAGAAAAAAATTCATTCACATCTAACAAAATTTATTTGATTAATATTCAAGCATCATGATATTTCATATGATAAAAATTAAGATGATTGAAATTTATATTAAGTAATAAACTTTATGTAGATTTTTATCTTATTAAAAACAATCATCTGAATGGAACAGAAAGAAAATATTGAGAATATTCTGATTGGCCTTGATAATAATTATTATATTAAATGTCAATGTCCATATCATTTTTAAAAATATTTTCAATTAAAGATATTGTGAAATCTTATGAGTTATAGATATTTCAATCAGCCATACACCAATAAAACTTTATGATTTTTTGTTTTATTCATTATGTAATTAAATTAGTTTTAATTATTTATGTTTAAAAATTAATTCACAAAGGGTTTACTACCCTTATATAAAGAAAATTATAAACAGAATTGATTTCATTCATAGCTTTCTTCTAACAAATTTATAGTGTTTTTTTGATCTTGTCTAATAAAATCTGATTCATTTCCTAATACATGTGAGAATCTTAACAAAAAAAAAAAAAAAAAAAAAATGGTTACATTTTTATAATAAATAATGGTTTATGGCTTTGGAATTAAAACTACTAATTTATTCTTTGGATATGGAAATTAATTTATTCTTTTATTAGCTTCATTTTCATTGTTTGTTTAAATATAGACAAATGCATAACTTATAAATGAAACTCATATATGAAATATATGATTTAACTTGCAGGTGACCATTTCTGAATCTTTTGTGATATTCAGTTAGGAATACATCGCTGCATTAAATTTGTATTAAAGGAAAAAAAAAAATCAAAGAAAAGGATCAATATTTTTGAATATTGAAAAAAATGTTAAATATTTAAGATCATTGTTTTGAGAATGTAACCCTTGCAACTTGAGTACTTACATTGCTGAGAGAAGACTGTTGATTTTCCCACCTATTCTTACCAAATTTCTAATTTTATTTTCTAAAAAATATTTATTTTTATATGCCTCTTTTACACAGGAGGGGTATTACTAGGTCCTGCTACTGTATTATTGCATTATGCTAAGTAGCATCTTGGTTTTCCCAGGATTCAGATGTAACCTATTCTTCACTGCTCAACATTTGATGCTATCAATGTCTTCTTGAAGGGGGTATTACTAGGTCCTGCTACTGTATTATTGCATTATGCTAAGTAGCATCTTGGTTTTCCCAGGATTCAGATGTAACCTATTCTTCACTGCTCAACATTTGATGCTATCAATGTCTTCTTGAAGGTAACAAGATGCCACGAGCATTCTCAAATGGTGGAAAGATATGTAGATTTAAAGTTGTCTGCAGAAGTGATTGATAAAGTTGGTTCAGTCATTAATATAAATAGAAAAGAGGGTTTGCAATAAGAAAGATCCTTGAGGAATAACTCAGGTTAAAAGTAGTTAAGATGGGAGAGGTTTATTAGGAATAATAATCGTTTACAAACAGTAAAGGCTAATAGTCTAGCTGTAAAAGTGATTAGTAGTTATATTATCAAATTGTTTATAATATTATAAATATACTATACATTTAATCGGAGCATTCAGATTTGAGTACATAATTCTTGATTTCTGAAGGGAAGCTAGAGAAGGGGCTTTTTGAATGGCCAAATGTAAGGCATTTCAAAATGAGAAGGAATGAATAAAAAAGGCTTTACTAAAGAAACAGTTCTTCATGAAGTATTATAAATATTGATAATTGTGTTCTATAAATGGATGGACATAGGCTGAATTGTTTCTAGCGGATTAGAACAGATAGAAACTAAGAAAGTATTGCTGTCAGAATACTCTCAAATCATGTTCAATATTTGATTAATAGTGTATGATGTTAATCCAAAACCAATAAGATTTATAGTTAATTATTATGATATACATTTAAATAAATAAATGATTTTTATTTTTAAATGTTTAATACTTTCGAAATATAACAATAAATTTAACTATAAATAAAGACCTTAAGCAGCCAGAGGAGAGGCTTGTAAACTTGTACTTTTAGATGTTATATTCAAACTTAAATTATTTATCAGTTATATTTAAGGGTGTTCAGCACTCTGCCTTATTGATCATCAGACTTATATAGTAATAGCATATTAAACCTCAGTCCTTAGCATAAAAGAAGCTAGTTTCTGTCAATAAAATATTATGTGTACTTATACTTATCATAAAAAGATAGGTCTTTACTCATAAAACTAACCTTCTTGAGAGACTATTTACCAATGATAAATATTTTAAAATAAAATATCCCTTTTTCCTTAATTAGCTTCCTAACTCAGTATCATAAACCTTCCACAAAAACTATTCTTCTTTCTCTTGCTATGAATAATATCCTTTTAACCTGACATGTTAACTCTCAATTTCTCCTAGCACATTATGATGAATTCTTTTTCCATTTTCTACATAATTTCTATCATAACATTGCCATCTCGGAAACCTGGCTCAAACCAAGTGTCCCCTCTTCCTCTGTAAATATTCCTAATTATTCTCCCGTCCATCATGACCACGTGGACTGAAATGGAGGAAGTGTTGCTCTATACATTTATGATAGCATGAGAGTTAAAATCCTTCAAAATTCACCCTCTTCCGAAACTCCTCATATAAAATACCTATTCACCGAAATCACCTTTGGATCATCCTCTCTCTTCTTTACGTCATAATCTACCGCCCTCCTCAAGTCAAAGATGATCCTACTTTTGAAATGTCCCTTCTCACCCATATTCCTCAATATAATAACATTATAATAGCAGGAAACCTTAACACTAATCTCCTTTCCAATTCTTCTTACAAGACATACCTAATAGACCTTATTTATTTCCTTGATTTATTTATTGTACCATTCCAATCAACACATCATACCCAGTTCTCTGACACTCTCCTAGACCTATTTATTATAGATTCTCCTATAAATTTACTCTCATACTCCGAAAATCCTGTATCGTTTCTCTCCTCCCATGACCTCATTCAGATATTGTACAACATCCTCACTCCAATCCCCATCCCTAAGCAAATCTCTTAATGAAATCTCAACTCATTATCTCCGGAAAGTATAAATCCTCTGCTTGATACCCTTTCACATTCCATTGAACCTATCTCTTCTTCCTATTCCATTGATGAGATGGTGGAATGTCTCTCAGCAAATCTCCTTTCACTTCTCAATCACTTAGCTCCTCTTAAAACATCCACATTCCGGTTTCCCCCAGCTCCTCGGAACACCCCAGCAATTAAAGAAATGATGAGGAGAAAGGATGCTGCCAGGAGGTGTTTCAGGCACACTCGGACACCTGAGGATTATTCCATGTTCAAACATCTTCAAAATCTCACTCAATCTACTCTTCCTCATGCCAAGGCACAATATTTCTGTAATATCCTATCCCCGGCTCCGGATCCAAAGTCCAAGTGAATCCTTAGAAAATTCTCTATTACCAGCTCCACTTCTTTTTCCAATTTCCCAGTCACTCCCGACAATCTAAATTATTTCTTTGCTAATCCTTTTCCTGATAGACCTCAAACTACTTCTTTACCTATGTCATACTTTACGCCTCAAGCTGCCTTCAATCCCAATAACTTCTATTACCTTCATATTCTTCCCAATGACCTTATCACTTCTGTTCTCAAATCCCGAAAAAATAATCAAACTCTGTCTTCCAGCTATTCTCCCCACCCTTGTACATATATATAATTTTTCCTTACAAAACTCCATTTTTTCTATAGCCTGGAGAAAGGCCCTACTCTGCCCGTTAAATAAAATTCCTTCTCCATCCAACGCATCAGACTTTAGGCCTATTTCCATCCTCTCAAATTTATCAAAGCCATTCGAAAGATTGGTCAATGCCCAAATTACCTCCTTCCTAGAGCATAATATCCTCCTTAATCTGCTCCAATCAGGTTTCCGTTCCGGTTATTCCACTCAGTCAGCTTTGTTAAAAATTACACAGGGCCTTTATTCCTCCATGGACCAACAAGAAATTATGATCCTTGTCTTGTTTGATTTTTCAGAAGCTTTGGATTGTGTTGATCATTCATTTCTCCTATCTAAACTTCAAAACTTCTCCCTATCTAATAGTGCCCTAATATGGTTCCACTCCTTATCTCATCGTTCCCAATCAGTCATCATACCCAACAATTCTCCTTCATCTTCCCAACCTTTAATCCAAGGTATTCCACAAGGATCATCCCTGTCACCAGTCCTATTTTCTATCTATATCAATGATCTATAGATTTATCTTTGGAATCTCCAGGCGGTCACATGTTACTTGCCGATATTCTGAGCTTAGGTGGCTTTTTCCTTTTCCAATTGGGTGGACTTTCCTATTCCAGTCTCTAAAAACCATTAAACCTCCCAATATTCTTGATCTATTAATTCTGCGCTCTTCTATCCACCTCCTAAACACAAGATCCCAACCTTTTAACCTGTATATCCCCTTACATAAAATTGCCTCCTTTGACAAATCCTTCATCATTCATGCTACCTCCCTCTTGAATTCCCAACCAACTTCTATTAGTAAAGCAGCTTCCCTAACTTCTTATAATAATAATTTATTTTTGTACCTTTTAGACAATCAATCTTCGGCAAATATGTAAATAATTAAATAAGTACTGAGAATTACTTTTTTTTTTTTCTTTCTTTCTTTTATATATATATATATATATATATATATATATATATATATATATATATATATATATATATATATATATACCACACACACACACACACAGGATTGTATTTTATGTTATTATTATCTCTTCTTCTTTGAATGGATTTTTCTACGCTATTCGAAGTTTCTTTCAACCAAACTCTTCCCTCATACAGTTCCTCCATTCCTCTCTGTCCATTGCTTTTTCTTCCGTTAGTCCTCAGCCAGCAACAACATCTCTCCACCTGATGTGAGGCCTACCTCTCCTTCTCCTCCCCTCTGCTTCCCATTCATAAGCTATTTGGGGGATTCTTTTATTCTCCATTCTTTTAATATGGCCGAACCATCTCAGTCTCATTTCCTCCAGAATATTTCTCTTAACTTTTATTCTTTCTCTTATAATTATTATTATCATTATTTCATATATTTTTTTTAATTTAATTTAATTTTTTTTTTTTAATTTTTTTTCCCTGTCAAAAATGTATGCCGTAATTACTGAAGCATTTAATTTGTAAATGATAGGGCCAGACAATTGTAACTGTAACTTATTATTATTTTTTTTAGGGGACTGTAAGTCCTAGAATAAAGTTTATTTTTTTCATTTCATATTTATAAAACTATATTCTAGAGTCTCATTATGAATATATATGAATATATATATATATATATATATATATATATATATATATATATATATATATATATATATATATATATATAACCTTTCAATTTAATTCCAAAAGCCTAGAGTTACCTTTGATCAATACCTATCCTGAAGGTACCATATCACACAAAGTTCCATATAATCTACCTTTATCCTCAAGCAGCTCCATAGATTTTGTAATTCATTTCCTCAAAGTACCCATCAACTATTACTTTCGTCTGCTTTGACTACTGCTATCTGGTGAGATCAAGATGAAATTTAAGAGACTAATGATTTGTTTTCAAAAGATTCTTCTCAGGGATCTTCACGTGGTCCCATGTTTGTAGCCAGTATTCAGCGCTAGGGTGGTCTGTTGCTGATTTCTGACTGTAATACTTCCTCAGAACTTTTCTATTCTAATCATTAAAAAATGAAAGTCGTTCTATATTCTTCACCTATTTATTCTGTTTCTCCATCTACTTACTGAATACAATGGTCTGTCCAACCTCTCAACCAGTTTAGCCTCTCCCATATAACTGCTTTATTTAAAAAATCCAATTTGATTCTAGCTACCTCCTTTTAGAATTCCCTAACCATCCCTAATTGTAAAGCTTTCTCACCTTTTTCCACCTCTAAGATAATCAATCTCCTAGTGCGTGTATCTATTACATTGTTTGTTTTTATAATTTAAGCAGTATTTATAGATGTATTGATTTTAATTAATGTGGCCAACCAATTGTACCTTTATTTGGGCATTATTTTAATTCTTAGAAGAGAATATATCCCAGAATGAAGTTTTTCATTTTTAATTTGTACAACTCATTGGACTCATAAAGAGAACTTTGGTATATTATCAGGCATCCTAGAGATGTTATACTTGTACCAAAGCTGATCAGACTAAATTTTAAACTGAACTATCTGTCGGAGCAGTAGTGGTTTTATACATTTTAACCTCAGATATTTAATATTATTTAAGAATTACTTAAATGGCCACTATCTATTGATGAATTGATGCTACTATTATGCTCCAACTATTTAAAATTATCTGCTGCTTGTATGATATTTAAATTATAACTAAACTAATCTAGAATGTTGTGTTCATCTTTAGTTCTAAAGATATAGATAGCATAATTAATATTAGCAATTTGAACTACAGATTAGATTTTAATGTTACTGTACAAGAGTAAGATAAGAAATTAAATGCATGTTGGTACACACCAAGGCTTAAATGGGTAGGAGGACAAATAGGAAGAGCAATAATGTAGCTTTAAATGGTCATATTATTCTTTGAATTTAGTAAACTAAGAATAATGCTAAAGCTTGATTTCTATTAATTTCTAATAGACATTTATTTGAGTTTTATGAAATAAAAAAACACAAATATTTGAATTTTTGTTTAATTACAAAATAAACAAATACATACAAATGCAAGTATAATTTATACATCATAAAACATAAAGTCTTTAAAATAATGACTGATAAAGAAGTGCAATATCATGTTTTCATCTTAAGATGGAGTCCGTGGCTGGGGAACATATCCAATTCTTTCATGAACCATGTTAGGGCTACGGCTTAACAATATTTGATATGGCCATGGAGGAACATTTTGAGGAGATGATTGGTCTTTGTTATTGTCTGGTGGGCAACGTATAGCATTGTATTCATTCATATCATCCAACCTAAACTCAATCCGTGTAGGGTTTCTACGTATCATTTCTTCTAAAACAAACAAAAACAAATTTTAAAGTATGACTGAAATATATGTATATATACAATTAACAATGTTTTTTTTCAATTAAATCACACTTCGTCCCTTAAGGACTATTCGGGAATCATTTATAATTTATATAATAAAATGTAACATCAGTTACTGACACATTTCATATCAGCAGACAGTCGTTTTTAATCAAATCCATTTATGAATGTATTTGAATACAATTTATAAGAATTTTTTTATGACAATTGACAAATCATTCATAATTTACCCAAATAAATAAGAATTTCATTTTAGTTCATCCACATTACAGAGTAGTGGTATTTTAATTACAGAATACTGACAATATCGTTTCTGCAAATTAAACATTTACTAACAGATCTAAATAAAATAGCATGTAAATTTGCATTGCCAAATATAATTTCAGGTAATTAATAAATAGCTACGAAAATAAACAAAATAGTAAAGTAAGGGATTCAATGTTAGAAATACTGGATTTAATAATTAACAAATTGCAGCTTCTCAATAATAATTTCAGGAACGAACGGTGATGTTTAAATATCTGTTAATAGTACGAACATTAATATTAAAATAGTAGAGCATGTTAAAATTATTACCAAATTTACTAGGGATACCAAATGTAAACAGAAAGTTACGTTGAGATAATTACGACGAAACCTCCACAAACTGTTAACCAATGGTGAACAAATATTTATTTATCACTTCTTAACTTTTCAAAGTTGGCAGCAGAGGTGAAATTTAATTTCGTATACACAAGAGTAGTGGGAAAGGAGGTTTGTGAGTGTAGGTGGTTTTTTAAATTTCGCAATATGGACCATTTAAATTCTATGCAGTTGTGAACGTCATGAAATGAATTTATGTTAATGATAGTTTTAGAATTATGGAAAATATTTTTGGAAGATTATACTTTCTTGTGAGGGGGCGTGTACTGTTATGAGAAGTTTATGTGTTATTTTGTGGAAAAAGTGTATTCAAATGATAATTCGAAATTAATCTGCCGAAATTCGAATAAACAACTGGTGAGTATTGCATCATTTTTATTTTTTTCATTGATAGAACTTAGCCTATTATTAATAATAGTAAATGTTTATTATTTATCAGACCTAGAACATTTTACATATATAAAAATTGCTTGAACTATATATTTTTGTTGTTATTTTCATGATGAGCTTAGCAGAAACTCATGGACTTTTTGATGTTTTAAATTTATACACTGCTTACTGCTCATTATATACTATAATATTAAGGTTTAAAATCATAGCTGTCATTATTGCTATTTGTTGTTTTGTTCAATCGTTTCCTTTCCTTTATTTTATTTCGTCCTTTAGTATGAAAAATACTCTGAATTATTAAAATTAAATCTATAGATTTTCATTGAGCTACTGTTTTGTTTTTGGATCTAAATACAGTTATGTTATAGGCAACCAATACCACTTAATAATTGATTTTAATTTTTCCATGATAAAAATCAAATTTCTATTGAATATATTGAGTTCGAATGCTCATTGAAGTTGTGTGTTTGATTATGTTGTCATAATCATGATCTGCATGTTGACGTAATTATTCAAATTTTATTTTCTTAGACAAAGCAATACTGTAATTTAAAATTGTGATGTTTCTATTATATACTTAGTTTGTTATGTATATTTTTCTATCATTTTATTCCTTACTCCATATATAATGGTGTAATGTTTATATATCAAATTACATTACCAATTTTAAGTAAAATTGTGTATAATTTGTGAACATTTCTTCTCTTTTTTTTTTTATTCTGTTTTTGGGAATGATTCCATGAAAAATTATATTTGTTATTACCTGCAATTTTCTTGAATCTGATCAGATGATTTATTTAATAATAATTTAAATTAGATTTTATTTGATGATAGGTTCTCATATATTTATAGGTTTAAAGTACATCTTTGCTCTTTGATTTTTATTAATTAAAATATATGTATTAAAGATAAAGGATGCTACTTTGCAATGTTTTAGATATTTTATTTATATATTTTCAATTATGCATTAAAGTTATCAATTTTAAATTTAATTAGAATGTTTAGGTACATATTTGTTATTTAATAAAATATTTCTTCTCCTACCTAGATAAATTTTTTATACTTATGTTTATAATTTGTTAACCTTGAACATAGACACTGCTCCAAATCTGGTTTGTTTCTATTTTTTTATTTATTTTGTTTTTTTTTAAGTCAGTGACCATTGCTATTTTATTACTGTTCTGAGCTTATGTATCTCAGTATGAACTAATTAATCAACAATTGCTTGATAATTAACGAATATTTTTTTTTTAATCTTGAAGGTAAATGGGTCCAGTTTATACCTGAACCTACTAAATTTAAAATTCAAACTATTTATAATTATTGATATATATATATATATATTATGATAATTATCTGTTTGTTTTTTTATGTAATGAATTCATTCATTCTTCAAGAATATAATTGAATATATATTATTTAATATTTGGCTTATCTCATCATCGTTTATTCTTATTTAATTTCAATTGTTATTCATTTCTGTTCCTTGTTTTAGATAAATCATTTATGTTCATCAGTGTCTCTTTGTATCTTTATTTAGGTAATTTTACAATAACATAAGGTTGTCCTCTTATACGTAATTCCAACTTTTATTCATTTATTTTATCTGCAAGTTCTAAATTATATTATAATACTCTGTAATTAATACTTGTTGAATGGAGTATATTGTTATATATAAAGAAATAAGAATAGGATTTCTTAGACTGCAGTGTATGAGGGAAATTATATGATATAGTATTTGTTTTGCTATAAACCATGAAGTTGGTATATTTTTTTTTTATTATTTATTTTTTTTTTTAAAACTATATATGTATACTTTAAAAATAATATTGATTTTATAATGTTAATGTATAGTTATTGTTAAAAGTAGTGAGATGATTTAGGTATAGTTTTGAATGAAAAAATTTAATTCAGAGAGGTTTCCTTGTTGGGTACCATGTTCTTACGTTTTTTCATATATAATCCTGAACCTTTTAATTCTGTGTAGTATTCTGTAATAGTGTTGAAAGATGGTAAGGCAGTCACCTGGAAGCTGGGTTCATAGTCTGTCGTAGAGAATGATGTGAAAGTGTTGAATTGTCTGCTGCCTCTCAATAACTAAAATACGTATTTATTCTTGAAATCTTTGCATAACTTCTTGTGCACTTGTGGTCCTTGGGTAGAAAAGGTGCTGTAAAAGTGGGTTTAAAATGACTGGTGAGGTTAACATTCATCCGACAGTTGCAACTGATCTTTTAGGATTTTTTATAATTTTATATTTAACTGAATATCTAAATGTTCTATTTATTTCTATCATTTAATGTTTTATTTATTATTAGGTATTCAGATTAACTGTTCATATTTACACATGCCTGGATTGAAAAAAAGGAATGCTTAATTTTCTACATTTTTCTTATTAGAAGAACCACTAGAAGGTTTAATACTAGCCTGGTAGCTGTCCCTTCTGTGTAAAATATGTAGCTGCAAAAAATTAATGAGGTCTCAGATTTGGACAGATAAATGGCAAAATTGAGTAATCTTTTGATGGCATAGGAAATGTGAAATTTTTGTGGATTTCTGGTTCATAGAAAATATTTCTTAGTATTGCAAGACATAAGGTAGAAAAAAAGCTTACTGTACGTAACTGTATTAACTATAACTTTTTTGAGTGGAGCTGCCATCCCTGCTTCCATCCATATCACTGATCAAATCTGGTGGCAATCTGCTATCGATCTTTTTCCATATCTTAAGAAAGGAACAGTTCTGGTTTAGTATCTCCTTGGTGAAGGAAAGGAGATTAAAATCAAAGCTTTTACGCCCAGCTAGAAAGAACTTGAAATAAGATCCCATCATGTTTTATAAAATTTTAAATGAGAAATATGGAAATGAGGAAAATATTGAGAGAACTTTAGAAGAAAAAAGTTGTCACAATGATACTAATGACATTAAATTTAAATGAGTAGAAATTGTAGACAATTGAAGAAGCTATTTTGATGAATTATTCAACTTCAGTCCAGAAACCCTATTAGCTTCTATTTATTTGTAGTGTTTTTCTTGTTCCTCCTGGCACTCCAGTCCACATTTTTCTTGGCAGCCTTTGAAGTTCCATTCTTTCTAAGTGACCCAGCCATTACAGCCTCACTGTTTTTATATCAGTAACAATTGATTAGTAATTATTTACAATTACTATTAAAAAGAGTATATGAGGATTCCACCCTGAAAGATTTACTATTGAGCAAATCAAGGAAAACTATTGAGAAATTTAATTAATGAAATTGAATTGTATGTCTCTTGTTTATAGTCTGCAAAGAATGGTATGATAGTTTAAAAAGAAAAATAGTAATATAATTTATATAGTAATAGTTTTATATCAATAAAAGGAAGAACAATAAATTCTTTTAAGCATTTAACAAATGAGAAGATTCAGCAAGGAAGGTAGGCTGAAAAGTAGTGAAAAGAAGACTGAATTGCTAATGAACTAGCAAATGTCTATTGAAGGGAAGATAAGGATTTGAGTAGGAGAAACATATATTTGGTACTGTAACCATAGATAACTAAACTGAAAAAGATAATCCTTCTTCAGAGTGGCTACAGATGCTACTTTTCACAGAAAAAATATTTGAAGTTGAGATACACCTCTTCACTCAGTACTCTTATGTAACAGTGAGGCCTATATTCTTACAAAAGCAATTGAAAGATTGTGGAGAATATGGAAAGAAAGATTCTGAGGAAAATGTCTCATTATTTTGTTTTAGAAAAACATTTTTTTCTAATGCTACAGGTGTGAAATAAGGTTGAAAACATTTTAATGAGTGCACTTCTATTATCCAAACTTTAATACAATAGTTTATTTTGTATGTTTATTCAAACTAGCATAGATTATTTCTTAAAATTTAACTATTTTTTAAAAACTGTATTGAGAATTTTGGATATCCTCTGCCATACGATATGGTCTCTCCATTGTGGATTTTATTTTTTTTTACATCAGACAGCCCATTAATGATACAGTTACCTATCACTAAAAACTATTGTTTAAATTATTTAGGTGGGAGAATTGTATGCTGTTATAAGGTTTTTGTGGACATTTTTTTTATTGTCTATGATATATTTAAAAAGTAGTCCGAAAATTTGAGCTGATCTTATACAACATTGTGAAAACCTTTATTTTATTTTTTTAAATTTACAATATCAGTTCCAATATTTCTATTTAATAATTGATCCTTTAAATATTTAATGAAAATCAAACACTTTCGTCTTCAATTGCTATATGATCCATTTTAAACTAAAAACAATTATAAAAATCTATTTTTACATAATTTTGATTATTTTGAATTTATTATTTCTTTAATTTGAAAAAAAAAAAAGTACAAAAATTGTGAGGAATTTCCAAAAACGCCTAAAGCTATATGGACATAATAGGTATCCCTAATTCTAAAATTGTATGGCTGTCATGGTTGTATTTTTTTTTTCCAATAAATAAACGTTAATTCCATTGGGGCTGCAGCTGTGTTGAAAGTGTTCCATTTTTGTTAATAGTATATATACTTTTTATACCAGCTTTAAGTATCATTATTTATTTCAAAATGTTTAAATTGATTTACCATTTACATATTTAAACTAGCTACTAATATAATTAAGAATTTTGTTATCAAGTTCAGACTTGTCAATACACGTATATAATAAATTAATATTTTTTCAGTTTTCGCACTAATAAGGTTTTCTATAAAAAATTGTTTCATTCCCTTACTAGTAAAA
Organism: Euschistus heros; assembly: GCA_003667255.2. Taxonomy (NCBI): domain Eukaryota; kingdom Metazoa; phylum Arthropoda; class Insecta; order Hemiptera; family Pentatomidae; genus Euschistus; species Euschistus heros. Next base: position 2,406,243 of record RCWM02000142.1, read on the forward strand.
ATAAGTCCATATATGGTTAAAACCCGTGCCTGGAAGTTAGGAATGTAGTAACTTGTCTTTACTTTTTTTCAATTTATAGCCAAATTAAATTAAGTCATTTCAAATTAAAATCAGCTCTTTATTGTTCTGATCAGAATGAAAGATCTAATTAAATATAACGTTCTACCTCAATCGAACTTGTGGAACTGGTTCTGTGCCGTATTACGCGGTAAAGCATTACTGTGTTAATACCTGATTCCTTTACTTATTATGAAAGATGTTTCCTAGAAAAAAGGTTTCTCTTTATTCTTGGAACTTATACAGTTAATTCATTTTTTACAAATAACTTTTCTGTCAATTTAACAGCGCTGTATGTATGGACTAAGTTAAAATTAAAATCATTACCTTAGTGTCAATAAAAACTAGGCATTGAACAATTACGAGTGGCCTTCAGTGATGGACCTTGACCAAGAACTCAAAGCTGCCCCTTCAAAAATTGAGCTTAAGATAAAAAGTATGAGCTATATTAAATTAATCTGTCTATTGTCAAATCAATCAGGTTTTATCGTTTCGATAATTCGTCTATTTTCTTTAATTGTGCCGTGGATTTAGTAGTTAACCAATTCCACATTTTCTTAAGACGTACGAATAAAACTTGCATATTTCCTTAGTGTTATTTTTAATTTATTTATTCTCTAGAGAAATAGAACATGTAATAGTAATGTATTAGGTAATTGTCACTGCAGGCGTATTCATATGTATTTATTCCTCCTCTATTATTTTTTATTTTAAATATTTAAATTAATTAATCCATACTTAAATGTATAATAAATAAGAATTTAATTCAAGCCATTGTTTATTACGATGAAATAAATAATATACTGAGCTCCAGAAAGTTGTTTTTTGGAAATCACGTTTCTAAGATATTTTCATGCATAATCGTGAGAAATGTTTGCGTCATTGAGAGCAAGGTCAAATAGTTCTTTTTCCGAGCAGGTTGACGAATTTTCTCATCTTCAAATGCCAAGATTTTATAACAAAACTACTAATATTCATTTATATATTTTATTGTCTTAAATTCTTACTTGGAACTACTGGCTCTTTTGACTTTGGCCAGATGGCGTTCCGGTAGCTATTTACTACCTTCTCAAATATAGCCTGTTGATCATAAACTCGTCTGAATTACAAGGATTTAATGTCTAGTCCTGATACTTAAACGACAGTATTTCATTAGCTATTTTTTCCGGTATTCTTCTATTTTTAGATAATAGTATTGCTAACACAAATAACCAATGGGAATAAATAGTTGTTTTTATTAATTTTTCTTTATCAATTAGTGTTTAATTTTTATTTAATTCATTACTTTTTTTTAAGGGAGGTGTAAAATTAAAAATAAATGATATTGAACAATATCGAATTAAGTTTATGTGGGCTTTCCCCCTCTCTTTTATGCAGACAAGCTTAATTTAAGAAAGAATTTGAAATCATTATTGAACCGCAGTGAAGATGAAAATAAAAAAAAAATATTTTCAAATAAGTTTTTATTCATTGTTATCTTTATAGGGGTTTGGAAAAAAATATAAATACTTATGGTAGACTTCTATTGAATATATATAGTTTTTAAACTTTAATAACATATTTTTAGTATTGTCAACATTTCCCACTGTTGAAGTATTACTACGTATAATCTTTGTCAATTATAGTTAATATAAACACATCCTTATTTATATATATAATATATTCTAAGTATTTTGTACCATTAAAAATAGTTATTTAAATGCTGCTGAGATTTGCTAATGCTGATGGAAGTTCTATATTGGTATGAATAAGTATACTATAAAGAAACACAGTTCTATTACCTCCAGTTTATATATATATATATATATATATATATATATATATATATATATATATATATATATATTTTTTTTTTTTTTTTTTTTTTTTTTTTTTTTTATGATCTGGTTGGGATTTAATTATTATTGAATTCTTTGGATTTGCCTTTATGTTACATACTGGATTGTCACAAAAAAATCAACCATGTAAGATTCAACGACTGAATGACATTTTGACGCTTCTTAAATAATCTCATTTCTCAAGTTTTATGGTTTATCATTTTATTTATTCAAAAAAAAAATGTCATGAACTATAATATAGATATAGGTAAATGAATAGTGGTTCATTTTAGTTTGCAAATATATAAAGGCCTTTTTGATGGGTAATTTTAATAATTTAATTCTATAAGTCAAAATTTGGTCAATAAAGATTATTTTATCTGTATTTTTCAAATTGTGTGTTTGGAAAAAAAATAAAGCATTAATATCCAAAAACTTTATTATACCAACTTAAGGCTATTTTTATTAATTAATGAAAGGTAAATTTATTATGTAACAGTACATATTTATTATATAAAACAGTACATTTCTTCTTTTTTTTTTATTAATATTAACCACCCATCCCCAAATATTCCAACCGCTACAATCATTCATTATTCAACAGTTAATTTATTATATAAAATGAATTATAAATCATTAAAGCATATCGTATCTAAAATGTTGATTTCTGGTAAACCTTTTCTTCTATTCAAACATATATGCAAAATTAATATTACTTGTGTCTTTAAAAATGAGCATTGAATGATTATAATATTTTTTGATAGAATAATAGCTTTACAATAACTAGATTCATCTCATGCTGCCATTGCATTAAGTCAGACATTTTTTAACAAAAAAAAATAAAAATATTTTTTTCCATTCTAAAAATTGATCTTTCAATTAATATACAGTGTTTTTAAATGCACTGATAACCTTTGAAATGTTAGTCTGGTCTTTGTTCTTCCAGGATTCTAAGATGTTGAGATGGCTCAATGTTCGGGTAAACACATCTCCGCAATGCAGCTATTTTACGAACTCAAACAGCGGTTTCCTCATATACCGGATAGACTCGTCAACTATTATATCAAACAGGTTATAGTGAAATTCCATGTTTTGTTCTTTAAAACTCAAATTCCCTCTTCTAACCTGTAACATTTGTTTTTTTTTTGTCATATAATAATATTAACATGTTTTCAACTCTAAATTTGCTTTGGATTATATTTTGTGGTTTCTTCAGTTATTGTCAAGTAGCTTTGCAATAGTTCTAACATATTTTAATGTGCCACTTATAGTATTTCCATTAGTTCCAAACAAATCAGTTATCAGCATGTTGAATCTATAATTTTCATGTTAAATTCAAAGCTTCGTTTCCTTAGTTGAAAATTTCAAAATTTTACTAACAAAAGATCAGAGCATTAAAACATTACTGAAATTCTTTGGTACTGGACATGCGTATAAATGAAAATGTATATAAAAACAATGCGGGCATTCTATGATTAATTATCATACACAATGTAGTTAAAGTATTTGTATGTTTTCTTTATCATTTTAAATATTTTGAGATGAAAATTTTGAGTTGTATTTGCCACAATAAATTGTAGTACGGTGGATATTCACCTTCTGTCTAAATTTCAATTTTAGATTTTTTTGAAGTTGCAGGAACATCATCGTTATTCGTTAAGGACATTTGTTTGGTTCTTAGTTCTATTCCTAATGATACGATCAGGTCATTCCTCTGTCAAATGCCAATTCAAGAAAATCTATGATACAAAGTGTAGTATAGTTATGTATCAAGCTAATTGTAGTATAAGTTTCACACTGAATGGTAAGAATTGTGGTTTAAACTATAATTGCCCTATAATTTGCACCAATCTCTTCGTTAATTTGTTGTGTATGGTAAAACAATTATGCATCCAAAATGAAATTCTCTATGTTTTTATATTGTTATTATTTTTTTTTAAAGGCCCGGGGAGACAAAGAAGCGTGCTGGTGCATGCTGGAAGGAGAAAAACCTCGGATGTCAGAACCACCAGCAGCACATCGCTTGGAGGTTCCATCAAAGCCGTCGAGCCCAATCAGGGAGCGCCCTCGCTGGCCACCTGTTGTCAGGTCTCCATTCATGCCACCTAGTTTAAGAGCTGGTCCTCCTGATCACTGTAAGTACTTGGCTTTATTATTTCTATATTTATTTTAACTCTGTAATATTTTGTTAAATAACTGTAATTTTTCATAGCACTCCAGAAAGGGTTGAAATTTTAGTATCTACATTTTAATGATATAATACTTTATGTTTATTGAGATTCTCATACTCTGAAAGTTACACTAAATGAGTGTTACTTTTATTTGTTAATAATGCAACTTAAACTTAGAGTTTCTACAATGCTGCATTGGTTGCTTGAAATGGTTAATCCATTATACTTACTAGTGTTCCAAATTATAACTATATTTATAATGTTACAAAAATAATATATTTAATTTTGTTTGCCTCTATTAGGGTTTTTCAAATTGTAAGTTAAACTTTAATTTATTTAGGTTTTTGTTATTTGTTATAAAAAACAACTATATTTTAATTATAATACTGCCCTGCCTTGGAGAAAAGCAGTAACTCAAAAATTGTAAGATCATGACTTATTGGTGTCTTTCAACCTTGGGGCTCATTGTGCCTATGCTGTATTTCCTGTATTGTATTAATAAAGTCCTAGTGTTTTCATGTATCCTATAATCATAATCGGATCCATATCTTGCAATTTGGTCAAGTTTTGATTTTCATTAAGCAGAGATGTTTATTAAGTCATTTTGTTAAGCAATGCCCTGTATACATTTCTTTACACGGGTATTTGAGTTTGGTCCTATCAGGATCAAGAAGTTGTGTACTCCTTTTCTTGCAGTGCCCTCCCAGAAACAGTTTTGACTGTCTCAGTTGCTCTTGTTGCCAGTTCTGAGAGGCAATTCTGTTGTAGAGCACATCTATCTCACTGTTAGCCAGGCTCCATGCTATTCCACAGATAGGTTTGGGAACAATTTTGCATTTGTTATTGCTCATTCTCCATATTCCTGCTCCTGAACATTGGTAACTTTAGATTCGTTCTGAAATTTTTGATTCGATGGTTCGTAGAAAAGCAGTGATTAGACTTTTTACTGTTTACAGAGCATCGAATCGAAAATTACACAACGAATCCAACAATACCAATAAATCATTACCTCACAATTTTTGAATTACTGGTTTTCAACTTGGCAGAGCAGAATAACTGTATATAAACAAATTTTATGTTGTTAATAAATATTTTAAATAAGAGAAGATTAAAGAAGAGTGTGGCAGCTCAGTGGGTAAGTCACTGACCTGCTATGCTCCGGAGCCTGAGTTTGAACCCGGCTGATGGCAGAAAATTTAATTTCTGTTTTTTCAGCCATGGATCGACTTCGGATTCTGGAGACCCTCCTGGGGCACTCCCAGCCTCTATAAAGTGGGTTCCCTTTATTGGAGGAAAAAACCTGGCGGTTGAGCGTGATTGCTGACCACATCACCTCCTCATTTAAATGTTGGTCACAAAACAATACTTCCTTACCAAATAATGAACCCAAGACCCTTCATGGGCTTTAGCAGTATAGAAAGAAAAAAAATATTACAGAAATGAGAAAAAGCTGCTATTTGTGTTACTAAGGCTTTGCATTGGACTCTTCCTATAATAACCTAATGATTTTTATTTTGTATTTTCCTCTTCTTTCTTCAAAATGTTTCATATATATGTTTGATTATTTTAGCTCTAATCCAAAGACAGTTGGAACGAAAACAAAATTTAGAATTAGAATTAGAAAAAGAGAAAAGAAGGCTGGCAGAAATGCAAAGACGGGAACAGGAATTAAAGAGTGAACTGAATGCAAGGTTAGCGTCTCGCAATATTTCAGCTAAGGTATGTCTTCTCTTACCTGAGATGTTTCTTTGAAAATTTACATAGAATGTTTGATTTCTTATTTTTTTATGCTTATACAACTTATTTGTCCAAAGTCTGAATTTTGAAGATGTGTATTTAGCCACAACCTCCTTTTGTTAAGCAGTTTTCATGTTTTTTACCTCTATCCTCATTCGAATATGTTTCACTGTTTTTCCTGATCGTACATATTTATTTCAAATCTTCATTTTTAGACCATATTGTCTGTAACTAGTGATGTAACATCCCTGGGAACTTAAAATTAAAGAAATATTCCCAAAATTCATAAATTTCCAGGAATTTATGATTAATTAGCTAGATACCTTAAGAAACTGTAGATAGGAAGAAGGAGTAGTTACATAGGTAAATCAAACTCAAAAACTGAAATATATTTTTTAATAAAATTATAATGAAATAAAGGGATCACCTGTGGTGTAGTGGTTAGCATAGCAACCTACTAAACCCAAGATAGCGGGTTCGCAGCCCGGCAGATGACCTTAGGATTTTTTAAAGGGAGTAAAAAATCCTTAGCTATGCCGTCCTTAATGGACATAAAATGGGAGTCCCGAGCCTGTGCGATGTCAGGTACTCGTTAAAGATTCCTATCCTAATTATAGCTGGATAGGCAAAATTTAGGACTCCCACCATAGCATCGTCCGATTAGCCGTAGCAGCATAAAAGTGACGTTAAACAAAAAAAAAAAAAAAAAAAAAAAAATGAAATAAAATTCCTGGGAATTTATAACTTTAAAAGCAAAATCACTCAAATTAATTGGTCAATGTGATACTTGTGTGATAAAATTAAATACAAAAACTCATATATTTCTAATAAAAAAAGCATTAGAAAAATAACTTGAATGTAAATTTTTTTTTAGGTCCCCTAGTCACTGTCACTGTCACTCTCAATCTCTAATAAATCTTCTTGATCCTTCTCTTTTTCTACATTTCCAAACCAAAAAAAAAAAAATCATCTTTTCTTGACTCGAAATTATCATCTTCAATCTCATTTCTTCATCTTCTTCCTGTCCTCCTGTTTCCTCTGGGTTGCCTTCTGCTTGCTAGCTTGTTTCTTCTCCTCTTTTGGAGGTGTAGCATTCATGAGCTTCCAGTTGTAAGAAAGAAATATCAGTTTCACTGCTCGCTCAGACGAAAGATATTATAATATTCTTATGGCTACATCTGCCTAGTCACATGAACCTCTCAACCCCTTCCATCAAGAAAGAAGCTTGATAATTTTGCCTTTATCGGCTATGCCTTTCTAAAAAAACTTTCTCTTACTTCTCTTAAGAGGTCCAAATTTGCTGAGCACAATCACAAACAAAACCTTTGGCGTCTAGTAGTTCCAAAGGGTCGAGCAAACTTTTCTGCGATTTAGGGTGTATCATAAATGCTGCGAGATGGATTGGTCCAATGTCAAAATTTTTTCTCTCAATGAACTTCTCCATGAATTTCTTTTCTTTGGGTTTTTGCAAGGGTGATTTTGGTAAGTTTGCCTTCATACTTTTCCTTCATTTAAAGTTCATTTAATTTCCTGACCACTCTGTGTATTTGTGGGATTTATTCAATGGATGTGATAAAATCAACAATTGGTTTAAGCGCATTTATCATTTTTTCTGTTCTGATTCAAAACACAGCATTGTCTAGTAGTTTTCTTTTAATGGATGGGTCTAGATAAGCCTTTTCATTGATGGCCAATGTTTTAAGGACCACTTTGTTTGATTGTAAACTCTACAAACAAAAAAGGTGGCTGCCCCATCTGGTCTATCGAGGCAACTTCAGAGTTATTCGATCTTCGAACTGTTTCTCATAAGAAATTTCATCAAACAAAGCTATCAATATAATGCAACTGTTTTTGATAGTCTTTACTATGGTTATTACCTCTGCAAAGAAACGTTTGACAGCCTGACATGCTAAGATACCAGCACACAGTAAATGGAGAAGGTGAGCATTGCAGCCTAGTGGTATTATATCAGGATAATTTTCTTTCAACAGTATTAATGCTGACTTCATGTTCGGAGCATTGTCGGCAATAACCACCAAAAACGTATCTGGACCATATCTCTCGATAACTTATCCAATGATCTCTCCCAGGTATTCAGCATTATGTATCTCTGTTTTAGTCATTTTGAAATCTACAAAAAATGGTGTTCTGGCTTTGAAATCACAAAATTAATTATACTCATTTCTGGTATTGCTCCAGCCATCGCATTGAAGATTTTGAATTTTTTTGCTCTCTGAAGTATTTTAATAATTTCTTCTTTCATTTAGGTATAGGTTTAGGTTTTTCGATCTGGTCTTAACCTCCTCGTTTAAAATAAACACATTTTTTTGTTTTTAATGTTTTAAAGTTCAAAGAATTGAGTAAATATTATATTAAGCTTTAATTCCCCTCTTGTTTATTAGAACTTTAATGTGCTAAATAGTGTGGCGGTATTGACAATAATTGGCCTAACAATTACAAATTGTAAAGTTGAATAAACATAAAGAAACTGGAAATTTAAAAAAAAATATGTAGTTTTTGAATATTTTAGACCTAGGATGTTTGAACATGAGTTCCAAGAAGAAATATATTTTTAAAACATGCTTTGTTTTTAAATGCTTGCATTTTTAATAATGGTTTAAGAATCGAAATCCATTTAGTTTAGTTCTATATATTCCCAGGATATTGTTTTTATCGGAAATTAATGCATGGAATAATAATATTTGGATTTAAATGTATGAATTAATCTAGTTTTAAAGTTCTTTAACTGTTAGTAAGTTTCAAAACATTCAAAATCCAAAAAGTTTCATAAATTATCAATTTTTGGGAACCTTATCAGGCCAAAGAAATATTCTCATTTCATAAGTTACCTCCCACTGGGAATATTCCTGGCCCACATCACTATCTGTAACAAATTATTAAATACTCATTAAGGAGAACTAAAAAGTTGCCAATCATTATTATTAGTTCTAAGTCTATAGAACGTAAAACTAATAAGAATCTATAAGTTTTTTTGGAAAAGAAAAAAAAATCTTCATAATGAGCATTTAGACCTAACTAATACAATTTTTATTTTGTCTATTTGGGGATAAATAAATATTAGCTCTCCATGCTGATGCGAATATTTTGATTGATTTTTTTTTTATAATAATATTTAAAATTTTTAAACTTGTATTCAGTCCTCACAATTCAAACTCTTTTGTGAAATCCTCAATGTTCCTTATTATATCACAAACAAACATCCATGAATAATGTTCCATATGTTGTTGATTCAGCCCAAACAAGATACCAATCCTTTCATAGTAAACTCCATTCCCATTTGAATCCATTAGTCTCCCAACTTGCTTCACACACAATTCCTGACAACCCACCAAGGCGTCTGAAAAGAAGATGGCTTAAGGACTTCCTAATCTAAAACTTTTATTGAAATGCTTCTAGTGTGTAGTTATTTATGTGTCATTATAATCATTATCCCCAAATTTACTTGTGTATTGTATACAGTTACAGATATCAATGAATAGTAAATTTAAAAAAATATATATTTTAAACAATAACTGCATATTTTGTCTATTTCATTGCTTATTGTGATATATCACATAACCTGTTACATGCTTATGTTATTTCCCTTCTCCTCTATCTCAGTTTTGATTTTTAGCAAATTATATCTTAAGGGTGATGATAATTTAATTTATTAATAGAAATACACTTATATTGGCAAAAACTCCTCTTTTTTATACTTCAATCAAATAACAGTATATCATATGATTACACAACTATTCTATTAAAATATCAATCAATACACTCAAAGATTAATTTGCCCTTAACATATCATTATAAATTTTACCTTTAATAGTATTCCTTCATGGTGTTATTACACCGTGTCTGTCCTTTCATATATTAAAATAACAATACTTCTACCTAATGGGTACAAGGGTCAATCTTAAACAATTGTTTCTAGTCCATAGTTGGTCAATCTATAATGTTAATTTGTTAATTATTCCTGCATATACTGCTCCTATTTTATCTGTGTCTGTTTTGTAGTTAACAGTATTATTAATTGTTTTATTGATGTAGATTGCCTCTTTTATTTTTCTACTATGTGTTTGGCTTTCATGTTGAAGTATTTTTACTTTTTCAAAATTAAATCTGTGGTTTAGTTTCTGTGCATGTTCTGCTAAGGCTGTTTTATTATTGTTAAATTTACTTATTTTTTTTTCGTGTCATATTTATGTTGATTTATTCTTTTATATAGATTTTGCTTGGTTTCACCTATATAGTGTTTATTGCAATCTAAACAGTCTATTCTGTATATGATGTCTTTTTTATTCAAATGTTCTATTTCGTTTTTAGTTATTATATTTTTTATTTTATTTGTGTTGTATAATGCTACATCGATTTTAAAATTTTCATTTTTTAATTTCTTAATTACTTTTTGTGTTAATTCTGGTATATATTTTATTTTTTTATATTTTTTAATATATGTTGTATTGTTTATACTATTTGTTAATTGATCACTATTTTTAACACTTTGTTCTATTTCTTCAATATTATTTTCCTTATTTAATACATTATTATAATATTCTGTTATTTTCATTTGTTTTATTGTTCTCGTGTTTTTATTATTTTCTGTGTTTGGTTTCTGTTTATTATCATCCTTTATATCATTTTTGAATGTTTGTTTTCTACTATTTACATTTGTTTGATTATTTATTACAATATGTACATTTTTATACCACATTTTATTTATTATTTTAGTGGGCACCATATTATCTATTAAATCTTTAAATATTTCATTTTTTATTTCATTAATGTAAATTCCATCTGTGTGTATTTGAAGAATTGAGTATTAATTTATTAATGTGAATGTAAATTTTGACTTAATCATGAACAAAGAATAATGAATTACCATTTCCCCCCCTTTGATTCTTTGCCTTACAAATCATAATCTATTGAGCTTTATTTTTATTTTATTTATTTTTTTAAGGCCCAAACATTGACTGATGAAATCAGTGTTCTTCGTTCTGAATGCTTAAAGTTAAGTAGAGAACTTGAATCTCATGAAGGTATGTATAAATATTTTTATCTATCTGTGCATTATTTTTTTTTTCTTTTACTGATTTATAATACAATAATAAATATACCTACTTAATAAGTGTTTTAGTTATTTATGCTATTTCTTTTATTTTTAACTTATTGCCTTACATACCGTCTAGGTGTGGTTTATCCACATACTTGAAGCTGCTTAGTAACGTAATCATTTATCTTGATTGGGGTCTTCTGGGAAGCTTAAGGTTACTGCCTGAAAAAATGGTCCATTGGCGGTCAGTTTGGGATTATCACACAAATCTTATACTCCTCCCATGACAGTTTTTTCTTCTGTTTTTTTTGGGGGGGGGGGGGGGGAGGGGGGTTCATAATGATCTGCCAATTCACCACTGCTCCTGTTATCTTATCATATGTTCCCCACCTCCCGATCCTCTCTATGAACTCCCAACCTATTTAATTCCACTCCACAGTTAAAAACCTTGGTATAGTATTCAACCAAACCCTAACATGGAAACCTAAATCTCTCAAAGGGCTATATCCATCCTTAAGACATTCCAATCTTCCCAGGATTCCCTCCCAAAAACCTACTCCTCACTTCTTGGTTTCTTCCTTTATCCTCCCTCATTTTGATTATAGCTGTGGGGCATATGGCTGTATAAAATGGCTTTATCCTTCATCTCGCTGTAATTACTTCCTAGCTTCCTTCCTCTATCAAACCATTAATTCTCGCAATCCCTCCTACATCTCTAACATCTTCCAGTTCATATTCACTACCCCATAATAACCGTAATGTTCCATCGCTATCCACCTTTCAATTCCTTCTCTTTTAATACCTCCTTTCTCTCCATAATGATACTAATTAGCAAAACTTAATTTAAAAAAGCATTCAGTCGATGTACATAGTTTTTTCTAAGGAGATGAATTTGTCAGGGGTGCAGTCAAGGTTGAATAAACACAGCCAGTTTTAAATGAAAAACTTATATTTTGGCGTGCCAACGTTTCGACCTGCCTTGCAGGTCTTCATCAGGGCTAAAATAACAAAAAAATTTTATGTGACCAAGATGATACTAACATTAAAAAAAAAAAAAAAAAAAAAAAAAAAAAAAAAAAAAAAATAATAATAAACATAATTTAAAAATGAAAAAGAAACAAGAAAAAAAAAATTTGCAGTTAACTAGATAATTGAATACAAAATAGTAGTGAAGTTTAGTCGAAGATACAGTTGTAATGGAGTAATAAAATAATTTAAATTGAATAATATAAATTTAAAATTTTGTAAACTAATACAACAATACAAACTAATGTTACAATTTTATTAACAGATGTTTTTTATTTGGAATTAAAAAAGGTATAAGGGATCTATATGAAAAGGAAAATGATAAAATAGAAAGGTAAGCAAAATAATAAAGTTGGCATAACAATAAACGAAGGAAGAGGTTGAGAAAATATGAGAAATTAAAATAAATGGACTTACTGAAGTAGTCTAGATGAAGGCTTGACTAACAATGACTGTTAAAAAAAAAAAATCAGGGAAAAGGGGGGGGGGGGATAATGACTTGCAGAAAGTAATTAAGGGTGGCAGTGGCTAATATAACATATGAAAGGGGGCGCATGGTGGATAAAAACCGAACTACATTTTTTTTATAATTTTATTTAAAAGGCGTGGAAATTGTCAAATATGAATTTAAACATTTCGCTATCACCGTCAGCAAAAAAAAAAAAAAAATAAAATAAAATAAAATAAAATAAATAAAAATAAAAAAAAAAAAAAATAAAAAAAAAAAAAAAAAAAAAAATAAAAAAAAAAATAAAAAAAAAAAAAAATAAAAATAAAAAATAAAAAAAAAAAAAAAAAAAAAAATAAAAAAATAATAAATAAAATAAAAAATAATTAATAGTGATGGAAAGGTTATAGTTTTTTAATAAGATTTAATACTTGGGAATAAGTAAGTGGGAATATTCTAAGTTTAGGTCCCAATTTTGTTACTCCCCAGTCAAAAATTCACCCTATTCTTCCACAATTACTCACCGATTTAGAATACATCTACAGAGATGACCTACTTAAATGTACCGATGAAGATAGAGAATTGTCGCGCATCACCGTCAGCAATATTATTTCTAATCACCTGCAACACCCGCCCTCTCAACCTTCCACCCTTTCTCCTCAGTTCTTCGAAGATCTATCTTTTACCCGATCTTTTTTAAAATCTAACGATCAGATTATTGTCACAAGAGCAGATAAGGGTAACAAAACTGTAATCATGAACCGAACTGATTACAATGAAAAAATGTTAGAACTCCTCTCTGACCCCACTACCTATCTCCCCACCAAACGTGATCCTACTCCTTCCCTAATCACTAAATTCAACCAACACATTAAATCCCTTTTAGAATCAAAACAGATAAACTATCCTACTTACAGAAACCTTATCTCCTATAATTCCGTAGCTCCTCGTTTTTATGGTCTTCCAAAAATCCACAAAACCAATACCCCTTCGTCCTATTACTTCCAATATCAATTCACCCCCTTAAGCTTAGCAAATTCCTCCTTCCATCTCTTCAAATCCTTAGCCATGATAACCCATACGATATCCACAGTTCCTTCCACCTACGAGAACTACTACTATCCTTTAACATTCCCGACGATTTCATTCTAGTATCCTTTGACATTGAAAGTTTATTTACCAATATTCCCATTGACAATGCTCTCCTTATTGTAAACAATAATTGGACATCCATACAACCTCACACCCCACTTAACCGTTCCTCATACCTAAAATCCCTAGAACTCTGTTGCAAATCAGGTTACCTTTCCTTTCATAATAAGTTTTATCACCAAATCTCCGGGCTTGCCATGGGCAATCCACTTGCACCAGACCTATCCAACATCGTCCTTAATGATCTACTGAACTCCATTCTACCATCATTTCCTAAAGACATTCTTTTTATTAAAAAGTATGTCGATGACCTTTTTCTTGTCCTTAATCCCGAAAATATTCCTTCTATCCTTTCAGCCTTTAACTCTTACCACCCTCGACCCGTTTTACTGTCGAACGTGAAGTTAATAATTCCCTTCCTTTCCTTGATCTCCTAATCACTAGAAATCCTGACCACACTGTATCCACTGAGTGGTACACAAAACCTACCTACTCTGGCAGACTGTTAAATTTTCATTCTCAACACCCATATCATCAAAAATCAATGTCGCCAAGAACCTCATCCATCGCTGCCTCTCCCTATCAGATCCCCAATACCACACGACTAACATATTACGTATTAAACAAATTCTCCAATCTAACAGTTTCCCACTTAAGACCATCGATAAACTACTTTCAAATTACCTCAATCATCCTACCCCACACCTTCCTTCTTCTAATTCCCCCGCACCTCCACCCTCTGTATTCTTATACAGATCCCTACCTTATATCCCCTTTCTCTCTGATAACATTCAAAGTCTCTTCGCTCAACCTTCCCTAACCTACGTCTAGGCCTTAAATCACAGAATATACTTCGAAACATCTACACCAACCTAAAAGATCCTATTCCTCTCCAACTTAAATCAAATGTTGTTTACCGTATCCCATGTTCCTCCCCTAATTGCCATTCATCATATATTGGTGAAACCAAAATCACCTTAAAACCTGCATCTCCCTAAACAAACTTTCCATATCTTCCAAAAATCCCTCCGCCTCCAAACTTTCAGAACATTCCTTATCATTAAATCATACCTTTGATTTCGAAAAAGCATCTATCCGTGCCACTGTCCCCAACCATAGTAAACGTCTATTATCAGAATCCATTTACATCCATTTAGAACCTAATCCTGTAAACCATAAAATTGATAAACAATACATTTCCCTCACTTATTCCCAAGTATTAAATCTTATAAAAAACTATAACCTTTCCATCACTATTATTATTTTTTATTTTATTTATTATTTTTTATTTTTTTTTTATTTATTATTTTTTTTTTAATTTTTATTTTTTTTTTATTTTTTATTTTTTTTTATTTATTTTTTTTTTATTTATTTATTTTTATTTATTTTTTTTTTTTATTTTTTTTTTATTTTTTTATTTTTTTTTTATTTTTTTTTTTTTTTTTTTTTTTTTTTATTTTTATTTATTTATTTATTTTATTTTATTTTTTTTTTTTTTTTTTTTGCTGACGGTGATAGCGAAATGTTTAAATTCATATTTGACAATTTTTTATTTCTTCCCACATATGTTTATTAGCCACTTTTCTGCAAGTCATTATCCCCCCACCCCCCTTTTCCCTGATTTTTATTTTTTTCATCATTGTTAGTGCCTTCATCTTTTTGCGTTTATTGTTTGTATTTTGCTTACCTTTCTATTTTATCATTTTCCTTTTTTGTTCTTTTTTTATTTCTAAAATTGTAAATTAGTTTAGTACTGTCTTCGACTAAACTTTACTATTTTTTTCAATTATCTTTTTTATTTTATTGTATCTTTGCAAGGATAACCAGACACATTGTATTTATTTCTATTACCTTGACTGCACCCCTATTCATTCTTAGGGGACTCATAGTCAACCAGAATAAAGTTTTTTATTTTTCTATGATTTTCATAATTTCTATATAAAAGTTCTTATATATCTATATTATAAATATATAGGTAGTTATTTATATATCTTTTATAACCAAAACACACATTGTATATATTTATGTACATTGTATTATTCTTAGGGGACATATCCCATATATAGTTTATTTTCTATGCTATATATATAAAAGTTCTTTTTATATATATATATATATATATAAAATATATATATATATATATATATATATATATATATATATATATATATATATTTTATATATATATATATATTTTTTTTTTTTTTTTCGATAATTTCTCATCAGTGTGTCTTGTTTTCAGGTACTGGAGATCCAGCGGAGCAGTTCCATTGGTACTGCCACATGTGTACATTCCAGAATCACCCTCTTTTAAACCAGTGTGAATATTGCCTCATGCCTCGTGTATCACTAGGTACTGTCTCTTAAGAAACTCTAGCATGCAAAAATGTTTGTCCTTGTGTAAATACTAAATATCTTTGTCAGATGTATATAGTTATATTTATGGTAACACTTTTATTTTGAAATTACATTATTAGTTTTATTTTATTTAAAAATTGTAGTGATGGGTTGATTTCAGAAGTTGGTTATTGAGAAGAATTGAAGAGTCTAAGTCAATTCTTGGGTTTTATTTTAACTACATGTATTTATACCTGTGTCCCATGTGAATAGTGTGTTAAGTGTAATTTTGTGAATTTTAGATTTTGGGTATCACCAGATAGAAAATATATTTTTCTTATTTGTTTCTAATGGGCTAAGTTATGTGGCTATTACAGAGATGAACATTCATCTGTGAATCGCTGTGGAAAAAATTCCAAACTTTTGATTGCATGCTTTCTAAAATTTGATTTTTGCTCTCAACACATTGTTCATAGGTGCCTATGTTGAAGATAGTAAATTGTATTTGTTATTTACCATATTTTTTCTTGGATCATTTTTTAATACATTTGTTTAACTTTTATTTTATCCTTATATGCACTAAATTTTTGTAAATTTAAATTATTTTAAAATCAATTTTTTAATTGGGGTATTTCTATCTAGAATCAATTTTGTGGTATTGGTTTTGAGAATTGAAAAATGCTGGTATTGATGCATCACTAAAAAATTATAAAATATTTCTCTTATGTTTTTATGATCATTATTATATTATTATCTAGTCTTTAATATATTTTTTATATATTGTTACTCATTATATTCTTCTATTTTTGGAATTTTATATTTTGACTTGGATAAAAATCATGATAGTAACATTACTGTGATTAAAAGGCCTAACGTGATCCCGAAAATAAAAAGTTCATTGTAAATTTCTATTTCATTCAATTATTTCAGCTGATATTTTCATAAACTTAGGATATAAATATAAATTAATAATTTATTGAAATATTTGCTGTTATTCATTAAAAAAAATTATATATTAAGAATCATCAAGAAACATGAAAAAAAAAAATATTGAAATACCTTTTGTCAATATTTTTCTTGTTGTAGATTTTGAACAATACCTATGTATGCTCATAATTATATAAAATTTGACTATTGATTCTATCATTATCAATTTTTATTAATATCTATATATTTATTTTAAAATTATAATTCATATTTAGTTATTTCTGTGCGGATGGCTTTATTTTAAGTTTTATTTGTAGACTGAAAAAGGTTTTTAAGTTGTGGATTTATTTATTTAAAACATCTTCAATTTATGTGAAGTGAAATGAAAGTTAATTCATGTTTTTTTGTTTGTTTTTTTGTAGGAACGTACTATATCTTTCTACTGAGATTTGTTTTGTTTTAATTACTATGACTTACACTATTCACTCTGAATATAAAAAATATTCCCACATAAACTCAGAATTATACAAATAGAAATGTTAGAATTTTGAAAATATTGCATCAAAATAACACTTTATTTTTTCAACTGAACTAAACCAACAAAAGAGAATAAATGACATAGTCAATTAAAATAAATTTAATCTCAATAGATTCTAGATATAAGAAACTGAGGTTTTAAATTTGAATGTTTTATTTTAATTTATCAAAGTTACATTTTTTATTATTATAAAAAAAAATGTATAAGTTACTTGTATTTAAATAAAATTTTAGGGTATTTGATTTTATAGACCCTATGGCTACTACTCGATACCTCCATCTGTCAATTACCCAATCAGGTTTTGGAGAAACAATTGTAAACAAAATTGAAAGCCAAAATTATTTATTATTTAAATTGGATATATTAACTTTTGTTAGTAACCTTCTTGATTTATTTATCTTGAAAATTTCTTGTCATAGCTCAACATTAAATTTAACTAGTCAAAATGTTCTGCCTCATTCCACTAACTAATTCAAGTTAGCCGTATATGAGTACAAATTTTCTTTTACTACCTCTCCTGTGTTCATTTACCAATTTCTGAATAGTCTTCGAAGAGAATGGCTATTATGTTTCCAATTTGTAGATTGCACGGACAGCAGCTCTCAGATTGTTGAGTTGGTAATGGCAGGTGGCGGTGCTGTCCAGAAAAAGTAAACTAGTCCAATATTAACCATGGGGCTTTTACTAAACAAGTACTAAGATTAGGTATAATTTTCATTTAGAGTGTCCCACTCACTGAAGCGAAAATAATCGCTGAGTGAATTCTCTCTGCGATTATTTTCGGTTCGGTGTGTGGGATGCTTAAAGTGTCTTGATTTTTTTGAATTTTAGTACACTAGCAGAAGTTCTGTGAAACGGTTTTTATTTTATATATTCCATTTAAAATTAAGTTAGGGATAGTCAGCCTTGAATGTGTGTTTGAAAAAATAAAATGATTGAAATCAAGGCATGTGAAACTTATTGAAAAATAAATAATTTTTCATGTGTTGTTTATATACACACTAGGGGGTGTAATGGCTTCCTGTTTGTGTTGGTTCTGACTTCCAGTCAGTAAATAATTAAATTATATTAGCAGTGGATCTCTATATATTTATAAATAATCTTTTTAATACAAATAAGAATCAGAATAAAATAAAAAATAACAAAATATAAATAATTTCAGAATTAAAAAAAAAGTTTATAGATCAATAAGTTTCCCCCTTTATCATTTATTATTATTCATTCAAAGTTCCATTGACCGCGTGGTTAATAAATACGTGTTGAGAGCAGACACAATTTTCATAATATCTGTTTATCATAAATACTTTCCTGCTAGAAAATGTAAATGCTTTAAAACAATTATCAAATAAGATTCAACAAATAAGTTTTTCAATATACATTAAATAGTTTCATTAATAGTAGAATTTAGGACTTTCTGTTTATAACATCAATTATAAAAATAAACCATCTAAAAATGAAAATGCATTTTAAATTTTTTCAATATGCAATATTAAAATCTTAATCAAGTATCAATCTCTATTTATTATTATCATTAATGTAATGATAAAATGACTTGATTGTAAATAAACATAATAGCTTTTGAATTGCAACATTTATTAAATGCTATTCAATACTAATAATGCAAAGAATAAAGGCTCACGTTAATTTTGAACATGATGTCAATATAATCATATAAAATATAGGCTTTTATTCTGAAGATTTTAAGCTTAATATAAGAATTATAGAGGTCTGTTACCTAACCAAAAATAGTAGTTCTTCATTATATTGATTACCTGTTTATTTCAGGAATAACAATTGTTTTTTTTTGTTATTCTAATAAAGGCTTGAAAAAATGGTATTGTATATTGGTACTGTGTACTGCTTTCTAAAAAATTTATCGAAATAACTGTGCATGGTTGACTGTCCCTAAACTTTTGCTTAGTTTATACTAACCCTAAGCTATAAAAATTTTAGATCCCAAAATTTTTTCTTACTATCTCACTTATAATATATTTCAAAAGAACTGAATCATGTTATATATTTAAATGTTCTCATATATGTTAGAGTCTATGATCTCGTGTAATTGCTAGTGTTTTTATTTTACAGTTTATATTTTTGTTGACTGATGTATTAATTTTAATGTAGATTTATTTATTTAAACAATCATAAAAATTATTATGTATAATTTCACTTATTTTTCAATTTAGTGATGTTTAATTTGTACCTTATCTGTTTTGTTTTGAAAATTGAGTTTATTTATACTCTGGACACAATTTTTCTGGACCTTTAGTAACAGAAATATCTCTGCATTTGTAATTTTGAGATGTATGTTTCATTTAAAGTTATCTTGCAAGTTTACAGTTTGGTGCAAAGATACATTTTCATTAAATTTCATTGTGACCATGTGAAATAATCATGTATTACTTTATGTTGCATATAGTTTACATCACAATATTTATTTTTGTTGGTATATTTAAAATTAACTTTTTCTTTTTTTTACTTTATTTTTCAAATTGTATTGGCATGGATATGTCTTTTGGCTGAGGTTCTAAACTTTTTTGGTGTAATGATATTTTGAGACTCAACAATGTATTACATTTTTTTCACACTCAAATGTGTAACATCTTGACATGCTCTAGCTCTGTTGGTGCTGCTCAGACCGAAAATTTGCTTACAGTTTCGCTATCAGAAATTTTATGGAGAATATTTTTTGTTATATAACATTTGTTGCCAGGACCTACCGTTTTGGAGGTGTATGGATTTGAATGAAAAAAGTCATGTTTGAAACCCTTACATTCTCGCTACTTTGTTTATTTTGAAAAATTATTAATTGTTAATTTAATTTATTAATTTGATCATTTTAATTGTAAAATGTAAATTCGAAAAAGCAGTGGATAATAGATAAGACATATCCATGATCTATTATATTCCCCAGTCAGGGAGAAATTGAGTTATTTTTGATATTTCATTGAATAATTCATGACAAATATGTATTTTTAAATTATTAAAATATTGCTGTTATCATACTACCATATGTATCTATGTAATATGTATATAACATAAACAAATGTTTCTTTGATTAATATTATACATGGTCAACCATAATTTAAACTTTTTTTAGTTTTATAATGTTTAACCTTTCACATCTCAAATTATATTTATTATCTAAGATAAAAAAAAACTGTGTGGAATAGCTCCTCATTGTGTTTTGGTTTAAATCGCGGTGTGGAGTTCAGAAGGAAATGAACACATGATTTATGCACACCTGCAGTTCAGCACTTTGTTCTTTACTGGGCTTGCTTTATTTAGTTTTATTTAGAATCATATTATAATTTGTTATATATCTCAGTTAAGAAATGTTACAAGAATAAATAAAACTTATTATTGTATGTATTTAAAAAACAAAACAGGAAAGTCAATTGCAATTAAATTCAACTTTATTTAATTACTCTAAGCTGTTATCTCTATTAATCTTCTTGGATTTTTTCCAACAAATAATCTTCCTGTAACTTATTCTTTCAAATCTCTGTCTGTGAATTTTAATTGGAACCTTAGTTGTTTATATCCTTAACTTTATCTACAAAGTGTGTTAAGGTACAGTACTGCCCTTTCCCAATCAAAAGTAGTACTTGTTTGAATTCGGGCTTGACCAGTCGACTTTTTTTTTTACAACAGATCTGCTAAAGAAATCTTGAACTACTCACTCTGCCTAAAATAGATTGGTAACATGCAGAATTGCTCCTTCAGTTAGTTTGAGTACATATGGCTCTATAAATGAACAAATAAAATCTTAAAGTAACATGACTTTAGGATTTTGTTTATCAATTGACAGTGGTAAAATTGTTAGCATCAAAAAGTTTTTATTCAATTTATAACACATAAAGAATTGGAGCAAACTCTAACTGAATAATTTCTGATGAATAACAGTGCATATATTAGAACTAGTGAAAGGTTAAACATCCAATGTATTATTTTGTTTGTATCTTCTATGTTAAAATGAAATTTTATATAGAATTATAGAAACTTTAATATTATGTTTAATTTGAGGATAAGTGTCATTTTTAATAATTTCAATATATCATATTGTTTGTCATATTATTTATGTACTTAAAAAATTACTATATATACAAGTGTGTATATCTAATTTTATGTATTTTTTTTTTACTACAGAAGGAGGAGATACACCGAATATTCACATTCATGTTACGCATCACAATTTCCCTTCTTGTAGTAAGTTGTTTACAAATAAAAATGTTTTTGTTTGAAATAATGTTCTATTTTTTGACAAGAATGTGTTTTAAATAAAATTGTATGGTTTTTGCTTTTTTTTTTAAACCAGAATAATGCTTTCTGTGTTAAATGCATGCTAATATTCCTTGAACTTCTACATTTCATTTTAAATTTATTTTACTTTAACATACGAGGCAGAGTGTTAACATGATAAATTATTCTGTGATCTCATTTCTTTATCCAAACAGATGAATGTCCTTTCTATTCAGTTTTTGAATTACTTTGGTTGCACCTCACAGTAAGAGGTTGATCTCAAAAGTAAGGTCTTTTACTTTTTATTAATTTAAAAAAATATATTTTTTTAATAATCTGTATAATTATTTAAAGGTCATTCACCTATTGTTCCACATAATACCCATTTTGATCGATTTGTATTATTGTAGACACTGTGGTAGCATATTTATATCCTTGTCAAATCAGCTCACTCTCATGTCACTGAAGAATTATTTACCTCTCCTTTCACTTTTTTTTTATTTTTATTTTTTTTTTTTTTTTTATTGCTACCAACCCCCTCCCTCCCCCATGTGCCTGAAAAGGCTAGGAAGGGGGGGGGGGGAAAGCCACTATGAATAGTTGTTAGAAGAGGTTCAACAATTCTTGTAGGCAAGCTATGAAAACATATCAAATCAATCTATCAAAAGAAATAATCTAGAATGAATAACATAATGAGTCACTTACTTAATATTTTATGATTTGAGCAACAGAGGAAATGGTTAGTATATTTATTTATAGAAGTAGGTTAATTTTTTACACGAATGAAATAATTGAATTCTGTGTTAATTTTTCATAGCTATCACAGGAGCTGAGCAGTGTTGCTGCAAGACACTCATAATTTGGTTCTAACATTTTTTTACTAATACTGTTTGCTGGAAATTGAGATTAATGAAGAATCTTCAGTGTGTTCCTACTAATTTAACAAAGTAACATTGGCTAAGCATAAACATCATTAAAGTTTTCGTTTCATTTATATTAAGCAATTTTCAATTGTTTCCTAGTGAACTTCTGGTGATGCCTCTTTAGCCATGCAATTATCGAATTACGAAAAATGAAGATGGTGGTCTTCTTCATGAAGGTAAAACGTGCATATTATAAAATTTATATAGTAATGTTATATCATATTAGGTAAAGGGAATAAGCAAGCCTCAATCCTAATAAAATGAGTGCATGATATTAGTCAAGATAAACCATGTGGTTTGAGGACAGTTATAACCACACTCTCAGATTAAAATTAAATGAGAAATAATTTATGGTCATATTACATTAGTTTAGTGAGTTAAGAGATTCACACAAAAAATAAAAAAAATTGTCTTCTTTTAGTTCATCCTTATATCTCTACTGTGAGCTTCTTCAGCTTTGTTTATAATTCTTTATGATATTGTTTTACATTCGATGAGAATATGAAGGTATTTATAATAATTTGGATCAATTTAAACCAATATTGACTCCTGACTCCAAGGCTGACCTGACACAAACAATTCACACTTATCATATATGTTTGTAGTATTTTATGAAGTATTTTGACAAATTGAAAATTGCCTAAATAAATTTAAACAATTAAATAAACTAAATTATATTGTAAAAATTAAATTGACATTATAAAAAGAATTGAATTAAAAATAAATGAAATTTTCCCAATGTGATACTAACAATTGAAAAAAAAAAAAAAAAAAAACGGCTAACATCGTTGTGAACTCAACAAAAAAACTCAATTTCTCCCTGAGTAGAAATAACGAATTCACAAAAATGGATATGCCTATTTATAGTCTACTGCTTCTGATACGGAAACTGTAATTAAATTTTTGATCCGAGCAACACCAACAGAGCTAGAGCATCTCAAAAAAGCACTAACACTTAAAAATATAAGCAAAATGTGACTTTTTAAATTAAACCCAATATAGCCCCTAAACAGTAGGCCCTAACAAAAAATATTCTCCATTAAATTTAAATTAAATTAGGAAATTTTTGGTCTGAGCAACATCAACAGAGTTAGAGCATGTCAAAATGTTACATTTTTGAGTGTAAAAAAATGTCATACATTTATTTTTTTTTTTGAGGGGGGGGGGGTAAAAAAAACGTTCACAAGAAAACTATTAACCCCCACCCAAAAGACATATCCATGTTATATAAAAAAAAAAAATAATTAAAACCAGAATATTCGACTATGAAACAATGGGGTCTTACAAATTGAATTTTTTTTCTAATTTCAATTCTTTAAGAAAAACATTGGGTGTGCATATTTGTATCATTGTTTCATAGTTGGTATATCACAAAACTTAAAAATCAAATGAGTAATTTCCACAAAAAGATT
The DNA here is from genome assembly GCA_003667255.2 of Euschistus heros. Lineage (NCBI taxonomy): Eukaryota > Metazoa > Arthropoda > Insecta > Hemiptera > Pentatomidae > Euschistus > Euschistus heros. The sequence goes on from RCWM02000142.1 coordinate 2,430,086, forward strand.
CCCTTAAAGAGCATAGGATTCACAAAATTGTTTACATTATATTTTAATATTTAATGATATACTTCTATTTTATTAGGATCAGTCAAATTTGAAAAATAATCGTTTTTGACATTATAAGACACCAGGAACTGAGTGGTGTTTATATATATATATTTATATATAAAATAAAACGAAGGTTAAGTAAATTAATAAACAGCTCAAATCCTGGTTGGGCCTTCAAAAGAAAATTATTAATTAGTTGATTTTTAAAAGAGTGGGCATGAGAAACCATGACAGTTTATTGAAAATTTTAAATTAGCCTCAGAATATATCAGGCAACAGTTGGAGTAAGATTACACTAGGCCCCTCATGGGCTGTTTTGAAACATTATTTATGTTGTAATTAATAATATTTTATTTTTTCAGGAGTCGAAAAACGAACCATACAATGAACAATGAAAAAATAATTAAAGTGTATATATTTTTCACCAATGGCTGTGCAATACGATTCATCATAAGAGCGATAAAAGTTTTTAAAAAGTATTTGTGAATTGTAAACTTCTTAAGAAAAAGCAAACATTAAACAATCTATCAGTTAATAGATAAAGCACTGCTGGTTTAAGTATGGACAAATGTTAATAAGTTGCATGAAAACCTACTCGCTAAATGTTTTTCAACTTATTTAAATACTTTCAAATTAGATTTATGTGATTACCTTGTTGTATTTTATTATTTTTTAATTTCAATACTTAACGCTATTAATAAACTGTTTATTTCAAATTTGAATTATGATCTAATGTGATATTTATTTATAGTCTTAATGCATTATTTTCTTAATAAATTTTCTTTGACTATTTAGACAATATTTTTTCTACCATGAAATTGAAATTAAATTTGAAGTTATAAATTGCTATTGGTTCTAATGCTAGAATGTTACTTATGGAGAGCTATACCCTCACTTTGAATAATATTGAATTATGCTTTATATCAAACCAGAAAACAGCTGTACTAAGCTTTAATTTAATAACCATTTAACACTATACTGCTTTGTTCTCATTCAGTCAAGGAACTTCACATTGCTCACAATTCTTTATTGGGCCTGGTAAGCAAATCAGAAGAGGCAACTCCTCTTGTTGACGCTTAGGAGCAGTTGGTTAACATCTCCTATTACACAGTTGACTATTACCTATGCTGTAGCACATGCAGGGTCATAAATCAGGCCTTAGAAATGCTTTATTTCAGTATATTTATGTCTTCCAATTTCAAGATCAGTTTTTCAACTTCTTAATTATTTTCCACTTTATGAGAGCAGTCAGAAGAATAAAAAAAGATATTTCTTCCTTTATTGATTTTCTTATAGGAAAATATCTTAGCTAACTACTTTTCCAATTATATAAAAATATTTCTACTTTATTTAATGCCTGTGTTTCAATCCTATGTTATAATTATAATTTTGAAGCTTCTGATAAGATTTTTGTACTACAAAATCTTCTAGAGGGCACAAATCTTCTTATTTGTTCTCAGACCTCACCTTAACTTCCTTTCCCACCTTTTCTTATCAAATGATAACATCCAGATAAATTTGTCCAATAATTCAAATTGGTAGCTTTCCTATTTTATACCTTAAAACATTTCAAGGAACGAGATGGATACATAACAGCTGAACAAGATGGAGTCACTTATGCAAGTTGAAATTAAGGCCCATATTAACTTATAGAGCCATAATAATCGTGTTCTAGGAATAATTGAAAAGCAATAAAAAAGTAAAGAAAGACGGGGGAAAAAAAAGTGTTGTATTTTTTGTCATTGTGAGTTTTTTTTATCATTTTGCTCTGCAGACCTGAAACTTTGGTCTCATTAACCAGCCTACTCCACCACTTTCCTATGGGCTATCACTTTCCTATTTGTTGCTTGTAGTTCTCAAGCATCTTGTGTTATACAAGATGAGCTCATTACTGTTTTTACATTTAGATTTTCTGAGGCTGATTATAAGGTTTTTTAATAATAATATTTTTGTAGGATAGAGTTATTAGCCCTAAGCCCAACCTCAAAGACCAGGAGCTATATCAGACACATGAATCATTCACCTCCCTGTGACTCTCAGGGTGAATAGTGTGAAGGAATCGAACCCATGTGCTTGTTATAGTGATTATCATTACTTGTAGTTTTTCAATTTTTGCCATAACTCAATCAAGCTTTAAGAAAATAAAACATCAGATATCATTCCCTAAAATTTGATAACATTCGCCTTTTAGTACTAACTAGTAATAATTATTTAGTACTACTAAATAATAATTATTTTGGTGTGAACAGATTTTTCTGACCGATCTGTACAATATGAGGACATGAATGATGTATAGGATTTCACAAATTTTCTTGAAAGATGTTTTTAAGAATATACTTCAGTGCAATGAGCAAGTTTCTACTACCCCTGTGGAAGAGGGGCTAATTATGTTAGGAATAAATACTTAAATATATAAGTTGATGTAATCTGGAAAGGAGTCCAACAACCGTTACATAGCATTATCTGCTTATATATCGTATCTGCTTCGTCAAAAAGATTTTTTTTTTTTCATAATGTGACTTTTAAAGTTATAATATTTTAAAAACTATTTCATATTATCATTTAGAGTATTGCCTTCCAGTCAAACATATCTCTCTCAAAATATGCATGTTTTTTTTTACATTACATAATTGGGAATATGAATATAGAAACAAAAATGGGTTGTTAACTCTTTAAGATATGGAGAAACAGAAAAAAAAAAAAAAAAAAAAAAAAAAAAAAAAAAATGAAATCCTTTTAACATTTAGGAATATAATACAATTTAAAAGAATAAAGATTTGTTAACCCTTTTCCTGACAAAAACAGAAGTATTAAGATTTTTTTTAGAAATCTTTTGAAAAATCGAAGTTTAACCTTTACAAACCAAGAAACGATTACCTAATATGACCACATTTTTGATAGATGGTTTTAATTATTTTTATTGTCATTTATCATAAAAGGGAATGTCCCCTTGCTGGGTTAGTCTAGGAAAATTAATTAAGGAAGATAAAAATTAAAATATCACAAAGGGTGTCATAAAATTGTAAATTATATCGAAAATAAACATCAGCTGCTTTCTGAGATTTTATAAAGGTAGAAATTCAGTCTTTCAGCATCACATTGGTATCAACTTCATCGTTTTTAATTCCATATTACCTAAAACAAATCATTACTAAGAATAATAAACCAAAATCAAGAAAATATTACTCTAAAATGAAGAAATAAAAATGGATCTATGAATAAAAAGTTTAGGACAACTTGGATCTCCCTACATAAATTAAAATTAAAAAAATGAAGAGGCTAGTGCTTACACAGCACGATTGGTACTGAATGAACAGTTTCTGGTAGGAACTGTCACTTTTTGATCACAGAAAAATTATTTTTTTGATGAGACATAGAGGACATTTACCTTTCTCAGTGAATGTCTGGAAATGTTCACCACCCACCTGAAGTCTGATCGAAATTGTGGCAGGCACTGCATGAGTTATTCGATTGTGGCTTGCTAACAAAGTGCAACCAGGCTCCATTTTTGGATACAGACCCAACTGCAGCAAGGATGAGTTGTTAGGCGACGACAGCCCTGAATTCTTTTAGAGAAAATTCAAGCAAATTTGAAGCTCTCTTCTTTCCGCTAGGTGATTTATCTACATTTTTCTTTCTTTCTCAATCTTCATTTTCTTGATGTTCTTTTTACAAAGATTTCTATTCAGGCAAGAAGTAAAATCAATCGCCTTTTTTGGAATACTGGTATTCAAGCAAGGGGAGCTGAGGTTCTCCTAGTAGGTGTTCTGGTAACCTGGCAAGGAGAACTGAGTTTCCCTTTTCAATTTCTTCAATTGTAAAAGTGTGAATGTAAGTTTTTACTATTTTTTTCAGCTGTTTTTCTCAACCGACTTCTTAGTAAACAAGTCAATCTATACAGATCAACGGATTACAGTCCTGAGAAACAATGAATAACTAATAAAAACTTGTAAACATGCCTAACTCACTGAGCTAACCATGGTCAACAGCCCAAATATCCTCAAAAAGATAAGCTCAACACATTTCTCCCACCCTCCAGGCCTGCCTACTTGTTTAGAAGGGTCTTCTAAAAAGAAAAACACTGTTTTCAAGGTCCCTATCCAGTTAGTGAATTCATATATTTTAACTAAAGTTGAGGGGATCTGTAGTTCCCCTGGCTAGAATAAGGGTTAATAAAATACTCTTATTTTACTCATTGACTGATTCTTCTCAATTATATTAACTGTCAAATAAAGAATATAATATGGGGGTTTTGGTGATATTTGGTTCAAGGCTTGCTTAAGAATAACTTCTTTAAGTTAAATTTAAAAGGTGTTAACGAGTAGTGATATTAATTATCCTATTTTAATAATGATTTGAATTAGATAATTAAGAGAAAAATCAGCGAAGTATATCAGGAAAATAATAGATACATAGACAGTACAAAAAATTTATTATTTGTTTTGATCTTAAAATTGAATTTTTTTTTTTTTTTTTCTAGAGGCACAATATGTAAGAATTAATACATTTTTTTTTTTTACTATACATCAATACAAATGAGTGTTAGTTCTTAATTGATGAGAATAAAGATAATTTTTTTATTCTATAAAATCTAAACTAATATACAAGTATATTACAATAAACATCTAATTGTATACATAATTAATAAAATCCATAGCAAGAATACTTGCCATAAAAACAAAATGCAAAAATAATTCGTTATATTTTTAAAAACAAAAAAATTGATCCTAAATATAAAATAAAGAACTAAATTTGGAGATATCTTGATACGCTAATTGGGTATGTATCAGGCGTTAAAAAAAAAAAATAATAATAAAAACTTATTACTTCAAATGATATTAATTTTTTCCAAAAATGTAATGTATAAAGTGATTAAATAAATTTTAAACAGCTGTCCCTCTTTCAAGATTTTGTTTGATTTCTGTTGTATATTGACCATAAAACCGTTCTAGCTTCTTGTTGAACTTCATGTTTCTATCATTGATGTAATCAATGTCAGCATCATCGTTATGCGTCCTACGCCTACTATATTTTTCTCGTTTAGCAATCCTAGGAAACAAAAACAAATTACAACAGGAAATAAAAATATAAATGATATAAGGTAGAAAATATAAAATTATGAAAGTAAGAACAATGAGACTTCATAATGCCAGCTAACTATGACTGTTATAAAACTAAATTGATATATTAAATTTAATTAATTGACGATTCATAATACCAGGTATGCAAGTTTAAAATGTCGTTTATTTCTTAAAATATATACACAGTAATTTAAAAAAAAGTATAATATATTTTATTCAAAGTACTGACCCTCGCTTTCTACACATTTTGCCCATCTCTCGGGCAATATATGGATACCATTCCAAAAGAATGCTTCATCTTTATTTGAAATCCATTCATCGAGCCATTTTCGTACGTTTTCGAAATTGTTGAAGTGTTGCTCCGCCAATGAGGGTCCCATCGATGAGAAGAGGTGATAATCAGAAGGCGCCAGGTCAGGTGAATACGGCGGGTGGGGTAGGAGTTCCCAACCAAGCGAAGAAATCGTTTCCTTAGTCAATCTGGCTGAATGTGCAGGAGCGTTATCATGCTGAAGAATGACTTTGGCGTGCCTGTGAGCCCATTCTGGGCGTTTTTTCGATCAATGCGTGACTCAAATTGATCATTTGTTGTTGGTAGCGCTCGGTATTGACTGTTTCGCCGGGTTTGAGAAGCTCGTAGTAGACTACTCCCTTCTGATCCCACCACACACACAGCATTGTCTTCTTCCCAAAACGATCCGGTCTTGCACTCGATGTGGATGGTTGTCCTGGCGTTACCCATGATTTTTTTCGTTTGGGATTCTGAAAATAAATCCATTTTTCATCGCCAGTTACAACTCGATGCAAAAAACCCTTTCTTCTTTCGTGGCGTAAAAGCAGCATTTCGCACACAGTTTTTCGTTTTTTTCCATCTGTCGTTCGTCCAATTCATGTGGAACCCATTTTCCAACCTTTTGAATCTTTCCCATAGCTCTCAGGCGATCGGAAATGGCTTGCCTAGTGACATTCAACTGTTCTGCCATCATTTGTTGGGTTTGGGTATTGTCTTCGTCTAATAAAGATTGCAATTCGAAGTCCTCAAACTTTTTTGGTCGATTTTCTCGTTTTTGATCAGTAACATCAAAATCACCACGTTTGAAACTTTGAAACCAACGTTCTCATGTCCTGACGGTTGGAGCAACATCGCCATAAGTCTCAACAAGAATTCGATGACATTCAGATGCCTTTTTCTTTTGATTAAATAAGAAAATCATGACATGCCGCAAATGCTCTTTATTTGGCTTAAAATTAGACATTTTTAACACCAAAGAAAGGTATGATACGTCCACGTAAACGACTTAAAAACAACTGACTTTTGTAAACAAATGACTAACAAACAAAATAGCGTTTAGAGATAAGCAAATCCTTCAATAGGCTAAGAGCGCATTCTATTGGAATTAAAACGACATTTTAAACTTGCATACCTGGTAGATACACATAGAATTTCTCAAAACAAAATAAATTTTGAAAAACCATACCATACTATTTTGTTATAGATCTCTAATAAGATCATTTATTAAAATTAATTGCAAAAACCAAAACAAAAATTACCATAACCTATAACAATTTTTTTTTTATTTTTTGTATTTTACTATGTTTTGATTGTATATTTTTAATAAGTATACAATCATAAAACTAATTAATATGAGATGCTGATCACAGAACTGATAAAATTTGATGATAATTCAAGAAACATCAACATTCATCAATTATTTAAAATTAGGTAAAATACAAATAGTACACTACTTTTCCAGTGGTGAACCGCATTAATAAACATGATAAGTGTAAAAAAAGTAGCAGAAAGAGATATCAATAATTTTATAAATATATTATGTCTAATACGAGGATAACTGTAAAACATAATAAGAGTATTGCTTATTACTTCATTATAATGTTAAAAAAAAATGTTGGAAGCACATAAAAAGAAAAAAAATTTAGATGAAATATTACTTTAAAGAGAGGTTCATCAAAAGTAGTACAGAAAGCTAATTTCAAATTATCTTAAGTATTTCATTGATTTTCATTCATTTCATTTGATTTTAAATCTTGTTTTGTCATTTAAACTTGTATTATAAAAACAACTAAAACCACTATTGTAAAGAATTAAGAGAAAAAAAAAAATGAATTTATAAAATAAAACCCATTTATTTACAATCCAAAGCATCAATTTTAATTTTTTTTTTACAAAATGTTTACTCTCTTAAGACCAAAGAGAAATTCCTAAAATCAAGTTGTAAAAAATATTTATGTAATTCTTCATCAAAAGCAAATCATAGGAATCGAAGGCGACAACTAGACACATGAAATATTATAATAAAAATTGGCCTGTCACAGCCATTTAAACAGAATAGAACTATAGAATTATAGGGGCAGAATGTTAAATGTTGTTTCTGTTCTGCCTCAAAATTGCAAAGTTAGGTTATGTATATTTGGATACAACTATTAAAATTTGAAAAGTAAGGCACCAAAATCAATAAATAATAGAGATTAAAATTACCAAATGAAACATAAAAAACTTACTGTTTTTCTAGATCACCAACCATCCGATCAATACCTTCTTTGGTATCTTTTTGTAAACCATGTAAAATTGTGTTTCTACCACCATAAAATGCCTCTCCTAATTTATCTCTTTGTCTATTATAATCATTCATGTCAGGCTTTATGTTTTTAACCAATCTATTGTATTGGCGGATTGTTGCTTGTTCATAATCAGCAAAGCCTTGATCAGGGTTCTTTTTTTTCTTTCTTCTGTCTAATCTTTCAGCTTCTAAAGCACTCACGTTGAGTAATTTTGTTCTGTCATAGTCCTCTCCCTAAACAATTTGTGAAAGAAGAAAAAAATTATAACAGATTTGTATTAGGTACATCTTAATATAAAATAAAGAACTGGTTGAATCCAATTTAACTTTAGAAATATTAAAAGAAAAACAAGCAATGATTTTAATGCATTATTCCAACCAATTGATAAAAATACTTATTAACTATAAATAAGTTTCTTTACTTTTTCACTAGCATCATTTCTTTGCTGTTCATCATTTAAAATCCATTCTGCTTTTCGTTTTCTAGCTTCCCAGTTAGAAGGTAGTTTGTTCCTTTTATCTTCTTCAACAACTTCCTTATGGTTAAGCTGGCGGGCTTCATTCTATAATAAAATTAATAAAAAGAACTGATATATTACACTGTCAAATAATTACAATTATAACCAACATTTTTTAAGGTTTCGGTTTCTTTTCCAAACAATTCCTTACTATACATTTTATTAAAAAATTGAAATGATATAATGACATGTCACTCCGAAATAGAAGAGAATGAAAAGTCAGACACTTAAAAAGTTGTTGGTTTACGGTGACCTTCCACAATCATTTAATAAGATCTTTACATATCATTTATAAAAGCAAATATGAGAATGGACTCAAAATATTTTAATAGAATAATATGTGGACCACCAATGTACCAACAGCCATTTCTGTCCATCTACTACCTTCCTCCTCCAACCATTCACTCCCGTCTTCTCAGGAGACATAAATTTAGCATCACTTATTTTTCCACATTTTATAAAAGTTTATTAAGCCAATTCACTAATCATGTACTGAATAAAAATTCAATGAGACAGCTCCTAACTTTATACTCAGAAGGCTGGCAATTTATGATATAATAATTTTAAATTTCTAATGAACACACATTATTGACAAAGGTTTAAGACAAATTTTCATGATTAATTAGATTATCACAGTTTTGTTGTTTCTGTTGTGTTGCATACAGAAAATTCATTTTAAAGTTACGATTTATATTTTCTTAACTGAGGGTAAAGAAAGGCTACATTTTAAACACGACTACTTCCTGGTGAAAAAGAATCATTACATACCAGAGCAGAGGAATACTGACAAATTTTAATAAAACTAACCAGAATAGAACATACCCTTTTAAGATGCAATTCTTTGAGTTTTTTCATTTTTTCAACAAGCCTGTCTTTGGAAGATATCTTCTCACTACCATCACTTGAGCTCGGGTTATCCATTTCAAAAAATAAATTAAATATTGTATGATAATGAAGGTGACATGCGTAGTTTAAAACTATCTTTGTTTCTCAAAAGAATTGACAACACAAGGATAACCTACTCGCTATAGAAACAAGAAGATAAACAGAGCAGTGTTACCAACCTACAGGTGAGAGGTATTGTATTCATTTCTAGACTGGCGAGTCCTCTAGGTCCTGTTGTTTGGAGAGTTACAACAAATCGGTTGAAACCTCCGAGGGTTTTCGACATATGGTTAGTATGACGTGACAGTGTGTGAAGATTGGTTTGTACAAATTTACTAGTGTATTAGTTTTATAACTGTTTTATTAGTGTATGCACCCGAATTATGAGAATCAAAAGAGAAAAGTGTGTAAGTATGTATATAGAAAACACGAAATTCCATACTGTCCACTCTTACTGTTATTCAGCAAGTATTTTTGAGATTTGAATTTCATGGAACACATCTTTCATTTAGAAATTATCTCTAGAACAATGGTTTTATATTAAAATATTAAACGTTTTAATTTTTTATCTGGCTACAAGCAAACATTTCATTTCAGAAGCACCATATTTCACAAGTTTCATGATATTTTGGAATACCATAGAAATTATGGGATAAACAAATTTGAACAAAATGGCAGTTGTTATAGAGACAACTTTAGGTGATATTACTGTTGATTTATTCATAGAAGAAAGACCACAAAGTAAGTCAAAATATTTTGTGCATCTGTTACTGATCTTGAAATATCTTCATTTTACATAATTGATATAGCTCTCTCTATAGCCTAATGTATTTTCATTTTTAGCTTGTAAGAACTTCTTGAAGCTCTGTAAAGTCAAATATTATAATTTCTGCCTTTTCCATACTATTCAACCGAACTTCATAGCTCAAACAGGAGATCCCACTGGGATTGGAAATGGAGGGGAATCCGTTTTCGGGTGACATATTTATTTAGTAAAAATATAGTTTATATCATCAAAAAAATTGTATGTTGAAATTTCTTAATGGTTGTTGTAGACTTGTATATGGAGAGGAGTCTAAGTACTATGAAGCCGAGAAAATGCCAAAAATCAAACATAGCAAGCCTGGGTTGTTGTCAATGGTCAATTATGGCAATAACATGTATGTGTTCTACTTTCAATACATTCTCTAAAATATTAAAATTAATTAAATTATTAATTTTTGTAGAACTAATTATTGTTTTATATGTATTTCCTATGCATGCAGTACCGACATTCTAATATCTGTTTTTAAGATTTCTTATCATTACTAATAAACTGGCCTAGTTTTTTGTTTTTTTTAATTGCATTTTACTTTTTTACGATTGAATATCTTGTCGTGTTCTGAATAAACGATTTGTTTATTAAGTTTGATAGTTTATTATAAGTAATTTTCATGTAGATGGAATATAAAGAATAGTGATTTTTAATGTAATTCCAGATTAGATTTGTCTTTGTATAGTATCATGCTTATGTCAAATAATTTTTACTGTTATTATTTATATTTTTCTATAAATAGTGAAATTCACAAAAATTAGTATATCATTGTTGGATTGTATAGTACAATAAAATTGTCGAACATTATCGCTTTATAGTTTCATGTTAATAGTAAGTACATTGTATTGGAATAATAAAATTAATTGAAATTTCAAGGATCGCTTTATTAAATATGATTGGATTGTTTTATTTCAATACTAAACAAATTTTTTTAGCATTTTCTATATTTATGATGAAACATATTTTTCTTTCTTTTATTTATTTATTTTTGTTAGATAGGATTAATATCTAAAATCTAGTTATTTTATGTTAAAAAATTAGTTACAAAAAAGTTATGATTAACTGCAGTAGTTGTGTAACGCATATAAGGTGATTTTATCACAGGTTTAAAGGCCATTTATTTGTAAGCATGCTCAAAAACATATTTTAACTTTATCTCTATTGTCTTCACTTAAATACTAATTCCATATATTTAAATAATAAATACCTATATAACTTCAGTTAATCTGTTGAATTTTAATTGTTATATTTTAAATAACTATTTTTTTTTTATGTGGATTATATATTTTTAAATTTTAAATTTTCTTATTGTTTAACGATTAGAGCTGCCCAAGTAATGAAAACTTATTTCAAAATTTGGAATTGTGTATCCTGGCATTTGCTCCTGTTCTTATGAACAGCTTAAATTACATTTTTTTATTTACCTGTGTAAATTTAGATACATCATGTTTGTTATTAAATATGTTAATATTCTTCAAGGGCAAATTAAGTTTGCTCATCATCAATAACAGCTTATTGTGCTCTATTTTTGGAGAAATCTATGGTCTGAAGTGAAAGGTGTGTGACTTGTTTTCTTGAAACCTAACTCTTTCCAGTCCAGATGGCCCTAAAGAAAAATTTATAAAGTTTACAAAAATAAATGGTTGTCTTCCATTATGCTATATCTTTTAGTCTTACTGTTTAGTCTTCATTCTTATTTTACAATAGTTACTAGATCTACTTTCGTAACCTGAATCCAATTTTGAATTCTTTTATTAAAAATTTATCTTAAAAAGCCATTGTTGGTAAGATATGAGTATGGTTAATGAATTATATACTTTTTTTTTTATTCAATTTAATTAATTTTTGTTTCTGGCATTTATCTTATTTATTTTATTTTATTTTTTTTTTTTTGGAGTTTGTTTATTGCTTCTAATATTATTTTGTATAGTATAAATAAATTCAGAATGTTAATGAATTAAAAAAAATAAGAATATTTATATGAAAATATACCCAAGTAGGTTTATTGAACTAAAGGTGTAAACATAAAATCTTTATTTTTTGAATTTGAAGGTTTTAAGCATATATCTTTCAAATTGAAATTGAATCAGTTGATAAAATATAATAGAAATGATTTGATATTGTTTTGAATTATGAGCCATTAATGGTTATAGAATAGCTGCTATTAATTCTTGCTATGTTTAAACTCAATCACTGTTAATACTGAATAAAATTAAGAAGATTCTTAGTTGTTATTTATATAATGTTCATTGATTCTTAAAGTGGCTTCTTGTGTTTCAAAATATCTTTAGTTATTTATTAATTTATTTTATAGGCTTGGATCACAGTTCTTTGTCACACTTGGAACTGAACTGAAATCTTTAGAAGAGCATTGTGTTTTTGCTGAAGTTACCGAAGGCCATGATATTCTAATTAAACTTAATGACGCTATTTGTGACAATCAACATAGACCTTACCAGGATATTAGGTAATTTAATATAAACTCAAATAAATAATTAATATTTTATATCTAATTCATGTTTTTGGTTTATTCATTTATTATGAGCATTGATGAAAGTATTTTAGTGATAATTCATAATGTATTACGGAATCAAAGTTATATTTATGAGGCATTGTTTGTCAAATCTTACCCATCCTTTGATTTCTAAAATTAGATTTAATTTGTAAATATGTTCCAAGTTGCATATGAAAGCAAAGAATGTCTAGTTTCTCCAACAATCCGGCATTTTTAAAACTTTGATTAGTCTATTACAATTTATGTGGATGAAACACTTGAAAAAAAAAGTTGGATTTGTTGGTTATAGATCATTTCATTATTCATACTAGTTGGTTTTTAAGTATTTTACCGTTCATATTAACTCAAATTTTAATAAAGAAGTAATTGATTCATTGAAAACTCAATAAGTTTGGAGCCAAGGATTTGTAGTAACTGTATCATTCTTACATTCACTCTTGCTAGAAAAACTTTTTTGTAAAATCTCATAAATAAGAGTAATGAAATTAAAAAAAAAAAAAAAAATTGCAATAGCTTTTAACATCATTCAAAATGCTTTTATTATTAATAATGTATAAAAAATGAATGTATACATTCAATAAAATAACCAAAATTAAAATTAACCCATTCCGTGCGGCGATAATCCTGGGATCTGCAAGGAAGGGCTATGGTGGCCGCCTTCCTCTGGAATTCTCCCACCTTTTTGCACTTCCTGTCTTCCCACTCCTCCACCATATAGTGTACCCATCCTTCCCACTTATGGCTTGTCTGATTCATTACTCCTCAAGCATTTTAGTTGATGGGTTTAGCCTATCTTTTTCAATCCAGTAGTGTCATTGATCGCGGGATCATCTGTTATTTTGATGCGATTTACTGGTCAAGAATTTTTTTTACATTTATTTCTTTGAATAGAAACGTCAAAATTTCTGTCCACTCCTGCCCAGAATGCTACAAGTAAATATTCAGAGGACGAGAGCAGCCTTGCCAGTAGCCCAGGGCCTCATGAATTCTGTAGAATTATTTGTGGTTCATGACGCTCTAAAGTAAAAAAGATATGCTTTGAACAATACAGCACTTAAGAATGACCTATTAATTATAAGCTATTAGATACCAATTTTATTGTTATTAATGTTTATAATTATCCTCATTAGCATTTTAATTTTAATTTCCCTTTATCTCCACTTCAATATATTACTTCAAAAAATTTGTATCTTTGTTGTGGCTTGTTTGAATTCTATGGCCTTGCTCTAGACTTAAATAATAATACACTTCTCGACCGATATGAAACATGATAACTTTCTTTATAGAATCATCAACCCCTAAAGGATTTCAAAAGTGTAAAGTATTGCTTGAAATAATTGGCCACACTAGGATCATCTCTCATGGATTAAAGTGGCATATTATTCTGTGAAGATTGATAAATAATGAATCTCTAATGTTTGACGAGATTGACCGTAAAATTCATGGAATGATATTGTTTGGTCATCAATTTAGAGTTTAAGGAGTTTTAATTGAAGGAGGGGATGTAAAGAGGGATCAATTGTTGGTAGTATTGGCGTCAATTGTGTACATTATTGTTATTATTATAGGTTTATTATTAATTTAACCTTTTAACCTGTACCACTAACAAGTCATGAAGGGTCTTGGGTTCAGTACTTGGATGAGGACTTACTGTTATTTGGCCTACAATTGTGAAAGGAGGAGATTTGATCTAAATCACGTTCAACCACCAGGTGTTTTCCCAATCAAGAGTAACCACTTTGTAGAGGCTGGGTGTACCCCAGGAGGCTCTCCCGACCACAAAGTCGAGCCACAACCAAAATAACAGAAAATAAATTTTCTGCCTTCAGTCGGACTCGAACTTTGGTCCGGGAGCTTGGTAGTCAAGTCCCTTACCCATTGGGATACTGTGCCTCCATTTATTATTATTTTATGCTGATAAAATTTATTAATCAATTTTGTTTAATATTAGGATTACCCATACAGTTATCCTTGAAGATCCTTTTGACGATCTGCCTGGGCTCACTATCCCTGATGCTTCTCCAGATTTATCTTCTATTCAAGCTTCGGTTAGTATTTTTAAATTATTGTTTTCTCTATGATGAAATGATTGTTAGGGCTATTGTATTCTAAATTCAATTTTTTTTTTTTTTTTTTTTTTTTTTTTTTTCAGAATGGTAGAATTGGAGCAGATGAAAAAATCAACGACGAAGAGGGTCTAACTGAAGTCCAATTACAAGAAATCAAAGCTGAAAGGGAGGCAAAGGCTAGAGCTACTATATTAGAAATAGTTGGAGACCTTCCACATGCTGAGGTTGCTCCTCCTGAAAACGTGTTATTCGTGTGTAAATTGAATCCTGTTACGACTGATGAAGACTTGGAAATACTTTTTGGAAGGTTCGGTAAAGTTAAAAGGTTTGTGTTTGATAATTAGGTTTTTAATTAGTTATTTAGAATCAATTATTGTTTTAAAATAATGGTATATTTTATAGCTGTGAAGTTATCCGCGACCACCAAACTGGTGACTCTCTGCAGTATGCCTTTGTAGAATTTGAAGATCAAAAGTCCTGTGAGCAAGCCTACCTGAAAATGGATAATGTTTTAATAGATGACCGTAGGATTCATGTTGACTTCAGTCAAAGTGTATCAAAAATAAAGTGGAGAGGAAAAGGTCTTGGAGTTCAATACATTGAAAAGGTATAAAGATTTCAAATAAGTTTTAATTTAGCTGTAATATTTTGACTGATTGGTGTTAATATTCCAAATCTTTTGTTCATTTTAAATATTTGTGCTATTTCATATAAATTGGCTATGTTTCAGTTATTTTATTTTCTCGTCTTGTTTTTTTTCTTTTTTCTTTCTTGAACTCTCTATCTTTACTTGTCATCAGAATCATCTCTTAAGTTTTTATTATTTTTAATGAGTATTTATTACTACTGTTTTTAACTATTATTAGTGCAATTATATCCTTAGCATTTGGATATTTAAAGTTTTGTCCTATCTCTCTCCCCCCCCCTCCATTTTTTTTTCTTCTTCTGTTTGCCATTGTTTTGTTTTTTAATAGTATTTGTATGATTCAGTGATTGTATAAGCAACGTAAATTATTAATGTTATTGAATCCTTATGGATGAAGAGAGTGAAATGTGATGTAATTTTTTTTTTTCTTGCTTGATGTGAAAACATAAAATAAGATAGTATTTGTAAAGTATAAATAAATCAGTAACATCAATTATTGTCTTTATGGGTATCTTTTTATGGTGAGATTTATGAATTTTTGTGTTTGAACCCAATATTAAAAAGTCATCAGTTTTTTTATTCCAGACAATGGGGTTATTAGTTTTTCATGAACCAATAGAAGAAAAATTTATTCCTTAATGTTAGAAGAAGTTCAAATGAATGTGTTGATTTTATCAGACATTGAAATTAAAAAATTGTTATTGCAACACTACTGCTAAAAATAAACGAAGTAACAGAAAATCTTTATAAGATGGTTACTTAAATTATGTTTTATGGTTTTTATTGCTCATTTTAAAGGACTTTATTCCTTAAAAATCAGATCTTTAATTAACACTTGGGGAATAATTTCTTTGTTGTTTTTAAAATGAAATTATTACTGATTATAACTAATATACAACTAAAATCGATTCTTTCTGAGTGAGTAACAATTTATTACTTCTTTTTTAAGATTTCAAAACTTTTTGTTTCTTGTTAATAATTTAAATAAATGATTCTTGGCATTTATTTATTTCTGTAAAATTAATAGATAGCGTGGTGCTCTTCATCAATGATCTTCATTTCATTTTACTTGGAATGAACAATGACACCTATCATCGTTTTCTCCTTCTGCTCTACTTGATGAGTTTTATGATCCTTCGAGAAGACATCTGCTTCTGCTTTGTCTGCAGTTGGTGTCGCAGATTTAATTGGCTGTTCTTCAATCTCCTTGATAAGAAGACAGCATTGATGCTGTATCGATGGAGAGCATACGTGATAACAGCTTCGAAGAGGTCATCTGCTGAGACTTCAGAGTCAAGCAAATGCTCACAGCCCTTCTCTCACCTGGTTACATGCTGAGTTCTTCTCATCTGCCATCAGTTTTACTAATGATAAATTGGAATTAGCCCAATTTGAATTATTAATTTTTATTGCAGTTGGAACTGTTAATAAATCATATTCAGTTTTTTTGAGTACATTGCCTCAATTATCCTCCAGTAACAGTGGCTACTACCCATTCAGTCCTCTATTCCCTTCTAATTCAATCTGCTGACTATAAACTATTATTATACCTGTTCATTACTGGCCAACGAGCATATAATAACAAATTTTTAACAGAGCCTGACATATTTTGCAGTTGGTTTTTTTCCATTTAATTCGGCATGTTGAAAAAGCTGCTTTGGACACTCTGGTTTTACAATTTAATATCTTCAGCAAATGCTTTTGAAACATTAGTCTAATAATTATTTATAGTTAGTAATTCAGTTGAAATGGTCAGTCAATTTCAAATTTATTGTTTTAAAAAAAAATGTGTTTTCTATCTGTAGCATGTGGGATAAAACATTAATTTTATTTTTATATTTATTTATTATTTTATGAATCAATATTAGTTATTCCATATCAGTCATTTGGCAATTTATCTGCTTAAGATTTAATGAGTGATCAAAATAATTTTTTTTGTATTGAATATAACAATTGTGGTTTGTTAGCCTATCATTTTCCCGTAAAGTGAAATTATGAGGGGAAAATATATATATATTTATTTATATGTATAATCTAATTTATAATAATCAATATGAAGCTGATTTATAAACTCAGAAACAATAATGAAAAAATTTAATTTTAAATTTTCTATAGGTATCTTTTTGATTAATATAAATTCATATGTAAATAAAGGCTGGGTCTTTAGATAGGTTCTAACTCCTCAACCACCATTTCTAAAAATTAGAACTTAAAAACTGTTCTGGCGTACAGGTTACCTTGAGATTTTTGGGAATAACAAAAATTTTATTTATAAAGTTAAAAGTGCTTTATTTAAGGACTACATTTCAAGATTCAAGACTGAACAAATTGATAAATCAATCAGGTTTTATTGGTGTAAAAGTTTCAATTTAAATTGTATTTTCAGTAACTTGATGGGTAATGTTACATCATTGTTTATGATTTCTTTTATCATTACTAAAGTTGATTTATAAGTCGCTTATTCATGAAAAAAGGTATACAACTGCATATTGTTTCAGTTAGTAAATATCATGACAAAAATATATTTAATGTTTTTAATTTCTTTGTCAGATAATCTTTAAATCTGTTAATAAACTCTTAAGTTTGTTTTGATTATAAATATTAAAATGTGGAAATGTTAAGATTATTATTATTATAGGTTCAATACCATAAACTAAACATTCCAATTTCAGTTTCTTTTTAAATTTTATTTTATAATTTTTAAATTTTATTTTATAATTTTTAAATTAAATTGTGATTGAGGTTTATCAAAACTAATGCATTCATAAGCATTTCTCCTTATTGAATACACAGTATTATTAATGGATTTAACCTTTTTTTGGATTGTATTCATACTCTTCTAAACATCATGTACATTTTCTGTCTCATTTTATCTAGTCTACTTTATCATAAAATTTTAATTTTTGTTTGTAAATTTAACCTAAGTTAAACTGTAGAAAAAGGATATTGTCAAGTAACCAAGAAGATTATGAGTCAATCCCTTTTTTTTTTCTTTTTTCTTTTTAGCTTACTGAATTATTCAATTCATTTCAGTAATTGATTAATGAATCTATTTATTCCTGTACATATTTATAAATTTATTTATTTATTTTATTTTCCAAGAAGTCTGTTTTTTAGCTATTGATACCTGTTAATATGCCTCTGTTGTATTTTTATTTATTTATTTTTTTCATTTTCAAAGTAGTTCTGTTTAAAAGCTGTTTGTTGAGAAATCCCATGCTTCCATTTATCATTTTAAATACTTTTTGCAGTTTTTATTGGAGTGACTTTTAGGAGATCCAAGTGGTGAAACTCATCTTGGAAAATAAACAACATTTATTTGAGAAATTGGTTGTTGTTTTGAATTAATATGAAGGAGTAATAATGGTTTTGAGTTTATTAAGTAATGCATGGAATTGAAATGGGTAATGTTACCTGCTGCAGGTATACATAATCATACCTGATATACATATTCATTTGAGGCAATACCTTTACAGTTACTACCTTTTTTCAATGATAAGTGTTCCTGTGAGAACACCTTATTTATCAATAACGTTTACATTCTTTGGGCATTTTCTATATCTGCATTTGTGTATAATAACTACTTATTTATAAAAGCCAAAAACTAAAGTGAAAATTGCCTTTGGTCTGATTTACTTTCTCTCATTCCTTTTAGTAGGTAGCTTGGCCTCATATTCAACTATCATTGAAAAACTTTTGTACTGGACAATATGTTTTCCTTAACTAACTAATTTTGTCAATTAAAACATAAAATTTGTATCTAATGCAATAGGATTGACTTAAGTTAATTTCGTAGCCATTGATTTTTGGAACTTATCTAATTGCTGCAGATTTAAGCCTTTTATTATTTACGTATTACGGTGTATTATACTCTACCAAATAATGTTTTCTTTTAAATCATGATTATGGTCTGTTTCAGCCTGAGGAAAAGGATAACTCTAGGAGTGCTGATCGCCATTCTAGTAAAAAAGACTATTATAGAGATAGAGAAAGGGATAGAGACAGAGACAGAAATGATAGACGAAGAGAGGATGATAGAAGGCGGAGGACTGATAGAGATGCTGATGATTATAGAAGAAGAGAAAGAAGGAAAGGTGATGACTCTCGTCGCAGAGAAGACGACAACTGGAGGGACAGGGGGGAGGAAGATAGGTATGATGAAGATAGAAAAAGGAGAGAATTAAGGGAAGAAAGAAGACGGGAAGAAGACAGAAAGTATAGTAGTAGACGAGAGGAACGCAGCAGAAGGGACGAAGATAGGAGACGAGACGGTGATAAAAGACGTAATGGAGCTGATAAAAAGGACTCGTCCAGCTCATCAAGACGTGGAGAACATCATAATGATGAAAAAAAAACTGAAAAAGCAGAAAGCAGCAAAAATAAGGATGTACAGGATACTAAAGAAGAATCAAGACAAGATTCATCTAGGCAAAACAAAGAAAAAATTGAGAAAGTTGAAACCAAA
Organism: Euschistus heros; assembly: GCA_003667255.2. Taxonomy (NCBI): domain Eukaryota; kingdom Metazoa; phylum Arthropoda; class Insecta; order Hemiptera; family Pentatomidae; genus Euschistus; species Euschistus heros. The sequence goes on from RCWM02000142.1 coordinate 2,449,700, forward strand.
TCCAAGGATTCGGTTTCATCTAGTAATTCACATAATAAGGTCAAGGAAGAAGTACTACAGAAAGAAGATATAGAACCGAAGAATAACTCTGAGGAAATTTCCCAGCCTAAGGTAGTTGTTGAAACTGACAGATCCTTGTTAGATAGTAGTGTTGATAATATGACACCTGAAAAAGGGAATATGCCAGTCATGAAAGAAAAGAAAAAGAAGAAACGGAAACCAAGCACATCGAGCGAAAGTACTTCTAGTGACAGTGTTGATTCTTCCAGTTCCTCTTCTTCATTAGATCAAAAGAGGAAACGCAAACGTAATGTTACTGTTGCTAAGAAATATTATCATCGCGGAAAGTTGGTTAAGATTATTAAGAAGAAGAAAAATGATTCTTCAGATTCAGAAAGCTCTGAAGAGAGTTCTGATTCAGACAGGAAGAAAAGAAAAACAAAGTATAAAAAAATAGTTAAAGTAATAAAAAAAAGGAGGCGCACAAGTACTGATGACAGTGACAGTGATACTTCTAGCTCTGAAGATACTGATTCAAGTCGGCCAAGAAAGAAAAAGAGGAAAAATGATAGAAATTTGAAAAAGAAGAAAAAAGATAGTAAAAGGAAGAAAAAGAAAAGAAATGATCCAAGTGAATCATCTTTATCTGAAGATGACAAACTAAAAAGGAAAGGGAAATCAATTGATGTCAAAAAACAAAAAAAAGAATTAAGTGACTGATTACATATTTTTACTATGCAGATTACTTCTAAGGATTATTCATATTTCTTACTTTTAAACGAATTTATAGAAACAATATGATTAATACAAGAAGATATTCTGACAAAATTAGTCAGTTTCTTTGTTTTTTGTTGTTTTTTTTTTTTTTTTTTTTTTTTGTTTTGTGTTTTGTGTATGAAGAACCTTTATTAAAAAAGAAGAGAAACATATATGTAACTATCTTTGTTATGAAATTAATTTTAAATCCATAATGTATGTTAAAATACATTTGAACTGATTTTATTTAACTGTTTTTTTTTTTTGTTTTTTTTTATTAACATTTAAAGATCCCTTTGATAATTGTTTGTTCTTCACTGAGCCAGCATTATTGTGTTTGATGTTAAGAGATAGTTAATGAGTTTTGAACCTTAATCTATACTTAGTTTATTCTTTCTGATCTATCAACCACCAAATTGGTTTTGCTTATTTAATCAATTTTTGTATCTTATGTTTTATTTTCGGTGGAAACAGTTTTTTTGAACATAAAGTTAATTGCTGAGTTGCTACACAGAAATTACAAACTATGTTTATTAAAAATTGAAGAAAAAAAATAAGCTAAAATATGTTAGTACATACGTATCTAATTATTTTTTTACTATATACAAATATATATGATTAATAGGGTTCTTCAGTCTATTGACTAAATCTCAAGAACAATATTAACAGTCACAAAAAAATATATCTACACAAATTTATATGTATATTTGTGGGAGAAGATCAGTCCTGTAAAATATTCTATTCCCAATGTGTAATATAGCCTTTTGAAAATAAATAAGATGTTTAATTAAATTTTAATTGTTTGTTAAATACTACATTTCTTCATATTTAACACCTTATAATTAATTTAATTGAATAATCCTGTTGAGATTATTGTGGGTTGTATATTTGAAAAAATAGTTGCCAACAGTATAAAAGGTATATACAGATTGGAAGTAAAATGTGCCTGACCAATTATTAGACATTATGAGCCACACAAGAGATTTTTTCCATTCAGTTTGTTTATCTTTGAATACACTCTAGCTATCATTTTCAATTTATTTTAGTTAGTAATGCCATTTTTGATCAGCAAAGGTCTTTTTTATTTTCTTTAATTCTTGGTTCTCCAGATTATGTTCAGTTAAGACTCATTTGTAAATAATTATCAGAAATTTTGTTGTTTTAGATAAATTATTACAGAGCAATGTTTTTTAAATTTGTAAAGAATAATTTTTCGTTTTTGGGATGAATGTTGTAGAAACTCAATTTTGAGAGTTTTTTCCATCACATTAAAGGTTTAATAATGTAAACTGTTTGTTAATAAAATTTAATTTCTTTAAAAAATGATGCAATGTGAAAATGAACATCAATTTTGGAACTTAAATGTACTGTGTTGGTAGCACTGCTGATGAGTAGGTAATAACCGCCATTACTAAAGCAACAGTCAGAGTAGAGACGTGGTTTGTGCTGTTACAGTTGCGAGTTGTTTTATTTTAGCCGGTAAATCGTCAGTGTTTATTAGTGCCTGTGAAGAAAAATGTCTGATGAAACTAACAACCATAACGGAGTTGAAAACGGAGATGTCCCTGAAATCGAGCTTATCATAAAGGTAAAAAATTTATTTGGGCGTGTACTACCTTGTATCTTAACAGTTTACCTTTGTCAAAAGTGACAGTTGTAAATACTGATAAAATTGCTATTCTTAATGTTGGCCCACTTAAAACAAAATTTTATTATAAATAATACACAGCCATTCTTCATTATCAATATCTTTGCAGGGGTGTGTTGTTTTAGTAATTCTATAAAGCTCTGAAAAATTTCAATAATTTTGGAAAAGTACTTATATTGAGTTATTTTTTTATCTCTTTTGAAGACTTGTATATCTGTAGTGTCCCACATTAAAATATTTCTATTAAGTAACTTGCAATTGTAATAAGCCTTGTACCTGTACCCCACAAGTAATCTATGCTATGTGAATTTTTCAATTTTTAGGTTGTTATAGCAACTTTATCAATTAGGATTTAGTGTAATAGATAAACTATCCTTTATTTTATAATAACCATTTTTTGATTCTATCTCATTCAAGTAAAACAAAATCTTTTAATTGACTTCTAATAAAAATCTTCTTATATTATTTACAATTGTATACTAGTCATTTATGATGATGGAACTGGGATATTAGTATAAATAACAGTTCGATGGCATTTCAAATTAGGCATACAAATTTCAATATTGAATGAATTAATTTGCTGTTGTATTCATTTAGTTTTGTTTTACCTATGTTATGTTAATACAAAAAAAAAAAATTATTATTTAGATTTTATTTGATTATCAGTATTAAGAAACTTCTTTTTGTTTCTATTCGTTTCTGTCACATTACATTTTTTTAAATTGATACATTTGGACAAAAAAATGATTTTCATGAACATGATCTCATTATATTAATATTGATGACATCTGATAAATGTGTGTATTTTTAATAATTATCAAGGCCTGATTTATTCGGTTATTCTTTTGCTGTTCCTATTAAATACTTTGGTCCATGCTTTACTGCAAAATAAAAAATTAAGTTCGATCAGTAACTATTATATTTTCAAGATGATTCATAAAACTTCCCAAAATATCTTGATTTTTTTTAATCCTGTATGTAGCTAAAAGTAACATTGAATGGTTATTTTTAACAAATGATGTGTAGGTACCTCAAGGGAAAATTTGTAAATTCAAAATTTTTTATCGCTGGAGCTCTTAGTAATACTGTTACCCCTTTAATTTAAAAAAAAAAAAAAATGCTCTGCCAAGTTTGCTAGTTTGGCCTATCCGTTTTTTTTTTTTGTTTTTTTTTTCAAGTTGTAAGAATATATAAGTGCTTTCTCTATGCAATTCACCGACCCCGCCCACTTATTCCTACTTGTTTCGTTTAGTTAGCAATGTTACCACAGAATGTAATTCTAGAAAAAAAAAAAGTGCATTTTCCAAAAATTTTTATTTATTTGTATTAGTTATTTCTATATGTATTTAAGTAGAGTAAATTAAGATAACCTTCTTGAATTATAGTTTTTCATTATTTTAGTTTAATGTAATGAACACATTAACATTAATGCATCTTGTTATTTACTCAGCTGTTACTATTGTTGTCGGGGATACAATAGTCTTTTGTAACCCCGACATTTATAGTACAAAGATATGTATATGAAGCAATTTGGAAACTCCTTAAATTTTTTTTCGTTTTTTATAAAATTGTAAAAATATATATTGACCTTTTGTTTGTTGTAAATTATGTTTTGTTGGTACAAAAACTTTTGCAATTAAAACGAAATTTTAGTTGCTTTCATAAGCATTATTTCTTCAAGTTGCGAAAACTACTTATATTTAATTAAATGCTGGCATACTTTTTACGTTCATGCTAATTTGTTTTTCTGGTAAAGTATGAATTTTATTCTGGGAAAATGAAAAACTTTTACTTGTTAACAATTGTTAAGCAAGTTTTATTTTTTATAAAGAATTAGTTGTATTTTCAGATTCAGGATCTCTTACTACGAAGTCTCGTAAGTTAACAAGGATCGACAGTTAAGGTTTAAGGAGTTAATTCTCATTCGGGAAGAGGGTTCCTTCCCATTTTGTTGATTTTTTTTCTTCAAATTGTTTTAATTTTAGAATAACCCGAAAAATTCTGTTAGTGAGGGTTCCTAAGACGCTTAAAACAATTGTGACACCAGTTTTGTGTAAAAAAACAAAACAAACCGAACGTAGTTTACTCAAAGATCTGATATATTGTTTCCCTAAGAAGTAAAACCCAATTAACCATAAGAGTACTGGTTCACTCAAAAAATTGTAGACTTTTTCTTGATATTGTAGGCATTTTATTTGAATTCGCTAATTCCATATCTTAGAATAAGCATTTTTTGAGTGATCCAGTACTTTGATGGTCTATTGAATTTTATTTATTTAAGAAAATAATTTACATCAAGTAAAACACATCAAAAGGTTTCGTTTACAGAAAAATGTTTTAATGTTGTTTTTAAACACCAGGAACCTTTTAAATTGAAAATTTTAGGTGAATTTAAAAATTATGACGACGAATAAATTCACCGAAGGAGGAAGGGGGTTGCCTTGGCAACCCTTCAAATCTTTTTGAAATCCAAACAATTTTCCATGATTCTATCTTGACTAATTCAAACCTAATTTATTTTGTAGGTAATAAGTCCTATTATCGTGATATACTGCTATTGCAGTGGTCCTTCGTGTTTTAAGGTAACACTACGATTAATTATATTAATAAATAGAGAAATATCTCATTCCAACCAGCCCAAAAAAATAAAACATATAAGCGTCTAAAAACGAAACTTAAATTTACTGTCCTCCAAATTTTAACTCTTCCTCAAAACAAGTAAGCCATTATTATTATTTTTCCAAACATAATTTACTCTTTTGAATTTTAAAGTGTGCCTAATCAAAATCTGACATTTTTGTTTGAAAAAAAAAACCGTTGAAGCTAGTTAATTCGATAATTTAAAAATTGTTTAATTATTTGTTTGACCAAAAAAGTTATAAATTTTTAATATTTTTTTTTTATTTACTCTAAAAAAATATTTTGATGAAAAAAACACGTAAATATCATTTTTCAAATTCCAGATATGAAATAGGCCGTAAAATATATTTTCAGCAAACGAAATAATATGTATTGATGTTTTTTTCTGATTTACGTATGATGAAAAAACTAAGTATATGATAAAAATATATTTATGCATAGCTTATCAATAAAATAAGAATAATCGTATATCCACTTATATTATATACGTTCATATACTGAATCGGAGAAAATTGTACCCAAGAAGATAATAGAATATAAGAAGCTACTCGAAGCAGTAAATTGATATAATTTTCACTGCCTTCTTAATACAATTAATTATGATTAGAAATAGTCTCGGTTACGTAACCTTGTGAAACTCACATGGAAATTCTCAATGTGTACACCGTTGCATTGTTTTATAGAATTTAGGTCAAACGTCATGAATTGATATACATCGAAACGAGTCATTCAATAGCCTGATAGAAATTGTAATTTCTTTAAACATTTTAAAAAGACTTATAGATTAACAAAAATAAAGTAATTTTTTAGTGACTTTTTTGCATTTGTTCTTTATTTTTATTTGTAATTATGCATTAACATATCACTAATTTTTATTTTAATTTAAAGTTTGTACTCTGCGAATTCACCTTGATGATTTTGCTTTAAAGGCTAATATGTATTTTTAAAAAATCTTGAATCTTTATCTGGCTTATTCTACTTCTACTTCTTTCTACTAGCTAACGTTGAAGTTTCGAGTTTTTTATTTTTTTGTTTTTTCTATCTGCTTGGCTTTAGATAGTTCAAAGTATTGTTTTTTAAAACAAATACATAGAAATTACGTTGTTTGCTTTTGAATAGAAATTGTACTTTATATAAAACAGCAAGAAAACCTGCTTTAATGAAGCAATGTAGTGGAAAAAATCCTTTTTCTGGAATATATCTAGTGACATATTAATGACACGAATTAATTTTTCTCTCAGGCGTAAATGAATAATTTTAATTTGTGATTTAGGATATATGTGATTCACATTTAGAACGGATAATAGGGTTTTTTGGTATCGTTGAACGGCATAGCTCGATACAGTTCATCCATTGGCCTGATTGGTGTTGTTTTTTTTTAGGAAGGGTTTTAAGTATTTGTCTAGGAAGAATTTCTCTAAATACAGCTGTTTTGTTCTGTCAAGTTTTGTATGAGAGACGTGTTTTACCTTTTTCCAACATCACAATTATAAGTTTTTAGATTATTTTTATCATATAATATTTTTGAATCCTATCACAATCAGAGTAATAAATAAGTAGACAGTGAAGAATCTTTTAAAACGTTAGAGGCAACGTAAACGTCGTTTGATAGGTCTTATTTTATTTATCCAATTATTAAGCCATTTCTAATTGCCTATCAATTTACAATCGGTTTTTTCAGTTTTATTTTTTTTTAAATATGCTGCATTCTGTTCGCGTTTCTGGTGGAACGAATACGAAAACCCGCAATAAGTTTGTCATTTACGTGCACAGCGTACGTAGTCAGTATTTATACTGCTAACATTTGTATTTTTAATTACGCTTTGTGACTAATCTTATTACGTGGAAGAAGCTCTTAATGTCATTACATAGTTTCTCACCTTTTAATTTTGTTAATAATAATTTTTTTTTTCCATCCCCTATCTTCATTGTAATTTCCTTAGTTTTTTTTGTACTAGTTTGGCCATCTTGTTGGTTATATGATAAACGATCAGGTTTTTTTTATTTTTATTGTATGGTAATGTTACACTCTATGTCTTGAACCTTCTTTTGTGCCTGAATTCGTGATGTTTTGGTTCCTCTGCACTCTTGACGGGGTCTTCATTAGTCACCCTTATTTTTACCTGCTGTATAGTAACTTTCTATTTGTTAGTGGAAAGTCCTCTTATCTGGATGCTTGACAATGGTGAATTCTTTCCTAGAGTTTAGTTTCCTCACTTCTTTTTTTTTTCCCCTCATTCTCTTTATTCCTTTTCCGATTTATTAGGTATTTTAATTCATTAAATTATTGTCATAAATTATATTGATAGACCTATTTTTTCCGTTAAGTAATTTCCCTATTTGTTTTTACAATCAGGGCCCAAACTTGTGCATTATTGGCCATGCTGGAATATATTGTAGCAACGACATTCCTGTGTAGTATTTCGATCAATAAAACCTTTATAGTTTGTTTATAAAAATAATTCTTTATATTAAAAGAAAATAACTAGTTAACGATTTTCCCGTTGAGAACAGTAAGTGGGTTGCTCTTTATTCAGGCGGAAATGTTCGTGAAAGGCCTCTGTCCCCGTTGGATGTCCTTTATAAAGCACCTTTTGTTTTTCACGATCCTGTAAGCATTGGTTTCACGATTACAGAAACATATATAATTTTTACTTATGTAAATAATAAATGTTTATTAATTAAGTAGGTTTTAAAACAATGTTAATTGTTGACGAGTAGATTTTAAAGTTCATTAATTATTAAGTAATGTATTTATTGCATTCAGTTTTATGATAGTTAATAAAATGAGCTCTAACAAAGGTGAATCTAATTTTCAATTATGCAGTAATTGCCAATTCATTAAAATGGTACTCGTGGCAGAATTTAAAATTCATTAATGCAGATGAAGAATACCTTATTCTATAATGAATTATTTTCAAGGTTGAGAAAAAAGAATACGGTTTGTTTATTACATTTTTTTTTTTTAATTTTCTTCTTTTCATCTCCTCTTTTACCAAAATGTACTATGAAGTGCCTTTTGGTTATTCCTTTTCCTCTCCATTCCTCGCTTTTCGAGTGACTTAAAAGTCTGCTTGGGTAACCCTATACTATGCTATTTTCTTCTATTATTTCCTGTGCAAATCTTATATCAAAGCTTGCTCTGATCATAGATTTCCTCACTTGGTCTCACCTGAATTTTGCGCTTAGTCGTGAGGGTGCATGCCTCGTTGGCATAGATCAATACAGAAAGGAACATACTTTTGTTAATAATCTTTCTCGTTTCCTTCAAGGAAGCATTTCTTGTAGGAAATATAGTACCTTCCCGCCTCTCTAATCGTTTATTTCTCCGCCCATCCATCCATACTATTTTAGGTACGATCTTAGATATCTATTCCCTGTTCTTTTATCACCCCGTTTAGCCTTACTATTCCATAAGCCTTATCGAATTTTCTTCCTATCCTTATTTACTTAGTCTTTTCTAGTTTTATCGCATTATTAATATTCTTTAGTTGCTCTTGGTCAACTATAATACCACCAAACCGTTCTTGCTCTGTATATAACGTATTAGAGTCTTGTTAAGCTCAAATGAAACGATCTTATATTATCCTTCTTTTCATTTTCAAATTTTTGTAATCTGTTTACACATAATCTTTATACAGCTTATGTCTTTATAAAACTAAGTGGAACGTAATATTCCCAGAAATTTCTTATGTAACTATTTATTTATTTTGATTTAAATATTGGGTTTTTAACTATTGAATTACATCGTAATTTTTAGGTAAAAAGTCATATTTACAGAAAATGAAAGAAATATCTGAAAAGTTAAATTGTTTACAATTATTTACAAAAGAAAACTGTTCTTGTGATCTATGTCGCTAGTCGTTTCTGTCGGAAATTACCCGCATCCTTCATTTTACGATTTTTGCAGGTAATCGTCCTGTCCCAATACTGAAGCTGTTCGTGTTCTCAAAACACACTAAATCCCAAAGGGTACATACTTCCAAAATTTAATCTAGGTTCAAAACCGACTTAAGTAGATAAATATTTATTCTGTTGGACCGACCCAGGGTTCGGGAGACTACTATGGGGTACACAGCCTTACGTATTCTTAAATGGCTAGAATTCTCAAGTGCAATCACCTCATTACAATGGAACATATCGTCACTACTATGCAGAACTAACGAATGTGAAAAAACGCATTTTTTATTTCGTTTATTTACCGTTGTACTGTACAAGGTCGCCTGTGGTAAAATGCTAGAAATTCGTAAAAATGACTTCGGTCTTTCAAGTGCCGATTAGATTCGAAATTTCACCATAAGGCCTTGTAGAAAACAATATTAAACGAACGGAATAAAAAAAAAGCCTTTTTTTCACATTCTTTAGTTTTACATAGTGCCTACGATATGATTAAACAATATTCCTTTTTTAATAAACAATTACTAGAGAAAAATATTGAACCTTTATCTCAATAGCTCTTTGAGACATATAATCAAATATTCAAATAATTATAAATTTACTATCGGATAGTAATTTAATAAAATAAATATATACATTTTTAATATCAATTGTTAATTATTGCGTCACTTTCAGTTGAAATTAACTTTCAATTTGTTTATTCTTTGGCTGGTGTATAATTAAATGCAGATGACAATTATTTTAATATAGTTTACAATCTTTATTTTTTTTTTTTACTTTAATAATAATAATGAGTTGAATGAATTCCTTTAAAATAAGGAACTCCATTTGCAGGGAAGAGCAACGTGAAACTTACGGATGTGAAAGTTCGTCCTGATGAACTGTGGGAATTGTGATTGTTTTTTAAAGTTAAAGAGACAATGAAGGATACCAGTAAAGGAGCTCTGTATTAGAGAGTGAAACCTGTACAAAAAGACTCATGAATAGACAGTTAAAATTTGTAGGATATGGTGTCATCTGCTATCCATATTCTCCTGAAAATATGTTCGGCTCCATTCTTATAGAGAACTGAGTTATTCGTGGATGGGTTATAAACAGTATTCTAAGAAAGATAACTAGACAGTGCAGTTTTTTGCAATAAATAACTTTTAACTCCTGATAACTTCAGCTGAGAAGTTATTGAATTTATGTCTGTTGTATTATATTGTACAACTTTAACCATGAAATTCATTTTATTGCTACCAATTTGTTAGTAATAGGACAGTTCCAAATGTTGGTGCTTGGTTCCACTCATCCTTGAGAAAAGAATCGATGATCCAAAGTCGATTCATAGGGAACCAATCGATACAGTTGAGGTTGACGATTGGGTTATTGTAATCATTGAAACATTTTATACCAATTCTTCTAAAGTTTATTTTGAGAAGAGCCTTATTTTACATATACATTTCCATGATCTATTGTTTTTCCCAGTCAGGGAAAAATTGATATTTTTGGATTTGCGGATTTCTTTTCAATAATTAAATTTTTCATAAGCTTTAGATAGTCTTGTTCCGTTCTTGCATCGTCTTCTTGATATCCAAAAAAATAGAATTGACTATCTCTTGAATGGTTACTAAATTATTGAGATACTTAATTCGGCCTATAGAAAGTATGAAATAAAATACTTTGACATTTCAGATAATTTTCACATAAATATTTGAAAGCATACACTGACTGGAATTGGCAATTTCTCTTTAATCTTAAAAGTGGAATTAATATGTTCCAAGAAGATCGTTTTAAAAATCTGCGAAATCTCATATTTTTGTACCAATTTTTATCAGAACTTCTAACAGAAGTGTTAAGACTGCTCAAATAATTTTTAGTATCAGTAGAGTAGATTAATGCCCTAACGTCTTTTAAGTTATTTTTGAGTTAAGGATTCTTGTAAAAGGTTGTGTGATTTTTCTATAGGGAAATTAAGTTATTTTTAATTTCTTACTTTATTTAGGCGTTTGCTCGCGGTTGGAATTATTTATGGTATATTTTATTTTAGGCTACACTACATTTAATTTGCTGAACTAAGCAAATGAGGGTTTCAAAAGGTTGGGAAATCAATCTTAAAAATTGTAGTGGGGTAAACGAACTGCGGCATCTTAAAACATGAGAGTAGGAACCTGCCTTTCACCTTGGTGGGAAGAGTCCGAGTTTCAACGAAAGTGCTGCATCTACTAGGATTTTTTTAAGAATTCTAAGCGACGTGTCATGCTGTGGCATTGCTACATAGGAACAGGAAGCATTATTCTGAAAAATGAAGTTTTTAGGATTAAAGAAAAGTATCGGGATGTGAGGAATCCTGGGCCCTAGGATGTCTAATTTTATATAAACAAAGTTTCGGGCAAAGTTTTTGCCCTCAGACTTTAAATTCGTGTTCAGCGACATTATAAAACATAACGGTTGAGCAAATAAAAAGTATTGCACAAATTCCTTCTGAGCCCCCCTTTTTTTTGCTATAATGCCTATTACTGTCCAATCGAAGTTTTTGTATACAGTGTATTAATTTCTAGATAAAATGTTTTATTGCTTGCATTTTAAAGAGGAATCAGTTATTTAAGTCTTTTTTTGCCATAACTCGAATTATATCTCAATATACAGGGTGAGTACCTCTTAGTGTAAAAAAAAAAAAAAAAAAAAAAATCGGTTGAAACTAGATCAAAAATGATGAAAAATGCCGCAAATCTTACCTTTCTATCCAATCCGTTGCAGATGTATAATTCAAAGACTTTTTTGAAAAAAAAAAAAACAACGTTTGTTATCACAAAAGCTGTAATATCCCCATTTTGTTTAAATATTTTTCAAATTTTGACTACATTTTCGAATTTAGCATTAAATTTTCTATAAGAGCAGAGTACAAGTGACCTTGAATTTTACAAACTTGTGATCTAAAGACCAGCTTGATCTTCACCTTATTTGGGGAAGTAACAATGTCTTATATTACTTCAACGCTCACTGTTTTTTCGAAAAAACTATCCACACAACTGCAAATCTCACAAAAACTTGCAAATTGAATCAGCTTTCGAATGATAGGCTAAAAGTAATGATTCTGTTTCGATTTCATGGAGAAATTTACTTTTAAAACCGAAAAAACATGGTGTTCTCATTTGACATACAAATCAGTTACTTGTGTAACTGATTTAAATTCACTGATTTTTTTCCCTTTTTATTGGTCTAATACTGAATAAATCTATATATATAAAAAAAAATTACTTTTATTTATTACAAATTTTTTGTTTTTTAACCTCATAAATGTTTTTGAATGATAGGGCCCCTCCAAACTATCTATCAAATTATGGTGTATTGTAGTACACTTTGCTCTGAGAAATGTTTAAAAATAAAAATAAATACTTTTTTTTTTTTAAATATTTATTATTATGACATAATTTAGTTAGTGTTCAAAGTTCTCTATGTCTTTGGTTTCCATGAACAGAGAAGAACTTTATTATTTTTTGGTGTTAAATGTTTTGTTTTTTCTCGATTGAAAAATAAAATCACATGTTAAGTGCGTTATTATTACATATTTTCTTTATTGACTGATATTTGTAGGCACCAAAAAAAAAACAAAAAACTCTAAATTCTCCTTTAAAAAAACAATTTCCCTTTTGGGTGCAGTCTTCTGAAACTTCCCCTGAGGGGAGGAAATTTCTACCTTATCGGCAGTCTTGTGTAAAATATACAAGAACATAGATCTTGTTCAGTTTTGGCTGTTTGAATTAATTTGTATTTCTAAAAAAAATCTCAGACAACATACTCAGATAATATATTGTTAATTTGAAAAAAAAAAAATAAAAATGCTTATAACCCCATAAATAAACAAGCATGTGATTTATTTTTTCTTTGTATTTATCGCTATTATGTACGCATATAGTAAAACTTCGTGTTTTCCCTTTCCATCCAACAATATCCGTACGCTATAACCGATGCAATTAGACCTTACAGTCGGCCTTCAACTTTCACATATTAATTAGAAAACAGCAATTATTTCAATGATCGGATATTAACATTCCTCGTATCTTCTCTACTGTTACCGTGTGTAAATAGTGTATCCAACGTGTTTACTTTAATATATTATTTAACAGTGAATTAACTTTAATAAATTAAAAATTTCTTCAAATGTTACGTAACTATCGAAATTTTTTTGTAGTTTTGCAATTGAATTTAATTTAAACAGGCAATGAGTTAATTTGCTGGAGTTATTGTTTATTTGCGATGAATGATTTTAATATTTATAATAATAACCAGCAAAATAAAAAATTTTGAATAAAATTTTATCCTAGGTCCGTGATGAAGAATGTGCTAGGTTAATCTTGGCCCATCTCGAGTGATTATTTTATCTGATAAACGGTATTGTTGAAGGTACAATAGACTCCCTCTTATCCGGCGCAATCGGTGCGGAGCTCTCGTTTCATTAGGGAAAACGGAGTATAAAAAAAATCAAATATTATATATAGTACAAACATACCAATAGTAAAAAAAAAAAAATAATAAATAAATTTAAAAACATTCAGGTTGGGTTTTATGTTAAAAATTACGAACATTGCAAATCTTCATCGTTGCTTTTTATTCCATTTTAGAAAACATTTTCAATAAATTTATTTGTTAAAAACAACTTACCGTAAATTATAAATTAATTATTGGATATTATTCAGTACACTTGTGTATGTTGTTAGTAAATATATAAATGATAAACATTAAATACTATTTTTATTTAATAAATTTAAGTTCTGAGGAAATATTATTACTACCATTTCTAAAAATTTGGAAAATCTTTTCATGTTGCTCATTGTCCTGAAAATTCTGAATACATTACGCTTGATTAATAATGTAGAAATATTATAAACAATTTGTTAATTACAGATTTGGTGAATAATTTTTTTTTTTTCTGTAAAACTTGAATTCGGTCAACTCTTATCACAGTTACACTGTGAGGACTGCGTGGGTTTTAACTTCTATGAACAATTAAGTAGCATGTTCGAATTGGCGTTCACTGTGATGTTTCCTCGATAATTCCTTTGATTTATAATACTCGGGATGTCTATCATATGCATACAATTATCTGAGGACATAGTTTAATAATAATTTAGTATTAATATGTAATAATATTAACAAATAAATTAGACGCTTGTTATTACGAAGTTAGTGTAAACTATGTGTCGTGAATATTAGGAAGTTACTTAGGACTCGTCGATCTCTTAAAATGCACTGCCTTGATGATTTCATAATTTATTTATTTATTTATTTTTTTTTTTCAACTTTATCACTCACTTTTGTCAAAAATAACATAGCAATTAGTTTATCAATGAATTGTAAATATTTTAAGGAATTTCAGCTGCGTTTCTTCAGTTACTAGATAATAGAAATTCATAGAAAAATATATTTTAATTTTAATTAATGATACATTATTTTTGTATTGTTTATAAGCTTGATTGATTGACCCCATTGTTAAATAATTATCGAAATCTAGGCTATTGATTTTAATATTCAGTATTTGTTTATAAATGCTGATAAGATAACATAGCTTTAAGTAAATAATTAATAATAAGAGAATGTAAACAATCTAGGATCGGGATAAGAAAAAAATGTCTCTTTAATCACTTAGCTTAAATGGAATTATTCTAGTAAGATTCGTGATATTAAAATAGAGCCTTATTTTGTTGGTGTCTACAATATTTTTTAACACCTGTATTTGAGTTTTTGTGTTATGGAGGAAATAATAAATTAAATTATTCCTTTCAGGTTAGGAAGTTTTGAAAATTGGAGACAGATGATTGTATTTAATTTCTTTCCTTAATCAAATTAGATTAGCCATGTTTTTTTATTTATCACACGAACTGCCTTATTTATCTTCTTAATATTGAGTGTAATAATTCTTATAGTTTTGTATCTTTAGTCAAATTTGAAAGTTCATTGCTGATTTACTATTTGTTAGAGAAGGCGAGGCGATAAGCCGGAACTCTACTACTATTTTACAAAAGTTTACTTGAAACGCTGTTCTAAAAACATTTATGCAATGCTTTCTTTATCAGCTCAGCAAATTTACTGAATTATTTTTTCTAAATAAAGATTGAGTACGAAATGAGTAGTACACTCTCACTCGCTTTCTGAAGGCGCGTCTTCCCTACATTTTTAGAGGCAAGAGTTTTTTTATTAACTGAAAGTGAATTTAATTTATTTTAAATTATTTATCCAGTGATATTTATTTTCTTCCCTCCTAATTAATCTTGTATTATTATAAAGCATCATTTTTTATCCCTTGAATAACTACATTCTCAAATCAGTTCTCAACTTTAATCTAATATTTGAAAAACATTTTTTAACACATAAAAAGTTATAGGTTGTACTGTTCTTTTTCAGATTTCAGATTATTCAAATTTTATGTAACAATAAAATTTACAATTTTATTGCTGTAAATCCTAAAAAATATCCTTTATAGAACAAATATTGTAAAAATAGTGGCCCTTACGTTACGTTGGCTACTAAAATAAAATAGTTGATATTATAACTTATTATTTTATTGTGTGTGCAGCGATATAATGGTAGTTATGTTAATCTGTATAGTTTATTTAAAATTAACAAATTTTACTTTTTAAGAGAGATTTTTATGTATATAAAAAAAAAAGGTTTGACATTTGTTTTAGTTTTTGTTGTTTAACTTGGATAAAACTGTGTATTGTTCATATATCTAAGTGACGTTCCTACTTCTACTTCAAGGGCATCAGTGGGAGGGGCCTTGGGCTCAAGTGATTGTAGAGGAGGTGGCGGTTTTTATTTTGGGTTGCGTTGATAAATATTTTAGGCATGCGCTGATCGGCAAGTAATAATTCAGGAGGCATTTGCTGTGAATAAAACATTTTGTAATTAGTGGGAGGATTATCAATAAGGTCATAATTAATACTTTCAAGAATGTTCAACACTTTATTTAGTAGCTGTTTCATCGAATTTCTACCCCAAAAATAAAAGAAAAAAAAACATTTTATTTGTTTTCATTCGTAATATATTCTTTTAATGACCTGATCGAATTTCGAACCCCAGAAAACAAATCAAAAAGAAAAAATATATTTAAAAAATATTTATTTGTTAATTTATATATATATATATATATATATATATATATATATATATATATATATATATATATATATATATATATATATTGTATTAACTATAAAAAAGCAGTACCTTACCCTTCCTAAAAAGATTCCTTCATTGCAATAAATGCCAGCGCCATTTTAAGCCACAGTTGACATATGACTTGAGATTTCCGTTACAAAGGCCACTAACTTTTCTTGAATCCAAGATTTCATACTTTTATGTTGAAAAAAAATCAATCATGAATAAATGGTTATTTTAAAAAACTTAAAAACATCAAATTTGGTCTGGAATTGTTTTTATTTATCATAAAAATATCAATAACAAAATTAATTATGAATTTGTTGAGATTGTATTGGCGTTGGACATTGCTGACGAAATTTAAGTATGAAAATATTTTTGTGATTTTTAATTTGTTGGTGTCATTTTTCATGTAGATTACAAATGTTAGAGATCTCAATTTAAAAAAAAAAAAACAAACAAAAAAAAACTTCTATTTCTTTAATGTGTTGTAATAACATGGTTAAAAAAATTATTTGTTCCTTTATTTAAAAAATACCTACTTAGATGATATATTTAATATCTTTTTATACGAGTATATTCCTTGTTGACTTTTATTTATATTCAAAAGCAATAGTTCAATATCATATTTAAAATAAATAATGATTTGTTTAAATTTTAGAAGAAAACAACTCAAAACCTAAACAAATGGTCTGTTTTCTTTTTTTTTTTTCTTTTTTTTTTTTTTTTGTAAATAATCAAGAAGGCAGTACATTTATTAAGAACACTTAAAATGGCCGTACCTCCGTTTAGAAACATGTTCTTTCCGAGTTCAATATTTTTTATTTTTATTTTACAAAAATAGAATTTGTAGCTTTATTGGTTGTTTAGAATAAAATTTAAATTAATAACGTTTAGGGATGGTTATCTTAAGAAAAACATCGACATTCCATATTAACATTTTTTTTAGCTCAAAATATCGATATATTGGTGACCATAAATATGGATATAATGAGTTTATAATGAATTAAATAGAAGGCAGTAGGTACTTAAACAGGTATCAATATTATGAGGTAAACAATTTTACTCTCACAATTCGTCTTCAATAAATTATTGGAAAAGTTACCCCCAATAATTTTCCCCCTTAATTTATTCTGTGTGTGTAAGATGATCTGTTGTCACTGAATTGGCAACTGTAGCAACATATTTCCAACCCAAGTTGAATTAAAATTGGAAAAGTTACCATCGATAAGAAAATATCGATATTTTTGATATATAGGGTATGAATACACATCCCTTGAAAAGAATCATCTCCGTTGCACCTGTACATCGTTTTGTTACTCCAGAAGAAAATGCTCATTCATCTTAATCAGACCGAAAATTAGAGTTTATTCTTGGATACTGAACTTTAATTTAGACCCTGCCCTGGTTTCACTTGGAATATTGCAACTTCCATGATTGGCCACAATGATTGCTGACATAGCTCTGGAGAGAGTGGGCACCATCTACCGTGCGTTCATGGTTTACCGACCGCGGGTATCGACTTTTGATTGGTTCATTAATAATCGATTAATTTATTTCTATACGTTTTTAATTGAATCTCAGTATTTAAAAGTTACCTTTTATAAATTTGTCAACGTCGATTTAAAATTCGCCGCCCTGCCCACGGCACCACCAAGTCTTTCGGCTTCCTATCCTATATCCTGGATAAAGTGTATCTTTGTCTATAATTAAATCAAATTGATTGACAATTCTGAACTAATGTTTTTATCTCAAATCTAGCTTTATTTCATTATATTTTAATTTTTCATAATTTATATGCTTGTTTGTAATCCCTTGTGTACCTTATTATAATTTTTTTTTTTTTATTGGTATAGAAACTAAAAAATATTTTTCTAAAATTAATTTAATTTTTTGTTTTAATTAAAACTATACTGAATATGATATAGTTGTTTTTGTAAACTCCACGTGGAAGACGCTGAAAGGCACCACTCCGCTTCGTCAGCTCATGGTATCGTTAACATTGGTTACTAAGCATAAATTAGTGCAAATGGTTCGATTAACAGTAGGAAAAAAACTTTTTAATTATTTTCTGCACTCAGGGTTTCTAATATGAATATTTTACTCCTGTCATTTTTTAAACATAAATCTTCTTGGTTCAGACTAACGCTGTTAGTTTTAATTAGGGGTTTTAACTCGCAGAAATAAGTTTGTTAAAAAAAAATAAATAAATAACAGAGAAAAAATTGTTTAAATTTGAACGAAACTTGAATGTTATTTCAGTTAGTTATTAACATTTGTCAAAAAATGAAAAAAAAAAAAAAAGAAAAAAAAACTATATAAAATATAAAATAAACACTGTAATTGGTTACTTATGAAAATTTTAGTTTTCTAAATCGAATGACTATATGTTTAGATTTTCGTTTTAATTTGATTATGTTATAGTTTTCCTGTATTTAGTTATTTTAAGATAGTTTTCTTAAAACCACAAGTATTGCATGAATGGATCCAGTCATCATATTTTTCCTTCTAGATTTGAATTTGTTGTGATAAAATATATAATAAATTTAATAAGTCCTTGTTTTAATGTAAGTAGATGTATTTATTAGGATGTGTTAATAATGAGGAATATTCTAATTACTTACGAAAGTATAACAGAATAAGTTTGTAATTATTTTTCCTTCCGGCTTCCTTCACTCACAGCCTCTGATTTTTTCTGGACTAGTCGGCCATTTTATTCATTTATATGTCTATGCTTAAAAGTTGGTTGATTGAAATGGAAACTTGGCATTTATTCATTATAATTTTTATTTTAGATTCATCATTACAGTTTGTTATTATTACTTTTTTTTGTTACAAATTATTGACATTAAAAAAAAAAAAAAAAAAATTGATAACTTCTAAAATACTGAAGAAAGAACTTAGTAAATATATTTCTTTTAATCACAGTTTTGGTTTTGTGTCTTAATTGGAAAATATTAATTCTTAATGGTAATGGAATATAAAGGTTGCAATACGAAAAGGAAACTACTGTTTCAGTAATTTATATACTTTTTATTTACAATTACATATATGATATTTTTACAATTACGTGTAAGTCCAAAACACGGTATCTTTTTTGGCATGATTAAATTACAGTTTTCATATTTAAGTATCTTGGGTTAGTAAACTAAATTGCTGACTTTTGCTTACGTTTTCTTAAATAAAAAAAAAACTGATCTGTTAAAAAAAAAGAAGAAAAATATAAGATAAACGAAGTGCCCATCTCTAATTTTTTCCCTTAGTTTTTATTTTTTATTTTATACTTTTCTTCCATGTTAGATTTATTTCTAGTAAATTGAGCTGGAAATAGTATACTATGGAATAGTTCTCGTTTTCAGACTCATCTCACTTCCAGCTGACGTTAAAACTATCCTGATACGCTAGTTTGGCCACATTGCATTATGACGGAAACCGATAAAAAAAATATCTCCGACATAATTTCAGTATCAGTGGAAACATTACTTCCCAGAACATTCTCGATTGTGACCTATTCTATATACGAGGGATGACATCGGTTCCTATTCTCTGATCTTATTGCGTTTGTTCACTCATTTCAATTCATTCGTTTAGGTTTTGAAATTAATAAAGATTATATGAGTCACGGATCTATTTGTGGTTGTTACTACTAGATATCTTTAGGTGAAAAGTTTTCTCCTAAAAGTAGTTAAATCACATTAAAAAAGGCCATACAAAAAATAAGGTAGTCCAGTCAAAAAACTTGTAAAAATGGACTTGGCTGGTTTTTGAATTCTACGCTTCAGTTTACAATTACAAAAGTAATTCATATGGCAGCTAAAATGGCAAGTCACTAGAAATAGTAAAACAAAAAAAATAAATAATCCATTTTACAAATTTTTATTTAAGAACAAAAATATTCCTAAGGTTCTGGGTTTTATTTAGTATTTATCGCATTGTTTCTAAAACCTGTTACTAAACACTGAAGATACGCAGATGAATAGATATTTTTCTGGTTGTTGTTTTAATAGTTTATTAAGGTTTAAAATCAGTATGAACACGTAGTGAATTAAAAAAAAATCTTTTATGGAGGAATAACGAAATTCTGAGAATAACCGAGAAGTATAACCTTTTGTAATTTGAAATAATATTTCTGTTTCTTCTTTTATTAAAAGCGAATTGTCGGATATATCATATCTTCACCAGTTAGTCGTTTGGTTTGTGATAGCAATGCTTGATTTTTGAAGATAATTTTTTTTATTCTGTACTAAGCATTATTGATCAACAACATAAAAAATTTCTCTATTATTAAAGATTAACAAATATATTTTATCTTTACCTAGGAATCGACTTTAGATCATCGTTTCTCGATGCCGATTCTTTCCTCAAGTATTGGTCGAATCGAAAATCAACACTATAATGAACCATTATTTTTGAACCAATTTTATTATATTTACTCATTCATACTTCGTACATAATGCCAGGTACTCTCCGTTTTGGCTTTCTAAGTTGACAATGTGGCAGACATGTGAAGGACATAACGTATGCTGCCCGCTTGTTGGAGTGTTTAGCATTGACCCAGATGTGGCATACTGAGCTTGTATGTTCTCCCTTTCTCACGGCTTTTTTCCTCTTTTTTCTGCAGAACTTCTTATCTAAATCGCAAGCATACTTCCATTTAATTTGTTAGAATAATCCATCCATGAAAATATAATTGATAAATTATTAGTAATTTTTAAAAAATAAATCGCATCGAACAGATCCTTAACAAAAATATATATAAATTTTGGTAGAAATATGTTTAATTAAATGAATGAAATATTTCTAAATATTTTTTATTATAATTAGTTATTTTTGTGTACTTCAATGACAAGGAGACGTTTTGACTTGTAACTCAGATTTGAAAGCCGATTTATGTGTGGGTAGCAGGTACCTATAATAGTGCAAAAATAGAGTTATAGCCGCCAATGAGCATTAGGAGCCGAGAAAAAAAAAGAAGAATAATGTATGAAAATCACGTTTTATTTTTATTTTATTTTTCTAAGCTCTCATTCAATATAGAGAGATATTTTTTTCACGTAGAATTGTAGTTTTGTATGATATCTCTTTACCACAACCAAAACTCGTTATCCGAAACTTATTGCAGGATTTCATGTTTAAACCAAAAACTGATATATTTACTAAAGAGATTTATTTATCAGGTTTTGGTTGTGGTAAAGAGATAGCATATAAAACTACAGTTTTACGTGAAGAAATTATTTCTAGGACTGAGAGCTGAGAAAAAAATAAAACGGGATTTTAATGTTGGTTTTTGGCTCCCAATGCCCATTGGCGGCTATAACTCCACTTTTGCAATATTATAGGTCCCTTTATATAAAAGTCTCCTTGTGAGAAAAATTTAATGTGGATAATAAAAATAAAATGTTTTAGTTGTTGAAAGTCCAGTAAATACAAGGGAACCTTTCGAAGTAAATTTAAAAAAAACATTTATATAAAATATCGATAATAGACGCTAAAAGCATTTCAAGCTAAATAAAATGTATGCTTCCACTGAAATGAGCGATGTTCTAACTAAACTTTATCCTGCTTCTAACATGACTGCGAAAAAGGTTAATTATATTATATAGGTTATATTATATGTATATTATTTAATATTAACGACTTTTTTTGTTTTGAAATTTATTTATTTTATTGTACTTCAGAATACGAGTATTTATGATTTCCTTATTTCATCTTACCAATAGCTATACCACAGAGAAATTAATATGGATACAATTAAATACATGGCGAATAAACGGTCATAAAATCCATTTTTTTTTTTTTTTTTTATATTATATTTATACGAGATATTGTATAAATTTTTGATATTTGGTTTTGATTTTTTTTTTTTTTTTTTTTTTTTTTAAAGTCCTTAGTAAAAATTAATTTTATATTAATTTATATCTTTTTTTTTGGTTCCCGTGTGTTATGATGGTTTGTATTTTTACGTTTTTAATTCCTGATACAAATACATTTGTTGCCTGCGTTTTTGATTTCCGGATTATTGGAGAATAATAATATCGTTAACATCGCTTTAATTTTAATATGAACTATTAAACATTTTGAAAACAATATCAGATATTGCATGAATTAGTGTAAGATGTTTTTTCTCCAAGTTCTGCTTTGAAAGTTGATCGTCTTGTATAGGGATACAAGAATATTAGTTTTTATATGCAAGTATATATTATGTTTTAATAATAGATAAAATATTTTTATATGATTTCGATGCCAAATCAATAGCAGTGAATACCACGTTGCTTGTTCTTAGCCTGTAGGAACCAGTTTGAGTTGAACAGATGTGCTCATAGGGCAAGTGAGGCAATCGTGGGATCTTTATGAGAAGAAAGTGTAGCGGTGTCGTCAGCTAATTTACACTCAATAAATTATAAAAAGCAACCTTGTAAGAAATTTTAAAATAATTCTACACTTATATTTAAAAAAAACTTTCTTGATTTTAAATCTTTGAATTAAAAAAAAATATGGAAACATTAATACATTAAGCAGCAAAAGTTTTTTTACACCTACAACAATCACTAAAATATGATTACTATTACTTGTCGAAAAATAATTTTTTTAACAATTTTATATTCTTCCTCATTCACCTGAGAAACGCTCCTAATAATTAAAAACTCCATAATATGGATAATATTTATGTATTTATTCTGTAAATAAAAACTAGTGTAAACTGACTGCAGCAAAATTTTTCGTACAGCATAAAGTTATCTCATTTTATCCCTTAAATACCCTAAGGTATGTTGTAGAGAAGCTATCTAGTTATTAATCCTGTCTATTTCTAGCTATGTTCTGATCAGTTTCTACTCAAACTATTTGTATAAAAAGATCCGACATCCAGAATACCTCTATTCAACAGCAGTTACATGTACTTTTCCTCAGATAACAGCTATGTTCCTACGTCTAGATTAATTCAAAAATTTATATACCTCGTTCAACGGTCCAATACATAATAAAACGTATTAAAAAAACGAAAGGCTAGAAGTTAAGGGCCGATCGGGATGGCCGAGAATTTTCTCTCGCCGAGCTTCTATCTCTATATCCTAGATAGTTTGAGATGAGAAAAGTTAATGCTGACCTAAAAATACCGGACAGAAAGATAGCAATGAAAGCAAATCCCGATTTTGAAAACACCTGTAAGACCTAAAACGACTAGAAGAGACCTGGAAGAAATGGATTTCAGGTCAGAATATATGGGAAAGAAGTAATATTCGACTACCCGATCCCTGAAAATTATATTTCCATTCGTAGACTAACTGGACCTCTTTCCAGTAGTCTAGAAGTTTATTTTAGATGTTTTTTTCTACCATATTTTCTCTTAGCATACAGAGAGCAAATTTCTGGTTCATTAATATTTGATGTATAGTTGATTTCTAGTTAACTATACATCTAGTTGTATAAAAAAATATCGATTTTCATGGAAAACGGTTGGGAAATTTTAATTATAAACATTTTTTTAATAGGAAAATGAGAAATCTGTCATTAACAGCCATTTTTCCCAGGTGTTTTCTCTCATGCTCTAGGTAACTGAAAATAATTTTTTTGACAAGATCCTTTTTTCATTTTTCCTATTGATTAATATTCTGATTTTTTTTCTGAAATAGGTTATAATGGTATCTTATTATTATAATTTTTTTTTTAAATGTGAATACAGTAAACTCTCTTATCCGGTGTCTCACCATTTACCGGCGCTCACAGAGGAAAATTCTTACAGTGTATGTTTAAAATTTATAAAAATAAATTAACACTATACGTGCCCGTAACAAATAAAATGAAATTTACTACATTTTTAATTATTAGTAAGTAACATATTAAAAAGATAAATTTAATTTAAGTTTTATTTATTTATCGATAAAAGTCATGTATTTTATATAGCATGAAAAAAAAGGGAAAAATGAATTTATAATACCAAATAAATTACATTTCGAGTGTTGTCTACCGATGTTATGAGAATGATTTGATTATTAAGGGTTTCCAGTTCTGGAAAGTAGTACATATAATTGACCGTGAGAGAAACAGTCGAAGATCTACTGCAACGTTTTTGTAAGCCTGGCCTTACGATTTGTTAATTGTTGGAGCAAAAGAAATAATTATTAGAAATTATAATAATTTTAATTGAAATGGTGAATTATTCAGAATCATTTGGATTCTAGGAATAAGTGAGATTTCTGCAGTTGCCGTTACAGTGAGAATTATAGCCTCAATTATATTTCCACGCATAGCTGTACTTTTTAACCTGGTTAGGTAAGATGGTCGAAGGTCACGCAAGAACATAATTGGACGTCTTTATCATTAGCGATATATTTTTCGATTTTCAAAACTCCACAAGTCTCACTGCATATTTATCTCTTTTCTAATAATTACGACGATGACGTAGTTAAAATTTGGTACATATTGGTTAAGTAGTTTTTCGTGGTTAGTGAACACAAACGAAAAGTGGCTAGTCCTCTTGTATGGATTTTATGTTTATTTTCGATGGACTGATTGTTATCCCGTGTGAGTAACGATCCAAAGAATTTGGGCAATGCTGCTTCCAAATAAACCATCTCCTCTCTCTCTCTCTCTCTCTCTCTCTCTCTCTATATATATATATATATATATATATATATATATATATATATATATATTAGCATCCCCCGTTACGGCCTCGCCTCTCTCATAATTAAAGAACTTTATAATTTTTACTAATAATTGAAGTATTATTTTTTTATAGATAAAAATCTTGTATTGAACAATGCAATTGAGCATTATTTTTTCAATAATATTTTTACCCATAGTAGTAATTTTTAACCTGGTTAAAATTGCTCTGGTTAGGTGTTTGAAGATTACATAAAAGCGTAATTATACATCCAAATTTTAATTTCAATGTATAAATTAGTAATCCAGATGGATAATGGACTGCATTATCAGTGCAACTAAAGGCTCATGAATCATATTTTTACTCACAATATCAAAAAGCAAAGAGTCGACATTTTGATTTGGTAATATTTTTATTCGGCAGAAATAATTTTATCGATTTCGTCAGGTTGAATTTTAATTTATAACCTTAAAAGCTTTTTAAGACAAACCTCTTTTCTCTCAATTAACACTGTACATTTATATTATTACTATAGTAAATTTTAACATCTTAAATCTTCCTAGAACTATGAAGGTGTAGTTAAAATTTGGTTGAGATGGGTTCAATAGTTTTACTAAAACCCTGATGCAGAATGGTGCTAGCCAACACATATTTTTCAATTTTTAAACTTCACTGGACTCCACACGACATATTTATTATTTATGCCATTTATTTTGATGGCAATTTAATTGAATTTAGTAATTTTTTTTATAAATCTTTATAGAACATCGTATCCTTATAACCTCTCTTGTATGGCGCTTGCCACCTATCAATGTTCAAACCTCACTGCGCCCCACATATTCATCGCTTTTTTAACAGGAATTTAATAGAGAACATGTAAATTTTATTATTGCTAAACCTTTCTTGAACTATCAAGATGGTGTAGTTAAAATTTGGTGCAGATTAGTTTAGTAGTTTTCGCGGTTAGTGTTCACAAACTAAAAATGGCTTGTCCTTTTTATATAATATATATATATATATATATATATAATATATATATATATATATATATATATATATATATATATATATATATATATATATGAATGAGGTACAGCTAAAACTTCCTCAGTAGTTCTATAGATATATATCTTTGTCCTGGAAATAAAAATCGCATGAAATAACCACATATTCAGTTAAAACCTTGCTTGATGAATTATCATCAATGAATGTCCATTAATATTTGTTGAGCGATGAGTCATGAAAAAAAAGAGCTAAAACTTTCCTGTGAGGCCTGGGTTTTGCCCACACCGGCCATTTACTAGTTTTCAATTCTTCTTATCAGCGTTATATGTTCCGATATATGCCGGGAATTTCAAATGACTGTGAGGAAACCGCCATAAAGATACTTTGGATATAAAGTTGTTTCGATGACAAATTTCTTTTTCAAATAAGCGATGGTTTCGTAAACATACTACGGGGAGTGAATGACTGGCCTTCGAAAAATTTGAATGTAACGACACAGGACAGAAGATATATTGTCGGGTATACTTCATGTTTCGTTCTCGTATTAGTGATTCATCCTGTAAGAATCTTCTTTCCTTCTCGAAACTGGCAATAAATTTCGATCACGATTATCACGCGATGTTATTGTGTCATAGTCTCTTAATTATTTCCGCTCACTTGAACCACAAGTTGGTTTCGATTTCGTTGTGTGGCTGTTCAATTAATCACCCAAGTAACTGGTAAGCATTAAAAATCGATTGAATTGTATTTAAAAAAGATTTTTTAAATAAATAAAAATTACTCGTATGAATTGACTAATATGTGATTTATGTATTAATACTTGGCTGGTACACAAGTTTTTTCCATAACATCATCGTATAGCAACCTATATAAAGCCAATAAATTAACTGATATTCAGATATTTCACCATGATTGAATTCCCTTATTTTCTATTACTTTCTTTTCTTCTAGGTAATGAATTTAAATGAAATATTATTTTTTTTTTTCCTTTATTCATTAGTTATATAACAACTAATTCATGTTTTACATTTTGAGGAGTTTGGTGTGCCCTTTAATGGCAAGGACTTTTAAGCTATCTTAAGTTTCGTTTTACATTTAACTGTGAAATAAATTTCTTAATTCGTTGTTAATAATGAGTCTACTGAATTATGTAAATACATAAGTTATTATTTATTGAATTATATAAGAATTTATTAGATAACAAACAGCAAACTTCCGCAATGAATTTTGTTCTGAGTTTTACCCACGTGTATGACACAACGCACACAACCTGAAATAAGTAAGAACCCCCGTAATATTTGGAACGAAATTTAATTATTAAATAATTCTATAATTTTAGTTGAGCAATAGGTGTTTTTTTAAAATAATTTAAATATTCTTGGTGTAAGATCTCCAAGCAAAAATGTTCTTCTAACATTAAGAACTAGGTTAATAATTTTATTAATTCTAATACTGTAAGTTTATATGAACCATAAAATATCTGTTGAGTAAAATTATGCAATATCAAATTTAATTGAAAATATTCAAATAAAAAAAAAAAAATATTCCAAATAAACATTTTGAATGATATGATTTTGAAGTTCATTAATTATCAAAATTTATTGAAATTCTGGGACAAAAAAGTAAGTAAGTAAGTTTTGCCTAACCCAGTCTGCGTGTTATTTGTGTGATACACTCTTTAAAAATTATGTTTTTACTTTTTGAAATAGTTTTGTTTATAAGAACAACAAAAAATAAATAAATATTTTCTTTATTTTGACCCATTGAAGAATTAATTTTTTATATTTCCTTTGATAATAATGATTATTGATTTTTATATTTTTAATTGTTCTATATATTTATTGTACTTTTTTTTTTAATGTATTGTAAAATATTTTATGTTCATCCACGATTTTTATTTTTCTGTAAATAAAAATATAATTAATATAATAAAAAATATAATTTTAAAATTATATAAAAGACCTAAGGTTTAGTTTTTTTTTTTCTGATTCCAAAGGCTTCTATATTGTTTTGTTGTCTCCTCGCTATTGTTGTTTAATTGCTTCTAACCGTTTCCTATTTCTGTACGCCATCTTGTTGAAATTATTCAAAAATTTCTATTTATAGTTAATTATAAACCCATGTCTAATTGTAGAGAACTGCTATTTAGTATTTAATTAAAATGAAAATGTGCAATTAAGTTTAATAGAGTTATTAAAAATTTTAAGTTAAAATTCAGCTGATATAAGGTTGGAGGAACTTTAATTATATGAAGTAATAAGATGCCATCTTGATTAAATTAAAATTGAATTCACATGACTGATTGTTGGGGTTTTAAATAATGGTAATCTCCAATAAAATTGCCTTTTTAGTTTATAACATTCTTATTGTTAATTACTCTGCTATAGATATGTTTTTCAAAGAAATTATTAATAGAGCACAATGTAATAGTTTACTGTTTAAATGAAATGTTTATGAATGCTTTACTACAAAAATTATAGCTTTGGAAAAATCTTGAAAAATTATTAAAAATTATATTGGATGTAGGTAAAAATAGATTAAAAGATTGAGATGTAAGACTAGCCTCTTTTATTGGTATTTTTTATTTCAAGATTAGTTTCGGCTGTGAAAATATTCGACAGTTCTAAAAACATACGGAAATTAATAACATCAGCAATTGTATGTTTTTAGAACTGATGATATATGTTGACCATTCGAAGCCTTTTTATTGAAATAATACCAAGATAAGTAATTCATTAATTGCTATTTATATTGATCGTCATTAACCAATTAGAGATTTTTTATTTTAGTTGAAAAAAAAATGGTGTTTAGATCCTTTGATA
Source organism: Euschistus heros (assembly GCA_003667255.2). Lineage (NCBI taxonomy): Eukaryota > Metazoa > Arthropoda > Insecta > Hemiptera > Pentatomidae > Euschistus > Euschistus heros. The sequence goes on from RCWM02000142.1 coordinate 2,478,216, forward strand.
ATGATCGTTCTTAATAACCTTTAATGTCTTAATGGAAAGGACCAAGACTGTCGATTATCCACAGATTGTTATTCCACTTGGTTGATTTTCTGTGGCCATCTTTGAAAAATAAATCGTGCAACTGCAAGAATTAATTTTTATTCACCAGTTTGAATATGCACCTTATGCCACTGCCTTCACAATTTTAATTTAATTTTATTTTTTTATTATGACGATTATGATACAATAACTATGTTATTAAGAGTGATTATTAATTAATGATATGATTTATATGAATTATAAATTGAAACAATAATCATAATTACTCTAAAAATAAATTTTGATCAAATGAGAATTATTGTCTGTTTATCTTTTTTTATATAGGCTGATATTATTAAAAAAAAATAATAATATTGGAAATACTGAAGTAATTTCTTTTTAAAATCTTAGGTATTCTTATTTCTTATGAGGTTATTTCAGTACTGCAGGGAAAAAAATACCTGGAATGAATTTTTTTAAATTGATATCATGAAAAATACAAAAAAAAAAAAAAAAAAAAAAAAAAAAAAAAAAAAAAAAAAAAAAAAAAAAAAAAAAAAAAAAAAAAAAAAAAAACAGTTTAAAAATAAAATAATAGCTCTAGATGGAAAAATTAAAAATCCATTAAATGCAATTAAGCCTTTTACAAGGTGTTGTATTGTTTGTTTTTTCTTTATGGCTTGATTCTCCTTTAAATTTATTGCTCTGCTTGACTGCTGTGTTATTGAGTATTGAGAAGTGATAAAAGAAGGGGAAGGTGTGTTTGTATTTTTCTGTTGTATTTATATTATATTTTAATAAAATTAAATATGTTAATATTGGAATATTTTTCACACTTATTCTGCACCAGGGTCTTCCTGTAAACAGATTATAATTCAGTAAATTTATATTTATGCTGGCGCATGATTCTATTTGAGCTTATTGCCTCGATTTAAAAGGCTGTGAAAACCAAGCGAGATAATTCAAATCGATAGTTAAAGGTTAATAAAAAAGAAGAAGAAAAGAATAAGAAAATGACCTTAAACGGTTGCATAACATTCTCCGAAACATTATTCAGGTTTCAATAATCTTGGAACTAAACTTAGACTTTAGTTTCATATTTATACAACTTTTTTTGTGGTTGAATGTGATGTTATAATATTTGTTAATTTTTCAAGCTTATACTTTCAATAATGCTCTATTGAAAAAAAAAAATACTGTTTACTATTTCAGTTATGAATACTTTTAATTGATGTTGTAAAAAATACTTTAAATCTACTGCAATGAGAAATTGTTTAAAATTACATTTAAATATTCCTAGTGTGTAATTATATTTTTATAATGTTACTATTTAAAGGTATAAAAAGCTGTAATTTTTTACCAGCTTCTTCATTTATTTTATAATTTACAACGTAATTATTATACAATTGTCATAGCCAGACGATTGCCTTATGTATTGCACTCATATGTTATTCTCAGAGGACAAGCTCTCCCAGAGTAAAGTTTATTTTCTTCTTCTATTTATATACTTTTTTGTCTATTACCATCAGCGTAAAATCACTTAAAATAAATAATTGCTTATAAACCGTTCTTTTTTAATATACTATGTTTTAAAAATAAGAAAGCAGAAAGTTAACAAAAAAAAATCTGGGAAACAAATATATTAAATTATTGATTATCTTATTATCAAAACAGGAAGTGGCGTAGAGTGCTCCTCGCCCTGCCTACCTTTGCAGTTGAAAATTCACTGATGGTAAATTTTTTATTGTGTTGGGTGTGAAATAAAAATTACTAGTTTCTAAAAATAAATTAAAAAATATCATTCTCTTTTTCAACCGAAATTTATTTATATAATATGAAAAATAGTGTTTTTGTAAATTCATCCTTTATATAATGAAAATTTTCTCTTACAATCACTATTTGCTAAAAGAAATTAATTTGTCTTTAAGTAGGGATAGGGTATTATATAAACGATACACAAAAAATGTCGATATTTTTCTTTGACAGTCCATGATTTTTTTATCCATATTTTTCTAAATAAATTTATTAGAATTATAAAATATACAGAAATATCATTGTAATAGGATTATTTTTAATGACATTTTATAAAAACAATAACGATATATATTTTGGTCACCGATATATCGCATTTATAAAGTAATTTTTTTAAATAATTACTTTTATATAAAATGTATGTATTTGTTACTTTAAATTTTTTTTTTTTTGGGGGGGGGGTTATTTAAAGTAAAATGCATTTTGTATTTGTAAATTGGCCAATGGTTCAGAAAACAAGGGAATTCTAAAATTGAATTGTTTTGACAGTCTGATATTTGTGATTTTCTTTTTAATAGGCTTTCTTTCTAGGATCTTAATGTTTCTAAAAGCTATTGTTTAAATTTTTAAATCCATTGAAGATTCATTATTGATTTTTGTAATGATAAATGGGATGTTTATTAATTCATTTAGGAACATTCGAAGGCCAGCTTACGTCATTTGATGTCTTTGAAACTTTTTTTAAGGTGTTGTTTTTTGAATTGCTAATTTATGCGAATCAGCTTCTATTCCGTCACGATTCACAAGATGCTTCTTGTAGCTTTGGAAATTCGAATCTATTTTTACCCGTTTGTTTTTATGGTGGACTATTTTTGGCTTTGATCCAGTTCTTGGGTCACTTATTCCATGATTTGTTTTGGTTATTCATTTGCCCCACGTCCCAGGAAATGAAACTATACTTAGAACTATTGTAATCATCGCTTGCTATTTCAAACTAATTTAGTGTAAATTTTGTACAACATAAGCTTGTAATATATGTAAGTAAACATAAATGTTAAGGAGAAAGCTGAGAAAATGGTAGATGAAGGATCGTCTTTTTGAATTACGTAAATTATATTTAAACCACGGAAGAGGTTGGAGTTATGTTCTCGACTTCCTCGTGTCTCGGTTGCTATTGTTCTGTATGTTATGCTAGTATTGTTACCTCTTGGCGGGTATTTAAATTATTGCATAACGTTTGGTTAATTAACAAATTGCCTTGATGCTATGACTTTCTTTATTATTTAATTTCATACAATTAAATAGCGTAAATCTTTAACTACTTTAAGGATAAATGTATGATAAATATTAAAGAAAAAATTATTATTTCCATATCGTAGAACACCCAAGACCAAATTATAGTATTTTATTTCTTCAACTAATACAACAAAAAAAAAAAATATTTTTTTTTAAATTAAAGTCATCTCAAATTATTCTTCTGAATTCCTGAAGTAATCTCTGAAAGGATTACTAAAACATAGATAGCCTAGTTTATGTTAATAATGTTAAGGGAATATATTTGATAATTATTTCGATTGTATAAGATTAAATGTCGTACTCCCGTATTACTCTTAGTTATATCATTAGACCAAAGGTTACACAATCGTCCTTATTTATAACAGTATACTTTCCAGATAATTGGATTTTAGATTTAAAGAATTTTAGCCTCAATCTTATATAATCCTCACTGCTCTGAATTCATTCGAAATCCATTGATAAGGAAGAGAATTGGTGTCAATAGTGCTTTCATCTTGGAGTTACTCCAAGTTGGTGTTCTGCTAACCGCACTAATCTCGTTGACATGCAACGTTGTGTGTTGTATGTGTATATCGGACTCATGTATTTGTGTCAGCAGTGTCCAGAATTAAGCATTCCTATTATTTTTAGACTTTATTTCCAACCATGTGGATCTGTTCTCACTGGGAACATAAGAAAAAAAGTGTGGTCAGGAATTTTTTGTTTTCTAAATGAAAACTGAATGACTCCGTACTTTTTCCACTATTGAATTCGGAACAGCCGACACATATTTGAGAGATCGAAAACATGCTTGAAACCTATATTTTTTGAGATGTAGCCTAATTTTTTCTTTTAAGCAATTTACTTTTTCTGTGTTAAACTAAGCGGGTTTTTTAGTTTCTCTTCGTGATAGTGTGGCGGACGCTGTTTTGCCTGTCTTTTTAGTCACGGCTGTTTTTACATACCTTGTAAGCATAATCGCTGTTAGAAACTTACTATTCGAAATATTATTTTTATTAATTTTGATAGTATATTCATTACCTAGGCTAGGATATGAATAATGTTATCTTGAAATGATCTATTATTTTATCTTCTTTTTTTTCTTATTGATTCGTGGAGTTGGGCGTGGTCTAAATCAATGATTATTTATGTCCTTTTCCTCAATAATGTTTTGGGAATGTAGTTACTTTGGTGAAATCCAGAAGAATTTAGAAAACCTCTCTCTGTTTTTCATGTACCACGGCCCTTGAGCTTTACTTACCATATCTATAACCACCACGGATATCTACACTAAGTTAAAAATTTGTTTTTTCTAAGTTTCTAAGTTGTTTTCATTTAATTCAATGGATCAGATGCTCACGATTTCTAGAATATAAGAGAGATTATTTAGTAGATCATTCCTTTCCCACAATAATAAAAAGTTAGGTGAACTTAGTTCATGATTTGAACTTTGTATCCCAACGTTATTACGGGTAATTTTATTTGTTTTAATAAAAGATAATTGAAGATTTTCTGTCAGGTGTGAATACAAGGGAATGTGATAGTTTAGTAGAGCTCAACTCTGTATTCTCTAAGCAAATAACCTTTATCAGACAATGTTGAAGTAGTCAGAAACTATCTGATTGAGAAGGCGGTGAGCCGGTACGCTACCACCATTTTACAAAAGTTGACCTGAAACGCCGTTCTAAAAACATTTATGCAACGATTTTTTTAATACCTCATTTTTTTTTTTGCTCCTAATAAAGATTTTTACGAAATGAGTAGTACACGCTCTTAAGATATCCACAGGGTGACAAATAATTTTCCTTTGTTTATTCTCAATGTCTTATCAAGTACTTTTCAGTGATCATTGTTGTGAACTTTTATTCAGGTTAAATTAGAGTAACCCAAGAAAATCATCTGTAAATTTCAACTTGATAGAACTGTTTTTAATATTTATTCTTGAATAGATAGTATCAGTATTGCCTTAAGGGTGTCAATCTTTGGTTTATTCTATAATGCTAAATTTAGGACTGAGATTAAAGGTTATTTTCTAATAAATAAATAAAATGTTGTTTATTTATTCTGAGACCTCAAGTACCTTCAATTATGATTTGTCTGAATAGAATCACGCATTAAAGTAAATTACTATAAAACTAATGTATAATGTCAATAAATTCAAAAATATAAGAGAAAACAGTTTAAAATATGTAGATAAATTAAATAGTATATATTATATTACTTATTTAGTAATTATTCCGTTTAGACTTTTTAAAGTACTTTGAAGTAAGCTGGTAAGTTTTTGAGGATAGAGGAATCGTAGATTGAATTCACGTAAATGTAGTTTCTGTTATTTATTTATGTATATATACATAAATATGTTTAATCCTTAATAATGAGGCTATGAGAGCAAAAGTGGACTGATTTTAATTTTTGGCAACTATAACGCCATCTGGTGGTGTTATAGTTAATTAGATTTTTTTATATTTTGTGGGTTAGGCCAATCATATAATAGCTATGAAAATATTCAACTATAATTAGTTAGTATAAGATTCTCGAATTAAAAAAAAAATAAATAAATAAAAAATCTAATAACCCAATAAACCTTTCAATAACCATTTAATCTGGTTGTATCATTAAATGTATTATATCACAATATTATTCGTAAAAACATTTTATTGGTTTTAAAACAATCTATTACGTGATACTAATAAATGATTTTTATTCTTATAAAGTAATAAAAAATAATTAGGTCTGTGTTAGGCATAAAATTAAAATAACACTGCATAAATGGCTTTCAATTTACAAAATACAGATTAATTATTAATTTTTAATAATTGATGTTATACAACTATTGAATTATATTAATTAAGTTAAAAGTGTTTTTATTGTGCACTATGTTTAAGATTTTGGAAACCAGAGAAAGTATTTTAAATAAGCAGCTGGTACCGTATCTCAGGAATTCGTCCAATTATTTCGAAATAATTCTATTATTTTGCGAAATAAAAAATAACAAAGCTCCTTTTTCGGTTGTTAGGTTTCTTTTTATTATTATTATTATTATTTAGAAGGCATTTCGAAATATATAAGCCGTGGATTTATCGGTCTTAATGTTTGAGAAATCTGATCGTTGATCCCACCTGATAGATTTGAATTGTTTGAAGTTTTTTTTTTTTTTAAAATAATGTATCATATTTGTTAATGACCGGTTTAAAAATCAGAATCTTCATTCGGTATGATGATAATCCAAACATATTGTTTAGCATTTATTGTGATTTAAGTTTTTTAAGCTTCTTTATAATATCGTGTGACACTTATACCTTCTGGTTTTGTCTGATTTGTAATAAAGTGCCTGACTTGTATCGTGACGTCTGTTGTTAAAATTATTTGTAAAAACATTTGGAAACAACTAATGACGTATAATGTAGTAATTAAATATTTATTTATTTATTTATGCTCACGAATACTGTTTATTCTCAAGTACATATTCATTTTAATTAAAATGTTTGTAAAATATGTGTTATTTAATACTGACATATTATGACATCCCGACTCTACCTTTTTTTCTCCTTTAATTTATTCAGTTTGAATTGAAATATGATAAAATAATTTAGCACACAAAAAAAAATTATTTTTATTTTTAATTTTGTCCCCTATCTTTATTGTTTAAATTCAGAACTGTTAAAATGACAACTATCAAATACTTTTTATTTAAACGCGAGTAAATGAGAGACTTGATGTAATTACCCAGTTGTATCTCAATCATTCTTTATTAATACATTTAATTTTAATCAAAGATGGATCTCGTCCAACTCTTTTTCAACTGTCTTCTAGTACGTCTGAAGTTCTTATACTAGGTTATGTTACTTCTTTAACTAAGTTTCGATGTAATTATAGTTTTTGAAATATAAGTTAGTAGTTTCTGTGTAAGTTACTTTTAGCAGGAACCACTTATTTTTTGTCATACCATCAATCTTACCCTGCTTATATAAATTAATTATTTATTTATATTATTAACTTTCAATTTATAATACCCTTATTCAAACATATTCTAATTTTTTTTTCAATATTTTTTAGCGAAATTACGTCATCCTGTTTTGCTAATAAACACTGTAAAGCATCATTTTTGCAATATTTAGCTTGTGTTCGAAAAATATTTTATGGATTCCTCATTAGTTTCTGTTTTATAAAAATATTACTACGATTATTTTGCTATAAAAGAATAGATGAAGACGATTAGAATGTTTTTTTACTGTAGAAAAAATCGTTGTATAAAGTTTTTATTTTTTTATTTTAGACAATTTCTAATTTCATTCCTATAAAAACGCGATAAATTATTATCGATGAGTGATAAATGCTGGAAAAAAAAATGTTCTGAAAATTGTTAAATAATGTTTAAGTTTTCTTATCCTGGACCTTAAATGAGATGTTAAATTGGTGTTCGAAAGCATTTTTCTTTTTAAATTGTACTTTTAAGTTTTGTTCTTTAATTATGTTGGTATTTGCATATTATAATATTACTAATTTTAAAAATATATATATTAATACTAAATATAATTATATTTAGATATATAGTTTTTTTTTTTTTTTTTTTTTTTTTTTTTTTTTTTTTTTTTTTTTTTTTTTTTTTTTTTTTTTTTTTTTTTTTTTTTTTTTGTTATGTTGGTATAGAAAATATCTGAGGGATATTACATATGCAAATGATAAATATACAGATAAAATTAAAACATCAAAACTATAATTTATAATGTACATGAGCACATTATTATTTTTAATTTGTATTATATTTTTTAAATTATGGAACCTTTGGTTAGCCCATATATTACTTTAAATTACGAATGCTAACATAATGATTTTGAAAATATTAATTAGTAAATAAGCCTAGAAAAATATCATTTAATTTACGTAATATTTTCAAAACGTATATCCTCTTACATTTTATTTTAATAATAAATGAAGCCAGATGTTGCATTTACCTTCAGTTATTTAAAGACTTAATGATTCCTGACCTCGGAAGCCATAGCTTATTACGTGTGTTCACAAAGCAAACAGTCGAAACATTACCAAAGTCATGAGAACATTTACCGTTATAAAAATAAACTAATATCATTCTTCTCGAGGCTACATCAATGAACGGTTCATCTTGATTCATGTAAGGAAAATCTCTCAAGGAATCCTTTTTTAAAAGTTTATTTCCTTTTTTACTTTAATTTATTAACTATTAAATTTCTGAAGTGTTCATGTCATTGTGGTTCATAAAAAAAAAAAAAAAAAAAATAGATGATATATGTAAAATTCCCACTGTGAAATGGCAATCATAACTTATCACTAAACCAATTAATTCGAAAAAGATATGTATGTAATATAGGTTTTTATTATGAAAATGTATTAGCGGTTATGTATTTAGTGGTATCAAGTTACATGAAGACAAATTTAATTATTTAAAATATTATTTAATCACGAGTGGAGGGAGGGAGGGATCCTGACTAAAAGAAATACAACTAACCTAATTAATGGATGTCCCTGAAATTAGTGACGTCAATGCAATTGTATAGTTTTATTAGTATTAAATTATCATATAATTACCTTGTAGTTATAAGAAATTATATAACTATAAATTACATAGTTTTCTTAATACAAATAGCTGGGCCTTTGATCTCCCAACCAATACCAGTACTAATAGTACAGAAGTTTATATATTTTTTCTAATAAATAAAATCGTATAATTTTATCTGTTAAAATATACACTTTTTTATTTTTATTTATTTATTTTTTTTTTGTGTGTAATCAAAGAAGTTAAAACATAAATTAATTTGCCTTGTTGTCATCTTTGAAATAATTTTACATTTTATTTATATTATTATAACATTTCAGTGGTTCAAACAAAAATGTTCTTGTAGCAGCTAAAATGTGATGCACAAAGAAGATTTACATTTAAATGATGACAAAATAATATAAATATAAATAATTACTAAGTAAAATTAAAAAAGGCATTACTATTTAGACTTCCCCAATTATATACGCAATCTCACGCAAACCGGAATTGCTTTCGATCTATGCTATTTATAAACAAACTAAAAACTGCTGTTGAAACATATTTTAAGTATTGCAATTCTATAAATAAAGCTCAAGAAATACTAAGGTCTAAATTTGCATATTTTGAATTTAACCTTGGTAACATTATTAAACATTTAAGTACACAGAGACAGCCTTTGTCAAATTTAATCTGTTACTTTCTAAATCAATTAGCATTTTGAAAAACTTTTATCTTTTTTTTTTTTTTAATTTTTGTATAAAATACTAAATTGTCTCAAGGTGGATCGTCGCATTTCTATCCATAAAAAAAAAGAAGCAATTCATTTAGAAATTGGTTTTAATTTATTTAATTTGATTTCAAAATATAAATGAAAGGAAAGTAAATATCTGTCTGAATGTTATTTTATTCAATCTAAGACAAGATATTTCATTTTTGGCTATTTTTTTCAAACAGTTAATATTTTTCTAAATTTCGATTTACCATGTTTCATTTATTTAAATATTAAGGACACATCAGCTGCTATAAAAAGTTATAAACTTAATTACATTAGTAAATGTATCCTGATTTCCATTTGCTTATTTTAGTCTATTTGCTAATTAGTATTTGTATGGCCGTGATTTTAACCAGTGTTAACCATTATTGAGGGACTTGCGATATTTCAAATTCAGATTAGTATATTGGTCACTTGTAGGAAGATCCGCGTACTTTTTATTAATAAATTATTTAGAGTACCTAAGTACGTTTAACCTTAAATCTAGTTTTACAGATAGGTTTGTAGTGATGACTCTATCAGTTGAAGTTGAACTACTTCTCTATCTTAACCTCCTTGACTTATTATTTTAAGATAATGGTTGACCTGTTTCGTTTAAATAATTTCTTATTAGCACTTGCAAATTCGAAATCCATATATCTCCACAATGTAAGTAAACGCCGTATTTTTCAGATTATGTAAGTCGATTTCAGTGCTTAATCTTATAATTCTGTCAGAACATGTATGGCATTGTGAAACCTTTAGCAAATACAATTTTATCTTCAAATTAAAAAAAAAAAAAAAAACCCTGCTCTAAATATTTCAAAATAAATAATATAGTGTACTTTTTTTTTTTTTTTTTTAAACGTCTTCATGTTTACCCCTTTTATCCTGTTATGTTCCTCCATTTAAAGTCTAGTTAGATAAACGCATTATATAACGGAGAACATCTTGGTCGCAGAGGGAAAACAAAACCAATATTGCGGTTTTGAATATTATATTTATTACATTAGCTGGGATTTCCCTTTTATTCCTTTCCTCGCTTTTTTTTCCCTCTAACAATTATAAAGTATTTCTCTTATAATATTACCATTTTGTTGGTGGATGCTTTATCCTATTTATGGTATAACAATTCTCAATTAGAGAATCCTAAGAAACAATACGAAATGAAGAGTATACCCTATCGCCTTCCATAGGCGTATACCCAAACTGCCTACTTAGTTTTTCTGAAATTTGAGTTAACCACATATTCACCGATACTACATGAATTAGTTTTTTATATATTTTTATTTTTTGAAGTTTATCACACTTATTTTAATTACAATTTTAAATTTTAATGTGCTCAATTGCAAAATACCATAAATAATATTATATAATATAACACCTACAATAACATTTCAACAGTCAAAGAAAATAGTTTCCGCTAAGGATTACGATTTAAGTTTTTATATTTAGTTAAGTTAAGGTTTTTTTTACAAACTTTAATTGAAAATGGTAGTCTTTGAACTGATTTAATACATCAGTAGGAATCATTTGGATTCTAGGATAAAATTCGAATTATCTAGTCGCTGTTCCAGTGAGAACTATAACCTCAATGATATTTTCACGGACAGCAATAATTTTTAATTTGGTGCCGTTGCACAGATTATATGGTTGAAGATCACGTTAAAACAAAATTGGACATCCAATTTTTAATTTAAAATGTATAAGTTGATTTTCGAACTTCACTGGGATCCACATATTTATTGCATTTTTAATTAAAATGTAATTAAAAATCAGTAAATTTTATTATTGCTTAACCTTCCTTGGACTATGAAGACGATGTAGTTAAAATTTGATACAGATTGGTATTGTAGTTTTCGTGGTTAGTAATCACGAACGAAAAATGTCCTTTTATATAGGATAATGGTTTATAATCAAGTAATCCAATTGTCCACTCTTAATATTTATGGAAACTTAAACTCAGTAACCAAAATAAAATATAAAAAAAAAAAAAAGTGGACTTTTTTCGAACATGACATTCTTTTCCTACTCGTCGTCTTGGAATTGCTACGTCATGTAGATGTTCTGCCGCACCCTCCTTTTTCGTGAGGTCTGGCACCAAGTCATTATCACTTAATCTGCAATGTCTATTCTCTTCTAAGCCCAACTTTAATTTAGGTTTCAAAGAATTTTCGGAAAGAACAACCTAGTATAGTGATTTTATAAGTAATTATTATTTCTTGTAGGAATTTAACGATATGTTTAAAAACCCTAATGAACTTCGAACCTGATTAAAATTGTCCTTATATTGAACTTAATTGTCCACTTTGCATTATAACCATAGAAATATAATTTAAAATATTAGTTATTTTATATATTAAAAAAAAAAAAATCGTTCATAAACAGAATCTGTTTACAAAAAGCAGGACTCACCGATCCCCTAGTGACTTATTATTTTCATTATTATTATTATTTAGTTCATATTGTCTCTCTATTCTTCGGCGTTATGTCAGGTCTGGGAGGAATCTATCCACGGGGGGATACCTGTCTGTCTTTCAAACCACATTATACATAGTGAGTACCTCTTAGTGTATAAAAAAAATTGGGTGAAACTAGAGTGAAAATGTAGAAAAATGCCGCAGACCTCACCTTTCTATTCTAATCCTTTGCAGATCTATGATTAATCAAAGAAATTTTTGAGGAAACCACGTTTTTTACCTTAAAAGCTGTTTTTTGTTTAAATATTTTTCTAACATTGACGCATTTTCAGATTTAGCATTAAAGAATTTTCTATGAGCAGAGAACAGCTTGATCTTCACCTTATTTAGGGAAGTTACCATGTCTTATATTACTTCAACGCTCGCCGATGCTCGATAAAACTATCCACAAAACTGCAAATCTCACAAAAACTTGCAAATTTAATCAGGTTTCGAATGATATGTTAAATTTGATGAATATGTTTCGATTTAATGGAGAAATTTACTTTTAAAACCGAGAAAACATGGTGTTCTCATTTGGTATAAAAATCAGTTACTTGTGTAAATAAAACATTATGATAATCCCTTAATGTAAATGTACATTTTAAACACAATGAACTATTCATTGGAATAAAAGTCAGTGAAAGAAATTATTTTTTAATAGAAAATAAAGGAAAACTGTTAATAAAGCGACACCAGATCAAAGGATCATGTTATTTCATTTGTTTATTTATTATTATTATTATTATTTAGGATTTTTTATACTAAGAGGTACTCACCCTGTATGCATATTATGTATCTTTAAGTTGTGCTCGTTAGAACTAGTGTAAATTAAAAATAACGAGAAAAATAAAATATATTTCTAAGAATAATTTTGAATATTTTTCACTTACTACCTTCCGTTTTATTTCTCAACTAATTTGAAATTCGTCCTTTGGATTAACGCTTTACAACGTTGCATCCTTCATTTTAGTGTTAGGCACATCTTGTATGTATATATTTATTGTTGCTTAAGTAATTATATTAAAATTATTATTTAAATAAATTCCTTTTTATATTAATGTATGCAAATATTTATAAAGTAATCTGAATTGGACCGTTTCTCCCCGTTTTATTGATATCTACCACGTATACGCAAGTGATAATTTTAGCTTCAATACCCAACTATAGTGGTGCTCATTTGATCAAGAATTTTGAGTTTCGACTGTGAAATATTTTTTACTTAATACTACAGCTTTCGTTATTTTGAATAGGAATTCCGTTGTTAGCATATTAACGTATAAATGTTACGGATTTAAGTTTGATATTTATATTAAAAACTTTAGTTTGCTTGTTTTGTTTAAAATTAATCGAGTTATTTCCCTAAATAAAGAAATTTCATTTCGTCGAGTTTAAGTGTTCATGCAGTTGTCCATGTTGTTATTCTCTCAGAAACCCTTCCCTATTGGAAACCCACGACTTAGTTGTAGGTATTTCAAGAATACTTATTTTTTATTATTTTCAGCCCACTCCAAGGATTTCTTCCCACGTGAAGTGCACTGTCTTTAATTTTCGTCTCGAAAGGGTTTTGTTTTATTCGATGGATTCTTACGTAGGATTTATTTGTAGAAGAATCGTTCTATCCGCAGCTTTTTAATAAGCATTGCTTTTCTAAAATATAATGTGTTCAATCTTTACAACTTTTCATGCAGTTCATAGACATGATATCCTTTATTTGTATTTGTTCGAATATAATGTTTACCTCTCTTACTTTTCAAACAGCCTGAAATATATGCTTATACTCCCTGTGGAATGCCATTTGTGATAAAGTCATTAATAATACAGCCCTTGTACATCCTAAAAATCTGCTGAGTTCAAACATGTCTTAAACGACAAGATAATTTTTGATGGATTGTTCCAGATAAGACCAAACGATCTAGGTTTATATTTAACTATGGATTCTTGGTACAGTTAAAGATTTTTATTCTGTAATGCTACAAAAGTCTATTCTTGGAAACCTCATAATGGCAGGTTGTATTTTGACAAGAATCTTTCTTTTTTTTCCCACACAAAATTGTCCCATGAAATGATTTTTTAACTATAATATTTAATAACACTAAGTTAAATTTACAATGCTGCTTATTTTGTGACGTATCAACTTTTCAGTCAACAGCCTTTATGTGGAACGGAAATCTGCCCTTCAATGTACTTGATGCGGAGGAACCTTCATATTCGCATGCTCCTTCAACAGTAGCCTTGTCTCTTAAACAATTCATTATAACCCTTAACCTAAAAACGAAATGTCCTCGTGGCTCGATGCTTTTTTAACACATAATTATTCAAGACATGTTTTGTTACCATTATAAATAGCTATGATAAAAAGAATAAATAAATTTTAAAAAATGTTTTGGTTCAAAACGTATTTAACTACTACCCAACTTCTTCCTTCTCTTTTCACTAATTCTACTACTATAAGTCCTGCTAACGTTTAGAAGCCCTTCCTTCCATTTCGCCTCTTAGTCGAGTATCAACGTTTGATTTCTTGTCTTACATTTTTTTAAATTTTATATATATAATCTGTGTAGCGAAGTGCTGGTGTTGATTTTTTCATATGTTTTTAGATCTTATGATGAATGTTTAACATTTGAAACTAGTCTTCGAATAAAAAAAATCTAATGGAAGTGAGAAATAATTCAATCAAAAAATAATTAAAAAAAAAAAAAAACTGACTTCAAGATTAAACCTACATGTTCAATTTTGAACTAAAAAGTAATAAATAATATTTTAATTACTTCAAAACAAAGGATATTGAAAGACAATCAACGAAATTATCGATACATATATACCTATTCACAATTTATGATCAGTTATTTTTGGAATCGGTGGCAGCTTAGTCCTACCTTTGCAACAAACTTTCGAATAACACAACAGTGTGGCGGTGATGAAATAGTTGGGAGATTTTAAAATTACCATATTTTTTTCTTGGTTGTTTTGACTGGCGCTGACTCCAAAAATAACTTATCATAAATTGTGAATAGGTATATAAGTATCGATAATTTCGTTGGTTGTCTTTCAATATCCTTTGTTTTGAAGTAATTAAAATATTTTTTACTTTTTGTTTTTTCTAAAAATTATTTTTATTTTTAGTTGTTCGACTTATTGAACAACGACTTAACGAGGTTATTATTTCCATTATCTTCATGTAAATGGGAAAAATAACCACAAAATCATTACGTATATTTTTACTAATTAGTATATGTATGTTGTCTGTACTGACATATAAAGACATTGAAACAAAAAATTAAATATCCGGAACCACTTAATAATACAACTTTCAGCATCACTAATCGCTTTATATTACCTGAGGTACCTAAAAGTAGACTTAGCGTCTTCAAGTTCTGTCTCCATTCTTTACTTCGCGAATCAGTTTTGACTTTTCGTTAATTGGAAGAATTTTCAATTTTTGCGGAGACAAACCAAAATAAAAGTAAAACCAATCTAGTGAATAACCAATAAGTGATTGGTGTACCTAAGAACTGATGAGTTAAACAACAATGACAGAAAACAGGAAAATAAATTACCTATGAAATTCTTTGATATGACTTTCTATCGTTCGATTCATAGAGGTGGAAGTCCTAGAAGTCCACTATTTTCAGACCAACTTATTTACACTTTTTTTTTTTTTTTTTTTTTTTTTTTTTTTTTTTTTTTTTTTTTTTTTTACGTTTTTAACCTGAAATCGACTTATAAAAGTGAAATTTACGTGTAATGTACTTGGCTTGGGACGGTAGATTTTGTTCGACTTATTTATGAACTAGCATCCCCTTCGCCCGCTCATATATGAGGAGAACTTTAAACTAATAATTAAATTTTTATTTGTTTATCGATAAAAGTCTCTTATTAATTTATGCAATTGAGAATTATTCCCTTAATGATATTTTCACGCACAGCTGTAATTTTTAACCCCTGTTACTATTAGCTGGTTGAAGATTATATAAGATCATAATTGTAAATTGTAATACTGATAAACCTTCCTAGAACTATGAAAATAATGCACATAGTTGAAATTTGTTATACAATAGTATAGATTTATACTACTAAGAATAGAATAATAGCTACTAATTTAATAACAATGGATCCTATTGCTTTATGCATTATTCTTCTACTTCTACAGAAGCAACCAGCCTTGTTAGTGAAAAGAAACTGGTGACCTGTCACTTTAGTTTGCAATTTTTACATTTATTTTTGCGTCCACGGTATCATACTATATAACTACGTTTGATATTGTTATCGAATCCAAATTTCTAAAATAACATTTAACAGGAGATACTGCTTTGGTAGAGAGTATTGTGAAATAGCCGGGCGGAGACTCAAGATGACGTCATGCGAACTGAGTCACTCCAAGACCTGTTTGGTCGCCCCCTTTAATGTATACTCTTGAGTTTAAAATCAGCCATCCTCTAGCGTCATTTCTTCTTTTTACTTTTGACGTTTTTGTTTTTTTTACTAATCTATTAAAGTTAATATTTGCTATCTATAAGTTTGTATGACATAATAGTTCCTGGACTGTGGGAATTTAATCTTTTTATGAGTGTTGATGCCGATTTCTAGAAGCATACATTTTTCATTCATTTGGGATTCCCAACCGTTTGGTACCCGAGATAACATTTTGAATTTCCTCAACGTGTTTCTTCAATTCATTGTTGGGTCCAAGCTATTATGAACAACTGATGAATAGTAACGAATAATTTATGCATTTGTTGTTTATTCAATTGATAAACATGTTAAGATTTAATTTTTCTCGCTAAACATTACTTCTAATTACTTATACATAGAATAATTACTAAATACATAAAATAACGGATTAACACAATTAGGATTGATTGCCATTTACATTGGAATTATTTTATTCGAAAACTAGTTTAGAATGTTAAACATTCATCACTTCTATTACATACAAAATTTCAACACATTATTACATTGTTACGTAGATTATATCTATTAGAGTTTTTAAGAATGTAAGACAATAAATCTAAGAAGGGTAAGATGAAAGCGCCAGGTTGGTTAAACCTTTGGGTTTTCCCTATGACTGGTTAGTTTGTTCTTTTGAAATCTAATTTAAAGTGGGACTATTGGAAATATTTATCTGGTCACAAAAAAAATCTGGATTGGTTTTGAACGATTTTATTATTTATATTTTTTTTTTTCTCTCTTTATTTGTTTAATCCACACCTGTCTCTTATCATGTGACAACAATCTGGTTCTGATGATTTATAATTATTAAATTCTATGCTATTTTCTACTTGTTGTTTTAGCTTCACTCCCCGGGTCTCTATTGAATTTATATATATTTTCATTTAAATGTATAGCGATGTTGGATAAAAATAATTCCAATAGATGTGGCAATCAGTTTTGATTCATCAATCCCAAATACAAAATAATTTTTAATCTAAATAAAAATCTATTTCGGGTTTAGTCCTGAAGTGTCTCAAAACTTTAATCTAAGAGCCTCAAAATGAAACTTAAATTCATGTCAGCTATATAAAAAAAAATTTTTGTTCCCGATAATCACTTACACATAAGGGTTTTTTTATTTGTTTAATCAAAAACTGATATTTTTTGTACGAAATATCTGCAAGCTGTTTACTCGAATATTTAAAATTTCGAGTATTAATTCTGAAAAATACGATTAAATATCTTTATTTATTTTTTAATACGCTTTTATTAACTTGACGTGTATGTAACGGAATCTTGCATAGTAATTTTCACCAATTTCCAGCTATCTGATCATCTTGAAAATTTGCACACGTTTCAAGGACCAATGCCAATACAATAGTTATACAAATTTGTTCTAATATTCTCATTTAGTCAAGTTAAATTACGCCCAAAATAGGGGGTCTGCCTTGCAAAATGTGTAGTCGTTGGTTTTATGTTTTTATATGGACCAGGTGGGTCCTGAGAATAACATATCAAAAACGAAACTAAATTTGATGAGGGCAAAAAATGATTTTTGAAAAAAAAAAAAAAAAAAAATAGAAAAATGCTTTTAATCGGAAACTAAAGTTTATTAAATTGTGCGTCTAAAAGACATTCAGGCGTTCAAGAATTTGATTCAGGCGTTCAGCTACAATCCATTGTCAAACATCGAAGCATTTTGCACACTTTAAAAAAAAAAGATAGAGTCCATGACACTGAAATGGTTAATCCAATGATAAAAAATCTCATATACTAAAAGATGTAGATCATTAAGTTTTGTGCAAGATAGAATTTTTAAAGTAAACATTTGCCCATTCTTACTCTGAGATATGTCAAAAAAACAAAAACTGTTGGTTGATTTTGGATAAATTGTTAAAATTGCAAAAAAATCAGGAATGGTACGGGGGAAATTAGTTTCGAACCTTGAATTCAAAAAATCAAAAGGTCTGATTGCTGCAAATTGTTCACCACAACTTAGCTTTTTAGCTAGGTTTTTTTAAAAGCGTGTTTTTTAGTTTTTTTAAAACTATAATTTTTTTTTTAATTTATTATTTCATTGTTTCACTTAAAATAATCTGTAATAGAAATGTTTCCGTGAAAGAACCATGTTAAGTATCATTTTTTTTAATTGAAGTTATAAAAAAAATTTTCAATTTTTAAACAAAATGAAAAAAGTATGTAGAATTACCAAAATAATTTAGAAAAAAATTCGTTTCTGTTAGTCCTCTGATTAGTCTTACTGATCCCACACCGGACCTTATGTTAAAATAGAAGTGACTTTGATTAGTTAAAAGATTTAGGGAAGAAATGATTTATGTTTTACTAATTTAAGCGGTCTGATAAATTTTGGTAACAACTCTCAAAGATGTTTTATATATATATTATATTTCAGCCAATGGATTATCATAATGTGTTCTAAACATTTTTATTTTGTTTCATATAGCTTTTTTAAATTTTTTTTGTTGTAAATGTTGTATGGATGGATTCCTACGAGAAATACTTATATTTAATCAATAAAAACAGAGTTTAAAAAAAAAATTAAAGGAACTCCTTGGGAAGGTAAAATTCATGTAGGGCGTTCCTGACTTTTTTTTTTCATGCTCTGCGCGCCATCCTTGTAAAACTGTAAAATGTTTGACACGAAAATTATCTGCACGTGTAACCTTTTAAAATAATTACCTCATTTTCCGCAGATTTAAAAAAAAAAAAATTTAAAGAGTGTTTCAGAAGAATTGTTTGTTACATTTTAATTTAATTAATAAACAATCATTCTTGTTGATGTTTCATTAATTACTTAGTGTTCTCTGGAACAATACATCTTGTTCGTTAGTGCCTTGGTAATCAGTTTTCTTATTTTTTTGTTATTGGTTTTTGCTGGTGGATGTAATATTCCTTATTAGACAATAAACCATTGCTTTCATGATCGTTGGAGGTAATTTAGGTTTCGCGGCTTATTGGTGGCCACATTATGCATCAAGCGATGATAGGACCTGTTTATTTAATTTTTTTTTTTTTTTTTGCAAATTATCTAATTTTGAAATTTTTACGTACAATAAAAATATTCTCCAATTTAAATAAAAATATTTATAGAAATTTCGTTATCACTTAAATTATTTAGTGATGGAAGGTTTGAAGTCAACTACGATTATGAAATATAAAAGTAGAATATACATTTACATTTAAAAAAAACTAAAAAAGTTTTTTAAAAAAATCTGTTGTCACAGGTAATAAGTTACAAAATAGATAATAAATTATAAAAGCAACATAAGTTATGTAATTGTTTGTTTATTTCATTTAACGTCACTTTATGCTGCTATGGCTAATCGGACGATGCTACGGTGGGAGTCTTAAATTTGCTTATCCAGGTATAATTAGGATAGGGGTCTTTAACGAGTACCTGACATCGCACAGGCTCGGGACACCAATTTTACGTCCCTTCCGAAGGACAGCATAGCTAAGGATTTTTTACTCCCTTTAAAAAATCCTAAGGTCATCTGCCGGGCTGCGAACCCGCGGGGTTTAGTAGGTTGCTATGTTAACCACTACACCACTGGTGACCCCCATAAGTAATGTAATTGCATCTTTATTGACAATACTTTTTTTTTTAAATAACTTCATTCACATTGTTTTTTAAAATAGTTTTAAAATTCCGCACCGAAAATCGATTTCATTCCTAACTCATTGATGCATAATGATTTTTTGCTAGGACTACGTCATGAACAATAAGGCATAAATTTCTGTTAAGTTTTCTGGGGAATTCATGAAACATCTTGATGTTACCAATCTACTACGGAATACATATTAGTTCTTAAATCGTTAAATGGTTACGTCCTCTTTCATTCGAAATGAAACTGAAACCTGTCGTAAATTAAATGATTTTTATTCTTCAAAATAATTATTTTTTTTATAAATACAATCAGTGTGAAATAGATCTCTCTCAGATACTGATAGAAAATAAGACAGACGAATGAAACACTGAATAGTTTTGACGTGTTCGAACATAATTATTCAAATATTCATACATGTAGTTTAAAATTTACATAAATTTTAATTTAACCAAATCATGATAGAATGCGCTGAAAGCTCCAAAACGAAAGTGCTGACGGAGTTATTCCCTGTGAATACAATTAGGAACTGTTTTATATTTATGTGAATTTAACTTATTTTGTTGTAATAAAAAAAAGAGTGTTATAAATATTTTTAATACGCTTTTATTAACTTTACCTGCATGTAACGGAATCTTGCATCGTAATTTTCACTAATTTTTCAATTATTTGACTATCTTGAAAATTTACACACCTGTCAAGGACCAATGGCAATACAATAATTTCACAACTTTGTTTTGATTCTTACTTAGTCCAGTCGAAATACCCCCAAAATGGGGGTCTCTATGCGAAAGGTGGAGTAGTAGGTTTTATGTTTTTACATGGTCTAGATGGGTCCTGAGAATAAAATATCAAAAATGTGACTACATTTTATAAGAAGAAAATTTTTGGGATGCAAAAAAACCTACATTTTCGCACTTTTTTCAGATTTAAAAAAAAAAAAAAAAAACAACGAAAACTCTTTAAATCGAAAAATGTGTTATTTGCAAAATTAAAGTTATTAAATTGTGGGTCTAAAAACAATTTGATTCAGGCGTTTAGCCACAATCGATTGTCAAAAATCGACGAATTACTCCAACTTTCTCAAGAAGTTAGTTTTGGTCATGTTTAAGAGTCTATAAGACAGAAATGCCAATTCAATCAAAAAATGTTATATACTAAGGGTTTTAAATCATTAGATTTTGTCTATGATAGGTTCAGTTTGGTTTGCTATTAAAGTATGTTTTTTTAGTTTTTTAAACTATAATTGTTTTTTAATGTTTTAATTAACCATTTACCAACAGAAATATATGAATGAATCCAGGAAAGAAATATAGAATTTAGTTTTCATTTATTTTACAATCTGATTTCATTAACTATATTTTTCAATGTGCACTAGCGTCAATGAAGTAGATTTGAAAAAAAAAAAAAAAAAACACCGGTACTAAACTATTTGTAGGAATTTTTATTTTTGTACATTTTTCTTTTTTTATTCATGCGCACTCTCATGCTTTTCTAGGAGTCAAAGTTAAAATTCGGATTCAGCACTCAAATAACAAAAAAATAAATATAAAAAAAACTACATATTTTTCTTCTCTCAACTTATGCTAAGACGACTATAAGTTCTACTCGGAATTATGATCTTTTTCGTTTGTGTCTTCTAATTTTTCTTCCATGCTTCTTACTTTGTCTTTGATGAACGCTTTTAAGTATTAATAATTATGTTAAATTTAATAATAAATAAATTTAAATCTTAAACGTGAGAGAGGTTTAGAGAGTTCTCTTGGACTTAATGTATTCCCTGTGCAGTGTCGTAGCCTTGCCCTCTGCATTAGAAAGCTGCCCGTTCCCCGATTACTTTCTATACTGCAAATGTACTTCCATCTGATTTCCTTGAGACGTTTGTAGAAATCGCATAAATATTTTTGAATAATGTGAAACAGTTATTGAGAAAGCATGTCGCCAAAACGTTTAGACTTGCATTGAAGATACAATTCTTGCCCAAAATATTTTTACATACAGATCCAAAGATTTTCAGAAGAGCGGTTGTTATTATTTTGTCCACATCTATTTTTTTTAATTTGTTTCAAATATATAGAAATCTATGTACATACCTAGAGTAAAATTTACATTTTTTTTTTTTTTTTTTAAATCCGCTATTTTCTCATAGGTTGGCACTTAGCCAATATTCAAGTGTATTGGTAGTTGGCACGATTTGCCTGATGCCCTTCATCAGTAAGAGCAAAAATTCATAGCTGACTGAACATTCTATTATTTCATGTTTTACAAGACTATGTGGACTTCAAAATTAAAAATAAGACCACATGGTAACATCGACAATTTTATTTTCTCCTTAGGGACTCTTATCCCGTTGGAATATAAAGACAACACATATTTCTCATGATATGACCAATTTTTTAAAAATGTTTTCCTCGATTAGAGAGAGTCCAAAGAAAAAAACAAACAAACTAATATTGGAGTTTTTCGTTTTGTATGCGGTTTATTTTTGTTATAATATGAATATTAATTTATTATTATTATTATTTTTTTTTTTTTTTTTTTGCTTCTACTTTATTGATAGACTCTGTGTAATAGTTTTCCCAAATTAACACGCAACAACAAAAAAAAAAAAAAAAAATCTGTTCCCATAAATACAACCCAGTACATTCCCTTCACGTGATCTCAGAACACTCTTAATTTTCTTTAATTGAGGGTAATGGTGTATGAAGATGAAGTGGGCTATGTGTTGCTGACAGCTCGTTTCGATCCATTCTACTCTTTCAACAAAACAGGATATTCATGTTACTTTTTATGTTCCTCCGCATTGTTCTGTGTATTAATATCTTCAAATTTATGCGATTTTCATCTTAAAAATACTCTTTCGTCTTCTGAAACGAAACCCAAGTTTTCACGGAACCTTGAAGAAATAATACAATGCCGCAAAGAAAAGCTCTTATACTGTTCACTGAATAGAAAGAATTACATTTTTATTTAAGTTCAACCAGCTTCGTTTGTCCTTGAAAAGAGCTCTTCGAAAATTCAAAGTAATGTAATAAAATGTTGAATATTTTAGGTGGATATATGTCTACGTTATTCCTAACCATTTTTTCGTTTTTATAAAAGATGGAGTCTTTAATTTTAAGAGATATCGTTGTCATATTCAATTATAACCTTGATATTCCACTAATCCCTGTTGAACAGATCCGCTACCTAAGACTCCTCTTGGACAAACGTCTTACTTGGAATCCACATACAAGACTAAAACGACAAGAAACTGCCCGTCGTTACAGACTACTTCAACATTTACTAGACAAACGTTCAAAGCTCCCAATTAATTACAAAAGACTCATTTACATGACAGTGATTAGACCTACTTGGACGTACGGAGTTGAGCTTTGGGGCTCTACTAAACCATCCAATTCATCTCGTATCCAATCTTTGCAATTCAAAATCCTTCGAAAAATCCTCAATGCTCCTTACTATGTGACCAATAAACTTATCCATAAAGATCTTAATGGTCCATATGTTTCTGTTTAGCCCAAACCAGACACCTATCCTTCCATAGTAAGCTCCATAACCACTCCAATCCACTAGTCTCCCAACTTGCTTTCCTCCTCCATCCCTGATAATCCTCCGAGGCGTCTGAAAAGAAGATGGCCTAGAGACCTTTTAGTGTAGATTTTATTGAAGTGCTACTAGTGAGTAGTTCTTCACAAGTTATTTACATGCCACTGTATTCATTATGAACACATTACTACTTGATGTATATTATTTTGTACAGTTGTAAATATCAATAAATGAAAAAAAAAAAAAAAAAAAAAAAAAAAAATATATAACCTAGTTTTAAAGTCGAGAAATGATGGTGATAAAAAAAAAAAGATTTTTTTAACTCTATCTCCTTTCAATTATCATTTATCTCTTTGATATAAAAGTATATTTTTGGTCGTTTTAGATTAATATGACATCAACATTTTTGTTAGACTCCTCTCTAAAGTATTTAAAAAATAATTATTTAACAAATAAATTTTTATTTGCGTACATAATTCCTTACGTTTCCATTTTATCTGGCTTTAAAATAAATGGACTTGTTTAAAAAAATGTATGGGTTATTTTTGTAAAAAAATATTTACCATCATCATATAACTAAAAAAATGTTTGCGTTATTCATTAGTGGTTTCATATTATTGAAACATATGCGAATTAGATATGTAAAAAATTAGGCCATTTTATTTAAAATTTACCTAAAATATATACTATAAAAAAATTATAGCTTAAGTTGAAATTAATATTTGTTGACAGTGCATTGATCTAAATTCGTAATCTACTTTTATAAAAACACTTTGGCTTCAAAAGTGAGAGTATGATATCTGGATGTGATCAGAAACATTCATTTCAAATGCTTCAAGTTTCAAGTCCAGTTTCGAATTCCATTAATGTAAAAGTTTCTAAATTGCAACTGTTAAATTCAGTGAGTTGGTGATCTAAGGAAAGCTCCCAATTAGTCAGCTGTATCCACTGCTAACTAGATTTCTAAAATTGTTCGTATATGTAATGAAAACCTTTCCTGTTCAGGTTTTATTAATGTTGTTATGTAATTGGTTTATTTTATAAATATATTTCTTTATGATATACATTTTAAAATACAATTAATTTAATGTTTTATTGTTACTAAAATACATATTTTATCAAACTTGAGATAAGAACGATAAAAAAAATTATCTGTTTTCACCTGATATTCATTGGAGTGTATTCGTATTTAAAAGGATAAGTAAAATAAAATTATAATAGGCGATTCCCCATTCTAAATATTAGTACGAGGGCAAACAAATTACACTATAACTTTGTGTTTTATTTTTAATCTATAAAATTAATGTTGTCTATAATAGTTTTCATCTCTTTAGCTATAAATAGTAGAGATTGTGATTAGTAAAAAAAAAAAAAAAAAAATCAATTTACTGTGTAAAGGAGTATGTATAATCATAAGGAGGGGGACTGAATTAAAACACTTACCCTTTTTTCTCTTGAACTGCTTAACATTTTTTAACTGAGGAACAATTATTGAAAACAATTTATTAGTTACGGGAAATTCTTTTCTTTGATTTATCGCTATACATAATTTTAATTTTTTAAAACTTCATTTTGAATGTGACACAAAAATTGAGGCTTTTTCTTGAATCCTCTGTTGAAATCATATTTTGAAGAGAAAGTTGATAAGAAATTTACACTCAGAATTAACTAGTAGTTGGAAAAACATTTTTTTTTTTTTACACCGACCAAAGTTTCGTTATGGTAGGATGTGTTTATGATTAATATAGTTTATTGTTGCTGATGTTAGATACAAATATAAGTGTAAATAAAGTTTTTATAATTTATGTTGAAACCTAATTTTTTTTCTAAAAGGGATATTTCAAATTTAATTGACAGCAAGGATATTTATAGGATTAATCTCAATTCAATAAAAACAAAACATAGCTTGTTAGTTACGAATTGCTAAGGGACAGATAACTATATACATAATAAAGTTAAGAAAGCTTTGAAAGATGTTCCAAACTTGTTTTCTGCAATAGAAAATTTTGACAATTCTAAAATTTACATAAATAAATTTCAGTTTAAATTTAGACCAAAACACAAACTGTTCGAGCTATATTTTTAAATTTGATTAGTAAATATAAATCTGCGTCATTAAAAGCTTTAATAGCCACGTTTGTAATTGAGATAATTTGTGGTTTATTCGAACCTCTAATTTGCATATTGGGTCTGAATCACACCACTTCCAACTTCTTCTTTTTTACCCTCATCGGTTCTTCCTTATAATTTAATACGATTTGCTAGTTCATTGTGTTCTGATCAATAGCAAACCTTATTACAATTTTTTTTTTTTCATTTTGTCAGTGTTCGCATTCGTTTTATTAACTGCTTTAATAATTACTTATTGCTCTTCGTCTAATTATGGAATGTTCATAATTTTTTTATGACAGAATAATAAAAATATGAGAGTAAAAATATGTTCTTAGGATTGTTTTACAAAAAAAATGTTACTATCTTGATTACCGTTTTAAACTTTTTCTCGTTTTATTCGTTTTTTGTTTACTGTGTTTACTTTTTACAGCTATCCTATTGAACTATAGTTTATCGTATTTCATGCGTTATATATATATATATATTTATATATATTTTATATATTTTTAGTTTTTTATTTTTGTTTTATTTTAGTTAAACAAGTAATTTATTGTTTTTTTAACTAACTAGCGTAGAAAAAAATATGATCATTACATTTAAAAAAAAAAAAACACGATAAATTAGTGTGATAAAAGGACAATTGGAACACTAAAATAAAAGAATATAAAAACTTTTTTTTTTTTTTTTCCTCTTTCATATTTTAATTCACACCTGTTATTAGGGTAACAATCAGTGAATGTGATGAAATTGAATACTACAGGCCTTGTATGCGTGTCGGAGACTAGCACTCATAGTACCTCCTCCTGGCATGGGTTAAAGAGATTTATTTTAGCAAATCTCTCATCCAGCTTCTTTTAAGCCTTTTGAGAGTATTTCCAGGTATGTCAGTCGTAGCCATGTCATTAATGAGTATGTTGTTATGTCCATGAAGTCTGTCATGAAATCGTCTATAAAGGTCATGTATATGTTCCTTTACTGTGGGTATTTCTAAATCAGTGTGAAGTGTGTGGTTTGAAACGTACCAAGGTGATTTCGTGATTAGTCTGAGTAATTTTGATTGGAATATTTGTATTTTTTTAAGGTGTGTATTTTTTGCAGTCCCGTATATTTGTGTGGCGTATGTCCATATGGGTTAATTAAGTAAGTGTATGTATTCAGTCGTTGTCGGAGTTTTAATGTCGACCGTTTATGAAGCATTGGATACAGAAGTTTTAATCTCTTGGTTAGACTGAGACGTTTTTGTTTTACGTGTGGGCCCCAGGTCATTCTTCTATCAAATGTAAGTCCGAAGTAATGATTTCGTTTGTTTGTGGCATGGGTTGATTATCGATGAAGACAGGTGAACAGGAGTCTTGTCTGAGTGTAAAGGTCATGTGCTGTGATTTGGTGTAGTTTAGTTTTATTTTCCATTGTTTGAACCAGTCTTGTAGTATTGTTAAGTGATGTTGAAGAGTTGATGATGCAATTGTGGGGTCTTTATGTCTAGTTAATATTGCTGTATCATCAGCGTATGTTGCTGTCAATGTTTGAGGGCTAAGTGGCATATCGTGAGTGTAAAGAATATATAACAATGGAGCTAGTATTGACCCCTGTGGTACTCCGGCTTTTACTGGATAAATAGAGGAGATTTCTGAATCTTGTCGGACAGAAAAAAATATATCTGAGAGAAAAGATTGAAAGATCAGATAATAGGTAAAAGGAAGAAAATTTTTCAATTCAAAAAGAAGTTCGTCATGCCAAACTCTTTCAAATGGGCTACATCTAGAAATGCCCCAATAGGATATAGTCTTTTCTCAAGTGAGATTGATATGAAATCCGTTCTACGGTGTAGTTGATGAACTGTTCACGGAAGTAATCTCTTTTGGATTATACCTTTGATCAAACTATATTAATCTTTTTCAAATAATTGCAGATCCATGGATAACCTAGGTCTTAATATAAATATGTAAATTTATGATAGACAAAGAAATGTTTTATGTAATTTTTTTTATCTTTCCACAGACACACCAAAGGTCTTGTATTCTACTACCCAGTGTATTTTAAAGATCAAATCCTACTTAGTTTTAATGAATTTCCAATGCAATGAGTTAATAATGAGCTAAATTTATTCTCGTTAGCGTTAAAAATTTACATTTAAATAACTGTTTACGCCTTCTGTTTTATAAACGTGGCCTCATCCTGTCATTTATACTGTGTATTTAATCTTAAATTAAAAAATATCTATATATTTATTGGTTAATATATTTTTTTGTACTTTTTGCTCAAATTTCACCGAAGCAAGATCGATATTTGTATCACTTAACCGTTGTGAAATGTAACTCACCCCGTTACAATGACTCCAATTTATTTTAAAATTATAATTTGAAAACATTCCTGATAAAATTTAGATATGATTATATGTATCTTACATGTAAGCTCAGAATTCACGTATCCTCATCGGGGACCAAAAATTACACTAGATCTACTCCGAAATATTTTGATTCGATTTAAAGTTTTAAAAAATCATCATCGTTAAAAATTATTCTTAATTTTGATTTTATTTTTATTATATACTTTTAAGAGGTGAGTTTCACTAGTGGACACATGAGCAGGAAATCAAAAGATACATAGTGTTGACTGTAGTTTTTCACCTGTAATAACGCAATATCTTTTTATAAAACAAAATGGCCGTTTAAAAAGTTATTTCTGTCTACATTTTTTATTTTGTATTATTATACCTGTCTATATATATTTTTTGTATTTTCTCTATTAGGTTTGTCTGGTAAATTGGCTAAATTTTGGCCTATTATTTATTCCTGTTTGAGATTGAAAGGTTTATTTTAGTATATTCCGATGATGTAATAACTGCTTTATATCTAAATTTTCGTTCTCTTTATTTATATTTGAATTGTGATAGTAAAAGTGACTGTTTAATAGTGAAATGAATAAATTTAAACTAAAAAGGGATTGGAGGAGAGTAAATGATGAAAGCTGACCCGACCCTAGCAGGAGGGAGATCAGGCCCAGCACTTTCCCCTTCTCTCTTGCCTTACAGACTTTCATTTGACTCAGCTTCCACCATCTTTGATTAAATTGAAAGAAATTGGCTGTTTCCTTATAAATAAATGCCAAGACAACAAGCTGGCTATGTTTACTAACGTTCAATGACAATATTATTGAAAAATAGTAAAAAATGATTACTATTCCGTTGTTTTCGGCCTAAAATCGATCATTTGACTACGATATTACAATCGATTGGGACCAGCGACATGTTCATTAGGCAAAGTAATCTTACTGTAGTTGATTTACTAATTGAAATAACAAGATGTTAGTTTAAGAAATTATATATATAATTCATGTATTACAACTTATAAAGTAAGGAATTTTGTCTTCTAGGATGATTCTATATTTGAATAATTACTGCAATTATCAGGCAGATCACAACTGTAGACTTCCGCCCGCACAACAGATAAACCCTAACGTATTCTCTTTGGTGGGGTAATAAATAAGACTACTTCAAAACCTTATGCTTTGAAAATAATGTGTTCTAATCGATCAAAACACCGCATTCACACAATCGATTTATATTTCGTTGGGTAAATGAAGAATTTCTACAGTTAAAACTTTTTGTCTGGAAGTTTTCAATATTGCTTGCCTATGCTGGTGTGTGTGTAACTTCGGAACGGGACTATTTAGTCATCTGGCGTTTTTTAGTATTTATTTTTTAGGATCTGTTTATGATTTTTGTTGAGGCCTTTTTATGAACTACCTGTTCCATGTCGTGAAAATAAGCTTTTTGAATCTTTTTTTTTTTTTAAGTGTGATTATTATTATGTTGAAGTTGGGATACCCTTTGTCACTTCAATCCACATTGGTCGTTCATGAATGCCACTTTAGTGAAGAGCTATAGAAATTACTTCTTACCGAACACACTAAATTCTCGGGATTCGCTCTTGCAATATTTTCATACTCAATGTTACCTAATTTAAGTGCTGTATTCTTTCCATCTTCCACTACACACTGAAGATTTCATTTCTCATTTCATTTTTTTTTTTTTTTTTTTAGATATTTGTATAGGTGTGGTTGGTTATACCCCTTACCTCCGCAGACCTTTTTATGAAAATGTTGAGCCCGCCGATTCTGTCCTGGATGACAGCAACATACTTCGACATACACATGTGATGGTGGTTGTTTTATTTCTATTTTTAACTCTGGGACCCCTCGAAAAGGGGGAGGAAGTTTCGTAATACCAAGGCCATCAGCCTTGCCAAGTCATCCGCACTTAACAGCCTTGTTCCACTGGCCCATCTCGCGCATTATTTCATATTTGTTTTTTTTATTTTTTTAATATCGATTGCCGTAATTAGGTAATAAATCGATGAATGAACGATGACAAATCATTGAAGTAAATGTTGATTGTCTAATTTGTGGAATTATAAGCTCCTCTATACCTCTTAGTTCTTAAGTATGAAATGTGTTGATCGAACATTAGTTGATCGACGCAGTTTTTTTGACTCCTAAGTAAAATTTAAAAAAATGTCTATCTGTTGTACTCTATATATAAAGAAACCTGTAGGATCAAAGTTTACAGATCATTGGTTGAGTCGTGAAGAAAGCGAAGAATATTAGGAAGACATCTTGGACCGTGTAACGGCTATCGTACTTCTTAGAATCGAGCTTTAGAAACAAAATATTTTAACATGTAGATGTTAATAAAATTAGTATATCGGAGAATTTTTAATTTTTATATAAAACATTTAAATTACTCAAATTTTTAATACATTTTTATGCATTATTTTTTGGTTTGGTACCCCTGAAAATTAAAAGTTCTTTGCTTAGGAAACGAGAAAAAAAATTTGAAATGAGTAATATTTAGACTTGAAACTAAATTACGGAACCAATACTGAAATACTGCAGTATAACTTCTCATTCAGTTGAAATACAGATTTAATGTTCTGATTGAACAACGTCTGCTGCAATAAATGGAATTCCTTGTTTGGCTGAATCAATGTCCTAATTATATGGCTCTTATTTAATAAAAAAATAATGACGTTTCTATCGGAAAAATTGCTGATTGTTTCATCATTTTTCGTTTAAGATTTGCCCTTTTAGAAATCAAACAATATTTTAAATTCTTTATAATGAAAATATATTGAAATATCAAATCTTCACATAAACTTGCTTTTATTTTATTTTTTTTCTCCTTTTCTTAAACTTAATAATGTTATTTTAACGTTGTTCGGACCCAGGTCAAAATTATCAGCGCATGCGCGATCGAGAATACCAGCTGTGGTCAGTAACTCATTCTTAGCCTGTGGCTTTGATTTCTTTTGTTGTGGGTTTTTACCGCATGAATGTTTATTCGAAATAAATTGTTTTAGCCATTGCGGAAACTTGCGGCTGTTGTTTGTTCGTTAGGTTAATTATGAAGTTGTTATGGGTTTCAGTTGACATTACCTGTTATTGTTCATGTTCTTTGTCTGTTTTTGCGGAAAAACTGCAGTGGAGATAAAAAAATATTTAGGGAAGCCACGAAATGAATAACTTTAAGCTATTTATTTATGTTATTCTAAGAGTGATTAGCATTAAATGAAGCTACGTAATGAGTTACTAGTACAGACTAAAAAATGAAATATTTACTTCAATATAAGGTGTCTCTTTCAGAGCTTCGGGCAGTCATTCTTTTTCGTTAATAAAGTTATCCTGTAAATAGTTTTATCAAAAAGAAACTTCAATTTTAATTGAAAAAAAATCATTTTATCAATGAAAGATGAGAATAAATAAAAGGGATATTTGACTTTATTGTAATAAATATAACATTAAAAATGGTTAGACAATCTCGATAATTTGAAACTCAAGGGGTCACAGAAACAGAAATAGAAAAAATGTGAAATATAATTGTTTATATTGTGATACTGGTTTTAAAATGTGACTAAATGATACACAGGAATGGTACTTATTTAAATAGGGAAACAAATTATCGTTTTAAAAACAAATTCTGTAATTTTTCTTTCGAATGAGTCACTTCTATCCGGTATTATGCAGTAAAATTTGAAAGTGATAAGAAAATCATTTGTATCCGACTTCAAGACGCAGGAGTAGATTGCACAAACATTACTGCTTCGTTCAAAATGATGAGTTTTTAAACGTTTCTCTTCTTTATGTTTCTCATTCTCATTTTAAGAAACAAATACAACAGTTCTGCTTTGGTTTGGGCACCTAGGAAACCGATGTCATTTTCAGCATGAATGAAATCTTATCAGTTTCGAAGGTTGTATAACAACAGTTAAATAAAGTCCTTTCGGACGCCAGAATCGAATTTATTTAATCTCGTTCAAATCAGGGGGAGGAGGGTAAACACAACAGGACTGTGTGCGCACATTCAAACGAATTACATAAATGGTACTACAAATTATAGTTTGAGGGGAAGGTCTGACTAAAAATAATCGAAAGGACCGAAATGCATTGATTTATTTTTTTAGTACGAGCGTTTTTCAAGGTAGCGGAAAAGTTTTAATTACAGAGAGTGATCTGTTGGAAAGGGACTTCTATTTGTCGACTATCGATCAGTTGAACACTTTATCGCAATGTAACAAAATTCAATACTATGGATAGTTGCATATGTTATTTCAAAGTTAAAAGTAAAATGAGGATGGTCTTTGTCTTCGAAATCAATCGAGCAATGTACCTCCTAAGTCCTTTCCTTTTTATTTAAACTACTCTTTAATGTATTCGTGAAAGTCTATGTGAGAACACTGTTGTTGTCTTTTATGCGCCGCTCTAAGTTAAATAAACATTTACTCCGCGGTATCAGCTCCCAACTTTTCGTGTTGTCTAAAGGATCTCAGGGAACTGAGTGAGTACGACCATAAAAAGCGCAGCGTGACATCATGACCCATTCATTCTCTTGACTAAGACCGTGACACAAGACAGATGAGGTCAACAGATAGTCTTTCGTTGGAAGGTGAGGAGAAAACTGTCTAATTATTATTCAATTGAATAAGTAATATCTAATGTCCGTAATCATGGCGAAATTCGTCCTCGGCAAGGATAGAGCAATTTTTTAAGAAGTTGTAATAAGAGAAAAATAATGAAAAACCTTTCACTACCTTAAATCTTGTCGCTATACATTCTTCTGTTTCATAGAAAGCTATAAAATGTTTTAATATTTACCATTTAAGGGAAAATATTTGTTATTGGTTCACACATTACTTTTTTTCTTGATTAGTTATCTTTAGTTCACACTTTCCAAGAAAAATTAATTGTTAACAAGGTTATCATTCTTTCTCGAAAGTCAAACGATAATCGATTGTTGTAAAAACGATTTCTTTTTTCGAAACATATTATCAAGATTCAACCTTCAAATAAATTTTCAATTATTATGGTAATAATTTTAATTTTGTGTATTCTATTACCTTAATTTTCGATTTCACTCTATTCATTTTACTGATTAATATTGTAAATTAAATAAAAAAATCTATTCCATAAATTTAAAAAAAAACAAAAAAAAACACTTTTTTTTAGTTTGTTTTCACAATAAGTTTAGGATTTTTATTTTTATTTCTAATTATAGGCCTTTGTATTCCTAAAACTTTGCTTAGCTTGCTCCACTTGTGAAATGCTTCACAGCAGTTCTTTTTAATAAAGGTGACGAAAAATAACTTGTTGATGTTCACTGAAAAATCTTTTGGGTCTTTTGCACTTGTTCCCCGCATTACATTTTGAGTTTATTATCATCATATGTTTAGGTTACGAGTAACCCGAATGTTATTATATGTCAATGAGGGATCGTTTGATTGTTCCTATTATTAAATATTTTACTAAGTGTTATTCGCTGTAAAATATCTTTTTCGTGAAGAAATTCTATCGCTTTTCCTTTTGTATTTATTCGACGAATTAAATCGAACAAAGACTTGTCGCGTATAATAATTTTTTTCAAATTTAATTATTAAATAATAGGAACAATTTAAACCATCTCTCATTGACATGTTATTACGTTTGCGAAGGTTACGAGTAACCTAAACATATAACAAGCTCAAAATGAAATGCTAGGAACAAGTGCATAAGACCCAATCTTTTTTCTATGACTAAAAAAGCTTTTTGGATTAAGTACAAGGATTTATCTTTTATAGCACTCCGACATTCTACCTAATATTTTTTTTCCATTAGGGATTGCATTGATAAAGAATTATATATATAATTAAATAAAAGGCAACAATGTTTTATTTTTAGTATGGGCCTCTTTGCCAAAAGGAAAATAGTTGTTCCTATGAATATCAAATATGATAATGAATATAAACTGATAATAAATTCAACTATTAAAGAAACATACTTTACATCCTTCTAAACTTGAGAACTTTTTCAATATTTTGAGAAAGTTCCTAAATATTGGTAGTGCGTAAAGTTAAACATATTTTTTGATTACTAAAAAAAAAATTGTTTTTGTCTTGCTTGAAATATTTTGAATTAAACAATTATTTAATGGAATGCTATTTCTACTTGGCAGTATATCTTTACAATAGATTTATATTTAAGTTCACAAGATATTTTTTCTATTAGTCTAATTTCTTTTGTACATAATACATTTCTGTATTATTTTTTCTGTTAATAACTTATTTTTCTTAATAAAAAAAAACTATTATACTTTTCTAACATTTTTATTTGTTTACAGGCATCGACAATCGATGGAAGAAGGAAGGGTGCATGCTTGTTCTGCCAAGAATATTTTATGGATTTATATCTTTTGGCAGAATTGAAAACAATTTCATTGAAAGTTACTACAGTGGATATGCAAAAACCTCCTCCTGATTTTAGGTTAGTATGATTAGCCCTAGTTTTTGTTTTATTATCAGATTTTAAAATTTTATCGCTTTTTATGTAACAGTGTTACCTATTTTAACTTCTATTTTGGCTTTTACTGAAATATAGAGTAGATATGAATAGATTGAATATTGACTGTTTTGGAGAATATCTCCTATAGACAATTAAAAAATATGCAATTAAACACTAGAAATTATATTCCGATACAGAACTTTTTTAAATTTCAGTAAATTATTTATCCATTAAATTTATATTTTTCACTTTTTAAAAAGTTTGAAAAAAAATAATTATCTACTCTTTTCAAATCAAAGTCAGTATTGAATTAACCTTAACATAATTTAAATTCATAAAGTTTTTTTTTTTTTTTTTTTTTATATCAATAATTTTACTTTTTTGTTTAGAATGAATAATTGCACACAAGTGATTATTAAAATCATTTATTTTATTCTGGATATGAATAATAGTAATAATTACTTACCTGTTCATTTGCATATCATAACCTATTAGTGAATTTTGATAGAGTAAGTGTTAATATCTATCTCTATATATATTTTAGGACTAATTTTGAAGCAACTCCACCTCCAATATTGATTGACAATGGTTTAGCTGTTCTTGAAAATGAAAAAATTGAAAGGCATATCATGAAGAATGTCCCTGGAGGTCACAATTTATTTGTACAGGACAAAGAAGTCGAAAATCTTATTGAAAATTTATATAGTGTAAGGATTTATCTTTATTACTCGTACTTTAGTTTTTCAGTGTATTATCAATTTCATAATATCTGTACAATCAAATACGTAGTTCCTAATATTTATATTTTCATTTTTTTTTTCAGAGGCTAAAACTAATGCTATTAAAGAAGGATGATGTTTCAACAAATGCTCTTCTTGGTCACCTTCGTAAGATTAACGAACATTTAGGAAAGAAAGGAACTAGGTTCCTGACAGGAGATACCATGTGTTGTTTCGATTGTGAGCTTATGCCTCGACTGCAACATATCAGAGTCGCTGGTAATGACATAAGATTATATATTAAATTTAGATACTAATAATATTGTTAGCGAAAGGGGTTTGTTCTAATAAAATTTATTCAAATGCATTTGTCATATTGACCAGTGACAATTGTCATTATTAATATTTGACATAAATAAAGGTTTATTAAGAGGATCGATTATTCATAATTAAAGCCCGGATTTTCGTGCAAGAAAAATTCTGAAATGTGCAGTAAAAACTTTAAATCGTGCAATCGTGCAAAAAAACTTAAAATCATGCAAAATAAAATGCAAATGATAAAAAATGTTGAGCAAACAATTCGCTAGTTACATTTCTCTCCAAAAAGTGGTTTATATCTTAAAATTTATTGATCCAGTCCTTAGTAAGGGAGTAGTTAAATAATGATTGTCTAAAACGCAATAAGAACAAATCGCATCTCTTTATTGTACATGCATAATATAAGCTATGTGTACATATTACTTAGGAATATAAATATGTATATTGCAATTACAAATACTTATCTTAATACCTTAATACTAGATGTTACAATTATACATAAGAATCTATTACACTGACACACAGAGACTCTTACTACACTCACTGACACTGTTAATCACTGTCACTAACTCACTGACTGAACTGTCACTGACACTTGACTGATCGATCGTTACTTGATCACTGACACATGGATACTGACTCAGGATGTCACAGACTCCTGACTGACACTTGCCCGACCGATCACTCACTGACCACTGTCACCTCAATACTGACTCACTAGGCTGGAAGTCGGCCTATTTAAAGCTACGCCGAACATTCTAGATCTGGCCAGGTTACAAATCTAGGGCCTTCTGGCCCGCCTTGACCCTTCCAGGCCATTTGCCGCCCTTTTCAGCTACCTGCTCGCCCATGTCCACGGCACCACCAAGTCTAGGCCACCCTGGCGGCCTTTCCAGCTACCTGCCCCCGGGCCGCCCAGGGTACCCTCAACCTTACCAGACCGTAACACTGCCCCCTTCTTAAAAGTGCTCTGCCCCAGAGCACGGTTTTGGAGCAATTAGATGCGATGAGCTTTTTCCGAAGTAGTAGCCGTTTGCCATCCAGGGGTTAAATGTGCAGACCAATATGACTATCCCACTTCTGACACCAAATTGTTACGGGCCACTGGGGGTATGACTAATCAAATCACAACTTAAATACTAAACACTAATTTATTTACTACTTAATAAATACAAATAGGTCCCTTAAGCTACTTAATCTAATAACAATTGTAGGTCTAATTACACTAATATGTATATTACACAATACTTATCTTTAATACCTTAATACTAGATGTTACAATTATACATAAGAATCTATTACACTGACACACAGAGACTGTTCCTACACTCACTGACACTGTTAATCACTGTCACTAACTCACTGACTGAACTGTCACTGACACTTGACTGATCGATCATTACCTGATCACTGACACATGGATACTGACTCAGGATGTCACAGATTCTAGCTGAAATTTTAAGCATTTTAATGGAGACAACGTTACTTCGTAGAGGGAAGTCGGAAACTAAAAAATTATTGATTCCGATGAAAAAAGTTATAAGGAGAGTCAAAATTTCTTGGTAGGTGGGGATCCATGTTCCCTAGCTCAAGTCCTTCTAAACATTTCTAGGAACACTATAGAAGCGTATTCATTTTAACACGCTTGGATTTTTATATTTTTATACTACGAATAGTTTATGTCTCTTAAAAAAGAAACATTATTACCTATATAAAAATAAAATTATTCATTCTTATTAAAGTTGCAACTTTTTCAAAAACAAGAAAGTGTTGTGCATTTACGATTTGAATGCAGGAATTTTGTGCATTCAAACTGCAGAATATGTAATTTTATGCATTAAAAACAGCAGAATGTTCAATTTTATGCATTCAAACTGCAGAATGTGCAATTTTATGCATTCAAACTGCAGAATGTGCAATTTTATGCAGTAACCCCCAAAATTTGCAATTTTGTGCAATATTAAACTAGGTAAATTTGGCCTAAACATCCTAATTCGTATAAATAATTTGTCCCCGGCTGATTACGAGCTTGCAATAAAAAGATGCAATTGCACGAGAATCCGGGCTCTATTCATAATACTGGTGGTATTATAGGCAACATACTGGATTCATTTTAATAAAAGTTAAAATAAATTTTTTGTTTATGACTGGTCATAAATGTATTTTTTGTTCTTGAACTACCAGACAAAATGATATTTTTCTTTTCAGTTATATCTAAAGTTATTAAAATCCATTAGCAAACTTTTGTGTTATTATTATATTCTTGTAATGTCCTTATAATAATTGTAATGTCCTTATTATAATTGTAATGTCCTCAAGGTAATTTAAAAGTATATATTAAATTAATACGTAACTGGACCATGAGGTTTTTTTTATTGATTATAATAGAAAGTGATGTGGGCTGAATGTGCCCCCCTGAGTAAATCCACAGCTGAGAAACCGTTGATCTATCCTGGAAAGAAATGTGTTCCTTTTTACTTAACCGTCTCACTCAGGAATGGAATGTTATATATCTGGTTGTATTGTCTTGTAAAATTTCAGTTTTTTTTCTTAATAGTTTTCATAAAAAATGAAAGTATTCAATTTATTTTTTTAATTATAA
Source organism: Euschistus heros (assembly GCA_003667255.2). Classification (NCBI taxonomy): domain Eukaryota; kingdom Metazoa; phylum Arthropoda; class Insecta; order Hemiptera; family Pentatomidae; genus Euschistus; species Euschistus heros. Next base: position 2,516,154 of record RCWM02000142.1, read on the forward strand.
TTACCTAACAGTTGAAGGAGCCAGGAAGGAAATAAATTTGGAAAGTAGTTTAATATCTTCAAAGGTGGTAATGATTCACTCTTTAACCTTATGAATATTATTAGTTAGGTCATTGCTACAGTGCCTTGACTTGTCCATGCCTCCACTGTTAGCAGCCACCTAGAATATCTCTTTGAACCTGCCATAATCCAGTTGCAAACCCACAATTTACTTGTATCTCCTGCCACGCAGTCAAATCATTCGACAAACTCTTGTCCATCTCGATCAGTAGTTAGTTGGGGTTCTGATAATCACCAATGGGAAGAACTTTAAATTTCCAGCATTGTAGATTTCAATGGAATGCCCATGATGTCAATCATAGGATGAATATTCTTTAGTTGATAATTAATCCATGCTTTAATTTCAAACGAAATTCACTTTTACTTTTTGAATTTCATTTCAAAAATTGACATTTCTTTTAATAAAACCAGATAAAAATGAAGTTTTTTCTTTTTTGATCAGCACCTTTAATTTTACAAAATATAGAGGAATTAGAATTTATTGCACACAAGAAAGTAAAGATTTTATGTATTCATTCATTCTCAGCGCAACAAACGCATGAAGCGGTCCTTGGCCAGCTCAACGGCTATTCCCCAGTCTTCCCTTTTGGTGGAACGTCTAATGGATATTCCTGTTTTCTTCAGATCCTCGAAGAAGCTGACCTTCCATCTTCCACGAGGCCTTACTCTATCGGGGCTTCTGTAATACAGTCTTCTGACTGTCCTCTCCTCGCCCATTCTGATTATGTGTCGCAGCCATTTAATTCGCTGTATTCTTACATATTGGGAAACACTCAGATCATTATAAAGTGCATAAAGCTCTTTCTCAGAAGAAGAAATAAAATGCAGAATAATGGCAGCTAATCGATCTTATTTCAGTCTGTCTAAACTATTCAGAAGTAGACTGCTTAGTCGTACACCCAAACTCAGACTTTATAAGACGCTCGTCCGACCTGTCCTGACATACGTATCTGAAACCTGGACATAGCGTAAAGTATCAGCTGGACGTGTTGACAGGTTCAAAAGGAAGATATTAAGACACATCTATGGACCTGTAGAGAAGATTGGTTTGTTTTGACTCAGATTTTATGTATGCCAGAACTAACTTAATCCAAAGTAACCTTTACAACAAAGTTTATTATTTTAGCCACTATGTTAAACAATGTCCTGTATAAGCATTACTTTTTGTTTCTAGGTAAATATTTTAGGGATTTTGAAATTCCTAAAGATTTTAACCATCTTTGGCGCTATATGCTAAATATGTATCAGCTGGATGCTTTTACTCAGAGTTGCCCCGCTGACCAAGATATCATCAACCATTATAAGCTTCAGCAGGTAATTCAGATCTCTCACAATATAATAATAAATATTTATTTTTGAGGTATTAAGTTAACTAAAATTACAAATTCTCAAATACTCAAAACTGGTATACTCAAGCATGTGACATTTCACATTATACATAATTACATTAACCAAATGATAAATATATAGACATTAAATTCAAATATTTTCTGCTCAGCATCATCTCCATTTTCTTATATTAATATTTTTTCCCTCTTTGTTATCAAGTATTTCTGGATGCAGGCTAAAATATATTTTGGTCAACTGACTTTTCTTTTTTTTCCTTTGTAAATAAAATTATATTGTAGTATGCATATGAATTGCTATTCAGGAAAACCATCACAATGATTATTATCAATAAAAAATACTAATATAAATTTGTTGTTTAGGGAATGAAAATGAAGAAACATGAAGAACTCGAGACCCCTACTTTTACTACATCTATTCCTATTGGAGTTTCCATTGAAGAATAACAAACTTCTAAATTTCTTTATCACACCTTTTTTACAATGGCCATTACTGATGTAAATTTATCGGGAAAAAAAGAAAAAAAAAATTATTTATTAAAAGTCTTCGCCATAAAATATAGGCAAAAATCTGCCTTTGGAAAAAGATAGCATTGTAATATCTTATTTTCAAACCAGTTTTTATTCATTATATATATTTTTATTATTACTTTTTTTTTTTTTAGAGTGTATGTGTTGATTGAAGCATTTTGTTGTTTATTTTTTGCTTCTGTTATGTGCTGTACTTACGGTAGCTTTTACTAAAATATTACTAAGTACCTTCGAGTAGTGATCAACTACATCTTGCGCTAACACTTGATATAGGAATTACTTTTGAAATCGTTTATCTTTAAAATGATGATTGTCGTGCTTTTGAGTAAGAAATTGTAAAGTTAAAATAAGTTAATTGATTGTAAATAGTTAAAATACGAATTCTTTTGTTGTTTCTTACTTGACCAAATCGTGACACCATTATAAAATATATTACTGATAAGCTGCAATTTTAAATTAAAAAAAATAATAGTTTTAATGTTAATTGAATACATGGGACTTAATCTGTTTATCTGATTAACGCTTTTGACTGTTTTGTTACACCAATAAATGATGTGCCTTAAATGTTATCACCTTTACTTAAGTAATCAAATTAGTTTAGTATGAATTGTATAAATTCCATTCCCAGTTGAGTCTGGTATTAATGATGGTTTAGTTTTTGTAATTATATGTATAATAATAAACTTTAAACGTATATTATTCATTATTATTATTCATCCCTAACTGATTTATGATTTGAATCCTTCTGTCACATTTCCAGAGGAATAGGCCTAATTATTATATTTGCAAACAGAGGTGTTGAACATAATTAGAGAACTTTTTTTTTATGTTTGGCCATTAAAGTAGTGATGGGTCGTTCTGAGTGGAACAGAACGTGAAACTGGTTCCAGCATTGAACTGGTTTGGAACGAAACCAATCGCCCAAGTTTTTCGTTCCACTCAAGGTCGTTCTGATTGCTTTGTTGCATTGATCCTTCCATTGCTGATTTCCTCCCTCCTCCCCATCGCTCTGCCCCCCCCGCTTATAAAAAAATAAACCGCTTTCTTTTAAATTTTCTATTTTACAGACAGAGCTTAGTTTCTTCTTTCGGATTCAGAGAAATGAACCACACAAGGTTTTACTGTTTGTGTAATTAAATGATTTTTTTGCTATTTGTTTAAAAGCTAATGGAGAGTTGCAAGAATTGGTAACTCCTTTTTTTTGGAACCAATTTAGTTGGAAAATTCTTGCTCAATTGTGCACTATACGTGAGCTAATTTCCCCCGTCCCCCAAAAATTAAGTTCTTGATTGAATAAAACTATTTTAATAGTATACATTTTTTTATTAAATATACTTAGCTATTTAAACCTACCTAATATTATAGTACCTATAAAATTTTTAATTATAAAATAGAAGGAAGAGGTTTACAGCTCGATGTCACTTAAAGATATGTACCGAAATGCATGTTACATAGGTATTATTAGTTAGTAAAACTGATGTGGAACGAAAAGTTAAAACAGACTGTAAATTCTGATTCCACTTTTAACTCAGAACGGCACTTCACTGGTATGTAGTAGGTTAATCAAACTGACATGGAATGAAACGAGAACTGGAACTGGTTTCAATCGTGGAACGGAATGTAAAATCTCAATACACTTTTCAGTCGGAATGGCCCTTCACCAATTTAAAGGCATAACAATTACTTCAGTCCTTTGCGGTGCCTGTGACTGATTTCAGAATTTGTCTAAATTGCTGGGCTAATTTTAAGTGCTGATAATGATTATTTCATTTAAAATAGTCTAGCTATTTCATTACTCAAAAATAAAAAGCTGATCCATCCTTATAATCCTTTTCCTTTTCTACTTTGTTTTTACCCGGTATAATATCAGTATAGCTTCAGATCTATACTGTCTTCTACAGTCTCTGACACTAGACTGCTGAATGGTTATTTATTTAACTCAACTTAAACAACAATAACAGAAATAACCAATAAGGACAAAGAATTAAAAAACGAACACATAACAACTCACTCCTAACACACCTGTATCACATACGCACATAAAATGGAATAGCAGTTTGATTTATTTTTGCTTTTTGAAAAACAAAAATATTAATGTACAAGGGTGGTCTGAAAAGTTTACGACCTCAACGTGAAGATAAACAATTATTTTGCAGAGAAATACGCCAAGTACTATTGGGACAGGTTACAGAGATGGGAGCATTGCTGAGAGAATTGTGTTGAGTTACAAGGACACTATTTTGAAAAATGTATATATACATAAAAAAATGTCTTGTATCTTTGTTGGGTCGGAAACTTTTCAGACCACCCTCGTATTATACACTAGAAATTTACTATAATTTTTATTTTCGGGATAGAAGAAACATGCAATAAAAATAATAGATTCTAAAAGTGAAAAATGAGTAAAAATCATAGTTAAGGGAAAAAGAAAAATTAGAATTGCAAAAGAAACCTTTGGCTTAATTGAGCTTTGCCTGTTTGATATTTGGCAGAACTGCTAAACCACCTATTGTTTATTATGCTATACTGTCAAAAACTGTGGTGCTAATCTATTTTTCCCAGTATTTATATAATCACTAGCATTCCTGTCGCAGCTTTGCCTGCCCTCATAAGTAAAGATAATTTCAACTAAACATTAAAGTTTTTATATGTTTATCGATAAGATTCTTGTATTTTAGCATGTGGTTGAGCATTATTTCTTCAGTGATTTTTTCAGGTATAACAGTAATTATTAATCTAGCTATAATTCCACTGATTAGGTGGTTGAAGATTACCTAAAAGCACCATTAGACATAATTTTTTTATTTTAATGTATGAATTGGTAATCAAGATGGGTCAAGACTAATAAGAAACTCTTGGGGAAAATAAACTGCATTATCAGTGCTCAAGACAAAAGGCCCGTGGATCATATTTTTACACACGATATAAAAAACCAAAGGATCGACATTTTGATTTAGTAATAATTTGTATTCGGCAGAAATAACTTTATTGATTTCATCTGGTTGGATGTTGATTTCGAACTATAAAAGTATATGACAGTGTGGCAAACCTCGGTCCTGCCTCTCAACATTATACATTTAAATGTTAGTTATTGTAAATTTTACCATTGCAAAACCTTCCTAGAATTAGGCACAGATAGGTTCAGTTTACCATTGTTAACTCTATTGTGGAATGGCGCTATACACAATCGGTCGCTTTTCAAGCTTCACTGGGATCCACATATTGCCCACCATATTTAAATCTTTTTTAATAATTTTCTTGATAGTTTTTTATAAGTAAATTTTATCATCAATTTCAAGCTGTTTTGTAACCTCTCGTATAGAATGGCACTCACCACCTATCGGTCAATTTTCAAACTTCACTGTTGTCCACAAATTAACTTTTTTTAATAAAACATAAATTAAAAATCAGTAGATTTTAATATTGCTAAACCTTCTTAGAACTATAAAGATGATGTTGTTAATATTTAGTACAGATTGGTTCAGTAATATTCGCGGTTAGTGATCACAAACGAAAAATGGCTTGCCCTTTTATATAATAGTATAAATTATTATTATAGTAAATTTTCTAATTGTAAATCTTTCAAGAACTATGAAGATGATGTAGTTAAAATTTGGTTGAGATAGGTTCATTAGTTTTACTAAAACGCTATTGTCGCTTGCCACATATTCGATGTTTAAATTTCACTGGAATCCACACATCACACCACATATTTATAGCTTTTTGTATAACAAATTAATTTAATTTAGTACTTTTATTAACAATTTCTAGCTATATTTAACACCTAATGTAGGCGCTCGCTTTACTACACACCACATATTTATCGCTTTTTAAACAGTAATTTAAAAAAATATATATAAATTTTATTATTGCTAAACCTTCCTTGAACTATAAAGATGATGTAGTTATATTTGGTACAGAATAGTTCTATAGTTTTCGCGGTTAGTGATCACGAACGGAAATGGCTTGTCCTTTTATATATAACTTCATCATCCCCCGTCGAGGCTTCGCCCTCTCTCATAAGTGAAGGTCTTAGATAATTTTAACTAATAATTGATTTTATGTTTATCGATAATAATCTTGTATTAAAGTGAACAATTGAAAATTATATTTTTGATATTTTCACGCATAGCAGCCATAATTACCTTGGTTAAATTTAGATTGATTAGATGTTTGAAGATAACATAATAAAGCATAATTAGACATCCAATTTTCAATTTTAATATATCAGTTGGTAATCCAGATGGACAGAGACTATTAAGAAACTGCATTATCAGTGCCTACAACTAAAGGTTCAAAGTTCATATTTTTACACACAATATATAACAGCTGGGGATCGGCATTTTGATTTTTAATAATTTTCATTCGACAGAAATAATTTTATTGATTTGATCTGGTTTGATTATAATTTCTAACCATAAAAGTATGTGAGTAGTGTGGCAAAACCCGTTTCTAACACTCAACAGTACATTTAAATTTTTATTGTTGCTAAACCTAGAACTATGAACATGATGTAGTTAAAATTTGGTATATTTCACTCCATCTAGCTGTTTTTTTATAACAATTTAATTGAAAATAAGTAAATTTTATTATCAATGTTCACCTCTATGTAACACTACCTTTTAACCTTTCATGTAGATGGCAATTGCCGCCATTTTTGAACTTCACTGTTATCCACTTATTATTCATTTTTCAATAAAGAATTAGTTGAAAATCATTAGATTTTACTATTGCTAAACCATCCTATAAAGATGATGTAGTCAAAATTTGATAGATTGGTTCATTAGTTTTTGGCGGTTAGTGAACACAAACGAAAAATTGCTTGTCCTTTTATATAATAGTATAACCTTATACCGCCATATGTTAGAATCGTATAGAACTAACTTATAATTGTGACTTACAGATAATATACAAATAATATTGCGACTATAAATTATGATATAAGGTATCCTATCTTTTTTGTTGGATCAATCTGCATAGGGTGTGCAAATTTGATTAAAATCGGTTCAGTAGTTTAGGTGTCAGCCTACCCCAAAACAGCGACATGTAATTTATATATATTAAGATTTATGAACAAACTTTCTTCCTCTGACTTTATTAGACTGAATTAGTTACTTAGCTTTGTTTGACAATTTTCACACTAATGAAAATATTGCTACAAACTTAATATGAATCTTCTTGCTAATTCTTAAGAAATGAACTTAGAATAGGGATATTAAATCTTAAAAAGAACACTACACATTTAATGAAATCAGAAATGAAGGATCCCTTTTTTTAGTTTAATCCTTTTCCATGATGTTTTAATATTTAACAACAAACATTACTTTGAAAAACATTAAAATCAATTTTGAAATGTTTTTCGAACTTATATCTGTATTTACATAATATAAGAATGAATGAACGATTAGAATATTAAGTATCATAAGTTTTTTTTTTTTAAATTTAATTTAGGATGAAGAAGAGATCAAAAGAACAATTTAAATAAATTTTAATAATATCACAAACATTTTATAAATTTTATTATAAAATTTCAATAACATTAGGCAACTTTTTTTGTCTTTTGTTTGCTTTTCTTCGACTGTTTCGAGGCTGTTTTCTTTGCTGATGGAGCTCCTGAAAATAAATTTTATCTTTATAAATAAATTGCTAATATAATATTTTTATGTGTTTATGTAAGAAAAAAAACAATTAAAATTTAATAATAAAAATAATCTATTATATCAGTTCTAAAAACAATTCAATACTATAATTTAGTATTTCTAGCTTGTTGAAGTAAGTTATGCATTATCTGTTATTATATAGTTTAATAGTTTAATTGGGTTTTGAATCTTGCTTGATATTACCTTTACCCCAAATCAAGTGGTTGAAACCTCTTGCCAATGCATGGATCAGGTAAACAAAAGCTGTATTTCCTATTGCAAAATAAGCAGTTTCAGCATTGCTTAGCTTATCAAACATTGGATACACCCACACCCCACGTGTGTAATAAGTTCCAAAGAAGCTGTAAAAAATATAATTAATTTTTATTTATATCTTTATAAGTTCACAAAAAAAAAAAAAAAAAAAAAAAAAAAAAAAAAAAAAAAAAAAAAAAAAAAAAAAATAATATATATATATATATATATATATATATATATATATATATATATATATATATATATATATATATATATATATATATATACAGAATTATGAATATTTGCTTATCAAATATGGCATTTCTGTTTTGTTTTTTTAGAATGCGTGAGTATACAATTCTATAATCGGTGTTAGAACGTAAGGTTATACCTTTTATTACTCATTTTGCCTTAAATTTAATTTCCATATTGATAATTAATACGTTCAGTCAAGGCATATTTGTCCATCGATCTGAACACGCTTTCTAGGAATACATCGTTAGTGGCGATTCATGTGCAGTATACAATCGTCTTCTGCCATTTCTATCTTTTACTTCACTCAATAAAACGTCCTCATTACTAAGTGTTTATTTAATTTACTCAATCAAGTGTTCATTTAATTTTGAGTTTATAATCTGAATGTATACAAAATTTGAGATCGATTATAATTCATCGACAGTGAAAATATAATTTTCGTTCCATAGAGGTGGCACAACTGCCATTTTAAATGCAATTCTGGATTTAGTTTTTCATCAATTAGACAACTGATTCTGAAAACCCATTTTTCTAAAAGTAAGTAATTATGGTAATTATCATATTAATCAAGTTTAATATGATTTTGCGTGGTTATTTAAAGTTGTATTTTATAAAAATTAGGTTTTAAAAATGACCATTAGTCATCTTTTTTGGTATTAGAAAACTTATTTGAAATATATATATTTTATAAATCAATTTTTTATATTTAAAAATGTAACAACTGAAATAAAAAGTTCTTCTTTATAAGTGAATGTTCATAAATAAATCATCATTGAGAAAAAGCCCGAAAACATGCACCTTGTCATAACTGATTTGGTCCTTCTCTGACCTCTTATTTTTTTTTTTCTTTAAAATAAGTGAAAACAATAATAATATACTATTAAATTTAATGGTTCATTAAACTCTCTTAGTATCAGTGCTGAATAATTTATATATTATATTATAGTTCTAGGATTAACTATCAAACTACCCTTACTCTCAACACCACCAATATTTTGTTGATAGAATCTGTAAGTGACAATTGAGCCTTTTTGTGGAAACCCTCTAAGACTATTATTCCTAGTTTTCCTAGCTCATCTTTCCTCTCTTTGACTATGGCTGCGTGGTGTTTGGGGGCCTCTCTGTGGGTCTCCGAGAGAGGTTAAAACGAATTATGAATTGCTTCGTTCGATTTGTTCTTGGAACCCCGAGGCGTTCCCATGTCTCACATCTGTACTTGGACTTGAAGTGGCTCTACCCATCCACCCGCAAATCATACTTCCTAGGTTCATTCCTTTATCAAGCCATTTATTAACATCGCCATCCTACATTTATGATCTGTTAAAATTTAAGTCTTCCTTCTATTCCCGATTCACAACAAGATCTCGTTCCTCTGACCTATACTTTGCCTTTCCATAGAACAACATTATACCAGCATTCCTTCCTAGCCCGATCCACTACCCTCTGGAACACTCTCTCCCACCTGAAATAAGACATGCCCCTTCCTTAAGCTTATTTAAAACACTCCTTTTCCAATATCTCCTCTTATCCCAGTCAGATGCCAGTCAATATGAACAGTAATTACTATCAAATAGGGTTAAATCGAATAAATTTGATATCGGTGAATTGACTCATAAATTGTCTTTCATATAATAACAATCTTTTATTAGTTCCATATTGGTAAATAATCATTCTATCTATTTTTTTTATAAAAATTCTTTTTTATTTTTTAACTTTAAAAGTTTTTCCTAAACATAGAAATTTCATCTATCGACAATTCATATGTGTATGGTTATGTGTATAGGTATATAGGTGAATGAGTGCAGTGTATTTAAGTATATATCGTAATCTCTGGAAATATTTTCTTCATCTAATGGACATATAGACATAGTTCATTCTCTGTATATATCTTTTCTCATTTTCTCGGGGTTATTTATTTATTTATTTTTTTTTTATTATTTCATTTATCCTTCTTATGTTATCTTATTTACTAAAGCTATTTATACAATTATTTACTTAACTGTATTTGCATGTCTCTTGTTCCTCATTTATAAATACCTTTGTATGAAATTATATATGCCAGACATTTGTACTACTTTATGATACAATTTTGTTATTCTTAGGGGACAATACGTCCCAGAATAAAGATTATTTTTTCATTTCATTTCATTTCATTTCATTATTCAAATACACCAATGTTTAAGAATTACGCAAGCTTGTGAACTTTGCTGACATATTAGACAGGTAATATATTTCATAAACTAACATATGAAAACAATGCAAATGGTTGAAACTTTAATTATATTTTTAATAACCCACCAGAACTCCATGCTAAATTTAAACTTTATATAAGCTTCTACTATTTATAAAAAAAAAGTAATTAATTTTTTATGAACATACAAAGCATCAAGATATGAAATTTTTATTCGAACTCACAATAAAATTCTGACTATAACTCAACATATTCATTGCATATTTCGCATGCAAATATGTATTTGTGGTTTTGTATGAATAAAAAAGAAATTGAAGAGAAAACACTTGGTTGCTAATGTTATCTGATATTTTATCTGGTTACCTGACTATTTTTTTGTTAATTTTGACATAATAATACAGTATTATATAGGCTCAACTAGGTAGTTTGTAAATTAAAAAAAAATGTAGGTGATTACTTACCATACAGCATAGGCCAATGAGTAGAGTAGAATGCATAAGGAAGACAATGCCCATGAAGGGAATTTGTGGTTACTAACCACTAAGTCAATCAATGGGATAACCGAGTTAAAAGTATGTAATGCATGGTTCATCCACAATGGTATGACTTTATCTACCCAACTTGGGTAAATTAGTTCTCTGTCGATCATGTACAAACTCCAAAAAGTAATAGTAACTGACTAAAAAATAATTTAAATTAATTTTGCTTTAACATCTAAATCTTAAAAAATTTAAAAGTTATTCTAGTTTGTAAGGTGCTTTTGTAAGAATGAAAAGTATCTCAATCAGTTATTCTCAATATTAAACTATTAAATGTATTCTTATATATTAAATATATAATAGATATTGTTAACAATAAAAAATAGAGCACCAAGATTCATTTTTTTTTTCCATGTCTAAATCTTAAAATAGATGTCTTGATAGTGTTAAAGCATATATAGTTGTAATTTGGAATAAGGTATTTCACAAACAGATAACATTAAATTTCCATGATAAATGAATCTAGTTCCAATTCCAGTGACATTATTTCTTTGTTAATATGTGAACTCAGGTTTCACAGAGAATAAATATAAGAACATAGAATCTTCCAAAAGCTCTTAGGTCCTAAACGATTTGTATTGATTTCAATATGTAGTTTAATAACAATTTTACCTAGCACATTTTATTTTAGATTCAGTGGAAAGTGTAGGAATTCCAATTGGATAGACAATTGTTTAATAGCTTTATGTTTTCATAGTGTGAAAAACTAATTTTTGAAAAGTGTATCAATTGTTGCTTAGAATGTTAAATACTTTAGATACATTGTTTTTATTTACCTTTTTAGTAAAATAAAGATCAACATATCACTTGATACAAGCAGATAGTTATCTTCAAGGATGATGGGATATTTTTCCTCTTTTAAGAATTACTAATCTTTTCATGAAATCATTTCAACTAAAGGGCCATTTACTATTTAATTCTTTCAGAATGTTTTACTTCTCTGCTAATTAAATAAAAATATAAATTAAAGAAACTGATTTTTTAAAGATTCAGGAATGTAGAAAGCTAATTCTTGCTATAATCAACCAATCTCAATTTTCCTTTAACAAATTTTAAATCAAATTTGATAAAAATAAACTAAAAAATAAAATAAAATTATAACTTACCAATCCAGATGGTATAACTATTGTAGCGAACAAAGTATCAGCGAGATTGCGCACTTTATTGCTTACTTTGCCCAGAGCAGGTACTATTGCTAACAGATGTGAAAATACTACAATAACATAGTATAAAAGTTGCATGCCCTGAAAGTGTAATTATTATATAAGTAACTCATTTCCCTTCGGAATAACTTTGTATTTATTTAACATAAGAAACACCAAAACTATCATTTTGAAAACATTAATAAACTTTTAATGAAGTATTAGAACAGTTGGAAGTTTTTAGTAGTTACTGTCCGGATTTCTTCCTTGCTACAAGTGTTGAAACTATAAATATATGCAATGCTGGTAGTCTTGGTTTTAATATTAAAATCTTTTACCATGTGAAATTATGAGATTATACTAAGTAGTAATTTTGTTTCTTGTTTCTTATAATCTTATATAAAGTATATCAGACCACTTGTGTTTTCATATTAAAACAATAAGCGAGAGCCTGAATCCTTTTTTTTTTTTTTTTTTTTTTTTTTTTTCTTTTAAGTACCATTTCAATTAATTGTTCTAAAAAAAAAAAATGTAAGGTATTTTGTTTTTAAGGTTTTATGATAAATGAATAAAATAGTTTAAACAGAAACATGTTCAAAACTGGAGTGGTATAGGAAAATGATTGAAGCAGCAATAATGTGTTAAAACCCTTCTTTGGTCTTTTTTTCTGAATAAAGTTCTAAGAAACTACTTTTTGCACATTAAATTAGACAGAGTTTTCAAAACATAAAGGGCTAAATCTGTATACATGTCTGTTCATTAGAAGAACCAGTCAATAGAAGCTAAAAAGTGATGTAAAGTAAATGGTATGAGGATGGGGAAATTAGAACTGTCTCCTAACTAATAAGAGACTATTAAATAAGAGAATTCCATTTAGTTAGAAGTGTCCAATAAAGGAAGTCAAAAAACAATAAATATAAATATATTAGTTATTTAAATACACATTACTAACTAACATAATGGAGAATAATGATGTAAAATAATAGAGAATCAAACCCACTTCGCATTAAATTATTCTACAAATGAAAACAATTTCTGTGTAATTTAAATTGAAATAAGATAATACTCATTCAAAGGAAAATAAATAATTGGGCATGTCTGAAATATATCATTGTTTATTTAAATTCATCTTTATTCTAGATGTAACTTTATAAATAACTTTTCTACACTTCTCTAATCAAAATAAATTCATAGGATATTATCATATTTCAATATAATGAATTAGTATATCACCATATTTTATAATTTTATGGATGATTTCTAATTTAATATTTAACTTTAAAAATAGAATAGCAATAACTTAAATTATGTTGGCTTATTTCAATAGCATTCTTCTGTTAGATACAAAATATTAGGCACATTTAATATTAGTTAAATTGACATCAGAGCTTCAGAATTTATACAGCTAAAAGAAAAGTATTTGAATATTTTATAGTTGAAAAAACAAAAACAAAATTCAAAAATTTAATTTTTTTTTTTTTTTTTTTTTAATGTGCGATTTGCCAATGCCAGACAAGTGAGCACTGATCCACTATTGAAAATAAATGCAGTTACATTTCCCTTCTTGTTCAGGATGATGTTACCAACTGTTTTATTGAGACATTGGGCAATAGGCAAAAATATAAAAAATGTGCACTTGGGATAAAATTAGGAGAGAGCAATCTAAGCAATTAAAAGGGTTTGCAAGAAGTCTTGAATTTAAACCAAATTTCCAAGTGGTCAGACATTCTCAAACAATATTTCTGTTATTTGGTGTATATTTATCATTCTTACCCTGGTGAGGCCTGTTGACTGGAGGGGGGGGGGGGTTATTTACCTAGGGATCCTAGGCAACATAGTATTCTATAAAAGAGGACATACTATAAATGGACCTCTCTCAGCAATTCCAAAATTTAAACCAATGCTTAACCATGCTTATATATATAATAGCCTTTCTATCTATAAATATTTATGTAAATTTTATTTATGATTTTTTTTAAAATAATTAGCATAATATTAAAATATTCGGGCATATAATAATTTTTAAATTTTATTCACATAAACAACATGTTTCAGGATTCATATCCCATCTTCAGATTATTCTAAAAAAGAGTTCCTTATAAACCAACTATTTAACTTACATTTGAAACAATCTTAATCAAACAATAAAAATTAACATTATTTCAGTGGTATTTCACTTTGCCTACATATTAAAAGAACTTCTAAATACTGAGTCTAATTGTTTCAAAGTCTAATTCTTTTTTACCCTAGCAACAAACAAAAATGAATGAAACAAATAAAATAATAAATAACAAAAAAAAAGCTATAGTAGAAAGTAATAAACAATTATCACATATACAAAAAAAAAAAAAAACAAAAAAAAAAAAAAAAAAAAAAAAAAAAAAAAAAAAATGATACTAAAATTAAATTTATACCCAAATTAACAAAACAAATACTTCAAAAATGAAATTATGAAAATTTCAAAGTCTACATATTAAAAGTACTTCTAAATACTAAGTCTAATTGTCTCAAAGTATAATTCTTGTTTACATTATTTGTTACAAATTTGTACTACTAAATTTTATTAATTCAATATCTAATGATTTGTTGTTGTTTATTTCTTGGGGCTTCGCGTCCTTATGTACTCCAACTAGGGCAGGAAGGATGGGTTATCTTACAGGTTACCAACCTATTCTGGGTGGTAAGGTCAAGATTCATTTTGTGGATCCGCCATGAAATAAATTTTGACTCACCCAGGTGGGATACGAACCCATGACCTGCTTACGAGCGTGCTAAGACCCTCTCCCCTCCCCAACTCGCTCTGCCATCGAGTCCCCTAATGATTTAATTATTTAAATTTTTACTTAATATATTATATTTTATAAGAACTTTGTTACTGATATTTCATTCTTACTTTATTATATTTTTTGTAAAACTTTTTTTTAAAATTAACTTTAACAAATATTTATATTTTTAATTTATCAATCATGTCTGCATAATTGGTTCCAATTTTTCTTTATCTGTTTTTAAATTAATAGCTTTATTCATTATTTATTTTATATATATATATATATATATATATATATATCTAATATATATATATATATATATATATATATATATATATATATATATTGATTCTAAAATTTTTCCTATTATACGTTTTTGTATTCATAATTTTGTATTTCAGTATTATCAAAATCAAATTTGTGTTCATATTTCTGTGGGTGGGACATTAATGTAGTTTTGTTTTTATCTTTTTTTATTAATTCTATTGCAATCATTCTTATGTTGATTGATTCTTTTAAATAAATTTTGTGTTATTTCTTCTTTGATGTGTTTATTGCAATTCATACAGTTAATTTTTATAAATCAGGTCTTTTTTGTTCATTTTATTTAGTTTACTACTGTTCTCTTATAATGTTTCTTATTTTATTATTATTATATAATGCTATGTTTATTTTGATATTTTCATTATTTCATTTTTTAAGTATTTGTTTTGTTAATTTCGGTATAAATTTTTATTATTTTTTTGTATAAGTGATAATAATTATCACATATACAAAAAAATAATAGTAGAAAGTAATAAGCAATTATTGTTTATTACTTTCTACTATAGTTTTTTTGTTATTTATTGTTTTATTTGTTTCATTCATATTTTGTTTATTGCTAGGGTAAAAAATAATTAGACTTTGAAACAATTAGACTTAGTATTTAGAAGTTCTTTTAATATGTAGGCAAAGTGAAATACCATTGAAATAATGGTAATAATTTTTATTGTTGGATTAAGATTTTATAGTTAGTTATATAATTTTACATATATAATTTAATTTATATATAATTTATGTGAAACGATGCAGTATATATATTAAGAAAATTACCAAGAAAAACTTACATAAGTCCAGTTTGTCAAAAACCGGAAATTCAGTTCTCCCATAATCTTTATATTGGGATCAGATGACTTTAAATTTTTTTCTCCATTACTAATGAAACTGCTTGATACAAAAACGTATATTCCAAGAAATATAACATGTAATATTTTTTCTAAAAACGCCATGTTTTTTTCTGAAACAAAAAAAAACAAACTTATAAACTTTAATTTAAAAGTTTTTCTGTTGAAGTTCTTGTGTTATTTTATGTAATCATTTTTATTTTTTATACACATTGAAGTAGGCCAGATATGATTTATTTTCTGTCATGTAAATGCTTTTTTTTTAAGGGACTTTGTCCCAGAATAAATTTTTTTTCTATTCTAGACTTATGTCAGATATCTCCTGGATCTAATTAAACACACCCCATTTGTTCAACAATTATGAAAATATGCATATTTTTCATTACAGATATTATACAATGGGCCATATTGTTTCTCATTAAAATAAATAAATAAATAAGTGAATATTATATATAAATAAATTATATAATTATTACAAGTTATTTAAAAAAAAGATACATTATAAATTGACTCAAAATCTTTTGTATGTATATATATATATATATATATATATATATAATATATATATATATATATATATATGAGTTTTTTTTCTTTTTAATCGTATTTTTTGTAAACTAAATTAAAGAGATGTTTATATATAAATATATTAATTTGTTACCTATGTTAATATATAAATATCTATATAAAAAAAGTGATAGTGTGTAAAGTTTTTACATTCTATTGACATCCATAAAAATTATTTGTCTGTAAAATTAAATTTGAACTGTTTCATTTTATAATACCTAATAATTAATTAATACCCATCCTGTATATGTTTGAATAGAAAGGTAATTTATGTAAATTTCTGTTTACTTAGTCACTACTAACAAGAGGTAGAAGTGCCTGAGTAAACATAAATACCCCTACTGCAGTCGTATTTAAGAAACTCTATCTTCGTCATATATTAAATTGAAGGCCAAAACATAATTATTGATGTCATTAATTTATTTTTATAGCTCAAATAAATAATTATTATTTTTTAGAATTTTTAAGTAATGAATACATTTTTTTTATGTATTTATTACGTAACACTGAAAACTCTTAAACAGGCAGCAGTACATATTTCAGTTTATTTCTGGTCTAAGAAACAAAATGTATACCATTTTTTTTTTTTGTGATCTTGTAACTCTTTGGTGATTAGATATGAGCAGTTATTTTTTAAAATGAGGATTAATAATTTTCATCTGCCTGTTAAATGCTATATATTTATAAATTTGACTTTTATGGAAAAAATACCCTAAATCTCTTTATCTTAGGATTCAATAAAAAAATATAAAAGTATTTAGTCTAGAAATGAAAATATCTATAAATAATTAGACATGTCAGAAGAAACATCATTGTTTATTTAAATTTCTCTTGATTCTAAATATAAATAACTTTTTTAACTCCTCTAATCAGAATACATACATATTTTAATAAAATAAATTAGTATTTACCTATTTAAGTAATGTTGTGGATAATTTTTAATTGTATATTTAACTTTAAAAATAGAAGAGCAATAACTTAAAAACAACTTATGTAGTACTTAGCAAATGGGAGGTATGTAGGAAGAACTGAAGTTACAAATTACAAAAGTGGGTTAAAGGAAAAATATATAAATCATACAAATTATTTTTATAAAAGAAATTTATAAATATTTTACAAGCAAAAAACTGGAGGGTTTCTTTAAATTGACATCTCAACAATCCAGCTACTGACAGGTTTCTTGAAACTGATGACACAGCAGTTTTAGAAATTAGACTTTGGTATTTATTTTGAGATTATTTTATTCTTTTTTTTTTCTTATTCTTTTTTACTTTTATCATTTTACATAATGTTACCTTTGAATTTGAAACTATACACTAATGTGGTTGATGTGATAATACAGTAGACGTAATTTAAAATGAAATATGTAAAAACTAATTCGTTGATAAGTTAATTCATTTATCTCTGTTTTAATGTTGTGTATTATATCAAGGAATCCTTGATATATATATATGTGCATGTATAATGTATTGTGTATATATTAGTATACATGCGTATACTAGTGGTATTTTGTATAAATTAGTAATATACCAACAAAAAATAAATAGTTTATTAAATTGATATTCATGAAATGCAAAATTGTATTTCAAATTTATATAGACCAGTAATTCATTATCATTTTCATTTTTAGAGAGGAAAAAAAATAACAAGTAATAAGTAAATATAACATTTAGTATTACGTACTATCATGTTGCAATATTTAAACCCTGTCAATAAATTTATATTTAATTCAAATTTTATTGTAAATGGGAAAATTAATATTTAAAATCATTAATTTATTGTGACTTGTTAGTTATATAGTTATTTGTTACACTTAAAATTAATTTTTTTATAAGTTACAACTGATTTATTTTATTCTTATACTCTTTAAACATTAATTAATTTATAATAATTATTATTATTATAAAAGGGGTAAATGGAATTTTTTTTTGTTGATTTTTAATTGCTTATATGGTAAATTTAATTATTCTTCTAATTATTTATCTAGGTCATATTCATAAAGTTAAAAAACTTTAAAGAAAATATACTATTTTGCATTTTTTTTTCAATTTTTTTTTTAAATTCTAAACAACTTATATTAAAGCTATGTTCATTAACTCTAATTAATATTTTATGAACAGATGTTTTTTTAAACATTTATTATTACTATGTAGTTTAAAACTTTCAATACTACTGACTAGAACAATAAATTATTAAATTAAATTTAAGGAATTAAAAAAAATTATGTTTCTGAATTTAGGTATAATCAAATTGTGTCTAATATTTGTTATTAAATTATAAGGCACGGTTCCATTATTTACTATAGCTGCTCCATGGAATTATTTTGTTTAAAATATAATTGTTAAGAATCAGTTATGTAATACGGTGAATTTCATAAAATTGTGCTTACCTATGACTAAAAATTATTAAGTAAAAAAAGTAATCCTGGAGATGTTTAAGGCACTTTCACAACAGGAGGTTTAAGGTAGTGTGCTACATAAGAGCTGTGTGGAAGTAGAAGTTACTGTTATCAGCTGACCCTTGGTCTAGAGTTCCTCGATTTAACTAACAGAAATGTTTTTTTTTGAATC